>CM051834.1:106811232-109211232 GCA_028451465.1 Erethizon dorsatum | reverse complement strand
AGTTCTAGGGATTGGGGACAGCCTCTGTGACGTCACTGAGTGCCCGGCAAGACCTCCTTGAGTTTCGGTCCAATCAGACTCAGAGTTGGGCTTCTGGGCGGGGCCAAGAGAAGCCCAAGGAATATCTCCGGGGTTTGGGGGGCCCCAAGTGGGAAGCTCGAAAGAGGAAGCGGCAGGGGTTTGTGGTAGAGAGGGGACAGCCCACGACTCAGATCCTAGTCGACAAACTCGATTCCATGCAGCCAACCTCTCCCTAGTCCCCCGCACCCCATCCTTAATCTTAGTGGCGTGGTATTAGAGCCCTGGCTCCCTCTTTCAGAAGCCCTCAGGAGCTGGACTGGACTCCTGATCCAACCCTAGGGTTTGAGAGCATAAGTCAGAGATCAAGGTCAGAGAGGATGCTTCGCTGGTTAGGGTGCACGGGGCTCTGTTTGCTGAGAATGGTGTGCCCTGCAAATTAGGGGTCTTGGTCTTGGGGGAGGGTGTGCAAGGTCTGCCGGGGACTGGAGGGTGGCTGGGAGACTTGCTTAAGTTTGTAGGGTCCCCAGCTTTAGGGATTTGGCTGTATGTTTTTGGTTCAAGGGAACTTTGAGTTTGATAATACCCAGGATGGCTCTGTAGCGCATAGTTGATTTGGTGTGGGCGCTGGAACTTCAGTTTGAGGTACAACAGGTTTTGGGCGCCTTGCGGTGTCTGAGTGTTGATCCATTTGAGTTTTGGGATTTGGGATCACATGGATTTGGGGGAGTCGGGAAGGACATGGATTGGAATTTGGGGAGCTTGTGTAGGTAGGGGTGGGGTCCTGCTTTAATCCTTTTCTGGTCTCTCGGTTGGGATGCAAGGAAGACCCTAAATTTGCAATGCTGAGCTAAAAAATATGTTAGATGATGGATGGGACTAAGGAAAGATTAGATATTGAATTAAAAAAAAATGACCCTGAATTTGGGGCCCATGGATTGGGCTTATGTCTCACACTTTGCAGACATTTGAGGAAGGAGATATCTTGATTTGGAGATTTCCTAAAGATCCTGTTTCCTGGGAACCTTCCAGATAGGGGGCTCAGTGAGGTCCCCTAAAATGGGCTTTGGCTTCTCCCCCTTCAGCATCCACCTGCTCTCGGTTTGGGGTGAGAGGACCACGCTCTGCCTGTGATGGGCCTGCGTTTTACCCTCCTGTCGGTGGCCCTGGCCTGCTGCCTGCTGTCTGCAGGGTGTTGTATCATATGTGACCCGTCTGTGGTGGCAGCACTGAAGTCCTTGGAGACAGATTACCTGCCTGGCCACCTGCGCGCTGAGCATCACGCAGACGTGATGCAAAGGGTAGAGCAGGCCGTGAAGGATTTCAAGAACCAGCAGTTCAGCGAGGAATCCTACCTGGGGGCTGTTGGTGAGGACAGGGCTGAAGGTGGCCTCTTGGGTCCTGGGATAGGAGGGGGCTGGGGACAGGGTCTCCTGAGTTCAGGAATGGAGACAGCTGGACTGCAGATTACATAGCAAATACTGTTCCCTCTCCCCTTTATACCGCACCTTTATGTCATAAAACTGCAGGTCCTGGAAGGTGATGGCTGGTTACTTCCTTAATCAGGGCCGTCCTTGCCCTGTGACCTCATGGGTATTGTAGTTTCTACAGGGAGGCAAGCCTAGAAACAGTCGGGTTGGAATGTGGGATTCTGTATACCCCCCACAGATGAGGATACACTGCAACAAGCGTCCTGGAGTTTTCTGAAGGATCTGAAACGCATTACAGACAGTGATGTAAAAGGTAAATGCACCGAGGGGGTGGGTGGTCCAGAATCTCCCAGGTTAGCCATTACTGGGGATGCCAAAGCTGGTGGGGGGTCAAGCCCAGGCTCCAAGCCAGGCTGCCAGATTCAGGTCCCAGCTCTGTGGCTTCCTAGCCATGTGGTCTTGAACAGGGTACTTGGGGCCTCCCTCAGCTCAAAAATGGAGACCTCGGCAGCTCCCTCCTCCGTCAACTGTTTCAAAGATTGAATGAAAACATAAGTATTGCTCAGCCCAGGGGCTGGCATCTGGTTGAGCACTTCATTTCAGTTCTGCTCCCTGAGCAAGCCAGAAAATGAATCCCAGTCCAGCACAGTGGCCTGCACCTATAGTCCCAGCTACTTGGGAGGCTGAGGCAGGAGGTTTGCTTAAATCCAAAAGTTTAAGACCAGCTTGGGCAGCTTATTGAGATCCCATCTCATAAATAAATAAGAACGGAATTCCGGGCTCACAGAGGCAGACCTCCTCCACCTAACGTCGGGGGCAGGGCACTGTGCACTCCCTGCTTCCTCCCAGAGGAGCTCTTCGTGAAGGAGTTGTTTTGGATGCTGCACCTACAGAAAGAGAACTTTGCCATCCTTGCTGAGCGGTTCCAAGATGAGGGTGAGGAAGGCTGGGAGCTCAGGACCCCAGCCCCATCCTACAACCGTAGAGTGCCTGGCTCCAGCCCCTTGCATCTCGGAGTCCAGTCCCTCTGCTTCCTCACCTCCTCCTCCCTGCAAACCTCAGAGGGGACCTCACTCAGGTCCTTCCCTTTCCCTGGAACCCAAGAGCTCAAAGCTCAGCCCTGCCCCCAACCCCTTCTCCAATCTTCTTTAACTTAGAAATCTGATTCTCTCATCTCTTTCTCTCTTTTTTTCTCCCGCCTGAGGCAGTTTATTGTCCTAACAAATGTGGTAAGTCCAGATAATGGACATTAGCCCTCTACCCCTCATCCTTGCCCTCCCAATCCCAGCCTCTCCCCCTTCCCTTTTTGGAGGGGGTGGTTTCTTCATTCTCGAATCTGAGAGCCTCCTGGGCCTCCAGCATTCTCTCTGCAGCTTGGATTTCTTGGGTATCGGGTGGTATTCTGTCTGCACTCTTTGCTGCACCTCATTGGAGGGCCAGTCTCTTAGGGATTTTATGCACAACGCACCCCAACTCTTGGCCTTGCCCTCCCTCTTTAGTGGACGAATACATGCCGTGGCCTTGTCTCTTTAGGCATGATGTTGCAGACTCTGATCTGGTGCAATAGGTGCGAGAAGGAGGTCCACACCTGTCTGAAGTCCTACGATTGCGGGAGTGAGAACTAGACCTGGCAGGAGGGGTTGGTGCGAGAGGGACGGGGCTAGAGGAGAGCTCCGAGAGAGTGCAGACCGGAAACCGAGTCCGCGCAGCACTTTTGAGGGGGCAATGAAGGCAGGAGTGCTCACAGCTCCCCTCCTCAGATCGTCTTGTGGAGGTCCATCGGATGGAAGACATGATCCTGGACTGTCACCTCAACTGGCACCAGGCCTCTCAAGGACTCACCGACTACAGCTTTTACAGGGTGGGGTCCTCCAACTCCCATAACCCTTGAGCCCACATCCATCGGGCTCCCTCCACCCCTGGATCTGCTGGCCCCTGGGTCCACTGGCCTGCACCCAACCCTCATGACCTGTGACCTATTAGGTGTGGCCTCTACTGACCGCCGGGGACCCCACTCCCTGACCAGTGTCCCTCTGGATCTCCCTCTGTCACCCTGAGGCCCCGTGATCTTCTCACCCCTGTACTGTCCAACCCCTGAATTTCCCAAACCTCTGTGACCCCTTGAGCTTGGGTCTAGGTTTGGGGGAACAAGTCTGAGACCTTGATGTCCAAGGGGAAGGAGCCCCTCCTGACCAAGCCCTCGGCAGGGCCAGAGGATGCAGGCGAATACCGCTGTGAGCTGGGGACCGTGAGTTCCGGCCCAGCCACGATCATCTATTTCCACGTCACAGGTCAGCTCTGGGTTAGGGTTAGAGAAGTGATGTTTTCCAGGGAGCAGGAGGCCGCTCCGCAGGCGTGGCCTGATCGGGGGCGTGGCTTCCTTCTGGGTGTGGCCTCGGGCAGCTGGGGGTGCCTTCATCCCCTGCCAGGACTG
This sequence comes from Erethizon dorsatum, assembly GCA_028451465.1. Lineage (NCBI taxonomy): Eukaryota > Metazoa > Chordata > Mammalia > Rodentia > Erethizontidae > Erethizon > Erethizon dorsatum. Next base: position 109,207,350 of record CM051834.1, on the reverse strand, counting down.
CTTTTTTGCCCCTCCCCTACTAGTGTTGCCCGAAAGGCTGCAGGAGGAGCAACAGTCATCAAACACAATCTCAGAACTCTCGGAGTCTCACCAGTTTCCGAGGCCCGAGAATATCCTGAGAAGCCGCCTCTTAGGGCTGCTGATCTGCGGCTCTATCGGTTTCACACTTCTGATAGCCGGCGCGGCTACAGTGTGAGCCGCCACGGAAGGAGGCGGGGCTCGGAGGAAGGGTCGGGGTTTCTGGCTGCCCAATACAGTAGGAGGCCTGGGAGCCAATGAGAGCCTGCATAGGGGGTGGGGCTTCCACTGGGGGTGGGGCTTCCTCTAGAGCGTGAGGGAGCATAATTTCTAGAATAAAGTCAGATTTGTGGGATGTTGGGAGAGCTGTCCCTCATTCAACTATGGCCTAACCTGGCTCCATTATTTGCACCCCCCGGCCTCCCCCAGGCTATTTCACAGGGCTAACCCGATGGCTAAACCAAAGTCCTCACCGGTCAACACTAACAGCGAAGCAGCTGCGCAACCAAAGGAAAAGGCCTCAGATCTGGAGAACCAATAAAGATTTGCGTTTTTGTCTAAGTAGCAGACTCCCTGTTCCGATCTGATCCAAACTTCTGGTACCATGACAGCAGAGGTCTGGGGTTGGGCTTCTGCCTGGGAGAGGAGGGGCTGCGAGCCCGGAGCCCCGGGGCCCAGGGGAAAGGACCAACGGGCAGCGACAGAGTCCCAGAATCAAGGAGCAAGGCAGGGCCAGCCTTGCCCAGGTCTCCTCCCCCAGGCCTCGTCTCCTCACAGGACGCCCCCTCCCCGCTCTTCCTGCCGGGTTTCCTCTGGCCTTTTCCTGTCCCCCACCCAGTGCAGGGAGCTGGGACAGAGGCAAAGACTACAAGAGCGGAGGGAGCGGGGACTAACTCGGGCCAACGGAGCCAGGGCCTCCGGGTGCTGCTGGACCCGAAGCAGGGTAAGAGTCAGTTACCCCGGAGTCAGTCCACAACCCTCTGCATCCCGGGACCGGTGTCCCACGCCCACCCCTGTCCTCCGGGCCTTCGGCCTTCGGAGCCTAAGCCCAGCCCCCATCCTCCTGCCTCAGGAGTCCAGGTCCCTCTCCACCCCCTCCGCCACCACCACCCAGTGCCTTAGACATAGGGGCTTTATCTACCTATCCTTAGGGCCATGCTATCTGGTGAACGGAAGGAGGGCGGAAGCCCCCGCTTCGGGAAGCTGCATCTCCCGGTGGGCCTGTGGATCAATTCCCCCAGGAAGCAGCTCGCCAAGCTGGGGAGGCGCTGGCCCAGCGCTGCCTCTGTCAAGTGAGTGGCCACCTGCCCTGCCCGCCTGCCTCCCTCCTACTTGTCCCTGTTGGTGACCCAGGCCTTGCACTACTCCTGAGAAGGTTGCTGTCTTGAATAGGAAAGGGAGCTGGGGGTGGAATGGAGACACTCAGGGACCCCAGAGCAGTGTCACGGCGGGTGGGGGGCAGAGCTGGGCCAGGAGACGGGCAGAGAAGGCGCAGGGGTTTGATTCCCTTTCCTTCCTCCCCTCCTGACGTTTGCTTCTGTAGGACTCACCTTTATTTATTTATTTTCTCTCTCTTTTTTTAAATTTTCTCTTCTTTTCCTCCCATTTTTACCCCCACCCTCATCCGTCCACCCCGGTTCTCTGGCCTCTGTCCGTCTCTGCCCCCGTCTCTCTGGGTCGTGGCCACTTCCCTTCTCCTCTGTCCTGGTCCCTCCCGCGCCCGTCCCCGCCCGGCTCGCAGGTCCTCATCCTCCGACACGGGGAGTCGCAGCAGCGAGCCGATGGCCCCGCCGCCACCGCACGTGGAGCTGCGGCGCGTGGGCGCCGTGAAGGCGGCAGGAGGCGCCTCGGGTAGCCGCGCCAAGCGCATCTCGCAGCTTTTCCGGGGCTCGAGCACTGGGGTCTCGGGGGCTGGCGGCGCGGGGGTCCCGGGGACCCCGGGGGCGGCGCAGCGCTGGGCCAGCGAGAAGAAGCTGCCCGAGCTGGCTGCGGGCGTCGCCCCCGAGCCCCCGCTGGCCACCCGTCCCACGGCGCCCCCGGGGGTCCTCAAGATTTTCGGCGCGGGGCTGGCGTCGGGGACCAACTACAAGAGCGTGCTGGCCACCGAGCGCTCCACGGCACGCGAGCTCGTGGCCGAGGCGCTGGAGCGCTACGGGCTGGCCGGCAGCTCCGGCGGCAGCCCGGGCGAGAGCAGCTGCGTGGACGCCTTCGCGCTGTGCGACGCGCTGGGCCGGCCCGCGGCAGGCGGCGCGGGCGGCGGCGAGTGGCGCGCGGAGCACCTGCGAGTGCTGGGAGACTGGGAGCGCCCGCTGCTGGTGCAGGAGCTGTGGCGCGCGCGGCCCGGCTGGGCGCGGCGCTTCGAGCTGCGCGGCCGCGAGGAGGCGCTGCGCCTGGAGCAGGAGGCCTTCGGGGCGGCGGACGGCAAAGGTGAGCGGGGCGGGGCTGTCCTGGGCGTGGTCGCCTGGTGGAGGGGCGTGCTGGGCGGGGCTTCCGGGGGTGGGGCCAGTGATACTGGACCTCTGGGACTTGGGGGCGGGAGCGCTCTAGGGGCAGGGCCGGGGGTGGGGCGGGGTCGGGTGGGCGGGGACAAGAGGCGGGTCTGAGAATTGAGTGAGGCCTGTTGGTTGAACGGGCTTTTTGGGGGCGGGGCTTGGGGCTACGAGAGGCGTAGCCCGGTTGGTGGTCGTCCTAGGCGCCCTAGAGTAGCTCTGGTCCGGGACCGGGCCCTTAGCAGGGATTTCAGGCTGCCTTGAAGGAGGCTGAGTGTGTCGTGGGTCTAAGAGGAGTAGATGCTCAGGATTGTGTCTGTGGGATCTGGGAGCTGGGCGCTGTGGGAGAGGCAGGAGTTTATAGGGTGCTGAGGGATTCTGCCTGTGCGTTGATAGAAATGGAAACTAAGAATTAGGAGCTGGAGGAACTGGTATGGACGATGTCCCTGAGTGACGTGCAGAGTGACGGGCAAGACGGGGCCTGATGTTGGGCCCGGTGAAGTGTAGTGGCACCTGGAACGTGGGTTGGTGGCTGGAGGCAGCTCTGTGAAGTAGATTGAGGCTGTCCCCCCCGAGGGGCGTGGCTATGTGTGGGGAGCCTAAGAAGGGGCGGGACCTGGAGGAAGAGAATGTCTGGAGGGCCTGAGTGGGCGGAGCCTCCGAAGGGCGGGCCTGGGAGCAGGCAGCCTTAGGCCGGGTTGGCTGCCAACTATGAGAGAAAAAGGGGCTAAAGGAAGGTTTTTTTGTTTTATTTTTTAACTTTTATTAGTACATGTTTGCAGTACATAATGATTACATTCATCATAGGGAGTTGGTACATGTATACAACACATCCTAATTCTTTTTACTTCCCCTCCCCCTCTCCTCCCTGCCCCTCCCCCATCTCTGGGAGGAAGAGGAGGTGGCATCAAAGGTGAAATAGCAAGCGCAGGATAGAGCTTGGCGGGGCTGGGGCCGGGTGAGCCGAGGCCCGGGGCTGCTCAGGGAGCCCTCGAACTGCTTTTCTGTTTCTAAGTCTCCCTTGGGCAGAGAAGGCGTTGTAACAATTACAACGATGGGCTTTGAACTCAGGCTTGGATTTCAACCCACTCTTTAACTGTTAATCTCAGCAAAGTGCTGGGTGAAGGTTCAGTGTGTTCGTGTACATGAAGGGCTTGGCACATATAGGTGCTTAATAACAAGTGGCAGAGGCCAGGGATATAGCTCAGTGGCATGGCGCCTGCCTGGCAAGTGCGAGGTCCTGAGTTTGATTCCCGGTTCCCCCTCGACCCCCCCAAAAGGCAATTAGAACCATCATCTCCCCCCAAGCACTCACTGAGCACCTACTGTGGGCCACATATTTTTAGGGCCCTGGGGATACAGCGGGGCATGGACAAGTGAGGTTCCCACTTTCCCAGATCTCACCACCTTAATGGGAATCAGCAGTTTACTCATTAAGCTTATTTCCACCGGACACCTACTATGTGGCTGGATCCAGACAAGCCTAGTTTCGGACCTTGGTACAGTTACTTGCTTCGACTTAGACTGTCAGGGAAGGGTGTTCAGAGGAGGTTGTTTCTATCTCCCTGAGGACAGTCTTCACTAGTGACTACATCAGCCCCAGCACATAGCAGGTGTTTGGGAAATGCTTAAGAGAACGAATGAATTTCTGAAAACTGCAAGATGAGTGGAAGTCAGGCAGGAAGTGTGTTCCAGGCACAGGGAACAGCCTCTGCAAAACCTTAGTGTGAGAAGCGGCCTCACCTCTCCGTGGCCGGTTCGGTGGCCTGATGATTTCAGCCGCGTCTCTCCATCTTCTTTCCAGTCTCAGCTTCGCTGTCTGCATCTCTCTCCGCAGGCACGGGCGCCCCCTCCTGGCGGCCGCAGAAAAGCCGCTCCCGGGCTGCGTCTGGAGGGGCGGCGCTGGCCAGTCCTGGTCCAGGGTCGGGATCAGGAGCCCCGGCTGGGTCCGGGGGCAAGGAGCGCTCGGAAAACTTGTCTCTGCGGCGCAGCGTATCGGAGCTTAACCTGCAGGGTCGGCGTCGGCGGCAGCAGGAACGGAGGCAGCAAGCGCTTAGCATGGCCCCTGGGGCAGCCGATGCCCAAATTGGACCTGGAGACCCTGGAGATCTCGATCAGTTATCTCAGTGCCTCATCCAGGCCCCTAGCAACCACCCCTACTTCCTGCTGCTCCAGGGCTACCAGGACGCTCAGGTTAGCGCAGTCTTCCCTACCTGGAGTTCTCTATGCCTCATGTCTTTGGAGAGCAACAAACTACAACTCCCAGAATTCCTCTGGTCTCAGGGGCCTCAGGTACTCAGGTGTGGTCCAGCAAGGTTCCGGAGTACCAAATAACTTGGTGAAAGCAGAGGAGGTGGGGGTTAGATGGCTGACAAAGATCCCACTGGAGGAGCTGGGTATGACGGTGCAGGCCTGTAATCACAGCACTTTGGGAGGCTGAGGCAGGAGGGTTGCAAATTCGAGCCCAGCCTGGGGAGAAAAGAAAATTCCACTGGAGAGACAAACAGGGAATGGTTCGTTTCATTCAAAGTTGGGGGAAAACACTGTGTTCCCCAAGGGAGAGTCAGTCCACTGTAGAAAAGACATCCCTTTCAAGCATCCATTTCTTGAGTGAGAGGAAAAAGAGTTCATCTATTATGACAGAGAAGTCAACTGGTGTCTGGGATCTTGTTCTGGAAAAGCCTATACAGTATTTTCTTGATGGGAGTGAGGACTACTTCATTTGTAAAAGATGATGGTTTACACTGGAACGACTTAACCATTCTTGATGGAAGCAGGTGGTACTGATACTTCTATATATTTTTCATACTTGGGTGACAATAGGAGTACTGGAGCATTGGATTTATTTTAGGAAGAGGGTCAGGCGGTGCTTCCATTTTTACAGGATGCAGGTGACAGAGTCCATTTTTAGGAAGGGGTCTTCTGCATGCATCTCTTCATTTAGTGGATGAACTAGGACTCTGTAGGAAGGGGTCTCCTTGAAGCATCTATTTATAAATGGGATTAGTAGATGAGCCCAGGAAAATGGAGCTCTCTATGGAGATGTCCACTTTGGGGATGGTAATACTGACAGCTCTTGTTGATTGAGGGGAGGGCCTTGGACTCCTCCATCATGAGAGTAGGGGGAATAGTGAATCCGTTATAGAAGAATGTTTCCTGGGATGTGAGGTCATCTTGGGATGGGACTAAATGAGAGTCCACTGAAGAAAGGGTTTTCTTGGCCTTCTGCATTCACGGGAGTGGAGGTAAATGGAAGAACCTTCTGTTCAAATGGGGACTCTGAAGAAATCCATCCCTTGCTCTGAGATGTTGAGAAACTGTTATCTGAAGGGGAAATGTATCTGAAAGCCTCCATGATCGGGTGGAATAAAGGACAAGTGAGCCAGAGAAATGTAGAAAGGTTTCTTGGAAAGGTCCATTCTTGGAGGGGGTAGACGATGGAATGTCCTTGGAAGCTCTGTTCCTTGGGCTGCACGTCATAGGAGAGTCCACGGTAGGAGTGGCAGAGTCCCTTCAGGAGTGTTGAGAAGATGGGAGAGTCCACTGGAGAAAGATCCTGGAAGCGGCTGTTCTTTGAGGGAGGAACATGGTGGGGTCGACATCACGAAAAGGTTTCCTTGTACACGAGGTCTTTGGGATGCACATCATGGGAGCACCTACCACAGAAAGTGCCTTGAAAGAGTCCATTCATGGGAGGCAGGGTGCACGGAGAGTCTTAGGGGAAGCCTGGAGATATCCTTGCAAATGTCCACTCATAGGAGGTGGGGCCGGGAGAGTTGATCGTGGATGAGGGATTTGTTGGGCAGCGGTGTCCTCAGTGCCATCTTTACTTCTCCTCCAGGACTTCGTGGTGTACGTGATGACGCGGGAGCAGCACGTGTTCGGCCGGGGCAGGACCCCGTCGTCCTGCAGCGGGTCCCCTGCCCCATACGTGGACACCTTCCTCAACGCCCCTGACATCCTGCCGTGTCACTGCACAGTGCGCGCGGGCCCTGAGCCCCCAGCCATGGTGCGCCCATCCAGGGGAGCCCCAGTTACGCACAACGGGTGCCTCCTGCTGCGGGAGGCCGAGCTGCACCCCGGCGACCTGCTGGGGCTGGGCGAGCACTTCCTGTTCATGTACAAGGACCCGCGCGCCGGGGGCTCCGGGCCGGTTCGGCCCCCGTGGCTGCCCGCGCGCCCCGGGGCCACGCCTCCCGGCCTCGGCTGGGCCTTCTCCTGCCGCCTGTGCGGCCGCAGCCTGCAGGAGCGCGGCGAGGCGCTGGCCGCCTACCTGGACGGCCGCGAGCCCGTCCTGCGCTTCCGGCCGTGCGAGGAGGAGGCGCTGCTGGGCGAGATCGTGCGCGCCGCGGCCTCGGGCGCCGGGGCCCTGCCACCGCTCGGGCCCGCCACGCTGCTCGCGCTGTGCGTGCAGCATTCCGCCCGCGAGCTGGAGCTGGGCCACCTGCCGCGAATGCTGGGCCGCCTGGCCCGGCTCATCAAGGAGGTCGTCTGGGTGAGCGCCCCCCACCGCCGCCCAGCCCCACCTGCTCCCCGAGTCTCTGCCGCAGCCTCCCCGCCCCACCATCTGCCCGAGCTTCGGACGCGGGCGAGAGAAACTACCTTTCCCGTGATGCCTCGGGGAGGGGGGCCCGTGGGATGCTGGGAGTTGTGGACTCGTCCACTGCACTAAAAGAGCAGGCAGTACCGGTCATTGGAGGCGTGGGATCCTGGGAGGAACCATTGTGGGAAGTGGCGGGGGGAGATTGGTTGGGAGAGACCATTATGAGAGGCTGTGCGGTACGGACGAGACCATGCTTGGAACGTGGGTCCCTTGGCCTACATATGGAAGTGCCAGAAGTCATTCAAAGTAGGGAGGAAGCTTTCATCCTGCTGAGCTAGGCCCCTAGTCAGAGAGAAGATGTAGGGAGTTTCTTGGGGGTAGAAACACGATTTGAGCAGAAGAGGGCTGGAGGGAGATAGACCTCTCATGACCATAGGCCTATGTGTTTGCAATGGTGAGAAAAAACAGAGATTACTGTGAAGTTTGGGGATTAGAGTCCATCTGAAAAGTGGGAAGAGTCTCTGTCAGAAATGTTGCTGGTTGTGGTGGCACACACCTGTAATCCCAGCACGCTTGGAGGCTGAGGCAGGAGGATCACAAATTCAAGCCCAGTTTCAGTAATTTAGCAACTTAGAGAGACACTGTCTTTAAAAAGAAAAGGGGGGAGGGGTAAAACTAGTCAAGAAATAGATATCTATCTCAAATCCAAGCTCAGTGTAATCACTATGTATCACAAACATATATTAACAAAAAATTGAAAGGGCTGGGGATGTAGCTCAGTGCAAAGGCAATCCCCAATGCTGGAAGAAAAAGAAAAGGAAAAACCAGGGTGTTAACTCATGAGTCTCCATTTCCTCGATTTCCTCGTCTTGATTCTGATCTTACTGTTCCACAGGAAAAGATTAAGGAAATTGGAGACCGTCAGCCAGAGAAGTAAGAGAAATTCTGGGCAGAAAAATCTGGGTGATATAGGGGATGGGTGTGCCTCCAGTTCCGAGTTCTCGCCCTGCGTGTCTTAGTGGACGTTTCCGTGCCTCAGCTCTCCCACTTGTGAAGTAGGGGTGCTCTGGGTCCACATTTAAACCCAGATCTGAAGGTCTGGAGACTATGATGGTGGTTAGGGTCACAGGCCCTCTTCTTTTTCTTCAGCCACACGGAAGGAGTCCCTGAGGTGCCCCTGACTCCTGAGGCTGTGTCTGTGGAGCTTCGGCCACTCATGCTGTGGATGGCCAACACCACAGAGCTGTTGAGCTTTGTGCAGGAGAAGGTGCTGGAAATGGAGAAGGAAGCTGACCAGGACGGTGAGCTCTGACCCAGGCCCAGGCCTCTCCCAGCCCCTGTCACTCCCTGGACCTGGTACTGGGATCCCGGCTGCCAGCGTCTGGTTCTACCTCTTACCCCAGGCTTGTCCTCAGACCCACAGCTCTGCAATGACCTGGAATTATGTGATGAGGCCATGGCCCTCCTGGATGAGGTCATCATGTGTACCTTCCAGCAGTCTGTCTACTACCTCACCAAGGTTGGCCTTTCCCCTTGCTTCTTGCTTGAGACAATATCACTTTCTGTTTATACTACATTGTGTTACTCTGATGTCACTTCCTATTTGACTCAAGGTTTCCTTCTCCTGTGACATCACTTCCCATCTCATACCAGTGTTGTGACATCACTTCCTATTTGAACTTGCATCACTTCCTGCCTTTCTGCCTTCTCTTCCTGTCTTTGCAATCATAACATTTTGACAGGCTGACCTCTTTACCTGGTTGTATTGCCATTACCACTTAATCAATCTCTCATTTTCTATTATAAGTTACATAAATGTAGATATAGAGAAGTCAAATAGTGCCAGGTACTGTCACTTAATTCAAAGGTCCACTTTAATCAGGTCTCACTTCCTGTGCTTGCTGACCTCACTTCCCAGAACTCTGAATTCACTCCCTTTTCTGAGCCACAGGCCTCAAACTCCCTGAGTGCTCTTCCTGTACGTTGTTTCCCTACTACCATCTTTGACCTTAATATTGCTTCTTGGCTGGGGATATAGCTCAGTGGCATGGCGCCTGCATGGCAAGCGCAAGGTCCTGAGTTTTTTTTTTTTTTTTTTTGTGGGTACCGGGGGGTCGACCTCAGGACCTCGTACGCCAACAGGCACCCGTGCCACTGAGCGATATCACCGGCCCCTTTTTCGTATGTGGGATCCGGGAGTCGAACTCGGGCCCTTGCGCTTGCAAGGCAGGCGCTTATGCCGCTGAGCCATCTCACCGGCCCGAGGTCCTGAGTTTGATTCCTGGTTCAAAAAAAAAAAACAGGAGTTGTTCATGTGGTGTCCAGCTGCTGCTCCCCTGTATCATCATAATATTGCTTCTTGGACTTCCCAGTTTTTGGCTTATGGTGGGCTCCTCTCTGTAAAATGAGATCTTTTGGGAGAGATAGCCTCTAAATTCCTCAAGCAGCCTCATTTGTGAAGCTCTTTCCTCTGAGGCTTCACTTCCTGTACATCTTTGCCAAGTGTTGTATTCCTTTTGTCTCTGATCTCATTTCCTGTCCTTGGCCTGATCTCAGTTTCCACTAGCTAACTGCCACTCCACTCCCACTTCCTGACTCTCCTCCATTCTTCTTCTTGTCCTTGAAGAATTCTGGATAAATAATTCTTTGACTGAAGGGGGCTTCTTTGTCTAATATCTTTGGTCCTCGTTGACCTGTCTCTGCTGAGAATTATAAGTGCCATAATGCATGAGAGGTGGTCTTAAAATACTGAAGAAACTTCTAGAAATTCTTTTTTTTTTTTTTGTGGGTACCGGGGGGTCGACCTCAGGACCTCACGTGCCAGCAGGCGCCCGTGCCGCTGAGCGATATCACCGGCCCCTTTTTCGTATGTGGGTTCCGGGAGTCGAACTCGGGCTGTCGCGCTTGCCAGGCAGGTGCTTATGCCGCTGAGCCATCTCACCGGCCCCAGAAATTCTTTCTTGAGACTTGAGTTGTTCCAGGGCCAGTAAGTGCTAGAAACCCTTGTACAAACTGGAGATTTGCTCAAGGAACCCTGTCAGGGAAGGTAGAATGAACTACAACTCCCAGAAGCCTTTGGTGGCGCCTCCTGTTATCTTTAAGCTCTTCCACTCTGGACTTTCCGTGGAGTGTGGTCCAGTCACTAATGTTTTTGCTTCTGTATCTCCTCAGACTCTTTATTCAACATTGCCTGCTCTCCTGGACAGCAACCCCTTCACAGCGGGGGCGGAGCTGCCAGGCCCTGGCTCGGAGCTGGGGGCCATGCCCCCAGGCTTGAAGCCTACCCTGGGCGTGTTCCAGGCAGCCCTGGAACTGACCAGCCAGTGCGAGCTGCATCCGGACCTCGTGTCTCAGACTTTCGGCTACTTGTTCTTCTTCTCCAATGCATCCCTTCTCAATTCACTGATGGAACGAGGTGAGGGTTGGGCCGGGAGGCACAGGGATGCAAAGACAGGAGCTCCCAGAGCAGCCACATCCGCTGGACACAGCACAGGCTCAGACAGCCCCTTCGACTACTCTGGGGAACAGGCTCCAGTCCCACATTCACGGCTAGGAAGCATCTGGGAGGCAGAACATGGTCCACCCACCCATCGTCCTTCTCCCCTTTCCCTCACAGGTCAAAGCCGACCTTTCTACCAGTGGTCCCGAGCTGTCCAGATCCGCACCAACCTGGACCTTGTCTTGGACTGGCTGCAGGGTGCTGGGCTGGCCGACATTGCTACTGAGTTCTTCCGGAAACTCTCCATTGCTGTGAACCTGCTCTGCGTACCCCGAACCTCTCTGCTCAAGGTGACTCCTGGTCAGCTCTATTTGACACCTGACCTCTGACTCCTCAACCCTGCTCAAGCACCCTCCATAGCCAGCATGCCTCCGCCGCAGGAATGCCCATGTCATGCCCAGCCCTAGCTCAGACACTGGATGGCCACTGGCAACTAGAAGGATGCCAGCACCAACAAGGACCAAACTCAGCTGTGTCCGAATCCCAGTTCGCAGGGCGCCCCCCTCAGACATGTTGAGCATTAGACTAACGAATGTCGCAGTTAAAACACTGAAGTCGTCGAAGCTGGGCCTGGTGGCACAGGCCTGTAGTCCCAGGACTCAGGAGACTTAGGCAGGAGGATCACTGGGAGTTTGAGGCCAGCCTGGGCTACATGGTGAGACCCTATATCAAAAACAAACAGACAACAAAACAAAACAAAACAAACAGACAAAAAGCAAACCAACCAAACAAACAAAAAACCAGTCATTGAACATAAACAACAGGCCAGGTACTTCTAGTTTAATGCTGACAAATCCTCGTGAAAGTAAGTTATTAACTGCCGGACATGGCAGTGCACTCCTGTAATCCCAGTACTCAGGAAGCTGAGGGAGGAGGACCACCATAAGTTTGAGGCCAGCCTGGGCTACACAGTGAGTTAAAGACCAGCCTGAACTACATAGTGAGACCCTGTCAATAAGAACAATAATAATAATGATAATAATGATAATAATAATAATAAAATAATAAAACTAAGCTATTAACTGACAATTTTTCAGACAAAGAAACTGATTTAGATAGGTCAGGTCCCTTGATTTCATTTATTTATTTATTTTGTGGTACTGGGGATTAAACCCATGGCCTTTGCACTGAGCTACATCCCCAGTACCAGACCCCTTTTTTATTTTGAGACAGGGTCTCCCTAAATTGCCCAGGCTGAATCCCAGAGTGCTAGCATTATAGGTGTGTGTTACCATACCCGGTTTCATTTACTTTATCAAACATTTACAGTACATTTAAGAAGCCCCAAGCAGTGTTCCAAGTACTTTACAATCTTGCCATATTGTGTCTTCAGAACTATCCTATTAGTCTTACTCTCCCAGTTTAGAAATGAGGAAACAGGCATAGTGATTTCCCAGAAGGTTAACAGGTAGCCAACCTGGGATTTTTGAACTCAGGCAATCTGGATAGAGAGTCTGATTTTAACCACACTGATATGATTCTGGTGTCAGACATACAGAAACACAGAAATTGTCACACAGGTACAAAAGTAGTGGCCACAGTGGGATAACAAATCTTGTCAGTAATATAAACCAATGGCCAATCTTGTTCTCCACCTACTTCCTACATCCTTATTTACTCTGAGGCACATCCTGGTTTTTGTTTTTGTTTTTTAATTCAAGATAGGGTCTTGCTATATAGTTCAGGCTGGCCTGGAACTCACTATGTAGCCCAGGCTGGCTTTGAATTTGAGGTGATCCTCCTGCCTCAGCCTCCAGAGTGTTGGAATTACAGGTGTGTACCACCGTGCCTGGCTCAGCACATCAACTTTTAAAAATTCCTGAGAGCACACCCCTTCCCCACCATCACTTTGGTGACTACCAGCTTCATGGTGCCCAGAGTCATGGCACCAACTCCGCTGTCCCTCAGTGGTGGTCCCTCCATCATGACTTCTCACCTGGTCCTCCCACCAGGCCTCCTGGAGCAGCCTACGAACTGACTACCCCACCCTGACCCCAGCTCAGCTCCACCATCTGCTCAGCCACTACCAGCTGGGTCCTGGGCTCAGGCCACCACCGGCCTGGGACCCTCCCCCAGCAGAGCGAGATGTGGTGGCCACAGGTGAGGAGGAACGGGGGATACAAGCATTGGGTTGTCAGCTTTCTTCTTTTCTCAGGACCTAGGAGTCCATCTTCCCCGCTCCCTCCTCCTGACCCACCCTTCTGGACCATGAGCCCTTTCCTCTCCCAGGATCTAAATGCTGGACCCAGCCCCCTTCTCCCCAGGATATGCGTTCAAGCACTCAGTTCCTTCATACTTCTCAGGATTCGGGTCTCCAGCCCCTTCCATCTTTGATCCCTCACTCATCTCAGAGTCCGGGCCCCTCCACCCTCAGAGATCCCTAAGACCAAGTTGCCAGTCCTTCCTCAGGGACCCAAGCATGTCGCCGTTTCCCAGGCAACCGTGGTTCGCCAAAGTCTGACTACAATTCCCATCATGCTCCGGAACCCGAGAGTTGCGTTTGGGTCCCGCTGCAGTAGTTTTTTCTTCCTTTGGGCGTGGTGCAACCGCCTAACACCCATTTTCACACTAACACCATCTTCTTCGGTCTCATAGGGGACATCTTCGAAAGCTTTTCCTCTCACCCTCCCCTCATTCTGCCCCTGGGCAGCCCGCGCCTGCGCCTCACAGGTCCGGTGACGGACGACGCTCTGCACTGTGAGCTGCGCAGGCTCCGTCGCCTCCTCTGGGATCTTGAGCAGCAGGAGCTTCCGGCCAATCACCGCCATGGACCTCCCGTGACCACGCCTCCCTGAAAACCAATAGCAAGCGAGCGCACGAACCTTGAAAAATTCCTAGGCCCCAGCTCCCTGGAGAGTTGAGCTTTCTGGGAGTTGTAGTTCTTGCCCCGTGCGGGAATTAGGAGGTTGTTTTCCGGTAGTAAAGGATGGGACTATGGGAAGAAGGAGTTGGGATATGAGTGCCAAGGAGCAATAAAAGTATATGTGGTATTGTCAACGCCTCGCTTATTAACACTCGGGCGTTAGAGATGATTTTTAAGGCCCCAGGCTTTAGCCTGGACTGTTGGGCCCCTGCCGAGCCCGAGGTTATTTATAGCCACGGCCTCAGCTTGCCCTCTTGCATGAAATCCAACCCAGGAGCACTGGAGCCTCCCGCACACCTCAGAACACAGCCCTGAGCGAGCTCGGCCGAATATCAGGCCCGCAGTCCTACAGTGGGAACCAGCTGTCCCTCCCTGCCACCTCCAAACCCATATCCAACCCTTTCTTCCCTCTGACCCAGGAATCTGCCCCCCCGTCCAAATCTGCCTGCCTGCGGGGCACACACCGAATGCCAACACTCCATTCCTAGCACCTGCTCTCTCGAGTCCGGACCCCCAATCCCCTCCTTTCTTAGATACGGGAGTCTGGGCCTCGGGTTTGAACTTTCCCCTCCTCTGAACCTGATTCCTGCTGCTGCGTCAGGGGAAAGAGGGCGACAGGCGGCACCTGCTGGCAGGGCTGGGATACGACCACCTGCCGCTGCTGCTCACCCGCGCCCCTCTGCCCACACCTGCTCCTGTCTGTCCGCCTGCGGCTGCCGCACTAACCCACAACCCCAGGAAGCGAGGAGGAGCGGGCCAGGACCCGACGCCCGTCCCGCCCTTCCCAGACCCCAGGCGGGGCTCCCGTATCCCCCGCCCCGCTCCCCGGCTCCCTGCGTCCCAGAAAGGGGCGTCCGAGGCGCCCCAGGCAGGCGGGGCGGGGCCTGAGGTCTCTGCCCGCACCGGAGACTCCGCCCGCCCCAGCACAGCTGCGCCGACCCCACCTGGTGAGGAGCCCCTGGGTCGGGGGAAGGACAGGGCCCCCCCCACCCCTCCGCGCCTCTCGGGTCCCGGTCCCTTCTATAAGGCTCTGATGGTTGCCGCCCACCCATTCCCTTCTCACCTGCCCGGACACAGTTACCCTTTGACTCCCCAGAGACCTCTCAGGCTCCCCTTTCTCCTTTCCACTGAGGATCCTGGACTGGTCATCTCAGGCTACTGTGTTCCAGTCCCGAACTTCCGGTCCTTCAAGATACAGGGTCCAGGCCTCTCCCTTCCTCCCTTTTCAAAGACCCAGAGGTCAAGGTTCCTGGTGGCCTCCCCAGGAACAGGAATCCTAGATCCCAGGTCTGCCCCATCCAGTCCAGTACTGGGGAGTTGAGGTCTCAGACCCGGGGCTCCAGGCCTCAGCCTCCTCCTCCCTCAGACCTAGGTACGGGGTCCCCAGGCAGAAGTCATGACCACAGGCTACACCCATCTCTAACTCTCAGGCCTTTCCTGAGTTACTGGCTGCTCTCCTGCTCTCTGGGGGGGGCCCCACCCTCTCCCTTGTCCAGGTCCCATTCCGGCCTTGGCAATGACCCTGGCGGCTTCCTCTCAGCGCTCCCAAATCATCCGCTCCAAGTTCCGATCTGGTGAGAGGCCTCTCCTAAGGGTGGGCCACGGCCCTGGGGTCCTGGGAATGCTCTACTCGGCGGCAGGGAGGACCCAGGAGGCTTGTGTTTCCCACACAAAAGGCTGCTTGTGCATAATGGAGCCCTCAGCAAAGGGTTGTGTCTCGGGGGATCATGAGTGTACACACGGTGGGGGAGGACGTGCAGTGCAGCAGGCCCTGGGGCTCCAGAGGAACAAGGACTTCAACTGTTAGGGATGCAAGGCAGAGGACTGGCATGGAGTGTGGTGAGGGAACAATGAGCTATCAAAGCTCAGATGTGTCAAAAGTTATCTTTTAGAGCCGGGTGTGGTGGTGCACACACACTTGGGAGGCTGAAGCAGGAGGATATCTACAAGTTCGAGGCCAGCCTGGGCTACATAGTGAGCTCGGGACTAGCCTGGACTATATATTGAAACTCTGTCTCAAAGGAAAAAATAAAGGAAGGAAGGAAAGGAAGGAAAGGAAGGAAAGGAAGGAAGAAAGGAAGAAAGGAAGAAAGGAAGAAAGGAAGAGAGAAAGAGAGAAAGAGAGAAAGAAAGAAAGAAAGAAAGAAAGAAAGAAAGAAAGAAAGAAAGAAAGAAAGAAAGAAAGAAAAAAGTCACGTTTTAGATCCCAGGGCAGGAAGACTGCGGGTCAATTCCTGAGTAGGCAAAGGGTACCTGAGTGTGCAAAGGAATGTGCTTACGTGGTTCAGTGTGTGCAAAGACATCAGTCACTGAAAAGCCAAGAGTGTGTGACAAGGTACAGGTGTATGGAGAAGAGCAGAAATGTGCAACAGGAGATCCAAGACTGAGAACCAAATCCCGAGTGTGCAAATCACGTGGTAGTGTGACTGCGTGGCTGCCAGAGTGCGGTGTGTGTGGAGGGTGGGTGCAAATGCACAGAAAGGTGGGTGTGTGGGGGGTGACTGTGAGAAGGGCTGGAAGGCAGCTGCATGTCCAAAGCAGGGTGCACTGGGTGAGGTGTAAAATGGGCCAGGCTGCCACGCTGGCGATTTGCCGGGCCAGGGACAGGACTGGCTCCCAGCCCCTCAGTGCCCCTGGCTTGGGTGCTGCACTGGCAGGGATAAGGCGAGACCCAGGAAGGCAGCTCACTGCCCACCGCCAGCAGGGTGCATAAGGGGGCCAGGCCTGCGTGTCTGCCAAAGACTGTGCTGCCACCCGCCTGGAGCCAGGCTCCTGGATGCTCCCATCTCACCTCCCTC
The DNA here is from genome assembly GCA_028451465.1 of Erethizon dorsatum. Classification (NCBI taxonomy): domain Eukaryota; kingdom Metazoa; phylum Chordata; class Mammalia; order Rodentia; family Erethizontidae; genus Erethizon; species Erethizon dorsatum. Next base: position 109,191,140 of record CM051834.1, on the reverse strand, counting down.
CTCCTTCCACAGTCCTCCAGCTGCGGATCCACAGGCGGAATCAGGACCCGAGTAAGTGTGGGCCCTGGAAGGGCATGGTGCCCCACTCCTCTGGGACACCCTGCAGCCCAGCCAACAGGCCTCTCACTGGTTCCTGCAGCTTGGTCCCTGTGTGTGGCCTGGAGTACATGGAAATCCCACCCTGTCCATTCCCAGGAGTCCAGGTCCCCACCCCCCCATCCCTAGGAAAGAGGTACCCCAGGCTCTACCGGCTCCAGACATCTGTGACCCTCAATACACCCCTTGGTGACCAAGGACAGAATTCCTGGCTTTTTTTTGTTTTTTTTTTTTGAGACAGGGTCTCCCTGTGTAGCCCAGGCTGGCCTCGAATTCAAGGTGATCCTCCTGTCTCAGCTTTCTGAGTGCTGCGGTTCCAGGCGTGCACCACCACGCCTGTCTTCCTGCCTGTCTTGAGAATGCGAAGATCTGTGTCCCCACACCTCCGCCCTCAGATCCAGAAGTCAGGGTGCCCACCTGACCACTGCCCCCTACACCCGGGGCCCGGGCGCTCCTTTCCCTGTTCCCTGGCAGGCTTGCTGTGTGTAGCCTCTCAGGGCCCTCCACTGTCTCTCCAGCCTCAGATCCATGGATCTCAGCCCCAGGCCCAGCTCTGGCCCCAGCCTTGCCCTCCGCCCCAGCCCCTTTTTTCTTCAGCCCTGGGGTCCTGCTCCCTGAGCCGGAGTGTTGCCCGTGGCAGTGCCTGCAGCAGGTGAGTCTGGCTGGAGCGAGGGGACATCCCCACGAGACCTAGCCATGGACCTTGTCCCTCTCCGGCGCCGGGCTGACCCTGAACTGACCACAGGTAGGACGGGGTGCTGAAGCACAGGGCATCACACCTGCTTTTTCAGGAGTCGCCCAAGGTCTCCTCACACTGGAGGGCGCCCAAGCCCCAGGGGACCTTGACCTACCACCAGTACAGACCCCCGGAGCCGGTTCAGGACACCAGGGCAGAGCCCCCAAGCGGCCCACCTCCATGGGATGGGACGAGCTCACAGCAGCCACCTCCTAGGTATGACTCTCATTCTCCTCTCTGCACACCCAGATTTTCTGTTCCCATCCATTCTCCCGCCTCCAACTGAATCTAAGATGGGGGTGGGGGTGGAGGAGTGGGGGCTGCCTGGCCCCAAACCCCTGCCCCAGACCCAGTGGCCCAGCTCCCAGCTCCCAGCTCCTCTCCTTTCAGACGTCCACCCCATGTGTTGCTCCCTTGGAGACCCCAGAATTCTCCACTCCCTCTTCCTGTCTTTGGAGACCCTGAGGGCTTTCTTCCTGCCCTTCTAACCTTTGTCCCCCATGACTGTCCCTAGGATGAAGCCTGCGCCCTTCACTCCTTCCCTACCAGGAGTCCCCAGCCCCTCACCCCCTCCACACAAGTTGGAACTTCAGACCCTTAAACTGGAAGAGCTGACAGTGAGTTTGGGGGTACCTTTCCAGGCCAGTCCTTTCCTTCTGTGAGGGCCAGACTCCTTTGGGGAAGGATGGAGGTACTGGGGACTGAATCAAAGGTTTCACACTGAGTTATATTCCCAGCCCTTTTAAAAATTTTTTTTTAATTTTTATTTTCAGGTAGTGTCTCGCTAAGTGGCTAAGTATTCCAGACTGGCCTCAAACTTGCCATCCTCCTGCCTCAGCCTCCCAGAGTGTTGAGATTACAGGCGTGCGCCCTCGGGCCCGGCTGAGCGGCCCAGATCTCTAACCACTTAGCCTCTGCCCCAAAGAAATCCAGGAGTTTGGATCTTCAGTCTCATTCTTTGTAGGGTCCCAGGAGGCCAGACCCAGTCCCTCTCTTGCCAAATGTCCTAGTCCAAATGTCCTAGCCCTGCCGAGTGTAGTGGCGCACACCTGTAACTCCAGGACTCGGGAGGCTGAGGCAGGAGGACTGCCATGAGTTTATAGGCCAGCCTGGGCTATGTAGTGAGTTCAAGGCCAGCCTGAACTACACAGTGAGACCCTGTCTCAAAACAAAAACAAAAACAAGAACAAAAACAAAATGACCCGGCCCCAGCACCGCGTTCTCCTGTCCCCTCTCCAGGTCTCAGAGCTCCGGCAGCAGCTGCGCCTAAGGGGCCTCCCGGTGTCCGGGACCAAGTCGATGCTTCTGGAGCGCATGCGCGGCGGCGCCCCGCCCCGCGAGAGGCAGAAGCCGAGGCGAGACCTCAATGCAGTGGACGCTCCCTGGCCGCGCCTCAGACCCAAAGCCCTGGGAATCGCTCGGCGGCAGGGCGGGGTGAGGGCGGGGCTATGCGCTTATTAACCAATGAAAAGAAGATCAAGCGTGATGGGGCGGGAAGTCGAAAAAAAAAATGAGTAGCCAATGAGGTGGGGGGGCGTGACCCGGCGGCTCAATTCAAGGTGACGGGGCGTGGTTAAGGGGAGGATTTTAAGGGAAGAGAAGCCAATGAAAAAATAGGGGGCAAGGCCAAGGGAAGAGTCAGTGAATTGCCAGGAAAGGACCGGCTGGAGACACAGACTGCGAGTGAATGGGGTTGCGCCTGGTGTGCGTGGCTTACAGGACCTTGCTGGTTTCGCGGTTGCAGGTAAAACCAAATCCCGCGTCTCCCCGGCCACCTCTTCCACGATCCGCGGATGCCCTGGTAGCAGCCCTGGATCCTGTTCCGACTCAGGCTCCGGCTCCAGTCCTGACACCTTCCTCAGCACCGGCCTCAGCCTCCCTGACTCTGGAGGAGGAGCTGCAGGAAGCGATCCGGAGGGCGCAGGTGAGGGTGTGGTGCCCAGCGGGGTCTGGGCTCAGGTCCTGGGCTGGAGCCCCGCCTTCACGCTGTGTCCTCGTCCACAGCTGCTTCCGAGCCGGGGTATCGATGACATCCTGCAGGACGAGGTGGAGCCTGACGGTAGGAGCCGATCTCCTAGATTTGAGAGGGAAACGGGCTGAGGTTCTGACTCCTGGGTGGGCTGGGGAACAGGACGCCTGAAAAAGAGGAATGCGGTTCTGGGGGCTCGTCCCTGACGTCAGGGGCTCACGTCCCGTTCCTTCTCCTGCAGACCTGCTGCCCCCCATCCTCCTGGACTTCCCCGGCTCTTTCGACGTCCTGTCCCCCTCCGCAGACTCCGAAGGCCTCTCCTCTGTCTTCTCCTCTTCGCTGCCGTCCCTGGTGAACTCCCCCTCCTCCTCTCCTGGGGGCCCCACAGAAGCCTTGGACTGGCTCGAGGCCCTGAGCGGGGGTCCTCCCCTGGGCTCCGGCCCCCCGGGCCCCAGCATCTTCTCTGCTGATTTATCTGACTCCGGTGGTGCCCGGGTGTGGGACCTGCTGGAGGATCCGTGGTAATGGGGTGTCCAGGGACTGAGAACTGGTGGGGGTGGAGGCCACAGAGAGACTCCCCTGGGGTACAGAGCAGCCAACATAGGCCCTCCTGCGGCAGGCACAGGATCGAAGACAACCCCTGTCCCCTCATGTCCCAGAACTGCTGCTGCCACCCAGCCCACTACCTGGACTTTGCCTGCCTGGCCTGCGTATGATCTGCCCGCCCCACGGGTGTGCAGGTTGGGTGGGGGTTCGAGTGCTGCTGCCCGGGCCAACATGCTGCTTGCGCTTCCTTCAGAGTCCTCATGGGTAATTTTATCCTCCAACCCCCACCACACACACACACACACACACACACACACACACACACACACGATGGCTGCCTGTTGTCTGGGGAATCTGCAGGGTGGTTCTGGATGCACAAGGGCAGGGAAGAGTAAGGAGAACAAAGAGGGAGCCGGACTCCTGGGTTCTAGTTGGAAGTGGGACGATGAGAAATGTCCTGTCTGAGGTCAGCTTCTTTTGGAAGCAGAGCCTGGACAAGATTCAGGCACCAGTGATTTGCTTCCAGGAGAGAGCAGTAAGGGAGTAGAGGACAGGGATGGCAAAGGGGAAGAAGAAGAGCCAGAATGTGGCCTCAGGTTGAGCCCCCACCTCAGTCTGATCCTGTGAGGCCCCAGGAACTGGGGCTTTGTGTCTCCTCGTCTGGGCTTATGATTGCTGAAGCCATAAACAATAACTAGGGCCACTCACGATTGCCGGGGTTACTGGGCTCTGCAGTGCGGTTCTGCAGTTCCATGTGGTGGTGACCAGAGACACAGACTGCTGCAGCCCAGCTGGGCAGGGACATCCAAGGTGGCACACTCAGGTGCGTCAGGCACCTTGGCAGGGATGCTAGGACTGCTCTTTCTCCATGGAGTGGCACACTCTCCCTCCATGTGGTCTCTCCAGCAGGATGTCTGGATTTCTGTGATACTGTCACCGGCTGGTGTGTGTGTGTGTGTGTGTGTGTGTGTGTGTGTCTGTGATGGAAATTAGACATGGTCTGATTCTAGAGCCTGCTCGCAATTGTCACCATTGTCCACCCTCTTCTTCAGGGCCCTCTGAAGGGAGGCTCCCCGACCTGCTTCCAGGGTGTAACCCACTGGCTGAGGGTTCTTGCTCAGTTTGTACAGAAATCAAGAAGTGGCAGAGTGCAGTTCTTTCGGTGTTCACAGCCCTGGGCTTTGAATGCCACTGGCTATCAGCTCTGTCAGTGTTAGTGGCCCTGCCTTGCAGCTTGGGGCAAGCAGCTACAATGGGCTGCTTCTGGAATTGGCAACTCCCAGCAGTCCTTCACTGCATTCTGGCTGTCAGGCGTCTTCAGCGTTAACAGCTTTGTCCACTCTTGGTGCCAACTTCCCTTAGTGTTACCAGCTTAGCAGAAGCTACTCAAGACAGAAACCACACTATCCAGAAAAGCTTTATTAGAACCCATGCTGCATAGAGGGGAACAGTGTCCGGGCAGAGGCAGACTGACCCAGGGAAGGTTGCTTAGATGGGGCACTCACGGGGAGGGCAGGACCTGTCATAGACCTGATTGAGGAGGAAGGTGGAAGAGCGGAGTCATCTCTGATAGGTCTCTGACAAAGACCTGCTGCCACCAAAGCAACTATCTCTAGCTGGGCCTGGTGGCACACACCTGTCATTCTAGCACTCAGGAGGCTGAGGCAGGAGGATCGCTGCAATTTCGAGGACAGCCTGGGCTGCGTAGTGTGTTCCAGTCCAGCCTCAACTACATAGTGAGACCCTGTCTCATAAAAACAAAACAAAACATATCTCTCAGAGTGTCCATGGGACACTTGATGCAACCATGCTCCAGCTGCAAGACATTTGGAGCAGCCACAGAATAAAAGTTCCTTCTAGGGGAACATCAGACCCCTCTCCTCGTCTCAGTACTCAGGGCTCCCAAGAGTGAACATTCCCAGGGGAGGGAGCAAAAGGTGCCAGTGCCTTAAAGACTTGGCTTGGAACTGCCCCAATTATACATCTGCTTCATTCCTCAGGCCAAACCAGGTGGAGGCTAGGGGAGGGGTTACACATACGTGGTCATATCAGGCCCTGCAGTCCCCCATGGGCCATGGGTCACAGGAAGCTGTGAGGGAGAGGGGAGAGAAGAGGGGAGGAAGGACTGAAATGCCCAGGCACTTCCAGCCCAGGGGCTGGCCTGGGCAGAAGGTCATAGGGTAAGCCTGTTAGTAGCAGGGGCTTTTTTGTTTTGTTTTTGCTTTTTGAGACAAGGTCTCGCTATGTAGTCCAGGCTGGCCTGGAACTCACTATGTTACCCATTCTGGCTTCAAACTCCTGCCTCAGCGATCCTCCTGTCTCAGCCTCCTGAGTGCTAGAGAAGGGGGCGCAGTCTGGGACCCCAGGCAAAGGCAATCTCAATGTCTTCCAAGCCAGCTGGGCAGGATTTGTCACTTTCTCTTTCCAGAGATCATGGGAGGTGAGAGAAAGGGACAGACAGGCCCAGGGCACACGTGGGACTTCAGTGAGATCTCAGGGTCCATCGCCTGGCTCCTCAGAGTGGAGAAAACAAAGAACCTCTGTTCTACTGGGGCTCACAGATTTGCAAAGAGAACCTCAGTGCAGGGTGGTGTTTTGTTTGGTTTTGGTTTTGGCACTGAACTCGGGGCCTGCACACTGAGTTACACCCCAGGCCTTTTTACAATTTTTTTTTTTTTTTTTTGTACCTTGATACAGGGTCCCCCCAGTCACTAAGTTGCCCAGGCTGGGCTTGAGCTTGTGATCCTCCTGCTTCAGCCTCCCAGAGTGCTGGGATCAAAGACACGCACCATGTCACCCAGCCGGAGAGCTGTTGTTAATGGCAGTGGCACAGGGGACTATAGGGCTGTGGCTCCTAGAGAGGACAGAAGCCCTGAAGGGATGGGGCAGGGGGTCCGAGACAGTGTTTTTGCTGAGCCAAGGATGAGAAAGTGGTGGCCAGAGGAACTTCTAGGAGCAGCACCCCCTGACAGAAGGGAGTCGCGGAGGCCTGAGGTGTGGAGGACGCTGGACACCAGGGAAGCTGGTGGGCAAAGAAAGGGTGGTGGGTGGCTGTGACAGAACTGGGTGGAGACTTGGAGGGGACAGAACCCCTCGTGTCAGGGTGAGAGTGGGTGAGGGGCGCAGGCAGCACTGGAAGGATCAGGAAGGGGTGAGGCCGGCTTCCTCTGCCTCCATTTCTTTCTGGCTGGGCAAGCACTGTACCCAGCTACACCCCCAGCCCCTGGTCTGTATTTCACATCCCCTTTACTTTTTCTCTCTGTGCATGAGAGTGACCCCTTCCCAGCTTCCTTTTCCAACATCCTGAGCCTTGCCCTTCATGGGCCTGGGAAAGGATTTCTCTGGGAAGCACAGCCAGCGTGGGTCCAAGCAGGGGCTGTGTCACACAACAGTTAAAAGTCTCACCTCCCAGGCATGTGGCGCACACCTGTCATCCCAGCGCTGAGGGAGACTGAGGACGGAGGCTCATGCTGAGGCCAGCTTGGGCAATTTAGCAAGACCCTGTCTCCAAAAATAAAAAGGGGCTGGGGATGTAGCTCAGTGCCAAGGCCCTGAGTCCAATCCCCAGTACCCCCCCAAAATGTCTCACCCCAGGCAAGATCGATCAGGTGCGCGTATCTCTCCCTGCTATGTGTGGGCCTAGTGCAAGCTTCGTCTTTCTGTGCTTCATTTTCCTCATCTGGAAAACAGGGAAGCGCAGTAGCACTTCCTTTGTGAGGTCCCCGCGGGGAATAAGCACGTTTGTCTGGGTCGAGCCTGGCATTCAGGAAGAGCTCGTTGCGTGCCAGTGATTGTCACTGACCCACGGGAGCCCCTTGGCTCCTGCCTGTGGGTTGTGTCCCCTGTGTGGCCCAGGCTTCTCGGTCTCCTTCACCAGGAAGTCACCTGCGCTTCTTCTAATATCCTTTCTCCCTCAGAGTGGATGATGGGGATCCCTGGGCCCGGGGGCTGACAGCCAGGACAGGAGGGGACAGGTGGCTGAACTCTTGGGAGGAGAAAGGAGTGGGACCCCCAGAGAGCCAGCCTCTCTCCTCCCCTTGGGCCCCTCCTAGTTGGGGATCTCCGCAAATCACTTCTCCCTGAATCCATGGCAGACCTCCCTCCTCGCTATTTTCCCAACGGAAATGAAAACATATGTCTACACAAAGAAATGTGCACTTAGCCAGGTGTGGTGGCCCACGCCTGTAATCCCAGGATCCTGGGAGGCTGAGGCATTTCAAATTCTGCACCAGCCTGGGCAATTTAGTGAGAACTTGTCTCAAAAAAAAGCAAAGACTTGTACACAAATGCTGATAACCTCATTCATGATAGCCCCAAATGGGAACATTGATGAGTGTTCATCAGACATTAAACGGATGAGATACCCAATGGTAGATGATACAGTGGAGTACTACTCAACAGCGAAAAAGGAGCAAACAACAGATACATGCAAGTACATGGGTGAATCTCAGAAACACGAGGCTATATGAAAGAAGCCAAACGGAGGAGGCTAAACCTGGAATAATTCTTTACATGGAGTTCTAGAAAAGACCAAATCAAAGTGACAGAAAGCAGATCCGTGGTTGCCTGGCCTGGGAGTTAAGACACTTGCTGCCAAGGAGCACAGCAATGCTTTAGGGTGTGACAGAACCTTCTGCATCTCGATCATGGTGCTGCTTACACAACTATACAATCACCAAAACCCACAGCAGACACTGAGTGATTCTTTTCTTCACAGCACTTTTGAGATATAATATACAAAACCAACAATCCACCCAGTGTTCTTGTAATAGAAATTTTAGAAAACTGACAGCCTGACACCATGCTAAGACTGGCTACGCTAGCCTTAGACTCAGCTAGCTTTGACCCAGCAAGCTAGCTGCAACTCATAGATAACTTAGCCCAGCTGCACTACCCAGCCTGGGAATGGATCTTGTTTCAAGGACTTTCTGCTCGGGACAGACTAGCCAAGCCAAGGACACACTTGATTGTACTCACCCGCTCAGCCCCAGCTCCCTCCCTAGAATTTCCCCTTTTTGATAAACAACTCCCCCTAATAAAACCTGCCCGGGATGAATCTGCCTAAGAACATGTGACAGATCATATGTAACCAGTTATAAAATAACCTGCTATCAGCTATGTACTTCCTGTTTACAAAATGTATATAAGTTGCTGTTTTACTCTAAGTCAGCGCTGGTGATTTAGACCTGGTTCCCACCTGCCCGCTGGAATTAATAAAAAGTTGCCTTCCAGGGCTGGTGAGATAGCTCAGCAGCATAAGCACCTGCCTGGCAAGCGCGAGGTCCTGAGTTAGACTCATGGTACCCACATACAAAAAAAGGGCCAGTGATATCACTCAGTGGCACGGGCGCCTGCTGGTGTGCGAGGTCCTGAGTTCGATCCCCAGTACCCACACACACAAAAAAAATTGCCTTCCAACTCCTTGGTGCAGAGCGTTTTCCATTCGGTTTGATATCGGTTCTGTAACATTCTCACAGACTTGCTTAGCTATTGCCACAGCCAGTATCAGAACGTTTCATCACCCTGAAAAGAAGCCATTGTCCCTGTCCTCCTCAGCTCTAGGCAGATATCTATTTTCTGTCCCTATGGATTTGTCTATTCAGGAGGTTTTCTACATGTGAAATCCTGCAATATGTAAATGCAGGAATGTGCCTGACATCCTTGAAATAAATCAGGTACAGCCCAGGTGTGGGGGCACACACCTGTGATCCCAGCACTTTGGGAGGCTGAGGCAGGAGGATAGCCACAAGTTGGAGGCCAGCCTGGACTATATAGTGTGTTCAAGGACAGCCTGAACTACATGGCGAGACTCTGTCTCAAAAAACCAAAACCAAAAACAAACAGGTACTATCTAGCGTGGATGAAAGTCACTTTTGTTTTTGATCACCAGGCAAACCCCCTCTGTGCTTCAATCATGAGGATTGCTACTTGTACGGTAACCTAAGAGTACACTCTTAAAACCAAGCTGTGGAGTCTCAGCCAATCACAGCAGCTGAAACTCCAGCCAATCAGAGGCTGAAAGCTATCCAAACCCGCCCATATAAGGCAAATAGGCCCCCGCAGCCAATCAGGTTGCTTTTTACTGTCACTTCCTTTTCTCTGGTTACAGATACCATCTGCACATGTGGCAGTGGAGCACTGGGAACCATCCTGAGTGTGGAACTCCGCCCCAGTCTAGAGTGTTTTTCTTGGTCAAGCAAACTTTGTTAAGTTTAACTGGTCTCGGGTTTTCTTTTCCTGTGGACCAAGGATGGAACCCAGGGCCTCGTCCCCGCAGGGCAAGCGCTCTACCACGGAGCCGCAGCCAGCGTCAGCTTTTAACAGGAAGTCCCTGCTGGGAGCCAAGGGGCTTCCCTGCTTCACTGCCTTCTCTGGGAGCCAACTCGGACTCTGCCCCGGATCTGCCCTAGGCCGCCCCTCCCGTGGCCTTCGGGAAGTGGCTCCGCGGTGGACGCTGACTCCGACTGAGGCCATCAGGGTCTCTCTCCCGGAGGTGCAGCTGTGACGGAGTGACAGTGAGGGCTCTGTGGGCTCCTGAAATGAGGCTGTCCTCACCACCACTGCCTTCCTGTTCAGTGCCACTGCCGGCTGGGAATATTACAAAGGCTTTTGCTGCTGCTTTGTCCCTACACCCCGTGCTCCCCATAGCCAGATGTGTCCACACAGCAACTCAGAGCACAGCACGTCCCTGCCGCTGGACTGCTTTCTGCTGCACAATAGGTGTGTGCCACACCTACTTACAAGAAGGCTAGAGAATATATATACGTGTGTGTGTGTGTGTATATATATATATATATATATATATATATATATATATATATATGCATATATATTTGAGACAGGGTCTCACTGTGTAGTCCAGGCTGCCCTTGAACTTGCTGTATAGCTCAAGCTGGCCTCAGACTCCTGGTGATCCTCCTGCCTCAACCTCCCGAGTGCTGTGATGACAGGTGTGTGCCACCATACCTGGCTGGTGCTATGGTTTTAGTATGATTTCAGGACGTCCCCCAGGGTTTGTGTATTGGTAGCTTGGTGTTAGTGTGGTGCTGAGAGATGCTGGGCCCCTTGAGAACTGAAGCCTTATGGGAGGTCTTTGGGTCAGAAGAAGCACTGACCTCAGAGGGGATTAGCATGACTCCTGGGGAACCCCAAGTTCTTGCAAGAAGGTCCACTAGGAAGATCAGGCCCAGCCCTACCCCCTGCTCTGTGCATATGATTCTGAGTCTCCCACGTGCTCCTGTCATTGAGACGCCACCGTCCTGAGGTCCTCGAAGAACTTTATAAATAGCCAGCCTCGGGGATTGCATCCTAATAATGAAAAATGGAGGAATACAGACAATTTCCCCCATTCTTCAAAAGGACCCATGATATGAATGAGGCTTTTTGAAAAATGGTTTGCTGGGCCGGTGAGATGGCTCAGCGGTGTAGGTGCCTGCCTGGCAAGCGTGAGGGCCCGAGTTCGACTCCCGGAACCCACATACGGAAAAAGGGCTGGTGATATTGCTCAGTGGCACGAGCACCTGCTGGAGCGCGAGGTCCTGAGGTCCACCCCTGGTACCCACAAAAAAAAAAAAAAAAAAAGAAAAAGAAAAAAGAAAAATGATTTGCTGCCTCTGAAAGAGGTTGCTTGCATGGAACATCTGGATCTGTGGCAGCCCTTTTGGGACCACAAGGCAACAGGGCTAAGAGGAGACGACAGTGGCACAGCAAGAAGACTGGTGGCACATGTTTAAATACTGCATTGTTTCTCCAGTGTGAGAAACCGAAAGTGTAAATAAGGACCAAAACGTATGATAGTGCAAAATGGGAAGAAAATGTTCAGATGAGAAGGGGAACAGGGGAGGGGGAGGCAGAAAGGAAAGAAGGGACAAGAAAAAAAGAATAGAGGGGAAAATGGAAACAGCTTTTGTAAATGAGGGGAAGAGGGGTTGAGGGAGGAGAGGGAAATGGGAAAAAAAGAAGCAAGATATAACATGTACAGGTGCAAACTCTCTATGATGATTTTTTTTTTTTTTTTAGTGTGGGTACCAGGAGTCGACCTCAGGACCTCGAGCTTGCCAGCAAGCGCCCGGCCGCTGAGCGATATCACCGGCCCTTTATGATGAATGTGACCATTACGTATATCTAAAATGTACCATTAAAATAAAAAAGGCGGGTGGCGCTGAGGTCGCCGATGACGCTGTTGAGCTGCTGGGTTCACTACGGCTGGAGCTGCGACCCCTCGGCCTGCTTGTGCCAGGCGAGGGAACGTGTCGTTTGGGCGCGTTGGTCGGGCTTCTCTTCCTTGAGCCCCGGGCGTCCTCTTGCAAGGGGGAGGGGTCCCGTGCATGTGACCGTGGGCTCCAGGCCTGGGAAGAGGCAGCCAAGGACAGACCCGCGTCAGTGCTTGAGCAATGGGGACAGGTCGGCGGCGATGCCCACCCACTCCGGCAGGAAGGCCGCCTCCGGCTTGAAGACTTTGAGGAAGGGGGAGTCGGGCAGCGTGTAATTGGCCAGGTAGACGGTGTCCCCGCCCGCGAGGTAGGCGGCCCAGATCCCGAAGGTCCCGATGGTCATGACGGTGTGGTTGCACTGCGTGAGCAGCGCGAAGTCCTTGCCGGGAGAGGCCTCGACGCCAGTGCCCGCGAACACCACGTCCCCGCGCGAGGCGTTGATGTTCTGCCGGCACCAGGCCATCCCGTTGCTGGTGACCACGAAGACCGGGGCGGGGTAGTGAGCGCGGAACCAATCCAGGGCCTGCTCCAGGTACCCGCGGTCGGCCACCACCCCCTTCCACACGCGGGGCATGACGTGCACGTAGTCGCCGCGCCGCACGTGCACCCCCACGAAGGTGCGGGGTCGGGTGCCCCGCACGCGCAGCGCCCCCAGGAAGGCCTGGGCCTCGCGGCGCACGTGCTCGTGCAGGCTGAACTCGCGCAGGATCTCGGGCCGCAGGTGGTGGTAGAAGGTCCAGGAGCAGGGGTAGCCGGTGAGGCGCACGTAGCGGCCCTCGATGTGGCGGTAGCGCTCCTGCATCCAGTCGTCCAGGTGGTAGTTGTGCCACGCGATGCTGCCGGCCGTGGCGCCGTGCAGGACCGGGAGGCTGATGCGGAAGAGCGGGGCGAGCGTGTTGTGCATGTGCGCGGGGATGTAGGCCGGCCGCCCGTTCGCCTTGGCCAGGGCATACAGCGTGGCGTACTGGCCCATCTGGTTCCCCAGGCGGCCGATGGCGTTGATCGTCCACATGCCCTCCAGCTGCGGGGCCATGGGCCTCTTGCCTCCCGACAGTGGCACCTGCGGGGACGGTGACACCTGTGGGGACAGTGTCAGTGCTGGTGGGAGCTTCGGATTCTGTCCGCTCCACCTGGGTTCCATCTGCGACAGTCGCTGTTGCAGGTGGAAGATGGTGGAAGCGATGAAGACGAAGAGGATGAAGTGCCCCATGGGGAAGGAGAAGGAGACCTGGGCGCTCGCCATGGCTGTCAGGAGAGAAGGTAGGACGTCAGCTGCAGAGGCCACACAGGCCAGGGGAGCATGACCGCGGCCACCTGCTATATGTATCAACGCTGGGTGGGTGCATGGGAGTGTGGGTTTCCTCTGTGCTTGTGTGTACACGGTTGGTGCATCCATGAGTACGTGCATGCAGATATGTCTCTAGAATGTCTCTCTCTTTGTATTGAACCCAGGGCCTTCACACTGAGCTACATCTCCAGCCCTTTTTATTTTGAGACAGGGTCTTGATAAGTCACTATGTTGTCCATGCTAGGCTGGATTGAACTTTCTTTCTTTCTTTTTTTTTTTGAGACAAGGTTTCACTTGTAGCCCAGGCTGGCCTTGAACTCATGGCGATCCTCCTGCCTCAGCCTCCTGAGTGCTGGGATTATAGGAGTGTGCCACCTTGTCTGGCTAGAGTGTGTGTTTATGCAGGTGTGTACAGATGTTGTGTTTTTATGTGGTGTTTCTATGAAGGAGGAGGTGTATACATTGTGTGTATGTGGGTGGGTGTCTATACATGGTGTATATTTATGGTGAAATTGTGTGCATAGGGCCGGTGAGATGGCTCAGTGGCTTAAGCGCCTGCCCGGCAAGTGCGAGGGCCCGAGTTCGACTCCCGGATCCCACATACAAAAAAGGGGCCGGTGATATCGCTCAGTGACACGGGCGCCTGCTGGCGTGCGAGGTCCTGAGGTCGTCCCCCCGGTACCCACAAAAAAAAAAAAAAAAAAAAAAAAAAGAAATTGTGTGCATAGTAATGGACATGGACATTGTAGCATATGGATATGCATCTATTGTGTATATGTGTGGGTGTATAGCGTATAGGTGGTTGTGAATAAGGCACATGTATATATGAGTATGTGTATATATGAGTACAAATACTCCTTGATTTTTGATGGGTCACATTCTAATAAATCCACTGTAAGTTGAAAATATCATAAATCAAAAATGTATTTAGCCAGGCTTGGTAATGTACATCATTAATCCCAGCTAATTGGGAGGCTGAAGCAGGAGGATTGCAAGTTTGAGCCCAGCCTGAGCACCTTACAAAACCCTGCCTCAAAATAAAATAGAAAAGGCTTGGAATGTAGCTTGGTGGTAGGGCACCTACCTAACATGAACAATACTGTGTGTTCAATCCCTACACCAAAAAAAAAAAAAAAAAAAAAAAGGGAAAAAGTCGTTGAATACATCCACCCTACCAAGCATTGTAGCTTGGCAGCATGGCACCCTAGAGTACAAGCTGTTTACCCTCGTGGTCGTGAGGCTAACGGTGCTTTGCTCATTGCAAGACAGTCTGATAGGGGCCGGTGAGATGGCTCAGCGGCATAAGCGCCTGCCTGGCAAGCACGAGGGCCCGAGTTCGACTCCCAGAACCCACATACGGAAAAAGGGCCGGTGATATCGCTCAGTGGCACCGGTGCCTGCTGGTGCGTGAGGTCCTGAGGTCGACCCCTGGTACCCACACACACAAAAAAAAGACAGTCTGATAGCACACAGAGTTTGCCTGTGAAAAGATCAAAATTCAGAATTTGCAGTATGGTTTCTACTGAATATGTATGGCATTTGAACCAAAAAAAATTATAAGTCAAACCACTGTAAATTGGAAACCTTCTGTGTGTGCATTATTTCTTTAACTGAGGGTCTTGCCAAACGTGGTGGCTTACACCTATAATCCCAGCAGTCTAGAAGGCTGAGGCAGGAAGAGGATGGAAGTTTGAGCCCAGCCTGGGCAACTTAGTGACTTAGCAAAACCTTGTCTCAGAATAAAAATATACAAAAAGGATGCCAGGTATGGTGGCGTGCACCTGTAATCCCAGCACAAGAGGCTGAGGCAGGAGGATCACCATGAGTTCGAGGTCAGCCTGAGCTACAAAGTGAGTTCAAGTGCAGCCTGAACTGCATAGTGAGACCCTGTCTCAAAAAGAACCCCCCCCCAAAATATATATATATTCAGGGGCTGAGGATGTAGCTGCATGTGAAAGTCCTGAGTTCAATCCCCAGTGTGAAAAAAAAAAATGTGTATGTTGCTAGAGTGCGAGTGTGTGTAGATGGTGCGAGCATGCGTGCATGTGTGCGTGCGCCTGCTGTCACTGTGGGCCGGCTTTCTAGACACGTCCGCATGAGCGTGTCTGGCTGTAGCCCCTCTGGAGGGAAGCTTCCTGGCTGTCACAGAGTCAGCCACCTAATCTATCTCCCTCCTGGTCACAGCCAGTTGAACTTAAGATGAACACATGGCTCCTGGTGGCCTCCTCATTCATTGGCCATGGCCCGTGACAACTGTAAGCTGGCTCTAAAAGATGATGCAAGAAAACTTCAATCCTGGCCCAGACATCCCCAGGCACTGCCTTCTATTTGGGTATGGACGTCTGTCCTTTCCAACTCTGCTGCAACAGCAATCGGGGTCAGGATGGGGTGGCTGTGCAGAGCAGACCTCCAGAAACCATGGGGGCTCCTGGTGGTGTCCCTGGAGGCAGAGGACAGTGAGGCTTTCCCACCCGGGGACAAAAAGCCCCAACTGGCTGGCTGCAGAACGAAATGGTCAATGAAGCTGTTGGCTTGGATCCCCTGGGGGGGATCACCCTTGAGGGTGCGGCTCTCGACATGCTTGCTGGGCATGGGCAGAGCCACTGTAAGGGATGGAAAGCAGGACAGGGATGGGTTCTGACCTCAGGGTGTAGCTGGAGGCCAGGAGGCCATGGCAGAGCAACTGTGACTTAGCCTCGCTGCATTGGCACCGTTGTTGCTGGTGGCGGGGGCGTTGGGAGTGACTGGTGGGCCTCGTCCCCTGCAGTGTGGGCTGGACAACACCAGGCCACGCTGCCACAGTCGAGTCCAGATCCGGCCACTACTTAGTGCAGCTCAGGCCCTGAGGGACAGGAACGAAGAAATCTGGGTGGAATCAAGGGTGCCAGGCCCTCCTACGCCCTGAGCCCCTCCAGAGGACCAAACACCCCCAACCCAGTGAGTGCGAGGTCCCCAACCACTCTTACAGCTCTTCCTCAGGCCAGGATGGCGGCACCACCTGTGATCCTAGTACTCTGGGAAGCTGAGGCAGGAGTATCCAAAATTCAAGCCCAGCCAGGGCAATTGAGTGACTTAGCAAGACCTTGTCTGAAAAATAAAAAAAAAAGGGCTGGGAATGTCACTCAGTGGGAAGGCCCTGAGTTCAATCCCCAATACTGCAAAAGAAAAAATTGGTGTAGGATCTAACCCTGCCACATCCCTGCTTCTGATTTATTTATTGGCACCGGGAATCGAACTCAGGACCTCGTGCTTGCCAGGCAGGTGCTGTGCTGCTGAGCTATATCCCTGGCCCCCTGCTTCCGATTTATAAATCACTCAAAACTTCAGACCCCATTAAGGTCAGCAGAAGAAATTCAGAATGTTAGCAGCAGAAATTCAGCTTTGTCAATCAGTTGTCTGTATCTGTTTGTTTGTTTTGTGGCACTGGAGACTGAACCCAGGACTTTCACACTTGGCTACATCCCCAGCCCTTTATTTTTATTTGTTATTTTGAGACAGCTTACTAAGTCACCATGGAGGCCAGGCTGAGGTCAAATTTGCAATCTTCCTGCCTCAGCCTCCAGAGTGCTGGGATCACGGTTGTGCGGCACCACACCTGGCTAGGTTTGGTGTTATTACCACCAAGCGCTGTCACCTGCAGGTTCTGGGTCAAGGACCAGTTCCCACGCTCTGACTCGGGCGCATTGACGGTGGTCAGACTTAGCAGGGCGCACACCCGGAAGCAGTCACGGTGGAAGGCGATGGAAGCGCATGGAGGAGGAACCACACATGGGCGGTGGGGAGCTCTGAGACCAACGAGGCAGCTCCACCCAGCTATGGTGGGCAGGGTGCCGTCGAGTCTGCCTCGGGGGAGAGGGTGAATGTGTGTGTGATTCTACCTGCTTTTCTTTTCTTCTCTTTGTGGAGCTGAAGGACTCGGGTAGAGTAAGTGTGACGGCAATCAAGGGCCAGACTGTATGAAGCAGGTACCGTTTGCCGACGCAACCCACAACCTTGTTACAGTCTGTGATCAGTGGGACTGTGTCCCTCCAAAAAAGGTGTGTTGAAGTCCTAGTCCTCACGGCCTCAGAACTTGGTCTTATTTGGAAATGGTGTCTTCATAGAGGTGTCCAGTTAAAAATAAGGGTGTGCGGAGGACCCTAGTGCTACTGCAAAAGACTAACACACAGCCCGCGAGAGACTGGCCCAAGGGTGGCCCAGCCATTAGTCTGTGATGCACACAAATGGAACCAAGCGGATTGTCTCCCTTGGGAGGGACACGGGACACCTGGGGGTCATAGGAATGTTGGTGGAAAGTGGAAAGATAGAGGAAAGGAAGGATGAAGAGGAGAGGTAGAAGGAAGGCAGGGAGGGAAAGAGAACACAGAATCAGAATGAGGGAAAAGAGACTGATGGAGGGGATAGGGAGGGAGGGAGAGAGAGAGGAAGAAGCAGGATGGATTTGACTCTACTGCCCCACCTTAGCCTCTGATGTCCCCACTCCAGATCCCTCTCCCCAGAGCCAGTCTCTTTGGGTTGTTCTTTGTTTTGAGCAAGGACTTGCTATGTGGCCCAGGCTGGCCTCAAACTCACAGCAATCCTCCTGCCTCAGCCTCCCAAGTGCTGGGATTAGTGTGTGCCACAACACCCGGCTTTCTCTGAGACTTTGTAGGTCTCAGTCTCTACATCACACACACACACACACACACACACAGCCTCCTGAAGGACGGGACGTGTCTGTCTCGTTCCCTGTGTCTCTCCCATTGGAAAACACGGGCTCTGGGCTGGGCACACGGTATTTGGTGCCCAGGAAATGTTTGCCGGGACCACCTGGCTTTTTTCTTCCTTCTCTAGTTAGGTACCAGCCAACATCTCCCTGTCTCTCAAATCTTTATTTTTGTTCTTGTCTTTCTTTCTTTTTCTTTTTTTCTTTTGTCTTTGTCACCATTTCCTGGCACTGAGTAGGTGAAAAAAACAATACTGGAACAACAAACCTTCACAATCAAAACTTTGAATCTCTGGGCTCCTAAACTGAGAGCATAGCATTCCCTTTAGTGCAAACAGAAAGATGATGAGGCTGGTTTGGTTTGGGTGAAAAGTGTAGAATGTTCTAGAACAATGTCTCCCCACCTCCTGGGCCTTTCCCTCCCTCCTCCCCCAGGGAGAGGCCCCTGAATGACCTACCTGAGACTAGGGAGGGAAGAGGTGGGAGGGCCCACAGAGCCCCCAGCCACGTTTAGGTTTGGAGAGAAGGTGTGCGACCTTGGCCAAGAGACTCTGCCTCTCTGTGCTCTGTGCAGTCCAGGGCTGCATGATTTGTAAGCCCCCAGTAAATGCCCTGCTGCCTCTGTTCCCTGGAGCAGGCTCGATACTGCAAAGTCACCTTTATAGGGGCTTGAGTGCCTGATGGTGTTATCTTATTGAGGTTTATTTCATTTTAGTTTTTGCAGGTACAGGGGATAAAACCCAGGGTCTCCCCACTGACCTTCCCCAGCCCTTTTTAAAATTTTTATTTTAAGGCGGGGTCTTACCAAATTGCCCAGGCTGGGCTCGGATTTGCGACCCCCCTGCCTCAGCCTCCCACGGTGCTGGGATGACAGGCATGGATGACCAGGCCTGGCTCTTGTCATGACAGTTTGATAGCTAGGAATCCAAGGCTGGAAGACTGGCCCAGGGCCCCGCAGCTAAGAGAGGAGTTTAGGGAGCTTGGAGAAGGTGCTGAGATGACTGGAGGAGACAGGAATGGCAGCAGCCTGGTCCTGGCAACACAGGGAATTCTGGGGACAGCCAACGGCTTAGTCCTAGAGTTGGGATCAGAGCTGGGCCTCGCTGGCACTGGGTGGAGCCTGGGATTCCCGGGCTCTCTGGAGTCAGGAAGTTCGCCCTGCTATCCACTCGCAGTCCCTACAGCTGCATCCGGTCCCGGGGCCTGGCCTTCCGGGAGGGGGAGAGGCCAGGTCACGAGGTCATGTCCCTCCCTTTTTCCATCTGGGTCCCCTGGGGTCTTCCTCTGGGAGACTGCAGTAGGATGCCAGAAAGGGACCCCAACTTTGTTTGTTTAGTTTTATTGAGATAGGGTCTTGCTATGTAGCCCAGGCTGGCCTTGAACTCACTGTTATCCTCCTGTCTCAGCTTCCCAAGTGCTGAGGTTACAAACGTGTGTCACCACACCCGGCTGTGGACGCCAACTTTGACACAGGAAGTGGTCTCCAGTTTCCTTGCAGAAGTGGAGTGACCGACACCTGGAGAGACTTTCTTTTGAAATCTGTCCTCTCCACTTCCCTCTCTCCTGGGCTGGCCTTGTTTCCCCCTCTTTGGACCTTGCTAGTCCCCAGCTGTCCCCATGTCCAGAGCTGGCCTGCTGCTCCCCACAATCAGCTCTTCCATGGCTCCTGGCCATCACCTCGGCTGTTGCCCCCACTCCTGTGGGCTGCTCAGCCGTCGCCTGCCGCCACCCTGCACTGGCCCCTGCCCTGTGCCTGGCAAGTCTGACACAGTAATCACAGCAGGCTGAGAGGGCGCTTAACTTGGAAATGTGAAGCCACCACTTTGAAATCCTCACTTTATTCTCGGCCTGGAACTGATCTGCGCTTTGAGATTCTGGCCAGGGATGGGGGTGGTGTTGAGCCTTTCCCCAGCCAAGGCAGGGAATGGGGGGCGGCAGCGGGGTCCCTAAGGATGTGGGGGGTGCTAATACCCTGCCGTCCCCAGGAGAGATGGCAACTGGAAAATCCGGTTACTGCAGCCTTGCAGGGAACGTGACAGGCAGGGTGGCAGTGGCCTGTACAGAGAGGGGAGAGGGCAGTTGGGTTTAAAGGAGGGATCTGGTGCATGCTTGTAATCCCAGCAGGGTGGAAGGCTGAGGCAGGAGGATTGAACAATTTAGTAACTTAATGAGACCTTGTCTCAAAAGAAAAAAAGAAAAAGCTCTGGGGATACATCCCAGCTCAAAGGCCCAGGATTCAATCCCCAGTCCCTGGGACAGCCAGGTCCTGCTCTCCCAGCCCCTGGGATTGGGTCCATGCCAGCTCTGCCCAGGTGGGTGTGCACACACAGGTGGGTGCAGGGTGTGAGCAAAGCCCCCCACCTCTCTCACCTGCTTCTGCCTGCAGGAAGCGGGGATAAGTGACGGGGGCTCGGCGGGCAGCAGCTCTGTGTTCCCTCCTGGTCCTTTCTTCATTCAAGGTCAGAGAACCGGCTGAGTCCTGCACCTGCAGACAGAAAGCCCCGCCCAGGGTATACCTGGCTCAGGCCAAGTGGCAGCCCGGGAGGGAGGGGAGCCTGGCCTGAGCCACCCAGATG
Source organism: Erethizon dorsatum (assembly GCA_028451465.1). Classification (NCBI taxonomy): domain Eukaryota; kingdom Metazoa; phylum Chordata; class Mammalia; order Rodentia; family Erethizontidae; genus Erethizon; species Erethizon dorsatum. The sequence continues at coordinate 109,171,011 of CM051834.1, read as the reverse complement.
TAAGCCAGGAAGGTCGCCAAAGGGAGGGGACGGTCTCCAGACTCAGGCTCAGCACCCTCAGTGCCCTAAGACAAACAGCTATGTCAGACCCTCATCTATTGACCTCATTCAGAGGAGACACTCTTAGTAGCCCCATGTTCAGAGTGGGAAACCAAAGTACAGAAAGGTATAGTAACTTGCCCAAGACCACGCAGCCAGCAAGGAGAGCTGGGATTTTTTTTTTTTCTTTGAGTCAAGGTCTCCCTATGTAGTCCAAGTTGGCCTTGAACTCACAGCGATCCTCCTGCCTCAGCTTCCTGAGTGCTGGAATCACAGGTATGTGCCACCATCCCCAGCGGGAAGCTGGGATTTAAAACCAGGCAGGCCAGGTCTTAGAAAATATGTGGCAAAAAAAGAAAAATAAAAAGAAAAAAAAAATATCTGGCAAGGATGTGGTCGTGAATGTCTCCTGTGATCTCAGCACTCTGGGAGGCTGAGGGAGGTGGATTAGAAGTTCGAGTCCATCCTGGGCAACTTAGTAAGACCCTGTCTCCAAAAAAGAAAAAAGAAAAAAAGGCTGGGGTTATAGATCAGTTCAAAGACCCTGGGTTCAACCCCCAGAAATGCAGAGAGAAAGGAAGGAAGGAAAAGAAGAGAAGAGAGGAGAGGAGAGAAGAGAAAGAAAAGAAGAGAAGTGAAGAAAAGAAAAAAGAAGAAAAGAAAAAAGAAAGAAAAGAAAAGAAAAAAAAAAAAAAACGGGCAGGGCCGGGGATATAGATCAGCGGCGCAGTGCCTGCCTGGCAAGCACAAGGTCCTGAGTTGGATTCCTGATACCAAAAAAGAAAGAAAGAAAGAAAAATTGGGCAAATAGTAACTCATCTCAGTTTTCCTTCTTTGAAATAACACTTTCAGGAAATTGCACTTTTGCATCCATTAAGATACCACAGTCAACCCCCCCCCAAAAAAAACACCACAGTCTGTGAATGGCGCCATTGTTTGGCCTGTGGCTGCCAAAGTGAGATGAGGACTCATGAGGAAGTGCACCTAGGAGGTCTGAGCCAGGCACCACCCGAGCCCTGGAAACTCTGACACTAACCGAGGACCAGTGGGCACTCGGCACCTGAGCGAAGCAGCAGGAGGTTCGCTGAGCAGCTAGGAATCTTTCCCTCTCTCACTCGTTCTTTGTTTTTTTTAGAAATAGAGTCTCACTATGGAGCCAGGCTGGCCTTGAACATGTGGCAATACTCCTGCCTCAGCCTCCTGAGTGCTAGGATTACAGGCATGCATCACCACACCTGGCTCAGCTGTGAATCTCTTTAAAAACAAAACAAAAACAAAAAAGAAACCAAATCAGATCAGGCTCCCAGCTTCACCACCAGTTTTCAGAAAACAGGAGGCTAAAGTTGCTGGTGAACCACAGGGTGAAGACTTGGTCAGCCACATCCCAGAGCAAAGGGAGGCAGACTGCAGGGCACAAGGCCTGGTTTCCCCAGAATTAATGTCATGGAAATGAGAAATGGCAAGGGCAGCTCAGAAAAAGTGCAGAACACAGGGGCCGGTGAGATGGCTCAGCGGCTTAAGCGCCTGCCCGGCAAGCGCGAGGGCCCGAGTTTGACTCCCGGAACCCACATACGAAAAAAGGGCCAGTGATATCGCTCAGCGGCACGGGCGCCTCCTGGTGCGCGAGGTCCTGAGGTCGACCCCCCGGTACCCACAAAAAAAAAAAAAAAAAAAGTGCAGAACAGATTCTGGGCTCTCGTACAAGCAGATTTTCCCCTTTCTACAAAGTGTGATCAAAATATACAGTGAATGTTTAAATAAACATTTATTACAGTAAAAGACAATGCCACGAAACCTCCTTGAAATCCTCCCCTTCACTTCAAACACTTATCCCATTGTTCTTGCCACATTTTTTTTTTCTTTGAGACAGGCTCTTGCTATGTAGCCTAGGCTGGCCTTGAACTCACAGCAATCCTCCTGCCTCAGCCTCCCGAGTGCTGGGATTACAGGCATGCACCACCATGCCCGGCTACTGCCACTATCTGAAGCAGTTCTGGAAGTCCCATTTTATGAATGTCTTTATGAGGTATGATAAAAAATACACTGCACCAAGCACTTGGGAGGCTGAGGCAGGAGGATCACTGTGAGTTTGAGGCCAGCCTGGACTACGTAGCAACACCCTGTCTCAAAAAAAAAAAAAAAAAAAGCCCAATGCCGTGGCTAAGTGCCACCCAACAGAAAGGCAAGCTCTTAAAACCATGACACTGTGTCCTCATCCACCAGATCTGGCGCCATGTGACTTCTTGCTCTTCCCCAAAGTCAGAGTGACCAGGAAATGCAAATGTTTTGATTTGATTCAGGACACTAAGGCAGCCATGACAGCACAACTAAAGACACTCATGAAAGAGGACTCCAGAACTGCTGCAGAAAGTGGCAAGAATGATGGGATAAATGTGTCAGAAGAGAGGGTGAGGATTCTGAGGGGGATTCATGGCAATGTGCTTTTACTGTGACTTTAAAAAACTTTTTGTTTTTTTAATTAATTAATTTATTTATTTTAATCTTTTTTAAATTAAAGACAACAAGTAAACATTCGGGGCCAGCGAGATGGCTCAGCGGCTTAAGCGCCTGCCTGGCAAGCGCGAGGGCCCGAGTTCGACTCCCGGAACCCACATACGAAAAAGGGGCCGGTGATATCGCTCAGCGGCACGGGCGCCTGCTGGCGCGCGAGGTCCTGAGGTCGACCCCCCGGTACCCACAAAAAAAAAAACAAACAAGTAAACATTCTCATGTATTAACAAACTCAAGAATTACAGAATGTACAAATACTTTTTGGAGAAAAACATTACTCAGTATAAGATTAAGCCATGTAAAAGCTAAGTAAAAATAAAAGACTAAGGGATGGAATAGTCACAGTGAAATTGCATTTTCACACTAGGGAGACAATACGATGTTTACAAATGTGCATCCGGTTTATTTCGCTTGTGAGTATTTTCTCGAGTTGCATCCATTTACCTATAAAAGTTTCCAGTTTATCTCTCTTTATGGCTGAGTAGTACTCCATTGTATAAAAGTACCACATCTTTTTTTTTTTTTTCCAATCATAATTCCTTTTATTTCTTTCTGTTGTCTAATTGCTCTGGCTAAAGTTTCCAGGACTATGTTGAATAAGAGTGGGGACAGTGGACATCCTTGTCTTGTTCCTGATTTTAGAGAGAAGGCTTTCAGTTTTTGTCCATTTAGTATGACATTGGCTGTTGGTTTGTCATAGATAGCTTTTATCAGATTGAGATAAAGACCATCTATTCCAATGTTCTGTAGGGTTTTTATCATGAATGGGTGCTGGACTTTGTCAAAAGCTTTTTCTGCATCTATTGAGATGATCATATGATTTTTGTCCTTGGTTCTGTTAATATGGTGTATTACATTTATTGATTTACGTATGTTGAACCATCCCTGCATCCCTGGGATGAATCCAACCTGGTCATGGTGTATAATCTTCTTGATGATTTGCTGCATTCTGTTTGCCAGTATTTTATTGAGGATTTTTGCATCTATGTTCATTAGGGAGATTGGTCTGAAGTTCTCTTTCTTAGTTGGGTCCTTCTCTGGTTTTAATATACCACATCTTTTTTGTCCATTCCTCAGTTGATGGGCATTTGGATTGTTTCCACGATCTAGCTATAACAAATTGTGCTGCTATAAACATGGGTGTACATATATCGCTGTGGTATGATGTTTAAAAACTTTTTAAACTGTAACCATATTTTTCAGTCATGATGTGAATGTAACATGATGCTCAAAAGTCACAGTGATGCAGGCCGATTCTTCATTCCGTAACATCTAGCATCCTTGGCCTCACCACCCCAATGCTTTGATGGCATCTGATGGCCATCGTGACCACTAAAGCACCCCCAAGGATTCCCCGAGTGCTGGACACAGCGCCCCACCTGAGGACCGTGGCCCTAACCCTCTCGCTCTCCGCTGCTGAGCGAGGGCGCGTGCTGCCGATGGTCACAGTGAAGAGACTCATGCCCAGCACTGCGCCACCAACACATTGTCATGGAAGGAGATGCACAGGACAGTTATGTGACACGCCTGTGTGCACAGTCAATAAACGGAAGTAATCTGAAGAGATGTGGAAGTGTGACGTGCAGCGAAATAATTAGGGCGTGGTGAACTCCGCACATTCCTTACCTTTGGCTGGGGTCCAAGGTACTCATTGGATGCAACGACATTTAGATAATGGCTTGGCTCTGTCACCAACTTGCCTCTCTAGACACTTAGCCACCTGCTTGCAGTTTTAAGCCACTGCTTAGACTCTGCGCTCTGGCCAGACGTGTAAGCCTGTGTCCCCACTAGGTCCAGGGAAGGCAGGGAAAGTGTGGGGAGCACCTCAGTCACTCTCCCTGTCCCTGGTTCCTGTGCTCCTTAGACCGTACCTCTGTGAGAGGCTCTTTGAGGTCCGTAGCCCTTCCATCCATTCCATGCAGTTAGCCAGGAGTGGTGGCGCAGGCCCGTGATCCCAGCACTTGGTAGGCTGAGGCAGGAGCATCACTGTGAGTTTGAGACCAGCTGGGGCTACATAGCGAGACCCTGTCTCAAAAAAGCAAAACAAAAAAAGTTTTTTTAAATTTTGAGATGGGGTCTTTCTAAGTTGCTAAATTCCTCAGGTTGGGCTCAAACTTTTTATCCTCTTGCCTCAGCCTCCCAGAGTGCTGGGATTACAGGTGTGCAGCACCCAGCCTGGCTAATGTGAGTTTTATCTCAATAGAAAAATGATAAAATAAAACTATATTTGAGTCAGGCCCTCATGCTACCCCAGCCCTGACATGTCCCTCTGATAGAAGGACTTCTGTTTATTTAGTTATTTTTTGTTTTTTTGAGACAGGGTCTTGCTTTGTGGTTTAGATGGGTCTTAAGTTCACTATGTAGCCCAGGCTGGCCTAGAATTCTGGCAATCCTCCTGCCTCGGCCTCCTGGCTGCCACTGAGGCTGAACAAAGGACTGTGGTGGATGAGTGGGCTGGGGACACATAGGCCCTGACACAACAAGGCCTGTACAGCTGTGCCCACGGGGTGACAGGCTCCAGAAAGCAAACGCAGGAGGAGGAGGTGCCTTTGTGATGGCGCTAGAGAGGAAACAAAACTTGGGCTGAGAGAGGGAAACTCAGGAGGCTCCTGGGAGGACTCCCTGGAGGGGGTGGTATTTGGGCTGAGACCTAAAGGGCGCCGGAGTGAAGAATCAGCCCCGGACAGGGCTCTCTCTCTCCCCATCCCTGGGCTCATCTGTTACACCTGCACCCTCGCCCCAGCTTCCTGTAGGTCCCACCCCTCCCCTGCTCCCCTTGCTGTCATCCCACCCCAGCAGCCTCCCTGGCCAGCCCAACCCGAGGTCCCTCCCAGCCACAGCCCTTCAACCAGTTGTCTCCACTCTGTGCTTGGGTCCGAGCCGCTGAGCTGGAAGATGCCCAGGTCTTAGGTGTCTCCCACTGCAGCCCAGAGGGTGAGGGGTGGGAACCCTGAGGCGCAGCCCTGCCGCCCAGCGGTGGTTCCGGGTGAGGCAGTCTTCTCCGGAGAGTGGGCAGCCCCCCCAGGACCCCAAGCCCAGCTCTCTTTCAGCCTTATTTGGCTCGATTTCTCGGGAACCAGGGGTCACACAGAGAAGGTGACAATGCAGCTGCAGGTGAAACCCACCTCTCGCTCTCCTGGTATTATAGGCAGCTACGTTAGGTGGAAATATTCTAGGCAGTCAGACATTGCTGCGCCCTCGAGGGAGTCAGTGCAGGAGATGAGAGCACATTAGGACTGTGGCTGGCGGCGCCTCCGCCGAAGGCCAGGCCTCAAAATAAAGACGGAACGACCGGGCCTACGCACCTCCCCAAGGGATAAGCAACAAATTAGAGATTACACTATAACTGGTATCTCCTGTCCAATAAGTCTAGGTAGACATCAGTCACTCCGGGGGGGTGACCAGGACCTCCTGATCCAGCCCTTCCTAGAAAGGTCCTTGTTCTCTCCATGCACACTTGCTTCACGCCCTGCTTCCCAGTGGACCATGGTACCTAAGCGGCGCTACTTGGAATCTTATTGATGGATCATAGTTTTGTCCCACGTTGTGCCCACCTTGTGATTTTGCTGTATAAAACTTCCTTTGAGAAGCGGGCTCATTGACAACCCGCCTTCAGGCCCCCTCCTGTCTCTCAGGAGCCGTCTCTCTCAATAAATTTGTCCTACTCTTAAGCTCCGTTGTTCCTTAGAAGTCATTCTTCGATTTTGGGGACCACGATCTCAGCATATCTGACACCTAGCAGGTTCACACCCTGCCGGATGCACCCCATCATCGTCTTCTTAGCCTCCGACTGCTCCCTGAGACCAGAACACAGGCTCTGGGCCAGCCCCAAGAGAAAAAACTTCAGTGTCTAATCATCTTTTTTTCTTTTTTGTGGCCCTGGGGATTGAACCCAGGACCTTTGCACTAAGCTACATCAGCAACCCCCTTTTATTTGCTAAGTTTCTAAATAGCCCAGGCTGGGCTCAGACTTGGATCTTTCTGCCTCAGCCTCCTAGGCGTGCACCGTTGCATCTGGCTTCTAATCTGCTCGTGGGCGTGCACGACGCTGAGGGTCGAACCCAGGCCTCGCCCGCGCGAAGCGCGAGCTCCACCGCCAAGGCGTGGCCGCCGCCCCCAGCCTGCTTGCTTGCCGAGCCACGGCTTTCTGATTTGCTCTGTGGTTGTCGTCAGCACGGGTGAAGCCCTGTGTTCCCTTCCCAGGCTGCTCCGGCAGGGTAACACGCACCACGTGGCTCGGGACAGCAGAAAACTCTGCCTTCGCTCTTCTGAGGCCCGGGGTCACTCTCTGCCTCTGTGATCCTATGGCATTTGCCCCTCGTGTGTCTGTGTTGTCTCCAGTCACAGTGGACTAGGGGCCCACCCTGCTCCGGGGGGCCTCATCTTAACTAATCAAATCTGCAAGGACTCTGTTTCCACAGCAGGCCACACATGCTGGGGCCTGCAGCACAGGAACTGAGGGGGTCAGGCCTCCCCCCGCATAAGCACATCCTGTGGGCCCCGCGCAGACGGAGGCGCTGCCCACTGGGCTCGGTCCCCAGCTTCCTCCCTGCCAAGGACAAGGATGAAGTGGCCCCAACCCGCTGGCCGACTTCTGCCTTGGCACTCGCAGCCTGGGCAAGGAGTTCGGTAAATATTTGCTGAATGAATGCGTGAGATTTGCAGCTGGCAGCTCCCCAGCTTCTGCTGTGGCTTTGATACAATAAAAGCTGCTGGCTTCCGTGAACAAGCAAGGCACAGTAAACACAGGCAGGAGAGCCCGGCGCCCTGCCCGCTGGGTCACAGGGCGCTAAATTCAATACATCGTGGGCGCCGCCCAACTCCCAAGAGCCAGGGGTGCTCATGATATCACCCCGTTTCAGGGAGGGGCTCCCCAGTCTTCACCCACACCACCACGAGGATGTTGGAGAAAGGACCGGGGCAGGGAAATGGCCCTGGGATCTGGGATCGCTCAGCTGGCTTCACCCTTGTCCCCCAAGGCAAGTCTGTGACAGACACATCGCCTGTCTGCGCTGTACTCTAGGGGTCCACAGTCCTCATCCTGCTAAGCTGTGAGACTTTCGGCCATGTCAGAGTGAAACCTCAACGTGAGAAAGTCTTCTGTGTGACACCAAAATATGGGTGACACCGGCCAGGGGCCCCAGGATTCTTGCTTGGTGTTTTATTTTTTCTTCCCGGTACTGGGCTTGAACCCTGGGCTTCACACTGAGCTACATCCCCAGCATTTTTTATTTTTTATTTTGAGACAGAGTATCACTAAGTTGCCCAGGCTTGTCTTGAACTTGGGTTCCTCCTGCCTCAGCCTCCCGGAGTGCTGCAATTACAGGTGTGCACCATGTCACATGGCTCTGTGATGTGAGTTAAACAAGATGACTCTAATACCGTGGGTGGGATGTGGGGACAACAGCGAGATGGTGTGGCTCCCAAGGGCCAGCGACTATGGGGAGCTGTGACCATGCTGGCAGAGTAAACACCCCAACTTTACTCTTTCCTTCCCCACTTTCTGCACGGGGCAGGGGACTGACAACCAGCTCTTGGGGAAGAGCTGGGAATCAAGGTTAGGAACCAAAAGGAGCCAGCTGGGCTGATTTGTGCCCCCATAAAAATTCCTCTTTTTTTTTTTTTTTTTTTTTGTGGGTACCGGGGGGTCGACCTCAGGACCTCGCGTGCCAGCAGGCGCCCGTGCCGCTGAGCGATATCACCGGCCCCTTTTTCGTATGTGGGTTCCGGGAGTCGAACTCGGGCCCTCGCGCTTGCCGGGCAGGCGCTTAAGCCGCTGAGCCATCTCACCGGCCCTCCCCATAAAAATTCATTTGTTGCAGTCCCAGCCCCCAGTACCCTAGAATGTGACTGTGTTTGGAGACAGGATCTTTAATCACGGGGGTGGGCTCTGATCTAACTATGACTAGTGTCCTTGTAAGAGGAGCAACTTTGGCTGTAATCCCAGCTACTCAGGAGGCTGAGGCAGAAGGATCCCAAATTTAACTTCTGGCAGTGAGACTCTATCTCAAAATGAAAAATAAAAATAAAAAGGGCTAGGGCTGTAGCTCGGTGGTACAGTGCTTACCTGCCCTGTGTAAGGTCCTGGGTTTAATTCCCAGTACCGAAAAACAAAACAAAAGCCAGAAGATCTGGACATACACACAGAGGGGAAGGTAGAAGAAAACAGGGAGAAGACAGCCACCTGCAGGTGGGCCAGGTGTGGAAGCTTCCCCTCGTGGTCCCCGAGGAGTCAGCCCTATGGACCCTTCCATCTCAGAGTTCCGGGCGGCAAGACCTCGGGCCGACCGTTTTTTGTGGCTTAGGACTCTGACGGGGCACAGCTACCCGCCTTCCTGACAGTCCCCTCCTGTGGGGAGCAGGGCTGCTCCTTCAGCAGGAGGATGGCAGGAGGGATGGCAGAGTGTGTGACTCTGAGGCCAGGTGGCAAAGGACACCACAGCTCCCAGCTTGGCTCGGAGCAGACGCCCAGCCAGCCAAGCAGGCCTGCAGGTGGCGCGGCCTGAGTGGACGCAGGGCAGCAGCCCCACCAGGGCCCCTCTGCACACCTGGCCACAGAGCCCCCAGGAGAGCATGGCTGCTGTTGCTTGTTGCTGAGATTGCATCTCACCATGTAGCCCAGGCTGGCCTCAAACTTGTGATCCTCCTGCCTCGGCCTCCCAAGTGCCAGGATTACAGGCGTGTGCCACCACACCCGGCTGTTGTTGCTTTAAACTGCTAAGTCTGGGGGCGACTTCTGCAGCAGGAGAGCTGACAGGCCCCCTCCCCAAGCCCCTTCCTCGTGCGTCCTCAACACCCCAACCCCACACTGCACAACTGCAGGGAGCTCTTAAGGGAGGAGACTGAGGCCCAAAATAGCGCTGAGCACAAACATTATCATCTCCCGTGGAGGAAAAAGTGCCCAGTCTCCGAAGTGAGCCAAGTGTGGAGACTGGGAGCCGTAACTTGCAAAGACTGTCGAGTGGGAAGGAGATGTGATCAAAACGTTCTCTAAACCTGGCCATGGGGGAAAGGTGGCCCCTCACACACCCGCAGAGGGGCATCACACCAGCTCCAATTCTGGATCGTGGGTTTCCGTCCCCTGGAGCCAGGAAACCAGAACTGTGTGCGAGTAGCGCCGGTCCCCTGGGCTTAGGTCCGCGCCACCACGCATGGAGGAAGTTAATTCCCAGCGTCAGGTAGGAGGCGGTGCGAACTTTTATTTTTACTACTAGGAATTGAAGCCAGGGGCTTCACACTGTGCTACATCCCTGGCCTGCTAAAATATCATTTATTTTTTATCTTGAGACATGCTTTCTCTTGGACACTAAATTGTTCAGGTTGGGCTTAACCTCGGGATCCTCCTGCCTCAGCCTCCCAGAATGCTGGGATTAGAGGCAAGGTCCACCACATCTGGCTTGGGGTGGGAACTTGAACAAACCGTGGGTCTTGGGGGTGGGACCCTGGTTGGTGAGGTGGTTAAATGAGGCCACAGGGAGAGGCACTGACCCAGTGGGACAGTGGCTGTAACAGGAGCCGAGACCCGAGCCAGGGTGCCCTGTGCCCTTCTGTGACCCCGCACCAGGCCCCTCCAGCTGCCAACCGGGTGCGGGTGCCATGCTCCTTGAGGTCCCTGTACCTGGAGCCTCCCCTCCTTGCAAACCACCCACTCCCGTGGTGTCCGTGCTGCCACAGCAGCAGAGCGCAGACCAAGATGGCGCCCACCGGGGCTCCTCAGAGCAGCGCTAGGAGCGGGCTGAGGCCGCGCAGGGTGGGGCTTCCTGAGCACGCGTGTCCGCGTCCGTCCATGTCACGGCCCATGGCCCCGCCTGGCTCTCTGATTGCCTTCTCTTGTTACGGAAAACAGACCAAACACGGGAAAAACAGTACCAAGAAGGTTTAGGAGGCAGTTTATTACCCGGTGGGCTTCTGACGAGGATTCCTCCGAAAGAGTCAGAGCCCCGCCCGGAGGGGCTTCAAGGCTTTTAAAGGGAAAGCGGGGAGGTACGAAGGCAAATTCGGCGCGTTTGACTGGAAGGTTGGGTGACGTCATGGGTTATGCAGAGGAAGAAATGTTCTGTTACATTTTAAGTTACATTACAAGGCCGTTAGGGCCGGTGAGATGGCTCAGCGGCTTAAGCGCCTGCCCGGCAAGCGCAAGGGCCCGAGTTCGACTCCCGGAACCCACACACGAAAAAGGGGCCGGTGATATCGCTCAGCGGCACGGGCGCCTGCTGGCGTGCGAGGTCCTGAGGTCGACCCCCCGGTACCCACAAAAAAAAAAAAAAAATACAAGGCCGTTAGTTACACAAAGGCAGTAAAGACAGGGGTCGAGGGAACATCTGCGCCCACCCTGTAAGGCGCCCTGGCAGACAAGCTTACGCAGAGAGGAATGTCCGTTACCAGGTTTGTCCGGACACGGCCGCTTGGTCTGGGTGGGCGTTCTGGCAGGCTTCTATTTAAAATTTTTAATTTTTCCCTTACTCCCTCCCCTGCTCGCATACCGAGGTCTCTGAGCCCGGGCCCACGCCCCAGCTGCCCGAGTCCAGACGCCTGGCTGCCGGGCAGAACGGCCTTGTTGCTGGAGCCCCCGGGAGGTGGCGCGGGACCTCTGGAGTCTGTGCTGCTCGGGCTCCAGCTTTCCAAAAGCCACACCAGCTATTCTGTGACAGTGGCCAACACTTCCTACACATTTACAAGGCGCCGAGGAGTCTCCCAGGCACAGCCCGAAAGGGCTCGTCCAGTTCTCACGCTTTGCCTGAGTAAGTTCTGCCGGTGCCATTTTCGGGTGGCACACGAAGGCACAGAGAGGTGAAGCCATCTGTGCAAGGTCACTCAGCAGACATGCGGCTGGATTTACACTCCCTATGGGATCCTGAGTCCTCATGCAGTGCCCCACATATGCTGGCTTTTGGGGGACCGGGACAAGGGACACCCAGGCTCAGGGCTAGAGGCTGCTCTGCCCGAGGTCAGCGGCGATGTAAATGAGGGGAAGCGGGGTTGAGGGAGGGGAGGGAAATGGGAAAAAAAGAAGCAAGATATAACGTGTACAGGTGCAAACTCTCTATGATGAATGTGATCATTACGTATATCTAAAATGTACCAATAAAATAAAAAAGACGGGTGGCGCTGAGGTCGCCGATGACGCTGTTGAGCTGCTGGGTTCACTACGGCTGGAGCTGCGACCCCTCGGCCTGCTTGTGCCAGGCGAGGGAACGTGTCGTTTGGGCGCGTTGGTCGGGCTTCTCTTCCTTGAGCCCCGGGCGTCCTCTTGCAAGGGGGAGGGGTCCCGTGCATGTGACCGTGGGCTCCAGGCCTGGGAAGAGGCAGCCAAGGACAGACCCGCGTCAGTGCTTGAGCAATGGGGACAGGTCGGCGGCGATGCCCACCCACTCCGGCAGGAAGGCCGCCTCCGGCTTGAAGACTTTGAGGAAGGGGGAGTCGGGCAGCGTGTAATTGGCCAGGTAGACGGTGTCCCCGCCCGCGAGGTAGGCGGCCCAGATCCCGAAGGTCCCGATGGTCATGACGGTGTGGTTGCACTGCGTGAGCAGCGCGAAGTCCTTGCCGGGAGAGGCCTCGACGCCAGTGCCCGCGAACACCACGTCCCCGCGCGAGGCGTTGATGTTCTGCCGGCACCAGGCCATCCCGTTGCTGGTGACCACGAAGACCGGGGCGGGGTAGCGAGCGCGGAACCAATCCAGGGCCTGCTCCAGGTACCCGCGGTCGGCCACCACCCCCTTCCACACGCGGGGCATGACGTGCACGTAGTCGCCGCGCCGCACGTGCACCCCCACGAAGGTGCGGGGTCGGGTGCCCCGCACGCGCAGCGCCCCCAGGAAGGCCTGGGCCTCGCGGCGCACGTGCTCGTGCAGGCTGAACTCGCGCAGGATCTCGGGCCGCAGGTGGTGGTAGAAGGTCCAGGAGCAGGGGTAGCCGGTGAGGCGCACGTAGCGGCCCTCGATGTGGCGGTAGCGCTCCTGCATCCAGTCGTCCAGGTGGTAGTTGTGCCACGCGATGCTGCCGGCCGTGGCGCCGTGCAGGACCGGGAGGCTGATGCGGAAGAGCGGGGCGAGCGTGTTGTGCATGTGCGCGGGGATGTAGGCCGGCCGCCCGTTCGCCTTGGCCAGGGCGTACAGCGTGGCGTACTGGCCCATCTGGTTCCCCAGGCGGCCAATGGCGTTGACGGTGAACATGCCCTCCCTCGGAAGGTGTCCGGGGTCCAGCAGCACGCGGGGGGAGGAGGCCCAGGGGGTGGGCACCAGGGCCAGGCGCTGGTGGCAGTGGAAAACCGTGGACACCGCGAAGATGACAATGAGGAAGTAGGAGGTGGAGAGAGGGGAGCAGGTGGTCCTGAGATCCTGGGTGGCTGTGGGAGGAGGACGCAGGTCAGGAGACACGGCTGGGGTAGGAGCCTCACTATTCCTGCCACTGCCCCCCGCCTCCCTGCATTTAGTCTGCCCCACTGTCCAGAGCACAGAGGCGAGTCCGCACCAGCCCGAGTCCAGACCCTCTCTTACTAGTGCTGTGGGGCTCACGAAGCTACTGTGTTTGCTTCTACCTTTCTCAACAGGGATGACTAAGTCACACTGTTTGAAAATGCCTATGTTCAGCTGCTTATGGCGGCACACACCTGTAATCCCAGCACTATAAGGCTGAGGCAGGAGGATCGCTGTGAGTTCGAGGGCACCCTGGGCTATACAGTGAGTTCCAGGCCAGCCTGAACTACATAGCAAGACCCTGTCTCAAAAACAAAACAAAAAGAAGGAAAATGCCACACAAAAGGAAGGAAGAAAGAGGAAATGCCTATATCTGACCATATATAACCTGCCATTGCAGCCATCTGTGTGGTCCACCCTAACAGAACTACCTCATAGGGTGCCAGGGAAACTAAGGGCGATACCCTACTCGCCTCTCATTCGAGGTTTCACTCTTCACAGTTTCAGTTACCCAAGGTCAAGTGTGCTCTTAGATCATTAAATGAGAAATTCCAGAAGTAGATCATTGTTAGGGTTTTCCGTTCTGTGCTGCTCCAGCAGCGGATGAAGTCTCCCCCTCCGGTGAATCAGCCCTCTGAGCCCTCCGGCCTCGCATCCGGCTGCATATGCTGCCCACTGTGGGTCGCTCAGCAGCGCGTCACTGTTACACGGCGGGCAGGGAGTGCAGTGTCTGTGTCCAAGTAACTCTTATTTACTCGAGGGGTGCAAAGTGCAAGAATAGCAATGCTGGCAACTTAGATACACCAAAGAGAAGCCGTGAAGTGCTTTCTTTAGATGGAAAGTAAAAGTGCAGTTAGGAGATGTTGAGGGAAGAGGTAATGTTCACGCACTTTTTCTTTTGAGACAGGGTCTCACTATGCAGCCCAGGCTGGCCTTGACTTCCAAGTGATCCTCCTGCCTCAGCCTTCCAAGTGCTGGGATTACAGGCGTTCGCCACCATGCCTGGGTTACAATCTTCATTAAGTATACTGTACTGTTATAATAGTTCTATTTTATTTTTAGTTATTGTTGTTAATCTCTTACTGAGCCTAATTTAGAAATTAACCTTCACTAGAGGTATTAATGTCTTTGAAAAGAACAGGGCTTGGGACTAAGTGCTTTTGGGTACCCCATGGGGGACTTGGTGTGGGTCCCCCATGTGGACCACTCTAACTTTGTGACTTTACTTTTTTTTGAGACAGTCTCACTCTGTAGCCCAGGCTGGCCTCAAACTCACAGTGATCCTCCCGGCTCAGCCTCCTGCATGCTGGGGTGACGTGCGCCACCACGCCCAGTTGTAACATTCATGGACAGTACCCAGTGCACAGGAAGTGCTGTCCCTGCTGTGAATAAATTCTTCCAGCGTCAGCACGTGTCAGCTACGGTACCAGGCAGGGAAGCACATGGAGAACACAGGAGACACGAGTCCCCCCCCCCATCCCGCTTAGCTGTCACCAGTGGAGGGTGCGGAGAGCACAGCTGGTCAGAGGACTCAGGGTCACAGCCAGACGCTGCCTCCTGCTGGCCGGGCAGCTGATCAGGCACCTCAGTGCCCACCTCCGTGAACTGGGGTCAGCCACGGCCGTCACTATTGGTGCACGCAATGGATCAGGCTGCCCGCGTCTCTGCCCGTCCCGTGAATCTAGGTTGGCCAGGACTCCCTCAGCTGTCAAATGTGGCAGAAGTGACTCCATGGCCATTTCTGGCCCCGGGACTTAAAGGGACCAGCAGTTCCCATCCTCTGCCTCTGGAGTGTCCTCTCTGTGATGCCAGCCACACTGTGTTGCTTTAGCTTTTACTGTGTATATGTGTTTGCCATGAGCGCCCCCCCCTGTCACTTTGAGTTACCGTTCACATGCCGTACAATCCACCCATTTAAAATGCACAATTTCATGGCTTTTAGGACAGTCACAGAGCTCTGTGAGCATCTGAATCACTTTTGAAACATCTGCATCACCCTGAAAGGAAACCCTGCACCTCTCACCGTCTCCCCTAGTCCGTCCCATCCCCCTCCAATTGAGCTCCGCTTTTGTCTCTGAGGATCTGCGATTCGGGCAATATCAGGTGTCTCACTTGGCATCAGCACTGCTGTCCCCAGTCGGTTGGGGAGCACCACTGCGCCCACGGATTGGTTCATCAGTCCACGGCCCCTGTGATGAACAACACTGCCGCCCACCTGCGCGCTGGTTTCTGGGTGGGTGATGTTCCTGTTTTCCTTTGCCAGCAGTGGCACTGTGGAGTCACAGGCAGCTCTGTGTTCCACCTGCCAGGTTCTGCCCACCACACTGCCCCTCCTCCCATCCCCACCCTGGCTGCTGTCACCTGCCATCCCCTCTGCGCCTGTCTGGGCAGCCTGCAGCGGAACCTCAGAGGAGCCCAGGTATGTGGCCTCCAGGTCCCACTCTGGGCTGACTGGGCTCAGCAGACCACAGCTCCTGTCCTCATGATGGGACAATGGACTCTGTCCTCAAGCTGCTCCTTCTGGAGCTCGGCTGTGTGCCCCACTGTCCCCCAGCCCCTTCCCCGGCCTCAGCCAGGTGTCATTGCCCTGCAGGCTGCCTTGGCTCTCGTCCTCCTCTCTCCTCCACATCTGAACACCCCGGGGCCTCCCTGACCACCTTCAGTTTTGCATGGGTCCTCCGCAAGGTCAGCCAGCTAGTAGCACGTGAGACACGATGTCCCACACACCACTGATGTGCACAAGAAACACCGTTTGCTGCTGAAGTTTCCAGAAAGCGAATGAAATCGACCTGAATCACTCTCCCTGAGCTGGTGGAGACTGTACCCCAATCATTACTGTGCACCCAACCCAGGGAGCTGCCACTGGGAGAGGTCAGGTCCTTGACCAGCAAGAACCCCAGGCCACCGCCATGGTGTGACCAGAGCAGCCCCCACAGTTCCTGGCAGACAGGCTCCCACGTGGGTTAGCGCTCGTGTCGCCATCTTGAAATTCTTTTTTCTCAGTACTGGGGATCGAACTCAGGGCCTTCACACTGAGCTACATCCCCAGCCCCCTGCCTGCCTTTTTGAGACGGGATCTCACTAAGTCCCTAAAGTTGCCCAGGCTGGGCTTGAAGTATCAATCCTCCTGCCTCAGCCTCCCAGAGAGCTGGGATTACAGGCATGTGCTGGATGAAATTCTTCAGTGCTGAAGGAGGGACTCGAGTTTTCACGTAGCGCGGGCCCTCAGAGGTGCTGCCTGCCTTCTCCTGCAGTCCCAAGGGCTCCCCCTCGTGGCGTCAGCCTCAACAGTCAGAAAGTGGAGCCGACTGAACCGGGGCGGCTGGGGCGGATGCTGCAGGTGCTCGAGACTCTGCCGAGCGCGATCCCCTTCCTCTGGGTGGGAAACAACCGGCCACCCAAACTCACGGTCAGGGGACAACACCTGGGGCTCCCTGCGGACTTCACTTCTCCAAGTGTGCACTGCGGTAACAAGTCCGATGAGGGGTGCAGCCCAGACCCTCCCCTGGGTGGCGTGCGGTGGTCTTCGCAGGAGGTTAGGAGACACATCCGGCCCAGAGCTAGTGAAGGTAAGAAGGCAGTGCCCCCATGAGGTAAGTGACTTTTTGTGTGTGTGTATGTGTGGGTACCGGGGGTCGAACTCAGGACCTCACGCTTGCCAGGCAGGTGCTTATGCCATTGAGCTATCTCACCAGCCCAGGTGACATTTTAATCCTCCCCTTTTTTTTTTTCGTGGGTACCGGGGTCGACCTCAGGACCTCGGGCGCCAGCAGGCGCCCGTGCGGCTGAGCGATATCACCGGCCCTTTTTTCGTATGTGGGTTCTGGGAGTCAAACTCAGGACCTCGCGCTTGCCAGGCAGGCGCTTATGCTGCTGAGCCATCTCACCGGCCCTAATCCCCTTTTAAGAGGTGAAGCAAACAAGGCACAGAGCGGTTAAGCAACTTGCTTAGATCACACAGCTACAGTTCCTGTCCCAGACCTGAGTGTGTTGGAGGGAAGAGTGTCCCCTCCCCCAGGCGCGACGCTGAGACACTTCCCAAGCTGTGTTGGAGCCTTTGTCCTTCACGTGAGCAGGGGATCCCAGCAGGCCCCGACACCTCCTCTGGAGCCTGAGAGTGAGGGTCCCACTACTCAGGAAGCCCTAGCCCCTCAGCACACCCAAGAAGTCTACTCCAGCTGGGGGACATGTCCTGGGCTCCTCCCCACCCACCCACAGGGGTGCCTACAGGGGTGCTAATTGCTGCGCCATTCAGGCAATCAAGAAGAAAGTGGGCCCAGCTTGGTGGCACAAGCCTGTGATCCCAGCACCTGGGAGGCTGAGCAGGAGGATCACCACTGGAAGGGGGCCTGGCGGAGCCTGGGCCCGGGATCCTGTTCACGGGTCTCTGCAGGACAGGGGTCCAGCAGACGGGAAGAGCTTGGTCAGGATCCTCTGACTTCGGGGGAACCATGAGCCCTGTGATGGTCATCCTGCCACTCAGTGCCCCTTGCCTGAGCCAGGTGTCCCTTCTGACATGGGTGTCTCTCGGCCCCAACCCCTCCTCTCACACCCAACTCCTCACAGCTTTCAAAATCAACCCCGGATGTCCCTGTCCTTGCTCCTGCCAGATCTGAGGGTCACTTAGAACCTGAATCATGGTTGCTGGCTGGCCCCAGGGCAGTGGGTCCCTGGGTCCCTCTGGGGACCAGGCCCACAATGTGCTGCACAAATGTCATGGGCACCCAAGCCAAATGGCAGCAATGTGCTGGCTTCCAGGCACCCTTGATCTTCTCAAGGGGAAGTCACAAAAACCTTATTTTTCTGGTCAAAACCATTTGGATAAGAAAAACATTTGCCTGAGAATTTTAGGAGGAAAACATCAGGCATCCGGGACACTGGCCACCGGGAGTGGCCTCCGGGGCCCCTCACTCTCCCCCTGAGGCCTGAGGGGCTCTCACTCCCCGCCGCCCCTCCCACTCCCTCCGTGCCAAGGCCTCTGGGTCTCCAGCGGCGGGTCTGATCCTTCCGAGAGCACAGATTTTTAGGGCTTGAAAGCGACTGACCGTAACGCTCAGTTAAGCCGCAGCTCTGGCGTGTGAGGTGGGGCTGGCTGGGGGTCAGCTCGAGGCAGGGCTGAGCGGATTCCCCAAGGCGAGGGTGCGAGGGCGGCTCCACAGGTCAGGGCCAGAGCGAGCCACCACGTGGCACGGCAGGCCGCGCCCTCAGGAGTCGGTGGGGCTGGGCCAAGTAAGGGTGGAGCGGGGACCCCAGACCCAGGACCCCCATCCTGCACCTATCTGTCCTACCTGCCTGGAGCCTCCTGGGCCAGCCTCCTGGGAGCTGCCCAGCTGTGGGCCCAACGGGGGCAACAGCGCTCCCACCCCACAAGGTCTCGGGTGGCGTGGCTGGCAGGGGTCCCTGCAGGGAGAGCGTGGCTGGGCTTGGTGAGGGGACTGGGGGAGGGGGGTGGTGTTAGATTCTGCGGGCTCTGCTCAGAGCTCCCGCCCAGACCCCCAGCCTGGGCCGAAAGCAGCCACTCGTCGCTCACTCCCTCCGTCCCTCTGGGAGCCCACCGCCGCCAGCCTGCGGGAGGAGCACGCAGGAGCACGCGGGGACCGACTGCGGACTCTGTGGCACAGGTTGGCGATGTGTGGGACCCTGGGCTCGGGTGGGAGTGCATGTCAGGAGCTGGAAGGGGCCTGGGTACCACACAGACCCTGGCTGCCCAGGACAGGGCCCAACAGCAGGTCTGCTAAGGCCCAGCGCCCGGATCCTGAAAGGTGGGGTGGAGGCTGGGGGCCGACAGCTGGGCTCTGTGGTGGCCAGGGGCCAGTTTCTCAGTACCCTAGGATACTGGGGGACTCAGGACCTGGCTCTTCACGGTGCTAAGGGCATGAAAGTGGGACCCCTGAACAAGCCAGCAAGAGATCTGCTTATGTGGGGGCCAGGCCTGAACTAGGTTGCAGCTGAAGGGTGGCAAACGCCCGACAAGCAAGCACAAAATGGCGCCAGACCCTTGCGGGGCGGGTGTTGCCTGGGGCAGGGGAGCCAGAGTCTGCACAGGGCAACAGCAGTGGGGCACAGGGGCTGTGTGGCCCTCCTGCCCAGGGTGCCAGCCTGGGTGCAGATCTGGGGCCAGGGATCCAGGTGGGGGACCAGAAATGTCCTGAGATCCCCAGTCCCGAGTGGACTCCTCAGGGGGCTGCCGGCCTCCCATGGGACGGTGGGGGCAGTGGAGGGCTGAGTCCTGGCAGCCACCTGTGGCAGTCAGGACTTCTGGGCCCCTTGGGCACCCTGGCATCTGGTGCCTTCCTGCCTCTCTCCTCCCTCATTACCCACCAGCCCCAACATCTGCTCCCCCATCTGCTGGGCCCTGAGGATGCGTGGAGAATCAGGGTGGGGACTCTGATCCCCAAGCCCTGAGGCCGAGGGTGGCAGGCGGAGCTGGATACTTGAGAATCCTCACACCCCCAGCCCTAAAGAAGTCCCAGGCATCTGCTTCCCCTCTCCTCAGCTCCCACCTGGCCGGGAAAGAGTTAAGGATGGAAGGACGGGTGGCGGCTGGGCTGGGTGGCAGGGAGGCGGGAGGCCAGGGATGTTTGGTGATAATCCCCTCCGTGCCAGGGCTGTGGAGAACAAGGTTAGGGTCCCACATGGGAAAGGCCCCTGCACTGGTCCCCGGGGCCAGGCCTTAGCCTCCTGCTTCTGATCCCCCGCTGGGCACCACCAGCCGGGCCCTCCCTGAGCCAGGGCCTGTGGGCTGTCCGCTGTCTCTTAGGCTCTCCCAAGGGTTCTGGGCCACCTGCTGGCCCCCTCAACCCCCAGGATCGCCGATGTGCCTGTGAGCTCACATGCTCAGCCCCCTCTCACCTCCTAACCTCCTGAGTGTGTCCGTGTTGCCCTGTCCTCCTCTGTGCCAGGCCCTTCCCCTAGGCCTGTGCACCTCTGCTGCTCCTCTCTGACTGCCGTCTCTGCCACTGTCCCTTGCTCTATCGCTCTGTCACTGAGTCCTCATCATCTGCAGTCCCCTTGCCCTGCACAGCTCTGCTCCCTCTCCCGTCCTTCTCTAGGTTTCAGCATCTGGTGGCCTCTGCCATCCCTCTCGTCTGTGCCCACACCTCTCCCCAGGGGCCCTGTCCCCTCGACATTGATGGATAACTCTGGGGTGTTAAGCTACGGATTAGTTCAGGCAAAATTCTCAATTTTGCTTGCGTTCTTTCCCCTTTGGGTTATGTAAACAGTAATTCTCCCCAGATGGAACTATTTTCCTCACTTCTAAGCAGGCAGGGAGGGGGCTTGGGCAGGGCTAGGTGGAATGCTGGGGTTCTGCAGGGGGTCTCCGGGAGCAGCGTGGAGGCTGACGGCTGAGGTCCCACTGGCCACCTCTCCTCTGCAGGTGCTGGCTCTGCCGTGACCATGCCTGTGACCTTTGCCCTCTTGCTCCTCCTGGGCCAGGCCACCTCAGACCCATGCTACGATCCTGGGGGCCGCCCCCGCTTCTGCCTTCCGCCAGTAACCAGGCTGGCTGGTGGCGTAGCGGCCTCCTGCCCTCAGGCCTGTGGCCTCTCCCCGGGGATGGGCCCTGGCCCCGGGGCGACTTGCAATGGCAGCCTGACCCTGGACCTGGATGGCCTCTTCCTCCTGACATCTGTCAGCCTGCGCTTCTGCACCCCAGGGCCCCCAGCCCTTGTTCTGTCTGCTGCCTGGGCCGCTGGGGGTCCTTGGAGGCCTCTGTGGCGCAGAGCCGCCTGGCCTGGAGCCTTGGGGGGCCCTGAGAGGGTGACCTTCCGCTCCCCACCAGGCCCTAAGGCCAAGGTGGTTGCACGCCACCTCCGTGTAGAGTTTGGGGGCCGGGTAGGGCTGGCAGCAGCTGGGGTGAGAGGCCGCTGCCAGTGCCACGGCCACGCTGCCCGCTGTGCCGCCCGTGCCCGGCCTCCCCGCTGCCGCTGCCGCCACCACACCACCGGCCCAGGGTGCGAGAGCTGCCGCCCATCCCATCGAGACTGGCCCTGGCGGCCCGCCACGCCCCAGCACCCCCATCCTTGTCTGCGTGAGTCCTGGGCCCTGCCTGAGCCCCAGTCTTCCTGGCAGCTGGTCCCTTGTCCCCAAAGGTGCTGGGCGCTCTCTTCTTCCCCACAATGGCTTGCTCCTTGCTGCTCCCTGCACTGTCCTGGGCCCTGGGCCCTTTTCCGCCTGCCCTGAATCCCAATCCCATATACTCAGGCAGCCCCTACCTGCCACTGGGGGGGGTTGTCTAGACTGACCCAGCACTCATGGGACAGTGATGACTATGATGGTGCAGGGGTAGGGTAGGGACAGAGCAGCTGGATGCTCCCCATCTTCTCAAACCAACTCGGAGAGAAAGTACAAAGTGTGTACTTATCTAGCCAGGCGGTACTGTCAGCAACCCCATTCCCAGATGTGACTGAGGCCAGAGGTCACAAGTCCCTTGCACAAGACACACAGCTGCCATGTGTGCCAGGGCCAGGACCCTGGCAGCTGGGCCCTCCTGGGCCTCAGATCGTCCCTGCCAAGCTCCTCTTGGGTGCTGTCTCCCTGGGTGCTCTGGGAAGATGGACAGGAGCGTGGCCTTGGCAGTCAGCCAGGCCTCAGGTCCCAGGTCCTCTGCTCACCAGCTGTGTGACCTGAGGCAAGTGGCTACCTCCTGTGAGCCATCCAGCGGGGATAGTAGCAGTGCTCCCTCGGGCTGTGGTGGGGATGCGGTGAGCTGGTGTTCACGAAGCCCTGGGGCAGGGCCCAGTCCTGACCGGCAGGAGAAACCCCCTGGGGCACCTGCCATGTTGCCATCCCGGGAGGAAGGTAAGGCCTCACAGCAAGGGCAGCCCTGAGATCACCTGACAAGCACCCCAGCCCCTGCGCACACCCCTCACGCTCCTGGGGCTCCAGAGCCTCCAGGCCTGGGCCCTCCTCAGACATCTGTGCCAGCGACTCCCTTCTGCTCCCTGACTCCCCCACGCACATGCATTCTTGCCCCCTTCTTGCTTCCTGCACACAGTGTCACATGAACTAACTTACAGGCCATCCTGGGTCCTCAGCTCCCCTCTGTTTTCATCCCCCCGAGATTTCCCTGTGGCCTTGCATCTGCCCCTGCCCCCCGACCCAGGGCCTCCACTCAGTGGGCCTCGGCCACAGCCTGCAGGGGAGGGAGGGAGGGAGAGAGACTCTATGTCCCAGGGGTGGTATGGGCTGCATCCTGGGCCTGAACAGGGCCTGGGCGTTGGGGAGTCCATCCCTCTGAGGACTGCAACAGCCACTGAGGCTGAGCTGGGCACCAAGCTCCACACCTGGGCAAGAGAGAACCCCAGGGCTGTGGGGAGGGATCTTTCAGACAAAGCGAGCTGGGCTCCCCTGTTGGGAACCATGATTGGCCAGGTCCCTGATACTTCCGCACTTTCCCAGCTTCCAGAACAAAATTTCCCTTCCAGTCAAAAAGGATCCACAGCCTGACTCTGCCCCCATGCACAGCACTGCCACCTCTAATGCCCACCAAGCCCTGGGGACTGGGCTGGTAAACCCCACTGGACAGGGCAGACCGAAGCCCAGAGGACAGCCCTTCTCCCTGACCACTCCACGACTCTACTGGGCCCTGGGGACCTGCTAATGTGGGGCTCTCAACCTTTTCTGAGTGAAAAGCCCCTTAAACCCAGGTCTCCCCAAGAGTGGCCCAGGGGCCCCGACACCAGCATCTCACTAGCAATATGGATCCCGGGCCCACGGAATTGATGTAGTTTTTAAAACGCTTCCCTGGTGACTGTGATAAAGAGTGAGGCTTGTGAGCCACTGCCTTAGAAAACCCGATAAACGCTCCCTGGAAAGGTCAACGGCCTCCAGAGTGCTGCACAGATGCACGGGGTTCAAATCCTGCCTCTGACCACCTCCAGGCTACTTTGCCTTGGGTGGGTTTCCCCATCTGATTAAGTGAGGTATATAGAACTCCAACTAGCCATGATCAAAAGAAATCTACACCAAGGCATATAATAGTCAAGATTCCAGAAATTCAACACAAGAAAAGAATATTAAAAGCCATTAGAGAGGGCTGGTAAGATAGCTCAGTGGCGTAAGCGGCTGCCTGGCAAGCGCGAGGGCCCGAGTTCGACTCCCGGAACCCACATACGAAAAAGGGGCCAGTGATATCGCTCAGTGGCACAGGTGCCTGCTGGCACGCGAGGTCCTGAGGTCGACCCCCCGGTACCCACAAAAAAAAAAGAAAGCCATTAGAGAAAAGAAACTAAGTTTCCCCATCCGTGAAGTGGGGTGATGCTGGTAGCAGTCTCACAGAGCCACCGTGAGAATGAAACACATCAAGCAGCTGGGCATGGTGGCACACACCTGTAATCCCACAATTTAGGAGGCTGAGGCAGGAGGATCACAAGTTTGAGCCCACACTGGGCAACTTAGTGACTCAGCGAGACCCTGTCTCAAAATAGAAAATGAAAAGGGCTGGGGATGTAACTCAGCATGAAGGCCCAGCATTCAGCCGCCCCCCCAAAAAAAATGGGGTAGAAAAAGAAAGGAAATAAGTGAGGCACTCAGTACACAGTGGCTGGCATCTGGAGACACTCAGAGCCCAGCACCCGCTCTGTGCCAGACCCGGGCCACACGGCTTCTCTTGGTCAGCCTCGTAGGGTAAACGCTGAACGCCCTTCTGCGGCAATGGAGGCGATAGGGAGAGCAGCAGTCCCGGCCTAGGGACAGAGAGGCAGGCAGGCGTCTGCCCACCCACCCTCGTCCCGAGCCCTCCCCCCTTCAGCATCAGGCTTCATGGAGCCCCTCGGAAGGTCAAGGTCCCTGGGGCTCACGGCTCCCATCAAGTGCACCCACTTCAAGATGAGAATGAAGATGTCCTGGGGCCCAGGTTTACCTAGGCTTTTACATCGAGACCTCATCTTATTTCCTTCCCTGGGGGCACTGAGTAGGGAGAAAGCTGGGGACCAGGGGACTGCAAGCCTGGCCCCAACAGTGACAGAGCAGCTCCATCTCACTCCCAGCCTGCTCCTGCAACCAGCACGCCCGCCGCTGCCGCTTCAACTCTGAGCTGTTCAGACTGTCAGGTGGCCGAAGCGGGGGTGTGTGTGAGCGGTGCCGCCACCACACAGCAGGACGCCACTGCCACTACTGCCAGCCTGGGTTCTGGAGGGACCCCAGCCAGCCCATCACCAGCCGCAAGGCTTGCAGGGGTGAGTGCAGTGTGAAGCCAGGTGAGCAGAAAAGGATGCAGGGAAGGGAAGCCCGGCTCTGAGGGAGGAGGCTGGGCCTGGACCCCTGCATCTGAGGGAGGAGGCTGGGACTGGACTCCACTATCGTAGGGAAGAGAGGAATGCAAGTTTAGTAGGAAGCATTTGGGTCCCTGACACTCCACACCCCCACTCCTCTCCCTGCATAGCCTGCCAGTGCCACCCTATTGGGGCAACAGGAGGTACCTGCAACCAGACCAGTGGGCAGTGCTCCTGCAAGTTAGGGGTCACAGGCCTGACATGCAATCGCTGTGGGCTGGGCTACCAGCAGAGTCGCTCCCCCAGGATGCCCTGCCAGCGTGAGTTCTGAGGGGCAGGACCACAAGTTCTGAGTAAGCGGGCAGGAGACCGCCCCAGTCTCAGTAGACCAGTGAGGTGGGGCCTGGGAGATGGGAGCTAGAGGGTGGAAGCAGGACTGAGTCCTCAGAGAAGCCAAGGACTGAAGTTCCACACTCCTCAGTCTTAGGGAGAAGGGGGCTGGAAGAAGAAGTAGGGGTGCAGACTCCTGGGTCCTGGGAGAGGAGGGCAAATGATATTTGCACCCTTGGGAGTCTGGATGCCTGGATTCCTGGGGGAGGACAACTAAGAGGTTAAAATTTCTCCTTTGGGCTCAGGAATTCCAGAGGCCACTACCCCCCTTGCCACTACCCCTGGTGCTTCCAGTTCTGGTAAGACAGGCAGCGAGATGCCCGGGCACCAAGAGTGGTCTGGGATGGACTGACGGGGCTCTCAGATTGTCATGTCCTGGGGGTGTGGACATCCCAGCTGTCCATCACACTGCCGTGGGAGGATGGTGGGCAGAACACTGTAGTCCAGGTCTCAGGAGCCCACTGCAGACAGCCCGACCCTCCCCAGACCCTCAGTGTCAAAACTACTGCAACACCTCGGACACCAGGGTCCACATGAGTCTTCGGAGGTACTGCCAGCAGGACTACGGTGAGTGCTGGGGAGAAAAGGCCCAATCTGATGACACCTTCAGGCCCAGCCTTCGGTTTTCTCATCTTACACAGAAAGGGTGTTGGATTCTAAAGGGATCCAGGATCTGGTAGGACAAGAGATATATGGGAGACGGGCAGCAGGGAGGGGGTTCTCACACACCTTTTTGCACCTCCTCTTTCCCCATGTTCTCGAGCTTCAGAGCTTTGCCCCGTCCTTCAGCCTGACACCTCTGAGGGTGGAAGGACAAGAGGGAATTGGTTAAAGGAAGGTTCTTTGTCCTGTCATCTCTCAGAACCCTTCGGGGTTCCGGATATCTGAGCCTTTGCCCCAGTCCCCACACTCGACCCTCAGGTCTCTAATCCACGGTCCACATGGACCTAACTCAGCCTCGTGCTCAGGAATCCAGCACAGCCCACAAATCCAGAGCGGTGAGGCCACTCTCCTCACTGTACAGGACCTCAGTCTCCTCCCCGCTCAGGGTCATCATCTGGCCACTCGTGTTCCAGGGCTTCGAAGGTGGAGTCTTTCCTTCCCACTGCCCGCAAGGACTCTCTAATCAGAAACAGCTTGCTAGCCAGACCCAGCCCACAAGGCTGTGACCTCCCTCTCAGAAAGCACGCTTTTCCAAATTGCTAGTGGGACCTCAACCTTCAGTTCCAGGGACGGCCCGCATCCTTCCAGCCTCCCAAACTTATCCCGGAGCCCTTTCCCTGGCAATACCCTCCTCTCCCGGGGCTCGCTCAGGATCACTTCTGACTCTGCTGCATTGAAGATCCTGGAGCTGTCTTTTCTGCTTTGTCCCCAGACCCACCTACTGTAGGATCCCCAGGTGCTCCCCATCTTTAACCCAATTCCTATCTCTACTGCTCCTAATGTGACTCCCAAAGCCCCACCCACCATATCCCAGGCTCCTGGGCTCCTCTCCCAGTCTGGCCCCTCTGCTTCTGTCGGAGACGCACGACCTCCTCTTCCAACCTCAATCCTGGAGCTGCACCTCACAGACCACACACCCTGCCCTCTTGATCCCTCAGCCCCCTGCAAAGTCTCCTCCAGCAGCCCTCACGACCCAGGCCAGACTCCCCAAGGGTTCAAGGTCTCTACCCACTCCTCCCCGCCCAGCCCAGACTGACTCACAGGACGGAGGTGGCCCAAGGCCCCACCCCGCCTGACCCCGGCCTCCCCGCAGTTCTGCGCGCGCAGGTGCTGGCGTCGGAGGCGGCGGGCCCCGCGTGGCAGCGGCTGATCGTGCGCGTGCTGGCCGTGTACAAGCAGCAGGCCTGGCCCGTGCGCCGCGGCGACCAGGACGCCTGGGTGCCCCGCGCTGACCTGGCCTGCGGCTGCCTGCGCCTGCGCCCTGGGACCGACTACCTGCTGCTTGGCAGTGCGGCCGGCGACCCGGACCCTGCGCGCCTCGTCCTCGACCGCCACGGCCTCGCGCTGCCCTGGAGGCCGCGCTGGGCCCGGCCATTGCGGAGGCTGCAGCAGGAGGAGCACGCCGGCGGCTGCCGCGGCCTGAAGCCCCCCACACCGAGCCCCCAAACTAGACACTAACCAAGGCTGAAACTGCCTCGAAAACCACTGAAAGAGCTCAGACGCGACGAGTGCGGAAGCCTCCACGTCGACGTGCGACCTTCAGGAACCAATCAGAAGCCGTGGCATCCCTGATGTCACTCCGCACGCGCCAGCGTCACGCAGTGGTGAGCAACTTATAGCAAAAGGCGCCAAACTATCAGTGGGACTTTTGGAGTCTCAGCAGCACCTCTTTGGCTTGTGACCCGAGCAGTTCTTGTTCACAATAAAGTCAAACCTTGGGGAATTGTGTGTACTGTTGATTCATGCGTGGGTCTCTAGGGGGCAAATGAAGAAGGCCTTGAACAAATCTGCCGAGAGCGCACTGAAACAAAATGACCAATCCAATGAACTCCTATGGCGTCACTAGGTGCCAGTCAGATTACTGTCAAGATGATCGGCCGGCCAAGAGACAGTGGGCGGGGCATGGCTAGAAAAGGCGGGAAATTTGAGGTAAGAAAAAGGCAGCTCCAGATTTCCGGAAAGTTCCAGATGAAAGAACATTCCGTTTCTGAAAAGCTTTAGGATAATCTCTGGGAAAGGAATACAGGGACTTTGAGTGCTATCTGAAGAAGGTTCTGACATATTCACCTAGCCTTGAAATGCAATCAAGACCCTTTCCTGAGAGATCTGTGTCATTAGTGTTCATAGTAACTCCCAAATAACTGTGGTTTGAATAAAATAGAAGTTACATCTCTTGAATAAAAGAAATCTGGCTTGGTGTGGGAGTGCATGCCTATAATTCCAGGGAAGCTGAGGCAGGAGGATCATAAATTCGAGCCTAGCCCAGGCAAATTAATGACTTAGCAAGACTCTGTCTTAAGAAATAAAAATAAAAAAGGACTGAGGATGTAGCTTGGTGTGAAGACCCTGGGTTCAATCCTCAGTAACACACACACACACACACACACACACACTCACATCTGTAGCTAGTCCAGGAACTTTTCAGTTTTCCTCTCCATAATCCTTGGAACAGTCCTTGTCCTCATGATCCAAAATGATAGCTAGTGCTCCAGTCATGGCATCTCTATACGTTAAGCAAAATAAAGGTAGGCAAAGAGAAAAAGTCTCCGGGAATGTAGCTCAGCGGCACAGTGCCTGCCTGGCAAGTGCAAGGCCCTGAGCTCCATTCCCGGTACCAAAAAAAAAAAAAAAAAAGAGAGAGAGAGAGAGAGAGAGAGAGAGAGAGAGAGAGAGAGAGAGAGAGAGAGAGGGAGGGAGAAAGTCAAAGATCCATATGGCTGATTAACAAGGATTTTTTTTCCCCCCCCAAAGCTGCCAAATGATCTTTCTATTCTCATCTCACTTGTCAGAATGTGGTCACATGTTCACATCTAGCTACAAGAAAGTGTGGGAACATGGCCTTTAATGCAGGACCCAGCTATATAGGGGGTTTTGTTATTAAGGAAAAGATACTTGAAAGAATTAGCTGCCCTGTTTTATACCAAGGTTTCAACCAGTGAGAACCCAGAGAATACAGTAACGTCATGAGTTGCTAGGCAGAGCAGCCTTTCAGCTTTTTTTTTTTTTTTTTTTTTTTTAAAGAGGCTGACCTCGAAGGAGGTGAAGTCTGGCCAAGGCTTCCATCCTACCTCCTGCTACCTGGACCTCAGATCTGTATCTGTGCTGTTCACTGCTGTAACCGCAGCCCCTGGGACATGACAGGTACTGGATAAATAGATACAGAATAATTAGCAGGTCCTGTTTTATCCCAATGATACAAGGAAGAACCAGGTGCCCAGGGACTCCTCCTCGAGATGTGGGGTGGGGGTTAAAACCAGACCTGCTTGGATTTGGTCAGAATCTTTACCTCTTCCTTGAAGATGCTCAGATCCAGTCGGGTGTGGTGGCACACGTCTGTAATCCCAGCACTTGGGAGGATGAGGCAAGAGGATTGCCTCGAGTTCGAGGCCAGCCTAGGCTACATAGTGAGTTCAAAGCCAGCCTGGAAGGCTGGGGATATAACTCAGCGGCACTGTGCCTGCTTGGCAAGCACAAGGTCCTGAGTTTGATTCCGGTACCAAAAAAAAAAAAAAAAAAAAAAGGCCAGCCTGGACTAGAGAGCAAGAACCTGTCTCAAAAAAAAAAAAAAAAAGAAAAAAAGGATGCTGAGACCCTGAGATGTAGGAAATTTAGCAATGGCAACACCCCAAGTTGCCTACAGTCAAATTTAGCTTTTTAGATCTACACTGTCCAGTACAGTAACATGAGCCACATCAGGCTGCGTAAATTTAAATTAATCCCAGCATTCGGGAGGCTGAGGCAGGAGGGTTGGCTCAAATTTGAGGCCAGCCTGGACTGCATAGTGAGTTCAAGCCAGTCCGGATTGTGTAGCAAGACCCTGTCTAAAAAAACAAAAACAAAACAAAACAAAAAAAATTTTTTTAATAAATAAATAAATGTTAATTAAAATAAAATTACAAATTCAAATCACATTAGCCACATTTCAAGTGGCTGGTGTCCAGCACATGGAACAGTGTAGGGGTACAACATTTCCTGCGCCACAGAAAGTCCTACTGCAAAAGGAAAAAAAAAAAAAAAAGTCCTACTGGATGGTGCCACCTGCTCATGAAGAGGTGGGCTCTGGACCCAGAGTGCCTAAGTTTAAATGCTACCTCTGCTACCCACTGACTGTCAGCATTCTCATCTGTAAAATGGGAGGAAGGTGATAATAGGAAATAATCTCCAGGGTGCAACTGGAGGAAGAAATGAGTTAATCTACATGATAGAGCTGGGCATGGCAGCCCATGCCTGTAATCCCAGTGCTCTGGGAGGCTGAGGCAGGAAGATGGCAAGTTCAAGCTCAGCCTGGGCAACTTAGTGATTTGTGAGACTCTGTCTCAAAAATAAAAAAAAAAAGGGGGCTGGGAGTGTAGCTCAGTGTAAAAGCCTTGGGTTCAACCCCCAGTACTGTAGTACAAACAAACAATGCCCGGCACAGAGTGAGACCCGCATGAGCACAGTTATTATTGAAACACGCAGGGCCAGAGATGTAGGTCAGCAGCACAGTGCCTGCCTGGCAAGTGCAAGGCCCTGAGTTCGATTCCTGGTACCAAAAAAGAAAAAAGACCATAAAAAAAAGCCCCAGCCTGCCTGAAACACACAGAGGCCACGCCTCTCCGGAAGAGGAGCCCCAGGAGGGGAGAACCCAGATGCGGAGGACTCTGCTGGCCTCCAGGGCAGTAGAAGTAGGGGCTCGAGGAGAGGGTTGCGGAGGCCAGTGAGTGTGGGAACCGCCTGGCCCGGAGGGTCCTGGCCACCACCTCCCACTAGGAGCCGGTGGTGGGAGATAAAAGCATGTCGCAGGGCGAGCCCCATATGTTCCTTATGACCCAAACTTTGTTCCCAGTGCCCGAGACGAATCAGTGTGAAATGCACATCTGGGACCACCTCCGGCCCATCCCTCCCACTGGGCGCCTGGCCAGCCTGTCTGTGTGGTAATGGAGGTGGCGCAGGTGGCCTCCACAGCACGGGGAGCCCCATCCACTCCGCCAGATGGCTTCCTGGAGGGGGCTCCTGAAGTGTTGGGGTCTGAGTAGGAGCTGGTCCAGGAGGGAAATGGGGAAGGGAGCCTCAGGAAAAGGGAATGGTTTGCTAAGAGGTCCACAGGCTAGAGGACCTGGTGTAACCAAAGAAAAAGGACGAGGCTGGGACTAGCGGTGGCCAGGGCATGTGGGCTCTCTAAGGCCAGAATGAGGCCCTGTTTTTTTTCCCCCCCAAGGGGTTCTGGGAGCAGGGAAAGGGCAGGGTCCCCCCCACATAAGATATAAACAGTGTTAAAACAGGGTGATACAGCCAGACATGGTGGCTCGTGCCTGTAATCCCAGCATTCAGGAGCTGAGGCGGGAGGATTGTTATGAGTTCAAGGCCAGCCTAGACAACATAGTGAGTTCAAGGCCAGCCTGGACTGCATAAGAAGACCCTGTCTCAAAAAAACAAAAAAAACAAAACAAACAAACAAACAAAAAAAGGGCCGGTGAGATGGCTCAGTGGCAGAAGCGCCTGCCTTGCAAGCGCGAGGGCCCGAGTTCGACTCCCGGATCCCACATACGGAAAAGGGGCTGGTGATATCGCTCAGCGGCACGGGTGCCTGTTGGCATGTGAGGTCCTGAGGTCGACCCCCCGGTACCCACAAAACAAAAACAAAAACAAAAACAAAAACAAATGAACAACAGCAAAAAAAAAAAAAAAAGGAAAAGAAAAAGTGGGTGATACGGGCAGTCATCATCGAGGTGACCCAGTTTCTGGTGGAAACAGAGCCTGAAGATCAAGAGCCGCTCCCCAGGATTGGGTCTTGAAGGACAGAGGAAGGAGCCGGTCAAGGTAGGAAAGACTGAAGGACAAGGACTTTGTCCAGAGGTGATGGGGAGCCGTGGGGCAGCAGGGTCAGCTCTGAGCAGAAAGGACTGTGTGCATGCCTGTATGTGTAGAGGGCAGAGTGGGAGAGAGTGCGGGGGCCTGGGGGAGGCAGGGATGCGTGCAGCCTGGACAGGAAGAGGGGCAGGAAGTGAAAAGCTGCCGGCACTAAGGAGCCTTCCTCCTAATGCCCAGGCGAGAGAATTCCTTTCCCACCTGTCTGTGAATGCCTTGTATTTCTGCTTCATTCATTCACTTACTCAGTGGTTCATTTCTTCCTCTCGCCCTTTTTGTAGTGCTGGGCACCGAACCCAGGACACATGCTGTACCGCTGGCCTCAGCCCCCAGGACCCTCAATAGATTCTTTTTCTTTTTTTAACATTTAATACATTTATTTTATGTGGGGGAGGCTTTTTTATTGAGACAAGGTCTCGTTATGTAGCTCGGAGTGTCCTTGAACTCACTATGTGGCCCAGGCTGGCCTGGAATTTGCAGTGATCCTCCTGCCTCAGCCTCCCAAGTGCTGGGATTACAAGCATGAGCCACCACACCCGTGCTCCCTCCCCCTCCCCCTCCTCATCCTTCTTCTGGGGATTGAGCCCAGGGCCTTGGCACTGAGCTACAATCCCCAGCTCTTTATTTTTTTATTTTGAGACAGGGTCTTGCTAAATTTCGGAGGCTGAGCTTGAGCTTGTTGTCCTCCTGCCCCAGCCTCCCAGAGTGCTGGGATCGTAGGCAGCTGCCACCACACCCACCTCCAACACATCCCTCGGTCTCCCTGGGAAAGGCGGGCACTGAGGCAGACTCCTTACAACTGTGTGTGGCACACTGTGCTAGAAGGTGCACGGGCACAGGGGACCAAGAAGCGGCACCAGCCCTGGCCTGGTAGAGGGGGACATCTACGGGACGACACGGGGCTCTCTGTGTCACGGCGGGGAAACCAGGTGTCCCCCAGACACCGAGGGGCAGAGGCTCCAGGGAGACATCAGGAGCCCAGGCTCCTTCACTCGTACCTGATTTCTCTCTGAGGACCCACATGTGCCAGGTGCTGTGTTGGTCACATGGAAGACCCAGGGAGGCACGAGGCCAGGCCTGGGGGCCTGCTCCCCTCTGCGTCCCTCCCTCTGCGTCCCTCTGCCTCCTCTGCTTCCATGCCTCTCCTTATTTCTCACCCCCCCCTTAGCTGCAATAAAAAATCACCACAAACTGTGCAGTTGAAACAATTTATTGTCTTGTGGTTCTCGAAATTAAAAGTTCAGAGTCAACCTGGAACACGTACTAAATAAAAATAAAGGACAAAAAAGTCAAACTGCGCACAGTGGCACATGCTGTAACCCTAGCACTCAGGAGGCGGAGGCAGGAGGATCTTGACTTCAAGGCCAGCCGGGGCTACACAGTGAGACCCTGACTTATAAAACCAAACAAAGAGTCGAAAGTAAGGTGCTGGCAGGGCCATGCTCCCACCAAAGGATCCAAGGG
Organism: Erethizon dorsatum; assembly: GCA_028451465.1. Classification (NCBI taxonomy): domain Eukaryota; kingdom Metazoa; phylum Chordata; class Mammalia; order Rodentia; family Erethizontidae; genus Erethizon; species Erethizon dorsatum. Next base: position 109,138,466 of record CM051834.1, on the reverse strand, counting down.
AAGGTCGTCCTTGCGTCATCCACCTCTGGTAGCTCCCAGCATCCCTTAGCTTGTGGTAACACTGCTCCGATTGCCGTCTGTTTTCACTGGCCTCTTTTCTAGGTCAGATCCCTTTTCTCTTTAAGGGCACTTGTCACTGGATTTAGGGTCCACCAGACAATGCAGGCTAATCTTTTCTCAAGATCCTTAACTTATTTATATGTACAATCATTTCTTTGTAGCCGGGGGTGGTGGTGCACGTCTGTAATCCCAGAATTCTGGGAGGCTGAGGCAGGAGGATCATGAATCTGAGCCCAGCCTGGGCAATTTAGCGAGACCCTGTCTCAAAATAAGCAATAAAGGGCCGGTGAGATGGCTCAGCGGCGTAAGCGCCTGCCTTGCAAGCGCGAGGGCCCGAGTTCGACTCCTGGAACCCACATACGAAAAAGGGGCCGGTGATATCGCTCAGTGGCACGGGTGCCTGTTGGCGCGCGAGGTCCTGAGGTCGTCCCCCTGGTACCCACAAAAAAAAAAAAAAAAAAAATAAGCAATAAAAAAGGTCTGGGGATGTAGCTCAGTGCAAAAGCCCTGGGTTCAATCTCCAGTACCCCCCCCCACACACACATAAGAGAAGAGAAAGGGAAAAGAAACAAGGTGCCATCTTTCACCACCACTTTGTCTGTCTCTTCCTCTTCCCACCTGAGGTGGCCCTAAAGTAAGTCTGAACATTCTTCGATGCTCCTCCCTCAGGAGCCTGATTCCTTCTTCTTCAGGTGTGGACAGACCAAGTGACTCATTCTGGTGGTGAATAACAGGCGTGACGCTTCTGGAGACCAGGTCATCAAAGCCTCAGATGAATGCAGCCCCAGCCAGCAGCTTAGCTGGAGCCCCCCCCCTTCCCCATCAGCCCTCCCAATTCCTAACCCTGTCACTTGCAGGCAGACAGTAAATGTCCTTTTCTTCTTTGTGGTACTGGGGATTAAACTCAGAGCCTATACACATTCCCATCCTTTGTGTATTTATTTATTTTTATTATTTATTTATTTTTTTGTGGGTACCGGGGGTCGACCTCAGGACCTCGCGCGCCAGCAAGCGCCCGTGCTGCTGAGCGATATCACCGGCCCCTTTTTCGTATGTGGGTTCCGGGAGTCGAACTCGGGCCCTCGCGCTTGCCGGGCAGGTGCTTATGCCGCTGAGCCATCTCACCGGCCTCCTTATTTTTAATTTTGAGGCAGGTTTGAAGTCATGAATTGCCCAAACAGGGCTGGAACTCGCCATCCTCCTGCCTCAGCCTCCCAGAATGATGGAATCACAGGTGTGTGCCACTTGGCCCGGCTAATAATGTTTGTCGTTTTAAGCCACTGAGTGTTAGGATCATGTGTCATGCAGCAGTGGGTAACTAATACACAGCATTCTCTCTTGGGCGCTTTTTCTGCGACTCTTGCATTTCTGATCCTGCCGTCTCTGTCTCTTTCCATCTCGGTCTTTGATGCCCATTTCCCACTCGATGCCTCTGAATCTCTCTGGTCTCTGCTCTCCCTGAACACTAGCTTGGCCTCTTCGTGGGCCTCTGTCCTCTATCTGGGCCTCCATCTCTGTCCCCGTGTTCCTCTCTGTCCATGGCTCTTGATCTGCAGCGCGGCTCTATTTATAGAGGTGTCGGCCTGTGACTTCAGGTCTCCTAGTGTATGTGTCTCTTCCCGCCTCTCTTTAATATTTTGTGTCCCTGTCTCTAGACCTTTCTTCCTGTCTCCCCTCCCGCCTCCTGCCTGGAGGGCCTCTCTCTGCACGCCCTGCTTCTGTCCGGAGTGTCTCTCTGCGCCCGTCTCACCGCGTGTCTGTTCTCTGTCTCTGCCTCCCTCCCGGCCTCCAGCCTGATCTGCGGGTCTGGTCTCCGGGTCCCTGCTTCGTATCTCTCAATGTGCGTCTCTGCGCATCTCTTTCCCTGCCTCTGATTCTCGCTCTTTCTGTCTCCGTCCCTGATCCTCTCTCTCTTCCCCTGCCTCGGCCTGGCACCTTGCTCTCCACCTCCAGCCCTCCTTCCTCTCCGCCATGCCTCCTCCTCCCCGCCCGGCCTCTCTCCTCGCCGGGCTTCTGCCGCCCCCTCTCGGCCAGCGGCCCTCACCACACCCCAACTCCCCGGAGATCCCGGCGCCGAGCGCCGCGCGCTCCGGGGCTGGGGTGCGCGCCGGGCTCCCGGGGCGTGGTGACTAGGGACCCCGGCCCTGCGTGGGGCGGGGTCTCCCCGCCTCGCCGCTCCACTTCCCTCCCCCACCCTGCGGAGGCCGGAGCCGCCCTCGGCCCCAGGTGTCCCTGCCGCCGCACCCGGCAGCCCCGCGCGCACCCCAGCCTGGGCGCGTGTGCTGCTGCGAGATCACCGCCCCCCCACATGAAAAAATTAAATAACACGGGAGAGAAGGGAGGGCGGGAGGAGGGAGGGCCGGGAGCGGAGACGGAGCACGGGGAGGAGAGGCAGGCGGAGGCGCGGAGGAGGAGGCGGGAGGAGGAGGTCGAACGAGCGAGGATGGAGACGCGGAGTTAGGCGGCTCAGCTCCATGCCGAGCCGGGGAGGGTGTGGGTTCGCAGCCAGGAGCCGGGGCAGGCGGAGAGGGGAGGACAGGAGGTGGAGGGAGTGCAGGGCTGGGCGCGGAGGGCCGGAGAGCAGCCTCGGGGACTCCGACCCCAGTGGGGAAGAGGGAGGTTGGGGGTCCTGAGGGGCCGAGGTCCCGGGAGCTAAAGGCGCAGGTCACGGCGAGGGGTCATTCCGAGCCTTCCGGGGATGCGGGGCGCCCCTCGAGCGCTGGTCCTCTGGGCCGCATTGGGGGCGGCAGGTAAGACCTGCGTTCCCGGCGGGAGCCTCGTGGGAGGGGCGGCGGGCGCCCGGCAGAGGGGTGCAGGCTCCTCTCTTCCTAGCGCACATCGGACCCGCGCCTGACCCCGAGGACTGGTGGAGCTACAAGGATAATCTCCAGGGAAACTTCGTGCCAGGTGCAGTCAGGGCGGGGACCCAGGAGTCGCCCCCCTCCCCCTGCCATCAGGGGCCTCCTTCACACTCAGGAGTCTGGGTCCCCAGCCCCCTTCTTCCCCCAGGACCGGGAGTCCCAGCCCCTCCTCCCTCCCTCAGGAGTGGGGCCCAGCCTCTGAACCCGGCAGCTCACCACGGGACATTATAGATGCGCATTTCAAGTAGTGAGTGGGAGTGAGTGGAAGGAAAGAATGTGGGGGTGGAGAGGATGTGTGTGTGCAGGGAGGGGCGGGTCCTAGCTCCTGCTGGGAACCAGAAGCGGGTGGCCTAGTCCCCCTCGCCTTCTCCAGGTCTCTCTTGCCACTCCTCACCCCAAGGCATTTCAGGATCCAGTTGTGGGACAAGGGAGACTGGAAGAACTACAACTCCCATGGGGCCATGGGGCAGGCGGAAAGTGGTTGAGTAGGCTGCAGCCCTGAAGCCTGCTGGGAGTTGTAGTTTCTTCCACAATGACAGCTTAAGATGGATTGGATTTAAAAGAAAATTGGAGGTGTTAAGAGGGTCTTGGGAAACTAGTCCAAGAGTCTTCTAGAAGACAGGCACAGCCCCTCCTCCCTCAGACCCACGAGTCTGGACCTCATCCCACCCAGCTGATCCCAGCATTGTGAACCAGCCCCAGTTTCTGACTCTTGCTCCTGCCCTCAATGCTGTCCCCAGGGCCTCCGTTCTGGGGCCTGGTGAACGCAGCCTGGAGTCTGTGTGCTGTGGGGAAGCGGCAGAGCCCCGTGGATGTGGAGCTGAAGAGGGTCCTTTACGACCCCTTCCTGCCCCCTCTAAGGCTCAGCACAGGAGGAGAGAAGGTAAGGGGCTTGAGGAGTTATGGGATCCACTGGGGGCGGGTATGAGTGGGGGTGAGGGGGTGCTGAGACAGCCTTGGGGAGGAGGGGTTACCCACTGGGTGGGGAGAAGACTTCTTATTCTCTAAATCAGATTGTGTGTTCTTCCCTTCCCATGGCTCCCTAGTCTTCCCATCTCTGTAGAAGCAAAGAAAAACAGCACATTTCCTGTGGCACGTATTTTTAAAACATTGACAAACCCTCAGTCCTCACAGTAAGCCCATGGAATAGGTGCTGTTATTCTTATTATGGATGCAGACACTGAGGCACAGAGAAGTTAAACTACTTGCCTAGGGTCACACAGCCAGAGTGTAGTGTTGAGATTTGAACCAGGAAGTGTGATCCCAGAGTCCACGCTGGGACCCACTTTGTAAAAGCCTCTTTCTTTCTTTCTTTCTTTCTTTCTTTCTTTCTTTCTTTCTTCCTTTCCTTTCCTTTCCTTTTCTCTTTTCTCTTTTCTCTTTTCTCTTTTCTTTCTTTCTTTCTTTTTTCTTTTTTTCTTTCTTTCTTTCTTTCTTTCTTTCTTTCTTTCTTTCTTTCTTTCCTTCCTTCCTTCCTTCCTTCCTTCCTTCCTTCCTTCCTTTCAATTTTGAGACAGGGTCTCACTAAGTCACTAAACCGCTCAGGTGGGACTGTAATTTGAGATCCTCCTGCCTCAGCCCCCCACAGTGCTAGGGTCATAGGTGTGCACCACCACATCTGGCTCAGTACCACTTCTTCTAAGTGCCATCACCATTATGGATGTAATTAATTTAAGCGGTTACAGCCAGCTAGGTGGCACATTGTGACATCCTAGCACTGAGGGAGCCTGAGGCAAGAGGATCGAGAATTTGAGTACTGCCTTGGCAACTTAGTGAAAACTGATAAAAAAGCCTGGGGATGTAGCTCAGTGTGAAGGCTCTGGGTTCAGTCCCCAGGACTGGGGGAGATGCAGTTACTTTGCAATTCACTATTTACTGCCTGTCCCTCTTGTGTCCTCCTTCACTGCTCTGTGTCCTGGCGTCCATGGCATACAGTAGCAGCTCAATAAATACAAGTTAAATGAATTCACCAATTCTGAGCCCAGAGCCTGGAGAGTGGGTGCTGCTCAGTCTGCTGAATGATGAAATGACTGTTGGGCTCCATGAATAGAGGGGTGGGAAGTGGGACGGGAAATACCTCCCTGTGTCCCCCTGATCCCTTCTGGCTCTCTCACAGCTCCGGGGAACACTGTACAACACTGGCCGCCACGTTTCCTTCCTGCCTGCACCCCGGCCAGTGGTCAATGTGTCTGGGGGTCCCCTCCTTTACAGCCACCGACTCAGCGAACTGCGGCTGTTATTTGGAGCTCGCGATGGAGCCGGCTCTGAACACCAGATCAACCATCAGGGCTTCTCTGCCGAGGTGGTGGCCACTGACCTCGTCCCTGTGACCCTTTGCCCTGAGTCAGCCCAATTCCTACCTCCTCATTTCCTACTACGTGCCTCATCCGATCTCCTCCACAGCACTGCCCCTACCCTAAGCACCAACCCTCAACCTGACTCCAAAACCTGGGGCGCTCCTTTACTCCCCATCTGCTGGGGGACCCCCAACTCTCTGTTCGGCCCCCCTAGGTGCAGCTCATTCACTTCAACCAGGAACTCTACGGGAATCTCAGCGCAGCCTCCCGCGGGCCCAACGGCCTGGCTATTCTCAGCCTCTTTGTCAATGTGAGCAGAGGCCAGATGGCCACGTGGAATTGGGGTCTGTGAAAAGAGAGAGGTGGGGTACTGGGAGAAGAGGGGGTTGGGGCTTGGACTGCAGGCTCTTGCCTCACCACCAACCCCCACGCAGGTGGCTGGTAGCTCAAACCCATTCCTCAGTCACCTCCTCAACCGAGATACCATCACCCGCATCTCCTACAAGAGTAAGTGCTGGAGTGCTGGGGGCACCGCGGCAGGGGCTAAGAGGGGCACCCCTCTCCACTCTGGCCCGATATTCCCGCAGATGATGCCTACTTTCTTCAAGACCTGAGCCTGGAGCTTCTGTTCCCCGAATTCTTTGGCTTCATCACCTACCAGGGCTCTCTCAGCACCCCCCCATGCTCGGAGACTGTCACCTGGATTCTCATTGACCGGCCCCTCAACATCACCTCCCTCCAGGTGACCCTCTATCCGCATCCCCACCCCCAGGCCCGGAGACCCCTTGCCTCTCTGACCCTCCCTCTCTTGGAGGGGCAACCCAAGGAAGTTAGACTGCAGCCGACCTGCGGGTGGGCGGGCCGATCGAGGCCCCTGGCTTTCACTGCCCCTTTCTCACGCTCCTCCTACGGCAGATGCACTCCCTGAGACTCCTGAGCCAGAATCCTCCATCCCAGATCTTCCAGAGCCTCAGCGGGAACGGCCGGCCACTGCAGCCTTTGGCCCACAGGGCCTTGAGGGGCAACAGGGATCCCCGGCACCCCGAGAGGCGCTGCCGAGGCCCCAACTACCGCCTGCATGGTATGGTCCAGTCTGCAGCCCCTCCACGTCCTGGTCCAATCTGCTTCTGTGTCTCCCCACGGCGTCTCAGTAGAATCCAGTCCCCCCGCTCTGTGTGGTCTAGCCCGAGCGCTCACTCCTCTGTCCCTTCCCCCTCCGTGTCAAAATGGTACAGTCCACCTCCCGCCAAGACCATTTCCTCCTCACTGATTCGCAACTTGGGATATAACCCGAGCCTCCTGGCTCCCTTGAGGTGTAAGTACTGTACCTACTGGCCCGTGCCTTCTGTTACTGTGACTTTCCAAAGTGGCACGATGCGGATTCTCTCCGTGTCCATGGTACGATCCTATGGTGTTCCAAGATCCGACAGCCCTCCTTATTGAGAATCCACATGGTACGATCCCTTTCCCTCCCTACTGCCAGCCGTAGTTCAGCCCAGAGAGCTCAGAGCCACGTCTCAACATGGTACAGTCCAGACCCCCAGTCCCCGCGAATGTCTTCAGGTAGTTTAGCCTAATGCCGATCGCGACGTCCCTATTCCACCTTCCTGCTACCCCGCTATGGCTTGGCCCAGATCTCAACTTGGTACGTTCCGGCCCCCCCTCCGCAGCCCCTGTGGTAGGCCCCGGCGCGGTGTCTTCCACTTCCCCTGCACGCCCCCTGCACCGCCCACCCTAGACGTCACCCCCTAGTCTGCATCTTCTCTTGCAGTGGATGGTGTACCCCAGGGTCGCTGAGGTTCCCCACCGAGAATTGCGCCGCCCATCTCAAGCCTGTCTACAAGGGGAGGGGAGTCACCTCAAAACAAAGCTATTAAAGAGACAGAATACTTCCTGTTTCTCGGTGGTCTGATTCTAAGGCTCGACGGGGAAATATTTGGGTATTAAAGAACAGCTTTCTTCCCGAAACCCATCTGACATCTTCCTAGGCCTCAGCCACTTGGTATTTTGGCTTCCTGCTTCCTAACAATCATTGCTAAAACAATCATTTGGATAAGTGGCTCCTTTAAGAGGCACCTCTCCTCCCCCACCCCTATCAAGCAGCACGCGCAGAGCCATGTGCTTATCCCTTCCGTCTGCCCCATTGGTCACAATTGGGTCACGGTCCCACCTCCAGCGCCATCTCCCATTGGGCAAATGTAGGTCAGTGTCCCGCCTCTTTCCGAAAGGCAAGATAACTTCTCGCGCTCAGCCCCTCACGCGCCCTCCCGGGGTTGGCAGTTCCCGGGCTCCCACTGGCTGGGCGTCTCAAGAGGCCGAGACACGATTGGCCCGTGCCTGCGGCCGGAGGGAGGCACGCGGTAGGGGTGCATGGCTAAGGAGGAGGGCGGTGCAGGACCGGGGCGGGCGGGGGCCGGGTGTTTTGGTTTGCATTTTTTTTCCGCGAAAAGAAGTTTGCCTTGGCCACGCCCCAAAGCGGCCGCCTCCTCCTGCCCCTCCTCCTGCCCCTCCTCCTCCCCTCCGCGCACACCTCTCGGGTGCAGATTGCAAAGCGCCTCCTGTTTCGAGAGCTGCAATTTTTGTAAGAGCCAGACTCGCCCACCTTGTAAGAAGGAGCGCCTGTGTCCCCCTGCACCTTCAGTTACAAAGAACGGCCGCCTGATCTGGTCACCCACTCGCCCAGACTGTATCATCTCCCGGGACTTTCTGGACTCGCACGTTTCTGCACCAAAGACCGCAAATCACTGGCGCTCCTAGGATTTGCAGTGTTCTGGATACTGGAGGCTTGCAAGCTACGTGCGCCCGACCCTGGGCAGATACTCGCCCGAGCTTCAGGAGCGTTCCGGTGCCTGGCGAGCCAGCCCTTCGCCTCTCCATGAGCCCATGAACCTGGGGCCAGGTGCCCGGCGATGGCGCGGCCTCTGAGTGACAGGACCCCGGCTCCCCTGCTGCTGGGCGGCCCGGCCGGGGCCGCCCCTGGCGGGGGAGCGCTGCTTGGGCTGCGGAGCCTCCTGCAAGGGACCAGCAAGCCCAGAGAGCCGGCCAGCTGTGAGTTCGGCCCCATTCCTGGAGGGACGCAGGTGCCTGGGGTGGGGTGCACAGACACCGCTCGCGTGCTGGGGTCCGTCTTCCCCAACCTTTCCTCAGTCGCCCAGATGGTTAGGCCCTTCGACCCCCTCAGCGTCCAGGGCACATGGTGCAGGCTCGCAGTCTGTGCGCCCGGAACACCCAGGAGTCTCAGAGGCCCCAGCCCCCTCCTCCTGTGGCCTGGGAGTCTGGACCCCTGGAGCCGGGGAGAAGGGAGGGGGTGTGTCGGAGGCTCACAAGGTGGTGACACGGGCTTGGGCGGGGCTTCGCGGGGTCACATGGCACCCAGGGATGAGGAATGTGCCCGAGGAGCAGAGCCCCTTCCTGCCGCTTCCCGGCGTGGGGGACGGGGGTGGGCGGAGGGATAGCAATCATAGAGCTGTCATTTTGTTCTCTGACCTGCCCAACACTGCACCTACCCTGTCCCTGCTCCCCTCTTCAACTTCCGTCTCTCTTTATCTGGGCCTCTGTCCCCGTCTCTGAATGTCTCCGTCCTTTCCTTCTTTGGCTCTCTCTCACCTTCTGTATCTCTGTTCCCTCCTCTCTCCGGGTCCTTGTCCTCCCTCGTCCCCTGTCTCTGGGTCGCCGCCGTGTGCGTGTCTACATCTCCTCTCCGACTGGGGGATCCCTTCTCCCGCATCCCATCTCCACCCTGCCCCTGTTTCCCTGGCCCGCAGGTCTCCTGAAGGAAAAGGAGCGTAAGGCGGCTCTGCCCGCAGCCACGGTCCCGGGGCCGGGCCTGGAGACGGCGGGCCCGGCCGATGCCCCTTCTGGGGCAGTGGGAGGCGGCGGGTCCCCACGGGGACGCCCGGGCACCGCGCCTGGCTCGAGTCTGTTGGCGCCGCTGCTGTGGGAGCGTACGCTGCCTTTCGGCGACGTGGAGTACGTGGACCTGGACGCCTTCCTGCTGGAGCACGGGCTCCCGCCCAGCCCGCCACCCCCTGGCGGCCCGTCGCCCGCGCCCTCGCCCGCGCGCACGCCCGCGCCCTCCCCGGGGCCAGGCTCCTGCGGCTCTGCCTCCCCGCGCTCCTCGCCCGGGCACGCCCCCGCCCGGCCCGCCCTGGGGGCCGCCGGCGGCCACCGCGCAGGTGCGACCGAGGGGCGGGGCGCTGCCGAGGGGTGGGGCTTGCGGCGTTGCTACCCGGGACCGTGGGACCCTGGCTACGGGCCCGAGTCTCAACCCTTCTCGTGGAGACGGGTCCAGATTTCTGAGCTCGCAAGCGGGTCAGGGACTGAGTCTCTTGAATCCTTACGGAGGAGACCCTGGACTCCGAATTCCAGGACTCCTGCCCAAAGAGGTCGTGGAATTGTCTGTGGGAAATGGAAAGAAAAGGTCCAGACATTCCTGGAGCCCGGACGGGAAGCCCGGAACACGATGTTGTTCACTGGGGATGAGCACAGAATCGGTGGAACTGGGCTGGAACCCTAATTCCTAGCACCTCTTAAGTTGGAGAAGACAGGGGCTGAGCACAGACTACTTTGTCGCCAGGACAGAGACTGGCAGTCTAGGTTCGTGCGTTCCTCAATAGGGGCGCCGCAGCCCCGGGTCCTGGAGTTCTGCAGAGGGGATCTGGATTCTGGGTCCTCCCTGGTCTCCTTCAGTTCTCGGGAGAGGGGCCGGGGATCTCAGAATCGTGAGGCAGGGTGTTCTCTGAAGATCCTCGGATCAGGGGCCCGGGATCCTTGCAGTCAGAGGGTGGCATGGAGACCCCAAGGAGCAGGAGGACAGGTAACCCTGTTAGGGGACACTGGGGTCTCCAGGGGCGGACTACAGGCCTGAGATTGCTGGGTGCACCTGCCCCGGGCCTGACCTCTAGGCAGAAGCTGGGTCCTCGGTTTCTCAGCTGCACACTCCTCGCCACGTGAGCCCTCCCTCCCTCCTCGGTGCTGCGCGCTGTCACGCGCGAGGGGGCGGGGCTGGGAACGTGAGGCGGGGGAGGGGCAGAGGGAAGCGAGCGGCAGCACGTGACTCGGCCCGAACCTGTGTCCTCAGCTGGCCTTGGCTTGCTCCAGCTTAAAGGCATAGACACCTCGCGAACCAACCTTTTGGAATCTCTGAACCTTTTCCATTTCTCTACCCTAACCCTTCCAAGTGAATAACTCTTAGTCATTTAATTTTTAAGTCCTCTCTTTTTAACAGCCTAAAGCCTAAATCCAGTCAGGGATTTAAGAAGTAAGTTTCAGGCTAGACTGTGGGAAGGGAAAGACCACTGTGAATCTGAAGTCGTGAAGTTTTATTTTATTTTTATTTTTTAGCTTTTTGAGACCGGGTTTCATTATGTACCCCAGGCTGGTGTCCATCTTGCAGGGATCCTCCTGCCTCAGCCTCCCAAGTGGTGGGATTACAGGCTGTGCCACCATGACTGAGTTAAAGCTTCATTTCATTTCATTTACTTATTATTATTTTTTTAAATGTGGGTACCGGGAGTCAAACTCAGGACCTCCTGCTTGCCAGCAGGCACTTGTGCTGCTGAGCGATATCACCGGCCCTTTTTTTTCTTTATGTGGGTACGGAGAGTTGAACTCAGGACCTTGCACTTGCCAGGCAGGTGCTTATGCTGCTGAGTCATATCACCGGCCCTCACTTGCTTATTTTTGAGGCAGCATCTCCCTAAGTAGTCCAGGCTGGCCTGGAACTCACTCTGCAGCCCAAGCTTGCCTCAAATTGCAATCCTCCTGCCTCAGCCTCCTGAGCTCTGGATTACAGGCATGTGCCGCCTCGCCTGGCTAGTCTTGAAGTTTTAGAAACTATTACATGATTTTCATGTTACTCGGGGCCAGTCAGTTATAATTAAGCATCAGTTTCCCTGTCTGTAAAAGTGGAGTTGGCTTGGTGATACCTAAGCATCTTTGCAGCCTGGGGAAACTTCATGTTTTATGTTACAGTGGTTGATGTCTGGTAGGCAGGCTCTGTGTTAGACTCCACATGGGCCTTCTGTGTGCTGGGTAACTTACCTGAGCAGGGACAGCCTCTGTGAACCTGCTGCCCAACAAATATGCCTCGTGTGACACACACTGTTTCCCCAAGGCCTGATTTCTCGGGACACACCCAGTCCTGTGGACCCAGACACAGTGGAGGTGCTGATGACCTTTGAACCCGACCCAGCCGATCTTGCCCTGTCAAGCATTCCAGGCCATGAGACTTTTGATCCTCGGAGACACCGCTTCTCCGAGGAGGAACTTAAGCCTCAGCCAATCATGAAGAAGGCGAGGAAGATTCAGGTGCCAGAGGAGCAGAAGGTGAGGACTGCTGCGTGCGGCACAGGTGTGCCTAGAACAGACAGGAATAGCGCCAGGGATGCCCTGGGCTTCTCACTGCCACAAGCTCTTAGGCTTTTCCACCATGCAACCAAGGATGAGTCCTTGGCCAAGGAGCACTGGGGGTGAAGGGGCTTTGGCCTGAGATTTATGAAGAGCGTCCCTGTGGGTTGTAGACTCAGCCAGCCATGCTAGGTCTGGCTGATCGCATGGACCCAGAATTCTCAGCGGGGAAGGGTTCAAGTTCCAAGTTCACTTAGCAGCCAGCTGGGCTGGGCCTTTGACCTCCAATTTGGGGTGTCTTTGGACTGACCACTTCTGCCTAGGATGCAGACTTTGCCAGGGTTTGCAGGTTTGTTCCCGGGCCCTGGACTTCTCACTAGTGAGATGCCTGAGACTCCCAGTAGCAGCCAGGGCCATCTTCTGATTTTAGGTGGCTTGGGTGTTCCGGTTGTGCTGCTCTGGGGTTTTTGCTAGCAAGGGGTGCTCTCACAAGTCCTTGCCTTGGCCATTTGTAGCAGCTAGGATCTGACTAGCGGCTCAGTACAGATCAGAGGTTTCTCCTGCTGCAGGGACGGGTTGCTAGGGACTGGATGTGCCCTAGTAATCAGGAATTAGGCTGTAACTAAATGGGGCTAAAGGAACATCTTTCTGAGCTGGGTGGTCCTTGTTACCAAGGAGTGGTCTTTCATTAACAAGAAAACTAGGATTGGAGGACCCTAGCTATAATTCTCTGGGGAGATCTCAGGATGGGTCCCTTTGCTAAGAATTGACTCCTCTATCAACCAGGTCCTGTTGGGGAAGAGGCAGCTCCCTGGCCTCACTTCAAGGCCAGCAGGTCAGATTACCCAGGATCACTGGGACCACTTAGATCTCACTTTTGTTTGCTGAGGAGGGATGAGGTTGCCTTGGCAACCAGGTCAGCAGAGGCTGGAAGGATTTTATGAGACACCAAAGCCATCACTAGGGGGCCTAAGTTTTCCTTAGCAACCAGGATCTGGAAAGGTGATGTATAGGGCAGTGCTCTTCACTGGGATGAGCTCTCAGACTGGAGGCTCTGTTGCTAGGGAACAAGCTTCCTTAGCAAACAAGGACTAACTGCAGGGCCCTTTGTTTAGTGGGGAGGGCTGGGGTCTGCTTTGCACTTTGGAGACTTGAAACCAGGTTGCTTGGCCCGGTGGTGTCTATCTCACGCCTTAATTTTTATTAGAGCCCCAGAAGGGCAGGCCCTTGGATGCCCATCCCATCCCAGCAGAGATCAGGTATCCCTGATCCTTCCTGCTAAGCAAGAACCGCGTGTGTGTGTGTGTGTGTGGGGGGGTGCCTTAGAAGCTGCTCCTCCCTTCTCTCGCTGAACCTCAGTGCCCTCCTGCCCCTCTGCCCCCAGGACGAGAAGTATTGGAGCCGGAGGTACAAGAACAACGAGGCAGCCAAGCGATCTCGAGACGCCCGGCGGCTCAAAGAGAACCAGATAACGGTGCGGGCAGCCTTCCTGGAGAAGGAGAACGCCCTGCTGCGGCAGGAGGTGGTGGCGGTGCGACAGGAGCTGTCACACTACCGAGCCGTGCTGTCTCGATACCAGGCCCAGCACGGGGCCCTGTGAGAGCCTGCCTCTTCCTCCATCCCTCAGACTTGCACCCTGACGCCTCTTCCCTCCCTGCCCTGTGGCCCACAGGCTGGCCAGCTGGGTCCCCCAGGGACGTGATGATGAAGATAAATACATTTATATTTTTAAGAAAAAGCGAGCCTCCCCCCTCCCTTGCGGGGGCGGGGAGGGTCCCGTGTGTGCTCCGGACACGTCGGGGACCCCATCCTCCCACCGCCTCCATTAACACGATCCTGAATAAATCTTGAGAACCCCAGAGCCAGCTGTTGTGGGGGACAAGGCAGCTACTGGCCCCGGTGCGAGGCCAGCAGGTTACACTGGCTGCAGCCGGCGGGCAGACCTGGCAGCTATGCGCAAAAGCCAGGAGCTGCTGGAAGGTCTAGTCATGGGCTGTGGCTGGAGGAAGGGGCAAAGGTCTAGGAATGAAGCGACTGCCTTTATTGCATAGACCTTTTCAATTGCTTTTTAGATTGGGGGCGGAGGACGCACACACGCAAGTGAATTTCCCCGCCCGCACCCGCGGGGGGGAGGCATATTAGTGCAAATCTGAGCGAGGGCCCTGGGGACCCGCCCCTCTTAGGCTGATTGGCCAGTTAGGTGGAGGCACCGGAGTGGATAGGACGAGACCCGGTCCTGCCTGGCCAATTAGCTAAGGCCTCTGCCAGCTCGTACATTCCAGGTCCGGTCATCGGGCAATGTGTGAGGCAGGCTCCGCCCTCAGCCTCCTCGACTTGCGGCGAGCAGGAGGCGAAGTGAGGACCGACTTAGGGTCCCACCGGGAAGAGCAGCTCAAACAGCCCTCACTGGTCAGGCACTACCCAGGGGACGAGCCCGGAGCTCGGGCCACCCTCTGGCATCACTTCCGGTTCCCTGGGGGCGGACCTCGGACCCTTGCACTTGGGGGGCGCTGCCCCAACCCTAGCAGCCAGGACACACTGTGTAGTCCAGGTCCTGTCCCTGGCGCATTTTCAGGAACTTTAGGGTCCCTGTCCGGCGCAACCAGGAGGCCCCGTGAGCAGCGTACCGAGGCCCGGGTGTATCTGCGCCTGCAGAGGCCCATACTCCACCAGCTCCCCGTCCACCGTGAGCAAGCCGCGGGGCGTGAGCGGCTCCAGGCGGAAGGCACGGGCCGGGGCGTAGCCGACCTGCGGGCAGCCCAGGTTGAAATGGCTCCCGCGCTCCATGGCCAGGAATAAACGCAGCAGCATGGCCCGCGAGATTCCGCCCCGCACCCACAGCAGGTGCACCACACCGTCGTCAAAGCGCGCGTGGGGAATCGCCAGCAGATCGGCGCCCAGGTGGCTGGGAGAGAGGGCCAACACCAACACGAAGTCCCCCTCCAGTGTCACCCAGCTTGAGGGCAGTGGGCTGCCCAACGGAGGCAGCAGGTGGTCCTGTGGGCCCCCAGTAGAGGCTGCTGGTCCAGCAGGGGTGTGAGGTGGGAGCCCAGAGGCTGCTGGCATTTCTGGGTGCCCTTCTGTGATGGGAGAGAGTGGAGCTGCCTTGGGGGAGCCAGAGGGAGAGGGCAGGAGTGGGTCTGGGGACAGTGGAGCTTCGCCAGCGCCACCCCAGTCCCCAGCCAGCTCTGGGACCCCACCATTGATGGACAGCACAGGCAGGGGCTCAGGAGAGCCAGGGGAGGCCAGGGCAGACTGGGGCAGGGGCAGGTCAGACACTGAACGATGCAAGGGGGAGTGTGCCACAGGTGGGGCTGGGGCTGGGGCCAGGGTCAGCTCTGACTTGGCCCGGGGCAGACCGTGGCCAGGGCCAGGTGAGGCTGACTCCACAGTGGTGGGGAGGTAGGAGAGGCGTCCACGGTAGGTACGCAATGTGGCGAGCCCTAGCACTGTACCCAGTGTGAATCGGGCTCTGCCTAGGGCTCGGAAGCGCTCACTCTGGATGTCCACATCTGACACAAAGCCCCAGGCCACAGACAGGAAGGAGAAACAGCGGGAGCCTGAAGCCAGTGTCACAGAGAGCAGGTCCAGAGGGTGGCTGTCACCCCGGCAGAGCAGCAGGGAGCAGTTGAGCAGCAGGTCCAGGCCCAGGGCTGGTGCAAACCTTCATGGCCCAGGATGGATGGCCGGGGTGGGAAAGAACAAACAGGACTGGGTGAGAGACTTGGAGCACAGGACAGTAAGACAAAGATGGGAAGCAGTCTGCACCAAGACCAGCGACGCCATGTCCCAGAGCCCGGTACAGCCAGGCAGCCACCTCCAGACTCTGAATAGCCACCACTGCAGGCAGGTCTGTGTGCCAGGCAGTTCTAGCTGCCAGAGCAGAGCTAGGAAGGAGACGGGCTACAGCGCCCACAGCTTGTAGCGCAGCACCCACAGCCAGGCTGATTTCCTGGACCAACAGTGGGTTTGGCTGAAGAGGAAACATGGGGTCCCCGTTACCCCAGGAGGACACATCCCCCCCTTGTACCCCCTCATCCTCCCCAGCAGGAATGCCCAACCTACCCCCCATGCCTGTTCACAGCTCCAGCCAGTGCATTGCCTGAGCCACAGGGGAGGGTCCCCAGGGGCATCTTCACTGCCTGCTCCCAGTCTGGGCGATCTAAGAGCCCGTTCAGCACCTGGAGGGCAGGAGACCAGCTGCTCAGGGCCCAGCTCCCACCTCTCTGGTCCCCCCGGGGCTCAAGGTTAAGGGCAGAAGCTCCCGTTCTACCTCATAGAACAACCCGTCTCCTGAGAGGGTGACGATGCCGTCCCACTCCCTCAGACTCAGCCCCCGGACCAGCTCCCGGGCATGGTTAGGTCGTTCTAAAGGGCCAAAGCAGGAGGTTAGGCAGCTGCTTCCTTCCCTGCCACACCCTTCTCCCTGGACCCAGGAGCCCTAGCCATGCCCCACTTCCCATGCCCCTGCCCGTACCTGTCTGAATGAGGTTGAAGGACAGCCCAGCTTCGGAAATCATGGGCAGCACGTGGTTCTCACACCACTGCCAGGCCTGGCCCCGTCCCCCAAAGGGATTGACCAAGAGTAGCAACCGGGGCGGCCGTGGCAGGACCTCAGGGGTGATCTCTGCAGAGAGAGGGCAGGGTCTGCAGAGGCCAGAGACCCAGGCCCCTCAGCCTGGAAACGGTCCCTCCAAACAGCCCCCACGGGACTGGGGAGGGCTGGGACAAAGACAGGGCTGGGGTGTGAAACCAAGTGCCCTTTGGGCCCATATTCGTGAGAAAGACAAAGGCGCTATGACCTGGAACACCTTTTACCCAGGATCAGGTTCCTTCACTGTCACTCCTTAGGAGCCACAGGCAACTAGCAGGACCCTAGTAGCCCAAGGAAAGCTCACCAGATGGGGAGCCCTGGAGGACCCTGGGCACTGCAGAGGCTCCTCCCAAAAGCCTTCTCTGACCCTCCACATCTTGGCTCCCCGGGTACCCCAGATATCTGTGTTGGCACCTGTCACAGTGGGTGGTGACTGTTCCTGTCTCAGTCTGCCGCTGTCAGTGCCAGCGAGCCTGTGACTCATCTGTCTGTGGTCAAGATGGGGGGGAGGGTGGGACACACACAGCGTGTAGCCAGGGAGCAGCTGAGTCCTTTCCCTCTGCCTGGGTTTTTTTTCCTTTTGTAGCCCAGCCCTGTCTGTGTCCTGCTCTCTCAGTACAGCCCCACACAGAGAGATGCCCACAGAAGGAGGCCTGTCTCCAGGACGGAGCAGCTGCCCGGGGCCTCACCCTCTTCCCCAGGCAGTGGCAATCCTCGGAGCAGACTCATGAGGGCAGCGACCCAGCGCTGGGCCTCCGCGCGGTTCTCCTCATAGGTTGCAGCCCCATCAGCCTGAAAGGTTCGGGCAGCTCGGCGGCGGCCCCCACGCCGGCCCCGCAGGTAGGTGTAGATGCACAAGTAGGCTGCCGAGTCTGAGGGACTGTGGCTTCGCAGGGTGCAGCAGCCTGAGATTACAGACAGGGGGACAAAGCCGTCCCGGGGCCGGGCTTCGGGCTTTGGGAGCAGCCGCTGGATGTGCAGGGCCTGTGATGTGAGGGTGAGGGCAAATCGTGCGCCGCGGGCCGGGTAGGAGCCAAACTCGCCATGCAGGAGCGGGGTGCTGGCAGCCAGTGGTGCTGGTGGGGGGGCCATGGCCTCGGCCCTGTCCAGGGCTCTCCTAGGCCTGCGGCCCCAACTTCTGGTGACCTGCTGCTCCGGTCTCTGTGGAGAGGGAGGGAAGGGTCAGAGTCCAGGGCCCTTATGGGAGATTGGGAGATGGAAGGAGAGGCAGGGACTGTGGACAGGACAATGAGGCAGTGGCAGATGGGAAGGGACTATGAGAGACACACAGGCTCGGGCAGGTGTGGAGACCTGGCAGACACAGGCGGTTACGCAGGAAAGTCAGCACCCTGAAAGGCCTAGACATGCAAACAGTCATTCGTTTCTTCTCCACATAGCTATTCAGGACCCTTTGTGTGTCAGTCATGGTGCACAGAGCAAACACAGCAGAAAACTGACAAAAATCCTTGCCTGCACAGCGTTTACATTCTAATCAGAAGACAGGAAGCTAAGATGAGACAGTAAAATTAGCAAATGTGTTGGGTGATGATAAGGCTTTGGGGAAAAATAAAGCATAGGAGGGAATCAGAGGGTGGAGACCAAACCAGAAATAGGCTGAGCTGGGGAAAGCAACCCCCACGTGCACACTGAATCACCCGCAGGTGGAGAGAGTAGTAACGCTGGGACCCAGCCACAGAAAGAGGACAGAGAAACGCTGGCGGAGACGAAGAGCTTCCATGAGATGAAACCGGATTGATGAAAGATAGTTTCTCACCCCAGTGACAGACGCTTAGGACAGAGAGGAGAGGCAGGAGGCGGGGATGTGACACGAAACCAAGGGGTTAGACGGGCTGAAAAGGGGCAGGGGCTGAGAACTTGTCTCTGAGCACTGACCTGGGTATCTGCTGCCTGCTCTCCAGGAAAAAGCGGGAGCCAGGACTGAGGTCCCTTTCCCACAGGCCCTTCTGCCCAGCTGCCACCCACCTCCTCCTCCTCCGGTTCACCTTTGTCCTCCCCTGGCTGGCCCAGCTTCCCGCCTCTCACCTTCCCCGGCCTACAGCAGACGCTGACACGCCCCCCACCTGCGGACTTGCCCTCAGGAGCGGCCTCTGCTGTCCAACACTCCCACCCTGCCCTGGGCGGCTCCCGGAGGCCCAGGGTGTCTGCCCCCCTCCACACCAGCAAAGCCCCCCCCCCCCTGAAAACCTCACATCGGGCTCAGGCACCGAGCTCCAGACAGCCTCCATTCCTGAGCCTGGGGCTCTTTCCCTGGGTACCTAAGCTTGGACCTGGTCCTCCTCCCACAAATTGCCAAACCATAGCTTAGGTCTCCGTCCCTGGGCCTCCGTCTCTACTCCACTTCTGGGCCTGGGCTTCCATTCCTGGATGCCTCAGTCATGGTCCTGGTTTTCCATTTCCATCTCCCACCCCAGCACCCCAGTTCCAGGCTTGGGTGTCCATTCCTCTTGGTTTACCAGTTGTTCCCCGCACACACACACCCACACAGAGTATCGGGTCCCTGCTCGGACCCTCGCACCCTCCTCACTCGCCGGGTCCTCCTCCGGGCAGCCCCCTCAAGTCTGCAGGACCGCCCCCATCAGAACTAGGGGTGGGGGGAGGGTGTGCATCCGTTCAGCCAATGGCTGTGTGGCCGGCCTGTACTGCACCAATGAGAGCGTGCAGAGGCGGGGCCAGACGACTCGCGAGTTTAGCACTCGGTCCCGCTGTACGCTGCCGGGGAGCGCAAGAACTGGGCGGTGCACTGCGCTTCTGGAGGCCAGCCGCCATCGTAAGTGAGGGCACAGACATAGCCGAGGTGGCGTCACACCCTTGCAGACAACGTTAGGGCCGCCTTCTTTGTTGAGGGCAAATGGGCCCGGCCCATCCGTTGAGTTTATAAAAGAAAAGGGCGTGGAATAGGAGGTCTTTAGCTGCAGAGAAAGAACCCTAACACAGCAACCAGAGGCCCTGAGATAAGCAACCAGAGTTAGTAATAAACCTAGACAAAAAGCAAGGCAGAGACCCAGAGAAGCAGAGTCAAAGACAGGTAATAAGGGAGTTAGGGCAGGGTAACAGGGGCGGGTGGGGTGTCTTTCAGACAGTTACAAGACCCAGGCACAGAGAAAAGCAGAAATATAAACAGACAAAAACAGTGTGGTTCAGAAAGTGGAAGGTAAGGGCACAAGAAATTCCAGAAAATGACAGAGACAGACTGAGATAGGCACTGCTGGAATGAACACTCCAGATAGTTTCATTAATTCACTATTTACTCTGCATTCCAACCAGAGTGGAGGCAGCAAGAGATAAACATCTGGCCAGGAAATGACTAATCACACAGCAGGACAGACACAAAGGGAGAACGCTCTGGGCCAGGGGTGAGGAAGGGAAAGAATGTTTGAAGTCCAGAAACTGAGAATTGAAAGTGAGAGAGATGAAAGAGGAAGACGTTGATACAAGAGATACACAGAGGCAAAGACGGGGCAAAGATCTAGCATCAGGCAGAAGTGCAGAGAGACATTCGCAGAATGAGACAGGGACAAGCTGGCCAAGTGGAGCCAGGGGTGGTGGCACATGCCTGTGATCTCAGCTACTCTACTTGGTTTTTTGTTTGTTATTCGTACCGGGAATCGAACTCAGGACCTCAGCTACTGTACTTGGGAGGCTAAGGCAGGAGGATCACAAATTCAAGGCCAGCCTGGCCAACTTAATGAGACCGTCTCAAAAAAAAGAACAAAACAAACGGCTGGGGATGTAGTCAGTGGTACCATGCACCTGGCTTCGATCCCTAGTACCACACAGGTACACACACACACACACACACACACACACAAAATAATAAGAGGAGGAAACAATTCACTTATTGCCAAACAAATATATCTTGCATCCATTCCACAGTAGCAGCTCATGTAGATAGAGTAAGTGACAGAAAAAATCCCAGGAAGACTGAGGAAAGGGAACAGAGCAACTGAGCTCAGAGCCCTGGAACAAAGAAAGCCCCGACCAAAAAATCTGAGATTTCTCTGAGTCATCAAGTTAGAGAAAAGGGAACATGGAAGGGAAGCAGATGGAGGAAGAAAAGGAGAAGGGGACCCTCCAGCTCACACGGATTTGCTGTGTGACTCTAGGGAGCCCCTGCATTCTTGGCCACACCTTCCCTGTCTGGAAAATGGAGAAAAAGCTATTCACTCAAGGCTGAAGAGGAGGTCGAAGACCAGTGATGGAAGGGCGTCAGCTGATGTGGTGCCACAGAATAGCGATCTTGGTTTTTAGATGGACCTTTACCTGGTTTTGCTGCTCCTCTGATTCAAAGTGTCGGTTCATCTGTGGCCCTCTGTCCTGTTACATCAGCAGACCTTGGCCCTGGGTCTGAGGCCATAGGATGGGGATCTGGAAGGTACAAGGAGGCAGGTCTCACTGTGCAAGCCTGGCTTAGGCTCTGTGGAGGAGAGAGGAATGAGACAGTTTGCTTACTGCCTCAACCAGTCAGTCTGATTCTGTCAAAAAGGTGCTATTAACAAGGCAAATTGTTGTTGAGCACTTATGTGCAAAAACGTTGACCAAGCCGGGGATATAGCTCAGTGGCACAGCACCTGCCTGGCAAGCACGAGGTCATGAGTTCGATTCCCAGTACAAAAAAAAGAAACATTGACCAAAAGGAATTTTATTAACCTATATAATTCTGGAAAACATCCAATGTGTCAGATCTATTATCATTCCTTTTTTCTAAATATGGAAAAGTACAGCACAGAGAGTGACTTGCCCAAGGTCACACCACTAATAGAGCCAGGATTTGAATTTGGGTGCAATCTGGGCAGATCCCATCTCACCATTTTTCTATGTCCCCATCTCCCTCTGGGCCCCCATCCCCTTATCCTTCCCTCCCACCCTCAAGTCTCCATCCCCGCTCCCACGGAGTCTCCATTCTTCCTCCCCTCTGAATTTCTAGCTCTGGGTCTCTCTCAGGAGCTTGTCACCCACCTTCTCTCCATCCCGCCCCTTAAGCCGGACCCTCAGGACGCGATCCCTGGGACCCCAATACCTTGTACCTCCCTCACATCGAAACCGCTGGGCCAGCTGAACCTTGCTGGTGGAGAAAAAATTAGCCCCTCCCTGGCGGGAGAGGCTGAGCAGGTGGTCAGGGAAGGGCCATCTAGGGGAGGGTGGAAGCCGAACCAAAAAGGTAGATATATAGGGTGCTGTAGATTGAGTTGCAGCAAGGTGATCTCGGGTTGGATATCTAGCAGAACTTCCGACCTTTGGCTGCGCCTGGGAGTTCAGCGCGAAAGAAGGCACCCGTGAATCTAAACAAACGCGAGCAGCTTGGACAGGACTAGACCCGCCAGCCCCGCCTCCTTACCACCGCTACCCGGCGCACCAGGTCCTCCGAAGCCACAGAGAGGCCCACGGTGTCAGGCCAGAGCGCCACAGCACGATGCCTCTTCCGCATCTCTCTTGCTCCCAGTTTCCTTTTTTTCCGGAAGAAAATAGAGAACGGAGCCTGGGGAGGGCTAGAAAGGCTCCCCGACGTGCTCGCTCTTCCTTCCTGCGCGTGGCGCTTGTTTCTCTTTGATTATTCCTTCGCCCTATTTCGTTGTCGCCCATCTAGCCAATCATCCAGCTCACCATAGAGAAGGCCGGCTCGTGGTAGAGCGTCGCGTCGGGCTCGTAAGACGTCATTAGAGCGTCGCGTGCTGGAGGCTTTCCCCGCCCATCCCGGCACCGCTCTCTCTTTCCGGGTTTGAGTCAGGAGGAGCGCCATCATGGTGAGCGCGCCTTGATGTATTGAAATTTTGATTATCCAACGCCATCCTCGGAGGTCTCGGGCTGGGCGCGTGCTGGAGGAGTGCAGGGGTTTCGCCAGTGTCTGAAGGAAGCGATTTCCGAGGCGGGGATGCTACTTTGGGGCCTAGAGACCGGGCATGGGTCACAGTCATGTATTCCTTTTTCTCTATTGAGCAGACGACCAGATGGAGGTATAGGGAAAGAAATTGATGGGATCGGGGCCACAAACCAAGAAGTGGTGGAGCTGGGATCCGGCCCTGTGTGACTGGAGGTGTAGCCACTTTCAGCCACTTGCTTTGCTGCTGTTACGTGGACGCGGGACTCCCTCGTCTGGAAAGTTGAATTAGGAGGGGAGTTGAGAGTCAGATACCCAGCTGTTGGGCCCAAGCGGGCCTCCGTGCCAGTTGCAGCCTCTATGCGATGTAGCTTTCTGGGCTTGGGCCACTGTTCCTTACCTTCTGCCTGGGAGCATAGTAGTCCCATCTCACAGATTGGTGAGTTGGGAAGAAATAATTCATAGGTCGTTTTCATCAGAAGAACTTAAGTGTTGAGTAAATGAGAGCTGTTAATAACGTATTTAGAGTTAATAACAGTCTGTAATACTGGTTACTCAGAAGAGTATGAAGGAGGGGTGGTGGAAATGATGGGCTTTCCTCAGTTTTCTTAGTTCTTAAGTGGGGACAGCTACCCAGACCGCTTCATGGTGGTGGTGAGGCTCTTCATGTATGGTCTTAAATAGAAGTTTGTCATTGTTACCGGGAGTCTACTATTGCTGTATATCTGGTTATCCTTTTGGTATGAGAGGCAGTTTTGGGAACTTACGTGAGGCCTGTGTTCTTGGGAATATACAACTTGTTGAGAATTTAAGTTTTTCAGGTCCATATGGCTACTGTGCTAGGATGTTACAGATGCTGATGAGTTTGCAGGTTGCTTCAGTTCCCTTTTAAGAGGGCTCAGTGGTGGGCTTGGAGTGTGAGCACCGTTGCCAGGGGCTCCATTCGGACTGGGAAACGATCGAATGATCAGAGTTGGAACCATGGTTTCCCCTTCACCCCTAACAGGGAGTCGACATCCGCCACAACAAAGACCGAAAGGTCCGGCGCAAGGAGCCCAAGAGCCAGGACATCTATCTGAGGCTGTTGGTCAAGGTGAGCTTGGGGCCTGGGGTCGTGGGGCAGGGATACCCAGGTCTTCCTTCTGCTGTTGGTACCAGGATCCTTGAGCTTTAGTGTTTTCAGCTGCTGGGCTGTAAGCACTTTGGGAGTGGGGAGGTTTTCTGGATCTCCAGTGAGGAAGGACCAGAATCTGCTGTTCCCCAGGTTCCCCAGGTGGAATGAGAAAAGCCATCAAAATCTTCCAGCCTAAATCGTTTGTTTGCCCCGTCATGTGTTCTCTCTCTCAGCTGTACAGATTTCTGGCCCGACGAACAAACTCCACCTTCAACCAGGTCGTGCTGAAGAGGTTGTTCATGAGTCGCACCAACCGGCCACCTCTATCCCTTTCCCGGATGGTGAGTGGCTGGTCTGGGGACCTGGAGCTGTGCCTTAGCAACCTGGGTGTCCCTAGGTTGTCAGTGAGTGGTAGGTGCAGGGCTCTGAGCCTTGCTTGGAGTTGAGTATCTGTGGACACCTGACTTGGCTTTTTGGCTTCCTTTCTGGTTCACTGTGAAGTGGAGGTAGTTGTGATGAGCTTCAAGTCCAAGGCCAGGTGTGGTGTGCCTGTAATCCTAGCACTCTGGGAGGCTGAGGCAGGAGGATCTCATGTTGGACCTCACCATGGGCAATTTAGTGACTTAGTGAAACCCTGTCTCAAAAAAGGGTTGGGGATGTAGGTCACTTGGCGCAAAGGTCCTGGGTTTGATCCTCAGTAGTAAAAACAAAAACAAAACCTTCCAGGTGGGATTTGTTGAATATTCTCATCAAATTTCCTGAATTAGATCTCCAAGAGGCTTGTAGCGTGGGAGGTGAGGTGGGCTTAGCCACAGCTGCCCCAGGCCTCCAGATGCCTGAACCTGGGGTGGAGGGTGGGGGATTTAAATACCAGAACAACACGTGGTATGCATCTTTCCAAGATCCGGAAGATGAAGCTTCCTGGACGGGAAAATAAGACAGCAGTGGTCGTGGGTACTGTCACAGATGACGTGCGGGTTCTGGAGGTGCCCAAGCTGAAGGTGAGTGTCACACCTAGTTTGGAGGTTGGTCTACTCTGGTGACACTTAAGTCTCGGCCACCTCTTGGGGTGCGGCAGGCATCTCACCTGTGCGTGTGGCTTTTAGGGTTGCATGGGGCCCTCTTTCATATTTGGGAGCCTCCTTGGGAGGCTCCTTGTGGATTCTGTTGAAAATGTTGGCTCTTGAGCCAGACAGCCTGGGCTTAAACATGGGTTTCTTTGTTTCGGCTGGGCATGGTGGTGCATGCCTGTGATTACAGCACTTGGGAGGCTGAGGCAGGAGAATCGCCATGAGTTCGAGGCCAGGCTGAACTACATAGTGAGACCCTGTCTCAAAAAACCAGAACAAAAGTCTTGTAGCTTTTGCACGTAATGACACAGGGGCCATTGGAAGGCAGCTGCTGTGCACCTGGGAGCTCCTGGGATTAGTTGGTGTTGGTTCTCAGGCTCTGCCAGTAGCCAGGGCAGGGGCTGGTGACTCCACCTGCCCTGTCTCCCAGGTTTGTGCTCTGCGCGTGAGCAGCCGGGCCCGCAGCCGCATCCTCAAGGCCGGGGGTAAGATCCTCACCTTTGACCAGCTGGCCCTGGACTCCCCCAAGGGCCGTGGCACAGTCCTGCTCTCTGGTAAGTGGTGCTTGGTGACTTCTGTGGGGGGTTGGTATGAACTGGAGGTCAGGGTGCACCCCCACCTTGCGCCCCGAATTCCCCTCAGCTGTGTGAGGGTTGAAGGAAGAGTGGCTTCCTGCAGGAAGTTGAGGTACAGGACCCTGCTTGATCCCTGCTTCTGTTCCTAGGTCCACGCAAGGGCCGGGAGGTGTACCGGCATTTCGGCAAGGCCCCAGGAACCCCACACAGCCACACCAAGTGAGTATAGGGCCTCCTGCCCCCCAGTTCCTGCGGGTGGGGGATGAACGCAGCCAGGCTCTGCGGGTCAGCCTGGGACCCCAGGCCCTGCTGGCATCTTGGCTTCCTGCATGGCCAGGCTTTTCCAGCAGCTGACCCCAGGGGGCCCTGGGGCCTGCTGTTCACTGTAAGGTGGGCTCCTTACCTCCTTTTCTTCCCACAGACCCTACGTCCGCTCCAAGGGCCGAAAGTTCGAGCGTGCCAGAGGCAGACGGGCCAGCCGAGGCTATAAGAATTAATGCTGGATCTTAACTCTGTTAATAAAAACGATTGTGGATTCTGATGGCCCCCTGTGTCGTTGGGGGATGGGTTGGGATGGTACAAAAGGGAGGTTGGCACGTATGGGTGGGTACGCATCTGGTTTGGGGAGTTATCCATCCTTTGGGGTGAGCTCTTGGCCTTTGCCTTGGCTTTGCGCATGCGTAGTACCATCTCACTGCACCTGTTGGGCCCCCTGCCCCCTAGTGCCCGAGCTCCAACCCCTTCCTGGTTGTCAGGTGTTTCCACACCTGCTTCCTTGTGCTGTCATCCTCTACCAGGGCACCCAGGGCGGAGCTGCGGTGGGCGGGCATGGGAACAGGCTAGGAAGCTGGGCAGGTGGCCAGTCCCTGAGCAGGTGCCCATAGGGCCCTCCCTATGTTTACACTAGGGGCTGGGTTCCCTGGGCCCCAGGCAGGGACCGGAAGAGTGGCAGAGGTAGAGTAAGAGGTCTCCAGCCCTGTTCCAACCTCTGAGAAGGCAAGAGATGGGAGGAGGAGGGTAGAGGCCTGCCGTGTGGGCACAGGAGGGGGGCCTGGCTTTGTTCCTTTGCCTTCTATGTGGGCCATTGCTGTGGTCTGGGGGGAAGCCAGGTGCTTGGGTTGCAGAGATCTGGGGCTTGGGAGGGGACAGGACAGGATATAGAGTGGCCCTTGACCAGGAAGAGGGGGTGTGGGCTGGTGGGATTCGAGCAGAAGCCCAGTGGGCTCGGCAGGGCAGCCTGAAGGTGCCAGCCTCAGCCTAGATGGGCAGTCAGGTCTCACATGGGGGGCCGGGGAGGGATGGGGAGCG
Source organism: Erethizon dorsatum (assembly GCA_028451465.1). Classification (NCBI taxonomy): domain Eukaryota; kingdom Metazoa; phylum Chordata; class Mammalia; order Rodentia; family Erethizontidae; genus Erethizon; species Erethizon dorsatum. The sequence goes on along the minus strand of CM051834.1, from coordinate 109,112,403 downwards.
AGCCTGGGCAGCTGGGGGCCCTTAGGCGGGTGTGCTGAGGTTGTCCGGAGCAAGGCAGGGGAAGAGTCGGCTGTGGATCTAGCAACCCCTGTACCATCGGTTAGGGACGACAGGATGGCTGGTCTGGCCTGACACACTTGGAGCAGCTGAAGGCTGGGTTGCAGCATTTTGGGGCCAGCAGGCTGGAAGTTGTCATGTGGCCAAACAGAAGTGACTAGCTGAGGGGTCACGCAGCTGGGGACGGTGTCAGGTGCTCAGCCTGGGCCTCAGCTAGTGGGGTTCACTGGAGGTGCTGCTCCGGGGAGCCTGGCAGAGTGGGTAGTCATTTGGTTACCCAATTGTTGGGGCTGTGGGCCAGGAACAGCTGCGGGGAGCTGTGGGGACGTCTGCAGGGCCACCCTGGAGGCCCCCGATGGTCCATCTTCCAGGGACAGCCAGAGCCTGGGTGACCGGGCCCGTTGCAGCGCAGCCCAATGGCGGCCTCCCAGCTGGCAGCGCTGGACGAGGCGGAGGCGGGGCCTGGGCCGCTGCCGCTGACCGAAGCCAGCCCTGCCTTCTTGTACTCCGAGGGCCAGCGGCTGGCGATCGAGGCGCTGCTGAGCGAGGGCGCCGACGCCTTCCAGGCCTGTGTGCGGCAGGAGGGCCTGCGGCCCTTTCTGAGTGGCGAGGAGGTGCAAGCCTTGGTAGCAGGTGCTGAGGACTGGACGGAAGCCGGACAGGAGCCTGACAGGGCTGCAGAAGGAGGGACCATGGGCAGCCTGACCTACTGGCCTGGGCAGTCGGAGGAGCCAGTGCCCCTGCTGCGGCTGGGCTGGCCGGAGGACAGCGCATGGAAGGGCATCACCCGGGCACAGCTGTACACCCAGCCCCCTGGTGAGGGCCACCCACCCCTCAAGGAGCTGGTGCGCCGGGAAATCCAGGCTGCCCACAAGGTGGGTGTCACGGGGCCTGTGTCCTTCCCTCGGACTTGATGTCCTCACCTGCCAGCCCCTAGCTGTGTCTCCCTTGGCCTCTGGGACTTGCATGTCCACAACTCTACTCCCCAGGACCCATCCACCCTCCAGCATCCGTGCCCCTTGAACCGGTTATGACCCTGCCTGAGTCTCAGGCATCTCCACGTCCCACTGTCACCAGGCAGGGGGCTCCGTGCTCCCCCAGGCAGGGCACAGGCACCTCCTGCAGCCTCAGAAGGCCTGTGCTTTCAGTAGCAGTGTCACCTGCCCCTGTGCCAAGTCCTTCCCATGGTCCTCCAAGAGCCCTGTGAGGTGGGACACTTGTGCCCATTGAGGAGACGGGGAAACTGAGGCATGGAGGTGTAAGTGGCCAAGGGAATTTGAACCTGGACTGTCTGGCTGATGAGTCAATGTCTGGTCCTGGCCCTCAGCACAATGGGGTCCCTAAAGCATGCCTTAGTGGCCTAGAGGGTCAGCCCTACTATCCCCCGCAGCCGGGCTATTCATGAGGGCCCAGAGGTGCAGTTCCCCGTGTCCTCTGAAGGTGTCCAGCCACTGACCAGGAACAGAACTGCTCTGGACATGTGTTCCAGCCTGGGGACACTGTTGATCACTGTGGACATAATTTCATTTTCTCTCTCTTTTTTTTTTTTTTTTTTTGAGATGGGGTCTCCCTATGTAGCTCAGGCTGGCCTTCAATTTGCAGCAATCCTCCTGCCTCAGCCTCCCTAGTGCTGGGATTACAGGCGTGTGTTTGGCACGTAGATATGATTTCTTATGGCAGTTTTCCAGCAGTTCAGGGCTGGGGGCCTTAGAAAGGCTACCATTTGTCATTCAGTATCCTGGGGTTCCTCTTCAGCTCCCCTGAACTCTCACAGAGGCCAGGCCCTCAGAGCCCCTCGCCCCTAGAGCCCTGATGCCAGGCCCCCGCCCGCTGAGTGTCCCTGGAGCCCTGGGCTCCACCCACATGTCTGCCTCCCCTCCCCACTGCAGCTGGTGGCTGTGGTCATGGACATCTTTACGGACCCAGACCTGCTTTTGGACCTGGTGGACACAGCCACACGCCGCTGGGTCCCCGTGTACCTGCTCCTGGACCGCCGGCGGCTGCCTGCTTTCCTGGCGTTGGCCGGGCAGCTGCAGGTTAACCCCTGGGCCACGGAGGTAGGGGCAGGACAGAGAGACCTGGGCGTCCCCACTCCCCTGGCACTGGGGAGGGACCTGGCAGCAGAGGAGGAGCCTCCTGTGGGGTCTTGGTTGGGATCCGCGCTGGGAGGGTCCTCTGGGATCCTGTGCCCACGCCACTGCAGGGACAGGGTGCGTGCTCCCGTGGTGCCCTGGGCCGCTGACTCGGGGTAACCCTGAGCCTCCTGATGCCCCAAGAACCCTCCTCCCCACTGCCCACCCAGAACCTGGACATCCGCGTCGTGCGGGGCTGCACTTTCCAGAGTCGCTGGCGACGGCAGGTGAGCGGCGACATGCAGGAGAAGTTTGTACTGCTGGATGGTGACAGGGTCATCTCAGGGTCCTACAGGTATGGCCCCCCATGCTGGCATCCTGACCCTGCTCTCTGCATGGGGCTCAGAGCATGGGCAGAGCCCCTTTCTGGGCCTCTCTGACAGTGGGCTGGGGGTAGGAGCCAGGGCAGCCTGGTTAGTGGCCTTTCTCTGGTTGCCGGGATTCCTAATCTGGAAAACTGGAATGTGGACTCCGGGGCTGGGTGGCCTGGACTCAAACTCTAGCTGCTCGCTGTGTGACTGTGGGCGACTTACTTCGCCTCTCTGGGCCTCAGCTTCCCCCAATATAGAAGAGGGAAACACGAGCCTCTAGAACAAGATTTTTGAAGGAGCCCCTCACATTCAGACTGACTGCTGGGGGCGCTGTGTGCACTGGAGGGCGCTGAGTTGCACCACCCCCAGTTAGGGGAACCAAAAGCTCTGCTGGGTGCCCTTGGACCCCAGAAGTGCCCAACTGAGACCCATGGCTCTAGGGCAGCCATTATCAGCCTGAGTGCCTGAGTCCCCCAGAGGACTTCCTGTTCCTGCAACTCTGTTTTCTGTCCCTTTTCTCCACCTGGCCTGGGAGGGAGCCCGAGGTTGTGCATTTCTGACAAGTTCCCAGCCGATGTGCATGCTGCCGGCCCAGGGACACACTCACTCCCGTGTGGCCACAAGCCTGTAACCCAACACTTTGGGAGACTGAGGCAGGAGGATTGCAAGTTGGAGCCTAGCCTGGGCAACTCAGCGACTTAACAAGACCCTGACTCAAAAAGTAGAAAGGACCGGAGATGTAACGCAGTACGGAGGCCCTGGGTTCAATCCCCAGTACCTGTAACAAAACAAAACAAAAAATCTTCTGCTAGCTGAACTGGGGTGTCTTGGAGTGGAGAGTATCCACCTTCCCAACCTCAAGGGCGGCTGGGAGAGAGTGTGGTGCCCGGCATATCACACAAGAGTGCTCAGTGACCATCAGGTGTCATTAACACCACATTTCATCAGCTCTAAAGTGCCATCAATGGAAAAAGGCATCTTGATCCCAGTGTGAAAAGATACGCCTCTCAGAGTCAACGAAATACAAGTAGTACAGCTGGGTGTGGTGGCGCATGCCTGTAATCCCAGCTTGGGAGGCTGAGACAGGAGGAGTGCCGGAATTTCAAGGCCAGCCTGGGCTCCATAGTGAGTTCAAGGCCAGCCTGAACCACAAAGTGAGACCCTGACTCAAAAAACAGAACCAAAAAAAAGGAAAGAAAGAAAAAACTACAGTACAGTCAAACCCGCGGATGGCGCCTCTCCGAGCTCCCAGCTCCTGGCACACAGCCTCAGAACACACGAAGCTGGGGCCACAAGAGGTTGTCCAGGGCCTCTGCCCATTTAGTGGGGGGAAGAAGTCAGGTGGGGAAGTGGCGCGGGGGGAGACCAGTCCCGGGCGGGGATCACAGCAGGTGTCGGAGCAGCAGCGGGCCCAGCGCCAGGCTGGTGGTGGCTGTCACCGTCGGGCAGCCTGTGGGTCTGGGGCCACGGTTGCACAGGTGGCCGGAGCAGCAGGAGGTGGTGAGGGTGTAAGTGAGGCCCATGTAGCTCACGGGCTCCTCGCGGCCGCAGCTGGTGGCGCGCACGCAGCCTTTGTTGATGACAGGCCCCACGCCGGGGGCCACCCCGCGGCCCGTGAAGCAGTCCTCCTCATCCCCGCAGTGCATGCGGGTGCCGGGGCAGCGTGTGGAGTCAGTCAGCTCGCAAAAGAAACAGTCCTTAATGCCTGCTGTGTCCCGAGGCAGTGTGGTCGCCAGCAGCAGCAGCCGCAGCCAGCCGAGGACCATGGTGGCCTGGCGGCAGGGGTAGAGCCTGAGCCAGGCCGGGGGTGTCGTGGACCTTGTGGAACTGCTGGACAAGTGGTGTCCGGGCTCCTGCTGTGACACTGGCCCTGTCCTGGCCTCTCTGTCAGCACCTAGAGTGTCCTCGGCCTCTGATGCTCTGCGTCCCTCTCATGGGGTGCCACAGGTCTGTGAGCGGAATGTGCGACCTCACAGTCCCCTCAGGGTTCCACAGCCGCCCTGGGGGTGAGGTCACAGGTGGGGGCGGTGTCACCATCTGAGCGGCAACTCAGCTTGCCCACCTGCAACCCAATGGGGACTGTCATCCTGCCGAGGACACCATGCAGGACACCCAGTGCCACCTGTCTGCTGTGTCAAGTGCCTTGCTGTGACCCCGGCTCCCGTGTCCCATAGTGACCCCGTTTTCCACATGAGTCATCTGAGGCCCAGGACAGGAATGTGACAAATCTGAGGTCCCCTGCTTGGGCTTAGAGCCCTGCAAAGAGGCTGGAAGTGAGGAGGGTATTTACTGCACCCGTGTTTTGAGCCAAGCTCTGTGCCAGAAGCTTTGGTACTGGTCATTTTGGGGCCAGGGAGATCGAGGATGCTGGCTGCTGGCAGGGAGCCTGACCCACATCCGCGCCTTTGAACCTGCCTGTTTCAGGTCCATGTCACAGATGGTCCAATGGAGGCACGGAGCAGGAGCACTCAGAGCCTGGCAATAACAAATGCTTGATAGATGGAGTCTTTCTAGGTAGCAGCGCAGTCTTAAACAGCCCTGTGGGAGCTGGGCATGGTGACCCACATCTGTGATCCCAGCATTCTGGGAGGCTGAGGCAGGAGGATCGCAAATTGGAGGTCAGCTTGGGCAATTTAGCAAGACCTTGTCACAAAATAAATTAAAATTTTAAGCTGGGTGTAGTGTAATCCCAGCACTTGGAAGGCTGAGACAGGAAGATTGCTGTGAGTTCCAGGCCGGCCTGGGCTACATAGTGAGTTTAAAGCCAGCCTGGGCTACATAGTGAGTTTAAAGCCAGCCTGGGCTACATAACGACACCCTGTCTCAGAAAAAAAACACAAAACCCCCTCCAGCCTGGCTCCAGATGGTGACAGAAATATCTTACCCCATGTCGATCCCCAGCCCAGGGTAGAGATTTCTGTTGTCCCCATTCTGCAGAGGGGGAAGCTGAGCCCTGAGAGGTCGACTTGCCCGAGGTCAGGTAGCCAGCACAGAGCAGGTAGCCAGGCTGCAGAGATCTGACCCCTGCCCTGTGTCCCCCAGCTTCACGTGGAGCGACGCTCGCCTGCACCGAGGCCTGCTGACCCTGCTGACCGGAGAAATCACCGACGCTTTCAGCCGCGAGTTCCGCACGTTATACGCAGCCTCCTGGCCTCTCCCACCCGTGCCAGCCCCGGGCCCCCTGCTCGGCGTCCCTGGGGACCTGTCGCCGGCCCGGAGCCCGCATCGTGTGATCCACCGCTGCCCAGTCGCCCCAGTGTTGCCGCTGCCGCCCAACGGCCCCCTGGCCCACCGCCTGGCTGCCTGCCGCCTGATGGAGGGGGACCCGAGGGAGGCCCCTGCCTCCCCCGGGCCCGCGCTCAGCGACATCCTCCGCAGCGTGCAGGGCACCCGGACAGCCAGCGGCCCCCCAGCCCGGCCCAGCCGCTCCCTGTGGGACCTGAGCCGCATGTCTCAGCTGTCAGGCTCCAGCGGCGGGGACAGTGAGGTGAGACCAGTGGTAGCTGCCTGAGTAGAGGTGGCGGAGGCCCAGAGAGGGATGGCACTTGCCACAGTCATGTGGGTGGCCTGTGGGGTCCCTGCTGCCACCAACAAAGGCAGGAAGCCCTCCCTCCCTCCCCTCCTTCCCTTCCTCCCTTCTCTTTCTTTCTGTGGCACTCGGGGACTGAACTCAGGGCTTTGCACTGAGCTACATCCCCAGCCCTTTGTTATTTATTTACTTATTTTAAAAATTTGGAGATGCCGGGCATGGTGGCGCAAAACAAGTTCTCACTAAATCACTAAACTGCCAAGGCTGGGCTTGAATTTGATGATCCTCCTGACTCAGCCTCCTAAAGAACTGGGATTGGAGGCGAGTGCCACCACACCCAGTGGAGGAAGCATTTTCCCAGGCTTACTGTGTGCCTGTGCCTGCCATGGGGACAGGAAGGTCAAACGGTTCACCCACATTCACAGCTGCTCACCCACTCCCTGTAGCCCTACTGTGCGCTGGCAGCGCACACTCTGGGGCACACAGCAGAGACCTCTGAGTCCTGAGTGCGAATCCTGGCTTCATGCCTGCCCTCTCTCACACCGTTTCCATCTAGGAAACGGGCTGAGCAATTGCCCTGGTTCTCAGTGTGACTGAGAGGTGCAGTCCGTGAGAATAAATGAAATAATAACAATGCCGCCAACACATTTCTGAAATGGAATTTATTTTTATTTATTCCGTGATGTCCTAATCCCAGGCTAGTGAGGTCATACTCTCTTGTGCCCTCCCCACCAAACTTTTCTTGGTTTTCTGAGTAAGAGTCTTACTGTGTAGCCCAGGATGGCCTTGAACTCACCATGATCCTTCTGCCTCAGCCTCCTGAGTGCTGGATTACAGGCGTGTGCCACCACTCTGGGCTGCCTTTTGGATTTGAGTGTCATGGGGTGTTGGGGAAAGGGGGCCAAAAGCGCTTAGAGGAGCTCCCCTCAGTCCTCCAGCTGCTTAGACAGTAGGATCCCACAGAGCCCACCCCAACCGTCCGGAGGACCCAGGGCAGGTGATGTCCTCCCTGAGCCTCATGGTCCTGGGCTGTGAAGTGGGCAACTGCGAGGGTACAGCAGAGTTCATGGAGGGCAGATCTGGGGGACAGCCCCTGCGTGTGCTGTGCCCTCCAGCCTCAGTTTCCCCGAGGCTGAAATGTCCCTGAGTCCTTCCAGCTGTCCAGACCCTGAGGGCCTGCAGCTCGGAGAGGCTGGGGCGGGGTGCTGGGTGGGGGCAAGGTCCTGGCTTCCACCCGGTCTGGCTGCCTAGGCCCTGCAGCGCCACCCTCCACAAATATTTGCTCCCTCAGGAGCTGCCAGCCACTTTCAGTTCCTCCCCACTCGCAAAACCATAGGTGGAAGGGCCCCCTGTGTGGGTCTGGGGGTGCAGGGCTCCCTGCTGCCTTCTGCCCCCTCCTCCCCACCTCCCTCCTCTCTTTCCTCCTCCTCCTTCTCCCGCCTCCCCTCCTCCTTCCTCTTCCTTCACCCCTACCTCTCACCTCCCCTTTTCCCTCCACAGCTCAAGTCCTGGGGCTCCAAGGACACCCCTGCCAAGGCCCTGATGAGACAGCGGGGCACTGGAGATGCCCGGCCCCTAGCCCGGTGCCAGCCCTGGGGTGGCCCCCTGCCCCCGATCCCCGCCCGCCGCCTCCGCTACCTGTCCCCTACCCGCAGGAGGTTTGGTGACAATGGCCAGTCCAAGCTGGCGGAGCTCAGAGGCATCCAGCAGCCAGACTGGGCCTCTCGCTCGGGACAAGGGGGTCGACCCTGACGGGAGCCCAGCCAGTGTGGCTGCCACTGGTCCCCACTTGGAGCCCCGGCCCCCACCCTGGGCCGCAGAAGGGATTTTGTCCACTTGTTCCGGAACTGGGCGAGCCCAGGGCTGCTCTAGGCTCAGTGTCACAGTGTGGAACACAGGAAGTCCCCAGGCTTCGGGTCCTGGCACAGTGTGTGAGGCCTCAGCCAGGCCAGAGCTTCTCCAAGGAGGTGGTTGAGCGTCCCCACAGTGAATATGGGGTAACGAGAAGGGCCCTTTGGGACAAAGGGGGAAGATACTGCTCCCACCATGCTTGGGAGCTGTGGGTAAACTGAGTCCCGGAGCGAGATAGCCCAAGGCTGGGGCACTGGAAGTTTCTGAAGAGAGCAGTTCTGAATAATGAGCGACTGGAAAGTCTCCTAAACGGAGTGCTGGGGGAGGGGCACGGAGCGGGTGGGGAGAACTCGGTGATCGGGGAGCGAAAGGGAGAGGGTTTGCTGGGGAAGAGGCATCCCTTTCTGCAGAGAATAAACTGTTTCGTGCCACAAATGCGTATCTCCATAGCCTGCCTTAACCAACCCCAGCCTCCTCCCTCAGACCCGGGGGTCCTGATCCCCAGCCTTCCCCTGGGAGTCATCCCTGTGCTGGGCTCTCTGCTGCTCTGTCCCTTTCAGTGGTCCAGCCCTGTGCCCTCATGAGCCCCCTGTCATCTCCCTGTGGCCCCCACCAAAAACATCAAGGAGTGGGGTGCAGCTAAGCATTTATTTTCAGGGTCACTGGTGGGGGGGTTTGGAGTCCTCGCCAGAGCCAGGGCTTGTCTCAGGCTCAGGCTCGGGGTCCAGGACGTTGTCCCCCAGGTCCTTGTCCCAAGGGAAGGTCGGCATCCCCTGCATCTGCTCTCGGTAGACACGGTTGAAGGCCTCACTCTGCGCCACCGTGAAGTGGTTCTTCCAGTCGCCGCTGACCCCTGAGGATGCACGGGGGGGGGCCCAGGTGAGAAGCTGCTGGGGGGCAGGGCCCCCCACATTCTGGCATTTTCTTTCCCACCTCCTGGCCTTTGCAGGGACAGCGGCCCCACATCGGCCTGTCCCCCACTTTACCCCTGTGACACAGCAGAGCCCCTACCCAGAGCAAGGCATTCTCGGGTGCTCAGCCAAGGACCCTCATGGCGAGCCAGGCCATGCCTGGCTGTGAGCCCCTGGCCAGTGTGGGGCTCCCCTGGTTCCCCACCTCCTCTTGGGGTGACCAGGGTGCCGCCCCTGCCTGGAATCCTGAGGCCCACATGATCCAGATCCTAGCATTTGAAGTGCACATGTCACGTACCACATGACACCCATATGAGGTCTCGGGGGGCTCCTGTCAAGGGCTGAGTCCCCCCAAGATGTCCCAATCCTTTGAGTCTATGAATATGTAACGTTTTCTCTTTTTGGTTTTTTGAGACAGGGTCTCACTATGTAGTTCAGGCTGGCCTTGAACTCGTTATGTAGCCCAGGCTGGCCTCGAACACATAGTGGTCCTCCTGCCTCAGCCTCCCAAGCACTGGGATCACAGGCATCCACCACCACGCCCGGCTTCAAGCACCTGACAGTTTCTGCAGTGAGCAAGGGCTCGGGGGGGGTTCAGGAGGCCCCCAGCCCCATGGGCTTGGATCTGACTCTCTGGAGGGTATGGGGCCCGCCAGGGGCCTGTGTCAGCAAGGCCCAGTGCTATGCTCTGTGGGTGAAGGCTGAGGGACGCCGCCCACCGTGTGGAGGCCGAGGTGCGGCCTGGCCTCACCTTTGCGGAGGAAGGCCCCGAGGCTATGGTCCAGCAGGCTGGAGGGCAGCAGCGTGTAGTTGGACATGGTGTTGGCCTTCATGGCACCGAAGGCTGAGTGTGCCACCACAGAGCCCAGTGCCTCCTCACCCAGCGACCAGCCCAGGAACTCGCAGACGCGCTGCACGGAGCCATGGAGGTCCTGGGTGGGCGAGAAGTGGGGGGGCTGAGGCAGGAAGCACCCGCCACAGGGGGTACCCAGGATGGCATCATTTGCCCCTCACAGGTCTGGGTGCTGGATCTAGCCTCCCTGTCCTCTGCTCTCACCCCACACCTGTCAGTCATCAGTCCTGTCCCTCCCCACCCTCTTTTGCCTTTGCCATGTCCCTGACTTTCTGTCCCCACAGCCCCAGGACTAACTGAGGCCTCCTCCTCTCCCTTCCAGACCCTTAACCCGGCCTCCTCCCCAACCTCCCTGCCTCTGGCTCATCCTCCCCCCTCACAAGCTGGCCCTGCTCTTCCCTGGCTCCCAGCCCTCCTGTGTCTCCCCAGTGCCCCAGGACAGGTCCTTCCTTCCTGCCTTCCTTCCTGCCTTCCTTCCTTCCTTCCTTCCTTCCTGTCTTTTTTTTTTTGTGTGTGGGTACCGGGGGGTCGACCTCAGGACCTCGTGCGCCAGCAGGCGCCTGTGCCGCTGAGTGATATCACCGGCCCTTTTTTCGTATGTGGGTTCCAGGAGTCGAACTCGGGCCCTCGCGCTTGCCGGGCAGGCGCTTAAGCCGCTGAGCCATCTCACCAGCCCCTTCCTTCCTTTCTTTCTGTTTTCTCTTGTTTTTTTTTTTTTTTTTGTGGGTAGTGGGGGTCAACCTCAGGACCTCGCACGCCAGCAGGCGCCTGTGCCACTGAGTGATATCACCGGCCCCTTTTGCGTATGTGGGTACCAGGAGTTGAACTCAGGACCTCGCGCTTGCCAGGCAGGCACTTGTGCCGCTGAGCTATCTCACTGGCCCTTCTCTTGTTTTTTGAGACAGGGTCTCACTTTGTAGTGTAGGGTAGACTTGAACTCATAGACTGGCCTCAAATGTCCAGAGACCCTCCTGCCTCAGCCTTCTGAGTGCTGGGGTCACAGGCGTGTGCTCCCACACCCAGCTGGCCTGGCTTTCAAGGACAGGGTAACCAGTTCTTAGCCCTTCCCGAGGTTCCAGGATTCACTGCTCCCTGCATGTTCCCCCCTCAGCCTGGCCTGAGGCTGCCAGGACTCGGTTGGCCACGGAGGATGGCCTTCCTCGAGATGGGTGGCTTAGGTCCCTGTAGACTAAGCACCTACTGCATACCAAGCTCCGGTCCAAGTCCCTCATGTACATTTGCACCAGTTCTGCCATCAGCTTTGCGAAGAGAAGTGCCACGCTGGGCATGGTGATGAACGCCTGTAATCCCAGCACTCTGGGAGGCTGAGGCAGGAGGATTGTAAATTCAAGCCCAGCCAGGGCAATTTAGCAACCTTGTCTTAAAAGAAAGAAAGAGCTAGGGATGTAGCTCAGTGTAAAAGCTCTGGACTTAATCTCCAGTACTGAAAAAGAAAGTGTCATGCCCAGAGACAGCACAGCCTCATCCAAGGTCACACAGCACAGAGAAGGTCAGACTCAGGTCACTGCAGCCCTCAGCTGCCCTCTCCCTTGCTGCCTTCTGTGACATGCAGCGCAGCCTTTCCAGGTCACTCTTGGTTTCATAACCGCCATCCCTTTCTGTCCCAGAAATGTGACCGTGTGGGCAGCTGGAGAGCTCGGCTAGGCTCAGTGGCCCAGTTTCTGGTCTGGAGAATAAAGCTCCGAGGGAAAGGACGGGAGGGGCGCGGCTGAGACCTTTTCCACTTCTTTTTTTTTTTGTGGGTACCGGGGGTCGACCTCAGGACCTCGTGTGCCAGCGGGCGCCCGTGTCACTGAGCTATATCACTGGCCCTTTTTTCGTATGTGGGATCTGGGAGTTGAACTCGGGCCCTCGCGCTTGCCAGGCAGGCGCGTACGCCGCTGAGCCATCTCACCAGCCCCACCTTTTCCACTTCTTTCCACCAAAACAAATTTACCAGGCTGGAAAAAGTCACCATGGGGCAGTCTGACTGCGCCCGTCCAGAGCCACTCTCTCCTCCAGGAAGCCTCCCTGATTGCACCGCAACCGCAGTCTCCTCCCCCACCCGCCTTCCCCAGGCACATGGGGCGGGGCTGGCTGGGTCCAGGCTGACGGCAAGGGTGCTTTCTTCACTGTCTCCCTCAGCCCCTCCTGGTGCTCCTCTCCCATGGGCTGCGGTTCTGCAGAATTTCATCCATCCAGTCGCCTTCCCTGCTCAGAGTCCACCCAAGGCTCCCAGCTCCTCAGACAACCAAAGTGCTCCTCGAGCTGGCCCTTCCTCCATCCTCCCCACCCCTCATTTGTCTCTGCTTTCCTGGGAGCACACTAAAGCAAAAGTCACCCCAGGGCCTTTGCACCAGCCGCCTCCCCAGACATTGCTGCAGCTCCCGCCTCTCCTCCTCAGCTCCTGCTCCGGTGCTGCCTCCCCTGACCCCTGGCCCCTGGCCCCAGGGTCCTGACTTCCTTCCTGGCTGGGCTGGCGTTTCCTCCAAAGCTCTACCCACTGTGGACTGCACTGATCTCCCGGGGCCCGTGTCCCACACCGGGCTCCATTCTGAATTGAATCCAAAGTGCAGGGCCTGGGAGCATGGGCGCAGCGAGGCCAAGGGCACCCACCTGCTGGAGCTCCTCGTAGGTGAGGAACAGGAAGTTCTCTTTGCCCTGCATCCGGATCCAGCCCTTAATGTGGTCGAACCAGGAGCCAAACTGCACTGTGGGCGAAGGGCGGGTTGAGTGCCAGGCACAGGGCCACCTGGCTCAGGGAGGTGCTGTGAAACCCAACACACACCCCAGACCCCCAGCTCTGCAGAGTCCAGGGTCCCTCCCACCTGTGCCTCACGGCTCCCAGCATGTGTACCCCCATCTATCTGCCCAGTCCATTGGCAGCCTGGTCCCCCCTCAACTCAGATCTAAACTTGAGACCATCCTGCCTCAGCATCCCAGAGTGCTGGGCTTACAGATGTTCGGCACCATGCCCAGCTTCTGGCACTCTGCCCCTCTCCTCTTACCCTCTTCCCACTGGGTCTTCCAGGGCCTCCTTTCCTGGAGAGGGCCTCACCTTCGCCTTTGAGGAAGTTCTGCAGGAACTGGTCGGGTGTGCCAGGGTCCTTCAGCTGCTGGGCAATCTTGGAGTAATGGTAGAAGGACACCAGGACGTCACGGGGATTCCGGGCGAGGTAGATCACCTGCGTGTGGGCAACAGGGGGTGGGAGGGCATGGGACACGGCCTGGACCCCAGGCAGGAAGTGCTTGAAGCGGACTTCTCAGGGGGACCTGTGGCTGACAGTGCCTCAGTGTGTGCCGGGGCACCAGGGCAGCTCCCTCCAGCCTCACTTTGGGGGGTGGGGACTGTTTCAGGGTCAGGAGAAGTGCAGGGAGGAAGATGTGGGATTCAGGATGGGGGAGATCAAGGTGCAAGGTGTTGACTAAGAGAAATAGGAAGCTGCCGGCCCCTGTGACCTCCCCCTCCACACCTTGGCCTTGGAGGCGAAGACGGCCTTGGGGAAGATGTGCACCGGGAGATGGGAGCTCAGGAGGCGAGGCCTGGGCTGGTCTGGGAGGGAGAAGGCGCCCAGGATTGTCTCACACCAGGGCGCTCGCTCCCAGATGGGCACTGAGTGTATCCAGGTGGGATCCCCATCCTTCAGGATTAGGCTGAGGATCTCGATCATCCAGGAGGTGCCTGTTGGGAGAAATCGGGCAGATGAACTTGGGTGGGAATTCAGATTAACAACAGCAGCCTCTGCAGGGCACTTTGCCACTTATTTCTTTCTTGTTTTTTTGTGGCAGGGTTTTGCTATGTAGTCCAGGCTGGCCTTGAAGTCACGGTGATTGTCCTGCTTCAGCCTCCTGAGTGCTTGCCATTTGCCATTTGTTTTATTGCATTTATTTTATCCTCGCAGTCCTTGGCAAAGGCAGGGTTGGTAAGCCTCATTTTCAGAGCAGGTGACTAAAACGCAAAGAACAATGTCTACCAGGACCCTGGGAGGCTAAGGCAGGAGGATCCCAAATTTGAGCCCAGCCTGGGCAACTTTGTAAGACTCGGTCTCAAAATGAATAAAAAGGGCTGGGGGTGTGGCTCAGTGCAAAGGCCCTGGATTCAATTCCCAGTGCTAAAAAACAAAAACCAAAACCTGAAGTCATGTCACTTGTCCAAGGTGGCAGAATTGGGGAGTGGCATGTGGCAGCCATAAACTGGCCACCCACCCACCCTGTCCCATCTTCCTGCTGGGATATGGTGGGGCCAAATCTCTTGTCCCCCCGGTCAAGGAAGTATTTGGGATGCTTTATAGTTTTTGCAGCACTGGGAATTGAACCTAGGGCCTTTGCACTAAGTTACTGTTTTACTTTTTTATTTTGAGACAAGGTCTCACTAAGTCTCCAAGTTGCCCAGGCTGGGCTCCAACCTTGGATCCTCCTGCCTCAGCTTCCCGAGTGCTGGGAATACAGGTATGTGCCACCAGGCCCCGCTTGTTCTACCGATTCTAACAACCGCCCTGTGCCCGGCACCAAAGCGTGGCCTCCGAGCTCTGGTGCGCTGGTCTTGGAAGCCGCATCTGGACCCGGCTGAACCTTTCCCTTGGCGAGCTGGCTCGGTGCGAGGCTCGGCCGGCAGAGGGCGCTGCAGGGACGTGCAATGAAGACCTGGTCGCCCTTCCTGTCCTTGCGGATCTGTGATTAGCGGCGGTCAGCCCTGCAGTGGACACCCAGCGACACTCACCCACTCAGCCCCTGGGAAGTTTCAGTGCCACGCCCTCTCCAGGGGAGTGAGGTGGCAGTAGGGGGCAGGGAAGCCCCCTCTTCCAAATATGTTGCTGCCTGGAGGGAGCAGGAGGGAGGGATTAGTTCCAGCCCAGGAGAAAGGAGCTGCTCTTTATATCGGCTGTTCCTGTGTCTTTTTAGGTTTTTTGAGACAGGGTCTTGCTATGCAGTTCAGGCTGCCCTTGAACTCACTATGTAGCCCAGGCTGGCCTCAAACTCATGGCGATCCTACTGCCTCAGCCTCCCAAGTGCTGGGATTATGGGCATGCACCACCACACCCAGCTTTATGTTTGTTTGTTTTGTTTGTTTGTTTTTGATTTTTTGAGGAAACTCCATACTGTTCCCTATAGTGGCCGCATCATTTTGCATTCCCATCACAGAGCACAGAGATTCCAATTTCTCCACGTCCTGGCCCACACTTGACATTTTCTAAATAATAGCCACCACTTGGGCGTGAATCATTCTTTACGTGAAGCCTTTCCTGTCCACATTACTGTGCGGTTTCAGTCTCCTGCCTGGGCCTGACCGATCCACCCTCGTGAGGCGGCTTAGCAGAGATCCAAGCATCTTCGCGCCCATCCTCCCCTCCTCGGGTTACTACGCTCGCTAACGCCAGCCGAGGACATTGGCATCAACTAGAAACTACATCTCCCAGAATCCTCCGCACCGGGGAGGTCACGTGACGACGCTCTGGCCTATGAGAGGCAAGAAGTGAGTCCACCTTCTGCGTCGAGCTTTAAAAGAGCAGCTATTTGCTCCCCCCCCCCCCCCGTTCGTTTCCCCTTCCTACTGGCAGCGTTGTGGAGACGGTGCGCATAATGAGGACGACACCGTTTTAGAAGCCAACAAGCTGGAAGGCCGTTCCAGCCCTTCCTGACTGCTTGGAACCGAGCCACCTGTCTGCCCAAGTGCCCGCCCACCTGACGCCGTTGTGAGGAGAGAAAGCAGCTTATTTCCTGGGGGCGCTTGGGTAGAGCATTATTTTGAGGCGGGGTCTCGCTAAATGGCTAAGTTGCCCAGGCTGGGCTCAAACTTGTGATCTTCCGGCCGCAGCCTCCCAGAGCTCTGGGATTACAGGTGTGTGCCACCGGGGCTGGCTGTGAGAGCATTTTAACCTAGACCCGGACTAACACCAGTGTTGGCACGTAGCAGAAACTAAGGCGGAGGGGAGCGGGAAAGGGAGGGTTTGGAGATGTTCCAGAGGTTTATCATGTTTCCTAAGGATTTGAACCTAGGGAGGAACAAGCAAAGGGAAAGGTGTTTCATCACGGAATCCTGCCTGCAAAGGATCCAGTCGTGTTCCCAGGATCAGAGTCCACCCCATAACCATGGCCACAAGTGCCTGGAGTCCCAGCTACTCAGGAGGCTGAGGCAGTAAAATCATTTGAGCCCAAATTTGAGGTGGGGCTGGGCAACACAGCAAGACTGTCTCAAAAACAACAATCATAAAGATGATTAAGGAATCAATAAAAGATATATATATATATATATATATATATATATATATTTTTTTTTTTTTTTTTTTTTTTTTTTTGGTTTTTTTGTTTTGTTTTTTGAGACAGGATCTCGCTATGTAGCCCAGGCTGGCCTCGAACTCTGCCTCAGACTCTCAAGTGGTGGGATTACAGGTGTGCACCACCACACCCAGCAAAGAGAAATACATTTTTGTTGTTGTTGTTTTTTTGGAGACAGGGTCTTGCTGTGTAGCCCAGGTTGGCCTTATGCTCACAGCGATCCTCCTGTCTCAGCCTCTAGAATGCTGCAATTACAGGTATGAGCTACCATGTCTGGCTAAATACAAATGCATTTTATTACATAATTTTAAAAATATGCTTAGAAAAACATTATGAACAAAGGATAAAAGGCAAATGACCATCTGGGAAATATATATACAATTTATCACACACAAAAGAAGTTAAGTTCACTAATACATAAAAAGTGCCTATGAATCAATGAATGACCAGTAATTCAATAGAAGGGAAAAAAGGACCAGGGATGACAGATCCTGAAAGCAGAAATAGAAGTAGGTTTTGTTGTTGTTGGCTTTATTTTTAGGTAGCAGGGATCAAACCCAGGGCCTCTCACATGCTAGGCACATCTACCACTGAGCAAATCTACAGCCTGTAAGTAGTTTTTGAAATATCTAAAACTATGCTCAACTTTATCAATAGCAATAGAAGTGTAAATTAACACAAGACAGTGTCCCTGTTTATTTTCCTGTCAGACTGGCACAGAGTGAAAGCTCTGATTCAGGACGATAGTGGAGATGTGGGGAGCAGCGTGCCCAGATCTGTAAGTGGAAGTTGGGGCACATCTGTCAGGACCACAAGTGCGCGTAGCCCTCCCTTGTTATAGAGGTGCTGGGGATGGAACCCAGCGCCTTTGCACTGAGCGACATCCCCAGCCCTTCTTTTATTTTTTATTTTGAGATAAGGTCTTGCTAAGTCTCTACATTGCCCAGATTGGGCTTGAATTTACAATCCTCTTGCCTCAGCCTCCCGGAGTGCTGGGTTTACATGTGTGCACCACCATACCTGGCTTATGTCCAGGAGTTTATCCTACAGATAAACACACATGCAAATATATACGTATATATGTATGTTTGTGTTGTTTTTGAGACAGAGTCTCACTATGTAGCCCAAGGTGGCCTTCAGCTCATGGAGATCCTCCTGTCTCAGCCTTCTGAGGGCTGGGATTACAGGCACATTCCACCATGCCCAGTTCTAATAGGTCATAGATTTAAATGTAAAATCCGAACCCGTAAAACTCAAAGAAACACAGGCCATCTTTGTGATCATGGGTTAAAAAAAGATTCCTTGGCTGCAACACCAAAATCATGATCCATAAAAGAACAAATTGACAAATTGGATCTCATCCAAATTAAAAATGTGTGCGTTTATGCCCTGGTGAGAAATGAAAAGACCATGTGCCGAGCAGGAGAAAGTCTTTGGAAAATGCGTGTCTGATCAGAGTTTGTATCTGGACTACAGAATAATTTCTCAAGGCTCAGTGATGAGAAAACAAACTGCTCGACTGAGGAGGAAAACGGTTTGACCTGACGCTTTACCAGAGAAGACACAGGAGGGCTAAGACCCCAGAGAAAACACAGCACCACTGGTCGCTAGGGAAAAGCAAATTAAAGCCACAGTGACACATCAGTCAGCACCTAGCAGAGTAGCTTTAAAGAATCTGGGGTGGTGGCACTGACCTGTAATTCCCAGCACTCAGAAGGCTAAGGCAGGAAGGTTGCAAGTTTGAGGCCAACCTGAACTACACAGTGAGTGACAAGCCAGCTTGCACTACATAGTGAGACCCTGTTCAAAAATAAATAATGTAATCCCAGCACTCAGGAGGCTGAGGCAGGAGAATTTTGCTGTGGGTTCAAGGCCAGCCTGGGCTATGTAGTGAACTCAAGGCCAGCCTGAACTACATAGTGAGACCCCGTCTCAATAAATAAATAAATAAATAAATAAATAAATAAATAAATAAATAAAACTTTTGTTTGGCGCCTAGAACAGGGTCCTACGTCATGCTATGTAATAAATGTTCACTACGGATCTGTGGAAGTGAGGAAGGATCTTTATTTTCGGCATTGGATCTCTGAAACGCAACTGATGGGTCATCTATGACCAAGAGTGACGTGTCAATTTGCTGGGAGAGACAGGCTTTTTAAAAAAAATTTTTTTTTTTTTTTGTGGGTACCGGGGGTCGACCTCAGGACCTCGTGCGCCAGCAGGCGCCCGTGCCGCTGAGCGATATCACCGGCCCTTTTTTCATATGTGGGTTCCGGGAGTCAAAGTCGGGCCATCGCGCTTGCCAGGCAGGGGTTTACGCTGCTGAGCCATCTCACCGGCCCTTTTTTAAAAATTTTGAGATAGGGTCTCACCAAGTCAGTTGCCCAGGCTGGGCCTGAACTTGCCATCCTCCTGCCTCAGCCTCCCAGATTGCCGGGATCACAGGCATGCACCACCATGTCCAGCAAGATAGGCTTTATTTAAACACACAATTAGCAGCATCACCCTATAATTAGAGCCTGGGGGTCCGCCAAGGAGACAAGATGGGGCCTGGGGGCAGGGAGGCTCCTGGCTGGAGGCTCCAGGCTGGTGGCCGTGGGGGAGGCAGCCTTAGAAGAGGGGAGCCAGAGTCCTGCAGCGGCTTGGGGGACAAGGGAAGGTTGGGGGCAGGGGCCGGGAGCTTTTACTCATACAGCACAAAGGGAAGCGTCTGTAAGGTTTGGGGGATGGGAGAGCTGGACTTCCACCTTTTCTTCTCTAACGTGATGGGGTTAACCTGGTGAACTTCTATTATTTTTGAATTTTTTCAAAATATTTCATAAATTTTTTTTTGGCTGTTGTTTGTTTGTTTGTTTGGTTTTGTTTTTTTGAGACGGTGTCTCACCACATAGCCCAGGCTGGCCTCGAACTTGCAGCGATCCTCCTGCCTCAGCCTCCCTAGTGCTGGGATGACCCTCCTGCCTCAGCCTCCCTAGTGCTGGGATGACAGGCATGCACCACCATGCCCGGCAGCTTTTAAGGCAGACCAACCCACTTGGCCTTGTGGACACGGTTTCTCATTCCAGCGGGTACACCACAATATGTGGCTGGCAGCAACAAATACATACAGTGAAGGTAAAGAACACAGGGGGCAGGAGGGGGTGCTGCCAGTGGCGCTAACGGCTCAGGAACCTGGGGACTCCAGCAATACCCTGCCTCCAAGGCACGTTCCTGGGTGACCCCCACCCTGTCCCCATCCCCGTCTGTCCCACTGCTCCGCTCTCCCCAGCCTTAGTACCTGACTTGGGGTAGGTGACAATGAAGATGTCGTCGTCCTGCACATCCTGGGTGTTCTCGGCCAGGCTGACGCTCTCGGGTGAGTAGATGCCGACAGGGAAGGGGACGCCCTTGTACCTGAAGTATTCGCCCAGCAGCTTCGTGCTGCAGGAGAGAGACAGGCGGTGTGAGCCGGGCAAGGAGGGCGCAGGGCAGTGGGGACCGAGCCTCATGGCTTCCAGCTTTCATCAAAAGGGGGAGTGGTTTGCTGAACCCCCACATGACCTCCAGCTTCCCCAGATGTCATGATTGTTTGTTGTCCCCACATTATGGATGAAGAAAGCCAGGCACAAGCTGGGCGTGTGGCGCACACCTGTAACCCCAGCGCTAAGGAGTCTGAGGCAGGAGGATTGCAGGCTGGCCTTGAACTCACTATGTATCCCAGACTCATCAAACTCATGGAGATTCTCCTGCCTCAGCCTCTCGAGTGCTAGGATTACAGGCATAAACCACCATGCCCAGCTGTAATTTTTTTTTTTCCTCTTTTTGAGACAGGGTTTCACTATGCAGTTCAGGCTGGCCTTGAACTCACTTTGTAGCCCAGGCTGGCCTCCACTCGTGGATCCTCCTGCCTCAGCCTCCTGAGTGCTGGAATTACAGGTGTGTACCACGCCCAGCTAAATTTTCTTTTTTTTCAAATTTTTGATTTAAACATTCACCTGTCTTTTTTAAATTGTCACTTGATCAAGTACTTATGGCAACTTCTGTCAAATAAAAACATGACGTCGTGTCCTCATCCACCACCTTATTCACCAGACCTGGCACCATGTGACTTCTGACTCTTCCCCAGAGTCAAAATGACCATGAAAGGAAGATGGTTTGAATCAATTCAGGACATTAAGGCAGCCCGGACAGTACAACCAGAGGGCTGGGGATATAGCTCAGTGGCACAGTGCCTGCCTGGCAAGCTCAAGGTCGTGAGTTTGATTCCCAGTACCAAAAAAAAGAAAAAAAAAGTGGCCAGAATGGTGGGATAGGTGTGTCCAAAGCGAGGGGGAGTATTCTGAGGGGAGTTCACGGTGATGTGTATTTTACTGTAATGAAATTTTTCATTTAAATACTCACTGCATTGTTTGTTTGGGAACTGGGAATTGAACTCAGGACCTCGTGCTTGCCAGGCAGGTGCCATACTGCTAGCTATTTCCCTGGCCTCTTGTTTGTTTTTTGAGACAGGGTCTCACTATGTAATTCAGGCTGACCTTAAACTTATGGAGATCCTCCTGCCTCAGCCTCCCGAGTGCTGGGATTACAGATGTGCACCATTACTCCTGGATTTATCCCTCATATTTTGGATGGCACCACTTGTGTTCCAAGACCCCCAGAGATGCCTAAAACCTGGGATGACACCAAACTACACACGCCAGTGTGGTGACAGAACAGCAGCTGATCTGACGGTCCAGGCAGCCATGCAGGGACTTTGTGGTGGATACGGAGAAGGGCCACAGGACAGGGGAACAATTCCTGAACAGACAGGGTGCAGCAGGACCGCAGGAAATTTCATCACACTACTCAGAATGCTGTGCATTTTATTTATTTTATTTTATTTTTGTGGGTAGCGGGGGTCAAACTCAGGACCTCACGCGCCAGCAGGCGCCCGTGCCGCTGAGCGATATCACCGGCCCTTTTTTCATATGTGGGTACCAGGAGTCGAACTCAGGACCTCATGCTTGCCAGGCAGATGCTTATGCCGCTGAGCCATCTCAGCCCCTGTGCATTTTACAGTTTTTTTTTTTTTTTTTTTTTTTTGGGTACCGGGGGTCGACCTCAGGACCTCGCGCGCCAACAGGCACCCGTGCTGCTGAGTGATATCACCGGCCCTTTTTTCGTATGTGGGTTCCGGGAGTCGAACTCGGGCCCTCGCGCTTGCCAGGCAGGTGCTTACGCCGCTGAGCCATCTCACAGGCCCCCCTTGTGCATTTTAAAATTTAAGAATTGTTTCTTTCTCAAATCTTCTCTTCCCTCCTTGCTCCCTTTTTTTGTGATGCTGAGGACTGAACCAAAGTTTTCACATTGAGCTGCATCTCCAGTTTTTTTGTTTTGTTTTGTTTTTGTTTTTTTGAACATGGTCTCACTCTGTAGCCCAGGCTGGCCTCGAACTCCTGGCAATCATCCTGCCTCAGCGTCCTGGGTGCTGGGATTTCGGGCATGCACCCCGCCATGCCTGGTTTAGAAGGGCTAATGCACCCTAAGGCTGGCTGTTGATACTGCTGAGGCTAAGCATCCCTTGGGTCTTCGATGTCACCATGGCTCCTTGAGGAAGCCATCTCCCTCCACTTGCAGCAAGGAGCGTGGACCCTACAGGGAGAGGCTCCCGTGATGCTCAATGGGGAGTGTGAGGAAATCCAGGGCACCCTAGAGCCCCCTGTGGTCCCACAGGGCTGGGGCACTTGGCACTAAATCAGTATCTGAATGAGTGAATGAATGCGTGAGCGAATGAATGCATTAGCGAATGAATGAATGAGTGAGCGAGTGAATGCGTGAATGAATGCGTGAGTGAATGAGTGGGTGAATGAATGAGCGAGTAGTGAGTGAGTGAATGTGTGAGTGAGTGAATGCGTGAGTGAGTGAATGAGTGAGTGAATGAACCTGTGAAGGCTTCACCAGGAAGCAGGGGGAGAAAGGTCCAGGTCACACGGCCCTTTCCAGCCCTGGTGGTTCTCTGCCCTGGGCTGTTGGGGGGGGGGTCAGGGGCCCCAAGCTGCCCTGCTGCAGCCCCAGTGCACAAAGCTCACCCCACACAGCCCACAGGAGAAGGAATCCCTGTCCCCGCATGAATGATGGCTTGGAGCACCCCACGTGTTTCAGATGAGAAAACGGGGGTTCAGGGAGGAGATACAGTTTGGCCAAGGCCACACAGTGAGAAGCAAGCAGAACTGGAGTGGTAGTGCAGGCCTGTGATACCAGCTACTGGGAGGCTGAGGCAGGAGGATCTCCAGTTTGAGCCCAGCCTGTGCCACTTAGTGAGACGCTGTCTCAACAAATGACAGTAAACAGGGGGAGCTGAGGTCTGAACCCAGTGGGTTTTCTTCCCTGCTAAGTCGCTCGTTCCACTGCCCCATCCGTCAGCCAGAGCCCCCACGTGCATTGTGTCCTGGACCCGACCCGGGGCTCTGGTGCACAGAGGCTGCGGGGACAGGGCGGCGCCTGGCCGAACTCTTGCTGTACCCAATACAGGGCCTGGTGATCATCCATCTGAGCAGAGGAATGAAGGTGACAGCGGGGGGTAGAGGCAGGGACATGGTGGCCTGGTTCTGCTGACAGGACAGGCTATGGCCTCACATCTGCTTTGCCACCCAGGAGGTCACTACTGGCCCTGCCGGGGACCCGAGATCGTAGGACTCACCTTTCCTTCCCCTCCCCCTCCCTCCCTCCCTCCCTCTCCTTTCTTTCTTTTTCTTTCTCTCTCTCTCTCTCTCTCTTTCTTTCTTTCTTTCTTTTCTTTCTTTCTTTCTTTCTAGACAGGGTCTCACTATTTAGCCCAGGCTAGCCTCAAACTCACAGCAATCCTCCTGCCTCAGCCTCTGAGCCGCCACACCCGGCTTCTTTCCCACTCATGGCTTATGCAGCACAGGCTGTGTGTCTCTTATTTATCCCAACGTGCTAGAGACTAGAAGTGTTTGGGGTTCAGATATTTTTCAAGATCCGTAACATTTGCAAATATGTTGTGAGATGTGTCGTGCAGGGATCCAAGCCTGAACACGAAGTCCACGTAGGTTGTGTGCGTGCCTTCCGCACGCAGCCTGGAGGGAACTGGGCACGCTGCTCTAGTGCTCCTGCCTTTGGATTGGAGGTAGGGTGGAATTTTCCACCTTGGAGCATCTGGGACAGGGCTCCCAGGTGGTCACCCATGTGTGGACAGTTCGTGGCCATCCCCAGCGGGGCCTGCGGTCCCAGGCTGTGCACTGATGGCTGCTTCCTGCCGCTGTGTCCAAAGCACTCCCAGCAGAGGAGGCCTGAATGATGCTTGGGCTCCCTCACTCCCCATGGCCTCCCAGGTCTGCCTCACACATGTCTCTCTGCACCCCAAGGCAGTATTATTACTCTCCCTGCTTACAGCTGAGCCAGCAGCCTGGGCGTGGTGCTGCACACGTGTGATCCCAACACTCAGGAGGCTGAGGCAGGAGGGTTGCCACAAGTTCCAGGCCAGCCTAGGCTACATTTTAAGACCCTGTCTCCAAACCAAACCAAACCAAACCAAACCAAAGACAGAGGAACAAACGGGGACACAGAGAGGCAAAGCCGCTTGGAGGATGTCACGCAGCTGCAGAAGGGCAGAGCTGGAATTCAAAGGCAGACAGTGCAGCCTCAAGTGCTCAGGGGCATGGGTGGCCCCTGCCAGCCTCCTCCTGGCTCCTTCCCAGAGCCTTCTCTGCGCAGGCCCTGGGGGACTTTGGGAACAGGGTAGCTGGACTCAGTTTGATCTCACGGAGCTCAAAAGCCCTCTCTAAGACCCCATCACCACCACCCAGCTCCCTGCCGTCACCTGTGTAGTTAACTCCCCGGGGGTTATGTTATTATTATTATTACTGGGTTTTTTTCATACAGGGTTCACATGTAGCCCAAGCTGACCTCAAACTCATGGAGATCCTCCTGTCTCAGCCTCCTGAGTGCTGAGATGACAGGCATGCACCACCATGCCTGGCTGTACACGCATGTTGACAGCTGTTCTGTCCTTGTCACCCAAAGCTGGGAACAGCACAGACGTCCTTGGATGGCTGACCAGCAGCAAAAGCTCAGGGCAGTGAGAAGGGCTGGGCCGTGGGGCGACTGTTGCAGTCCCAGGGGAACGAGAGGTGCCAGGCTCCTTGGGGAGGGCAACTCTGCGTGTGACCCCAGGGCTGAATCCTGGCCCAAAGACACCATGGCGCGGGAAAGGGATTTCACAGAGGGGATCACGGGAGGGGTCTTGGCCTGTGGGATGACCCTGGGCTGTCGGGGCCCCTGACAGTCCTCAAGGGTCCTCGTGATAGCAGAGGTCAGGAGGCTGCTGCCGGCTTTGAAGGTGGAGGCCGTGGCCACGAGCTGAGGGCTATGGCCAACTGGCAGGGAGACGGCTCTTCTGGAGGGGTCAGTCCTGCTGACACCTCCATCGGCCCAGGGAAACCCACCTGTACCTGGGGTGCTGTAAAGCACTTGGCATGTGGCAGTTCCCCAGCAGACGGACACAGAAAGACAGAAAAGTCAGGACAGAGACCGGCTCTGTCATGTAGTGTGGGAAGTGGTGACGGCCGGGGGAGTCTGCTGGGGAGAGGGACCATTCTGGGTCCTGACAGTGGTGGCCACACAAACCCAGTCCTACATTAAAATCCACAAAACTCACCTGCCTGTAATCCCAGCACTCAGGAGGCTGAGGCAGGAGAGTCACCATGAGTTTAAGGCCAGCCTGGACTACCTAGTGAGACCCTGTCTCGAAGAACCAAAACCAAAAAATAAAATCCACAAAACTATGTATTTCCCCTCAAAGGGTGAATTTTACTACCTGGTCACGTTTTTAAGAGACTTCTTCATATAATACTCAACGCTTATCACATCCTGTTAGCTGGTGTGCCTCGAGACCACTTGAGGGTGTGCAGAGAAGCAACTCGGGCAATATTTTAGAACCATGGAGTCAGCGAGCTCCTCTGAGGAGCAGAGGCAAGGACTCATGGAGGTATCAGAAGGAACCTCAGCCAGGCGCATGCCTGTAGTTCCGTACTCTGGGAGGCTGAGGCAGGAGGATTTTGAATTCTAGCTTAGTCTGGGCAGTTAAGTGATTTAGCAAGACCTTGTCTCAAAATTAAAAAAAAAAAAAATTTTTTTTTTAAGAGCCAAGGATGTAGCTCAGTGCAAAGACCGTGGATTCAATCCCTAGTACTGAGAAAAAATAATAAAGGGGCAGTGCATGCAGAGACAGTGGCCTGCGGGACCCCCAGGACTTGGGGCGGGTTGCGGCTGGACCCTGCAGCCACAGCGCTGCCCATGCAGCTCCTCCACGGCCGCCGCATCAGGGCAGCGTCCCCGACTGCACCGCAGCGCGATGACTCATGCTTTGGCAGGACCCAGAAAAGTACACTGCTCAGCGGAGACCCGCACAGCCTCTGGGGACCAGGGCGGCATCTACAGAACTCGAGGCTGGCTCCTCCCCCTGCAGGGCTCCTTCGGGTCTTCCCAGGCCCGCGACCACACCTGGGCGCATCAGTCCGCATCTCAGGGTCCTGTCTGCTTCCTTCCCAGCTGTTTCAGTACTTAGTGGCTATTTGCTTTGTCTATTACCTTCTTTAAGTCTACAGGAGCAGAAATTCTCTCCTCTCCTGTGTTCCATCCAGAAGGGCCCGAGTGGGAGGTACTCGGTGGGCACTCTCTTCAATTGCTGGATGACCAAATGAGACCCCCCGCCGAAACACACAGGACACAGCAATGTGTCTGGGGAGACGCCTCATGAAACATATACCTGGATGTGGATTGCAACATTATTTGAAGGGGACCAAAAACAATAAGGCAGCGGGTCAATAAATCAGGGCCCCTGCAAATGCTGGCATCTCGCTATTCACAAGGACTGTTTGCATCTTGATATCAGTCTCAGCGTGGATGTGTTTAGATTTCTGCAGTTTACTGTACATAAACTTCTTCCACTAAAAATAACAAAAACAAAGAAAAGCCTGGTGGGCGTGGTGACACGCACCTGTACTCCCGGCACTCGGGAGGCTGAGACGGGAGGATCACAGCAAGTTCCAGGCCAACTGGGCTACACAGGAAGATCCTGTCTCCAAAAAAAATCTCATAAATGAATATTGAACTCTAGTCAATGGCAGCCAGACTGGAACGCTCAGGGTGAAAGTTCTGTTGTCACAACTTAATTAAAATGCACCACAGATGTGGCTTGATAGGGTGGATTGCAGGGACCACAGGTCTGAGATGCTATATGTGTGGTGAAATCTCAGTGGTGTGGCCAGGGGCAGAGCCAGGTATAATGTAGTAGCTTAAATGTGTGAAAAACAGAAAAATAGAAAGAAAGAAAGAGAAAGAAAGAAAAGATAGCGGCTGTAGTGGTGCACACCTGTGATCCCTACCCAGGAGGCTGAAGCAGGAGGATCTCAAGTTCAAGGCCAAGCTGGGCTACATAATGAAAACCTATCTTGAAATAAAAAATACAAAGAGGCTGGAGATATAGCTCAGTGTTCCCTGGGCTCAATTCCCCAGTCACAAAAGAAAAAGCCAGAGAGAGAGAGAGAAAGAGAGAGAGGGAGAGGGGGAGAGAGAGAGAGAGAGAAAATGACTATACAAGATACTCCAGGGCTGGTGAGATAGCTCAGCAGCATAAGCGCCAAGTTTGACTCCCAGTACCCACCCACACACACACAAAAAATAAATAAAATAAAATAAAATAATTTTTTTTTAAACACACAGTTGGGACGAGTCGATGTACTACTTCTATAACAGCAACACAGCAATCACAGAGAAACCTCCAGCTAAGGAAACAAATCTTGCTGCAAATTCCTCAGAGTTCTCTGTGCTGGACGTTTCTCACTTGCCTGTGACTTCGCCAGGCTGCAAGCTCCAGGGCAGAGACTTGGGTTGAAAGAGGCGGTTTTGTGTCCGGTGGAGCCAGGGCGGGGGGGTTACCTCATATTATGGGATTCCCGTCTCCTGCACTGGCTGCAGGCTCCCTCTCAGGCCCTGCTCTGAGCAGGGGACACCAGGCAGCTTGTGTTGCCCACATACGTGCCTTTGGTTCCGGCTCCCGGCCCTGTCCCGTGGAGCCTGCAGTCCCTCTGTGGCCTCTGTCAGGCTGCGGCCCCACCGCTGGGTCGGCGTCATGTTCCATCCCCGCGGCCAGGTTCTGCCTGTTCCTAAGGCTCCATGTGCCACCACCCAGGGACCTCGTGTGCATTGCTGCGCACTCCCTGGGGCTCTTCTGGGTGCTTTTCTTTTCTTTCTTTTGTTGGTTTTTGAGACAGGGTCTCACTATGTAGCCCAAGCTGGGCTGAAACTCTAGAGCCTCCCGCCTCAGCCTCCCAAGTTCTGGGATTACAGGTGTGCACCACCTACACTTGGCCCTAGGGGCTCTTCTGACTGCTCGCTTCTTTCTCTCTTCTGAACTTCCTCTCTTTGCTTCTGTCTCCCCTGCCCCACTATCTGGCTCTCTTCTGCCCACCACGCATTTATTAAGCCCCTACTGTGTACTGGGAGCTGAGCCTCAGCACAAACTCTGACACAGCAGGTGCCAACATGTGGCCACCGTGATGGGAGAACGGGGATTTGTAATTTTATTTTATGGTCTTTGGTTCAACGTCCCACACTTATAATCAGGTCAGACCCTGGGAAACTTAGTTAGCGGGCCAGGAACAGCTTGGGCTGGCGGGTCCACTTTTTCAGCCAGAAAGTTGATGAGAACGGACTGCAAATGGGATCCTTGCTGTAAGAGTTAGTAAGCAACGCTCTGTTTCAAACGCTGGTATAAAAGAAACACGAACTATCTTACTGGGAATTCTGACATTGATTACGGGTTGAAATGAAGCTATCTCGGGCCAATCAGGTTAAATATATAATTGAAATTAATTTCACCCATTTCTTTGACTCCTTTTTAAATGTGGCAACTAGAAAATGTTAACCTATGGGAGCTGGGTGTGGTGGTACACATGTGTAATTCCAGCCCTCGGGGAGGCTGAGGCAGGAGGATCCCAAGTTCAAGCCCACTCTGGACAACTTAGCAAGGCCCTGTCTGAAAATAAAAAATGAAAAAAGGGATGGGGATGCAACTCATCGAAAAGGCCCTGGGCTGGATCCCAGTAGCACAAGAAAAAGCAAAACAAAACACAACAGCGTAGCTATGGGACTCATGTTGTGCATCTAGGGAGGGGCGGACAGGCTCACTGACCCCGCGGGGGTGAGGAGTCTCCAGACGGAGAAGGACCCCGTGAGGCAGCCTCCTCCTGCTGTTAGGAGCCCTGGCCCATCCTTCTCTCCACTACGGGGGCTGAGAAGGGGTCCCTGGAGCCGTCCCAGGGATACGGGGGCCCCTGGGCCTCAGTTTTCACTCCCTGAAATGGGAATCACCATGGCGACCACACAAGCT
Organism: Erethizon dorsatum; assembly: GCA_028451465.1. Lineage (NCBI taxonomy): Eukaryota > Metazoa > Chordata > Mammalia > Rodentia > Erethizontidae > Erethizon > Erethizon dorsatum. The sequence continues at coordinate 109,084,113 of CM051834.1, read as the reverse complement.
GCTCCCAGGGTGGCAGAAGCTCGGCCACGCGAGGCCTCAGAACCCAGCACACACAGGGAGCCTGTGACTGTCATCGTCCTTGTCCTTCCCCACCGCCACCTTCCCGGCTCCCCAGCTCCTGGCTCCAGAAGGGTGGCAGGGAATCGAGAAGGAAGAAGCAGAAACAAAACAAAGGACCAAGCAACAAAAACGGTCATGACGACTCGCTGGTCACCGACCCAGCAGACAGCACCGTGGCCGGTGTTGGGGGTGTCACCTTGTCACACACTTCCACAGCTGCCCTGTCCACTCGGCAGGTCCCAGTGACTGAGTGACGGAGCCGGCATCTGAACTCGGGGGGCCTTCTGTGGTCATTCTTGCTTTCTTTTTTTTTTTAGACAGGGTCTTGCTTCATAGTCCAGGCTGGCCTTGAACTCATGGCCATCCTCCTGCCTCAGCCTCCCAAGTGCTGGGATCACAGGCAGGCGACGCCACGCCTAGCTTGTGGCCATCCTTCCTTGCAGTGGTGGTGTCCCCACTTTCCCTGCTCCTCAGTCCCCACATGAGTGGCCCCTACATCTCTTTGGGGGCCTCTGTCCTGGCCTCCCCACAAGACCAGGGTGTTTGGCGCCCCTGTTGGCCAATACGGGACCCCATGAGGCATGAGGGGCAGGGGACAGAGGCGTCCCGCATGGGGCGAGTGAGCTGTGAGCCTCCAGCCTGTGCCCGAGGCCTCCTGCACTCTGCCCGCCCGCAGCCCGCCCAGGGCCACACTCAGCCAGTGCCGGGTGCCCAACCTTTTATTACCCCCGCTCGGGTGCACGGCGCTGCGCAGTACAATCATGTGCACAGCGGCTCCTGGCAAGGAGGCGCCGGGGCCATAAAGAACAGAGATCAGAAGGTCCCCACTCGAGCACTGGAGATCAGAGGGAGGGAGGAGCGGCAGCTGAGGCTGTTCCGGGCCACCAAGGGCGCGGTCTGGTGGGTCCAAAAGGCCGCCGCCCGGCTGGGCCTTGACCCTGGGGTCCAGGGGTAGGTCGCGAAGCTTCCTCTGGGCAGGAGCTCTTTGCAGGATCCTGCTCTGCCCCTGTCTTCCTCATCCCCAAACCCAGGGTGTGCTAGAGTCAGGTTTTCCTGGTTCGAATCCTGGCTACGCCCCATTTGCCAGCTCTGTGACCCCGGGCAAGTTTTTTAAATTCTCTGGGCCTCACATTTTAAATGGGATGCTGGTATTTAATCATTCACCCCGGTTGATCTCAGGCAGGCAGGTTGCTGGGAGGATTAAGTAAGATAATACATGGTACAGGGTGAGCGGGTCCAGGAACACGGCTGTCAAAGAGCCGGGCTCTGCCAGCAGCTGCCTGCCCTGCCTGCCTCCCGCATCTCTCCCTCCTCGAGCTTTTATTTTGTCCTTATTAAGCCTTTGAGCCCACTGGATAATATACAAGGCCGCATGGAACTTGTGTCACATATGAAGCACAGTGTATAACAAACCCCTGGGTCCAAAACCTCCAGAGCAATGGTCTTGCTGGCTATTTCATAGCCCAAATTAAATTCTGGACGGCTTGTACCCCACAGGCTGCCACCCAAAAACAATGCATGATTTAGTTTTCCTCGTTCAGGAGGCTTAAAATGCAATCAAGAACTGGGTGTGGTGGTGCATGCCCGTGATCCCAGCACTCAGGAGGCTGAGGCAGGAGGATTGCCAAGAGTTCGAGGCTAGCAGGGGCTACCTAGGGAGTTCAAGTGAGATCCTATCTCGAAAAACAAACCAGCCCCCCTCTCCCATAATCAGTTAAAAACTAAAAATGCCAGCAGGCTAGCCAGATCCTGGGGGTTATTGCCTTTTGCGCCCACTGTGGGAACACGCAGGGGCATTTCTTGGGCTCCTCTGCTGACCCGGGAGGTGTCTGATCTTCCTGGCAGCCTCTGCCCTCGCCGCCTGGCCCTCCCCAGCATGCCTGGCCCCTCCTTGCCTGCCTCGTAACCCTGACTCATCCGCGGCTCCACGTTGCCCAACTTCTCCTCCATCTGTCCGTTCATTCATTCCTGCAGGTCGTTCTCACTGACTCAACTCCACGCTGTCCCCCAGCAGGCTGAGGCTCGGGTGCCTCAGGATGGATCTGACCACAGACCAGCGCCATCAGGGGCCCCAGTGGGCACATCCTTCCCCTGGCCTGGCCAAGAATCCCAAATGCTGCCGAGGAAAGCTCCGGGCCTGAGATGCAGTCGGGCCAGCGAAGGAGAGAGAGCAGAGGTTGCCCCGGAGGAGGGGGCTGATAACGTGGATGGACCAGGTTATCGATCAATCAGTTGGGGCTGATGCCAAGGCCTGAGGATGGTGGAGACGGAGAGGCGGGGGGGGCCACACTGGGCTTCCAATGGCTGCTGGAGGGGGTAGATGCGGGGAGACCAGAGGGGGCCTCTGTTCTGGCCCCAAGCCCCATTCCAAACCAGGGGCCTCTACTCTGTATTTCTCTTGGAAGGAAGATTTTTCTTCAATAAAATAAAATCTCTGTCTTACAAAGCTTTTGTAAGTCATCGCCACGGATGCAGAGGAGCCCCAGAAGGGACTGCAGAAAGGGGACAGCTGGGGGACAGACTTGGGATTTAGACAGAGCCTCTTTGGGAATCCCTGTGGCAGAAACCTAGTGCCAAGGCCTGGGGCAGGGAGCCTGAGGAGTGGCCCAGGAATGTGACATCAGTCACTGTCACTCGAGTGGATGGAATGTGGAAGGTCACAGGGTGGTGGGGGCGAGGCAGCACCCCAGGACCTGGAGGGGCTGGGATGGTGGGAGAGGCAGCTTGGGACCCACGAGAGGCAGGGAGGCTCCAGGAGAGGATGATGCTGAGCTGGGGATCAGAGTGCGGGACAGGCTGGGCCCTGGGGACAAAGTCTGGGGCCTGACCCAGGGATGGGGCTGCAGGAACATCGCAGGAGGAGCACTGCTTTGGTGATGCTGGGGGGAGGGCTCTGTAAAGGAAAAGGCTCAGAGGGTGACTAACGCCACAAGAGTGACACTCTCCCGGGCCCAGGGGCCGTCAGAGCTGGGGGAGCTGGAGATGCTGTTGTACACTAGGGGCCATGATGCCTGGTTCTGACAGACACAGGGGAGGGCGCAGGACCATATCAAAACCAGGGGAGAGGGACCCTGCGGGTGAGCTGCTTTCCGAGGACACAAGGCGGAGCTCCGAGCCCTGGGCAGGAAGTGCTGAGTAGAGAATGCGGCCCCCCTTCCCCATGGGTCCAGAGATGCAAGGAAGCTTGCTCAGGCCACACATCACTCGGTTGGGGTTAGCAGTCCCATCTCGGGAGTCCTGCCTAGTGGTGCCCTGGCTCTGGGGTGATAGAGGGCCCAGCAGCGTACAGGGGTGGGGATGAGGCGGCCCTGTGCCCACCACACAGATCGAGCGGCCAAAGATCACCCCAGCAGTGTGCTTTGCGATCTCAGGCAGCTGCCTGCCCTCTCTGCGCCTTGCCTGGTCCTCTGAGAAATGGAGCCCATGGGAGAGGCACGCGAGGCTCTCACCAAGGCCGTTAGAGGGGAAGAAACCTTGGAGCCTGGGTCAAGCCCACTTCTGGCAGGGAGACTTCGATCAGGCCACTTTCCCTTTCAGCCTTAGTTTCCCCACCTGGGAAGCAGGTGCTCTGCAGGTGTTTGACTCACTGGGCGCCGCTAGGAGCTGGAAAGCTCTGTCCTCACCTCTCCCCCAGGCCCCCACCTCCTGGAGCGCAGTTTCTCTGTCAGAGACACCCAGGTGTCCCCACTCTGCCCACCTCGCTCTGCCACCCCCCAATCCAAACAGGGGGCACATTCCGACCCATGGGAAGCACCCTCTTTTTTTTTTTTTTTTTGAGACAGTCTCATTATGTAGCCCAGGCTGGGCTCAAACTTGTGATCCTCCTGCCTCAGCCTCCTGAGTGCTGGGATTACAGGCATGTGCCACTCCCCTGTAATCCCCCCCATTCTTTGAGGGCTTTTGAGGAGTATCCTGGGAAGAAATGGGGTGCAGCAAGCCCTTAGGTTTGCTAGGCAGCTCCTGGGCAACAAGCAGCCCCCAGGCACCAAGCAGCCCCCAGGCAGGCACCAGGGAGGTGGCAGCTGTGGGCCCCTTGCACAGAGAAGCAACCGAGGCTGGGGTGACTCAGTGCCGATGGCCTGCTCCCTTCCCCGGAGGGGCCCTGGGGCAACCAGCTTCGTCCCCGTCCCCGTGCTCCCAGACTTTCGGGCCACCTCACCTGATGTCCGGGATGTCATTCTCGAAGTAGTCCAACATCACCGGGGCACAGGGCCCATCCATGGCGGTGGGCGAGGGGCTGGAGGAGAGGAGATGACCAGTTGCGCGCAGCCCGCGTCTGTCGCCCAGCGAGCACCAGGTGCCGGCCAGGTGCGACCTCGCCCGCCCAGGGGCGGGGCGGCAGCCGGTTCGCCCAGGTGCTGCCCACGCCCCGCGCGCGAGCGCGCGGGCCCGACGGGAGGGACTGGCGCCTCCCTGCTCCGAGGGCGGGGGAGAGGAGGGAGGGGCAGTGCCAGGCCCCAACCAATGGCACCTCCGAGGCGGCTCTGGCACGGGCCCATCCACCCAGTTTGTTCGTTCATTCATTCTTTCTTTCTTCTCTTTTTCTTCTTTGAATTTTTGAGTCAGGGTATTGCTCTGTAGCTCAGGCTGACCTCGAGCTGGCAGGATCCTCCTACCTCAGCCTCCCAAATTCTGGGATCACAGGCATGTGCCACCACACCTGACTTCATTCATTTTTATTTATTCAAGAACTATTTACTTTAAAGATAACACGCAATGTATGAACCATTGTTACCCTCCTATTATCTTGTTTTGAAATTTTGTTTTAATTTTTTCTTTTTAAAATTAAAAAAAAAACAATAAAAAGCGTTTCCATTAGGATTCTCACTCTGCTTTAAACAAAACAAAACAAAACAAACTATTTACTGAGCGCCTGCTCTCTGTCAGGGGCAGTTCTAAGTGCCAGGGCAGAGCTGGGAGCGGGACAGTTACTACGTCCTCCTGGGTGACCTGGCAGGGGCCGAGTAACAGACGGTGCAAGGGTGCTGGCAGGGGTGGCAGAGGGACAGAGAGAAGGTTAGAGACAGTGAGACACAGAGAGACCAAGGGACAGGCAGGGACACAGCAGACATACACAGAGGGTCAGAGATACAGAGATACCAAGAGGACAAGAGAGGTGAGAGACATGGAAAGGGCCTGGGACAGAGACACATGGAGAGACAGACAGTGAAAGGCACCGAGACCCAAAAGGGACAGAATCCCAGAGAAGGCCAAAGACCAGGAGAGACCCAGAGATGCGGCAGGAGTCCTGGCTGGGGCTGCCCAGGGGAGTCTGTAGGCCTGGTAGACAGCTGTGCCTTGGTTTCCTTATCTGTGCGTGGTGCCCCTTTAGTCAGCCACTGTGAGGACAAAGGGGGCCTCGGGGGGGGCGCCCCGCTGGTCCCGTCCTCCCAGGCCCTGCCCTGCTGTGTAGGTCCCAGCCCCAAGTCCCTGGGTCTGCCTGAGAAACCCGGGCCCACCGGAAGTGATATTTTTATTGAGCAGACAAAATAGGTCCAACATGTTTAAAAACACCTTCTGAGAGATGAATCAAGAAAGGAAATAAATGTCGTTCTGCCACTTCCAAAAAAACTACCACAAACATTTTGAGAAACTTCTCACTTCTCAGGGGTCTGGGAGATTCTGGTCAAATGAATAAACACCCCTCCAAAAAACATCAAAGTTTGTTTTGTTTTGTTTTTTTCAGTACTGGGGATTGAACACAGGGCCTTTGCACTGAGCTACATCCCAGTCCCCCACCCCCTTTGAGAGAAGGTCTCGCCAGGTCTCTGAACTGCTGATCCTCCTACCTCAGCCTCCCAGAGTGCCGGGGTGGCAGACGTGCCTGTCACATGCCTGGCTTTAAATTTTATTTACTAATTATTGTTGCACAGGTGAGGGAGATGGGAGAGATCGTTCTCCTAAGGATGTGTGGAAAGGGGCCCAGAGAGGTGGTGAGCGTGACCAAGGTCACGCACACTGTCCCCTTCATGCTGAGGAAGGGCAGGAGACAAAGGTCGTGGGTGCCCCATACCCTCAGTATTTCCACCCAAAGACTCGACTTTGAGACCTGGGGGTGTGGGGACCTCCACCCCTCAACACTGATGAGCCTCCCCTCACCCCCAGTTTACTCCTTTAGCACCTATCTGTGAAAAGGGGTCCTGGAAATGAGGACGGAGGGCAGCCAGGCAGGGGACGCCCTGACGTTGGGGCCAAGCAGCAGCACCTCACCTGGCCCTGCGCCAGGGCTACTTCCTCCCTGATGCACCGTCAAGCACCCCTTGTTCCGGAGGAGGTGACCCTGGCCTGTCCCGCCCATGGGAACTCGCCAGACTGCTGTGGACCCCGTGCCACCTCTAGTCACCCGGAGAGGCTGGGCGGAGCGGGAGGCAGCCCCGCGGGACCGGAAAAGCCGGGAGGACCCGGTGTGGTCCCAGGGATGCTGAGGGCAAGGGGCCCGGGCTGTCCCCAGGCCGGACGTGGCAGGGAACTGGCCAAGCGAGCAGGCCGAGGCCTGGGACGTTCCCACCCCAGGGCCTTTGCATTCGCTGTTCCCCAAGACGCCTGGGCGCTCCGTGGCCTCCCGTGCCAAGTCCCCCCAGTGTCACCTCCCCCGCAGCCCTGCCACCAGCATCACATCCTGTCCTGTTCTTTTCCCACCGCCCTCGTCACCGGCTGACTTCCTAAACGTTCCGCTTGCTGTCAGCCGCACGGGGACGCGGCTCGCCCGTCGTCGTGTCACCACAGAGCCTCGGGGAGCTGCCTGGGCGCGGGTGGCTGGCGCGGGTGGGCGGTCACAGGCACGCGGCGTGGCCGCAGGCCCGTGGCGAGCGAGCCGGGTCTGGAGCGTGGGGCTCAGAAGACGCACAGGCGACTCGGGGACAGGGCCCGGGAGGGACCCAAAGACGCCTGGGCAACGTCCTGGCAACTGCGGGAGGGGAGGGACACAGACGGCGGTCACTGACCCCATAGAACCCATCGGGGCCCTGAACATCCGGGACACGGGAGGGGGCGGGGCGGAGACAGCAGGGGCCGCCCAGGTCGGGCCGCAGGGGCAGTGGGCGGAGCTGAGAGGCGCTCAGCTCCCGGGGCCCAGATGCTGCGCTTGACTGGGGTTTCTTCCTCGACCTCACGGAAACCACGCGGGAGTTTAATCCCCAAAGTCTTTTGTTACTGGTATTAGGAGGGTGGAAACTTAATCCCACTGTGATATTTAGAGGTGGGGCCTTTGGGAAGTGATTAGGTTAGATGAGGTCATCAAGGTGGAGCCCACGAATGAATCCTGGTGGCTTTAGTAGGCCAGGGAGAGAGGCTGCACGTTACCACTGCTGTGAAGAGCTGGGGGGAGGGGGCCTCGAGAACCCGCATATCACCTTTTACCTCTAGAACCGTGAGATAAATTAACTTTTTTCTTTATAAAATACCAGTTCCATGTATTTTGTTAGAAAAATAAAAAACCAGCCACTACACCATCCCTCTATCCATTTATTGATTTATTCCTTCACCCATTCACCATTCGTTCAACTATTCATCCATTCTTTATCCATCCATACATCATCCATTCATCACCCACCATATGTCATCCAATCATCCATCCACCCACCTATCCAAACACCCCCATCCATCCAACCATCCACCACCCACCCATCCAAGTATCCATCCATCCATTTATTTATCCATTCATGAGATGCTTCCATCTACCCAAGGAGCCTCCAGCACTCCATCCATTCATTATCCATCCATTATCCATTCACCCACCCACCATGTGTCATCCACCCATCCATCCATCCATCCATCAATTCCATTTATCCATTCATAGATGCTTCTATCCATCCAAGGACCCATCTATCACTTCATTCATTATCATCCATCATCCATTCATCCACCCACCAAATATCATCCAACCATCCACCCACCCACCCATCCAACTATGCATCCATCCCACCGTCCATCCACCCATTCTATTTATACATTCATGAGATGCTTACATCCATCCAAAGACCCATCCATCACTCCATCTATTCATTATTCATACATTATCTATTCATCCACCCACCCATCCATGCATCCATCCAGCTATCCATCCATCCATCCATTCTATTCCATCACATTTATCCATTCATGAAATGCTCCATCCATCATCCACCCATCATCTATTCACCCATCCAGTCATCCATGCACCCATTCATTTGCCATTTCTTCAACATCTGGAGAGGTGTGCTTGGTCCGTCCTCACACAAAATGGTGAGTAAACATGCTTAGAGCCGCGCTGACCAAAGCGGTGGCTATTTAGCACTAGAAATGGGGCGTGACCAAGGGAATACAAATTTTCAATTCCACTTCATTTTAATTAATTTAAATGTAGTTTTTTGTGTGTGTGTGGGTACCGGGGAGTCGACCTCAGGACCTTGCGTGCCAGCAGGCGCCTGTGCCGCTGAGTGATATCACCGGCCCCTTTTTCGTATGTGGGTTCCGGGAGTCGAACTTGGGCCCTCGCGCTTGCCGGGCAGGCGCTTAAGCCGCTGAGCCATCTCACCGGCCCTTAAATGTAGCTTTAATCTCAGAAACAGTGTAAAACACTTTCCCCTGAAATGCAACAGGAATGCTTTGGTAAGACTACATTTGGCTGGGTGTGGTGGTGTACTCCTGTGATCCCAGCACTTCAGAGGCTGAGGCAGGAGAATCACCATGAGTTTGAGGCCTGCCTAGGCCACATATTGAGTTCAAGACCAGCCTGAACCACTTAACAGGACCCTGTCTCAAAAACAAAACAACAAAACAAAACAAACATTACCCTTCAACTGCACTGTTCGCAGGTGAGCATTGGAACCAAGACACAAAGCCTATGGAACATCTCAGGGTGATTTTAGCATTGATTGCAGGTCGAAATGATGGATAGGTTCGATTAAATAAAGCATATTTCTAAAATTAATTTCACCAGTTTTCCTTTTTAAAAAATGTGGCAGAGCCAGGTGTGGTGGCACAAGTCTGTAATCCTCCTCTGAGAGGCTGAGGCAGGAGGATTGCCTCAACTTCATAGAGAGTTCAAGGCCAGCCTGAACTACATATCAAGAAGCTGTCTACAAACAAACACAGTCCAAAAAATGCGGAGCCGGCAAGCCTGAAGTGTGCACCATTCGTGCTGGCTCTGAGAGCTGGGAGTGGAGTCAGGGCTGCACGTCCCCCGCAGAGGTCAGGGCAGTGGAGGCTGCCTGGGGAGGGAGGCTTCCCAGGGGACAGATTCCGCAGGAGGACCAAGGACAGGAAGGCTCAAAGGCTTGGCATTGAGCAGAGACCAGAGTGCGAAAGGCATGGGGGGGCACAGAGGCCTGGAGGCCCGAGCAGCGCTGGCGAGGGCTTCCTCTTCCCCAAGAGCAGGAACTTGGGGGCTGGGTCCCTGGGTGGGGTGTCCAGGGACACCCACATGTCCCTGGCTCAGTAAGACCTTGCCCTCCACCCCTAAACCTCCAGGAAAATGGGAGTGTCAGCTGCCTAGGCCACCAGCCCTGACAAAGTGCCCTCCTGCCTAGAGCTCAGGGACTGACTTTCAGGGAGGCAGCCGCGGAGCTGGGATGCGGAGGGGACCCCATTCCCAGCCTCTCCCGGGGGTCCTGCCAGCCCTTCCCCAGCCCTGGAGTGTGTGGTTTGCTGTGGGAACTCAGATGTGGCAAAGGGAGGTCACTGGGTCATGAGGTCAGGTTTCCGAAGAATCAGGCCATTGTCACCTCCAGAGCCCAACCTTTCCATTAAAAGCTGATAATTGCCACAAATACCGGGAGAGCTCAGCTGCCTGAGAGGCTGGGTTCCCAGAGGGTGAGGCTGGGGGAGGGCGCCCCAGTCCTGAGGAAGGAGCTGAGCAGGAAGCTGGGGGGGGCAACGCAGGGATGGAGGTCTGACCCTGGGTCTGAGGAAGGAGGCCGGGCCTGGACCCTGTGTCCTGGACTGAGGCACATGGGCACTTTTAGACTCCTGGGTGTGGAAAGTGTGGGAAAAGGGTAGGCTGGGACCCCTCCGAGAGGAAATGAAGACCTCAGGCAGGGCAGGGCGGGAGGCGGGCTGCTGACACCTCAGAGCCGGCTTGCCCTCTCCCAGCCTCCCCTCTAATCGCGGGTCCATCTCGGGGTGTGCGGCGTTGCAGGAACCTCCTTCTCGGCCCTCCGCCCTGATTACTCCATCGCGGGGGAGCCACCGCTGGGCCGATACCGCCTCCCGCCCGCCCCGCCGCACATCCTCCCCTGGGAGGGGGCGCAGGGGGTCTGCTGCGGGGTCCCGCGGGCCAGTGGAGATAGGGACAGAGGCTCGGCGGGGCTGAGGCCGAGGACCTGGGTCAGAATCAACCGCCTGGCCGGGCGTGGTGGCGCACACCTGTAATCCCAGCACTCAGGAGGCTGAGGCAGGAGGATCGCGGCGATTTCAAGGCCATCTTGGGCTACCTAGTGAGACCGTCTCCAAAAAGAAAAACATCAGCTGCCTGGTCTGCTGAGTCCGAGGGAGGAGGGACTGTGGGTCAAGAGCTGGGACAGAGCCAACTGGGAGCGCAGGGTGTGTGCTGTATGCGGGGTCCTGGGCGGCACAGGTGAGCGAGCCCCTCGGGCTCCCCGCTGCCCCAGCGTTGTCCTCCGAGTCTCCGGCCTCTCCTCCCAGGTGCCAGGACCAGCCAAACTCGCCGCTCCGGTCGGCACCCCCCGCTCCCCAGCCTCCCGCCCGGGCAGGGAGGAGGTGGGCGGGGGCGGGGGCGGGAACCGGCTCCAGCCCCGCCCCCTGCCCCCGCCCCCCGCGAACCTGCTGGGCTCCTTCCGGGCCTCGGCCCCACCCGTCTCCTTCCGGGCCTGGCTTTCTCCTTGCCCTCAGCCCCCCCAAAACCTGCTCCCCTAAACTCGCTCCACATGCGATCAGCGTCCCCATCCAGGGTCCTGTGAATATATCACTTCCCCCTGCAAAAGGGGCTTTGAAGTATTGGGGTACTGGGGATTAAGCCCAGAACTTTCACATTGAGCTACATCCCCAGTCCTTTTTATTTTTTGAGACAGAGTCTGGATAAATTGCAAAGTTGGCCAGACTAGGCGCAATCGTGGGATCCTCCTGCCTCAGCTTCCTAGAGTGCTGAGATTACAGGTGTGCACCGCCACATGCCCAGCTAACTTAGGGATCTGGACTTAGGGAGATGATCTTGGAGTATGGAGAGAGGCCCTAAATGTCCTCACAAAGGGCCTTCTGAGGGCCAGAGGTCACTGTTGTCGGCTTTGAAGGTGGAGGACAGGGCCCAGAGCTGAGTGGGGAAACAGCGGACCCAGACCCTCTGGAGAGCCCAGTCCAGCCCACACCTGGACCTCAGCCTCACAACAATCATTTTGGATTTCTGACTTCCAGAACTGTAAGAAATACATGTGTGTTGTTTTAAACCACTAAATTTGTGCTAACTGTTCCAGTGGCCAAAGGAAACGCAAAAAGGAGAAAGATGACAGACAAGTAAAAATTACATACAACATCAGGAAGTGACACATACACAAAAATCCTATGTACAACAATTGGGACAGGGGAAGGGGCTGGAGGGTGACCCGAGGGCTGTTTTGGGGCTGGTCCTCAGGGTGGCCTCTTAGAGGAGGTAGATATCTGGGGAACATTACAGACATCAAGAGCAGGCCATACACGCCTGTCATCTCAGGACTCAGGAGGCTGAGACAGGACAGTTGCCACAAGTTTAAGCCCAGCCTGGGCTACATAACGAGACCCTGTCTCAAAAACAGACAAACAAAATCCAAGATGGCGACATCTGAAAGAGTCTTTGAAGGAGGCAAAGGCCTGGACAGAGGGCAGCCTGGGCCACGGAACTGTTTCCAGACTGGTGGGAGACAAAGACAGAGCCTGCATCCAGGCCCACGCCCAGTTCTCCACACTGTCCTGGGTGTGGGCTGTGTCCCAGCGAGGGGAGCCAGCATGCACCCAGGAACACCACCACCCCAAGGTACACAGATGCTGTTTATTGTCTTTGTCAAACACTCAGCACGAGCTGAGGTCGGTGCCTGGCTACTCATTTAATCCCACACGGCCCTCGGAGGTCACCCTGGCTCTCAGAGGAAGAAGCGGGGACTCAGAGCGCTGATGTCACTTGTCCAAGTCACAGCGAGTACTGGGATGTGCCAGGACGTGAACCCACTGGCCTGGGCTGCTGCTGGAGGTGTGACCAGAACTCCAGGAAAAGTGGCTTTGCACTTTTCTGGCTCACAAAAAATAAAGGGAAGCACTCAGAACCCACCCAGGCATCAGGCCCCAGCCAGGCGCGCCCAGCGGCAGCTCTGGCTTTCTTGTTTGTTGTTTTTTGGTTTTTGGTTTTTTCAGTGTGGTGGTGGTACTGGGGGTTGAACTCAGGGCCTTTGCACTTACTTGTATCTCCAGCCCCTTTTTATTTTTTATTTTGAGAGGGGGTCTCACTAAATTGCCCAGGCTGGGCTTGAACTTGCTAAACTCCTGCCTCAGCCTCCCAGGGTGCTGGGTTACAGTTGTGCACCAACACCCCTAGCTCAGGACAGCTTTTCATTATTCTTTTCTATTCTGTTCTGTTCCGTTCCGTTCCGTTCTGTTCCGTTCCGTTCTGTTCCGTTCCATTCCATTCCATCCCACTCCATTCCAATTCTGTCCTAGGGATGGACTCAGGACCTCACCTGTGCTAGGTAAGTTCTCCAGCACTGGGCTACCAGCCCGGGACAGCTTTTTCTTTTGGACCCTGTCTCAAGATAAACATAAGAAGAGCTGAGAGTGTAGCTCAGTGGTAGGGTGCCCTTGGGTTCTATCTTTAAAAAAAAAAAGGCAGTCTTAGGCTGAGGAAGTTGGAAATTCCAGTGGTGGCCCACATGCGACAGTCTGTCACGCTCACCGTATCCATGGTGCGCTCAACAAACTGGTTAGAATTCACACCAAAAGTGTCGAGCTGGAACCTAATCAAACCTCATTTAGCCCAGGACTCTTAACCGATTTGCCCCCCTCCATCCACACCCCCCATCTCTCCCCTGGGGACGGTTGGCAGTGTCTAGAGACGTGTCAGGTTTGTTCAGGAGAGGAGATGGTATGGCTCTCTCGGCTGAGGCCAGGGACACAGCTCAGCGCCCTACGGCCCCCCGTGCAGCCCCCACCATGAACCCATCTGTCCCGGTGCCGAGGCTGGCAGGGCCAAGGTTGGGAATCCAGTCCCTGACAGCAGAGGGCTGCATCCTAGCACGAGGGCTCTGCTGGGAAGGAGACCAATCCCGCCGGAGGGACGTCCACATGGGACAATGATCCAGGCTTTGCGACTCCTCAGATTGGGCACAGGAGGGAAGGGCCTCACACATCACCTATTTCCTAGGGCTCCTGAATTAGGAGTGTAAATTTCTCTGTAAATTTCACACCTTTGTAAATTTCATGCCATTAAAAAGATAAAGCTGTGAGATTGGGCATAGTGCTGCACACCTGTCAATCCAGCTCTCTGGAGGCTGAGGCAGGAGGATTGTGGTAGGTTAAGGCCAGCCTGAGCTATGTAGCAAAACCCTGTCTCAAAAAACCAAAAACTGAGCCGGGTGTGGTAGCACGTGCCTGTAATCCCAGCACTCTGGAGGCTGAGACGAGAGGATCACTGAGTTCGACGCCAGCCTGAGCTCATAGTGAGTTCAAGGTCAGCCTAAACTATGCAGTGAGACTCTGTCTCAAAAAAAAAAAAAAAAAAAATACACATAAGTAAAAAGACAGCGGTGAACAGACCCTGCGCTGTAGTCAACCTGGTGCAAGTAGAAGGGGCAGAGGCGAAGTGCAGGGTCCTGCAGCTGGCTTTGAAATGTACCCCAAGTTAGATCCACCCTTCTGGAGGGCCAGGCCCTGAGAGACAGCTGCTGCCAGGACAGGGGGCAGCTGGAACTCCCAGGGCTGCAGGGGGGCGGCACGCAGCGCGACCACCCGGAGGCGGCATGTCGGGCTCATCCTCAGGTAATCGCACTCATCATGCGCCCCAGCAGCCCCATGCGTGTTTACCCAGGAGAAGCAAACGCTCGGCCACTGCAGCTTTGTTTGCTGAAACCAAACGCTAGAAGTGAACCACATGCCCGTCCACAGGCTAGCGGATCAGCAGCTGCACACAGAGCCCCGTGGGCAGGAGAAGGTGAGCCCTGACAGCATGAAAATACAAAACTACACGGACGGCTCCAGTCACCCTGCTGATCCCCAGAGCCCGGAGCCCGGAGCCCTTCCTGGCTGCCATTTCAGTAGAAAATGCAGAGCAGGCTTCAGGGACACAGAGCAGTGAGTGGGGACAGCCAGGCTGGGAGGACAGGAAGAGAAAACATAACCGGGCCGGAGGCTTTCGGGGGGACAGATACGTTTGCCGCCTTGATTGTGGCAATGGCTTCACAGGCATTCGTGTGCATCAGCACTTAGCAAATTGTAGCCGGGTGTGTGGTGCATGCCTGTCATTCAAGCACTCAGGAGGCTGAGGCAGGAAGATTGCAAGTTCAAGCCCAACCTGGGCAACTTCATCATTTAGTGAGAGCCTGTATCAAAAATCTAAAAAAGAGGGCCGGTGAGATGGCTCAGCGGCACAAGCGCCTGCCTGGCAAGCGTGAGGTCCTGAGTTCGACCCCTGGTACCCACATAAAGAAAAAAAAAAATCTAAAAAAGGGCTGTGGATATAGCTCAGTACAAAGGTTCTGGGTTTTACCTGCAGTACCAGAAAACAAACAAAAAAAAACTTTGCCAAATTATATGCTTTTAATATGTACTGTTCATTGTACACTAACAACACCTCCACAAAGTTTAAATAAAGAAGTGAAAACAAACTCATTGAATTGTAGAGTTTAAAAGTTGAACTCTTTTCTTTTTTGAGACAAGGTCTTGTTATGTATTTCAGGCTGGCCTGGAACTCACTATGTAGTCCAGGCTGGCATTGAACTCGTGGCGATCCTCCTTCCTCAGCCTCCTGAGTGCTGGGATTACAGGCAAACTGTGCATTTTTAAAGTATGCATTTTGGGCTGGTGAGATAGCTCAGCATCATAAGCGCCTGCCTGGCAAGCGCAAGGTCCTGAATTTGATTCCCGGAACCCACATACGAAAAAAGGGCCGGAGATATCGCTCAGCGGCACGGGCGCCTGCTGGCGCGCGAGGTCCTGAGGTCGACTTCCGATACACACATACACACACAAAAAAACTATGCATTTTGTATGGAATTAGTGTGTGATTATATGTTAATCATACTTTCATAAACCTGACTGAAAAATGAAGTGGATGGATAGATGTTTTACAATGCAAATACAGAGTGGGGCATGGTGACACACAGCTATAATCCCACTACTCAGGAGGCTGAAGCAGGAGGATCACCGAGAGTTCGAGGACGGCCTGCTCTATGTACTGAGACCCTCTCTTAAAAATCCCCCCAAAATACCAAGAACCAAAACAAACAAACAAACAACTCTCCATGAACCTGCTTAAACTAAAAGGGACCAAAGAAACTCAACAACTGAACAAAATGTGTGTGCCTTGTAGGAATCCGGCCAAACGGTCACGGAACACAGTTGGTTTTTCGCCTCTTGAAATGGCGGCCAGTGACTCCGAGGAGAGTCCTTGGGGAGCAGATAAAGCATCGAAGAGGAGGAGTTCTGGCCTTGGCAGGGGACAAAGTGCGACTCAGAGGGGGATTCCAGGGGCTCCTGGGACAGGTGGCCCAGGGGAGTGACAGACGTGGTTTTTCGGACACACTGGCTGCTGTTATCTCAAGGGCACAGGAAGTCCGGGTTCTGTAAACGCAATCGCTTATAGATTAGAAAGCCTCATGGCTCAGGTCTTTTCGATCCCTTTCCCCAGGAACCGAGAAGCCTGAAGTTAATCATTAAGATATGAGAGGCCACCTTTGTGACCGAGGGAAGATAGTGACAATCACTTTCACTGAGGACAGTTTCAACCCGAGCAGTGGTTTCCGGGATCTGCAGGGAGCTGGCGAGACCAGGAGGGCCCTGCACAGCCCAGTGACCTCTGGACCAGTGATGTGTGAAGTCATCGAAACCGAGTGTCCTGGTTACTTTTCTCTCGTTGCTGGGATAAAACACCTGATGCCCAAAATTAAGGAAGGAAAGATTTAGCTCACAGTTTGTGGAGGTTTCAGTCCATACTTGGCTGGCTCCAAGGCAGGGTGGCACAGGGCGGGGGCAACAGTTCATGGTGGCAGAAAACAGCAAAAGCAACAAGAGCAAAAACGGGGGAGGGAGAAGAGAAGACTCTTTCTGTCCCTTATACTGTATGCGGGCTGCCCGCCCTGAGGCGGGTGCAGCACTCACCCCCATAACCCCAGCACTGGACCATGAATCGATCACAAAGTCTAGAAGCCCACCCCCCACGACTGCATGAGGCTTTGGGGGGACCTCTAGACACAAACCATAACACCAAGGGAAGCTGTAGGGGTTTACTTGGGTTTTCCCTCAATTACAAAGTGAACCAGCCTGAAGGACAGTGGGAACTTTTTTGTTTATTTTCGGGTTTTTTTTGAGACAGCCTCTTGCTATGCAGCCCAGACTGGCCTTGAACTCACAGCGATCCTGTTGCCTCAGACTTCCGAGCGCTGGGATTTCAGGCGAACACCACCAGGCCCAGCTGCGTCTCCTTAAACATTTTTTTCCTGTCCTTTCATTAACACAAAATAACTGCACGTATTGCAGTCAGCGCGCGTGGCCCAGATGTGCTGATCAAATCGGGGCAATCGCCGATGCCAGCTCTGTAGAGTTACTTTTTGTTTGGCGACTTCAAATTCCTCTCTTATAACCAACAGGACGCCTGTTTGTTCTGTTTTGTTTTGTTGTATTTTCTTTTGTTGCACTGGAGATTGAACCCCGGCTCTTCCCACTGAGCTACATCCCCAGCCCTTTTCTTCAGTCCTCCTGCCTCAGCCTCTCAGAGGGCTGGCCTTGCAGGCATGAGCCAGTGGCCCAGCTGCCTGGGTTTTTTTCCAAGTCGCCTCTTTTCTGCCCTCTCAGACATCTCAAGCATGGGGGCCCCCCTGCTCCCCGGCCCCCGCCCCACTGTCCGGCGCAGTGCAGACTCTGGGTCCAGGTCCCAACCTCAGAACCTGTGAGCTCGCGTCCTTCCGCGGCAGAAGGGATGTGGGGCGTGCGGCTGAGATGGGGCGATGGTCCTGGGTTATCCAGAGGGGTCCTGAAGGCCATCCCAGGCTGTTACAAAGGAAGGGGGTTGGCGCGACAGGACGCTGCCCAGGATCGCAGGCAGCGCAGTGGCGGAAGGAGGCCGAGGACCCAGCTGGGCCCTCGAGTCTCCGAGGAGCCAAAGCCCCGACCCTTGATTTTGGCCTCTGAAGCTCCGTTGAGGCGTCTGGACCCCAGAACTCTAAGGGGGCGGATTTGTGTTTTATGTCACCAACACCGTGTAATTTGTTAGGGCATCAATAGGAAGTTAATATTAAAACAATTCCCCACATTGATTAGTTGTTTGATAATTAAACAAATGGAATGAAGTGCATGCTGGGAAACCAGCACTTATTCTACTTTCCTTAGATTTTGGAGGTCAGAAGTGGTTCATTAGGAAGAAAAGATAACCCTGGTGCGGTGGCATGGGTGTCCTGGCTGCCTTGATGTCTTGAATAGATTCCAAACCTTTCCCTTTCATGGTCATTTTGATTTTGGTGAAAAGCCAAAAGTCACACAATGTCAGATCCGGTGAATAAGGTGGAGAGGAGAACTCGGCCTGCCTTTCCTGTGGGTGACATTGGCAGCAGCATCCATGGTATTTATCACACCTGGTAAAGACACTCTTGAGAAAACACTTCTAGAACTGCTTCCGAAAGTGCCAAGAACCAAGGGATAAATGTGTTCAAGTGAAGGGGGGGATTGTGAGGGAGGATAACGGCAATGTGTCTTTTACTGTAATACATTTTTTTAAATCTAAAATTATTTTTTCATCTTTTTGAGACAGGGTTTCACTATACAGTTCACGCTGGTCGTTTTTTTTTGGGGGGGGGTACCGGGGGTCGAACTCAGGACCTCACACGCCAGCAGGTGCCCGTGCCCCTGAGTGATATCATTGGCCCTTTTTTTGTATGTGGGTACCAGGAGTTGAACTCAGGACCTCGCGCTTGCCAGGCAGGTGCTTATGCCGCTGAGCTAGCTCACTGGCCCTCATGCTGGTCTTGAACTCACTGTGTAACCTAGGCTGGCCTCAAATTCACAGCAATCCTCCTGCCTCAGCCTCCTGAGTGCTGGGATTACAGGCGTGTGCCATCACGCTCGACTTAAAAATCTAAACTTTCACTGTATATTTTGATCAAACTGTGTACAGCATAGTATCATTAGTCATTAATGATATGCAAATAAAACTACAAGAAGCTGGGTATGGTGGCACACACCTGTAATCCCAGCACTCAGGAGGCTGAGGCAGGGAGATCCATGGCTACGTAGGATCCAGGCTGGGCTATAATAGCGAGACCCTGTCTCAGAAAACAAACAAACAAATAAATACTTGGGAAAGGATTTCGGGATGGAGGGAGCAGTGGGGATGAGGGATGAGAATGAGCTATGCTGGTGTCCCCACCACTCCTCCCTGGGGCCGGGACTGCAGTCCTGGGCCCAAGAGAGACACAGCCCTAGGCTCCTCCGTTCCTGAGCCTCCCACCCCACAGAGAAGCTGGGGGATGGAGAGGAAGTAGGGGACCTGCACTCCATCCTCAGACCTGAGAAGGAGACCCTGAGCCAAGACCAGATCACCCTCAGTAAATCAAGGGCCTATCTGAAGGAACACAGGGCTTCGTCAGACAAAGGATCCCCCACTGGTTCTCAGAAAATGGGGACAAATTGTATTCATACCTCCCCCCCACCGGTACTGAGGATTGAACTCAGGGCCTTTGCACTAAGCTCATCCCCAGTCTATTTTTGAACATGAAATGACTCCCACCCACCCTTACACACAGATAAAAGTGACCCTGGCTCAGGATGCAAAACTGACAGTTACAGAGGAGGAGGAGGGAATTTCCATGTCTCGGCCCCTCCCTGGTTTCATACATGACCATGAACCCAAGGGTGTTCACTGCAGCACTGCTCCTTGGGCAAAAGCGCTGAGGACCCGGCATCCTGTGACACAGGGTACAGCGGCTTAGAACTGCTGGGTGGTGCTAGGGATGGAGAAAGTTCTCGGAGGCAAATGAAGTGACAGAGGCAAGTTGCAAAACAAATCACTCAGGACAGTATGCAGTATCCACAGGGAAGATGCCACAGACGTATATTTAGCTGGGCGTCATCCCTACACTCTGGGAGGCTGAGACAGGAGGATTGCAAGTTGGAGCCCAGCCTGAGCAACTTAGTGAGAGCCTGTCTCAAAATAAAAAATTTCAAAAAGCAAACAAGGGCCAGGGATACAGCTCAGCGGCACAGTGGCTGGCTGGCAAGCTTGAGGTTGTGAGTTCAATCCCCAGTACCAAAAAACAAACAAACAAAAAAGCAAACAAAACAATTTATAGGACAGCACCATTGTGGAAAATGACACAATCAGTTTTTCATGAAACAAGGATGATGGTTTTGTTGGGTGATGCGGGGGATTGAACCCAGGGCCTTTTTTTTTCTTGTTTTTTTGAGATAGTTTCTCACTATGTAGTGCAGGCTGGCCTCAAACTCAAAGTGATCCTCCTGCCTCAGCCTCCCGAGTGCTGGGATTACAGGCATGCGCCACCACGGCCAGCTCAAGCATACATTTTATTTATTTGTTTGTTTATTTATTTATTTATTTATTTATTTATTTATTTATTTATTTATTGTGGGTACTGGGGGCCGACCTCAGGACCTCGCGCACCAGCAGGCGCCCGTGCTGCTGAGCGATATCACCGGCCCTTTTCTCGTATGTGGGTTCCGGGAGTCGAACTCGGGCCCTCACGCTTGCCGGGCAGGCGCTTAAGCCGCTGAGCCATCTCACCGGCCCCAAGCATACATTTTAGAAGTGTACAGATTGATGAATTAGTTCCAAATAGATATACCAGTTATCCAGGATCAAAGTTTTTTTTTTTTTTTTTTTAAGGAAAAAACAGTCCCAGCCCTACCCCCAAAATCCCAGGTTGTCATCCCACCTCCCCAAGGTCACCTTGACCTTGACTTCGCAAATGTCGTAACTCTATTTTAACTAACAGCTCTGAATTCCAAAGGTGGACTTGGAAGCTGCCTTTGTGAGCCCCACGGGGGACTGTTAGCATGAGCACCACTCTTTCCCCTCTCTGCTAGAGATAGAGTAAGACCCTGATCTTTATTCTCTGCGCTTTCGGTGAGTGTGAGGGTCTGTGTCTCATTTAAATTAATAGCAGATGTGCAAACACGTGAGCACAAAGCCAGAGGTGACACTGGAACAAGCAGATGGGTGGGTAAAGGGCAGCTAGGTTGCTGGGAACAGGGCAGCAAGGCCCCCAGCAGCTGTCACAGGTAACATAGTCAGAGGGACGCCTCAGCCACAGCTTTGACAGCTGGGTCAAAGCATCAGCCACACACGGAGCTGTTGATACTCAGGTCTGTGGCTTTTTTTTTTTTTTTTCCTTTTCTTCTTTGTAGTATTGGGGATTGAACCTGGGGTCTTTGCAATAAGCCACATCCTGCAACGGCAAGCAGAAACACTGAAATGACACCCAGGATTTGGAGGCAGATTTATTTATGTCAACAGGCACTGATCAGGATCATTCCCAGAATATCAAGCCCCAATCTCTGGTGGTCTAGGGCTTTTATCTGATACACAAGCAGGAAGTACAAAGGAGGTACAATGGAGGTACAAAGGTGAGACAGAACAGCCTGGCAGTTTCTTCTGATTAGCTACCAGGGTGAGATCATCGGTTACAAGGGTAGATTAATGATCATCAGTTTATGAAGCTTGGTACAATGGTACAATCAGGCATCCTGTATATTTGGTTATACTCTCGAGGTTACAGGGGTCAAGAAAGTAAATACAAAGCCATGAAGCAGTTACAGAGCTAGGCAGTTTCAAAAGAACCGAAGTTTTAAAAAGAACAAAGTTTTAATTTTGCTTAGTTCATTGAAAAGAAAGGTTTGTGCTAATATTCTTTGGACAATTGAATGCCAATATCTTGTACCCTGAGTAACTAATTTAAAGATAACAATACTCAGTGTATTAACCATTGTTACCCTCCTATTATGTTGTTTTGAAATTTTGTTCTATTTTTTTCTCTTAAAACAAAACAAAGTTTTAAAAAGAACAATTTCTCTTGTACAGTTTTTCCTTTTCAATCCCAGCCCTTTTCTTTTTTAAATTTTGAGACAGTGTCTCACTAAATTGCCCAGACTGGGCTTGAAGTCCTGCAGTCCTCCTGCTTCAGCCTCCTAAAATGCTGGGATGGCAGGCATGCACCACCATGCTCAACTGATGTTCAGTTATTTTAACCCTATGTAACATCAGTCCCAGATGACAGCAGGCAGCCTTCCAGATGGTCTCCGCTGCCCAGTGGTCACATCTTTGTGCCTCCTCTTCTCAGTCAGGAACCAAAAGAATATGCTATAATTGACAGCAACTGACTTAGGAGTCGTTGTCATATCCTTGGTGTCCTGGGTCACCTGCTTTGGAAACCCAGCCAGCTGTGTGGCCAGACCAATATGCATGCAGACCCTTGGGCCTCAGCCAAGCCTTCTGACCACCGCAGGCCTGTCCATATCTGACCACAGAGGCACAAAAGACCTCGAGCCAGGGGGGTAAGAAAAGAGTCATGCAGAGTCCCACACACACAAAAAAAATTATTTTGCAGTGCTGGGGATTGATCCCAGAGCCTTCACACTAGCTATGTCCCCATCCCTTTTTATTTTTTATTTTGAAACAGGGTCTTACTAAATTTCCCAGGCTGGGTTCGACCTTGCAGTCCTCCTGCCTCAGCCTGCAACAGTGCTGGGATTACAGGCATGCACCACCATACCAGTGTGAGCCCCTGTGAATCTTGCTGGAGGGAAGAGAGGGAGCCTGGGAGAGCTGCCCCAAGATCCAACCCTTCATTCTCCAACCTTGTGAGCACTGGGCCTTAGCCAGGTTGATGAGCTGCATGACTGGGATGTGGCTGCTCGGAAGGGGTGAAGGGGCTCCGAGAGCACGTGGGAATTCAGGCAGAGCTGCTCAACTTTTTCTTGCTCCATGGTCCCTGTGGTGGTCCTAGGAGGCCACCCCTCCAGGTGTTTATGCCCTGTGGTGTTCCCTCCATGGGGACCCTGGGCTTAGCCCGTGGGACATTATCGAGCACATGTACACAGGAGCTTGAATTCTGTATAACCCCTCTCAGGATCCAAGCAGCCACATGGGGAGACCACACAGGGAGAGACCCAGGCCAGCCTCCAGCCACCCCCCAGCATACAGTTATGCAAGTAAACCTATGGTGGATGCTCCAGACCCAGTCACAACCAGACTCCGCAGAGGCAAATGAGCAGAAGAACCACCCAGCAGAGCCCACTCCATACTGGGATCAAGACAAAGAACGAATCAGGTTGCTTGGTGGCCAGGTTTGGGGAAGGCGTGTCTTGCAGGAGTGGGTAGGGGAGACAGATTTCTGCAGCAGGCCTGTGGGCCCTGTTGAGCAAGATGATCTGAACCTGAGAGGTGAGGACAACAATGGATCTTTCAGTGTGACTGCGGGTCAGATGGCCAAAGAGAAATGTTAGGAGTGCCTTAGAGCAGGACTCTGCTGAAACCCCCATCCCCATAGGGCTAAATAAGCACTTGAAATATGGAGAGTGCAACTTAGAAACTGTTGTTTTTAGGGGCTGGGGATATAGCTCAGTGGCACAGCGCCTGCCTCGCAAGCGCGAGGTCGTGAGTTTGATCCCTAGTACCAAAAAAAAAAAAAAAAAAAGTTTCCTTTTTTTTTTTTTTTTTGGTACTGGGAATACGAACTCACAACCTCGCACTTGCGAGGCAGGCGCTGTGCTGCTGAGCTGTATCCCTGGCCCCTTTGTTTTGTTTTTTTTGAGACAGGGTCTTGCTATGTAGTCCAGGCTGTCCTTGAACTCACTATATAGCCCAGACTGGCCTCAAACTTGAGGTGATCCTCCTGCCTCAGCCTCCCAAGTGCTGGGATATAGGCATGCGCCACCACACCTGGTAATTATTATTTTTATTATTTTTTGGATTTTTATAAGTTAATTTCATTTTATTTAAATTTAAATAGTCAATGAGAGGTTGAAGTAGAAGGATTGTAAATTCAAACCCCAACTGGGCAACTTAACGACCTAATGAGAACCTGTCTCATAATTTAAAAAACAACAACACAGGATGGGGGAGGTAGTTCAGTGTGAAGGCTGATAAATAAATAAATACATGGATAAGTATTCAAGTGACTTGTAGCTGCCATATTGGACAATTCAGCTGTGGGCCACTATCTACCAAGGCCACCCGCGGTTCACCTGAACCTGGCACCAAGCAATTGTTTTCTTCTGTAAAGGAATAACTAAATATTTCAGGCTTGGCAGCCATACAGTCCCTGTCACTCTACTCAACTCTGCTTTGGTAGCGAAAAAAGCACCACAGACAATGCATAATTGAATGTGCATGGCTGTGTTGCAATAAAACTTTATTAAATCAGGCAGACACTAACACAGGCCAGGACTTGCCAGCCTCCACTCTAGGAAAGATACTGTTGGCTGAGGGCCCCAACTCTGTAAAGTTAGACGTCAGCTTGTCCAAAATCAATCCATACAAATGAAAGCCAATCTCAAAAGTTATTTTCTTGGGCCAGGCATGGCCGTACATGCCTATAATTCCAGTACTCAGGAAGTTGAGGCAGAAGGATCGCCTCAAGTTCAAGGACAGCCTGGGGGCCGGTGAGATGGCTCAACGGCATAAGCGCCTGCCCGGCAAGTGCGAGGGCCCGAGTTCGACTCCCGGATCCCACATACGAAAAAAGGGCCGGTGATATCGCTCAGCGGCACGGGCGCCTGCTGGAGCACGAGGTCCTGAGGTCGACCCCCCGGTACCCACAAAAAAAAAAAAAAAAAAAAAAAGGACAGCCTGGGCTACATAGTGAGTTCAAGGCCAGTGTGGACTACATAGTGAGACCCTGTCTCAGAAAACCAAAAACAGCAACAACAAACAAATGGGATATCACCTAGAGGCTAGACAAAGGATGGATATAATATCTTTTTTTAATCCAAGTTCATGAACTCCATCAATTTTACCCACAAACCTTTTGGGGGTCCTTGGACCTTAGACGAGGAGCCCTTCCATCAGAGTTAGGTGGACTCATGTATGAGAGCTTTGGGATGCAGGAGTTGTTTTCCCTGAAAAACGGGAGGGCACAAGGTTGGTTCGTTCAGCAGGGGTCTGTTGGGCCAGTGTGAGGGGTGAATGGGGTTTGGCTCCCCGCAAGCTCCTGCTGAAGCCTGACTGCCGTGGGCGCCGTTGGGAGGCGAGGCCTTTAAGACGTGATTAGGCCATTAAGAGAAACTGATGCCTTTAATTAATTAATCAATTTAATTAATGCCCTCAGGTCATTGAGAGAGATACTAAGGGAGAGGATCATCCACTGCAAGAGCAGGTTAAGAGCCAGCTGCACCCACAGGTCCTCACCTCCTCTTGCCTTGCACCTGGGACTTGTGTTCACTCAGCAACCTTCAAGCTCTTTTGCCCCTGGCACAGGGCAGGTTTTTTTTGTTTTTGTTTTTTCTCTTTTTTGTGGTATGGAGGATTGAACCCAGAGCCTTTACGTTGAGCTACATCCCAGCAACATTTTTGTTGTTGTTACTTTTGAGACCAGGTCTTGTAAAGTCACCAAATTGCCCAGGCTGGGCTCAAACTTGTGATCCTCCTGCCTCAGCCTCCCAGAGTGCTGGGATCACAGGTGTGCACCACCATACCCGGCTTCCTTTTTCTTTTTAATGGCTGCATAATGTTTTGTGGGGTGGAACACCCCTTTCATTAATGCATCCCCTATGGATAAAACTGGAGTAGCTTCCCATTTTTTGTGGCTTTTACACAAATAATGATCAAAGACAAGTAAGTAAATAATGATGGGGAGTCTCTGCATGATATGGGTGTGGCTTTAAACGCTGCAGACAGATCTGCCGCAATCTCTCTAAATGGGTAAAACCCAGGGCTGGGTGTGGTGGTGCACACCTGTAATCCCAGCACTCAGGAGGCTGAAGCAGAAGGATCGCTGCAGATTCAAGGCCAGCCTGAGCAACATAGTGAGTTGCAGACCAGCCTGAACTACATACAGACCCTGTCTCAAAAGACAAAAGGGAAACCCCTGGGGATAGACACAGCAATCCCCCCTTGAGCTTCCACCTAACCAAGCTGAGTGTGCTGGAAAGGTGTCTGCCCTGCCCTGTCCACAGTAGCATATTCCCACCAACCGAGCTATGCAGACGCCCTCGGCGCCCACCGCCGTGTGAATGGAGAAAGAAAATACGGCAACGTCTACAATGGTCACCATTCAGCCATAAAGTAAGCAAACAAACAGGGAATTCTATCAACAATGTACACCAACCTAGAGGACATTATGTGAAGCACAGAGAGGCAGAAATCTTTGTGTGATCTCACTGACAGGTGGAATCTTGAAAATCCCAAGTGGGAGGGGGAGATGCCCGTCACCCGGAACCGAGTCAACGTTAGGGAGGATGAATAAGGCTTGGTGCTCTAGTCACAAAGGATGACTGCAGCCAACACTCACACAGTGTGTGTTTCAAAACAGCTAAAAGGGAGGAGGATTTCAAATCACAAAAGAATCATTGCAAAGCATGATAAATGTCTGCAATGATGGATATGGTGACTACCATATTTGATCATCACACAGCATATCCACGTTAGAAGTATGACATTAAAGCCAGGCATGGTGGTGCATGACTATAATCCCAGCACTCAGGAGGCTGAGGCAGGAGGATCACTGTCAGTTTGAGGCCAGCCTGGACTGTATAGGGAGACCCTGTCTCAAAAACAAAAACAAAGCATTGAAGGGTAGGTCTTCTAGGGCTTTGTGGCGTGTCAGGACTTGGATTTTCACTCATTAGATGGCTGAGGCTGTCAGTGAGATACCTAGAGACAAACATGGCTCACCTGGCAAGAGACTGGGGTGGAGGCGGGGCCCAGGGAAGGGGTTACTGCAATGATCCCAGCCACATACACTGGCGGGACAGAGGTGGTCAGAGCCTGGGAAACATGAGCAGCAGAGCCTGCTACGGGGTGGCATGGGGGTGTGAGAAGCAGCCAGATGCCGCAGGGACTGTGGGGTTTGTCCCCAGAGCGCGTGGGTGGCGGGAAGTCTCCTGAATGTCCCGCTCTGTAGCACCTCCGGGCCTTGCACTGCCTGTGCCTCCCACTCCAGCCTTGTTGCACCCCAGTTCCCGGCACAGCCGGCTCAGAGGACACCCTGTATGGAAACTCCTGCAGCCCTGGTCCTGCTCCACCTCAGAATGGACAACGGATAGTCACACCAAGCAGCTACTGCCCAGCAGCAGGAAAGGGGCCTTGACCTCAACCAGCAGCAAATTTGTTGGCAGGAAATGACTTCCGGTTTTTTCCTTCAGTGAACATTTATTGGGCACCTACTGTGTGCCAGACACTGGGAAGGGTGGGGAAGCAGAAAGACAGCTCTGTGCCTTCATGGGGCTCAAGTAGGGGGGAGGATAATCACCAGGAGGGACAGGAGGACAAAGCAGGTAGACAACTGAGAATGGCACTCAGTATTGAGAATGGCAAGTGCAAAGACCCTGGGGCACCTGTGCTGGGATGGTGGCCAGCACTTCCAGGAGATGGTGTGGCCAGAGCTGGGGTGCAGTGGGAGAGCAGGCAGGAGGAAGTGTGGGTGGCATCATGGGGTCTCATGGGCCTGGTGAGCACTTTGCTTCTACTCTGAGTGACAAGGGAGCCACAGGAGGTTCGATGCAGACAAGGGGTTGTATTGTGTTCCTTATTTTGTGATATTTTGACATCTTTTTCTCTTTCTTTTTGAGATGGACGGGGGTGGGGACTCAAGTAATCCTCTTGCTGCAGCTTCCTGAGTAGCTGAGACTGCAGGTGCAAACCACAGCACACAGCCAGTATTTTGACATCCTGAGCCGTGAGGGTCCAGAGAGGCCACCCTCACAGGCCAGCCCTGGGGACCACATATGGTGCCCACCAGTGGTCTACACCAGGCTGATAAGCATTCCAGAAACTTCCTTCTCTCTTGGCCCAGTGCTGAACCATCATCAAAACCACCACAGTTGCCCCGAAACAGATCCTGAAGCCATTTGTGGTTTTGGCTTTTTGTTTTTTTGCCATGCTGCAGACTCAACCCAGGGCCTCAGTCATGCTAGCTAAGCACCGAGCTACTCCCTCGTTTCCCCGCCTTGTGAGATGGTGTTGCTATGTCACTCAGTTGCCCAGGCTGCCCTGGAACTTCGGATCCTCCTGCCTCAGCCTCCTGAGTATCTGGGATGACAGGCCAGCACCACTGTGCCCACTCTGAAGCCTCATTTTTTTTTTTTTTTTTTTTTTTTTGGTCTTTTTGAGACAGGGTTTTGCTATGCAGTTCAGGGTGGCTTTCAACTCACTTTGTAGGCCTCGAACTCACAGCAATCCTCTCACCTCAGCCTCCCGAGTGCTAGGATTACAGACATGCGTCACCACGCCCTGCTGAAGTCATATTTTAACGGCTTTTTAAAAATTTTGGTTTTTTGAGACAGGGTTTCTCTATGCAGCTCAGGCTGTCCTCCACCTTGCAGTGATCCTCCTGCCTCAGGTTACCGAGTGCTGAGATTACAGGCATGCACCACCACGCCCGGCTGCCCTCATCATTCCTAAAGATCCAGGCAGAGAGCCCCTGGCCCCTTCAATCCTCGTGCAGCCTCTGCCTCCTCCCGGAGGTGTCCAACCCGAGTTCCCTCCTGGAGGAGGACTACATTTCCCGTGAGCCTCAGCGCGATACCGCACCTCCCACGCGCTCTGCTCTGCGGGCTCCGTGCCCTTCAGGCGCGGGGCAGCTGCCTGCTCCGCCCCCTGCCCCCACCTCGCCTCCTCGCCTCAAGTCCGCGCCCTGCAGCCAAGCCGAGCGCCGCAGCCTCGCACGGCGAACCTGCCTCAGTTTCTCAGACCGGAGTCCCCGCGAGGCAGCCCGTCCCGCGCGAGCCCCTGTGCGCCACGGCTGCGGGTCCGAGTCGCCGCGCCGCGTGTGTGTCGCCGAGGGGACGCGTCGCAGGTGCCGTCAGGCGATGGAGACGTCCGCGTCGAGGGCGGGAGCCCGCGCTTCCGGGTGTGCCTGCAGCTCGGGGTGGGGGGACCCCGGACGGCAGCCTGGCAGGCGCGCGCGCGTCCGTGTCTAATGCGTCGCTGTCCCTGCCCGGGTTCCAGCCCCAGCTCTGCTCTTTCCGGGCTGTGCGCCGTGGAGCGCGTGACCCCCCCGGCTGTGCTTCAGTTCCCTCGCTGTACAGTGGGTTTGACAAAAGTACCCGACTCCGAGGGCTGTGATGAGGATTAAAAGGTAAAGGTAGAAAGCGTTGAGAACAACGTCTGGCACAGAGTAAACATTCAGAAGAATAAACAAATAAAATAAACGGTGATCATGTGTCTTTTGTTACGAGGCAAGTGTCGTGGTTGTGCAATGTCCGTGAACCTCCTGGGAGAGCGCTGCCTGTGTGTTCTTGGTGTGTCGTGTGTCTGTGTGTGTTTTCGTATGTGATGGGCGGCTAGCTGGGAAGGAGTCTCGGTAGCCTTGGTAACCTTGTGTGAAGTGTGTATTGTGTATTTGCGGTGCGTGTGTCCAAGCCTATCAGGTGTGTGTTGTTCTAGGTCTGCGTTTCATGTGCGTGCCTGTGTATTTTTGTGCAGTGTGTGATTGGGTATATTTGTATGTAATGTGTCTGCATGGGTGAGTGTCATGTATTTGTGTACTTTTGTGTGAGTGGTGTAGCTTTATATGTATGAGTTGTGTGCGTCTGTGGGCATCTACATATGTGATGTGTCTGTGTACTCCGGGGAGTGAAGTGCGTGTGTCATACGTGTCTTCTCTGTGACCATACGCATGCACGTGTTGTGTTCCTGTGCCCTCGCATATATGATGTGCCTGTCAGCATGCTTGTCTGTGTGTCTCTGTGTGTTCCCATATGTGACGTGTATATGTGCGCCTCCGCAAGAGATGTGCCTGTATACTTGTGTGCATGTATGTGCATGCATGTAACACTTGCATCTCTGGGTGTTGTCTCCCATTTGCCTGTTTGTGACTCTGCCTGAGTGTGTCACTGTGGTGTCCAGGTGGATCTTTGTCTGTGGCGCCTATCTGTGGCTTTGGGGACTGACTTTGTCTGTGGTGTGTGTGGGTCTTTGTGAGGCTTCAATGTCCCTGCGTGGCCCTGCACACCCTGCCTGTGTGTTTTCAGTGTGGCCTGTCCCTGCGTCTTTGTGTGTGACGTGTACGTGTCCCCGTCTGCTGATGGCTGTCCACCTTTGTATGTGATGTGCTTGTCTTTGAGAGTCCCTGCGATGTATGTCAGCTCTGTGTGGGCTGCGTGTGCTTGACATCTGCATCTTGGCGTGTAGCACACACGTCTATGCCGTGGCATGTCACGTTGGTGTCAGGGCACTGGGGACACTGGGCCACCCCTCCCATTGCAAGGGTCTGCTGGTCCTGTCTGTCCCCCCCTCCCCTCTCTCCCCTCCCTCCTGGTAGCCAATGCTACCGGGAGCCAGTTGCCATGACAACACTCCATCCTCCCTGCATCCTCCCTCCTCCCACCCTTCTTCTGACAGGCTCTCTGCTCCCCCAATCCGGGTTGTCCTCGGGGGCGGGGCCCTCATTCTCGCCCCCCCATCTTACCCTCCCCCCCACCCCAGCCACCCCGGCTCCCCAGCTCCTCTCCTCTGTCCGCCTCTCCATCCCTTCATCAGTCTGTCCCTTCAAAGAGGGGGAGGGGGGTACCTGAGCCAGCAAGCAGCCCCTCCCTCCCCCGTCCTGCGTCTCCTGCCCCTCTCCTGGGCTGGGGGGAGGCCAGGGTCGTGCGGGTCCCCATGGCCGGGGGCTGAGGGCCCGCCCCCCCTCCTCCCCAGCCGCCACCACCTCCACCTCCTTTCCATCCTCGACAAGATGCCTGCCCCGGGCGCCCTCATCCTCCTCGCGGCCGTCTCCGCCTCCGGCTGCCTGGCGTCTCCGGCCCATCCCGGTGAGTTTGTCCGGCCATCCGTCCGTCCAGGGCCCCCACCCCCACTGCGGCCTGGCTGCTGCTGGGCCCTGTCCGCGGGGCTCCCGATCCGTCACCTGTGCGCGTCTCAGCGCTGCCGAGCCGGGCCTGCGAGCCGCAGGGACGGTGCCTGTGTCGGCGGGGCCTGGGGGAGCCCGGCTGGGGGCTGGGCTGGGAGGGGGCCTGTCCCACAACATGTGTGTTTGTGTGCACGCATGTGTGTGCGCCGGTGTGTGCAGGGAGGCAGGGAGGCCGGGCCTCTGGGAGATTGGGGGCAGAGGGGAGCAATACTATTTCTAAGGGGCGCACAACACAGAGGCTGGCTGGCTTTGGGGGAGACCCAGGGCTTGCAGAGTGTCTCTTCTCAGGGGCTTGGGCTGGAGTAAGAGGACAGGCCTGGGCTCCAAGGGTCTTGAGAAGAGACAGGTCTCAGCACCTCCCGATCGGCGGCGAGGGGGGCAGCACGGGGCAAGAATCTTCCCCCAGTCTGCAGTTGGCGGATCCGGGTGATGAGTCTGCCCGTGGGAGCGCATTATAAATGCTGAAGGCCCCGGGCCTATTACTCCTTCCTTCGGTCCTTATCTGAATTCTTTCATGCCTGGGGTGAAGGGATGCGGTGGGGGGTCCCAGCTTGGGCGAGAGGAAGAACCCCACCCCCAGCCCGACCACCTGGGAAGGCCACAAACTACAACTCCCACAAGGCCCTGGGCCATCTGGCTCTCCTGCCAAGGGGCCCCTGGCTTCAGAGTATCATGGGAATTGTAGTCCAAGATTGACCAGGGTGGAAGGAGCATGGAGTGCAGAAGCCAGGTGCCTGAAGCCCGGACCCCAGCCCAGCCCTGTGCCCACAGATGGATTCGCCTTGGGCCGGGCCCCTCTGGCCCCTCCCTATGCCGTGGTCCTCATTTCCTGCTCCGGCCTGTTGGCCTTCATCTTCCTCCTTCTCACTTGTCTCTGCTGCAAAAGGGGTGATGTCGGTTTCAAGGTGAGGTGCCTGAGGGGCTAACATGTTCCGCCCTCCAAGCCAGGTGTCCGGGGAGGAGGGGCAGCAAATCAGAGCTCACTCTGGCCTGAAGTTATGGCCGCGAGGCCTGGAGCCTTGGGATGTGGAAACCGGGGTGGCACTTGGACTGGGTTGGAGGATATTATGAGCACCATGGGGCGACACACTTATGGGGAGGATGCCAGGGTGTCTCTCAGCCCTGTGTTCTGCTCCTCACCTCCCTGGCCCCAGGAGTTTGAGAACCCCGAAGGGGAGGACTGCTCCGGGGAGTACACGCCCCCTGCGGAGGAGACCTCCTCCTCACAGTCGCTGCCGGATGTCTACATCCTCCCGCTGGCTGAGGTTTCCCTGCCGATGCCTGCCCCGCAGCCTTCACACTCAGGTACTGCCCCACACCCAGGCCAGGGCGCCATAGTCCCAGGGGACAGATGGCTCTGAGCGTCTTCCCTTCAGGGGCCAGGGAGTTGAGCCTGGAAAGGCAGAGGTGGGAGCCCCAAGTTCATGGAAGTAGCCTGCAGAGAGGCAGACAGACATCCTCTTGGTGGAAGCCATTGCTTAATTCAAAACCAGACTTGGAGATTCTTGTGGGGCAATGGATGGTGAGATCAGCCTAGATCTCAATCTCAGAGGCAGCCAATGGGAGGCTGAAATCAAGTCCTAGGAGCTTGGGATGCCAAAGGGAAAGACTGATTGGATGCTGGAATGTTGTGGGCAGCCAATGAGGAGGCTGAGATCCTGTCATGGAATGTTGGAGGCAGCCACTGAAAAGAGATTGGTGTCTGCTTTGACTGGAGTTAACCACTAAGTTGGGGGGGGGGCAGGGTGGTGGCAGCTGGGAGGGAAGAGAGGCTCAGGGGCCTCCCCTTCCCACTCCCCCTCCCCAGACATGACAACCCCCCTGGGCCTTAGCCGTCAGCACCTCAGCTACCTGCAAGAGATCGGCAATGGCTGGTTTGGGAAGGTGAGTGGGGCTGGGTTGGGAGGTAGGGGGTCCGTACAGACCCGGCCTGTGCTCCTGTTCTGTGTCCATCCCCCACCCCCACTCTCACCACTTCTCATCTGCCCCTCCACCCCAACCCTACCCTCTCAGCCCCCCCATCCACCTCACCAGCACCCACCCACCACCTCCCCCACATCTGTCGGTCAGTGCCTCCCTCCTCACTCCATTGACCACACTCCGCCTCGCCATCCTGCTCTCCACGCGTCCGTCCGTCTGTCCATCTTTCCATCGGTCCCTGCGTCCATCGGACTCTGGGCCCGTGAGTCTCTCACCCGCGTCTGGTGGGGGATGGATGAGGGTGGGGGTGTGTGAGGGAGGGTCCTGGAAGGAGAGGGGAGTTATGGTCCCTGGGGCCAGGGCTGTGGACATGGCCCTGTTTGACTCCATCCGGTGCCCCTCGGTCAGGTGATCCTGGGAGAGATCTTCTCCGACTACACCCCAGCCCAGGTGGTGGTGAAGGAGCTCCGGGCCAGCGCCGGGCCGCTGGAGCAGCGCAAGTTCATCTCAGAAGCCCAGCCTTACAGGTATGGGGGCTTCTCCGCCTCATGGGTTCTGGGAGCGTCCAGGTTTGCTCCTCCATGGAGGTAATATTGGTGAGAGGAGAAGTGCAGCACGGGTTCGAATCCTCAGTCTGCCTTTTCCAGGCTGTGCAGCTTGGGTCCAAGGATTTCCCTCCCAGGTTTTCCCAACAAATCTCGGGGCGTGCAGTGCAGTGGAGGTGAGGTGCACTGAGGCTGAGCTGGGGCAGGTGAGCCCAGGAAGCTTGTGTGTCCCTGTGAGTGGGGCACACAGGTGGGGGATGACCTGTGTTAGGTGCATTGTGAGGTATGACTCCTCTGTCATGGGAAGGGTGTGTATGCAGAGAACTCTGATCAGAACTGTTGTAAAAGTGACACAGATGCTGGACTTTGGCATTCCCTTACTCCAAAACCTCCCAGGCTCCCTACTGCCCACAGAGCAAGTTTTGTTCTTCCTTACTGCCGAGAAGCCCTGCACTCTGACCCTGCTCTCTTCCTGCCACTGTCCCCATTGCCCCAGACAGTCTCAGCTCCTCATTGACTCTCCCACACAACAGCCTCTTTCCTGCCTTGGCCTTTGTTTTTGCTGGGGTTTTTTGTTTTGTTTTGTTTTGTTTTGTTTTGTTTGAGACAGGGTTTCGCTATGCAGTTCAGGCTGGCCTTGAACTCATTTTATAGCCCAGGCTGGCCTCGAACTCACAGCAATCCTCCTCCCTCAGCCTTCCCGAGTACTGGGATTACAGGTGTATGCCACCATGCCTGGCAGTTTTTGCTTTTTCCACTGTTTTTTTTCTTTTTTAAATTTTGAGACAGCATCTCCCTAAGTCACTAAATTGCCCAGGTTGGGCTTGAACTTGAAATCCTCCTGCCTCAGCCTCCCAGAGTGCTGGGGTCACAGGTGAGTGCCACCATGATCCACCTTGTCTTGCTTTTTTGCCTGTCTCTCTCTAGATTTGAGCTGGCAACCATAGTTATTTAGATTTCAGCTAAATAGAATGAAATCGAATTCACTCATATCCTAGCCATACCTGCCACATTTCAGGTGCTTCAGCTATAAGTACCCCCATGTTGGATAGCAAAGTTCCAGAGCATTCCACCTTCATAGAAAGCGCTGCTGGGCAGCATAGGTCTACACTGGCAGCTCAGGGTCTGTCTTGTTGCCCTTGCACAAGTGCCATCAACCCTCAGCAGACATTTCCTCAGTGAGTCACAGCCTAAGACCAAATCCCCGTGTGGGCAGCATCTGTAGTTGTGTGACCCTGTGTAAGTCACTTCCCCTCTCTGGGGAATGCTGGGAGGATTTGGTGATGGAAGCGGCTGGGCTTGGCCACAGGTGTGCAGTGACCTCAGGTCCTTTCTACATCTGTCATCCTAGATCTCCTGGCCCCGGCCATTTCTCAGCCCCAGCACATGGCAGGTGCTTATGAACGCTCAGTGATTCTTCACCCAGGTGGGCATGGGAGTCAGGTACCCTCTCCCAGGTGGAGAAGGCTGGAGGGAAACAGCAGAGCTGCTGTTAGAATGCAGAGTGACCCTTGCCTCCTGCTAGGCCTGGGCAGAAAAAGAACTTTTCACACACCCATGGAACTCCAGGCCCTGCATGTGGGTAAAGTCCTTTGTCACTAGAGTCTACTGAACAACTATTTATCTACACAATGGGGACACAGCTGGGAACAAACTGTCCCAAAACTTCATCCCAGCGAAGGGCGCCATACCTAGCAGAGGAGACATACAGATATAAACAACTTGTCAGATGTGGTGGTCCACACCTGTAATCCCAGCACTCTAGGAGGCTGAAGCAGGAGGATTACAAGTTGGAGCCTAACCTGAGCAACTAAGTGACTTAGCAAGTCCCTGTCTCAAAATAAAAATAAATAAATAGGGCTGGGAAGGTAGCTCAGTGCAGAGTGCCCTGGGTCAATCCCCTGTCCTGAAAAAAAAAAAAAAGAAAGAAAGAAAGAAAGAAAGAAAGAAAGAAAGAAAAAAACAAAAGAGAAGTAAATGATTAAATTTTCAAAAGAGAAACTAGCTCAGCAGCACAGTATCTGCCTGGCAAGTACAAGGTTGTGAGTTCGATTCCTAGTACCATTAAAAAAAAAAAAAGGAGAGAGAGAGAATAAGTGCTGTGAGGAAACGTGGCGGTATGTGACAGAGACAGGGACCTCTTTGGCCAGGAACATCAGTGGGGCGGGACTGACTTGGAGGCCTCAGCCATGCAAAACAGTGGGAAGCGTGTTTCAGGAAGAGGGAACAGCAAGTGCAAAGCTGGGAGACAGGAGACACTGGGGGAGCCTGAGCACCCCAGAAGTACAGTGAGGACAGAGGGCAAAACTGGAGGCAAACATATTCAAATAAGAAGAGCAGAGCCAGCCAGGACCTCTCACCCAGCGCCAACTCCTCTCTGATCCCTGTTCTGCAGAGGAGGGAAACGTAGGCAGGGAGGGGTGCACAGGCACCGGAAGAGTTGGGCTCAGGGTTCAAACCTACAGTGTGAGGGTGCAGGAGGGACATCAGGCCCAGCACTAGGGGGCAGTGAAGCTCCCTGGGGAGATGGTGCTGAAGCTGGGGTGGGCAGGACTTGGTGAGGGGAGGGGCCCTCCACAAAGCCCTGCAAGCACAGGGCATAGGGAGTCTGGGGCAAAGCACGGCGGTGCCAGACTGGGGGCAGTGACATCAAGGAGCCAGGCCTCTGTGTGGCACCGGGGAGCCACAGAGGGTTGTGCACAGGTGAGTGGCAGAGGAGGGACCAACTGCAGGCCAGGACTGTGGGGATGGGGAGGAGGGGACAGAGAAGGGTAGAGTAGGATGAAGACTGGGGGTGAGGAGGCAGACAGCAGTCCTTGAGGGGCCATGCTGGGATGGGGGGCACGTGGGGTGGGCAGGGCTGCTCCGAGGGGGCCAACTGAGCCCACAGTGGTTGCCATTGCAGTTTGGCTCCGCTGGGTGGTGGGGTGGGGCCTTCTCCCCTCACAAGCCACCTCCCCCCAGGAGCCTGCAGCATCCCAACGTCCTCCAGTGCCTGGGCTTGTGTGTGGAGACGCTGCCCTTCCTGCTGATTATGGAGTTCTGCCAGCTGGTGAGGGCCCCGCACCCCGGCATCTCTCTTCTCAGAGACACCTCTGTGGCTTATGCTACCCTTTCTCCAGCACTGGCTGCACGTGTGGCCCCTGAGCTAGCAAGTGAGGGGGTTCTGGTATCATCCTCTTTGAGCAGAAAGGCCCCCATCCTTGCTTTGGGGAGGTGCTGCTGTGCTGACCCGGGCCTGCCTCCCTCCCAGGGAGACCTGAAGCGGTACCTCCGGGCCCAGCGGCCCCCCGAAGGCCTGTCCCCCGAACTGCCCCCGCGGGACCTGAGGACACTGCAGAGGATGGGCCTGGAGATCGCTCGGGGGCTGGCGCACCTGCACTCGCACAACTACGTGCACAGGTGAGCAGGGTCACAGAGGAGCTACCCGGGCAGGAGGGGGAGGACAGGGAGGCAGAGAAGGTGGGGGAGAAGACAGTGGGAGCCAGAAGAGGAGGTGGAGTCAGGCGATGTGGGGGAGGAGCCAGGCATGGAGGGGGTGGAGCCAGGAAAGGAAAGAGTGGAAAGTCTGGTTAAAGGGGGAGGAGCCAAGAGAGGAGGGGGAAGAGTCAGAAGAGTCCGCTAGGGAGAGGGGGAGGAGCCAGGAGAGGCAAAGAATTCAAGGGAGGAGGAGGAGACAGAACGGGGGAGGAGTCTGTGGGAAGTGGGCGTGGTGTCCTGCATTCACCCTACCACCTCACCCCAGCGACCTGGCCCTGCGTAACTGCCTGCTGACTTCCGACCTCACGGTGCGCATCGGAGACTATGGGCTGGCGCACAGCAACTACAAGGTGGGGCCGCTCTCCGCGGGGTGGGGTGAGGTAGGGTGAAGTGGGGAGGCCCTGGCCCACCTGACCCGTTCTCCCCCCCAGGAGGATTACTACCTGACCCCCGAGCGCCTGTGGATCCCGCTGCGCTGGGCGGCGCCCGAGCTCCTAGGGGAGCTGCATGGCACCTTCATGGTGGTGGATCAGAGCCGTGAGAGCAACATCTGGTGAGCCCCAGTCCGAGTGCGGGAAGGTCACAGATGCCTCCCCTAGGGAAACTGAGGCTGGGGAGGTGTAGGGCCCCCCGGGCAGGCCAGGGCTGGACTGAAGCCTCCACCCCTCTGTTCCCTGCAGGTCTTTGGGGGTGACTCTATGGGAGCTGTTTGAGTTTGGGGCACAGCCCTACCGCCACCTGTCAGATGAGGAGGTCCTCGCCTTTGTTGTCCGCCAGCAGCACGTCAAGCTGGCCCGGCCAAGGCTCAAGCTGCCCTACGCGGACTACTGGTGAGGGCCAGGCTCTAACCCCGAGCCCTTGACCTCCCCACACTACCCCAGGGTGGCCCCAGGACCCCCTACTTCTTTCTGTGCCACCCACAATCTATTGCACCCCTCCACACTACCCCAAGAATAGAGAAGGGTCATCCTCACCCTCTCTGCCAGCATCTGCTACTTGGACAGGGGAAACCGAGGCAGGCAGTGGCAGAGCTGGGATCGAAGTGTGGTGACACTAACTCTAAAGGCCCCTACTGCTTCCTGTGTCTGATACCAGAACTCACAGACATTTCATTATGTGTCTCCCTGTCCCTCTTCCTCCAGTCCTCTCTCCCCTGTCTGGGCCTCTGTCCCACCTCTAGATTTCTGTCCCTCTCTCTCTCAGGGTCTCTGTCCCCTTCTCTGGGTCTCTGTCTTGCTCATTCTTACCTTGCTTCTGCCCCCCAGGTATGACATCCTGCAGTCTTGCTGGCGGCCCCCTGCCCAGCGCCCCTCGGCCTCTGATCTCCAACTGCAGCTCACCTACTTGCTCTCTGAGCGGCCCCCCAGGCCTCCACCCCCACCCCCCCCACCCCGAGACGGTCCCTTCCCCTGGCCCTGGCCTCCATCACACAGTGCACCGCGCCCAGGGACCCTCTCCTCACAGTTTCCCCTTTTGGATGGCTTCCCTGGGGCAGACCCCGATGATGTGCTCACGGTCACCGAGAGCAGCCGTGGCCTCAACCTTGAGTGCCTGTGGGAGAAGGCCCGGCGTGGGGCTGGCCGGGGTGGGGGAGCACCTGCCTGGCAGCCGGCATCGGCGCCCCCAGCCCCCCACGCCAACCCCTCCAACCCTTTCTACGAGGCGCTGTCCACGCCCAGTGTGCTGCCGGTCATCAGTGCCCGCAGCCCCTCGGTCAGCAGCGAGTACTACATCCGCCTCGAGGAGCATGGCTCCCCGCCCGAGCCCCTCTTCCCCAACGACTGGGACCCCCTGGACCCAGGCGTGCCTGCCGCTCAAGCCCCCCAGGCCCCCTCCGAGGTCCCCCAGCTGGTGTCCGAGACCTGGGCCTCCCCCCTCTTCCCTGCGCCCCGACCCTTCCAGGCCCAGTCCTCCACATCCGGCAGCTTCCTGCTGAGCGGCTGGGACCCCGAGGGCCGGGGCGCTGGGGAGACCTTGGCAGGAGACCCCGCCGAGGTTCTGGGGGAGCGGGGGACAGCCCCATGGGCCGAAGAGGAGGAGGAGGAGGGCAGCTCCCCAGGGGAGGACAGCAGCAGCCTTGGGGTTGGCCCCAGCCGCCGGGGCCCCCTGCCCTGTCCCCTGTGCAGCCGCGAGGGGGCCTGCTCCTGCCTGCCACTGGAGCGGGGAGACGCTGTGGCCGGCTGGGGGGGCCACCCTGCCCTTGGGTGTCCTCACCCCCCAGAGGACGACTCATCCCTGCGAGCAGAGCGGGGCTCCCTGGCCGACCTGCCCCTGGCCCCCCCCGCATCAGCCCCCCCAGAGTTTCTGGACCCCCTCATGGGGGCCGCAGCACCCCAGTACCCCGGGCGGGGGCCACCTCCCGCTCCACCGCCCCCACCGCCACCTCCCCGGGTGCCCGCAGAACCGGCCGTGACCCCCGAACCTCCGTCGGCCGTGGCCAGTCCAGGCTCAGGCCTATCGTCTCCGGGCCCCAAGCCGGGAGACAGCGGCTACGAGACCGAGACCCCTTTTTCCCCCGAGGGAGCCTTCCCAGGTGGGGAGGCAGCCGAGGAGGAAGGGGTCCCTCGGCCACGGGCTCCCCCCGAGCCACCCGACCCAGGAGCGCCCCGGCCACCCCCAGACCCGGGTCCCCTCCCACTCCCAGGGACCCGGGAGAAGCCAACCTTCGTAGTTCAAGTGAGCACCGAGCACCTACTGATGTCCCTGCGGGAGGATGTGACAAGGAACCTCCTAGGAGACAAGGGGGCGACACCCCAGGAAACAGGACCCAGGAAGGTGGGGAGAGGCCCTGGGAACAGAGAGAAAGTCCTGGGCCTGAACAGGGACCTGCCAGTCCTGGGCGGCGGGAAGAAAGCCCCAGGCCTAAGCCTTCCCGTGAACGGGGTGACAGTGTTGGGGAACGGGGCCCAGAGAGCCCCAGACATCGAGGAGAAGCCTGCAGAGAACGGGGGCCTGGGGTCCCCAGAGAGAGAAGTGAAAGTGCTGGTGAATGGGGAGCTGACGCCACCAAGGAGGGAGAAGGCCCTGGAGAATGGGGAGCTGAGGTCCCCAGAAGCCGGGGAGAAGGTGCTGGCGAATGGGGGACTGATACCCCCCGAGATCGAGGAGAAAGTCTCAGAGAATGGGCTCCTGAGGTTCCCCAGGAACACGGAGAGGCCGACAGAGACTGGGCCTTGGAGAGCCCCAGGGCC
Organism: Erethizon dorsatum; assembly: GCA_028451465.1. Classification (NCBI taxonomy): domain Eukaryota; kingdom Metazoa; phylum Chordata; class Mammalia; order Rodentia; family Erethizontidae; genus Erethizon; species Erethizon dorsatum. Next base: position 109,044,729 of record CM051834.1, on the reverse strand, counting down.
CCGGGAGAAGACGCCAGAGAGTGGGGGTCCACCCCCCGAGACCCTGCTGGAGAGAGCCCCTGTGCCCAGCGGGGTAGCCTTGCCCCAGAACGGCTTGGAGACAGCCCCTGGCCCCCTTGGCCCAGCCCCCAAGAGCGGGATGCTGGACCCCGGGACGGAGAGGAGAGCCCACGAGACTGGGGGGGCGCTGAGAGCCCCCGGGGCTGGGAGGCTGGACCTCGGGAGTGGGGGCCGAGCCCCAGTGGGCGTGGGGATGGCCCCCGGAGGCGGCCCCGGAAGCGGCGTGGACGCAAAGGCCGGATGGGTAGACAGCACGAGGCCACAGCCACTGCCACCGCTGCCTCCTCCGGAAGCCCAGCCGAGGAGATCGGAGCCAGTGCCCCCGAGAGTCAGGCCGGAGGTGGCCCCCGAGGAAGAGCCCGGGGTCCCAGACAGCAGGGCCGGCGGAGACACGGCACCCAGCGGAGACGAGGACCTCTCCAAGCCCGAGAGGAAGGGCCCCGAGATGCCACGACTGTTCCTGGACTTGGGACCCCCACAGGGGAACAGCGAGCAGATCAAAGGTGAGGAGGCTTGGGGAGGTGGGGACTGGTACCTTCTGGGGTGGGTGTGGCAGTGGGGATGCCAGGTCAGGCTGCCATATCCGGGCACAAATCCTGGCTCATTCCCTTCTCTAGTCTGCAGTCTTGGGCAGACGTATTTGCTGCTCTGTGACTCAGTTTCCCTGTCTGCCAAGAACAGGTGACCAGTTTAGGATGGCTATGAGGGTTGAGTTAGGGTCCAGGGACCGAGCCTCAGTCAGGAGCTGCTGTTACACGATCCATCTAGCCCAGGGGTCCCAGAGTCAGACACCAGACGGTACCAGCAAAGGGTGAAGTGGGCTGAGGAAGAGAGAGAGAGAGTGGGGAGAAAGGGCCTTGTCTACAGGGGGCTGTCACATCCCAGGAAGCCCACCCAGAGTTGCCAAATCTGCTGCTTTTCCTTTTGAAACCAGAGCTCTGGTTCCAACCAATTCCAACGAAGCCCAGGTGTACGTGTGAAGGGGCAGGCTGCTGGCTTGTGGTCTCCGCTTTAAACTCTCCAGCAAGCCAGGCTGTCTGCCCAGCATGTCACGCTGCCAGCAGCATGGTGGTGAGGGTCAGGGGGCTTTGCCACAGAGTGGTGGTCCAAGAGTAGATAAATGGAGAGGAAGGACGAACAGCCCTATGTGGGAGGAAGCCCGATTTCCTTAAACACCGTGTGACAGTTACCAGTGCTCGTAACCTCCCAGCCATGCTGAGTCTCCACTGACCAGCGGGGCCTACAGCTTGGGCAGCAAGGGCCAGGACACGGGCTGTGACAGGCTTCGGAGATGTACTGGGGCGTTTGTGACCAGCTCTGTCTGAAGACACTGGGCAGCATGATTGTGTTAGTTGATGAGCAGCCAGGATACCTCAGAGGATCTGTCAGGTGGGGGCTGCTGGGGAGAAAAGGCTGGGAATGGCATTTTTCCATCCGGAGAATTCCTATTCATTGCCTAAGGGGAACTTAAGTTCCCCTTCCCTGGGAAGCTGGCCTGGCTACTGAAGGCTGTCACTGTGTCCTTTCTCTGGGCACTGTGGGCACCCTCTCTGCTGCATGCCTTTGACCCCATCATCTGAGGTGCTTGGTCAGGGAAGGTCTCAACAGGAAGGGGACTTCTGAGAGAAGTGAGGGAGAAGAGGTGTGCACCTGAGTGAGGGAGCTAGGTGGGCACCTGGGGCAGTGGTGTTGCAGGGAGAGGGCACCAAGATGGGCACTAGTTTGGCATGCTCAGGGCACAGCTATCCTCTCTCCCCCCTCTCCGCCCTCCTCATCCCCACTGTCATCCCCCACAGGGCCTGGCATACAGTTGGCTCCCTTTCATCTGCCAGTGAGAATGCGGGCTCAGAGGGGTGGACCTGCTTGTCCAGGGACACCACAAGGGAGGACAGGTTTGGGTTGGAAGTTAGTTACCCTCCTCTAGGGTCCTGAAATCCTTTGCTCCCTGCAGGCTGAGACTGGAGAGCTGGGGCAGAGTAGGGCTTTGGAGATGGGTAGATGCCACAGCTTTGGCCAGCAAGGGCCAGCGAGGGGAAGTACTTGGCCAGAGTCACACAGCAGGGAACATCCCATTGGCAGGGCCAGCGCCCAGTGCCTGCCCTGCTGGGAGATCTCCGAGGGCTGGGAAGGCCCAGAGCCCGAGGACCAGCAGGACTTGAGCCAGAAAAGGGAACAGCATTGCAGAGGCTCAGAGGATATGGCTGGATGAAGGCCAAGCCAGGAGGTGGTGTCAGAGACCACTGTCAGCCAGATGTGGCGGCCAGCCTGCTGGGCTGTGGGAGAAGCCGGGCTTTAGGCCCTGGGTCCTGCGGCATCGTGGGGAGACAGAGCATTGGAGTGGGACAGAGAGGAGGGCCTGCCTCAGTTTCCCCGACGGCTCACGCTCTCTCCCCCGCAGCCAAGCTCTCACGCCTGTCGCTGGCGCTGCCGCCGCTCACACTCTCGCCATTCCCGGGCCCGGGCCCGCGGCGGCCCCCGTGGGAGGGCGCGGACGCCGGGGCGGCTGGCGGGGAGGCCGGCGGGGCGGGGTCGCCGGGGCCGGCGGAGGAGGACGGGGAGGACGAGGACGAGGAGGAGGAGGACGAGGCGGCGGGCGCGGCAGCGGGGCCGCGGGGCCCCGAGAGGACGCGGGCAGCCCTGGTGCCCGTCGTGGTGAGCAGCGCCGACGCGGACGCGGCCCGCCCGCTGCGGGGGCTGCTCAAGTCTCCGCGCGGGGCCGACGAGCCCGAGGACAGCGAGCTGGAGAGGAAGCGCAAGATGGTCTCCTTCCACGGGGACGTGACCGTCTACCTCTTCGACCAGGTGGGTGCTGCAGGCGCGGGGCGCGGGACACGCGGTGGGGTGGGGCCCGCGGGGAGGCGACGCCTGGGGTCCGCGCGGAGGAGAACGTTGCCCAGGACTGGGAGGGAAGCGTGCTCCCGGGTGGGCGGGGCCCGGGTCGACCACGGCCCTGAGGGCGGGGTCTGAGGGGCGTTCCCGGTGTGGGGGCGGGGCCTGGGTGGAGGCCGCGCCTTAAAGGGCGGGGCCTGGAGGGAAGCTTACACCAGAATCGGGCGGGATCTGGAGGCAGGTCACACTTAAAATGGGAAGGGGCCTGGAGGGAAGCTTAGTCTAGGAAGACAGGATGAGAGCCGGGAAGGGGCCAAGCCTAGAGCCTGGAGCAAGAGTGGGACCTGGAGTGGTGGCGGGGCCTGTGGGGTGGTGGGGGTCCGTAGAGAGAGGAGAGGGCTGCAGCGTGTGGGCGGATCTGAAAGGAAATGGAAATAGTGGTTAGTCAGGTAGCGGAACCTGGAGTGCCTAGGGAGAAAGAGGTATAGCCTGATAGTGGGGCGGAACCTAGTGCGATTTGGGGCGGAGTGTGTCGATGGGACCCCTAATGGCCTTAGGGGCTGTTAGAGTGGATCTTACCCAAGAAGGGTTTAAGCGTCGTGGCAGGTAGTATTAAGATATTTAACCACTCAGGAGGCTGAGGCGGGAAGGTCGCTTGTGTCCAGAAATTCAAGGCCAGCCTGGGCGCTACAGCGAGATCCCGTGTCAAAAACTAAAACAAAAACAAAAAAACTTCTGAGGTGGGATCAGGAATGGGTGGAACAACTGACTGGGGCTGAGGGCTGAGTTAAGTGTAGCTGGAAGCCGGTCGTCGTGGCACACGCCTGTAATCCCAGCACTTGGGAGGCTGAGGCAGGAGGATCGCCAATTTGAGCCCAGCCTGGGCAATTTAGCGATACCCTGTCTTAAGAGGAGCTGGGGGATAGTGTTGAAGAGAGAAAGGGAGGGCGAGGTGGTGCTTGTGGACTGGCGCTGTCTAGATGAACCTGGCGGGGGATACTACGGTGAAGAACTGGGTCTCAGGCTGGGGCCAGGGCCACTGGGAATGAGGTCTCCTCTGAAGGCGGGGTGTGCGGAGGCTGGGGAGGGATCTGGAGGGCCATGCAGCAGGTGGCCCAGATCCGGAGGCTGCCAGCTCTGAAGGGGATGGGCGGGCCCGCAGCCAGATGAGGAGCCGGCCGGGGAAGGCAAAGGCGGCCGGGGTCTGGAGGGCAGGTGCCGGGCTGCGGCCTCCTCTCCGCGGTTGTCCATCGGATGCCAAGGGCCCAGGAGTGCCCGCGGGACGGGCGCTTGCGGGGGAGGTGGTGCGCGGGATATGACAGTTCGCGCCCTTGAGAATCCCCTCATCTGCCTCTGCAGGAGACGCCAACCAACGAGCTGAGCGTCCAGGGGCCCCCCGAGGGGGACACGGACCCGTCAACGCCCCCAGCGCCCCCGACGCCTCCCCACCCCGCCACCCCCGGAGATGGGTTTCCCAGCAACGACAGCGGCTTTGGTGAGGGGCTGGGCGCCCTCCGCGGGCAGGGGCGGGGCCGAGGTGGGCGTGGTCTCCGGCGCAGAGGGCCTTTTGGGGCGGGGCCGACGCCGAGCCTTGATCCCGCTCTCCTCTCCCCTAGGAGGCAGTTTCGAGTGGGCGGAGGATTTCCCCCTCCTCCCCCCGCCAGGGCCCCCCCCTGTGCTTCTCCCGCTTCTCCGTCTCGCCTGCGCTGGAGACCCCGGGGCCCCCCGCCCGGGCCCCCGACGCCCGGCCCGCAGGTACGGCGCCCCACTTCCGATCAGTGTCCCCGTGTCAGCCTCCCTCTCGCCCCTCCCAGAATTTCCCTGCCTCTTGCTTCTCAGCCTTTTTCCCCGGCACCCGAGTCACCACTGACCCCTGTCCAAGTGAGGTCCATCAGACGTCCCCTCCCAGCCTAGTTTCCCCTCCTGTAAGGATCGTACACGCACTCGTGCCCATCTCTGTCCCATTTCTGGGCTCGAGCCTGGCAGATTCGTTCGTGGGGGCGCGCGGATCTGGCAGACAATTAGAAAGGACACGACCACCAGTGAGTCCATGACAGCCGGGACAACGCGCCACAGAGTAGCAGGCAGGGTGCTGGCCACGCTCGGGCCGTCTGAACCTCACGATAAGCCCGGGGGATCCCATTTTACCAAAGGAAAAACAGCCTAGAGAGGAGGGAGGAGCCGGGGTCCGGGCTGCTTTGCTGGCCCTGGGTCCCTGCAGACGCCGTAGTCCTCCCCTGCCGCTCCCCTTTCCTCTGGCGCTGCATGTGGCACTAATCCCCAGGCTACCTTGGCAGAGGGTCAGGGCCTTCTTAGTACTGACCGCGGGTGCCACAGCCACTGGGAGGACTGGCAGGCGGGACTGGCCTCTCTGCTGCCCTCTGCTGTCCCCTGGAGGACACCTCGGCACACAGGGTCCCTGGAGAAGGGCTGGGAAGGTAGAAGTGCAACTGGGCCTTGCCATGGAGGATTCCGTTTCTACTTCCCTAAATGTCACCTGAGTCCAGGTATTGCCCCCCATTCGTGGGCTGTGTGACCTGGGGCAAATCACTTTCCCTCTATGTGCTTTAGTTTCCTCGCCCATGGATTGGGGATGATAAAAGGACCCAACTCCTAAGAGGACATTAAATAGCTTAATCCCCCCATGTTTGCAGCATGGGGCCTGGCCATGTACCAGTGGCCTCTGGTCATTAGCTGTCATTACGCTTCATTGGGTGGGCGTTTCTTGAGTGACCGATGTGCGGAGTCCCGCCTGCCTCTGCCTCCACTGACCATACAAGAACAGCCACAAATGCAGGGTTGCTGGAAAAGCAGATGAGAAGAGGAAAGGCCTCTTTTTTCCCAATAGCAGTGTCACCCAGCCAGGGACTTGAAGGCTGGTTGTCGTTAACTGGATGATGGGGAAGAGGACAGTGTGCTGGCAGAGAACAGCTTGCACTAAAGCCCAGAGGCAGGCTGGTTCCAGGAACAGGAGGCCAGGGTGGCCGCTGGGGAAGGATGTGCAGTGGGCCGGGGGCTGGGCTTTGTCCTGGGCACTAGGGACCCATGGAGGACTGTATGCAGGGAAGGGGCCTGGTGCCACATGGGGCTGAGGAGGGGAGAGTGGAAACTGGGTGGCTGGGGAGAGGCTGGGGACAGGGTGGAGGGACAGGGCTGGGGCTGACTCTTGGCTGTGTCCCCAGACTTGCCCCAAATGTCACTGCTCCCTGACACCCTATTAGGGCCCCCATGAAGGCAGGGTGGGGTGGGTCCAGGACGTGGGGATAAATGGTGAGTCAGGGCTGAGGCTGGCAGGGCCAGCCTTCGAGGATGACCTCGGTTTTAGTCACCAGGAGCCAAGACAGAGGGCCTGGTCCTGTGAAACTCCAAATCCCTGCACTCGGCAACAGATACTAGGAAGCCGCTGAACCCACCTGTCTGCCCAGGTCATGGCGGGGAGCTGCTATGCCCAGCCGAGTGACGAAATCACGTGTCCCAAAGTCTCCCCACTGCTTTGAAAAGGAGCCAGGGCCCTGCTTCCCACTGAGGCTGGGGCAGGGATTGAGGAGCACTGAGCTTTCTTATACTGTAGAGGAGCAAGCAGACAGGGGACACTTCCACAGTGATGGGGCCACCCCAGAGTGACACTCAGAGGGAAGTGAGCAGCAGCCCCGGGGGCCAGGGTGACTGCGTGACTGGGGTGATCAAGGAAGGCCTCTGCCAAAGGCACGCTGCAGCAGGGAGCTGAGCTGTGCAGGCAGTGGGAGCGGTACTGGCAAAGGCCCTGAGGTAGGCTGTGCTCAGAGCCTTGCAGGAACAGCGTGGTGGCCAGTGTGGCTGGAGTGGAGGGGCCCATGGAAGGCAGATGGTGGGGTGGACATGGGCCTTGAAGGCCACATTTGCTTTCACTCTGAGCCATCGGAAGCCGGTAGCCTGTCCCTGCATAATCCTGTGTCTCTACATTCTCTCCATCCTCAGGCCCCGTGGAGAACTGATTCCCCAAAGACCTGACCCCCCCGCACCCCCAGAAGAGGGGCTGAGAGTAGAATCCTCTGTGGATGACAGAGCCACTGCCACCACTTCAGACGCCACCACCACCGCCTCCGGGGAGGCTCCCGAGGCTGGGCCCTCCCTTTCCCCCACCACGTGCCAAATGGGAGGCCCTGGCCCCCCGCCCCCCAGCCCCCCGGAGGGCTCCCTAGACCCCCCAGACCCCCTCGGTGCCAAATGAGGCAGGAAGCCCCTCGCCCCTCCCTGGAGAGCCGCCTTTCTCAGAACTGAACTGAACTCTTTGGGGCCTGGAGCCCTGGGCACAGCGGAGGCCCCTCCTCACCCACTCCTGCCCCGCGTGTGCAGGAGCTGCAGGCTTCGGGGACCTGGACCCCATCTCCATCTCCCCTGACCTCCCCAGCCCAGCCCCTGGAGGGGCCTCTGATTCAACCTTCGCGTGGCATTTTCACATTATTTAAAAAAGACAAAAACAACTTTTTGGAGGAACATGGAGCCTGTGTGTGTTTTGGGTGGACGCAGGGAGAAGACACTGTCTGAGGGGCTCCTCAGGCCGTGGTGGGGGAGCCTCTCCTGGTCCCTGCTCTGGGTCCAGAGTCCAGAGTTCAAGACTCCCAACTTCTCCCAGCACTCGGGAGGCTGAGGCGGGAGAATTGCCAAGAGTTTGGGGCCAGCCTGGGTTACATAGTGAAACCCTGTCTCAAAAAACAAAGGACTCCCAACTTCCGCAGCAGCCTCAACTGACCAGGAGGCCATGAGGAGCGGCGAGGCTGGGCGAGGTGGTCAGCTGTGGTGGGAGCCATATTTCCACAGGTGGCTACAGGCTGTCCCAGGACCGAGGCGGGTGACAGGGATCAGAAATGACCTGCTGATGCTCATATTGAACCATGACAGTGTCCCAGACACCTTTTCAGACTGCCATTGTCTGTCCTCGAAGGTCAAGGTTGACATCCCTGCCTGTGGTTGCACTGCCCCAGTTTACCCACTTTTCCATGTGACTCCTGCCTCCCTGCCATCCTCGTCTCTGCGCTGATTTCTTGTGTTCTGCCCTGTGCTGCTGCGCTGCTCTGCCTGGTTTTGGTCTCCGTCCCTGGTGTTTGCTGTCCATCCAGGGCTTCTCTCTTCCTCCCTTTCTGTCTTTCTGCCTTGAGGTTTGTGTCTGTCCCCTTGTTTCTGCCTGCACCTCTTTCCCTGTACTGGCACCTACAAACCTTTTGGTCTCGGGCCTGGCTGTCCCCCGTCGCCTGGGACCAGATTGACTAGCACGTTAGAGATAGCTGGATGGCAGAGGAGGAAAGGGCAAGAAGGGAACCCCTGAGACTCTTAAGTTTAGGAATTAAGGTGGTGAGGGCATTATAGTCACATGAGTCTCCGGCAACTGAGAGGGAGAGGGACGGATTTTGCCTCTTCAGCCATAGTCACTGCTAGTGCACATGGTGGCACTTGATATAATCTTCAGTATCCCTGCCCAGAGCAGGAATGCAGGAAGTGAGCTGGGGTGGCCCAGGGTCCTGGTCCCTGGGTCTGAGGGAGGCTGGGCCTAGACCCCTGGTTCTGAGGAGGGAGGGTATGAGGGAGGATGTGTGCATTAGTTCACTGGAGCTAATGTAATGTACCTGAAGTCTGGGGTCTTAAAGCACAGAAATGCACTGTGTCAGCTCTGGAGGTCTGAAGTTCAGATGAACACCGGCAAGGTGGCTTCCCTCTGCACTCTGAGGGAAGTCTGCTCCCTGTCTTTCCAGCCCTGGCTCCTGGCACTTTGCTGGTGATCCTCGTGGTCCTGGACTTCAGACACTTCGCCCCATGTCTGCCTTCGTCTCCCCATGGCACTCTCTGGTGTGTCCATTTGTCTGGTTTTGTCCGTTTTATAAGGCTAGCAGTCTAGTATTGGATTGGGACCGACACTAATGACTTCGTGTCAACTAACATCTGCAATAACCCCATTTCCAAATAAGATTGCATTCTGAGCTGAGGCTGGTGGGGTTCAACATAGGAATCTCCTGAAGACACAATTCGACCTGTAAAGGAGGGTTGGGGGGTGGGGTCCTGGGCGAGGAGGGAGCTGGAACCCAGACTTCTCAGTCCTGGGGAGAAGATGGGAAGGTAGAACTGAGGGCAATTGACGTGACTGCAGTCTGGCTCGCATGTTCCATGGGCATCTGCAGATTTGGCAAAAACATAACTGCTGATTTCCACCAAAAAAACCCCTCCCTTTGGAACACAGCAGTCAGTGGAATTGCCACTCAGCTGGTGGTTCCTGTTCCAAAGCATTTGACGTGGGTCCAATCCTCCCCGCCCCCCCCTCGTCCTGGCGGCTCTGCCCGGGGGCGCCGCGCAGCCTGCCGGGAATTCCGGTCCGAGGCCTCGCGGGGTGGGACGCCCCTTCTACAAGGGCGGCAGTCATCCCGCTATTGCGGAGCTGAGACCAGCACCGAGGCTGAGACTTACTCCCCACCATCCCGCCGAACTCGGCAATTGGTGGCTCCGCGTCACGCGACGCCGGCCCATACCTCGCGGCAGGCTTCCGGGCGCCCGGGCGCGCCGGGAGCTGTAATCTCCCCGGAGACCCACGCGGCTCTCGAGGCGACTCTCCCAAGCAGACAACGCACGCGCCCTGGAACCCACCAGCCCGCCGTTGAGGGCACTATAGAGACCCCACGCACAGAGCAAAAGGGCTGAACCACTCTTGGGCGCAGAGCTGTCCCACCCGAAGACCTCGTCTTCAAAGATGTGGGCCTCACATTGCAGACACTGTCACATTCCCAGGAATAACACTGGGAAGGCAGTCCCTCGGCATAACCCCCATAGGAGACTCAAAGTGGTGGCGAAGCCTACCTCCAAGGTATTGGCCCACGGTGCTATCCCTGCCCCGCAAATGAGGCGTCCTCTGTGCTTGATGTGTCCCTTCCAGGGACAATGCCCAGTGCAGCCTGCTGACCCGGACTCAGTTCCTCAAGACCCCACCCCACGCCTACCCACCCCGTCCTCTGGTGCTCTTTGGCCTGTTTCTCTCCATGCACTGGCAGGGTGAGGCTGGCCACTGCCGGCAAGGTGCAGCAAAAGCCAACGCTGGAACGCTGGAAACTGCCTTCCAAACACTGTCCTCTGGATCAGCCAGCTCTGCACAAACTCCTGCCTATGCAATTCCTCCAGATGGGACCCATCTGGGACAGCACCTGCTCTGGAACCCTGTGAGAGGCCCACAGGCTGTGACCAGCCCAGCTCCTGACCCTTGCCAAATGCTGAGCTAAGAACCTCAGCTCTGCCAACCCCAAGAAACAAGGGGTCTGTAAGCTTGTGTGGTTAAATAATTAATAAGATTACCAACAGCATGTTAATTACAAATGAGGAGGAGCTCGAGGGAGGTGGTGAATTTCCAGATGGAGGACCCGGATCCACAGCCCCAGGGCCCAGGGGTCCGGCCACCGGGGGGGGGGGCAGCTCCATAATAAATAACAGAATGGGGGCAGGGTCAGGGCTGCTCTTGCTTCTTCTTGACGGAAATCCTCTTCTTCCTCGCAGCCAGCATCTCATAGAAGGGGTCCACGCTCACAGCAGCCCTGCAGAGGTCAGATCTCAGAAGAGGGCCAAGGGCCCAGGCCCAGTCTCCTCCCTCAGACTCGGGGGCCCAGGCCCAGCCTCCTCCCTCAGACCCAGGGGTCCGGGTCTGGGCCTGGCCTCCTCCCTCAGACCCAGGGACAGGAGCCTGGGCTCACTGAATGGACTTGATCCACTCGTCCTTCTCCTCCTGCGTGGGGGCCGAGATCCGGTACACCATGTGGTTCCCCTCCACCACCCGTCCGTCTGCTTCCGTTTTGCAGGCTTTGATGAGCTGCCCCTTGTTGTTGGGGATGTAAAGCTCAAAGCAGTTCTGAGGAGACATGGCAGAGAGACAGCAGGTTAAGAGCCAGTCCTGGGGCCAGACTGGGACCCCCGGTGGGCAGGAAGAGGTACAAAGAGTGTCTTACTGGCTTCCGGGGGTCATCTACTTCTCGGATGCTCAGGTTTTCCAGGGGGATGATTCCTCGGGGCTCCTTGTCCTGAAGGAGCAAGATGGACAGAATTTAGACATCTAAATCTTTTACCCCAGCCCCTCCTCCCTTAGAGCAGGAATCCAGGCCCAGCCTCCTCCCTCGGACCCGGGGGTCCAGCCGGCCTCTCACCGTTGTGTACTCAAAGTAGTAGAGGCAGTTGTCAGTGAGGATGAACCAGCGCCGCTTCCATGTCTTCACCCGGCCCCCTGAAAGGGAAGGGGTGGGAGGGGGCCTGGGCTCAACAGGGGGACAGGACCTCTGGGAGGGGGAGGGGAGGCAGAGCAGAGCAGGAAAGGTGGGGTTCTCAAGCCTGGGATAAAGGCAGTGCGTGGGAAGAGAGACAAGCGGGAACAGGCTTGTTTGGGCCCAGCAACGAGTCCACCCCCAGCCTGGGGCTTGCGCTTTTGAGGCCCATCTGTCACTCAGGCCCACGAGGAGCCCTCCTGTGGGCCAAGGCCGGGGCGGCCCCTGCCAGTGCGTAGCTCGGGGCAGGGCGAGGCGGCGCGCACCTACCTCCTGGGGCAGACAGCGAGAAAGCAGCAGGGCCAGGTGCAGGAGAGGGAAGGCGGAAGGTGGAAGCCCCCAGAGCCGTGGCAGCAGAGACAGGGTGGGCAAGGGAAAATGCGCAGAGGCGGGACAGACAGACAGACAGACAGAGACACAGGCACACAAAGAGGGAGGGAGGGAGGGAGGGAGGGAGGGAGAGAGAGGAAGAAAAACAGTTACATCCACACGGGGCAGGAATGGCCGCAGCCTCTCCCTCCCGGGGAGGCCAAGGGGCCTGAGCCCCATGGAGGCCATGGGTACCCCCTCGCCTCCAGCCTCAGCTCCAGCCCCCCAGCACGTGTCCTTGGCTAAGAGGCTCCTCTGTGGCCATGGGGATCATGTCCCTCCCCTAGGGGTGCATCTCAGTTCTCAGCTCCAACAGAGTGGCTGTGTGACCTTAGGACACTCGCTTGCCCTCTCTGGACTCCAGCCTGGAACCCATCTGGGCCCACCCCATCCTGCAGTAAGATGACCTGCTTCTGGCTTCCCTGTGGGCCCAGAAGGACAAAGAGTGACATCTACCGGCTGTCATCAGGAGTAAGGACATCACAGGTTGCCTTTGCACGTACCAAGGAAGTTTGCCCTTTCTAAGGGCCGCAGAGGGAACATGTGCTTTGGTCAGAGACCTGTCCTGGGGCTGTGGGGTGGGGGCTGCGCCTCAGTTTCCGCAGCTGGGAAATCTGGGACTTCCCGCTGACAGGGACAGCTCTGGGGCACTGGCTTGTGGTGACACCGCCTTTCTGCCTCTCTGATGCTCACAAGTAGAGCAGTACTGGCGCTAGAAGCCTCAGCGCCCCAGGCAGGCGCCCTGGGTGGGGTTCAGGCTGGCCAGTGCGCAGCAGCGGGGTCTGTGTAGGCACTGGGGATGGAACCCAGGGCCTCACACTGAGCTACAGCCTGCAGGAATGTGGCTCGGCCACCAGGGTTCTCAGAGGGCCCAGGTGACTGTCACATGCAGCCAATGCTGGGGAGGACTCCATGCCTCCAGGTGATGGCCACCTCCTGTGACCCACACTGGCTGACCAGGAATCTGCCAGTGCCACAAGGGGGATAGCCTCCCGCCCCCAGCCAGGGACTCGATTCATCTCTGCCACCCCAGGCTGCTCCCTCCCAGCCAGCAGCCCATCTAGCCAGGCGGGGAGTCCTCCATGGGACTCTGGGACAGGTGTCCTTGCTTGTGCTGGCTCTTCTGCCTGCGACTGACATTTTGGAGACGGCAAGACGCTGGAAACAGCCACCGTGCTACTGGCCTGACAACGTGGCCAGCAGATGGGGACAACACAGCCCTGCAGAGCTGGCTGCCTTGACTCCTGGGCACCATCCCTTGAGCTGGGTTTCTGTTAACTACAGGGGAGACTGCACCAAGGAGACACTGTTGCCGAGGTGGACTAAGCTATCTGTGGTGTCCTTGGTGCAGAGTTCAGGGCCTGGCATAGTGAAAGCTCCATAGCAGACCCTGGGCTGGGGCCAGCACTCAGGCCTGAGCTTGCTGTGGAAACTGAGGTTCAGAGAGGTCAAATTCCTTGCTTCTGGTTGCACAACAGGTATGTGCAGAAGCTAAGCCCTGAGCCTGGCTTACTAGCATCCCCTGTAGAGGCAGCCCGAGGGGTCAGGAGGGGACGTACCCAGCTTAAGGAGCCAGCCCTCCCGGTCTGGGTTGAAGAAGGTGTGGGTCAGGTCGTTCCCATCGTCCTCAGGGATCTTGAATGGCTCGTTCCGGATGCTGTCATAGAGGTTCTGAGGGGTGGGGGCCGGGTCAGTGATCCCAGGCCCTGGGCCCTCCCGGGACAGTTAGGGGCACTGAGACCGTGGTGGGGGGCAGGCTGGGGACGGGGGAAGCAGAGGGAGAGAAGTGGAGGGCCCACAGGGAGAAGGGAGGGAGGATGACAGGTGCAGTCTGCTCAGTTCTCAGGGGCTAGGCAGGACGGGACAGATTAAGACCCGGCAGGACTGGACCCAGAGAGCGACGGAGACAGAAAACACGTGCTGCTGGGTAGGGCAGGCTACTGGGGGAGGGGGCAGGACAGCTCAGCACCGGGGGACCCAGGGGCACGGAAGGACCAGGAATGTGGGCCTGACCCTGAGCAGTTCCTCAGGCAGGTCCCCGCCCTCGTTGATGCCCCGGTTCATAGCCACAAAACGCTCCAGGCCGGGCTTGTCCCTGACATTCGGGTTGTGAAGGCTGGTGTTCAGCATGATCACGGCAAAGGACAGCACGTAGCACGTGTCTGCACAGGACAGGATGGGGGGGGCGGCCCAGATGTGTGAGCCACAGGCCTCCTCCCTCAGACCCCGGGCCCCCGCCCCGCCTCCTCCTTCAGACCCCATCAGACCCAGGGCCCCGCCCCGGCCTCCTCCCTCAGACCCGGTCCCGGCCCCGCCTCCTCCACCTCAGGACCCATGAGTTGGGCCCCCACCTGTGGACTGGAAAACCCCAGGGTTGCACAGGCAGTATCGCTGAGCAAAGGCCTCCATCATCCGGTCAATTTTCTGGGCCTCTCCAGGGAGGCGAAAGCTCCACAGAAATTGTCTGGTTTGAGGAGGGACCGGGTGTGACGTCAGCACAAGAAGCCTCTCCTCACACTTGGCCTCTCCCCTAGGAACTGGCCATTAGGAAGCCCAACCTTCCGTGCTCAGCAGCTGCTTGAGGTGTGGACTCGTAACCCACTCTGATATATCAGCATCAGCCAGGGGACTTCTGGCGGATCTCTATGGAAACAGCCTCCTTTCCCCTAAGGAGGCTGCTTAACAGGTCTGGTGGTTGCTCGAGGCCACAGGAGGGTGTCCAGGGAGCACTACCAACACCATGGCCAGCACAAGCGTGAGACAGAGGAAGCGGACTTCCCAATCCACGTAGGCACCTTGACCCAGTTATGCCTGAAGGAGGCCCTATCTGTGGACTTGTGTTACACCAGGCCATCGATCCTTTGTTTTGTGTCTAGTTTTGCTTGTGTCTGCTTGTTCTGAGTGGGGATAATCCCTCCCGACTACACACACGTTCCTGCCCTTCTGAGCCACCCTCTCACCTGAGAGCCTGCACCAAATTGAGGTCAGTGAACTCATGCAGATCCACGAAAGCATGGAGCACGGCCAGGTTCAGCTCTTCCCTGGGAGGAGGGGGAGCGCAGTCACACAGAGAGTCGGGGCCGCGGGGGCACCCCTGCAGATGGCGAAAGCCCGTCTGAGCCTGAGGCAGGCCTGGCCCCAGGGCCGGATGCTGGGAGTTGGCTCCCACCAGAGGGGTGCACCTTGGGAGCCCTGCTTTGTAGGATCTTTGAACGGGGAGAGAAGTGTGGCAAGACAAGCAGACCACTTACTGTCACCTGTCTCAAACGTTCTCCATGCTCCAGATGTCCCGTCGTGGTCCCCACGCCCCCCCACATGACCCCAGATGTCCACAGACAGCCCCAGGCCCCCGATGTCAGCCACAAGCCCGACTCCTAGATGTCCACGGGGACCCAGCTCCCTGCACCGCTGCCACGGCCCCCACACTTCCCAGCATCCACATGCAGTCCTTGAGTTGTCACAGTGTTCACCACTGCCACCAGACATACGCAGTGGTCCCACACCCACAGTGCTCTCGTCAGTCCACCCCATCACAGTCCTGTCACGCGTGGGCAGAGCATTATCCTCGGGCTCTGGGGTGCAGGCAGGAGCGGGCAGGCGTCTCACCTCTCCCCCAGGTAGTCCCCGATGGCGGTCTTGTTCAGCCCCTCACCCTTGTACAGGAAGCGGGCGATCTCCTCGGGTGTGTTCTGCAGCAGCTCGTTGTCCACCAAGAACTGGATGCCCTGGTTGTGGGGGGGTCTCAGTGTGGAGGGCCAGAAAGTCCCTGCTCTCTCGCCTCCCCATGAACCTGGACATCTAAACCCACCCCAGCCTCAACAGGGGCTCAACGTTTGTTGAATGACTGAACAAACTATAATTACTACAGGCATGAATAAAGAGCGATGCTGTTAGCACCGCACTCTTGTCAAAGGCTGTGAACATGAAGCCCCAGGCGTGACTGGATCCTTCTCTGGTTCTCCCCGTGCAGTGCTGAGCTCACCATTACAGCTGCAAACCTTAGAACTGTGGTACCTATGTCTAGGGTCCCTCTGAGGGGAAGGTCAGACTCTTCTCTAGGTCCCCAGTACTGCCTAGCAGAGTCTGACCTTTGTGAGGCCTCAACCAATGGGTGTGAAGTAAATGAACAAATTTATTTCCTCTGCCGGGCCTGGTGGCGAAGATCTGTAATTCCCAGTACTCGGGAGGCTGAGTGTGAGGCCAGCCTGAGCTACGAAGTGAGTTTGAGGCCAGCCTGCACAACATATTGCAGAACTGTCTTTCCTCCACCTGGTGAACACCTACTCATACTTCCAACTTGATCGAACGCCTCCTCCTCAGGTGAGCCCTCCTGGATCTTCTAACTCCTGCCCCTGGGTGTCCACAGCTCCGGAAATGCCCTCCAGAGGGGCACTGGTCTACTACTCTCTCTACGCACGTCACTTTGGCCATAACCCCTACCACACTCAAGATCCTCTTGGGACCTGGAGTGCATCCGGAATAGGGGCAGAGGACACTTCAGGCAGGGGACAGAACACAAGCAAGTCAGGAGGCTGGAACACTCAGGCAGTGTTCTCAAAACAAACCGGCAGCCAGGGATCAGGACCCCATCTGTATGCCTATAGGACACCTGTACCTGTCACACTTCTGCAACCTTGAGGTGCCAGAACCACACCTCCTGTCTGCCTGCCTGATTCCAGCCCTGTGGTCCCAAGTACCTTCTTGGGGTCCATGTTGAATTTCTTCCTGCCCATCGCCATCTTCCGATTCCGCTGCAAAGTCTTACTGCAGGGGCAGAGAGCAGGGTGGGGTTGGGGGCTTGAGGGTCAGTGCCTGAACATCCCTAGCCCTGGCCACACCCCTGCTCCCCAAGTTCCCAGCCTCACCTGCCCTCATTGGCCTCCAGACCCTCCACCTCACTCATGGCTTCGCTGAGCTCCTCCCGGAGGCGCTGGATCTCCACCAGCAGCTCCTGTTTCCGCCGGCGGATGTTCTCCAGCTCCATCCGCTCCTCTGGGGTCAGGTCCGGGGGCTCTGAGGATCAGAATGTAGAAATCAGTTCTTTGGGCTATGAACTGAGATTCCTGCAACTCTGGAGAAGATGAGGCTGGGGAGATAAGAACGGGGCCTCCCAGATCTGGCAGAAAAGTGGGGGGGGGCCTGGATTCCTCATCCAGGGGAAGAAGGGCTGGGCCAAGAGTCCTGGTGTAGAAGGGGATGTGGGGCCCAGACTCCTGAGTCTGAGGGACGAGGGAGAATCTGAGCTCTTGGGTCTAAGAGTAAAAAAAGAGCTGAAGTCTGAATTTCTGGGCCCATTACTTGGAAGGGGGCTGAGACCTTGATTTTCTGACTCCATAACTGGTGAGGTAGCTGGGGGCCTGCGCTCCTGGGTAGTGAGTACAGACAGCCTGGGCGTCGGGACTCCTGGGCCCATGAAAAGTGACGATGGCAGGGACGGCTGTTGTCAGCTTGTAAGAGTTGAGGAACGGAGGACGAGCATCGAAGCCGCCGCCCTCGCCTCAGCGGGGTCCCCAGAGCCCCCGAGGTTTCTCCGCGGCCCCCCAACGACCCGGGACCCCCTCCGCGCCCGGCAGGCGCTGAGCGCTGCCTGCCCCTCCGGAGGGTTTGATTCCGCCCAGGCCGCGCCTCCAGCTCCATTCCGCCCCTTCCCGCCGCCACCGGAAACAGGCTCGGCCCAAACAATGGCCTGGAACGCCCCGCTCTCCGGCCCGCCGGAAGCTCGTCCTGCGCCGCAGACAGGCGACTACGGGGCCCGAGCGCTCGGCGCCGCGCGCCCGGAGGACTCGTTGGCTGCGGGGCGGCGAGCAGGGAACGCAACCTCGGGGCGCCGCCGGCCCCGCCCCTCCCCGGCCTACCATAGACACCGTCCTCCATGGCGGCTAGGAAGGCCCGCGGGGAGTCCGGGGCGGTCCCGCCGGTAGGGCCTGGATCCGCGTTGGCCCGCGGGCTCGGATGAGCCCGCTCAAACGCCCCAGGAGCCACCGCCGCCTCCTCAGCGCCAGTCCTCAGCGCTGAAAAGACTCTCCTTTCACTGCCCAACCGCCCGGCGGGTAAGGACCACCCCTCGTTTTGACACCGTCCAATCCACGGCGGGCCTTCTCGGCGTTTCCGCCCCCGACCCTAAAGGATCGCCCTCCAAGACCAATAGGCGCCCGAGAGTCAGACGTAGCGATGTACGGGGCTGCCAGCAGACGGCCTGCAGGGCCAATCGGTGTGCGGGCAGGGCGCCAGATTCCGCCTCCGAAACAAAAGAAAGCCCTTGGCAGGCTTGTCCTCCAATGAGAAGCCTCAGAAAGGAGTTAAGAGGAGGTGGGGCTATGCCTTGCAGAGAACACTGCGCCTGCGCCAAGGTTCTGACCCTTGACGGAGTCCGTCCAACTCCGCCTTCGCGATGCGTTGCTAGTGGGCGGTACTTGCCATGCTTGTTGCTAGGGGCGTGGCCTCAACCGTGGGCTGTTTCCAGTAGCCACACCTCTAAGTAGGCCACGCCTGCTTTTGACCACAGCGGTTGCCGTGCAACCCGGAGAGCAACTAAGGCCTTTCTTTTGCCTGCCTTTTCCGAGTCCTTCCCTGTCCTCCCAGCCCTCTACTATCTCCAAATCCTTCCCTTAATACCTCCTATATTCTCCCCATCCGCTTCAACCTCTTCAGAGTTTAGGGGTGGTGAAATGTAAGACTTACTCTTTCTTCCCAATGCCATGCTGGCGCCTGTCACGGAGAATGGGACAATAAGGGAAAGGCAAACATAGTGAAAGCGCGGGTTCCGCCATCCTGGCACCTTCTGCCTCTTAGACTCCTCCCCCAATTAAGCATCCTCCTAAGACCCCTCCCTTCCCCCCCAAATCCTCCCTCTAAAACAACTCCCCTTCCTCACCCCTCCTCTTCTGATTCTGGCCCTTCTCTCTCTTTGTGTCTCCCCCACTCCACCACGCCTGTCCTCACACTCTTGCCGTATTTAAACTCCTTTCTCCTCTCAGAACCCACCCCTGTCCGAGGCCCTTCTCAGTCCTCAGCCCCTTGGTGGCTCCTTGCAGGAAGGGCGAGCTGGGCAGTGGCCTGGCTGGTATGGGGAACCCGGATATCCTATAAAGAGCCAGGATCATGGTGGGGGCTAAAGTAGTATCCGGGCTTCTTCGTCCTCATTTGCTGTCCTGCCCTGCACAGGTGGGGACGGACTCAGACCCAAGGCCCAGTTAAGCTGTTGGATTAGACACGGAGCTTCCTAATCCCCTCACTGACCTTTATGAGTAGCCCAGGCCCTGCCCTCCCCAGTGGGGAGACCCAGGCTGTGCCAGCACTGCCTGCCTCCTCCCAAACAGAACCACCCCCTGCCCCTTTGCCCCCAACCTAACACCCCTCCCCACCACTGTTTCCATTGTCTCCAGTCCCAGCCCCAGATGGCCTGGGCTGGAAGAACAGCAGCTAATTAATCCCATCCGGTTATTACATGGGGATTCTGAAGGATAAAGAGAGAGGAGGGAGCCAGAAGAGGAGACCTGGGGTGATGCGGCTCTTGGGTGGGCTGGAGGCCAATGCTGGTGCCTGCCCTCAGCTGGGGACACAAGGTGGGAACACGTCCTCCCCTGGCACAGGCTCCCTCTGCGGCTGGCTCCCAGCCTGCCGGCCACTTAGGAAGATGACAGCATGGGTGAAGGCCAGGCCCCAAGACCCGTGCCCCAGAAACACACTTAGACACACCTACTGGGGTGGCCAGGTCTTTAATCTGGGGACAGGGCCACCCCTCAAACATCCCTTTTCCACACAGTGGGATGACCCCTAGTATTCTTCCTCTGCCATTCCCCTGAGCTGGGAGGTGGAGGTGGTGACAATGGTCCTTAGCCACAGTCCATGCCACCCCTTGCTTGGCCTGCGATTCACAAACTCTAGTTCAGAGCCAGCCTTCTCAAGAACATCTCCCATCCCAGCTGCCCCTGGGAGGCCATGTGATCCAGGGGCGTCAGGAAATGCCCAGGACCTGCACCCCACCCTATCCTTCTGGAAGCAAGCAACTGTCCTGCTGCAGATGCCCTTGGAGAACTTCAAGTCCCAAAGCCCTGTTTTCACAGACGGGGAAACTGAAGCAAACAGAGGGGAGTGATTTGCCCAAAATCACACAAAAAGTTGGGACAGTTGGGGCACAAAACGAAGCTTCCTGTATCCTTGAAAAGGACTCCATTCCAATTGAGTTCAATTTCTAATCTAGCTGTAGCAATCAGAGGAAAAAATAGATATCTGTATATATATTATATATATATATGATACACATATGTATAATATTTTTAAGAAACAGACACACATCACTAGGTGTAGTATTCCAGAACATTCTAGACTCACACCAGCCTTGGGCCTCCCCCTTCTCTTGCACACTTAGCCCTGTGACCTACAAGGTCTCACCTGAGCCCTCGCTTGCTCGCTTGCTAAGTCAGCCCAGAAATGCTATACATCAAGTCCTGTGTCCCCTTCCTAGAATTGTCGAGCAGTCCATCCAGAGGTAATCAGAACTTCTAGGCTTCAGGAATGGACACCTCTGGATCCCTGGAGCCATGATTCCCTTTGGCATTACAGAACCACAAGTCATTTAGGATCACCAAGATTCTCAACTTCACTGGGCAAACTGGAGCCAGCAGATCGCAGTCATCTCGAATCACCACGCCTTCCTTGACACTGTCATCAGTCCAGAGCCCAGAATCCTGATTCCTTTGCATATTCTAGAATGGCACTTAAAACAGAAACAAAAACCATGCTGTGGATGGTTCAGAAGCTGTGCTTATCCCCTCAGCCAGACGTTCTACAACCAACGTCAGAAGTTTTTTCAAGAACCCCCATCTGTCACTTTTGTCCTTCTAAACCCAGGCTTTGCTGTTTTGTGCATTCTGGAAGTATAACTCTGTAGTTTCTGGAGTTGTTCAGCTCCCTAGATCACCCTATTCTAGAATCGCCTAATTTGGTCCACCTAGACTCACGGAATCTCAACGTTTGGGCTTTCTGGAACCATGAGGTCTTTTCTTGACATGTAGTTACAAATGTTTGCTTTTAGCCAATCAAGATGGTCTTGAATACTTAAAAGAGTTTTCCACAACCTTCCCTCCTGGTCTTGAACAAATGATTTGCCTCTCAGTTGGCTGAGCCAAGAAGCCCCTTGAATCTGAGGTCAATCTAGACCTGCAGACTTGATCTCTGTTGCTGTCCTGGAACTGCTGACTTCCTCCCCCACGGCTCTCTGTATCACTGATTTCTGACCCTGCTCAACAATCCAGCCCAGCCATGTGGAGGAATCTAGAACCACCAGCCCTTGCTTCTCTGGTGGTATAGAATTCTGGATCCCTCATCTCTGCTAAGACTCAGGAATTGGGCTCATAAAGTGGTGTCAGGAGGAAGCACAGAAGCAGAGAAGTTAAGGTCCAGTGTGTCCACAGTGGGGCCACCAGGTCTGGCAGATTTACCCAGCAGACCTGCTGGGAAACACCTGCCCCCGTCCCAGCAGAGGGCTGATCTCTCCATCCTGCTACCTCTGGGAAGGGGGCACAAGTGGGGACGGGGACATCAGTTTGTATCACGGGAGAAGGGACACAGCCAGGGTTGGTGTGAGGACACGGGGGCTGGCAGCTCCGTCTTCTGTCTCTGCCCCAGTCCCCTCTTTGGTCTCTTCTTCCTCATCTTCCTCCTGGCAGCAGCTCAGAGCAAGCTCATTCTCATAACAAAATGCAGCCAGGGAACCAGGGAAGCTGGACTTGGGGCTGTGGGCACTCTGCTCCGCCCATTCGTCCAGCTCCTTAGCGCTGCAGATAGGTGTCCCTGGGACCTCGTAAGTGCGATGGAAGTGGCGATAGTCCACCTCGTACTGGGAGCCACGTTGGAAGAGGACTGGCTCAAAACGGTGGCCCCAAAGCAGCTCCCCAGGGAGGTAAGACGAGCGACACTGTGTAGTCATGGCCGTGGCCTCAACCATGCCTTCGAGGATGACCACCAGTTCAAAGTCAGCCCGGGCCAGCTCAGCACGTCCCAGCTCATACAGAGGACTGGCGGAGTCGATCTCATGCACGATGGTGATGGGGGACACAAGGAAGATGCGATCGGTGCCCCCATCGAAGCCCACGTCTACATCCTGGTGGTCCAGCGGGATGTACTCACCCTCCGGGGTCACGCGGGGCTGCAGCAAAAGGCCAGGAGCCAAAGACAGAGACAGGAGCACAGAAATGAGAGGGACAGAGAGGGAGAGAGAGAGGGAACAGAGATGCAGAGAAGAAAGCAAGCAAAGGTCAGCAGAGATGAGAGACAGGGTGAGAACATGGATGGGGGGACAAGAGACCCAGAGATAAAGAGAGAGGGACAAAGACAAAGAGGGTTCAGGGACAGAAACCCAGGGAGGTGGGTAGACGGAAAGAGACAGATGTGCAGAGTGATATCGGCATAGAGACACAGGAGTTAAGAGACAGAGGAAGTCAGAGACACAGGACATAAGGGTGACAGCGGGCCAGGGAATTGGAGGAGAGGGATAGAAAAAATGGCTTTCAGTATGACAGAGGGCTGGGCGTGGTGGCACACGCCTGTAATCCTAGCACTTGGGAGGCTGAGGTGGGAGGATCGCTGCCTGGGCTAAATAGTGAGTTCAAAGCCAGCCTGAACTGCATAGGGAGACCCTGTCTCAAAAAAAAAAAAAAATATATATATATATATATATACATATATATATATACATATGTATATAAAACTATATACATATGTATATATATATATGTATATATATGGCCAGAGGAAGGGAAACCAGGATAAGAAGGGTAGTTAGGATAATCGGGGTCCCCGTGCTGGACTCCTTTGTGCCTCAGGCTGGCCCTGAGCCATCCTCAACCAGCCCAACCCCCTGCCCTCCACCTCACAGTGAGCCTGCGTGAGGGATCCATACTCACCTCCCAAGCCGTGTCACTGCCCCACAGAGTTTGGAAGAGACAGTGTCCCTCCTGGTTATGCATCCTGGTGTCTCACACTGCCAGGCAGGCGACCCAGGAGGGGCGTTACAGAACCACACGTGATTTAGGATCGATTCCAACCCCGGCTGCTGAGAGTTCCAGTTCCCTCCTCGTGCCCCAAGTCCAGCCTCAGCATGGAGCTGTGCTTTTTGTGTTTTGTTTTGCAGTACTGGGCGTTGAACCCAGGGCCTTCACACTGAGCTACATCCCCAGGTTCTCATTAAGTTCCTGGGGGAGACTTGAACTTGCAATCCACCTGCCTCAGCCTCCCAAAGCGCTGGAATTACCGGCATGCACTCCCACGCTAGAGTTCTTCCACCTGGGCTAGGGCAGCTGCTGTCCCCAGTTTGTTGGGATGGGGATGTCTGAGCAATTCAACCCCAAATCTAGGAACACAAGGCACTTCCCTTGGGGTTTCCAAGAAAGCTGCTACCCCAGGGGCTGATGAGAGTGGGAGCTGCCTTGTCACTAGGAAGCTACCATTCAAAAGTGCTTCCCAGCTGGTGAGAGAGCCTGGGCCCCCGAGCTGGGGACTGAAGTGTGCCCTGCATTTGGCAGGACCCCTGGAACTCCTGAGAACTGGGTCACACCGCTCTGCAGGCGCCCTACTGCGGCCCACCTGGGGCCTGCCTGAGAACGGAAAGCCACTCCAAGCACCCCAGTGTCTGCTGGGAATTGTATATCTGAGGGGTGGAAAGGCCACACAATCCCCATCACCCACAAAATGCCATCTCAGACCACCTCATGCGGACACCTGCCTGCCCCGAGGCTTCCGGGAGCTGGAGCCGCTCAGGTCTACCCACAAGACAGGAAGCTCCTTCGGCAAGTCCTGGCCCCAGGAGGAGCGGGCACAGGCCCATCTGAGGGTCACCTGTCCGGCGAACCGTGCGCCCACAGGGTCCCTCCCGCCGCACCTGCAGCAGCTGGGCCCGCACGTGGGCCTCCACCAGGTGGCTGCGCCGCAGGTTGCCCACGCGCCACATGAGGCAGAGGCGGCGGTCGCGCAGCGCCACCACGGCGTTCTCGCTGAAGACCAGGGTCTCGTTGCGCTTCTTGGGCTTGGCCATCTTGGCCATGACGGCGCCCACGACGAAGGCGTCGAGCACGCAGCCCGCGATGCACTGCAGCACGACGGCGGCCACGGCGACCGGACACTCCTCGGTGACGCTGCGCACGCCGTAGCCGATGGACGTCTGCGTCTCGAGCGCGAAGAGGAAGGCGGCCAGGAAGCTGGCCACGTGCGAGAAGCAGGGCGCGGGCGGCGGCGGCGCGGCCAGGTCGCCGTGCAGCGAGGCGATGAGCCAGAAGGCCAGGCCGAAGAGCAGCCAGGAGGCGAGGAAGGAGCAGGAGAAGAGCAGGCACATCCAGCGCCAGCGCACGTCCACGCACGTGGTGAACAGGTCGCTGAGGTAGCGCGCGCCCTGGCCGCCCAGGTTGACGAAGCGCACGTTGCAGTGCCCGTCCTTCTTCACGAAGCGCCCGCGCCGCGCGCCCGGGCCCTGCGCCGGCGCCCACCCGTTGCGGCACAGCCCGGGCCCCGCCTCCTCCTCGTCGCCCGCCCGGCTGTCCCCCGGCTCCAGGGCGCCGCTCAGGCGGCGCAGGGCCCTGGCCAGGCCCATTGGGCGGGGGGAACCCCCTCCACTCCGCCTACTGGGGGGCAGGCGCCCCGATCCTGTGGGAAGAGAAAGGGACAGCGAGTCAGGGGCGCCCTTGGGCCCGGCATGCTGCGCTCTTGGGCAAATGGGTAGAAGGAGCCCCACCATCCAAGTTTGAAGAGTAAGGCATCGGTGACAGTAATGGAACCCATGCAGAGCGGTGGCAGCACCATGCTGAAGCCGTCACGAGGTTGGAGCAACCAAGCAACACAATAATCACAGCAGACATTTCATTCAGTGTTGAATTTCTATAATAAGCCAGGTGTGGTCTGGGAAGCAGAGGCAGGAGAATCGCAAGTTCGAGCCCAGCCTGGACAACTTAGTGACTTAGCAAGACCTGGCTCAAAATAAAAAGTAAAAAAGTGGGCCGGTGAGATGGCTCAGCGGCATAAGCGCCTGCCTTGCAAGCGTGAGGGCCCGAGTTCGACTCCCGGATCCCACATATGAAAAAGGGGCCGGTGATATCGCTCAGCGGCACGGGTGCCTGTTGGCGCGCGAGGTCCTGAGGTCGTCCCCCCGGTACCCACAAAAAAAAAAAAAAAAAAAAAAAAAAAAAAAGTAAAAAAGTGCTGAGAATGTAGCTCAGGGCAAAGGCCCTGGGTTCAATCCCCAGTACAGAAAGAAAGAGAAAAGAAGAAAAGTGAGGTATGGTTTAGACATTTTGAAGCACTTTACATAAATTTGCCTATTTGACCCTTAGTGCAAGGCTTTTGAGGTACACATTATTGCCCCCATTTTACAGATGAAGAAACTGAAGTCTAGGAAGTTTAAATAACTTGCCCAATATCACAGCTAAGAAAGCTGGGATTTAAATGCTAGCAGACCATGCTGATAATAGCTAAGTTGTAATTGCTTCTCCACAGAGATGAGCTGGGTCTGAGGTCAGCTGTGCTTCAAAAGTCAGCTCAGAAAGTGTAAGCAACAAAGGGAAAAATAAATTGGAATTCGTCAAAATTAAACACTTGTGTGCTTCAAAGGGTACTATAAAAAATGCGAAAGGCCGCCAAAGGGGAGAAAATAGTGGCAAATCATGTATCTGCTCTAAATATATAAAGAACATTTGAGACTCAATACTAAAAATACGTAAAAGTAGGCAAAGAGCCAGGAATGGTAGCTCATGCCTGTAATCCCAGCACCCTGGAGGCTGAGGCAGGAGGACCACCATGAGTTCAAGGCCAGTTTGGGCTGCAGAGTGAGTTCAAGGCCAGCCTAACTACACAGTGAGACCCTGTTGCAAAAAAACAAAAAACAGAGTAGGCAAAGGGTCTGTATAGATAATTCTCTAAGGAAGATACACAAATGGCTAATTTGCATGTGAAAAGCAAAAAAAAAAAAAAAAAGTAGGAACTCAACAGGATTAGCCAGAGGGAAGTGCAAATCAAAACCACAAGGAGGGTGGGTAAAGTGTGTGCTCAGCATTTGTGAAGCCCTGGGTTCAAGCCTCTTCACCCATCAATAAATAGAACCTCCCCCACCTCCATATCACCACGCGCCCACCTAAGATTGCTAAAAGGCCACCAACAAGTGTTGGAGAGAGTGTGGAGAAATCAGCCTGTCCCACACCGCTAGTGGGAATGGGGCAGGGAGCAGCTG
This sequence comes from Erethizon dorsatum, assembly GCA_028451465.1. Taxonomy (NCBI): domain Eukaryota; kingdom Metazoa; phylum Chordata; class Mammalia; order Rodentia; family Erethizontidae; genus Erethizon; species Erethizon dorsatum. The sequence continues at coordinate 109,018,992 of CM051834.1, read as the reverse complement.
CTGTGGAGACCTGTCGGGCAGGTCCTTCAGGGGCTACAGAGTTACCAGGTAGCCCAGCAATTCCACTCCTAGCTATCTACATCACTATCTAGCTATCCAAGAAAAACAAAGACAAAGGTCCACACAAAAGCTTGTACATGTGTAATAGTAAAACGCTAGATGCAAGCCAGGCATGGTGGTGCACTCCTGCCCTCCAAGTGCTCTGGGTGGCTGAGGCAGGAGGACCTCGAGTTAGAGACCACTCTGGGCAATTTAGCAACTTAGTGAGATTCTGTCTCAAAACTAAAAAAAAAAAAAAATTTTAAAGGTCTGAGGATGTAACTAGTGAGAACACCCTGGGTTCAATTCCCCAGTACTGAGGGGGGAAAAAATAACAACCAAGGACTCATCAACTGGTGATGAATAGATACATAAAATGTGACGTATTGCTCCAAAGAATACTATCTGGCAGTAAAAACAAATGAAGTACTAATTGATATAACAATATGGAAACCTTGAAAACATCATCCTAAGTGAGAAGCCAGTCACAAAAGGCCATGTATGCCAGGGGTGGTGGTGCACCCCTGTAATCCCAGCACTCAGGAGGTTGAGGCAGGAGGATCGCTGAGACTTCTGGCAGCCTGGGCTACATAGTGAGTTCAAGGTCAGTCTGAGGACACAGCAAGAGCCTGTCTCAAAAACAAAACAACAACAGAAAAGGCCGTGTATATATGTATATCATATTATTCAGTTTGTGGTCAGCCCTCTATACTCGCAGCTTCCACATCTGCAAATTCAACCAAACTCAGATTGAATATATATATATATATATATATATATATATATATATATATAGGCTCTAACTCGTGGTCTTCCTGCCTCAGCCACCCAGAGTACTTGGATTGCAGGCGTGCACCACCATACCTGGCTTGCTTCTAGCGTTTTTCTTGACACAATTCCTTAAACAATACCATTTACAACTATTTACATAGCATGTACACTGCATTAAGTATTAGAAGTAACCTGCAGTGGGTTTTTTGTTTGTTTGTTTGTTTTTCTTGTAGTACTGGAAACTTCTATAATTATTATTATTTTTTTCTTTTTGAGACGGGGTCTTGTTGCTAAGTAGCTCAGGCTGGCCTTGCACTCACTATGTAGTATGTAGCCCAGGTTGGCCTCCTGTCTCACCTCCCAAGTGTTGAATTACAGGTGTGCACCACCATGGCTGACAGTGGTACTGCGGATTGAACACGGGGCTGCCTACTGAGCTACATCCCCAGCCCTTTTTAAATTTTGAGACAGAGTCTTGCTAAGTTGCCCAGACTGGGCTTGAATTTGCAGTCCTCCTGCCTCAGCCTCCCAGAGTGCTGGGATTACAGGCATGTAGCACCATACCTGGCAATTTAAGGTGATTTTAAGTATAGGAGAGGCTATCCATAGGTTATTGGTATATTTTATGCCATTTTATATAAAAGCCATGAACATCCATGCAAGTCAGTATCTGAGGGGCTCCAGAGCCCATGTGCTGTGGACCCTGAGGGACGCCTGTGTCTGAAATGTACAGAACAGGTAAATCCATAAACTAAGAAAGTGAACAGGGCGGGGTGCCGCTCGGTGGTAGAGCACTTGCCTCTCATGAGTTCAGCTCTGGGTTTGATCCCCAGTGCTGGGGAGGGAAATAAAAGCAGACCCACAGTTGCCTCAGCCTGGGGAAATGGGAGGTTGGGGAGTGATAGCCAAAGGATGCGGGGTTTCTTTTCGGGGTGAGAAAAACGTTCTAAAGTTAATCAGGGTGACATCTGTACAACTGTAAACATACTAAAAGTCACTGTCCATTTTGATGGGCAGGTGGGATGGCATGTGAATTCTATTCCATTAAGCTGTTACCAAATAAATAGGCTCAGCTTGACCCTCTGATCTGGGGCACCTCTTTCTGAACCTGTTTCACCAGCTGTAAAATAAGGATGTTGCGGGCCGGTGAGATGGCTCAGCGGCTTAAGCGCCTGCCCGGCAAGCGCGAGGGCCCGAGTTCGATTCCCGGATCCCACATACGAAAAAGGGGCCGGTGATATCGCTCAGTGGCACGGGCACGCAGGCACCCGAGGTCCTGAGGTCGACCCCCCCGGTACCCACAAAAAAAAAAAAAAATAAGGATGTTGCTAAAGTCAGGAGGCGTGCTCCCATCCTAAAGACCTGGGCAGAATCCCGACCGTGTACCCGGGGATCCCTGGCTCCCTGCCCAAGCCTTGATTTGCTCATCTGCGGAATGCAATACCCCCACGCAACTGAAAAGGAAGGGGACCCAGAAGGCCTCAGCCTTCCGTCAGGGCCTCCAGGTTGGACACCAGCTTGGCCACTCCCCAGCTGGATGAGGGATGCCAGGTCCCACCCCTACTTGAGGGCTGGGAAGTGGAGGGAATCCTGGCAGCCCCACAGGGCGGAGGGACACAGGCCATGGGCTGGGCAGGGTCCTGCAGGGCTCCTCGTCCACAGCCCATCCCCAGGTTAACCAACACCTGCAGGGCCACTTCTGGGACTGGGCAGGGCTGGGCTAAGTGCTGCCAGGGGTTAAATAATTTGCACCACTTCCACATTTCCCAGCATTTCTCTGCTGTACTGCGTGCCTGCTGGACCAGCACCTCCGGGACAGCACTGCTACGTGGACATGGGCCAGGCCCGTCTGACAGATGCAGAGCTGAGGCTTGGGGCAGTGACTGAGCCGGGCTCGTCCAGCACCCTCGAGTGTCCTCACCGGGACTTTCCCCTCTCGACACCACTGGATGTTAGAGGTTGCTCTCTGGAGAGGGAGCAGGTCACCCAGAGGGGAAGTTTTGCAGAGTCCAGGATGCAACCTCTATGCTTGCAGCCCCTCCCAGCAAGAGGCTCCTGGGGGGATGGGTGGGCAGGAGCTGGCACTGGCACCGTCCTACCCCCACCCCAGGCCCCTTGCCCACTTACCCCTTCATCCCTCACCTTCTCCATGCAAACCCATTGCTGCCCTCAGGAGAGCAATGCAAATCTCAGGTCCCCAGTTGGGGAGGGGGCCCAAGACCTTGCAGCAGCCGCAGCCAGTATCCCAAACACCTGTCCTAGGCCGCCCTGCCCCCTGGGCTACCAGACACCCGGCTCACCTGAGTGCTCAAGACGACCCCATGTTGGGCAGGGAGCAGGCTGGCTGGGCCCACACCGTGCTGGGGTGGGAAGCTGGTGTGGGTCTTGAGCCTTCCCCACCCAGGACTCTGCCTCCTCAATCCTGGGTGCCGCCGCCTACCCCAGACCTTCAGGAATCTTCACCTCCAGGAGGCCCTGTCTACACCCAACATGGTCCAGCTCCCAGGGTAGCGGAGGGGCTGGAGCTCAGGACACCCCCACCCCCGTCCCCCACCAAGGCAGGAGGGGAGGGAAAAGGATCCCGAGCCTGAGGTTCCCGTCCAGCTGACCTGCAAGAGCAGCTTAATGTTTCCATATAAAGGAGCCGCAGGGCTTAAGGTGCTTCCATTTGTGTCAAAGTCACTGTCTAATCTGGGGCCAAGAAGCCCCGCCCTAAGGCCCCCTTTCCCCCTAAATTAACATGCACTCCACTCTCCCCCTAAGATCAAGGGTGTCCCCCACTGCCACTAACCAGCGGGGTCTGGACAGCAGGCTGGGGCACGGAGACTGACGGGGAGGCGCGTGAGGCGGGCTGCAGAGAAAGGAGACTCGGACACGGGCAGGACGAGGGGCAGTGAGAAGGGGCCCCAAGAAAAACGGCAGAGCCCAGCAAGGGAACAAGGGCCCGGGGAGGGGGCAGGGGACAGAGAAGAGTCAGGCAGACCAGGAGCAGTCAGGAAAAGAGCAATGGAGCGGATGTCTTAGAGATGGGAGAGCTGAAGGAGATGGGTGAGGAGAGGCTATCCGACAGACCACGGCAGTGAGGAGCGGTGGAAACCAGGGTGGGTCTGAGTGGGGAGCCCCAGGTCTGGAGGAGCAGGTTCCTCTGGGCTGGAGCTGGCACTGAGGAAGGCCTGGCAGGACAGTGGGCTGGCTCTCTGGCCGGCCCTCTTGTGGGGCACGTACCTGCGGGGGCGGCCCACCCCCATGCCCTGCGCTGGGGGCTCCTCTGCTCCAGCTGTAGGGAGGCCTCTGGGGTGCTGTGGTCGGTCCTTGGCCCCCTGGGACCTCAAGCCGGCACAGACCTCTGAGCCCACAGCAGATGAGAGGCTGCCTGCACGGAGGGGTGGGGGTGGGGCGGCTCCTCCGCAGAGGGGGAGCCAGGGAGGATGGCCAGGCGCTGGGCCCAAGCCCAGGAGGCCGGAGGAGCACGGCAGAGAGCAGGTGGGGGGCGGGGAGCCAGGAGCCACGGGAAGATGGCAACACAGAGTAGCAACAGTTAGGGAGACAGAGAAATAGTGAGATGAATGGGACAGAGAGATGGGGGCTCCCTGGTGACCTTAGGAAGTTGGGGAGCATAGGATGAGCCACCCTTTCACCGACCCAGTGAACTCCAGAATAAAAATGAGGTGAGGCAGAGGAGATGGCATCCAATGGGCTGAGGGCCAGCCTGCCGCAGCCTGCCACACTAGTGACCCATGGGTGCCAATTTCTGGTCACCCCACTCAGCGTCCACACAGGGATGGGCTGGAAGGACCAAGGCACACATACACTCCAGGCCTTGTTCTGATCCTTTATTACCAGTCAGGAGTTCTGGCCTTCCACTCCAGGAAAGCACCGGGAAATCTCGGCCAAGCTCAGGTGGCGGGAGGAACCCACCCCTGAGAAACGTGGTCCAGCTGTGGCAAAGCCTCTGAGCCCCTGGGGAAGGTAGCAGCCGAATCTGGGTCCAGGGCAGAGGTCGAAAGGTTGAACCAGGAATCAAAGCTGACAAAAATCGGATACTCAGGCCATACGTGGCCAGCGGAGCCCCGCGCCAGGTGGAGGCCTTTGGTGAGAGTGGCTGCACAGGGCCATGGGTCAAACCAAGTCCTCTGGGAGGACACAAAGCCCACAGAACCCATGGGAACCCCCTCTTTTGGGAGTCCAGCCAACAGGTCTGAATGCACCCCTTCTGGGGGACCAACTTCAACGCCAGTTTCAGCGCAAGGCCGCCTTAGACGCTGATGGTGCGGAAGACGGTGAAGCCCGACAGGGCGGTGCTGACCAGGAGGCCGGGGCACTGCGGGTGCCAGTGAAGCTCCTTCAAGTCTGTCTCGCCCTGGTGCACAAACAGCAGCTGCTGGGGCAGCTCTGCCAGCCCTGGGTCGGCCTCCACCTCGCCCGCCTCGGGGTCGCGCTCCACCGCTAGGTCCCACTGTGTGATCTGGTTGTCTGCGCCTGAGGCTGCGAAGACCCCGCTGTCCTGTGGGTGCCACTCGACGGAGGTCACAGGGGCCACGTGTTGCTTGAAGGTGGCCACAGGGGAGCCAGACTGTGGAAAAGGGTGGGCGTCAGGGGCTCCAAATGACCCACCTGGGGACCAGCCTCAGGGTTCAACCAGGGCTTTCCCCCTTAACACCCCACAAGCCCTGAGCCCGCAGGAGGGATGCAAAGCAAAGGACAGCTGCTGGGAGCTGGAGTTTCACCTGTAAAGCCCTCGTCAGCTGCAGGTCACAGGCACCCTACCCCTGCCAGTGCCCTGGGTTCCCTTCAATAAAGGACGGGGGTTCTTTCAGTGCTCGCCTGGCCATTCTTTTTTTTTTTTCCCCCAGTACCGAGCCTTCATACTAAGCTGCATCCAAGCCCTTTTAAAATCTTTTTGAGACAGGGTCTCACTAGGTCACTGTGTTGCCCAGGCTGGGTTCAAACTTGCCATCTTCCTCTCTCAAGCCTCCCAGTCCTGGGGTTACAGGCGTGTGCCGCCGGCCACTCCGGCCCTTTCTGTGCCCGTTCCTTCCCTGCAGTGTGTAAGCTAGTCTCCAATCCTTGGCTGACGCTCTGAGGTCCACTAGAACACAGACCACTCCCCGAAGCCTGAGCCCATGCGCCGAGAGGCGCTGTAGTCTCCGCTGCTCCGAGCCCCTCCGTTGCGTGTCAACCACTTGCGGCGGAGCGGGGGCCGCATGCTGCTCACGCTCCCTCCTCTTGCTGAGCCTCAGGAGGGCGGCTGGCTTCCAGTTCCCGGGGCCTTCCCAGCTCTGGCTGGGTTAAGACCACAGAAGCAAGCAGCCTGCAGATCCCAGTGGCTGCTGAGGAAATACCTTGAACTGTCGCAGGTCCCAGACCTTGAGGACCCCGTCATCCCCACCACTGAGGAGGAAGGGCTCCCGGCGGCTCCAGCTGATGACGTTGACGTCCCCATGGTGAGCAGTGGCCGTGGTGAGCATGCAGGCCTTACCAGGGGCTGCCCGGATGTCCCATATGCGAATGGAGGCATCGGCTGAGCAGGAGGCGAACACCTGGGCAAGGCAGAGTGAGTCCGAGTGCTCAGAAGTCCCCATCTTCCACTGAGGACCAGGAGCTGTGGGGAGCCACCCTCTCTGCAGTGTCCCCAGGACTTACACCTGGGTTACAAACTGAGTCTCCACCAGGCCCCCAGTTCAGCGCCTCCTCCCTGGAGACCCAGAATTCTAGGTCCCTAGGTGCCTCCCACTGACCCAGGCACCCAGGCCCGTCTTCCCTCACCGTGTCCTCGGTTGGGGACCACTGCAGGTCCTCCACAGAGCATGTGTGGCCCACAAATGGCCGCTGGTCTACATGCCAGGAGCCACCGTCCGTAGGTGTCCAGAGATGGATGTTCTTCTGACAGTCACCAGTCAGCAGGCGACCTGGGAAGGGAGTTAAATGACCTCACCTGATCTGGCCACAGCTCGACGCTCACCACGGCCGTCCCATTTCCACCTACCTCCCCGAGCCCCGGGCAGACCCCAGGGACTCACCTGGTACCCGAGGGGACCAGTCAAGGGCAAAGCCCTCACCCATGTGGCCAGCAAAGGTGAAGATGGGCTTCATTCGGGCCTGCTCATCCTGGAGGAAGACCGCCAGGGCCTGGGGGTCGTCTACCACCTGCAGGAGCCGCCGCAGTGTGAACACTTCCACCTGGCCTTTCTCTGACCACACAGCCACGACAGGCTCCTCACCCAGCCAGGACACCTGCAGGAGAGAGGTACGTGAAACAGGGAGAGGGGACTCAGGGTAGTTTCTCAGATGCCCAGGGCTGGGGCTACAGCTCCCAGAAACTTTTGTGGGGTAAAATCACAACCTCTGCAAGGCCAGCTGCTACCTGGTCAATGCTCACATCAGTCCCATCAGGTAAACTTTATAATTTACCTAACCCTAACCCAATGCCCCGTGCGGTGGGAGAACAAAGCCTCAAGATACCTGCACATGAAGACTGCAAGTCCTGCCAGCCCTCCCAGTGTGCTAATTCCTGCTCTTTCCACCTGTTGCTCAAGGGTCACAGGGCTCATTTGCTGGCCTCAAACTCATGATCCTCCTGCCTCAGCCTCCTGAATGCTGGGATTACAGGCATGTGCAACCATGCCTGGGAAGAGGGGTCAGATCCTATCTTTCTTGTGCTCTAAACTTTCTAGTGGGTCTCAATTTCTCTCCAATAAGTCTAAATATCTTCAAGTATCTTCATGGCCCGGGACACTGTCTCCTCTGTAGCCACTCTCTGTAACTTTGTCCTTGTCCATTTTGCTCCAGGCACCCTAGTTTCCCACCTTTCCTTGAAATTCCTCAAATATGCCAAGCACAATCCATAGCCTTTACACCTGTATTTTCCATGCTTGCAAATTTGTTCCCACAGATATCCATGGCTCACTCCTTCACTTCCTCTGGGCACCTTCTCAAACTGGGCTCAGTGGTGCACTCCTGTAATCCCAACACTCAGGAAGCTGAGGCAGGAGGATTGCCACGAGTTCAAGACCAGCCTGGGCTACATGAGTTCAAGGCCAAACTGAACTATATGGTGAGACTCTGTCTCAAAAAAAAAAAAAAAAAGAAAAAAAGAAAAAAAAGAAAAAAAAAAGTGACTTACCCTGCCTCATTTTAGTTTTTTCCATAACACTTAGCAACTTTCGCTATACATTTACTTAGCTTCTTATTTCCTCCCCAGTAGCACATAACCTCTCCATAGAGCCAGAACTGCTTCGTTTAATTCACTTATCCTGCAGCTAAACCCTCAGGGCTTAGGACAGTACCTAAGACATGGTAATAACAATCTAATGGAAACACAGGACCAGCTATGGATCAAACCTTGCTCTAAGGGATCTTTGTATACCCTGTCACCTTACATGCATGTCTACCTGATCAGAACATGCTTTGCCTCTGAAGGAAAAAACCCAAAACAAAACTTCTATAGCCCCAAAGTTCCTAAGTAATAATTTAGCAAAAAAAAACACACCTCACATTACAGCCAAGGGCTGTTCCAGACATTATACGTTATTTTATTTTATCCTCACACCACTAGGATTGTGGAGTACTTACCCGAACCCGGTTGATGCCGCCATAGTGGGGTACCATGGCCAGCTCCAGCTGAGGCTTCCGCTCTTCTTCATCCTCTTCATCTTCCTCCTCCTCTTCATCACTACCCTCTGAGGGCTGGGACTTGGTGCCATGTAAATTGTGCATCCGAAGCACCATCAGTCTGAGGGAAGTATTGGGTAAGTTGGGCAGCGGATGCCAAGATGCTTAGCGAGGGGGTAGGCTGGAAACCTAGATTCTTGGGTGGGGTGGGGCAGAAGCTGTAAGCCCTAATTCCTGGGTCCTGAGGAAGAGGTTCAGACTCCTGGATCTGGGAATGCCTTGGGTCTCACCTGTTGCTCTGGGCGCTCTCCGCTTGGGTCCCCGCACACAGGTAAAGTGTAAGAGGAAGCTCTGTCCTGTTGTCTCCCAGGTGATCTCGCACTATATCGAAGCTAAGACAGGGGGCGCCTGGGGATGGAAGGGGCTGGGAAGTGAGGATGAGACAGAGCGATCTCCGTCTCCACCTCCCTCGGAAACCAGCTGTCCTCCGTGTGACATCACCTCCCTCAGACCCCAGCCTTCTCTTCCTGGGCACCTTTTAAGTTAAAAGCTTAGGGCCAGTCTTCTCCTCCCTCAGGATCTAGGAGTCCGGGCCCCCAAGCCTACCAGTCTGCGCACGGTGGTACAGAACGTAGGCCTCCTCGTCCATGACCAGTTCCTCCCCTTCGCGCAGCGGCGGCCCCCGGCCGGGTAGGTACACCTGGGTCTGGCCCTCGGAATCTGTGTCGCGAGATTCGGTCTCCATGGACTCTCCAGCAGTACACGTGCGCCGCTGTCCCCTGCGGGCCGCCATCTTCGAACCCTCTTTCCGCCGGCGCAGGGTTAGAGCGTCACTTCCGAGTTCCATTTCCCACCTCCTAAGACCCGCCTCCCTGCGCGGTTACCTTGGAAACCTCAGGTCCACCAATTAGAGAGGGTGGTGCGGAAAGATAAAAGGAACTAAGGTAACTTTTGAGTCCCGGCCAGCGACAGACGCCTGCGGCTACGGAGAAACTGTCTTCTGCGAGACCTTGGGGCGACCTTCCGCGTGGCAGAGGCAAGGGCTCCTGGGAGTTGTAGTTTTACAAGGAAGCCAGTTTTCCCCCATTAGCGTTCCGGACTCGTCTCCGTCTTCCTCTTTTGATTCCCAGGGCTGTCTTTCCACTTAATTAATTATTCACATATGCAAACTTGAGCGCTTACTGGCAGGGTGACTAGGTTTCTGCTCCCTTAGGACCCATAAAGCCGGTTTCTTCTCTCCCTGTTATAATGGCTTTAATTCATTTAAAAACGCTTTCGTGTAGACAGTGTGGGTATTATGTGTTAGTCGTTGAATTTACCCTCTAGGGGTAGTCAAGTGCCTAACCAGGCGTTCACATTGCAGCTCTGGTCAGCGCGCACTTAATCAGAAAGTCCACCCTCTGGAGGCCGCGCTTATAAGCAGGGCAGCCCTCTTTATTGCCTATTGGCAGCAGCGGTTTGGCTAATTGGCGTAATGAAATGTTAGAAATAGATTCTCTTTGGTAAGATCAGTAGCATTCAAGACGTGGGGACTGGCTGGGATGTGTTAGACACTGTCCTCGCTTGCCTGAACAAAATAGTAAGAATCAGGCAAGCCTTGTGGACTGTAGCCACAAGAAATAGGACCCTAGATTTGATCCTAAAACGTTTTGTAAACGATCTGGGGATCTTTCTCCCACTCTTGGGGTCTCTTTGCCCTGGTCCCGTCTCGACCCCTCTCTTCTCAGGTCTCTCTCCCATCTCCCTTCAGTTTCTCGTCTGTTTCCTTTTTCCCTGTGGTACTTTTCTCAGTTTGTTTCCTCCAGAGAAGTTGAGGGGGGTAAGAGACACAGAGCTCAGGCTTGGGCTGAGGAGGCATAAAAACATGGTTTATTCCAAACACTGCAATGTGGAATAGAAGAGGGGCAAGGAAGGTCAGTGGTGACGTGTGGGCGCCCAGACCCTCCCCTCCGCAACCCGACCGCAGTCCCGGCTGGAGATCTGGGAAGAGGAGGCTTTTGGGGATCTGCTGGGTCATCACTGAAGGGTGACAAATTAGGGTTGGATTTGGAGAGGATGTGGTTGGTGGCACCTGGGCTGGTATGGGAGGTGGAGAAGGTGGGAAGTTTAGGCTGAAGGAGGTTGGGATCAACGTGGGAGAGGGGAAGGTGGGGCTTCAGTTGGGGACAGGTTCTAGGTCAAAGTAGGGGAAAGCCAACGAGGGTGGAAAAGGAGGGGGGTGTCACGGTTTGACATCAAGGGTCACAGTCTGGACGGGGCACAGTCTGGGATTCGGGGCACAGTCTGGGGTCGGATGACCATTTTAGGTGTCGGAAGTCACAGTCTGGGGTCAGGGGTTTCTGTGTGGCGGGGCGAAGGTCTGGGCTCACAGTTTGGTGAACGCGTCTCACAGTTTTGAGTCCCGATGGATGAAAGGTTAAAAACGGGCTCCCCGGAGGCGAGGCTGGGGCCGGGGAGCAGCACAGTGATGTGGGGCCGCGGCCCGAGCATGGGGCGGGGCGGGGCGCGACCCTCCACCTGCCGCCCCCTCTGGTGGCGTTAAAAAGCCCTTGTCGGGTTTTTAAAAAAGTCGGGTGGTCTCCAAGATCCCCACCCGCCCTCTTGCTCTCTGGCTGGGTGAGATCTGGGCAACCAAATCCCCTCTGGCTCGTGATCTCCCCAACGCGAGGGGGCGCAGGACGCTGCTCCAGGCGGGGTCCGGCCAGTTGCATGTGGTTCCTCCCCAGCCCACGCGGGTCCTGTCCACTGCGCGCGCCTCCTCGGGCCGTGGCCCGCGCTGACCGAGGGGGCGGCGGGGCCCCCGGGCCCCGTCATACCTCGGACTCGAGGCTGGAGAAGTGCGCGGAGCCCCTGCGGGTGCCCAGCTCCCCGCCCCGGTGTCTCCGGTGGGGCGCGGCGGGCAGCGGCGGCCCCCAGTGCGCTGCGTGCGGGCACCGGCGCGCGTGGCGCGAAGGCCCCGTGAGCCTGCGCGCGGGCGCGGCGCGGGGACACGAGCTGAGGTCCTCCAGCGAGCGCGAGGTGGGCGCGGGCGGTGGGAGGTCCCAGCCCCCCGCGGCGCGCCGGTGCCGGTGGTGGTGGGGCGCCGCGGGCGGGCGGTGCGAGGCGCGCGGGCGGTGCGGGTGCGGCCGCGGGCACCCGCAGCGCGCCCGGTGCCGGGGCGGGGGCCCCGCGGCCCAGGGCGGGAGCGGCGGCGCCCACCAGCCGCCGTCCAGGCCGTCGTGCGAGCAGCTGAGGTGGCGCGGCGGCGGCAGCAGCTCCAGGCTGGCGCAGTGGCGGCAGTGCCAGGCGGCGGGCCCGCTGCGCGGGGGCAGGTAATCCCAGCTGCCGGCGCGCCAGCCCCCGAGCTTGTCGACCGACCAGTAGCGGCCGGGCGGCGGCCCGAGGCGCTCAGCGTACGGGTAGGGGAAGTCGGCGAACCACCAGGGCTCCAGGCCGCCCAGCGATGCGCCGCCCAGGCTCTCCGAGTCCTCAGAGTCCGACGGCGATGGCTCGAGGTCGAGGTACGGGCAGGTCGGCGGCGCGGCGCGGCACGGGGGCGGAGCAGGCGGGGCCCCGCCGCCCACGCCCCCCGCGCCCCCCGCGCCGCCCGCGCCCGGGCCCAGCAGCGGCTGGCTCTCGGGGTCCGCGCGCGGCCATCGCGCCGGTGCCGGCGGGCTCTCGTCCTCGAAGGCCAGGCGGCACAGCGGCGGCCCGACGGCGGCGGCGGCGGCAGGGGGTGCGGGGCGGCGATGGGAAGCGGGGAAAAGTGCCCGGGGCGGGCTCGGGCGGCTCCTTGTCGCGCACGATGGCGAAGTAGGAGGGCGGCGGCTTCTGCGGGGGCTGCGCGGCCGGTGGCGACAGTGGACGCCCGGCCGCGCTCCGGGCCGCCCCCCGCGTCTCGCCCAGGCCCAGGCCCTGCGGCTCGATGGGGCCGTAGTATCGGTGGAAGCCGTCGGCCAGGCCCGCGGCCCCCGGCGGCCCCGCGCCCTTGGCCCGGCGCCAGCGGTCCACGGTGGCGCGCTCGCGGGGCACGAAGGGCGCAGGGCCGGGCGCTGGACGCGCCGCCGGGTAGGCGGGGCTGGGCAAGGGCTGCGGCGGCGGCGGTGGCTTGGAGGGCGGTGGGGCGGCCTCGGCGCTGCAGCAGCTGTACATGCCCTGCGGGCCGGGGCGCGGGTCAGCGCGGGGCCTCCCTGCCCGGCCTCCGGTGCCCCGGACCGCCCGCTGCCACCGGTCTCTGTGCCTCCCCTCCCTGCCTGTGTCTCCCGGTCCAGTGGCCGCCCTCTCCCGCATACCCTGGAGAAAGCCAGCAGGAAGTCCATGCGTTGCGTGGGCCCCAGGCAGTGCCGCAGGCGCCAGTATACCAGGTGCTCCCAGGCGAAGACCAGCAGGGAGAGGCCCATGGCCACCAGCAGCATGTAGAACACACCGGCCATGTTGTCGATGTCTAGCTTGCTGCTCATCACCTCGATCTTGTCGTTGTGGCAGATCCCGGAGAGCCACAGCCGCTCCAGCATCTCGATCTCATCTAGGGAAGGGGTGGCAGGGGTCACCTGTTGTAAGCATCCTCTGAGGACATCCCCTTTGGTATGGGAGTCCAGCCCCCAGCCTCTTCCTCTCCCGGGCCTTGTGCCCATGTCTTCATTCCCTCCATCCCCAGGACCCACGGGTCCTGTCCCTCCCCTCCCGGGTAGAAATCCCTGCAGGCAGCCCCACCATCCCCCAGGAACTGCAGTAGCGCCAGGTCGATGGGCCGCTTCCAGCGGGAGCCCTTGTGCAGAGCGATGCCATAGCCTGTGGTGGCGAAGACCTTGCCGGAGCCGATGGTGACCAGCTTGCAGCCCTCATCCTTGCGGGCCATGTAGTTGAGCACAGCGGCGTCATAGATGAAAGCATCCAGCTTCCTGAGGACAGGATTGCACGAAGGGCAGGGTCAGCTCACGCAGACGACCCAACGGCCTAGTGAGGCCTCTCTCATGCCAGCCTCTACTGCTCCAGACCTAACTAGTGCCTCTTGCCTCACTGTCTATAAAATGTGAATGCAGCACCTCCATTCCAGGTTGTGCAAAGGTCAGACAGTGCCTAATGCAAAGGAGGTGCTGGAGAAATGGTCGTTGTCGGTTGTGTTTTGTTTCTTTGTTTTGAGACAGGGTCCCACTATGTAGTTCAGGGTGACCTTGAACTCACTGTATAGTCCTGCTGGCCTCGAGCTCCTGGAGAGAGCCCAGCCTGCCTTAGCGCCGGGATTACAGGCATGCACAACCTTTCCTGGTTTTAACCTTGACTTTTGGATTGCTAAGCTGGCTGGGTTTGTTTGGTTTTGGGGTCCCCCCCAGCGATGGGGATTAAATCTAGGGCTTCTCAAATACTAGGCAAGCCCCCCTTCATTGAGCTACACCCCTGTCTGTTGATGTAAATCCTCCTGCATCCCAAACCTCCCTAGAAGCCCTGACTCCACGCTCCCGTGCTGACACGTAAACGCCTGTGTGTGTGGAAAGGAAGGAGATGGTCTGAGTTATCCATTCACGCTGAGCGGGAGGCAGAGCGGGGCACGGGTTCTTCAAACCGAGCGGCCGGAGCTGACGGCGCGGGGGTGGGGCCCAGCGAGGCGGTGGGGAGGGAGCTCACCACCCTGAGGTTCAGAGCCGGGTTAAATTAGCTGGGAGAGCCCAGCTGACACCTGGAACCGGATATACCGGCGAGAATAATACCGCCACTGCCTGCGGGCACTTCTGCCTCGTAGGCAAACTGTAATTTCTCTCCAGGTTGCTCTTTGTTTAGGAAAATGCCTTTGGGGGCAAAAGGTGAATTGCGCTCCTCGTGTTAAGTGGGAAGAATCTGAAGTTCCCAGAGTAGGGCTGAAGAGGAGGACCGAGGGGGCTGGGACCAGGAGTGGATGAGAGAAGGCTCTTCAGGGGTCCTGGGCGGTGGCAGAGACCCCAGGAGCCTTTTAGAAAAAGCTCCAAGTGTGCAGTAGCGGCGGAACTGTTGACAGCATCCAGGAAGGCGATCACGCAGCACGGCGGGGGGGCGGGGGTACCAAAGCCCAGGCCTCCACACCCCCAGCCTAGGGAGCCTTTGAATGGCTCGCTTTGTTCTGGGGTGTAATGCCTGCCTCCATCCCATTCCCTACTCCAGCTCCTTCCCCCTCCTAGTTCTTAAATCGCTATGAAAACCCAGCCATTTCCTGCAGCCTCTGGACGTAGGTTTGGGGGGAAATTATAATTCCCTGCCCACTCTGCGTCCGGAGGGTCTTAATGCTGGAGCTGGTGCTGATCCCTCCCCGGCTCCCCACTCAGAGTGACTTGAGTCACCTCCAGCTTCAAGGCAGCCCTCCCCCTCCACCCTCATCTTATAAACCCCCATCCCTCTCCTCCAGGCTTCCCACTGCACCTGCACCGCTCCACTCCTGTCCCTGGGCCTTTGCACTGGCTGCTCAGACACCTTCTCAACCCTCTAATTTAACACTGTGACCTGCGGCTGCCTCCTCAGGCCTCCCACTCACTCACCCTGCCTTGTTCTCGTGTGTAAGCATTTGTGCCCTGTGACACATCATAAACTGTTATTATCTGCTGTATTGTCCATCTGCCTCCACTGGACTTGAATTCCATGAGGGTAGAGAACTACCCTGCCCGGTTCACAGATCTGCGTGTGGGGTGTCAATGACTGGCGCACATGTGGTGCCTAATGAGTAGCTGAGCGAGCTCCATGCAGTAGCCTGCACCTATAGTCCCAGCTACCCGGGAGGCTAAGGCGGATCACTTGCGCCCAGGAGTTTGAGGTCTGCCTGGGCAACATAGTGACACCCTGTATCAAAAAAAAAGGGGGGGGCTGGGCATGGTGGCACATGCCTGTAATCCCAGCACTCAGGAGGCTGAGGCAGGAGGATCACTGTGAGTTCGAGGCCAGCCTGGGTTACAAAGTGAGTTCAAGGCCAGCCTGAACTGCATAGCGAGACCTTGTCTCAAAAAGACCAAAAAATAAAAAAAAATAAAAAATAAAAATAAATAAATAAAACAACTGAGCATGGTGGTGCACATGATAGTCCCAGTACTTGGGAGGCTGAGGCAGGAGGATTACCACAAGATCAAGGGCAGCCTGGGCTCCATAGTGAGTTCAAGGCCAGTCTGAACTACACAGCAAGACCCTGTATTAAAAAACAAAACAACAACAACAACATAAGGCCAGAAGATGAAATCAGATCGGTGGGAGGCAGTGGGTGGGGCCTCAGAGCTAAGGCCTTGGTATATGGGGAAGATGCCAGGAGCTGTCCTCTGTAGAAAAAGGCAAGAGAAACAGCAGGGACTTTCAGCCTGCATGCAGGAAGGTGTGTGCGTGCATGTTTTAATTCTTCTGGAAGAAAATGAAAAACGGCTTTCGGGAAAGGGCCTTTTTACCTCCTCTGTGAGTGTAGCTGAACCTCGCTGGGGCTGGGTGGGGAGTGGGCAGAGCTGGCTGGCGGGGAAGCCTAGCTTCCCTTCTCCCCCCAGCTGCCTTTCCTTGCCCTCCTGCGAGGCTGCTGCCACCCCAGCCCCAGCCCCAGTGGCAGGGCGAGCCGCTTGGCACATGTGCCTGCCGAAGTCCCAGAGCTGCCAGGCCCCTCGTGCCTCACCGTAGGATAGAATTTTCTCACACTCTTCCCTGTGGGAATCACCAGCCACCTCTGACTCTGCATTTCAATTTTAATTAAAAATCTAGTTCCTTGGGCCGGTGAGATGGCTCAGCGGCTTAAGCGCCTGCCTGGCAAGCGCGAGGGCCCGAGTTCGACTCCCGGATCCCACATACAAAAAAGGGGCCGGTGATATCGCTCAGTGGCACGGGTGCCTGCTGGCGTGCGAGGTCCTGAGGTCCACCCCCCAGTACCCACAAAAAAAAAAAAAATAAATAAAAACAAAATAAAATCTAGTTCCTTAGTAACACTGGTGATCAGAAGCTGGCGGCTGCCATGTTGGGCTGCGCAAGTCTAGGCCTTTTCCCTGTTTTATTGTTATTTTGACACAGGGGCTCACTTGTAGTGCAAACTGGCCTTGAACTCACTATGTAGTCCAGCCTGGCCTGGAACTCGAGGCACTCAAAGTGATCCTCCTGCCTCAGCCTCCCGAGTGCTGGGATTACAGGTGTGCGCCACCATGCCCAGCTGGAAGTCTTCTTTTGTGTCTTCAATTGCACTGTCATGGCTGCCTTGATGTCCTGAATCAACTAAAAATGTTTACCTTTCGTGGTCATTTTGACTTTGGGGAAATGCCAGAAGTCGCAGGGGCCAGATCTGGTGAACCAGGTGGGGAGGACAGCACCCTTCCTGCTGGGTGGTGCTGAGTAACAGCATTCACTGTTTTCTGATCATACCTCATAAAGACACTCAGCAAGAGGACCTCCCGAACTGCTGCAGAAAGGGGCCAGGATGATGGCGTGAGCACGTTTGAAGGCAGGAGGAGTATTTTGAGGGGGAAGTAATGGCAATGAGTCTAATGATTTTTTAATTTAAACATTCATATATATTTTGATCATATCTCACGTATATCCCATGAAAAGAGACCAAAAAATACTGACAGGGAATTCCCCAATAAATATGGTCCCAATTACCCCACGTTAAGTCCGTAATCAACAAACCCCTCATGCCCTCCTAGGATAACCACTTGAGGCTTCAAACCTCAACCCCACCAGGGGCAGCCTGCCCAGGGCCACTGGACATCAGATAAAGCCTCCAGCAAGACAGAGACGTGGGCTCAAAGGAATGCAGCGGCGGGGCAAGGGAGACTGAGTAGAAATACAACATGCACAGAGTGGAAAATATTTTTAAAAAATACTCATTAATGTCACCAGAGAAATAAGATACTGCAATTTGAACCTTGAATAAGATTCTATAGAATAATATACTGTGAAATTTGTAAAAATAAATTTTTTTTACAGGGCCCGTGATATCGCTCAGTGGCACGAGTGCCTGCTGGCAAGCACGAGGTCCTGAGGTCGACTCCCAGTACCCACAGTAAAAAAAATAATAATAAATAAATAACAACTGAGAAACCAAAGAAAAGATTCTTAGAAATTAAAAATATACTTGGCCAGAGGTGTGGCTCAGTGGGAGAGGTGCTGCCTACATATGAGCAGCTCCTAGTTCTATGCTCAGCACTGGAAGTATAGACAGACAGACAGACAGACAGACAGACACACACACACACACACACACACAGGCAAGCAGAAATGAAAAGCTTAATTAAGGGGTGGAAGAAAAACGAAAATCAGAAAGTTAAACAGAACAAATAAAAGAAATGGACCATCCAGGAAATTCAATATCAAATTCACATGAGTTCCAGAAATAAAAGAAATGAAGGAGAGGGAGAAACTATACAGGAAAGAAGTCAAGAAAATTAGAGAAATTTTCTCAGGACCAATGGCGTGACACAGGTGTGACTGAAAGGCCCCGCGAGGAGAACAGATCAAGGCCTATTGCTAATACGTATCAGTGCACTGAGGAGAAGGCAAAGAAAACTAGGCCACATACAAAGGTGAGGAGTCAGGATAACTGTGGCTGCCGCTTCCGTGACACTGGACATTAGGACACGGTGGTATGATGACTCCACGCTCTGAAAACGGTGTGTGCTCTGGAATTCTATACCCAGCAGACTGCATCAGTATGAAGACAGATAAGATCTGCAGTATGTACCTGTTTGTGGGAGACCACCAAGCTGCGCTCTCCTGAGAAACGAAGCACCTTGCCTCGAACTGTACCTGACCTTTACTTCCACCCTATTCTCCGAGATATGCAGAGTTGGCTGTACTGAAGCAGATGTTCCCTTAATTGGCCAAAAGAATGTGATCGAGGCTGGCTGAGATGCCCATGAGTCTCAGCATAGTAAAGCCGGTCAGAATTGACCCCTGCTGGAATAGAGGCTTGAGCAAAAGCCTGTGAGATTCCAGGGCTAAGACATGAGATAACATCTCAGCTGAGGTCATGGGACTCAAAAAGAATTAGACCTTCATGGCAGTAAAGGTGCCAGCCTTGCACACAGCAAGCTATCCCTTGCACTGCTAATTGGAGACCTCAGTGCCTGGTGCAGAAGTGCTCTGTTTCTCCTTACAGCCATTCCTACAAAGTTTCTCTTCCCTAGTACTCTGCCGTGACCCCCACCCACCTCCCTGATTGATACTAATAAAAGCCATGAGCTCTTGGACTTGTGGCCCTTTGTTCCATGAAGAACTCTGGGTCATCCCAGAGCTCCTCAACTGCAGAATTCTCTTTGTCTTTCTTTTGCATCTGTGTGCCATATTGCTAGGTGGGAGACTGATACCCTCTCTGGGTACCTTTTGTCTGGAAGCTCAAAAGAATAAGGGAGCAAAACCCAGAAAGAGTAGGAATTTGTACACTAATTAAAAAAAAAAAAAAAGCTGGGTGTGGTGGTGCACACCTGTAATTCCACCACTTGGGAGGCTGAGGCAGGAGGATCACCTTGAGTTCAAGGCCAACCTGGGATATGTAGGTAGTTCAAGGCCAGCCTGAACTACATAGCAAGACTCTGTCTTCAAAAAAGAAAAAGCCTGGCGTGGTGGCACACACCTCTAATCCCAGCACTCAGGAGGCTGAGGCAGGAGGATCACTGTGAGTTCGAAGCCAGCCTGGGCTACATAAGCGAGTTCAAGGCCAGCCTGAATTACATAGTGAGACCCTGTCTGAAAAAAAAAAAAAAAAAAAAAAAAGATGAAAACCAAAACAAACAAACAGAAAAAACAGATGTGGAGGGAAAAAATAAAATTTGTGATACCACAGAATCCAAATAAGGTGGGAGGCAAATGGTGATCCCAAGATGGTGGCGATGTACTGCCAGTAGCAGGCCCAAAGACCAAGACAGAAACGTCTTTAGTGAGATGGAACTAACAGACCATTTGATGCTTCTAAACATAAGAAGAGATTCACACAGTTAACAGAATTTGGGTTTGAATTAATTAAACACAAAGAAAACTCCAACACTAAATGACTGAAGGAAAAAAAAAAAGACAATTACTGTATTAACTACAGGGAAAACAAAGAATTGTGTAGAAGAGGAAAGTAATCGTGGTTTAGCTGTGGGAACATTTACAGTCATAATATGTAAACACTGAATATTCATCTAGGCAGAATCACAATGTGGGAAGCTAGATTGATTTAAATATAAGAGCACGAGTATGTGCCTTCCATAGTGACAAGTAAATGGAAGATGCCTAAAATTGAAAAACTAGCTGGGCGAGGTGGCACATGCCTGTAATCCAGCACCCTGGGAGGCTGAGGAAGGAGGATCTCAAGTTCATACCCGGCCTGAGGTATTTAGCGAAATTGTGTCTCAAAATAATAAAAAAAGGGGCTGGAGATGTCGCTTAGTGCAAAGGCCCTAGGTTCAGTCCCCAGTACTGGGGGTGGGGGGCAAATCCTGAGAGAGCTGAGCAGATGTGGTATTTAGGGTTAGGGAGGTAAGGAGTGAAATGATCCAGCAGAGGGGGACGCAGATTCTTCCGGGGGGCGGAGCAGGAAGAGAGGCTGAGGGGGAACTGCTGCTTTTCATGTGTTAAAAATCTGGTATTTCTGTGGACAGATACTGATAAAAATAGAGCTAAAAACTAGAAAAAAACTGTAAAAAGGATTACTAGGTAAAAAAGAATTCGCAAAAGCAGGAAATCAGAGCAAGAGGTGACAATGAGACACGCAGGGTGTCCTTTATGAGTCCTCGAGGCTTCTGTGAGTGGCTCTGGGTTCTCACTGTGCACCCGAGGCAGCCAGGCCCAGAGCTTGAGCGCCTGGGGCCTGGGACTGGCTGGCCAGGGTTCGAGTCCCAGCCAGCAGCCTAGCAGCTGTGGGGTCTTGCTGTGCTTCAGTCTCTAAGAATATCGCCTGAGGTGGTTATGAAGCAGGCTGAGTTGGGTCTCCCCCAAAATTCACAAATCAAAGTCGCAGCTGCCAGTTCCTCAGAATGTGACCTTGTTTGTAGAAAGAGCCTCTACGGAGGTAATCAAGTTAATGTGGGGGCATGGAGTGGACCCTAAAAGTCCAATCTGACCGATGTCCTTATAAGAAGGGGACACGATCAGCTTGGTGTGGTGGTGCATGCCTGTAATCTCAGCACTCTAGGAGGCTGAGGCAGGAGGATTGTAAATTCGAGCCCAAACAGGGCAATTTAGTGACTTAGGGAGATCCTGTCTCAAAACAACAACAAAAACCGAGGTCTGGTGATGTAGCTCAGTATGAAGGCCTCAGTATCCAGCCCCAGTACCGCCAAGACAAACTAAACAGACAGACAAACAAAAACCCCTGGACACACATAAAGGGTTGAAGACCTGAAGAGACACAGGAAAGAGACGACTACCTCTGAGCCCAGGAGAGAGGCTGGGCAGGCCCTCCTCCCTTTCTGAGGAGCCAGGAGGACTTCCAGCCTCCAGGGCTGAGACCAGAAGAAAACCCAAGAAAACAGTCACACCGGCCCTAGCAAACAAATTACCCAAATCATGAACCTCAGTGAGTTAGCACAGAACTCGATACATGATAAACACTATGTAAATTAAAAGGACAATGGGAATGAGACCAAGCCTT
The DNA here is from genome assembly GCA_028451465.1 of Erethizon dorsatum. Classification (NCBI taxonomy): domain Eukaryota; kingdom Metazoa; phylum Chordata; class Mammalia; order Rodentia; family Erethizontidae; genus Erethizon; species Erethizon dorsatum. The sequence continues at coordinate 108,998,039 of CM051834.1, read as the reverse complement.
GGCAAGGACATATAACAAGCAGAACTCTGCACTGCTGACGTGCATGTAAACTGGTACAGGCGTGCTGGCAGAGGCCTGGCAGAATCTGTTACACAAGCACGCGTCCCCAGGCCTGGTCCAACCTGGGTGCACCGGGAGAAGCCAAGCTGCGCGTTCGCGAGACTCGGCTGAGAATGCAGGTGCAGGGCCATGTCTCACAATGGCCAGACGCGAGACTACTGCGTGGCCACCAACTCTAGGAGGGCAGATCTGGGCTCTCACCTGGTACCTGCACGCAGTGCTGTGTCACAGCCATAAGCCATCTATCTGGTAATAACATGGAGCAGAATACACTAGACACAGAGAGATGGCTTGCCTGATCCTGCGTGGATGACGTCCCAACTAGGGAAAAGTCATTCACAGGGATGTCCTACGACCCCCGGAAGGCAGAGGGGAGTTTCCGGGGAGCAGGACCTTTCCTCATACTCTGATGTGGGCCTGGTCCCATACACGTGTATAGATAACCAAGGAAATGTACACTGCTCACCCTTCACCATTCCTCACGTAGATCTATCTCAATTAAAAAAGATTAAAAACCAGCAGGGCCTGGTGGTACATGCCAGTAATCCCAGCACTTTGGGAGGCTGAGGCAGGAAGATTGGAAGTTCCAGCCCAGTTTGGGCAATTTAGTGACCTAATGATACTCTGTCTCAAAAAAAATATATTTTTAAAAGATGAAAACATCTATACAAAGACATGGGATGAGGCCTCAAGCTATTTTTCACTCCATAAAGGCTGGGGATGTGGCTGTTGTCTGTATGGGGGAAAATACAGGTCTCCTTGGTTCCTGAAGTCAGGGAAGGTACAGATGTGGACTCAGGATGCAGGGGTCGGCCTGGCTGGTCACCCCGCTGCTATCTAAAGCTCGGGACAGTGGACCTGGAAAGTCGGCTCCCCAGGCTCTGACGAAGACTTCGGGGGAGGGATTCCCAGGGCCCTCCCTGGAGGGAGGGCAGAGGAGGGAAGCAGCCATGTTTCTACTGACTATCATGACACGTCCAAGGGATATTTTGGACATACTGGGTTAAGTAAGATACATTATGAAAATTAACTTCACCTCTATTTTTTATTTATTGTTTTTTTGAGACCAGGTGTCACTACATAGTTCAGGTTGGCCTTGAACTCACTGTGTAGCTCAGGCTGTCCTCAAATTCAGGATGATCCTCCTGCCTCAGCCCCCTCCCTGCTGGAATTATAGGCACATGCCACCATGCCCTGCTCAGAGTGGGGGCTTTTGTGGGTTCCCATTCTGGCTAATATCGTGGGCTCTGTCAGGGAAGACACGCTCGGGCCAGTGAGATGGTCCAGAAAGTGAATTAAATCAGTAGAGAGGAGTTCGAAGCCAGGGTGAACCTGAGAAACCCAGGAATTTATGGAATTCTCAGGAAGGGGCTGGAGCCATCCTCATCCAGGTTCCAAGATGCAAGGAACCCCTGAATGACATTTGCAGGTGGGGGAGTGGAAGGGAAGGGAGAGGAAGAGAGGAAAAGCACGCATCCCAGAAGGGGAAGGAAAGTAACAAAATATATAAAAAGAGAGTTCTACATGGACTCTGTCCAGTGTGGCAGCCACTGGATGTGGCTATGGACGGCAAATCCAAACTGAAATGCACTGCAAGCATAAAATATGTGTCAGACCTTCCCCCCAAATATAAAACATCTTATCCTTATTTTTGGGGGGTGGTACTAGGGATTGAACCCAGGTCCTTTGCACTGAGCTACATCCTCAGCCCCTTTAAAAATTTTTTATTTTGAGACAGGGTCTGGTTGAATTGCCGAGGTGGGGCTAGAATTTGTGATCCTCCTGCCTCAGCCTCCCAAAGTGCTGAGATTACAGGTACGTACCACTGCACGGGGAAGAACCAGAGGCTTTTCTTCACCGAAAAAGCCTTTACCGTGGACCCCTGGGAACCTGGGTTCTATGGGAACAGCAGTCCCGCCCACCACGTGACCAACCCTGGCCGCCACTGATTGGTCCTGCTGTGGACACCTGACTGGAGCTGGCCCAATCAGATTCTCCCTAGTGGAGCTAGGAAATTGAACCGTTTCCCAGAGCCACTTGATAAACAGATTGTGAACCAACCCCACTATGGAGCTCAGGAGCTGAATTGCCTATCCCAGGGCCCACCACAAGTAAAGGGTGTAGCGCCCCCCTCCCCCAGGAATCCAGCACCATCTGCCTTTGAATTCACTGCTGTTCGGTGTCCCCAGGATACTGTTAGGAACTCTTGGGCTGTGGAAGCCACCATAACACCCAGGATTGTAAGGGGAGAGGGAGAAAACCGGTCTCCCAGGAGAAAGGCCGCCCAGCGAGAACATCCCTGTGGCCAGATGCTTAAGAGCCTGGATATTTTACAGGGCGTGATTTAACAACACCTGCGTGTTTCTGCCTCCCCACCACTCCAAAGCAGGCTTAAAGTACACCAGGACTTTAAGGCACCTCGTGACCCCTCCTCCTGTATTGGGAGTCTCCGATGCAGTAGGCTTTCTGCCAGACGCCGAAGTCCTGGTGTACTTTAAACCTCCCAATATTCTACTTGTCAAAGAAGGAATGGATGGCTGAATGCATAATGTTAAAAAAAAAAAAATAAGTCCAGTTCTGTGCCATGTCTGACACCTTAGACCGTGGGCAGAGGCGGTGCTGTTCTGCCCCCCTTTTAGTTTTTTGAGACAGGGTCTTACTATGTAGTTGAGGCTGGCCTGGAACTGGTGCTATTTTCCTGCCTCAGCCTCCCCAGTGCTAGGATTACAGGTGTGCCCCATTACGCCCTGCTTAAGGCCCACTTGTTTTCAGGACTTCCCCCAGAGAGAGAGGAGTCCCTGGGGCCAAGGAGGGGGGTTCCCGCCTGGAATCCACTTTTCCCTATGAGATTATGCTGGGAACCTGTAGGCCCCTGTCCTAGACAGCCACAACCTGTGAATATGTTCCTTTCTGTGGCAGCACACTTTGCAGATGGACTAAGGGAGGGCTCACGAGGCGCCATTGCTGTGGTGATCCGGGTGGGCCCAAGGCAGTCACAGACAGGAGGGCGAGACAGTCCATCAGAGGTGTGTTGGTGGAGGGAGAAGTCAGAGTGACTTCAGGCCAGGAGCCAAAGAACGTGGCAGCCTCAGGAAACTAGAAGAGGCAAGGGATCTGCTCTTGAAGGAAGGACAAAGAGTTGGGCTCTGTCGTGGAAGCCTGAGAGGAAGGAGTCCTGGGGCTTCTTAACTGGAATTTAGTAGCCTTTCAGGTTGCTAAGAAGGTATATTTGAACAGAGCACGGTGGTCATACCCATAATCCCAGCACTCGGGGAGGCTGAGGCAGAAGAATCTCAAGTTTGAGCTTAGCTTGGGCAATTTAGATTTAGCAAGACCCTGTCTCAAAATAAGGATGGGCAGGGAGTGTAGCTCAGTAGGAGGGCCCTCGGTTCAACCCCCAGCCCCCACCCCATATACGAGAAAGAAAGAAAAGAGAAAGAGAAGGAGAAAGAAAGGAAGGAAGGTACAGTATATCGGTCAAGGTGGTGGTGGGGGCAATATATTGAACGGTCTGGCAGTTTAATTTATGAAGTTTAAACACATATGGTGTGTGAGCCTGTGAGCCTCCCTGTTCAGGACTGGGGACTGAACCAGGGCCTTTGCACGGAGCTACATCCCCAGCTCTTTTTAATTTTTAACTTTTATTTTGAAACAGGGTCTCACTAAGTTGCTAAGTCACTCAGGCCAGCTCGAACTTGGGATTCTCCTGCCTCAGCCTCTTGAGTACGGCAATGACAGCTGTGCGCCACCACACCAGGGTCCATTGTCCTTTTGCCCCAGACCTTGCCACAGTTTGCAGTGCACCCATCCAGAGCCTCATTTAACAAAAGCCTGTGACCCAGCCTGTGACCACGTCGTGTTAATAGTGCTTTCGGGGAAAGGGTGAGGAAAAAAGAGGTAAACCCAGGAAGGGCTGGGGTGAGGCAGAGAGCACAGCAGTTGCTGCAAGTGCCTGATGAGAAAGTGCCGAAGTTCTCAGTGTTGGAAACAATAAGCTTGCAGGGGAGGACACACACACACCACCGTGTGGCCCCCAAAACTTTTACCTTTCCTCCTTTGCCCTTTTCTACAATAGAGGCTGGAGGCTAATATGATTGACTTCCAGCTCCCACTGCAACTAGGAGTGGCCATCTGAGAGGTTCTGAGAAACAGCCAGAAATCCCTGCAAATGGCTTATTTTTCCCGATAAAAAGGCAAACCCCTGCCAGCAGAAAACGCTCTATTCTTCCATCCTTCTTCCTTGCCTGGCACTAGGATGTGTTCCATGGAGGGGCAGCAGCCTTCTTGTGACCATGAAGCAGCCGAAATGAGCATGAAGATCTTGGCTGCGAGCTTGATAGAGTTCAGATTGTTAGTGGTGTCTCTGAGCTATCATGCCAGCTCTGGGCTTACTGTAAGAGAGGAACCTCTGTCTGTTTAATCTCTTCTCACCAATCTGAGAAATGTACATATTTTGTTGCTGATTATCATCATCCAGTGCAAGAAATGTACCTGGCACAGAGTTGGTGCTCTTTAAACAAGTTTTAACTGCATGGATGATTTTCCCACTTCCATAAAACTTATCTTTGCTTCCTGAAGTTGGTTCTGAGACTCACCTGTACCCTTGTGCCAACCCACCCATCTTTCTTAAGACAGATTCACCAGGTTCCTTTCCTTACAGTCCGACAATTAAAATCAAGCTGGGGGCAGTCACAGAGACCCAGGAAGGAGTGGCTACTTGAGGGGTGACAGGGAGTGGGCCTTGGAGAGGTTGAGATGACATAATGACCTCCGCACCCGCCTTCCTGCTGTGGCCCAGTAAACCAAGCCCACGCCCACCCCAGGCCCTTTGCACACCCGCTACCTTCTGTACTTTAGGGATTGGATTCGACTAAGATTTAGGAAACTAGTGTAAGAAAATATATAGCCCAAGTATTGATTCTAACGATTTGTCCAATACTAATAATATCAGCAAATACCTACGGTGTGCCAGATATTGTTTTTTGTGGTTTAACTGACTTAATTCTTAGGATGACCTGATGATCAGGATAACGGGCATCACCGCCGCGTTACAGAGAAGGAGGCAGAGGTTCAGGGAGGCTGAGTCACCTCCACAAGGTGACAAAACCATGAAAGAGTCAGAGCCAGGACCTGAGCCCTGGCAGTGTGGCCCCAAATCTGTTAACTACTGCACCGGGAAGTCCTAGGACCCTACGCGCCAGAGACCTCCGTGACCCCGCCCTGGCTGATCCCCCCGGGCTGACCTGTGACCTCAGCGTCCCCGCCCCCCCCCCCCCCCCCCCCCCGCCCAGCCCGAGTCTGCGCTGACCCTGCCTTGAGCTGAGCGAGCGCCTCCTCCACGCGGGGCTGGTTGTAGCGCACCATGTAGCTGTGCATGTCGGGGTAGTTGCTGCGGATGTTCTTCTCCGTGGACCCGTTGGGCACGGTCCCGAACTTCAGGGGCGGGTACTGCTCCTGTGGCCGCTGGAACTGGGGCAGAAGGCAGAGTTATTAAGGTGCTTCCCCCAGGGACATCCCCGACCCCGAGGCCCCATTCTGGGGGATACCTGCCAACTGGCAGACACCCCAGGCTCAGAAGTGTTTCCCGGAGTCGTTCGCTACAATAGGAAACACGTTTCTTTTTCTTTTTTCTTTTTGGCTTTTTGAGACAGGGTCTCGCTATGTATTTCAGACTGGCCTTAAACTCACAGTGATCCTTCTGCCTCAGCCTCCTGGGTGCTGGGATTCCAGGCGTGCACCACCACGCCCCAGAGGAAGCACTTTCTACTCCTACCCAGCGTGCATAGCTGCAGACAGGTTATCAGAGGCCCAGCCTCAGGCAGGAGAAGCTGGGAGCTCCCAGGGCTGCTCCGTGCCAGGCGTTAACCCTCAGCTTGCTGGGCTGCAGCAGAGGTGGAGGCGGCTGGCGTCGACCAATCTATTCAGCAGTAGTTGATTATTTTAGCAACGGGTGTAGCCAGACGGGTGTGTGCTGGCCTAGGATCAGGTGTGCTCATGACTAAATTCTCATAAAACCGTGCTCCTCCATCCTATGTAAGGTGCAGTCAACACCACCTATTTCTATGCTATTCTGTTCCATTCTGTTGGGAAAATGCTTATTGCAACCCACTGCGCTGGCTTCTCCGCCCTCTAACAGGCCCTGACTCTGGTGAACCACTCCCGCCGCAGCGAGCTCGCTGGCTCTTGAACGCAGTGCGAGCACGGTGAGGCACGTGCAGATCCATGTGACAGGGCAGTTTTATGTCTGTTGAATCCAATAAATAACAATATGGGGTTGGCTTTTTGTATGTCTTGCTTTTAAACTTTATTTTACTTTTCTAGGAATTCACTGCACTTGTATTTTACTAAAGCACTAGTCTTTGATGAATTAAGTTTCAAAAAACGAATCCTTCGAGCCTGGCGTGGTGATGCGTGCCTGTAGTCCCAGCACTCTGGGAGGCCAAGGCAGGAGGATGGCAAGTTTGATCCCAGCCTGGGCAACTTAGTTATTCAGCGAAACCCTGCCCCAGAATTTAAAATTTTTAAAAAGGGTTGGAAGATGCAGCTCAGTGCAAAGACCCTGGGTCCAAATCTCAATACCAATAAATAAACGACCACCTGGTCTTACTGTTTGAGAGCCACACTCATCTAGAATATCCTGTGAACATTTTAAAAATTCATTGTGAAACACAGCTTCCTTCCAGAACATTCCAGTCTGGAATTCTGGAATTCCTCTTGGGAAGGACCTTGAGGAATCCCCTCTGGCCAGCCTCCTGCCAAGCTCAGTGTGCTCCAACCACAGCCGCCGCCTTGCCCCTCCACACACCTTGCGGTCACTGAGCCCAGACACGGTGTCCACGTACTCCTCCTGGATCATGAAGGCAGCCAGGTTGGCTGTGTAGCTGGCGAGGAAGATGACGGCGAAGAAGGCCCACACCAGCACCATGATTTTGCTGGTGGTTCCCCGGGGGTTCTCCACGGGCACCGAGTTATTGAACACCAGGGCCCAGAGCAGCCAGATGGATTTCCCAATGGTGAATGTTGAGCCGCCAGGGCCTGCAGGGGGCCAGGATGGGACATGGACCCCAAATCCCTTCTGCTCGTTAAGGGAGCAGAAAGAACTACAGCTCCCAATGGCCCTTGAGGCTGTGGCTCTGCCCCAAGAGCTGCTGGGAAATGTAGTTCCATGTGCAGTCAGGGCCCTGTGCAGTGGGGCAAAGGAGGAAGGGGACTCACGCTTGCCCGTGGCCAAGCTGCGGTTGTAGCCCACAGGACTGAGGTACTCGAAGATGAAAACAGTGACGGCGACCACAGTGAGGCACATGACAAACATCATCACCCACACAGCGGGGCTGTAGGGCTCTAGGGACAAGGGAGGTAGCGTCATGGCTCAGCCAAGCAAAGGACTGGGGGACACAAAGACATGCGAAGGAAGTTCAGCCAGATATGATCCTATCCTGGCTCCCCGTCTTGGGGGCAGCCCTGTGGTCCACACAGAAGCCTGGGAGGCAGTCTCTCAGAGCCATCCCACCTATTTCTGTGGTGTTTTGTTTTGTTTGTTTTGTTGTTTTTGAGACATGGTCTCTCTGTGTAGCCCAGGCTGGACTTGAACTTAGTATGTAACCCAGGCTGGTTTCGATACTCATGGCAGTCCCCCTGCCTCAGCCTCCGGAATGCTGGGATTACACTCCGCATCACCACGTCCAGCCCCATTTCTGTGGTTTTAACACCCAATCGCAGCTGTTTTCTAAATATTATGTGGGCGTCAGACTCGATCCTCCAGGCCACTTGCCATGTCCTACACTGCCCCAGGCCAGCTCCCTGGCTCCTGTATTCGGAGTTCCACACCCATCCAGGCCCAGGCCATCCCCTTTGCCATCTCCTCCCTCCCTCTCCTCCTCCACCCCACAGTTGGATGGGTTGGGTCGGGGCTGGGCTCTCCACTGTCAGGGCCAATAGCGGGAACATCTGGCCCCCAGTGTCTCAGCTCCGGCCCAACCTCCACATGGCCGAGCGGTGACCCTGCCCCTCCCCAGCTCAGAGCCCTCCCAATGGCTCCCCAGTACCCCAAGGACAAAGTCCCCGCCCCTCAGCCTGGTCCTGCCCTCCTCTCCTGGCCACATCACTGTCACTGGGCCACTCTGTAAGTACATCGAGCCACACCCTCCCTGCCTCATCTCCTTGGCTCCCCTGCCAGAGATGCCACCTGCCCAGTCTGGTAGACAGTCCCCCATTCATGTCCCCTCCTCACATTCAGTAACTGTGTGTCACCTCCAGGAGCTCAGGGGTTCCACCTCCCAGGGCTAAGTAAACATGCACTGCCAGGACCATCCCTGTCATGGCAAGGTCACTGCCCTGGACTGTCGCTGCAGCATCTGGGGACTGCCTGTTGCCTCTGTTGGGTAACTTGGCAGGGCACCTGCCCCTGTCACCTGCTCTGTCACTGCCCTGCTCTGTGCTGCCTGGAGGAAGGAGCCCAGTGTGGTGCTTCTCAGTGTGCCCTGCCAGGTGCAGTGCAAGGAAAAGGCTGCCAGAGAACAGGCTGGAGGCACAGAAAATAAAACGCACTGGAAGGGACTCCTCTTCTAGCTCCTCCCATTCCTGGGAGCTTTGCTCTGACTTCGGAGAACAAGTGGGCGCTGAACTGGACCATCACCCTGGGCCCTCTGCACACCTCTCCCGACTTCTCCAGCTCAGGAGATGGGATTTCTACCCAATCCACCGCAGAGCCACCAGCCCCTCGGGGGCCAGCTTCCTACCCACACCCTGGGTCTGTCTACTTCTCTCACCCCGTTCCCACCTTCCTACTGCACATGACATCCTTTCTCTGGCACGGACCTTGGAGTAGCCTCATCGCCAGCCTCCTGCTCCCACAGTAGCTGAAATGTGACCTTACGTCCCCATGCTGTCTTCTAGAGTTACCGCCTTTGCCACTGCAGTAAGAGCAAAACCCAAACTTCTGGTAGCATCCAAGGTCCTGCAAGATCTGCCCATTGCTTGTCAGCCTTCGCCTGCTGCCCCTCTAGCCTCTGTCCCACTCCATCTCTTCACCCTGGCTTCCTTTCTCACGGTATCTATCACCAGCGGAACAGCCTGTGTACCCATTTAAGTTTCCTTTCTATCTTCCCCAGGAACCTCGGAGCTCCTGGAGGGCAGGGATCTCTGTCTCGCTCAGCACTCACTCCCAGCAAACAGCCCTGAGCCTGGCACATAGCAGGTGCTCAGTGCCACGGATGGGTGACTTGAGTGCTTATAATGTGCTAGAGCCGTGCAAATCTCGCCTCTTCCTCTCACACTCAGACACAGGGGAAGACTTGGGTTTTGTGAGGCCCAAAGCGTACACAATTTGGAAGGCTCGCTTTAAGAAAAGAGACTGTCACTGTGAATAGGAAAGCAGGGCTGGGATGGGGTACAGCAAGAGAAGGCTCCTGAGTTCAGCCTTCTTTAACTTCATGATAAAATTCCTTCTGGTAGAGGGAATTATTTCTCCCATTTTACAGATTAGGAAATGTGGGCTCAGAAATGATGTCATTTCACCGGAGTCACACAGGGTCTCACAATGTAGTTCAGGCTGGCCTTGAACTCACAGAGACCCTCCTGCCTCAGCCTCCGGGAGTGCTGGGATTACAGGCATGCACCCCCACACCCTTCAGAACCCGGGTTTCTGACCCCACATGGTTAGGGACAGTTGCTCCATTCTTGCTGAAGTCTGGCTCCCTGTCCCGGGGCCCCAGCTCACCGAGGAAGGCAGATGGGGACACGGTGCCATTGCTGCGGGCCACCATGACGCTGATGCCCGTCTCCACGAAGGGCACGGAGAAGTCCACGATCTCAGACCGCTCCTCGTTGATGGTGAGGGAGCCGATGGCCATGTCTGCACGCTGGTAGAACACCTGGGTGGAGGTGAAAGGACAGGGAACTCAGCTCTGGACCCAAGGAGGACAAAGGCCGGCCCTGCCCCTTCTCCCGGGCGGGCCACCTCCTTGCCCCGCCCCGCGCAAATAGGCCCCGCCCCTGGCGGTCCCACTATCTTTCAGGCCCTTCCTAAGACTCCTGACCCCGCCCCTTCCCGGCTCACTTTGCTCGCGGCCCCGCCCTCTTGATGCCGTGCGTCCTGTTGGCCACGCCCCTCCGTTCTCGGCTCCGCCCCCCGAGATGCCCAGCTCTCCCGCGCCCCTCACCTCCCCAATCATGCCGTTCCAGACGCCGTCGATCTTCTTCCCGTGTTTGCCATTTGTGACCAGGTAGAGGTCGTAGCTGAAGCCGATGGTGTGCGCCAGTCTCTTCAGAATGTCGATGCAGAAGCCCTTGCAGCACCGCTTTTCCGGGCGGGGGGCGTCCGGTGGAGGGCTGCGGGGAGCGACCAGGCTTGGGGAGCTTGGGGACCCCTCCCTTTGGCTCTCCCATGACGTGAGGGTATGGAGGAAGGGACAGCGGAGGCTGAAACTATGGTTAGCACTTCCTGGGGGAACTGAGGCACCCCTAGGTCACCAGACTGGTCGGCTTTGTGGGCTAGGGCCAAGATTGCGGGCTTCACGGGAGGAGCGCTTTGAAGCTGCAACTCCTGGATCCTGGGCTGTCACCTGTGGGTTCGGTTGAGCTGGCTCCGGCAGGGGACGGAGTCTCGGATGCAAGTGCCGCTGATGGGGTCAGCAGGCTCCACGATGACGAAGGGTCGCTCCTCCAGTGTGGCCACCGTGAGGTGCTGCGTGTCGTCCACAGGCTGCAGGAAGCGGCCGTAGCGGGACCACAGTGGGTACTTGAGGCGGAGAGTCTGCTGCTCCCAGCTGCCCACCTTGGACACAGAGAAGGACGGTCAGCCTTCCCGGGGGGACTTTCTGGGTGACGGAAAGGGAATCTGGGCTGACCAAACCTGTTTCCCACGTCCCAGAAAGTCCTGGCCTCCCTGCTCCTCTCCTTCAGACCTAGGAGTAAGTGCCCCGTCCCCCTCCCGGAACCAGCAGCTCCTTCCTCCTCCGGATTCAGGCGCCTGGGGCTTCAGTTTGGCCCTCCCATCAGGACCCAGGGGTCCAGCCCTGTACCCCAACAACCCAGGACCTCGAGCCCTCCTCTGCCAGAACCCGGAGTCCAGCCCTCTCCCGTGCCTGGGGTCTGGGCTCTGTGACTCACCACCTCCCAAGTCCTGTCTCTGGTAAGGGAAATGACCACCAAGGAGGGGTTCACCAGGAAGCCGTCCTCATTGAAGGAGTAGTCCCGGTTATCCCAGGTGATGTTCATGAAGTACCTGACCGGGAGACAGGCAGGGGGTGATGAAACACGGGTCAGGCAAACCTCCCTTCCATTGCCTGGTCCCTGCTTTTGAATGGAATCTCTGCTCCTTCACCCCCCACATCTCAGAAACACACGCTTCCTTGGCTGCCCCGTGCCTCAGGACACTGCCCCATGCCCTTAGCTTGGTGCTAAGGACCAAGAGCCGCTGCATGCTCTGGCTCCACCTGCCTCTCAAGCCCATCTCTGATCATTTCCCACCCAAAAACTTTTTTAAAAATTTTTATTTTGAGGCAGGATCTCACTAAGTCACTCAGTTTACCAGGCTGCGCTCAAACTTTTGATCCTCCTGCCTCAGCCTTCCAGAGTGCGGGATTACAGCGAGCACCACCATGCCTGGCTTTGCTTGTTTGAGACAGGGTCTCACTATGTAGCCCTGGCTGGCCTTGTACTTGCAATCCACCTGTCTCGGCCTCCCAAGTGCTGGGATCACAGGTGTGCGCCACCACGCTTGGCTCTGAAAACCCTTTTTGATGGAATCAACACTGAATGCAGTGTCCTTGGAACATGTCAAATAATTTTTTTTTATCTCTAGGCATTTATGGGTGCTGTTCTCTCTGATTGGAAACCCTACCTTGACTGACTCTCTCATGTCCCAGACTCAGCTCAAGTGAGCCTTCTGCTGGGAAGAAGCCCCCTGGGGGGCTCCGACTGCCCTGATCTGGGCTGAACTTTCATCTCCCTCCATCCGTCCCCAAGCCCCTCCCCCTCCCGCTTTCCACACAGCCCCCTGGACCTCACCCCTGCCTCCTGCCTGGCCTCGGCCTCCACCTCTTGCAGTCTGAATCCTACCCGGCCCCAGTTGCTCTATCCCTCCCCTGCTAATGGCGGCCCGAGGCTCCCCAGGGCCCTGGCGCAGAGTCCAAGCTCCCCAACCTGGCGCTGGAGGCAAGGGCTTGGCCGTATGCACCTCCATGGCTTTATCACCGCCACCCCAATTCTGCTGCTCTTGCCTGTTCTGAACTACCGCAGCCCCATCAGTCTACCCAGTTGTCATGATGGTCTTCGCCCATGCTGTTCCCTCCTCTTCGGGGAATGCTAGCCACTTCCCGTGAACTCCCTGACCTCTGTGTTTTAGTTCCAACCCCAGGGTCTTTACACCTGCTGGTCCCTCTCCCTTCACTTGGATCTTCCAGTGCTTGGTTCTTTTTTCCATTATTTTGTTTTATTTTTGAGACAGAGTCTCACTACATATCCCAGGCTGGCCTCGAGCTCACTATGTAGCCCAGGCTGACCTGGAACTCATGACAATCCTCCTGCCTCAGCCTCTCGGGTGCTGAGATCACAGGTGTGCACCACCACCATGCCCAACATATCTATTTTTTAACCTCTAACTTGCACTTACTCAGAATGGCCTTTGCTGACCACCCCACTTAGCCCCACCCCCCAGGCCCTTCTAGTCCCATCCTCTTGTTTTATTTTCATCTTAGATGTTACCACCTGCTGATATTTTCTTTCTTTTCTTGTTTGTTTCCTGCTTCTCTCCCCATTGGACTAAGCTCTGTGAGAGCAGGGGCTGTGTTTCATGCTAGTCCTTTGGGCCTACACCAGTGGTTGGCACACAGTACATTCTCAATAAGTAAAAGGCACTTTGATGAGTGGATGAATGGATGGGGGAGTGTCATCCTCAGGTCTCAAGTGAGGGACGCCCTGCTCCTGGAAACCTCCCTGACCCCCTAAGCAGCTGAGCCCTGATTTGTGTATCCTGCTTTAGAAGGCAGACTGGGACCAATCAGCATCCTCTCTCTCTTTCTCTCTCTCTCTCTCTCTCTCTTTCTCTCTGAGACATGACCTCGAACTCACAGTGATCCTCCTGTCTCAGCCTCCTGAGTGCTGGGATTATAAGCATGCAGCACCATGCCCAGCCTCAGTGTCCTCTCTTGGGATGATATTTTACTCTGACTTTGGAGGGATGTGTGGTAGTCAGGAAAGGGTGAAGTTTTAGGGAACAGAGATTCTAGATAAAGAATTGAACAGCCCCAGGGGAGGCAAGCCTGAGAGAGAGAAAGTAAAAAGGATCAGAAAGAGATGAAAGTGGCTGGCCCTAGGCTTAGCCTCCATTCCTGATCTCTGTGTTTCTGTGCATGTTTATCTTTCCAATAAGCCCCCTTTTCCCTGAGGAACCTGAGATGAGAGGCTCCTTGCAACCAGAAACATCCCGGCTTAGACAGTATCCTCCCCCTGCTCCTGCAAGGCTGGTGCTACCTCCATTACTGCAAGTGCCACACTGCGCTGTCATTATGCCCATCCCCAGCTGCCACCTCTCCAGGACCCTGTGTTCCTTGAAGAAGCCCATGGTCTTATTCATCTCTGTTCCCAGCACCCAGCATGAGCCCTATTTCCTGGCAGGTGTTCTGGGATCCAGATTCCCAACAGTTCTCAATTCTCCCCTCGGTCTTCTTGCCCACCCGTCACCTCCTCCCAAACTCAACTCATTTCAGGATTAATGGCCTCTCCTCCCACCTTTCTATCGCCAGACTCATCAGTTTCTCCACACTCACAGCTTCTTATGATGGAGATGCTGTTTTCCACCAAAAAATCATAATGTGTAAATTGGGCACATGGGCATCGAGCGAAGGTCGACACTTCCCAGCCTTGCTGCAGCTAAGCCAGGCCAGGTGCAGGGGTGGCATTCAACTTCTCCAACAAACAGTACAGTACCGGCACCAGCCAATCAGAATGGAGGTTGCTGTAAACAACCACTACTGCAGCCCTGACCACGTGACCGCATTCTCACCAATAGGATGTGAGACCTGCCCCTTCCACTTCGCTTAAAAGGAAACTGCTTGCTACCCACTTCCTCGTTCTCCCTTCTCATGAGGTAGACCTATTCAGCATACCCAGAACCCAGTTTGATGGTGGGGAGATGCCAGAGCAACAAGTAGGTGGTCCTGGGACCCTAGATATTTGGACCACTCATCTCTGGGTTGTCATGTGACAGAGGAACCCAATTCTACTTCTAGGAGCCACTGGTTATCGGGTCTTTTTGTTACTGAAGCTCAGTTTACAATCTAACTAGGATCCAATATAAAATGCTATCAATTATAAGATGTAGCCAGGCACTGTGCTGAATGCCCATAATCCTAGCACTCAGGAGGCTGAGACAGGAGGATTACTGTGAGTTTGAGGCCAGTCTGGGCTACATAGTGAGTTTGAGGCCAGCCTGAGCTACGTAGTGACACCCTGTCTCAAAAAACAAAAACAAACAAAATATATATACATATATGTAGCCATGATAAACCATCTAATATAAAATACATCTGATTTCAAAGACTTTAACACGTGAAATATTGCTGGGTGTGGTGGCGCACACCTGTAATGCCAGCACTTGGGAGGCTGAAGCAAGAGGATTACTGTGAATTCGAGGCCAGCCTGGGCCCCGTAGTGGGTTCAAGGCCAGCCTGAACTGTATAGGGAGACTCTGTCTCAAAAAAAAAAAGGAACTATGATGCATCTTAAGTGATGGAATACAGTAATACACTCACAGTGTATCAGGTGCTTTCGAAATTACCTGATTTAGTCCTAGAAAAGAAACCCAGTTGAAAGGGATGGTTGAGAAATATGGTGAATGTCTAAATTCAAAAATTTTTTATTACAGTAAAAGCATAATGCCATTAATCCCCCTCAAAATCTTTCCCCACCCTCCACTTCAAACACATTTATCCCAGCATTCTTGCCACTACTGCTAAGTGACAAGGGAATGGCAGATTTGTAAGAACATGACCGTGTGTCCTCATCTGACACTTTCTGACTTCTGACTGTTTCTCAAAGTCAAAATGGCCAGAAAGGTAAACACCTAGAATCAATTCAGGACATCGAGGCAGCTACAACCGCGCAACTAACAACATTCATGAAAGAGGACTTCCAGAACTGCTTCAGAAAGAAGCAAGAATTATGGGATTAGTGTGTTCAAAGCGAGGGAGAGTATTTTGAAGGGGGCTAATGGCAACGTGTCTTTTATGGTATTAATTATTTTTCATTTTCTTTTTCGAGGCAAGGTCTCACTATGCATTTCAGGCTGGCCTTGGACTCACTATGTAGCCCAGATTGGCCTCAAACTCATGGCGATCCTCCTGCCTCTGCCTCTGCCTCAATCTTCCTGCCTCACTGCTGGGATGACAGGCGTGCATCACCACGCCTGGCTAAAGTTTTAAAAAATTAAACATTCAACATATTTTTCCGATTACACTTCGTATACTCATTTCGCAGAAAGTACCCTGAGGTTCAGACAGGGAATGGGACTTAGGGTATGGGTGTGGGTTAGGTTAGGGTGCGGGATCCCACCTCCCCACGCCCCTTCCCCAGCCCCGCTCACCGATGCAGACTCTCCCCGCGGTGGGTGCGGTTCTGGGCGCGGCAGTCGTGGCCCAGCTCGGGCAGGAAGCCGTAGTCCCGCAGCAGGGCCTGGGCGCCTCTGGCCACCACAGCCACCCCAGCTGCCACACGCCGGGCCAAGTCGTCCCGCCAGCCCGCTGAGCGCACTGCAAACAGCCCTGCGGGCAGCGGGGCTCCTCCTGGTAGAAGAAGGGGCTCCCCGGGGGCCCCCGAGCCCCCGCCTCCGGCCAGCTGGGGTCCCACCATGAACCACACGTAGCCGGGCCCGGTGAGGCCGGCCTCCTCGGCGGCCCGGAACACGGGCTCGGCCTCCTCGCGCGCGCAGAAGAGCAGGCGAATCTGCGCGCTGACGCTGCGGAGCTGCGCGCCCAGCACGGCCTCGCCCGCGCCCGGGTCCAGCGTCAGCGCCCCGCGGTGCTCCCAGCCCACCAGGCTGCCGTCGGTCAGCACCTCGATGTAGGACAGGAAGGCGCGGTGGCCGGGGGCACGCGTGGTCACCGCCACGAAGGACGTCCAGTCATACTCCTCCAGCACCTCGAAGATGACCTGAAGCTGCTGCTCCGTGGAGGAGCCCAGCTGCAGGAAGGTGGATCCCTTCTCCTGCAGGGACGAGGGGGTCGTCAGCCTGCAGAAGGGGGACCTCATACCCCAGCAACGGACTCCTCCGACCGCAGTTCCCAGTGGCAATAGCCGGGTGCAGCTCTCAGCGTGGCCGACTGACTAGCTGTTCGCCAAACCCATCTCCTTCCCTCCTGGGCGCAGGCTAGCCTGGCTTGGGTTTGGTCACATGACTGAGTTCTCTGGGGCCCATTCTAAGAACTCTCCCACATGAAGCCAGGTGTGGTGGTGCAGGCTTGTAATCCTACCAGTCGGGAGGCTGAGTCAGAAAGATCTCTGCGAGTTCAAGGCCAGCCTGAACTACATAGTGAGACCCTGTCTCAATAAAGAAAGGAAGAAAGTAAAATAAAATGGAATAAGAAAGAATTATAAATGAAAAGACTCTCCCACATGAACCTGACACTCCTCCTGGTGTAAGGACAGACTCAAAGGCCACAGAAGAGGACTCTGAAATCCTACAGGATTCCAGAGCCACATGAGGAAGGGAGCCTGAGTCTCTGAGTCACCATGTGGAAGACAGCCAGCTCCAGTCACGACCACCTTTTTGGATTTTATATGAATGAGAAACAACTTACAGTATTGGGTTGCGCTGCGGCTAACATCACTGTCATGAATACACCCGGCGACCACCGAGGGAACTACAACTCCCAGAGTGCACCAAGAGAGGCTGCTTCTCTGTGCGGCAAGGGAGACTACACTCCCAGCATGCAGTGCGGGTACCCTAGTCCAAGAGGAGTAGACTTTTCCCTTCGATTTTTGTGGTATCACCCCATCCCCTCCTTCTCTGTGTCCTTTACTGGTCCCTCTTTCTCAGCCAGAATGCTAAATTCTAAATGTAGCACCCTTTCCCCTCATCTTCTCTTTTCTTCTCTGTCCTCTGGTTAGGTCATCCAGGCCCACAGGTTTAAATACTGTCTCCCCACACACTGTCCAATATGACAGCCGAAGGTATCCCTTCGAATTTAAATTCATTAAAATTAAGTAAAACTGAAAAATTAGTTCTCTAGTCCTGCTAACCACACATTAAGAGCTCGACAGCCACGTGTGGCTCGTGGCTGTCTTATTGGACGGAGTGGATATGCAGTAGGCCATCTTCATCACAGCAGAAAGTTCCACTGGACATGGCAGGTTATCCTGATGGCGCCTATTCCTAGTCACAACCATGAGCTCCAGACAAACCTACCCCCCGTCTAGTCAACATCTTCACTTGGATTTTCAAGCATATCCCAACATTAGCATATCAAAAACAGATTTTTTGGGGAAGTGGTACTGGGAATCGAACGCAGGTGGCTGAACTAAATTCTCAGGTCTTTAAATTTTTAATTTTTTTTCTTTTTTTTTTTTTTGTGGGTACCAGGGGTCGAACTCAGGACCTCGCGCATCAGCAGGCGCCCGTGCTGCTGAGCGATATCACCGGCCCTTTTTTCGTATGTGGGTTCCAGGAGTCGAACTCAGGACCTCGCGCTTGCCAGGCAGGCACTTATGCCACTGAGCTATCTCACCGGCCCCTCATTTTTAATTTTGAAACAGGGTCTTGCTAACTCGTCCAAGCTAGCCTCAAACTTTCGATCCTCTTGCCTCAGCCTCCCAAGTAGCTGGGATTACAGATTATAGGTATATGCTACAATGCCCAGCAAAAATAGAATTCTTGAGCTCCCCTACCTGCCTCAGACCTGCTCCCTGTCTTCCTTCTGTCCCTTTTTCAGACCCCCTTTCTTTCCTTCATGTCCACAAACACTCAGGCTTTTTCCAAGTCTTCTCAGCATCATGTTCAAGCATAGCCCAGTTGTCTACTTCACATGCCACCATCACAACCCTCATCGCCCTCGCTCTCCCTCTTGCCCAGACTCCTGAAGCTTTCCAACCCATCTCTGCTTCCATTCTTGTATCTTTCAGCCTGTTCTCCAAACAGCAGCCTCAGTGATCATTTTAAAATATTAATTGGATCACATCCCTTCTCACTTGAGAGCCTTCCAATGGTTCTTCTTTAGAATCAAAGCCAAAGTCTTCTCAGTGGCCCAGAAGCCCCTGCGTGAACTGGGTTCAGCCCTCATCTACTGCCATTCCCAACACCCATTTGGCTCCAGCCGCACCCCTTCTTGCTCTTCCTCAAACACACCACGCTGCTCCCGGCTTTGGGACCTTTCTTGTTAGCTGTCACCCCTCCCAAGGACACCTTCCCCAGCTCCTGTGTGCCTGGTTTACCCCTCCTGTTCCTCAGGTCCAGGCGACCCTCTCCTGACTGCCTTCTATTGAAGCCCCTCCCACAGTTATTACTCAGTTTCCTCCAGGACCAGGTTTACTCTCTGGGGCTTGTCTTGTCTCTTTCCTTTATTAGAATTCAAGCTCCAGAAGACAGGGACTTGTTTCCCCACCTCTCAGTTTTATTCCCCAGAACCTAAAGTGGCCCTGGCACAAAATCAGCCCTCAAACAGCCTTCCTGTGATGCAGTGTGGACAGCAAGTGGACTTCATCACAGTAGGCATGTGCCTGTGGTTGTACATGTAGAGGACACAAGGTCTCCCAGCACGCAGTGGGAAGGTGGGCACCTTGCCCTTCAGCAGGTGGAAGTGTGTGGAGGGGACCACGTGCCTTGCACTCAATGGCATGCAGATCGAGCTTGAGGACCACTTTCTTTTATCCAGGGATACCAAGGATACTACACTTCCCTGAAGGCAGTGGATTGTACACTGAGTGGACCACAGCGTCCAGCAGACAGTGAAATGGAGTGGGCCACACTTAGCTGCAATTGGCAGCACGGAGGACCGCACCTCTGCTTATTCTACAGAGATGGCAGCCAGGAAACAGTATGTTCACCTCCTAGGTGTACAGCTCTGCCTACAAATCTCCGGACAACGTCATGCCAAGGAGAATGAGAAAGCTGGGCCAGAGGTCCTTCCCAGAAGGCTTTGGACAGAACTACGAGTCCCAGCATGCAATAATGATCCAGTCACAAAGCCATACGCCCTCACAAGAAATTGGCCAATTGGGGTTCCACCCATTCAGGTGGCTCCACCATCCAGCGAATCACACCTCCCATTTCCAAAGGCTCCACCCCTGACAGGCCCCACCGTTTCTCAAGCCCCGCCTCTTGGCCTTCCCCGTCTCAGTCCCCAGACCAGGCTTGCTCTGTGACACTTAGCTACAACCAGTCCACTACAGCTGGCCTCTCCTGTGCCTTTGGGAGGCAAACTCTCTGCAGGCCACGCTAGCGCCGGGCTGGCCTCCCTCTGCACTGCAGGCTCCTGGCTCTGGCCTTTCACTGACTGGGCCTTCCTCGACGTAGGCCTTCATCTTCCCACTTTCCACACTCATGGCTGGGCAGACCCCCTTCCCAAGCCTACTCCCAGACCCGCCCTTCCATCACAGGGGCCCCGCCCCTCACTGCTGGCCCCGCCCTTCCTTGGCCGGTCTCCCTTAAAATCTCTCTTCTTCTAGGATTGGTTCTCCCCTTCCTCCTCCACCTCTCAGGGACGACTCCATCCCTTCTCAGACTCCTTTCGCGGGACGGTTCTGCCTTCCTCCGTAGACCTCTAGACTGCTCAGCTGGCCGGGCCCTCTCCGGGCCCTGCGCTTCAGTACCTAGTCCCTGCCCCTGCCTGCCTGGGCCCGCCTTCCCACTAGACTTCGCCCCTTTCTGACCTGCATTCCTGTCCAACTGACTCCTCGCCAATCCCGAATCCCACTCCTCCCTTCCATCCCTCACCCGCAGTGATGGGGCCTACGTCCTCCCCAAGCTCTGGTCCTTGCCCGCCACCTTCCGACCCTCCTAGGTGACCCCTGGTCAGGGCAGCCCCGCCTCTCACCTAGGCCCTACCTGGGCCCCCCGAACTGACCCACGGAGGGCCCCGCCCCTCCCGAGCCCCGCCCCGGCGCGCGCACCTTGGGCGTGAGCACGAGCGCGGCGCCGCCGTGCACGGCCACGATGGGCAGCGACGTCTGGGCCGACAGGAAGTCGAGGATGGGCGCGACGGCGGGCGCGCGCGAGTCATCCTCGAAGACGACGCCGTGCACGCGCAGCCCCGACAGCAGGTCGCAGAGCTGCAGCACGAGGCTGCGTGGGTCCGAGCCGTTGAGCACCAGCGCCACCGGCCGCACGTCCAGGCCCGGGCTGCGCACGGCCGCCGCCACCGCCGGGCCCAGGCGCGCCGCCTCGGCCGCGTACGCGGGCCCCGAGAACACGAGCGCCACGTTGAGCGGCCGCGCCCCGCCCGCGCCCCCGCCCGGCCCGGCGCCCGCGCCCGGCCCCGGCGCCTCCTCCGGGAAGGGGCTGGCGCAGGCCAGCGCGAGCAGCAGCAGCATCCTAGCGGGGCCCCGAGGCCCGCGGGGCCCCCCGGCGCGGCGCATCGCCTGCGGGCCCCACCGGGCGGCCCCTGCGAGGGGGGCGGACAGGAGCGGGGACGGAAGGAGGGACGGAGACGAGAGATGGAGCGAGCAAAGGAGAGATCCAGATAGGGGCAGGGACAGATGGCGAGAGACAGGAGAGACAGGACAGAGACAGAGGGAGAGAGGCACACCAAGGGAGAGACACAGAGACCAAGGGAGAGACACAGAGACCAAGGGAGAGACACAGGCAGAGGGAGACAGAGACCAAGGGAGAGACACAGAGACCAAGGGAGAGACACAGGCAGAGGGAGACAGAGACCAAGGGAGAGACAGAGCCAGGGAAGGACAGTGGCGGAGGTGGAAGGGAGCCCCAATACAGTGGGGGGGGAGGCAGAGAGGGAGGAGAGGAGCGTGGGACCCAGGTACAAAGCCAGGGAGAGTGATGGGGGCGATACAGAGGTAAGGGGGGGAAAAAAGAAAAGATGGAGGCAGGAATGGAGGGGACAGTGAGACCCACAGAGATGGGACAGAATAGGAGCAGGGAGAGAGGAAGGGAGGGTTAGGGAGAGAAATGGAAGGGAAAACAGACGGGGTGGACAGGCTCCGAGTGACAGAGGCAGAGAGAAGGCAGAGCGGGAGGAGTGACAGAAGTAGGGAGTGAGCGAGACCCACAGAGGCCACCCCAGAGGCGAGGCAGGAGGGATGCGGAGAGAGGGGTGGGAAGGCAGGAGAGATAAGAGACAGAAAGTTGGACAAGGAAGGAGATGGAGAGCAAGCCGAGGCCAGAGACAGACCCCAGGGCCATCAAGAGACAAGCACACACAGCGATGGGGACAGAGCGGGCAGAGCAGAGCGAATGCACAGGAAGACAGAAATAGCGAGCAAGGCAGAGCCCGAGACCCCGCCAGGGAGGTGCCCGGCGCAGACATGAAAGGCCGGCCAGGAAGGCGGGTGGCAGGAGGGAGCAGAAATGAAAGGAAGAAAAAGGAAAAATATGAGAGGGAAAAGGGGTCAGATATGTGGGGAGAGAGAACGAAGAGAAATTAGTGGGGTGTCCTAAGGGGAGAAAATGCCCCCCAGGCTTTGTCCCTCACCCCATCACAAGCCCCAGTTCACTCCCCCCACTCCTGTCCCTGTCCTCCATTCTCAGAGTGAGAGTCATGGGCCAGGCTGGGACTCAGGGTTGGGGGACACAGCTGTGCAGAGCTGGGGGGGGGTCCCTGGCACCTAGCCCAGAGCAATTTAGTAAATTAGAGGAAATACAGCTTTGCCTCCACTGTCCCCTGTTGAATACTGGCCGCCTGGGGTGCATGGGCTGGGAGCCCAGGCTCCTGGGTCCTGGGTCTGAGGGAGGAGGGCATGGGGGGGCCTGCACTGGGGGGTCCCCAAAGGGGTGAGGGTCCAGGCAGGGGAGGGTTCTCTTGGGTGTCAATCAGCCTCCGGTCCAGTTGCCATGGTAGCACAGGCCTCTTCAACCCCACAGACAGCTAGGGTGGGGAAAAGGCCCACACCCTGCCCCTGCCCGCAGGCCTCGCCCCTCCCTTCCCGGCCCCCCTTCCCAGAGATCCCAGGCCACTGTCTTTCTGGGGAAGGGAGCAGGGGCTCCTGGCAGGCCCTCCCTCCCAAACCCTGGCTCCTCCTCACCCCTCCTCTCCACTGCCCTTCCCCAAGCAGCTGGCTCAATCAGCGCTCAGAATAGCCCCCCCTCCACCCCAAAATAACCCACAGCTGTGGCCTGGCCCCCGCGGGGTTAACACTAGCGCTCCTCTCCCTTCCCGGGGGCTGCTCACCCCTCTGCCCCTCCTTTCCCCCTCTCAGGCCCACCCTTTGCCTGGCCTCTGATTTGAGGGACCCCAGGGTTTTGCGCCCTGCTGAGACTCAGGAGGGCAGTCCCCAGCCCTTGCCTTTCCTAGGAGGCTGGAGGCCTCTCATTTCCCTTCAGGGGTTGGGACGCTGTCCCCCACCCCTCCAGGACTGAGGAGTGGCATCACCAGCCGCCCAGTGCTCTGGAGGCTGGATCCCTGGAGCCCACGCCCCCAGAGATGAGAGTCCAGGCCCCCAGCTCCACCTCCTCCTGAGTCTCAGCCCCAACTCCCGTCCAGCCACACAGGGGCCGAGGAGTGGGACCCCAGCCCTCCCCGGCAGGCGGCTGAGCCCCGCCCCTCCTCCCTCAGACACTGAGCGCTGCCCTCCAACTTCTCCTGCAGACTCCCGGGCCTGGCTGGCAGCCCCTGTCTCCCCCAGGACTCCAGAGTTCCGCTGTGTTCTTCCCCAGGACCCGGGAGCCCTGGCTCCCTCCTGTCCCCAGTCCCAGCAGCCTGGGTGCCTAGAGCTATCCTCCTGTGCGCCCCCCCAGCTCTGGCCTCCCCAGTCGCCCCACTGAGATCCTGTACATGGCACAGACTGTCCCCAAACTGAAGAGGAGGGTGCCAGAGATTCCTGGGCCGTCCCTGTCTGTTGCTTCCCCCACCCCGTCCGTCGCAGAAGAGGGGAGAGACCACTTTGACTAATCCATAGCTTCCCCCCAGTCACACTGCAGAGGGTGTCTGTCCCCCACCCTGGGTCTCCCCACCCCAGTCCTGGTGCATGCCAGAAGCTAGAGGGGCATTCCAGAACCTTGAGGAGGGGGTGGCAGCCTGGGGCGGGGGTGCTGGGGGCCTAGTTGCCCTCAAGGTCCTTGGCAGGAGTATTAATAGCAGACTCATAGCTCTGAGAGGGGAGGGGTGAGCCAGAGGAGAGCGGGAGAGGGACGCCAGTGCCAGGAGCCTGATGCGGGGAGGGGGCACAGAGGTAGGGGTGTCAGGTATGTGCCGCTGGGGAGATGAGCAGTGTCAGAGAAAGGGGGGGCTTAGGAGGTTTGTGGTGTAGGTACCCAGAAAAGGGGTTCAGAGAGGGAGAAGAGAGGCGGAGGAGAGTCTCTGAGGAACAAGGGGGACCCTTGCCTGCTGTGAAGCCCCGTCACGCATGAACCCTGTGGCCAACTTTCCCTGTCCTAGATTTGGGGGTCCACATCCCCACCCCCACCCCCCACGGCCCCTGCCCCGGCCTTACCTTTTCATGACCCTGTCTGTGTGGGGGATTTCAGGGGGGCCAGGACCGGAACCCGGTGTCCAGGGACCCGAAGATTCTGCGGAGGACGCGGGGAGCCGGTGGGGGGGCCAGGCCCCGGGCGGTGGCAGGAGGCAGTGGTGCTGGCGCGGTGGCAGCAGCGGCAGGGACCTCTTGCCTGTCCCTGGCTGTCTCTCCCTCCTCTTCTTTGATCCTGACCTGCCCTGTCTGTCCCCCAAGGTTGCGGCCACCCGGACTAGACAAGGACGAGGCTACACATGTTGCACTGGAAGTTGGGCCCCGGACATTGCGGAGGCTGTCGGGGTGTCCTCTTGCGCCTCGACCCCGTGGGGATCCCCCCTCCACCCACCAGGGGTGCCCCCTTTTGCTGCTTCAGCCCCGGCTCCTCCCCCCAGTCCATGTGCCCCATCCCGCCTCTCCCTGGCTCATTTGCACCCCTCCTTTGTGCCCTCGGCAAGCCCCCCCCAGCGTCTGTGTCTGTCTGTCTGTCTGTCTCTCTGTCTGTCTGGGTCACCTCTGAAGTGGTGGCTGATGTGTGTGTTTGTGTGAGAAGCAGGAGATTGCCTGAGGAGACTGCTCACCCCTTCCTCGCTTGGCCACCTCCAGACCCCCCCTTGGTGCCCCCACTCTTGAGCACAGGCAGAAGCACACACAGACGCGCACACAACCTCGCTTCCCTGGGATTCCCCCTCGACACCCCCGGAGCTCGAGCAGGGAGACACACACACGCACACGCACACACGCGCGGGGTCCAATGGGGGCCAGGCTGCCACTGCTGGCAGGGGCTGTTTGGACAGACAGGAGGACACAGGCAGCCGGGGACACCCAGACGCCTGGCCGGACACAGGCAGGAGGCACAGAACCCAGGTACACACAATCCATGCAGATTTTGGGGCTCAGAGGAGGACTGGGGGCCCCGCAACATGCAGGCAGGCGGCTCAGGGTCAGTACAGACAGACAGATCCCTCCTCCCTCAGCCGCCGCAGCCCTTACACAGACACACCCCCCGCAGCCCGCCCCGGACGCCCGGACATGCATCCTCACCGGGCAGATGGCAGTCGCACGGGAGACCCCTGGGGGCTGGGCGGACCCACCCAGGCCGACACCCTCGGCTTGGCACTGGTGGCCAGGAGGCTGCGGGCGGAGGGTGGCGGCTGCAGCCGTGGCTTGGAGGAGCTGGAGCGGGAGGGACTCGCACACTCACTGCTCTCGCACACACACTCGGTCGGGATGCGATTAACATTCAGTCCCCGTCCGTCCCTGCCGGAGACCCACAGCCCCCCCTCCTGGCCTCCCTGGGGACCCCTCCTCCTGCCGGGGCTGGAGGCGGGGCCGCCCCCTACCCCAGATTCCAGCCTCTGGCTTCCTCCTGGGACAAGGGAGAGAGGGGCTGCAAATAAAAAGGGAGAAGCGGCGGGGGGGGGGGCGGTGATTCAGAACCGGTATGGAGATGTTAGCTTCCAATTTAGATTCCTGTGCTTCGGGAGCTGCCCGAAGCCCCCTCCTCACTTAAAGGCTCAGGAACCAGGAGCCCTTTCTTTGACTCCAGCAACTGACCGACCGCCATGCTAAGACCCGTCCTTGGCTTCTATCACCCAAAAGGCTGGGCTCGTAAACTAGGTCTCTATTATGGAGCCAGGAGTCCTGGCCCCAGCCCCTCATTCCTCAGAGCCAGGGGTTCAAGCCCCAGCTCTCCTCCCTCACACCCATGAGTCCAGGCCCAGCCTCTTCCCTCAGACCCCTGACCTCCTCCCTTATACCCAGGGGTCCAGGCCCAGCCTCCTCTCTCAGACCCAAGGGTCCAGGAGTCCCATCTTTACTGGAACCTGTGGATCTGGGGACCCCCCTCCAAGCCTGAGTCCTTTTTTAAGTGCTCAGGCATCCTGCCCTTCTTAGCACAAACCAGCGTTGGTCTCATGGATGTCACCCTCAGGCACAGTGCACTCAAGCCTCTGAGGGAACACCTCAGTACTCCTTTCACTAAGGAACGCGGTATTCAATAGCCTCAGCGCGCAGATATCCAGAAGGAAAGCCGCATCTGCTGTGTCCACACAACAGCCTGGCCTCTGAGCCCCCACGAGGCCATCTGCCCATCCCGTCCCTCCTGGTGGAGCAGTCTCCAGCACTTCTGTAAAGCCGCCTGTGTGGCTCTGGGCTGGAGGGTGGTGCAGGACACCTGGGCCCTTGAAATTGGAGGCTGGAGGTGGGGGGACTTGCAGGTGTGGGGACAATTCTGGAGCCTGGGCTAGTACCAGGCCCGTGAGCACCTGAGGTAGTTAGAGTCCGAGTTTTGCCCTTGAGCCTACTAGCGAAAGTCCTGTTCCCTGCATTCCCAAGGTCTGGCAGGGCTTGGCTGACGTGCACATTCCTGAACAGGAAGAGACTTGGGGCCTGAATTGTGAAATGGTACAGGAGGAAGGGACTGTGGATCTAGATGCCTGGCGTTAAAACCCTTGAGCTATAAAATGGTTGCAGTGGGACCCTAAGTTCCAAGAAAGGGGGATATAGAGGGGAGGGTGCTGGGGCCTGGACCCCCGGGTCTGAAGGAGGTGATGCTAAGAGCCGCTTTCTTTTCTTTCCTGATTGGAGCTGGAGGCCTCAGGTGAGCGGCAGACGCCCACAGCCCAACGTCTGGGTTTCTGTGCAGGACTTTTGAAGTTCAAGCAGCGTGCAGGGTCTTGGCAGCTCCTCTCCACCCTTTACAAAGACACACACTGCCTGGGGGAGCAATGCTGGGAATTGGGAGTAACAGATCCCAGCCACCCTCCAAGTTCATAGGACTCAGCGATGGGGCGCATTGGGCGCCGGCCCTGCAAGGCAGGAGGTGGGCGACAGGGGGAGCCCGAGAGCCGGGGACCCCTCCCTCGGGGGCGGAGCCTCCCTGCCCGGACTCCTCCTCCGCCGCCGCCCTCCTCCCTCTTCCCCGCTCCGGCTCAGCCGCCCGCTCGGGCCTCGGTCCCCCTCCCAGAGCCCCCTCCCCAGTGCAGCCCACCGGAGGGTCCTCTCCCGCCCTCAGCCTAACCGCCCGCCGGAACAGCAGCTCGGGGGGCAGCCCCCCGCCAGCCCGCCTCCCCCCAGCTCAGCTTGCCCGAGCCCCCGGCCATGAATCTCTTCCGATTCCTGGGGGACCTCTCCCACCTCCTAGCCATCATCTTGCTGCTGCTCAAAATCTGGAAGTCCCGCTCGTGTGCCGGTGAGAGGCCCGCCCGGGGCAGAAGGGGCCCGAAGGCGGGGGCGTCCCCGGACCGGGGGAGGTTCGGGAGCCCCAGGGGGACTGGCTCCTGCGCCCACTGCGTGGTGGGGACTCCCTCTTCCGGCCTGGGGTCACCGCGGGGTCAGCTCGCCTCCCCAGGCTAGGGGTGCACACAGTCTGATTGGTGGCGCCAGGCCCCGGCTTCAGCCTCCCAAAGCCCCGACCTGGGCTGTCCAGGGAGTTCCATGCTGGGAACAGGGAGCCGTGGCAGGCGGGGAGGTGGCTGGGAGTTGGTGACGTGGACGGTGGCAGCCAGGAAGAGAGCAGGAGGGAGGTGACTTATTAGGGGGGCGCTGAGCTCGGGCAGGGTCTCCCTTAGGCCCCTTCTGCGGTGGAGAGTGTGGGAGGACTCCAAGGAAGGCCGAGGTGGCTCTGAGGCCTAGCCTGGGATGGAGCCTCGGGCTGGAGTAGCTTTGGGGCCGGCTGCCCCCTGGCTGTGGGCCGTGGGAAAGGGCCCTGCTTGGGCTGGGTGTGCTGGGGAGGCCTCTAGGGACAGCTGTGGTTTAGAGCCAGGCTGGTCCCAGGCACCATATTGTGCCTTAGTTTATGGCCCATGCAGCCCACCGCCAGCTTACTCCTCTTCTTTCTGTGTCTGGACCACAGGGATTTCAGGGAAGAGTCAGGTCCTGTTCGCTGTGGTGTTCACAGCCCGCTACCTGGACCTGTTCACCAACTACATCTCACTCTACAACACATGCATGAAGGTAAAGCTCAGGGCCCCCTCCTTGGGCCCCCTGATAGTGGGTGAGAGACCCCTTGGGTTGGAGGGAGGAGGCTGGGTCTCGACCCTCGGGTCTGAGGGAGGAGGCAGCTGAGGTTCCAGACCCCTAGGTCTGAGCCACGGGCTGGGCCGGCCCCTTGAGTGAGGTAACCCATTGCCATCCCTGTCAGGTGGTCTACATAGCTTGTTCCTTCACCACTGTCTGGATGATTTATAGCAAGTTCAAAGCCACGTATGATGGGAACCATGATACGTTCCGAGTGGAATTCCTTGTTTTTCCCACGGCCATCCTCGCATTCCTGGTCAACCATGACTTCACTCCTCTAGAGGTAGGCTGCCCACGGACTCCTGCAGTGGTCAAATGGTGGTGATAGAATGGCTGCTGATGGCAGGCCCTCTCACACACTTCCTTCTGCCTGGTTTGCTGAGACTTCCTTATTTTGGGACCTACACACTCAGGGCACAGGCACTGGAGTTAGGTGATGTGAATGCAGCAGTGTGAGCTGGATGCTGCTCTGTGTATCCCGTGTACTTAGACTCACTGAGTTCACAACAACCCCGCTTGGCTGATGAGGAGACTGAGACTTAGGGAGTCTAAATGTCCAGAGTCGCTGACCTGGTAATACCAGACTGAATAGGTCAGGAATTAGGACAGGGCTCTGGAGCCAGGCTGCTTGAAGTTGAATCCCAGATCAGCCTATTTTCTATTGACGTGAACCTGGGCCTGTGACTTGACTGTTCCTTGCCTCAGTTTCCCCAAATGTGAAGTCAAGATCAGGTCCTTGTGAGGATTTACGATGTTCTGTGGCAGTGCCTAGTGGTTAAACACAGAGGCTCTAGAACCATAGCGCGGGAATTTGAAGCCTGTTCCTTGCACTGAGCACTGGTGAAACTTGGGGCAAGCTGTGCAACTTCTCTGTGCCTCAGTTTCCTCATCTAAAATATAGAGATAATCAGTTCTGATATAATAGGGTGTTGTTTTGGTGTTGGAAATGGAATCCAGAGCCCTGTGTGTGTCAGGCTAACACCGTACACTGAGCTGTACCCCGATCCCCCTCGCCAGTGAGGGTTGATGTGTGGATAGTGTCTGGCGTCAGGTGCGAAGTGTTCTGTCTTGTGTGTTTGTGACCAAAGTGTTGGGTACCGTGTCTGACACTTCTGGTTTGAGATGTTCGCCATCATGATTTTTATTTGGTGGCGTTTTGCTGGGGGCCATACAAACTCCTGGGAGGAATTCTGGGAGGGCCAGGTTGAAGCTGGAGATGTGTCAGCTGGTAGGAGTCATAAATTTGAGGCAACCTTGCCTTCCCCACGCCCGCTCCTGCCCTGCAGTGAGCCAGCGCTAGCTGGCAGGGCAAGCCGATGTTTTCAACAGAACCCGTAATCCAGTAGTTTTTATGCAGATCTCATTTTAAAATTTTGGCCACAGGTTCAAAATATATCTCCATAGGCACTGTGCAGGCTTGACCAGTCTGACAGGGGCCGACTTTGGCCCTTGCATCCCCAGAAATACCAGAGCAAAACTGGCCATGCTGCGATAGGAGCCCTGGGCTTGCAAACAGATCATCCTTGTCACCTGGCACTGAGCACTGGCCTAAGCCCTTGATTGTGACCACCCTGCCCTGGGGTAATGAACCTAGTTTGCAGAAGGGGCAGTGAGGGAGATGGGGAGATTCCGAGGTTTGCTCAAGGTGGAGGGGCCTGGACCAGAAACAGGCCTTTGTGTTTCCCTCACTCAGAGGGGAGAAGTCACTTGTACAAAGTATTGTCACCTACCGTGTACCTGCCCTTTTGTCACCCCACGAAGTAGGTGTCCTTTCCTCATTATTTTTTTTCTTTCTTTTTCCAGTCCTGGGGATTAAACCCAGGGCCTTGTGGATGCTGGGCAAGTGCTCCAGTGCTGAGCTCCATGCTTGGCCTCATCTGCCCTTCTTAGGGTTTATTTTGAGACAGGGTCTCGCTAAGTTACCCAAGCTGGCCACAAACTTGTGATCCTCCTGCCTCAGGCTCCCAAGTGCTGGGATTACAAGCGTGTGTCACCATGCTGGGCCTTATCCGGCTTTTTCAGAGGATTGATGGGAGGTTCAAAGGGGAGAGTTCACATGATTCGAATCCAGTTCTGCCTGCTGCTAAAGCTTGTGCTATTAAATGGTGCTTGCTTAAAAAATATGTTTTAATTATAGAAGGAAAATACTCTCCTTTAAAAATTCAGATTTAGGGCTGGGGGTATAGCTCAGCGGCACGGTGCCTGCCTGGCAAGCACAAGGTCCTGAGTTTGATTCCCGGTGCAAAAAAAAAAAAAAATTCAGATATCACTGGGTGCGGTGATACATGCCTGTAATCCCAGTACTTGGGAGGCTGAGGCAGGAGGATTGCCATGAGTTTGAGGCCAGTCTGGGCTACATAGCAAGACCCTGTCTCAAAATAAAACAACATGTGAGGTGTGGTGGCACATGCCTATAATCCCAGCACTTGGGAGACTGAGGCAGGATTGCTGTGAGTTCAAGGCCAGCCTGGGCTACATAGTGAGTTCAAGGCCAACCTGGACTGTATAGTTAGATCCTATCTCAAAAAAACAAAAACAAAAACAAAAAAAGTCCCCAAACACTAAAAAACAACAAAACAAAACAACCAAAAAACCCCAAAACAAAACAACCAATTCAGATATCAAGCCATGATGCTGCATGCCTGTAGTCCCGGTACTTGGGAGGCTGAGGCAGGAGAATCACAAGTTTGAGGTCAATCTGTACAATCTAGTGAGACCTTGTCTAAAAAAGAAAAACTCAGTCATAGTGGTGTGCTGTAATCCTTGCATTGGAGTCCAACCTGGACAGTTTAACAAGTTTGCAAAACCTCCTTTCAAAATAAAAGATAAAAAGGGGCTGGGGATGTAGTTCAGTGCAGAGGCCCTGGGTTCAATCCCTGATACTGCAAGACAAACAAACAATAAAAGAGATACCATGAAATACATCCAGTGCCACAGACCTCTGTCTCTTGTTATGCCTTGGGGGTGAGTGTTGGTGTGCACCAGCTCAGTGGTACATTTCCCGTGAGCCTCAGCTGCCGTGCTCTCAGAGAGCCACCCTGGAGGATCCTGGGTGGTTACAGGGCAGGCCCTGCAGTCTGGCCGCGTGGGGGCGGAGCCAGTGCGACCCTGGACGGCTTACTCACCTCCGCCTGCTCATGTGTGCGGTGGGACGTAGCAAGACTTACTTCCCCGGCTGAGGGCTTAGAGCAGTGAATGCCTAGGACGTAGCGAAAGCTGTTGAGGCCTGAGTTGTCAGGACTGCGTCCGGGTGTTCACCACCTCCTCCCCCAAACCAAAATGGGGAGGGGCCGCACCTGCCACCTGGCTCTGTTCTGTGAGGGGAGGTTTCTATTCAGTACTTGCAGGTCACAGACCATCCCAGGTGGGACTTTCACAAAGCTGGGGACAAAAAAGGGCCTGGCAGGAAGTGTCAGACCAGGCCTTTTTTTTTTTTTTTTTTTTAATATGGGTACTGGGAGTCGACCACAAGTGCTTGTGCCTCTGAGCGATATCACTGGCCCTTCTTTTTCCTTTATGTGGGTATCGGGAGTTGAACTCAGGACCTCGCGCTTGCCAGGGAGGTGCTTATGCTGCTGAGCTATCTCACCGGCCCAGGCCTTTAGGAGGAGAACGAAACACGAGGCCAGGAGGGTATGGAGGAGGGGGACGCCCTGGGTTCCCCACTAACACACACACACAGAAAGTCTCCAGCCCTGCTGCTAATGAGCTATGTAGTTTGGGCAAGTGCCTTACCTTCTCTGAGCCTCAGTTTCCTCATCTGTTGAATGGGGATGTTAATAATTATAGCTTCCTGCTAGGCGTGGTGGTACACAACTGTTATCTCAGCACTCAGGAGGCTGAGGCAGGAGGAGTGCCATGAGTTCAAGGCCAGCCTGGGCTGCATAGTGAGTTGAAGTCCAGCCTGAATTATAAAGTGAGACCCTGTCTTAAAAAAATAAAACAAAAGAACAACAAAATATGTAGCTTTCTCCTGGGGCTGCGGTGAGAATTAAGTGAAATAGAATAGGAGCAGGATGGTGCTGGACATGTGCGCAGTGCCGGATCCAATTCCCGAGCCTGTGGCTGCAGTCCCCTCCCACTCCACCCTCTCTCCTGCTGTCCCCTCTGCCCCTCCCTGCCCTCCTCCCTCCTGCCCGGCCTCCCTGCAGATCCTCTGGACCTTCTCCATCTACCTGGAGTCCGTGGCCATCCTGCCGCAGCTGTTCATGGTGAGCAAGACCGGCGAGGCGGAGACCATCACCAGCCACTACCTGTTCGCGCTGGGCGTCTACCGCACCCTGTATCTCTTCAACTGGATCTGGCGCTACCACTTCGAGGGGTTCTTTGACCTCATCGCCATCGTGGCTGGGCTGGTCCAGACGGTCCTCTATTGTGATTTCTTCTACCTCTACATCACCAAAGGTAGCCCGGGTGCAGGCCCTTTCCTCAGCTGCTGCACTGTTTGGGAGCTGGGGTTGGAGTCCTGAGTCCTGTGTCCCTCATGGGAGGGAGGGCTTCCTCCCGGGGTTTGGGGTACCCTTTCCACTGCTCCAGCGCCTGGCTCCCCGAGGGCCCAGGAGTTTCTGTCCTTTGGCTGCCATATTGCTTCAAGTGGAGATCAGGCCAGGGAGGACTCAGAACCTCCAGGTTCATTCATTCATTCAACAAATGTATGAGCGCTTTGTGTGTCCAGGCTGAGCGCTAGGGTCTGTGGGTGCAGTAGGGGGATAAAAGATGGTCATCGTCAGGTGTTGTGGTGCATGTCTGTAATCCCAGCACTTGGGAGGCTGAGGCAGGAGGATTGCCCTGAGTTCGAGGCCAGCCTGGGCTACATAGTGAGTTCAAGGCCAGCCTGAACTGCATAGTGAGACCCTGTCTCAAAAAACCAAAGGGGAAAAAAAAAAAAAAAAAGATGGTCGAGGCCCTTCCCCTCCCCTCAGAGCCTAGAGGGGACATTGGGGCATGAAGAAGAGGGAATTCCCAGTGGTGAGGAGAGCTTTGAGAGAAACTAGGGATGCGTTCAGAGGTGCTGTGGGGCACGACTTCGTCTGGGGCCTAGGAGGGAGAGACATGGCAGAGGCCTGAGAACCGGGAGTCCAGTGAAGGAAGGAGAGGCAGAGGGCAGGGCGGGAGGCGGTTCCCAGCTCCAGGATGAAGCCCTGCTGCACCCGTGGCCCCTCTTCCCTCAGAGATCCGCGTCCTGAGTTCCTGGGGTTGTGGGGAGAGGCACAGCCAGCACTGAAAACAGCACAGCCTGGGTCGGCCCCCATGCTCAGCCCCTGGGACAAGTCCAGGGTCCTTGGTTTTTCCTCCGGTGGCCCAGACCATTCCATTCAGTCTGTGATGCGGAGTCCTGGCTCCATCCTGGCTCCATCCCTCTAGTGTCGGCTGGGCCCTGGGTGTGGGGGGGCCCCCCACCCGGGTAATGCCAGCGTCTCTCTCCACAGTCCTCAAGGGGAAGAAGCTGAGCTTGCCTGCATAGCCCTGGTCCCGCCCAGCCCCGCCGCTCCTCCCTCCTTGGCGGTGAAGGCAGCAGCAGGAGCAGAGGAAGGTGACAGAAGACAGCGCCTTCCATCCAGGAGTGACTTTTTAAAGAACCCGCCTCTCTCTACTCCCCATGCCTGCTCCTGCTGGGTTTGGGGGCCGATGGAGGACCCAAGTCATGAGGAACCCAGAACCTGGGTCATTTCTAGTTTTCTGCCTTTTAGAGAAGACAAAAAAAAAAAAAATCTTTCCACTATTTAGTTTTGATTCTGATGAGTCCTTTCTCTTCTACTCTCTGGCCCCAATTTTTATAAACTGTTTTTGAGTGTCCCATGAGCCGGGACAGGGCTGGAGATCTCTTCCCTTCCCCGGGCCCCTCTGCGTCCTATCGTTCCCCAGCCCCCTACTGGTTGCCAAACCCTAAATCTGCTGGCCCTCCCCTTCTCCACAAGTCCCTGGGTGGGGGACAGGGAGGAAGGGAGGCCCAGGAAGGTATCCCCAGAGTTTTCATAATAATTTTTTCCAGGATTTGGGATTTTTTGGTCTTGTCTTGGTTTTTGACAAATTAGGAGGGACTCTGGGCTCAGATGTGGGAAGGGGGCTGGCCCGTGGGTCCCTACAGCTCTAACGCCATGTTTTTGTACAGAACTTGATGGTTGATTCTTTGTTCTCTTGAAATAAACAGAGGAAAATGATGCCTCTCTTTTGCTACCCCTCGTCCTCTCTGCTCATCCTGTGGTCCACCGCAGCCCCTCTTTCTGCTCTGCTTTTGCCTCATAGGTCACCTTTGGGGTTCCAGAAGCCAGGGAGGAGCAGAAGATGAGAAATGGGGTTCCCAAGACATTCAGCTGCACTTCAGTTCCTCACAGCTCTGCTGGGGGAGAGGTTTTGGAGAAAATCTCAAAAGATTCCTCTTACCTTGGCCTGATGGTTCTCCAGACCTGCAGGAGTCAAGAGCTTCTACGTTGGGAGCCCCGTCCCACCCCTAGCCCCCACCCCCCCCGTCAGCATGTGGTTGAATTTTGTCAAGCACTTTGTGTTTTCTAGAAAAGAAAAAGGATGGGTTGCCAGCGCTTCGGAATCAGATTTTCACATTGAAGTCTGGATTTCTGGCTTCTTTTGAAAAGAGCTCCATCAGTCTGACAGTGCTGAGGCCTCATTTCTGGGTGGCACAGATGGCTGGAGCTGAGGTGCACACATTCCTCACATCCCCAGGACTTGGCTATGTGGCTGTCACTGTGCACTACTGGGTCAGCACCGATTGCTTTGTGTATTTGTGGGGTTAAAAGGCGAGATATTTTTCAGGTCTCTCTCCAGATTGGCTTCACACCTGGCCAATTTCCTACACGTATGGTACTTGCCTGGCTCTTGTAAGCATTGGATTTTTTTTTTTTTTTTTCTTTTTAGATGAGGGTCTCACTATGTATCCCAGGCTGGCCTTGAACCAGCATCGATCTTCCTGCCTCAGCCTCAACGCTGGAATTACAGATGAGGGCCACCACACCTGGCAGCATTGGAATTTTTGACCCTTGGTGTAGTCACTTTGTCAATGTCCTCTGAGCCAGCCTGGTGGCACAGGCCTGTAATCCCAGCATTTGGGAGGGTGAGCCAGGAGGATCACCATGAGTTTTTTTTCTTTGTCTTTTTGAGATGGGGTTTCACTATGTAGTTCAGGCTGGCTTTGAACTTACTTTGTAGCCCAGGCTGGCCTCAAACTCGCAGCGATCCTCCTGCCTCAGCCTCCCGAGTACTGGGATTACAGGTATGTGCCACCATGCCCAGCTAGGATTGCCATGAGTTTAAAGCTGGCCTGGGCTACATAGTGAGTTCAAGTCCATTGTGGATGACATAGGGAGACCGTCTCCAAAAACCAAAACCAAAAGAAGACAAAAACGTAACGCACCAAATGGAGGTCCAGTTGTTTCAGAGAAGCCAGGAGGTTCTAGAGCTGCACTGGCCCAAGAGTGGGCATCAGTGACAGATGACCAGTAAGCACTTGAAGCGTGGCAAACCCAAGGTGAGGTGATTTCAAAACTTAGTATGAAAGAAAGGACACCTCACTGGTAGTTTTTATATTGAAATGGTAATGTTTTGGGCATTTGGGCTAAATATATTAAAATTTACTTATTTTGTTTTTCTTGATGTGGCTGCTAGCCAATTCCAGTTGGATGGTGCTGCTCTGGGATCCCTGCTGGAGGCTGCCCCACTCGGACCGGCCCCCCCCCTTCTGCCACTACCTTACCAGGGTGACACCCACTGGGGTCACCTGCAGAGGCGTGTGGGTGTCCTGCCTTTTCCCAACATGGACTTTGAAATATTGAAAGACAAATATTCCTCTGAATCTCATTCATGGACTCCAAGTCCCTGTCCCTTACCCACCCTCACATAGCATGGCTCTGTGTTGAGTCCTGGTCACCATGGGGAGTGAAAGGAAGTTGGGCTTTGGCATCAGTGAAACCCACAGCCAGGGTCTCATTGTCCCATGGTTGGCCCCAACTCTCCTTTGATTTTTTGGGGGACAGGGTCTCACCGTACAGCTCAGGCTGGCCTTGTAGTCTTGGTGACCTTCCTGCTTCAGCCTCCTGAGTGCTGGGATTATAGGTGGGGCCACCATGCTGGGCTCTGGGTCTGATTCTTTTCTTTTGAGACAGGGTCTTGCTATGTAGCCCAGGCTGGCCTTGAACTTGCTATGTAGCTCAGGCTGGTTTTGAACTCCCCGTGATCCTCCTGCTTCAGCCTCCCACGTGCTGGGATTACAGGTGTGTGCCACCATGCCCAGTTTGGGCTTGATTTTTTTTTTTTTTTTGTGGGTACCGGGGGGTCGACCTCAGGACCTCGCGCACCAGCAGGCACCCGTGCCACTGAGCGATATCACCAGCCCCTTTTTCGTATGTGGGTTCCGGGAGTCGAACTCGGGCCCTCGCGCTTGCCGGGCAGGCGCTTAAGCCGCTGAGCCATCTCACCG
Organism: Erethizon dorsatum; assembly: GCA_028451465.1. Classification (NCBI taxonomy): domain Eukaryota; kingdom Metazoa; phylum Chordata; class Mammalia; order Rodentia; family Erethizontidae; genus Erethizon; species Erethizon dorsatum. The sequence continues at coordinate 108,961,912 of CM051834.1, read as the reverse complement.
GCCCTGGGCCTGATTCTTGATGGGGCTTTTCTCCACTCAGCAGAAGCATTTGGGGTCTCAGCTGCAGGATGGGGGTACCTTGCACCTCCCCCCCATGACTGGTGTGGGGCCCCGAAGTGTTGCTTGTGTTTCTGGTCTGTCACCACCTCCCATCTGTTGCCATCAAAGTGGTTCCTAGAGGTGGTGGATGGGGACGTGACCCCCTGCAGTGACCCCTGAGGTAAGCTGGTGGGATTCCTGGGAAGAAGAGGACAGACACGAGGAACACAGGGCCGTTTTCTGGAGAAAGAATATCTCTTTACTGCTTCAGACAAGGGCATTCAGCTGTCGGGCATCATGGCCAGGCGGGGGCCCTTCGGGACGGTCATGCTGGGGGGCAGGGCAGAGCTGGAATATGTCAGGCTGCTAGGGCCGGAGATGGGCAAGTTCACTGAGCTGGAGGTGGACAGCGGGGAGAGGGTGGTCAGCACCACGCCGCTTTCGTCCAGGGAGCGCTTGTAGGGGACTGGGATGTCGCTCCGGAGGTCCTGGCATGACAGGTAGGCCTGGGATATCTGTGGACAGAAAAGGGTGGGCTAAGGACCAGCTCGTTCTAGCAGGTGAGGGGGAGGGAGGTGCAGGGACCGTGTGTTCCCATTGCCGACTACTCACTGCCAGGGCACCAGCCAAGGCTGATCCCTAACGCTGAGCCTGGCCTTGGAGTCCGGTGAGCCTGCCGGGCAACTCTGTGGGAGTAGGATGATCTAGAGCTCCCACCTGCCCTGCAGAAGGGGCCGGGGGTTTGTGGGGGCCAAGCCTGTCCTCACCCAGACAAAGATGGAGAAGAAAGCAAAGGTGAGGGCCGCCTTGGCGCTGGCGCTCCCCAAGAGGAGCTCTTTGGACGATGAATGGTGCCACTGGCCGGCCAGGAAGCAGAAACCCATGAACCAGATGATTGTCCAGAGGACTGCAAGAGAGAAGAGGCCGGGAGAGCCCGCTCAGCTGGCTGCTGAGGAGTGCAGGCCAGGCTGGGGTTTCCTGGCCTTCCCTCTGGTGCCACCCTGTCCCTGTGCCCTCCTGAAAGTGTACCCCTCCAAGGAAAGTTTCACCCCCAACATGGGAGCCATAGGCCACTCCCTGGGCAACAGCAGCCTGGTTCCGTAAACCTCAGGCCAGGTGTAATCCCAGCACTTGGGAGACTGAGGCAGGAGGATTGCTGGGAGTTCAAGTCCAGCCTGAACTATATAGCAAGACCCTGTCCCCCGCAAAAAAGAGGAGGAGACTTCTAGAATCGGCCTGGAGTCAGAAGGGGTGACCTTTACACCAGGCTGGAGGATATGTAATCTGTGCCCAGGAGGAAATGTGGGGCCTCTTGGAGTTAGACCTCAGGTGCAGGCCAGCTGCTGCGAGACAAGGGCAGGGTCCTGCAGGCCCTGGGAAGCTGGGGTGGGGCTCACCCGCCAGGATAATGTCCAGGAGCCGGAAGACCATCTTGAGGTGGGGGCTGACCATGTGGACCTCGCGGGCATCCAGGGCGAGGAAGACCAGGCAGCTGAGGAAGGAGAGCATGCCAGCGCCCACGGCGAAGCTACAGGCTGTGTGGTTGCTATTGAAGATGCAGTGGAGCTGGGAAGAGTCTGTCTTGTTCTGGTAGCCATCGGTCAGCAGAGAGGAGAAGATGACCAGGGAGAAGACCTGGGGACTCGAGGGACCGGGCCAGAGTTCAGCGCCACCCTCCAGGGACTCTTCCTCCCTGGGAGGGACTGTCCTGCAGCACCCTGGTCACTGCCCCTCCTCCCTGTCACATCGCAGAGCCCTCAGCCTCCACCCTTCATCCCTGCTTCTCCCCCAACCTGCTTGCCCTGCTTCTCCCTGCCTTGCCGCCTCGGCTCAGCCCCTCTGCCCACCCTGGTCCTCCACACCTCGGGGCTCCCTGCTGCAGACCCCAGAGCCTCAGCCTGGACTCAAAGCGCCGTGTGGTCCCTGCCCTCTTCTCCTCCTTGATCCAGCTCTCCCCACCCATCCCTGCCTTGCTCCACACTCTCCTGCCGTCAGACCCAGGCACCCAGCTCAGTGGGACCATCTGAAATAGTTTGCACGCACAGAAAAGTGCAGAGAGACATGTAATGAACACATGGCACTCCCTACGCAGAACCAACAAATATTAACATTATTATGCTTTTGGTTTCAGGACTTTGTGTGTGTGTGTGTGGTACTGGGGATGGAACCCAGAGCTTTCACACTGAGCTACATCCCCAGCCTTTTTCATTTTTATTTTGAGATGGTCTTGGTAAGTTGCTAAATTGTCCAGTTTGGATCCAATTTGAGATCCTCCTGCCTCAGCCTCCCAGAGTGCTGGGATTATAGGTGTGCACTACCACACCTGGCTTGTTTTCTATTTTATTTGTTTATTCAGGTGTTTTTTTTTTTTTGAGACAGGATCTCGCTATGTAGTCCAGGCTGGACTTGAACTCACTGTGTAGCCCAGGCTGGGCTCAAATTCTTGGTATTCCTCTTGCCTTAGCCTCCCAAGTGTTGGGACTACAGGTGTGCGCCACCATGCCTGGCACAACCTTGCTTTTTAGATAATGGAACTGAGGCACAGAGGGAATAGGAATGGGCTGCACTTGGTCAGCTGGTCAGCAGCAGAGCCTGTGTTTGAACCATAGCCGTCTGGCTCCTCAGTCTGCTCTGAACCCTTGGCTGTGCTCCTCATTTTGGACCAAACACCCCAAGGCGGGCGTTTTTATCTGTGCAACTCTGTGAAGAGTCGAAGCCTGGTTATTTGCCCAGACAGTCACGTTGAATTGGGCCAGGGCTATGCCAGGCGCAGAAGGAGCCCGTGTGCGTGTGTGTGTGTGCATGGTGGGGCTGGCCCAGGGGGCTCCTAGAAGCTCTGATGCAACGCCTGCCCTAGGGTAGGTGACGAAAGCAGGAGGGGAGTATGGAGCCAGTGAGGCGGGGAGGAGCAGGCGTGGGGCAGGTCAAGGTCTGCTTGGGAAGCAGTCATGGGCCGGAGTTAGGAGGTAAACTGAGATCCCCAGTGGACCTTGAGGAGGAAAGGGGAGCAGGACGTGCAAAGGCCACATGCTGCAGGACTGAGAGAAGCCCCTGGTTTGAGGGATCCGGGTGAAACTCGGTGGAAAGCGGGCAGGAGTCAGGGCTGGAGAGACCCACACTGGAGCTGGAAGCCGTGGAAAGTGAAATTTCTTGTTTGAATTGAATTTGATGTGCGGAAGAGTCTCAGCCAAGGATGGCCAGGGTCACACCTGGGGGGCAGAGAAGTCCCCTGGGGTCATAGGCGAGACGAGAGGCCACAGACCTGAGAGCGGGTTGGCTTGGAGGCCAGAGCCCTGGGAAGTCCGGGAATATCCAGGATGTAAAATTGGACCTGGTGATTGACTGGATGTGACAGCGCTGGGGACAGCAGATTTTGGGAGAGGCCAAGGGAAAGAGCAGTCAAACGTGTCCCCTTCTTCAGAATCTGAGCTCCTGTAGGCCAGGCTCCGTGGGGACTTTCCCCTGTCCCCAGCACTCAGCACGAGACTGGGATCGCAAATATGTGTGGATGAGTGATGCTGGCTTCTTTGTGTTGCGTCCTTCAGAGTGGGGACAGGGGAGGCCAAGGCCTGACTCCTAAACACCATGGCTTTGGGCCAGTCCATCCTTCATAGCTTTATAATTACAACGACGACAATGACAGCGAGGACGAGGGGTCTCTCTTGGGCTGCTGTCTCCCTCAGTGGTGCTGCCGCCCTGAGAGGGAGGCTGGAGCCGAAGGCCAGGTCCACACAGGATGCACTTCGTGCCGCTGGTCTGGGGCAAAGCCGGGGCAAGGACGGGAATGCACACTGATCGACACTGAGCCCACATCCACTCTACCTGCACCAGCTGTGGCGGGCCGTGTTACTAATGCCGTTCTGTTTCACAGGTGATAAATCAAAGCCATTACGGTGGAGTGGAAAGAGCCAGACACGGCCGACTCCGCCAGCTGTGTGGCCTTCAGCAAATCACCCAGCTTCTGGAGCCCTGGTTTTCCAGTGTGACTGTGCTGCAATGAGGGGCGACATGGGGGTTCCAGGCTCAGCCCTAGTAGATGCTCAGGAAAACCACGGCTCTCAGGAGTCGCCCCAAAGGGGAAGTGTCCCTTCAAGGTCACCTGTGGGCTGGGTGGGATTGGAATCTGGCTCTCTTGACTTCTGGGCCCGGGCTGTTTGCCCACCGACCAGATGGGACTGAGGTGGTGGTGGACCCTGGAACACGGGAGAAGCGGGGAGGGGCGCAGCTGGCGGAGGGACCAGAGTGCAGCCTCCTCCACGCCCCCCGGGCCATCCCCAGGGAGGGAGCGAAGACTTATCAGTTAAGGCAGCAGCTGGCAGGCGGCAGGGAGGACAGGAGCACCAGCTGCCCGGGGGCTCCCTACCGAGCAGCCAGGCCAGGGGGGATGGAGGAGGGCAGCGGGAGGAGGACAGGGGCAGCGGGCGAAATCCGTGACCAGCGCGTCTGGCGCAGCCGGAGCCCTGTCTTTCTCTGCCACCCACACCCGTCCACACCAGCTGGGCCTCCTGTTCCTTGCCACCTACCCTTCCTTCCGGCTTTGGGGACAGGCGGGTGAGTCTGGCTCTGACTTGCTCACCGGCTGACGATGTCCTTGGGCGAGCCTCAGTTTCCCCTTGGGTTACACAGGGGCAGGAATGTCCGTGTCATAGGGTTGTGGTGAGGAGTAAAGAAGCAGCCACCAGCAAGGGATCTGGCACCAGGGACTCAAGTCCCTGTCACCCTAGGCACCCTCTACCCATCTCTATCCTTGCTCACAAGCCATGATTTGTTCCAATAATAACTGCTGTTTAAGGAAAGCTTCCCACCTGCTAGGCCCACACTCAGCAGTGTCTAGGCATTAACTTGTCTCCCTACCAGTCCTTCCCACCCCATCTGTGAGGAGGCTCAGAGAGGGCAAGGAACTTGCTCCAGGTCGCACAGTCACAGGGTGACCGTGCAAGCTGCAGGACAAAACAAGGCACCCCTGAGAATGAAGCTGCTGCCGTGACAACTACGCCAGAACCGGCCCAGGACAACCAGGGACTGTGTCTTGCTAACGGACAGCGGAGAGCAGGGCCACGGCTTGAAGCCAGGTTCGAAGCAGGTCCCTTCTCCAGGAAGGGAATACTCTGGATTGGGAGTCTTCGAGGACACCCAGGGCTTGATACAGGGCACCCTAGCTACTCCCATGAGCTGGATCAAATCCTGTCGTGTCCTTGGCCTGTTTCCAATCTGTGGAGGGCAAAGTGCCGGTGGCAGCCCATGACCACACCTCTGACCTGGAATAGTGGTGTCCAGAGAGGCGCACTGATTGGCCCAAGGTCACACAGCAGAGTCTGTGCTCAAGGAAGATCTGACTCCCAGCCAGGCGTGGTGGCGCACACCTGTAGTCCCAGCACTCAGGAGGCTGAGGCAGGAGGATTGCCGTGAGTCTGAGGCCAGCCTGAGCTACATAGTGAGCTTATGACCAGCCTGGACTGCATAGTAGATCCTGTCTCATAAAAAAAAAACAAAAAAAGGCTGGGTATGGTGACACTGCATGGCTGCAATCCCAGCACTAAGGAGACCAAGTCAGGAGGACAGTGACCCTGTGTGTTCGAGGCCAGCCTGGGCCACATAAGTCAGTTCAAGGTCAGTGTAGACTACAAGGTGAAACCCTGTCTCAAGAATCCATCGTCAAAGAGGGAGTTCAGGGGACCTCCTTTTTTTTTTTTTTTTTGTGGGTACCGGGGGTCGACCTCAGGACCTCGCGCGCCAGCAGGCGCCCGTGCCGCTGAGCGATATCACCGGCCCCTTTTTCGTATGTGGGATCCGGGAGTCGAACTCGGGCCCTCGTGCTTGCCGGGCAGGCGCTTAAGCCGCTGAGCCATCTCACCGGCCCAGGGGGCCTCCTTTTAAAGGTTCTTTCTTGAAGGAGTCAGTCATGATGAGAGGGGTGTGGGGCGCAGCTGGGTGCTCGGTGGAAGGCAGCTTCCCCATCAGCTCCCTTTGTGTAATATTCCCTCTTGTCCCCTCCCCAGCCCCCACTCTGGCCCTGGCTCTGAGAATTCTTCTGTCTGTCCCCTGTCCCCCAGGGCCGCAGGCGGGCCACAGAGGCCTCACCCCTTCGAGGATCCGTGCGATGCTCTTTGGCCTCCTCAGGAAGCGCACGGCCTCGCTGTTGGCCAGGTCCTGCAGGCTTGAGGGGAGGCGCATGGTGGCCGCTGTCCTGCCTCGGCCCCTGGGTGCGGGGACACAGGTGCGGGGTGCCACTCTCTGCGTGCTGCGGGCCCACCCGGGTTCAGCTGCTGCAAGACAGCACAGGTGGGGACGTCAGAGCCAGGGTGCGGCAGGAGAGTGGGGGTCCCAAGAGCAGGTAGTGTGGGGCAGGGCACTGCCAGGACTCTGAGGAATCCTGGGGCCCCAGGGGTGGCACAGGGTGAGGGGATTCCGGGCCAAAGAGGAGCATCGAGGGGGCTGCCCATGTCCTTTGGCACAGGAGGCAGAAGGCCCAGTTTAAGGACAGCTTTCTCTCTGTTGAGGGAACACAAGGTAGGAGTTTCTGGGAGATCTGAACCAGAGGAATCCCTTTCAGGTTTGGGGGTGACCAGTATTCATATTATTCATATTATTATATTATTATTATTATTGTTAAGACAATGTCTCGATATGTAGCCCAGGCTGGCCTCCATCTCACGGTGATCCTCCTGCCTCAGCCTCCTGAGAGCTGGGATTACAGGCATACACCACCACGCCAGGTTCAGCATCCACAGTAGAGAACCCAGGCACTCGGGGTATATTTTAGGCTGTCCTCGGGCCTATTTCCCTTAGAATTCGGCTCCATCTTTCATAAAAATGCAAGGCTGGGCGGGGACGGGGAAAGAACCTCAGAAACAAGCTGTCTCCACAGACTGAGGAGACCAAGTCCCTGCTGCTAGTGGAATGGGGGTGCTGGGGCTTGGGGGTGACACTGCCTGAGAAAGAATGACCACCACTACTCTCGGGACCCGTGGGCGTCACCTGGATGCCGGCTCTTCCTTCCACCTGCCCTCCCCTCCTGCTCGCGGGCGCCGCCTCAGCCTTCTTTTGGTTCCTCTTTTTCCCGCCTTTTCGCTCCTACCTGGCTGATTGGCTGCACCCAGGTCCCGCCCCCTTTTTCCTGCCTAGTCAGGAGCTGATTTGAGCGAGGGCGTGACCTAAGCAGACGTTGGGCTGTTCGCCGTTGGCGGGCTGCGCGCGGGAGCCCCTCCCAGTCCCTGGCCTCGCGCCTGCCCCGCCCCTTTCCTTTGAAATCCGCGGACGAGACATTTATACGGCGCATGCGCCTCACAAAAAACGACGCTGGCCGTGGAGGCAGATACTACGCATGTGCAATTGTTAAAGGCAGTCGGAAGAAATGGACTCCTCTGACAGGCCGAGGCTTTGCGCATGCGTCTCACTGCTGGTTGAAGCCAAACCCCGGAGCCCGGGACACCTTCCTGCACATGCGCAGGAGGCTCAAGGACAGTGGCACGTTGGCTAAGGTGAGGGAAGGGCGGGGGGATTGATTGGCCGGAGGAGGGCGGCCCTGCATCCCCTACGTAGCTTTTCGAGCATTTCCTATACGCCTAAGATCTACCTCGCTGCCTAGACCCCGCAGAAACCAGTTTTACCACTACAGGGTCTGGGTCTGCGGAACACCCTGACCTTTGACCCCATGCTAGGATCCAGGTCCACTGAACCGTGTGGGAGGGGACGGGCAAAAGGGGTACGCGAAGCTGGGCGTGGTGGTGCACGCCTGTAATCCCAGCACTCGGGAGGCTGAGGCAGGAGGAGGATCGCTGCGAGTTCGAGGCCAGCCTGGGCTACAAAGTGAGTTCAAGGCCAGCCTGAACTGCATAGCGAAACCCTGTCTCAAAAAAAAAAAAAAAAAAAAAAAAGAGGGGGGTATGCGGCGGGCGGACCAGGCTCTGTGCCCAGCCTAGGGCAGGAATGGCCCTGGAGGATGCGACACGAGGCGCATTTCCTTCGGATGACATTTGACCCCGCTCCTTTCCCTCTGTTTAGGCTCCGGGGAAAGGGTCTGGCCATGCTGCACGTGACCCGAGGGGCCTGGGGGTCCAGGGTCCGAGTATGGCCGCAGTTGTCAGCACTCCTCGGGACCCCCCGAGCGCTGTCGTCCCTGGCGGAAAAGATGGGGGTGTACCGCAAGATGTGGAACCCCACGGAGCCCCGCGACTGGGCCCAGCAGTACCGAGAGCGCTTCATTCCGTTCTCCAAGGAGCAGCTGCTCCGCCTCCTGATACAGGTACCGCCTGTCCAGGGCCCGAGAGCTTAGGGACTACGATTCCCGGCAGGCCTCGGGGCGGCAGAGCCCTGCATGCCATGGAGGGCTGTCGCGGAGCCTTCTGGGGATTGGCGTTCCAGATCCCCTCAGCGGCCAAATGGTTGTGGTGAGAGCAGGGGCAAGAGCTCGGAGATCTGATACAGGAACGATTCTCCCGGGACTCAGCCTCTCTGGGGCATGGTTTCCCCCTCTGTAAAATGGGCATAGTCATCACCCTCATCATTACTATTTCTACACCAAATAAAAATTATATCTACAGTCACAAAGCTATGATCGTAATTGTTAACACACTGAGCTTTTACTTTGTGGCACTTTTTACTTTTACTACTGTGCCAAGTGTTTGTCACGAATTTACTAACCAGAACCTCCCACTAAGGGAGGTACCGCTATCATCCCCATTTATAGATGAGGTAGCAGAAGTGTGCAGGAGGAATAGGACTTGCCCAAGGCTACCACATAGTGGCCCAACCTTGCTTGACCTTAAAACTGGGTGTCTCCATAAATTTTTTGCCCTTGGATGACTTATTCACCTTACCTTAATCTTGGTCCTGCTCCAGAGTTTAAGCTTTTACCCCACCATCATCATACTTGTCAACCCTGAGGATGGTCATTCACCCACTTAAAAATTATTTACTGAATACTTGCTGTACGTACTAAGTCTTGTGCTACACTTCACACACACACAGGCACAGATAATCTTATCGAACACACAAGAGCCCTCTGAGAAAGAGGATGTAACCTTCTGCTGCTAGAAGGAAAGTGAGTCTGGTCAAGGTAAAGACATTTAACCAGGCACCAACATAGGTGACATGGTGAGGAGTTTCAGTATGTACACCTGGAATCAGGCCAGGATTGGAGTCACCTCACACAGACCTTGTGGCCCTGAGGAGATGACTTCCTTGTGCCTCAGTTTCCCCCTCTGAAAAATGGGAGTTATAATTCTATCAACCCCTTGCAGCCTCTGGAGGATGATATCATGCAGACGGGGCCTGACACACCACAAACATTGTGCCAGTGTTGGTGAGGTAGTGTCCAACCTGGAACTCGGATGTACACCTCTTTAAGCCCTTTGTTAATGTGTTTTGTTTCGTTTTTGAGGCAGGGTCTCATTATGTAGTTCAGACTGGCCTTGAACTCATTATGTAGCCCAGGCTGGCCTTGAACTCATGGTTCTGCCTCAGCCTCCTGAGTGCTGAGATTAGGGAAGTGTACCACTATGCCCAGGAGGCCAACTGTTTTTCACTGTTGGGCTGCCTCAGTTTCTTGGTCAGTAAAATTGCCCAAGCCTCTCCCCTCAACCCCAAATAAAACAAATTTTAAAAAGCCTGGAGTTCTGACCATGCATTTGGGCTGCTGGGAAAAGAATTCCTCCCATGGGGAGGGCATACAGGCCTGAAGAGATTTTGCTTCCTGAGGTGACAGGAATTCCACTCCAGTCCGGCAGAGAAGGCGGCCCTGGAGGAGTTCTCGGCCCATGTCGACTTCTGCACCCTGTTCCACTACCACCACATCCTGGCCCGGCTGCAGGTGAGGTCAGCCCCTCCAGCCCTGCCCCACTTGTTTGCCCATCCATCATCCTCCATCCTCCATCATCCATACATCCCTCCATCCCTCCCTCCAGTACATAGTTGCTGGCACCTTCTTGGAGCCCTGGGGACCCAGCAGAGGACAGGACAGAGGCAGCCATGCCCTCATGGAGCTGACATTCCAGATGGGGACGCAAGAGATAAAACAGGAATAGCATAGGATAGCCGGGTGGGGGAGTGCCATGAAGAACAGTGAAGCAGAGCTGTGGGAGAAAGCGGGACGAGATGGGGGAAAGCAGGACGAGATGGGAGGACTGGTTGGTTTTTTTTTTGTGTGTGTGTGGGTACTGGGGATCGAACTCAGGACCTTGCGCACCAGCAGGTGCCCGTGCCGCTGAGCAATATCACTGGCCCTTTTTTCGTATGTACTAGGAGTACTGGGAGTTGAACTCAGGACCTCGCGCTTGCCAGGCAGGCACTTATGCCGCTGAGCTATCTCACTGGCCCTGTTTTGGTTTTTTGAGACAAGGCCTCGCTCTGTAGTTCAGGCTGACCTTGAACTCACTATGGAGCCAAGGCTGGCCTCGAACTTGCAGTGATCCTCCTGCCTCAGCCTTCCAAGTGCTGGGATGGCAGGCCTCCCGGTGGGGGTCTGTTTTAGCTGGGGTGGTCAGGGAAGGACTCCCTGAGAAGGTAACTGGTGGCTTGAGACCTGAGTGAAGAGAGGGACCGAGGCTGGTGGCTGGTGGGGGAGGATGTGCTGGGCAGAGGGAGGACGGGAGAGTGGGCAGAGAAGAGGACAGACATGGGGTAAATGGTCCTAGGCCCGGTGAGGACTTCACTTTGAGCCCAAGCGAGCCTGGTGCCACAGGAGGGCCATGACCAGAGAGGAGATGCAGCTGCCCTAGGAGGTAACAGGATCCCTCCGGCTGCCCCGGGGGAGCAGACTGTCAAGGCCTGGAGCCCTATTATAGAACCTATCGTGCTTGTCCAGTGAGAGATAATGGAAGCTCCCGACCACGAGAGTAATAGCCTGGTCGTAGTGAAAAGGGCTGAGGAGTGGAAGCCATCATTAGTCCCTGCAGGTCGGGCAGCAGGGGAGAGGCCAGAGAGAGCCTCCCAAGGATGCGGCTGCCCTTGACTGAGACATGTAGGGGATGTGGGGGAGGCGGGTCTGCAGGGAGCAGTGAGAGCTCAGCTTTGTTTCTCTGTTGTTTGTTCTTGGTTTTGTTTTTTGAGACAGGGATTCACTATGTAGCCCAGACTGGCCTCGAACTCGAGGTGATCCTCCTGCCTTGGCCTCCTGAGTGCAGGGATTACAGGTGGGCACCTCCATGCCCAGCTCTTAGGTTTAGGAATTTGAGCTGCCCATTGGACAGCCAGGTAGATGACTGGAAGATGTGTGTCCAGAGGTGAGAGGAGAGTCATGGGCTGAGAAAGCACTGGAAGGACTTCGATTGTACTGAAAGGGACCAATCAAGGGAATTAATGTCTTACCTGGGCCACTATAACACAGATACTATAGACTGGGTAGCTTTAACAACCAAATATTTAAACTGGATATGGTGGTGCACACCTGTAACCCCAGCACTTGAGAGGCTGAGGCAAAGAGGATTGCCACCAGTTTGAGGCCAGCCCGGGCTACATAGTGAGACCCTGTCTCAAAAAAAAAAAGAAAGAGAGAGAGAATATAGGTGAATACACTGACTTGACTTGCTGAGGCAGGAGCTCGTGCACATGGGTGCTGGGCGGTGGGCGGAGGTGGCAGAGGTGGGCAAGATCTGGTGACCGGGCCGATGAGCTGTCTCTGGAGGACATAGCCCAGGGCCGGGAAAGCATCAGAGCACCCCTGGTTCAAACACCAGCTTCTGTGTTCCCTGGCGGGCGGTGACCTTGGAGGTGACCTCTCTCTGATCCTGCTTTCTCCTCTGCATTCACCCAGTGAATTCACTCCATAAATATTTACTGGGCGCCCACTGTGTGCCCTGAATGGCCCGGGTCCCAGGGTACAGCCACGAGCTAGAGAGGAGAGAAGCGCAGGTGCCAGAGTCGCCAGACACAGAGCAGGGCGCCCTTCTCACTTCCTGGGCCGCTGCCTCAGAAAAGTAGAGATTTACTCTCTGTTTAGGAGACCGGAAGTCTGAAGCTAGGATGTCAGCAGGGTGGGCTTCTTCTGGCTGGGAGGGAGGAACACATTGTTCTCTCCTCTCTCCAGCTGGTGGTGGCTGTGGCCCAAGTGGCACCCATGGCTGGTTGAGGCCTCATTCCCACCCCTCCTCTGGCTCCACTTGCCCTTCTTCTTTGGTCTTCGTCTCTGTCTCTGTCTCTCATCCTGTCTCTCTCTCTTTTTTTTTTTTTTGAGACAAGATCTGGCTATAGAGCCCAGGCTGGCCTTGAACTTCCCAAGATCCTCCTGCCTCAGCCTCCTGGGTGCTGAGATTACAGCATGCACCACCATGCCCGGGCTCTTTTCTGTCTCTTAAAATAAGTTCTTTCTTTTTGGATTTAGGACCTACTCCAGTCCAGTTTGATCTCATCTCATCCTTACCATATTGCCCTGCAAAGACCCTATTTCCAAATGAGGTCATATTTTGAGATTCTGAGGGGATTGAGTTTTGTTTGTTTGTTTGTGGCACTAAAGGTTGAATTCAGGGCCTTTGCACTGAGCTACATGCCCAGCCCTTTTTAAATTTTTATTTTGAGACAGGGTCTCTCGAAGTCACTAAGCTGCCCAGGCTGGGCTCAAACTTGTGATCCTCTTGCCTCAGCCTCCCCAGGTGCTGGGATTATAGGTATGCACTGCTGAACTCAGAAAGGGATATGAATTTTTTTTAAATGTAAAAAATTTTTTCCTTGGGGGAGGGACATGAATTTTTAGGGGATATTCTTTAACCCACTCTATCCAGTTAAATTTTAATTTCATATAAACCGAAGAACTTTTTTAGTGCAAGTGTGTCTTATGAACTACAGTCTTCAAATATTGCATAGAACATACTTTAACCAAAAAAAAAGTTTTTATGTGTGTGTGTATATTAAAAACTGGTTTGTTTTGTTTTGCGTTTTTTTATCTTTGAGATAGGATTTTGCTACGTTATTCAGGCTGCCCTCAAACTTGCGATCCTCTTGCCTCAGCTTCCCAAATCCTAGGAATTTAAACAGAGCCCTGAAGGAGGGCGAGCCAGCGCGCACAAATCTGAGGGAGCAGTAGGTGCAAGGGCCCTGAGGCAGGAGTGTGTGCGGTTTTGGAGGAAGAGCAAGGGGGTCTGAGGGACTCGACTGACCCATGGGAAGAGGCTGGAGAAGAGGGCGGAGATGAGCCGGGCCGCACCCTGAAGGGTGTTGTGCGGGCTGTGAGGACTTTTGAGCACGCTGTGAGGACTTTTGAGCGCGCTGGGAGCAGAGGCGAAATAAAGCTACCGCGAGTGCGAACAGGCGCCCTCTGGCGGGCGCTTGGAGGCTGACAAGCAGGGAGCCCAGCTGACTTGTACACAGCCTGTGTGCTCAAGCCAGGGACCAGGAGTGATCCGATCCTGGATCTATGTCTTGTTTTGTTTTTGAGACAGGGTCTCACTATGTAGTCCAGGATAGCCTTTAAGTCACTATGTAGCCCAGCCTGGCCTCGAACTCGCAGTGGTCCTCCTGCCTCAGCCTCCCAAGTGCTGGGATTATAGGTATGCGCCACCACGCTCAGCTGATCGCAGATGCCCCATTGGCGGTTTGGCTGGTTGTGTGAGCAACGAGGAGTTTGGGGGGACTCCGGGCTCTGGGCCTGAGCTCTTGGAGGAGCAGGTTTGGGGTGGAAGCAGGGCTTGGCCTGGGGCTGGCATTGGGAGCCTGGGGCATCTCAGGGGAGCGTTGGGGGGGGTCCTCACCCAGCAGGTGGTGTCTGAGGCCCCTGAGGCTGCTTGAGGATAGGGAACGGTGGTGACAGTCACCAGGAGGACCCAGTTTCATCCTTCATTTTTCAGCAGCTGCTGAGAGGGGCCGGTGGCAGGTGGGGTGCTCGGGACAGAGCTCAGGCTGCCTCTGCCCACAGGGATCGGTGCAGGGGGGGTTGGGGGAGACCTGAGGCTGACTCCTGGGAACAGCTGGGTGCAGAGGAAGGGTGAGGGGTACGGTGCTGGGCTGATGGAGGACACAGTGACCTTGGCTTCATACTGGGGTCTGTGTGTAGATTAGGGAAAAGGCACCCTTTGTGCAGTGCGCACCCTGCCCAGCCCTCCTCAGCCTGCAGGGTGGAGAAACGCTTTGAGAGTGACGTGGACCTGCAGTATCAGAGGTGAGAGATTCTGTAGTGAAGGGAAGGAGGCAGGGAGAGTGCCAGCGATGGCGTGTGCTGAGTGTCTGTGGTTGGAAGAATAAAGCCAGGGTGGCTGGTGTGCGGCCACCAAGGGAGATTTTGGCCCCCTTGGGGGCCTTCCAGGAGTAAGGTCCTGGTTCCCAGAGTGGCAGGGACCTTGAGAGGGTCTTTCTGTTTGTTTGTTCGTTTGCTTTTTTGAGACAGGGTCTTGCTGTGTAGTTCAGGCTGGTCTTGAACTCACTGTGTAGTCCAGGCTGACGTCCCAGAGATCCTCCTGCCTCTGCTTCCTGAGTGCTAGTGTCATAGGTGTGCGCTATAACACGTGCCGGGCTCGAAAGGGTCTTAGTAGGTGACGGATGCGGTCAGATGTGGAATTCCAGCTTTGCTTCCTGGCTGTGTGACCGTGGGGACTTCCCGATCCTATCTGTGCCTCAGTTTCCACATCTATAAATGCAGATTGCCGCGGTACCGCCTTCATGCTTTTGGAACGTGCACGCGTCTGCTGCGTTATTGTGCTGACTGCTGCCAAGCTCTCCCTGGGGGCCGAGAGCCTCGGTGGGCCGGGGGAGGGGGGAAGCAGGGGGGCAGGCGGGTGTCTGCTCGGAGGTGGAGTGGGCAGGATCCTGGTTTGAGGGAGGGGCAGCAGGGTCCTTTGCGCTGTCCAGGTCCCCAGCTCGAAGTCCGGGGAAGGTGTGAAGTTAGCAGAAGGAGCCTGGCTCACAGAGTAGGCTTGATGGATGCAGGTGTATTTTTCCCTCTTTGCCCTGGCTGTGGGGTTTTCAAGGTCATCTGGGAGGCTGAGGAGGTGGCCTGTGTTGAGGGCTTGGCTTGGAGACGGGCGACCTCCTGAGGCTTGCGGCCTCGTGGGAAGGTACATGTTGTCTGGAGACTCTCTGTCCACAAGCCCTGTGGCCAGGCATCTGCAAGCGCACGTTCTTCATTAGTTCAGCAGGTTTTTTTTGTGGGGGAGGGCGCTTAAGATGAGGGGGGCCTGGCCAGTTTGTGAGAGACCTTGAAGGTCAGGGAAAGATTTGTCATTTTACTCTGAATGCAGTGGGAAGACTTTGGGGTGTGAGGTGTGGGGTGTAAAGTCGGTTTATAACCAAGTGCTTTTTAAATGTTTTGTTTTGGTTTTTTTAAAGACAGTGTGTCCATATTAGCCCAGGCTGCCTCAAACTCTCGACTATATCCTCCTGCTTCAGCCTCCGAGTGCTGAGATCATAGGCTGCACCACCACGCCTTGCTGTGTTTTTGTTTTTGAGACAGGGTCTCACTGTGTAGTCCAGGTTGGCCTTGAACTCTGCATCCTCCTGCCTCCCCAGGTGGTTGTTTAGGTGAGAGATGGAGGTGGCTTTGGAGAGTAAGGTGGATTCCAGAGAGATTCAGGTGCCCAGTGTGCTGGTTCAGACCTGTGATCCCAGCACTCTGGGAGGCTGAGGCAGGAGGATCACAAGTTTGAGCCCAGCCTGGGGATACTTAGCAAGACTCTGTCTCAAAAAAGATTTTAAAAGGGGCTGAGGATGTAGCTCAGTGGGAAGGCCCTGGATATCACGAGAGAGACAGAGACAGAGACAGGGACAGGGAATGAGAGTCTTTCTGGCCCTGTTTAGATAAAGACGTCATTAAACCATCATCTGGAACCGTCAAAGAGATTATTAAACATAAGAGTTCGTTGTAGCTTGGTGCTGTGGCACGCACCTGTAATCCCAGCACTCAGGAGGCTGAGGCAGGAGGATCCCTGTGAGTTCAAGGCCAACCTGGGCTACATAGTGAGTTCATATCCAGCCTGGACTACATAGTGAGGCCCCGTCTCAGAAAACCAACAAAACAAAAGAAAAACAAAAACAAGATGGGATTGGTTTGTTTGCATAGCCAAGATGGGTTTTGGCTGGGCCGGGAAGAGGCAGTCTCTCAACAGTCTGAAGGGTTTATTTACTGAGGTACTGGGGCTTAAATCCAGGGGTACTGTGCCAGTATGCTATGACCCTGTTCCTTTTTAAATTTTATTTTGATGCAGAGTCTTGCTAAGTTGCGCAGACTGGCCTGGAACTTGTGATCCTCCTGTCTCAGCGTCCTGAATAGCAGGGATTATAGGCATGGACCACTGTACCCTGCTCTGAAAGGTTTAAGTATCAAAACATACTAATATGTGGAAAATTAAAACAAGGTTTTTTGTTTTTGTTGTTGAGACAGGGTCTCGTTGTGTAGTTCTGGCTGGCCTTGAACTCACTATGTAGCCCAGGCTGGCTTTGAACTTATGGCGAACCTTCTGCCTCAGCCTCCCAAATGCTGGGACTACAGGTGTGCGCCGCCACATGCAGCTTTAACAGCATTTATAATTTAGTGGGCCTGAGGGTTCTGAACTGGCAGAACAGGCAAGAGCAGAGCTCCAAGGGAGCAGTGGCACTTTTGCTCCTACCCATGGATGAGCCCGGAGTCCCCTGGCCAAATTTGCCTTCTGGCTGTGTAGCCTGTGCCCGAGGAGGAGGGGCTGGAGCCCTCGCTGCAGAACTGCATCAGGGCACATGGGGGCAGAACACGTGGTTGTGTGCCCTATGACCCCGCCTGCTTCCCCACTGACTCTCTCCGCAGGCGCTGTATGACCCCATCAACCCTGACAGGGAGACCCTTGACGAGCCGTCACTCACGGACCCCCAGCGTCTGTCCAATGAGCAGGAGGTGCTGCGGGCCCTGGAGCCGCTGCTGGCCCAGGCCAACTTCTCCCCGCTGTCGGAGGACACCCTGGCCTACGCGCTGGTGGTCCACCACCCTCAGGACGAGGTCCAGGTACCTGGCTTCCGGGGCAAGCTGAGCTCCCGAGGTGTGTCCTAAATACACTGCCTGGGTCCGGGGCACACTAGAATTCAAGAATGGGGCCCTCTCGTGGGTCACTTCAGGGCCATCTATCAAAAGATTATCAAACCAGGAGGCTGAGGCAGGAGGATTGCAAGTTTGAACCCAGCCTGGGGAATTCAGCAACTTAGCAAAACCCTGTCTCTAAAATAAGCAAATAAGTAAATAAATAAAAAAATTAATAGGGCTGAGCGTGTAGCTCAGTGTGAAAGCTCTGGGTTCAATTCTTAGTGTGGAAAAAACTAAAAGGAAAAAGGGAAAAGAAAAAGAAAAAGGAAAAGTCTCTTCAGATATAGATCTTCTTAAGACTATAGGCTTTATTGCCATTTTCCAGAAAATTATAATAATAAATGATACAAAACTTCATCCTTACTGGGCATGGTGGTGCATACCTGTCATCCCAGAATTTGGGAGGCAGAGGCAGGAGGATTGGCGAGAGTTGTAGGCCAGCCTGGGGTACATAGTGAGTTCAAGGCTAGCATGGACTACAAAGTGAGACCCTGTCTCAAAACACAAAACTAAACAAAACAAAATCAACGCTTCATCCTTGAAGTTAACAAAGTAATAAAAATACTAAAATCTCCCTAAATTCCACATTTTTGTAATTTTTTTGGTGGGGAGGTCACGGGATTGAACCCAGGGTCTTTGCACTGTGCCACATCCTGAATTCTTTTTGTATTTTTTATTTTGAGACAGATGCTCACTAAATCAGTCACTAAATGGCCTAGGCTGGGCTTGAACTCATGATCCTCCTGCCTTAGGCTTCCGGAGTGCTGGGATTATAGGTGTGTACCACCACGCCCAGCTCAGTTATCTCTGAACCTGGGATGTGATTTAAAAGTGATGGTGGGGGCTGGTGAGATGGCTCAGCAGCGTAAGTGCCTGCCTGGCAAGTGCGAGGGTCCGAGTTCAACTCCCAGAACCCACATACGAAAAAAGGGCCGGTGATATCGCTCAGCGGCACGGGCGCCTGCTGGCGCACGACGTCCTGAGGTCGACCCCCGGTACCCACAAAAAAAAAAAAAAAAAAAGTGATGGTGAGGCCTCATCTAATTGGCAATGTATTTTGTAGTTGCTTCATAAAAATTTTTTTTTTTTTTTTGAGACAGGGTCTCTCTATATAGTTCAGGCTGGCCGTGAACTCACTATGTAGCCCAGGCTGAGCTTGAATTTAAGGTGCTCCTCCTGCCTCAGCCTCCCGAGTGCTGGGATTATAGGTGTGCACCACCATGCCCAACAAATGGGGTATTTTAAAATCAGTGACATTTTAGAGACCAGGAGATATGGTGTCTTAGTCACTTTCCCATCACTGGGTTAAAATACCTGACACCTGCAAGTTATAGGAAGAGAAGTTTATTTTGGTTCATGGTTTCAGAGGATTCAGTCCATGGTAGGCTTATAGGCAGGATGAGCACAGCAGAAGGGCCTGGTAGAGGAAGCTGCTCATTTCATGGCAGCCAGGAAGTGGAGAGAGAGGAGAGGAGCCAGTGACCCACTTCCAATCCAGGCCCTACCTCCTAATTCCTAACACCATATTCAGCCATGAACTCATAAGAAGGTTAATCTATTATGGATATAGTGCCCCCATGCTTCTTGCAAAAAGCCTCACTTCTAAATTCATGAGATTTAGGGGGACATTTTCAGTCTAAAACCTAACATATGGTAAGAAAGGTGACTACTATGTGAACGATGCCATCTTTGATGTGCACTTGTGCAGTGTACAACCTGAACAACCTTATGTGGATTCTCTGCCTGAACACAGAATAATGATAGGTGGCACCAGGTGGGGGGAATCATTTTTGGGAAGGACATCGATGCTTGGTTCCTGCCCCTAACACCTCAGCCTACGTTCAGCTGCCTCTGCTTTCTTCATCCCCCTTGGCAGGTGACAATAAATTTGGATCAGTATATGTACATGCGGTTCTGGGCCCTGGGCCAGCGAGTGGGCCAGATGCCCCGTATGTCCAGTGTGGGCTCCAAGCGTGGCTTCTTCACCAAGCTGCCCCCTGCAGAGAGGTGAGGGGGCCTTTGTTCCCCAGGTGCAGCAAGAGGGAGCCAGGTTAGAGTGGAGAGGGGACCGGCAGGTCAGTGTGGGGATCGGAGGGGAGTTGGGACGGGGGAAAGCAGAGTTACCCAGTGCTGCCTCTCTTCCCCGATGAAGAGAAAGGGTAGGGACCATTCTGGTGAGCAGCCATGGCCAGTAATCAGGGTCGCGTCATTTCACTGATTCCCGATTGCTGGACACGTAGTTCAGTCCCTTGCGTGCAGCTGCCTGTAGACAGGTGTGGCCGTGGAGCCCAGCCCTGGCGGGTGCGCGGGCCACCCCAGCCCTGTCCCCTTGCCCCCAGCAGGAGGTACTTTAAGCGGGTGGTGCTGGCGGCGAGGACAAAGCGGGGCCACCTGGTGCTGAAGAGCTTTAAGGACACCCCGCTGGAGGGCCTGGAACAGCTGCTGCCCGAGCTCAAGGTGCGCACGTCCACGCTGCAGCGCGCCATGCTCAACCTCACGCTGGTGGTGTCCGGCCTGGTGTTCTTCGTCAACGTGGGCATGGTGGTGCTGACTGACCTCAAGGTGGCTACGTCCCTGCTGCTGCTGTTCTTTGCTCTCTTCATGGGCCTGCGGGCCTCCAAGGTACCCACCCACCTTCAGCCGGGGCTCCATGGCAGGCGGCAGGTGGG
Organism: Erethizon dorsatum; assembly: GCA_028451465.1. NCBI lineage: Eukaryota > Metazoa > Chordata > Mammalia > Rodentia > Erethizontidae > Erethizon > Erethizon dorsatum. The sequence continues at coordinate 108,942,232 of CM051834.1, read as the reverse complement.
AGGCACCCACTATTATTAATATTATTTTAGGTTATTATTATTATTACCCATGTTTTGGTGGTGCTGGGGATGGAACCCAGGGTCTTTGCACTGAGTGACATAACCAGCCCTTTTTATTTTTTATTTTGAGGCTGGGTCTCGCTAAGTCACTAAATTGCCCAGGCTGGGCTTGAACTTGTGATTCTCCTGTCACAGCCTCCCAGAGTGCTGGGATTACAGGCTCTACCTCCACATCCTGCCCTTTGTATTTCCACTTCATGCATTGTTCCTGCTGCCCTCCCGCCTTTCCTCCCTATCTTACGTGCCCACCACACCGTCAGCAGGTTTCTCGATGGCTCCGTGCCTCGGTTTCCGCATCTGGAAAATGGGAATAACAGTGAGACCTGCCTTGGAGGGTGGGTTGCTGTGAGGGGTAGAGGTGTGGCTGTCACCTGCGTGCTGTCCTGGTGCCCCTCGGGGCTCACAGCCCCTCGAGGACCTCCTGCTTTGGGAAGTGCTTCGTGAGCAGAGAGGGGGTTGTGTGATCGCTGCAGCACGGATTTGAACCTGACTAACATCTTGGAGCCATGTGATCTTTTCTTTTGTGTTTTTGAGACAGAGTCTCGCTATGTAGCCCAGGCTGGCCTCAAACTCGCAGTGATGCTCTTGCCTCAGCTTCCCGAGGGCTGGGGTTATAGGCGTGCACCACCACGCCCGGCTGAGCTGTGTGATCTCGAGTTGCTTCAGCTTTCTGCAGTGGGGGTGATAGGATCTAACTCAAAGGGTAGCTGGGGGGATCAGGGGCGTTAATCTGCATACAGGACTGAGAGCAGAGCCTGGCGCAGTCTCAGAAGTATCATCTGAGCATTAGCTATTAGGATGGTGATTATTATTACTGATTGGACTGTTTGTTCCCCGAGTTTCCGTCCCAGCCGGGCGTCATTATCAATGGGGAGCTGGTTTATAAATGCACCTCCTGGGCTCCAGCCCAAATGAACTGGATTGGAAACTGTGGGACTGGCTTCCAGGGAATTGTTTTTACCAAGCCGCCTTCCCGACTCCACTCCACGTGATGTAGGCCTGCCTGGTACAGTTGCTCAGGTTGTTCACCATCTCAGGATTCATGGAGGGGCGAGGGGTGCCGGCGGTCTAGCACTGCTCTGTCTCGAGGCTCAGCTGGCCTGGCGGGGCTGCCTCAGGCTGACTCTCCCAGGCTGGGCACTGGCCCCAGGAGTGAGGAGCGGCATGAGGCTGCTGCTGCACCCCATCGGCCGCTTGCTGGCTCATTGGTTTTCAAGCTATTTGCAGCCATCCCAACAGGCGCTTGGGAAGATGGGTCATAAATCTCACTGATAGTGGCCAGGCTGCACAGGCCAGGAGGGTGTGAGGGTCCCAGGCCAGCAGGAAGTCTGGGGGGCACTTCCTGCTCAGGACCAGCACCCAGGTAGGAAAGGGCTGAAGCAGGAGGATGAGGCCCAGAGACGGCCCCAGGCTTTATCCTCAGGTGGACAGAGAGCCAGGAGGGACCACAGTGTCCATGGAGGACAGAGGGTAGGGGCGACACTAGGCTCAGAGGCCAGTGAGTGGTACCCAGTGTTCTGGGGAGGGGATGCCAAGCCCCAGCTCAGAGCAGCCCACGTGTTCCATCCCTCAGTGGCCCTGGAAGGCTCTGGAGCCTCTCAGGCTGATGAGCCCTGTTTAAAACCCACTGTAGCTGGGTGTGGCAGCACATGCCTGTCATCCCAGCACTCTGGGAGGCTGAGACAGGAAGACTGCAAACTTGAGTCCAGCCTGAGCAAATTAGCCACTTAGCAATAACCTGTCTCAATATAAAAATAAAAAAGGGCCAAGGATGTAGCTCAGTGTGAAGACCTGGGATTCAATCCCAGCACCCTACACGTATGTGTGTGTGCACACACACACACACACACACGCACACACACACACTTACCAGTGAATTGAGTGGCTTTGTGACTTTCCCCATGCCCTGGCTGGGCTGCAGCCCTCATAGCCTCTGCCACAAGTGCTCACCTCGGGGAGTTCCCCAGCTCCCGTGGTTTCTGCTGTCCAGTTCTGTGCTGTCACGATGCACAGTGGGGGGCACCGTGCCACCTGGAGCAGGGCTACGAGAGCCCCGCATCTCCCACACCTGTTCCTTCTGGTCGGGATTCCCCATCTGTGGGTACTCCGGCCTCCACTGGGTCCCCCACACCCAGAGCCGCCCTGCCCCTCTTCTGCACAAAGCCCTGCAGGCAGAGAGGGTCACACACGTAGTGGAGGTTGCAGCAGGGACCCCAGGAGCCCAAGGACACAAGTGTCCATCTATGGGGAGAGCTGAGCCCACAGTGGAAGCAGTGACTTTTCCAAGAGCAGCCCGGATGACTTGGTGTGTTCCAGGCAAGGAGGGTGCGCTCCGAGAGGACTGGCTTACTCAGTGTGGCTGGTGTGGAGGGGAGCCGCTCTGGTGCCCAGGGACAGCCATGAGCAGGGTAGGGGCAGGGCTGGCCCTAGAACCATGTGGGGATGGACTAGAGATGCTGGGGCCGCCCACCCCTATGTGGAGCACAGGGAGGAGGACCCGGGAGCCTGAGGGAGATGCTGGCAGTGTGGTAGGGGTGAGTGCTGGGACCATCTGGGTGGCAGGTGGCCATTGCTCTCCTGGGTGACCTCTGGCCCCATCTGTGTGCCATGAGTGGCCGACACGCTACTTTCATACAGGAGAATCCAGCTCCATGGCTTGGCAGCCTCGGACACAGAAGCTAATGTGCTTTTCCTACCCGATGGGCCCTAAGGCTGTCCTCCTATGTCCCCCGCTCGCCATGGAAATGGCAATCAGTTCCAATGTGGGGACGGAGGCTGGAAGTGCTGGGCTTTCAGGGAGACAGTGCAGTCTGCACACAGCCGTGTTCCTGTTGTTGGTATTATGCAGCATCTCAGCGATTCGTGTGGTCACCTCTGGCCTTGCTGGGAAATGAGCCATGCCCTATGGTCACCCGACTGGGAGGGCTGTCCTGTCGCTGATGGCCAAGTGCTCCTGATGGGCCAGGCTCTGTCCCCGGGGGCTGACTTCCTGAGCCCTCCTAGCATCATCCTCACCGCCCCAGGACTTGATCTTAGCCCAGGGCTGGCAGCCGGTGGTGCCTCGTTGCTGGGTGCAGGAGCCAGAGGTTCCCCTCCTGAGGTAACCCAAGGTGGGGAAAGGGGTGCAGGCGAGGGGCCAAGGGAGGGGGAGGGGTGGCTGAGGGACACTGGACCCCTGGCCTCCCCCCCAACATTCTCTCGGTTCTCTTTACAATTTAATAGTACCATTTAATATTAAAATTCAATATTTTAAACCTTTTTTATTATGCAAAAGTTCAACCAAATGCAGAAATAGGAGTGTGATGAACTCCCGTTTAGTGGGCACCTGGCTTCCACAGTTAGTCAATCAGATTTCATCCGCCCCCAGCCCTACCTCCACCCTGGCCTTTTGAATAAATCTGGACACGAATCTGGATATAGGGAAGTATATGTCCGTCCAAGACGAGGTCTTCTTATTGTAACACAAACTTCCAGGGCTAAAACTCTTATTGTTTGGAAATTGTTCAGAAAACCCATTTAAATATGGCCCAGAAGAGCAAACCAGCGCTTCGATTGGTAAAAACTGATCTTCAAGCTGGGCAAGGTGGCGCTTGCCTGGCCTCCGAGGTACCTGGGAGGCTGAGGCAGGAGGACTGTAAGTTTCAACCCAGCCTGGGGAATTTAACCACTTAGTGAGACCCTGTTTCAAAATAAAATATAATGGGCTGGGGTGCAGCTGAGTGGTTGAGAGCATGCCTAGCATGTGCCAGGTCCTGAGTTCAATCCCTAGTATTGCAAAAACAAAACAAAAATCCCAGTAATCTTCCCACCCGGCGGGGCGTTGGGTGGGAGCCCGTAGCCGGGAGCCCCAGACCAGAGACCATGCGTGAAAACCACAGTTCCGGACCTCAGCCCTGGCCCCGAACCGAAGAGGCCTGGGTGGGGTGGGGTGGGGACCTGGTGGACTCTCACCCCCGCCCTCCGCGGGCTGTCCCCGCAGATGTTCGGGCAGCGGCGCAGCGCGCAGGCGCTGGAGCTGGCGCACATGCTGTACTTCCGCAGCACGTCCAACAATTCGGAGCTGCTCAGCGCGCTGGCCCTGCGCGCGCAGGACGAGCACGCCAAGGAGGCGCTGCTGGCTCACAGCTTCCTGGCCCGGCGGCCAGGCGGCGCGCACTGCCCGCCCGAAGGTGCGCTGCACCGCCCCGCCCCGCCCCAGACCACGCCCAGTCCGAAGGTGTGCCCCGCCCAAGACTGGGACCAGCCCAAGGGCCACGCCCACTCCCGACCACGCCCCTTTCAGCTCCCTCTCGGGCCTTCCGCGGCCCCCACTGTGAATCCCATTTGGCTTGGGCCCTGGTGTGCCCTCGGGCTCTCGGCGGGTCGTGGGTCTCTGGCCCCTCTCCAAGCATTCCTTCGTGAGCCCATACTCTCCCCACAAGAGCCCTTACCGCCCTCTGAGCCCCAGGTGGTCCCCTTCCCGACCCGAACCCCACAGTTCCCTGAACACGGGTGTCCCAGATGGAGGCTCAGGCCCTGTTCGCTGAACCCCCGGGTTTCTCCCCCGCCCGGCCCGCCGCGCCCCGCCCCAGGCCGGCCTCACACCTGCCTCTGCCCCGCAGAGACCTGCCGGTGGCTGCAGTCGGAAGTGGAGAGCTGGCTCCTGGCTCAGTCCGGCTGTGTTGTGGCCTTCAACGGATCCCGGGCCCTGGCCCACCTGCAAGCCCTGACCCCCAGCATCGGGCTGTACCCTCCGCCGGGTTTCCCCAGACTAGACCCGTTGGCCCCAGGCACTGCCGAGGTCCCCCAGGCCGCCCCCAGCAGCAGCGACCCCTGACTGCCACCTGGCCAGGGGCCGAGCTCCGCCCCTCCACGACGAGCTGTCAACCACGGCTATGACGCTTTGTCACTCTCCAACGCACAGTTACTGACAGGCAATTATTTTGGCTACTCTGTGTATTTAAAGCAGGCAGTCGAGGCTGCTGCCGGTTGCTAGGCATCCCCCCTTCAGGAATCGAGGCAGCTGTGCCCGGCTTCTGTTCCACTTCTTAGTCCCACCCTCGCCCTAAACATCGAACTGGTTTGGCTGAGGAGGTGAGGGTGGCAGCCGGTCCCAGCTGCTGAGCTCCAGCTCTGTAAGCCACCAGGCCGAGGGGTGAGAGCTGCGCCCTCCCCAAGCTGCACATCACTGTCTTTTTAGCCCGCAGGGCAGCCTGCCCATCATGGGCACTGGGCGGGGCCAGGCGCAGCCAATGACAGCCGGTTGGCCCCGCCCCCTGGCCCACGGCCGGAGACCGCTGCTGGGCACCGTCGGCCGGGGGCAGCCGGTTGTCCCCGCAGAGAAGCAACCAATCCGAGTTTCTGGCGGAGCCTGGTCTTTGTAGCCATCGCTGCTGCCGTGCGCCGGTCATCTGGTCAACTGCTGATCAGGGCGTCGGGGCAGAAGGCGTTGGAACCTTGTGCCAGGCCGGAAGCTGTGGACCTGGCAGAACCGGAGACCAACGGCACCCCAAGACTCACTGCAGCTCAGGCTCCCAGTGCGCTCAGGTGCCTTCCCCGCCTGGGGCCCTCACCTTCTCTACAGAAACTACCTCGGTCTGGAGCGCCCCGCCCTCTCCCCCGTGCGTATTTATTGGTCTGTCGACTTCTTCCTAATCCCCTCTCCCAGAGAAATCATATTTAATAAATCTGGGTGCGTAGGATGACTGAAGGAGCGGGTTTCAGAATCCTGGAAAGGAGATCTGCATCTTGCGGGGTGCCAGGTAGAGAAAGCCGCATTCTTAGAGGGCTGGGTTTGTGGTTGCTGAAACAGACTGACTGTGGAACACAGAAGAGAATCTTAGAAGGACCTCATTTCTGAGGACCTAATTCTGGGTCTCACGAGCAGGGGCGATAGGGTGGCCATGTGGCATTGCGTGGATTGTTCACTGAACGAAAGCACGCAGCTGCAGGGCGAGTGGCTGTGAAGTCTAGCCTGGGAACCACCGCGTCCTAGTGTAAGTCCACATCAGCCAGGAGGGGCGCACCTTCTGATTTTTACTGAAGTGTCATAACCACTAGCTTTCTGGGGAGACAGGAGAAACAGAGAAGCCAGGTGTGGTGGCACACGCCTGTAATCACAGCACTTGGGAAGCTGAGGCAGGAGGATCACTGTGAGTTCAAGGCCAGTTTGGGCTACATAGTTCAAAGCTAGCCTGAAGTACATAGCGAGACTCTGTCTCAAAAAGGAAAAGAAAAAGAGGAAGGATTGGGCTCTAGAGAGGAAGACAGGATGGTTTCCAAGAGGGACAAAGAAAAACAATTTCCAGAGGGAGGGTCACAGAGAAGGCCAAAGACATGAACAATTTAGGAACATACACAGTGTGCTTGGGTCCCAGAGAGTGTAGACCCAATAACAGAGCCTTGAGCAGAGAGAGGACTGGACCATAGACTTCTGATCATCCCCCCACCATAGGGTCTCAAATTCGGGGTGATCCTCCTGCCTCATCCTCCCAAGTGCTGGGATCACAGGAGTGTGCCACCACACCCAGTTTAGACTTCTGATTTCTAACAGGGTTTGCTGGGACTCTGGCTCCTGGTTCTTCCCCAGAAGTGTCTGACAGTCTAAATTAGGTCGTCGCAGGGATCCTGGGTCCTGAGGAGGAGGGCCAGTGTTCGGCCCCAAGTCCCCGGAGATGGGTATTCCGATGCGCTGCAGCCGGAGGTGGGGCCCTCCCTGGTTGGGTTCGGGAGAGATCAGTCATGTGCTGCCCGCATCCCCAAAGGAGTCAGGAAGGAAGGAAGGAAGGAGGTGAGGGCAGAAGGCCGCGGTCAAACGGTTTTATTTTCTGCAGGATGCGGGCTGGGCAGCAGGCAGGACGATCACTCCCGCTTCCTCAGGTGGATGTAGATGATGCCGCTGACCAGCGCCAGGGGGAAAGCTACCCAGGCCAGCGCGAAGCAGTACCCGAAGCTGCCCCCGCGCGGGTGCTTCGCCACGATCTCCTCGGCGTGGATGGCGTAGATCAGGGCCCCGGAAAACACTGCCACGCCTGTGGGAACATGGGGCCGGCATCACGCAGTGCAAGCAGGGAGACTGCATGTCCCACCCACCTTAGAGGGGCCATACGGGGCCTTCGGAGTGACTTTCAACTCTGAGAAAGCGATGGAGCTATTGCAGGGCAGCCTTGGGGAATTTAATTTCTCTTGGTCTCATTTGCTCATCCACAAAATGGGACCATGACATCCACGTACCTACCCACCCACCCATGAAGTTTTTGTTTCCAGTACTGAGGTTTGAACCCAGGGCCTTTGCACTGAGCTACATCCCCAGTCCTTTTTTTTTTTAAATTTTGACACAGGGTCTTGCTAACTCACTAAACTGCCCAGCTGGGTTTAAATTTACGATCCTCCTGCCTCAGCTTCTCAGAGTGCTGGGATATTGAGTTTATTTATTTATTTTTACTGTTTTGGAGACAGGGGCTCACTATGTAGTTCAGACTGGCCTTGAACTCACTATGTAGCCTAGGCTGGCCTCCAACTTGTGGCAATACTCCTGTCTCAGCCTCCTGAGTGCTGGGATTCCAGGTGTGCACCACTGTGCCCAGATGAGTTTTTTTTTTTTTTACAAGCCAGATATGCAATAGTGAATTAATAAAACAGGAGTGGGGCTTTACAAGAATGCAGAAAGATAGTGTTCCTCAAACCAAGGACTATGATTAACTGAGCCCTTTGCTGGTTGAAGTAAAAAAACTAAAAAGTAAAATCTCTCCCAAGTGTCTGACACATGGTAGCTATGTAAGAAATAGTGGTTGGATAGGCTGGGTGTGGTGACACATGCCTGTAATCCCAGCACTTGGGAGGCTGAGGCAGGATTGTTGGCGTTTGAGGTCAGTTTGGGCTACATAGTGAGTTCAAGGCCAACCTGCACTGCAGAGCGAGACTCTGTCTCCAAAAACAAAGCAAAACAAAACAAAACCAAACAAAAGGAAATAGTGGTTGGCTGACATAATAACATTACTACTATGATTCAGGTATCCCTTCTGGGGCACTCATTAGTCACCCCCATCCCTGGGACCCAAATTACAAACTCCCTTCCCCCGCGCGGGCTCCTTGGGAGGCCCAAGTTCACCCGTGACTAAAGAAACACGTCAAAACCGCCCCTGAGTCACCAAAAACTACAACTCCCACCAGTCCCTGGGGCAGAGAGGGCGGTGGGGAGACACTTGAGGTGGTTCTTGGGATGCTGGAAAAGGTTTTCTTTCAGTAGACGTCTGTTCTCTGGGCCCCAGCACAACCCCCCTTCAGTTCCCGGGTGGGGGAGGGGCAGCGCTTACTGGTGCAGAGCTGGCAGAGGCCGGTGGCATAGAAGAGCCCCCCTCGCCGCATGGTGTACAGCTGGAACATGAACAGGATGAAGGACAGGCAGCACAGGATGAGGGACAGCACCATGAGCACCTGCACGGCCTTCAGCCAGCCTGCAGCACGGGAGCACGGGGGGCGGAGGTCGCAGGAGGCCGGGACACAACTCCCCGTCTTTGATCCCTTTGCTTCCTGTCCTCCCGCCCCATTCAGAGCCACGAAGCGTGGACACCTAGGAGTACACTTCTGTGACCTTGCTAAAGTCCTCCATCAGTTCTGATGGTTGCTTTGCAGGATTTTAAGGGCTTTTCTACATAAACAAATATGTGTCCTAGGAATAGAGCCACTTTTAACTAATTTCTTCCATTTCTTTTTCTTGTTTTGGCTGATGCCAGTACAAAGTTGAATAGAAATGAGAGCGAACTGCTGGCTTTGATCTTTGGGGAAAAGCACCGACCTTTCACATTCTATTTTTTGCAGTACTGGGGATGGAACACAGAGCTGGGCCGTGCTGGGCAAGCGCTCTTTCACCCCAGCCCCACCTTCTTTCCCTTGGAACTGCAAGGGGATGCAGGTAGATCCCTCTAGAATTTGGAACTGTAATGTGGTTCTGGCCTCGCCCCTTCCTGTGCACCATCCAGAACACCAGCTCCTCTGCTTAGACCTTTGGAAATAGAGCCTTCTCAGAATTTTCGCGTCTTGCTCCCCATTCCTTCAACCTGTAGCATGTGGCCTTCAGCCCTGCAACCTTTCTGAATCCTAAGGGGGACAGTGGTGTTGGCCCATCCTCTTTAGAACAGGAGCAACTGCCCACTACCATCCAGACAGGTGGGGCGCCACCACCCCACCCACTCAGCCTGCACGCATTAAAAAGTTAGGGCCTGGAGGAGACTTGGGGTCCCCTACCATGTTGCAGCCCAGTCCTTGCCCTCATCCCTCACCGTTCTCGCTGACGTTACTGCAGGCCCACGTTTTGGTGTCGTTGTTCCACGTGCAGTCGTACCAGAGATTCAGGGACTCCTTCCCTGGGAGAGTCCACCAGGACTGGGGTGGACAGAGAGACCGGGTGGGGTTAGGAAGGGGAGGTGGGCGGGGTGCAGGAAGGGTGAGGAGCAGGGCGAGGGCGGAGCTGGGGGGCAGGGATGCAGGAGGAAAGGAGGTGGGTAGGGGAAGTAAGGGTAGAGGTGGACAGGTGAAAGGGTCAAGGCTGGGGAAGAGGGCGGGGCTAGAGCGATTTTTAGAGGGGCGTGGTTAAAGCGGGCCCCGCCCCCAAGAAAAGCTTACCTTATCCAGAGTGGCCACGAAAAGTAGGATGAGGATGAGGATGTGAAGGGCGGAGACCACCAGCAGGAGGAGCGACATGGCTGCGAAGGAAGCCTAGGGGCGGGGCAGTCAGGAGGCGGAGGAAACTGAGGGAGGAGGCCGGGCTTGGACCCCTGGGTCTGAGGGAGGAGTGGCTGGGACTAAACTCTTGTGTCCCTCACAGAGGAGGAGGTTGCGTCCCAGACTCCTGTGTTCCTTGGGGCAGGGTGCAGACTGTCAGAGACCAGCTCTTGGGTGCTGGAATGAGTAGGACTAGCAATGTAGCCCCTGTGTCCTCAGAATCCTGTCCGTAGGGACATGTGGGCCATTATATGAAAATTCAAGTTGACCCTGCCCCCTCCAATTTATCAGGAGTTAGTGGTTGCCCCTAGCAACAGGCATCCTTGACTCACACCACTCCCTTCTTGGGTGGGAGGAGGAGGGGGACCCGGGTGAGTCACCCGTGACTCATTCACCCCCCTGGCTCCAAGCACCAGGGAAACCCCAGCCCCTGGCCATGTCTACGAGGTCCCCACCCCTGCCCGCTGCCGGCTGTGGGTGGACACCTCCTGGAGACATGGATGGGATCTTTGCTAGGGGAGTGAGGGCCGAGAATAAGGAGCTCCCCACTTTCAGGAGCCAACAGCGGGTTCCGGAGGTCCCCTCCGGCGGGAGGGGTTCTCAAGCCCCTCCTGATCTCAGGGCCCTCAGGAGAGAGTAGAGAGTCCTGGGGAGAAGTTTTCCCGTTGGGAGCTCTGCTGGGAGCCCCCCAAACCCATTCCAGACCCACCCCTTCCTGGATCCCCACCCCGAGTGCTAAGAGAGCACTTCTTAAGTTACAAGGGTTTCCATGGGGTTGAAAGCGGGAAGCCTTTCCCCGTCTGGAGGGTTCTGTCCCAAAGTGCTGCACCCCCAAGTAAATAAAGAAATCCCAGTCCGAATAACGGACTGGAAACTTACCGAGAGCCGCGGAAAAAGTCAGGGTTGGAGCCTCGTCCCTCGCTCGGGCCTCCGCGCCCCGCCCTTCTGCCCCCGCCTTCGCCCTCGGAGGCCCCCGCCTCCCAGCCGCCTTCCTCCTTCACCTCCCAGCCCTTTCGCGCCGCTGCCGCGCTCTCCAGCCCTCACTCCCTCGCCTCCTTCTCTGGCTCCTGTCTTTCTCTGCTCCTTAATATATACCGACCCTTTTATACCCCCTCGCCGCGCCCCGCCCGCCGAGGTCCGCAGCGGGGGAGGGCCCCCACCCAGTGCCCCCAGACTGGCATCTTCCGGGGCTTCCTCAGAGCCAGGGTGGGGCAGGCCTGGGGCGGGATCCGATCCTCGGGGCTGAGGGAGGAGGACGGGGGCTCGTCCTGCGATGGGGTGTCTGCGCTCTGCCGTGGAGTTTGGGGCTGGATACGGAGGGAGCTGGAGTCTGCGGAGGAGCCCGGGTTCCAGGATGGGAGGAATATGGAGACTCTGGAAGTGGGCTGGAGGTGGAAGAATCTCAACGCCGTCTTTCCAGGCTGGGTCACTTGGGCCAATTATTTCACCTCTCTGAGCCTCAGTTTCATCATCTGTGTGTTGGGTGTAGTACTACTGACAATATTCTAATGCTGGCAACAGTAATTGTGATGGATGTTCCGGATGGAGAAGGTAATATTGGCATGCTGACAAACCCAAGCCATTCCTTTCTTCTTTCAAACATTTATTCAGCGTGTACTATCAAGCAGAAATTAATAATGAAGAAAGCACCCGTGAGCTCAGCAGTCATGAAGCTTGTCTTCTAGCAGGGGGAGATGGACAGTAAAGGAAATCCGTCTATGAGGAACACAACTTTCCAAAGCGAAGAGCGCTTTGGAGGAAGTAAACAACAAAGAAGGGGTGGGGGAGGTGACTTGAAACAGGGTAATCAGGGAAGGCCTCTCAGAGGCGGTGACATTTAAACTGAGACTTGAAGACAGGAATCCTTTGATGCTAGGAGAACAGGAAGTACGAAGGTTCTGAAAACAAGCTCCAGTTGTTTGGGGAGCAGACAGAAGGGTCAGTGTGGCTGGGGGACAGGCAGCCAAAGGAGGGAGGAGCTTGGAGGTTCTGCGGAGTGCTGCGGGAACCCGTGAGGGGTTTAAGAGAAGTATAGTGCGTGTACCAGGGACTGAGTTTTAGCCATGCACCTGGATGGCTTGGCAGGGCACCAGGTGTCAGGGTCCACATGAATTGAAAGCTGGGAGGCTGGATGAGAAGGGGTGTCTGGGTATCAGATGAGGCCAGAGCCGGGTGTGGTGGTCTCAACCTCCTGAGAGGGAGTGGGATGGGTACAAGTGCAGCACAGTCCCTAGAGCCAGATGGGCTGGATTCAAATCCAAGCTCTTTTACTCACTGGCTGGAAGTTACTAATAACCTCTCTATGTCTCAGTTTCTTTTTCTTTCTTCTCCTTCTCCTTCTTCTTTTGTCATTTTGAGACAGGGTCTTGCTATGCAGTTCAGGCTGGCCTTGAGCTCACTTTGCAGCCCAGGCTGGCCTAGAACTCGCGATGATCCTCCCGCCTCAGCCTCCGGAGTGCTGGGATTACAGGTGTGAGCCACCACAGCCAGTTTTCTTTCTCTTTTTCTTCCCTTTCTTTCTCTCTCTCTTTCTTTCCTTCTCTTCTCTTTTCTCTTTTTGTGCATCTTTTGAGACAGGGTCTCACTATTTAGTCCAGGCTTAACTTGAACTTACAGCAATCCTCCTGCCTCGGCTTTCCAAGTGCTGTAATTACAGGCTTACACCACCACGCCGGGCTGCCCCCGTTTCTTCATCTGTAAAGTAGGGGTTATAGTAAATGTGTCAGTAAGTGTAGTTCTTAGAGTAGTCTTAGCACACAGAGAGGGCGGTGCCATCTGTGCTACTTACACCAGGCGCTGGGGCCCTGGGAAGATTCGAGAGTACTCTGGTTCTGGGTCTCTAATAATCAGGGAAAGAGCGACTTCTTGGGTCCACTGGGTCCCCGAGGCTAAAGTTTGGAATGCAAAATGAGGATCCCTAGGGGAAGAGAATAAATAGCTCCGAACTAAAATTCCTGAGAAGGACGGAGGACTATGGAGACTAAGGATCTGAACTCAGATCCTGAAGGAAGTTAGAAAGTCTAAGTCCCTGAAGGAAAGTTAGGGGCACGGGGTGTGTGTGTGTGTGTGTATCTTAGAGTAAGAGTGCAGGGTTAGGGAACTGCCTTTCAGTTCAGGGAGGAGAGGAACAGGGGCTAGGGAGACAGAGACTTAAAGCTGGGGAGGTGGGAACAGCAATCTAGCAGTCCAGTCAGGTTCCCAGAGTTGAGTTAGCGCAGGGCTGGGGTACCCTGGGGGACGTCGGGGCTGGGTCCCCGACGGTAGGGCTCCGTGGAAGGGGAAGAATCAGTAGACCCGAAAGCGGTAGCGGGATCTTCCCCACCCTGGCCTCAGGATGCGAGCTGAGCGGAGCGCTCGCGGCCCGCTTCCTCCCACAGGAAACCGCAGGCGTCTGGCGCACCCAGCCTGCAGGGAGAGGCGCCCACTGTCCGCCCGCGGGGGAGGCCCACGTGGACAGCAGCGGGAGGCGGAGGGCGTGCCCTGCGAAGAGAGGGCGTGGCCAGAGGAGACCACGCCCACCCTTCTCTCCGGGCCTGGACGCTGAAGGTGCCCAAGCGCTTTTGGCTGCTTCTCAGCCAGCCGTTGGTCGCGCATGCGTAGTGAGTCTCTGCGAGGACCTGAGGTCGTGGTGAGCGCTCCTCTCATAAGTCCCGGTGTCGGCACCAATGCTTGCTAATGAATTCTTAAAATAACGTGGTCTTAATCAGCATAAGGCACGCATTTCTTGGGCCGGTCTCGCAGGACCTTGGCCTGGCCTTAAAGCCTTCCAGACTTTTCCCTCCAGGCTCTTTCAATTCCTGCCGCTCCCTACCGTAAACAGCCCGCTGCTCACATCCCTCCCTGCTCACAGCCCGGTGCGCCCCACACAGACCGTCCCGCCCCCACAGGCGCCCCGAGCCCGAGCGCCTCCCGAGCAGCCCGCTTCTCCTCGCCGCCCTCCCAGCACGCCCCTTGAGAGTGTTTCCAGCCTTGACCCCATTCTGTGCCTTAATCACCGGAGCCCCGTCCCTCGCCAGCCCTGAAGGCCCTGCCCTTTGCAGTACCCAAGCCCCTCCTCTTGCCCCGCCCCTTAAACACTCATGGCCACGCCCCTTTCGCCCCCGCAACTCAATTGAGTACCTGAGCCACGCCCCTCGCCGATCCCCCGAGCCCCGCCCTTTACACTTCGTGCTCAGTACCTTTTCCTCTCTTCCCCTCGCCCCACCCAATAAAAGCCCTGGCTCCTCCTCTGTCGCCCCCGCAGCTCCGCCCCTTGCCCACTCCACAGCCACCCCCTTTACAGGACCTGAACTGCCCCCGCCCATTGCAGGTCCCTGGCTCCTCCCCACGCAGCCCGAGGCCTGCTCCCAGAGGGCCCTCCCGCCCCCGCACTCCGCGGCCTTGTCAGCCCCGCCCCTCGCAGACCCGCCGCCAGTCAATCCTAGCCGGCGAGAGGCGGCCGGGCTTCCATTCCCCGCCCCTGCGCCCCTCCGGCCCTCCCCGCGGCCTCGGCCCCTCCCCGGCCGCAGTCCTCCAGCCTTATTGGCCTCTTATCTCCCCAGTAACCAGATTACAACAGTGAGCTCGCAGCACCAAGGACAGGTCAGGCACTGGAGCAGGTAGGGCCTGCTGGGGTGTCCCCGGCTGGGGTGTCCCCTCTGTCCCGTTGCTGTCGTAGGGAGCCGGGCCTCGGAGATGCCGAGAGCCAGCCCAGGAGCCCAGACCAAGCCCCACAGTGTGGGCGGTGGGAGGCCGGGAGGTCGTCCTCCATCCCCTCGGAGGAACTGAGGCTCAGAGAGAGGCCAGAGTGGTTGTGTGTCGCTCCCAGTCCCTCTCCTGTCCCCTGTCTGAAGGCTCCGTATCCTCGCCTACAGGAGACTTCTCTGTCCATGATGCCTTTCGCACTCTCTGCAGTGAGCACCCGCTCCGAGGGCAGCGAGGCCTTCCTGGAGAGCCTGGGTAATTCATGTATTCTTTTCTCAATCCCCCCATTCTTTTTCCGTCCTCAGCGTCCGCAAGTTACAGGTGCCCTGCTCCTGGCTCGGGGACAGAGAGGCCTCTCAGGAGCGCCCTGTAGTGGGGAGCGGACGTGTGCCCGGGTGGAGGTGGCGCGTCCTGATGGGTGGGCCAGGCCTAGGCAGTGGAGGGGTCCAGGAAAACTTCCGGCCAGCAGCAGAAGTTGGATTGGGGCCGGCACTTTTAGGAATTGCGGTGGGGAGAAGGGACGGGTGTTTGCACCAAGAACAGCATGTGGCTCTAAAGGAGGGTTTCTCACCTTTGGTTTATTGACAGTCGGGGTGGGATAATGCTTTGTTATCCTTGCCCCGATCTGTGCATTGTAACAGCATCCCTGGTTTCTACGCTACAGTTCTCAGTACCCCTCCTCCCAGGCGTGACAATCGAAAATGTCGCCAAACAGTGTCAAATGTTGTGGGAGCAGAATTGCACCTGGTTTTGAGAACAACTGGGTCTTGGCGGGTAGGAGCTGCTGGGCAGGACTGGGAAGACGAATAGGGTCGGGTCATATGGAGGCCAAAGCCAGGCTGAGGAGCTGAGACTGTCCTGAGGGTACTGGGGCGCCTTGGAGGCCTGTGAGCAGGAGGGGGCGTGGAATCCTGGGAGGAGGAAGGCCTCTGGGAACTGTGCAGGGCGGCTGAGGAGGAGTCTGTTGCTAGCTCAGGCAGCAAGCTGAGCCTGAGCCCAGGGGACCAGAGGACAGAGGGAGGAGGCAGGAGGAGGGGACACGGGGCTGCACGGAAGAAGGGAGCCAGGTCGGGTGCCCCGGGTCCGGATCTTTGGCCTTCCAGGGGCGCCCTCTAGTGGTAGGAACCGACCTGCGCCCGCAGTCGGAGTGGGAAGGAATCCGGGGTCAGCTTGGGGTGGGGCCAGGAGGGAGCCTGAGGAGTGCAGGTCCGCAGTTCCTTTGCAGTTTGTGTAACTCTAAGGGGTCAGAGTTCCTGAGAGACAGGGAGAAAGGGGATGCTCATGGCGTCTTTGCCCCGGCCGCCCTCAGTAGATTGGGAGCTGAGCAGACTGCAGCGACAGTGCAAGGTGATGGAGGCGGAGAGGCAGACCTACAGCAAGGAAGTCCACCAGCGCATCAAAAAGCAGCTGTGAGTCCGGCCTGGGCCCTGCCTGGGGAGGGGTGTCGGGGGCTGCGGGGCGTCCAGCCTTTAGCCAAGCTGAGCCCCGTCCCCTCCGCCCTCTCCTGCACCCGACCTGGGCAGGGAGGAGATCCGGCACCTGGAGGAGGTGCGGGCCGAGCTCCAGACGAAGATCAGCGTGGCCCAGAGCCAGGTGAAGCGGCTGCGGGACAGCGAGCGGCTGGAGAACATGGGCCGCCTGCTCAAGTGCAGGGTGCAGGCGCAGGAGGAGGTGGAGGAGCTGCAGGAACAGACCCGAGCCCTGGACAAGCAGGTGGGTGTGCAGGGCCGGCGCTGCGGTCCTACCTGGGCCCAGTTCCGCTCTCCAGGAGCCTTGGCTGGAGTTGTGGCCTCGGGAGCAGAGGTGTTTCCCGCGCCAGAGTGTGTGCGGCTCACTTTCTCAGTGCTAATCCGAAAGGCTCACTTCCTCGGACTGCAAAACCTGCACTGGGATCCTGGCTGTGCATCCTGGGGCTGTGTGGCTATCTATGAGCGGGTCTTTGCCTCCCGGCCCCAGTTTCTTTATCTGGAAAAAGAAGATGACAGGGACAGCAGAATTGAGGCAGGCTTCTAATCCAGTGCCTCGAGACCTTGCTTTCTTTTTCTTTGTCTTTTTTTGTTTTTTTGTGGTACCGGGGGTCGAACTCAGGACCTCGCGCGCCAGCAGGCGCCCGTGCCGCTGAGCGATATCACCGGCCCCTTTTTCGTATGTGGGTTCCAGGAGGCGAACTCCGGCCCTCGCGCTTGCCAGGCAGGCGCTTACGCTGCTGAGCCATCTCACCGGCCCCTTCGTTTTGCTATTTCTAACCTAATTTTCATTTAAAAATCCCACTTGTCTAGAGTCTAACTAAATGCTTTCTTGTACATTGTTGGCTCACAAGAGTTTGAAAAGTTACTTATCCTGGTGGTCTGTATTGCTTATTGCCGCTATAACAAATAACCACACAACCTTGCACTTCTGCTGGGTGTGGTGGCGCTCACCTGGAATCTCAGCACTTGGGAGGCTGAGGCAGGAGGATAGTAATGAGTTCCACGTCAGCCTGGGTTACATAGTGAGACCCTGTCGCAAAAAGCAAACAAAGTCTTGTGGTTCTGGAGGTGTGAAGTCGGAAGTGTAGCTCATGCGCTACAGTCAGGGTGTAGGCAGGTCTGCATTTTCTGGTGGCTCAAGGGGACAATCTGTTTCCAGTCCCTTTCAGCTCCTCAGTGCCACCTGTGAGGCTTGATATGTGGTCCCTTTTTCTGCCTTCAAAGCCAGCAATGGCTGCATGACTCTGACCCCAGCCTTCTCTGCCTCTTTTGCCCCCTTTTCACTTACTAGGCCCCCGCGGTGGCACTGGGCTCACCCCCATGATCCGGGAGAGTCTCCCTGTCTCAAGATCCTTAACTTTACCACATCTGCGGAGTCCCTCTGGTCAGTCACTGTACCAGTGTAGCCACAGGTTCTGGGAATTAGGACGTGGATGTTTTCGGGGGACCATTAGTCTGCCTGTCATGTGGTCTGTTTTGGTTTGCTGTTTTTTTTTTTTTTTTTTTTTTGAGATAGGGTCTCGCTATGTAGTTCAGGCTGGCCTTGAACTCACTTCGTAGCCTAGGCTGGCCTCAAACTCTTGGTGATCCTCCTGCCTCAGCCTCAAGTGCTGGGATTACAGGCGTGCGCCACCACACCCGGCTGCTTTTTTTTTTTTTTTTTTTTTTTTTTTTTGCGGCTGACTTTCTGTCAGTCTTCAAACAGCCCTTAATCTCAACTGACTGCCGTTTCGAAGCTAAATTCTGATTTCTTTTTTTAATGTGGGTACCGGGAGTCGAACTCAGGACCTCGTGCTTGCCAGCAGGCGCTTACACCGCTGAGCCATCTTACCAGCCCTAAATTCTGATTTTCCAGCGTCACGCTTCTGGCCGTTTCCGGGGAGTGTAGTGGCGTGGTGGGGGTGGCTGCTGGGCTTCCCTTTCCTTTGCCTTTCATGGACGCTCACTAGAGTCAGGCCCAAGCAGGAATATCTTATTGTTTTAATAACAAGGATTCTTTTCCCTGGAGAAACGTGATTGTGGAGAATTGCAGGTCCGGTGGGGGTTAGGGTCCCCAGAGCTGAGACTGGGAAGTCCCCATGAGGTCGAGGAAGGAGGAGTTACCTGGTGACCTTCACTTTTAGACACAGGTGTTTTGGGTTCTAAGTCAGGTGCACAACAGGAATGATGTGGTCTGTGTTCTACCGGGGGGAGACTGACAAGAGGCCAGATAAAAGCTGAGGAAAGAATTTGTTGAAGAGACCATCTGGATATAGCACAGAGAGAGAAGAAACTGGGAATATGGAAGGGTGGCTGAGGGACACAGTGAGGTTTCACGTGTGTCTAACGAGGGTGTCAGGGTAGGGGGACGAGAGCGGGGTAGAGGTTACGTGGGACGATGACCAGAACCGAAGAAAAACACATACACAGATGCCAGGAGGCCTCGGAGTCCCAGACAGGACGAATAAAAAGCCACATTCTACAGGGCACAGGAAGCTTCGGAATAATGAAGCAGGCAGGACATAAAAAGACATAACTTTCCAAGGAGCTGCAGTGAGACTAACAGTCAATTTCTCCGAAGAAACTGGCAACGAGAAGACGAGTAACATCAGGACTGAAGGGGAGAGCTGTCGCCTTCAGATGCTGCACCGGGGAGTGATCTTTCCGGAACGAGAGAGCAGGAGAGGCATATCCTGGGAAAGGACAGTACAGAATTAGTCTCCAGTCAGGTTTTTACTGATAGAAATTATGAATCAGCGTTTCTTAAACTGTATGTGTGAAGGATGAATTTTCTAAATTTGCGATCTGTTACCAAGTGCTACTTTTTGTTTTTTGGCACTACTGGGGACCAAACCCAGGGGCTCATGGATATTAGTCAAGCCCTGGTGGGAATGTAAGATGGTAAAACTTCTGTGGGAAACCAAGTCAGCAGTTACTAAAACATAAAACACCACCTACAGTAAATACAGTAGGCTGGTATTTACCCAAGGGAGAAGAAAGCACTTATCCATGAGCCGGGCGTGGTGGCGCATGCCTGTAATCCCTGCACTCAGGAGGCTGAGGCAGGAGGATTCTTGCCAGCTCAAGGCCAGCCTGGGCTATACAGTGAGACCCTGTCTCAAGAAACCAAAAAATAAAAAATTGTGAAAAGCAAAATTTGGGTACTTTTAAAAATTGGAAGAGAATGTTTTCTAATCTTGAGAAGAATTTCTTGGATGAGTGGGTCCTAAATTTTCTTTTTCCCTGGAACCCTGAATTTCTTTTTTTTTTTTTTTTTTTTTTTTGAGATGGGGTTTCACTATGTTGCCTAAGCTAGACTCAAACTCATGAGCTCAAGTGACCCTCCTGCCTCAGCCTCCTGAGTAACTGGGGCCATGTCTGGCTTCCTAGTAAATTTTTTAGCCTCCATAGAAATCCTTGACAGTCAGAAGTATGCTAGGAAACAGCTCCTGGGGTAAAAAGAACCTCAGTTTCAGCATTTGCTTATTTTTGACATCTGTGCTCCTGCTGGTGAACACACTTGGGGATGCTCTGTGAGTCACACCACTGAGTGTCCCCTCCTCTTGGGTCTGGCAGAACCTGTGACCTGCTGCTGCCCACAGAATGAGAGAGGGTGATGGATTAGCTTGTGACATTTAGGACCCCATTTTAGTTGACTGCGACTGGAGACGCTGCCTTGCTGGCACTGAGTAAGCTGCTTTGTTGTGGGGACAGAGGAGCCTGGGTGGTCGCTGGTCTCGTGGGCTCTGGCTCTGCTTCCTGGCTCAAGATTACGGTGTTCGCTCTGACACGCCTGCCCCTGCTGTGGCCACCCGGGACTCTCAGGGGCCCAGGGGGACGGGGCCACTGGATCTTGGGCCAAGACCTTCAGAACTGTGAGCTGAAGAAGGCTTCTCTCTTCCTCGGTTCATGGCCTCAGTTATTTCATCATAGTAGTGGCAAGCTGGCTGAGACAGTGATGCAGTAATAGAAAAATGATACCACCGTCAGCTCCAGCTGTTATCCAGCTGTTAACACTGGCTCACAGAATTCCCAAAACATAACAGTGGGCTCTCCGGTTGTGTTGAGTGATCCCAAGTTTCACACTGCTAATAATTGTATTATGTTGTGTTGTGGCCCAAGAAGACTCCGACCAGCGGGGCCTCCCAGGGGCAGGAACGCGAACCCGGGCGACGGTATGGGGATGAGAAAGAAGACACACACACACACACAGATCAGGGAAGTCGAGCGAGAGAGTTTATTGCGGAAGTGCCAGGGCTTATATCTCTTTGAGGGAAACGGTGGGAGGGTCTAATGGGTGACATAGGATCAGGATGGGCGGGGGGGCGCATGCTCAGACGTGAAGCTAGGTCATTTATGGCTCCCCACAGTATTATTATTATTATTTGGCTTTTTTGAGAAAGGTCTCTATGTAGCCCAGGCTGGCCTCAAACTTGAGGAGATCTTCCTGAGTCAGCCTCCTGAGGGCTGGGATTACAGGCATGTGCCACCATGCCCAGCTAATAGTTGTTTTTATTAACTAGTTTGGTTCAAATAACCCATTAGGTGTTTGTGTCTTAGCAGGTTAGAAACCATTTGTAAAATATATACATAAATTTAAAAAAAAATGTATTTAACCCCCCCCATCTCGCTATGTAGCCCAGGCTGGCTTTGAATGCTTGATCCTCCTGCCTCAGCCTCCTGAGTGCTGGGATTATAGGCATGCGCTGTCCTGCCTGGCACAAATCTGTATTTCATACTCAAAAGCCATAATTAGGAGGCGGGAATGTGTGCCTCGGCGCATTGAGCTGCATTTCCGGTCTTGCAGTCTACTGAACGTCGCCGCCCTCGTTCCCAGTTGACTTCTAGTCGCTTCTGTGTTGTGCAGTCATTGCTTTTCCCAGGTTGAAAATTACAAAAAAAAAAAAAAAGTTGAAAGTTTAGTTGGGGTAAGTGTATTTTCACATGTGATTGTAAGAATAAATGCAGAGTTATTCTCTGCGCACTTTGCTCAGTTGCCCCAGTGGTAACATTTGGGGTTTTTTATTTGATTTTTATCACAGTAACCACTGAAAACTCATTTTTACACGGAAGCGACCTCCCTGAAAGGAAAGTAGCGCCATCCTGTGTTGAGCCTGTGCACTGCATTGAGCCCGTAGTTCATGTGGTGTCTGACCAAAGTCAGTGTCCTCCTCAAGTATTTACAATGTCAGCCTGGTGTGGGGGTGCGCGCCTGTAATCCCGGCACTCTGGAGGCTGAGATAGGAGAATCACCACAAGTTCGAGGCCAGCCTGGGCTCCATAGTGAGTTCATGAAATTCCCGGCCTTGAATTTATGGCAATCCTCCTGCCTCAGCCTCCTGAGTGCTGGGATTATAGTCATGCCACCATGCCCAGTTTAGGTCTCTGCGTTTTTTAAGCCCTCAGTTCAGTGCGGAAGGCAGAGCACACCGCGTATAATAAAAACGAGTGCAGAAATGGGAAGCACGGGGGGAGCTGGCTTCAGACACGGCTGTCATCAGGCCCACGCTCAGCACCTCTCAGGCTCTCTGTGCTTCCGCATGCTGGCCTCACTCCCCAGGTCCTCCCAGGGGCGGTGACCATGCCAGCCCCAGTCCCATGCTCCATCTCGTGGCTTCCCCCAAATCCCAGGAGAGGAGCCAGAGGCCCTGGCCAGGCCTGATGGTGCAGTAGGCAGCGTGGTGGGCTGTGCCTGGGCTGGGAGCCCCATGCCAACCACATGGAGGGTTGGGCACCGGAGAAGATTAGGGGGATATTGGGGCCACAGGGACAGCAGATGTCAGCCACCTACACTGCCACTCTGCCCCTGCTGCTGTTCAGTCCCTTCCAGGCACCGACCATCTTTCTTCCAGATCCAGGAGTGGGAGGGCCGGATCTTCACCCAGAGCAAGAACGCCCAGGCTCCGGGGTTGATCATGGACCAGAAGGTCAAGGTCCGACGCAGGATCAAGATCCTGGAGGACCAGCTGGACAGGGTGAGGGCAGCCCCGGGCTGTGTCCCGGCTGGGACTCTGGGGCCGAGGAGAGCCAAGCAGAGGGGTTCACTTTGGAAACGGTGGAGGGGCAGCATCAGGAGGAAGCATCTGGGGCTGGGGGGTCCCAAGGGAAGGTGACTGATGGGCGGTGGGCAGGTGTTGCTCTCAGAGTCCCCAAAGAGGGCACAGACTGGTTCCCATCTTGCCAGTGCCCGCTGCTCAGCTGAGCTGGAGGAGGGCAGCAGGCCAGGCTGCACACAGACTCTGTATCCCTGCTCCCAGGTCACCTGTCGCTTTGACGTCCAGCTGGTGCGCAATGCGGCCCTGCGGGAGGAGCTGGACCTGCTGCGCATCGAGAGGAACCGTTACCTGAATGCGGACCGCAAGCTGAAGAAGGTCAGTGAATGGTGAGGCCACCCCGGCCAGGTGCCTCCCACAGCTGTCCCTGTGCCCTGCTGTGGACTCAGCCCAAGTGTGGAATTGCGGGGTTGGTTTTGGTTTGGGGATGGAGACGAGAAACTGGGGGAGGAGGTGCTGTGACAGGCAAATGGCCTCATTTCTATTGGGGGCACACAGGTGACTTGGAATATGGTCACTCAGGGCACCAGGGAGCAAGTGAGGCCACTTACATTCCAGGGTTCATTTAATAACCTTCCGAGTCCTTCGAAGAACCTGCCTACCACCTTTTAAAACAATTTCAAATTTACAGAGAAGGTGCAGGAATCATACAAAATACTCCTGTATATCCTTCATCAAGATTGATAATTTGCCACATTCTCTTTTTCTTGAGACAGGGCCTCATTATGTAGCTCAGGCTGGCCTTGAGCTCATGGTGACCCTCCTGCCTCAGCCTCCTGAGTGCTGGGATGACAGGCGTGTGCCACCGTGCCCAGCTTCTCTCTCCCCCCATATGTGTGTGTGTGTGTGTGTGTGTGTCTAATCACTATTTCTGCTGAAAATGATTGATCACAATTGCCAAAGTACTATTTGATAGCATGTTGCGGACATTATGCCTTAAGTATTTCAATGTGTATTTCTTTCCTTCTTTTTTTTTTTTTTTTTGTCTTTTTGAGGCAGGGTCTCGCTATGCAGTTCAGGCTGGCCTTGAACTCACTTTTTTTTTTTTTTTTTTGTGGGTACCAGGGGTCAAACTCAGAACCTTGCGCGCCAGCAGGTGCCTGTGCTGCTGAGCGATATCACCGGCCCTTTTATTGTATGTGGGTACCGGGAGTTGAACTCAGGACCTCACGCTTGCCAGGCAGGTGCTTATGCTGCTGAGCAATGTCACCGGCCCTTGAACTCACTTTGTAGCCCAGGCTGGCCTTGAACTCACAGCGATCCTCCTGCCTCCGCCTCCTGAGTGCTGGGATGACAGGTGTGCGCCCCAACGCCTGGCTTCAATGTGTATTTCTTTTTTTTTTTTTTTGTGGGTACCGGGGGTTGACCTCAGGCCTTGCGCGCCAGCAGGCGCCCGTGCCGCTGAGCGATATCATCGGACCTTTTTTCGTATGTGGGTTCCGGGAGTCGAACTCGGGCCCTTGTGCTTGCCAGGCAGGCGTTTACGTCGCTGAGCCATCTCACCAGCCCAATGTGTATTTCTTAAGAAGGATGCTATTTGCTTTTTTATTTTCTTCTTTTTTTGGTGTTTTGAGATGGAACCCAGGGTCCCTTGCTTACTAGGCAAGTGCTGTACCACTTAGCTGCATCCCTAACCCCCACAGTGCCATTTTCTTTCATAAACAGTGTAGTCACTCAAGTCAGGACTTGAACGTGGCTGGAATTCCAAACAGTCACATCTCAAGTTCCCTGATCATCCCGATGACGTCCTTTGGGGCTGATTTGATTTTCCTGCCTCAGCCCAGGCTGCAGTCCAGCATCCCAGGTTGCATCTGATTGTCCTGGCGCCGGTCACCTGGAATAGAGCCTCGGCTCTGTCTCCGCGACCTTGACACTTGGGAAGCATCCAGGCCGGCTGTGCTGCGTGGAGTCCTCCTCCTGGACGCGGCCGATCTGCGGGGTTAGATCAGAGCCTGCATTTCAGCCGCGCTCCGTAGCGGCGAGCTGTCTCCGTGCAGCTTATCGCAGGAGGCCCCTGACGAGTCTGTCCCATAACCGGCGAGGTTGGCTTTGATCACTGGGTTCACCTTCTGCTCTGTGATGACCACGGCGTCTGCGGGAGACTCTGAGACCACGTGCGTGTCCTGTCCCCGGCGCACTCTCACTGGGTCGTGTGAGCTTCTATTAATGACTCCTACCTGAATAAGTTGTACCGCAATGGCTGCGAGGGGGTGATTTTTCTACTTTATCATTTATTTGGCTACTTTTTAATTTTGGTTTTTGAGACAGGGTCTCCCTATGGTAGTTCAGGCTGGCTTTGAACTCACTGTGTACCCAAGGCTGGCCTTGAATTTGTGGCGATCCTCCCTGTCTCAGCCTCCCGAGTCCTGGGATTACAGGTGGTGCCACCATGCCAGGCTGAGACAGTTTATTTTATTTTATTTTTTAAAAATTTAAAAAAAATTTTAATTTTTATTTTTCAGTACCAGGAATTGAACTCAAGACCTCATGCTTGCCAGGCAGGCACTGTGCCGCTGAGCTGTATCCCCTGCCTGAGACAGTTTATTTGAAAAACAAACTCCTAGTTCTTAAAGACCATTTCACTCTTCCAGTTACAAAAGCACGAATAATTCTGCGCTTGTGCTGCCCCAGCCCTGTTTTTTTCTCTTAGGGACTAGGTGTTGGAAAACCAAGATGCAGGCACTAAAAGTCTTATTGCTATGGGGGTGGCATTACTTTGAGGTCCTTTCCCTGGAAACCTACTACATCTCTACATGTGTCTTAAAATTATGCTCTCCCACTGATACCTCAAATTCCAATCTAAGCAGGTGTGGTGGCACATACCTGTAATCCCTGTGCTCAGGAGGCTGAGGCAGGAGGATGGTGAATTCAAGGCCAGCCTGGGCAACATAGGGAGACCCTGTTTTAAAAAACTGAAAAAAAAAATTCAATCCAGCGTTGCCGGGTTTTCCCTGGAACACTCCCCACTTCATCTTCCCATCTCCCTTCTCCCACAGAGGGAACCGGGCTCCCGCAGCTTCATCCCGCCCCCCCAACAGGGTTCAAGCTTCGCCCTGTAGTTTGTTTTCCTCTTGGCGCCATGGGTGTCTGTGCGTATTGTTGCTCGTATTCAGAAGTTACCTGGCACAGTTCCTGTGTTTTGGTTGTCTGTGCGGTTATGTTCATCATTTGAAATAGTTAGGTTTATTTACTTCTGTTTGCATTCAGTTTTAGTTTTCTCTCCAGTCTTTGTTGATTTATCTCCTTTATGAATATGTTACTATGAAGAAGACTCCCAGATCAAAACTATTCCAAAAGGTGTTCCAGGAAAACATCGCTTCCCCAGCTCTTCCGCCTCATTCATACGCAGCTCCTTAGGCCACCTAGCTCTTTAGTTTCTGTTTTTTGTTTTTTGTTTCTGTTTTTTTTTTTTTTTTTTTTTTGAGACAGGGTCTTGCTGTGTAGTCCAGGCTGGCCTCGAACTCGAGGTGATCATCCTGCCTTAGCCTCCTGAGTGCTGGGATCAGAGGCATGTGCCACCACACCTGGCCTCCTTAGTTTCTGGTTATCCATCCTTTCTATTTTTGCAAAAGTAAATGTGTGTCTGTGTGTGCCCATGGACGTGTGTGTTTACATATCTGTGTATCTATGTATGTCCATGTATATATCATTTCTGCCCTTTCTTCCTCTTGAAAGAACCCCCACTCCCCACCTTTTTTTTGAGACAGGGTCTTGCTCTGTAGTCCAGGCTGGCCTTGAACTCACTGTGTAGCCCAGCATGGTCTCAAACTTGTGGCGATCCTCCTGCCTCAGTTTCCTGAGTGCTGGGATTACAGGCATGATGAGCCCTGTGCAATCCAGAGCATAGGGTAAAATTCCTACACATTTCCCAGCCCAGCAAGAAGGCTGGGTGGCCCCTTACACACATTCCGCTATGTGGGTATCTCCCGCTTGCGCTCTGAGAGCCGCCCTGTCAGCCTGCAGCTCTGTACCACCTCCTCTGGCTCCCTGCGTCTCCAAAACGCCTCTCATGGTGGCCAATCCTGAGGGTCCAGGCCGGGAGGGGAAGATGCGGGGTGACACTTGGGGTGGCGGCGGCAGTGGCAGCATGTATGTGTCGTCCTCCCCGACAGGAGATCTCCCTCCTGCGGCAGATGGTCAGCGCCCTCATTGCCTCCTCTACGTCGGCCTACGCTGTCAGGTAGGGACCGAGCAGCATGGGGTGGCGGGGAAGGCTCAGGGCTCAGGAAGTAGACCCTCAAGATTATTTGGAGTTAATACTGTCAGAATGCAAACTAGTTTTTTGATGTTAGCCCCTCATGTATGCTAGGCAAATGCTTTTTCACTGAGCTACATCCTCAGCCCATTTTATACATCTTCGGAACAGAGTTTTGCTAAATTGCCCAGGTTGGTCTCTAGTTTTTGATCCTCCTGCCTCAGCCTTCTGAGTGGCTGGTATTACAGGCCCATGCCATCACACCCACCTTAGAACCTAATTTTTTTGTTTTCAATAATATGCCCCCCCCCCTTGTCCCCCACTGGTTACCCAGCTCCTCAGCATGGTCCTGGTCCTTGGGTGTGCGCAGCGCCAGGCTTCTGTCAGCCCCCCTGGGAATGGCCTGTAGCACTTGGATGTAGAGAGGATTAAGACGCGGCCCTGTGAGGTATGCAGCAGGGGTCTGGAGCCAGCAAGCATCTGGCAAATGAGAAGTGGGTTATTTATCAGCACTGGCCCGAAGGGGCAGGCGTCTCAGGTGAGCAGCCGAGTGGGATGGAGTCGAGGCACTGGCTTCTCTGTCTGTGCTGAGCACTAGTGGACTCTGCGCTCTCTTCCTGCCCCTTTGCTTCCTTCCCAGCTGCAGCCCTGTTCTCCTCACTCCCGTGTTTTCCATCTTCTGCCCAGTGCTGCTTCCCCCTCACGACCTCTGCTTGCTCTTGGCTCCTGATTCCTCCTGACCTCCACGAAAGCCCAGGCCTTCCTCACCCGGTCTGTGACTGGTTTCCGTCCCTCCTTCCTTCTTTCTTCTAAATGCATGTAACAAAAATTTTCACTTAAAACTTACAGCTCAGGGGCATTTAGTACAATCATAGTGTTGTGCAACTATCACTTCTATCCAGATCCAAAACATTTTCATCACTTCAAGAGGAAACTCACACTCGCGCAACAGCTGTTCTCCTTTGCCCTCAGCCATCCACCTGGAAACCACGTCTCCCTCCCTGCCTCCCTCCCTCTTCCCTTCCTTTCTTCTCTCCTTCCTTCCTCCCTTTTTTTTGAGACAGGGTCCAGGCTGTCTCAAAGTTCAGGGTCCAGGTTCAAGGCCCAGGCTGGCAACTCACAGCGATCCTCCTGCCTCAGCCTCCCAAGTGCTGAGATGACAGGTGTGCATCACCACGCCTGGCTAGTACGTTGCTCATTTTTCTTGCTTATTCTGATCTCTCACCTGACCATACCCATGGCTTCTATTAACACAGGGCTCTGGCTTCTTCCTACCCTGGCCTCATCCTTCCCTCCTGTGCTTTCTCTCTGCGCAGCCCTCTAGTTTTGGCTGTGGGCATGGTCAGGAGCGAGCTTCTGGGGTGGGGACACTGCTGCTCTCTGAGCCTCAGTTCCCTGCGCTGAGAAAGGGTGGTGAGGACGGCATCTGCTGCTGTAACTCAGGGTCCCCCTTTCCTGGCCCTCAGGTGGTGTGGAGCCCCGGGCACAGAAAGCACTGGGGCCTGGGCTGGCACTGTCAGGCGAGGCTCCCTACCCGGGGGACTGGCCTAAATTAGCCGTAAGGGCAGCATCCAAAGAAAATTTGGGGCTCTGGGTAGCGTCGCCCAGGACTGGCCAGGCCGTGGAGGTGGGAACTGAGAGAGGTCTCTGAGCAGGGACCTGGAGGGTAATGGCCTGTGGTGTCTCCCTGGCCAGTGTCCCTGTGCCCTGGAAGTAGGATAGGAGCACCCCGAATTCGCAGCCGGCTGCACCACATCAAAAGCTTAAAAGCAGCGTTCACAGTGGAGCAGGGCAGGGGATGCTCAGTGAGCGGCTTGTAGCTGTCTCCGATATCCTGATGGTGGTGACGCCTGTCACCTGTCTGTCCTCAGGAGGCCCTGCGCTGTCTGGGTTACCTCACCCCGGGGTTGACTTCTTGACGTCCAGGTGCCATCTCTCCCTGGGCCCCCGTCACCCGTCTTCCCCCTCTTCCACGGTCACATAATAATTCCCGGGCTCCCTGATACCCCTATGTGCGTCCCAGCAATGCCCACCGGTGGCCGAGGCTGGTACACCCGATCCTCCCAGGCCTGGCACCCCAGCCCTGACTTTGCCCATGACCCCGTCCGGACCCAGCTCTGGGAGCCCAGAAAGTTCTCTGCTTCTCGTGGCCACAGGCAACTGCAACCTGATTGTGCCGCATCCCTGTGACCCAGATGACCGCACCCTATCCCTGTGACCTCAAGCTGACTGCCCCATCCCTGTCACCTCCGCTGACACTGCTCCTCCCAGCACTGCAGGCTGACCCCCGGCCAACCTCCATCTCCCACTGCCCTGCCCCAGGGAGGAGGCGAAGGCCAAGATGGGCGTGCTGCGGGAGCGGGCAGACAAGGAGGTGGCGCAGAGCGAGACGGAGGTGCAGATCTTGCAGCGGCAGGTGTTGCACCTGGAGCAGCTGCATCGCTTCCTGAAGCTCAAGAACGACGAGCGGCAGCCGGATCCCGCCGTCCTGCAGAAGCACGAGCAGCGGGGTGAGGCCAGGGCCCCTTCTCTACCGCTGGTCCACGGGCTCCGAGGGCTCCAGGGGTCCCGCGCGGCTGCGGCGGGTGGGCGTGGGCGGGGCCGACGTCTGGAGCCCACCGCGCTGCCCCTCCAGCCCGCGAGGTGGCGGAAGGACTCCGAAAGACCTCTCAGGAGAAGCTAGTGCTGCGATACGAGGACGCCCTGAATAAACTGTCCCAGCTGACGGGCGACAGCGACCCCGACCTGCTGGTGCAGAAGTACCTGGAAAGTGAGTGGCGGCCCTGCAGCCGGTCGACCCTCCGGGTCACCGTCCCTGCGCGCGTCCGCCTGCGCCCGGGCCGCTCCACCCGCGTAGACTCGGGCTTAGGCCAGGCCTGCCTGTCCCCGCGCCCGTTCCCAGTCTCCCCACCCTGTCTGGGGTCCGTGCCCTTCCCTCTGGTTCCTGTCGCCCTCGGACCTGCACCTGCTCTTTCGTTTTGTCGCCCCCCTTGCCCTTTCTGTTTCTCTGTCCCTGCGCCGTTTCTCGAGGCCTCTGTTTCAATCTTTCCCAGCATCTCCTCTCTTCTCTGTTTCTCTCCACCTCTGTGGCTTTCTCGGTCGCTCTTTCACTCGGACTTACTCTGTAATTCTGTGTCCCTGTGTCTTTCCCTGTCTAATCTGTCTCTCTCATTGTCTTGGCCTGCGTCTTTCTCAACACCTCTCTCTCCTCTTTGTGATCGCTTCGTCCCTGTTTCCTGGCCGCGCGTCTCCGTCTGTGCCTCTGGGCCCCGCCTTTCCCGTCTCCCCCAGTCGAGGAGCGCAACTTCGCCGAGTTTAACTTCATCAACGAGCAGAACTCGGAGCTGCACTACCTCCAGGAAGAGATCCAAGAGGTGGGTGAGGCCCTCGCCGCCGCCTTCTTCCCTCGCCAGCCCCGCCCCGCCCGCCCGCCCCGCGCTCAGCCCCGCCCCCTCCAGATCCGGGAGGCCTTGTCGCGGCAGCGCGTGAGCGCCGAGAGCGATCGCCTACGCGAGGAGCAGCGCTTTACCCTGCAGCAGCACGTGGACGTCGTGCGCACCGAGGCCGAGCAGATTGAGGCCCGGTCTCAGAGCCTGCGGGAGCAGCTGGAGAAGCTCAAGGCCGGTGAGCGCCTGCGGGAAGGATGCGGAGCCGCGGCTGGCCACTTGGAGCCATCCCAAGGCCAGATTTGTACAGTTAGCATTCCACCTCACGTCCATCTGTTTGTCCACTCACGGACTGCCCATCCACCCAACCATCCACACACCCATCCAAGCTGACCTATGTCCACCATCGTCCTTCGGCCCGTCCGCCTGTCCAGAGATGCCCAGGTGTGGGACTGTTGGGTCGTAGAGCAGCTCCGTGTTGGGACTTATCAGGAAATCCCTCAGTTCTCTACACTGGTTGCAGCATTTAGGCTGACACACGAGCCCGTGGGTTACAGACGCCCTCCCAGCGGGCTTTACTCCCAGTCGTTTCAGTGTTGCACGTTCTGAGGTGCCTGCTGTCAGGTTACAAAGCCTTTCTGGGTTTTCCACCAGAACCTTATGGTTTTAGCTTCCATATTGAGGTCTGCAGCCTATTACAAATAAGTTGTGACGTCTAGGGCTGTCTTATCAAAATACCAAACACTGAGCCGGTCATGGTAGAACACACCTGTAATCTCAGCACTCTGCGAGGCTGAGGCAGGAAGAATGCAAGTCCCAGCCCAACCTGGGCAGTTTAGTCACTTGGTGAGACCCTGTCTCAAAAAAAAAAAAAAAGGCTGGGGATGTAGCACAGCGCCAAGGCCCTCGGTTCAGTCCCCAGTAGTAACACCAAAGAAGCGAACAAATCCCCAAAAGAATGATTCACCACACACTGGACGGTTTAAACAGAAATTATTGTCTGACAGTCTGGAGGCCCAAAGTCTGATACCACATTGTTGGTGGGGCTGGTTCCTCCCAGGACCGAGGGCGGCGTGTTCCAGGCGCCTCTCCGTGGCTTGCTGATGGCTTCTCCCGAGTCTCTTCACATCATCTTCCCCCTGTGTCTGTGTCCACCGTCCTTTTAGTAACGACACTAATCATACCCCATTATGACCCCGTCTTAACTAAATACATCCCCAGTGACCGTATTTCCAAATCAGGTTGCATTCTGAGGTACTGGGCGCTAGGACTCCAACACATGAATTTTGGGGCA
Source organism: Erethizon dorsatum (assembly GCA_028451465.1). Classification (NCBI taxonomy): domain Eukaryota; kingdom Metazoa; phylum Chordata; class Mammalia; order Rodentia; family Erethizontidae; genus Erethizon; species Erethizon dorsatum. Next base: position 108,911,411 of record CM051834.1, on the reverse strand, counting down.
CACAATTCAACCCATGCTGGGGACCTGGCCAAGATCCCCAACTGCCTGTCTGAGGGGTATGGCCAAGGATGAAATAAGAGACAGAAATTTAGTAATGCGTAAAGGGGGGCCGGGAGGTCAAGCTTCAGGATGGGCAAAGACCAAGACTCCAGCTCGCCACTGTCTTATTAGCCAGTGCATGGGGTAGCGGGTGAGTCCAGGAACAGCAATGGAAATTACGGTGAGCTGATAAAAGAATGAAGCATTCTTGCGGGGATGAGACAAGGGCCAATAAGGAAACTAGTTTCCCCAGGCGAAACTTTTACTACTGCTACTCCATTGTTTAAAGATCCTCGTATCCTCAGTGGGTTTTATCTTGCCCTGTGAGCGCCACAGCGTCACTAGATGTGGGGCTTCAGCTGTGACCAGGAGAAAGTGGAGAGTTTCCACTTTCCAGTCTGGCTTACAGGGCAGGGCAAGGACATCCTCTAGACTCAATTTATATTTTGTGGTCCCCAACAAACCCATAACAATATGGCTGTTCCAGAGTTACACATTTCCCTATGGATGGACATTTAGATCATTTTTAATTGTTTGCTGTTGTTTTTAGTGCCACTGAGGCTTCTCTTAGGAAGTTAAAATATAAAAATGATACTTTTTTTTTGAGACAGGGTCTCGCTGTGTAGTTCAGGCTGGCCTTGAACTCACTGTGTAGCCCAGGCCGGCCTCAAACTCACGGTAATCTTCCTGCCTCAGCCTCCCAAGTGCTGGGGTTACAGGCTTGTGCCACAACACCCAGCTTTGTATAGTCTTTAAAATGCATATCATTTCTGGCTGGGCATGGTGGCATACACCTGTAATACCAGCACTCAGGAGGCTGAGGCAGGAGGATTGCTGAGAGTTCGAGGCCAGCCTGGGCTACTTAGTGAGCTCAAGGCCAGTTTGAACTACATAGTGAGACCCTGTCTCAAAAAACAAAAACAAAACAAAACAAAAAAACAAAAAACAAAAACAAAAAACAAAACATAACAAAACAAAAAACAAAAAAAAAAAAGAAAAGAGTACACAAAATGCAGTGAAGGCATATAAAAAGGCCCGGCATTTAGAATCATGGGGATGGTTCTGGATCTGTGTTGGGTGAAGGTGTCTGTCCAGGTCCCGGCACCTTTTTACTTTATTAACAGTGGCCAGTGTGAGTGTGGGTCATGACACTGACCAATCAGTCAAGGACAGTGACAGTCTGGTCAGGTGCACCTGGGGTCTGATGCTAGGACAGTGAGAACAGCCCTACACGCCTCGATGGTGCGTGTGTGTGCGTGTCCTGCAGGTGTCATCCTGAGCAGGGGAATCACTGGGTCAGGTGGAGGTCGGGTTTGTTTACAGTGACGTATGTGACAAGGGGACATTGGTTAGGTTTGCGTTTGGCCTCCTGAACCCTGAGGTTAGGTGCACAATGGTATCTCACTGTCTGAGCTGGGCCAAGTCCCTTTCAGCCTTTGGGGCTGGATCGTGTCACCATAGAATGGGTGGCAGTGACCTGGGTTGACACATCCCTGACTGCAGGTCCCTCCCTGACCCCAGACATCCAGCTCCTCTTCACCAAGGCCCATTGTGACAGCAGGATCATCGATGACCTCCTTGGGGTCAAGACCCACCCACAGGATCGAGACATAGGTCTTTTCCTGGGCATCATTGAGAAGCGCCTGGTGGAGCTCCTGACCGTGCAGGCCTTCCTGGACATGCAGGTGGGACAGGACAGACAGTGGGTGCCCTGGGGGGCCGGGCTGGGTGCTGGCCGGAGCTGACCCCTGCTCTGACTCTCCCAGAACCAGGTCTCTGAGGCTGACAGTGCGCTCCTGGTGTTGGGTCAGAGCCAGGAGGATCCTCCAAAGAAGATGGACATGCTGCAGCCCCCCGACAATCTGTGAGGCCCAGAGCAGGGCGGGGTGCAGGAAGCAAATGACATGGAGGGTTTGGGGAGCTTTGATGGTGGCCCTGGTGGGTAGAAGACAAAAGGGGTGTTTCTAGGGAACACCAAGGGGCTGTTTAGGAAGATGGGGCTCCGGGTGTCTGGAGGGGAGAGAGCAGGCAGAGAGTGGCTGAGGGTCTCTGGAAGTCGCTGGGAGGCACTGTTGATGTTTTGTAGGTTGAGTCTAGACTTTTCCTCTCCACCCTAGAGAGGACCCCCCTGGCTTTGTGGCAAAAGACAGCTACCCCATGAGCAGGGAGGAGCTGCTGGATCTCGTGATGAAGTCGGTGAGTGGGAGGCTTGGGGTCTGGGCAAGGACCACCGCCATCACTGGGACCCCAACTGTCCCCTCCCCCAGGTGGAGCTCCGGGAGCTGGCTCAGGAGCAGAACGAGAAGGATCTGTCCGAGGCCACGAGGAAGTTGGAAGGTGCTCTCAGTGCTGGGCTCTCCAGCACGCGGGGGTCTGGTGCAGGCTCCATGCTGGGGACCACCAGGAAGACCAGTGGGACTCCGGGGTCCATCCTGAGCCACGGGACTAGCAAAGGCCATGGCACAGGTGCTATCAGCCACGTCACTTTTGGCATTCCCAGCTTCAGCACAGGCCAGGTGTCCAGACCTGGCACCTTTGGGGACCACAGCTCTGGTGCCAGCAGGGAACAGAGGTCTAGCCCGGCCTCGAGTGGGGGCCACATGACCTTCAGTGGCAGGGGCTCTGGCAGCCACCTGGGGTCCACTGGCTATTTGGAGTCCAGTAGAGGACAGGAAAGCTTTGGAGGTGGCACAGAGAGCAGAGGTCTTGCCTCCTCCAGCAAGGAATCTCAGGGCTACAACTAGGGGCGCCCAGCTCTGCCTGGCCCTCAGCAGGCTTTCTCTGTATCTCTGCCTTGCTCTTTGCCTTGGGACTCTCTGTCTCTCTCCCCCAGCCTAGGCCTCTGCATCACTTTGCCCCTCCACCTCTTTCCATCTGCTTGTCATTGTTGCCCATCTCTGTCTCCTTGGCCCTAACCCTCTGCTGTTCCCACTCCTGCTCTGTGTCCCCATGTCTGGCTCCCTCTCCTTACCTCCATCTCCCCGCTCTCCCAGCATCTCATGTCGCTGCATCTGCAGCTCCTCTGTCCTTACCCTGCAAGACCCCTGTACCGACCAGGTGAGCTGTGACCATGGGAGATAAAGGTCAGAGCTCGATGTTTACCCCAGCCTGGTACAAACTAAATCTCAGCAGATAATGTATCATCTACCTTTTGAACTTTGAGGCTTATTCCCTTCAAAATGGGTGAATGAGCAGGCTGGAGACACGGTTGCTTCCTCTACTTCTAGCCCAGGTGAAAATCTGTGACCCTGTCCCTGTTCTCTGCCATTCGATCACTCATCTTTTAAGACTTCCACATTTTCAGCTCTGGTGGGAACTGTATCAGTCAGGAGAGGCTGGGTTATGCTGCAGTAACAACCTCAGAATCCTAATGGCCCTAATGCAGCAAAGATTTCTTTCCCCATTGTGGGTCGGCCCAGAGCCCTGCTCCAAATCACCCGTGTGCCCCAGGCCAGTGGGACAGTCTCCATCTGGAGAGGTGCCAGTTCCTTTGGCACTGGAAAAGACAGAAAATGACAAAGCAGGCAGCGACTCTTAGGGCGCTGACCTGGATGTGACATAGTCACCTTTATTCTCGTTCATCAGTTGAAGGTCACTTGACCGCCTCAGCGCAAAGGGCAGTGGGGCGAGGGAGTGCAGTCTCTCCGTGTGTCTGGGAGGAGGGAAAGGGAAGATATTTGCAGGTGCCCTAATGCCAGCCGCGGGGTCGCAGAGGCAAAGCCAACCTTGTTCCTGTCCTCATTGGGCTGGCTTTGGGATGGGGGCTTAGAACATTGTGGATGACTCTTGTCTGAAGCTGAGTCATGCCAAATGCCCTCCCCACACTTAACCCAGACAGGTAATTGATCCACACTCCTAACTCAGGAAGGTAGTTCTTTGGGTCTCCTTCCCCTCAAAACGGGTGATAACAGCACATACCTTCAGAGAGGTTTTATTTTTTGTGTGAGAATAAAATGAGTTGATAACACATAAAGCTTGGCACATAGTAAGTACCCAAAATATCTGATTATAAGTACAGTTACCCCTTGGTATCTGGAAGGGATTGGTTTTATAGCTCCCGTGGATACCAGAGTCCACAAATGTGCAAGTTCCTTGTATGGAATGGAATAGGATTTACATACAATCACATCCTCCCATCAGCTCTAACTTACCTCTCTCACACCCCAAAACTGTAAGTGTTATGTGAATAAGGATATGGCTCAGTGCAAAAGTCCTAGACTCAATCCTTAGTCAAAAAACAAAATGCGGGCCAGTGATATAGCTCAGCGGCATAAGCGCCTGCCTGGCAAGCGTGAGGTCCTGAGTTCGACTTCTGGTACCTGCATATTAAAAAAAAAAAAAGGCCAGAAAACAAACCTCTGATTTGCCCATCTTTGATTAATTAGCTTTTATCAAGACAAAAATATAAATAGGACCACAGGAAGAAAATGTTAAAAGCAAATAAAGTAGTCCAAATATATTTGTTCTCAAGTACCCAATTTCAATATACAGACGTTATAAGAATGCCTTCAGAAGACAGAAGAGTTAAAAAATGTGGTTTAGGGTGGGGGTAACACTTGTTTGCAGGCCCAGCAGGTGTCGCCACCTCCCACGCTCAGCCAGCCCGGAAGTTCGGCTACCTGTGGTCCAGGTGGCCTTTTTAATTTAACTCAAACAGAGCTCCTCAGTTCTCTTTGTAAAACACTAAGTCTTTTGGAGTCTTGGGCTTTAATAATGCATATGAGCAAAGAAAGAGCTGACGGGACGTCTCTGTGTTCAGACGGTTTACACTCAGGGTTGTCATCCAGAGGGCAGCACGTGATTAAGTGGGACAACGCATTAGGATCAAAACTTTCTTGTGGAGGGAACTTGGGACATGAGCACAGTCTCTAGAGTTTTTGGCATCCTAGAAAGCCTTTTTGTTACAGTGTCGCTTCTAACATTTATGAATAGGTGTCAGCCCACTCGGGGGGGCCCAAGGGAGGTTTTCGAGGGTGAGGTCCTCAGGTTAAGGAACGCAGCAGGCAGCACAGAGCAGAGCAGAGCGCAAGAGCCACCTGCATCTTTGTTGTATATTTGTTATACACGTTGTTATCACCTACTTACATTCTTACATGCTGGCCTCACTGCGCATGTGTAGCTGTCCACTGCTGAGTCATGGTTGTATAAGTTTGCCCCGATGTGCGCCTGCACTGACAACGAGGTCGCGTCCTTACTTGCCTGAGCTTGACTCAGTCTGAGTGGTTCCCCACAATAGGGAACAAAAAGGCTGGGATGAGTTAATTTTCACACATCTCTAGGGCACAAGATGAATATGTTTTTACAGTTCCCGCCTGACCAGATATGGTGGTGTATGTCTGTATGCTATTTACTTAGGAGGCTGAGGCAGGAGAATTGCCAAAGACCAGCCCGGGCAACTCAGTGAGAACCTATGTCAATATGAAATAAAAAGGGGCTGAGGATGTAGTTCAGCACTTCCTAGGTTCAGTCCCCATACTAGAGGTAGAGTGGGGATTGACGTAGGGGTAGGTAGAACAACATTCCCCCCTTGATTCTTTATCAAATCAGATTCTTTTTTTTTTTTTGGTACTGGGAATCGAACTCAGGACCTTGCACTTGCCAGGCAGGCACTGTGCCGCTGAGCTATATCCCCAGCCCCTGTTTGTTTTTGTTTTTAAGACAGGGTTTCACTCTGTAGTTCAGCCTGGTCTTGAACTCTTTGTGTAGTCCAGGCTGGCCTTGAGCTCATGGAGATCCTCCTGCCTCAGTCTCCCTAGTGCTCCCTAGTGCGGGTGCCATCACACCCAACCAGATCCTTCTAATTAATTTTAGAAACCTCTGCAGAGCTGTGGGGTAGTGGGTCCTCTCCATCTTTTTCCCCATTAATTTGACAAATATTTATTGAGTACTTCCTATGTGCCATAGATCGTACCAAGTTCTGGGGACAGGAGAGTGAACAAGAAATTAAACAAATGTATTTCAGAAGGAGATGGAAATGGCAGCTCTCCTGGGTCACAGCTGCTGGAGTGGAGCTGCCACTCCCTCTTCCTCCTCTGGGGCCCAGCAAATCCCGTCTCAAGGTGGAGCAGAGTGGGCGAGACAGTACTCACCCAGTACTGTCCCAGAGTGACTTCCTCCTCCTGACCTCCAAACGCAAGGTGAGCACAGCGGACCAGAGACCTCAGAGGCCATTGCTTGCCTCGTATTGGGCTCATCAACTGCTGCAGCAGCAGGGACTCATGCCAACCCCAGCTCTTGTCTACCTCAAGGGTCCTGGACCTGCACTGTGCAGACCACCTCTGCTTTCCTGTGGCTTCATGCACAGGTACATCTGAGGCCATATTGGCTTTTATTTATTTTTGTCTTTTTTGAGACAGGGTTTTGCTATGCAGCTCAGGCTGGCCTTGAACTCACTTTGTAGCCTAGGCTGGCATCGAACTTGCAATGATCCTCCTGCCTCAGCCTCTCAAGTGCTGGGATTACAGGCATGTGCCACCATGCCTGGCATGAGCCATAATAGAGAAGCCACAGAATCAAACTGATACTCCTCTTGGTTCCCAACATGGCAGCACTTCCTGGCCTCCTCCTGGCCCAGGGTGGAAAGAGTGCCAGAGATAAGTCTGGGAGACACAGAGGGTGACTGGGAGAAACAAAGGGTGACCGGAAGCATGAAGGCTGGTGTCTGGATACCTGCTTTGAGGCGGTGAAGGCAGTGTTGGTGATGGTGACATTGGTGACCATGTTGAGAACAGCGATCCTGGTGGTGATGGCTGTGGGTGGTTAATGACACTTTGGGGGCAGACAGTGGCCTCCGAGGTCTCGGGTCTGTGCTCACTTGTGTTTGGGGATGGGAGGTAGTAGTGGGGGTGGTGGTGAAGATGGGCTGAAGGTGATGCTGTTGGTGACAGCAGCTGTCACCTCCACACGGGCTCAGCATCTCCTCAGATCATTTTGTTACATAAGAGAATTGCTGCTCAGTCATATTGGCCAAAATGGATTAAAAAAATTTTTACTCGATAGCAGTGAGATTAAGAACATTTAGGATTTGTTCCTCCAGGAGTGAGGCAGAAACCGGCCCTGTGGCATCCGCGCTGTGTGGCCTTGGACAAGGGTCTTAATTTCTCTGAGCCCAGTTCCTCATCCTGAAATCGGAGCCCCCAGGGAATGTGGCCGGCAGCCTGTGTGGTGGGGGTATCTTTGGGGAAGCGATATGGATGCCAACCCCTTCTCCATCGTCTCTTCGTCAGCAGAAATAAGGATAATGAAGGAAAACACTCCCAGATGAGCCAGGAGGTCATTTAAAGTTTGATCATAGGAATACAGTGGAACAGGGTGGCATCATTGAAAAAGAATTATTTTTATTTATGCACGTTTGCTGTACATAATGATTACACTCATCACATAGCGTTAGAACCTGGACACATTCCTTTTACAGCCCCTTCCCCTCGCCTCCCACCCCTGCCCCCAACTCTTGGTCCCCTTTGCATTTGCGGAGGTATCATTTTGTGAAATTATGTTCACATGAAATGGTTTCTTACTGGGCAACGTGGTCGGAAGAGTTTGGAATCCACTGGCCTGGGTTCTCAGCATGGCACAGTGATTTTTCAGACAACTGCCGGTCAGTGCCGGGCCTCCCTCCGCTTCAGGCGCCGATCCCACCCCGCCCCAACAAAAGGTCTCCATCCCCGGAACGCGGCCTCGGCAGCGCTCTGCCGCCAGGTGGCGTGCGCCCTCCGCAGGGCGTGGGTTTTGCCACCCTCGGCCAGATGGTCCAAGCAGGTGGTTTCTTCCTGGTGCTGCTGCGAGGATTGGAAGCCATGGCCCCAAATATAGTTCCCGGAGCAGAGCCCTGCAGGGAGGGCGTCGCAGGCAGTCAGGATGGCATGTGGCCCAAGAGATCGATTCATTCCACCATGTCGTTAAATGCCTGTGTGCGCCAGACAAGGTTTCCGACCCCGAGCCCACATTCCACTGCGGGGGACAGATGAGACTAAACTCGCAAACCTTCATTTTTTTTTTTTTTTTTTTTTTTTTTTTTTTTGTGGGTACCGGGGGGTCGACCTCAGGACCTCGCGCACCAGCAGGCGCCCGTGCCTCTGAGCGATATCACCGGCCCCTTTTTCGTATGTGGGATCCGGGAGTCGAACTCGGGCCCTCGCGCTTGCAAGGCAGGCGCTTATGCCGCTGAGCCATCTCACCGGCCCAAACTCGCAAACCTTCATTACAGGGAGCGCGGGCGTGGGAGTTAAAATCCGAGCTTCCAATGCCCGCTGTGCCTGTTTCCTCTGCTATAAAATGGAAGTGATAACAGGCCGGGTGTAGTGGCACACAACTGTAATCCCAGCACTCGGGAGGCTGAGGCAGGAGGATCATTGCGAGTTCAAGGCCATTCTGGGCTAGAGAGTGAGTTCAAGGCCCGCCTGAACTGCTTAGTGAGACCCTGTCTGGAAAAAAAAAAATAAAAGGGAACTTGCAATCCTCCTGCTTCAGCCTCTCAGAATGGCTTTTGACTCCCGGCCAGTGTCCCTTTCCAGGGCATTGGGGACAATATATGGTTCTTGGTCCTTCATCTGTGGGCCTGTTCCTCTGCTCTGCTTCCTGGCCGCCATGAAGTAAGCAGCTGTGCTCTGCCAGGCCCTTCCACAGTGAGGTTCCTGCCTCGGAGCCAGCTGACCATGGACTAAATCGTCTGAAATCATGAGCCAAGTAAACCATTTTCTCTTTTCAGTTGTAGATGTCAGGTATTTGGTCCCAGCAATGGGAACACTGACTAATATGGAAAATTGGTACCAAGAGAAGTGGGGTCATTGCTGTGACTGTACCTGACCATGTGATTTAGATGCCTTTGAAACTGGTTTGCAGGAGGAGTTTGGAAAAGTTTGGGGTTGCAGATCAGAGAAACCCTAGACTGCTGTACGAGCAGAGCCCAATGAGTGATTCTGGTCAGCGGGCTGGTGTGGATGAGCTCCACATCACCAGCCCCGAGTCAGCTTTGGTTTAGTTTATATAGGTTTTGTAAGCAGGAAGTACAAAAGCTTGAAAGCGTGGTAAACTCTGATTGGGTTGGATTGGGTTAGTCACCTTCTGTTTCTGGGTAGATAGTCCTTGAAATAGGTGAGAAAAACAGAATAGAATTTTAGGTGGGAAAACACAGACAGTGCAGCTAGACGTGGTCAGGCCGACCTGGGTCAGACTATCTGTGAAAAGCAGCTGGGTGCAGTCAGTCAGCGCTGACCTGGCTTAGTGGTCTAGCTGTATGGAGGGCGGGATAAGCATATCTTGTGGTCTTGTTGCATTAATCAGGCAGGGGGGCTTAAAGTTTTAAATTTCTGTTATATTACAACAGTCACAGGACACTAATAAAATTGTATCCTTGGACTCTGCCATCGAGATCTTCTGTTTTTTTGAGACAGGGCCTCACTATGCAGTTCAGGCTGGCCTTGAACTCACTGTGTAGCCCAGGCTGATCTCAAACTCACAGTGATCCTCCTGCCTCAGCCTCCCTAGTGCTGGCATTACAGGAGTGCACCACCATGCCCAGCCAATGGGGAGCTGTGTGAGAGTCATCATGAGCAGATGGCTGTTGGCTCAGGTGACATGTGTAAAACCACTGTAGTCATCTTTCTTGTAGCTCAGACTTGCCTCCCCTGTTGGCTCTTGCCCTGAGATCCACCTCACACACCTGCGTGACAAGGTCCTGTCCTTCCCGCCCCAGACCAGCAAGCAGCCATTTCTCCAAGGAATCCTGCTTCCTTTTGGTGAAAAATGGTGTCCTGTTACAGGCCAAATGTATTTTCAGAGGAGAATTATAAACATTGTGGTTTAAAAGATGACTCAGAACTGGGTGTGATGGTGCTCGCCTATAATCCCAGCTATTTGGGAGGCTGAGGCAGGTGGATTGAAAGTTTGAGTCCAGCCTGGGCATTTTAGTAAGACCCTATCTTTAAATAAAAAATGAAAAGTGTTGGGGATGTAGCTCAGTGTTAGAGCATTTGTCTAGCATGCTTGAGGCCCTGGATTCAGTCTGTAGCACCCTCAAAAAATCAAAATAATAAAAAGCCCCTTAGACTTCAAGTCTATTGAAGTATAATTTATATACAATAAAATGTACCCATTTAAAGACTAGGAAAAATTTCAAAACTATCCAATGATGTATTTAAATGGGTACATTTGTTTGTAGATAAATTATATTCATATTTAACCATATGACCTAGTAATCTCATTCCCAGGTATTTATCCAACTGAAATGAAAATCTTTGTCAACATAAAAAGCTGCAAATAATAAACATTTCCAGCATGTTTATTAGTAATCATCCCAAACAGAAAACAACTCAACAACAATGGATACACTAATGGATACAACCATACCATAGAATATTACACAGCCATGAAAAGGAATAAACTACTGATACAGCAACGCAGATAGATACATCTCAAATGCACTGATGCTGGGCACAAGCACTTCGTCCAGTCTGACTTTCTCCTGGCCCACTCTCCTAATGCTGTGGTGTTGGAGTGGCCCATCAGGGGATGTTGGTGTGTAGACACATTACCAAGTCGGGATTTAGTGGGATGTGGTGGTTTGCGGACATTTCCACAGGGTAGGAATGGCTTCCGGGAACCTTTCTATCACCAACTCACCTGTGTCATGGTTCCAGCTGTGGTTTTCAGGCTACCAGGTGCATTTTTTTTTTTTGTGGGTACTGGGGGGTCGACCTCAGGACCTCGCGCGCCAGCAGGTGCCCGTGCTGCTGAGTGATATCACCGGCCCCTTTTTTGTATGTGGGATCCGGGAGTCGAACTCAGGCCCTCGCGCTTGCCAGGCAGGCGCTTAAGCCGCTGAGCCATCTCACCGGCCCTACCATATGCATTTTGACATAAAAATGGCCTCCAGCTTCTAGAAGAGAAAGGGGTGTGTGTGCGGGGGAGCCTCTCCATGGGCAGTGGTCAGCCCAAGGTAAGCTATTTGAAGGATCTTAGACTATATTTTTATTTTATTTTTTTCTCGAGACAGGGTTTTGCTATGTGGTTCAGGCTGGCCTTGAACGTACTATGTAGCCCAGGCTGGCCTCAAACTTGTGGTGATCCTCCTGCCTCAGCCTCTGGAGTGCTGGGATTACAGGCATGCACCACTACGCCTGGCAAAAATTCAAATTTGAATGAAATTTGTTGGTGATTTCCCTTACTTTGAGAGCAAACCTAAACATTTACGTGACATTGTCCATAATGAGTTGAGACTTGAAACTTTTCTAAACTATGAATAATTAGATTAAATTAACTATGCTAGAAAAAGCTGAATGACATGTATTTTCTTTTTTTTTTTTTTTTTTTTTTTTTTGTGGGTACCGGGGGGTCGACCTCAGGACCTCGCGCGCCAACAGGCACCCGTGCCGCTGAGCGATATCACCGGCCCCTTTTTCGTATGTGGGATCCGGGAGTCGAACTCGGGCCCTCGCGCTTGCCGGGCAGGCGCTTAAGCCGCTGAGCCATCTCACCGGCCCCATGAATGACATGTATTTTCCCCAAAGGATATTACAAAATAGAAGCATTCAAATAAAAGTCAAATAGAAGACAGAAGGACAGACAGCTGTCAGGCGGTTACTAACTAAATATATATTATTTCCCCTGAGTTTGTGATGGTTTTGGTATTTTTTAAAAAAAGTTGTAATTCTCTGATTTCTTTCCTCAATCTAAATATTCACTTCATTTCAAAAATTATTAATTTATCTTTTGAAATTTTAAAAACAAAGCCAGTGCTTGATCTTGCTAAATGGCTTATCTGCCCCTGTGAAGCGACCGGATGAATTTCTCAGCTACACGATGGGCGGTGTGAATGGATTGGCTCACACCGGACCTCTTTGCACGCTTTCAGTTCCTCTCCATCACGACGAATTACGCAGTGCATGTGCCGTCAGATTCTACCTAGCAACATTTTACTGAATATTCTAGCTTCCAAAAACATGAGCTCACTTTGTGCTGTTATTTTATAGGCTGTGTCGTGTACAGAACTCATGTTACATCTACTTTTGTTTTAGGCTGTGCTGGGGATTGAACCCAGGGCTTCTCTTACGAGCGAGACCCAGTGGCCTCTACCTCTACTTAGGAGCCGTGCCTCCAGCCCTTCATTCACTTTTTTTGGGTGGTGGTACTGGAGTTTGAAGCCAGGGCCTTTGTATTGAGCTACATCTTCAGCCGTTTTAAATTTTTTTATTTTGAGACAGGGTTTGACTGAGACACTAGGTTGCCCAGGCTGGGTTCAAACTTGTAATCCTCCTGCCTCAGCCTCCTAGAGTGCTGGGATCACAGGTGTGGACCTGTAATTAAAGGCATAATTCACATCTTTTTTTTTTTTTTTTTGGGACAGGGTCTCACTATGTGGTTCAGGCTGGCCTTGAATTTACTCTCTATCCCAGGCTGGCCTTGAACGCGCAGCGATCCTCCTGCCTCAGCCTCCCGAGTGCTGGGATTTCCGGCATGCGCCACCATGCTCAGCCTATTATTCACTTCTTTTTTGAAAATTTATATATATATATATATATATATATATATATATATATATATATTTTTTTTTTTTTTTTTTATAATTCACTTCTTGATGTGACTTCCTGGCTATGATATTTTCCATGCTGTGGCATATATTGAGTAGAGTTGAGACTATTTCATTTTAAAAGTACAGGTAAGAGAGAGTTTGTGCTGATATATATATATTTTTTTTAGAAATTCTTTCTAAAAAGAATTTCATTTTTCAAAAACAGTTTTAATTCTACTTTAGGTTTCTCATGTAAGAGAAACCATGCGATATTTAAGCTCATGTGTCTGATTTATTGGAAGAACGGGAGAGGGGGATAAAAAAAGGGAGTAAAAAGAGAAAAAAGAAAAAAAGGAACTAAGACGCATTGTGTACGTGAACCAGCTCCACACCAGGAATATGAACATTATGTACTGCAAATGTGGACTGATAAAATAAAACACTTTCGAAGCCTTTTTAACTGCATACCGGTTGCATCTGTGATGTTATATTCATCATGGCATCTCAAAGGCACTTTCTGGGGGATGATCAAGTATTTTAAGCTACATGCACACAGTGGTATGTAGCACGGGAGAAAGGGCTGATGGTTTTCACGCAGTTAGTATGCAGTTAGTATGGAGAAAATTCCCCCATTATTCAACCCAAAGTGATCAAAGTGAGCCACCAGCGTGGCTACTGACCTTATCAAACAAAGAGCCCTGGGACGACGTGGAGGGTTTATAAAAGCAGTCACCTGCGAGCGGCCAGGAATCCAACACAGGGTCAGCTAAGGCAGGGTCAGAGAAAGGACTGAAGATTTACAGTAATCATTTCAGGTTTTTAAACACCTTCTTCTATTATGTACTCAAATAGGTACTCATCAAAATACTACTGACACTTAAATGAAGGACTTACAATTTAGTTGATGTGTTTTTTACTTTGTCATATTTTCTAGCTAAAATAGTAATTCCTTCTATTTGAGAGGTTTAATGCCCTTTACATTGCAAAATTCTCTATGGGCACAAGCAAGTGGAAGTTGGGGTGTTCTTCCAGTCGAAAGCATATTCCCACAGCCTTTTAAGCACAGTGATTTCCCTTATCCTTGTCATGTCCTGTCATGTCCAAAACCCCAGTAGATAGGTCAACCCATTCACAGTACCAACTATATATATCTATATATAATGTTTTTCCTATACCTACACACTTATGGTAACATTTAATTCATAAATTAGCCACAGTAAGAAATGGACAGCAATAACTAATAGTTAAACAGAACTATTATAGCCAGGCATGGTGCTGTATGCCTGTAACCCCAACATGTGAGAGGCTGAGGTAGGAAGATCTCCATGAGTTTGAGGCCAGCCTGGGCTACATAATGAGTTCAAGGCCAGCCTGAACTACATAGCAAGACCCTGTCACAAACAGAAAAACAAACAAACAAAACCTCCAAAAATTATAATAATACACTGTAATAAAGGTGGTTTAAAACTTATGATTTATTCTGGAGTTTTCCATTTAATGTTTTTGGACCATGATTTGTTCCCTGCACCCAATAACTGCAATGAGGTGCACAAACCAGGGAGGAAGGGAGGATTAATATATACCTATTCCACTTCTTAAGAAATATGTACCCACACTGCTTTCTTTTTGAGACAGGGTTTCACTATGTAGCCCAGGCTGGCCTTGAACTTGCTTATGTAGCCCAGGCTGGCCTCGAACTCACAGCGATCCTCCTGCCTCAGCCTCCCAAGTGCTGGGATTACAGGTGTGTGCCACCATGCCTGCATGCCTGGCTCTTACTGCTTTCAGTACCAAAAAATTCCACAATTTTACATGGGATTCCAAGATTCCCTGGTATTTGTGACTACAGAGTTCACGTGAACTCAGATTTTCACAAAGAAAAATGCAATGGTCATATAATTACAAAGCTATGAATACTCGGACAAACTAGAGATTACGCTGCTTGGTGATGTGAAAACTCAGGCTAGCTGCTGGCGGAGGAACTGAGCCCCCTCTGAGCCTTCCGTTTCCTCCCTCTCCTCTCAATGCAAGGATTAGGGAATTAGGGGAGGGGGGCCGCCCAACCCATCCCTTGCGCAACTTTCTCCCTGCACTCCTGATCCCTGGAGGCTGCAGGGAAGGCCAGGCTCTGCCCCCCATGCCCACATGCGGCCCGTGGTGCCGCGCAGGCCTGGAGATGCTGGACACCTGTGGTTGCCTGTTTTCTCCGGAGAAAAAGAAAGGGTGGCTTTTATTTTTTCTCTGTGTTGTTAACAGGTCTGAAACAAGTGGAAGGTCCGTTTGCCTCTGGCACCTCCTTCCCTTTTGCTCCCCTCCTCCGCCACCAGACCCCCGTAGTGGATTAACCGCAAGGCTCCCGAACTTTGAAACGGTTCCAATGTCACCGTGAAACAGGTCTGGTCCCGCCGTTACTGGATGAAGCCAAGCATCTCAGAGACGAGGGATGGAAAGCGAAAGAGCTTTATTGGCAAGAAGCCAGGAAGTTGGAAGATGGCGACTGTCATTTTAAACAAAAAGCCGTCTTGGTGATTCAGGAGCAAGGCTTTTACAGTTTTTTTTGTTGTTGTTGTTGTTTGTTTTGAGGCATATCAGATGGGCACTGGGGAAATTACACATTTGGGGTGGCCTATTTTTCCTAAGTTATCTGTAGGTCACAAATCCTGGCTTCCGTAAATCTAAGGGAAAGTTACTGATTAGAAGATCTTACAGAGGCAGGATAGAAAAAAAAAATAGGTAAAACGGAGACAAGGAAAATTTAAGTTTCTGCCTAGTAAGTCCCTTTATGGCTCTTACTGACACATCCTAAAAATTCTTTTTCCATGACAGGAGTCAGGGAATCTAGAATTTAATTCTATGGTTAGGGTGGGTTTAGCTTCCTCATCACTCATTTGGAAATCTCCTAGTATAACTAAGTTGGGTAGAGTGATAGGCAGTCAGCAAGGGACAGGGCCCAAGATGGAGTCAGAATAGAGATGAGGCAAACCAGGCCTGTCAAGGGCTGAGGTGTAGAAACCAGGCCCCAACATGGAGATGGCATGGCCAGGCCTGAGGCAGGAGGTTAGGGCATGGCCAGCCAGCTGGGCAAGGGGGCGTGACCTGTCAATCATGGAGATCCAGGACGCATGTGGCTAAGCCCTGCAACTGGGACCAATCAGAAAATGCTGTCTTCAGTTCTGGTGTGAATTCATGCAGGTTTTTGATAGGATGGCCTAGATCTGATGTCGGAATGGAAGACACAAGATACAATTTCCTACCTTTAATAAATGTAAAACCTTGCTACCTTTGGCACCTGTCTTGTCCAGTTCTTTACACAGGACAACAAGAACATGGAAAGAATCTCTAGAAGGAGCCCACAGCACCCCAGAACCCTGATAACAGGGCTACAAGCCTCACCAGAGATAAATAACAGTTCAAAATTATATTGTAACCAGCACAACTTGGTCCAGTAAGCCCGAATATTGTAATAAACATGTAGACAGATGACCAGAATGCCCTGACCCTTACTCCTACCCCTTGCAGGAATGCCTTTGTTCTCTGTGTCAAAAGTTATAGGAAAGCTAAAGTAAATGATGCCAGGAGATGTACCCTTGCTATGTGACTTATTTTTCTACTAGGTCAATATTAACTAAGTGACTGTGTTGTAATCCTATAGGTTGATTACAGTTTGTCCCAAGATAACCTGTGATGTGTTTTTTTTTTTTAATTAAAAAAATTTTTTTTGGCACCGGGAATTGAACTCAGGACCTTGTGCTTGCCAGGCAGGTGCTGTGCTGCTGAGCTACATCCCTGGCTTCTCTGATGTGATTTTGCTGGACAAAACCCTGCTAGACAGAGTGCCTCAGCAGTGACCCCCTTTCAGGACACCTCCCGCCTCTCAGGAGCGTTCTCTTCATAGATCTTCCCTGCCCTTCACCTCCTCTGTCCTCGAGTCCATTCTCTGGTGTCCTGAGACAAGCACTCGGGTTGGTATGAACTCTGAAACCCCGTTACTCTAGGGCCCTGTCTGGTGACATTCTGCCTCATCTCTTTTTAGTTTTTTTCCTCAAGAATAGCTAAACCTGGAGTTAATCATTAAGATACAAGCGACGTCTTTCATGGAAGACCAGGGAAGACAGCAGAAGGGCCATTGTCCCATGGAAAACTGAGGAAGAGGACAGAAAAGCAGCTCTGTACTGGATACTGAAAGGCAGAGTCACGGCTTCAATCCATTAGGCAGCTTCGGTGCTCACTGGCACTGCAAAATGGAACTTTCAAAGCTAGATTTTTGGGGCTGGTGAGATGGCTCAGTGGCATAAGCGCCTGCCCGGCAAGCGTGAGGGCCCGAGTTCGACTCCCGGAACCCACATACGAAAAAGGGGCCGGTGATATCGCTCAGCGGCACGGGCGCCTGCTGGTGCGCGAGGTCCTGAGGTCGACCCCCGGTACCCACAAAAAAAAGTTAGATTTTTGTTCTCTTGGAGATAAGCGGTTTCTCCAAACCTTCCTCCTGCTGAGCACACAACCAGCGCTTCCCCCCCTTAGCCTAAGAGAAGAATACGCAGGCGCCAGCTTTGGGAGGTGGAAGCCAGGCTCCTTTCCACGAGGCAGGCCCGGACCAAAGACGGCTGGAAATGGAAAAGCAAGTGTGGAGATCTGCCTGTCTCCCTGTGCGCCCCTGCCCTCCATTCCTTGTCATGGAAGACCCTCCCCTGCCCATACACAGGGAGATGGTGATTGGAGGCAAACAGGCCTCTCCATCTTGGAGCTAGCTTTGAATAAAAGCTAGCTTTTTCCTTATTACCAAAATAAATGGCCTCCTTTAATTTGGTCAATGGCCAGCAAACAAACCTAAGTGTATAAACCTAAGAAGCCGGCAGTGCAGTCAGCAGCACCATTTACAGCGAAGCCAGCGGGAGACTGGTAATCTACGGCTCAGCCGTTTGGCCTCCAAAATTAGTGATTTTAAAAATCTACCAAAAGCAAAAGAAGCAAGAGGATTTATTTGGGCTTTCCCTTGGTAACACAAAGACAGTATCCGCTTCTTGGGGGACATGTGTTGTTATGATAAAGTAACCCCAGGAATGTTCAGCTTCACTGGTCTGCCCCTGATGCATCCAAGAAATCCAGAGGCAGAGGGAGAAGGGAGGACTCGAGCAGCGCCAAGCCAGCCCGTCAGGGGATCCAGCTCTTGTTTTTAGTGACGTTTTTGACTGTGGCTCTAAGTGTGAGCTCTTTATGGGCTTTGTGCGGGCAGGGACATGGCGAGGCCTGTGGGTCCCAGACGGGCAGTCCCCAGCGGTATTTAATACATGGCTTCCGTTATGTAGGCTGCGTATATCTTGTCTGTGAGAGTTGGGGAGCGTTCCAACCCCATGAGGCTGAAGAAAACACAAAGGAGCAAAGCCTCACCGCCGAGCTAAGTGCTCCGTGCTCGGTTTCCGTCACGGTCGGTGTCTGCTGTGTGCGTCTCTGGCGATGGCAGTCCGGGCACGATCTTTCCCTGTACCCTGGGACCAGGGAACTTTCGGGGCCATTCCTAGCTAGTTATCAAGGTGCAGTTAATCATCAAAGCCCAGAACAGCATGAAGAAAGAACATGTAAGAATTTTTATCCTTTTATTCCTTAAAGACCTTCAGTAAGAACATGGAGTAAGAGCTGAGCGTGGTGGTGCACCCCTGTAATCCCAGCACTCGGGAGGCTGAGGCAGGAAGATCACCATGAATGTGAGGCCAGCCTGGGCTATATAGTGAGTTCAATGCCAGCCTGAAAGACAGTGAGACCCTGACTCAAAAAACAAAAAATAAACAAAAGAACATGGAGTGAATCCCCTCTCCCAGTGAGAATAGGACCTCTCACCTGATCAGATCACACATGGGAGTTACTGGCTTCACCTATTGGACTCCGCCTCATATCTGAACCCTAGGCTTGGACGGACGGTCACACTGAAAGCTGTGGCAGGCTGCTCTGTGCCCAGCTTCCCAGCTCCCCCCAACACAGCATCACCTACCAGCGATTTCCTGAGATCATGCTTTGACATCCTCTTACTTAAACCACACCAGACAGCTTGCAAAACAAACAAACAAACAAACAAACAAACGGTTTCTATGAACACCATCCTGACCATGGCTGGGGTTGTACTAATCATCTCCCAGTAAGAGACAAGATGACCTCTGTTCTTGGAAAATCCAGCGTCAACGAACCAAATGCAAAGTGCTGTGACCTGGAAGAGAGAAGCAGACAGAGGTAGGATTGTGTCACCAGACAGAGGTGACACTCAGGCACTCTGCACAAATTGACAGGCAAAAGCTCGAATTAAAGTAAGAGAGAATAAAGGGGACCATAGCTCTGACAAAGATCAAGCCGGTCCCCTAACAAAGGAAAGTGAGGGGAGATACGAAAAGGGCTCAGTCTGAGAAACAGACTGAAAAGGGGGTTCAGAGTGGCCCGTTTGCAAAAGCATGAGATCAGCTTCCCGGGGTCTGTGGTGGGCTGGGGTCTGGCTGGTCATCGTCTCAGTCGTGGTTTTGTAGCTCTGGAGGAATCCTCGGGACTTGAGGGGCAGTTTGATTCCTATGAGGTGCCTGTCTCTGCTTGGGGCAGAGAATCCAAGGTGACCCTAGGTTTAGGGCAATGGAGGCTTCTAGATGCAGCTGGACGTCCCTATAAATCTCTTATCTTGGTGTCCTCCATCTTGAAGGAGGAAGAGACAGGCTAGGTAAATTTAGGGCTCATAAACTTGTTCTGTCAACTTTTCCCAAATGATACCATACCTACATCCAAGGTTTTAAGGTATGGAGTGTTTTATTTGTTCGTCCTCCGGCTCCATGGTGGTCTCTGACTGTGTCAGTGGCACAGTTAATTGGGGACTTGTTGACAGGGCTGTGGTCAAAGGCGGCAGCGAGATGGGCAGATCTCTGGGGCTTGGCTCAGGGGGAGAGGGCTTCCACGAGGTTGAGAGGTCCAGTGCTCAGGACAGGGGTGGCTTTCATCCAAGCTGGGATGTACCCGGCTCCTCTCAAGCTGTGTGTCAGCCTTTCATTGCTGTGAGAAAATGCCTGACGAAATCAACTTAAGAACAGGAAAGATTTATTTTGGTTCATGGTTTTGGAGGTTTCGGCCCTTGGTCATCTGGGTCTGTTTTTCAGACTGTAAGGGGCAGCACATCATGGCAAAGCTCCTCCCTTCCTGGCAAAAAAGAGAGCAAAGAGTGGGGTCTCAGCATCTCCTTTAAGAGCCTCCAGTGGCTCCCACCAAGCCCCGACCCTAGAGGTCCCACTACCTCCCAGCACACAGGTTGGTGACAAAGCCTTCATCACTGGGGGACATTTTTTCCGTACTGCTTCTACCCATTTCTCTTTTCCATCTCCTTTGGGAAATGTATAACTGCTCCCTCTGTTTTCTATATTTCTCATTCCATTATTTTTCACAAATTCCACTCTCTTTAAAATCGATGCTCCATCTTGGGTTTGTTCCCTACCTATCATCAGATTCTTTCTTTACTTCAGCTGTGTGTCATCTGAGGTTATGAATAAAAATTAATTAAAATTAGTAATAAAAATGCTTAGACTTCGTGATTTACCCCAGGCTTTTTCCACTGCTGAACGTGGGATGCCTGCAGAAGTCCGAGTGCCCTTTCCTCTGGGACGGTGGTCCCCACTTATCCACGGGTTATATTCCACGACCTCCAGTGAATGTCTGAGCCCTTGATGAGCACTCAGCCCTATAAATATTGTATTTTTCTTATTAAATATACATATTCCTATGATAAAATTTAATTGATGAATTTAGGCACAGTAAGATTAACAATAATAGGTAATAAAATAGAACAATTATAACAATATACTGTAATAAAGGTTATGCGAATGTGGTCCCTCTCTTTCAAAATGTCTCACTGTGCTACACCCATGTGAAGTGATACGGTGCTGATGTGATGGATTGCATGGTAAGGTGACAAAGTGTTAGGCTGTTGCATGAGGATTACCTGGACACAAGAGTGTGATGTCCTGACGGTGGATCACAGAGGTAGCTACTGGGTGACTACATCATGGGTACTCGGGACTAAGTGATGATTCCGGTCCCAGCAAGGATGGGGCAGTATTGCCTGAGATTTCACCATGCTACTTGAAATGGCACAAACAAAAATTTATAAATTGTTACTTCTGGAATTTTCCAGTTACTATTGATGCATCATGGCTGGCCATAAGTAACTGAAATCATTACTGTAGGTGGAAACCTGAAAGTGAGAAGGAAATAAACTCCAGGCAGCCCTCGACGAGGGGGAGCGAACGTCCCCGCCCCCTCTCTCCTTTGGGACAGTTTCCCGTGCATTGCACATGGTCCCTCGAAAGGCCCCGGACTGGCACTGATTCTCAGTGGAACCAGCTAGTTTTCATGGTTGTGGATTGGTTTTCCTTTTCCCTACTGGATTCTTCCCGGTCCCCCCACTAATCCATCTGGCTTGTTCCTAACGTAAACTTCTGCATAGAAGCCCTTGTTTCAGTCTCCCCTTTTCGAGGAATCTCAAGACCCTCAAAGAAAGCTGGGGTCTTGGGAGTGAGAGGAGCAGCCCGGCTTTCAGGGATCGAAGGACGTTCCTCTCCTGACCTCCAGTGGTAGGAGGTGCGCATTTTCCTTCCGTTTTCTCTGGATCTTCCTAATCGCCATTCCTTTCCCTTTTCTTTCTCATCTCTTTAAAACCTCGCTTCTCTTCTGGTATTTCCCAATATCCTGTTTGGCCTATACCTTCATTTCTGGGTGGTTATTTTGGAGAAAAATTGAGAACTTTATATCATTTCACCTGTAAATATATCAGTATGTTTAGATATGAAGACTTCTTAATTCCTTTACATTTAAAAATAACCGGAATTCATGCAGTCATTCAATACCCAGCCAGTGCCATTTCCATTGTTACCTTATTTATTTATTTTTTTTTAGTTTGTTCTTTTGCAGAAGTGTATGACTCATCCATGTAACGGGGTTTTGCAACTCCTCATTTCTTGTTAAATTTCTACTTATCCCCTTCCAGCCCCCTCAACTTGGCCATTGCTAATTTTGCAGAAATTAGATAATTTGTTCTGTTAAATTTTATTAGCTTCAGTTTTGCCTGTTCCATAATTGCGTTATCATTTAACATGTTCTTCTGGCCTGTGAATTACTTTTAAATTGATGGTTAGATATGGAGGCTTGATCAAATTCAAGTTCATTTTAAAACATTTATTTACTTATTACTTTAAAAAGAAAAAAGTAAGAAATAACAATAAAACAGAGTTTCAAAACAGGCTAGTAGGAGAGTAACAATAATCAACACATTGCATATTGTTATATTCACAGTAGTTGTTCAGAGTACAAAATATAGGCATGAAACATTGTCCAGAAAATTAGTAGCACAAAACTTTCCAAGTTCATTTTTTAAAAACAAGCTTAGTTTAAGTTAGATTGTATGCTCCCATCACGAAGCACATAATACAATGCCGGCTGTGGTGGCACACTCCTGTAATCCCAGCATCTGGGAAGCTGAGGCAGGAAGATTGCCTCCAGTTTGAGGCTAGCCTGGGCTACATAGTGAGTTTAGGGCCAAGACCAGCCTGAACTACAAAGTGAGACACTGTCTCAAAAAAAAAAAGCACATAATATTTTTCTACCACTTTTAGTGACCATTCCTTACATCATTCAATTCATTAGGGTTACAAAATGATGATATTCTAATACCATTATTCCATCTTCACATGATAGCAAGAATTTTTTCCTTCTTTCCCTCCTCCCTTCTTCTCTTCTCTCTTTTCCTTTCTCCTCCTCTTCTTCTTTCTTTCCCTCTCTCCCTCTTCTTTCTTTCTTCTTCTTTTTTTCTTTCTTTGGCTGGGGATGGTACCCAGGGCCTTGTGCACGCTAGGCAAGAATTCTACTACTGAGCTAAACCCCCAGCCCTAAGATTATTTTTTACAAGGAGAATTGTCCTTCATTATAGATTTGGTTACCTCAAAGAATAGTTCATTCAGGCAAAATAATACTTCAATGAAGTGGTTCCTTTCAAAATTGACTGATTTTTAAAAATTTGTGTTTAAGCACCAGTGTGAAAAGTAGACTTAAGGGCTGGTGAGATGGCTCAGCGGCATAAGTGCCTGCCTGGCAAGCACGAGGTCCTGAGTTCGACCCCCGGTACCCACACACACACACACAAAAAATAGAAAATAACTTTGTGTAACAATTTGACCTCATTTCTTTATTTGAAAGTTATCCAATTTGGAAAAAAAAACCTTCAGAATAAAAGATGCAAGAATTCCCTTGTGATAGTGTAACATTTTCTCCTTCAGTATGACACTCAAATCTTTTGCTGTTTTCACATTAGTGTTAATTGAGCTTGCTTTCTACATAGTGTTGAGGGTTCTATAAGAACTACAGGCACTGGTACGTGGACAGATCATCAGAAACTCAGTGCACTGAAATAGCATTAACTTATCTTGCACTTCTGGAGGTCAGAAGTTGGTGTGGGCTAAAGTCAGAGTCTTCAGAAGGCTCTTGGGGAGAAGCTGTCTCCTTGGGCTTCCACCTTCTGGGGTCCCCTCTTTCCCTTCTCCCACGTCTTGTCCCACCATCTTCAAAGTTCATCACTCCAACTTCTACTTCCACGGTCACATCCTCGCCTACTCTGACTCTCCTGCTTCCCTCTTCCACTTGCAAAGCCTCTTGTGGTTGATTCCATGGGGCGCATATGTGTGGTCGAGGAAAATCCCCCAAACTCCAGATCCTTGGCTTTACCATACCAGTCCCTTTTGCTGTGTAGATATTCACATGTTTCAGGAATTGGGACATAAACATGTTTTGAAGGCTGTTATGCTGTCTATATGCTATTTTTTTTTTTTGAGACAGGGTCTCGCTAGGTAGTTCAGGCTGTCCTTGAACTCAATAATGTAGTCCAAGCTGGTCTTGAACTTGCAGCGATCCTCCTGCCTCAGCCTACCTAGTGCTGGGATTACAGGTGTGAGCCACCATGCTTGACTCTCCAAGGATACTGATACTAAGTTACTTTATTTAAATTTTGTGCTGGAGAGTGGATCGAGGATTGAACTTCGCACATTCTTGGAACATTTTCTGAGTTATACCCTTGGCCCCTGAACAAAGATCGAAAAATCTAAGATGAAGAAAAAAAATCAGGAACATGTATGAGACAAATGTTACTGCCTGTGAATCACAGCTTCAGGAGAGAGAGAAAATAGAGAACATATTTGGAAAGAAATGGCAAATATCACTTCATGTGGAGGAATTTGGCCAAGTATCAAGTATGTGATGGATGTAGAGATTTGTGTCTTCCAAAATCAGGAAGCCTTTAGCTGGGTTGATGTGGGGAGAACGTGATCATCATGAGAACAGGCAGGAAGAGCTGCAAGGCAAAAGGACAGTGTCAGTGACTGCATCGAATCCTTCTCACAGGTAATAACTCTATTCAAACTCCAGGGGAAGGCGAGCACTTGAACAGGAATTTCACATCAGGGCTAACTTCTCGAGTTGTTCCTCTGCGTGTGCATAGCCAGAAGGTAGGTGAAAATGACATATATTACCCCATTTCTGTCGTCCTCTTTCTTTCTTTTTTTTTTTTTGTGGGTACCAGGGGTCGACCTCAGGACCTCGCGCGCCAGCAGGCACCCGTGCCACTGAGCGATATCACCGGCCCCTTTTTCGTATGTGGGATCCGGGAGTCGAACTCGGGCCCTCGCGCTTGCTGGGCAGGCACTTACGCCGCTGAGCCATCTCACCGGCCCTCTGTCGTCCTCTTTCTACCACAATTAATCTCTAGAAAGTATATATTTACATGGGCTCTAGACATCCCCTAGATTGGCAGTCATGGGCCTACTAATCACTTATTATTTAAAAGTCTTCTTTGTAGTTCTACCCCAAAACAAGATTTAAAAACTTTTAAAAGTTTTAAGTGACATATAATATTTGTGCTTATTTATGGGACATAGTATTATATTTCAGTACATTTTTACAGTATGTAGTCATCAAATCAGGATAATTAGAATTTCTATCTTCACAAACAGTATGATTTGTATGTTTTGGGAGCTTTCTAACTTGTCCTGTACTTAGGTTGAAGTGTAATTAATTGTTGTCAACTATAACACATTGTGTTATAGAATATTAGAACTTCTTCTCATCTCCAAAAGAAGCTTCAGAAATTGCTTTTACATGTACAAAAAAAGGAGGTGGATCCAGAGATGGATGAAGTGAGGAGAGAGGGAAGGAAAAGAGGGTAAAAATAGAAATTGTTTTCACGATATGTTGAAAGTTAAATTTCAAAGAAGTAACATTAGCAGGGCATGGTGGCACATGCCTGTATTCCCAGCACTTGGGAGGCTGATGCAGAAAGATCACAAGATTCAAGGGCAGCCTGCATGATATACCAAATACAAGGCCAGTTTTGACCACATAGCAAGTTGCTGTCTAAAAACAAAGCAAAACAAAACAAAACACACAAAGTTTATCTTGTAGGATACAGAAAGTCTTAGTGGTATATGATATGTTGAATTTGGTATTTGGTAAATCTCAACTCATGCTCACAAATAGGGTAACCACTACCCACATGTGGCTTTTTTACTTTCTGTTTTTGTTGAGGCAGGATCTTGCTTAATTCCTTGAACTCACTATGTAGCCCAGGCTGGCTTTGAACTTGTGGCAAGCCTCTTGCCTCAGCCTCCTAAGTGCTGGGATTACAAGTGTGGGCCACCAGGCCAGGATGCACATGTGGCTTTTAAAATTTCATTAAAGTATGTAGGCATGTTAGAACATGCCTGTAATCATCATTCTATATCTATCTATCTATCTATCTATGTATCTGTCATATATATATATATATATATATATATATATATATACATATATATATATATTATTAGCATATTGTTCTAACTTCCCCACAGGGTCCCTCAATTTTTAACTATATGTCCTTCATTCTTTGCAGCCCCACAAGTAACCTCTCAAACACCCTCTCCTCTAGTCCTCCACTCAAGAAATAAAATAATACCAACAAAATCCTCTTTTTCTCTTTCATTTGCTATTATATCTTTTTAAAAATTTCCTTCTTTCTGAAAAATTCTCTTCCTTTTTCCTTCTCTCACTCTCTACCTCCCAGCCTATTGGTCGTAAGTACTGCATAATAGTCTTTCTGGGTCACTGATAAAAAGGGTAAATTTGTTGAAACGAGTTTTCTATTACACGACTGATGCACGGCTGGCTCTGTAGATGCTGATATAATTGGTAGTGGGTCACTCCTCGCAGTGCAGTAACTTCGGTTGTTTTTATTATTTCAGTAGGTTGAAGAGGTGTAAATCTCAAAACAAAACAAATCCAAGAACACATTACAAGGAAATATATGCTAGCGAAATGGATTTTTATGGTAGTGACAGAGTTTTTCTACCCTTACTGATTCTCAGCCCTCAACACAAAAGAGTAGAAGCATGAGAAAAGAAGGCAACAGGATGTCTCCAAAAACTCTTAACTCCCCAAATGCTGACCTCATAGGCATGGAAGTGGAGGAAGGAAGAAGCCAAGTGGTTAAAACGTTTGAAGGGATCAAAGAAGCAGCAAAAAGATCCATAAGATGTTCAGGGAGTTCAAAGAACATGTAGATAAACAGATGAAGGGCCAAAATGATAAAATGTTCAATGATGTTAAGACACAAATAAAAAGCTGATT
Source organism: Erethizon dorsatum (assembly GCA_028451465.1). Taxonomy (NCBI): domain Eukaryota; kingdom Metazoa; phylum Chordata; class Mammalia; order Rodentia; family Erethizontidae; genus Erethizon; species Erethizon dorsatum. The sequence goes on along the minus strand of CM051834.1, from coordinate 108,885,199 downwards.
GAATTAAACAGGATGACACAAGATATAAAGGACCATTTCAGTAATGAATTAAGACTATGAAAAAAAATCAATCAGAAATCCATAATATAAAAAATTTCACTGAAAGTGTGCATAGCTAAAACGACATTGTGTCAGGACTTGAAGACAAGGTTGATGTAGTAGATCACGTACTCAGTGATACCCTAAAAACAGCAGGACGCTATGGAAACTGGATGTAACCTCTTCTAGATGTCAAAAAAAAATCCCATAAGAATAATAGGAGTTAAGGAAAGGTTAGAAGTCAACACAAAATGCATAAAAATTTACCCACCCAAATCATCAAAATTTTGACAAGTCTAGGAAAAAGATTCAATTCATGCTTCGAGAATAGACTCCCAAATAATCAGGTCCAGAAAAGTACTTCTCCATGAGGTATCATAGTTAAAATCCCAGAATTTAAGCACAAAGAGGAACCATGAAAGCTGATAGGGAAAAAAATCAAGTAACTTATAATGGAAAGCTTAACAGAATAACAGCAGATTTCTCATTATAAACCTTAAAATTCAGAGGCGCTTAAAACAAAGTTTTTGAGCCTTAAAAGAAAATAACTTTCAACCCAGATATATTCTACACAACTATTTTTCAAAATTGGTGAAGAAATAAAGACTTTCCATAACAAAGAACACATGGGAAATTCATGACCGTCTGTGGTGGATTGACAACTGGTGGTCAACTTGTAACACCCAGCTGAACTGAATCAGTGTGGTGCCTGGTGTGGAGGGCCCACCTGAGGACTGTTGCCAACAACATAAAAAGGAGAACTGGAGAGGAAGAGTTGGTGCTGTTGGTTCTCCTTGAGGAGCTTGTCACGCTGACTTTCCTGATAGGAACTTGGCTGTTCTCATCGTTGGAGGAGCTCGGGACCTCATTGTCGCTGAGGATGGCTGTGGTGACTTTTGGGGGAGCTCTGGTCCTTACTCTGAGCGTCGCTTCCTGGCTCCGGGATAGATCCCTCAGCCTGCTGGCACAGATCATCCCACTGGTGCAGACTTTCTAGCTTCCACCGCTGACCTTTGGGCCTTCCCAGTGCAGATCCGTGAAATATCCTTGCATGAGACATTGTTGTGGGCTCTGGGCCTCTGGTGGACTCGTGGAGGCATTGCCATGGGCTCTAGGTCTTCAGCTGGGCTCATGCAGGACACTGCTGTAGAATCCAAGCCTTCAGCTGGATTCTTTGGGTCTTTAGTATGTGGACAGATTTCCTGCACTCTTTTGTATATGACTCTTTGGGTGACTATTACAAAATAACTCTATAAATTATGTGTCCTGTATTGTATTGTTTCCCTTGCAAACCGTGACTGCAACACCGTCAAACCAGCAATGCAAAGTATTTAAAAGAATCTCTGATAGAGAGAATAAGGTTAACGTTACCGAGGAGCTCAAAGAAGAGACTACATCCAACTGCGTGAGCAGTTAAACAAACAGGAAAAAAATACAGGAATCAGCAACATAAAAAAGATGCAAGGACAGGATTCAGTCAATACCTTTTAGTAATAACTCACTGTAAATAGTCTTTAAAAGACAGAGATTGCTGGATTGAATAAAAAGAAAAATTAAAAACAAAACAAAACAAAAAAACCAAAGCCCATATTTTCTACAAGAGGCACATGACATCTACAAAGAAGTACATAGACTGAAAGTGAAAGGATGAAAAGCAACACTCCATGCAACTTGAACCTAAAACAAGCAGGGATAGTAATTCTTTTTTTTCAGACAAAGTGGACTTCAACCCAAAAATGATCAGACAAGACAAATAAGGTCATCACACCTTGGTAAAAGGAGCAATGGAGCAGGAAGAGAAAACAATTGTAAATGTATATGCACTAAATTTCTGGCACCAAATTTCATAAAATAAATATCACTGGATATGAAAGTCAGAGAGATATCACACAGTCATAGTGGGGGACTGCAATAGCTCACTCTCATAAATGGAGGAGTCAACCATAAAAAAATCAACTAATAACTATCAGAGTCGAACCACACCATTGAACAAATGGACTTAACGTGTATCTATAGAGTATTTCATCTGACAACAACAGAATACACATTTTTCTCAGCAGTACGTGGATCTTTCTCCAAAATAGTTTTATGCCATAAAGCTTGCTTAAATAAATACAAAAGAATTGAATTAATTTTCTGCATGCTATTGGATCATAGCATACTGAAACCAGAAATCAATAGCAAAAGAAATCATAGAAACTATGCAAACACATTGAAATTATATAATATGCTTTTGAATAATTACAGTCACAGAATACAATAATGAAGAAATTAAAAGAGTTCCTAGAATGGAAATAATGGAAATACAACGTATTAGAGACTATGGGACATAACGAAAGCAATCCTAAGAGAGAAGTTTAAAGTTGAGAATGTCCACATAAAAAAATAGAGGTGAGCTCAAATAAATAGCCTAATGATGATCCTTAAGGAAAACAAGAACAGAAAGAAGTAAAAAGCTTGTAAAAGGCCATTGTTTGTTTATCTTTTTTTTCTCTCTCTTTTTTTTTTATGTGGGTACCGGGAGTCGACCTCAGGACCTCGCGCTTGCCAGGCAGGCGCTTATGCCACTGAGCTATATCACCAGCCCTATCTTTATTCTCTTTAAAAAAAAATTGTAAAAGGAAAGAGATTATAATGAATACACAAATTAATGTAATTGAGACTAAAAACAATACGGAGATCAATGAATCAGAGTTACTTCTTTTATTTCATTTTATGTACAGTATTTTACTTGCCTGTTATAATAATTCTATGGGGATACTTATAGTTATTCCCATAACCCACACAAATAAACAAGCTTAAAGAAATAAAATAACTTGGGCCAGTGAGATGGCTCAGCGGCGTAAGCACCTGCCGGGCAAGCGCGAGGGCCCAAGTTTGACTCCTGGAACCCACATACGAAGAAAGGGCCGGTGATATTGCTCAGTGGCACGGGCGCCTGCTGGTGCACAAGGTCCTGAGGTCGACCCCTGGTACCCACACACACACACAAAAACAAAACAAAACAAAACAAAACTTCCCCGTGATGACACAGCTGTTCAGAAAGGGGATTTGAATTGAGACAAGTTTTTTTCTTAAAGAGTTATTTCTTTGATAGGATAAACACAATTAGCAAACCCATAGCCAAACTTACTAAAAGAAGGAAAGAAAAGGTTCATATAGCTGAATGTGGTGGCTCACACCTGTAATTCCAGCACTCAGAAGGCTGAGGCAGGAGGAATCCTGCAAGCTCAAGGGCAGCCTGGGCTTCATAGTGAGTTCGAGGTCAGGATGAACTACATAGTGAGACCCTGTCTCAAAAAAAAAAAAAAAAAAATTCGGGGCCGGTGAGATGGCTCAGCGGCCTACGCGTCTGCCTGGCAGCGCGAGGGCCCGAGTTCGACTCCCGGAACCCACATACGAAAAAGGGGCCGGTGATATCGCTCAGCGGCACGGGCGCCTGCTGGCGCACAAGGTCCTGAGGTCGACCCCCGGTACCCACAAAAAAAAATTCATATTAATGCACCAATGAAAAAAGTGAAATCCCATTGAGCACAGCTGAAATCCAGAAGATTATCTGAAAATATTACAAAAACTTATAAATTGGGAACCTAGAGGAAATTTTAAGACACATGAATTACTGAAACTGAATCCAGAAGACATGAAAACTCTGAGCAGACCAATAAGAGGCAATGAAATGGAGGCAGTATTAAAACCCTACCAACGAGAAAAGCCAAGGACCTGATGGAGTCACCACTGAATTTTACTAGAACTCCAGAGAAGAAATAACATCAGCATTCCTCAAATTCTTCCATGAAATTGAAAAGGAAAGAGCACTGCCACACTCGTTCCTTGAATATATCATTACCTTGATACTACGACTAGACAAGGACTCAACAAAAAAGGAAAACTGCAGGCCAGTTTCCTTAATGAACTTAGATGTGAAAATCTTGAACATTATACTTGTAAACAGAATGCAACAAATCATTAAAAATACGCATCGTGAACAAATAGTCTTAATCTGAGGGATGCAGGAATGGTTCAACATACATGAATAAATAAACGTAGCACAACATAAAACAGAAGGATAAAAAAATCATGTGACCATCTCAACAGATGCAGAAAGTCTTTGACAAAATCAACATCCATTCATGAGAAAAGACTGGGTGCATATAGGTATAGAAGGACCCTGTCTCACACTGATAAAAGCCATTGTGTCAAATCCACAGTGAACATCATAATAAGTGGGTAAAAGCTGAAAGTGTTTCCTCTAAAATCAGGAACAAGGCAGCTGGTATACTCTCATGATTCTTGTTCAATATAGTACCCAAATCTTTACGCAGAGAAATAAGGCAGGAGAAAGAAGTAAAAGGGATTTGAAAAAAAAAAAAGAGCTTAAAGTGTTATTTGCAAATGACATATTCCCTTATATAGAAGATCCAAAATACTCCACCAGAGGACTTTTAGAACTAACAAATAAGTTCAGCAAAATGGCAGGATACAGAATAAATACACAAAATCCAGTAAAATCTCTATGTACCAACAATGAACCCACTGAGAAAAAGAAAAATCAGTAAAACAATCCCCTTTATGGTAGCTTCCAAATAATTAAATATCTTGGAATTAACCTAACCAAGGAAGTGAAGGACCTGTGTAATAAAAACTGCATTGCTGGGCCGGTGAGATGGCTCAGCGGCGTAAGTGCCTGCCTTGCAAGCGCGACGGCCCGAGTTCGACTCCCGGATCCCACATACAAAAAAGGGGCCGGTGATATTGCTCAGCGGCACGGGCGCCTACTGGCGCGAGGTCCTGAGGTCGACCCCCCGGTACCCACAAAAAAAAAAAAAAAAAAAAAAAAAAAACTGCATTGCTTTAAAAAAAGTGATTGCAAAAGACACTGGAAAATGGAAAGACATTCCCTATTTTTTTTTTTTTTTTGTGGGTACCGGGGAGTCGACCTCAGGACCTCGTGCGCCAGCAGGCGCCCGTGCTGCTGAGCGATATCACCAGCCCCTTTTTCGTATGTGGGTTCTGGGAGTCGAACTCGGGCCCTCGTGCTTGCCAGGCAGGCGCTTAAGCCGCTGAGCCATCTCACTGGCCCACATTCCCTATTTTTGGATAGGCAGGTCAGTATTGTCAAAATGGCCACATTAACCAAAAATGATACACATTTACTGTGAATACAATCAAAATGTGATCCACATTTTTCACAAAACTAGAAAAAACAATTGTGAAATTTATATGGAACCAGAAGAGATCCAGAATGGCAAAGGCAAACCTGGGTAACAAGAGCAAAGCAGAAGACATAACAATCCAGAAGTTTAAGCTATACTGCAAAACTGTAGTAATAAAAACAGCATGGTACTTGCCCCCAAATAAATATGTTGACCAGTGGAATAGAATAGAGGATTTAGAAACAACCCATACACATCAAGCCATCAAATTCTTGTTTTTTTGTTTTTGTTTTTGTTTTTTGTAGGCACCGGGGGTCGACCTCAGGACCTCGCACGCCAGCAGGCGCCTGTGCCACTGAGTGATATCACCAGCCCTTTTATTGTATGTGGGTTCTGGGAGTTGAACTTGGGCCCTCGCGCTTGCCAGGCAGGTGCTTGTGCCGCTGAGCCCTCTCACCAGCAAGCCATCAAATTCTTGACAAAGGGCCTACGACATAAGCTGGAACAAAGACAGTTTCTTTAATAAATGGTCCTGGAAAAGCTGGGTATCCATGTGCAGAAGAATGAGTTTAGAACCACTTCTCTCACCCTGTGCTACAAAACAAATCAAAATGGGTCGAAGACCTAGATAAAAAAACAGAAACACTGAATCTGCTCGAAGAAAAAAATGTAAAACTTTTGAACACAAGATGCAGGCACAGACTTTCTGAACAAAACCCTGAACTACATTAGATATAATACGAAGAATTGACAAACAGCATTCTAGAAAATGAAAAATCTTCCACACAGGAAAGGGAATAACCAAGAGGGAAGAGACAGCCTACGAGAGTACAAGCATACCTATGTTTACAGCAGCACAAACTCACAATACTTAAATTATGGAAGCAGTCTAGGTGCCCTTTGAATGGATGTAATGATAAAGAAGGTGTAGTATATATGCATAATTAAGTTTACTCTGACAGAATAAGGGTAACTTTGAGCAATTGGTAGGAAATTGGATGGATCCTGAGACCATAATGTTAAATGAAAGAAATCAGATGTGGAAGGTTAAACGGTATTTTTTTGTGTATTTTTTTTGTTGTTGTTGGATGATTAAATATTGTATGGCTTCTCTTATATGAGAAATCAGTAATATAGATAAATCGAAGAACATAACAACAGAGAATTGGTAGGAAACAGGGAGGTACACTTTTTGGGGATGGGGAAGGGGACCTGGAGATCGGGGTAGAGAGGAAAGGAGATTAAACATGACCAAGATACTTATATATGTGGCAAATTCCCCAGAACAAATGTAATTATTATGTTTTGCAAACATATACTAATAAAAAATAAAGAAGGTAAATTTAGGTGATGGGGCTAAAGTGTTTTCATTTTCTTGTCTGCCTGATTGCTTGCTTGTCTTCCTTCCTTCCTTCCCTCCCTCTTTCCTTCCTTTCTCCCTTCCTTCTTCCTTTTCTTCTGCCTTTTATTTTTGCCCCTGTAATTTTCTTTTTTTTTGCCTCTGTAATTTTAAAACAAAAATTTATTCTTAAATACATAACAAGGTTCGCGACAATACTTCATTCTTGCTACAGGTAGCACAAGATGGCAGATAATTCAGATATTTACACGGGAATAGAATTAAGGGTCACCCTCATCTCAGGCAGGATGAGCTGCTTACTTTTGCCATGTTTCTTAACTCTGCCTGTGGCCAGGTCCCTTCCCTGTGGCCAGAGCTTTGAGCTCTTGGAGTTTCTTCAGTTCCTCTTGCAGTTTGTACTTGAAAGCCTTACATTACTCATCCATCTCCCTGACCTGCTTCTTGTGCATTCTCAGGGCCTTCATTTTACCAATTTTGTGGCCAGACATGGCACTTGCTACATTTTCCTCAGGGCCTGCACCTCAACTTTTGGACTTCTTAAATCAATAAAAATGTGGCATCTAATTTATAGTTACATTGTATCCATTTGTCTATGTAACTTTACATCTATCTATCCACCAGTACCTACATCTACATCTAGAAGAAGTTCTGGCACTTACTAATTCCTTGGGGGAAAAATTACCTGTCTGCTATTCCTTCCTCCACCTTTGTCCACAGCCATTGATAACTCAGGGGCAGAGAGCAGTCGCAACTAAATTCTGAAGAGCTACAGGGCCTTTGTAACTTTCAGTCTCCCCTCCTCCATTTCACTTTAAGAAATTCAGAAATAGGGCCAGTGAGGTGGCTCAGCAGTATAAGCGCCTGCCTGGCAAGCGTGAGGTCCTGAGTTTGACTCCAGGTACCCACATTAAAAAAAAAAAAAAAAAAAAAAAAGACTTGCTCAGCATGTGCAGCATCCAGGAGTCCTCAGAACTGCAGAAAGAAAAAAAAAAAATTCCAACTCCCCGAAGTCTTATCTAAACATGGATCCTCAGAGAGCCACTAAAAACAAACCTTCTGTACTTTTACTACAAGGCTAGAAAAACATTGTTTTAGGAATGGGAAATTGAAGACTAAGATAAATTCAGGAACCAAAAGTTTTTCTCTTGATGGTAAAAATTCAGTTATTTGGCTAAGAGAGGGATAATAACTTTAGGCAAGAAGTCCGACGGTGTCACTGAAAGATCAAGAATCCCTGAGTTGACCCCGAACATCAGACACCTTTACCTACTGATAGAATTCAGGAAGAATCTGTGTGAAGCGGATATCCACTTACCTAATTTCTGTCATGGGGACAGGTATCTGAAAGACAGATGACATGGTAAACTATTTTTTTTCTCCACTTAAATATATTGGGCCGGTGAGATGGCTCAGCGGCGTAAGCGCCTGCCTTGCAAGCGCGAGGGCCCGAGTTCGACTCCCGGATCCCACATACGAAAAAGGGGCCGGTGATATCGCTCAGCGGCACGGGCGCCTGCTGGCGCGCGAGGTCCTGAGGTCGACCCCCCGGTACCCACAAAAAAAAAACAAAAAACAAAAAACAAACAAAAAAAAAAACTTAAATATACCACGCATTGTAGGATCAGTTTATGTTTTAACATCATATTTTCTTATTGCGTGAACAATACACTAAAAGAAAGGTGGTAGCTTACCTGTTCCAGTGATTTTCATAAGATTTTTCTCTGGAATTTTCATTTCTTTTATTGTTTCTTGGAAATGCCTATAGTCATCAGGGGTCAGATGATGGTCTGGGGCTGGGGCTTGAGTTAGGAGACAAAATTCCATATGGTTATTTAGTAGAGATGAAACAGAATGTTGATTTCAAGAGAAAGGCCGCACTCTCTTAAAATAGAGAAAGCAGTGCATGTTCGAGCAATTTAGGGGTGTGGCGGCCTGCTCCGCATTTTCCATTTTGATTTCCAGAAACCTGCAAGGTGCTTTTCTATGGGGCTCTGAATTCCAGCTCCATGTTCTGAGGAAAGGGAAAGGTGCCACCACTCAGGGACATGGAGGACCTCAGCACGGGCCTCAGTCCCTCTCCTCATCTCCTGCGGCAAATCCCCAGTAACCGATCCCTGAGTCTTTGCCCCTAGCTGGAAAGGACAAGTTGGACATTTACCAGGGGCATGGTCAGCTCCAGGAGGAAATGTTACAGTTTATGGATGATATTACCTGTGGTAGCAATTCTTTCTCAGTTTTTCAAAAATCTGAACCTTACTACTGGGAACACTAAAAAGAATACCTCATATGTCCTGCGGGAAATTTGGGGTTTGAAAAGCATTTGCATATCCAGCAACCCCACTACCAGGTACACATCCAAAGGTGAGGAAATCAGGATGTTGAGGAGAAGTCTGCACTTCCGTGTTTATGGTGGCGCCATTCACAATAGGCACAAGATAGATGTAACTGAAACGTTCATGAGCGGATAGATGGATGGATAAACAGAATGCGTTTTTCAATAAAATGGAGCATTGGCTGGGTGTGGTGGCGCACGCCTGTAATCCCAGCATTCGGGAGGCTGAGGCAGGAGGATTGCCGCAAGTTCGAGGCCAGCCTGGGCTACACAGTGAGGCTCTTACTTAAAAAAAAAAAAAAAAAAGAGTATCTTTCAGTGGTAAAATAGTGAAGTATTGCTACATGCTACCACATGGATAAACCTTGATAATATTTTGCCAAATGAAAGAAGCCAGAAACACAAGGCCACTTATTGTATGATTCTCTATGCAATGTCCGGAATAAGCCAACCTATGGAGACAAAGCACGTTAGTGTTTGCCAGACTCTGAGGGAGGGACAGTGGGGGGTGTGCGCGCGTAACGGGCAGGGCGTCTCTTTCGCGGTGATGTAAACGTTCTGGAAATGGCTGAAGTTGGTGGTTAGACAATACTGTGAATGACTAAAAGTTGCTGACTTGTACACTTTTTTTTTTTTTTTTGTGGGTACCAGGGGTCGACCCCAGGACCTCGCACGCCAGCAGGCGCCCGTGCCGCTGAGCGATATCACCGGCCCCTTTTTTCGTATGTGGGTTCCGGGAGTCGAACTCGGGCCCTCGCGCTTGCCAGGCAGGCGCTTATGCCACTTAGCTCTATTGCCGGCCCAAAACAGTAACTTTTATGTTGTGTATATTTTACAATTAACCTGCCTGGGTGACTCACTGAGGAAACAAGTTCGAGAACCATTCAATTTGAGGATTAATTTACTCTTTACTCTGCTGTGGAGATCCGAAGAAATGTCAAATTCTTGTTTGAGATAATTGTGATGGCTCCCATAGCTACATAGTTACTAGCTGCATAGTTACCAGCTACATAGTTACTAGACAATAGAAAAATACCATTGAGGAAGTGTATCTAAACTGCATACCAAAAGTGGACAAAAACCTTGCTGTTCTATTCTTTTGTAATAGCTAGGTACCTTTGTAAGTTCCTTATGCAAAAGCCAATGTACTGTAACCATTATTCACTGTTCCGAGAATAGTTGATTTCTGTTTCAATCAGGATGTGGTTTTTGCTTTAAATTCTGTGTGTTAAACAGACCCGCACTGATCTGTGATCTCCCTGCGTGGGTTTGCAGATCAGTCGCCAGCTCAATAAAGGCTCATCAAACGTCTCGCTTGGCTGCCTGGCTTTCTATTAGGAGTTTGAACCCGTAACAATAATCATTACCACTGGCTGGAGTCAATGAGTCTACCGTATCATGTCATTTTCAGTGATTCTAAACTTCCTTTCGAACATTTATTTTTAAATTTGCATAAAATGAAATTCACCCTTCTCAGCATGAATTCTGCAAGTTCTGACAAACACATGCTTTCCCACTTACCACCATAGGAAGACACGGAAAATGGACGTGTGGATTCCATCCCTGCCCGATTCCCATGAGCTGCCCCTGTGGTCGTACATCCCCCGGCCTGAACCCTTTTCTCTCCCCAGGGTTTTGTCTTCTCCAGAACAGCAGATGAGTGGAATCACCCCATTGTAGCTTTCGTGCCTCTGCTGTCTTTCTTTCCTTTAGTGTGATGCACTGAGTTTCTCCCCGCGAGGGAGCGCCCAGTGGTACACTCCTGTGTAACATTTTACCTCGTGAGTGGAGAAGATGTTGCTTACCCACCCAGCTGTTAAAGGTTACTTAAGTAGTTTCCAGTTTTTGTGGTTAACAAATAGAGGTGTCATAGACATCCATGGGCAGATGTGTGAAATGCCTTTTTATTTGTTTAGGGTAACAACCTAAAAGTGAAATTACAGGTCATATGAACCACTTAGAGAAATCTCCTGCCCAGTACATACTTCCCTAAGTTAAGTTGCTTCATTAGACAAGGATTATGCAGGGTAGGAGGATAGAAAGATTTATTTCCCTGAATACCAAAATCTGAAGGAATATAGGTTCCTTTCCGAGCAGTTTTGTGTTTCATTCAAGATGTCTGGACAGAGTAAATATAGGACAGTGTTCTCAGTTTTTTCCATCAGGCTTGATAATAGCAGGTTTGAGAAGGACCCATTAATCCCGCCTCCTTACCCCAAATGGCTTGGCTGTCATACCTACCTAGGGCCAAAAGCATGTAAGTCACTTTACCATCCTCATTTATGTTGGCTAGGTAAATTACATTTGCTTTCCTGAAGCCTCCTTTCATATGGAAGTAGCTTTTCCCTGAGACTGTGAGAGAAAAAGAGAAAATCTTGTCTTAGTGCTGCTAGTTATGTGTTTGTGATGTTAAAAAAATCCTCACTGATTTTTTTTTTTTTTTTTTTGACACCGGGAATCAAACTCATGACCTCACGCTTGCCAGGCAGGGGCTGTGCCGCTGAGCTCTATCCCCGGCCTCCCTCACTGATCTTTTATTATGTGACAGACAGGGATTCCCACAGCAGTGCAGACATCTGCCTTCCACACATGAGCAATCTTTGGAAGTCATTTCGTGGCAGAATGAAGAAAAGAAGTGTTTCCTGAGGAAGAGAAGGAGGCTGCCTAGGGGAGGACAGTAATGGTGTCTCCAAATTGATATTGGAGAAGAGCAGGTACCCTGAAGTGAGGGTGAAAGACGAAGTCTGATACGAGAAGATAAATGAAAAGAGGACCCAGCTGAACTAAAATCCAGTCCTTAAGGAGTGTGTGAGGGAAAACTGGACCACTCTTGTATTATGGCCACTCCCTCCCCATACCCGCAGAAATGACATCTTGGGAGAGGATCAGACTGAAGGAAGGAGTTGGCCCTTCAGTGTTGGCTTGGTTTATGGAACAGACCTCCCTCCCCAGCACGAAGAGTGAGGCACATACAAGGTGGGGATTCAGAGAAGTCAAAAGCAGGTCAATGGAGAGGGACAAAATGGCGCCCACTGGGAAGGACTGAGACAGCCCGAAGTCCTGCCCATCACTCTGTGCTGGCAAAGGGGGCTCTCTACCAAGCCTGGGGGCAGCCCTCGGCACCACAGATACGACTGCGACAGGTAGACGTCTGTAAGCAGAGCGGCAGTGAACAATGCCTGGGCCAGAGGTCTTCTGGGCATCTATCAGGCAAGAAAGGGCTGTGCGGGAAAGACACAGAGACAACCACGAAAGCTGCCAGGCTCCGAAGGAAGTGACAGTGTGTGAGGTCTCCAGCAGAAGGTGACAGAGGACTGGGAGACTGGGATTTGGGCAAACTGCACCACATTTTCTTCCTCCCAGATATACTGAGGCAATTGGATCCACAGATGCCTTTGGTGGGTCACATTTGGAGCGCGGCTGGCAACCAGGACACAAGTCTGGGGGAGGGACGGCCCTCACTGCTTGGGGCAGGCAGTGACGTCCCTGGGACGCTGTGCGGCTGCTCATAACCAGACTGTGACCCCAGCGCCGAGGGAGCCAGGCGGATGCTCTGGATCAGTGCTGAAACACCTGTGCAAAGGCTTTTATTTTTATTTCTATTTTTATTTTGGTTGTTGTAGTTGCTGTTTCTTTGATTGTTTGAATTGGGTCCCCTTGGCTTTTATTTCTTTTTTTCATTTTTCTTTTTATATTTAAGTTTTTCTTCTGGTTTTTGCTTCCTCATAGGTAATGCTTTATTATTCTACTATATTCTTTAAGGTTCTTCCCCTTGACCTACTCCTTCTTCTAGTGATTCCTTTTATCTTTTGACTTTCTTTCCTCCCTATTCTTTTTTCTCCTTTCTTCCTCATTTTCTTGCCTCCTTGCCTTTCTCCTCTTCCTCTCCACATGTTTAGTGTCATATATAACAGGGCCTGTATATGCGCATTAGAGAGTAAGAATTAATGAGTGCTGTCACTTAAACAGTACAATCCAAGGGCGTGTCAGAGTAGTCTTTAACAAAACTGGGCTTGGAGGATCCAAACAGAACTGTTCTGATGCACTAATAGCATTTGATGATTTCATAGCCTCCCTCAATCTCTAAATACATTTCACCAATCTGTACCTCCTCCCACATTCACAAATACTCTCTTCACACCCCCGTCACTAGCCCTTTAACCCATGTCTAAAAATAATTCAGAGTCCAACCTCCTATTTTTTACTTAATGATATTTTTAACTCCCTGTGTTCCCACTGACATAACCCATTCCTTTCTCCTTCCTCTCTCCTTCCCCCTACCCTCCACACCCCAGATGAACCACAAATAGCAGTGTAATTCAGTTTGCAAGGGGTATTGACAAAAGGGTGAAAGCTTTCAGAACAAGTTTTAATACTTGTGACTGATGTACGGTTAGAACTATTGACGCTGTGATAAGCAGCAGAAATTCTCTCCTTACAGCACAGTGATGGGGTCCAACCGAATTAAGTTGAGAGGTTGATATTGCTAACAATACCTCTTGACCAGTAACGTCAAGACAAATCACTGAAAAACGGAAACAGACCGAAGGGATCTTTGTATCAATACAAAATTCTTTTCACTCTATTTGACTTCAAACCTCATCACACACACACACGCACACACACAGAACATGAAAAAAGAAGGCAATAAAATGCCTCCAAAGACAGCTAACTCTTCCTAAGCAGATCCAAGCAGCACTGATGGGGAGGAAAACAAACACCAGACAGCCAAGCTGCATGTAATGATTAAAGAGGAAACAAAGAGACTCAGGGAGCTCAATGAGGATACATCCCAAAAGGTAATGGAAATGTCAGACTAACCGACCAGTGTAGGATTGGAAGAAACAAAAAATTGGAAGAGTTCGCCAAAAGTTTTCAAAACAGTAGTGACAAATTTACCAAAGAATAGACTCAATGAAAAGTAGCTAAACAGAAATCCCAGAGGTAAAGAATTCTACTGAATTCATACACATCAGAATTGACCAGTGTGAAGAAAGGGTTTTGGAAATCAAGAACAAAATGGGTCACATGATGATATACTCAGAGAAACCTTAAAAATGGTAAGAGAATAAGAAAAATTCACCCAACAGCTACTAGGCGACACTAAGAAGACTAACCCAAGGCTAAGCGGAATTTGAAAGAAATTAGAGGACAACACATGTGGAATAAGAAATCTGTTTACAGAAATAATAGGAGAAAACTTTCCAAATATGGGGTAATAAATAAATATGCAGATAAGAAAGGGATATAACACTCCAAATAGTCATGATCAAAAAAGTACTTCTCCACAACACGTCGCAGTGAAAATCCCAGAGATCCAACACAAGGATAGGCTCTTTTTTTATTTTTATTTTTATTTTTGTGTCTTTTTGAGACAGGATTTCATTATGTAGTTCAGGCTGGCCTTGAACTCACTTTGTAGCCCAGGCTGACTTCAAACTCACAGCGATCCTCCTGCCTCAGCCTCCTGAGTTCTGGGATTACAGGTGTGCACCACCACACTGGGCTCTAAGGATAGACTCTTAAAAACTGTTAGAGATAATCACCAAATGACTTATAAAGGCAGACCAATGAGAATTACAGCAGATTCCTCAACACAGAACATTAAGGCTAAGAGAGCTCGGGGTGAAGTGTTTCAACCCCTAAAAAAAAATGACTTTTAATGCAGACTAATATACCCTGCAAAACTATCTTTTAAACCCAGTGGAGAAATAAGGACATTCTATGACAAAGAACAGCTTAAGAAATTCATGAACACCAAAGAAGCACTCCAAAAAATACTCAAGAATATGCTAGACAGAGACAACAAACCCACGAAAGTAAAAAAAGTCAGATGGAATGAATATGTCAAGCAAGGCAAGTAGCTATGCAAAACGGGAAAAATAAGTCAACAACAGAAAAAAGAGTGCAATTAGAGGAATAAGTCAATTCATTTCAGTAATAACTCTCAATGTAAGTGGCTTCAACTGCCCAATTAAAAGACATCGTTTATTAGACAGGATCAAAAAACAAAAACCCAGCAGTCTTTGCCTTCAAGCCACTTGTCTAATCCAAAAAGGAATTTACTGACTAAAAGTCAAAGGATGGACAGCAATATCTCATGCACCAGGACCCCTAAAAACAAGCATGGGTAGCAGTTTTATTCTCAAAGCAAACTTCAATCTAAAACTGATAAGAGGTGAAGAAGGTCATTACAAATTAGTTAAGAGAACAGTTCAACAGGAAGAGATAACAATTGTAAATATACATGCACTCGGTATCAGTGCACCTAACTTCATGAGACAAACACTGTTGGGCATAAAACAACAAATAAACACTAACACTTTAATAGTGCGGGACCTGAATATCCCAGTTTCACAGACTGGTCAAATAAACAAAAAATTAACAAGGAATATCAGAGGAAAACTACACCTTCAAACAAATGGGCTTACTAGACATCTACAGAGTGTTACACCCTACTGCAACAGAATACGCATTCTTCTCCACAGCACATGGAACTTTTTTCCAAAATCACCCCCACACTAGGCCATAAAGCCTGCTTAAATAATACAAAAGAATCAAAATCATCCCATGTACACCATCAGATCATAGCACAGTAAATTTAGAATTCAATAACAAAAGAAAGTACACAAATTTTACAAACACACTCCTGAAAACTCAATGGGACACAGAAGAAATCAAGGGTGAAATAAAACATTTCCTAGAATTAAATAATGTAGTATAACATACCAGAACTTTGATTCACAATGAAAATGGACCTGAGAACGAAGTTTATTGTAGTCAATGCTCACATCACAAAAACAAAGTGAGCACCCCAAAATAGCCTAGTTGCGCACCTCAAGATACTAGAAAAACAAGAAGAGTCCCAACCCAAACTTAGTATAAAGACAGAGATCATAAAGATCAGAACGGAAGTTAATGAAATTGAGACTGAAAAAAAAATGAATGAATGAATGACTGCATGCAAAGAATGAATGAATTGAAAGGCTGGTTCTTTGAAAGAATAAACAAAATGGACAAACTACTACCCAAGTGTTATTGTTTGTGTCTAGATGTCCCCCCAAGCCTCATGCGGTCATAGAGTTTTTTCAGAGGTGGCTGAATCAAGTGTGTGATTGATTTGCAGTGCAATGCTGGGATTAAGGGTGCTGGAATTAAAGGTGGGTGATTGCTGGATCAGTCCACTGGTTGGATCGGCACTGTCCTAATCCCAGTAGATTGGGTACTATATAAAGGACAGAAAGAGGCTTGTCTTTCTCTCTCTCTCTTGCTGCTTTTACTGTCTTCCATTGTCTCAGCCACCATGAACTGTTGTCCCTCTGCCATGTGCCACCCTGCCTTGGACCCAGCCAATTATGGATTGAAATTTGCACAAACTGTGAGCTAAATAAACCTTTCCTCCTTTAATTTTGGGTGTCAGGTATTTTGTCTCAGCAAGGAGAGCAAAGTAACTAAGACACCAAGCTTACTAACCGAAGAAAGGAAAAAGACCCACATGAATGCAAGTAGAAATGAAAAAGTGAAATCACAACACATATTGCCAAAATCCAGGAGGTCATAAATAACTACCATGAAAAATTGTACTCCAACAAATTGGAGAATGTTGAAGAAAGGGACAGATTCCTAGACACATATAAATTACCAAAACTGAATGAAGAAGAAATAAAACTCTGAGCAATCAAATAAAAGGCAATGAAACTGAGGCAGTAATAAAAAACTTGCCAACTAAGAAAAGCCCGGGACCCAATGGATTCACCACTGAAATCTACAAGAACTTCAGCGAGGATATAATGCCAACACTCTTCAAAGTCTTAAATGAAATTGAAAGGGAAGGAGTACTTTAAACTCATTCCTGGAAGCTATCATTGTCTTGATTCCAGAAGCAGACAAGGAACCAACTAAAAAAGTGAACCACTGGTCAATCTCTTTAATGAACCTAAATGCAAAAAGTATCAATGAGATACTAGCAAAGAGAATGCAGCAAATCATCAGAAAGATCATGTACCATGACCAAGTAGGCTTCATCCCAGAGGTGCAAGGAGGGTCCAACTTATGCAAATCAATAAATATAATACATCACATAAACATGAGCCAAAACAAAAACCACATGATCATCTCAATAGATGCAGAAAAAGCTTTTGACAAAATCCAATATCCATTCATGGTTAGAAAACATGGAGAAAATGGGTATAGAAGGACTTTATCTTTGTCTGATAAAAGCCATTTATGCATACCTGCTGCCAACATCATACTGAGTGGGTAAAAGTTGAAGACAATGACATCCACTATCACTCCTTTTCAGCACAGTACTCAAAACATTAGCCAGAGGAATCAGGCAAGAGATAGAAATAAAAGGGGTATGTTTAGGAAGGAAGCAGTCAAATTATCATTGCATAAATATGATATGACCCTTTACATAGAAGACCCCCCCACAAATCCACCAAAAGACTCCTAGAATTAATAGACAATTCAGTAACATAGCCTGATGCAAAGTCAGCACACAAAATCAGCAGTGTTCCTGTACACCACTAATGAAGTCAGCGATGAAGAAATTAGGAAAATAATACTTTTCACAATAGCATCAAGAAACGTAAATACTTACAAATTAACCTAACCAAGGAATTGTAAGACCTCTCCTGTCGTGACCCGCGGAGGCTCCGACCAGCAGAGCTCCCAGGGGCAGGAACACGTAACCCGAGAGACAGTATGGGGATGATGAAAGACACACACGCAGCTTGAAGGCGAGAGAGAGAGAGAGAGAGAGAGAGAGAGAGAGAGAGAGAGAGAGTTTATTGAGGAAGTGCCATGGCTTATATATCTTTGGGGGGAAGTGGGAGGGACCGCTAACTGGCGCGGGATTGGCGCGGGCAGGGGTAGCGCATGCTCAGAAGCTGGGTCCTTCATGGCTCTCTACATATGCTCCTTTTTCTCCAAAAGAAAATATTGCCGACCATGAGTGCTTGTATGACCCTGAATGTGGCCTGTCTTAGGTCGTGGAGGTTACTGCAAGTCTTTTTTAGTTTTTACGCATTTGATTTTTCAGGCCTTACCCATCATCGAGCTGACCACTAGCATCGCCAGCGTCCCGGCGAAGAGTGGGGCTCTGTCTTAGGTGGTCCTGAGAGTGCTAGTGACTTGTGATTCCATCTTACCTGTCCTTGGCCATCATTCTATGTGCTGGGGCCTCGATATCATCATAGGGTTCGGCTTGTTTGTATTCATCAGCGTCTGCCATGGCTAGACGCTGATAAGGAACTTGGAGAGGTCTTTCCCACACAGGAGCAAGGGCCATTTTGACGGAGATGATAAGTCTCCTAAATAGGAGAGGACCAAGAGCCAAAGCGAGGACCAAGATTATAAGGGGGCCCAAGAAGGGGGCAAGGTAGGGGAGAATAGTTGAGAACCAAGTGTTGGGGAATAAGGCCTGTGTTCTGGCTATCTCTCTCTTTTTTATGGCATCTTTTAATTTATCCATAGCGTGTAAGACCACGCCAGAGGAGTCGGTATAGAAACAACATTCTTCTTTGAGGGCTGCACAAAGGCCACCTTCCTTGAGGAAAAGAAGATCCAAGCCATGCCTGTTTTGGAGAACAACTTCAGAGAGGGAGGTTAGTGATGTTTGTAGGGCGCGAATAGAGGTTTCAACATTTTTAAGGTCCTGGTCAACAGCAGAGAGTATGGTGTTATATTGGGTTTGTCTGAGGGCCAAGGACATGGAGCCAAGGGCAATTCCTGAGGCGGTACCGAGGACGAGAAGAGACACGGTGGTAGTGAGTTCACGTTTGAAGCAAAGTAAAGTCGGGCTTAGAGGTGGATCCCTAGGGTCAGGGTCAAGCGTAAAGGGGTATGTGGAAGGGTGATAGGAGACACGAGGGAGGACCGCAACGAGCACACAGAGGTCCTGTTGTTCTCTGAGGACTTTCGTAGAGAGGATGCGGGTTAGTCCTGCGTGACGGCATAGCCAATGATAGCTCTCTGTGTATAGGTAGATGTTGGATGTATTGATTGGATAGAAAGTGTGACAGGGTCCATTTTTTTTTTGATTTGTTGATGAACCATTTACACAGATGCCTTTACCCTGGATGGAAGAGAAGGGTACAAAAAGGGAGAGATTGGATTGGGAATGTCCTGTGGTGGGTTGCGTAGATGAGATAATAGAGATGTTGGAGATGGCAAAGGGATCATAGAACGGAGGAGAAGCCTGAAGGCAAAGCCAGCAGGATGGGGCAGTGAGATTAGGCTGGGAGGCATTAAGCCAAAGAGCCATAGATTGGACCATTTTAATGAGGTTGTTGGAGGAAGGGGTGAAGCGAGGAAGGGAGGGTGGTGGAAGGGTGATAGTGGTTATAGGACGAGTATGAGGGGATAAGGTGATATTGGGTGGGGGAGTATGGGGTTTGGATGGGGCCTCAGAGGCATGAGTCTTGCTAGGGGCTGTCTTTATTATGTGGAAGAAGGTCATGGGATCAATCCCTGGGGAATACAAACATAGTCCCCATGTTTTCCCCTGAAACCATGTAGGGTCATCAGGGTTGGTAATGGTAACAGTGAAATTATCGCAGGGGTCTGGGGTGCACTTGTACTTATTGCACCCTGGGCATTTAGCTTTGGCCTTTTGTTCTCCTTGGAGACACCATGTGCAACTTCTAGGGATAATTTTGATATCTGGGTCTGGAGAAGGAACTTTCCACCAATTTTCTTCAATGTTTGATTCACATCCCCATTTTGGGCAATAGGCATGAGAGGGGTCGGCACACCAGGCGCGGCCTCGGGTACCGAGGGGGCATGTATATACAGGGTGCCAAAATTCAAGATGGTCTTGGGGGAATAGGCCTGTCTGGTGACGGTATGACTTTAGCTTACAGGATAAGGTGGGTTGTCCAAGGCCCGTCCACTGGCTTAATTTTTGATGGTCTCCCCAACAACTGATTGTCCATGTGAATACATCATGGCAATGATTGGCGCTGATCAATGGGAGTATCATGAGAATATACAAGATGATTGTTGAATGCATCTGTGAAGAAAAAACATTAATCCTCAGGGCTGCCTCCCTGGGTAGGTTTGTTAAATTGTTTTACAAGGTGCTCAGGCAGCCAGCGTGCATTATGGTCAGCCTGGGAGTAGATGCAGACTGAACCTCTTCCCCATATGAGAATGGGGTCAGGACTGTTCCAGCGGTTGGTAAGGGGGTCCCTCCAAAGTGCTGTGGCAAATGAGGTGGCTGTAGAGGGGTGCCAAAAATGGTTGGCAGCAGATCGTTCATTTTGATCCAAGGAGAGAAAGTTAAGGATAAAAAGGGCATGATTGAGAGTGTTGCAGGGGGACCCCATGGTGGGGTACCAAGACACTTCTGAGAGCTTAGAGATGGTTAGCTTAAGAGTGTGGTTAGCTCTTTCAATGATGCCTTGGCCTTGTGGATTATAAGGGATCCCAGTAACATGACAAATGTTGAGACAGTGACAAAATTGTTTAAAGGCTTTGCTCGAATAGCCGGGGCCATTATCAGTTTTAAGTTTTATGGGGCAACCCAGGTGGGCGATGGCAGTAAGCATATGAGCAATGACATGTTTAGTGGCCTCCCCCGATTGAAGAGAGGCAAAGATATATCCACTATATGTATCTATGGAGACGTGAACAAATTTGAGCATACCAAATGAATGTATGTGGGTGATATCCATTTGCCAGAGGGCATTGGGAACAAGACCCTTAGGGTTAACGCCAAGATTAGGAGAGGGAAGGTGGGTCACACAGGCTGGACATTGTTTGACAATAGCTCTGGCTTGCTCTCTAGTTAATTGAAAAAAGAGGCACAAGGTATGGGCATTAAGGTGATGTAGGTCATGTGTGGACTGTGCTCGGCGAATATTGGAGGAAGGGGAAGCGAGGGGAGGGGAAAATGTGGCATAAACAGAGACCGAACGGGATAGTTGGTCCACAAGTGCGTTGCCTGAAGCTAAGGGTCCAGGAAGACCCGAATGGGCACGAATATGGCCAATAAAAAACTGATGAGTACGAGCATGAATGAGTGTTTGAAGGCGAGTAAATAAGGGAATGGTTGTTGATTGGTGGTGAAAGCAGGAAAGAGTTTCTAGAAGCGGGACAGATGTGGCTAGATAATGACTAACGGTATATATGTTGAGAGGGGCCTTGGGAAAATCTTGGAAGACCTGGACAATAGCCTGAAGCTCAGCATGTTGAGCTGAAAGTCCGGGGGTAGGGACAACAACCGGATCATGACCCTGGCAGACATAGACAGCATTACTTGATGAGGAGCCATCTGTGAACACTGTTGTTGCATGGGCAATGGGAACATGGGAGGTAATTTTTGGGAATATATGGGGGTGATGAGAAAAGAAGGTTAGAAGCTTGTCGTGAGGGTATTGGTGAAGCAATCGACCAGGAAAGGCAGCAAGTGCAAGGGACCATAAATCTGAGGTTTGTAAAAGCCATGTAATCTGTTGATCAGAGTATGGCAATATTATGGTGTCAGGTTCTTTATGATAGTAACTTTTGGCTTGTCTGCGTCCCAGCAAGATTAATTGAGCCACAAGGTCATAATAAGGGTTTAGGACCCTTTTTGGGGAGATAGATAGGTGGACCCATAGGAGAGGGGCATCTTGCCAGAAGAGGGCGGTAGGTTGTATTGGGGAAGGGAGGACAATGTAGAGGAGGGGTTGTGTATAGTCTATGAAGGTAAGCATGTGGTTGTTGATGGCAGTTTGAACACATTGGAGAGCTTTATGGGCCGAAGGAGTGAAGTGTCGAGGTGAAGAGGGGTCTGGATCACCATGAATGATGTCATATAAGGGTTTAAGTGTAGACTTTGGGATTCCTATATAAGGGAGGAGCCAATTGATATCACTGAGGAGTTTTTGGAAATCATGAAGGGAATGAAGAGTGTCAAGTCTAAGTTGAGGTCTAGGTGCTCGAATATGGGTGTGTGTCATCTGAAATCCTAAGTAAACATAAGGGTCGGTAAGTTGAATTTTGTTGGAGGCGATACATAGGCCGCAAGTTTTTAGAAGGCTTTGTAAATGAGCATAACTTTGAAGAAGTGTACATTTATCAGGGTGTGCTAGAAGAATATCATCCATATAATGGAATATGTGAACATCAGGCCATTGTTGTCTGAAAGGTTGTATCGCTTGGGCCACAAACTGTTGACATAGGGTGGGTGAATTGGCCATACCCTGAGGGAGGACAGTCCATTGATAACGGGAGGCAGGTCCAGAATGACGGGGCATAGGGACAGTGAAGGCGAACCTCTGTTGGTCTTGAGGATGTAGAGGAATGGAGAAAAAGCAATCCTTGAGATCAATGATAATTTTATGAGTGTTTAAAGGGACAGCACTTGGCGTTGGCGTACCTGATTGTAAGGGGCCCATAATGACCATAGTTTTGTTGATAGCCCTGAGGTCTTGTAACCTTTATTGTCCTTTTTTTGAATGACAAAAACAGGAGTGTTCCATGGGGAAGAGCTGGGGGTAATATGTCCCTCTGTAAGTTGTTCCTGTACCAACTGCAAAAGGGCGGAGTATTTGGGGCCTATGATGGGCCACTGATCAACCCAGACAGGATCATCCGAAAGCCAGGTGATTTTTTGTGCATGGGTTACAGGAGGATCAGTGGTCCCTATTAAAAATTTTGAGGAACGGGGGTGATGTGAGGGGAGGATTGTCGGTATAACCAAGGCCTTGGTGGGGAACAAGAGGCTGGGGGTGAATGGGGGAGGTAATGCCCGAGGAATGTTTTCCAAGGCCCTGTTTGGGGAGATAGCCTTGTTTGAGCATCTGTTTTGTGACCGTGGTGTTAGGGCTATGCATGATGAGTTGCATCTGTGAGAGAAGATCTCTGCCCCATAGATTAAGAGGAAGACCTTGAATGACAAAGGGTTGGAAAGTGCCCGAATTGTTTTCAGAATTATGCCACGTGAGAGGGGTGGCGCTCTGGTGAGGTTGTTGGAGGTATCCCAAGCCCTGGAGGTGGGTGGCTGAGGGACGTAGGGGCCATTGTTTAGGCCAATGTTTTTTTTTTTTTTTTTGTGGGTACCGGGGGGACGACCTCAGGACCTCGCGCGCCAACAGGCACCCGTGCCGCTGAGCGATATCACTGGCCCCTTTTTCGTATGTGGGATCCGGGAGTCGAACTCGGGCCTTCGCGCTTGCAAGGCAGGCGCTTAAGCCGCTGAGCCGTCTCACCGGCCCTGTTTAGGCCAATGTTGGGAGGAGATGATGGAAACATTGGCCCCCGTATCAATAAGGCCTTGAAAGGGCTTGTTATTGATGAAAAGGTCGAGCATAGGTTTTTAAGCAGAGATGGTCTGTGACCAGTATGATTGGGAAACACCGGGGGGCAAGGGGTGACGATGAGAGGAAAGGGAGGGGTTATTTGGTGTTGGGACCTGAGGAATAAGTAGGAGTTGGGCTATGGGGGGTGATGTGGGTATTAGGGTGGGGCCGTCAGGAGCGGAGACGAGGAGGTGGATGTGGCCTTGGAAAGTGGGATCTATGACTCCTGGGTGAACATGGATACCCCGAATAGTGGAGGATGCACGGCCCAACACGAGGCCCCAACATCCGGGGGGTAGTGGTCCTCGGACGTTGGTTGGAATCACATGTACTGGAAGAGTATGGTCTAATACTGTTGGGGAGGAGGCACAGAAGTCCAATCCTGGGCTAGTGGGGGTCACCTTGAAGAGGTCTGAGACAGATTGAGATTGGGCTGTGTTGGGGTATTTGACTCCATTGTCCCCTGAGTCAGTTGTAGGCCTGAAAGTGGGGCCAGGGGAGGGCCCCACAGGAAGTTTTTTTGAATGGGGGAACCTTCAAGAGTGTAGCGAGACTTACATTCATTGGCCCAATGAAATCCCTTCCTGCATTTGGGACAGACGGTTTTGGGTGGGGGGTGGTGGATTTGGGGCTGTGTATGTGTGGATGAGGTGTTGGTGGGGCAATTTTTAGAAAAGTGTCCCACCTGATGACATTTAAAACAACGAAGTGATGAGAGTGGATGTTTGTAAGTTGGTTTGGGGTCCTTATTGTGATCTAGAACCTTTTTGAGAGTGTCTTCTAGTGCTGAGGCAAGCATGAAGCCCTGATTATAGGTGGGGCCAAAATCTGCGCATAGGTGGATAAGTTGTTCAATGGAACCTGTGTGTCTGTGGGGCCTAATAATGTCTTGGCATGCAGAGTTAGCATTCTCAAAAGCAAGTTGTCATATGAGGGTATTGTTATTCTCATGTTCCCCAAAAATTCTGTCTGCTGCTTTGGTGAGTCTGCCAATGAAGTCAGAAAAGGGTTCGTCTGGGCCCTGTCGGATTTTGGTTAGAGAGGTGGGGCCCTCTCCCTTAGATGGGAGTTTACGCCAGGCTCTGCTTGCTGCCAGGGAGATTTGAGCAAACGCTTGAGGGTTAAGACCAATTTGTTGTTCATCGGTACAAAAGTCACCTGTTCCAGACAACATGGCGGACGTAACCGGGTTGGGGGATTGTCTTTCCTGATTTTGTTTGGCAATTGTTTCTCATTGATCCAAAAAGTTAGATTTCCAGAGCAAAAAATCACCTCCAGAAAGGGCAGCTCTCGCTAATTCTTTATGTTCATTTGGAGTAACCCATCCTTGGGAGAGGCTATCATGTACTGCAAGGGTGAAGGTAGCAGTGGGGCCATATTGAGTGACCGCCATTTTGAGCTTTTTTTTTTTTTTTTTTTGTGTGTACCGGGGGGTCGACCTCAGGACCTCGCGTGCCAGCAGGCGCCCGTGCCGCTGAGCGATATCACCGGCCCCTTTTTTGTATGTGGGTTCCGGGAGTCGAACTCAGGCCCTCACACTTGCAAGGCAGGCGCTTAAACCGCTGAGCCATCTCACCGGCCCTCATTTTGAGCTCTTTGAGAGAGTTTAAGGAAAGGGAACTCTGGCTCATTGAGGGGGAGGGGCCGGTTGTCCCTCAACAGTGGGGGCCTGTTGGACTTCCGTGATGGGGAAGGCAAGCCAGGGCTTGTTGGGAGGGGGATCAGGTGGGTGTGATTGTTGAAGTTTGAAGGATAGGTGTTTGTGGTGGACCTCTTGTTCAAGTGCAGCAATGCGAGATAGAAGACTCCTCAAGAAAGAGTCATAGGCAGGAGTGGCGGGCAATGGGGGGTGAAGGGGGGGAACTGAACTTGAAATGCTGGTGCTGTAAAATGGGGCGGAGGAGCGGAAGGCAATGAGGAAGATGGCGGTGGTGGGAGAGTAGGATAAAGCGAGGGGGGGCAGGTATGGGTTCAGAACAAAATGGTGGCTTAGCACAAGATGGCGGCTCATTGAGCGAGTGCCCACAAGATGGAGGTCCGTCATCATGTGGGGAGGCGGAAGCAGACAAGGATGGAGCAGGAGAAGGGCAGCCATGTTTGTCTTCAGGCACGTCAAGAACCACAGAGGCTGGGGGACTGTTGTCGGGGGTGTTGGAGCGCATGGAAGCTTCTGCATGAGCTATAGTCTGTGCTATGTGGGGATCAGAAGGGTGTTGTTGTAATAATTCTGAGATTAAAGTCCAATAAGCAAAGGCAGTTACAGGAACCTTTTCAGGTCCGAAGACCCGGTAGTAGTCTTGGAGCGCGTCACCCACACGGCTCCAAACCTTAACATTGATCGTGCCCTCCAGCAGAACCAAGGGCAGACTTTATTTATAAAGCTAAAGTAATCGGTTAAGTCAGTCTTTTTAATTTTGACTCCCCGGGCTTTAAGAGATTTGGAGAGCCCTGAGACAAAGAGCTCATGTTCACTGAGGTTTTGTCCCATGTTACACCCTACAATATGAGTATGCTTCCCGTGATTCAGACGAGAGACGAGAGAGGGGTCTTCGTGCGGGTCACTGAGGGAAAGGCCTCTGGAAAAATTTCATCTAAGTCAAAGGCCGGCCGGGCACTCTTTTAAACCTTTGTAGGGTGATCCCTCATAGAACCTGTCGTTCTCGGGCCCCACGTTGGGTGCCAAAATGTCGTGACCCGTGGAGGCTCCGACCAGCAGAGCTCCCAGGGGCAGCAACGCGTAACCCGAGAGACAGTATGGGGATGATGAAAGACACACATGCAGCTTGAAGGTGAGAGTGAGAGAGAGAGAGTTTATTGAGGAAGTGCCATGGCTTATATATCTTTGGGGGGGAGTGGGAGGGACCGCTAACTAGCGCGGGATTGGCGCGGGCAGGGGTAGCGCATGCTCAGAAGCTGGGTCCTTCATGGCTCTCTACACTCTCCAATGAAAACTACAATACTTTAACACAAAAGGAAGTTAAGAAGGACTTCAGAAATTGAGGGACCATGTTCCGGATAGTCAGAGCTAGTGTCGTCCAAATGGCCGTACTTCCAAAACTGACATACAGATTTAATGCAATCCCCAAATACCAGCAGTACTCCTCACAGAATGAGAGAAAACGATTCTCAAATTCATGTGGAACCAGAAGAAATCAGAAAAACCAAGGAAATTCTGGGTAACAAGAGCACAGCAGGGGCCAGTGAGATAGCTCAGTGGCACAAGTGCCTGCCTGGCAAGCACGAGGTCCTGAGTTCGGTTCCCGGTACCCACATAAAAAAAAAAAAGAGAGCACAGCAGAAGGCCTCATAATCTTGGATTTCCAGTTCTATTGTGATGACTTTCAATATAAACGTAGACCTTAGACAAGTGAATCGGACACACACGTGTAAATATCTCATTGTTTCTCTGGTGTCAGAAACCAAAAGTGTAGATAAAGACCAGAATGTATACTAGATATTACAAAATAGGAAGAAAATGCTCAGTTGGGAAAGGGAGCTAGGGAAGTGGGGGGGAGGAAATGAAGGAAAGGAAAAGAAAAAAAATGAGAAAAGAAAAACAGAAACAGAGCTTTTGTAAATGAGGAGAGGAAGAGGGATTGAAGGGAAGATAAAGGAATGGGGAAAAAAAGGGAATTGAGATAAGTCATGTACAGGTACAAAGTCCCTATGACAAGAGTGATCATTATGTATATTTAAAATGTACCAGTAAACTTAATTCATTTAAAAAAAAAGCACCTCCTGGCACTCGGGAGGCTGAGGCAGGAGGATTGCCGTGAGTTCAAGGCCACCGTGTGGTACATAGTGAGTTCAAGGCCAGCCTGAACTACATAGCGAGATCCTGTCTCAAAAAACCAAACCCAAACCAAACCAAACCAAAACAAAAACCCAAGCAAACCCAAACCCAAAAACAAACAAACAAACACACAAACAAGACAAAGCGACAACATAAATATGAATCATTTTCTACATCGATTATAAAAAAGGAGTTTGGTCTTTGCCTTGCTCATAGCCCGGTTTGAGAGCTGTTCAAGGCTTTTAAAAATTATTATACAGCTCTATTTTTTCCCCTTTACATCTGTACAACCTAATAAATGTGTTTTTTATATTTTTAAAACACTCAAATCCATCGATGAGATTGTTGTCATTAATATTAATTCAGTATGTTAAAAAATGAGAATCCAAGTGATTATTAAGCTTGTTAATTTCACAGAGAGGAAAATCACAATATTGAGATGAATCAGCTGATTCTCAATGATTGACAAACAGTCTGGATATTGAAAGGGAAGACTTTGGAATTAGATATTTTATTTGCAATTCTTCTCTGCCACCTTGTGTGTGTCTCAGAAATTTTCTGAACCTGTATGTGTCTGTTTCTTATTTCTCTTTACAGTGATAATAATAAAACATATATCTCAGGTATATTATGAGAAACAAGTAGATTAAGGCAGGCAAACCTGTACAGAGCCAGGTGCTTTAGAAGACTTCTATGAATATTAGTTCTTTTTAGCAGCCACAATCATCATGATTGAAGTAATAATAATTACAAGGGCTGGTGAGATGGCTCAGCGGCATAAGCGCCTGCCCGGCAAGCGTGAGGTCCTGAGGTCAACTCCCGGTACCCACATAAAAAAAAAAATTACAATAGTAGTAGTATAATATTTTACAGCACTATTGCAGTCATGCATGGCTTATTATGAGGATATATTCTGAGAAATGCTTCATTAGGTGATTTCATCACTGTGCAATAATCATAGGGTGTAGTTACATAAATTTAGCTGCAACATTACTAGACAAAATAACCTTACAGAATCACGGTTATACACGTGGTCAGCCATAGGCAAATGTTATGCAGTGCATGAGCATATTTTAAAAATAAAAGCACTAGAGACCGTATATCATACTTACAGTACATGCTGTACCAGACATCCTCACTTTTAGATGCATGAATGCTGAATTTCTGGCACGTACAATTAATCCTTGAAAATGAAACAATTTTGAATTAGTGAAAAATGTCACTGAGTTCATTAATTAAAAATTCATAATGAATATTTACAAGTGACGTTCCTTCAGAACAAATAATCTATTTAATTTGTTACACTCCCTAAGTATTCTTTGACCTATGAAAAGCTTATGTGTTTTCTCGTATGTGTACTCCCATATAACTATCATGAGATTAAAAAGAATTTCGGCAGGCATGGTGGTGCATGCCTGTAATCCCAGCACTTGGGAGGCTGAGGCAGGAGGATCACTGTGAGTTCAAGGCAAGCCTGGGCTACACAGTGAGTTCAAAAGTAGTCTAAACTACATAGTGAAACCCTGTCTCAAAACAAACAAACAAACAAAGAGAAAAAAAAGAAAGAATTTTCAGAAATTCAGGAGACTCTCCTCTGAATCTATGCAGTTAAAAGTGCATCAAAAGTAACAACCATTTGTTATGATCTCTTTTTCCATGTGTTGATTCGACTGCTTTTGAGTTACACAAGTGGAAGCGTGCACGGTGTGCTTATTTTGTGCCTAACTTTCTTCACTCAGTTCATTGTCTGCGCGCTTCATCCACATTTTTCAATGTAGTGTTCATTTGCCATTTTTCACCACAGATTGTTCAGGCTCTGTTGTTCAGGTTATGTTGCACTCATGGGTTCATTCAGTTCTTTCACCTCAACCTCCCAGGTAGACTACAAATTTGTGTCACCACACTCAGGTCTATTTATATACTTCAAAGCCGATGTCCATTTGGGTTATTTCTAGTTTAGGGGACTATGAAGAATACCATGACTGTATTACAACCAGCTCAAAAGAGAAGGAATCTCCCCACAAATTTACATGTAAGAAAGAAATGTTGGAACGAACGGGCAAATGGAGGCAGAAAGAGCTTATTCTAGAGTGGGGAAGTAAATGAATGTCTGACTTACAGGACAGAATTTATAAGCCTTTGGACAAGATTCATTTTGCATTGTTCTCAGTTTTCTGCAAAATTACAGAGCTGTAAAATAGCTCAATGGTTAGAATCCAATTATCTGGACAGGTTCCACTGTACACACTTTGTTTTTCCTCATAACTATTCTTTTTTTTCTAGATAATTTCAGCATCTTTTTTGGCCTCTTACAGTGTCTGCTGTGAAAATCTGGGGACTTGGTGTCTTACACTGACAAGAAACAATGCTTCTAAACTATTGTTGGTCCATACTCTGTCTTCCAGCATTTCAGAGGAGCTTTGGGAAATCTCTACTTCATTGCAGAGAGATTGGGTGTACAAATAGACAATGGCCTGGTTACACAGATAAAAACAAACTCTGACCCACAGTCTGCAGTAAACATCTGAGGAAGCCAACTTCCTACCTGCTAGTCAGACTCCCGGAAATCAGACCACTGTCAGTAGCAACAAGGTTAGTAGACAAACACTGTCCCTGTAGCAGTCGACGCCAAACTGCCAGGACTGGCTAATAACTGACGGCTTCTCTGATTTCCACTTCCAACTTAGGACCAACTGGAGAAGGTCAAGGATGCATCCCCAGCCAATCCCATTGGACTCCTGTTCTGATTGGCCCAGGACAGCCTGCTTTCATCAACAGCCCCCAATCAGGACACACTTGAAGCTCCCCCCGCACCTTTCCCACTCCTTTGCTCTTTTGAGTCTGCTCAGTGCAAGTGATTCTGGCTGAAACCCTTGGACAGCAAGTTCTGAAATGGCCGTGCTTGTTCCCATCTGGGTGGTGTTTGTTTCCTCACCTTGATATCCCGTGTTTGGTAATACATAAGGAAGGGTTTCCCATACATTAATGAATGTTTAGAGGGTTATTCTCAAAACATCCTATATTCCTTTCTGATCACAACTTTTGTTATCCAATTCCTGCTCGCGTAGACTGTTAGTCGTACGGAACTACGTCACTCTGAACTACGTCACACGGAACTACGTCACTCCAACAAAAACTCAGCATGTTTCTTTTCATTCTGGCATTTTGGCACACGTTTGTCCCTCACCTGGCATTTATCCTTTGTCTTAAAAATAAAAATATCAGCACAAATTCATCTTTTTATGCAAACTTTTTCAAGCCTATGTAGCTACATGTTTTTCTTCCTTCTTGGCTTTTTTTTTTTTTTTTCTTTTTTCTTTTTTTTTTTTTTGTGGGTACCAGGGGGACGACCTCAGGACCTCGCGCGCCAACAGGCACTCGTGCCACTGAGCGATATCACCGGCCCCTTTTTCGTATGTGGGTTCCGGGAGTTGAACTCGGGCCCTCGCGCTTGCCGGGCAGGCGCTTAAGCCGCTGAGCCATCTCACCGGCCCTGGATGTACATTCTTTTTTTTTTTTTTTTTTTTTTTTTTGTGGGTACCAGGGGGACGACCTCAGGACCTCGCGCGCCAACAGGCACCCGTGCCACTGAGCGATATCACTGGCCCCTTTTTCGTATGTGGGTTCCGGGAGTCGAACTCGGGCCCTCGCGCTTGCAAGGCAGGCGCTTACGCCGCTGAGCCATCTCACCGGCCCTGGATGTACATTCTTAATGGTCCGTTTTCACTTATCATTTTCTCATTTCTGGTCACCAAGTAAATAGTATTCCATCCCAAAATCCGCTGAAAAGAATATTCGCATGAGATACATGAGGACACTTTCCTTGTGTGTTTCCTTATGAAAAACAAAAAAGCATATTCAATAGTTGAATAATAAAAGCTTGAAAGCAAAGCTGAAAATACAGTCAGAATAATGAAATTAAGCAAGGTTCCACAGTTGTGAATCATAGGGAGAACTGTGGGTTATTGGCTCATAGTTTAAACTAGACTGCTGCTTACTGTGACAAGCTCTGCCACTTTTGTTTTTTGCCACAGAGCATATCAAGGTCACACTGAACTCTATACCCAACACCATACACACACATAGACAGCCCCACAAATAGTTAAATAGTGTCAATGACGCTTCCTCATGGATACCTTTCCATTTTCACTCCTTGTCATTTTTCCATTCGCATCCTGGGCAACCCAAGTCATGCCTACAGCAAGAGATAAGAGTAGAATCTTCATCCTCACATAAGAGACCCCTCAATTTTCTGCACCTCATGTAAAATTATTGCTGGTTGGCAATTGAACCTGACTACCTGGGTTGCTTTTATAGCACTGTGTGATGCTGTGGCTTTTATGGCTTACTTGTTCTAACTTGTTTATAAGTAATCCAAGAATAACCCAAACAGCATTCAGATGGCAGAAGTGAACTTAAAAGTGGGATTTTAGAAATGGATCATGTTCTGATGTTTGATGCTTAAGCAAACAATGCTTGCTGACTAATAAATGAGAGTTAAGGACAATGGTGTTTTTCAGTTCTCTTCCTTAACATTTAGTACTTGGAAAAAATCATACAAAGAGTATAGTTAGCAATACCTGTTTTATTTTTTTAGTGTGGTCAAACGATATATTTACATTTTTTCTTAATTGCAGTACTTGGTCTTTTTACATCTGTGCAAATCACTCTAAGTACATGTCCATAAAATGTGTGGCTTTGGATTTCATCTAATAGAAATAATGTTTTGACAAAACTTTGGCAAAGTTTGTATGTTAAGCTTTGTAAACATTTTAGTGAAGTCAGTGTATAATAAAAAGTACTAGAGGTTCCATTAGCCTCAGCTATTCCCCTTCTTGGTATCTTCCCAAAAGAATTAAAAGCATCATACCACAGTGATGTATGCACACCCACATTTATAGTGGCACAGTTTGTAATAGCTAAATCTTGGAAACAGTCCAAATGCCCACCAACTGATGAATGGATAAAGAAGATGTGTTTTTTTTAATACAATGGAGTATTACTCTGCCATAAAGAAGGATAAGCTTTAGACATTTCTAGCTAAATAGATGCACCTTGAGGCCATACTCTTAAGTGAAATAAATTGGACACACATGTGCAAATACTGCATTGTTTCTCTGGTGTGAGAAGCTGAAAGTGTAAATGAGGACCAAAATGTATAATAGACATTGTGAAACAGGAAGAAAATGTTCAAATGGGAAGGGGAAAAAAATGGGAAGGGGAACTAGGAAAGGAGGAGGGGATAAGGAAGGGAAAAGAAAATAAATGATGTGAAAAGAAGGAAAAAATGGAGACAGCTTTTGTAAATAAGGAGGGGAAGAAGGATTGAAGGGAGGGTAAGGGAATGGGAAAAAATAAAGAATCAAGTTATATCATGTACAAGTACAAATTCCCTATAATTAATGTGATCATTATGTATACCTAAAATATACCAATAAACTTAATTAATTAAAAAATAAAATTTTGTAGATGAAGGCTTATCATAGCCATCTGTGGATTTTTCTGTATACCTTGTTTGTTTTTTTTATTAGGTTATTTACTTTTATTGGTACAATTTAGGTATACATGCCACATTCATTATAGGGAATTTGGATTGTACCTGATATATCTTGATTCCTCTTCTTTTTTCCCATCTGCAACCCCTCCTTTCAAATCCCCTTCTCCTCCCCATTCACAAAGCTTGGTTTTCATTTTATCGTTCTTTTCTCATTTTTTCTTTCCCTTCTTTCCTTCCCCCACCTCTCTAGTTTCCTTTTCCTTTTGAACAATTTCTTCCTATTTCACAATATCTATTTTACATTTTTGTTCTTATTTACAATTTCAGTTTCTCACACCAGAGATATAATGCAATATTTAGGCATGTGTGTCCGATTTATTTCAGTTATGATTATCTCAAGGTCCATCTATTTAGATATAAATGTCTCAATTTTATCTTCCTTTATGGCTGAGTAATATTTCATTATATAAGAAAACTAGGTCTTTTTTTATCCAGTCGTTGGTTGATGGGCATTTGTGTTGCTTCCAAGATTTAGCTATTACAAACTGTGCAGCTATAAACATGGGTGCGCATATATTGCTGTGATATGATGCTTTTAATTCTTTTCAGAAAATACCAAGAAGGGGAATAGCTAGGTCAAATGGGACCTCCATTCCTAGTTTTTTGGGGACTCTCCACACTGATTTCCACAGTGGTTGCACCAGTCTACACTCCCACCAACAGTGGAGAAGGCTTCCTTTTTCCCAGAGCCCCTCCAGCATTTTGTTATTAGTTGTTTTCTTGATGATAGCCATTCTTTCTGGAGTGAGAAGGAATCTCAGTGTTGTTTTAACTTGCATTTCTGGAATGACCAGTGAACATTTTTTCATATATTTATTTGCCATTTGTACTTTTTCTAAGAAGTGTCTATTCATTTCAGATGCTCTTTTTTGGATTGGGTCTTTGAATTGGGAGGGTCTACTTTTTTCAATTCTTTATATGTTCTAGATATTAGTCCTTTGTCTGAAGAACAGCTGGAATAAATTTCTTCCCACTCTGTGGGTTGTCTTTTCATTCTGTTGTTGATTTCTTTTGCTGTGCAAAGTTTTGCAATAAGATGAGATCCCAGTTGTTGATTCTTTGTGATGGTTCCTGTGAGATCAGGGTTTTGTTCATAAAGTCTTTGCCTGCACCAATGTCTTCAAGAGTTCCACCTATTCTCTCTTCCAGCAGGTTTAGTGTTTCTGTGTTAATATTTGGGTCTTTGATCCATTTAAATTTTCATTTAGTGCATAGTGATAGACATGGGTCTAGTTTTAGTCTTTGGCATGTGCAGAGCCAGTGTTTCCAGTACCATTTATTAAAGAAGCTATTTTTCTTCCAGTGAAGGTGTTTGGCCCCTTTGTTGAAGATAAGGTGGCTGAGTGTGTTTGGAGTTGTTTCTGCATTTTCTAATCTGTTCCACTGATCCTCAGGTCTTTTTTTTTTTGCCAGTACCATGCTGTTTTTATCACAGTAGCTCTGTAGTATAATTTCAAGTCAGGGATTGAGATGCCCCCTGACTTGCTTTTGTTGCCTAGAATTGCTGTTGCTATTCTAGATCTCTTTTGGTTCCAAATGAATTTTAGGATTGTTTTCTCTAGTTCTGTGAGTGTACACCTTGTGTTTTATTTAGCACAATTTGATCTTCTCAAGACCAAACACAACATCATTCTTCCACTCCGAGGACGCATTATTTGTCTTCGTTTTTTTCAGGTAACATTTTTTAATGAATAGAAGGAGTTACTTCAAAACTACAATAAAAAGTATAGTGTAGTAATACATAAGCCAGTAACATAGCTGTTTATAATGATCAAGCATTAAGTACTCTATCTAAATCTATGTGCTATACTTCATTTATTTATATATTTTTGATACATTATGAATACATTCATCTTGGGGAGTTGGTATATATACTTATCCTATCTTAGTCCTTTTTATTTCCCTTCTTCTCTCCCTCTATCTCTGTACCCCCTTTCCATCTGCAAAGGTCTACCTCCCAGTTTCCTATTCTTATTCTTTTATTTTGCTCTTTAAATTATTGATACATTGGGCTTCTCATCCAATAGTAACCATGAATTATTTAACCAACTGTATCTCATCTATTTCGCTTAGCATTATGTTCTCAAGGTGAACTCATTTTCCTAAAAATAACTCAAAATTGTCCTTCCTTATGGCCAAGTAATACCCCATTGTGCATATATAACATATTTTCTTCATCCATTTATCCACAATGGACATATAAGCCATTTTTAAGATTTAGCTATTGTGAATTGTGCTGATACAAATATGGGTATGCATGTATACTGTAATATAATGTCTTTAACTCTCTTGGGAAGATACCCAGGAATGGTACAGTAGTTGAGTTGAGTGGAATTTCTAATTTTAGTGTTTTGAGGAATCTCCATATTTATCTCCTTAGTGGTTGTATTAGTTTATATTACTACCAGGAATGTAGAGGGTTTCTTTTCCCACACAGCCCCGCCAGGCTTTGTAACCTTTCGGATCATGATGATATAGCTATTCTTTCTGGAGTAATATGGAATCAGTATTGTTTTATTTGCATTTCTCTATTGGTCAAAGGTGTCATACTTTTTTTTCTCTATACTTATTTGGCATTTGTACTTCTTCTGAGAGGTGTCTATTCATTTCAATTGCCCATTAAAAATTTTTTTTGGGGGGTCTCTCTTTGGGTTCTTCACATATCCTAGATATTAGTCCTCTGTCTAAGGAATAGCTACCAAATTTCCCCCCATTCTGCAGATTTATCTCTTTTTTATTTTTATTTTTTTTATGTGGGTACTGGGAGTTGACCTCAGGACCTCGTGCTTGCCAGGCAGGTGCTTATGCTGCTGAGCTATCTCTCCGGCCCTATCTCTTTTTTAAAATTTTATTTTATTTTACTTTTTTTTCAAACTTTATTTTTTTTAAAGACAACAAGTAAACATTCTCATGTATTAACAAACTCAAGCATTAGAGAATGTACGAATACCTTTTGGAGAAAAATATTACTCAGTATAAGATTAAGCCATGTAAAAGCTAGGTAAAAATAGAAGACTAAAGAATGGAATAGTCACAGTGAAATTGCATTTTCATACTAGGGAGACAATACGATGTTTACAATTGTGCATCCGGTTTATTTCGCTTGTGAGTATTTTCTCGATTTGCATCCATTTACCTATAAAAGTTTCAAGTTTATCTTTCTTTATGGCTGAGTAGTACTCCATTGTGTAGAAATACCACAACTTTTTTATCCATTCCTCGGTTAATGGGCATTTGGGTTGTTTCCAAGATCTAGCTATTACAAATTGTGCTGCTATAAACATGGGTGCACATATATCGCTGTGGTACGATGTTTTTAATTCTTCTGGGAAGTTACCCAGAAGGGGAATAGCTGGGTCAAATGGGACCTCCAACCCTAGTTTTTTGAGGAGTCTCCACACGGATTTCCACAGTGGCTGTACCAGTCGACACTCCCACCAACAGTGAAGAAGGGTTCCTTTTTCACCACAGCCCCTCCAGCATTTGTTATTAGTTGACTTCTTGATAATAGCCATTCTTTCTGGGGTGAGATGGAATCTCAGTGTTGTTTTCATTTGCATCTCTCGCATGACTAGTGATGTTGCACATTTTTTCATATATTTATTTGCCATTTGTATTTCTTCATCTGAGAAGTGTTTATTCATCTCAGATGCCCATTTTTGGAGTGGGTCTTTACATTTGGGAGGTCTGATTTTTTTGAGTTCTTTGTATGTTCTCGATAGTAATCCTTTGTCTGAGGAACAGCTGGCAAACATTTTTTCCCACGTTGTGGGTTGTCTGTTCACTCTGTTGGTGGTTTCTCTTGCTGTGCAAAAGCTTTTTAATAAGATGAGATCCCAGTTGTTGATTCTTTGTGATACTTCCTGTGCGATGGGGGTTTTATTCATAGTCTTTGCCTACTCCAATGTCTTCAAGAGTTTTACCTTTTCTATTTTCCAGGAGATTTAATGTTTCTGTTTTAATATTGAGTTCTTTGATCCATTTTGAATTTAGTTTAGTGCACGGTGAAAGATATGGGTCTAATTTTAATCTTCAGCATGTGTAGAGCCAATTTTTCCAGCACCATTTATTAAAGAGGCTATCTTTCTTCCAGTGAATGTGTTTGGCACCTTTGTCAAAGATAAGGTGGCTTAGTATGTCTGGAGTTGTTTCTGCATCTTCCAATCTATTCCATTGATCTTCAGGTCTGTTTTTTTGCCAATACCACACTGTTTCTATCACAGTAGCTTTATAGTATAATTTCAAATCAGGGATTGTGATGCCCCCTGCCTTGTTTTATTGTCTAGAATTGCCTTTGCTATTCTTGGTCTTTTCTGGTTCCAGATGAATTTTAGGATTGTTTTCTGTAATTCTGTGAGATGTGTTGTTGGAATTTTGATCGGAATTGCATTAAATCTGTATAACAGTTTTGGAAGTATGGCCATTTTCACTATATTGGTTCTTCCGACCCAAGAGCAAGGGATATCTTTCCATTTTCTGATATCCTCTTCAATCTCTTTTTTCGGAGTACTGTAGTTTTCAGTGTAGAGGTCTTTTATTTCCTTCGTGAGATTGATTCCTAGGTATTTCATTTTTTTAGATGTGATTGTGAAAGGTGTTGTTTCCCTAATTTCTCTCTCAGTGAGTTTGTTATTCATGTACAGGAAGGCTATTGATTTTTGAGTGTTGACTTTGTATCCAGCTACACTACTGAATTTGCTTATTAAATCTAGCAATTTTTTAGTGGAGTTTTTGGGGTCTTCTACGTAGAGTATCATGTCATCTGCAAATAATGATAATTTAACTTCTTCCTTTCCAATCATAATTCCTTTTATTTCTTTCTCTTGTCTAATTGCTCTGGCTAAAGTTTCCAGAACTATGTTGAATAAGAGTGGGGACAGTGGACATCCTTGTCTTGTTCCTGATTTTAGAGGGAAGGCTTTCAGTTTTTGTCCATTTAGTATGATATTGGCTGTTGGTTTGTCATAGATAGCTTTTATCAGATTGAGATAAAGACCATCTATTCCAATTTTCTGT
Source organism: Erethizon dorsatum (assembly GCA_028451465.1). Classification (NCBI taxonomy): domain Eukaryota; kingdom Metazoa; phylum Chordata; class Mammalia; order Rodentia; family Erethizontidae; genus Erethizon; species Erethizon dorsatum. Next base: position 108,847,661 of record CM051834.1, on the reverse strand, counting down.
AGGGTTTTTATCATGAATGGGTGCTGGACTTTGTCAAAAGCTTTTTCTGCGTCTATTGAGATGATCATATGATTTTTGTCCTTGGTTCTGTTAATATGGTGTATTACATTTATTGATTTATGTATGTTGAACCATCCCTGCATCCCTGGGATGAATCCAACTTGGTCATGGTGTATAATCTTCTTGATGATTTGCTGCATTCTGTTTGCCAGTATCTTATTGAGGATTTTTGTATCTGTGTTCATTAGGGAGATTGGTCTGTAGTTCTCTTTCTTAGTTGGGTCCTTCTCTGGTTTTGGTATCAGGGTAATGCTTGCTTCCAGGAATGAATTTGGGAGTATTGCTTCCCTTTCAATTTCATTAAAGAGTTTGAGAAGTAGTGGTGTTAGGTCTTCTCTAAATTTCTTGTAGAATTCGGCAGTGAATCCATCAGGGCCTGGGCTTTTCTTTGTTGGGAAGTTTTTAATTACATCTTTGATTTCATTGATTGTTATTGGTTTATTTAGGATTTTTATATCTTCTTGGTTGAGCTTTGGTAATTCATATGTATCTAGGAATCTGTCCATTTCTTCTGTATTTTCTATCTTATTAGAATACAAGTTTTCAAAGTAGGTATAGATGATCTTCTGGATTTCTGCAGGGTCTGTTGTGATATCACCCTTTTCATTCTTAATTGCATGGATTTGAGTACTTTCTTTCCTTTTTTTAATAAGGTTGAATAAGGGTTTGTCGATTTTATTTAATCTTTCAAAGAACCAACTCTTTTTTTTTTTCTTTTGTGGGTACCGGGGGGACGACCTCAGGACCTCACGCGCCAACAGGCACCCGTGCCGCTGAGCGATATCACCGGCCCCCTTTTTCGTATGTGGGTTCCGGGAGTCGAACTTGGGCCTTCACGCTTGCAAGGCAGGCGCTTAAGCCGCTGAGCCGTCTCACCGGCCCAGAACCAACTCTTTGATTCATTGATTCTTTGTATTTTTTTTTAGTCTCCAATACGTTAATTTCTGCTCTGATCTTTATAATTTCCTCCCTTGTACGAGCTTTTGGCTTAGCCTGCTCTTCTTTTTCTAGAAGTTTGAGGTTCACCATTAGGTTGTTTATTTGTGCTTGCTCTGTTTTCCTTATATAGGAATTTAATGCTATAAATTTCCCTCTTAGGACAGCTTTCATTGTATCCCATGTGTTCCAGTATGTTGTACTGTCATTATCATTCAGTTGCAGAAACTGTCTAATTTCTTCTTTAATTTCATCTGTGACCCATTGGTTGTTCAGGAGGGTGCTATTTAATTTCCATGTGTTTAGCAAATTCTTGTGGTTTCTTTTGCCATTGATTTCCAATTTCATTGCACTATGGTCTGATAATATACATGGGATAATTTCAATTCCTTTGCATTTACTTAAGCAGATTCTATGAGCTAGTATGTGGTCTATTTTGGAGAATGTCCCATGTGCAGCTGAGAAGTATGTGTATTCTGATGTTGTGGGGTGGAGCACTCTGTAGACATCTACTAAGTCCATTTGTTCCAAAGTTTGGTTCAGTTCTAATATTTCATTGTTGATTTTTTGTCTAGTTGATCTGTCTTTTTGTGACAGTGGAGTATTGAGATCCCCCAATATAATTGTATTAGTGGTTATTTGATTTTTCATGTCCATTAATATTTGTTTTATATAGTTGGGTGCCCTGGTATTTGTTGCATATATATTTATGATTGTTATCTCTTCCTCTTGGATTGTTCCCTTTACAAGGATGTAGTGACCTTCTTTATCTCTCTGAATCATTCTTGGTTTGAAATTCACTTTGTCTGCGAAAAGAATAGCTACCCCTGCTTTTTTCTGGGTTCCTGTCTCATGGAGTATTGTTTTCCATCCTTTGACTTTCAGTCTATGAATTTCTTTTTGAATTAAATGTGTTTCTTGTATACAGCATATTGTTGGATCTTGCTTCTTGATCCAATTCGCCAGTCTGTGCCTTTTGATTGGTGAATTGAGACCATTAACATTAATGGTTAAAACTGATATGTATTGACTTATCCTTGTCATGTTATTTTCTTGTTGTTGCCTCCCCCTCTTTTAATTTTTGTTTTCCCTCCCTCTCTTTAATCATTTGCTCTGCCTGGTGGATTCCTTCTGTTGGGGTTTCTGGAGTTGTAGTCCTTGTTATCCCTTTCTAGAATGTCCTTCAAAACATTTTGGAGTGCTGGTTTGGTGGTTATAAATTTTTAAAATTTTATTTTAAAGAGAAAAAAATAGTACAAAATTTCAAAACAACATAATAGGAGGATAAGAATGGTTAATACATTATGTATTGTTATCTTTAGAGTACAAGATATCGGTGTTCAATTGTCCAAACAATATTAGCACAAACCTTTCTTTTCAATTAAGCAAAATTAGTAGTGTATCTATCTTAACTATCTTGTATATATATATATATTTTTTTTTCTTTTCCCTTCCTTCTTTTCTTCATTCCCCCATCCCAGTTTCTCTTTCCTTTTGAACAGTTCTTCCCATTTTACAATATCTATTGTACATCTTGGATCTTATTTACTCTTTCAGCTTCTCACACTAGGGAGACAATATGATGTTTACATGTGTGCATCTGGTTTATTTCACTTATGAGTATGGTCTCAAGTTGCATCCATTTACTATTAAAGTCTCCAGTTTATCTTTAAGTTTTATCTTTTGACTCTACTAGTTATTTTCTTTTCCATTCATAAGTTCTAAAACATTTTATACCATTTTTTTTTGTTCAGTTAGGGTTCTGTTCAGAAAGTTTTTGCCTATACTGTGTCTTCAAGTGTTTTGTCTATTTTATCTTCCAGCAGATTAAGTATTTCTGCTTCCATATCTAGGTCTTTGATCTGTTTTGACTGACTTTGGTACAGGGTGAGAGATATGGGTCTACATTTACTGTTTTGCACCGTATAACCTGTTTTTCCAGCAGCATTTATTAAAGAGGCTGTCTTTTCTCTAGCCTGTGTTTTCAGCCCCTTTGTCAAAGATTGGAGAGCTGAATGTGCCTGGGGTTGTTTCTGTATCCTCTGCTGTGTTCCACTGATATGCATGTCTGCTTTTCCCCATGCTGCGCTGTTTTTATCACTGTCATTTTGTAATATAATTTGAAATCTGGGAGTGTGATACCTTCTGCTTTGGTCTTGTTGCTCAAGATTGCTTTTGCTATTCTTGGGTCTCCTCTGGTTCCATATAAAATTTAGGATTGTTTTTTCTAGTTCTGTTAAGAATGCTGTTGGTGTTTTGATTGGGATTGCATGAAATCTATGTATCAGCTTGGGTAATGTGGTCATTTGGATGATATTTGTTCTGCCTACAGGGAAGACGAGCTGTCTTTCCATTTTCTGACTTTCTCTTCAATCTTTTATTTTTTTTTTTAGGTTACTATGGTTTTCATTGTATATTTATTTCATTTCCTTGGTTAGGTTGATTCCAAATATTTAATTTTTGAAGCTAATCTCAATGCGATTGCTTTTCTAATTTCTTTCTCATTGGGTTCATTGGTGGTGCACAGGAATGCTATTGATTATTGTGTTTATTTTATATCCTGCTATTTTGCTGAATTTATTATTTCTTGGAGTTTTTTGGTGGAATGTTTTGGGTCTTGTATGCAAAGTATTATGTCATCAATGAATAAGGAGAGTTTGACTTCATTTTTTTTTTTTTTTGGTGGGTACCGGGGGGTCGACCTCAGGACCTCACGTGCCAACAGGCACCCGTGCCGCTGAGCGATATCACCGGCCCCTTTTTCATATGTGGGATCCGGGAGTCGAACTCGGGCCCTTGCACTTGCAAGGCAGGCGCTTATGCCGCTGAGCCATCTCACCCGCCCCTGACTTCATTTTTTAAAAATAAGAATTCTTTTATTTTTTTCTCTTGCCTAATTGCTCTGGCTGATGTTTTGGTATTGCTATTCAATTGATATTGAATAGGAGTCCCATGAGTGCACACCTTTTCTTATCCCTGATTTTACAGGAAAAACTTTCAGTTTTTCTCCACATAGAGTTCTGTTGACAGTGGGTTGTCATAAATAGATTTTATCAGTTTCACATAAGGTCCTTCTGTACCTATTTTCTTTAATGTTTTTATTGTGAATGAGGGGTGGCTTTTGTCAAAAAAGTATTTTTTTGCATCTATTGAGGTGATCATGTCATTTTTGTCTTTGTTTATGCTTATATGATGTATGACACTTACAGATTTACTTATGTTGAACTATCCTTGCACCCCTGGATTGAAGTCTACCTTATTCACACTATATAATCCCTTCAATGATTTGTTGCATTCTGTTTGCCCATATCTTGTTGAGGATTTTTGCTTTTATGTTCATTAAGAAGAGGTGGTCTATAGTTGGCTCCTTGTCAGGTTTGAAAATCAAGGTAATGCTGGTTTTTGGGAATGAATTTGACAGTACCTTCACCCTTTCGATTTCATGAAAAGTTTGAGGAGTATTTGTGGTACATCTCTGAAGTTATTGTAGAATTCTGTGGTTAATTCATTGAATCCTGGTCTTTTCTTTGTTGGTAATGTTTGTATTATTGCCTCTATTCTATTGCCTGTTATCGGCCTATTTAGAGTTTTTATAACTTCTTGGTTCAATTTTGGTAATTCTGTTGTGTCTAGGAATTTCTCCATTTTTTCTAGGTTCTCCATTTTATTGAACTGTAAGTTTTCAAATAGTTCTTATAATTCTCTGGATTTTTGCAGTATCAGTTTTCAGTTTTTGCTTTTTTCATTTCTTTTGTGCTTTTCCTCCTTGCCTTTGTCTAGGACTCCTTTGAGCATTTTCTGCAATGCTGCCTTCGTGGTCATATGTTTCTTCCATATTTCTTTTTCAAGGAAAGTCTTTAATGCTATATTAATTTTGAAAGTTAATTTTGCAGGATATAGAAATCTGGTTTGACAATCATTTTCTTTTAGGACTTGAAGAACTTCACTCCAAGCTCTTTTGGCCTTTAGTATTTGTGCTGAGAAATCCGCTTTAATTCTAATAGGCTTGTCTTTATAAGTTACTTGATGCATTTCTCTAATCTCCTTTTGTTGAATTTCTGGAATTTTGCTTATGTTGTGTCTTGGAGAGGTTCTTTTCTGGTAATAGCTATTTGGTGTCATATATGCCTTTGGTACTTGAATACTAGATTGTTTCCTTAGATTTAAAAGTTTTTTTTTTTTTTTTTTTTTTTGTGGGTACCGGGGGTCGACCTCAGGACCTTGCATGCCAGCGGGTGCCTGTGCCACTGAGCGATATCACCGGCCCTTTTTTTGTATGTGGGTTCCGGGAGTCGAACTCGGGCCCTCGCACTTGCCAGGCAGGCGCTTATGCCGCTGAGCCATCTCACCTGCCCGATTTAAAAGTTTTCTGAATGATTTCTGTGAATAAATTTTTTTATACTCTTTGAATAATCTTCTAATTTCCTTTACTCTTATAGTTCTGACCATAGCAAATTTTTGATCCAGCTTGCATGTTGTCTTGTCATTTTTAGGGTTTTATGGTGTTTACAGTCTACTATATCCACTTTGCCTGACATTCTGTCTGCTTATTGGTGGAATCTGCTGGCCACGCTTTCTATTGAATTTTTCATATCTTGTAATTTTGCTTTCTTTCTTTTTTTTTGTGGGTACTGGGGGTCAACCTCAGGACCTTGCGTGCCAGCAGGCGCCCGTGCCACTGAGCGATATCACTGGCCCTTTTTTCGTATGTGGGTTCCAGGAGTCGAACTAGGGCCCTCACGATTGCCAGGCAGGCGCTTACACCACTGAGCCATCTCACTGGCCCCTGCTTTCTTTTCATAGTTCCTTATTCTCTTTTTATTAGTGCATGTTTTCAGTACATAATGTTTACGTTCCTTGTGTGAAGTTGATGCACACACATCACACATCTTAATTGAATTTTTCATCTTTCCCTCTCATCCCAGCTTCTCTGCATCTCTTGATTATCTTCTCATTTGAGAAAGATCTATATCCCTACTTCCTATTATCTACCATTTGTTTTGCTCTTGATTCGTATTTTGGGTTTCTCATGTAAGAGAAACCATGTGAAATTTAAGCTTGTGTTTCTGATTTATTTCATTAACATTATGGTCTCAAGGTGCATCCATTTTCCTGCAAATGAATCATTTTACTTTATGGCAGAATAGTACTCCACAGTGTGTAGATACCATATTTTCTTTATATGTTCATCTGCTAATGAATATACAGGCTGCTTCCAAGATTTACCTTTTATGAATTGTGCTGCCATAAACATGGGTATGCGTGTATTACTGTAATATGATCTCTTCAACTCTTTTGGGAAGATACCCTAAAAGGAGAATAGCTGGGTCAAATGGAATTTCTCATTTCAATTTATTTTTGTCATTTTGAGACAGGGTTTTACTATGCAGTTCAGGCTGGCCTTGAACTCACTTTGTAGCCCAGGCTGACCTCAAACTTGCAGCTATCCTCCTGCCTCAGTCTCCTGAGTGCTGGGATTGCAGGCTTGCCTCACCATGCCTGGCCTCATCTCAATTTTTTGAGGAATCTCCACACTGATTTTCATAGTGGTTGTACTAGTTTACATTCCCACCTACCGTGTAGATTTCCTTTTTCCTCCCAGCCTCTCTAGCATTTGTTATTATTTGATTTCTTAATGATGCCTATTCTTTCTGGGTAAGATGGAATCTTTGTGTTGTTTTAATTTGCATTTTTCTAATGACCAGTGATGTTGAGTAATTCTTCATATATTTATTGGCCATTTGTACTTCTTCTGTGAAGTATCTATTCATTTCACTGGCTCATTTTTTAATTGAGTCTTTTATTTTGGGAGGGGTCTAAGTTTTTGAATGTTTTATGTATTCTAGATATGAATCCTCTGTCTGAGGAATCACTGGCAAAACTTTTTCTCATCCTGTAGGTTGTCTTTTTACTGTGTTGGTTGTTTGTTTTGCAGATGCTTTTTAAATTTGATATAATCCCATTTGTTGATTCTTAGAACTATTTCCTGTGCTACTGGGACTTTGTTCAGAAAGTCCTTCCTACTCTTATGACTTTAAGAAATTTGCATATTGTGTGTTCTAGCAGGTTAAATGTTTCTGTTTTAACATTTAGTTCTTTGATCTACTTTGATTTAGTTTAGTACATGGTGAGAGATATGGGTATAGAATCAAACTTCTGCATGTGGATAGCCATTTTTCTCAAAACCATTTATTGAAGAGGATGTTTTTTCTCCCATGTGTGTTTTTGGCTTATTTGTCAAAGCTCAAATAGTTGAATGTACTTGGGGTTGTATCTGCACCCTCTCTTCTGTTCTATTTATACTTATGTATGTTTTTGTTTCAGTACCATACTTTTTTTGTCACTGTAATTTTGTTATGTAACTTCAGGTCTGGGATGGTGATGCCTCCCACTTTGCTGTTTTTACCCAGGATTGCTTTTGGTATTCTAAGTCTCTTCAGGTTCCATATGAATTTTTGGATTGTTTTCTTCCATTCTGTGAAAAATGTTATTGAAATTTTGATTGGGATTGTGTTAAATCTGTATGTTTATTTTGGAAATATGGGTGTTTTGACTATATTCATTCTGCTTCTCCAAGAACAGGAATTCTTTTTCATTTTCTGATGTCCTTTCTGATCTCCTTTTTAGTGCATTTTAGTTTTCTTTAAATTTTTAAATTTAAATTTTTTTGACTTTTATTAGTGGATGTTTGCAGTACATAATAATTATATTTACTTTGTACTATAGTTTTCATTGTAGAATTTTTTTTCACTTTCTTAGGTTAATTCCTAAGTATTTAAGTTTTCTTGGTGTTATGGTAAATGGTATTTTTTTCCCTAATTTATTTCTCAGTGGGTTCATTGTTAGTGTATAGGGATGCTATTGATTTTTGTGTGTTGATTTTGTATTCTGCTATATTAGTCAATTTAGTTATAGCTTTTGGTGGAATTTTTTGGATTGTTTATGTGGAAGGAACATGTCATTTGGAAACTGATAATTTGATTTCCTTTCCTATGTGTATCTCATTTATTTCTTTTTCTTCCCTAATTGCTCTTGCTAATGTTTCAAATACTACACTGGGCAAGAGTGATCTATTTTTCCTGATTTTATTTTATTTTTTTATTTTTTATTTTTTAACTTAAAACTACACATAATGTTTTATTTCACTCTGAGGTAGAGACATACAAGGTTCTTATAGGTGGAGAAATGGAACCTCAGTCATCCTTGGATAACAGGATCTGTGTTCTCTATTCACCTCTGGAATATTTTTCCTGATTTTAGAGGGCAAGCTTTCATTTTGTCTCCATTTAATATGATGCAGCCAGTAGATTTCTCATAAATGATTTTTATCAGATTGAGATATGCTCCTTCTATATCTATTTTCTTTTTTAAAATTTTTTTATTTTAGAGAGAAAAAGCAATAAAAATAATGATACAGAATTTCAAAACAAGATAGTAGGAAATTAACAATGGCTAATATATTGTGTATTGTTATCTTCAAAGCAGTTGCTCAGATTACAAGATATAGTCATGCAAGATTGATCAAACAGTATAAGCACATATAGTTCTTTTCAATGAACTAAAAGAAGTTAGTAGTATAATTATTTCAGCTATCTTGTATATATATAAGCTATCTTGTAATATATATATATATATATATATTATATATATATACAATATAGCTGAAATAATTATACTACTAACTTCTTTTAGTTCATTGAAAAGAACTATATATATATATATATACACACACACACACACACACATTTTTTTCTTGTCCTTTCCTTCTTTTCTCCTTTCCCCCATCCCAGGTATTTTTCCCTTTTGAGCAGTTTCTTTCCCTTTCACAATATCTATTGTAGATTTTGGATCTTACTTTTTCAGCTTCTTACACTAGGGAGACAATACAATGTTTACAGATGTGAGTTTGATTTATTTCACTTATGGGTATGCTCTATGGTTGCATCCATTTACCTATAAAAGCCTTGAGTTTGTCTTTCTTTATAGCTGAGTAGTACTCCATTATATAAAAATACCACATCTATTTTATCCATTCCTCGGTTGATGGGCTTTGGGTTGTTTCCAAGGTTTAGCTATTACAAATTGTGCTGCTATAAACATGGGTGCACATATATCGCTGTGGTATGATGTCTTTAATTCTTCTGGGAAGATACCCAGAAGGGGAATAGCTGGGTCAAATGAGAAGTCTAATCCTAGATTTTGAGCAGTCTCCACACTGATTTCCACAGTGGTTGCACCAGTCTACATTCCCACCAACAGTGGAGAAGATTCATTTTTCCCCACAGCCCTGCCAGCATTTGTTATTAGTTGATTTTTTGATGATAGCCATTCTTTCTGGGGTGAGATGGAATCTCAGTGTTGTTTTAATTTGCATTTCTTGAATAACCAATGATGTTGAACATTTTTTCATATATTTATTTGCTGTTTGTATTTCTTTGACTGAGAAGTATGTATTCATCTCAGATGCCCATTTTTGGATTGGGTCTTTGAATATGGAAGGGTCTGATTTTTTCAGTTCTTTATATGTTCTAGATATAAGTCCTTCGTCTGAGGGACAGTTGGCTAAAATGTTTTCCCACTCTGTGGGTTCTTTTCACTCTTGCTGATTTCTTTTGTTGTGCAAATGCTTTTTAATAAGATGAGATCCCAGTTGTTGATTCTTTGAAGTACTTCTTATGTAGTTTGGCTATTGTTCATAAGCTTTCTGCGTACCTTTATGTCTTCAGGATTTCTCCCTACTTTCTCTTCCAGTAGATTTAGTGCTTGTGTTTTAATATTTAGAGCTTTGATCCATTTTGACATTAGTTTAGGGCATGGTGATTGACATGGGTCTAGTATTAGACTTTGGCATTCAGAAAGCCAGTTTTCCCAGCACCACTTATTAAAGAGGCTATCTTTCTTCCTGTGAACATGTTTGGCCCCTTTGTCAAAGATAAAGTGGCTGAATGTGTTTGGAGTTGTATCTACATTTTCTAATCTGTTCCATTGATCCTCAGGTCTGTTTGTTTGCCAGTACCATGCTGATTTTATCACAGTAGCTCTGTAGTATAATTTCAAGTAAGGGATTGTGATGCCTCCTGACTTGCCTTTGCTGCCCAAGACTGCCTTTGCTATTCTAGGTCTCTTCTGTTTCCAAATGAATATTGTTGGATTTTGTTTCTTGATCCACTATGCCAGTCTGTTTCTTTTGATTAGTGAATTGAGGCTATTTACATTGATGGTTATAACTGATATGTATTGTCTTGTGTTTATCATGTTATTTTCCTGATGTTGGTTCCCTACTTCCCCCCTCTGTTTAATTGCTTGCCCTGCTTGGTGGTTTATTTCTGTTGCTCTTGGAACTGTGGTCATTTTTGTCTCTGTCTAGAATATCTTTCAGTACCTTCTGTAGTGTTGGTTTGGTGGTCACGAATTTCTTCAGTTGTTCTTTGTCATGGAAGTATCTTATTTCTCCATTAATTTTGAAAGATAGTTTTGCAGGGTACATCAATCTGGATTGGAAGTTGTTTTCTTTCAGGACTTGAAATACTTCACTCCAAGCTCTTCTTGACTTCAGAGTTTGTGTTGAGAAGTCTGCCATGATTCTGATGTGCTTTCCTTTATAGGTGATCTGTTTATTTTCTCTAACAGGTTTTAATATTCTGTTCTTGTGCTGAATTTCAGGTATCTTGATTATTATATGTCCTGGTGTATTTTTATTTTGGTCGTGGCTGTTTGGAGTTCTATATGCCTCACTTATCTATGTCAGATTGTTTTCCTACACTTGGGAAATTTTCTGTTATTGCTTCTGCAAATAGTTTTTTTAATGTCATTTTTGTTGACTCCTGCTTTTTCATTGACACCAATTATTCTTATATTATTTTTCTTTGCACTGTCTTGCAGCTGTTGAATTGTTATTTCCTGATCTTTTGTTATTTTCAAGAGATCTTCCCTTTCGTGATCGCTAGCATGATCCTGTCTTCAAGGTCTGAAAGTCTGTCTTCAGTTTTGCTCAGGCAGTTTTGCCAGATTTCAGTGGAATTTTTAATTTCCTGGATACCTGTTTGAATCCATTTTATTCATTCTATTTCTTTCCTATATCGATCATTCACTGTTTCTATCCTCTTCCTATCATCAATTTTTATCTATCTCTACTCCAGATTTGCTGAGCAATTCCTTTATAAATGTGGACATTTCTTTTTTTACTGAGTGATTATTTCTGATCTGATTTCCTCTATAGCCTCATAGATTTGTTTCTTTACTTTGGTTGCTATCATTTCAGAAATTTCAGGTGTGTGTCTTCCAAAATCTTCTATGTTGATGTCTTTTGGACTTCTTCTGGTTGGCCTGGAGGCCTGAGATTGCATTTTGCTTCTTTGTTTTGTCATTTTGTATGTCAAAAAAATTTTTTTATTTGTTTTCTGTGATGACCCTTCAGAGTTTTGTAGTAGGTAGCTATATCACTAGTATCAAGGCCTCTGTAGGAAAAGTCTGTTCTTCAGGGATGTCTTTTGTGTGTAGGAGATTCTTGGTTTGTGTCTGTCACAGGCTCCTACCTTCGCAATTAATTAAGAGTGGGATATTGGTACCTGTTTGGCTCAATCCCCTGTCCTTCGGTGTAGGGCCGTGGTGAGGTTATTACCCCCAGAGCTTCCCCATATTGTTACAGAAGGAGGAGCAACTGATTACAGCAGATATGACATCCTAGCTAAAGTAGTACAATTAACAATAACAATAGCACTGAGCGCAATTTAGAAACTGACAAAGTGTGGTAAATATTGATTTTGTACTTCAGACCATAGGAGCAGAGTCTATAGTTATATAACAGAACCAATTGCAAATTAGGAGTTTGTATGCAAAGTGTTTCCCCTTGGTAGAGTGGTTTTACCCTGTGGTGGGGAAATTTAGGGAGGATAGTGTATAAAACAGAGATACCTGGAAAGGAAGTAGAAGCAAGGCTGGAGGACAAAGAATGATCACACAGGGTTTGGGAAACTGTAAGAGGGTGTAGAAAAGAAAGAATGAAGGAGTATTTGAGGGATTATCTGAACTTAGTCTCTGGGTTTAGGGGATGAGATTAGTTTGCTGTGACTGGAATTCTCCCCAGCTGTTTAGAAAAGAGAAAAAAAAGAACAAAAGAAAGAAAGAAAGAAAGAAAAAAAAGAAAGAAAAGAAAAGAAGAAAAAAAAAGAAAAGAAAAAGAGGAGAGAAAAAAAATTGAGAGAAAAGAGCTGGTTACTGAGTTCTGGATTCTTCTCGAGCTGGTTGCTGGTCCTGCAGAGGCCTCAGTCACCTTTTGGCTTGTATTGTTATTGTTGCTTTGGACTTTTCACACCACCAGTCTCGCCTGGTCATCCTGTGCTCCTTGGTTGGGATCCTGCTGTGTCACTGGCGTTCCCTCCACTCTCTGGGCCTTCCCGAGCAGTTCACCTCAGTCATGGCAGTAGCGAGGGTAAGGGCCATTCTTCGGGCCTTCCAGGACAGTTCACCTGGGTCGTGGCAGTGGAGATGGTGCTGGGAGAGGCTGCCCTCCTTCGTGTCCTTCACCTGTGTTCCTGAGGTGACCTATTTATTTTTTATTTTATGGAAAAAAGTTGTTACTGATAGGTATTGGCTTATTCCTGTCTTTGTCTTATATTCCTGTTGCTGAGTCCCTAACTTTCCCTTCTTTGTAAATGCTCACCCTACCTGGTGTGTTCATTTTATTGGAACTTTTGTCACTTTTAATTTCATAGTCTCTTTTTCTTTTGACATTTAAAAATTTTATTGGTACATTTTAGATATACATAATGATAACATTCATCATAGGGAATTTGTACCTGTACATGACATATCTTGCTTCTTTTTCCCATTCCCCTCCTCTCCCTTCAACCTCTCTTCCCCTGCTTATTTACAAAAGCTTTGTTTCCATTTTTCCTTCTATTTTCTTTTCTTGTCTCTTCTTTCCTTTCCTCACCAATCTCCCTTGTTCTCCTTCTCCCTTGAACATTTTGTTCTCATTTCCCAATATCTATTATACATTTTGGTCCTTATTTACACTTTTGGTTCTCACAGCACAGACAGTGCAGTATTTATTTATTTATTTATTTTTTTGTGGGTAGCGGGGGTTGACCTCAGGACCTCGTGCGCCAGCAGGTGTCCGTGCCACTGAGCGATATCACCAGCCCTTTTTTTGTATGTGGGTTCCGGGAGTCGAACTTGGGCCCTCGCGCTTGCCAGGCAGGTGCTATCTCACCGGTCCGACAGTGCAGTATTTAAACATGTGTGTCTGATTTATTTCACTTAAGAGTACGATCTCAAGGTGTATCTATTTAGCTAGAAATTTCTCAAGTTTGTCCTTCTTTATGAGAGAGTAGTACTCCATTGTAAAAAAACCCACACCTTCTTTATCCTTTCATCAATTGATGGGCATTTGGGTTTTTCTCAGATTTAGCTATTACAAACTGTGCCACAATAAAGATGATTGTACATGTATCACTGTGGTATGATGCTTTTAATTCTTTTGGGAAAATAGGAAGAAGAAGAATAGGTGGGTCAAATGGAACCTCTAGTTTTAGTTCTTTTGAGGAGTCTCCACACTGATTTTCACATTGGTTGCACCAATCTATACTCCCATCAACAGGGAAGAAGTGTTCCTTTTTCCCCACAACCCCACTAGCATTTGTTATTGGTTGATTTCTTTTTTTTTTTTGAAAGCTATATTTATGGGGGAAAGAAAACTTCTGTATCAGACAGAGAGAAGGGGTCCAGAGTTGGTTGCACTGGTTGATTTCTTGATAATAGTCATTCTTTCTTGAGTGAGATGGAATCTCATTTGGAACCAGAAAACACCTAAAATAGCAAAAACAATTCTGGGCAAGTCAAGGGGGCATCACAATCCCTGACTTGAAATGATACTACAGAGCTACTGTGGTAAAAACAGCATGGCACTGGCAAAAAAAAAAACAAAAAACACCAAAACAAAACACAAAGAAACAAACAAAAAAAACACCAACCCCTCCCCAAATCCAAAAAACAAAACAACAACAACAAAAAAAAAACCAAGAAAACAAAACAAAAATACCTCCCAAAAACAGACCTGAGGATCGGTGGAACAGATTAGAAGATGCAGAAATAACTCCAAACACACTCAGCCACCTTATCTTTGACAAAGGGGCCAAACACCTTCACTGGAAGAGATAGCCTCTTTAATAAATGGTGCTGGAAACACTGGCTTTCCACATGCCAAAAACTAAAACTATACCCGTGTCTCTCACCATGAACTAAACTAAAATCAAAATAGGTCAAAGATCTATAACAGAAACACTAAATGTGTTGGAAGAGAGATTTGTTGGCAGAACTCTTGAAGACATAGATGAAGGAAAAGACTTTATGAACAAAACCCAAATCACACAGGAACTATCACAAAGAATCAACAACTGGGATCTCATATTATTAAAAAGCTTTTGCACAGCAAAAGAAATCACCAACAGAGTGAAGAGACAACCCACAGAGTGGGAAAAAATTCTAGCCAGCTGTTCCTCAGACAAGGAACTAATATCTAGAACATATAAATAATTAAATGAAAATCAGACCCTCCAAATTCAAAGACCCAATCAAAAACGGGCATCTGAAATGAATACACACTTCTGAGATGAAGAAGTACAAATGGCAAATAAATACACAAAAAATGTTCAATATCACTACTCATCTGAGAGATGCAAATTAAATCATCCAGTATTGTTTTGTGCTATGGCTTGGAACCAAGCCCTAACTTCTGGAAAAGAATTAGTTTCAACCACCACCACCACTACCACGCTGCTGATGGTGCTGCTGAAGCCACCATCACCACGAAAGATTTTATGTGACTCTCAAAAGGATTAGTGAAATTGGGGGATGGAGGGCTCTGGTGTGGGTGTTGGGTGAACTTAAATATTTAAACCAGGAATAAACTACCTCAGAAGCGCCAATCGTTCTGTGGTCAAATAAAACCCGTACTAAATTCACGGCTTTCAAATGCTGAATTCTCTCATTCGAAACAATGGTCTTTTCTGCACTGCACTATGATCTCATACTTGCATAGACCAGTTTTGTGCTTTTTCTAACAATGCTTTTGGATCATGTTTCCAACATCTAAGTTCATCATGCAACAAGGAGATTTCTATCAATATCATTGTTGTTAAACCCAACCATGTGACACAGGCAAATCAAACCATGAATAATTCTTGTCCACGGCACTTGAGCTGTTCCTCTTATGCAATGATAACAGCTGTGTAATCCTGGCTCAATTATATCAGGGAAACAAAGATTCTGCCCTGTTGATTGTTTAATCAATATTCATTTTCTCCTTTTGCCTTGCTATATGAAACCTGAAATTTTGGAGGCATTTATATTTGTTTTAGCAACACACCAGGACAAGAAAATTGCATTTCTCACTCATTCTTGGGTGAATGGTTGTGTAATTAAATTATGACATATGATAAATACTATGTAAACAAATACTATTGTGTTTCTTAAAAGAGAATGGATGTAGCTGGCATGTAGGTTCCTTTCTTGGGCATTCTTTCCTGCTAATTGAAATGGAGACCCTTTATTTGGAGTCCAACAACAACGTGACTATCAATTATTGTGGATATGGCTGGCTCCAAAACAGTATAGCACTTCTTGCTCCTGCTGGTCATGGAACCCAATTTCCTCTTAGCAATCAGGATCAGTTACCTCACTCAGGAGAGAAAACTCCACTGTCATCTTGGTGACTAAAGGAGCACAGAATGCCTTGTTTGGGTCCAGTTTTGGAATGAGCTGTATTCCAAGGTAGAAGTGGTCTTTCCTTGACACGCAGGACCTCTAAACCCATCAAGGCTGAGGTGCTGGAAATGAGAAAGAAAATAACACTGAAATGGGATTATAGATGTGTTACAGAAAATGTTCACTTATAGAACTATTCATGAATCCATGCATCATGGCTACGAGTGGAAGAACATGATACCATAGATAGTTCTAAAGCCAAATATCATATCTTTTAATAAAACATCCAAACCTCTTATGGTGCCATAAGGATATTCTAGCTTTCTCTCTTCTGGCTCCTAATCAGTGATGGCCAGTGAGCCCCATGGGTATGACTCCATTGCCACACTTTCTTCATGATGAATGAGTTTCTTGAACAACAGCAATGTATAGAATAACACTCATTAAAGGAGGTGTTTATATTTCATATGTATGGTGAGTTTTAGAAGACAAGCTATATAAAAACATACTCACTAAACCTATGATCATGAGGAAACTGTGATCATCTCACCATTCATTATTGAGAATAGCCAATATAAAAAGTCTATGACATACAATTAAAAATAGTGAGTTTTTATATTAAAAATTATTACAGTAAAATACACAGTGCCATGAATCACCCTCAAAACACTCCCTCTCATTTTGAATATGCTTCTTCCATCGTTCCTGTCATTTTCTGAAGCAGTTCTGGAAGTCCTTTAAAAAAATTTTTTTTATTTTATGAAAAAAACCCCAAAATTTCATAACAAAATAATAGGAGAATAACAGTAGTTAATACACTGTATATTGTTATCTTTAAAGAATTTACTGGGAGTACAAGATATGGACATACACAATTCTCCAAACAATACTAGCACAAATGTTTCTGTTCAATGAATTAAGAGAAACTAGTAGTATAACTATCTTACTTTTTTTCCTTTTCCATTCCTTCCTTTCCCTCTTTTTCCTTCCCCTTTCCCCCATCCTCATTCCTTTTTCCTTTTGAACAGTTTCTTCCCTTTTTACAATATCTATTGTACATTTTAGACCTTATTCACTCTTTCAGTTTCTCACACCAGGGAGACAATACAATGTTTGAACATGTGAGTCTGATTTATTTCACTTATGAGTATGGTCTCAAGTTGTGTCCATTTGCCTATAAAAGTCTCAAGTTTATCCTTCTTTATGGCTGAATAGTACTCCATTGTATAAACAGACCACATCTTTTCTATCCATTCCTTGTTTGATGGGCAATTGGGTTATTTCCAAGATTTAGCTATTACAAACTGTGCTGCTATAAACATGGGTGCACATATATTGCTGTGGTATGATGTTTTTAATTCTTCTGGGAAGATACCCAGAAGGAGAATAGCTGGGTTGAATGGAACCTCTAATCCTATTTATTGAGGAATCTCCATGCTGATTTCCATGTGGTTGCACCAGTCCGCACTCCCATCAATGATGGAGCAGTGTTCCTTTTTCCCCACAGCCCCACCAGCATTTGTTATTGGTTGATTTCATGATGATAGCCATTCTTTCTGTGGTGAGATGGAATCTCAGTGTTGTTTTAATTTGCATCTCTCATGTGACCAATGGTGTTAAACTTGTTATATATTTATTTGCCATTTGTATTTCTTCATCTGAGAAGTGCTTATTCATCTCACATTCCCACTTTTGGACTGGGTCTGAATTTGAAGGGTCTGATTTTTTTGTATTCTTTATATGTTCTAGATATTAAGTCCTTTGTCTGAGAGACAACTGGCTAATTTTCCCACTCCATGTGTTGTCTTTTCACTCTGTTGGTGATTTCTTTCGCTGTGCAAAAGATTTTTAATAAGATGAGATACCAGTTGTTGATTCTTTGAAGTATTTCCCCTGCAATCTTGGTTTTGTTCATGAACTCTCTGCCTACACCTATGTCTTCAAGATTTCTACCTATTTTCTCTTCCAGTAGATTTAGTGTTTCTGTTTCAATATTTAGATCTTTGATCCATTTTGACTTTAGTTTAGGGCATAGTGATAGACATGGGTCTAGTTTTAGTCTTTAGCAGTGCCCATTTTTCCAGCACCATTTATTAAAGAGGCTATATTTCTTCCAATGAACATGTTTGGCCCCTTTGTCGAAGATAAGGTGGCTGAGTGTGTTTGGAGTTGTTTCTGCATCTTCTAATCTGTTGCACTGATCCTCAGGTGTGTTTTATTGCCAGTACCATGCTACAGTATCTTTGTAGTATAATTTCAAGTAAGGGATTGTGGTGCCCTCTGCCTTACCTTTGTTGCCCAGAACGGTTATTCTATTCTAGGTCTCTTCTGTTTCCAAATGAATTTTACGAACATTTTGTCCACTTCTGTGAAGTGTGCTAATGGTATTTTGATTGGGATTGCATTAAATCTGCATAACAATTTTGGGAGCAGGGCCATTTTCACTATGTTCATTCTTCTAGTCCATGAGCAAGGGATATCTTTTCATTTTCTGATATCTTCTTTGATCTCCTTTTTCAGGGCACTGTAATTTTCAATGTAAAGATATTTTATTTCCTTGTTAGATTGACTCCTATTTCATTTTTTTGGATGCTATTGTGAAGGGTGTGGTTTCCCTAATTTCTCTCTCAGTGAGTTTGTTGCTTGTGTACAGGAATGCTATTGATTTTTGAGTGTTGACTTTGTATCCAGCTACACTTCTGAATTTGGTTATTAAATCTACAAGTCTTTTGTGGAGTTTTTAAGGTCTTCTATGTAGAGCATCACATCACCTGCAAATAGTGATAATTTAACTTCTTCCTTTCCAATCATTATTCCTTTTATTTCTTGCTCTTGTCTAATTGCTCTGGCTAAAGTTTCCAGGACTATGTTGAATAAGAGTGGGGACAGTGGACATCCTTGTCTTGTTCCTGATTTTAGAGAGAAGGCTTTCAGTTTTTGTCCATTTAGTATGATATTGGCTGTTGGTTTGTCATAGATAGCTTTTATCAGATTGAGATAAAGACCATCTATTCCAATTTTCTGTAGGGTTTTTATCATGAATGGGTGCTGGACTTTGTCAAAAGCTTTTTCTGCATCTATTGAGATGATCATATGATTTTTGTCCTTGGTTCTGTTAATATGGTGTATTACATTTATTGATTTATGTATGTTGAACCATCCCTGCATTCCTGGGATGAATCCAACTTGGTCATGGTGTATAATCTTCTTGATGATTTGCTGCATTCTGTTTGCCAGTATCCTATTGAGGATTTTTGCATCTATGTTCATAAGGGAGCTTGGCTTGTAGTTTTCTTTTTTGTTTGGGTCCTACTCTGGTTTTGGCATCAGGGTAATGCTTGCTTCTAGGAATGATCTTGGAAGTAATACTTCCCTGTCAGTTTCATTAAAGAGTTTGAGCAGTAGTGGTATTAAATTTTTTTTCTAAATTTTTTTGTAGAATTCAAGAGTGAATACATCAGGACCTGGCTTTTCTTTGTTGGTAAATTTTTAATTACATTTTGAATTTCATGGAGTGATAATGGGTTATTTAGAAATATCTTCTTGATTCAGCTTTGGTAATTCATATGTGTCTAGGAATCTGTCCATTTCTTCTGTGTTTTCCATCTAGAGTACAGGCTCTCGAAGTAGGTATTGATGCTCTTCTGGATTTCTGCAGCATCTGTTGTGATTTTCCCCTTCTGATTCCTAATGGCTTGAATTTGAGCCTTTTCTTTCCTCTTTTGGATGAGGTTGGCTAAGGGTTTATCAATTTTATTTAATCTTTCAAAGAACCAACTCTTCTATTCATTGATTCTTTGTATTGTTTTCTTAGTCTCAACTGCATTAATTTCTGCTCTTATTTTTATAATTTCCTCCCTCGTAGAAGCTTTGAGATTGATTTGTTCTTGTTTTTCTAGAAGCTTGAGATTCAACATTTGGTTGTTTATTTGAGCTTGTTCTGTTTTCCTGATGTGAGAATTCACTGCTATAAATTTTGCTTGTAGAACTGCTTTCCCTGTGTCCCATAAGTTCTGGTGTATTGTGTCAGTGTTATCATTTAATTATAGATACTGTTTAATTTCTTTTTAAATTTCCTCAGTGACCCACTGGTTGTTCAGGAAGGTGGTGTTTAATTTCCATGTGTTTATGTAGTTTTTGGGGTTTCTTTTGCTGTTGATTTCTAATTTCATTGCACTCTGATCAGATAATAAGCTTGGGATGATTTCAGTTCCCCTGCATTTACTTAAGCATGTTTTATGGGCTAGTATGTGGTCTATTTTGGAGAACACCTCATGTTCAGCTGAGAAGAATGTGTGTTCTAATTTTGTGGGGTGGAACACTCTGTAGATATCTACTAAGTCCATTTGTTCATTTGTTTAATTCTGATGTTTCTGTGTTGATTTTTTGTCTAGTTGATCTATCTATTTGTGAGAATGGGGCATTAGAGTCCCCTGTTACAATTGTGTTTGTGCCTATTTGATTTTTTACGTCTGTTAATATTTGTTTTATGTGGTTAGGTGCACCAGTATGTTGTGCATACATATTTATGATTATTATGTCTTCTTCTTGGAGTTTTCCTTTAGCAAGTATTTAGTGACCTTCTTTGCTTATTTTGATCAGTCTTGGCTTGAAGTTCACTTTGTCTTCCAATAGAATAGCTACACATGCTTTTTTCTGAGCTCCTGTCACATAGAGTATTGTTTGCCATCCTTTGACTTTCAGTCTATGAATTTGTTTTTGAGTTAAATGTGTTTCTTGAGTGCACCATAATCTTGTTTCTTGATCTGTTCTGCCAGTCTGTTTCTTTTGATTGGTGAGCGGATACCATTTATGGTGATGGTTACAACTGATATGTATTGGCTTATCTTTTTCATGTTATTTTCCTTTTGTTGGTTCCCTGTCTTTCCCCTTTGTTTAATTGCTTGCCCTACCTGGCAGCTTCTTTCTATTGTTGTTCTTGTGCTTGTGGTCCTCATTTTCTCTTTCTAATATATCCTTCAGAGCATTCTGAAGAGCCAGTGTAGTGGTCATAAATTTCTTCAATTGTTCTTTGTCATGGAAGTATCTTATTTCTTCATCAATTTTTAAAGACTGTGGGTACTTCAATCTGGGTTGAAGGTTGTTTTCTTTTAGGGCTTGAAATACCTTACTCCAAGCTCTCCTGGATTTGAAGGTTTTTGTTGAGAAGACTGCTGTGATTCTGATGGGTTTTCCTTTATAGGTGATTTGTTTATTTTCTCTAGTGACTTTTAATATCCTGTTCTTGTGCTGAATCTGGAATTTTGATTATTATATATCTTGGTGTAGATTTATTTTGGTCATGGTTATTTGGAGTTCTAAATACTTCATTTACTTGTATGTCGAATTCTTTATCCATGTTTGGGAATTTTTCTGCCATTATTTCTGTGAAGAGGTTTTTTTAAATGTCTTTTGTGCTGTCTCCAGCTTTCTCACTGACTCCAATCAATCTTATGTTGTTCTTTTTTTCTTTTTTTGCTTCAGCTTGTAGCCGTTGGATTGATTTTTCATGGTCTCTTGCTATTTTTAAGATATCTTTTTTTTCATGGTCACTAGCCACAATCCTGTCTTCCAGATCTGATATTCTGTCTTTGCCTTCATTCAATCTGTTGTGTATACTTTCAGTGGAGTTTTTAATATTCTGGATTTCTGTTTGCATCTGTTTCATGGATTCCATTTCTTTCCTAATTTGGTCATTCATGGTTTCCATTGCTCCTCTATTTTTTTTATGTGTGTCTGCTTTAATGTCTTTCATTTTGATCATCATTTCTTTTTGCACCTTATAGATTATTTTTTCTGTAGCCTTTTCCATTTGTTTTTTTCACTTCAGTTGATATAATTTCAGAAAGGTCCAGTGGTTGGCTTCTGATTTCCTTTATCTCATTGTGCTCTGGACTAGTCCTAGTTGGGCTGCAGGTCTGCAGCTGCATTTTGCTTCTGCATCTCGTCATTTTCTGTTTTCTATTTTTAATTTCATTTTGTTTTCTGTGTTGATATTTGTACATTTGTTATGGTAGGTAGCTTTATCCCTAGTATTGAGGTTTCCCTAGGAAATATCTGTTCCTCAGGGATGTTTTCTAGATGTAGGTGGT
Organism: Erethizon dorsatum; assembly: GCA_028451465.1. Taxonomy (NCBI): domain Eukaryota; kingdom Metazoa; phylum Chordata; class Mammalia; order Rodentia; family Erethizontidae; genus Erethizon; species Erethizon dorsatum. The sequence continues at coordinate 108,825,867 of CM051834.1, read as the reverse complement.
TCTTGGTCTTTGTGTCTATCTGAAGAAAAACCTTCCCAATGTTTTAAGGATGAGAAGTTGCTATTTGGCTCAGCAACCACTCCTTTGGTACCTGGACTACAGTGATGGTTATGACCCCATAAAATCACAGTGTCATCATATAGGGAAGAAAAACTGATTATAACAGGTAGGACATCCTGGCTAAAGTAGTGCAGTTACCAATAACAATTGCTTCAAGCACAGCCTGGCTGCTAACAAATTGGTAATGATTAACCTGATACATTTAACCATAGGAACAAATTCTACAGTTATATAACAGAATCCAACATATACTAGGAACTTGTATGCAATGGTTTTTCCCTTAGTGCAGTGATATTACCCTGTTTGTGTGGGGGGGATGAAGAGGGATGGGGTCAAGATAGAGAGATGAATGAGTTCCAACATAATAAGACCAAGGCTGGAGAGCACAGGGTGATCATCCATATTTTGGGAGACTGGAGGACACCAGAGGGAAAGGATGGAAGAGAAAGCAAAGGATTATTGAAGTGAACCAGAAAGAGAAGAGACAATGTTTTCACACATGAAAGTATCATAAAGTCAGGTGAGATACTTGATAAAAGAGAGTAAGAAGATGAGTAGAAGAAAACAAAAAGGAATGTAATAACTCTAAGTTCAAAAGAAAGAAAAAAAATACAAAAAAAGAGAGAAAGAAAAGAGAGGAAAACAAAAAATAACCACAGAAAGCAAAACAAGATAAAACAAAACTAGGCAAAACAACAACAACAGCAACAAACAAATAAATACAACCCAACCAGAGAAAAAAGGAAAACCAATCAAACAAACAGAGAAAAATAAATGTAGTAAAATTCCTCTGGTGTGTACAGTTCAGTGGTAGCTCCATGTTGGACCTGAGAATTGTGCTGTGTACTCCAGCCAGGTTCACAGTGGGAATTGTGGTGGGTATAGGGCTGATTTGGCCTCTGGATGTAGGGGCTGGGACTGCTCTTCTGTTGCTGGATTTCTCCCCAAGCCCTTTGATTAGAAAAAGGTTAATTTAACTTCTTCCTTTCCAATCTAAAGAAGAAGTTAAATTATCATTATTTGCACATGACATGATACTCTATACAGAAGACCCCAAAAACTCCACTAAAAAACTGCAAGATTTAATAAGCAAATTCAGTAGTGTAGCTGGATACAAAGTCAATACTCAAAAATCAATAGCCTTTCTGTACACAAATAACAAACTTACTGAAAGAGAAATTAGGGAAACAATACCTTTCACAATAACATCCAAAAAAATGAAATACCTAGGAATCAACCTCACAAAGGATGTAAAAGACCTATACACTGAAAACTACAGTACTCTGAAAAAGGAGATTGAAGAGGATATCAGAAAATGGAAAGATATCCCTTGCTCTTGGGTTGGAAGAACCAACATAGTGAAAATGGCCATACTTCCAAAATTGTTATACAGACTGAATGCAATTCCGATCAAAATTCCAACAAGATATCTCACAGAATTAGAGAAAACAATCCTAAAATTCATCTGGAACCAGAAGAGACCTAGAATTGCAAAGGCAATTCTGGGTAACAAAGGGAAGGCAGGGGCATCACAATCCCCAACTTGAAATTATACTATAAAGCTACTGTGATAAAAACAGCGTGGTACTGGCAAAAAAACAGACCTGAAGATCAATGGAACAGATTAGAAGATGCTGAAACAACCCCAGACATACTAAGCCACCTTATCTTTGACAAAGGTGCCAAACACATTCGCTGGAAGAAAGATAGCCTCTTTAATAAATGGTGCTGGAAAAACTGGCTCTACACATGCCGAAGATTAAAACTAGACCCATATCTTTCACCATGCAGTAAACTAAATTCAAAATGGATCAGAGATCTAAATATCAAAACAGAAACATTAAATCTGCTGGAAGGTAGGATAGGTAAAACCCTTGAAGACATTGGTGTAGGCAAAGACTTTATGAATAAAACCTCAACCACACAGGAACTATCACAAATCAACAACTGGGATCTCTTCTTATTAAAAAGCACAGCAAGAGAAACCACCAACAGAGTGAAGAGACAACCCACAACGTGGGAAAAAATGTTTGCCAGCTGTTCCTCAGACAAAGGATTACTATCGAGAACATATAAAGAACTCAAAAAAATCAGACCTCCCAAATGTAAAGACCCACTCCAAAAATGGGCATCTGAAATGAATACACATTTCTCAGATGAAGAAATTCAAATGGCAAATAAATATACAAAAAAATGTGCAACATCACTAGTCATGCGAGAGATGCAAATTAAAACAACACTGAGATATCATCTCACCCCAGAAAGAATGGCTATTATCAAGAAATCAACTAATAACAAATGCTGGAGGGGCTGTGGGGAAAAAGGAACCCTTCTTCACTGATGGTGGGAGTGTCAACTGGTACAGCCACTGTGGAAGTCAGTGTGGAGATTCCTCAAAAAACTAGGGTTGGAGGTCCCATTTGACCCAGCTATTCCCCTTCTGGGCATCTTCCCAGAAGAGTTAAAAACATCGTACCACAGCGATATATGTGCACCCATGTTTATAGCAGCACAATTTGTAGTAGCCAGATCTTGGAAACAACCCAAATGCCCATCAACTGAGGAATGGATAAGAAAGATGTGGTATTTTTATACAATGGAGTACTATTCAGCCATAAAGAAGGATAAACTGGAGACTTTTATAGGTAAATGGATGCAACTCGAAAAAAATGCTCATAAGTGAAATAAACCGGACGCACATGTGTAAGCATCATATTGTCTCTCTAGTATGAGAAACTGAAAGAGTAAATAAGATCCAAAATGTACAATAGACATGGTGAATCAAAAAGAAACTTGTCAAAGGAAAGAGAGACTGGGATGGGGGAATAGGGAAAAGAAAGAAGGGAAAGGAAAAAAAATTTGTATATATATATAAGATGGTTAAGATAGATACACTACTAATTTTACTTAGTTCATTGAAGAGTAAGGTTTGTGCCAATAATGTTTGGACAATTGAATGCTAATATCTGGTATCCTGAATAACTAACTTAAAGATAATAATACGTAATGCATTAACCATTGTTACCCTCTTATTATGTTGTTTTGAAAATTTGTTCTTTTTTGTTTTGTTTTGTTTTGTTTTTTCTTCTCTTTAAAATAAAAAAAGAAAAAAATAAAAGAAAAATGGCAGCCCCACCCTCCAGCTTCTATTTCACATGTCTGTGTGCTGAAGCACAACACTGGTTTTAACTTTCCAACTGCTGGCTGCTATCCTCACTGCTGCTTTGGACATTTCCTCACCACTGGTCCCACCTGCCGACTGTGTGTGTCTCTGCCAGGGCCCCGGTGGGTCTCTGGGTGTTCCTACCTGGGCTGGTCCAGGGTGTGTGGATCCCTGCTGGGGCCTTGGTGTACATTTTCTTTTGAAATTTTTTTATATTTTAATGCTGTGTTTCTGTAATACATAATCATTTTAATCATCTTTGGAATCATCTTTGGGATATTGCATCTTGGTCACTTTTACTTTACCATCCCCTATGCATAATCATATTTTCTGCAGTCCTATATCCCTTTACATCCCCACCAAGATTATCACCACATTTTTTATCTTCCCTCTAATATTTTATTTAGATTTTGAGTGCCTGATGTAAGAGAAAGGAAGTGATATTTAACCTGTGTGTTTGGCTCAATCTACTTAGCATTTTGGTCTCAATTTGCATCCATTTTTATACAAGTGACTCAAATTCATCTTTCTTTATGGCTGAATAGGATTCCATTCTGGATATATACAACATTTTCTTTATCCACTGATCTGTGTATGGACATATAGGCTGCTTTCAAAATTCTGCTCTTATCCATTATGCAGCTGTAGAATTGAGTATGCATGAATCTCTGTAATTGGATGTCTTTAACTTTCTGGAAAAAATTCCCAGAAGAGGGAGAGCCTGGTCAAAATGAAATTTTAGTTTTAGTTTTGTGAAGAATTACCATTTTGATTCCCATAGTGGTTGTAATAGTTCATATTCTCGTGAACAATGTAGACAGATTGATTTTCCCCAAAAACTTCAACAGCATTTGTTCTTTTTTGAGTTCTTCACAACAGTCATGCTTTCTGAAATAAAGTGGATTATCAGTGTTATTGTTTTTCATGTTTCTCACAGCCAAAGGTGATGACCACTTTTGTGGATGTGTTGGCCACTTGATTCTTCTTTTGAGAAACATCTTCTTATTGCAATTGCTCATTTTTTGATATTGTCTATAATTTTGGAGAATCTAATTTTTGAGTTCTTTGTATTTTGTAAATATTATTGCTTTGTTCAAGAAGTAGTTGGTAATTTTCCTTTTTTCTGTATCTCTTTACTCTGCTGTTTGTTTCATTTGCTGTGTAAAATACTTAATTTGAAATCATCACGTTTCTTGCTTCTTGTATTATTTCTTTTGCGATTTGGGTTCTGTTCAGACTATTTTTGTGTGTGCCTACAGCTTCAATATTTACACCTATTTTAATATGCAACAAAATGTGTTAAAATTTTAAGGTTTTTGATCCTTAATTTTAGCTATGTTGATAAATGTGGGTCTAGCTTCGCTCTTCCACATATGGATGCCCAATTCTCCCAGAAACAGGTGTCACAAAGGCGATCATAATCCAGCATATGTTTTGGGCCCACTTCTAAATAGTCAAACAACGGAAGGCACCTGGAGTTGTTTCAGCATCTTCAAAAGTATTCCTTCATTCAACATTGTTATTTTCTTTCCAGGCCAATGCTTTTTCTTTTCAAGCACTGGATCTCAGTAGTATAACTTAGAATTCATGTTTTTAATGCCTCCCTCTTTGCTCTGATTGTCAGAACTACATTGGGTGTTCTGGGTTTCTTGATTCCATAAGAATTTTAGGAGTGTTTTTCTACTTCTGTGAAGAGTACTAATGGTATTTTGATGGGAATTGATTTAAATCTATCATGATTGGGATTTTTCAAATTTCTCTGTTTTTTAAGGTTCCTTTCACTTGTGTATTGGTTTACAAAATATTTTCTCCTTTTTGCAGAATAACAGGTACATTTTCCATGATGTGATAACACTTCTCTGTCACAAAATGACATAAAGTTTACTTCTATTGCCCAACTTCCCAAGTTTTTTCCCAATGACTATTGTTGAAGTGCAAGAATTTATGACCACGGGTAGAATATACCAACTACTGTGCAAAAGAATGTATGCAATGATTCAAACTTGATTCTCATCAGTTTCCCCAGCACTTAATAAAATAATCTGTAAATCCAATCAGGGACTTCATATTGGGGAAAGACAATAATGAGGGGGGATGGTGTTATGCAATGAATTCTGCAAGAAAAATACATTGAAAGATATGGACTACGGTATAGAGTAAATATCTTAACATTTCAGGTAAAGAATTATCGATGAGAAGAAATGATTTTAACAGAAATTATTACAGCCTGTGTCTAAAAACTTATCAACATAGCATGTGTAGGGTTCTCACTGGACATCAATTCATGAAGACATTAAGAAACACTCAATTTCGTTTTGGTATATGTTATGGAATGAATCTGGCACTCCTCCCAAATGTAACAATCAGATTCATTTTTACAAGTATTTACACGTGTACAGTTATCTTTACTTTACCTTGACATCGTATCCGAAACCCTTACTATTACGCTGTATTTTTCAGGCACAGATTTGTGTACAACCACTACATTAGTGCCTGGCGTATTTAAGCTGAACAGTGTGTACTTGTGGAACGCATAAATGCTATTCCTTAGTCCACGGCAATTTAATACAAACATAACAAAATTCCCAAGGGGAAATTTGAATGAGGTCATTCCTGAGAGAAGGAAAACTCAGATAAAATAATGTTAATAGAAAGCAGAAATACTTATTTTTCTAAACATATTATGCTTCCACATTTAATAACTCACATGGTATAGATTTATATCTATTTAAAGTAAGATGTATTTCTGGATGTTCCTTAACTCTTTTCTATATCAGAATTCAAAACACAACCATGTTTACGTGGTACATAGTTTTTCTCTTTCAAGTGGTACATAGGGCTATTCCTCTGTTGCAAAAAGTAAAATATGTGTGGTATCAGCTTAGCCACTGAAAACAGTTTGAGGACAGATAAACCTCATCACTTAAAATAGAAAAATTTGGAAAATATTTTATTATTTTTCATCATAAAAAAAGGACAGATAGTTGGATACCACGATGATAACATTCCACTAATCCCCTCCAAAGCTGGAATTTTCTTGTGTGAATAATACATAAACAAAGTGACAAAGTTGTTTGAGCAATAGGAGAAAAAAAAGCAACTCACCAGCAAAAGAATGTTGTGTGTTGCTTTGATTTCTGGAGGTGTCTGGGCAGAGGGGCTGCGGACGTGCTGGGCTCTCCTGTGGTGTCTGCAGAGGAGACTCACTGTGTAGAGGCTGGTGCACAGCGTGAGGATCAAAAACACGAGATCGCGGGTCAATATGATGCTGATATATGACCATGAAGAGTTGGTTGTCATTGGCCCGGTTTGGCAATATACATTAGAATACCCACGACCAACAAGAGAAACATTGCCAATTGCTCTTATGGTTTCAATAACATGGATAGAAATAAGCAAGTTAATGATCCAGAAGATAAGGAAAGAAGGCATAATAATTGCAGAGAGTTTAGACTTAAGCCGTGCCCACTTAGAATTAATGGGGCTGATAGTAATGGCTTGAAATGTACTAAGGAGCGAAGTAGTACAGATGGAAACACCCCGGGAAACTCTGCCTACATACAAAATTACCTGACAGCCAGTATCATCCAAAAACTGTCTTGCTCCAAAGGATGCCTTGGTATACGGTATAAGTGTGACTATGATAGTCAAATTATTGACCACTGTCAGGTGAATCATAGTGGAATCTATGGGCCTCATAAGATTGGGTTGAGTTAAGAAGGTATACATAAATGCCACAAACAGTGATGAGTTCGCCATGACACCAATACAAATCTGGGATATGAGGAAAAAGCCAAAAAATACTGCATAAGGGAACATTTTATAAATAGTATTTTGATAGTTAGATCAGACAAGGCTAAAATAAAAACCAAGCTATTTTGTAAATTTTATAAAAAATTCTGCTTGTAAAAAATAAGAGATGGTAAGAAACAGGGAGGCAGACCTTGTGCAGATTGGAGGGGAATTAGTGGAAATGGAGTTAGGGGAGAAGGGAGGACGGAAATAAAAATGATCAAGGTGCCGTATATATATATGCCAATGTCCCAATTGGAAGGTAATAGTTATGTATTGCCAACATACACCGAAGATAAAAAAAAAATCAAAGTGGTGCTCATGGTGGATTGTATAGAAAAATAGTTCAGGATTTGAGGAGATGGTGGTGTGTCCAACTTCACAAGCAGATGTGGCTTCCCAGGGATTCCTGAGAACCTCGCAGTGCAGAACTAGGTGTTGTGGACACAGAGGACTCCATGGTCACACCCCCCATTCTTGAATACGAAAAGGAGGACCTGTTGGCCATGTGAAAGGCAAATATGCCTGTTTTAAGGAGTTTCTCTTAAGAGTGTCAAAATGTATTTCACTTGTAAACCCGTTTCAATATTCTAAGCTCTCTAAAGAGAAGTATTTTTATAACGCATAGAAAGTAAAATGAATACATACTTCACTTTTTTTCAATTTGGATTGACACCCAATGCTTCCAACTCAGTAACAATTAAATACTGATCTAAAAGTGGGGTTCATGGGCCGGTGAGATGGCTCAGCGGCGTAAGCGCCTGCCTTGCAAGCGCAAGGGCCCGAGTTCGACTCCCGGAACCCACATACGAAAAAGGGGCCGGTGATATCGCTCAGTGGCACGGGTGCCTGTTGGCGCACGAGGTCCTGAGGTCGTCCCCCTGGTACCCACAAAAAAAAAAAATAAAAAAAATAAAAGTGGGGTTCACAAAGGGAAATTGTTACCAATCCTCCCAGCCCACAGGTCAACCAGCAATGTTTTGGGTCGTATTTGCTTCTTACATCTTGTTGTAAAATTACTGATATGCAGAGATTAGAGAAAAAATGCCCGTTAAACATCCCACAGTGATAAATATTCCACATGGCAACTGATGCAACAAGAAATTGACACGCATACCATGGATCATGAACCCAGGCTAACAACTATTTTGTTCAACTTTTGATATCAACAGATATAAAATCCACATTTTTGTCTGAACATTTCATTGTGCTTTTGGTAGAAAGAAGTTGGCTAGAATCTTAAAAACAGTCAGGAGAGAAATGATACAAATTCCACTAAGGTTGACACTGCAATTCCTAAGATCAATATTTCATCTTTTCATTGGATTTTTGGAGTAGTTTTCTTAAGTATCATTTGGTTGGAGATACATCATTCCACCGAAAAGGGGTTTCTTGTGCATGAAATGTCATCTTCCAATCCTTTTTGTGATTTGTGGAATTCTGTTTGTTTCCTTTATAGTGGAAAAGGCCAGGGAAGTATTCTAAAGTAACCATGTGGTATTTTCTGTGTTTCACCACAGCTTTATATTTTAATTTCCTTACCTACTATATAGTAAACATATTCACATTATTTAGTGACAGGCAGCAATATTGAAATTATTTACTGAACACATGCAATGTCAGTGTGTGATTCCTCCATAACGTCATTTGTTCCTTGCAGAAAATTTGTAATTTGGTATTATCAGTAAAATACTTTGAGTTGGTAGTAACTGTAAGAGTGATGAAGCTTACACAGTTTTGAAAACGCATCTTCTCTTTGTTATGTGAGGGGACCGTTTCAGGTTCGCATTCATCTTCTCTCAGTTTCCACTGACAGGTGGATTTGCACCATCTTTCTGTAGTCAGAATTCTTTGTTCAGGTATCACCACTCCTTGTTTCCCACGCTCGCCCTGAGGAAACCAAGTTCTTTTATCATTAGTTTTGGAAAGCACTGCCTATTGAATCTGACCAGCAAATGGAGAATGTGTTGAAGAGAGCACAGAAAAAGTGGACACGTCCAAGTTTGTACAAAGTGAAACCTTTTAGGGACTTCAAGGTAGGAGGGTGTCTTGAGTAGCAGGGAGACAGGAAGATCCCTGCACCTGGAGACAAAGTAAGGGATAAACATGCTAACCACACAAGAGTAGGCTGCAGACCCCACCACCACCACCCCTGAGACCCCCAGAATGGATGTGGGCTTGCTAACACATCATGAGGAAACATAATACCAGCTAACAAACAGCCCAGGCATTCCTAGAAGTGGAAAACTTTTGACCTCTAATGACTTTGCCTTTCCAAAAAAGTTTTGAATGTGCAGGCAAAATTGTCTTTATGGTCAAAATTTGTGTGGTCATGTCGAGCTGTATCCTACATGTATTGACACGGGTTTTATTAACTAATTAGTATAATGAAATTACATTTCCAAATGTTAAGGTGCAACTGTCTCCCAGAGAACAGAAACCAGAAAAACTGTCTCTACAAAACGGAGTATAGGCTCTATCATTTTGCTTTTGAGCTGTTCATTCCTCTTAATCTTATCTTGATATGTTGTAGATCACATTCTCTTATATGATCTTTACCGCAATCATACGATTTGTTAAATATTTGGAGACAAGATGAATATACAAAGCACAGAAAATCATGTCATAGCTTTAGGGCAGAAACAAAGTAGAGAGAGTGAGAGAGGAAAGAAAGAGTTAGAGAGTTAGAATAATACAGGAAAGAAAATAAATTTATGAAAAAGGGAAGATTACATCTTTTATTTTGGGGAAGTCTAATTGCTTGAGTTTGCTAAATAGTCTAGACATAGCTAAAACTTGGAAGCAGCTTACATGACCATCAATGGATAAATGGATTATGAAACTGTGGTATTTACACACAAGGGATTATTATTGTGCCATAAAGAAAGATACACTTGACCCATTTGTAGGTCATTAGTGCACCTTGAGACCACAATTTCAAGTGATATAAAGCACATGCACAAACTTAAATATTGCATGGTTTCTCTTATATGAGAACCACAAAACATAAAGAAAGAGCAAAATGAAAGAAAGTTCAAAGAAGAAGGGAGGTAGATCTTTCTCAAATGCTAAGGGGATCAAGGGATTAGGGGAAGGGGGAGAAAGGGAAGAAAAATGGGATGAAAAGAGGAATAAAGATGTGTTACGTACATGTACCAACTCCCAACAAGAAATGCAAACATGTGCTAAAAATGGAATTTCAAAAATAAAAAATCTAGGAAAGATGTAGATAAAACTCTTTGACCAAAAGAAGTAGGAGTAAAATAAAGAAAATTGGAAATGAAAGAGCAGATATAGCAACTAATATGACAGAAACATAGAGGATCAGATAAGACCAGTATAAAAACTATTTGCCACAACTTGTATAATCTAGAAGAAATGAATAAATTCCTAGAAATACACAATGAATAAATAAAAAGTATGAATGGAATTAAAAGATTCGGAACTATGAAGCAGTGATAAAATCCACATTTACAATAACTCTCAAAACGATATTGCTTCAGTGCTAAACTTCACCAGATATTTGAAGAAGAAATGACAACCATCTTCAAGTTTTCAAAACCCAAAGAGGAGAGTGTATTTCATGCTCATTTCCCAAGGGCCTGATTACCCTGATACAAAAGCCAGACAACTGCACCACGGAAAAAAGACGCAGGACAGGGGCTCTGATAAACACGCTGCTAATGGTCTAAAAGGCTGTAGCAAAGAGACAGTAACGTGATTCAAAGATTCATCCATGATGACCCAGCAAGATTGATGCCTGGTTGCAAGGATGGGTCAACACACGAATGGACAAACAGAGCTCTGCTTAAAATAATGAAACCTAGAAACCTCAATAGACAGACTCATCTGACAGGACAGCCATCTGCCATAGGAACTCTCAAGCTGTTGTGTAGAGAAGGAATGTACTTCACCATCATAAAGGCCATGAGTGACAAACCCACATCTGGAATCACACTTAATAATGATAAGCTGAAAGCTTTTCCACTAAGATCAGGTACAAGAAAAAGATGCTCGGGCCGGTGAGATGGCTCAGTGGCGTACGTGCCTGCCTGGCATTCGTGAGGGCCCAAGTTCAACTCCCGGATCCCACATACGAGAAAAGGGGCTGGTGATATCACTCAGCGGCACAGGCACTTGCTGGCGAGTGAGGTCCTGAGGTCGACCCCTGGTACCCACAAAAAAAAAAAGAAAAAAAGAAAAAGATGCTCATTGTTGCACCTTCTATTCAGCATGGTATTTGTGGTGGATTGACAGCTGTTGGTCAACTTCTAACACCCAGCAAAACTGAATCAGCATGGCGCTGGGTGTGGAGGGCCCCCCTGAGGACTGTTGCCAACAACAGAAAAAGGAGAACTGGAGAGGAAGAGTTGGTGCTGTTGGTTCTCCTAGAGGAGCTCGTCGCGCTGGCTTTCCTGATAGGAACTCGGCTGTTCTCATCATTGGAGGAGCTCGGGACCTCATTGTTGCTGAGGATGGCTGTGGTACTTTTCGGGGGAGCTCTGGTCCTTACTTTGAGCGTCACTTCCTGGCTCCGGTGCAGATCCCTCAGCCTGCTGGCACAGATCCTTCATCCCGCTGGTGCAGACTTTCTAGCTTCCACCACTGACCTTTGGGCCTCCCGGCGTTGATCCATGAAATAGACTTGCGTGAGACATTGTCGTGGGCTCTGGGCCTCCAGTTGGACTCGTGGGGGCATTGCCATGGGCTCTGGGTCTTCAGCGGGACTCATGCAGGACACTGCTGTGGAATCCAGGCCCTCAGCTGGACTCTTTGGGTCATTAGTGTATAGACAGATTTCCTGCACTCTTTTTGTATTTGACTCTTTGGGTGACTACTATAAAATAATCCTATAAATTACGTGTCCTGTATTGTATTGTATCCCTTGCAAACTCTGACTACAACAGTGTTGGAAAACTTAACAACAGCATTTGAACAGAAAATGAATAATCAATAGTCCTAAAAAAGAGCATATACCTTAAAATGATTTTTAGTAACTCAATATAATTCCAATCAAACTGCTAAGAGCATGTTTACAAAATAAAAAAAGCCTAATCCTAAAATTCATGTGAAACCACAAAATATACCCAGCAGCCTATACAATTTTGAGTTGGAAAACCAAACATGGGGTCATTTTTTTTTTTTTTTTTTTTTTTTTTTTTTTGTGGGTACCAGGGGTTCGACCTCAGGACCTCGCGCGCCAGCAGGCACCCGGGCCGCTGAGCGATATCACCGGCCCCTTTTTGGTATGTGGGATCCGGGAGTCGAACTCGGGCCCTCGCGCTTGCAAGGCAGGCGCTTACGCCGCTGAGCCATCTCACCGGCCCAAACATGGGGTCATTGCACTTCTTCTTTTTTTTTTTTTATGTGGGTACCAGGAGTACGAACCCAGGACCTCACGCTTGCCAGGCAGGCGCTTATGCCACTGAGCCATATCACTGGCCCCATTGTACTTCTTGAATTTAAACTGAAATACAAAGCTATATGTAGATAATCAACATGATGCTCGCATAAAAATACACTTTGGATAGTTAAGATAGATACACTACTAATTTCGCTTAGTTCATTGAAAAGAAAGGTTTGTGCTAATATTGTTTGGACAATTGAATGCTGATATCTTGTACCCTGAGTAACTAATTTAAAGATAACAATACGCAATGTATTAACTATTGTTACCCTATTATGTTGTTTTGAAATTCTGTTGTATTTTTTTCTCTTTAAAAAAAAAAAACAACACTTTGGCTCCTGGAAAAGGAAGTAAATTTATGACATAAACCCAAACATTTACAGTGACCTAGTTTTTGACAAGGGCTTAAAGAACACACTTAGTGTTTAAGAAGAAACTGGATAGTCATACAGAAAAGGTTGAGTTTATTTATTTATTTATCTATTTATTTCTTTTTTGTGGGTACCGGGGGTCGACCTCAGGACCTCACGGCACCAGCAGGCGCCTGTGCCGCTGAGCGATATCACTGGCCATTTTTTCATATGTGGGTACCGGGAGTCAAACTCAGGACTTTGCGCTTGCCAGGCAGGCGCTTATGCCACTGAGCCATCTCACCAGCCCAAAGGTTGAGTTTAGGCCCTTGTGAAATTTCATCAATAAACTTTACTCAAATACAGTGAAAGACATAAATGTAAAAAATAATTACACAAACAAATCAATAGAATGCTGTTTCACCTTCAATTATATTGGACAAAACAAACTTTAAGGCAGCAAAACTACAGAATATAAAGAAAGCTATTGTATTTATAGTAAAATTTAAAGCATTCAAATATTTATGGCATCTATATATGTGATATAAAATCATATACAATTACAAAAGATAATTAATTCCAGCATTGTATTGGAATATTTGACTACAATATTTTAATAATTGTGACACACAGACCAATGTCAGTCAGGACATTAAAAAATTGGCCACTTCTATTCACACCGTTGACCACATGCCATAGAAACCCCACCCAGTCAGTGTAAAACACATCTGTCCTTCTCAGGCACATATTAGCCCAGTAGAAAATGTGACCATACAACCAACACAGAAGTGAGAGTCAGTAAAGTTTCATAGCACATTTAACAGAACAGTAAATCTTAACATAAAATTGTGAGTTATACTCAAAAAACAGATTTCTCAATATGCTCCCAGAAAAGCACTTCTTGGTAACCAAAACTGTGAAAAACACATATAAATGTGAAGACTAGACAAAAACCCTTGAAGAAACAAATTAGAAGAATAATAAAATGAATTCTAGAAAGAATAAATAACATTGATATGGACAATAGGAGACCCAAAAGCAAATAATCCAATATAGAAAGAAAAAAGAAATCAAAATAGGTTCTGAAGAAGAATAACACATTTCAAAACCCCCATGAGACTACACCTCTGCCCAATAAGGCAGCAATTAATATAAGGATTAAAATATTTGAGCTACCAATGGAGATCTGAAAATAGTTTTTTTTTTTTTGGTACCAGAAATCAAACTCAGGACCTTGCGCTTGCCAGGCAGGCGCTGTGCAGCTGAGCTATCTCCCAGGCCCAGACAATAGTTTTTGAGTTATGGTAGTGTGGCTATCAATTTTTAAATTCTATAATTATAGAAAGACTGTAAGATCTTAAAACCATAAAAGATTTTAGAATGGTAGAAATCGATAACTGTAGAATCTTGCATAGGGTAAAATGGAATAGTGGGAAAATACTAAATAAGTAATCACAAAGAGGGCCGGTGAGATGGCTCAGTGGCGTAAGCGCCTGCCTGGCAAGCATGAGGGCCCGAGTTCGACTCCTGGATCCCACATACGAAAAAAGGGCCGGTGATATTGCTCAGCGGCACAGGCGCCTGCTGGCGTGCGAGGTCCTGAGGCCAACCCCCCGGTACCCACACACACAAAAAAAAAAAAAGAAAAAAAAAAAAAAAGAAGAAATCACAAGGAATGATTCAATAGGGAAGTATGCAAAATAAACCAGATGCAAAAATAAATACAAACATTTACAGTGGGTAGGAAAAGAGTGTTCTCTCCATTCCATTTTGAGGCTACCATGATTCTGGTAACAAAAGATAATATAGTTTGAAAAGTATAATGACAGAATATTTATTTACAGATCTAAAAGGAAAATAATCTGCCCAAAATACTTGTAAAAATGAACTCAAACAGAAGCAACAGAAGAAGAGAATATCCATAGATACAAGTGGGTTTAACATTACAAACTGCAATAAAAATATATAAATATATAATCCCCCAAAATACATCATACATGATAAAATTGAAAACATACATGGATAAATTTTATTATGCATAAATAAAAGGACTTGCTTTTCTGATAAAATATCACCAAGGTAAACAATGTCCCATCTGTGCTTAAATATTCAAAGATTTCTTTGGATGTTGGATGAAATCATACATGTTGTCTCCATGCCTCTTCTCAGGATGTTACAAGGGCTTTACTATTGATAACAAAAGTAAAATTTAAATAATTGGAAGAAAGTAACACCAACCTTTACATATATTAAGTTTTATGAAGGTAAACTACAAAATCATTGGATTTATCAGAGATTTTCAGAGTATTAGGAACAATGTTCATATGAAACATCTTTTGGATATCCATATGTAATCATAAAACTAGTTTCAAATTACCATTCAAGAACGACCCCACTCTCAGGAAAAGAGAAAGAAAGGGAGAAGTAAGTATGTTAAGTTCATGAACCAACTTCCCCAAACAAATCCCACTGTTATATAATATTAGCATACAGTAAGCAAATATAATCAAATAAAATAGAATGACACAATGTAAGGAGCATGAAAGAAGATCAGCTGCACAATTAATGTATGATAAAAATGTGTGAAGCCTCCAGCTGGAAATGATGGCATAAATTAGTCTAAATACACTTGCAGCATTATAAATAAAACATACCCATTAATTAATTTGAAGAGATACTGTAGGTAGATGATAGATAATGATAGATAATAGATAGATTGATGAAAACAATAAGACATTATACATAAAGTAGAATATTGGGACGTAAAGTGAAATTGCATGTACATTATTTCAACTGTAAATAAATATTGATTGAGGTGTTGGAATTGAACAAGAGAACTGAAAATTGTACAACACTAGAGATCTGACTTTTTACATGAAATCAAATAGATTTTCCAAATAGTAATAATACATAAACACAATGTACATTCTAGGACGTGTGCCATGATTTAAAACAAAACACAATGTACTTTCCTACTATCTAATGTTACTTTCCTACTATCTTGTTTAGAAATTTCGTATCATTGATTTTAGTGTTTTTTTCTCTTTAAAATAAAAAAATAAATAAATAAAACAAAACCCAACTGAGAACAATGACAGATTTGGAGAGCACAACAGGTATTAAGAATTAAAGAAGTGAAAAAATGAAAATAATAAAACATAGATAAGGGAAAGAAATAGTAACAATAAAAATAAGAGAGAAGAAATTAAAGGAGCATTATGACAGAAAGAAATGTTGCAGAGGTAAACCTGAAACACAGAAGTCCAGGGAAGCACAGACTGGGAAATGGGCAGGTGGAAGACGTCCTTGTGCCTCCCTCTCACGCACAGCGCTGAGCGCGGGATCCTCCCCCGGGCAGCCGGCTTCCCGGAAAGGCTGCACGTGGCAGCAGCGCCTGTATCAGCGCTGGAGTGACAAGACGCCTCCTCCCAGTGGACGTCAATCAGCTGCCACCTGCTGCCTCAGTGACCTTGTTTACTGCTCCATTCCGACGCACCCAGAGGAGAAACGAATCACCCCCCTGATGCGAGTTGAATCTCCTGATGAATGCACTAGGGGGACAAAATAAGAGCACCGAGTCTCGGTTTGAGGACGCACATTTTCCCAAGTGGAGCCGCATCAGAAAGTAAACTTTACGATCTAGAAAGTTGTTGAAAGTTAGTTGTCACACAGCTGATGGAAATTTCCACAGCGCTGGCTTCAGCCTGACCACGGAGTGGGACCCCAGGGAGCACCCCGGAGATGCCCTTCCACCGGAGACGAGCGTGCCTCCTGCACTCGCGGTGGGCTTTAATCACATTTCTGTTCCATAAACCCCAGCGCCGTGTAGCTCAGCACAGGGATCCATCACGATGTGAACACACCCAATTTGCCGTGGAAACGATTTCTCATTTCAAAATTGCTTGCCACATTACAGAGACTGCAATTTCTCAAAATATATGCCCTTATGTATTTGCCAGGTAATTAATAGATTATTGCCAATAACTCTGAACACCTAAAAATATGTGCTTCTAAAATTAATATGTTTCTTCCAATCCCCTTGGAACAGATATTCCAGAATACTTCATATTTGATAACTCTTTTACATTTAAGCCCTGTGTGGCTTTTATCTGAACATATAATTTTATTTTTAATTAACAGAAATTCGTGTACATATACATGGAGTGCAGTGACATGTTTCAATGCATGTATGCAAAAAGGACTGATCAGATCAGGATAAGTGCTACAAACATTTATCATTGCCTTGTGCTGGGAACATTGGGAGCCTCTCAACCATGCATGTGGTAATAAATAAATTTAATGCCTGGCCCCCATATTTTTCCTGCTGGGCTATGGAATAGAGAAGTGATTCTTTCTGTCCTATAGCACCACTGTGTCCATGAACCCTTCACTTTCTCTCTTGCCTGCATTCCCAGCTCCTGCTAAGCAATGTTGTACCCTCCTGCCTATATGAGATCAACCTTTTAAACATAAATACAAGTTGGAACATAAAGTATTTGGGGGTTTTTCTTTTGACTAATTGCATTTACATAAGTTTCTTTCAAAAGTATTTGGTGCTTGGACGTTTAGAGATTTTTATTTTTTTGTTAAATTTATTGGTACAATTAGATATGCATAATGATCATTTTCATTGTAGGGGATTTGTTCCTCTATATGATAGATCTTTTTTTTTTGTGTGTGTGTGTGTACCAGGGGTTGAACTCAGGACCTTGTGTGCCAGCAGGCGCCCATGCCACTGAACAATATCACCGGCCCTTTTTTCATATGTGGGCACCGGGAGTCGAACTCAGGATCTCACGCTTGCCAGGCAGGCGCTTATGCTGCTGAGCCATGTCACCGGCCCTATGATGGATCTTGATTCCTCTTTTTTCCCAGTCCCCTCCCTTCCCTTCAACCCCTGTGCTGCTCCCTATTTACAAAGCTTTGTTTCCATTTTATCCTTCATTTATCTTTTTTTCCCTTCTTTCTTTTCTCCCCTCCCACTCCCTAGTTCCTTTTCCTTTTGAACAATTTCTTCCTATTTACACTATCTATTGTACATTTTGGTTCTTATTTACTCTTTCAGCTTCTACACCAGGGAAATAATGTGGTATTTACACGTGTGTCTGATTTATTTCACTTAAGAATATGCTCTCAAGATGCATCCATTACATAGAGATGTTTCAAATTTATTGTTCTTTATGCCTGAGTAGTACTCCATTATATAAAAACACGCATGTTTTTTTATCCATTCATCATTTCATGGGCATTTGGTTTGTTTCCAAGATTTAGCTATTACAAATTGTGCTGCTATAAACATGGGTGCACTTATATCACTGTGGCATGATGTTTTTAATTCTTCAAGGAAGACACCCAGAAGGGGAATAGCTGGGTGTAATGGGACCTGTAGTCCTAGTTTACTGAGGAATCTCCACACTGATTTCCACAGTGATTGCACCAGTCTACACTCCCACCAACAGTGGAAAAGTGTTCCTTTTTCCCCACAGCTCTTCCAGTACTTGTTATTGGTTGATTTCTTGATGATAGCCATTCTTTCTCGAGTGAGATGGAATCTCAGCATTGTTTCAGTTTTAATCTCTTGAATACCGGTGATATTGAACATGTTTCCATATACTTTTTGCTATTTGTATTTCTTCATCTAAGAAGTGTGTATTCATCTCAGATGCCCATTTTTGGATTGGGCCTTTAAATTGGCGGGGTGTGATGTTTTTCAATTCTTTTTATGTTCTACAATTAGTCCTTTGTCTGAGGGACAACTGGCAAATTTTCTTCCCACTCTGTGAGTTGTCTTTTCACTCTCTTGGTGATTTCTTTTGCTATGCAAAGGCTTTTTAATAGGATGAGATACCAGTTGTTGATTCTTTGCAGTATTTCTCATGCAGTTGGGATTTTGTTCATGAAATCTTTGCCTACACCTATGTCTTCAAGAGTTCTGCCTATTGTCTCTTCCAGCAGATGTAGTGTTTCTGTTTTAATATTTAGATCTTAGTTCCATTTTGATTTTAGTTTAGTGCATGGTGATAGACATGGGTCTAGTTTTAATAGTCTGTTCATGTGTTGAATTTCTGGAATCTTGACTATGATATGCCCAGTAGTACATTTATTTTGATCATGCCTAATTGGAGTTCTATATGCCTCACTTATCTGTCAAATTCTTTTTCCTGCCAGGAAAGTTTTCTGCCATGACATCTGTGAACAGTTTTTTAATATCATTTTTGTTATCCCCTGCTTTTTAATGGACTCCAGTCAATCTTAGGTTACTCTTCTTTGCATCATCTAGCAGCTGATGGATTGATTTCTCATGGTCCTTTGCTATTCTTAAGAAATCTTTTTTTTTTCATGATTGCTAACCACCAGCCTGTCTTCTATATCTGAGATTCTGTCCTCACATTGACTCATTCTGCTATGAGTACTTTCATTGGAATTTTTATTCTCCTGGATGTCTGCTTGAATTTGTTGTATGAATTCCATTTCTTTCCTATGTTGGACGTACATGGTTTCCATCATTTTCTGAAGCTCCTCTTTTTTTTTTTTAAAGCTGTATCTGCTCTACAGTCACTAAGCATGGTTTTCATTGTGGTCATCATCTTTGTAGTTATCTGAGAAATTGTTTCTAATTTGATGTTTTTCTATAGCCTCATTCATTTGCTTTGTTGTTGCTACTTCGGAGAGGCCAGGTGGGTGACTTTCGGATTTTCCCAGCCCATTGCCTCCTGGGTTTGCCTCTGGTGAATTGGATGTCTGGGGTTGCATCTGGTTTAAGTGTCTTCTCTTTTTTTTTTTTTAAGTTTAATTCCTGGGTCGATGCTTGTAAATTGCCTATGGTGAATTGCTTTGTTGCTGGCATTTAGAACCCTTAGGAAATGACTATTTCTCAGAGGTGTCTTCCAGGTATAGCTGGGTTTTATTTTTAAATGAGATTTTATTGGTACATTTCAGATATACATAACAATCACATTCTGGTGTTTGGGTTTTGAGTCTGTTGCAACATCCTACCTCTTCAATTTGTTGGGGATGAGAAGTTGCTTCCTGCTTGGCCCAGCACCTTGTTCTTGGCACTGTCCCACAGTATTTTCTATGAGCTTTAAACAATCTCAGTCTTGGTACACCAGGAAGAACAGCTGGATAGAACCATTATGTCAGTTTGGGTAGAGTGGTACATTCAGCAATAACGATGGCATCAAACAGCCTAGAAAATGACAAACTGAGGAAACCATTCATTTGCTACCTTAACTGTATGAACTAGATTTGTGGTTATATAACAGAATCTAAAATAAACCAGAAAATTGTATGCAGTAACTAGGCCCTCAATATGCCACTTTTACACTCAGGGGAGAAAATTTAAAAGGGGTTAGGGTAAAAACTAGAGAAATAGAAGAAGAGGAAGAGATTAGAAGCAAGGCTAGAGGACAAAGGGGAATCACACAAACTTTGGAAAACTGGTAGAGAAGATGGGGGAAGGACAGAAGGAAGAAATAAAAGGAAGAACAGAACCACAACCACAAAGAAACTAGAAACCACATTCACACTCATATAAAAACAAGATCAAACAATGAAGAAAAAAACAAATAAAAAAAGTGAAAAGAGAGAGAAAAAAAGAAAAGAAAAGTCCACTTCCTGGTTTGTTTCTGCTGTCACTGGTGGACAACGTGTGGAGACAGAGTCCAGATCTGTGTTGATTTATCCCAGCAAGCCAGCAGGAGCTTTACGGCAGCGTAGTGGATGCTCTCACCAAGCCTACACCTGTATTTCCCCTGAAGTTCAGGCTGGATTCTGGCCGTGAGGCTGAGACCAGACCCGGTCAGCCTGCAGCTGTCAGCGCAGTTTCTGTGGGCTTGAACTCAGCTGGGAGCCACTAGACAGACCCAGCAGTTATCCTGAGTTCTGAGCTCGGTTGGCCCCTCTGTAAGATGGCTCCCGGCCAACCGCTCTCTTCTGCGGGATGACCGAGCCCTCAGCACTCACTCCCGGCTAGTGCAGTCCTTCACCTCCACTGTTCCCTTGCACTTTGTGTTTCTCTGTGGAGGCCTCTGGTGTTGCCAGCAGTCACTGTGTGTCCGCAGGTTTGAACCGCTCCTCCCATGCAGTGAGTCCCGAGTCAGGGAGAAGGCTCCCACAGTTACCTCCTTCTTCACTGAGGTTGCTCTCTTTGCTCTCCCCGTGGGCTTCAACTCTCACTTCAGACCCTTCCTGGGTACAGGGGACCCACTTCCCTCCTTCGTGTCCTCCTTTCATTGCTATACTACAGTGTCTGGATGGCAACTCTCAGAGAGGCTCCTTCTCTGCTGCTCACCACTCTGCCATCTTCCCGGAAGTCTCCAGGACTAGTTTTAGTCTTTGGCATGTGGAAAGCCAGTTTTTCTAGCAGCATTTATTAAAGAGGCTATGTTTCCTCCAGTGAACGTTTTCACCCCTTTGTCTAAGATAAGCTGGCTGAGTGTGTCTGGAGTTGTTTCTTCCTCTTCTAATCCGTTCCACGGTTCCTTGCTCTATTTGTTTTACCTGTAGCACATTTTTTCTTTTTCACCACAGTAGCTTTGTAGTATAAATTCAAGCCAAGAACTGTGATGCTCCCAGCTTTGCCTTTGTTGTCCGGAATTAGTTTTGCTACTCTAGGTCTCTTCTGGTTCCAAATGAATTTTAGGAATGTTTTCTCTAGTTCTGTGAGGTATGCTGTAGGTATTTTGATCTGGATTGCATTAAATCTGTACAACAATTTTGGGAGTATGGCCATTTTCACTGTATTGGTTCTTCCTATCCATCAGCAAGGGATATCTTTCCATTTTCTGATATCCTCTTCAATGTCCTTTTTCAGAGTACTGTAATTTTCAGTGTACAGATATTTTACTTCCTTTAGATTGATTCATAACTATTTCATTCTTTTGGATGCTATTGTGAAAGTTGTGGGTTCCCTAATTTCTCTCTAAGTGAGGTTATTGTTTGTGTTCAGGAATGCTGTTGATTTTTTAGTGTTGACTTTGTGTCCAGCTATGCTTCTGAATGTGTTTTTAAATCTAGAAGTCATTTGGCAGAGTTTTTGGGGTTTTCTATGTAGAGTATCATGTCATCTGCAAATAATAATTTAACTTCTTCCTTTCCTGTCCTTTTTCCTTTTATTTCTTTTTCTTGTCTAATTGCTCTGGCTATTGTTTCTAGAACTTTATTGAATACAAGTGGTGATAGTGGACATCCTCGTCTTGTCCTGATTTTAGAGTGAAAGCTTTCAGTTTTTGTGCATTTAGTCTGATGTTGGCTGTTGGTTTGTCATAGATGGATTTTATGAGATTGAGGTAAAGTCCATCTATTTCAGTTTTTTGAAGGTTTTTTTTTATTGTGAATGGGCCTTGGACCATGTCAAATTATTTTTCTCCATCTATTGAGATAATCATGTGATTTTTGTCCTTTGCTCCATTGATATGGTATATTACATTTATTGATTTGTGTATATTGAACTGTTCCTACATCCCTGGGACGAATCCTATTTGGTCATGGTTTATAATCTTCTTCGGGATTTCTTGCATTCTGTTAGCCAGTATCCTATTGAGAAGTTTTGTGTCTATGTTTATTAGGGAAATTGGCCTGTGGTTTACCTCTTTGGGTCCTTCTCTGTATTTTTTTTTTTAATGAGTATAATACTAGCTTCCAGGAATGAGTTTTGGAGTAGAGCTTCCCTTTCAATTTTTTTGAAGAGATTGAGGAGTAGGGGCATTAGATCTTCTCTAAATTTCTTGTAGAATTCAGCAGTGAATCCATCAGGACCTGGGCTTTTCTTTGTTGGTAAGTTTTTAATTACATTTTCAATTTCATTGACTGATATTGGGTAATTTATATCTTCTTGATTCCATTTTGGCAATTCATGTGTATCTTTCCATTTCTTCTATGTTTCTCAAAGTAGGTATTGATGACCTTCTGGATTTACACAGGACCTGGTGTGAAATCACCTTTTTATTCCTAATTGTATTGATTTGACTCTTTTCTTTTCTCTTTTTGATAACATTGGCTAAGGGTTTTTAAATTTTATTTATTCTTTCAAAGAAGCAGCTCTTCATTGATTCTTTGGATTGTTTTCTCAGTATCAATTGCATTAATTTCTGCTCTTGTCTTTATAATTTACTCCCTTGTATGAGCTTTGGGTTTACTTTGTTCTATTTCTAGATGTTTGAGGTTCAACATTAGGTTGTTTATTTGACCTCGTTCTGTTTTCCTGATGTAAGAATTCACCATTATAAATTTCACTCTTTGTACTGCTATCATTGTGTCCCATAAGTTTTTGTATGTTGTATTGGCATTATCATTTAATTTCAGATATTGCTTAATTTCTTCTTTAATTTCATCTGTGACCCATTGGTCATTCAGGAAGGTGTTATTTAATTTCCATGTGTTTATATAGTTTTGGTTGTTTCTTTCACCATTCATTTCCAGTTTCATTGCACTATGGTCAGATAATATGCATGGGATAATATCAATTGTTTGCATTTATTTAAGCATGTTCTGTGTGGTCGTATGTGGTGTATTTTGGAGAACATTTCATGTGCAGCTGAGAATATGCATTCTGATGTTGTGGGGTGGAACACTCTATAGACATTTACTAAGTCCTTTTGTTCACAGTTTTGGTTTAGTTCTGATATTTCTTTGTTGATTTTTTTGTCTAGTCAATCTGTCTCTTTTTGACAGTGGGTTGTTAAGGCCCCCTGTTACAATTGTGTTAGTGCTCTTTTGATTTTTGATGTTCATGAATATATGTTTTATGTAGTTGGATGCACTGGTATTTTGTGCATATATATTTATGATTGTTATGTCTTCTTGGAGTTTTGCCTTAACATGTATTTAGTGGTCTTCTTTGTCTGTTTCAATCAGTCTTGGCTTGAAGTTCACATTGTATGCAAATAGGATAGCTACCCTTGCTTTATTCTGGGTTTCTGTCACATGCAATGTTGTTTTTCATCTTTTGACTTTCAGCCTATGAATATCTTTTTGAGTTACTTGTGTTTCCCTTTTTTTTTGTGGGTACTGGGGGTCGACCTCAGGACCTCGTGCGCCAGGAGGCACCCGTGCTGCTGAGCGATATCACCGGCCCTTTTTTCGTATGTGGGCTCCAGGAGTCGAACTCGGGCCCTCGCACTTGCCAGGCAGGTGCTTACGCTGCTGAGCCATCTCACTGGCCCCCTGTGTTTCTTGTAGGTAGGATATTTTTGGATCTTGCTTCTTGATCCATTCTGCCAGTCTGTTTCTTTTGATTAGTGAAATGAGACCATTTACATTGATGTAAATGGTTTACATCAATTGATGTAAATGGTTTACTGATATGTATTGGTTTATCCTTTTCGTATTATTTTCCCATTTTTGGTGCCCTTTCTCCTCTGTTTAACTTTTTTGCCTTCCTTGGTGGCTTTTTTTCTATTGGCGGTCTTGGAATTGTGGTCTTCTTTATCTCTTTCTAAAATATCCTCCAGAGCATTTTGGAGAGCTGGTTTGGTGGTCACAAATTTCTTAATTGTTGTTTGCCATGGAAGTATCTTATTTCTCCATTGATTTTGAAAGATAATTTTGTGGGGTACATCAATCTGGGTTGGAGGTTGTTTCTTTTAGGGCTTGAAATACTTCAGTCCAAGCTCTCCTTGAGTTAAGGTTTTATATTGAGAAGTCTCCTGAGATTTTGATGTGTTTTCTTTTATAGGTGACTTGTTGCTTTTCTCTAACCACTTTTAATATTCTGTTCTTGTGGTGAATTACTGGTCTCTTTATTATATGCCTTGGTGTAGATTTATTTTTGTCATGGCTATTTGGAGTTCTATATGCTGCACTTATTTATATGTCAAATTCTTTATCCATATTTGGGAGGTTTTCTGCCATTACTTTTTTTTTGGTGCTGGAAATTGAACTCAGAACCTCACACTGGCCAGGCAGGTGCTGTGCCACTGAGCTATATCCCTGGCCCTTTGCCATTACTTCTGTGAAGTGTTTTTTTTTTTTTTTTTTTTTTTTTATGGCATTGTCTCTATTTCTGGCCTTCTCATTGACTCTGGCCAATCTTGTGTTGTTCTTCTTTGCTTTATCTTGCAGCTTTGGATTGATTTTTCATGGTTCCTTGCTATTTTTAAGATATCTTTCATTTCATGGTCACTAACTGCAATCCTGTCTTCCAGATCTGATATGCTATCTTAGCCTTCATCCCATCTTTTGTGTATACTTTCAAAGGAATTTTTCATCTTCTGGATATCTGTTTGGATCTGTTTCATGGCTTCCATTTCTTTCTATGTTGGACTTTCATGGTTTTGTTTCCATCATTTTCCTAAGCTCCTCTATTTTTTATCTGTGTCTACCCTAGATTCATTGGGCATATCTTTCACTTTTATCATTATTTCTTTTTTACCTGAGAAATTATTTTTTTCTGTAGCCACATCCATTTGTCTTTTTACTTCTGCTGCTATCGTTTCAGAAAGTTCCAGTGTGTGGCTTTCAATTTCTTCTATTTCTTTGTTCTCTGGACTTGTCCTGGGTGGGCCAAAGGTCTGGGGTTGGATTTTGCTTCTGTGTGTTATCATTTTCTATTTGTATTGTGTTTTATCATCTGTGTTGGTGTTCATAGATTTCTTATGCTAGATAGTTTTATCATTAGTATCAAGGCTTCCCTAGGAAATGTCTATTCCTCAGAGATGTCCTCTATGTGTAAGTGTTTCTTGGTCTTTGTGTCTATCTCAACACCCTGTCTTTCCAATTTATTAAGGATGAGAAGTTGCTCTCTATTTGGGTCAGTGCCCTATCATTTTGTACTGGACTATGAGGATGATTATTACCCCAGTGTTGTCATACATGGTAGAAAAACTGATTACAGCATCTGTGACATGTTGGCTAAAGTAGTATAATTAGCAAGAACAATAGTGCAAGCACAGCCTAGCAACTGACAAACTGGTAACTATTAATTTATTACCTTTAAGCATAGGAGTAAGCTCTACAGTCATTATTTTTTTTATTTTTTATTTTATTTTAACTTATTTTTTTTAAAGACAACAAGTAAACATTCTCATGTATTAACAAACTCAAGCAATAGAGAATGTACAAATACCTTTTGGAGAAAAATATTACTCAGTATAAGATTAAGCCATGTAAAAGCTAGGTAAAAATAGAAGACTAAGGAATGGAATAGTTGTGAAATTGCATTTTCATACTAGGGAGACAATACAATGTTTACAAATGTGCATCAGTTTATTTTGCTTGTAAGTATTTTCTCTAGTTGCATCCATTTACCTATAAAAGTTTCCAGTTTGTCTTTCTTTATGGCTGAGTAGTACTCCATTGTATAGAAATACCACATCTTTTTTATCCATTCCTCGGTTGTTGGCATTTCGGTTGTTTCCACGATCTAGCTATTATAAATTGTGTTGCTATAAACATGGGTGCACATATATTGCTGTGGTATGATGTTTTTAATTCTTCTGGGAAGATACCCAGAAGGGGAATAGCTGGATCAAATGGGACCTCCAATCCTAGTTTTTTGAGGAGTTTCCACACTGATTTCCACAGTAGTTGCAACAGTCGACACCCCCACCAACAGTGGAGAAGGGTTCTTTTTTCCCCACAGCCCCTCCAGCATTTGTTATTAGTTGATTTCTTGATAATAGCCATTCTTTCTGGGGTGAGATGGAATCTCAGTGTTGTTTTCATCTGCATCTCTCGAATGACTAGTGATGTTGAACATTTTTTCATATATTTATTTGCCATTTGTATTTCTTCATCTGAGAAGTGTTTATTCATCTCAGATGCCCATTTTTGGATTGGGTCTTTAAATTGGGAGGTCTGATTTTTTTGAGTTCTTTGTATGTTCTTGATAGTAATCCTTTGTCTTAGGAATAGTTGGCAAACATTTTTTCCCACGTTGTGGGTTGTCTGTTCACTCTGTTGGTGGTTTCTCTTGCTGTGCAAAAGCTTTTTAATAAGATGAGATCCCAGTTGTTGGTTCTTTGTGATAGTTCCTGTGTGGTTGAGGTTTTATTCATAAAGTCTTTGCCTACACCAATGTCTTCAAGGGTTTTATCTATCCTACCTTCCAGCAGATTTAATGTTTCTGTTTTGATATTCAGATCTCTGATCCATTTTGAATTTAGTTTAGTGCATGGTGAAAGATATGGGTCTAGTTTTAATCTTTGGCATGTGTAGAGCCAATTTTTCCAGCACCATTTATTAAAGAGGCTATCTTTCTTCCAGTGAATGTGTTTGGCACCTTTGTCAAAGATAAGGTGGCTCAGTATGTCTGGGGTTGTTTCTGCATCTTCTAATCTATTCCATTGATCTTTGGGTCTGTTTTTTTTGCCAATACCACACTGTTTTTATCACAGTAAGCTCTACAGTTATATAACAAAATCCAACATATACCAGGAACTTGTATGCAATGAGCTTCCTCTTCGTAGATTGATTTTACCATGTTTGGATGGTATTTAATAGGGATAGGGGACACAACAGAGAGATGAATGAGGACAAATATAGTAGAATCAAGGCTGTAAGGCAAAGGACAATCACCCCAGTTTTGGGAAACTGGAGAAGAGTGCAGGGGAGAAAGAATGAAAGAGAAAGCTAAAAAACACTGAAGCAAACCAGAAAGAGAAGAGACAATGTTCATTCCTATGAAAGTATAAAATCAAGGGACATAGTTGAAGGAAGAGAGAAGGAAATCAGTTTAACAAAACAAAAATAAAGTAAGAAACCTAAATAGTAAAAACAAAAACAAAGCAAAACAAAAAAAAACCACCAAAACAAAACCCAACCACATAGAAAAAGGTAAACCAATCAAAGATAAAGAAAAATAATAAAATTCCTCTGGTGTTCACATTTCTGTGGTAGTGTCCAAGTTGGATTCCAGAAATGTGCTGTGTAACCCCGCCAAGTTTGCAGTAGGATTTGTGCTGGGTGAGGGGCTGATCCTGGTCTCTGGATGTGGGGGCGAGGACTGGTCCTCTGCTGTCACTGTTTTGGATCTCCACTTCTTCCTGTGTTTTTCTTTGAAGTGATCTCACGGTTGCTGTGGTACCCTCAGGTAGGGAAAGCCTGGGGTTGTTCCCAGATCCATGTACAATTGGCTCCTTCCAGACCTTGCACAGCTTCCTCTGTTCTGCACCGCTAGCTCCTGTTACCCACTGGATGTAGGGTGGGGGGAGTGCCCTTGTCCCACCATAGGCCAAGGCTGCTTACCTGCTTGTGCCCTTGGGCCAAGGCCACTCTGCTGGTCACAGACCAGATGGATGCTTCCAGTCTTTTTTAAATTTAGGTCTAACACTGGCTTTTGGTGGCCACCAGAGTGGAGTCTGGGTGGTCCTAGCTCCTCCTTCTCAGCAGAATTCCCCCTAGTCTTCTTCCCAACTTCTGGCGGTCTACTGTTACTGGATGGCTCTTCCCTCATTCCACTCTTGGACTTTGGCAGTGAAGCAAATTGGGATTGTTCTGCTAGTGAGGTTCTCCCCGAATCCTTTGAAATAAAATGATGGCCTTGCCCACCCACTTCTGTTCCATGTGTCTGTGTGCCAAAACACAGTGCCAATTCACCTCACTCACCAACTGCTGGCTCTCGGTGCCCCTCAGGAAACAGTGTCCTGCTGTGCTGGGCTGCTCCACCGTGCTGCCTCCAGAAAGATTTTCATGATGCTATCTTCATGACTAATTTTGGCTGAGAAAATTTTGCTCTAATTATTTTAATCCTGATTCTACCTGTAGGTAACAGCTTGGCCTGTTTTCATATAAGTCCTTCTTATGGTTTTAAGTTATTATCCCATATAAGTTTCTACATGCAATTTTCTTTTATTGAGTGCCAACTGTTGATCATAAATATTTCACAGGCTATTATGCACTGCCTGTATTTTTTCCACTTTCTTCAACTAGTCAAAGATTCAGGGCTGATATTATTCATTCAATCATATGCTACACCAAGTTGAAGCTGGAAAAAAAAAAGGATGAGGGCCTGGTATATTGTCCAGGACTTCTGTCTATTTTTGAAACAATGGAAGTACACAAATATTGAGAAGAATTTTGAGGAGGGAGTTGTATAAAAAAATAATGAAAGAATTGGTCTTTCTAAAAAAGGGATAGGGAGCAAGGTGAGAAGAAGACTGAGGAAATAATTCTCGCTAAAAATAAGCAGAGAGTAAACAGGATAAGAAATAAGTGACTAAAATGCCTGAAGGTCAGCCTCAAACTATTATCCTATATTCAAAATAAGATGCCTGATAAAAAGTGATAACCTGGTCAAGGACTGTGAACCATGTCAAAAAAAATCATAATTTCAAACAACTCAAAGGAATGAACAATAAACTAAAATGTTGCTGAAAAGAACATGGAAGATTATGGAAAATTAATTCTCTGTCATTGTGGGTGTATATCAAATACTTTAAATGTTTTTCTTTCATGCTAGATGATGTTGTCATTGCTGTCATATAATGGATGCTGGAGAATAGAGTTGAAGTAAAAGTAGAGAATAAAACTTACTCAGTAAGTTCTTTTATGAACATGAATAGAAATTCTTGTGCATAGTAAAAAAGAGAGTGTAACTCTCATACAAAATATTTTTCAAATTTAGTATTTATTTTGGAAAAACCCATGAAAGCCAAAATGAGATATCATTTTGACACACAAAACAGAAATTAGAAAATTTGGCAAAGTCAAGTGCACATGTAGATGTGGTTTTGGGGAAAACAGAGCCATTTTTGAAAATATACTTAGCTATATACAGAAAACTTTGTGATAATCATATACTTTGCATATGTGTCCACAAGAAATTGCATAGAAAGTTTCCCTAGTGTTATTGTTTATTATGGATAAGAATGTGGTAATAAGCTAAATATCTGTCATCAAAAGACTGGATGATGCCCCTTCCCATTGTGGCTACCGGGATCCAGGTGAAAAGCAGCACGGGAAGGCTTATAAACCGGCCCCTCCTATTGAGGCTGCTGGGATCCAGGTAAACAGCATGGGAAGGCCCAGAGACTGGCAGGAACGTCAGCACACAATAGGACCCCCAGCCAGGGCACAGGGGGTGGACAGGTGGGACTAGTGGTGTGAAATTGTCAGAAGCAACAGTAATGATGTGAGCCAACAGGTGGTTAAGTTAGGTGAACAAGTGCTGTGCTTGAGAACAAAGACACACAGAATAGAAACAGGCAGGTAGGGCTTCCTTTTTTCACTTTTTCTCATTTTCTTTTTTCTCATCTTTTTTTCCCTCTTTTCTAAATGGCTGGGGAGAAATCCAACCACAGAAAACTAATCCCACCCCCCAAACCCAGAGACCAAGTTCAGGCAATCCCTTGTTTACTCCTTCATTCTTTCTCTTCTAACCTCTTCTCTAGTTTCCCTTAGCTTTCATGATCATCTTTTGTCCTCCAGCCTGGATTCTACATTCTTTTCAGTTATGTTTGCTTTATCCACTATCTTTCTTAAATTTCCCCACCGCAGGGTAAAGCCACTCTACTGAGGAGAAACATTTTGCATTCAAGCTCCCAATTTATGATGAGTTCTGTAATATAATTGTAGATTTTGCTCCTATGGTTAAAGGTACAAAATTAATAGTTCCCACAGGTTGTCAGTGTCTAAACTGTGCTACATGCTATTGTTGTTGCTAATTATACTACTTTGACTGGGATGTCATATCTGTTTTAAACGGTTGTTCTCACTTCTGTAACAAAACAGGGAAGCTCTGGGCTAAAAACCTCACAACACCCCAGCACAAAAGGATTGGGGACTGACCCAAACAGATACCAACACCTCACTGTTAATTAATTGGAAAGGTAGGATCTCAGGACAGACACAAACCAGGAACCTCCTGCACATAGAAGACATTCCCAAAGAACAAACCTTACCTGGAGAGGCCTTGGTGCTAATGATGTAGCTATCTACTACAAAACCTACAAGGATCAACACAGAAAACAAAACAAAAACTTCTGAAATAGACAATGACAAGATGGAGAAGCAAAATTCAACATCAGACCTCCAGCCCACCCAGAACAAGTCCAGGAGACATTGACATAGAAGAAATTGGAAGACACACACCTGACATTTCTGAAATGATAGCAACCAAAGTACAGAAAAAAATCCATGAGGCTATAGAGGAAATCAGATCAGAAATAATCTCTCAGGTAAAAAAAGAAATGTTATAAAGGAATTGCACAGCAAATCTAGAGTAGAGATAGATAAAAAAATAGATGATGATAGGAAGAGGACAGAAAATGTGAATGATCAATATAGGAAACAGAATGCATGAAATAGATTCTAATGGATATCCAGGAAATTAAAAATTCTATTGAAAGTTGGCAAAACCACTTGAACAAAACTGAAGACAGACTTTCAGACCTTGAAGACAGGATCTTGGCTAACAATCATTAAAGGCAAGATCTCTTGAAAATAACAAAAGATCAGGAAATAACAATTCAACAGCTGCAAGATGATGCAAAGAAAAATAATATAAGAATAATTGGTGTCAAAGAAAAAGCAGGAGTAAACACAAATGACATAAAAATCTATTTGCAGAAGTAATAGCAGAAAAAATTTCCAAGCATGGGAAAAGAATCTGACATACAGATAAGTGAGGCATATAGAATTCCAAACAGCTATGACCAAAATAAAACTACACCAGGAATATAATAATCAATCAATGAATGTGAAATTCAGCACAAGAACAGAATATTAAAAGCTGTTAGAGAAAAGAAACAGATCACCTATAAAGGAAAGCACATCAGGATCATGGCAGACTTCTCAACACAAACTCTGAAGTCAAGAAGAGCTTGGAGTGAAGTATTTCAAGTCCTGAAAGAAAACAACTTAAAACCCAGATTGATGTACCCTGCAAAACTATCTTTCAAAATTAATGGAGAAATAAGATATTTCCATGACAAAGAACAACTGAAGAAATTCATGACACCAAACCAACACTACAAAGGGTACTGAAAGATATTCTAGACAGAGACAAAAATGACCACAATTCCAAGAACAACAACAGAAATAAACCACCAGGCATGGCAAGCATTTAAACAGAGGGGAAAAATAGGGAACCAACACCAGGAAAGTAACATGATAAAGTTAAGCCAATATGTGTCAGTTATAACCATCAATGTAAATGACCTCAATTCACTAATCAAAAGAAACAGACTGGCATAGTGGATCAAGAAACAAAATTCAACAATATGTTGTATACAAGAAACACATTTAACTCAAAAAGAAATTCATAGACTGAAAGTCAAAGGATGGAAAACAATACTTCAGTCAACAGGAACCCAGACAAAAGCAGGGGTAGCTATTCTGTTTGCAGACAATGTGAACTTCAAACTAAGAATGATCAAAAGAGATAAAGAAGGTCACTACATACTTGGGAAAAATTCAAGAGGAAGAGATAGCAATCATAAATCTATATGCACCAAATATGGGAGCACCTGACTACATAAGATAATTATTAATAGACATGAAAAATCAAATAAGTAATAACACAATTGTAACAGGGAACCTTAATACCCCATTGTCACAAAGAGATAGATCAACTAGAGAAAAAGCAGCAGAGAAATAAGAGAACGGAACCAAACCTGTTGTTATGGTTTGTGTCTAGATGTACCCCCAAAGCCTCATGCAGTGATGGGGGCAGGCTTCTAGAGCTTGTAATTGATTCATTGTCTAGCGTTGGGGATATGGGTTTGAATGCTACACCCACCCTGGGGCGGGTGGCCTGCAGACAATATAATGGAGGGAAAGAGGTTTGCCCTCTCGCACTCCTCCTCACCTTTTGCTCTTGATGCTTTTGCTGTTTTCTGTGACCATGAACTGTTGCTCCTCTGCCACGCCACCCTGCCTTGGAGCTAGCTGATTAGAGACTGAAACCTCCACAAACTGTAAGCTAAATAAACTTTTCCTTCCTTGATTTTGGGTGTTGGGTATTTTGTCTCAGCAACGAGAGAAAAGTAACTAATGTACCTGTGAACAAATGGACTTAGTAGATGTTTACAGAGTGTTCCACCCAACAACATCAGAATACACATTCTTCATAGCTGCACATGGGACATTCACTAAAATAGACCATGTACTAGCCCACAGAACATGCTTAAGTAAATGCAAAGGAATTGAAATTATCCCATGCATATTATCTGACTATAGTGCAATAAAATTGGAAATTAATGGCAAAACAAACTGCAAATATCCATAAACATATGGAAATTAAATAACACCTGCCTGAACAACCAATGGGTCACAGAAAAAATTACAGAAGAAATTAAACAATATTTACAATCAAATGAAAATGCAAATACAATTTACCAGAACCTGCAGGATGCAATGAAAGCAGTCTAAAGAGGGAAATTTATTTTTATTTTTTATTTTTTTTTATGTGGGTACTGGGAGTTGACCTCAGGACCTCACACTTGCCAGCAAGCGCTTGTGCCACTGAGTGATATCACCAGCCCTTTTTTTTTTTCCTTTATGTGGGTTCTGGGAGTCAAACTCAGGACCTCGCACTTGCCAGGCAGGTGGTTATGCCACTGAGCCATCTCACCCGCCCTAAAGAGGGAAATTTATAGTGGTGAATTCTCACATCAGGAAAACAGAATGAGTACAAATAAACAATCTAAAATTTCACGTCAAGCTTCTAGGAAAAGAAGACCAAGTCAAGCCCAAAGCCCATACAAGGGAGGAAATTATTAAGATCAGAGCAGAAATTAATGCAATGGAGACCAAGACAACAATACAAAGAATGAATCGAAGAGTTGGTTCTTTGAAAAACTGAATAAAATTGATAAACCCTTAGCCAACCTTATCCGAAAAAGGAAAACAAAAACTCAAACTCATGCAATAAAGAATGAAAAGTGTGAAAATACTACAGATCCTGTGGGAATGCAGAAAAGCATCAATACCTACATTGAAAATCTTTACTTGCATAGGATGGGAACCATGAAAGAAATGGACGGATTCCTAGAAATGTATGAATTACCAAAGCTGAATCAAGAAGATATAAAAATTCTGAATAACCCAATATCAGTTAATGAGATTGAAAATGTAATTAAAAACCTCTCAACAGGGCCGGTGAGATGGCTCAGCGGCTTAAGCGCCTGCCTGGCAAGCACGAGGGCCCAAGTTCGACTCCCGGAACCCACATACGAAAAAGGGGCCGGTGATATCGCTCAGTGGCACGGGTGCCTGCTGGCGCGTGAGGTCCTGAGGTCGACCCCCCGGTACCCACACACACACACAAAAAAAAATAAAAAATAAAAAAATAAACCTCTCAACAAAGAAAAGCCCAGGTCCTGATGGATTCAGAGCTGAATTCTACAATAAATTTAGATATTTAATGCCAATACTCCTCAAACTCTGTAATGCAAGTGAAAGGGAAGCAATATTTCCAAATTCATTCCTGGAGGCAAGTATTACCCTGATACCAAAACCAGAGAAGTACCCAACCAAAAAAGAGAACTACAGGCCAATCTCCCTAATGAACATAGATGCAAAAATCCTCAGTAAGATACTGGCAAACACAATGCAGCAAATCATGAAAAAGACTATACACCATGACCAAGTGGGATTTATCATAGGGATGTAGGAATTGTTCAACATATGCAAATCAATAAATGTAATACACCATATCAAAAGAGCCAAAGACAAAAATCACATGATCTTCTCAATAGATGCAGAAAAAGCTTTTGACAAAGTCCAACACTCATTCATGATAAAAACCCTATAGAAAATCAGAATAGATGGTCTTTACCTCACTCTGATAAAAGCCATCTATGACAAATCAGCAATCAAGATCATACTAAATGGACAAAAACTGAAAGCTTTCACTCTAAAATCAGGAACAAGACAAGGGTGTCCACTATCACCACTCCTATTCAATATAGCTCTGGAAACATTAGCCAGAGGAATCAGACAAGAGAGAGAAAAGGAATAAAGATAGGAAATGAAGAGATTAAATTATCATTATTCACAGATGACATGATACTCTACATAGAAGACGCCAAAAACTCCACCAAAAGACTTCTAAATTTAATGAACAAATTCAGTAGCATAGTTGGATGCAAAGTCAACACTCACAAATCAATAGCCTTCCTGTACACAAACAACAAACTCACTGAGAGAGAAATTAGGGAAACCACACCCTTCACAATAGCATAGAAAAAGAGAAATACTTAGGAATCTATCTAACAAAGGAAGTAAAGTGTCTATATACTGAAAATTACAGTACTCTGAAAAAGGAGATTGAAGAGGAAATCAGTAAATGGAAAAGTATCCCTTGTTCTTGAATAGGAAGAACCAACATTGAGAAAATGGCTGTACTCCCAAAATTGTTGTACAGATTTAATGCAATCCAGATCAAAATACCTACAGCATACCTCACAGAACTAGAGAAAACATTCCTAAAATTCATTTGGAACCAGAAGAGACCTAGAGTAGCAAAAATAATTCCGGACAACAAAGGCAAAGCTGGGAGCATCACAGTTCTTGGCTTGAATTTATACTACAAAGCTACTGTGGTGAAAAAGAAAAAATGTGCTACAGGTAAAACAAATAGAGCAAGGAACCGTGGAACGGATTAGAAGAGGAAGAAACAACTCCAGACACACTCAGCCAGCTTATCTTAGACAAAGGGGTGAAAACGTTCACTGGAGGAAACATAGCCTCTTTAATAAATGCTGCTAGAAAAACTGGCTTTCCACACGCCAAAGACTAAAACTAGTCCTGGAGACTTCCGGGAAGATGGCAGAGTGGTGAGCAGCAGAGAAGGAGCCTCTCTGAGAGTTGCCATCCAGACACTGTAGTATAGCAATGAAAGGAGGACACGAAGGAGGGAAGTGGGTCCCCTGTACCCAGGAAGGGTCTGAAGTGAGAGTTGAAGCCCACAGGGAGAGCAAAGAGAGCAACCTCAGTGAAGAAGGAGATAGCTGTGGGAGCCTTCTCCCTGACTCGGGACTCACTGCATGGGAGGAGCGGTTCAAACCTGCGGACACACAGTGACTGCTGGCAACACCAGAGGCCTCCACAGAGAAACACAAGTGCAAGGGAACAGCGGAGGTGAAGGACTGCACTAGCCGGGAGTGAGTGCTGAGGGCTCGGTCATCCTGCAGAAGAGAGCGGTTGGCCAGGAGCCATCTTACAGAGGGGCCAACCGAGCTCAGAACTCAGGATAACTGCTGGGTCTGTCTAGTGGCTCCCAGCTGAGTTCAAGCCCACAGAAACTGCGCTGACAGCTGCAGGCTGACCGGGTCTGGTCTCAGCCTCACGGCCAGAATCCAGCCTGAACTTCAGGGGAAATACAGGTGTAGGCTTGCTGAGAGCATCCACTACGCTGCCGTAAAGCTCCTGCTGGCTTGCTGGGATAAATCAACACAGATCTGGACTCTGTCTCCACACGTTGTCCACCAGTGACAGCAGAAA
Source organism: Erethizon dorsatum (assembly GCA_028451465.1). NCBI lineage: Eukaryota > Metazoa > Chordata > Mammalia > Rodentia > Erethizontidae > Erethizon > Erethizon dorsatum. The sequence goes on along the minus strand of CM051834.1, from coordinate 108,789,710 downwards.
CAAACCAGGAAGTGGACTTTTCTTTTCTTTTTTTCTCTTTCTTTTCACTTTTTTAATTTGTTTTTTTCTTCATTGTTTGATCTTGTTTTTATATGAGTGTGAATGTGGTTTCTAGTTTCTTTGTGGTTGTGGTTCTGTTCTTCCTTTTATTTCTTTCTTCTGTCCTTCCCCCATCTTCTCTACCAGTTTTCCAAAGTTTGTGTGATTCCCCTTTGTCCTCTAGCCTTGCTTCTAATCTCTTCCTCTTCTTCTATTTCTCTAGTTTTTACCCTAACCCCTTTTAAATTTTCTCCCCTGAGTGTAAAAGTGGCATATTGAGGGCCTAGTTACTGCATACAATTTTCTGGTTTGTTTTAGATTTTGTTATATAACTACAAATCTAGTTCATACAGTTAAGGGTAGCAAATGAATGATTTCTTCAGTTTGTCATTTTCTAGGCTGTGTTTGATGCCATCATTATTGCTGAATGTACCACTCTATCCAAACTGACATAATAGTTCTATCCAGCTGTTCTTCCTGGTGTACCAAGACTGAGATTGCTTAAAGCTCATAGAAAATACTGTGGGACAGTGCCAGGAACCAGGGACCAGGCAAAGCAGGAAGCAACGTCTCATCCCCAACAAATTGAAGAGGTAGGATGTTGCAACAGACTCAAAACTCAAACACCAGAATGTGATTGTTATGTATATCTAAAATGTACCAATAAAATCTCATTAAAAAAAAACCCAGCTACACCTCAAAGACACCTCTGAGAAATAGTCATTTCCTAAGGGTTCTAAATGCCAGCAATAAAGTAACTCACCATAGGCAATTTACAAGCATCAACCCAGGAATTAATCTAAAAAAAAGAGAAGACACTTAAACCAGATGCAACCGCAGACATGCAATTCACCAAAGGCAAACCCAGGAGGCAATGAGGTGGGACAATCTGAAAGCCACCCACCTGGCCTCTCTGAAGTAGTAACAACAAAGCAATGAATGAGGCTCTAGAAAAAATCAAATTAGAAATAACTTCTCAGATAACTACAGAGATGATGACCACAGTGAAAACCATGCTTAGTGACTGTAGAGCAGATACAGCTTAAAAAAATAGAGGAGCTTCAGAAAATGATGGAAACCATGTACGTCCAACATAGGAAAGAAATGGAATCCATACAACAAATTCAAGCAGATATCCAGGAGAATAAAAATTCCAATGAAAGTATCCATAGCAAAATGAGTCAATGTGAGGACAGAATCTCAGATATAGAAGACAGGCTTGCAGTTACAGATCATGAAGAGAAAGATTTCTTAAAAATAGCAAAGGGCCATGAGAAACCAATCCAGCAGCAGCTAGATGATGCAGAGAAGAGTAACCTAAAATTGATTGGAGTCCATTAAAAAGCAGGGGATAGCAAAAATGATATAAAAAAACTGTTCATAGACATAATGGCAGAAAACTTCCCTGGCAGGGAAAAAGAATTTTACATTCAGATAAGTGAGGCATATAGAACTCCAATTAGGCATGATCAAAATAAATGTACTACTGGGCATATCATAGTCAAGATTCCAGAAATTCAACACATGAACAGACTATTAAAACTAGACCCATGTCTATCACCATGCACTAAACTAAAATCAAAATGGATCTAAGATCTAAATATTAAAACAGAAACACTACATCTGCTGGAAGAGACAATAGGCAGAACTCTTGAAGACATAGGTGTAGGCAAAGATTTCATGAATAGAAAGTCAACTGCATGAGAAATACTATAAAGAGTCAACAACTTGTATCTCATCCTATTAAAAAGCTTTTGCACAGCAAAAGAAATCAGCAAGAGAGTGAAGAGACAACTCACAGAGTGGGAAGAAAATTTGCCAGTTGTCCCTCAGACAAAAGACTAATTGTAGAACATAAAAAGAATTGAAAAACATCACACCCCGCCAATTTAAAGGCCCAATCCAAAAATGGGCATCTGAGATGAATACACACTTCTTAGATGAAGAAATACAAATGGCAAAAAGTATACGGAAACATGTTCAATATCACTGGCATTCAAGAGATTAAAATTAAAACAATGCTGAGATTCCATCTCACTCGAGAAAGAATGGCTATCATCAAGAAATCAATGAATAACAAATACTGGAAGAGCTGTGGGGAAAAAGGAACATTTTCCACTATTGGTGGGAGTGTAGACTGGTGCAGTCACTGTGGAAATCAGTGTGGAGATTCCTCAAAAAACTAGGACTATAGGTCCTGTTACACCTAGCTATTCCTCTTTCTGGGTATCTTCCTGGAAGAATTAAAAACATCATGCCACAGTGATATATGTGCAACCATGTTTATAGCGGCATAACTTGTAATAGCTAAATCTTGGGAACAAACCAAATGCCTTTCAAATGATGAATGGATAAAAAATATGTTTTTTTAAATATAATGGAGTACTACTCAGGCATAAAGAAAGATAAATTTGAAACATTTCTATGTAAATGGATGCACCATACTCTTAAGTGAAATAAATCGGGCACACGTGTGAATATCACATTATCTCCCTGGTGTGAGAAGCTGAAAGAGTAAATAAGGACCAAAATGTACAATAGATAGTGTGAAATAGGAAGAAATTGTTTAAAAGGAAAAGAAACTAGGGAGTGGGAGGGGAGAAAAGAAGAAAGGGAAAAGAAAAAAATGATAAATGAAGGATAAAATGGAAACAAAGCTTTGTAAATAGGGAGGGGAAGAGGGGTTGAAGGGAAGGGAGGGGATTGGGAAAAAGGAGGAATCAAGATATATCATGTAGAGGTACAAATTCCCTATGATGAATATGATCATTATGTATATCTAATTGTACCAATAAAATTAACAAAAAAGTAAAAATCTCTAAAAGTCCAAGCACCAAATACTTTTGAAAGAAACTTAGTTAAATGCAATTAGTCAAAAGAAAAACCCCCAAATACTTTATGCTCCAACTTGTATTTATGTTTAAAAGGTTGATCTCATATAGGCGGGAGGGTACAACATTGCTTAGCAGGAGCTGGGAATGCAGGCAAGAGAGAGAGTGAAGGGTTCATGGACACAGTGGTGCTATAGGACAGAAAGAATCACTTCTCTATTCCATAGCCCAGCAGGAAAAACATGGGGGACAGGAATTAAATTTATTTATTACCACATGCATGGTTGAGAGGCTCCCAATGTTCCCAGCACAAGGCAATGATAAATGTTTGTAGCACTTATCCTGATCTGATCAGTCCTTTTTGCATACATGCATTGAAACGTGTCACTGCACTCCATGTATATGTACACGAATTTCTGTTAATTAAAAATAAAATTATATGTTCAGATAAAAGCCACACAGGGCTTAAATGTAAAAGAGTTATCAAATATGAAGTATTCTGGAATATCTGTTCCAAGGGGATTGGAAGAAACATATTAATTTTAGAAGCACATATTTTTAGGTGTTCAGAGTTATTGGCAATAATCTATTAATTACCTGGCAAATACATAAGGGCATATATTTTGAGAAATTGCAGTCTCTGTAATGTGGCAAGCAATTTTGAAATGAGAAATCGTTTCCATGGCAAATTGGGTGCGTTCATATCGTGATGGATCCCTGTGCTGAGCTACACGGCGCTGGGGTTTATGGAACAGAAATGTGATTAAAGCCCACCGCGAGTGCAGGAGGCACGCTCCTCTCCGGTGGAAGGGCATCTCCGGGGTGCTCCCTGGGGTCCCACTCCGTGGTCAGGCTGAAGCCAGCGCTGTGGAAATTTCCATCAGCTGTGTGACAACTAACTTTCAACAACTTTCTAGATCGTAAGTTTACTTTCTGATGCGGCTCCACTTGGGAATATGTGCGTCCTCAAACCGAGACTCGGTGCTCTTATTTTGTCCCCCTAGTGCATTCATCAGGAGATTCAACTCGCATCAGGGGGGTGATTCGTTTCTCCTCTGGGTGCGTCGGAATGGAGCAGTAAACAAGGTCACTGAGGCAGCAGGTGGCAGCTGATTGACGTCCACTGGGAGGAGGCGTCTTGTCACTCCAGCGCTGATACAGGCGCTGCTGCCACGTGCAGCCTTTCCGGGAAGCCGGCTGCCGGGGGAGGATCCCGCGCTCAGCGCTGTGCGTGAGAGGGAGGCACAAGGACGTCTTCCACCTGCCCATTTCCCAGTCTGTGCTTCCCTGGACTTCTGTGTTTCAGGTTTACCTCTGCAACATTTCTTTCTGTCATAATGCTCCTTTAATTTCCTCTCTCTAATTTTTACTGATGCTATTTCTCCTTTCATGTTTTTTATTATTTTCATCCTCTCACTTCTTTAATATTTAATAGCTATTGTAGTTCTTATTGATATCAATTGTTTTGTTTTACTCTGTCATTCTTCCTTGATTTTACTTTGTCTTCTTTATTATTAACGTGTATTTAAAAAATCAATCACAATCACCCTTTTGGATGTTCACATTCAGTGTCCCCAGCACCACTAAATGAACTGTGTATCTTTTAACACTGTGCTTTTTACCTGCAATTATCAACATGAGTTAATTATAAATGTGTGAGTTTATGTTAGACATGTTTATTATTTTCATTAGCCAATGAACGTATTTTTATCCCAGCACCATGCTCATTATCTAATTATAGTTTTGTACTAGAGTTTCAAAATAAGAAGTCTAATGATCACATTTCGGATTTTCCAACTCAAGATTGTTTTGGTTATTGGGTACACTATATTTTGTGGTTCCGTATAAAATTTAAGATTGGGTTTTCTAATTCTGTAAAAAATGCTCTTAGAATTTTGATTGGGATTACATTGTGTTTATAAATCACTTTAAGGCATATGTTCTTTTGGCCCTATTAATTACTCATTTCCTGTTTAAGTCTTGTTGCTAAGCCCTCCATACTAACCTGAATAGAAAGAAGAGGAATGAAAATCCTTTTCTTGTTCCTCATCTTGGTAGAAAAGCTTTCAGGTTATCATTATTAAGTAAGATGTCAACTGCGGGCTTGTCATTTATGGCCTTTATTATGTTCAGGTACATTCTTTCTCCAGCTTGAGAGTTCTTCCTGAAAAAGGTTATGGAATAGTGTATTGCCAAATGATTCTCTCTACTGAGATTTCCATACACGTCTCATGTTTTGGCCATAAACACAATTTAGCCTGCCAGGTGACACTGGACTATGTTTCAAATCCTGTAGAAAAAACAAATTTGTTAAGGAGGCTAAAAGTTTTTTTTTTTTTTTTTTTTTTTAACTTGTAATGATGCCTGGAATGTTTGATAGCTGATATTTTAGATCCTACTAATGTTTTAGTAAGCTCCCATACATTTTGGAATTGGCAGGGTTGGGGGGCTGAAGTCTACCTTTGGGTGGTTAACATATAAATCCCTTTTTTTCTGTCTCCAGGTACAGGGATCCTCCTGCCTGGGCTGCTCAAGACTTCCTCCTATCAGTAAGTCCCTAATAAACTGCATTTGTGCAATGCTGGATGCTTTTACTTTGCTTTTCAGCACCTTCTTGATTTGGTGGATGGTTCTCACAGGCAGTGCTTTCCAAAAAAGTTAAGTGTGTGAAACTGACAAATAACATGTGCTGTCTTTGATTTGCAATTTAGCTTTGGCAGACTCTCTTACCAAATCTAAGTGACACACCCTGCAATAGACTTCTGGTAAAATTATTGGCTTAGAATTCATCCAAAAAAGATCCCAATTAAATTTAGGAGGTAAGGTAGAGACTCGTCATCTTTTGAATAGTAAGTCCCTCAGGCTCAGTCACAGATGCAGGAACTTTCAAATGGCTCCACCTTCCAACTCGATATTCAAACAATGGGCCCAGGCCAACTAACAAGTGCTTGGCTGCAGTTCCTTCCAATTTCTCAGCTCTAAAACATCTGCAGTAGCTGCCAATTTAAAGCCACCTTCGTGAGCACACATCCATATCATTGGGATTTTCTCAGCAGTTCCTCTCTCCCTCCAGTGTTCATGCAACAGGGAAATGTACTTAGTGATGTCTATAAATCTGAACGCAGTTTCTAGACTTCCTATGAAGAGTTTCCCACACCTTTTAAAATTTTGTGTACATATTTATTAATTTTCTATTGCTCTAGTTGCACATATATGTGGGTATGTATGATGATTTATTACACGATGTCAAATGATGAAATTAATGTAATTAAAGGACCTGGCTCTTTAACTATTTCACATTTTCGTGGCTAGAATCTGATAAATTACCATCTTAGCAAAATTGAAATATCCTCTTCCAAAAGGTTTGTGGTTACTTTAATGTGTTTACTGAATATGACAGACTGTTTTAATAGTTATTTGAAATTTTCTAGATTATTGGTTTTTTTTTTTTTTTGGTCTAATTTTTCTGGTATTCTGCAAAGAGTCTTTGTCCTTCTCATGTTTGCAAACTTATGTTAATCCTTATTTCAACTTCTGATTTTCTTTTCTTCAATGTCTCTAGTACTGTAGGTTGAGCTACTGAAGTTTCACATGAATTTCTCTTCAACTGTAGGTTGTTCATTTTTGCCTCTGTTAGCCACTGAATGGAGGTTGATATGATTTACCAAATGTTCCCTGAGCAGAATTGAGGTATTTTATATTCAGATAAAATGTGGTACATTACGCGGGCCTCTCACCTTGGCAGAAACAAAACTCAAATATAAAATCGTGAGAGAAATTTTGAGAATTGAGCTGCAACATAAAATTATAAAAGAGTTTGATTTACTTAGGGCAAGCATGGGAAACAAGGCCTGATGATGACTGAAAAAAGAATTTTGACTAATAGAAAGATGATGAAAAGCCACTGATTAGTGAAAATTAACAAAACATGAATGGTCAAAGACCTGGAATGTAAATGTGAAAGAGTCACATCGCATACTAAAGATAAGATGCATTTTCAAAACTGACAGTGCAGTCAAGATTCATCAATCATACAAGTTTCCACAAATGCAAAGAACTCACACTCATAAAACCAAATTACAAATGTTATAAAAGGAATAAGTGAGGTTACAGAAGAATAATCTTCCAACATGGCATGTGTTCAAGAAATAATTTCAATGTGGCTTCATCTCACTATATAATGAGAATATTATTAGTGTAGTAGCTATGGAAGCTAAAGTAGAACATTGTGGGGGAGAAAAAGGAAAATAGAGTTTGGTTAGTTTAGAATCATTTCATTACCTTTTTCAGAAAAAGGGAGGTGTAGATGTAATTCAGTGGAGGAACAACCAGGCATAAAAGATGATATTTTATGTACAAGAAAACCCTAGTCAGAGGAATGGTGTATCTCCAACCAATGATACAGGGACAAACTCCAAAACTCAATTAATAGAGATGAAATATTGATTTTATGATGTTCAGTGTCAACCCTATGTGGATTTTATATTATCCCTGTTCTGACTACCTTTGAGAATCTACTAAACCTTTTTCTACAACAAGCATATGAAGGTGTTCAGATAAAAAAGTGGATTTTATGTCTGTTGATACCTAGAAATACACAGATTAGTTGTTAGGCTGGGATTATGAACTGTGGTGTGAGTGTCAATTTCCTGTTTTGGCAGTTGTCCTGTGGACTGTTTATCACTGTGGGATATTATTTACCAGCAATTTTTACCTCTACTATCTGCATATCAGTTCCTCTGCACAAAGTTTGGAGAACCAACTATGTCTCGAAACATTGCTGGTTGACCTGTGGGTTGGGAGGAGAAGCAAAAAGTCCCCATTCAGAACTCTCGCTGCTAGATGAGTATTTAACGATCTCCAACTGGAAAGAATTGTGCGTGCGGTCAAAACTGGAAAAATGTCGGGAATGCCAGTTCAGTGATGTTCTTCAGAGAGCTTAGGACGTTGAAACTGGTTTACAAATGAAATGCAACTTGACACTCTGCAGAAAAATTCCGTATAACATGCAAATTTGCCTTTCACATGAAACAAAAGTTCCCCCTTTTTAGGCTACTAGAATGGAGGTGTCACCAAGGGATCCCACTTCTTCAGAACAAGTACTGTTGTACTTCAAAGTTCTCAAGGATCCCTAGAATAGGGATAGAAACCAGTTTCTGGAAGAGCCACATCCACTGCTGAAATATGAGTGTTGGACATATCACCATCTCCTTAAATCCTGAATTGATTCTACATAATCTTCCACAAGATCAGTTTTGTTTTTTTATTGCTGGTTTATGTTTGTAATATATAATAATTACATTCATCTTGGGGTTCTGGTATATATACATATTGCATCTTGATTATTTTTCCTTCCTTTCCCAAATCTCCCTTCTGCCCCCTCCCTCTAATCATATTCTAATCTCCTCAAAAATCTACCTCTCTATTCTTGCCATCTCTCTTATATTTTGCACAAGCTCAATTTTGAATACAATTTTACAACATAATTTATCTTTCATTTTAGACTTGGCTAATCTAATTAAACTAATATTTAGAAAATGTTCCTTGGAATAATATTTTTTGGCTTTTTCCTTTTATCTCAGATTTGTGTTGGTGTCACAATGAACTCATTACTCTTTGTGATATTTATGTATACTTTTTTAACTCAACCTAATCTTATGAAGCCTGTAGATTCCATTGTGATCCATCTGACATTAGTAAATACTTTGAATATCATCTTTACATTAATTCCACATATCATGGCATTTTTTGGAGTAAGACATTTTTTGGATGATACTGGTTGTAAGGTAATTTTGTACACATACAGAATTACCCGGGGTCTTTCCATCTCAACTACCTCTCACCTGAGTTCATTTCAAGCCATCACTATCAGCCCCATTAATTCTATGTGGGCTTGGTTTAAGTCTAAACTTTCTACATGGATTTCTCCCTCTTTCCTTGCCTTCTGGCTCATCAACATGCTCATCTATATACACATCATTGAAACTGTAAGAGCCAATAGCAATTTCACTTTTGCTGGCCATAGATATTTTCATGCATATTGTCAAACTATGCCATCTGATAGCCACTCTTCAGGGTTATTTTTCAGTGTCATGTTGATGCATGATCTCCTGTTTTTGGTAATTATGATATGGACCAGCCTCTACATGGTGAACCTCCTCTATGCTCACCACAGGAAAGTCCAGCATGTCCACAGTCACAGCCTCTCTTCCCAGCCATCTCCTGAAATCAAAGCCACCCAAAATATCCTTTTAGTGGTAAGTTGCTTTGTGTTCTTCTATTGCTTAAACAACTTTTTTATTTTTTATTCCTTTTATGCCCAGAAAAAAATCCCAGGCTCTTTGGGCATTAGTGAAATGTTATCAACATGCTACCCAACCATCTGCCCTTTTTTGATCATGAAGAATAAGAAAATTATTTCCCACTTTATTTCTTCCCTTTCAAGGATAAGAACTATCTGACCTCAAAGAGTATGCAGAGGCTGATCTGACACTTGTTCTACAACACAGTAAAGTCCCTAGTGATTCATACGATAAAAGTAAAGCCATATTCCATTTGAGCATGGTGGGGTTTTTAACTCCCATATGGAATAATTGTAAAGAAAATTCAGAAATGAGAACATTCTTTAAGGTAAACTTCCAGGAAGATGGTGGAATGGTGAGCAGCAGAGAAAGAGTCTCCCTGAGATTTAGTATTCAGACACTGGAATATAGCAACATGAGGAGAAGAAAGAGGGAGGTGGTTCCCAGGACCCAGGAAAAATCTGAAGCAAGAATTGAAGCCCACAGGGAAAGTGAAGAGAGAGAATTTAATGAGAAGGAGATGGCAGGTGGCACTTTCTCCCTGAGCCGGGACTCACTGCGTGGGAGGGGCAGCTCCAACCTGCAGATGCATGAGGCCTCCATGGAGAAATGCACCACTGGAATGGAGCAGTGGACACAACGAACTGCAATGGCTGGTAAGTTATTGGGGTTCAGACATTCCCTGGGAGAGGACAGTTGGCTGGTAGCCATCTTGGAGAGGGCCCAACTGAGTCTGGAACTCAGAGCAACTGCTGGCTCCATCTTGTGGCTCACAGTGTCAGGTTCAGGGAATTGAGTTCAAGTTAGCAGGAGATCAGAGAGCTGAGTTCCAGCCAGCAGGAGGCGAATGGACTGCTGCAGGTGGAACAGGTCTAGTTCCAGCCTCACGGCCAGAAACCAGCCTGAACTTCAATGGAACTAAAGATGCAGGATAACCAGAATTATCCACTACCTCACTGTAAAGCTACAGCTGACTTCCTGGGATTAATCAACTTGGATCTGGACTCTGTCTGCCCACGTTGTCTCAAAACAACAGCAGAGACACACCTTGAAGTGAATATTTTTTTCTTATTTTCTTTCTCTCTTCTTTTTGTTGTGTTTTGTTTTTTCTTGATTATTTGTTCTTGTTTTTATATGCATGTGAACATGGTTTCTAGTTTTTTTGTTGTTGTTCTGTTCTGTTCTTGTTTTTATTTCTTTCTTCTCTCTTTCCCTCCTGTCTTCTTCACCAGTTTCCTAGAGTTTTCATCATCTTCCTTTGTCCTCCAGCCTTATTTTAATCTATTCTTCTTCTCCTATTTCTCTATTTTCCCTCAACTCCTTTTAAATTTTCTCCCCTGAGGGTAAAATTGCCATACTGAGGGCTTATTTACTGCATATAATTTTCTGGTTTGTTTTAGATTTTGTTGTATAACCACAAATCTAGTTCATATGGTTAAAGGTGGCAAATTAATAATTACTATGGTTTGTCATTTTCTAGGCTGTGTTAGTTATTGCTGATTGTACCACATTAGCCAAAGTGACATAGTTGTTTTAACCAGTTGTTCTTCCTGGTATACCAAGACTGAAATTGCCTAAGGGTTGTAAAAAATAGTATAGGCCAGTGCCAAGGAACCATGGGCTGGGCCAAGTGGGCAGCAACTTCTCACCTCCAATAAATTGAAAAGGTAGGATCTTGCAAAAAACTCAAAGCCCAAAAGCTAGCTATATGTAGAAGACACCTCTGAGAAGCAGTAATTTCCTAAAGTTTCTAAATACTAGAAATAAAGCTACTCACCACAGGCAATTTACAAGCATCAAACCAACAATTAAACTAAAAATATTGGAAATTGGAAGACACTTAAACAGGATGCAACTGCAGACTTCCAGCTCACCAAAGGCAAACCCAGGGTGCAAAGAAGTGGAATAATCTGAAAGCCACCCAGCTAGGCTCCCTGAAGTGGTAGCAGCAGAAGTAAAAAAGCAGATGAACAAGACTCTAGAAAAAAATCAAATCAGAAATAATTTTTCAGGTAACTACAAAGATGGTGACTATAATGAAAGATATGCTTAGTGACTCTAGAGCAGATACAGGTAAAGAAAATAAAAGATGAGCTTGGGAAAATGATGGAAACCATGAACACCCAACATAGGAAAGAAATAGAATCCACAAAACAGATTCAAACAGATATCCAGGAGATTAAAAATTCCATTGAATGTATGCACAGCAGAGTAAGCCAAAGTGATGACAGAATCTCAGATATATAAGACAGGGTTGTGGTTAGCTATCATGAAAAGAAGATTTCTTAAAAATAACAAGGGATTCTTTATGATGAATGTGATCATTATGTATCTCTAAAATGTACCAATAAAATCTGACTGAAGAGAAAAAAATAACAAGGGACCTTGAGAAATCAATTCAGCAGCTGCTAGATGATGCAAAGAAGACTAATCAAAGAATAAGATTGATCAGAGTTAATGAAAAAGCAGAAGATAGCACAAATGACATAAAAAGAACTCTGCTCACAGAAGTCATGGCAGAAAACTTCCCAAGCAGGGAAACAGACATACAGATAAGTGAGGGATATAGACTCCAATTAGTTATGATAAAAAACTAAACCAAGGGATATAATAGTCAAGGTTCCAAAAACTCAACATAAGAACAGAATATTAAAAGCTATTAGAGAAAAGAAACAAATCACCTATAAATAAAATTGCATCAGAATCACAGTAGATGTCTCAGCATAAACCCTCAAGTCAAAGGGTGCTTGGAATGAAGTATTTCAAACACTCCTGGTGATCCTCCTGCCTCAACCTCCCAAGTGTTGGGATTATAGGTGTGTGCCACCATGCCCAGCTCAAGGATCAATGTTAATGGTATCAACTCACCAATCAAAAGAAACAGACTGCCAGGATAGATAAAGAAGTAAGATCCAACAATATGCTGCATACAAGAAACACATTTAATTCAAAAAGAAATTCATAGACTGAAAGTCAAAGGAGGGAAAACAATTCTCCATGTGACAGGAATCCAGAAAAAAGCAGGGGTAGCTTTTCTATTTGCAGGAAAAGTAGATTTCAAGCCAAGACTGATTAAGAGAGCCAAGAAGGTCACTACATCCTTGTAAAGGGAACAGTCCAAGAGGAGGAGATAACCATCATAAATATATGTGTACCAAATACCACTGCACCCAACTATATAAAACAAATAGTAATGGACATGAAAAATCAAATAAGCAGTAAAACAATGTAATGATGGACCTCAATACCCCACTACATCCCCCACAAATAGAAAGATCAACTAGACAAAAAATTAACAATGAAATATTGGAACTGAACCAAACTTTTGAACACATGGTCTTAGTAGATGTCTACAGGTGCTCTATCCTACGACATCAGAATACACATTCTTTTCAGCTGCACATGAGACATTCTCCAAAAGAGACTTAAGCTCATAGAACATGTTTAAGTAAATGCAAAGGAACTGAAATTATCCCGTGCTTATTATCAGACCATAGTGTGATGAAATTGGAAATCAATGGCAAAAGAAACCACAAGAACTTCCTAAACACATGGAAATTAAATAGCACCCTCCTGAACAACCAATGAGTCACACATGAAATTAAAGAAGAAATTAGACCATTTCTACAATTGAATGATAACGACAGTACAACATACGGGAGCTTATGGGACACAATGAAAGCAGTCCTAAGAGAGACATTTATAGCAGTAAATACCCATATCAGGAAAACAGAGCAAGGACAATAAACAATTTAATGATGAACCTCAAACTTGTAGAAAAAGAAGAGCAGGCAAAGCCAAAATCTCATACAAGGGAGGAAATTATAAAGATCAGAGCAGAAATTAATGCATTGGAGACTAAAAAGCAATACGAAGAATCAATGAATCAAAGAGTTGGTTCTTTGAAAGATTAAATAAAATCAACAAACCCCTATCCAACCTTATTAAAAAAAAAAAGGAAAGAAAAGACTCAAATCCATGCAATTAGGAATAAAAAGGGTGAAATCATGACAGATCCTGCCAATATCCAGAAGATCATCAATACCTACTTCGAGAAACTGTATTCCAATAAGATGGAAAATGGGGAAGAAATGGACAGATACCTAGATATGTATGAATTACCAAAGCTGAATAAAGAAAATATAAAAATTATAAATAAACCAATGTCCGTCAATGCAATTTAAGATGTAATTAAACAACTAGCAACAACAACAACAAAATCCCCAGGCTCTCATGGATTCACTGCTGAATTCTACAAGAAATTTAAGGAATATCTAATGCCATTACTCCTCAAACACTTTAATGAAATTGTAAGGGAAGCAATACTCCCAAATTCATTCCTGAAAGCAAGCATTATCCCAATATGAAAACCAGAGAGGGATCCAACCAAAAAGGAGGACTACAGCCCAATCTCCCTAATGAACATAGATGCAAAATCCTCAATAAGATACTGGCAAGCAGAATGAAGCAAATCATCTAGAAGATTATACCATGACCAAGTGAGATTCATCCCAGGGATGCAGGGATGGCTCAACATATGGAAGTCAATAAATGTAATGCACCATATCAATGAAGCCAAAGACAAAAATCATGTGATCATCTCTATGGATGCAGATAAAGCATTTGACAAAGTCCAACACCCATCCATTTTAAATCCCTAAAGAACATAGGAATAGATTGTGTTTATCTCAATCTGATAAAAGTCATTTATGACAAACTGACAGACAACATTATACTAAACTGTCAAAAAATGAAAGCTTTCCTTCTAAAATCAGGAACAGGACAAAGATGTCCACTATCACCACTGCTATTTAATACAGTTCTGAAAAATTAGCTAAAGCAATTAGACAAGAGAAAGAAAGAAAAAAAGGAATAAGGATAAGAAAAGTAGTTAAATTATCATTATTTGCAGATGACATGATGCTCTATATAGAAGATCCCAAAAATTCCACCAAGACACTTGTAGATTTAATAACAAAATTCAGTAGCATTGCTGGATACAAATCAACACACAAAAAAAATCAATTGCCTTCCTATATACAAACAACAAATGCACTGAGAGAGAAGTTAGGGAAACCACGCCCTTCACAATAGCATACAAAAAAAAAAATGAAATACTTAGGAATCAATCTAACCAAGGAAGTAAAAGATCTCTAATTGAAAATTATACTACTCTAAAAAAGGAGATCAAAGAGGATATCAGAAAATGGAAAGATATCCCTTGCTCATGGGTAGGAAGAACCAAAATAGTAAAAATGGTCATACTCCCGAAATTGTTATACAGATTTAATGCAATCTCAATCAAAATACCACCAGTGTACCTCACAGAATTAGAGAAAACATTCCTAAAATTCATTTGGAACTAGAAAAGACCTAGAATAGCAAAAACTATTCTCTGCAACAAAGGCAAGGCAGGGGGCATCACAATCCCTGACCTGAAATTCTACTACAGAGCTACTGTGATAAACACAGCATGATAGTGGCAATAAAACAGACCTGAGGATCAATGGAACAGATTAGAAGATGCAGAAACAACTCCAAACACACTCAGCTACCTTATCTTTGGCAAAGGGGCCAAATATCTTCACTCGAAAAAAGATAGTCTTTTTAATCAGTGGTGCTGGAAAAACTGGCTTTCCACATGCTGAAGACTAAAACTAGACCCATGTCTATCGCCATGTACTAAACTAAAATCAAAATGGATCAAAGATCTAAATATTAAAGCAGAAACATTAAATCTGCTGGTACATAGAATAGGTAGAACTCTTGAAGACATTGGTGTAGGCAAAGACTTAATGAAAAAAATCTGATTACATAGGAAATACCACAAACACTCAACAACTGGGATCTCATATTATTAAAAAGCTTGTGCACCACAAAAGAAACCACCAACAGAGTAAAGTGACAATCCATAGAGTGGAAAAATTTTTTTGCCAGTTGTTCCTCAGGCAAAAGAGTAACATCTAGCACATATAAAGAATTGGAGAAAACAGATCCTCCCAAATTTAAAGACCCAATCCAAAAATGGGAACCTGAGAAGGATATACATTTCTCCAAAGAAGTAGTAGAAACAGCAAATAAATATATGAGAAAATGTTTAACATCACTGGTCATTTGAGAGGTGTGAATTAAAACAACACTGAGATTCCATCTCACCCCAGAATGAATGACAATTTCTGAGAAATTAGGTAATAAAAATTGCTAGTGGGGCTGTGGGGAAAAGGGAACCCTTCTCCACTGTTGGTGTGAGTGTAGACTGGTGCAACCACTGTCTAAATCAGTGTAAATATCCCTCAAAAAACTAGAACTAGATGTTCCATGTAAATCAGCTATTCCTCTTCTTGGTATCTTCCCAAAAGAATTAAAAGCAGTGATATTTGAGCATCCATGTGTAAAGTAGTATAGTTCGTAATAGCTAAATCTTGGAAACAACCCGAATGCCCATTAACCAATGAGTGGATAAAAAAGATGTGCTTTTTTCTACAATGGAGTACTATTCTGCCATAAATAAGGATAAACTGGAGATATTTATAGTAAATAGATGGACCTAGAGACCGTACTCTTAAGCGAAATAAATGGGATACACATGTGTAAATATTGCATTGTCTCTCTGGTGTGACAAGCTGAAAGTGTAAGTAAGACCCAAAATAATAGATATTGGAATATTGGATATCTAATATTGAATATTGGATATTTCCAATAATAGATATTGGAAATAGGAAGAAATTGTTCAAAAGGAAAGGGGGATGAGGAAGTGGGGAGGGGGAAAGGTAGGAAGAGAAAAGAAAAAGAGAAAACAAGGAAAAAATGGAAACAAATCTTTGTAAATAAGGAAGGGTGGGGGTTTGAAGGGAGGGGAAGGGAGTGGGAGTAAAAGAGAAATCAAAATATGTCATGTACACGTACAAATTCCACATGATAAATGTCATCGTTATGTATATCTAAATTGTAGTAATAAACTTAATAAAAAATAAAAAAGAGGACAATTTGAGTGACCACAGGAAGTTATTTGCCTCTTTGAAGTGTTTCCCAGCAGCACAGATCACACGAGTCAGATCCTCCATGCAGATGATGCCATATTTACCAAGACTGAGTGATCAATGAGTTATCTATAAAGGCAATTTGCATCTTATTGATTTCACGATAGCCGCACTTGTACATTAGTTCATTTACTGACTTCGGGTTTGGATACCCCCATGCGATATATGGTTCCACAATGCTCACCATGATAATTGAAGCCTTGCTGAGCCTAACAAAGATACCATGGAAGATTTGGTGGAGGCAAAGAAGCTGCAACACCTTGCAGACCTTTGGGCTCACACCAGTGATAACCCTGATCTGGATGACAAATGCCAATTTGGGTTCTGCAGGTACATAGAAGTTGCCAGCTTTTCTTTTCACCCTGGCCGTTTGAGTCTCAGTTCTGTATATTTGTCTATCATCATTATGATAGTGCCTGGCTTTTTCATAGATGAGTTTCCTCCTTGCCTTTTGAAGCATCTTTTGGGCAAATTTCTTTCTCAGGTGCTATACCTTCAGCTCTGTGAAATGCCTTCGCTTTTTCTTAAGGGTTTCCGGCACAGGAAGAACCCTTTTATTTCTCTTGGACATGCTCCATGGTGCCAGCCAGAAGAGAGGATGTGCATTTATTTTTTGAAAAATGTTATGGTTCAACATTTAATTAAAATGGTATCTATTTATATTTATTTAAAGTAAAATTTGTATTTCTGAGTGTTCCTTGAATTTTTTCTATATCAGAACTCAAAACACAGCCATGTTCAAGTGGCACATAGTTTTCCTCTTATTGAATCACTAGGGACATTCTTCTCTTGCCAGGAATAAAGCGTATAGTGTCAGCGTAGTCATTGGATACTCTTGGGGAATAGATCATCCTCATTGTAAAACAGCAAAATTGGGAAATTATTTTATTCTTTTTCATCAGCAAAAAAGGACAGATGATTGGATAACATGATGACAACATTGTAGTAATCCCCTCCAAACTTGGAATTTTCTCATGGGTATAATAGGAATAAAAAGTGAAAATTTGACCAGTAGAATAAAACAAAGCCACTCATCAGGCAATGGATGTTGTGAGTTGCTTTGATTCCTGGAGCTGTCGGGGCAGAGGGGCTGCAGACATGCTGGGCTCTCCTGTGGTGTCTGGAGAGGAGACTCACCATGTCGAGGCTGGTGCACAGCATGAGGAGCAAAAACATGGGATCGTGGGTCAATGCGATGCTTAGTATAGGTGACTCCGAAGAGTTTGTCATTGACACAGGTTGGCAATATGCATGAGAATACCCACGACCATCAAGAGTAACATTGCCGATTGCTTTTATGGCTTTAATGACATGGGTAGAAATAAGCAAGTTGATGATCCAGAAGATAAGCAAAGAAGACATAATCATTGCAGAGAGTTAGACTTACGCCGTGCCCACTTAGAATTAATGGGGCTGATAGTGATGGCTTGAAATGTACTCAGGAGCGAGGAAGTACAGATGGAAACACCCCAGGAAACTATACATACAAAATTACCTGACAGCCAGCATCATACAAAAACTGTCTTACTCCAAAGGATGATGCCATGTATGGTATCAGTGTGACTATGATAGTCAAAATATTGACAATTGTCAGGTGAAGCAAGATGGAATCTATGGGGCTCTTGAGTTTAGGTTGAGATAAGAAAGTACACACAAATGCCACAAACAGTGATGAGTTCGCTGTGACACCAATACAGATCTGACATAGGAGGAAACAGCATTTTCTTTTCTTGTTTCTCAAGAGTAGTTCATGATGAACCATTAAATTTCAAGATGTATTTGTCTTCCGTTTTAAATTGGTCATTATTCCTTTTCATGTCACAGAATGAGGGCTGGTATAATTTATGCAACCATA
Organism: Erethizon dorsatum; assembly: GCA_028451465.1. Taxonomy (NCBI): domain Eukaryota; kingdom Metazoa; phylum Chordata; class Mammalia; order Rodentia; family Erethizontidae; genus Erethizon; species Erethizon dorsatum. The sequence goes on along the minus strand of CM051834.1, from coordinate 108,771,643 downwards.
TTCTGGGCAGAGTTAAGCGACTTCGTGTTCAGATGAGATTCTGGTACATTACCCAGGGCCACTCATCATTGGCAGAATGAAACCTCAAATACAACAATGTTCTGGGGAATCTGAGAATTGAGTTTAAAGATAAAATTATAAGAGTTTGGATTGTTTAGGGGAAGCATGGGAACCAAGGAGTATTGATACCCTTAGAAAGAATTCTGACAAATAGAGAAATGATGCAAAGCTACTTCTTAGTGAAAATTGAGAAAACATGATTTAAAAAATTCAATGTGGGGCCGGTGAGATGGCTCAGCGGCATACGCACCTGCCTGGCAAGTGTGAGGGCCTGAGTTCAACTCCCGGATCCCACATACGAAAAAAGGGGCCGGTGATATCGCTCAGCGGCACGGGTGCCTGCTGGCGCGTGAGGTCCTGAGGTCGACCCCCCGGTACCCACAAAAAAAAAAAAAAAATTCAATGTGATGAGTGAACCTGAAGAGTGACATCACATAATAAAGGTAAAATACATTGCCAAAACTGAGTCCAGATTGATCATTCATACAGTTACCATAAAATCAAAGAATTTGTACTTATTAAACCAAGTTATAAATTTTATTTGTGTGTGTGTGGGTACTGGGAGTCAATCTCAGGACCTCGTGCTTGCCAGCAAGCATTTGTGCCACTGAGCGATATCACCGGCCTATTTTTTCCTTTTATGTGGGTACCGGGAGTCAAACTCAGGACCTCGCGCTTGCCAGGCAGGTGCTTATGCCATTGAGCTATCTCACTGGCCCCTATAAATTTTATAGAAGGAACAAATGAGATTATGGGAGAATCATACCCTCACATTGCATGTGTTCAAAAAACAATATAAATTGTGCTCCACCTCAGTACACAATAAGAATATTTTTACTATAGCAGGTATGGAAGCTAAATTAGAAAGTCATTGTAAAAAACAGAAAATACCGCATGATTAGTTGAGAATTTTTTCATGGCCTTTGTCAATATGAAGAAGACAATCTAATCAGGACTTCCAGATAGGAGGATGCCTTGAATAGCAGGGAGACAGGAAGATTCCTGTACCAGGAGGCAGAAGTAAGGGATTAATATGTTAATCACACAAAAGTAGGCCACAGATCTCACTCCAGCCAAAATTGCAAGCTCCAGAACATATGTGTGCTTGCTAAAATATCATTAGCATACAAATTATCAGCTAACAAACAGTCTAGGCATCCATGGATGTAGGAAACTTTTGGCCTCTTGAATGACTTTGCTTTTCTAATAATGTTTGGAATGTGCCAGGATCACCTGGGAGACACAATTTTGTTTATGGTCCAAACTGCTCTGGTGATGCCAAGCTGTGCCCTACATGTATCAATATCTTCTTTTTATCCAGTATTTATATAACAAAATCACACTTCCAGATATTAAGATGCAACTGTCTCTCAGAGAACAGAAATCAGGAAAACCACCTCTACAAAGTGGATAATAGGTCCCATCATTGTATTTTTTTGGGGGGGTACTGGGGGTCGACTTCAGGACATCGCGCGCCAGCAGGCGCCCGTGCCGCTGAGCGATATCACCGGCCCTTTATTCGTATGTGGGGTCCAGGAGTTGAACTCAGGCCCTCGTGCTTGCCAGGCAGGCGCTTACGCCACTGAGCCATCTCACCGGCCCCATCATTGTATTTTTGAACTGTTCATTCCTCTGATGATATCTTAATATCTTGTAGATTGTATTCTGTTACATGAAATTTGTTATATAACCATTCTGAGATTTGTTAAATATTTGGAGACAAGATGAATATAAAAAGCAAAGGAATCATGTTATAACCATAAATCTGAGACAGTGAGGAGGGAGATAAAGGGAAGAGAGAGAGAGTACGAATAATAACAGGAAGAAAATATATTTATGGAAAAAGGGATGACTGGGTCGTCTATGCGGAGGTTTAATTTTTTCAGTCTGTTAAATGTTCTAGATGTAGCTAAAATTTGGAAGCAGTCTGTAGGGTTATCAACAGATGGATGAATAAAGAATTTCTGGTATTTACACACCATTCAGTACTACTGTGTCAAAAAAGAAAGATAAACTTGACTAATTTGTAGTAATGCATGTAATGTAATGTAGTAATTTGTAATGCATCTTGACATCATAATGTTAAGTGAAATAAAGCAGACACACAAGCTTAAATATTGCATGTTTTTTCCTACATGAGAACTCCAAAATATAAATAAAGAGCAAAATAAAAGAAAGAAGATAAGAATAAAGGAGACAATGTAGATTTTTTTTTTCAAATGGTAAGTGGATCAAGAGATTAGGGGAAGGGGAGGAAGGGAAGAGAAAGTGAATGAAAAAAGCATTAAGGTGTGTTATGTACACGTACCAACTCCCAACAAATGTGAACATGTATTAATAAAAATAAATTTAAATGATAACAAAGTTAGGAAAGATAAGACAGATAAAACTCTTTACCTAGACTAACCAAGACAAGAAAGAGGTAGGAGTAAAATAAATTCAGAAGTGAAAGAGGAGGTATAACAACTGCTACCACAGAAACATAGAGGATCAGATAAGAACACTGTACAAATTATTTGCCACAAACTTGTATAATCTAGAAAAAATGAATAAATTCCTAGAAATACACAAAACTACCAAGAATGAGTCATGGATAAATAAAAAGGACGAGTGGAGTTAACAGAGTCAGAAAGTTTGAATCAGCGATAAAATCCACATTTACAGTAAATTTCAGAACAATATTGCTTCAGTGAGAAATTTCACTAAAGAGTTGAAGAAATGACAATCGTCTTCAAATTTTTCCAAACCCAGAGAAGGAAAGTATACTTCAAACTCATTTCACAAGGGCTGATTACCCTGATACGAAAGCCAGAAAGAGACACTATAAGAAAAAGACGCGGGACAGGGGCTCTGATAAACACACTGCTGATGGTCTAAAAAAATATAGTAAACAGACAGCAACAACACATTCAAAGCTTCCTCCATGATGACCCATCCAGACAGATCCCCAATTTGCAAGGATGGGTCAAGTCAACAATCAGAACTCTCCTTAAAAATGAAACTTGGAAACCTCAATAGACAGACAGTACAGCCATCTGCAACAGGAACTCTCAGGCTGTTCTGTAGAGAAGGTATGTACCTCACCATCATCAAGGCCATGAGTGACAAACCCACATGTGGAATCATGCTTAATAATGATAAGCTGAAAGCTTTTCCACTAAGCTCAGGTACAAAGAAAAGGATGCGCACTCTTTTATAAATTTTATTTTATGGAAAAAAGTAAAACAAAATTTCATAACAAAATAATAGGAGAAAAACAATAGTTAATACATTACATATTGTTATCTTCAAAGTAGTCAGAGTATTAGGGCAAGAGTATTTTCATTTAGTTTCTTAACCTCTGAATTTAACTAATAGGTAGAAACCTTTAGTTGAACTTTAGTCCTACTGCCCTTTCCGTAGCCATAAACTTCAAAGAAGAGAAACAGATGGTGCTATCACAAACAAAACGGGTTTTCTTATCACTATCTTACGGCCATAAAACCACAAGAAAGGAGTAGCACGGGTGATACCTGCTACCCCATCCCCAGTGTTAATTGGCCAGATGTTTGAAGAACCTTGAAAACTTTCCGGAGAGGTGATATAGTAAAAATTACAGTTTCCATGGCAACCAAGGACTTTGTAAGACCTCCAAAAGTGTATTTAAGGAGGAGGACACAAAAGCTCGGGGTCAGCTTCTGCTGTCCCCGGCCGGCATCAATTAAAGAATTCATTTGTTTCTCGAATCTCGTCTTCCTGTGAGTGAATCTATCTTGTGATTTTGCCGTAACAAGAGTAGAAGATATGGACATAAAAAATTCTCCAGTCGATATTAGCGCAAACTTTCCTTTTCAATGAACTGACAGACACTAGTAGTATAACTACCTTGCACTTTTTTCCCTTTTCCATTCCTTCCTTTCCCCTTTCCCCCATTCTAATTCCTTTTTATTATTGGACAATTTCTTCCCATTTCACAATATCTATTGTACATTTTGGACCTTATTTACTTTCAGTTTCTCACACCAGGGAGACAATATGATGTTTATACACATGAGTTTGATTTATTTCACTTATGAGTATGGTCTCCAGTTGCATCCATTTACCTATAGAACTCTCAAGTTCATCCTTTATAGCTGAGTTGTACTCCATTATATAAAAATACCACATCTTTTTTCTCCATTCCTCGGTTGATGGGCATCTGGGTTGTTTCCAAGATTTAGCTATTATGAACTGTGCTGCTATAAACAGCTATATGTGCTGCTATAGGTACACATATGTCGCTGTGGTATGATGATGTTTTTAATTCTTCTAGAATAACCAGAAGGGGAATAGCTGAGTTGAATGGGACCTCCAATCTTAGCTTTGCATGCTCATTCTTGCACCTTCTACTCAGCTTAGTATTGGAAGATTTAAGAACAGCATTTAAACAGGAAACATTATTAATAGTGATAAAAGAGCACATACTTTAAAATGGTTTATGAACTTAATGTAATTCCAATCAAATTTCTTTTTTTTTTTTTTGTGGGTACCGGGGGGTCGACCTCAGGACCTCGCGTGCCAATAGGCACCCGTGCCGCTGAGCGATATCACCGGCCCCTTTTTCGTATGTGGGTTCCGGGAGTCGAACTCGGGCCCTCGCGCTTGCAAGGCAGGCGCTTACACCGCTGAGCCATCTCACCGGCCCTCCAATCAAATTTCTAAGAGCAGTTTTTACATAATAAGAAAATCTAACCTTAAAATTCAGATGAAACCACAAAATATACCCAGTAGCCTAAACAATTTTGAGTAGCAAAACCAGAACTTGGGTCTTTGAACTTCTTGAATTGAAACTGAAACACAAAGCAATACATAGGTAATCAATATGACGCAGGCATAAGAATACCCTTTGGCTAGTGGACAATGGAAAAAATTATGACATAAACCCAAACATTTGTAGTGCAGCAATCTGTGACAAAGACTTGAACACTACACTTGGTGTTTGTGGGGAAACTGGATATTCATAGAGAAAAGGTTGAGTTTGGACCGTTGTGTAATATCCTAAATAAAATTTACTCAAATACGGTTAAAGACATAAATGTGAGAAATAATAACACAAACTGATCAACAGAATTCTGTCCCACTGTCAGATATATTGGAGACCTTTAAGAGAGCAAAACTACAGCCTATAAATAAAGCTATTGTATTTATAGTAAGATTGAAAACATATTCAAATATTTATGGCATCTCTATATGTGATGTAAAAGCATATACAATTACAAAAAGATAATTAATTCCACCATTGTATTGGGATATTTTGACCATAGTATTTGAATAATCAAAGCAAGCAGACCAATGTCAGTCAGGATATTAAAAACTAGTCTACTGCTCTTCACACTGTTGACCAAGCAGCCATGGAAACATCACGCACAGCCAGTGTAAAACACATCTGTCCTCAGGAACATATTAGCTGAGTAGAAAATGTGACCATATGGCCATACGGAAGCGAGAGGCAGTGAAGTTTTATAGTTTATTTAACAGAACAGGGTATCTTAACATAATATTGAGAGTTTTACCCAAAAACTAGATTTCTCAATATGTTCAAAATAAAAACACTTCTTAGTAATCAAAACACTGAAAAACACATGTAAATGTGACGACTACATGAAAACCTTTAAAGAAGCAAGATGAGAATAATAAAATGAACTCTAAAATCAATAATTAAAATCGATATAGATCAAACCAGACTAAAAAGCAAATAATCCAAAATAGGAAGAAAAAACTGTTATATGTGATTTAGACTATTAACTGATACTATGCTAAATATCGGAAGAAAGGGAAACCATACAAAGAAAAGAAAAATAATGAGGTTATCCCTTTGGAGAGAGAGTGAAAAATGAACAGGAATGTCAACAGCAGCATAAAAGTTATGAAAATAATTAGCTATACTGACAAGAAAGGTAGGAATAAAATAATGAAAATCAAAATGAAAGAGGAACTGATACCACAGAATCCTGAGGTATCAGAGGAGACAATAATGGACAGCTATATGACAACAAACTGAATAATATAGAAGAAATGAATAAATGCCTAACATAAAAATCTACCATAAATCACTCATGAAGAATTAGAAAATCTGAGTGAAGTAAAATGAGTGAGAACATTGAATCAGTAATAAAAATCTACCTTTACAGTAAAATTCGGGCAAAGATTGCTTCAGTGCTGAATGTCACCAAAAATCTGAAGAAGAAATAATACCAATCCACAAATCTAAAAAAACTAAAGAGAAGAGCATATTACTAAACCTATTTTCCAAGGCCTTCACTAGTCTGATATAAAACCGGACAAGCAGACCATAAGGAAAGAAAGTTAAGGGCCAGTAATTCTTTTTTTTTTTTTTTTGTGGGTACCGGGGGGGTCGACCTCAGGACCTCGCGCGCCAGCAGGCACCCGTGCCGCTGAGCGATATCACCGGCCCCTTTTTCGTATGTGGGTTCCGGGAGTCGAACTCGGGCCCTCGTGCTTGCCGGGCAGGTGCTTAAGCCGCTGAGCCATCTCACTGGCCCAAGGGCCAGTAATTCTAAGCAACACACTTGCAAACGGCCTCAAAACATTGTAGCAATAAGTTTTCAACAGGAAATGAAAAAGTCATTCTCCATGATCAAAGGGAATTCAAGTCTGGCATGTGAGAAATGTGTCAACATGGACACATCCATGTGTAGGAGTCTCCACTTTAACTGAATGAAACATGAATAGTATAAGGTCATTTATTTTATTTTAGTTTAGTTTTTGGTACTGGGAATCGAACTCACAACCTTGCGCTTGTCAGGCAGGTGCTGTGCCGCTGAGCTGTATCCCTGGCCCTATAAGGTCATTCTACTAGGCACATCAATGGAATTTGGTATCCATGCTTTTATACTGAAAATTCTCAAGCAGATAGGTACAGAAAGAGTGGGCCTCACCATAATAAAGACTATAAATTCTAAACTCACAGCCAACATCACAGTCAATAATGAGAATGGAAGCCTTTTCCTTTGAGATCAAGAAAATGGCCAGAAACCATTGTCAACACTCAACCAGCATAGTATCGAGGATCCTAGCCATGAAGTTGGCGTGACAAATAAAAACTCATATTGCCCCATTACATGCCCCTTAAATTGGTGTATGGATTTAGTGTAAACCAGTGAAAATTCTGACAGCATTTACAACAGAATTGGAAAAACCAAACCTAAAATTGAGGTAGAACTACACAGTCTACCAAACAGTATAAACAATATTAAATTAGAAAACCAAAGGTGGGGTCATCTGATGTCTTAATTGCAAAGTACATACAGTGCAAGGCTAGAGCTACCTAATCAGCATGGTGCTGGAATAAAAGTAACACGACTGACTACTGGAACAGAATAGCGTATTGCTGTGAACGAACACACACAGCCATCCGACCTCTCCCGAAGGCGTCAACAGCACAACATGATGAAAGACAGACTCTTCGCTTACGTGTTAAGGGGAAACTGGACGGCCACACGCAAAGGGAGGATTGTGTTCCATTCCTTCAGCATACAGAGATGTTCCAAGAGCACCTGACAGACAAACTTGTTGGATGAAATCACATGAAAGAAATAACTGCTTGATACTGGTCTGGGAAATGATTTTCTGGATTCGAGAATAAAACTACATATGAGGAAAAAATACATAAGTGGGACTGTGTGGCTGTATATGTTGTTTTATAGCAAAGAAATGGTATCAAAGTGAAATTGAACTTACAGAAATAGAATATATGTACAAATCATATATCATATGGGGGTAATATCCAAAATACATAGAAAGAACTCTCACAACCCAACTCAAACAGAGTTTGAAATGGGCAATAAATCTGAATAGACATTTTTAAGAGAATGCATACAAATTACCAAAAAGTAATTGAAAATGCGTCAGCATCATTAATCATGAAAGAAATGCAAATCAAAGCCTCAGTGATATATATGCTCACCCCTGTTAGAACGCTATTATTAAAAGCATGAGATAACAAGTACTGACTAGGAGAGGAATAGAAGAAAATTATTGGACATTGCTGGGGTTAAGACAATGGAGCAGACCTTATGGAAATCTCCGTCAATTTACTTCAATGTACTAAAACCAGAACTACCATTTGATCTGCCAGTCTCTCCTCTGTACATCTGAAGGAAATGAAACCAGCATTTTTGATAAGTTTCCACACCCGTGCTCACTTCAGCCTCATTTATGAAAGTCAAGAAAAAGATGCAATCTGAATGTCCATCGGCAGGTAAGTGGATAAAGAAAATTAGTTTTATATACATGATAGGATACTTTTCAACCCTACAGAAGAAACTGTGTCAATTTTGACAACATGATGGATGTGGAAGAAGTTGTATTCAGTAAAATAACCCAGACTCAGAAGGTAGAAAATTATACGATCTCACTTATGCATGAAACCTAAATGCTTTGAGCTTAGAGAACTAGATTTGAATGGTGATTGCTGGGTAGCTGTGTGCTGGGTTCTGGAAAAATGAGACATATTAGTGAAACGGTGCATATATTGAGTACTAATAGGAGTCAATTCTGTATATCTAATGTACTGTGTGCTGAGTACAGGTAATAACGTCTTGCAGACTTACAATTTGTGAAGAAGGTAGATCTCTGCTCTCAAATCACCTACCCCACAGTTACCATGCGAGGTAATAGATGTGCCAACTCAATTGATTTTTGTTCACATTTCACACTTCTTATCAAGTCACTATAGTTTATCCATTGAACTAATGTTATTACTTCTCAATTAGAACACAAGTAACTGAGGTAAATTTTTAAAAGAAAATGGACTGAACAACCTCTTTAGGCTGAGAATGCATATCTGGAAATACCACGTCCTACATATGTACTGTATAATATGTTCATATTTTAAATACAAATGCATGCATAGGTTTATAGCGATGAATTTGAAAAGTATATTAAGCAAATGTTCATTCAAGATTGTCCATAGAACACGAGACACATTAGATTTTAAGTGTATTACATGTGCTGTACAAGATTCATCTTCAGTGAAGAACATAAGAAAGTTTTAAATTAAAAAATAGAGGAGGAGGTAAACTAGAAACTAATCAGGAGAAAGCTGTGTGATCTTTAGTAATATTGGAAAGTGCATACACTAAGAGAACAGAATTCGTAGACACAAAGGCAGCCACTTCCTTAAAAATAAGTTCTAAATTTGTGTATTCCAAAGCATGGCATTAATATTGATGATGTAAAAACATACACTATTTTAAGATCACATACCAAAATACACCATCGCAGTGGGGGATTTTAACAAAGTTGTATACCAATTAACATAATCAGTAGAGAAATGGCAGTCAGTACATAAAAAGGTTAATGAAGTGAATTTATGGTTTTCACAAAGCTATCAGAAAACACAACATATAGAATCAGTACAAAATACTCGTCTTTGCTTCTCAGCAACATAATAACCAATCAGAAAATGTGATGGGGCCGGTGAGATGGCTCAGTGGTGTAAGCGCCTGCCTGGCAAGCGCGAGGCGCTGAGTTAGACTCCCGGTACCCACATAAAGGAAAAAAAGGGCCGGTGATGTTGCTTAGTGGCATGTGTGCCTGCTGGCAAATGCAAGGTCCTGAGTTCGACTCCTGGTACCCACATTAAAAAAAAAAAAAAGAAAGAAAATGTTGTGATGAAAACAACATTGAAGGGACAATAAAAAAGCTCCAGTTTATTTAACAACACTATTAATCTTAATTCAATGATTATGTGTTATAATGAGAAAGTGAACATGAAAAATACATTTCTCTATGTGTTCAAAGCAAACACACTTTGTAGTAACCACAAGGTGGCAATCTTTCATGAAAAGCATTATACATCTGCGATGGAAATAAATACGAAGCCCATGTAGGAATCATTGAGGAAATGATATTAATAAAATGATAAGCAAACTGATGCCTGAAGAGAATAAATGAAACTGTTAGAGATCAAAGCAGAACATTAGCAAACAATCTAAAATAGAAAGAAAAAAAGAGTCAAGTCACTTCCTTGCAAATAAAATACACCTAACTCAACTTTGTGAGACTATGGCACTGACCAATGATAAAGCAAATAATATCAGGATTAAAATGTTAGAGATGGCAATAGGTTGCAAATATTCATCAAAGAATGATATGGTGACTACAATAAATTTGGAAACTTAAGGGATATGAGCAAATTCCTACAAGACACACCTAACAAAGGACTTTATTTATTTATTTATTTATTTTTCCAAGTTTCATAAAATTTTTACTTGAAAAAGTGTTTTAACAAAATACTCTTCCAGGGCCGGTGAGATGGCTCAGCGGCTTAAGCGCCTGCCTGGCAAGCACGAGGGCCCGAGTTCGACTCCCAGATCCCACATACGAAAAAGGGGCCGGTGATATCGCTCAGCGGCACGGGCGCCTACTGGTGCGCGAGGTCCTGAGGTCGACCCCCCGGTACCCACAAAAAAAAAAAAAAAAAACTCTTCCAATCGAAGAGACTTTCCCGTAGGGTACATGTAGCTTTCTGCCTTAAAGATTACAGTATTACATCCAAAGGGGAGAGGTTTTTTTAAATAGCCACCTAGCTGCAAAACCTATAAGGGAAGTAGATTTTTTTAAAGTGCCTTTAAAATGAGAAAGCAAGTAATATAATTGTTGAATCCTTTGAAATTTTTTTTTTTTTGTGGGTATCGGGGGGTCGACCTCAGGACCTCACGCGCCAACAGGCGCCCGTGCCACTGAGCGATATCACCGGCCCCTTTTTCGTATGTGGGATCCGGGAGTCGAACTCGGGCCCTCGCGCTTGCAAGGCAGGCGCTTATGCCGCTGAGCCATCTCACCGGCCCTGAAATTTTAAAAGTTTCTTTAAAATGGTCCATATGGTATGCACAACATCACAGCTGGTACAAAACTGCTTGTATTTAGTTTGAAACACAAAAACAATGCATATGAACAGTATTCTTTGAAAAATAATTTGAAATGCTACTACTGCATCATAAGACCAACTTAGTATTGAGAGAATTAACAAACAAGCTGAATATTAAAGTATTCGAACATTTACTTTGAGTTTTTTTAGTACAACTCACTGATAAGGATAAAAAAAAAAGTTGCTGCCAAACTAACTTGGGATGCCTTATTTCAAATTACATGTAACATATTTTGCTGTGTATATTCTAAAAATGTACAAGTAGGTCTTAGGATGTAAACTACCATTTCCTAGCTTTTCTGTTGCAATCCTAACAAAGGATTTTAGAATAGTAGAAAGCCATAAATGTGAATTTCTTGTCATGATGAAATCAAACAGTCAGAAAGATCATTCCATAAGATGTTTCAGAAAAATGCCTCAGTGGTGAAATATATCAAACACACTAGATAACAAATATTCCTGAAAACTCTTCATAAGGATGGAAAAATAATGTTTTCTAAAAAAAATTATTGGGTAGCCAGACCTTGCTAACAAAATAAAATAAATATACAGTTTAACACTGTGGTGATAAGAATGTCTCAATTCAGATGTAAAAGAAAAACAATCTGCAAAAAATCACAAGAATGAATCCCACGCTATATAAAAGCATTCAAAGAGTAGAATAATGTAATTTTCAAAGAAGTGGGCTAGGTTCAACACATAAACTTCTATGTGATTAAATATATTAAAGAAGAAAAAATATAGTTATTTTCATAGACACATAAAATCATGTGTTAAAATTTAATATCACAAATGATCAAGATTTCTAAGATGTAACAATAGATTTATGTCACTGTGAAAAATATCAACGATATCCGCACATCATATTTGTGAATACATATTGAAATTTTTCCTTGTACATAAAATGTGGGTAAAGATGTTATTACTACTTCCATTTCTTGTTTCATTAAGGTTTTATTAAGGATTGTTAATAATGAAAGTGAGATTTATAATAATCAGAGTCAAGGCAGTACTATCTCTTATTATAGATAAGTTAAATTTTATGAAGAAAACTGGAGTCATTTACTGCCTAATGTATTTGTATTATGTTTGGGATTTTCAAATTTATTGTATGCAGTCAGTATAAAAATAATTTTGATACTTATATTTAACTGTAAAACTTTTATAACCAGTATTTAGGAATGACACCATTTAAATAACATAAGATGAGCCTTGAAATTAATATGAGATTAAAATATACTGGACTTTCACTTAGAAATGATTCCATAAATTAAATCAGAATATGACTGCAGCACTTTTAATGAATATATATTCATTTCAAATAAATAGTGATACATAGAAAGTAAAATGATGCTGAGAATATAAATTAAGACTAACAGTTGAGTAGGAGAGTAATATATGAAATTTGATACATTATTTCAAATGTAAAAATTATTGATTGAACCATAGAAAGAGAAGAAAATATAAAAAAATAGAACTTCAGAGATCTATATTTATACATGGGTTTGAAGGGAATATTTAAATACATGCAACTAATAAGTGAATAAGTTTAAAGCACAATGAATGATGCAAGTGTGGCAAAGTTTTCATTATAAAGCTCAATTGATTGAAAAACGTGACAGATTTGAAGTGCTGTACCAACGGTACTGAAGTAGTAAAGAAGTGGAAGAATGAAGATAGTGAAACTTACATGAAAGGAAGAGAAGAGTGAAAATAAAAAGAAAAGAAAGTATAAATTTATTGTAACAGAAATAGTATAAAACTAAATCTGAATAAATGAGGTATCTCTGTAGAAGCATAGAACAGGGTATGGGACGCCGAAAAGGCTCTGCCTCCTCCTCGCTCTCAAGGCTCCGTGCTGCAGGATCCTTCCCTCGGGCAGTTGGCTTTGGGAGACAGTGAGGCAACCTAAAAAGGCTGGGTCCGTCCAGCATTTCCTGTACGAGTGACAGAATGAAAGGACCTCTCCTCCCGTGGACATCAGCACCTTGTCACTTGCTTTCTCAGGGGTCTTATTTACCCACAGGAGCATCACATCACCCTCGCAGATGCAGAATGAATTTCATGGTAAACGCATTATGTTTATTAATTAGAAGAGCAAAGTCAATGTTTACGAATGTGTTTTCCCAGGCTCAACTACATCAGAAAGTAAACTTCAGGGTCTAGAATGTCATTAACGCCAATTTTCCCAGAGCTGAAAATTGTGTCACGACCACAGCCATTGGTACTTGACCACTGAGCAGGAGCCCGGAGCACACTCTTGTTTTGCCAGTGGACGTGGTTGTGCCCGCTGTGCTCGCCATGCGGGTTACCTTCTTTTACGGACCTAGGAACACAGCATTGTGCAGGGAACTGGGTAGCACTGTGACCCCAGCCCGGGGCTCACTCAGTGCTCAGCACCCACGTCTGCCATGCAGCAAAGTTTGCCATGGGTTTTGCTGTATCAAGATTGAAACCGCCCCAAGAATTGTACTGTGAATTAATTCCTCCAAAATGCAAAATGTATGTTGGTAATTAAATGGTAATAAAAGAAATATATATTCCTATTCTATCTAGTTAAATTCATGTCTTATTTTCAACGATTATATATATATATTTTTTTTTTTTTTTTTTTTTTTTGTGGGTACCGGGGGAACGACCTCAGGACCTCGCGCGCCAGCAGGCGCCCGTGCCGCTGAGCGATATCACCGGCCCCTTTTCCGTATGTGGGATCCGGGAGTCGAACTCGGGCCCTCGCGCTTGCAAGGCAGGCGCTTATGCCGCTGAGCCATCTCACCGGCCCCACAACGATTATATTTTTAAAGCAGTGGCAAAGTTTATTAGAAAAAGTAAAAGTGAAGAGTGAGGGAGAAACTGGCTCTGCAGAGCAAGCTTGGGGTGAGTAAAAGGCAAAATCAAGATAAAAGTCCTCTCTGGAGGAAACAGGGCGGGCTACCATGAGGAAAGCCGTTATGGCAAGCTCTTCTCGGCGTATGTTCTTTTGTGTTGTGTAAATCTCGAGGAAATCCACCAGAAGTCCTACATATGGGTCGTGAATGGTGGTGCTGGGGTCCCACGCCTTGGGCTGTGTCAGGTCCGGGCCGTCCTGTGGAAAACCTCGAATTCTTGGGAGAGGAACACGTGTAGAGCTGCGCTGCGCGGGTGTCCTGAGATCTTATAATGAACAGGTCGGGCCCACTTCCCCAGCCCACTGTGCCGCGCCCTCATCTCCTGTGCCATTTCCTCCCGAGAGACCCAAATTCTTTATGGGGTGCCGAGGGAGTGGTGGTCTCTGTCTTCTACAACTTCTTCAAGCTGGAGGGGGCCATAGGCCCTACCTACTGGGGATGATGCGCTCCCCCACTATCTTGGGGTGCTGTGGCTCTCTGGTGGATTGAAGAAAGAAAAACCTGTCAGAAAACAAGAAGGAAAGAGTGACTGACCATTGCTCTTCACTGTTAGCCCAAATATGAAGAGCAGGTCAGATTTCCCCGCTTCCTGTAGCAGCACGGGGGTCTTGCTTTTTGAAGAGAAATCTCGAGTCTTCCAGAGGCTCACAGGAGTAGCTTGCTCCTTCTGGGTGATCTCGCTCTTCAGACCATTCCGGGGGGACTGGCTTTGTTCTAGAAAGATGCATCTATCCCCGCCATACTGCAGTAAGTGATGTAAGGACCACTGAAAAAGCCCTTGCATTTTGACTTTTATTGTTCAGCCGATGTCCTCTCTCTCCAGGTTTTTATGACACTTGGTGTCCAGGATGATCCCTGGGCTAGGAGCTTGCAGGACTTTGTTCCCGTACATTCGCATAGCCTGCTGTGCTTGGCCCAGATTAATGAGATATCGCAAGAGCCTCGTGGGCTCTGGGTCTGCTGTCCTGTCCGAGGACAGCAATGGCCTCCTGTGTAACATCTCAAATGGGCTCAAACTTAGCCCAGTTTGGGGCATTTTATGAATTCTCATGAGTGCTACTGGCAGGGGCCGGAGCCGGAACTTAGACATCTCTAGGGAAAACTTTGCCAGAGCTTGCTTTAGGGTCTCCCTACCTTCCCAGCAGATTGAGGTCACCAGGAGGGATGGAGGTGGTACTTTACTCCTAAAGCCTTTGTCACCCCCTGAGTTATTTGGGAGGTAAAGGAAGGTCCATTGTCACTCTGGAGGGACTGCAGTGGTCCAAATCCGGAGATGAGTTCTTTCAGAAGCGCCTTGACTGCCTCCGTAGCCTTTTCTGAACAGGTGGGGTAAGCTTCAATCTGGCCTGGTAAAGGTGTCAATTAGGACCAACATCTGTTTATTTATCTTTTAAATTTAAGTTTATTGGTACAGTTTAGTTATACATAATGACCACATTCATTATGGGGAATTTGTATCTGTATATGATATAGCTTGATTCCTCCTTTTTTTCCCCATTATCATCTCCTCTTTTCAAACCCCTTTCCCCTCCCCATTCACAAAGCTCAGTTTTCATTTTATCCTTCTTTTTAAATTTTTCTCTTTCTCTTCCTTCCGTTTCCCCTACCCCTCCCTATTTCTCTTTTCCTTTCGAACAGTTTCTTCCTATTTCACAATACCTATTGTACATTTATGTTCTTACTTACATTTGAAGTTTCTCACGCCAGAGAGATAATGTGATATTTACATGTGTCCGCTTTATTTCACTTATGATTATAGTCTCAAGGTCCATCCATTTAGCTATAAATGTTTCAATTTTATCTTTCTGTATGGTCGAATAATGCCCCATTATATAAAAAACACATCTTTTTTATACCTTCATTGGTTGATGGGCATTTGGGTTGCTTCCAAGATTTAGCTATCAGAAACTGTGCCACTATAAACATGGGTGTGCATATATGGGAGTGGTATGATGTTTTAATTCTTCTGGGGAGATACTCAGAAGGAGAATAGCTGAGCAAAATTGAACCACCAATCCCAGTTTTCTGAGGAATCTCCACACTGATTTCAGCAGTGGTTGGACCAGTCTACACTCCCACCAACAGTGGAGAAGGGTTCCTTTCTCCCCACAGCCCTGCCAGCATTTGATATTAGTTGTTTTCTTGATAACAGCCATTCTTTCTGGAGTGAGATGGAATCTCAGCAATTTTAAAATTTGCATTTCTCGAATGACAAGTGATGTTCAACATTTTTTCGTATATTTATTTGCCATTTATACTTCTTCTGAGAAGTGTGCATTCATCTCAGATGTCCATTTTTGCATTGGTCTTTGAACTTGGGGGGTCTGATTTTTTCCAGTTCTTTATACATTCTTGATATTAGTCCTTTGTCTGAAGAAGAGCTGGCACAAATTTTTTCCCACTCTGTGGCTTGTCTTTTCACTCTGTTGGTGATTTCTTTTGCTGTACGACAGCTGTTTAATAAGTTGAGATCCCAGTTGATTTTTGCGATAGTTCCTGTGTGATGGGGTTTTGTTCATGAAGTCTCTGCCTACACCTCTGTCTCCCGGAGTTCTATGCATTCTATCTTCCAGCAGAGCTAGTGTTTCTACTTTAATATTTAGATCTTTGATCCAGTTTGATTTTAGTTTAATGTGTGGTGATAGACATGGGTCTAGTTTTAGTCTTTGGAATGTGCAGTCATTTTTTCATTGATTAAAGAGGCTATTTTTCTTCCAGTGAATGTGCTTGGCCCCTTTGTCATAGATCAGGTGGCTGAGTGCATTTGCAGTTGTTTCTGCATCTTCTAGTCTGTTCCATTGATTCTCAGGTCTGTTTTGTCACTAGTACCATGCTGTTTTTCTAATTAAAAAAATTTTTTTTTAAAAAATCACAGTAGCTCTGTAGTATAATTTCAGGTCAGGAATTGTGTTGCCTGCTGCTTTGCCTTTGTTGCCCAGAATTGCTTTTGTTATTCTAGGTCTCTTCTGGTTCCACATGAATTTTAGGAATGTTTTCTCTAGTTCTGTGAGGTATGCTAATGGTATTTTGATTGGAATTGCACTAAATGTGTATAGGAATTTTGAAAGTATGGCCATTTTCACTATTTTGGTTCTTCCTACCCAGGAGCAAGGGATATCTCTATTTCTGATATTCTCTTGATCTCCTTTTTAAGAATACTGTAGTTTTCAATGTAGCAATATTTTGCCTCCTTTTTCAGATTGATTCCTAAGTATTTCAAATTTTTGATGCTATTATGAAGGGTGGGGTTTCCCTAATTTCTCTCGCTGTGAGATTGTTATTTGCATACAGGAAGGCAATTGATTTTCGAGTGTTGATTTCATATCCAGCTACTCTACTCAATCTGGTTATTAAATCTAGGAGTCTTTTGGTGGAGTTTTTGGGATCTTCTATGTAGAGTATCATGTCATCTGCAAATAATTTTACTCCTTCTTCTCCTATCCTTATTTCTTTTATTTCTCTCTCTTGTCTAATTGCTCTGGCTAATGTTTCCAGAACTATATTGAATACGAGTGGTGATAGTGGACATCCTTGTCTTGTTCCTGATTTTAGAGTGAAAGCTTTCAGTTTTTGACCACTTAGTATGGTGTTAGCTGTTGGTTTGTCATAAATGGCTTTTATCAGATTGAGATAAAGACCATGTATTACAATTTTCTGCAGGGTTTTTATCATGAATGGGTGTTGGACTTTGTCAAATGCTTTTTCTGCATCCATAGAGATGATCAAGTGATTTTTGTCTTTGGCTCTATTAATATGGTGTATTACATTTATTGATTTGCATATGTCAAACCATCCCTGCTTCCCTGGGATGAATCCAGCTTGGTCATGGTGTATAATCTTGATGATTTGCTGCATTCTGTTTGCCAGTATCTTATTATGGATTTTTGCATCTATGTTCACTAGGGAGATTGGTCTGTAGTTTTCTTTCTGCTCTGTTCCACACCATGGACTCATCTCATGCTTTGCTCTCCTTGTCCTGGGCTGGTGGTCACAAGCCTGTCCTGTGCTGATTGTCACAAGTCAGAGGGAGTGCTGGCTTCCACGCCCCAGGGCGCTTGAGCTGTTTGTCACCGTGCCAGGAAGGGCTTGTTTCCCACTCCTTGTCCCTGCTGTGCAGGTCACAGGTCAGAGGGAACTGCTGACTTCCCTGACCAAGGGTGCTGTGTTTCAGGTTGCTGGTCACAGGGCTGGGATGTGCTTGTCCCAGCTGCCACAGGATGGTCCAAATCCCTTTCTTGTGCCAATGGTAGGGCAGGAGGGGTTGTGTTGCTTCACTAGCAATCCTCAAGGCCATGGCCAGTACCTAACCTTGTTGTTGCTAGAGTTTCCAGTTATCAGTTATGGTGCTCGACAGAAAAAGAAAAAGGAAAAAAAAAAAAAAGAAAAACAGAAAAAGAAAAAAACCAGTGGCTTGTCAGGGATGGAGCAGTCACTCACCCCTGTGTGTGCCAGTGAAATTTGTCGCCATGCTGCAGTGTCCTCTGTTTGCAGGAAATTAAGAGGCGGGGGCCTTATATTCTAGGTCTATCCTGTGGGGATTGAATTTGCCACATGTTTACCATCTCTCTCTTTTTTTTTTTTCTTTTTTCTTTTTTCTTTTTTGAACTTCCTGGGAATGGCAGTTCCTGCTCCAATCCTGATCCCACTGGCGGGAAACCCATAGGCAGCCCTGTGGGCTGGTTTATCTTTTTAAAAGTCCTATGTCTGTGTTTTGTTTGATCTACGATCTCTTACTTCATATTAATTTTGATATCTGGATATACGTCCCTCCCTTTATTCCAATTACCTGTGTTTTCAGTTGATTTCCTCTGCAAAACTCCAATGTGAGTCCTCCTTTATTCAGCCATGTTGATCTCCCAATAAATGTATGCTTAGCCTTGTGATTTTTGACAAATGGACAGAAGTGGTAAGTAGGAGAGAAGACAGCCCTTTTACAAAAGGTTTCTGGGGAAACAAAGGCAAGATATAGAAGACTGAAACTAGATCCCCACCTCTCACCATTTACAAAATCCTTGCAAAATGGCTCAAAATAAGACCTAAAATTTTGAAATTGATAGATGACCACACAGGGGAAACAAAGCCACAGGCACAAAGAAACTTAGTGACTAGGTTGCCAATAGGTCAGGCAATGATATAAAAACAAACAAATGGAATTGTATCAGATTGAAAAGTTTCTGTAAAGCAACAGAAACACTCAAGTGCGTGAAAAGACAGCCTATGGAATGGGAGCAAATTTTTGCCATCTACTCTACTGACAGCAAAATGCTCTCTAGAATATATAAAACTAAAACAAAACAAAACAAAACCCTAACTCCAAAACCCCCAACCAAAAAATGAGCAAATTAATTGAATAGACACTATTCCAAAGAAGTAGAAGTGGCCAAGTATATGCAAAATGTTCAACATCTTTAGCCATTGAAGAAAGAGAAGTCAAAACAACATCGATTCTTTCTCACCCAGTCAGGATTGTGGTCAGGTATACAAAAATGGTAAATGCCATCAAGGATGTGGGGGTAAAGGGACCCATCTCAAATAAAATTAGAACATTTTGGAAAAATAACATTGTGTTGACCTTCTTGTTCTCTTCTGATCAGATTTGGCTTGCTGCTCACTTTGTCTGAAGACAGGGTAGCGACTCCTGCTTGCTTCCTGGACCCCATCACATGACATATCCTTTAACACCCACTGATTTTTATTCTAGGACTTTCTTTGTGATTTAGTTGTGCCTCCTTTTTTTTTTTTTTTATGTAGGTACCAGGGGTTGAACTCAGGACCTCGCGCGCCAGCAGGCGCCTGTGCCACTGAGCGATATCACCGGCCCTTTTTTCGTATGTGGGTTCCAGGAGTCAAACTCAGGACCTCGCGCTTGCCAGGCAGGCACTTATGCCGCTGAGCCATCTCACCGGCCCTGGTTGTGCCTCTTGAATGCAGCATAAAGTTGAGTTTCACTTTTTTCCCAATTTTGCAGTGTGTCTTTTTATTGTGTGTTAGTTGCATTGAGTTATTATTGACTAATCCTTGTCATTGAATTGTTTTTTGTTGTTGTTTTCTTTATTTTCTTGTTTAACTGATAACTGTACTTGATGTGTTCAATCATTTAGGCTCTTTTGCAGTGTTGACTTCTTTGTATCTGTTCAGGATTTCCTTGACTACCTTTGTAGTTTCTGTGGTCCGAAAGTCATTAAGGTGCACTTTTTCATGAAAAGTCCAATTTTCTCCATCAATTTGAGTGATACTTTTTGTTTTGAAAGGTAATCTTGCAGGATATGATAAACTGAGTTGGTATTTGCTCTCTTTTAGGGCTTGTAAACTGTCACTCTAAGCTCTTGAGTCCTTTAAACAATGTGCTGAGACATCCGCTGTAATTCTTTATGCCTTTATGAATTATTTGCTGTTTTTCTATAGACGTTTACAATTCCGTCCTGGTGTTGAACTTCTGGGATTTTAATTGTGATGTGTCATGTACAGGTTCTGGGGTCCCACTCCATCGTCAGGCTGAAGCCAGCGCTGTGGAAATTTCCATCAGCTGTGTGACAACTAACTTTCAATAACTTTCTAGATCATAAGTTTACTTTCTGATGCGGCTCCACTTGGGAAAATGTGCGTCCTCAAACCGAGACTCGGTGCTCTTATTTTGTCCCCCTAGTGCATTCATCAGGAGATTCAACTCGCATCAGGGGGGTGATTCGTTTCTCCTCTGGGTGCGTCGGAATGGAGCAGTAAACAAGGTCACTGAGGCAGCAGGTGGCAGGTGATTGATGTCCACTGGGAGGAGGCGTCTTGTCACTCCAGCGCTGATACAGGCGCTGCTGCCACGTGCAGCCTTTCCGGGAAGCCGGCTGCCCGGGGGAGGATCCCGCGCTCAGCGCTGTGCGTGAGAGGGAGGCACAAGGACGTCTTCCACCTGCCCATTTCCCAGTCTGTGCTTCCCTGGACTTCTGTGTTTCAGGTTTACCTCTGCAACATTTCTTTCTTTGTTAATGTTCCTATAAATTCTTCTCTCTTATTTTTATTGATACTATTTCTTTTTCCTTTATGTGTTATTATTTTCATTCTTTTAATTCTTTTAGTATTAATACCTCTTGTAGTTGTCCAAATCTGTCCTTGTTCTCAGTTTTTTTTTTTGATACCACACTTCCTTGGATGTACATTGGCCTTTTAATTTATCATTAACATTTGAAAAATCCATTTGATTCCATGTAAAAAGCTACATCTGTAATATTGTATGATTTTGTTTATATTCTTCTCAATTTTCTTTCTTTCTTTCTTTCTTTCTTTCTTTCTTTCTTTCTTTCTTTCTTTCTTTCTTCTTTTTCTTTCTTTCTTTCTTTCTTTTTTTGTGGGTACCAGGGGTCGACCTCAGGACGTCGCGTGCCAGCAGGTGCCCGTGCCGCTGAGCGATATCACCGGCCCCTTTTTCATATGTGGGTTCCGGGAGTCGAACTCGGGCCCTCGCGCTTGCCAGGCAGGTGCTTACGTCGCTGAGCCATCTCACCGGCCTCTTCTCAATTTTCAATGCCTCAATCAATATTTATTTATGGTTAAAATACTTTACATTCATTATCATTTTATTTCCCAATATTCTAATCTCTATATAATAAGTCATAATTATATATTATTTACTTTCCTGTCTCTCTTATCACCTATCGGCCTATTTATGCATCATCTATCTCTATATCTATGACTACTTCAGACTAGATCCGGGTCGTTCAGGGTGGTATGGCCGTAGACTCTATGACTATTTCAAGTTAGTGCACATGTTTTATTTACAATGCTTCAGGCATAATTATTCTATTTTATGCCATCCTCTCTAAATGGAGGCTTCACACATTCTTATCATACACTAATTCTGCAGCTGACCTTATTTTATGCTACTTAAATAGTGTCATTCTTTTTCATTTTATTGTATTTGATTACTGCATGTTAATTCTTTCTTTCTTTTTTTTTTTTTTTGTGGGTACCGCGGGTCGATCTCAGGACCTGACGTGCCAGCAGGCGCCCCTGCCTCTGAGTAAAATCACTGGCCCTTCTCTTCCTATCTGGGTTCTGGGAGTTGAACTCAGGCCCTTGCTCTTGCCAGGCAGGTGCTTCACTGCTGAGCCATCTCACCGGCCCCAATTCTTTCTTTTTTTATGTGGGTACCGGGAGTCGAACTCAGGACCTCACACTTGCCAGCAGGCGCTTGTGCTGCTGAGCCATCTCACCGGCCCGCATGTTAATGTTATATAATGGTGGGATTCTTTTTTTTGTTTTGAGGGACGTGGGGTACATGCAGTTAACATATTCCCCACTCCATTTTTTTCCCTTTCCTGGTTATTCCTTTCCACAAATGCTGTCATTCTTGAATGGTAACTTGAAACTAGTTTTATGATGAAATATAGATAGCCAAATGATTATCCTATTGACATTGCTCCCAATAACCTTAAAGATTTCTGAAAACTCCAATGATTTTGTAGTTTTCTTTCATAAAGCTTAGTATATGGCAAGGGTGGTGTTACATTCTTCCAATTACTTTAAATTTTACTTTTGTTATTGATGATAAAATCATGAGGTGAGACATAAAGATAACATGTACGTTTGCTTATATCATTTTATCCAAAATCCAGCAAATCTTTCAATATTTAAGCACAAATAAGATATTGTTTTGCCCAGCCCCACTGTTAATCAATTATCTTGTTCTGAAATTCTGTATCATCATTTTTATTGTTTTTTCTTTTTAAAATTAAAAAAAAAATTCATGTCTTCCAAAAAAAGATATTAAGTTTTTGCTATTATATCAGATTAACAAATCATTTTATTTATATATATATATAATTCATTCACATACTTTTTATTTTACCATGTATGATGTATCTATTGGGGTGATTTTATATATATATATATATATATATATATATATTTATTTTTTTTCTTTTTGTGGGTACCGGGGGGTCGACCTCAGGACCTCTCATGCCAGCAGGTGCCTGTGCCGCTGAGCGATATCACCGGCCCTTTTTGTGTATGTGGGTTCCGGGAGTCGAACTCGGGCCCTCGCGCTTGCCAGGCAGGCACTTATGCTGCTGAACTATCTCACTGGCCCCGACCATAGCAGTTTTGACCATAAAGATAATTTTGCCTGCCAGGCGATCCTGGCACATTTAAAACCTTTTTGGAAAGGCAAACTCATTAGAGGTCAAAAGGTTTCCACTTCTATGAATGCCTGGACTGTTTGTTAGCTGGTATTTTGTTTCCTCACAATGCGTTAGCAAGCTCACATACATTCTGGGGGTCTCAGGGGTGGTGGTGGTGGGGTCTACTCTTGTGTAGTTAGCATATTTATCCCTTACTTTGTCTCCAAGTGCAGGGATCTTCCTGTCTTCCTGCTACTCAAGACACCCTCTTATCTTGAAGTCCCTAAAAGGTTGTGTTTTGTATAAACTTGAATCTGTCTGCTTTTTCTGTGTTTTTTTCAACACATTCTTCATTTGTTGGTCAGATTCAATAGGCAGCGCTTTGCAAAACTAATGATGAAAGAGCTTGGTTTCCTGAGGGCGAGCATGGGAAACAAGGAGTGGTGATACCTGAACAAAGAATTCTGACTACAGAAAGAAGATGCAAAGCCACCTCTTAGCAAAAACTGAGAGAACGCAAATGTGGACCTGAAACAGTCCCATCACATAATAAAGAGAAGATGCATTTTCAAAACTGAGTAAGATTCATCACTCCTAAGGTTACCACAAATTCAAAGTATTTTACTGATAGTACCAAATTACAAATTTTCTACAAGGAGCAAATGATGTTATGGAGGAATTGCACCCTTACATTGCATGTGTTCAACAAATAATTTCAATATTGTTGCATGTCACTAAATAATGTGAATATATTTGTTATATAGTAGGTATGGAAGTTAAAATATAAAGTTGTGGTGAAACACAGAAATTGCTGCATTGTTAGTTTAGAATACTTTCCTGGCCTTTTTCGCTATAAAGGAAACATACAGAATTCCACAAAAGCACAAAAAATATTGGAAGATGGCATTTCATGCACAAGAAAGCCCTGTCTGTGGAAGGGTGATACAGAAGAAAATTACTCCAAAATCCAATGGTGAGATGAAATATTGAGATTAGGAATTTCAGTGTCAACCTTAGTGGAACTTGTATTGTTTCTCTTCTGACTATAAAAATCTAGTCAATCTCATTCTACCAAAAGCATAATGAAATGTTCAGACAAAAATGTGGATTTTATATCTCTTGATATCAAAAGTTGAACAAAATAGTTGTTAGTCTGGGTTTATGATCCATGGTGTGAGTGTCAATTTCTTGTTGTGTCAGTTGCCATGTGGAATATTTATCACTATGGGATATTTAACAGGCATTTTTAACCCTAGTCTCTGCATATCAGTAATTTTAGAAGTTGTAAGAAGCAAATATGTCTAAAAACGTTGCTGGTTGACCTGTGGGCTGGGAGGATAGGTAACAATTCCCCTTGTGTATGCCACTTTTAGATCAGTACTTAATGATTACTGAGTTGGAAGCATTGGGTGTCAATCCAAATTGAAAAAAGGTGAAGTATGCATTTTACCTTCTATGTGTTATAAAAATACTTCTCTTTAGAGAGCTTAGAATATTGAAACAAGTTTACAGATGAAATACATTTTGACACTCTTAAGAGAAATTCCTTAAAACAGGCAAATTTGCCTTTCACATGGCCAACAGGTCCTCCTTTTCATATTCAAGAATGGATGGTGTGACCATGGAGTCCTCTGTGTCCACAACACCTAGTTCTGCACTGTGAGGTTCTCAGGAATCCCTGGGGAGCCACATCTGCTTGTGAAGTTGGGCACACCACCATCTCCTCAAATCCTGAACTATTTTTGTATACAATCCACCATGAGCACCATTTTGATTATTTTTATTTTTGGTATATTTTGCATATGCAACAATCACTTTCCACTTGGGACATTGGCACATATATATACTGCACCTTGATCATTTTTATTTCCATCCTCCCTTCTCCCCTAACTCCATTTCCACTAATTCCCTTCCTATCTGCACAAGGTCTACCTCCCTGCTTCTTACCATCTCTTTTTATTTTGGATAAGCAGAATTTTAAAAATAATTTTACAAAATATTTCAGTTTTTATTTTAGGCTTGCCTCATCTATTTAAACTGTCAAAATATTATTTATAAAATGTTTCCCAATGCAGTATTTTTTGGCTTTTTCCTCATATCTCAGGTTTGTATTGGTGTCATGGCGAACTCATCACTGTTTGTGGCATTTATGTATACTTTCTTAACTCAACCGAATCTCACAAGGCCCATAGATTCCATTATGATTCACCTGACAGTGGTCAATAATTTGACTATCATAGTCACACTTATACCATATATCAAGGCATCCTTTGGAGTAAAACAGATTTTGGATGATGGTGGCTGTCAGGTAATTTTGTATGTATATAGAGTTTCCCGGGGTGTTTCCATCTGTACAACCTCACTTCTGAGTACATTTCAAGCCATCACTATCAGCCCCATTAATTCTAAGTGGGCACGGCTTAAGTCTAAACTCTCTGCAATGATTACACCTTCTTTGCTTATCTTCTGGATCATCAACTTGCTTATTTATATCCGTGTTATTGAAACCATAAGAGCAATTGGCAATGTTTCTCTTGTCGGTCTTGGGTATTCTCATGCATATTGTCAAACTCAACCAATGAAAACCACCACTTTGTGGTCATATATCAGCATCATATTTACCCACGATCTTGTGTTTTTGATCCTCACGCTGTGCACCAGCCTTTACATGGTGAGTCTCCTCTACAGACACCACAGGACAGCCCAGCATGTCTGCAGCCCCTCTACCCAGAGGCCTCCAGAAATCAAAGCAACTCACAACATTCTTTTGCTGGTGAGTTGCTTTGTTTTCTTCTATTGCTCTAACAACTTTTTCACTTTATATTCCATTTCTACACACAAGAAAATTCCAGCTTTAGTGGGGATTAGTGCAGTGTTATCATCATGTTATCCAACTATCTGTCCTTTGTTTTTCATGAAAAGTAATAAAATATTTTCCAGTTTTACAGTGATGAGGTTTATCTGTCCTTAGCCAGATGGCCAATATTTTCAGTGGTTAAGCTGACACCACACATATTTTACTTTTTGCAACAGAGGAACGTCTCTACTGATTCATGTGAGAGAAAAGCTATGTGCCACTTGAACAAGGTTGTGTTTTGAATTCTGATAAAGAAAAAATTTAAGGAACACCCAGAAAAAGATCTTACTTTAAATAAGTATAAATATATACCATGTGAATTATTAAATGTTCAAGCATAATATTTTCAGAAAAATAAATATTTCTGTTTTCTATTAACATTGTTTTACCTGAGGATTTATTCTCAGAGGAAAGACCTCATTCAAATTTCCCTCTGGGATTTATGTTATGTTTGTATTAAATTGCCATGGACTAAGGAATTGCATTTATGTGTTCCACAAATATACACTGTTCAGCTTAAATACCCCAGGCACTTGTTTAGAGGTTGCACACACATCTGTGCCTGAAAAATACAGCATAATAGTAATGGTTTTGGATAGGACGTCAAGGTAAAGTAAAGATAACTGTACATATGTAAATACTTGTAAAATGAATCTAATTGCTAGGTGTTGGAGGAGTGCCAGATTCACTCCATACCATATAATAAAATAAAACTGAGTTTCTCTTAATGTCTTCATGAATCTATGTCTAATGATAACCCTACACATGTTATGTTGATAAATTTTTTGGATGCAGGCTGTAATAATTTCAATTAAAATTTTTCTTCTCATCAATAATTCTTTATCTGAAATGTTGACACTTACCCTATATTGTAGTCCATTTATTTAAATATATTTTCCTTGCAGAATTATTGCATAGCACTATGCCCCCTCATTATTGACTTTCCCCAGTATGACGTCCTTGATCTGTTTTACTGATTGTTTTATAAAGTGCTGGGGAAACGGATGAGAATCAGGTTTGCATCATTGCATACATTCTTTTGCACTGTGGTTAATATATCCTACCTACGGTCATAAATTCTTGGGCTTCAATATGGTTATGGGGAAAAATTTGGGGAAGTTGGGGAATAAAAAAAAACTTTATGTAATTTTGTGACAGAAGAGTTATCACAACATAGAAAACCTATATATTATTCTGCAAAATGGAGAAAATAGTTTGTGAACCAATACACAAGTGGAAGTAACTTTAAAAGACAGAGAAATGGCTTTTGTCTTCTGCTGTGCAGGCTGGAATGGCCCTGTTGTGTCCACTGTCTCCTATGACTTGCAGGTCAGGGAATGAGTATGGGTCGGGTTAGCTGGATACTGTGGAAACCAAAATGAAATAGAACATGGACATGGGAAGATGGCAGAGTGGTGAGCAGCAGAGAGGGAGCCTCTCTGAGAGTCAATGTCCAGACGCTGGAAGATAGTGGCTTGGGAAGGACAAGAAGGAGGGAAGTGGGACAGCTTGACCCAGGGAGGATCTGAAGTGCAGTTTGGGGCCCACAGAGAGAGTGAAGAGAGAAACTTCAATAAAGAAAAGGAGGTAGCCACAGGCGCCTTCTCCCTTGGCTGGAACTCGCTTCGTGACAGAAGAGGTTCAAATCTTCGGACACACATGGTGATTACCTGTGGCCCTGGGAGCCTCTGTGGAGAGACATGAGATGCAGCAGTGCAGGGGAGCAGCAGATGTGAAGAACTGCACTGGCTGGAGCTGGTATTCCATGACTGAGATTGACTAAAGGCCACAGAAAACACTGTGGCACAGTGCCAAAGAACAAATGACTGGGCCAATCAGACAGCAACTTCTCATTTTGAACAAATACAAGAGGTAGAATATTCTTTTTTCTTTATGTGGGTACCAGGAGCCAAACTCAGGACCTAGCTCTTGCCAGCAGGTGCTTGTGCCACTGAGTGATATCACTGGCCCTTTTTTCCTTTATGTGGGTAAAAGGAGTCGAACTCAGGGCCTCATGCTTGCCAGGCAGGTGCTTATGCCACTGAGCTATCTCACTGCCCCAAGAGGTAGAATCTTGCAACAGATTCAAAACCCCAAAACAAGCTACACCTGAAGATACCTCAGAGACGTACTCATCTCCTAAGGGTTCTAAATACTAGCAATAAAGAAACCTACCATACGCAATTTACAAGCACCACCCCAGGAATAAAACTAAAGAAAGAAAGAAAATGAGAAGACACTTAAACAAGATGCAACCCCACTCATCCAGTTCACCAAAGGCAAACCAAGGGGGCAATGAGGTGGGACAATCTGAAAGTCACCAATCTGGCCTCTCTGAAGTGGTAAAAACAAAGCAATTAAATGAGGCTCTGGAAAAAATCAAATCAGAAATAATTTCTCAGATAACTACAGAGATGATGTCCACAATGAAGACAACACTTAGGGACTCTAGAGCAGATACAGAAAAATAGATGAGTTTAAGAAAGTTATGCAAGCCATGAATACTCAGCATAGGAAAGAAATGGAATCCATAATGCAGATTCAAACAGATATCCAGGAGAACAAAAATTCCACTAAAAGTATTTGCAGCAGATTAAGCCAATGTGAGGACAGGATCGCAGATATAAAAGACAGGCTTGCAGTTAGTGATCATGGAAAGAAGGAATTCTTAAAAGTAGCAAGGGACCCTGAGAAATCAATCCAGCACCTGCTAGATGAGGCAAAGAGGAATAACTTAAGGTTGACTGGAGTCAATGAAAAAGCAGGATATAGCATAAATGATATTAAAAAACTGTTCACAGATGTCATGGTAGAAAACTTCCCTGGTAGAAAAAAAGAATGTGACACACAGATAAGTGAGGCATATAGAACTCCAATTAGCCATGATCAAAAAATATTTTGAGCCAGGCATATCATAGTCAAGATTCCAGAAATTCAACACAAGAATAAAATCTTAAAAGCTGTTAGGGAAAAGAAACAAATGACCTATAAAGGAAAGCCCATCAGAATCACAGCGGACTTTTCAGCACAAACCCTCAAGTCAAGGAGGGCTTGGAGTGAAGTATTTCAAGTTCTAAAGGAAAACAACCTTCAACCCACATTGATGTACCCCACAAAACTATCTTTCAAAACTGATGGAAAAATAAAATACCTCCATGACAAAGAACTTCTGAGGAAATTTATGACCACCAAACCAGCACTCCAAAATGTTTTGAAGGACATTCTAGAAAGAGATAACAAGGACTACAACTCCATGAACCCCAGCAGAAGGAATCCACCAGGCAAGGCAAACAATTAAGCAGATGGAGGAAAAACAAACAAATGAACAAACAGAAAGACAGGGAGCCAAGAACAGGAAAATAACATGACAAGGATAAGTCAATTCGTGTCAGTTTTAACCATCAGTGTTAATGGTCTCAATTCGCCCATCAAAAGACACAGACTGGCAGAATGGATCAAGAAGCAAGATCCCAAAATATGCTGCATACAAGAAATGCAATTAATTCAAAAAGAAATTCATAGACTGAAAGTCAAAGGATGGAAAACAATAGTCCATGTGCCAAGAACCCAGAAAAAAGCAGGGGTAGCAATTATTTTGGCAGACCAAGTGAATTTCAAGACAAGACTGATTCAGAGAGATAAAGAAGGTCACTACACCCTCATAAAGGGAACAATCCAAGAGGAAGAGATAATGATCATAAATATATATGCAACAAATACCAGTGCACACAACTATATAAAACAAATATTAATGGGCATGAAAAATCAAATAAGCACTAATACAATTGTATTGGGGGATCTCAATACCCCACTGTCACAAAAAGACAGATTGACTAGACAAAAAATCAACAATGAAATATTAGAACTGAACCAAACTTTGGAACAAATGGACTTAGTAGATGTCTACAGAGTGTTCCACCCCACAACATCAGAATACACATTCTTCTCAGCTGCCCATGGGACGTTCTCCAAAATAGACCACATACTAGTTCATAGAACATGCTTAATTAAGTGCAAAGGAATTGAAATTTTTGCATGCATATTATCAGACCATAGTACAATAATATTGGAAATCAATAGCAAAAGAAACCACAAGAACTTCCTAAACACATGGAAATTAAATAGCACCCTCCCGAACAACCAATGGGTCACAGATGAAATTAAAGTAGAAATTAGACTGTTTCTACAGTTGAATGATAATGACAGTACAACATACCAGATCTTATGGGACACAATGAAAGCAGTCCTAAGAGGGAAATTTGCAGCAGTAAATACCCATATCAGGAAAACAGAGCAAGCACAAATAAACAACTTAATGATGAACCTCAAACTTCTAGAAAAAGAAGAGCAGGCTAAGCCAAAAGCTCATACAAGGGAGGAAATTATAAAGATCAGAGCAGAAATTAACACATTGGAGACTAAAAAGCAATACAAAGAATCAATGAATCAAAGATTTGGTTCTTTGAAAGATTAAATAAACAAACCCTTCGACAAACCTTTATCCAAACCCTTATCCAACTATATCAAAAAAAGGAAAGCAAAGGCTCAAATCCACATAATTAGGAATAAAAAGGGTGAAATCACAATGGACCCTGCAGAAATCCAGAAGATCATTTGCACCTACTTTGAAAACTTGTATTCTAATGAGTTGGAAAATGCAGAAGAAATGGACAGATTCCTAGATACATAGGAATTATCAAAGCTGAATCAAGATATAAAAATCCTAAATAAACTGATATCAATCAATGAAATCAAAGATGTAATTACGGCCGGTGAGATAGTTCAGCAGCATAGGCGGCTGCCTGGCAAGTTCAAGTTCCTGAGTTTAACTACCGGTACCCACATATGAAAAAAAAGGGCCAGTGATATCACTCAGCAGCACGGGTGACTGCTGGCACACAAGGTTCTGAGTTCGACCCCCGGTACCCACAAAAAAAAACCCAAAACAAAACCAAAAACAAAGATGTAATTAAAAACCTCCAAACAAAGAAAAGCCCAGGCCCTGATGGATTCACTGCTGAATTCTACAAGAAATTTAGAGAAGACCTAATACCACTACATCTCAAAATCTTTAATGAAATTGAAAAGGAAGCACTACTGCCAAATTCATACCTGGAAGCAAGAATTACCAAAACCAGAGAAGGACCCAAACAAGAAAGATACCTACAGGCCAATCTCTCTAATGAACACAGATGCAAAAACCCTCAATAAGATACCAGAAAACAGAAAGCAGTGAAGCATCAAGAAGATTATACACCATGACCAAGTGGGATTCATCCCAGGGATGCAGGGATGGTTCAATATATGTAAATCAATAAATGTAACATGCCATATTAACAGAACCAAGGTAAAAAATCATATGATAATTTCAGTAGATCCCGAAAAAGCTTTTGACAAAGTCCAGCACCCATTCATGATAAAAACCCTACAGAAAATTGGAATAGATGGTCTTTATCTCAACCTGATAAAAGCCATCTATGACAAACCAACAGCCAATATCATACTAAATGGACAACAACTGAAAGCTTTTCTCTAAAATCAGGAACAAGACAAGGATGTCCACTGTCCCCACTCTTATTCAACATAGTCCTGGAAGCTTTAGCCAGAGCAATTAGACAAGAGAAAGAAATAAAAAGAGGGGCCAGTGAGATGGCTCAGCGGCATAAGCGCCTGCCTTGCAAGCGTGAGGGCCTGAGTTCGACTCCCGGAACCCACATATGAAAAAGGGGCCGGTGATATCACTCAGCGGCACGGGTGCCTGTTGGCATGTGAGGTCCTGAGGTCGTCCCCCCGGTACCCACAAAAAAAAAAGAAGAAGAAATAAAAAGAATAACAATAGGAAAGGAAGAAGTTAAATTATCATTATTTGCAAATGACAAGATACTCTACATAAAAGGCCCCCAAAACTCCACTAAAAAACTGCTAGATTTAATAAGCAAATTCAGTAGTGTAGCTGGATACAAAGTCAACATTCAAAAATCAATAACCTTCTTGTATATGAATAACAAATTCACTGAAAGAGAAATTAGGGTAGCAACACTTTTCACAATAGCATGCAAAAAAATGAAATACCTAGGAATGTATCTAACAAAAGATGTAAAAGACATCTACATTGAAAACTACAGTACTCTGAAAAATGAGACTGAAGAGGATATCAGAAAATGGAAAGATATCCCTTGCTCTTGGTTAGGAAGAACTAATATAGTGAAAATGGCCATACTTCCAGAACTGTTATACAGATTTAATGCAATTCCAATCAAATTCCAACAACATAGCTCACAGAATTAGAGAAAACAATCCTAAGATTCATTTGGAAACAGAAGAGACCTAGAATAGCAAAGGCAATTCTGGGCAACAAAGGCAAGGCAGGGGGCATCACAGTCCCTGACTTGAAAGCTACTGTGATAAAAGCAGCGTGGTAAAAAACAAAACAAAACAAAAACAAAAACAAAAACAAACAGACGCAACGATCAGTGGAACAGATTAGAAGATGCAGAAAAAACTTCAGACATACTAAGCCACCTTATCTTTGACAAAGGTGCCAAACACATTCACTGGAAGAAAGATAGCCTCTTTAATAAATGGTGCTGGAAAAACTGGCTCTGCACATGTCAAAGATTAAAATTAGACCCATTTCTTTCACCATGCACTAAACTAACTTCAATATGGATCAAAGATCTAAATATTAAAACAGAAACATTAAATCTGATGGAAGATAGAATAGGTAAAACTCTTGAAGACAATGGTGAAGGCAAAGGCTTTATAAATAAAACCCCAATTGCATAGGAAGTATCACAAAAAATCAACAACTGAGATCTCATCTTATTAAAAATGTTTTGGACAGCGAGAGAAACCACCAACAGAGTGAAGAGACAACCCACAATGTGGGAAAAAATATTTGCCAGCTGTTCCTCGATAGGATTACTATCGAGAACATGTAAAGAAATAAAAAAAAAATCACATCTCTGAAATTTAAAGACCCAGTCCAAAAATGGGCATCTGAGGCTAATACACACTTCTCATATGAAGAAATACAAACCGAAAATAAATATATGAAAAAATGTTCAACATTACTGGTCATTCAAGAGATGCAAATTAAAATAACACTGAGATTCCATCTTGCCCCAGAAAGAATGGCTATCATCAAGAAATCAACCAATAACAAATGCTGGAGGGGCTGTGGGGAAAAAGGAACCCTTCTCCACTGTTGGTAGGAGTGTAGACTGGTGCAACCACTGTGGAAACCAGTGAGGAGATTCCTCAAAAAACTAGTATTGGAGCTCCCATTTTACCCAGCTATTCCCTGTCTTGGTATCTTCCCAGAAGAATGAAAAACATAGTACCACAGTGATAGATTTGCACCCATGTTTATAGCAGCACAATTTGTAATAGGTAGATCTTAGAAACAACCCAAATGCCCATCAACCGAGGAATGGATAAAAAAGATGTGGTCTTTTGATACAATGGAGTACTACTTAGCCATAAAGAAGGATAAACTTGAGACTTTTATAGGTAAATGGATGCAAATCGAGACCATACTCATAAGTGAAATAAACCAGATGCACATGTGTAAACATCATATTGTCTCCCAGGTGTGAGAACCTGAAAGAGTAAATAAGATCCAAAATGTACAACAGATTGTAAAACAAGAAGCTGTTTAAAAGGAATAGGAAAAACTGGGATGGGGAAATGGAGAGAAGAAGGAAGGGAAAAGCAAAAATATATATATAAAAGATAGGATAGATACATTACTAATTTCTCTTAGTTCATTTAAAAGAAAGTTTTGTGCTAATATTGTTTGTACAATTGAATGGCGATATCTTGTATTCTGAGTAACTAATTTAAAGATAACAACATGCCATATATTAACCATTGTTACCTTTGTATTATGCTGTTTTGAAATTTTGTTCTTTTTTTTCTCTTTAAAATAAAAATTTAAAAAAGCAAACAAACAAACAAAAAAAAAGAGAAATTTGGCTAGTGATATAGCTCAGCAGCACAGTGCCTGCCTGGCAAGCACGAGGTCCTGGGTTTGGTTCCTGGTACCAAAAACAAAACAAAACAAAACAAAACACAACACAAAAAACCCCCAGAAATTTGAAAAATCCCAATCATAATATTTAGATTTAAATCAATTCCCATGAAAGTACGTATAATTAACACCTTCACAGAAGTAAAAATACACTACTAAATAATTCTTCTGTAATAATGCTTATGGAATCAGAAGAAAACCAAAACACCCAATGTAGTTCTGATAACCAGAGCAAAGAGGGAGGCATTAAAAACATGAATTCTAAGTTATACTACAAAGATCCAGTGCTTAAAAAAGAAAAAAAGAGGGGCCGGTGAGATGGCTCAGCAGCGTAAGCGCCTGCCTTGCAAGCGCGAGGGCCCGAGTTCGACTCCTGGAACCCACATACGAAAAAGGGGCCGGTGATATCGCTCAGAGGCACGGGTGCCTGTTGGCGCGCGAGGTCCTGAGGTCGACCCCCCGGTACCCACAAAAAAAAAAAAAAAGAAAGAAAAAAAGACATTGGCCTGGAAAGAAAATAAAAACGTTGAATGAAGGAATATCATTGAGGATGCCAAAACAACTCCAGGCACCTTCAGCTGTTTGATTGTTTTAGAAGTGGGCCCAAAACACATGGTGGATTAAGATTGCCTTTGTGACATATTAGAATTTATGGGATGCAATGAAAGCTGTCCTAAAGGCAAAATTAATGGTGAATGCTCACATCAGGAAAAACAGAACATGCTCAAATAAACAACCTAATGTTGAACCTCCAACTTGTAGAAAAAAAACAAATCCAGCCCAAGCTTGTACAAGGGAGGAAATTATAAAGATCAGAGCAGAAATTAATGCAATTGAGACTAAGAAAACAATACAAAAAATAAATGAGTCAAAGAGTTGGTTCTTTGAAAGATTAAATAAAATTGATGAACCCTTAGCCAACCTTATGAAAAAAAGGAAAGACTCAAATACTTGAAATTAGGAATGAAAAGAGTTAAATCACATTGGATGTGGCAGAAATCCAGAAGGTCACCAATGCTACTTTGAGAACCTCTGCTCTAGTAAGTTAGAAAACACAGAAGAAATGGACAGATTTCTAGATACATATGAATTAATAAAGTTGAATCAAGAAGATATAAAAAATTTATATAACCCAATATCAGTTAATGAAATTGAAAAGGTAATGAAAAACTTACCAACAAAGGAAAGCCAAGATCCTGATGGATTCACTGCTGAATTCTACAAGAAATTTAGAGAAGACCTAACACCACTACTTCTCAAACTCTTTAATGAAATTGAAAGGGAAGCAATACTCCCAAATTCATTCCTGGAAGCAAGCATTGTCCTGATACTAAAACCAGAGAAGGACCCAACCAAAAAAGAGAACTATAGGCCTATCTCCCTAATGAACATAGATGCAAAAATCCTCAATAAGATACTAGCAAACAGAATGCAGCAAATCATCAAGAAAATTATACGCCATGACTAAGTAAGGTTTATCCCAGGGAGGCAGGGATTGTTCAACATCCATAAATCAATAAATGTAATACATCATATTAACAGAACCAAATCCAAAAACCTCCTGATCACCTCAATAGATGCAGAAAAAGCATTTCACAAAGTCCAACACCCATTCATGATAAAAGCCCTATGGAAAATCAGAATAGATGGTCTTTACCTCAATCTGATAAAAGACATCTATGACAAACCAACAGCAATCATCATACTAAATGATCAAAAACTGAACGCTTTCTCTCTAAAATCAGGAACAAGACATGGATGTCCACTATCAGCATTCCTATTCAATATAGATCTGGAACCATTAGCTAGAGCAATTAGATAAGAAAAAGAAATAAAAGAAATAAAGATAGGAAAGGAAGAAGTTAAATTATTATTTGCAGATGACCTGATATTCTACATAGAAGACCCCAAAGTTTTTACCAAAATACTTCTAGATTTAATAACCAGATGCAGTTGCATAGTTGGATACAAAGTCAACACTCAAAAATCAATAGCCTTCCTGTACACAAATAAGAAACTTACTGAGATAGAAATTAAGTAAACCACACCTTTCACAATAACATTGAAAAAAATTAAGTAATAAGGAGTCAATCCAACAAAGGAAGCAAAAGATCTCTACATTGAAAAGTACAGTACTCTGAAAATGAAGATTGAAGAGAATATCAGAAAATCAAAAGATATCTCTTGTTCATAGGTAGGAAGAACCAACAGTAAAAATGGCCATACTCCCATAATTATTATACAGATGTAATGCAATCTCAATCAAAATACCACTAGAATACCACACAGAACTAGAGAAATCATTGCTAAAATTCATTTGGAACCAGAAGAGACCTAGAATAGCAAAAACAATTCTGGGCAAAGCAGAGGGCATCACAATCCCTGACTTGAAATTGTACTACAGAGCTACTGTGATAAAAACAGTATGGTATTGGCCAAAAAAACAGACTTTAGGGACGATGGAACAGATTAGAAGAGGCAGAAATGATTTCAAACACACTCGACCATCTTATCTTTATGGGATTAGATCAACCTTCTCAGTTGAACATTGCTCTGGGTCCAGTATGCTCAAGTCTAAACACAATGGCCAAAAATAACCACTTAACTTAGCTTGTACTCAATAAGTCCCTGGGCATGTGCCCAGTGTTCTTCAGCAACACTTGGCTGACCCCAACCCTAATTACCATGTTGCTGACTGCAGGTTTGTTTCCCCTGTGGGCTTTGGATGCCATGACACTTCCTCTAAGGGACACAAAATGTTAAAAACTCAACTACCTGAGGGAGTGACTGAGACAAGCCATTCATTGATACCTCAGAATAAACCCAGAATCACAGCCAAACCTTACAATTTAAAACCCCAAAATGAAGCTCTCTTGGGTGCCATGAGCTCTCCTTTCTGCTCCTCTCCCACCCTCTGTGAAGTGTATGCTGTTTTTTCATTTTTAAACAAATAATAGATGCTGCTGCTACTTTTGGTTGCTCTGTTAATTTTTTGTTTATTTGTTTAGGTCATCAGAACCTGGGCAAAATCCCAACCTAGTAACAATCAGGTCTATTTGGGGGTTATTCCTGGTTTTACAATTATGTGGGGTGACTTTAGTACTCCATTCTCACAAGTAGATATGACAGCTAGGCAACAAATTAAAAAAAAAATCATCAGAGCTAAAATATAGATTAAGTGGATTTAAAATATAATATATGGAAATGTTTCATCCAACACTAGAATGCACATTATCTTTAGCAGTTCATGAAAATTTCTCCAAACTTGATCATATTTTAGACAATAAAAAGTCTTACCAATACAGAAAAGTTGAAATGACTATTTGCATCTTATCATATTGGGATGGAACTGGAATTCAACAGCAAAGGAAACCACAGAAACTACACAATTGGAGATTGAAAACTGTATTTCTAAATGATTAGTGTGTCATTGAACAACTCAAG
The DNA here is from genome assembly GCA_028451465.1 of Erethizon dorsatum. NCBI lineage: Eukaryota > Metazoa > Chordata > Mammalia > Rodentia > Erethizontidae > Erethizon > Erethizon dorsatum. The sequence continues at coordinate 108,734,340 of CM051834.1, read as the reverse complement.
GGAGGAATTTAAAACTTCCTAGAACCAAATGACAATGGTAGTAGAACACCCTGGATTTTTGTAGCACACAGCAAAGGCAGCTCAGAAAGAGACATTTATAGATACAAATGTCTACATTAAAGGACCCCAGGGATATGAAATAAACAACTTAAAGATCCACGTAATGTTTTTAGGAAAATAAGAAACTAAGTACAAAACACACAAAAGAAATAATAAAACTCAGAGTTGAAATTAATGAAATAGAGACTACAAGAACTATACAAAAAAATCAGTGAAAATACAGTTGCTTTTTGAAAAGATAATCAAGATAAATAAGCCCATATTGTGATACTTCATCTTGATGTTTTGACTTGAGTGGCTTGAGATGCCCACTTGGAGAATAGGGAACCACATTTCTGGGAGCATCTGTGTGGGTAATGGTGGTGTGACTTTGGAGGTTATTTCTGGTTTTGGGCCCCTTCCTCTCTGGTGCTCTTCCCCTGTGCTCTGGTTTGTGGCATCCATGAAATATGCAGTTTTGCTGTACCACATCCTGTTATGGCAGAATAGCGAGAAACACACACGAGGGCCAAGCACAGATAGAAGCAAGCTTTATCAACTGGTGGATGGTGGTCAGTAAGCAGCTGAGACACCGACCCCGGGGCTTTGTTCTCAGGGGTTTTTATACATTAACAAGTTTTCAGTGACCATAGTAACCACATTACTTCACATGCTTTGGAATGTCACAAGGTTTACATAGGGTTCACAGCTCTGTTAATCTTAGAATGCAGTTAGGTTTGACAAACATTTTATCCTATTTGTTCCTCTAACTGCTTGTGGGTTTTATGAGTAATGAAAGGGGAAGGTGAGGAGTAAGTTCATCTGGAGGTTAGGAGGCCCTTAAGATGGGGCCCATGGCACCGAATGGAGTCTTTCTTGCCCTGTCTCTTCCACCATGATATTTGTGTTTTGGAGCTAGTAGACCATGGACTGATACCTCTGAAACCATGGGCCAAAGTGAACTTCTTTAAGTTGTCAGTGAAAAGTATTTTGTCCCAACAATGGTGAGCCTGAGCAATGCAGAAATTTGATACCAAAGTGGTGGGATTGTTCCTATGCATGAAACTGATTGTGTTATTATTATTATATGTTTGTAATACATAATAATTACATAATATTCATCATGGGTAGTTGTTATGTGATCTTAATATATCTTAATTCTTTTTTCTTCACCCCTTCCCCACCTCTCTTCTATTTCCCTCCTTGTTTTAGTCCCTTTTCCTTTTCCCAAAAAAACTATCTTCCTATTTCCTGTTATCTTTTATTTTGCACTTCAATATTTTGTGTTGGTCATGTAAGAGAAATCATAAGATATTTATGCTTATGTGTCTGATTTAATTTTGCTTAACATTATGTTCTCAAGTTGCATGCATTTTCTGACAAATGACTCAAGTTCTGATGCATTTGGAACTGGTTTGCAAGGGAAGTTGAGAAGAGTTTGGAGTACTAGGCTAGACACAGTCAATAAAGGTATAAGAAGAGCCCGATGGGTGACTCTGGTGGGAGCTGAGAAGACCAGAACATTGATAGGAATGTGAACAGTAAAAGCTGTGCTCATCGTGTTGCAGATGGGAATGAGGACTCTATTAGGAACTGGGGACCTGGTGACTAGCCAGTCATGAGGTGGAAGTGCCCCTGACTGTCAAGTGGTGCGGGGAAGCGGTGTCCCAGGATCCCTCCACTGATCCGGTGGCGGTGGCGGCCAGGAGGCTGGGGGGGAGGTGGTCATGCATGTGGGCCGAGGGGTGGGGCACCCGGTCCACGATGTGATTGGCCATGAAGCCAGAGGAGCAGGCGGGGCGGGCTGCAGGATGCTGCTGTCCATGATGCTCCATGCCTACTCCGCAGACCTGAAGCTGAGCGTAATGCTGCTGGGCTCAGTGCCCACCTAAGAGCTCATGTGGGCACCTGGCAGCTGCTGTCTGCATGCCTCTACCAGCGTGTGGATGGCCACATCTGCTACGTGTACCATAGCATGGTGGTCTTCTTCAAGCAGTACACTTGGGTGCAGATATTGATATGTGGAGATTTGTCAAAAAAGTAAAGAAAATATAATATGTTTAGCAAATCATCACAGCGCAGTTGACCTGGATTGTCGCCGATATTCTGGCCGAGAGGCAGAATGCTCTAGGACACGTGCACTATGTGCTGAAAGATAGGTTGAAATGGCTCCCGTTGTATGGGTTTTACTTTTCTCAGCCAGGAGGAATCTGTGTGAAGTGAAGTATCAAATTCAGGGAGGGAAAAATGAGGAACACTACAAGCTACGTGAATGCAGGGGCCCCAGTGTATCTTGTGATTTTTCCAGAGGGAACGAGGTATGATCCCAAAGTCCTTTCCGGTACTCAGACATGTGCTACTTTACAGTGCCTTCCAATATTAAAGTATGTGCTGACACCAAGAATTAAAGGCAATTTATGTTGCTTTTGATTCTATGAAGAAGTATGTAGATGCAATTTATGATGCTACAGTGGTTTATGAAGGGAAAGACAAGGGACAGCAAATAGAAATTATGACCTTGACTGAATTCTTCTGCAGAGAATGTTCAAAAATTCATATTTACATTGATTGTATTGACAAAAAAAGACATCCCAAAAGAACAGGACTCTATGAAAAGAAGACTTCATGAGTGCTTTGAGATAAAAATAAGTTGCTTATAGAATTCTATGAATCACCAGATCCAGAAAGAAGAAACAAATTTCCTGGGAAAAGTGTTGATTCGAAACTAAGTCTCAAGAAGACTTCATGGTCAGTATTGGTCCTAAGTGGTTTGACTGCAGGCCTGCAGATGAAGGAGGCCAGGAGGAAACTACACCACCGCGTGCTTCCATGGGACGCTCTCTGGCTGCCTGTGAGTTTGTGTCAGAGCTCGGGCAGGTTCCTGTCTCTGTCTGCAGTGTGCTACGTCGTCCCTCACTGATGGCTGCACACCACATCCTGTTGCTTCCTCAATTTAGCAGGAACTGTAAATAAAGCCTTATTAATTGAACATTGGAGAAAATGGAATTTATACAAAAGCCAATATGCATTTGATCTAGGGCAAACATACATTGTCTTTCAACGTTAGTGCAGGAGCTACTGAAAAGGTCAAAGCCAAGTGGAGTGCATGCTGTTCTTTACACATCCCATGAATTAATGTCACCTTCTGACAACTATCAGGACTGTAATTTGCTATTGTTTTGTAACTTGAATGGCTGTATGTTAACATTAATTTGCAGTGTACTTCATTATGTTTGTTATTTTCAATGTCTGACAACATGAGAGCTCCAAACTCTTATCACCGAAGCATTTATCATCTTGCTATGTAATATTTAGCTTTTTGCTTAGTTTCTGCAAGTCAGTGCAGGAAATTGCATATAAGTACAAAGATAGTCAAGGAAAAGGCAAAAAATTTTATGGGATAGATGATTAGTTAAGTGTGTGTTTTTTATTATATTGCTGTATTACCTGATTTTACTTCATATTTGCAAAATAATTAACAATTAATATTTATTGAAATCACTTCATTTGTATACCCTGCAGTCTACACAAAGGAATAACATAGAAAATGTCAAAATGAAGTTTAAGTTAAAATTGTGAGTCTGGGGCCGGTGAGATAGCTCAGCAGCATAAGCGCCTGCCTGGCAAGTGTCAGGTCCTGAGTTCGACTCCCGGTACCCACATAAAAAGGAAAAAAGGGCTGGTGATATCACTTAGCGGCACAAGCGCTTGCTGGCAAGCGTGAGCTCTTGAGGTCGACTCCCGGTACCCACATTAAAAAAAAAAATTGTGAGTCTGATTCATTGCAGCAGAACATGAAATTGCCCAGCTTTTGAAGGGGTAAGCTGTTCTATGAGTAATTCCCAACATCTTGCCATACGAGCTTAAAAATATTACAATTTCCTGTTATCTTTTATATCAAAATAATAAGTGTGAACCTCTCTCTATTGGACCCTGAGTCCACAGGTAGTAGAGTGATGAGAGCCTGCAGGCATTCTAACTAGATTTACTAGCATGTACCTTTTGCCCATTTCTCCCTGATTTAAGTGACATACAGTACAGTATTTGATATGCAAATCATTTGTGTGCTGTCATGGTAGTTTCGCACTGTGCCCTAGTCCTTCTCCCTGGGCTTTGATCCGTGGTGCTGCATAGTGGGCTTGGGCAAAGAAACAGTGCCACCCTGGTCCAGGGTTGCTCTCCTCTGACTCTAAGGAGTGAGCTTCCAGGCTGCTGCAGAAGCACCTTGCATTTATCCCATCAAGAAGTTCACCTTCCTCCAGCCAGTGAAACACAAGTGTAATTCATCAGCATTGGGTGGAATTGTCCGTTTTCCATCAGTCCTAGTAGATCTATGCAGTGACCTGTGTCACCTGACAAGCCTGTGCACAAAAACCAAGCCAGTTTCAGCCAGAAACAGTGCATCCCATTAAAGAAGGTCTGGAAGCTTGATCTGCTCTAGTTTATTTTACAATATAAACATGGTTGCCTGCAGTCCTTTATAAAAACATTTATGCTTACTACAACTTGGGCTTATTTTTTTTTTGCAAAATTATATCAGTGATCAAGATGAAACACATAATTGAACCTGATTTTAAAAATTAAAAAAATAATCGAAGGAAATTGTGTCTAATTGTGTTACATTGCTTTTCTCAAACCAGAAAATAAGCCATCTCTTGCAATACCCTTGGAAAGTCACAAGGTATGAGTTGGTTTCTGTGTGTTAACATGTCTATGTATACAGCATTCATATCCATGTGTTACAGAATTACAGTTAGCCTAACTACAGGTGGGGGTATAGGTCAACTTGTTAAAAGTGCTGTCATGACAAACCAATTTTCTCTTACCTGTAAAGTGAAATTTAAATCAACCCCATGTCTTTGTTAAAAAAAATTTTAATAATGTTAATTCTAAAGCTTATTTCTGACAAGATCAAAATAAATGTAAGCTGTGATACTTTGAATATCACGCATATGCTCCAGTTTCAAATTTTAAGAAGCAGCATTATTGGAATTCTGTGGATTATAACTGATTTTAACAAGGCAAAGTAACCTATGTGAGGTCACTTGAACACTGTGTTTCTTAGGTCTGTGCTCATATGCATCTCACAAAAGGTTTATAAAATATGGTAGTGGAAAAAAACTTTTGTATCAAAATGAAGTTTGTATTTCATATGTTGATTTTGACTTGCATTACCCATTTTCTAAAATTAAAATCTCTCTGTTTACCTGTAAATCTTTTCTCACAATACAATTTAAGCTTTTGTTTGTATTATTCTTGTTGATTTACAGCTTAGTTATTTAGCTTTTCTTTATAAGGATGCCATCAATGTGCATGTTTGTGTTTTTCAGAAAAGGGTGTGTTTGGAGGGAAGCAAAATAAAAATAAATAAATAAATAAATAAATAAATAAATATTTTTAAAAAAGGAATTGGGCAATAGGCTGTGTGTATTATACTCTGGCAGAAATATTATCTCCATTTCCCCATGTCCTGACATAGTAGGAGGCTGGGTTTAAGAACTACAGACTAACTGATCTGGCAGAGAAAGTTTCAAGGCAGCCCAAGACTGAAGCTGTGGCATGGGTGCTCCTGGCTGCTTTTAGATAAATTTGTAGTAAGAATTTAAAGCAAAAAAATGGAGCAAAAATATTTTTAAAAACTTAAAGTTTGGCCCAAAATGAACTACGTGCAGAGTTGGGGACAGAGGAAATGTGGTTGCTGAAGAGATTAGTGCCATTAAAGATAAGGCAAGTACTTTGAACCTGGATGAGAGGAAAGATGCCTATAGATGTCATCTCAGGAGTCAGCAAGATCCCACTCATTGCAGGCTCAATTGAACAAATGCAGGAACCTTTCATTTGAGAAGAGACCTCTGAGACCCCTGATCAAGAAGGGTTGACTAGGGAACTAGTTCTCCAGGATTCATTTCACTGTGCTCAGCCCTACACACAATCAGAGGCCACTGGCTGCAGCCAGGATCGAAGGGGGTCTGACAACGGTCCAGACTTGTAGCAGACATTGGCACATGCACGTGATTCTTTTATTATCATGCAGATTGGAAGAGTCGTGGAGTCAGGGAGACTTCCACCCAAATTTCAAAAAAGGCTTGGAAAAATTTGTGGGATCAGAATCGCTGCCAGGAGCTTGTAAGAGAATGATTCCTTAATTTTTTTTTCAAGTTCGAGTTGGCTATTTAAAAAAATTATTATGTATTTTTAATGTTATGTGTCTGTGATACATAATAATTACAATCATCTTGGGGAACTGCTACATATAAATATTGCCTCATAATCATTTTTACTTTCCCATGCCCTTTCCATTATCCCATTTTCCCCATTCCCAGACTGCTTTTACATCTCTGCCAAGATTATCTCCATATTTCCTACAATGCTTCTTTTGTTTTGCTCTTTAAGTTATTTATATTTTGAGTATCTCATGTAAAAGAAACCAAGTGATATTTAATCTTTGTGCTTAGTTTATTACACTTAGCATTATGATCTCAAGTTGTGTCCATTTTCCTAAAAATGACTCAAATTCATCTTTCTTTATGGCCGAGTAGAACTCCTTTGTGTAGATACACCACATTTTCTTTATCCATTGATCTGTTGATGGGTAGATAGACTGTTTCCAAAATTAAGCTTTTATGAATTTTGCTGCTATAAACTTGAGTATGCATGTATCACTGTAATTTGAGGTCAGTAACTTTCTGGAAAATTCCTAGAAGAGCTATATTTGAATGTAAGTGAATTTCTTTTTTCAGTTTTGTTAAGAATTTCCGTGCTGCTTCCCATAGTTGTTGTACTAGTTCACATTCTCATGAACAGTGTAGAAGGATTACTTTCCCCCCAACACCTTGTCAGCATTTGTTCTTTTTTGAGTTCATGGTGACAGTCATTCTTTGTGAAGTAAGACTGAATCTCAGTTTTTGGTTTTTGTTTTTTTTTCATTTTTCTCATGGCCAAAGATGGTGAACATTTTTATGCACTTATTGGTCATTTTATTTCTTCTTTTGAGAAGTGTTTATTCATTTCAACTGCTCATTTTTTATTTGGTCTTTAATTTTGAGAGTCTTTTTTAGTTCTTTGTGTATTGTAGATACTATTTCTCTGTTTAGAAGTAGTGGGCAATTTGTCCCATTCTTCAGGTTATCTCTTTGCTCTGTTGTTTATTTCCTTTGCTGTGTAAAATACTTAATTTGAAAAAATCACATTTGTTGCTTCTTGATATTATTATTTTTTTTGTGGGTACTGGGAGTCGAACTCAGGACCTCATGCTTGCCAGGCAGGTGCTTATGCCGCTGAGCTATATCACTGGCCCTTGATATTACTCTTGATATTATTTCTTTCGAAATTGGGGTTCTATTTATAAAGTGTTTGCCTATGCCCATGTCTTCAATAGTTTTATCAATTTTAACTTTGAGCATATTGTGTTTCTGTTTTTATTTTTAGGTATTTGATCCATTTTTATTTGATTTTAGTAATGGTGATAAATATGAGTCTAGATTCATTCTTCTACATGTGGCTAACCAATTTCCCTAGGAACATTTATTTAAAGAGGCTAGCTTAGTCCAGCATGTTTTGGGGCCCTTGTCAGAAAGTCAAACAGCTGAAGATAGCTGGAGTTGTTTCTGTATCCTCAATTGTATTCCATTGATCAATATTTTTATTTTTCTTCTGGGCCAATGTTTTATTTAAATCACTGGCCCTTTGTGACATAATGTGGGAGCTGTGATTTTAATGACTCCTTCTTTGCTCTGGTGGTCAGGACTACTTTGGTGTTCTGGATCTCTGTTGATTCCATATGAATTTTGGGAGTGCTTTTCTACCTCTGTGAAGAATGTTAATAGTATTTTGATGAGAGTGGTTTTAAATATCAATGCCATCATTGGGATTATGGCTGTTTTGACAATGTTGTTTCTGTCTATCCACCAGTGGGATATCTTCTAAAGTCTTCTTCAACCTCTGTTTTTAGAGTACGATGATTTTCATTATAGAGGTTTTTACTTCCCTGGTTATGTTAATTGAAAGGTATTTAATTTTTTGAAGCCATTGTTACTGGAATTGTTCTCTTGATCTCTTTTTGGTGGATATATTCTTTTTTTGGGGGGGTACTGGGAGTTGAACTCAGGACCTCGTGCTTGCCAGCAGGCACTTACACCGCTGAGCCATCTCACCGGCCCGGCGGATATATTCGTGATGTACAATAATGCTATTGACTTTTACATATTCAATTTGTATCTTCCACTTTCCTGGAAATATTTACTCATTCTAAAATTCTTCTGACATATGACAGTTAGTCTGATAGGACTTAAAATAGACAATTGGAAAGATACTGATTTCTAACCATCAATCCTTCAAGAAATTAGTATATGACAATAGTGCATGATAAAATCAGTGGAGGAACAAGAGAGGGAAGAGCTATACTTACTATATTCTGGCAGAAATCCATTTCTCTTTATGTATCTCTGTCTCTTTCCATCTCTGTCCCTGTTTATCTCTCTCTCTTTGTCTCTGTCTCTGTGTCTTTCTCGCTCTCCCTCTCTATCTGTTATACACAGACCAGAAATTGAGACACATTACTGAATTTTATTTTATTTTTATTTTTATTTTTTGTGGGTACTGGGGGTCAACCTCAGGACCTTGCGTGCCAGCAGGCGCCCGTGCCACTGAGCTATATCACCGGCCCTTTTTTTTTGGTATGTGGGTACCGGGAGTCAAACTCAGGACCTTGTGCTTGCCAGGCAGGCGCTTATGCCACTGAGCTATCTCATCGGCCCCCTGAACTTTATTTTATATTAAAGGATAAAATAATAACACTCCCAGCACTACATTTTTATAGTTCATATGCTATGTACTTAACTTATTTCCTACTTAATAGACATTATGAATAATCTCCTTATTGTCAATTTTTTGTCACTTATTGATTCCCCACTGTTGTAGTCAGGGTTTGCAAGGAAACAATTTCATACAGGACACATAATTTATAGGATTATTTTATAATATTCACCCAAAGAGTCAAATGCAAAAGTGCAGGAAATCTGTCCACACACTAGAGTCCCAAAGAATCCAGCTGAGGGCCTGGATCCATGCTAATGTCCTGCATGAGTCCAGCCTAAGACTTAGAGCCCATAGCAATGACCCCCATGAGTCCAACTGGAGGCCCAGAGCCCATGACACTGTCTCATGCAAGTCTGTATCAAGGATCTGCACTGGGAAGGCCCGAAGGTCTATGGTGGAAGCTAGAAAGTCTGCACCAGTGGGATGAAGGATCTGTGCCAGCAGGCTGAGGGTTCTGCACCGGAGCCAGGAGTGACACTCAATATAAGGACCAGAGCTCTCCTGAAAAGAACCACAGCCACCCTCAGCAACAGCAAGGACCTGAGCTCCTCTGATGATGAGAACAGCCGAGTTCATATCAGGAAAACCCACATGACAAGATTCTCCAGGAGAATCAACAGCACCACCTCTTCCTCTCCAGTTCTCCTTTTTATGTTGTTGGCAACAATCCTCAGGGGGGCCCTCCACACCCAGGACCATGCTGATTCAGTTCAGCTGGGTGTTACAAGTTGACCACCAGTTGTCAAACCACCACACCCACCAATAATATAGTGCTTGAAATTATATACATTCTTATATATGTGTAATGAATTTATCCAGGGCAGCACAATGTCAATTACAAATGCCCCTTTAAATTTTTTACTATCTGCTTCTTTAAAAAGAGTAAAAATAATAAGTAATTTTACTTGTTATAGTAAGTTTACTATATTTCCAATTACCCAGCATAATAATTCCAATGTATCTCATGTGAAAATCATTAATTTGATATTTATGTCATCATTGTACTTCTTAAGAATTCAAAATCTGAATTCTTAAAATTTACAGTATATGTCAATTCAGAATAACCACATTTCAAGTGTTCAAAAGCAACCAACTTTGTTTTGCTCAAGTGTGTGGTAAGAAGTTTCCTCTGTTGAAGAACAAAATATGGGTTGTCAGATCAGCGCTCAATTTTCATGGAGTAATAGTAAATATTATGTCTAAAAAAATGTGATCATTGTATATACCTAAATTGTACACTAAACTTAATTAAATGTTTAAAAAGACAAGTTAAATTTGGAGATAATTTTCCTATTTTTCATTAAGATAAAAGAATAGATGGTTGGGTACAATGATGATAAAACTCCATTGATCCTGTCCAGTCCTGGGATTTTCTTGGGTCTAAAAAAACAAACAGGAGAGACCTCAAGATGGCGGATGAGTAAGAAGCAGGCAGCGAAACTCTCTCTAAAAGTTACCATTGGAACACGGGAATATAGCGACCGGGAAAGCGCAGGAGGGGGAGAGATGCCTCCCCGAAACCCAGAAAAGTTCTGAAGCGCAATCTGGGACCCCCGGCACCAGTGACGGGTGACTTCCAACAAAGAAGAAGGAAAGAAGGAGCAGACCGCACCCGCGCACCTTCTACTATCCCGGGAGTTGCAGCGCCGCGGAGGCTCAATTCTATGGACACACAGTGGCAGCTGGCACCCAGGGAGCCCCCACAGAGGATCCTGAGACAGCGGCGGGGCAGGGGAGCGGCGGAGAACGGCGCTGACCGGCGGTGAGTGTCTCTCAGCCACAGCTGCCCCGCGCCAGAGAGCAACCGGCCGGGCGCCATTGTGGGGGGTGTGGCGAAACTCAGAGCGGCTCGAAAACTGCTCTGGGAACTTGTGCTCCGGACAGGACAGCACGGGGCCTCTCAGGCCCACGAAAGTGTGCTGAGGTCAGCAGGCGAACGAGACTGGACTCTCAGCCACACCTGTCCCGCGCCAGAGAGCGACTGGCCTGGCGCCATTGTGGGGGGCGTGGCGAAAAACCAGAGCGGCGGGAACCAGTGCAGGGAACCCGCGCTCTGGACAGCACGCTGAGCCTCTCAGGCCCAGGGATCGTGAAAGGGCGCTGAGAGCGGAGGCGAGCTAGACTGGTCTCTGCCTGAAAGTACACGCCTCTGCTCACCGCCCGCCAGAGGGCGCTCCTGGCTTACTGGGACGGACCTGCACAGAACAGGACTCTCTCACCACAAGGTACCTGCCTACAACAGAGTCAACACCTGGAACTGATTCCTTTTATTTTTTTATTTTTATTTTTATTTTTATTTATTTATTTATTTTTTTCTCACTGATTTGTTTTTTGTTCTGGCGAAGGGTTTTTTTTTTTGTTTTTTGTTTTGTTTTGTTTTGTTTTTTGGTGGGGTTTTATTTTTGATCTGTCTGTTTTATTGTTTTTATCTTCGTTTTTGTTTCTGTATGTGTATTTGCTCTTTCCTTCATTATTCTCTCTGGTTTTTTATATGAGTGTAAACAGCGCCTCTAACTTCTTTGTGATTGTGGTTGTGATCTGTTCTTCCTTTTATCCCTTCCTTCTCTTTTTACCACCTGTCCTCTGCACTAGTGTCCCAATTTTAGTGGGATCCCTCTTGGTCCTCTAACCTTACATCTAATTCCTTCCTCTTCTCCCAATACTCTATTTCCTCCTTAACTCATTTTAAATTTAAACTCCTCAGGGAAAAATTGACATACATAGGACTTGTATACTGCATATAATTTTTCTGGTGTGTTTTAGATTTTGTTATATGACCGCAACTCTATACAGCTAAAAGTGGTAAATAACTGGTTAGCTCAGTCTGTCATTTTCTAGGCTGTGTTTGATGCTTTAGTTAACACTATAGCCAAATGTGAAATAATTGTTCTAAACATCTTTCCTTCCTGATATTTCATGATTGAGATTGACTAAGGGACACAGAAAATACAGAGGCACAGTACCAAAGAATCAAGGACTGGGCCAAACAGGTAGCAACCTCGCATACCCAACGAATTGAAGAGGTAGGATCTGGCAGAAAGCTCAAAACCTAAAAGCAAGCTCCACTTGGAAGATACTGCAGAGAAGTAGTCATCTTCTAAAGATCTTAAACACTAGCAATAAAGTAACCTACTATAGGTAATTTGCAAACATCACCCCAGGAATTAAAGAAAGAAAAAATGAGACGACACTTAAACAAGATGCAACCACACACATCCAATTCACCAAAGGCAAACCTAGGGAGCAACGAGGTGGGACAATCCGAAAGCCACCCATCTGGCCTATCTGAAGTGGTAACAACAAAGCAACTGAATGAGGTTCTGGAAAAAATTAAAACAGAAATAATCTCACAGATAACTGCAGAGATAATGTCTACAATGAAGACCATGCTTAAGGACACTATAGCTGATACAGACAAAAAAATAGATGAACTTAAGAAAACTATAGAAACCATGAATGCTCAGCATAGGAAAGAAATGGAATCCATAAGGCAGATTCAAGCAGATATCCAAGAGATAAAAAATTCCATTGAAAGTATTTGTAGCAGAATAAGCCAATGCGAGGACAGGATCTCAGATATAGAAGACAGGCTTGCAATTAGTGATCATGAAATGGAAAAATTCTTAAAAATAGCAAGGGACCATGAAAAATCAATTCAGCAGCTGCTAGATGACTCAAAGATAAACAACTTAAGAATAATTGGAATAAATGAAAAAGCAGGAGATAGCATCAACGACATTAAAACCTTGTTCAAAGACATAATCAGGGAGAACTTTCCTGGAAGAGAAAAGGAATTTGACACCCCTATAAGTGAAGCTTTTAGAACACCAACTAGACATGATAAAAAAAAAACTTCAGCCAGACATATTATAGTCAAGATCCCAGAAATTCAACAGAAGGGCAGAATCTTAAAAGCTGTTAGGGAGAAGAGACAAATCACCTATGAAGGAAAACCCATCAGAATCACAACTGACTTTTCAGCACAAACCCTCAATTCAAGAAGAGCTTGGAATGATGTATTGCAAGCTCTAAAGGAAAATAATTTTCAGCCCAGATTGATGTACCCTGCAAAACTATCTTTCAAAATTGATGGAGAAATAAAATACTTTCATGACAAAGAACATCTGAGAAAATTTATGACCACCAAACCAGCACTCCAAAACGTTCTGAAGGACATTCTAGAAAGAGATAGGAACCCCAACAGAAGGAATCCACCAGGCAGGGCAAATAATTAAATAGCCGGAAAGCGGAAAAACAAAGAGTGGGAACCAACAACAGGAAAATATCATGACAAGTCAATACATATCAGTTTTAACCATCAATGTTAACGGTCTCAATTCACCAATCAAAAGGCACAGACTGGCGAAATGGATCAAGAAGCAAGATCCAACAATATGCTGTATACAAGAAACACATTTAATTCAGAAAGAAATTCATAGACTGAAAGTCAAAGGATGGAAAACAATACTCCATGCCACAGGAACCCAGAAAAAAGCAGGGGTAGCTATTCTTTTTGCAGACAAAGTGAACTTCAAGCCAAGAAGGATTCAGAGAGATAAAGACGGTCATTACATCCTTGTAAAGGGAACAATCCAAGAGGAAGAGATAACGATCATAAATATATATGCGTCAAATACCAATGCACCCAGCTATATAAAACAAGTACTAAAGGACATGAAAAATCAAATAAGCACTAATACAATTATATTGGGAGATCTCAATACTCCACTGTCACAAAAAGATAGATCAACTGGACAGAAAATCAATAATGAAATAGTAGAACTGAACCAAACTTTTGAACAAATGGACTTAGTAGATGTCTACAGAGTGTTCCATCCCACAACATCAGAATACACATTTTTCTCAGCTGCACATGGGACGTTCTCCAAAATAGACCACATACTAGCTCATAAAACCTGCTTAAGTAAATGCAAAGGAATTGAAATTATCCCATGCATATTATCAGACCATAGTGCAATGAAATTGGAAATCAATGGCAAAAGATCCCACAAAAACTCCCTAAACACATGGAAATTAAACAGCATCCTCCTGAACAACCAATGGGTCACAGATGAAATTAAAGAAGAAATTAGTCACTTTCTACAACTGAATGATAATGACAGTACAACATACCGGAACTTATGGGATACAATGAAAGCAGTCCTAAGAGGGAAATTTATAGCATTAAACACTTATATCAGGAAAATAGAGCAAGCGCAAATAAACAACTTAAGGGTGAACCTCGAGCTTCTAGAAAAAGAAGAGCAGGTTAAGCCAAAAGCCCGTACAAGGGAGGAAATTATAAAGATCAGAGCAGAAATTAACGTATTGGAGAATAAAAAAACAATACAAAGAATCAATGAAGCAAAAAGTTGGTTCTTTGAAAGAATAAATAAGATTGACAAACCCTTATCCAACCTTATTAAAAAAAGAAAAGAAAAGACTCAAATCCATGCAATTGAAAATGAAAAGGGTGATATCACGACAGACCCTGCAGAAATCCAGAAGATCATCTATACCTATTTTGAAAATTTATATTCTACTAAGATGGAAAATGCAGAAGAAATGGTCAGATTCCTAGATTTGTATGAATTACCAAAGCTGAATCAAGAAGATTTAAAAATCCTAAATAAACCAATATCAGCCAATGAAATTGAAGATGTAATTAAAAACCTCCCAACAAAGAAAAGCCCAGGCCCTGATGGATTCACTGCCGAATTCTACAAGAAATTTAGAGAAGACCTAATGCCCCTACTTCTCAAACTTTTCAATGAAATTGAAAGGGAAGCAATACTCCCAAATTCATTCCTGGAAGCAAGCATTACCCTGATACCAAAACCAGAGAAGGACCCAACTAAGAAAGAGAACTACAGGCCAATCTCCCTAATGAACATAGATGCAAAAATCCTTAATAAGATACTGGCAAACAGAATCCAACAAATCATCAAGAAGATTATACACCATGACCAAGTTGGATTCATCCCTGGGATGCAGGGATGGTTCAACATACGTAAATCAATAAATGTAATACAGCATATTAACAGAACCAAAGACAAAAATCACATGATCATCTCAATAGATGCAGAAAAAGCTTTTGACAAAGTCCAGCACCTTTTCATGATAAAAACCCTACAGAAAATTGGAATAGAGGGTCTTTATCTCAATCTGGTAAAAGCTATCTATGACAAACCAACAGCCAATATTATACTAAATGGCCAAAAACTGAAAGCCTTCCCTCTAAAATCAGGAACAAGACAAGGATGTCCACTGTCCCCACTCTTATTCAACATAGTTCTGGAAACTTTAGCCAGAGCGATTAGACAAGAGAAAGAAATAAAAGGAATAATGATTGGAAAGGAAGAAGTTAAATTATCATTATTTGCAGATGACATGATACTCTACACAGAAGACCCCAAAAACTCCACTAAAAAACTGCTAGATTTAATAAGCAAATTCAGTAGTGTAGCTGGATACAAAGTCAATACTCAAAAGTCAATAGCCTTCCTGTACACAAATAACAAACTTACTGAAAGAGAAATTAGGGAAACAATACCTTTCACAATAACATCCAAAAAAATGAAATACCTAGGAATCAACCTCACGAAGGATGTAAAAGACCTCTATACTGAAAACTACAGTACTCTGAAAAAGGAGATTGAAGAGGATATCAGAAAATGGAAAGATATCCCTTGCTCCTGGATAGGAAGAACCAATATAGTGAAAATGGCCATACTTCCAAAATTGTTATACAGATTTAATGCAATTCCAATCAAAATTCCAACAGCATATCTCACAGAATTAGAGAAAACAATCCTAAAATTCATTTGGAATCAGAAGAGACCTAGAATAGCAAAGGCAATTCTGGGCAACAAAGGCAAGGCAGGGGGCATCACAATCCCCGACTTGAAATTATACTATAAAGCTACTGTGATAAAAACAGTGTGGTACTGGCAAAAAAACAGACCTGAAGATCAATGGAACAGATTAGAAGATGCTGAAACAACCCCAGACATACTGAGCCACCTTATCTTTGACAAAGGTGCCAAACACATTTGCTGGAAGAAAGATAGCCTCTTTAATAAATGGTGCTGGAAAAACTGGCTCTACACATGCCAAAGATTAAAACTAGATCCATATCTTTCACCATGCACTAAACTAAATTCAAAATGGATCAGAGATCTAAATATTAAAACAGAAACATTAAATCTGCTGGAAGGTAGGATAGGTAAAACCCTTGGAGACATTGGTGTAGGCAAAGACTTTATGAATAAAAACTCAACCGCACGGGAACTATCCCAAAGAATCAATAACTGGGATCTCATCTTATTAAAAAGCTTTTGCACAGCAAGAGAAACCACCAACAGAGTGAAGAGACAACCCACAATGTGGGAAAAAATGTTTGCCAGCTGTTCCTCAGACAAAGGATTACTATCGAAAACATATAAAGAACTCAAAAAAATCAGACCTCCCAAATTTAAAGACCCACTCCAAAAATGGGCATCTGAGATGAATACACATTTCTCAGATGAAGAAATACTAATGGCAAACAAATATACAAAAAAATGTGCAACATCACTAGTCATTCGAGAGATGCAAATTAAAACAACACTGAGATACCATCTCACCCCAGAAAGAATGGCTACTATTAAGAAATCAACTAATAACAAATGCTGGCGGGGCTGTGGGGAAAAAGGAACCCTTCTTCACTGTTGGTGGGAGTGTCGACTGGTACAGCCACTGTGGAAGTCAGTGTGGAGATTCCTCAGAAAACTAGGGTTGGAGGTCCCATTTGACCCAGCTATTCCCCTTCTGGGCATCTTCCCAGAAGAATTAAAAACATCGTACCACAGCGATATATGTGCACCCATGTTTATAGCAGCACAATTTGTAATAGCCAGATCTTGGAAACAACCCAAATGCCCATCAACTGAGGAATGGATAAGAAAGATGTGGTATTTTTATACAATGGAGTACTATTCAGCCATAAAGAAGGATAAACTGGAGACTTTTATAGGTAAATGGATGCAACTAGAGAAAATACTCATAAGTGAAATAAACCAGAAGCACATGTGTAAGCATCGTATTATCTCTCTAGTATGAGAAACTGAAAGAGTAAATAAGATCCAAAATGTACAATAGACACGGTGAATCAAAAAGAAACTGGTCAAAAGGAAAGAGAGACTGGAATAGGGAAAAGAAAGAAGGGAAAGGGAAAAAAAATTGTATATATATATATATATATATATATATATATATATATATATATATGATGGTTAAGATAGATACACTACCATTTTTACTTAGTTCATTGAAGAGTAAGGTTTGTGCCAATAATGTTTGGACAATTGAATGCTAATGTCTGGTGTCCTGAATAACTAACTTAAAGATAGTAATACGTAATGTATTAACCATTGTTACCCTCCTATTATGTTGTTTTGAACATTTGTTCTTCTTTTGTTTTGTTTTTTCTTCTCTTTAAAATTAAAAAAAAAAACAAAAACAAAAACAAAACATGATGATGCTGTTTGAACCACAAAAGAACACGAAGCAACTTACAAGAAAAAGGATGCTGTGAGTGGGTTTGTGTTCAGGAGATGACTGGGAAGAGCAGCTTGGGCTGTGGACATGCTGGGCTCTCTGGTGGTGTCTGTAGAGGAGGTTCACCATGTACAGGCTGCTCCAGATCATGAGGACCACAAACAGAAGATCTCGAGTCAGTGTCATACACAGAAATGATGCTGTAAGGACATATCCATAGTGCTTAACGTGACAGTATGCTCGAGAAAACACAGAACCAATCATGGTGAAATTGCTATTGGCTCTTACAGTTTCAGTTATGGGGATGTAGGTGAACATGTTGATGATCCAGAAGAAAAGGAATGAGGGAAAAATCCATGTAGAGAGTAGATTTTAGCCATGCCCACTGAGAATAACTGGGACTGGTAGTGATGGCCTGAAATGCACTCAGCAGAGAGGAAGTATAGATGGAAAGACCCCAGGCAACTCTGTATGCATACAAAAACACTTTGCAACCAACACTGTCCAAAAACTGTCTTAATCCAAAGGATGACATGATACCTGGTAGCAACCTGAACATGATGGTCAAAACACTGACCAGTGTCAGGTGTGTGAAAATCAGATCTATGGGCTTTTTCAGATGAGGATGAATTAAGAAGGTGAACATATATAACATGAAGATCAATATTCCTATTAACTCAAGGAAAGTTTCAGATATGAGGAAAAATCCAAAATTCTTGTCACCTGTAAATATTATCTGAATTGTATTTTAGATATTCTCATTGGGTAAGCCAGGCCTCCAACAAAAGACCCGTGGAGGTTTGATATTAAAATTAAGAGTTTGTGAATGAGTATAATGATTGCCAGTTCATCACGAAGGGAAGCTGATGACATTCTCAGTTCTCCTGTGTTTCAGGCTCAGATGTGACATTTCCGGAGCCTGGACTCCAGGGATTCTTGAGAACCCTAGAGTAGAGATGTGTTATGAAACAGATAGAATTCAGATGCCAACACTTTGGACATTGGTATATTTGGACAATGTGAAAGAAAAATTTGCATTTTATTTTTGAATTATTTTCTGCAGAGTATTAAATTTGCATTTTACCTCTGAATTTATATGTTTCAATTATCAAAACTATGTATGGAACAGTCGCTTTATAAAATATTTAGTACCTGTATTTGTAATTCCTTTTAAAATTCTGACTGTATTAAATCATTTTTCTGAGTCAGTAACAATTTGCAACACTCATCTAACAGAAATTACCCAACGGGGGCCATTTTTACCAAACCTCAGATCCAAATTTTGTCACATTTCAGTGTTTAGGAACAATTTATTCACTCAAGCTGGCATTGAGCTACTGATGTGAAATGAATTGATACGGGTCACGAGTGGTGCTTAATATCCTATCACGCACAGGACAACTCCCACAGTCAAGTATTTTCTGGTCCCACGTGCAATTCATACCATGGTTCAGAAGCTCAATCTAGTGCAGTCTATGTATCCTGCAGAGTGAAGCTAATTTGAAATCCACATTTTAGTTTCAAAATTGTATACGCTTGCTATGAAAATGCAGTCAGCAGATTCACAAGTACCATTAGAATGTGAATGACCATTAATGTTGAAATTTAAATTGATGGGGCCGGTGAGATGGCTCAGAGGTGTAAGCACTGTCCTGGCAAGCGCGAGGGCCCGAGTTCGACTCCCAGAACCCACATATGAATAAAGGGCCGGTGATATCGCTCAGCGGCTCAGGCGCCTGCTGGCGCGCAAGGTCCTGAGGTCGACCCCTGGTACCCACACACACACACAAAAAAAAGAAAAGAAAGAAATTTAAATTGATAAGGTGACTTCCTCACCTACATGTATTAGATCTTGGATTTATATAGTATATTATTCTCTCTGAAAGTCATTCTACAGATTTAGTTGTTTCTGTCATCAAATGCATTAGCTATCTTTGCTGAATGAATCCCTAATTAATTCATCATTTTCCTCTCATTTTTCTCTTCTCTATAAATTTTCAAATTTTCTTTATGTTAATAAAAATAATTGTGAACTAAATTATATTGTCTACTTTCCTTGCAACTCTATTCTCACACATCCATTTTCTATGATATTCTCATTAGTTAGTAAGAGAAACACTCAAAAGTATGTTTCAATCATTAATGACAGTGTATGATTTACTCATAATCTTGTTCTTATTGGAAACTCTATAGTTTGCTGGTCATTCATTTGAGTTGTTGGAAATTGTGATTTTTTTTTTTTTGTCCTTTTGAGACATGGTTTCACTATGCAGTTCAGGCGGCCATGAACTCACTTCGTTGCCCTGGCTGGCCTTGAACTTGTGGTGATCCTCCTGCCTCAGCCTTCT
Organism: Erethizon dorsatum; assembly: GCA_028451465.1. Classification (NCBI taxonomy): domain Eukaryota; kingdom Metazoa; phylum Chordata; class Mammalia; order Rodentia; family Erethizontidae; genus Erethizon; species Erethizon dorsatum. Next base: position 108,714,598 of record CM051834.1, on the reverse strand, counting down.
GAGTACTGGGATTACAGGCATGAACCACCATGCCCAGCTGAAATTGTGATTGTTGATATGATTTACAGTCATCGACCATATTGCAGTTTTAAAAACAGGGACATAATCTTCAGTATGTGGGATGACAGTTTGAGGTTGACCTTCAAGCTCTTTGATCATTTATTTCTCACCCTATTTACATACTCCTTATTATTAGCCACAAGTATTTTCTCAGTCTTCTCTCCTTGCTCCATATCCCTTACTTTAGCAAGTCAAATTATTTCATAATTTTTTCACCCAACTCCATCTCCAAAATGCTTCCCAATATTTATGTACTTCAGATTGCTTTCAAAAATGGACAGAGGTTCTGGATAACATACCAGGCCCTCATCTTAATAAAACTGGCTTCAACTTGGCATAGCATGTGATTGAATAAATATTATCAGCCCTGAATCTCTTAGTTGAGGAAAATGGGAAAAATATCTACAATGCATGATAATAACATCTAGAATATTTATGGTCTAAAATGTGCAGCTGTTGACATTCGTTCAATAAAAGAAAACCAGAAATAGAAATTTCTATGGTCTAATAATTTAAAACATGAGAAAGATTTACATGAAAACAGATTAACCTGTTGCCTAGATGTAGAATCAGAATGCAGTGAATTAAAATAATTAGGACAAGATTTTATCAGTCAAAATTAGTCATGAAGATCGTATGGCAAAATGTTTTTGAAACGTGTATCCATGATAGGTGGTAGAGCTAAGAAAAATGTGGGAGGAGCTCACTGAAAGTCTGGAAACAGCCATCAGAAGATAAAATACCATCACCACAGTATCTTGAAGCATTAATATGGTAAGAAATGGAGGAAAAACAAAAGGACAAAGAATGAGAACATATTAGGGACATATAGAATACAACACAGAAAAGAGAGATAAAGGGAAATGACCTTAGGTAAAGAAATAATAGCTAATCACTTCTCGAAACTAGCATTCATATTTTCTCAAGCACGCAAAGAACATCTCCAGGAAAAGTCACATATTAGCCTACAAAACACATCAAAAATTAAGAAAATTTGTTTTCTGCTAAATATCATTTTTGAGAACTTTTAATTTAAAATTGTGAATCAATAACAAAAGGAAATTCAAAAATTAACAACTATGTAAAAATTAAATAGCACAGTCTTAAAAGGCAATGGATAGAAGAAGAAATCAATATGGAGAGCAAATGAAAATAGATGCATAATTTCAGAATTTATAGGATGCAGGAAAAACCATTTTAAGAATGAAGCATAGGATGATAAATGCCTTCCTTTTCAAAAAAGTCCTCAAATACAAAAGTTAACTTTACACCACAAGGAACTAGAAAAAAAAAAATGAAAACAAATCCAAACGCAGTAGAAGAAAATAATAAAGATAATAATAGAAAAAGTGAAGTAGATATTAAAAAAATAGAAAAAAGCAAATATAAGTGTGGGTTTGTTTTGGAGAGGCAAAGTGAGGAACACTAGGCTAGACCATCAACGAACAGAGAAAGTAGTACTCAGATAAATAGAATCAGAAATGGAAGAGGAACTACTACATCTGAAAAAGCAGAAATGCAAAGCATCATAAAAAAGTGGTGTGGTAAATTGTAGTATACCATTGCAACGGCAAGCAGAAACACCGAAACGACACCCAGGATTTGGAGGCAGATTTATGTAATGTGGGACAGGCACTGACTAGGAATCAATTGTTCCTCAAAATGTCAGGCCCCAATCTCTGGTGGTCTAGGGCTTATGTGGGATAAGCAAGCAGGAAGTACAGAGGCAGAATGGCTTGTCAGTTAGGGACTGGTTCTTACAATATGCATCATAGTGACCAGCTATGCATCACAGTGGCCAGCTGTTTCTAAGAAACAAAAGTAACAGGAACTGTAACCGGAACTATTACCTGGGCAACTAACAGACTCAAGTACACTGGCTGGGGTGGGGCAGAATCTTCTGCTAGTCCATCAGATAGGACAATTTAGGAGAAATGGACAAAGACCTGAAAACATAAAACCTACCAAGACTGAGTCATGAAAAATTAGTAAATGGGAAGATCATGAATGAGAAACTAGACTGAAGCAGAAATTTAGAAACTCAACAAAGTAAAGCCTGCGATCTGACAGATTCACAAATGAATTCATCAAATATTAAAGAGTAATCCATACCAATATTTGTTAGACTGTTTTTTATTTTATTTATTTATTTTTAAATTTTTTGTATGTGGGTACTGGGGGTCGACCTCAGGACCTTGTGCTTGTCAGCAAGCACTTGTGCCGCTGAGCGATATCACCGGCCTGTTTCTTCCTTTATGTGGGTTCCGGGAGTTGAACTCAGGATTTTGCACTTGCTGGGCAGGTGCTTATGCCACTGAGCCATCTCACCAGCCCAGACTGTTTTTTTTTTTTTTCTTTGTGGGTACCAGGGGTCGACCCCAGGACCTCGCGCGCCAGCAGGCGCCCGTGCCACTGAGCGATATCACCGGCCCCTTTTTCGTATGTGGGTTCCGGGAGTCGAACTCGGGCTCTCGCTCTTGCCAGGCAGGCGCTTACACTGCTGAGCCCTCTCACCGGCCCAGACTGTTTTTTAAATGAAGAGGAAAACATACTTCTGAAGTTGTTTATAAAACCGAATTATCCACTTTCCAAATCCATATAGAAAAATACAAAAAAAGAAAATCACATACTAACATGCCTTGATGAACACAGATGCAAAAATCCTCAGCAAAAATAGTAGGAAATAGAATTGAATACAATATTGAAATGTTCAGACACCATGATCAATGAAGTTGGGTTATCTCAGGAATGCAAGTCCATTTCGACATAATTAAATCTATAAAAGAGATATGCCATACCAACAGAATGAATGATGAGAATCAAATAAGAGTTGCAACAGACCACAATGTTAAGTGAAATAGATCAGACACAAAAGCTTAAATATCACATGGTTTCTCTTATATGAGAAACCCAAATTATAAATAAAGAGCAAAATAAAAGATAGATAATAGGAAGTAGGGAGATATATCTTTCTCAAATGTGAAGGCTATCAAGAGATGGACAGAGGGAGGTGGGAGGGGAGGGAAAGGGAATGAAAAAGGAATTAAGATATGTTTTGTACATGTACCAACTCCACCCAAGGAAGGTAAACATTATGTACTGCAAACATGGACTAGCAACACAATGAGGGCAAGGATTTGTTGACTGTGGTCTTCAGGGCTTGGAGTAATACTTGGCACAATATAAGTGCTCCAACATACACATTTCATGAACAAAGAAACGAATTAATGCTATATACATACAAAAATACATTTGACAAAATTCAACATTCTTTCCTTTTACAAAATCTCAGGAAATTTCCAGGATTCTTTTTTTTTTTTTTTTTTTTGGGTACCGGGGGGTCGACCTCAGGACCTCGCACGCCAGCAGGTGCCCGTGCCACTGAGCGATATCACCGGCCCCTTTTTCGTATGTGGGATCCGGGAGTCAAACTCGGGCCCTCACGCTTGCTGGGCAGGCGCTTAAGCCACTGAGCCATCTCACCAGCCCAATTTCCAGGATTCTTGATGAGAGTTAGATGAGCCCCAGTACTGTACCTACCCAGAATCATACACCCCTCCCTGCCCTCCCACAGGCCTCTGAGCTCATTTATCAGCTGTAGAATGTGGCAAAAGCAACCATGTACTGTGATGTCTAGAGGGTTATATTCAATGCCACGTAGTATTTAAACGGACTTCTCAAACTGGCCTTGAATAGCGTTCTGATAAGAATTCACATGAAGGAGAGATATTTAAACAGATGACCCAAGCTCACATAGTTTGTCTGATGGGATGAAAAGGCAATGATGTGACAAAGGAGGAGACCAATAGTGAAGAAGGTTCAGTCGGCTGTCAGTTTGGTTACTGCATAGAGAACTTGGATATAATTTAAAGGAGGAGGAGGGAGGCAGACTCAAAGAAGACATACAGGTGTTGTGCATCCACTCTCAAAAACCTTGAAGTTTTATATACTAATGCAAAAAAGACAAGTTTTATACTAATCAATTTAATTAAATTTAAAAAAAGAAAAGTTTGTCTGCAAAAGATGTGATTTGTGACAAATGTGAAGATGATAAGGAAGAAGCAAAATACAGCTGTCCTCACTGCCTAGGTATTGGAATGGCTGCAGGTATTCATAAGATAGTGGCTGAAATGGTTCAACAAATTAAATCTTTGTGTGTATTAGTCAGCTTTACATTCCTAGAAGAATATACCAGAGGTGAATAACTCATGAAAAGTAAATGTGTATTAGCTCACCATTTCGAATGTTCCAAGGCCAAGATAGGCAAGAGGGACCCCATTTGTTTGGCTTGTGGGGAGGATTACTTCATGGTGCTAATGTGTATAGTAGCAAATAATCATATCTTGGAAAAAGAAGGAGGAGGAGGAGGAGAAGAAGAAGGAGAAGGAGAAAGAGAAGGAGAAGGAGAAGATGAGAGACAGGGACAGAGAGACAGACAGAGAACTTGGTCTTTGAATTCCCACTGAGGGCCCCATGCAATGCAATGACCTTGTATTAGTTCTATCTCCTGATGTTTCAGAGTATAGAGGGCCCTTCTGGACCTTGTTGCCGTCCAGAGGAGTCCACATTTGTAATCCCAGGAAAAAGTTATTGGAATTCTAGCGAGTTAATTCCAATCTACCACTTCCAGTGCAATCCATGGCAAGAATAAAGACAGTAAGGCATATTTGTAGTTGTGGGGAGCCAAGGGGGTCCTAAGTCCAGTTAGAATGATGACTAACCAGAACAAAGACCTCAACCCAGGGCTGAACCCAGGTTTTATTAATTCATGAAGAGGGGAGTGGCTCAGGGATGAGTGACTGAGACAAGGGCAGGAAGTATGTGTGTGCTGTGAGCTGGGCTAGGTAGGAGGCCTGAAATCACCTCTGCAATAAGCAGAGAGAGAGAGATGCAGAAAGAGTAATCTGCATATCACAGATTGGGGCAGTATCTAGTGTTTTGGGGTCAGTGCTTCTGTTTTGATGTGTAATTGTCATGCCCTGAGATGTCACGGCCTCTTTCTCGAAGCTCAATCCTAGCCAACAGCATGGTGTCACTAGGCCTAGCTCACACATACTACTTGGGAGCTACAGGTGGGGCATCACTGACCTGTCACATTGCTGTAAAGACCACACATCATCACCTCAGCTAGAACCATATGCATTGCTTATAGCCAATTGAGGGGATAAAGACAAATCTTAGCCAGCTCTGTACATATCGATACCTGGAAATAGCACCAGATTTAGCCAAAATGGAGACAATTGCTCTTCTTACAAGGAGAGCCATTCTGGTGGTCCTCCACATCAGGGCACTTTCTAATCCTGCCATGCTGATGGTCGGGTGGGGACAATCAAAGTCTAAATCACTGTGCACACTGCTCCAGGATCATATGGAATTTGTAAGTTCATAAGGTAGTTTGAAAAGCTATAATGGAAAGAAGATTGCTTTGAGAAGAAGACTATAGAAGTTCCTATGAACAACGGCATGAAAGATGACCAAAAGATAATACTCCAAGGTGAAAGAGGTCAGGAACAAGGACAGGTGCAAGGAGATATGCATAATTGTTTGATCCAAAGGACTGTGCTATTTTTACCTGATGAGGAGACCTTTTCACGTGGATAAACACATGCCTGTTCAAACCATTCTACAGAACAATTTATTTTAATACAATAATGCGGCAAATACAAAATAATTAAATGGGAAAAGGTGAATTCTCTATATGTTCAAAACTAAGGCAGTTGTTACTAACTACTATTATGAAAACCCATTATGGCATATCCATAAGAATATTAATTAAATTCTAGATAAGACCCTTGGAAGAAACAATGAAATTAGAAAAGCAATAAAAAAAGAATTCTAGAAAGAAAGAATAAGAGGAAAAGAGTGAGGGAGAAAGTGAGAGAGACAGAGAGAGGAGAGAAGAAGGAAGAAAGAAATAGAATTGAAATAAGAGCAAAACAATATAAAGTCATTCAAAAATGGGAAGCAAAACCATGAAGACTGCATCGTTGCTCAACAGGAACACAGAAATGACATCGAGACAGCTATTAACAACCCACAAATCACTTATAAAATGGTAATATGATTACTTACGCCAATAATTCTGGAGTTTTTGGAGACTCACTCAAATTCTCAAAGGAGAATTACTATAAGAGAAAGAATAATCCTAGAAAAGTCATAAATGTGTAATGCTGTCAATGGTGAAATTGAATAGTGGGAAAATTTGATTCATAAAGTCGAAAGAATGCTTCATTAGTGAAGTTTGCCAAACGCACCAGATACAAAAGAAGTTTACAAACACTTCTTAAGGATAGGAAAAGTGAACTCCATTAATGTCACTATGGGTTCTAGTATTCCCTTTGTAACAAGAGAAAACAAAGAGTATGTGAAAGAGATGATTACAAATGACCCAAATGAAAAACACATCTATATAAGATAATCCTGAAATTACTTGAGAATATGTAGACCAAGTAATTGCTCTAAAGAATTATATCAAAGATGTAAGTTATATTAAACCTTCAAAAATTCATTGTTATGACTCATTTCTCTGTTGTAGCACACAAGCCAGGATATATGGCACAAGAATGGATGCTAAACTCACACGATAATGTTTAATTTTATCAATAGTAAACATCTTCGTTACCCAAGCATATGAAGGTTAATCAAAAATAAAATAAATAAAAATGAAATCATGTCATTTGCAGAAAAATGGGTGGAACTGGAGATCATCATATAAAGTGAACTAAACCAGACTCAGAAAGTAAAATTGTACATGTTTTCTTTTAGTGAGAGAGCTGAAAATTAATAAATATATAGGAAGGAAGGAAAGAAGGAAGGAGGGTGGGAGGGAGGGAGGAAGGAAAGAGTGATGACAGGGAACTAAAAGGCTTTTGCAGAAGAGATGGGGATTAGGGTGAGGGGGAAGAAAGGGAAAGGTGGGTAATGGGATTGAAAATGATTAAGTTCATGTGCTGATTTTGCAAAACAAAGTTAACCATTCTGTATTGCTAACATGGTCTTTACAATAAAATAAAATAAAAAATAAAAAAATATTAACAATGAATCACAAAGGTGATAGTGACACTTAGGAGAGTATAAACAAATGCAAAAGTGCTCAGTCCTTCAAAACATCGTTTGTGTGAATAATGAAAAATATTTGAATGTGGGGCATGGTGTTGCACACTTGTCATCCCAGGAATGGGGAGATTAAGGCAGGAGGATAGCTGCAAGTTACAGGCCAGCCTGGACTGTGTAGTGAGTTCAAGGCCAGCCTGAACTACATAGTGAGACCCTGTTTCAAACAAATTAATAATAATAATAATAATAATAATAATAATAAATAGTTGACAAAAATGGGTTAATCTTAGTACTGAAACTACCATATAAGGATGATTGCATTAAAGGTTAAATATTGAAAGCTTTTCCATGAGATCGGATACAAATCAAAATATTACTATTACCATTTCTATTCCTCACATTCTTGGAGCAACTGGACTTTAAAGAAAAAAAATGTATAAATCTGGAAAGAAGGAAACATTATCAGCTGTTAATAGCAGGTTATATAAGTTTTAAGAAACTTAAATTATTTTTGAGGTGCTGGGGATAGAACCACAGTCTCACCCATGTGAAACAAGTGCTCAACCCAAGAACTACAGGCCCTGCATCAAAGAATCTCAAATTTTAAGACAAGTATATGTTCATACTTATGCTATCTGAATTATGTAGGAAGATTTTTGAAGGTTTCTACATATAAGGAAAGTCAATAAATATATCATCTTGGTTTCTATATTTCAGCATAAAAATAGTTTAAACATGCATTGTAAGGAACGTTAGCCTACATTAACATTAATATTAAATCCATAACATAGGAAAAAGTATATAAAACCTGTAAGTATAAATGCAGGTATAAATTAAGCTAAATGACATTGATATAGTTTTTAAAAAATGAGAAGGTACTATTTGAAATGAGAATATTACATTAATAAAAGTAGAATGATACTGGGAAAACAAAAGTAAAACTAAGAATAAAATAAGCATGGAATAATGAAATGAAACTGAGAGACAAATTACATAATATGAAAATGTATATGAGTTAAGGCTGACAACAAGGAAAGCGCGTAGAAGAGCATACAGCACAGGGAACCTAGTCTGCACATGGAGTTAAGTGGAGTCTTCAAGGATTAATCAAAGGAAAATCAGTCTATACTAAGAAAGACATTTAAAAAATAAAACAACAGTGATTGAAGGCAATGACAGATTTAGAGAGCCATTAGATATAGTAGTATAAAAGAAATGAATGCATAAAGAAAGTGAAAATATTTCTTATGTGGAGGAAGAAAGAAATAGTGACAACAAAGTAACAAAGAATAAACCACCATGTGTATATGATAGCAGTGACAATATTAGAAAGATAAATCTATGATTTTAAAAACTGTCAGGGCCGGTGAGATGGCTCAGCGGTGTAAGCGCCTGCCTGGCAAGTGCGAGAGTCCGAGTTCGACTCCTGGAACCCACATACGAAAAAGGGGCCGGTGATATCGCTCAGCGGCACGGGCGCCTGCTGGCGCGCGAGGTCCTGAGGTCGACCCCCGGTACCCACAAAAAAAAAAAAAAAAAAACCTGTCAATCCACAGAAGCATAGACTGAGGAATTAGGAGACTGAAAAATTTTTTTATACCCCCTTATTCTCAAGCCTAAATGTTGCAGAATCCTTATGGCATTCAGCTGCCCAGAGAATGGCATTTTAGAAATCCTTTCTCTGGCCAGCAGTGACTACCATATATCAGGGATGGAAGGACAGGGCCTTCCTCCCAATGGGCAGCAATCTCCTTGTCATCTGCTGCCTCAATGACATTGTTTACTGTGCATAATTTTGATGAATCCAGTGGAATAAAAATTACTCTCCCAGATGCACAGTGCATCATTCGGTAATATACAATATTTGGTTTATTAATTAGAACTTCAAAGTCACCATATGAAGATGTATATTTTCCTAAGTTGAACTGCATCAAAAGTAAGCTTCAGGTTGTAGACTTCATTAAAAGTCTGTTTTTATGCAGCTGGTGGAAATTTCAATAGCACTTGATACAACCTGACCGCTGAGCAGGACCTCAGAGAACACACCTGCCTTTTCCCTGGAGACTACTCTGCCTCTGGCTCTTACCTGGAGATTTTTTTTTCCTTACCTGTTTATTTACGTAATTCTTTTTTTTTATGTTACTTATTTATTTGTTTTTTTAAATTAATGCTTCCTATGCAACATGAAATGTAATTTTTGAAAAGTAATTAAAAGAGCATTTTTTCATATACAACATAGGTTAATTAACAGAATGTTGCCAGTAACTCTGAAGACCTAAAAATATGTATGTCTAGAATTAATATATCCTTTCCTTTCCTGTAGGGTTAAACATTCATGTATATTTTATACAGTGTTCACTTTTCAGATTAACGCCTAGCCAGGTTTTGATTTTTAAAATACACCATATTTGGAATTTTATGAATTTTCACTTGCTATTCAAAACTTTATGTTGTACAACTTCGTTTCACAATATAGATTTTTTCTGAAAGACTTCAATTCTTTATTTTCAAGGTTACAAAGTTTTGGGATTTGTGTATTTTTCCTATTTGAGGGCCCAGTGAGACAAAGAGTGAAAGACTAAGTGTGGAGAAAATAAGACAGTTTAGGTGTCAATATTTCCATTTCTCCATTTTGGATACTGAGGTTAAAAGAGGAAAATGATTTTTCCATATTCACACACACAACAAGATGTAAAGTTACTTGTAAACATCAAGTTAGTGCTCTTTTTCTGTGTATACAGAGTGTAAATATTTAGTGTAGCTGGGTGTGGTGGTACACGCCTGCAATCCCAGCACTTGGGAGGCTGAGATGGGAGGCTGAGGCAGGAGGATCACCGAGAGTGTGAGGCCAGCCTGGGCTACTTAGTGAGTTCAAGTCCAGCCTGAACTGCATAGAGGACTCTGTCTAACAACAACAACAACAACAACAAATATATATATATATATATGTGTGTGTGTGTGTGTGTGCGTGTGTGCATTTATTTAGCGTAGCACCCAGTCTTGCTCTGCTATTACTTTCCAGTTTCCTTGATACACCAAAACCAGTCATTCCTGAGCAGGAATCCTTTACCAGATGCTCCATTGTCCTCTAGCAAGATATGTTCCTAATTGTTGCAAAACTTTCCAGGGCGGGTGAGATGGCTCAGCGGCGTAAGCGCCTGCCTGGCAAGCGCGAGGGCCCAAGTTCAACTCCCAGAACCCACATACGAAGAAAGGGGCCGGTGATATTGCTCAGCTGCATGGGCGCCTGCTGGCGCGCAAGGTCCTGAGGTCGACCCCCGGTACCCACAAAAAAAAAAAAAAAAAAAAAAAACTTTCCATAACCATTCAAGGTCCACAGAAGGTGGCTGGTTTACCCTAATCTTTGGGATAGCTGCTACCACAGTATAGGCTCCCGGGGGGGCCCTCGGTATTAGAGTCACTATACTAAGCTGCTCCTTTGATTATGTAAATGTTTCCTCCAAAGGGACAGACCTTTAAAGGTACTGCGTAGTAATTTATATATTTTCTTTTGGCAATCACTTTTCACATTTTCCAGGGAGTTCTCCGGCCAGCTATGCACGTAGAAAAAGATTAGGTGATGTTTCTTTAAAGTCCGAGGGTCGGAGGAGTCCCAGCATTTTAGTACGTATTCCAAGGAAGTTTGGGAAGCCAACCTCCATATTCGCCATTCTGAAAAACAAGTGAAGTGTGGTGATTTGTGTATATTACAAATGCTGCTGATGTGCTTCAGAGGGAAACTGCAGCAAGAGGGAGGAAGCTCCTGGCTCTCCTTGATGCCTGTTCTGCCTAAAGCTGCCATCACCCTGTAACAATCTCCGAAAACTGCTTTCTGTTCTACTAACATAACCATCAGTACTGTGATGGCCCCGACTTAAAAAGCAGTCAGTCTTCCCAAGTGGCATTCCTGAAGCGGGGAGAAGAGGAGAAAGGAGTGCAGGGTGTTATTCTCTATTTCCCTACCTTAAGGGCAGAAAGGCAGACAACTGGGACTAAGAACTTTCTCATTTATTTTTCTTTTTGGAAAGTTTGAGGATTAAATCTAGACCACCGGGGTAAGTGAGAGGGAATAGGAAATGTGAGACCCATCCTGGGTCCTATGGAGAGGTTTTGTCTACCCACAAAGTGTCCTGTAGGGTGAAGACTCCCCCCATCCCAGGGGAACACAAGACATGCACCTCCTTCGGTGTGTCCTCCAAACAGACTGGTTCTTTGACCTACAAAAGTGAAGGCCAGCTTCACTCTAGAGTCACCATGGCACTGGAGCCACCATCCAACTGCTCAGGTTGGACCAGATGAGCTAGCAAGACAACCAGCGAGGGACCCAGGAGCCAACGCTGGTCATGGGGAGGGGGAAACTCATCACTCTGGAGAGATGGAAAACCTGGTCACTCGAGAGTCCTGAAATCCAGCAGCCACAGTGTAGGGATCAACGGAGACAATTCACCCAGGACAAGCTGCTGCGGCCAGCTGCATTATTTCTCAGGGGAAGGGCAGGGGAGAGAATGGATAGGAGAATGCTCTCAATCAACAGAAGCTTTCTATGCAAAGCACAGGAACTGTATTTGTAGGGAAGAGACATAAAGTTAACCAGTAAAAAATAGAACACAAATCTCATCTATCTTCTAGACGAAATTACGGTTAAATTGAGGAAAGGGGGTATGGACAAACCCTCTCCAATCTCTCACCTCCTATCAGTCTCAGTCCGCTGGACTTAAAATTCAAAGTGGTCTCAGTGGGACCTCCAATATGAAGAAGTTAATTTTGTATAAACCCAAGTTCTTTGTCTCCCTGAACTGAAGAATAAGTTTGAGGGCAAAAGGAGGAATTTAGGAGAGTGTTTGTTGGAAATAATGATAATTTTTTAAAAAGCTGATACCCACCAAAAGGAGAAAGAAGTCCAACACGCTTTCTTTGTCTTGGCCTTATATAGACAGGCAGAGCATGGGAGATTGTTTCAAAGGAGATGAGTTCAAAAGATTTAAAAAGAAACCGGTTATCTTGCATTTCTGCTGTTTTCTCAAGTCCAGTTGGAGTCCAGGTCTGGAGGTGGAGAGGAGCTGTTAAAGCTATTAACTAATGAAGTGTGTACTGGATAAGAGTCGTCTTCTGGAAGGAAGAGTCCTTCTCTCTCTTGCCATTGTAGATTTTCTCCTTCTTCTTCTTTTTTTTTTATTTCCAAAAATTTTATAAACTACCTAATTAGTAAATTAAAAATAGAAACTGGATTGTACAAACATGGAGAAATCTTCTAGATTGGCCTCTAAATTTTACGTCATAAAATTTTTGACCCGAATCACATTTTTATTATGGAGCAACTGAAAAGTGATTGCACCTTTTGGTTAATATGTCTTTAGTGTTCTTTTTCCAGTATTCTATTTGCATTGATGAGAACAGAAACGTAAACTATGATCTAGGGGTTTCTGTTGGATACTTAGTAATTTGGAATGGAGGAAAAACAACAAAGACATGTTTTCCATTTTTTTCTCTTCTCATCTCAAAACCATATTATCTTTCTTTTTAATCTTACCTTTTAAACTGATTAAACATTTAGAGAAAGTGAATTTTGTTTAACACATGAATATTTTGCTAAAAAAGCATATGGCACTTTTAACTGTCCTTTAATTTTTCTATACTTAAGACTCATTATCTTGATTTATACACAAATAAAGTCTTTGTATCTTATTTTCTTTATCTATCATTATGTCATACTTCTGAATTTTGAATGACTATAAGGGAAAAGAAAGAAATGTCTGTCTTCAGACTGCTTAGAGAGTATTTCCATAGTCAATGATGGTTTAATAGGTAAACTAAACCCTATAAACTTGAACTCCTTTATGGATAATACCATTAAGCAAGAATGTAGTACATGATTGGCCAATGTATGGATCTGTCTAAATAAATTCAATAAAAATATTTAAAGCTGTTTCTTTTTTTATTATTTAGGCTTATGTTGAAAATGGAAGTGAATTTTTCAATCGCTCTTAAAAAAGTAAATAGTAATTAATGAATTTACTGTTATACTCAAAATCGTCTACGCTTAAGGTGAGAATCTTTGCCAATAGAAAGGCGCTGCTCCAAATCGTGAATGGTATTACGAAGAACTGCAATTTCCTTGTTTTTTTCTTCTTGAAGATGTTGAAGCTTCCTTCTGTAGATACTTTGTGGGGAAATAGTAGCATCTGGATAGGGTTTTGATTTAGTCTGAACTCTTGCTAGTTTGGCATCAAACTCCAGCTGTAGTTTGATTATTTCATTTTGCTTTTCCTTTTCTTGAGTTACTAACTTTGCATTTAACTCTGAAATTTCCATCTCCTTTTTTTAATTAGATCTTTGTGCTTTTCTTCATTTAAATCAACTTCTTTCTGCATATCTTGGTAAAGTCTGCTTATTTCTATCTTATGTTCCTCCTCTTTGATTTTCATTTCATGTACTAGTTTGGCAATATTATCCTTATATTCCTGTTCTTGAGATTTTAGCTTTTCCTTTGTCATCTTGGCATTTCTTTTTAGTTGTTCATTTTCACCTTTCAAATTGTGTTGATATTCAATAGTCTGTTGTAGCCCTTTTATCATATCATGAAGAGCAGCACATTCTTTCTTAAATGAGACTTCCTTTGTTTGGATTACTTTTAATAAACAGGTAGTCTTTTCCAACTGAATCTCCAGTATGTTATTCTTTCCACTGGTTTCTCTCATTTTCTTTTCTAACTGTGAGAAATACTTTATAAGTTTGTCAATATTCACTCTGCTAATCTTTTTTGTACATCCTTCGCTGCTTTGATCCATGCTTGAACTACTATTCCTGTTCCTCTAGGTCTCTCCTGCCTCTTTCTCCTTCTTCTTGGGTTACCTTTATGTCTCTAAGCTTAGCTTAGCTTCTTGGTTAACCAGTTGTTTGAATTAGCATTTTAAAAGATGGGCTATTTTCTTTTATTCAGCCCTGTCATTAGGCTTCTCTAACTTTCTACTCAATAACTAAACTAGTTAATACAACCACTATGGAAATCACTGTACAGATTCCTCAAAAAACTACCAGTAGTAATTCTATTTGATCCAGTATTCCCCTTCTGGGTATCTTCTCAAAAGCTTTACAAACATCATTTTACTTTGATACTGTAATGGCAAACTTATATAAATTTCATAGCAGAAATTAAATCAATTAGTAGCCTCTGCCTAAGCTCACGCTGCCTGTCACGTAGTTAGACTCAGCCAGCCTTGACCACCACGCCAGCTACAACTCAGAGACAGTTTGACTCAGCCTTATCTGACTGCATCCAGCTGCATTGCGCGTACTTTCCAGCCTATAAACATACTCTGTTTTGCTTGCCTATTCCAGGAACTTTCCACCTAAGACAGAATAACCCAGTCAAGGATGTGCTTGCCTGATTTCACCCACCCACTCAGACAGCTCCCTCCCTAGCAGAGCCAGCACAGAACAAATCTGCCTGACAACATATGCCTTAGCCTATGTAACCAATCATATAATAACCTGCAATCAGCTTTGTATTTCCAGCTTGCAAAAATGTATTTAAACTATAAACTCTATAGCTCATATAAACTCATATAAACTCTAAGCTGACTCTGGGCTGATGATTTGAGACCTGGTTCCCATCAGCCTGCTAGCATCAAAATAAAGTTGCCTTCCAACTCCTCAGGTGCAAAGAGTCTTCCATTCAGTTTGATATCAGCTTTCTGCAACAATTCATGCATACCCATGTTTACAGCAGCACAACGAATCATAGCTAAATCTTGGAAGTGACCCATATGCCCATCAAAAGATAAATGGATAAAAAGCATGGCGTATGTACACAACAGTGTATCGTGTAATGTCTTATATGAGAAATCTGAAGTACAAATAAACAAGATATCCTTACTTTTAACCACTGTCTACGTCATAAAGTTTACTTTTTGTTGTTTTTTTGTTTGTTTTTGTTTTTGATTTTGAAACAGGGTCCCACTATGTAGTTCAGGCTGGCCTTGAATTCACCAGGTAGCCCCGTTTGGCCTCGAACTCACAGCAATCCTCCTGCCTCAGCCGCCCAAGTGCTGGTATAGCAGAAAATGGTCCCTGCAGCAAGTACACTTCAGTTTCTATTAGTCTCTGTCACCCAGGTAACCGCCAGCTTCTGTTTCTGTTTTAGTTACTGTTATTTCTGTTTCCCAGAAATGGCCGGTCACTACGGTGCACGTTGTAAGAGCCAGTCCCCAGTTGACCAGCCACTTTGCCTCTGTACTTCTGCTTGCAACTCCATAAAAACCTGCTTCCCTGAGCCTTTGGGGCCTGACTTCTTTGGGAATGATCTCAATCAGGTCCACCGGTGTAAATAAAACTGTAGACTGCCTCCAAACCTTCTGGGTGTTGCTCCTTTCCCGGTTTTGGTTCGCTGCAACAATGGGATTGCAGGTGTGCACCACCACACTTGGAAAAGTTTACTTTCTGATGTAGTTCAACATGGGAAAAACACACATCCTCAAACAGTGACTTTCTGCTCCTAATTAATAAATCTCACCTATTTACCAGGAGGTTCGTTTTTCATCTGGGAGAGTGATTTGTTGCTCTTCTGGGTACATCAAATGGATGTACATTAAATAAGGCCATTGAAGCAGAAGGCGACAGAGTATTGATGTCCACTGGGAGGAAATGTACTGTTATTATGTCCCTGGTATATTTATTGCTGGTCAGACACAACTTTTACAAATCGCTTCCCTGTTTTAGGAAAGCTGGCAGCCCAGAGTAAAGTTCCAGCAATACTCGTCCCTGAGAATGAGGGAGGAAAAATGGCCTCACTATTCCCATTGTCAAATCTATGCTTCTGTAGTGTATTCCAGGTTTTCAGATTTTTAGAGATAGTTTCCTCCTCCAAACTACCTATATTACTTCTCTCTTTTTACTGACACTGTTTCTCTTTTCTTTCATATATGGTTTTACTATATTCTTTCCTTTCTTCAAATATTTATTACTTTAGTATCTGTTATAACTCTCCAAATTTGTCGGTGTGTATAATCAATTGAGTTTTTCTTTTTTACCATGTCACACTTCTGCGTTGTATCTTCACATTTCAGGTTGATTATTATTTTATTTTATTTTTTTTATTTTTTGGTGGGTACTGGGGGTCGACCTCAGGACCTCGCACGCCAGCAGGCGCCCGTGCCGCTGAGCGATATCACCGGCCCCTTTTTCGTATGTGGGATCCGGGAGTCGAACTCGGGCCCTCGCGCTTGCCGGGCAGGCACTTATGCCGCTGAGCCATCTCACCAGCCCCTCAGGTTGATTATTATTATTTTTTTTTTTTGGTGGGTACCAGGGGGACGACCTCAGGACCTCACGCGCCAACAGGCACCCGTGCCGCTGAGCGATATCACCGGCCCCTTTTTCGTATGTGGGATCCGGGAGTCGAACTCCGGCCCTCGCGCTTGCCAGGCAGGCGCTTACGCCGCTGAGCCATCTCACCGGCCCTCAGGTTGATTATTAAAACAAATTTAAGTCCATTCAGTTCTGTGGACAAACTTAAATCTCTCGTATTTCATGAATTTTTTATATACTCTTTATTTCCAATACCTTAATCAATATATAATTAATTTCATTACTCACTCTTCTATTTGAGTATTATCATCAGTTTTTTCACAGCATCCTTCTATTTTTACATATAATATCTATTTTTCTCAAATTAATGAATACTCAATTTTATTACAAATGCTACAGTCAGATTCATTTATGCCATTGTTCTATTAATGTTACATATTTTCATCATATGCTAACTCTTTCATCTTTTGTATGCAATTTAAATAGTTTGATTTTCGAATGATATTTTCAAATAGTTTCATGTGGGAACATAAACATACAGATAACTTTAATATTAACTTTGCTCTCAATAACTTTGAAATTCTGTCAAATATTTTATCCAATGATTCAACTGTTTTTCTTCATAAAATTTATAAAAACTATGATAAAAGATAACATGTTTCAAATTATTATAAATTTTAAATTTTAAAATTTACAATAAAGCTATAAAATCAGTAGGAATAAGAAATTGTGTTGGCAGATATCTTACACAGAATTTCAAAGAAAAATCTTTCAGTACCTAACCAGAAATATTTTTTGACTTTTTTTTTTGTTTTAATGTGGGTACCAGGAGTTGAACTCAGGACCTCGCGCTTGCCAGGCAGGCGCTTATGCTGCTGAGCTATATCACCAGCCCAGACATTGTTGATATTTTGTCATGATAATGTTAATCATTTTTATTGCTGTACTATACAACTCTGAATCATTTACATATGTTGAATTTTATCAAAGTATTTTAAGTATCTAATGATGTGAGTGTATAACTTTGACCCTGAATGGATCAACATATAAAGAATTGTATAATATTAAATCCACCTTGCATTTTGGGGTATTCTATTGCTCAACTTCTTGAAATGTTTTACATAATGTGGGGTTTATTTTTACAATTACTTTGCATGATAACTTTTTTTTTTTTGTGGGTACCGGGGGGACGACCTCAGGACCTCGTGCTCCAGCAGGCGCCTGTGCCGCTGAGCAATATCACCGGCCCTTTTTTCGTATGTGGGTTCTGGGAGTCGAACTCGGGCCCTAGCGCTTGCCAGGCAGGCGCTTATGCCTCTGAGCCATCTCACCGGCCCTGTAAGATAACTTTTTACGTGGTTCATGACATAGGATGTCTTGTTATAATTCTTTTCATCTACGCTTATTATGCTTGGCTACCAAGGTCACACTAACCTCAAAATGTCATTAAGTGAATGTTCTTTTCCTCTCCTTAAGAGATTTTGTAGATATTTTTGTGTCTGCAATATTTGGCATATTTCACCACTAAAGCAGCTTTGGGTTTTTAACAGAGCCTTTTTGTCCACTGTTCAATTTCATCATGTGTAGCATTTCACAAGTATGACTTTCTCCAGCTCGAAGTCTTTTATGGTAAGTCTTCTATTTCCTATTACCTTGTTTTGAAATTCTATATCATTGTTTTTATTTTTTCTCTTAAAAAAATAAGAATTTGTCCATATCCTTCCTTCTTCCAATTTATTCGCATAGTCACAATAACATATAGTAAGTAGCAAATATTAGCAGTTTCTCATTGCTATCTCTAATATTTTAATCCTGATGTTAGTTTTCCTTTTTATTGGGTAGTGGCATCCTTTCACAGGTGTTTAAGTGTGCTATTCTTCTGAAGGAACTTACTTTGACATTGTTTTTTCTTTCCACTGGGGTTGCTTGCTATTATTTTGCTTTATCTATAAAGGACTAATGTTACTATTTGCTTTTTTTTTTTTTTTTTGTGGGTACCGGGGGTCGACCTCAGGGCCTGGTGCGCCAGCCGGCGTCCGTGCCGCTGAGCGATATCACCGGCCCCTTTTTTCGTATGTGGGATCCGGGAGTCGAACTCAGGCCCTCGCGCTTGCCAGGCAGGTGTGTAGGCTGCTGAGCCATCTCACCAGCCCCTACCATTTGCTTTTTAAAAACACATTCTATTTCTGTTAGTACATGTTTGCAGTGTACAACAATTATATTCATCATGGGGAGTTGATTCATTTACTTAATACATCTTAATTCTTTTTACATCTGCTTCCCCTCCTATTCCTATTCCTTTTCTAATATAACTGTTCCTTTAAAGGTTCTTATCTAATCTTCAAGTTGATTTCCATAATGGCTATTCCGTAATTTCTTTTCACATAAGAATTTTTCAATATGTGCTCTTATGTTGAACGTATAGATAAATCAGATTTCCCCATGCATTTCTTTTTTATAATTCATAATTTTCATTAAGGTAAACTGTACTGTTACATTAACTCTTGAATTTTCTTGATCCTCACTTAAATGTTGGTTGTATAATCCTGTTTCCTACATGCTTCCTATGTACCTGAAAAGACAATTTCTGTATTTTATAGTGACTCTGTGTGTTATTGATTTAGAAAAGTTGTTCAAGGGTATGAATTGAGTTGATCATCTTTCTTTTAATATTCTGACTTACATTTAACTGCTAGTCATGTTAATGAAAGACTTTCATTAATATTTTGAAATAAAATGGTCAATTGTTTTATGTGTTCTTATAGTTTTATGAGTTCTACATCATATATCCATGTTATGTGTGTTGAACAAACAAGCTTAAAATATACTCTCAAAGAAATATCTTCTTGTATATCCACCAATTCTGTACTCTTGAAGATATGTCTTATCTTATTGAAGATCAAATAACTTTCTCTTGGTTGATTTGTAGTTTCTTGTCCCAGATATTTTTAATTTTGAAACTTCAAATATCCTCATTGGAGATGAATCTTTAAAAGCACATAGAGGGCCGGTGAGATGGCTCAGTGGAGTAAATGCCTGCCTGGCAAGCGCGAGGGCCCGAGTTCGACTCCTGGAACCCACATACGGAAAAAGGGCCAGTGATATCATTCAGTGGCACGGGCACCTGCTGGCGCGCAAGGTCCTGAGGTCGACCCCTGGTACCCATAAAAAAAAAAAAGCACATAGAATAATTTTGAAATTTAATTTGTCTGTATTCATATGGACGTTCCTATTTTCTACCAATCAACACTTGTGTGGTAGATCTCTTTCCAATTCATTACTTTTGACCTATATGTGCATGCGTGTTGGGGACCACATGTTATAAACTGAGGTAGGGGCTGTTCGAGGTTATGCTCGCCTTGCCTGTGGGCCAGCTGGAATGCAGAAACTCCTGCTTTCTCCCAGCTACAGCTGAGGCCTCAGTGGTCCATGAAGCCGTGGTGCTCGCAGGGCAGCATGAGATCTGCTGAGGACATGCAGTGAGGGCAAGTACTCAGGTGTGGGGAAGGATCTTGACTTGTTTCTTTTGTGATGTCAAACTTGTTCCACATTCTACTATCTCCTTGCTGTTCCAGGAAAAAGTGCACAACCCCACAACCCCTCCCTCTGTGCTTCTCACTGGCAAAATAAAAGTGGGCTGAAGAGTGCCAGGATGTCTTTGCCCATCCTGAGGCACTGTACTCCCAACCCCCCTTTACGTATATTGTCTCTGTTTTTTATTTCATCCTTCACCGTACCCCTCATACAGCAAACAGGGGGTCTTGGCCAGGTGCCCGGCATGTGTGCATTTAACATATGAATCTGATAGCACATACCTGAGACATGGCATTTTTTCAGTGTTTCCTTCTCTGCCTTCTTTCTTCTCTGTTTAGACTACTTCACTATTAAAATTTTTCCAGTTTTATTGAGTTCTAATTGGCAAGCAACATTATTTTTAACGCGGACAATGAAGTGACTTGATATACTTTGTGAAATGGCTACCACAATCAGGGGAATGGATTACCCATCATGTCACATAGTTCACGTCATGTAAAAGTGCTGCGAGAACTTCTGTTATAAATTATTTGCATGTTTTAGTATGTAATATATTATTATCTCTAAACACCAAATTTTACATTATATATCTGCAACTTATTAGTCTTATGACTTAGAGTTTGCACCCTTTGGTTGACATCTCATTTTTTCAAACACCCACCTCCCAGCAACCACCATTTTTCTAAACTCAATAATTTTAAGTTTCACATTTCAGTGAGATCACATAATATTTGCCTGTGTTTGCTATATTTCATTTAGTATGGTATCTCCATCTTCAACTACACTCTTTTTTTTTTTTTTTTTTGTGGGTACCGGGGTGTCGACCTCAGGACCTCGCGCGCCAACAGGCACCCGTGCCGCTGAGCGATATCACCGGCCCCTTTTTCGTATGTGGGTTCTGGGAGTCGAACTCGGGCCTTCGCGCTTGCCGGGCAGGCGCTTAAGCCGCTGAGCCATCTCACCGGCCCTTAAGGTGCTCTCTTTTTTTTTTTTTTTTTTTTGTGGGTACCGGGGGGACGACCTCAGGACCTCGCGCGCCAACAGGCGCCCGTGCCACTGAGCGATATCACCGGCCCCTTTTTCGTATGTGGGATCCGGGAGTCGAACTCGGGCCTTCGCGCTTGCAAGGCAGGCGCTTACGCCGCTGAGCCATCTCACCGGCCCTTCAACTACACTCTTGTAGTTGAGAACATTTGTTATTTTTTGCTGAATATTATTCCACTGGAGCAAATATGTAATCTGTTTCACACACTTTTCCATGTGTGGACATTGAGATCATTTCTGTATGTAGCCTTTTATATATAATGATGCAGTGAACACGGGAATGCATATATCTTTGAAATACTGATATTATTAAATTTGGAGATATATATAAAACATTGTTCTACTTTGTTTTTTGAAGAAATTTTATATAGCACTCTATGAGGGCTGATGCATTTATTGCCACCAACGGTGTCCAAGTGCTATATTTTCTCTCTATCCTCCTTTATTTCCCTCCTTCCTTCATTCCTCCCTTCTGCCCTCTTTCCTTCCTCACTTTCTCTATTCCTTCTTTTTTCGTTCATAGCCATAGTAACAAGTGTGAGGTGATACCTCTTTGAGGTTTGATTTGCATTTTCCTCATGATGATCATGCTGGGACCTTTTTGTTTATCTTTGGTCATTTTCATGCTTTTTCTTTTTTAAAAAGAAATATGCAGTGCTTTAGATTGACTTAATGCATTGTTCATGCTGGGAAAATGTGCTGCCACTGACTTACATCCAGCACCGTGTGTTTCTTAAGAAAAATGTCTATTTAAATCCTTTGTCCGCTTAATTTAAACAACTATTTTTTAGTTTTGAGTTGTATGAGAGCATTTTTTTATATATTTTGGGTAAAAACTCACTATAAAATACGTGGTTTCTAAATATTTTCTCTAATTCTATAGGTGCATTTTCATTCTGTTGATTTTTTTTGTTTCCAGGCAATAACTATTAAGTTTGATGCAGTGCACTCGTTTATGTTTCTTTGCCTGTAATTTTATTGTCACAACCAAAAAAAAAAAATTCTCCAGACCATCATCAAAGACACTACACTTGCCCAAAACAGATCCAAATTGATATTAAGAGGATAAGATCAGGACAGAGGCCTTTAATCTTTTTAGTATTATATCATTGAGTCTCAGTGAGAGGTATGGATGCCCCACTTAGCTCCAGCTTCAAACTTGATGTGCCAATCATGGCCCCAGGACAACTAGCATGCTCTTGACTGCCATTTCTTCAGATGTGGTAGTTTCTAAGACATCTCCACAATTTGTTGTTTCATAAGATGATCTGTTGACCAGAGGTCTCTGGCTTTTGGATTTTCTCACTGTCTTCTCTGACCTTCGCAAGTTAGTACCCCAGGTTGTGGATACAAAATGGCTCTGTTCCCTTGATTGTCTTTTCTAGATATCTTCTGAGCACTTTTCACATTTTTGAAACCTCTACTAACTATCCTAAAAAGAGATTCCAAAAAAGGATTTTGTTGCTCTATAATTAAATTTGACTTATAAAATAGTAACTTCATTATTTTTACTGTAATAAACACTGATTATATGTCTGTAATACTTAATAGTCTTTTTATTTTGGTCTTCCTCGTGATTTTAAATAATGAGTTTGTATTTAATAATTATTTTCTTTTATCAAATTTCAAAATCATTGCTTGTTATGCTATTCAGGTTTGAGATGATGTTTTGTTTCATTGTATGTTTTTCACTTTTTTCTGTTTTTCATAGGATGGGGAAAGGTTGATACTATTTATTTAATCATATGCTGTGATAACTTACGGGTGTTTATATTCAGAGAAATCCTGGAGTGTTATTCAGGGCCTCTCATATTTGCCAGAGAGAAATCTGAATGGCATAAGTATTAAAAAGAGGTTTGAAATTATGCTAGATGATAGAATTATGAAAGAGTTTAGAATTCTAAGGACAGATATAGAGACTGTAAAGGGAGGAATACTGAAAAACAATTCTGGATAATATCAGTGGTTGAAGCTGCTAATTCATGAAACTTTACAAGAAATAAATGATCAAAGATTTTGAAGGTGAACTATAAACTGTATGGATATATATTAAAGGTGAATTTACAAAAACGGGTAGAATCAACAATTGTTCATTATCTCAAGTACAACCATCTTGAATAATTCAAACTCATAAACTCTGAATTGCAAAGATTCTAGAAGGAAAAATGAAATTATGGAGGAATAATACTCTGACATTGTAGAAGTTCAATCAACACTATTGGTGATCCTCTCCGTAGGTAACAAGAATATCATTGCTGTAGTAAGAATGAATGTGAGAGTAAAACAGTTATGCAGAAGGGTGGTAATAGAGTTTGATACTTTAAAAATACTCTTATGGGTTTTGCATGTTTAAAAACTATATGAAATTAATTATAAGTCCATTCAAGAATGAAGGACTATATTTTAGAAGATGTGAACAACTGGTTTGATGGAAGAATGAATCTCCAAGAGAATAATAAAATAAAAAACTCCAAAGTCCAATAAATACAGATTTCAATGGCAACACTAATTATGGTCATATAGTTCTCATTTAACTTTATTTGTGAATCTACTAATTTTTTATTTATAATAACCATGCAAAAACGTTCAGATGAAAAAGTTTCTACTGTTTTAGTAATCATGGTTCATAAACTCTCTGTTACCCTGGATTTGTGAACCGTGATGTGAGCAGTAATTATGCTGGGAAATCCTTTGTTTGAGTGTTCGCCTGTGTACTGTGGGACACAGTACGCTCTCTATGTCCATACACTCTCTATGTCCATATCTCTTTTCCAAGTTGTAAGAACCAAAAGTGTCTCAGCACATGGCTAGTTGACTCATGGTAGGATAAGAGCCAAAAAGTTTCCAGTTGGAAAACCCTGTGTTAAATGAGCGTTAAATGATCATCGATGTGGAAGAATTGTTTGTGCACCAAATATTCCAAAAGCAGAAATGTAAACACATGCTTTTCTTTGTATGGTTGAAGCATAATGTTCTTTAGAATGGTGAGAATGTTGAAATATAGATTAATATCAAAGTGCAGTTTGATAATACTGAAGAAAATCGCCTTTCATTACGCAAATTTGTCATTCACGTAGGCCAACCTGTCATCTTGGTTCATATTACTGGAATGTGGTATGTTGGCTTTGAAGTCCACCTTTTTCATAACACAGACTTCTGTACTCTAAGATTCTCAAGAACCCTTGGACTCCATGCACTGGAAGTGCCACATCTAGGCCAGAAACACAAAAGTATTTCATATTTCAGCACCCAATCTTCTAGTGAACCATCAAACACTATCCAAAAGCTTCATGTTTTTAAATAATTTCATGACAAAAACAATTTATTTTTATTGCATACCTGGCTTACTTAGTTAAATTATCTAAAACTATTTAGATAATGTTACCAAGGGACATAATTTTGTTTTTTTCCTCATATTTCAGATTTGTTTTGGTGTCCTGGGGAACTCATTACTCTTCATGTCATGTCATGTCATCTCATGTCATGTGTCATCTGTGCACCTTCCTAGTTCAACCTCATCTGAGGAAGCCTACAGATGAGATTTGCACATACCTGACAGTGGCCAATATTTTGACCATCACATTTACGTTGATACCAACCATCCTGTCATCCTTTGGAGCAAGACATTTTTTGAAGACATTGGTTGTAAAGTGGTTTTGTATATATTCAAAACCTGAGATCTGGGCCGGTGAGATGGCTCAGTGGCATAAGCGCCTGCCTTGCAAGCGCGAGGGCCCGAGTTCGACTCCCGGATCCCACATACGGAAAAGGGGCCGGTGATATCGCTCAGCGGCACGGGCGCCTGTTGGCACGCGAGGTCCTGAGGTCGACCCCCCGGTACCCACAAAAAAAAAAAAAAAAAACCTGAGATCTTCCAATCTGTACTACCTTTCCGTTGAGTGTATTTGAAACCATCATGATTAGTCCTATTAATTTTATATGGTCCTGGCTTAAACCTAAACTCTCTACATTGATTTTTTCCTCTTTCTTTTTCTTCTGGATCGTCAGCACGCAGATCATATCCCAGTCATTCAATACATAAGAGCCATTAGCAATTTTACCCTTATTGGTCATGGCTATTCTCCTTCATACTGTCAAACCAAGAGCTTTGTAGGTGACAAAATATGGTCACACGTGTCATATTGTTTCAAGATCTCTGTGTTCCTCATATTATGGACCACCCTCTACACGGTGAATCTTCTCTATAGACACCACAGGAGAGCCCAGCACGTGCACAGCCATGGCCTCTATCCCCCGCCATCTGCAGAATGCATTGCTACTCACAGAATCCTTTTGTCGGTCAGCTGCCTTGTGTTTTTATTGCTCCAACAGTGTTGTCACATTTTATTCGTTTACATGCCTGAGAAAAATCCCAAGTTTGGTGCAGATGAACAAAATTTTATCAGTATGGTACCCAACTATCTGCCCTATTTTGCTGATGAAAAATAATAACGTTATATCCATATTTACTTCTTCTCTTTCAATGATGACAATTACTCACACTCTATGAACATTTGCTTGATTATCTATAACCACACATGTTAATATTCAACAGTGCAACATCCTCAAAGATTTATATAGTAAAAGAAGATTTTTATCCTCATGTGGATATGTAGCCTTTGAGGTGGTATTGTCGGAATTAAGATATATCCTAATTTTTTTTGTGTGTGTGCCAGGAATCAAACTCAGGTCCTTGTGCTTGCTGGGCAGGTGCTGTGCTGCTGAGCTATATCACCAGCCCCATCCTAAATTTTTAAAAATTCAAATTTTGAGGTTTTTTTTTTTTTTGTGGGTACCAGGGGGTCGACCTCAGGACCTCGCGCGCCAGCAGGCGCCCGTGCCGCTGAGCGATATCACCGGCCCCTTTTTTCGTATGTAGGTTGCGGGAGTCGAACTCGGGCCCTCGCGCTTGCAAGGCAGGCGCTTAAGCCACTGAGCCATCTCACCGGCCCAAATTTTGAGGTTTTAAGATGAAGAAAAGTACATACATATGATGTTAATAATTTTCCCATGACTCCATCTTTAAATTATAATTATTATAAAGAGTAATATTATTTATATACTATAAAAACTACTTTCTTCTGATTATTTTTGTTTCTTTTAATGCAGCTGATAAAAATTTAAAATTCCACTTAGGACTTTTATTATATTTGTATGAAACTGTGCTACTCTAGGGAACTTCATTTATCCATTCAACAAATATGGAACACATTACATATTTCAAAAAGTGTTTTAGATTTTATACATGTGTAAAATGTAAGTGCCCTAAACAAATAAAATATTGTGACTGATGGGTCCACAGAGATTGTTTGTGGTACAGGAAAAATATATGTATGTATGAAAAGAACCAGTTAGGGAAATCCAGGAAGATGGTGGAATGCACATAACCTTGGTGTGAGTCAGTGTGTGAGAAAAATAACCCCACCAAAGGAGAAAGTATATCCCCATGCAGCAAAAATGAGAAAGATTTTTGGGAAAGAACAGCCAAGTGAAAAGAAACCTAAATTGCATGGGAACCAATACAACAATGCAGACAAGCATACAAAAAATTCTTAACTTCAACCCTGACTCCCTAGCTGGAAGGCAATGATCACGAAACTGTAAGTGTAACATAGCAGCCAGCTTAACAAAACCTGGTATTACAAGCTGGCAGCAGTCCTGTCTGCGGGGAAGGCCCTAGTCCAGATAAGCTTTTACTCCAGATGGGAATTTGGTCTTTAGGTGGATCCATCCACAGTACAACATGGCGCCCACCTGCGCAAACCCTTAACGGAATACATATAACCAGAAGCCATCTTGAGAGGGGTCCTATAAGTAGGAACAATTGCCTTCTTGGTATTGGGAGGCTTGCAGCAATCACAATTAGAACTTTTGTTATGTATCTTCCTGCATTGATTATGAAGAAAAAATCACACAAGAAAGTCTTAATTGAGGAGAGTATGAATCAGGATCTCGCTAGGAAGTCACAGCAACAGAGAGCATGGGCTATGACGGAGAGCGGAGTGGAGAGTATAGGTGGCCGTGACCTTGTAACTACAAATGTGCTTAAGAACAGTGTGTACTTCAGAGGGATGAATACAGAGATTTTGATCTGCTTAACAGTTTCTTCAGCACAGAATTTAAGTGCACCCCGCCCCACACACATGCCTAATTGCATTCTGAGGGATTTACACCCATGCTGCTGCTCGCGGTGCTCCTCAGGAGCAGTGCCGAGACTTATCCGGGTTGGGAGTAAGCCAGACTAGAGAAGGTCACAGCACCAAAGTACAGGTGCTGAAATGCACAGGTTGCATTCTAAACACAAATGCCACTGCTGACCTGTTGGGGACCACCAATTATAAATTGAGTCTAGGAGATGTCCAAGGCTGTTCTTGTCCTGCCCTTGAGCCAGACCGGAACATGGGAACTCTGCTCTTTTCTGGTCACAGCTGGAAGCCCTAGAGCTAATGACTGCTGTGGTGCTCACAGGGCAAGATAAGACCTGCAGAAGACACCTGGGGAAGCTCCAGTTTCCTTATTGCCCCCCTGTCTTTGTCCTTGCAAGAATGCCTTGTCATTGCAAGAATATTCTGATCTTCCTAGCCCACTGTAGTCTCCGTTAGTGTTCCCAGAAACACCCACTGCCATTTACTCACTGCCCTTGACTCAGATGTAATGAATAAATACCAAGGTTCTGAGTGGCTTGTGGCCTTCTGTTCCTAGAAAACAACTGGTCGTCCCACATCCCTGCTATGCACCTCTCTACTTTTGTCTCTTGCTCTTTCTTTCCTTTCCCACCATGTGCTATAACGCAGGCAGGAGATTGGAACCCACTGCAGGGATCCCTGATAACTGGCACTGTTGTGGAAAAGCAGGACTGAGCCAGATGGAAGACACTTTGCACAGAGGAACTTGGAAGGCAACCAGCTTTATTTACACCGGTGGGCTGGGGGACACTGAAGCCCAAATCACCAGCCTCATCTTGGGGTTAAACAGTCACTTATATAGGTTGTTAACAGTAAATACAAAAGGCTGACAACAGGGTACTCTATAGTTGGTTCCATATTGTCTTGTCATATGTCGCTAGGCAGGTTTGGTTCAGGCAAGTTAATTGGGGGCTTTCTATCCTATAAGAGGGAGGTCAAGGCTAGGGTGAGCAGGAAGAATCAATCACTTAGACTGAGCCGAGCTGTCTTGGAGTGAGAACTCCCTGAAACCTTGGAACAGGTTAACACAATGAGATGCACTTTGTCTGAGCGACACTTATATGCTGCAGCTGGCATTGGAATGCCAAGGCTAGCTGAGTTCTGCCACTCTCTCCAATTACAGAATTGGTCTGCTCCTGCTTTTTCTTGTCTTTGAATATAGTGGCAGACTTAAAAGTTTTAAAAGTTTTGAAATTCCCTTTACATTTACAAACTCCTTTACAGCACCATGGAAGGGGTCACTAATACTGACCTTTTAGGTCAAGGAACATGGGAGAGGCTGAATATTTGCCCTGCATGGTACAGAATCTGCCAAGTCCAAACCAATACAAAGGGATGGTGTGGCTGCTAGGGCATTTGCCATCTGCCACCCACACAGAAGAGGTGGAGCGAAGATAAACTTGTCTTACATACACCAGACACCACTGAGACTGGAGTTGAAGACAGGACCTTTCACTGAGACTCAATTGCCCTGTCACTAGGTGTTCACAGAAAAGCTCTCTCCAGGAAATACATCCCGGGGCACATAATTATCTCAGCCTGCCCAGCAAGAAAGAGTGCAAAAAAGACAGTAAACTGCCCCAACCATCACAGAGGAAACAAAGATAATTGATCCCCACATTTGATTTAATTTCTCTATTCTTTCTCTGTTCTGCAATTGGCTCTCTTCCTCTTCTGTCTCTCTCTCTCTCATTATCAAAATAACCACAGGTGCTTTATGTCTTCAGCCTTTTTCACTTTTTATTTTGAGATGTTCTGAGCAAATTGCCTTGGACATGAACTTGTTATCCTCCTGCCTCAGTTCCCACAAAGTGCTGGGGTTAGAAGCATGTACCACAATGCCCAGCTATCTTTTCTTCCTCTCTTATACATCACTTTTATTTTTCTCAACCTCTTCCTTTTCTTTTTGTTTTGAAATGCTTTGTTTTGCTAATACTTAACTTTTAAATTTTATGATCTAGTATCTTTGTTCCTTCACCTGATGTTGTTATTGGTGTTGTTGTTATGAGGTTTTTTATATGTACTTTGTGGCATTGCTAGATTAAGATTGTTTATATGTGGGGATTTTTACCTTTGTTGTTATCCTCCTTCTGTAAGTACTGGTGATCAATCCAAGCACCACACCTGTGCTGGGAGGGTACTGTGCTGCTGAGTTACAAACCCAAACCAATAGAGAGAAATTGCATTTTATTTCAGTCAAAGCCTAGTTCTACTTGATCCTCAGCAGATACTTCAACCCCCAAAAATAAGGGTAATAAAAGCCCTCAGCCCATGAAATGGCATCATCAGGCATGGGTAGAGGGGTTTGAATTTTCTAGTGCACAGCCACTGCCATGGCAACAGCAGGGAGAGATACGACTTCATTAAATGCAACACCTACAAAGAACTCCAGGATAGGGTGAACCTATATCCTTTAACTCTGCACTGTGCTGACAAAACCAAAGTAAATGGAGGGGCACACTCCAACATGCCTTGTTGTCTAAAGCATCCATGTTTTAACCACCAGATGGACCCTACTCCCACAAGACTTACAGCGAAAGCAATCACTTATGTTCTCATAAGTAGAATCTGTGTCATTTCCAACTAATTACATAAAAAGATGCAAGAGGGAAAATATACAACAAAATAAATTTAGATTGAAACTCAACACTACATGCAGTCAAATCATCAAGAGAACCTGACCCCTAAGAAGACCCACACATAAAAAGGTAAGAAAACACCATCTTAACATAGAGACTTAAGAAATAAGAAAAATCAAGGCCACACAACTTCTTCTAAAATTAACAGTTTATTATTTGATTAAAGAAATATATAAAGTAAAGTAGATGTGACAGAAAGTAAAAGTAGACTCTTGGAAAATGGGATAGGAGAGCAGGAGAAAGGAAAAGCAAAGGGACAGGGAGGTATGAGACTGGAAATGGTCAAGATAAATTATATGCATTTACCAGTTTTCCAAAATGAACATCACTATTTATATTATAAATGTGCACTAATAAAAAATTAACTAATCATTACTTCCATAATGACTAACACAAATTACATAAAAGTGGAAAAATTTTAGACAAATAATTAAAATTATAAGTATAAAATGATCAATGAATTCAAACATGTTACCAGTAAACAATGGAATAAAATAATGATGAAAATGCATGGTTTTAACAAAGAATTCAGGATTCTGAAAAGAAAAACAGAAATCTTGTAAATGAAAAGCTCAATAAGCCAAATGAAAAATTTAATTAAAGCATAACCAACCAGACTGATTAAGCAAGAAACATACAATTTTGTGAATTGAAGAAAAGCTATATAAATTATTACACTGAGATTTCAATAAAGAAAGAAATCAGATAATACAAAAAGGACAGCCCTCCCATCCCCTCTCCACTGCCGCAGGAACCCGGGTGAATCACCCCAGAGGACAGTGGCCCCTCCCATTGCCTCTCCTCCGCTGACACAGGTGAACCGCCCCAGAATGCCTAAAGAATGGCCCCTCCCATTGCTACTGCCAGGACTGAGGTGAACTGCTTGGGAATGCCAGTGACACACTGACTAAGGCACACAGGATGAACAGGCAAGACTAGTGGCATAAAAAGTCTGAAGAAACAATAACAGTACCAGCCAACAGGTGACTGAGACCTCCGTGGGACTGGCAACCAGCTCTGGAAGAATCCAGGACTTGGTAACCAGCCTTTTTCTCTCAATTTTTTTCTTTTCTCTTTTCTTTTCTTTTTTTCTTCTTCTTCCTTTCTTTCTTTTTATTTCTTCTTTCTTTTTTTCTTTTTTCTTTATTTTTTTTTGTACTTTTATTCCTCTCTTTTCTAAACAGCTGGGGAGAATTTCAGCCACAGAAAACTAATCCCATCCCCAAACCCAGAGACCAAGTTCAGATAATACTCAGTTCAAATACTCCTTCATGTTTTTTTCTACACCCTTCTCTAGTTTCCCAAACCTTGCATGATCATCCTTTATCCTCCAGCCTTGCTTCTACTTCCTTTCCTTATCTTTGTTTTATACACTGTCCTCCCTAAATTTCCCCACCACAGGGTAAAACCACTCTACCAAGAGGAAACACTTTGCATACAAACTCCTAATGTATGATCAATTCAGTTATATAACAATAGACTCTGCTCCTATGGTCAAAATCAATACAAATCAGTACAAAAATCAATAGTTACCAAAGTTTGTCACTTTCTAAATTGTGCTTGATGCTATTGTTATTGCTAATTTTACTGCTTTAGCTAAGATGTCATATCTGTTGTAATCAGCTGTTTCCACTTCTGTAACAATACTGGGAAGCTCTGGGGTAATAATCTCACCACAGCCCTACACCAAAGGACTGGGGACTGAGCCAAACAGATACCAACATCCCACTCTTAATTAATTGGGAGGATAGGCACAAAAAATCTCCTACACACAGCATACATCCCTGAAGAACAGACTTTTCCCAGAGAGGCCTTGATACTAGTGATATAGCTACCTACTACAAAAACTCACAAGGATCATCACAGAAAACAAAATAAAAATTTTTTGAAATAGAAAATGACAAGACAAAGAAGCAAAATGCAATCTCAGGCCTCCAGGCCACCCAGAACAAGTCCAGGAGACATTTATATAGAAGAAATTGGAAGACGCACACCTGAAATTTCTGAAATGATGGCAACCGAAGTAACGAAACAAATCCATGAAGCTATAGAGGAAATCAGATCAGAAATTATCTTTCAGGTAAAAAAGGAAATGTCAACATTTATAAAGGAATTGCTCAGCCAATCTAGAGTAGAGGTAGATAAAAAAATAAATGATGATAGGAAGACGATGGAAAACATGAATGATCAATATAGCAAACAAATAGAATGCATGAAAACGATTCAAACAGATATATAGGAAATTAAAAATTCCATTGAAAGCTGGCAAAACCACTTGAATGAACTGAAGACAGACTTTCAGACCTTGAGGACAGGATCTCAGCTAGCATTCATGAAAGGAAAGATCTCTTGAAAATAACAAAAGATCAGGAAATAATAATTCAACAGCTGTGAGACGACGCAAAGAAAAATAATGTAAGACTAATTGGTGTCAAGGAAAAAGCAGGAGTCAACACAAATGATATAAAAAACTTTCCAGAAGCAATAGCAGAAAATTACCCAAGCATGGGAAAAGAATCTGACATACAGATAAGTTAGGCATAGAGATCTCCAATTAACCATGATGAAAATAAATCTACAACCAAGCATATAATAATCAAGAGTCCAGAAATTCAGCACAAGAACAGAATATTAAAAGCTGTTAGAGAAAAGAAACAGATCACCTATAAAGGAAAGCCCATCAGAATCATGGCACACTTCACAACACAAACCCTGAAGTCAAGAAGAGCTTGGAGTGAAGTATTTCAAGTCCTGAAAGAAAACAACTTAAAACCCAGATTGTTGTACCCTGCAAAACTATCTTTCAAAATTAATGGGGAAATAAGATACTTCCATGACAAAGAACAACTGAAGAAATTCATGACCACCAAACCAACACTACAAAGAGTACTGGAAGATATTCTAGACAGAGATAAAAATGACCACAATTCCAAGAACAACAACAGATAGAAACCACCAAGCAGGGCAGCCAGTTAAACAGAGGGAAAAAGCAGGGAACCAACAGCAGGAAAATAACACGACAAAGATAAGCCAATACATATCAGTTATAACCATCAATGTAAATGGCCTCAAGTCACCAAGCAAAGGAAACAGACTGGCAGAATGGATCAAGAAACAAGATCCAACAATATGCTGTATACAAGGAACACATTTATCTCAAAAAGAAATTCATAGACTGAAAGTCAAAGAATGGAAAACAATCTTCCATGCAACAGGAACCCAGAAAAAAGTAGGGGTAGCTATCCTGTTTGCAGACCATGTGAACTTCAAACCAAGAATGATCAAAAGAGATAAAGAAGGTCACTACATACTTGTTAGGGGAAAACTTCAAGAGGAAGAGATAACAATCATAAATATGTATGCACCAAATATATAAGAGCAACAAACTATATAAGACAAATATTAATAGACATGAAAAATCAAATAAGCAGTAACACAATTGTAACAGGGGACCTTAATACCCCACTGTCACAAAGAGATGAACTAGACAAAAAATCAGCGAGGAAATAACAGAACTGAACCAAACCCGTGAACAAACAGACTTAGTAGATGTTTACAGAGCGTTCCACCCAACAACATCAGAATACACATTCTTCTCAGCTGCATATAGAACATTCTCTAAAATAGACTATATACCAGCCAATAGAACATGCTTAAGTAAATGCAAAGGAATTGAAATTATCTCATGCATATTATCTGACCATAGTGCAATGAAATTGGAAATTAATGACAAAAGAAACCACAAAAACTCCATAAACACATGGAAATTAAATAACACCCTTCTGAACAACCAATGGGTCACCAGTGAAATTAAAGAAGAAATTAAGCAATGTCTACAATCAAATGAAAATGCAAATAAAACTTACCAGAACCCATGGGACACAATGAAAGCAGTCCTAAGAGAGAAATTTATAGCGGTGAATTCTCACATCAGGAAAACAGAACAGGTACAAATAAACAACCTAATGCTGCACCTCAAGCCTCTAGAAAAAGAAGACCAAGTCAAGTCCAAAGCCCATACAAGGGAGGAAATTATAAAGATCAGAGCAGAAATTAACACAATTGAGACTAAGAAAACATGAAGTATTCATGAATTGAAGAGTTGTTTCTTTGAAAGAATAAATAAAATTGATAACCCCCTAGCTAAGCTTATTTAAAAAAGGAAAGAAAAAACTCAAATTCATGCAATGAGGATTGAAAAGGATGAAATCACTACAGATCCTGTGGAAATTCAGATTTTTAATACCTACTTCAAAAATCTTTACTTGCATAGGATGGAAAACACAGAAGAAATGGACAGATTCCTAGAGATGTGTGAATTTCCAAAGCTGAATCAAAAAGATATAAAAATTCTGAATAACCCAATATCAGTTAATGGAATTGAAAACATAATTAAAAACTTACCAGCAAAGAAAAGCCCAGGTCCTGATGGATTCACTGCTGAATTCTACAAGAAAGTTAGTGAAGATTTAATGGCAATACTCCTCAAACTCTTTAATGAAATTGAAAGGGAAGCAATTCTCCCTAACTCATTCCTGGGGGCAAGTATTACTCTGATACCAAAACCAGAGAAACACCCAACCAAAAAAGAGAACTACAGGCCAATCTCCCTAATGAACATAGATGCAAAAATCCTCAATAAAATACTAGCAAACACAATGCAGCGAATCATCAAGAAGATCATACACCATGACCAAGTGGAATGCATCCTGGGAGTGGAGGGATGGTTCAGCATATGCAATCAGTAAACGTAATACACCATATCAACAGAGCCAAAGACAAAAATCACATGATCATCTCAATAGATGCAGAAAAAGCTTTTGATAAAGTCCAGCACACATTCATGATAAAAACCCTACAGAAAATCGAAATAGTCTGTACCTCAATCTGATATAAGCCATCTATGACAAACCAGCAGCCAACATCATACTAAATGAACAAAAACTGAAAGCTTTCTCAATAAAATCAGGAACAAGACAAGGATGTCCACTGTCTCCACTCTTATTCAACATAGTCCTGGAAGCTTTAGCCAGAGCAATTAGGCAAGAGAGAGAAATAAAAGGAATAAGGATAGGAAAGGAAGAAGTTAAATTATCATTATGCATAGATGACATGATACTCTACATAGAAGACCCCAAAAACTCCACCAAAAGACTTCTAAAATTAATAACCAAATTCAGTAGTGTAGCTGGATACAAAGTCAACACTCAAAAATCAATAGCCTTCCTGTACAAAAACAAACTCAGTGACAGAGAAATTAGGGAAACAACACCCTTCACAATAGCATGCAAAAAAATGAAATATATAGGAATCAATCTAACAAAGGAAGTGAATGATCTATACATTTAAAATTACAGTACTCTGAAAAAAGAGACCGAGGAGGATATCAGAAAATGGAAAGATATCCCTTGCTGATGGATAGAAAGAACCAACATCGTGTAAATGGCCACACTCCCCAAACTGTTGTATAGATTTAATGCAATTCTGATCAAAATACTATTAGCATACCTCACAGATCTAGAAAAAACATTCCTAAAATTCATTTGGAAACAGAAGAGGCCTAGAATAGCGCAGGCAGTCATGGGCATCAAAGGCAAGGCAGGAGGCATCACAGTTCCTGACTTGAAATTATACTGCAAAGCGACTGTGATAAAATCAGCATGATACTGGCAAAAAACAGACCTGAGGATCAATGGAACAGATTAGAAGATGCAGAAACAACTCCAAACACACGCAGCCACCCTATCTTTGACAAAGGGTTCAAACATGTTCACTAGAAGAAAGATAATCTCTTTAATAAATGATGCTGGAAAAACTGGCTTTCCACATAGTGAAGACTAAAACTAGACAAATGTCTATCACCGTGCACTAAACTAAAGTCAAAATGGATCAAAGATCTAAATATTAAAACATAAACACTAAATCTACTGGAAGACAAAGTAGGTAGAAATCTTGAAGACATAGGGATAGGTGGAGAGTTCCTGAACAAAACCTAAACTGCATGGGAAGTACTTCAAAGAATCAACAACTGGGATCTCATCCTATTAAAAAGTTTTTGCACATCAAAAGAAATCACCAACAGAATGAAAAGACAACCCGCAGAGTGGTGAAAAAGTTTTAGCCAACTGTCCCTCAGACAAAGGACTTACATCTAGAACATATAAAGAATTGCAAAAATCAGACTCCCCAAATTCAAAGACCCAATCCACAAATGGGCATCTGAGCTGAATACACACTTCTCAGATGAAGAAATACAAATGGCAAATAAATATATGAAAAAATGTTCAACATCATTGGTCATTCGAGAAATGCAAATTAAAACAACACACTGAAATTCCATCTCACCCCGGAAAGAATGGCTATCATCAAGAAATCAACCAATAACAAATGCTGGCAGGGCTGTGGGGAAAAAGGAACCCTTCTCCACTGTTGGTGGGAGTGTAGACTGGTACACCCATTGTGGAAATCAGTGTGGAGACTCCTCAATAATCTAGGATTGGAGGTCCCATTTGACCCAGCTATTCCTCTTCTGGGTATTTTCCCAGAAGAATTAAAAATTTCATACCACAGCGATATATGTGCACCCAAGTTTATAGCAGCACAATTGGTAATAGTAAATCTTGGAAACAACCCAAATACCCATTGACCGAGGAATGGATAAAAAAGATGTGCTATTTTTATGTAATGGAGTACCAGTCAGCTATAAAGAAAGATAAATTTTAGGCTTTTATAGGTAAATGGATGCAACTAGAGCACACTCATAAGTGAAATAAATCAAACTTGCATGTGGAAACATCGCATTGCCTCCCTAGTGTAAGAAGCTGAAAAATTAAATAAGATTCAAAAGCTACAATACACATTGTGAAAAGGAAAGAAACTGCTCAAAAGGAAAGAACAACTGGGATGAGGGAAAGGAGAAAAGAAGGAAGGGAAAAGAAAAAATATATATATAATACAAGACAGCTGAAATAATTTTACTACTAACTTTTTTTAGTTCATTGAAAAGAATGCTTTGTGCTTATATTGTTTGATCAATGTTGCGCGCCTGTGTCTCGTAATCTGAGCAACTACTTTGAAGATAACATATGCAATATATTAACCATTGTTAATTTCCTACTATCTTGTTTTGAAATTCTCTATCATTACTTTTATTGGTATTTTTCTCTCTCTAATAAAAAAAATACAAAAAGAACACACACAATTGCTGAGAAATGATTAAAATAAATTTATGAGTCATTGGGATGTAAGTGGAATTTGAGATTCAGGCTAAACACAGATAAAATCTATTCAGAGAAATAATAGTCAAAAATTTCCTAAATTTTGAGCAAGATATGTACATATAGGTACAGGAGGCATTTAGGACCCCAAACAGACGTGAGTACAAAAGAATCTCCCCATTTCATATTACAATTAAAGTGTCAAGGGGCCGGTGAGATAGCTCAGTGGCAAAGGTGCCTGCCTGGCAAGTGTGAGGTCCTGAGTTCGACTCCCAGAACCCACATAAGGGAAAAAAGGGGCCGATGATATCGCTCAGCAGCACAAGCGCCTGCTAGCAAGCGTGAGGTCCTGAGTTCAACTCCCGGTACCCACATAAAAAAAAAAAAGAAACAATTAAAGTGTCAAGGGTGAAGAACAAAGAAGGAATACTGAAAGCTGCCAAATAAAACCACTAATTTACTTATTAAGACAAAAAAATCTTGATAGCAGGCACAGGTGCTGCCAGGGGCAGGGACAGTACAGAGCACAAGAGGCAGCAACTCATCCCTGCATGACACACCTCTCCAGGTAGACTCACCCCTAAGACTTGCAGGTTCCTGGTAAAGAGAACAAATGAAGGCCCACATACCAGACATCCAAATATTTTAAAAACTATAAATCCAACTAGTGAATAACATATGTTATATCTGCTTATCTTGAAAAATAGATCTTCATAATGACCTGGAAGGTCAGGTTCAAATTTATAATTTTTAGAATTCTCAGATCCACATTAGAAATTGGCATCATCCCAGGAAAGCTGACCCTGGCTCCAGTCACCCTTCTTTTGCTACACTTCCAGAGCCCCGGCTCATACATATCAGTAATCCAGCCTATGTGTCCAAGCCTCCCTGTCACACTTCCAGCCTTGAGTGCACAAGCTGGCAAGGTGAAGTGGACTGTTGGGATGGTGAATCTGGGAGAGAAGTCCACTCAGAGCTGGAAGCAAATATTTGGGGTTGCCTGGGCAGGGAATTCCAGGGAACCTTGTATGGGAGGCATGTCTTCTTGACAAGAGAAAGGCCCCAGTAGAGAGGGTCAGAGCAGTGCCCAGGAACTTCAGAAATCCAGGAGAGGGCTCTAAGAGCAGAGCTTTCTCCAAGCCCAGGCTGGGCCATCCTTGCCTGCCATCATGACCCTGGGGCACAGCTCAATCCTCCCCAGTCTGACCTCCAAACCATTTCCTATCTCATCATCACCATCCCAAATTACCACCCTCCTGAGTAGCAAGTCTACTTTTTACAGGTCTCTCCATGATTTCCTTCCTTTTAAATGCTCCTTGTGTACTTTCCAGCATCCTTCTCAGTGTTTTCCTGTGGAGCTCACATTCCAATGGGCAGCCCACCTTCTATGAGTAAGTCCTTAACTCTTCCACTACGGGGCATTGCACCTGTTGTTCCCATGAACTCTGATATGTCCTCTCAGAGCCTGTCAGAATCCAACTACTGCTTCAAGGCATCATTCAAACCTGTTACCTGTTCACACACTCACCTGGAACTCATCAGTCCCCAAATCACATTTCTTCAGTCAAACACACAGAGCTCACCCCTAATAAACCCTGAATGCCTCCCATACACTCAATGATCTCCCCCAACCAATGATATCCCCCTCACGTGCACCCACAATGAAGTCGCCAGCTCCACCTTACACCTCTCCTCCCAACAATTTTGCCCTCTCAGAGGCCCCACATTCTGTTCCCTGACAGAGGTCTTCCAGCCCTCAGCCCACTCTTCAAATAAGATGCTCCCGTAGGCCCTTTTGCTCCTCTTCCAGCTAATTGATCTTCTTTATCCTAAGCATTTCCCTGGACCTCCATGACAAATGGTGTCCGCTGCTCCAGGGGCCCAAGGGAGATTTTTGCGGGTGAGGACCCCAGGTTAATGAACGCACATGTGCAAGATATCAGCAACAACAGCAAGCAAAATGGAGCAGAGCAGAGCACAAGAGCAAGAGCCAGACCTGCCTGCATCTTAATTGTATAATTCTTACACAGGTTGTTATCTCCTATTTACATTCTTACATGCTGGCCTCACTGGCCCATGCCTGGTTGTCCACTGCTAAGTCATGGTTATATAATTATGTCCCGATGTGCACCTGTGCTGACGCAGGGGTTGTGTCCTCAAAGCTGTCTGGAAGCATCCTTACATGCCCTGAGCTTTGACTCAGTCCGAGCGGTTCCCCACAAATGGTTTCACATGCCAGAGTCCCTTTTATATCCAAGCCCATTCCCCTCCTCCCTCCGCTGGAAAACTTGGTAGGTCCTAGAGGAGGACCTACCTACCTGGAGGAGGAATTGGGTGTCACCATTACCCAAGGAGGGGGCAAGGCCTGAAGGGAATCCCTGTTCAGCTAGGAACTGGTAAGACCTCTGGTTCCCTTGGTGCCCTTCAGATTCAGCCAGCATTTCCTCAAACTTAGCCGCCTCCTTTTTGCTCCCTGCACCCCTAGTTACTGTGCCCTCTACATCTTTAGTCCAGGTCTACTGTACTTGGGTTTTATAGGAATCTCCATTTATCAGACCACCTGGCATAGCAGTGCTTCTGGCTGCCCCAACGTGCGTGCGTAGTGTATTTCTGTCAGGGCCTGGTGGTTTTTTATGATGTTGCCTGATTTAAAATGTAGCAGCAGATGCAGTGCAGCAGCAAAGCTACATTCCACGCTTTGTCACCAACTCTGCTCAAAGGTCAGGCCACAGCTTCAATCTCTCTAAAAGAAGTGTGTGCATGTGTGTGGGGGACTGACAGAGAATAACAAGCAGTTATTTATGCATATACTAGACAAGAGAAGCACTGTCTTCAATCCTCAAAATGACCTTGGTGAGTTATTCTCATCTTCCACATGCAGAAACTCAGACTCAGAGAGAAACAGCCTCTTCAAGTGGATGATAGCAGTGTAACGAGGGCCAACTGTGACTCCATCGGAAACCTTCTGCTAACATGAGAGCCACTGACAATGTCGGAGCAGAAGTTAGGGGCAGAGGGACGATCTTCCTTTCTGCCTTATGTCCTTATGGGAATCACTGGACATCTCTGATTTCGTTTCCCTGGCTAGAAAACAGGCAAGATGTCCACTTCTCGGGATGTTTGAGGTGATCATATAGGTAAACCACACAGCACGATGTACGTCAGGGTTAATTAAATGTCAGCATGGGGCAGGCATGGAACTTTGATGGGTGAAGGCAAGATGGGGAGCTGTGAGTTGTGTACCATCTACACAGAGAAGAGCTCCAGCTGCACATCTGCAAATTATTGCCAAAGGAACACAGGCCCAGTGGTGCCAGACAGTCTGAGATGACTTCCCTGAGCAGAGTGGACTGAAAACTGTTTTGCAGAACCTCAGGGTTCTTCCCAGGTGCTGTCATAGGACGAGGCAAGACAACTGGGCTTTGTGTACTCAAGTCCTGATTTAACTTCGTAATTTTATGATTACAAGAATTTTATGATGACAAGCAGTGCTTCACATTCTAGTGTTACTGCAGTCAATCCTACACAAATTACTGAGATGGCTACCATAACCGTCCGCATCTTATACATAAGGGGACCAAAGCACAGAGGAGGTTATTCACTTGCCTAAGGTCACACAGCAAGCAAGTAGCAGGACTAGAACTAGAATCAGGGTCATCCACATTTAACTACCTTCCTAGGTTGTTCCCAACCCACTTCTTTAGCAGATTTAACTAATGCCTATCTTCTCTCGTTGGGTTCATGTTTCTCAAAGTGCCATTTTTCATTCTACCACTAAGCATCTCTTGAATCCACGTGGCTCTCTTTGTCTCTACTAGCCTTGCCTCCCTGCTTTACGGCACTTTCATTGCGACATCTTTTGAAGAGATACCTGCAACAGCATCCTGACTGGCCTCTCTCTTTCCATCCTTACTCCTTACCGTTTATTCCCACAGTAGCCAGAGGGATGTTCTTAAAATATGTTATTCTTGCATAAAATCTAACAACTTCGCAAAAA
This sequence comes from Erethizon dorsatum, assembly GCA_028451465.1. Classification (NCBI taxonomy): domain Eukaryota; kingdom Metazoa; phylum Chordata; class Mammalia; order Rodentia; family Erethizontidae; genus Erethizon; species Erethizon dorsatum. Next base: position 108,673,560 of record CM051834.1, on the reverse strand, counting down.
CATTTCAAATAAAGATCAAACTCTGAACCTTGGCATGTGAGGTCATGCAGGCTTTATCTTGTTTAATTCTCACCCTCATCTCCAATCCAACCAGGTTCCCCCCCAACCCCATCACTCCCATAGGGTACAAGAGCCCTCTATTCCTATAGCACCCGGACTCTGCCACAAAGATCCCAATTCCATTTATAGTTGCATCTGCCCTGCTCACCGTGGTATTCTCAACATGTGGCTGTGCCTGTACATGGTAGGAGCTCTGCGCAGGACTGCGGAATGAGTTTAGCACTCCGATTTTCCCTACTGCATTTCCACTTTATCCAAAGTATTCCAGTTACCTATTCACATACTGATTTCTCAGTGAGCTCCCCAATCCCCTTATTACAAACGGGTTCATCAAAACATACCCACTCCTTTTAAAACACTCCAACTCCCCTAACATCAGCGCAGCGATTATTTAACCCACTTCCTCCGTAACAAGCCGCATTCCTCCATGAACATCCCCATTCCACAGTTATTACCCTTAATTCCTCCCCATAGCTCTAATCCCCATTCTCGGTCTCTTACAGGCTCAGGGTTACCAAGGCAACATCAATCCTTGCCCCCCCGTTGCCCTGGAAACCAGAAGAGCCCTCCCCCCCCTCGGGGGTCAGACTCCCTAGACAGGGGGAGCCAGGAAGATCTACAGAGCTTAGAGAGTAAACAGTGCCCCTCGCTCCTTTCTCCCCACCAAGCCAGCGCCCCTGCAGCTCGCACATGCTCAGACCGAGCAGCGGTAAACAATAGATTCTACTATGCAAGCGCGAGAGAGGGGGCAGCGGTTGGGAGTTGCACTTCCCTGGCTGCTACAGCGGGATTTACAGGTAGGCAAAGTGGCTGAACCTAAAATTCTCAGAGCAGACTCCATTGTCACCACAGCAACAATGATCTGGGAGCCCTCCTAGCCACTCTTCCATTTTTATTCTTTCATCTTTCCGGAACGGGGACCTAGAGGCAGATACCCAAAAGCAGGAAATAAACTTGGTATCTTTGCTTTCATTTCTTGTCTCCTTTATTTCTTTGAAACTGAGATCCCTGCTCAGCTCTGCACATGTTAATCACATAAGGAGTATCTATTACAAATTTTATTAACTCTAAATTTACCTAGACGACCCCGTCCTCTTCAAGACTGAGGACACCAAGTTAAAAGTAACTAAATTCAGGATCTGCAGGGACATCCGGTTGCCAGCCTTTACAGCATCCAGTTCCAGAGCTGCTGGGGAGAGGCCTAGAAGTCGTCTTACGCCTGCGGTCGTCTTGGACCTCGTCCTGAACCTGAAGTCATATCGATTCCAGGAAAAGCAGCGCTTCACGGACCAGGCCGTGATGAGGTCACTGCCCAACACAGGAGCTGTCACCCTGTGTCAGAACTGAGGCTGCAGCTCCCACCGCTCAGCAAGAACAATCATCTCCTGGGAACCAAACTGCCTCCTCCGCCCTGGAGAGTGCACTGGAGCTACTAAATCAGGACTGCGGGGGCCAGAATCCAGTCCAGCACAGAACCCCATAAAGCTGGTCCTTTTTTTTTGTTGGCAGGCCAGTCTGATCCTCTTCCTCAGAGCTGTGTCCCCTTCAGTTCCTCAAACTGATGCCTCTTATGGGGGCACCTTGATGTTCTTCAGAGCTGTGCCTCACCTTCACTTTCCCTTACTTTCCGATTAAAGCTGTTTTCCTTTAAATTCGTGCTGATTGCCTCAGTTTTAATTTCCATTATTACTCAAGAAAGGACCCGGACTAGTGGTAATGTTCCTACTTCTGAGCTTATTTATGCCACTACTGGGGGTACTGTGGAGAACAAAATAGAGCTTTTATTTTTGTGGTGGTGGAGACACTGGTAATAATGTGAACACAAGTCAACTGGAGAAACCAGAATGTAAATAGACAATTGGGACACCTTAGAGAAAGCAGAAATGCAGGAAATGTTTCAACATTGATACACACACTAATTCATTTATTGCCAAAAAGCCCTAGGAGATAGGTACTATTATTCCCAAACTGTAACATAGAGAGGTTAAGCAACTGAAGGCCACATGGGTGGAGATAGGATTTGAACCCAGGCAGTCTGGCTTTATACTTGATAAGCTTAATCACAATGCTGTACTGGTAAAGAGCCAGGTGGTACTATTCCAGGTAGCTGTAAGTGTTGTGAAAAATTAAGTGGAGAGGGGATGAAATGACTCTTTAGAAAGACTGCCCAGGGACGGCCTCTACGAGGAGGCAATGTTGCAGCAGAGGGGACTGAAAGGACTGATTTCACTTGTGAGCTGGGCATGCAGGTAGAGATTTAAGGATTATTAACCTTGGTTTTTTTTTTTTTTTTTTTGCCTACCCCAAGAGTAAACTACTTTTATACATGTCATTCCCTTTGTCAAAAATGCACTTCATCCTCTTTTTCCTGTCAAAAATGTCCTACAAGGTCTAGTTCTGAGAATAAGCATCTGCCCTTGTCTGTTTTATTGATCATAAAACCTCTTCCTAATTTGGATTGCTTACATACCCGCTCCCAAGGAATGTTGATGATGCTGCTCTATGGACCACACTTTGAAAAGCAAAGGTCTCATCACTCCCCCACCCCCATCGGGTCACCGAAGACACATAGGCAATAAATGCTTACTCTTACACTCTTCCAAAATGTCATTGCTGTTGACACAGCGGTAATGTAGTAGTAAGTAACTGATACCCTTACTAAGTCCCATCAGTTTCTTGAGATTTACTACATGGATACTTATAGAAAGGTCTTTTTTGACCAAGATATGAGCATGTGATACCAGGGCTTCTAAAGTACCTATCTTTCTCAGCCAAAACAGAGGGCTTTCTTTGGAAGGAATCCATCACATAAAGACCAGGAGAAATGAGAGGTGGGATTTGCCATTGTTGGATCCCTTGCATTCATCTACAGTCGAAGCCTTTGATTTCTCACAACGTGAGCCACTGAATTGTCTGTTAAAGTCTTGCACTGCTATTCGGAGTAATTGTAAGCACCGCAGGATCCATCAACTGTATCAAGGACCTTGTTAGAATTTCAAGCCCTGCCCCGGAGTATTGAATCCAATTCTGTACCCCACCATTAAAGTGCCTTCAGTGTTCACACTAAAGCTTGAGAAGTCCTGAGCCACCTTGCACTGGACTTTGTAAACTACAATAAAGTCCCCTTCATCCACTGTGACAACAGAAACCCCAAACCAAATTTCACTAAATTATTAGGGCCCTTTATTTCAGAGCCCCTCGGTAGAGCAGATTTCAGTCTCCTCAGCGCCAAGCGACAATCCAGATTTTCTTCATGTGTCAGTTCAGTCCTTCTCAGTATAGGCTTTTCTTTCACTCTGGCCCAAAGTGGCTCGGAGCAGGTGTGGACGTGTCTCATTCTGGGACTTCTTATGAGTGGGGGGATCTTTTTCAGAAGCCTCTCACCTGAACTTGAGCAGATTCATTGGCCAGGCCTGGGTTATACGCCCATTCTCAACCAATCGTCAGCGGGATAATCAGCAAGACCAGTCACGTGAGGGAGAATGGACGGATGTCCCGAAGCAGCCACCTCTGCTCTGGCGCGGGTGAGGACAGTAACGGCTGAGCTGCGGTGGCGATGATTCACTGTGTCTCCTCCGTTCACCTGGCCCTACAAGGACTTGTTGACAGAGAGAATAAAAGGATACCGGACCATCTCAATTTTCTTCTGGATCCCAGAAGAAAGCCTCCCACCCCCCCACAGAAGCCATGAACTCAGCATGGAAACCAAAATAACACTGTTTTATTCCAAACTTGAAGTGCAACAATCCAGACAGTGCCCTCCCCAGGGGAGTCTCCAGCTCATCCCTCCAGACTCCTGGTGCCACCTCTCATTCCGCAATGAAAAACCAAAAGGTTCAGGGAGGCCCAGTATCAAGGTCTTGGAGAAATACCCCAACCATTCGCTTCTCGCTGCTTCTCTCTCCATATCCCTTGTCATTCTTTTGTCTTGTCTCTTTTTAAATTTTTCTCTCCTCCCCTTCTTGTCTGCCCTCCCTTCCCACCTTGCCATGTTTTCTCATTTCTTCTCCATTTCCGCCTCTTCTCTTGTCCTCTCTCCTCCATCTCTCCCCTTCTACCTTTGTTCCCCTCACCTCTCCTTCATGTCTTTTTGTTCTACCCTTTCCCCCTTGCTTTTCCACCTTTGGCCCTCCAATCCCTATGACGACCAGTCTACTCCTGTCAGTCTCCCCACATCCTGGTGTCCTCCCCTGTTCCTTCCCCTTCCCCCAGTTCTGCCCCTTTCTTGTCTTCTGCCTTGGCCTGACCCTGTCTACACCTCTCCTCACACATTCCTCTCCTGAGGATAGCCCAACCTGGCCACCAGCATTTTCTACAGCTGTGGCTCCAGGACCTCAGAAAACATTGTCAGGTTTCCCTTAAGCCAGAGAGGCAATTTGCCAAGATAAGGTCTCTGAATGACCCAGGAGGTGGCCAGAGGGACAGGCATGGCCTCATTGGCTCAGCCCTGTTATCTTTGGGATAAAAGAATGCCTGTCCTCCACATGGAGGGTGGCAGGCAGGAGCCTGAAGGGTCAGGGCTCTTGGGCTGCCCCCCAGCAATCCCTCAGCAGGTCCATGTGAAATAAGGCGGCCCCGGTGAGGAGACGTGCTGCAAAGAGGTGCCGGCAAGGCAAACGATGGGCAGCGTGGATTGAGCAGCTGCAATACGTGAGGGCCCCGTCCAAGAAAAATTCTGAGGAGCCATCTTTAAGAGCAAAGCAAGTTCCAGTCCAGTGAAAACCCTGGGTGCCATGCTGCCTGGCAAAGGCCAGCTCCTCAGCCACCAGGTCTGCCAGCTCCGGCCCACAGGCTGCTCGGAATTTGGCCAGTGGTTCCCAGTCTATCTCTTCCTCTCTGGAGGGGCAGCAAAGCCTCTTTGGTTGCCTTGGGCTTTCTCCTTCACCTCCATCCTGCAGGATCTCCCCTGTAGCCAGGGACCCACTCATCACTGCCCATTCTGGATTGCCTTCCAACATGGTCCCCCTGGGGGTGGCACACTGGACTCTGTTCCCCAGGCCTGGACACCTTCTTCCTGTGTCCCCCCACTCCATCCCATGTCCTGCTCTGCTCTTGGAGCCCACAGGCCGGGCTCCCCCTCCATCTCCATTTGTCATGCCTGTGACCCTGGCATCTTCCAGCTGGACTACAACTAGGTCCTCCAGGCCCCGTCTCCTTTTGACCCCTAACCGCCCTCCTCTTGCCTCTGCAATCTCCAGCCCTCTCTGCCCCTCATCTGCCCGCTGAGCCCCCCTTTGGTCTCCATTCTCAGGAACCAACTCCAAAGCCTTCTCCAAATGGATCTCTCGCCAGTTTCTGACAGCTACGCCTCTCCCCTTCTCTCTTTCCAGCTCGGGTCTCTTCCATTCTCGGGGTTTCAGTACACTTGCCCTTTCATCCTGCAGCTGGAACCCCCTCCACAGACTTGCTTCCCAAGACCCGGCTCTCTCTGATTTGAACTGGGTTCCCCTCGGGTCTGTGATCTCCAGTACCCTAAAGCTTCCATCCTCAAAGTGGGGTCCCCTCCAGTGTCTGGCCTCTGGCCCCCTCAAGTGCTCCCTCTCCCACCGAGCCCCTCTCCAAATACCCCCTTCCAGCGCCCTCCCCTTCTGGCTCTCTGAATGGACCCCCGGCCAGTCTCTCCTCGGCAAACCCCTCCCCTTCTCCCTTTCTGGCTGGACCCCTCCCTTGTCACTGGTCTCCATGCCCCTTACCCCCTCCACCTGGGCCCCACCCCTAAGCGGGCTCTCCAGCCACACCCCTCGGCCATCAGCGCCCTCAGAGGCCGCCTCCCCAGCTGCGTCGGCCCACTGCATGGCCACCAGGTCACGAAGGCACTGCGCCACGCTGTGTGAAGGGCTGAGGCGGCTCAGCAGTCGCCGGCGGTGGCCACGCACCAGGGCGCAGGCGTCCAGGTCTCGGGACGCCTCATAGGCACGGAAACGCACCCACATGTCGTGGCGGGGCGCCCAGTTGTGGTCAAAGTATTTGACGAAGGCGTCTGGGCCCTGGGCACGCAGCTCCGCCAGCGCCTCGGTGTAGGCCGTATAGGACGAAGCGCCGGCCAGGCGGCATAGGAGCGGCCACAGGCCCGGGTCTTCGCGGCTGGCACCGCCCAGCTCCTGTGCCTTGCTGAAGAGTGTCTCCAGGCCCTGTGCGCGGCAGATCTGCACGCGCGCACAAGGCAGCAACTGGCGCACGGCCCTCAGCTGCGCCGCCACTTCGGGCCCAGCTGTGAGGCATCGCACGCGGCCTTTGACGTCGGGCGCACTCTGCAGCAGCGAGACCAGCACGAAGCGCAGGAGGCTTGGAGTCCCTGGGCGCGCCACGCAACAGGCGGCCTGGCGCGCGCGGCCCGCGCCATCCACGCACAGCACCGCCAGCAGGTCCAGCGCGCCCTGTAACGCCGGCAGCCGGTCGACCAGGAGTATGCGCGGGAAGCGCCGCAGCAGCGCCCTGGTGCGAGATGTCAGGAAGAAGACAGTCTCTACCATCGCCTGGTCCTCCACGAACACCAGCTTCACCTGCAGGCGCGGGCAGGAAAGGAAAGAAAGTTTAGGGGATACCGAGACCTTGCCCAGCTTGGCTTCTAGCTCTGGGGAAACGGGAATCCAGCCACTTCTGTGTACATCCGCATTTCTTCTTCTTACTAGCAGGAGGTAAGGCGGGGGAATGGTTGAAAAACTCGGTCTGGAGCCCCACTGCCTGGCTTTGAGATAAGGCACCATGACCTACTACCAGGGTGATACTGCACACAGAACACTTCTAGCTTCTCTGAGCCTCAGTTTTTCCTGCTGGGAAATGGGTATTCATTCCTTCATGTGCTGAAGGCGTCTAGGGCAGTGGTTCTCAAAGCATGGACCCTGGAGCAGCAGCATCAGCCACGGGGCCCACGACAGACAAACATTCTTGGGTCCATCCCAGATCTGCTGAGGTTGAAACTCGGAGCGGGACCCAGCAATCTGTGTTTTGATAAGACCTCCCCTCCCCCAGGGTTCCCATGGCCTAAAGGACCACTGGTCTAGTGGTAAAGAGCAGACTGTAGAGGCCAAGTGTCCAGATTTGAGTCACATCTCCCCTTCCTGCTTGATTTTACTCTTCAGCATTTGTTTCCTCCATAACCCCTATGTTCTCCAATTTCTCCTAGAAACGGAATATTCATTTCTTCTAGCACTGAGAGACAGGGCAGCTGTTAAAAACAAAATTTCTGAGGCCAGACTGCCTGGCCTGACTGGGGGTCATCTGTAAAGTGATGACAGTAAGAGTCCCTCTGTGACTGGAAGGATGAGATGCATCATGCCATATGGAACACTACTCAGCAAGCCGGAAGTGCTCTCCAAGACTTCATTGCTGCTATCATGATCATCTCTGCTCAAAAACCACCTGTTCAAAAGATCTTTTGTGTTAGCCCAACTAGGCAAACACCCCATCTCTTAGTAGCCCCCGCTGGACACAGCACTTACTACTGTCCGGCACATCATATCTTTACTTGTCAATTTGCCCACTGCCTGTTGGTCTTCTCTAAGATACAAGCCCCCTAGGGCTGGGACGTTCTCTGATGCTTTGTATAGTACCTAGCCGAGAACATGGTTGAGTAGCTCAAAACATCCCAAGTGACTGAGTGAACGCATGAGAGAGTACACGGTAATAGCCACTGGCCACATTATGGGAGTGGAGATTCAGGGGACAGACTCTGCCTTTAAATTTCAGATCTGCCTTTTATTGTGAAGCCTCGGGCAGGTGACATCCTCTCCATGAGTCTGAGTTTCCTTGTCTGGCAAAATGGGCATGTTGATGTAACAGGGTCCTGGTGTGGCTAATATGAGATCATTCATGTCTAACGCTTCCGACAAGGCCAGACACGTATCATATCCCAGTTATTACTGCAGACATGCTTGAGCTCCCAGCAGTATCAGTATAGGGATTCTGCCCCCATCCTGGAATGTTCTCAGTTTTCTCTTGGCTATGGTCACCTGAAAACTCCTCGTTGTCGTCCTTCCTCATGGACATCTCCTTTGAAGTCTCCTTTGCTTTCCCTTCTCCTCTGCCCCACCTCTGAATGTTGCTGGGCTCTCACCTCTCCTCTTCCCTGTCCTATGCACTCCCAAAGTGACCACATGGCCCTTATCAGTGTAGGTTGTAAAAGGTCTTAACATCTCCCTGAGCGAAGCAGCCACCCAATCTTGCCTACAAGCTGTGCTCTGTGGCTCTTGGGTGTTCTCTTCTTGTCTGACCCCTTGCAAGACCAAGAAAGCTGCTCTAGCTCAGGAAGTGCCAGGTACTCAGCTTCCCAAAGCAACCCTGCTATGGCATGAATGTCAGTAGTGTCCCCCACAGTGCTCTGTGTTGAAGGCTGGGACCCAGGTGGCACTAACAACAGATGCCTAGTGGAGGGTCCTTAGATCGCTGGGCTATGACCTTGAGGGACTGTGGGATATGCCTGTCCCCAAGGTCTCTCTCTGCTTCCTGCCTCATGAGGTGATTTTGCCTCACCATGTGCTCCTGCCAGGATGTGTTGCCCTTTCCACAGGCCCAAAGCAATGGAGCTGCTTGAATCTGGGCTGGAACCTCTGGAACTGGGGGCTGAATTTCCTTTTTCCCCTTATAAGTTAATGGCTTCCGGTATTTTGGTATAGTAATGTGAAGCTGATATGCCCTCCTTTTGAAGATTGCTATGAAGAACACACTATCTGCTTATTGCTTATCCTGTTTTGTTCTGGTTTTTTTTTAGTACCGGAAATCGAACTCAGGACCTCATGCTTGCCAGGCAGGCGCTATGCTGCTGAGCTATATTCCTGGGCCCTGCTTAGCCTATATTATTACTATATGAAGAATACAGAACTCTTCAATAGATTTCATAGGTGAAATAGCCAATGGGAAATTGTGCGAAGGAAACATACTGAACACACCTCTTTAATTTCACTTTCTCCTGAGCCTCAAGCACATCTGGAGAAAATGGTTTCGTTGTGCTCTCTAAAGAGAGGGGAAATAGGAAAGATGACAGGTACAAAACTTTGGAAAGCAGATGAACAAGCTGACCCTTACCTCACCCCATGCCACAAGAAATCATGGGCACTAAAGTAGCGATTGGGGAGAACTAAGAATCAAGAGCAGAGTACTTGCAAGGGCCTGGAACACCAGGCAGTGAGAAGCAGTTGAGGCTACTACTGAGGAAGCAGCTTGACCTCCAGATCCTATGGTTCCCTTCCTCGCTTTTCCTGGCAGTTCCTCCCCGTGACTGGAGTTCATTCTGCAGGATGAGGTACTGCCCTTGGGGACATAAGGCCCATCCAAGGGTGAGGGAGGAGGGACCCTAAACCCCAAATGGGAACTGAGTGCACCTTGCTAATACCAGCTCGCAGCCCTCTTTCCACCTTCATTCCCCAGCCAGGAGGAGTTTTCTCAGGCGGATCTGACTGGTCCCAGAGGAAGACTGAAAGATGCTGACATCTGGCACCCCTGGACATATAAAGCAAGATGCAAAACGGTGTGTAAAAGACACTACCCTCCTGAGTGGGGGTGGCTGTGAGGTAGAGGAAATAAAGTTAAAAATAGAGAAATGCAAATTAACCTGGATATATATAGCACTGTGCTGCCCAATGCATGCACCACTATCCCTATGGGGCTATTTAAATTTCAATTACTTAAAGTTTAAGAATCCAGTTCCTCAGTCAGACTAGCTACATTTCAAGTGATCAGTGAAGCCCATGGCTACGGTATTGGACAGCACATGTGACATTTCTACCACTGAGAAAAGTTCCACTGGGCAGTGCCAGGCCATAAAACCGGAAGATAATTTAAGATGTATAAGCAACTGATGACATGGGTAACCTCTGAGGAAGAGCCCTGGGGCACAGGAGGTAGCAAGGGGATTTTTCACCACATACTCTTTTGATTTTAGGACACTGTGAATATGTTACGTATTCAGAAATTAAACATCTAAATATTTTTATAAAGGAATAACCTGCTGGGTTTGATGGTGTACACCTGTAATCCCAGCACTTGGGAGGCTGAGGCAGGAGGATCGCCATGAGTTTGAGGCCGTCCTGGGCTCCATAATGAGTTCAAGACCAGCCTGAACTACATAGTGAGACCCTGTCTCAAAAAAACCAAAACAGAAAGAAGGAAAGAAGGAAAAAAGGAAAGAAAGAAGGAAAAGAAAAGAAAGGAAAGGGAAGGAATAACCTTTCATTGGCCTCTTATTTTTTAGGATCTCCTTTTCATTTCTTTTAAGAGTATGAAGGTGGCCAAAATGCAAAGCCAGGAGGCAACCTTGGTTTAGGCTAGATGGCATGAGAGTGTCCACCACAGAGGTTAAAGGGCTAATCCCTTTCCTTGATGGCTTTATGAATGAATTGCCTTGCTCAGGAGCAGCCTTACAATGGATGTTTCTGGGAAAGAACAACTGAAGTTTATTTATTCAGTGGATAACAGTAACTCAGAGATGACTGATGGAATAAAGAGAACAGGTGTACGGATCCCATTTTCATACAACAGCAACCTGATGTGGGTGGGGGCCTAACCCTTCCGAAGGCTGGAATTGCACAGCACAGCAGTGAACACTATGGGCCTGGATCCAGACTGGGTTCAACGTCTAGCTTTGCCACTGAGTAACTGTGTGACCTTGGGCCAGTTACTTGACCTCTCTGTGCTTCATTTTCTCTTTTTCATAACATGGGGATGAGAATGAAGGGCTCCTTCTTCCTAGGGGTCTGATGAGATGTAAATGAACTGCAATATGTAAAGCACTTAAGAGTAATGCCTGACACATAGTAAGTGCTCAATCGAATTGATAAAATTGTCAATATTATATGCGCACAGAGGGCTGCACTTTGACCAATGGCTTAGATCAGGGCTGGTTATGAGTATGAGACACAGCGTACCTGGGTCCCAAAAGCAGGGTCACATCTCAGCTTTACCTTGACTTGGGACCGTTTCCATGCATGAGAGACAAACACACAGCCAGGTGGATAACCCGGTTCCCCCCCCCCCTTTTTTTTTTTTGATTCTCAAGTCTAACCCAGCCTTGAAGTTGGATAAAAGCAGCAGAGTCTTCAACACACCAAGCTTGCGCCAGCGTCTGGCTGTGTCCTCTGCCTGCAACTCTCTTCCCCCTGATAACAGGATGGGAGTCCCTTCTCTCCAGCGCCTCTGCTTCATCACCATTTCCTGAGGGAGGCCTTCCTGGGCAAGGTGTGCTCGTGACAGACCACTCATCTAACATCCACGTGGCCCTGGGTTTGATCCCCCTCACCATTTAAAAAAAAGAAATAAAGAAAAAATTAACTAACAACTATCCTACCCTCACCTTATTCTGCTCTGTAATTATCTTCCCTCTGTCACGCTCTATATCGTAACACCTTCTCTTCTAATTCTTGATCTGGGTGGTAAGTTCAGAGCTGTTTATACCCCATTACCATTTGTAAACTATGTCCTTATCACTTGTGCATTTTCTATTTGTGTATTTCAATTTAAAAAGAAAATCAGGGCCGGTGAGATGGCTCAGCGGTTTAAGCGCCTGCCTTGCAAGCGCGAGGGCCCGAGTTCGACTCCCGGATCCCACATACGAAAAAGGGGCCGGTGATATCGCTCAGCGGCACGGGCGCCTGCTGGCGCGCGAGGTCCTGAGGTCGTCCCCCCGGTACCCACAAAAAAAAAAAAATAAAAAAAAAAATAAAAAAAAATAAAAAGAAAATCAGATTGTTCCTTCCATCACTTCAGCTCCTTTCCGGCATCCAGCACTTCCACCACCCTGACGCTTCTGCAGGTGTCTGTCCACCACTGGTTTCTCCCACTAGAACTGCAAGGTGGTTCCAGCAGTTAACGCTCACAGTAGCCAATAGCCAGACATGGCTATTTAAAATTCAGTTAATTAAAATAAAGTAAATCCAGATCCTCACGGTACTGGCTGCATTTCAAGCACTCAGCAGCTACGTGTGGCTGGGACTCCCACACTGGGCAGCGCAGAGCCGCTGACATTTCTATCAGAGCTGTGAGTGCGACTGAGCAGCCAGCACCAGGGGCCCGATGTCTTGTTCACTGCACTCCAAGGCTTCAGAAGATGGTTAGTGTAGAAAGGAATGAATGAATGAATGAATGAATGTGGGGAAGGAGTGAAGGGATGAGTAGGCAGAGGGATGAATGAATGACTCATGAGTTCCCTTGGCAGAATAAATGAATGATCTGCTACTCTCCCCATCTTAGCTCCCCTGAGATCCTACCTTGGCCTCCGGGTCGGTGCGGAACAGCCCCTCCAGCACGTGTAGGGCATCCAGGACGCCATGGTCAGGGCCCTTGCAGTAGGACAGCAGGCGGCGCACGTCGTCTGGCGCCACAAACTGCTTGGAGATCCGGTTGGTCATGCGCACGGGAAGGCAGGCGTTGGCCAGCAGGTGGCCCGGGCGGAAGTGGTAGGCGAACCCGCGTGGGCAGGCTGGGTGTGAGTGGGTGAGCTGGCACTCTGACACCACGAGGCGATCCCGCAGTGGGCTCAGCTTGAGGGTGATGAAGGCCGGGCAGCTGGGCTGGCAGGACCTGCAGGAGAAATCACTGTCACATCCCTCCGCCGCCGCCCCTCCTTCCTTCGTCTGTCTGTCTTTCTCACTCTCTCACTGTGTCTCAAGCATACAGAAAACTAGAAAGCCCAAAGAATATGCTAGCTGTGTGACACTGAGTAGGGGACTTTGTCCAGGTGCCTTAATTTCACCACATGTTAAGAGGATAGTAATGATCAGACCTTCCTCACAGGATGGTTGTGAGGTTTTAATAAAGTGATACAGGTAAAGAAATTAAATTACTATCTGGAACATAGCACGACATGTTTGCATAAGTCCTGTACTCAGGACCGCCAGTTCTGTCAAAAGCGAGTAACCGCTTTATTATACTTCCACCAAAAGATTTCCGTAGTGAAACATCTTACATAGTCCCACATCTGCTTCTGCTGTGGCAATAATGGCATCACAACGGGAGGACCTCTGCGGCTCCTGCCCTCATGAAGTCCTCTCCCTCCCTGTCCTGAGGCAGCCGCTACCAAAACTGCTATTTCATCTCCACACGTTTAACATGGTACGTTTCTGTTTTGAAACTTGGTATATGTAAAGAGGTGCTCAAACTCAAAGAAATAAACGAAAAGCCCAAGGAAACATCACAACACACCCTCAGCATGGCCACATCAAAGACACTGACCAGCTGGGCACAGTGGCACACCCATGAAGGCCCAGCTACTTGCCCAGGAGTTTGAAACTAACTTAGGCCATATGGCAAGACCCATCTTTAAAAAATGAGTAAATAAAAATAGGATCAGTGAGAAAAAGAGACTGATAACATAAAGGGTTGATGGACATGTACAGCAACTGCAGTTCTCATGCATCAATGTTGAATGCCGAAACCACTTTAGAAAACCGTGTGGCTGCGTCTGCTAAGCAACGTCTCTGCCTCTCTTGTGACCTCATGATCTCACTCAACACAAATGCTTGCGCATAGCCACTGAAAGACATGTCGCGGCATGTTCAGAGCGGCCCTACTTGTAGCAGCCAATATATGCAGCGCAAATGTACAAGAATAAAATGAAAAATTAAGTTGATATATTCCAAAAAAAAAAACATTAATCAATAAGAATGAACACACCACTATGAACCTCACACACCTGCTGTTTGAAGGACGCCAAACACAAAAGAACCCGTGATATGATTCCCATTTATATAAACTTCAACAGCAGACAAAGTTAACTTCTGCCGTTAATAGACTAAAAAGCGGTTACCTCTCTGTGGTTAATTAACCCTATGAGGGGTTGGGAGGGTTCTGGGGGACCAGACATGTTCTGGGTGCTGGTTAAATGTGCGTTTAGTTTTGGAAAAAGTCATCCAGTTACGTATCTATGATGTGTGCGCTTCTTTGGATGTTTATGGTATTTTTTGAAAGTTTACATACAAAATTTTTGCTTCCTAGCATTGTAGGAGGAAGAATAATGACTGCCCAAAATGTTCATATCCGGTCACTAGAAATGTGAATGTCACCTTCCATAGCTCAGGGATTCTGCAGGTATGATTAAATAAGGATCTCCAGGTGGGAGATTCTGGACTCTCAGGGTGGTTCTGATGTCATCACATGTTCCTTAGAAAGGACAGAGGGAAGCAAGAGGATCAAAGAGAGATAGACAGGAAGATGCTACTCTGCTGGCTTTGAAAATGGAAGGGTCTCAAACTAGAGAATGTGGGTGGGCTCCAGATGCTGCAAGGTAAAGCAGGTTCTCCTGGAGACTCTAGAAGGAACACAACCCTGGAGACACCTTGAGTTTAGACACCCTGATTGACACCCACATTGGCCTTACGACTGGCAGAATTATAAGATGATAAATTCTCGTATTAAGCCACCACATCCATGGCAGGATTTTTTGTTGTTTGTTTTTTACAACAGTAATAGATCAGGACACTGATTACAATCTGTAGTCCTTTTGCAACTTGCTTCTTCACTCCACAGACCACCCAGACTCTTTGGCACCATTCCTTCTACTGGCTGTCTAATGTCCCAGTCCAAGACCACACTGACTATTGTGCGGTTTCCAGATCATCTTTCTCACAGATCACACTTTAGTGGACCTTCTCTTAGACATCTCTGTGTGTGAACAAGAGTTTGTCTGGGACAGCGGTTCTCAAACTGCAGGCCACAGCCAATAACATGAAGTCACTTTAGACAGTTACAACCAGTATTGTAACAAATGAAATAAAACAGGGAGGAAAAGTGTCTGGGTTTGATCCCCAGCACCAAAAAAAAAAAAAAAAAATCAGTGTTTTTCTCTGAGCTTCTACTTTCAGAAAGGAGGTGTGCAATTCACGACAAGGTATGATTTCAGCATTTTCAGATGTGACGCTCTAGGTTTATATTTCAGGGATTGGCAAACTTTCTGCCAATGGCAACAAAGCAAATAAAATATGATAAAAAACACAGTATATGTTTAAATATTTTTTAAAACAATGTATTACAATAAAAGACATATTGCCATTAATCCCCCTTGCTTCAAACACACTTATCCCACATTTTTTTTTTTTTTTTTTTTTGTGGGTACCGGGGGGTCGACCTCAGGACCTTGCGCGCCAGCAGGCACCCGTGCCGCTGAGCGATATCACCGGCCCCTTTTTTGTATGTGGATTCCGGGAGTCGAACTCGGGCCCTCGCGCTTGCCGGGCAGGCGCTTAAGCCGCTGAGCCATCTCACCGGCCCTATCCCACCTTCTTGGCACTTTCTGAAGCAGTTCTAGAAGTCCTCTTTCACAAGTGTCTTTAAAAAAACAAAGGGCCGGTGAGATGGCTCAGTGGCGTAAGTGGCTGCCTTGCAAGCGCGAGGGCCCGAGTTCGACTCCCGGATCCCACATACGAAAAAGGGGCCGGTGATATCGCTCAGCGGCACGGGTGCCTGTTGGCGCGCGAGGTCCTGAGGTCGACCCCCCGGTACCCACAAAAAAAAAATAAATAAATAAAATAAAAAATAAAAAAACAAAGTGAGATTAAAAATACAATGAGCGTGGGCCGGTGAGATGGCTCAGCGGCATAAGCGCCTGCCTTGCAAGCGTGAGGGCCCGAGTTCGACTCCCGGATCCCACATACCAAAAAGGGGCCGGTGATATCGCTCAGCGGCACGGGCGCCTGTTGGTGCGCGAGGCCCTGAGGTCGACCCCCCGGTACCCACAAAAAAAAAAAAAAAAAAAAAAAATACAATGAGCGAATGCTTTGAGGAAGATTAATGGCAAGGTGTCTGTATTTCAACAAAAAAATTTTTTTTTTTAATGTGGATACCAGGAGTTGACCTCAGGACCTCGCGCTTGCCAGGCAGGCACTTATGCCGCTGAGCTATCTCACTGGCCCTCAACAAATTTTTAAAATTTAAACTCTTGTATTTTTTGATCACCCCTTTTTATTCTGGTGCTCTGCTGCAAACAGACCATAGACAATATATAAATGAATGGGTGTGACTGTTCCAATAAAACTGCAGGTTGGATTTGGCCAGAGGGCTTTCCAGTTTGCTGACCCTTGTAACAGACCAGGGTCTGGCATATATGTAAGAAGCCCCAGCTCCTGGTAGTAAATGCCAGTAGCACAATCCCACGTTTCTTTCAAGTGGCTCTTGAGAAGGGTGATTCTCCTCAGGAGCCACCCCGAGAACCACCAGTAAATACTTAAGAATTTTCTTCTTAAACCAGAAAGGGATCCATAACACACTCTTTTCTCTTACCTGCATGCCCAGGAGCCTGCTAGATTTTAAAAATCTAAGAGTTGAAGAGTTTTTACCTTATTAGAGGTAATATAAATGATGCAAATTTAGAAAACTCTTAAACACATAAATTGATAAGAGTAAAACACAAACATATAGCCACATGGTGCTATCAGGTAGAGGCATAACAAACTAACAACATTCAGCCATTTCTGATCTACCAAAATGGCAAATTCCTGGGATTCCATCCTGTACATTTTCCTAGAACAATTCATGGGCTTTTGTGAGACTCTGACCTGACCTCTTTCAGCTAAGGTATTTCAGTCCCTAGGACAGGGAAGGTCACCTTTCTGTGAAGACACCCACCTTTCCAGTATCACACCTACTGATGCCTCAACACTGTGTTTGCACTCCTCTCTAAATGTAAACTTCACATGGACAGGAATTTTTGCCTATTTCATCTGTATCCCCAGAACCTAGAACAGTACCTGGGCCACATAGGTGCTTAGTAAGTACACAGTCAGTCCTCGGTATCTACGGATTCCCCATCTGTGGATTTACCCAACCACAGATGGAACATATTTGGAAAAAACAAACAAACAAACAACTGTACCAGTACTGAATATGCACAGACTTTTTTCTTGTCATTCTCTAAGCAATAAAGTAGGATAACTATTTATACGGGATTTACATGTATTGTTTTGTAAGTTACCTAGAGAAAATTTAAAGTACACAGGAGGAGGTATACAGGTTTTATATAAATGCTATACTATTTTATGTAATGGCTTTAAGCATATGTGGGTTTTGGTGTCCTGGAACCAATGCCCTAATACTGAGGGCTGACCGTATGACAAACAAATGACAGAACCCTGCTTTGGAAGCAAGACACCTGGTATGCCTTCCTTGGGATACTCTCCCTGCCCCACTCCATCAAAACCATCCAGCACACCTTCCAAACCTCTCTGGAACACTTATGTTTTTCCATTTCCACTGCCACCAACACACTGTAAATTCTTTCTTCCTTCATAAAGCTTCCTTCTCCCTTCTTTTCACCACTCAACTCTTACTCATCCTTCATACTGCACAGCTAGCATCATCTCCTCCAGGAAGTGCTCCTGGATAACCCATTGGTTAGGGTAGATTTCATCACACAAGTGTGAGTGATGCTCATGTGAATCAGAGGCTCTTCACCAAAACCTTAGCACCTAAGACATCTACACTATGCGCACTGGTACTCCAAACAACCTCTTGGATGAATGGACAAACAGGCTGGTGTGTAGAACCAAGAAATATTTGGGGTGCTGGCAGATTTGACTCTCATACTGGTAATCCACAATTGAAGATGTGTGGTAGGGAGAAGAAAAAATGGAAATTAGAAGCATGCGTTTTGCAGCTGGACTGTGGAGGTCCAAATCCTGGTTTTCCCTTCTTTCAGCTATGTTATCTTGGGAAAGTCCTGTAACCATTCTGTGCCTGTTTTCTTACTTGGAAATTGGAGCTGAAATAATACCAATTCCAAAGAATTGTTGAGAGAACTAAACAAGGGGATAAAATGATGAGATGTGGTCATAAAAGGGCCAAGTGCCTAATAAACTCTTAAGAAATGGTAGCTGTTTCAGAGACGAGAAACTGGGGCTTGAAGATGTGAAGTCCATCGCTCAAAGACGCCCATCCAGTAAGCAGGTGGCCTGTGTTGTTCAGTACTCTGCTCTTTTCTATGGCTCCTCAGCCACGGGTCTCAGACTCACACCTACAGGGGCCAGGCTGGCAGGATAAGGAAGCCACAGCACCTGAAGCGGCACAGAGCAGCGGAGTCTGGGGCAACCCTGAGCACAAATGGGGTTGGCTGTTTGCTACTTGGAAACATGGGTTTGCCTCCTCTCTTGTTCAAGGGAAGCCAGAAGCCCAACATTACATGGGGAACAATCTCACTGGGATCAGCGGAAACATCCCTGGCCCTGATGATTCCCAGCACTCCTGGATGGTTCACCTGCCCCTCCTTGGAGCATTCTGCAGCTGGGATAAACTACCTGTGAACTTCTCTTAATATCAGTCTTCCTGTCCAGTCTAAAAGTTCAGGAAGGGCAGAAATTCTGGCTGTTGTTCAACCCTCCTCCTCACACACTTCATAGCATGGGACCTGGTCCTGTATTTATTGAATAGAGGAATCTTTTCCTTTGTCTTGTAGCTTTCCTAGAATTCAGTCTCACAGTTTTTCCTCTTTGTATGTGTACAAAATCTGGCTCTATTTTCCTGGCTGTCTCTGGTGGTTCTGGTTCTGTCTCTTAATTTTCTGTCTTTCTTTACTCTCTGTCTGCCTGTCTCATTCTCTGTCTTTGTCTCCCTCTCTCTTCCTGTAATTTGGGCCCAAGATGTCTCTCATTCTATGCATGCTTTGCCCCTCTGGCTCCCTGGCTCCTCTCCTCTCAGTAAATATCCCTCTTTGACTCCCTTCCTCGGTGTTTTTTGCCAGTCTCAGCCAGCCTGTCTTCCTCCCAGCTCCAGGTGGGGGCTTGCTGTTCCTCCCCGTCCTCCCCCCTGTGGGCCTGAGGCTCGGGCGCACGCACCACTCTGCAGGCTGGATGGGTGAGCGCACATCCTTGCACACCAGCAGCACGTAGCTGTACTTGAGCACGTGGATGAGCCTGTAGAGCGGGGGCACGCCGGCCCAGGGGCTGCGAGCCACACGCGTGGAGTTCTTGACCGAGAACATCACCAACCGCTGCTGGCACCATTTGTCGAAGAAGCGGCTGAACTCAGCCCAGGAGAAGAAGGCTCGCTTCAGCAGCTCCTCTTCCTCCTTCCCCACCACTGTGCAGGGCGGGGGCTCTGGCAGCTCCATCCTGGGGCCCTGAGGGGACTGGGGGAGAACAGCTGGATATCTAACCCATCCCCACAGGGTATCTCATTTGCTCCATTTTCAGCCTGCCCCATCAGTGCAGGTGCCTCTATCTATGCGGGGCCTTGGGCTGGATGCAAATTTTTTATCCAGATATAAATCTCTACCTCACCTTTGTTAACTCCTAATCACTGTTCAGTTGGAGGAATCCCCTGGTTCAGTTGGAGCCTAATCCCAACTCTGAGATGACTCCTACGTACAGGGCGGGTTCATTAAGCTCAGTGTGGACAACTCCTTATACGTGATCTTAGCATCCAGCTAAGATCTCCTCACCCTCCAGAGGTGTTCCCATCCCTGGTGATAACGAGTGCCCCCCATTCCTCAGGGATTCCTACTTCCTACACTTTGCTGTAACCCATAGCCATCTGTCTCCCTCTCTAAAGATATTTCACCTCCGGATGTCCTCCTGGCATCCAGGCACAGATCCCTCATCCCCAGGCATGCATCTGTAGCTCCTTTCTCCCCAGACGTCTTGGATATGCAGCTGTTGCCCCTCCAGCAGATGTGGCCCCTATGGGTCACCACATTCAGCTGTGGCTCGGGTCTCCCAGGATGCTCTCATCTCTATATGCGCTCCCCACCTCCAGCTATGGACCCTTTGCCTACAGGAGTGTGGCCCACTGTGGCCAATTCAACTCGAAAGTGTCACCGATATTCACCTGTGGTCCATTTCCTCCTAAGACCGCCCCGCTCCTCAAGCTGTGGCCTCCTCCTTACCATTCTCCCCAACGTGCGGCTTCGTTCCAGACATGGCCCCTTGTTCTCAGACGGGTTTCTTCACCTCAGATTCACCCCCACGTCCAGCCGCTCCTTCCCCTTCCCCTGGAGCCCCTTCAAGCCGGCTCCCGCCTCCCTGAGCCCTCCGAGTCCCGCTCGCCGAAGTCCCTCTCAGCCCTGCGGTCCCACCCAGCTGTGCCTCTTCGCTACCCTAGATGTGCACCCTTCCTGCCCCCCCCAACTCACCTACCCAACCCCGAGCGCCGTCCATCTCCCACAATGCCCCGCGCCGAAGCCGGGCTTGGCCCTTGCTCCCGGGATGCTATGCGCGGCCTCCCGCCTCTCCTCCCGCCGTACCTCGCGCGGAGGATTCCACAAAACTTCCTGTTTTCCCGTCAGTCCCCTCCTGGGACCCTCGGCCACGCCAGCTCATCCAGGGCGCGGGCAGGCTCAGGGCCGCTTCGCAGCATGCTGTGTAGGAAGGCTTGCGCCACTACACCATTTTCGAAGGCTACTTTGTGTCAGGAGACTACAGCTCCCAGCATCCTCCGCGCGGGGACGCTGCGCGGACTTCCCGGGGCCCGCCCCTCGCGCGTGCCCGCCTCTGCCCGCCAAAGTCTGCGCGCGAAATCCGGGGCGCGAATCTAGAACTGCCGGGTGCGTCGCGCTGAGCGAGTGTGGCGTCCGGGGCAGCCGCGCGCGAGGCAAGTGGGGCCGCTGGGGGTGGGGTGGCCACCGTGCTGAGGGCTCTGGGCCCGTGGCTTGGGCGGGTACGCGTGGCGGCAGAGGAGCGGGCGTTAGGACGATGAGGGGGCCGAGAGAGCTGCGGAAGGGCTTGTAGGCGGGCAACGGGGTGCTGGCCGCTCGGAGGAAGAGGAGTCAAGTGGAGGGTCGACGAGGGCCGCAGCCAGCTGGACGCGGCAGGGCCTGCGGAGAGGCCCAGGGACCGGGGCTACCTGGAAGGGGGCGGGGTAGAGAAGGCTGGGGGCGGGGCCAGGGAGCGGTTTCGTGGTGGGCGTGGCCATCTGGGAGAGGAAGGGGCTTGAGGGGGCGGGGCCGCCTGCAAGGCCCGGGCAGTGGCAGGGTTTATTTAGGGCGTGGCATTAATACGAGAGCGGGATCAGCTGGACAGAGGTGGGGCCAATAGGAGGTCAGTGGTGAAGTGTAGGCGAAAGCCTCATGAAAGGAATCTTCTGGGTAGCGAGAAGTCTGGCCCTGTGTATGCCTGACGATTGGCAGGGGCTGTGGAAAGGGAGAGCTAGACTGCAAGAAAAGGGCAAAGGTCTAGGAATGGGTGGGGCCTCGGAGTGCCTTTCAGGTGTCCTTGTGACTGGCAGTTTAGCCCTGGGCAAGGCAAGGTCTCTCTCCAGTCTCAGTGTCTGCATTGTCTTGAGAGATGCTGAGTTTTAAATCTAAGAGAATGAGCATATTTAGGGGAAAGGTGTGAAAATGTTAGACAAGGATGGGATGTGACTAGGAGAGCAGACAGGTCTAGAAATGTGAGCTTTTATTATCTAGAAGACATGCAGCCTTGAGCTTTCAAGCCTATCATCCATCCACAGTTCACCAAAGATCTCTTTATACCTTTCCTGCTCACAGTGGCCTACACATTTTGAAAGGTCTTGATTGACTATCAGCCCTGAATTTTTAAGCATAGATTTTTTGCTACCTGAGTTTTTGGAGAATAAAAAACGTATATTGGCCAGTGCATTCAGTTCCAGGCACAGTTTTAGGTTCCTGGAGATAAATCACTGAACAAAATAGGCAAAATTACGGAACGCTCACATTTTAGCCCTTCATCTGCTCCAGTAGCTACTAGCCACGTAAACTAATGAGAATCAAATAAGAAACCCCGCTCCTCAGTCTCACTAGGTGCATTTAAAATGTTCTGAAGTCACATGTGGCAGGAGTTACCATGTTGGACAGCACATAGAACATTTCTGTCACTGCAGAAAGTTACGTTAGATGGCATTGTTTCCAGAGGGCGAGGCAAATTCTTATAACATCAGGTTGTAATAAATATTGTATAGAAAAACAGTGAGGGGATAGTGTGGATGAGGGGAGGGCTGTGTTCCTGGCCCGGGTGGTCAGGGGAGGCCTCAGTGAGGAGGTGGCTTGTGAGGAGAGAGCTTGCTGATGTTAGGGAGTGTCCAGACACCCCAGGTCTGGGGCAGCAGCTGCAGGGAAGACTGGACGGCTAACTTGGTTGCTCCAAAGGGATTGAGGAGGAGAAGCTGGTGAGGAATTGCTTATCTATCCCCTGGAGGGCTTGGGAGTTTATTCCAAATGAGGATGTACAGCCAGTGAGACTTGCATGAGTTTGCTGTGTGAGAGAAAGCATTGAGTCAGTAGGAACTCCAAGTTTTGGGGTTCCCCCCACTACCTTTTATTTATTTATTTACTTATTTATTTATTTATTTTTATGTGGGTACTGGGAGTCGACCTCAGGACCTTGCGCTTGCCAGGCAGGCGCTTATGCCGCTGAGCTATCTTACTGGCCCCTCCACTACCTTTTAAAATACTGCAGTCAGTAAAATGATTTCTTTTGGTGTAAATTTTTTGCTGTGAGTTTTGAGTTAAGAGTAGACTCACGTAACCACCACAATCAAGATTCTGTTCCATTACCCCTAAAAGTTGTCCTCTGCTGCCCATTTTGTGGCCTACCCATCCCCCTGGCCGTCACTGTCCCCGAAGAGGTCCAAACTGCAACACATCGTGCACTAGAACACTGCTCTGCGAGCAGAGGAAAGCCTTATGTGACATAGGCACCGTTCAACTGTTACCACCAAAGGATGCTCAGGTTGTTTCCAGCATCCAGTGGTCGTAAACAGAGCTGCTATTGATGTGCTTGCAGTAACTGCATGGGAAATCAGAGCACTTGGGCACCTGTAGTTGTGCGTGTGGATATGGGGGTGGGAGTTTGCAGTCTTTCTCCTGGCTGCTTCCATTTTCTAGGCTGAGAGTGAAGACAGAGGAGGGTTTGGCAGTTGGAGAAGCAGTTGTGAAATCCATTCTAAGCAAGTAAGGTTGCTGAAGGGATCAGGGAAACGTGTTTTGTTGGCAGCTCTTGGCACAGTTAGTAGCTCTGCAAGTGCAGGCATGGGGTAGATGGACAGTGGGCTCAGTCAGCATTGGGGTTCTGCCAGATAAGTGACAAAGCGAGGGAAGCAGGAACGAGGGAGCACCAGGATGGGGCAAGGCCAATGTGAAGAGGCGGCATTAGCCACAGGCTCACAGGCCCAGGAAGAACTAGGAACTTTCAGGGTTGAGTTCTTGGGGAAGAAAAGAGGGGGGCAGTAGCTGGAGAATGGGGTATTTGAATTGAGATACAAACGTGGGCAACGTTGCATAGAAATGGTATTTCATGCCAGGGTACTGAGCACTTTCATCTTCCACACCCCTCCAGTTCTTGGCTCGTTACCACTTGGAACGAATGCAGGGCAGTGCTCCCAGCCTTCAGCAGCCAACACTGTCTAACTAGAACTTAGTAATCAGGTTTTGTTCTTTGTATTTATTTTTTATTGCTGTATTTGATTTATGACAAATAATGCTATTCTTCTTTCTAGAGGAATGACAGAAATTTCTTTGTTTAGTGTGAGACTTGGGAATGTGGAGCTAGATTACCTGGATTGAGTCCCCCTCTACCACGAGGAGCTCTGTGACTTGAGACAAACACTTTATCTTTTCTGTACCTCAGTTCCTTGTCATTAAAGTAGGATAAGAATTTTAGAATACCTCATCAAGTTGTTGGGAGGTTGGGTAATGCAACATCTTCTTCCTGGTTGATACTAATCTCAGTAACTCTAAAATCTAGGAACCACTTCCATCCCAAACCTCTACCTTTCTCTCCCCCGGGATGGTTAGTATTTGGGGAGATGGACTCTGGAGCTAAACATTTGGCTTTGAATCCTTGCTCTGTGATCCATGAGGCTGTGTGACTTTGGATAAGTTGCTTGACCTGTCTGTGCCCACATCTCCGTACTGATAAAATAGCTATAATGACTTGTGATAGGATTTAAGGCACTTGGAGTAATAGTACCTAGTAAACACCTCAGTAAAATGTTGAGTCCTACAGAAAAAAATTAAATGAAAATTCAGGTCACACACAGTAGTGACAGAAACTGTGTAAAGAATGCCTGATTTGGGGAAAATAATTTTTGGAGGAGATAGGGTGGATTGGGCACAGCCCCATCTCCCCAGGGCACCACACAGGATTAGAAAGGTAAATTCTGAACGTGATCACAAGAACACAGGGTCGACATAAGATGTGTGATGAGAGAGGTACCAGTTAACCACACAGAAGATCAGAAAATTGAGCACCCTTGTAGGACCCGGGAGGCATCCAGAGGTGGCAGTGTGCTCCAGCCTGGCACTGAGGGGGCACAGCTGGCCAAGCAAGTGAGGCCAAGCACAGGGAAGAGCCTGGGTGTGGGGGGGCGGTTTTACAGTAAAGTTCCTTAGAGCTTAAATGTAGTAGTTTTAAAAAAAATCGAACAGCATACATTTGCACGGTAGACAAATAAAATCGGGATATACGTCTCTCCTAATGAAAAATCTAGTGCACACCTCTCTTCTCACCCGAGTTAATGGATTATCCTTCCAGAGTTTCTATTTGCAAATAATAGGCAATACTGTTTTCCCCCGTCTTCCAAAATCAGTAGCATATTGCACACTGTTCTGCCTACTTTATTGTTTACCGTTACTTAAGATTTTACTTAATATATCTAAGATTTCTTTCTGTGTACTAATATACATGGAGAGCTCCTTCATTCTTGTTTACCTTTTGTTTTGGAATAATTATAGACTCAAGGTTGTAAAACTAGTGCGTTCACCTTCCCCCAGTGATGGCATCTTATACAACTGTGGTCCATTATCAAAACCAGGAACTTGGCATCGATACATATTTTTAACTGGACTAGGAACCTTGTCCAGTTTTCAGCAGTTTTTATGCTTGCTCAGGTGTTTGTATGTCTGCTCAGTTTGATCCCTTGTAGATTTGCGTAACCACCTTCACAAAAGGAATAGAGAACAGTTCCTTCTCTACAAAGGAATTCCCAGTGCTTCCCCTTTTATAGTAGTCCCTTCCTCAGCCCCTGGGAACTACTGATTTATTCTCTATCTAGTTTCGTGATTTAGAAAATGTTATGTATAGAGAATTGTGCAGTAATAACTTTTGAGATAGGCTTTTTACATTCAGCATAATGTCCTGAGACCCAGGTGGTGGATATCAATAGTGCTCTTTTTATTGGTGAGTAATGTTCCATCTTCATTTGATATTTGTGCCTTCATCACTTATTGATTCATCTATTTGGTAACAGCTTTATTGAGCTATTATTCATACACCATGCAATTTGTCCATTTAAACTGTTCAGTTTATTGGTTTATTAGATTCAGAGTGGCGCAGTCATTACTACATACAGTTTTAGAACATTTTTATCACTTCACAAAGAAACTCCATTGCCTTTAGCCATCATGGTTCAGTTTTTTTTTTTTTTTTTTTTTTTTTTGTGGGTACCGGGGGGACGACCTCAGGACCTCACGCGCCAACAGGCACCCGTGCCGCTGAGCGATATCACCGGCCCCTTTTTCGTATGTGGGTTCCGGGAGTCGAACTCGGGCCCTCGCGCTTGCAAGGCAGGCGCTTAAGCCGCTGAGCCGTCTCACCGGCCCCATGGTTCAGTTTTAACTCTGCGTACTGTTCTAACATACGGTTGTGGCAGTATTGAAAAAGCTAGTTCCTTAGGGAGAGGCATCCCGCCAGTTGCCAGTGTTTTCCTGCAGCCAGGGATTTTGTTTTTACCTCCTTCACCCTTGTGTGAGTGTCTCTGCTGACTAAATTCCCTGAAACTGGGGTTGCCATTCTGATGGAGATGACCAGAGTTCCTGGGTAAGTGTTGGCTAGCGATCTCCGCCCAAACAGCCCAGCTGTTTACCCAGTTGGGCAAAGAGAAAGGAGTGTGGGCTCTGAGCCAACCATGCTTGGGTTCAAGGCCCTGCTTGAGCCCCCCACCCTG
This sequence comes from Erethizon dorsatum, assembly GCA_028451465.1. NCBI lineage: Eukaryota > Metazoa > Chordata > Mammalia > Rodentia > Erethizontidae > Erethizon > Erethizon dorsatum. Next base: position 108,647,685 of record CM051834.1, on the reverse strand, counting down.
TTCCCCCTCAATCCTCAGTCCCTCAATGTAGAAAGTGGGGATGATCACATTTCCCTTGAAGGGCTAGCTAGAGGATAGATTGGTAAGGTTTGAAAATGTGAGTGACCCGTCCAGTATCGTTAGCTTCCTGATAAATGGCCAGTTCTTCCTTCTTCCCTTGCAACTCAGCCTTGTGGCCAAGAGATGAGCTGTGAAGAAGGCAGGTATAGGGTGGAAGGTACTTGACCTGGATCAAGTCCCTTTAACCTCTCTCTGCCTCGATTTCCTTGTCTGTGTGTAATAGAGTTATCGTGGAGGTTGAATAACAGCATGTGAAGTACCTAGCCATGGAAGCATTCATTAAAGTGGGCAGGAGAGTGGATTTACCTTTCTGTCCCTGTCCCTCAGCCTTTTGGCAGCTAAGTCCCTAACCCTTCTTTAAGAAATGTGCTGGTAGATGCTTGGCTTGCTGCCTGCACCCCAAATGGCCCTGATGGGCCTTGTTTAGAAATTAATGCATTTTTTGACTCCAAGACTGGGTCTGGGTTCCTGGCTGGGTTCCAGTGCTGTGCTGGCCAAGGCTGTAGAAGTCAAATGCAGATGCAGAGATGAATATCGCTGTGTGGACAAAGAACATTGTTCAGATGCTAAAGGAGTCCCCATGGCATCAAAGAAGACTTTAGCAGTCTACCCAGAGATTCTGCTGTGACTTCTTTGCCTATTACCAATATTTACAATGGAAGGAAAGACTTAGTTCCACTTGGAAGTTAACAGAAATGGTTATAATTACTGTCCCATCAAATTTCATAGACCTCTTGAATTCTGTTCTTAGACTCTTGGGGGGTGATGGAAATGTTCTGTAGACCCGAGGTAATCTTCTTTAGAGTTACTTTTAGTAACTAGTGATTTATTGATTTGATTAATAGATTTATTTTTGAAAATATTTAATTTTTAAAATCCTGTTTGGCACGAGTAGTGTTTTTAGGTGGCTCTCTGTGTGGAAGGATAGGCGATAAGTCTCCCCGAGTGACTTCTCCTCCCCGATGACGGCATCACTGTTTTTCCCCCAGCTTAGTGTTCCCTGTATGTACAAGCAGATACACTGATTTTCTTCGCTAGTTACATAACATAGTAGTGTGCTGCCATGATGTTCTGTTCTTGTTTCACTAGTGGATCTTTGAAGTTGCTCAGCAGCTGGTTTTTGTAGACCAGTGGATGTAATTTTATAAACTGCCACATTTCAAATTGGTCGTTTGAAGACTTTGTGTAGTCACCTGGAACAAAACCTCAAAACTTAACTCCAAGAGGGGGGAAACTCCTGAAAATAAACTGAAGTCTTCTGAATTATTCATACTGGATGAAAAAAACAGGCTTCATATGGTAATAGAGGTTTCTCCCCTGTTTCTCTGATTTGGAAATTTTATTTTTCACTAGTAAATTTTACTAGCAAATCCATTTGTTTCATAAAAACTAGACTTCTTGAGGAGGAAATTGCAGTTTTGTTCTTTTGGGTTTTTTTTCCTTGAAGAAAGGCGTGTGTGTGTGTGTGTCTCTGTCTGTCTGTCTGTCTGCACAAACAGTATCCTCGACAACTGTTTGGATTTCTGTTTCAGGAACAGCTGACGAGAGAAAAATAGACCCAGAGGGGAGAATTCCAACGCCGTCATGCAGCGGAGTATCATGTAAGGACCCTGCACACCCCCATGTGCTCACCAAGCCCCTCCTTTTTTTTTGCCTCAAATCTGTGCCTTTCCTGGAATAAATTAAGTTAGACTTCAAATTGGAATTTCCAGCGTGGAAAATGGGAAGTGGAATATGGGAGACAGGTAGTACATTAACCAAAACACTTTTAATTGCAGGGGACAGAAACTCTAGTCTGGTGGTTTCCAACCAGAAATGCTTTAGCCCCCCCACGCCCGCCCCCACCCCGGGGAATATCTGGCAGTTATCAGAATATCTGGAGGCACACTTAGGGGCATAGGGTTTGCCATTGCCATTGACATCTGTCGGAGAAAAGTCAGGCATGTGCCAGACATCCTTCAGTGCCCAGGACAGTCTGCCTGCAAAGAAGGCTCCAGCTTCAGTGGCAGGGATGTCTCGGTTAAGAAACCCCACAGTACTGCAAGTTGTCATTAGGGAAAAAATGAAGGGAATTCTTTGATTTACACAGTTGGACGCTGGAGTAAGTGGCCTCAGCCTAGTTGGATCTACTCATCAAAATTTTGTCTCTGGGGCTCTGTCTCTGTTGTTCAGCTCTGCTACCTTTGTTGTTGTCACTCTTAGGCAGGCTCTCCCCAAATTAGCAATGCCAGAGGAGAGAGGGTGTCTCCTTCTAGCTGTCCCAACAATATTTAGAGTCGTGCTTCAGCTTGGGCCTCGCGCATGTCTCTGAGCCAGCCACCGTGGGCACAGGTGTGTGATGCACAGGTTGGTCAGGCCTGGGTCATGTGTCCACGTCTGCTCATAGGTGAAAGGACAGGCCAGTCATATCCTGCATACTGAGAGACTTATGGGGGAAGAGGTGTCCCAAGAGGAGAATGGAGGGGCCATTACAGAAGAAGGGAGCAGATGCTAGACAGAGCCAGACCTAGACATGCTGCCACAGAAGCCTGGGAAGCGGCGGCTTAAACAAATCCTGGGTTGCATTTTCCTGAGAAATTTAAGCATAGTCTGTCCTGGGTGACAGCACCTTTAATTGCTTTCTGTTCTCTTGCTTTGCTTGCTTTTTCCCTTTCTGTCTGTCTTTTTTCTTCTTTTGTTTTCTTCTGGGTTTTTTTTTGAGACAGAGAGGGCTCTGTGTGCCCGCTGTGGCACGCATGCTGTAGGTTCACCACCCCTGGATCACAGGAATATTGGTGCTGTCGTCATTTCCGCTTTTCACCTTTTATGTTCCTGCAGGTCGTTTTTCTACCCCACGAAAGAGGGTAAAGCAAAGAAGCCCGAGAAGGAAACAAACAGCAGCAGCAGCAGCAGAGAGGCAGAGCCCCCTGCGAAGTACGTAAGGGAGCCACTGTATGGAATGTTCCTTCTGTAGGCAGAATTCTTTTGGTTGCAAGTTTTGCAAACCCAATTCAAATAGTCTCAGTCCCCCAAAAGAATTTTTTTAAAAAATGTAGGTCCTGGAAGTCAAAGAGCAGATCTAGCTTCAAGCACAGCTGGATCCAGTGCAGTATGCGTACACATATATATCTGCATTGTGATATATATATACCACTGCAGAATAGGCTCGGCATGTAGTCCCTGGCTGGGCGCCATGTGCCCAGCTAAAACTGCTGTAACTGAAAGAAAGGTCTCTATGTGGATGTTGGAGGCCAGTCCCTGCCCTGGGTGGGTTTTCGATCTCCTCCTCTGCATCACCTGCCACAAGGTGGGCACCCAGGAGGCCTCCAGAGGTGGGGGATGGAGGGGTGGGTGGATGATGAAGAGTGTCCAGCTGGGTATGGGAGTGCACGCCTGTAATCCCAGCACTCTGGGAGGCTAAGGCAGGAGGATCGCAAGTTCAAGCCTGGGCAATTTAGTAACTTCGTGAGACTCTGTCTCCAAATAAAAAATTAAAAAACCTGGAAATATGCTTGGCATTGCAAAAAATAAAACCAAAATCAACAAATAAAAAGCATATGCCAGTGAGGCACCTAGAAAATGTTCATCGTGTCCTTGAAAAGAAAGGAATAAAATGTAGCGCAGGAGCTGGAGTGTTCGGGCACAGTGCTCCCATGTGCCTGTCACACACCTGCATTTCTCTGCCTGCCAGGGTGGCACTAAAGGAGCGGAATGGAGTGGTGTCTGAGAGTGACTCTCCAGTAAAGAGGCCAGGGAGGAAGGCAGCCCGGGTCTTGAGCAGTGAAGGGGAGGAGGAAGATGAAGCCCTCAGCCTCACCAAAGACCAGGTAGGTCCCCATTGGTCACTCCCTTTGCCAGAAGCAGCCCTGGTGCCCACTCCCTGTGGGACTGGGTCCTACCTGCTCAGCAGGGCTCCAGACATTTCTCAGGAGGCAGGCAAATGCAGTGGCTGTGCCCTCAAGCAGATGGCCTGGTCCACAAGGTCCTAACTCTGACTCTGACCTAAGAGGAGAGGCAGGGGCAGGCCCTGGACCTCGTCATGCCTCACCTCTTAACGTGTGCTTCTGGTGACACCTACCTCCCAAGTTGGCTGTGAAGACCAAGTGAGTCAGTTCACTACAGATCTGAAAATACTACCTGGCACAAAGTAAGGGCTCACATATATATCCAGTCTTTCTTGTGGTTGGAGGGCCTTTCCTCTTCCAAATACATCAGGCCATTTCTTCCTGTTTAAAAGTCATTTGATGGCTGTGGGGTGATCTATGGAGATGTCAGGTCATATTACTCCCCTGCTCAGACCCCCTGGCATTGCCAGCTCAGGCCACAGTCCAACCTTATGGACACCTACAGGCCTCCGTGTTCTTAGCCCAGGCATCGCAAGGGAGAGTGGTGCAGAGACAGGCTCCGAGTTCCTGCTCAGTGTTTGGGAGCTGAGATTTCTGGGTGGTCCCTCCTTTCCTCACTCTGGAACTGCTCTCTCTTTCCTTCCAGAAGCCTGGGCCAGACTCCCCTCAGGGATCCCCTCCCAGCCCTGCCACGTGTCCCAAGAACAGCCCTTCCTTCTCGGACACCTCCCCCATGGACATCTCCCCGTCAGGAATACCAAAGCGTCTCACAGGTAAGGACACCTGGCCCCTTCAACTGCCATCTTTCTCTCTACTTGGGTCTGAGCATGAGGTGGCTGTCCTCACTATGGCCCTGATCTTAGCATTGTGGTTAAGAGCACAACCACTACCCACCAGCCTTGGGCAAATGTGTGACCTTGGGCAAATGACTGACCTTCTCAGAGCTTCGGGTACAAAGCCACTGTAAGTTGAACATCTCTAATTCAAAATCTAAAATGTTCCAAAATCAAAACTTCTTAAGCTTTATATCAATCCAACTGGTAAAGTCTGTGCAGATATTCCAAAATTTTAAAACTGAAATCTGAAGTGCTTCTGGTTCCAAGCATTTTGGATAAGACATAATGAACCTGCACTAGATTTAGTTAGTGAAGAAAACTAGAGCCATGAAACTACATTGGCAGATGGAGTATTTTTAGAACAATCTGAATGTGTGAATCTACTTTTTTAACAGTAAATTTTATGAAACCTACGTACAGATGAAGCATTGCTGCTGGATGCTTTGTGTCTGAGTTGAGATATGCAGTCAGTGCATCAGATTTTGAAGACAACATAAACAGAATGTAATTTCATGTTGAATACATTTTGGGATCATATTTTAGGTATATTGAGTTTAGTAGAATATACAATCAAAACTAAGTTCACTTTTTTTTCTTCTTTAACATGGCTGCTATAAATTTTAAGATCTGTATATGGTTCCCCAGATGTTTCCATTGGGCAGAGCTGGTAATGGGGGTCACTCTGGGGATTGAGGAGTCAGGCGTCCCAGAGGTGATGGCTGAGCCGAGTCTCAGAAATGGGACGGGACTGGCTGTGTTGGCAGATGGAGAGTGTCGCAGATAGGAGCATCATGGTAGCCTGGAAGGGGAGGGGAGGATGGAGGGGAAGAGAGCATGAGGGAGTGAGCCAAACCCTAAACCCTGAACTATTCAAATCCACGCCCTCAGTGACCTGCTTCCCCCAGTTAATTAGGCACCACTTCCTAATAAGCCCATTGTGCTAGGAACTCATAAGTGGATTAATCCACTTGATGAAGTAGGAGCTATGATGATCTAGTCACTTCCCAAAAGCCCATCAGCTCCACACACTACTGCACTGGGGACCAAGCCCCTAGCACATGAGCCTTGGGTGACATCACCTCTGAACCACAGCACTGCTCTGGGGCCGAGTGAAGGAACCATGGGCCAGATGACCAAGGAGGAGCTGGCGGATGGCTCAGGTCAGGGAGAGAGCGATGGAAGTGCTTGGAACTGTCTTTTAATGAGTTCTTCACAAGTTACATCTGTTTGGAATCTTGTAGAAGGAAACAAGGGTTCAAATGCAAGTTGTTTCCTGGGTGGAGGGTAGGGGTGTAGGAAACAGGTGATGGGGAGGAGCTGGCGGCCGCCACAGGACATGTCATTAGCTGCCTACCACAGTGGGCGGCTGGGGTGCAGTTCTGTGGGGAGGCTGGGGAACGCTGTGGGCGTGTGCCCCTGAGTTAACCCTAGGCTCAAGGGAGCTGGGGTTTTGTATACTAGCTGTCACTGGTCACTGCCATTGCCCCCATGACCCTTGGATTTCCTGCTACTTCCAGGCCTCTGAAGTTCTGGAAAAGCTGTCTGAAAGGCACAGAGATAGTGAAATCCCAGAGGCGCATGTGGGACACTGAGAGCACTTGTTAGAGCCAGGGACTGTGCTGAGCACATCCATCATTGTTTACTTGTCGAGATTATTTCCATCCCCCAGATGTAGGAGGAGACACACAGAGGTTAAGTAACCTGTCCACGGTCACACATCCAGGAAGCAGAAGTAGGGCCTCAAGGATAAGGCCTGCACTGGGGCAGTGGCCACGGGCAGGTGCAGAAGTGGATGCTCCTCAGAACTTTTCAGGGGCCCCATTGGTGGGTCTCACTGGGGCGGGAAGAGACAGGCCAGCAAGGTCAGCACCACTGAACCCTCTGCCTCCCCAGCTCGGAAACAGCTCCCGAAACGGGTAATTCAGGATGTCCTGGAAGATCAGAGTGAGGACAAGGACAGAGAAGCCAAGAAGAGGAAGGAGGAGAAAGGTGAGAGACCTGGAGTCGTGTGTGTGTGTGTGCGCGCGTGTGTGTAAGGACCTTTGGAAGGGCAGGGGAATGGCACTGGGTGTTTGGACCGCTCTGTCTTGATGCCCCAGTCTAGGAATTGGAACACATTGGTCAGAATTCCACATTCACACACCACCTCTTGTCGTGAAAGTGTACTTTGTTTTGGCCATCTTAGTTCAGTATTAGTTCTGGGTATTTTCACATTTTTATCTTCTGTTTCGGTATTTGTATGGAATATATTTTCCTCCAGAGGGTTTCTTTTTCCTTCTACCTTTTACTGTAAAGTAGAGGCTCCCAGGGCTTTCTTGGTTCACAGTGCCCTTACTGTCTTGGTAGCTTTTTCACAGTGCTCTTAGGCCAATACCAACAGTTCCATTTATTAAGTAGTTATATTTAAACAACTGTTAAATAGTACACACATATTGAAAGGAAAAAGAATACCTGTATTCGTATCTGTCCTTAACCATTACAGCATGCACATTCAGGGGCCCTAGACACTGCACTATGTCTCACACCGTGGAATCTAACAGAAAACTGCCCCTCCCATCTCCTATTCCATGTCTTTTTTTTTTTTTTTTTTTTTTTAATGTGGGTACCAGGAGTCGACCTCAGGACCTTGCGCTTGCCGGCAAGCGCTTGTGCTGCTGAGCGATATCACCGGCCCTTTTTTCATATGTGGGTTCCAGGAATCGAACTCAGGACCTCGCGCTTGCCGGGCAGACGCTTATGCCGCTGAGCCATCTCACCGGCCCACCATGTCGATTTTTGCACAGTACGTGATTTTTGTCACAGCAGCAACGAAGACCTAGCTGTACAGAGATGCAGCAGCTTTGCAAGGGGTGTGATACGGTAGTTGCTCAGTGTCTGGGGAAGGTCAGTTCCCAGATTCCGCTCAGGTACCAAAATCTGAATGCGCAGCTCCTTATAAATGGTGCACCATTTGCATGTAACCTACACACATCCTCCCATATACTTTAAATCCTCTCTAGGTAACTTTTTATACAGTAGAAAGGCTGTGTGAATAGTTGTTATACTGTGCTGTTTAGAGAATGATGACAAAAAAAATCTGCACATGCTCGGTACAGGCAATTTTTTTTTCTCGAGTATTTTGTTCTGTGGTTGGTTAAATTGGAACCCCCTGGTACCTGGGGCCATCCATACTGAAAAATACCTTGAGCTAGCAGTTCATAGAGTGTCCAGCAGATGTCGCTGGGTTTCCTTTGAAAATGTAGAGGACTGGGCCGGTGAGATGGCTCAGCGGCTTAAGCGCCTGCCTGGCAAGCGCGAGGGCCCGAGTTCGACTCCCGGATCCCACATATGAAAAAGGGGCCGGTGATATCGCTCAGCGGCACGGGCGCCTGCGGGCGCGCAAGGTCCTGAGGTCGACCCCCCGGTACCCACAAAAAAAAAAAAAAAAAGAAAATGTAGAGGACTGTATGTCATGCAGCTGCCCCAAGCCTTCCCTGAATCTTGAAAAAGCCATAAAAAACAGATCATTTGGGGCCTGTGTGAGAGTCCACCAGACATAGCCTCCTGCACAGTTGTATTTTTTGTTTGTTTAAACATCTTCATTAGGCTCAGTTTCCTCACTGCAGATTTGAGTTTGGGTAGTTTTGATTTCCCCACATCCAGCTTATTTCCCTTTGGCAATTTTTAATCAGTGACAAATTTGACTGTAAATGGGGCCACCTTAGCCATTGTCAGTGTCCAGGGTTGGGAGGGCAAGGCAGGTATTTCCCAAGTTAGTGTTTGTAATTTTTATTGTTACCCTAGTGATGTGATTTTTTTCAGTCATGTTAAAAATTTTTTTTATTTTGATGTATAGCAAGCTATCATGTGCTTTTTTTTTTTTTTTTGGTGGGTACCGGGGGTCGACCTCAGGACCTTGCACGCCAGCAGGCGCCCGTGCCGCTGAGCGATATCACTGGCCCCTTTTTCGTACGTGGGTTCCGGGAGTCGAACTCAGGCCCTCGTGCTTGCTGGGCAGGCGCTTATGCCGCTGAGCCATCTCACCGGCCCTCATGTGCATTTTAAACTCTTTCACATTCTACTTCGATGTGAATAATTCTCAAAGAATAGCTTATAAGAAACAAATGGCCATTTGTACTTGTTTCTCAATTGTACCTGCAAACGTTGGGATTGGATTCCTCCAGGGGTCGTGCCTGGCTCTGGGCTGACCTGGAGCAGCTCTGACACCTGTCACTTTACAGCCGTGCAGTCGCGCTTTGGTGTCTGTGGGGAGACTGTTTTCAGGGCTTCTCAAGAACAGTAAAATCCAAGGATGTGAAGTTCCTTAGATAAACTGGCATCCTTAGTGTTTGTGTGTAACCCACCCACCATCCCGTGCACTTTAAGTCCTCTCTGGCTTATTTATAATACGTTATAGAGTGGAACTGCTATGCAAATACTTGCTACACTGTCTTATTTATGCAACAGGGACTAAAGAAATTTGTACCTGTTTGGTACAGATGCAGTCCTAAAATATTTTCCATCAGTAGTTGGCTCAGTCTGCAGATGTGGAACCTACACATATGGAAGGTCAGCTGTACTGGATTGGTGGAAAAAGAACAAATGCGGGCAGAATGTCTCCAGAGTAGAAATGTCTTTGGAGGTCAAAGTAAACCTTTGTTGACTTTTCTGTCTGTCATCAGAAGCAGAGACGCCAAGAGAAAGCCCCACAGAGACTGGAGTGGCAAAAGTGAAGGAAGAAGAGGGGGACCAGCCTTCGACGCCCCCTGGGCTCCCAAAGGCTCCCAGTGAGTTTCTGATCCTCTTCTTCCCCCCAGCACCATCACTCTGGTTTTCACGATCTGAGTCTTTAAAGGGCAGTTAATTTATACAAGGCATAGATGTAGAGTCTTCCCCGTTTAAATGCAAAATGGAGGAGACTCCTAGGCTTTGGTGTTACTTTTTTTTTTTTTAATCATTGTTACTTCCTCCCATGCATATGGGAAAAGAGGAAAGCCAGTCCAACCAAGTATTTATAGCTTCCAGACATGATAGGTGACAATTAAATGGTATTAACGGAGCAGTAATGTATTAACGTGGGTGTCCAAGCTGAGTTACCCTGTGAGAACCCTGGTCAGACACAACACTTGCAGGGGCAGTTTTAAGGATGCTGTATTGGATCTGATTTTCTCCAACTGCGGAAGTGGGGATGTTTCCTTCTGATCAGCTGAGACTTCTTTTTACCGCTATTTGCAGTCTGCAATTTCAGGCCAAATCCTAGATTCCACGCACTGATGAGTAAGCACCAGGCCAGAGAGGATCCAAATTTAGGCTACAGAAATGAAAAGGGCAGAATTGACCACATTTTCCATCCACAGGGCAAGAGCATCCTGGGGTTAAAAAATAAAAAATGTCTTGACGTGGAGGCGGTTTGCTTCACTGTCTGCCCTCTCTCACTTTAGAAGCAGAGACCCCAGCAAAGACAGAAAGTGTTTACGCACCCAAGGAAGCCCTGAAGCAGGGGCCACAGGAAAAGAACCAGAGCAAGCCTGCCCCCAGAGGCCCCAGGACCCTCAGCAGTTTCCTCAGTGAGTGCCCCTTCCCTCCACATCTCCCAGCAGGACACAGGCAGGGGGCAGACGGCTCTTTCTCCAGAGAGTTCCCCGCTCCCTTCTGGCTGCCCCGTTTCGTGGAAGTCTAACTCTTCTCTCGCATTTGGCATCCATTGTCCCGAGCAGTCACGCGGGGATTGGGGCGATGCTGGGTGGACAAGGGGTGGGAGGTGCAGGCCAGCAGGAGAAAAGGTCTCCCACCCCTCGTTTCCTGGCTTCGTTCCCAGCACCCCGGAAGCCATCGGTCAAGACCGAAGTGAAAGAAGAGCAGTCAGGTAGTCCGGGAAAGGAGGAGGCCAAGGGGTGAGTTAGTGTCCAGTATGACAGGTGTGTCCTGCGGCCCGGTCCCAGCTTGGGCTTCCTCCTCCTGCAGGGCTTGACAAATTTTCTTTCTCTCTCTCTCTCTCTCTTTTTTTTTTTTTTTTTTTGGTCTGGAAGGGGCCACATAGTAAACATGTTAGTTTTTGCAGGTCACATGTGCCTCTACCTGCAAAGCTGTTCTTAGAGCACGTGTCAGATAAAAATAATCTGAGGTCTGGGGGTGGAATTTGCCGACCCTTTGCTCAGCTTATTCTCTGACCACTGGCCTCTAGTCTTTCAGCCTCAGTCTGACCCCCATTAGGGATTGGGGGCATCTGTGGGGCATCCATAGTTGACCCAGCTGCAAAGGGCTCCCCAGTGCCCCCAGGACAAAAACCTAAGTTCCTATGGCCAATGCCCGCCCCCTCCCCTGGCCTCATTTCTCAGCCCTCTGTTTGTATCACCCTGAATGCGCCAGGTTCAGAAGTGGAGGAGTCTGCTCTGCGTTGGGGTTTCTTTGTCTCTCCTGTGCCGGTGTGGGTGTTCTGTGGGGTAGATCTTGTAGAGCTGCCCGTCTGTGCCTGGACCTCCTGACATCCACAGTGTATCAGGTTGTGGGACACCAAGTAGGCTGTTAGACAATTCATTGCTTCATTGTAGTTGTGCTAAGTCTTTGAAAGAATGACTGGGCCCATTTTCACGATACCTGGTAAGTACCCAGGAGGCGTCTGAAGATTTATTAAATGCCCAATTGGATAGATGGGTGGATAGATGAATGGCCTTTAAAGTAATGAGGTCAGACCCCCATCTTTGTCCTGCTCAAAACTTATCTGTGGTTTCCCAGCACCCAGGTAAACGTTGAACTTGCAGGACCCTCGTGAGCCAGCCCTGCCCACCTCAGTTAGTCTCAGCCTCCTGACATTGCCAGCCTCCCTCTTGCTCCCTCAGCTGCTCTTCCCTGCTTTTGAATATGCTGGCCCGTACACTGTCTCCAGCCACCCTGCTCATGGTGCTCTTGCTGGGAGAAGCTTGACATCTCTCCCCTCTCAGAGCCAATGTGTGTCCCCAGTGCTGGGGACAAGCTTTCTTTTATGTCCTATTTGATGGCCAAGTGCCTCCCCCACCAGACCACAAACTCCTTCCCTCAAGGCCAGAGCTGTGTCCAGCTCTTCTTGCCGAAGCAATGTACAAAGAGCAGAATACTTTAAATTCTTTTTCTTCATCAATCATAGATTCATCCATTTATTCAGATGCTTATTGAGAACCGATCATGTCAGATAGAGGTTTCAAGTGTGGCAATCCAGCAGACTAAATTACATGAAAGTCTTGCTTGTTTTCTAGCAGGGATATGGAATAAATAATAAGCAAACTATGTCATGTATCACATGCTAATAAGTGCTGTCCCAGAGAATGGAGCAGGGACGGTAGCGAGGAGCAGTGGGAGGTCAGGGCTGGCTTCGCGGGGAAGGTGCCATGGGAGTAAAAGACCTGAAGGAGATGAGGGCGAGAGCCCTGGGGAAGAATGTTCTGGGCTGAGAGAAGAGCAAGTGCAGAGGCCCTGGGCCACACCTGTCGACATTTAAGGAACATGGAGGAGCCTGGGTGGCTGGAGGAGCATAAAAGAAGGGTGGGAGGCAGTAGGAGACGAAGTCACGAAGGTGACTGAATACAGGGTGAGTCCCCTTGGGCCCGAGCACTACCTGCCACATAGTAGGCACTTGTGAAACATTCGTTGGCGGAATGACTTTACCCCAGAGGTCTACCGTATCTGATCTCTCTTTTACCTTCACAGAACCCTGGACCCAGTGAACTACGATCCCGCCAAGAAGAACTACCATCCCGTCGAGGATGCCTGCTGGAGACGGGGCCAGAAGTGAGGCTCCTGCCTTTCCACGTGGTCCTCCTCCAGTGCCTGGTGCCCCGGGCAGCTCTCACTGGGCCTCAGCTGGAGGAAATGACGAATCTTTCCATAGGCAGGAGCATGGAAAGGGTTGGAGAGAGCCCAGGCCAGGGAGCAGGGCTGCTTTCTGCATTTAGGTGTTGGCAGGCCTGTCCCCGGGGAGCTGTGAGGGCCGGTGGAGGGGCCCTCTGTGGATATTCAGATGACTCTTGTGTCTCTTTTCCCCAGGGTCCCTTACCTGGCCGTGGCCCGGACGTTTGAGAAGATCGAGGAGGTTTCTGCTCGGTAATCAGTTAGGCCTGGGTGGGGCACGGTAGGTGCTGTTGGCTCTGTCCCTAATGGTGCATTGCTCTGTCCCTCATACTGCCTTGTCCTTCACGCTCAGCTCCTTCCCCCTCACGCACGTGACCACGTCCACAGGCCGGTCACGAACGTGGCTGCGAGTCCTGGTGAGCCCCAGCCTCGGAAGACCCCAGTGTCAGTTCTGCCTCGGTCAACACAGGACACAAGGACCAGCCAGCTTCCGGCCCCACCTCTGTGTGGCAAGAAGTGCAGAAAATGTGTAAATGTGTGGCCATTTTCACCCAGATCACCAGAAGTGATCTTCATCTTGCTTCCATGTCTTATTTAGCGCCAGCGAAAGGAAGTCAGGCCTTGGTTATAGTGAGGACCACCCCCTTTCACTCTGCGCTTCCCCTGCAGAGCCCCCACTCTCAGTGGCTGTGCACCGGCCTCAGTGCCCAGGGCTGCCTGCATCCCGGTGCTTGTCGGCAGCATATTCACATCACCGTAGTGTGTGCCGGGCACAGCCCTGGTCTTCCCTGTCCCCAGTTCTGCTCTCCTGCCTCCCCACCCTCCTCTCCCCCTGTGTATCTAGTATTTTCACAAGGCTTGCTTCCTTCTGCTTCCTGCTCTTATCATCCACCTTGTTTTTCTCTCTGTGTCGGTTTAAATAGACCCCAGCTCATTTCAGCTGCTCTGTGGTATCCTTTGTGTGTATCGTTTTTCACTTCCCCAATGTCAGTAGAGCAGTTCAGGCTGTTGCTAATGCTTTATTCTTACAAATGGGTCTTTGGGAGGATGTTCAAGAACTTCTTTGGGGGCATAGACCCTACGTGTGGGGGGCCAGGCAGGTCACAGAGGATGTAGGAAGGCTGAAGGGCTTGTACCAGCCTGTGGGTAGCAGCTGGGCAAGGATCCTGCCCAGTGGATGGGCAGACACTGGGCCTGGTTCTGCTGTCCCCTGCCTTTGTGCCTGAGGGCAGGTGACTTGACCTCTCTGAGGCCGTTTCTTCACGAGTAAGGGAAGATTATACGTACCGCTGTGGAGACTGACATTGACAACGCAGTGCAGGATCTAGTTCCAGGAGAAACTTAGCAGTCATCTGTGAAGAGAATGGCGGATGACTGTCCTGACCCCATAATCCGAAATCTTTCAAAAGATTTTAAAAGATCAATTTAGATTTATAGAAATCTAAGAAACTTAGATTTATAGAAAACAACTGAAACGATACAGAGTCCTCCACCTACCCCGGCTCGGCTTCCCTTCGTGTTAGTGGCTTGTGTCGTTGGGGACAGTGGTCATTCCGACACCACGTGATACTCCGAAGTGACGCACAGACTTGATTGGATTTCCCGTTTCCATCTTTCGTAGGCCAGGTTCCCCGCCCATTGTGTTTAACTGGCCCGCCCTTTGTCTCACGTGTCTCGGACGAGCCTGCAGTTGGTCTTCGTCCGTCGTGACCTCTGCCCTGTGAAGAGTCTGGTGGCGCAGAATGTCCCTCAGCCGGGCTTTGTGCCGTGTCCCTTCAGGATTAGTTTCAGGTGACCAGCGCTGTGTGAAGACCACAGAAGTGATGCTTTCTCAGAATTTCTCTTGGGGCTTGTCACGTGGCCCCAGTCTATCTGGCAGGTGTCTTCGCTGTCGTCTTCCCCTTTGCACCTAATAGGTATCCTGTGGGGATTTACTATTTCTTGGCAGACTTCCATTAATTTCATACTTGTGGTAGTGTCCTAGGGCTCTGGGAAGTAGTGCCACACACTTGGTAGTGTAGGACCACAGGGCAGGGGCCAGAGGTCTGAGGTCAGTGTGGCTCATGGTTGGTTCCTCCTGAGGGAGAGCCCGGCCTGTGCTGCTACAGCTTCAGTGGCTGCAGGCTGTCCTGGACACGTTGCTGCAGTGGCTGCCTCATTTCCTCGTCCCCACCGTCTGTTTCTGCCTTTCCTGGACATTTACAAGGACACTCTTTGGATGTGTGGCCACCCTGATCCAGTACGCTCTCATCTTGGTCCTTAGTCTCCATTTCCACATCCAGCCTGTGCTGCGGCTCCGCATGAGTGTGGCTTTGGGCCAGGTGCTGTCCCACCTGCTGCAGTGACCAGTGGTGGCTCTTGCCTGCAACAGCTGGTATTTGTGGCATTTGCAAGTGGTGATTTTGTGTCTCTCTCATTCTTTAAAAAAAAAAATTTGTCCATTGGCCTCCTTCTTAAGAAAAGCACAGCTTCTGTTTTTAATGAAGCCATCAGAGTTGACCAGTGGCAACCCTGGCTCTTCCCAGCTGTGACACAGGCAGACGCTGTGATTTTAGTGGTGAGGAGCTTGTGTCAGCCTCATGCTTACTGTCTCCGTGACTTCCCGAGCGTCTTGTCATCTTCCTGTGCCTCTGTTCCTTGCTCTTCAAGATGAGAGTGGTAATGGCGCTTGTCTTGGAGGGGGGCTGGGAGGGTTCTGTGCATTAAAATACACAGAGGGCCTCAAACTAGTGGCTCACGTACAATACGCTCTGTACGCCGTCGCCATGACTTCTCTGGTGTTATCACCACCGTCTTCGGGTTCTGTCACACCAGCAGCCTGTGGTTTTGCCTGTGGCTTCAGGTCGTGCTCCTCAGAATGTTTTTGAGCCGTTTCCTCTTCTTTTCCTTGTTCCTTTTAGAGCCCCACTTATCCCGGCGCAGCTTTCCTTCATGTTACTGGCTTGTCTCACCTTAGGACAGTGATCAAAACCAGGACATCCCCATGATGCCATTAAGTGCTCCCTAGACTTCCTTTGGATTTTCCCATTTTGCCATTTCCTCTTCTACCCACCCCACCACACATGTACATACCCTTCCATTGACCTTGAAGAGCCAAGTGGTCACAGCCCTATCCCTTCCTCCAGGCTCCGGATGGTGGAGACGCTGAGCAACTTGCTGCGCTCTGTGGTGGCCCTGTCCCCTCCAGACCTGCTCCCTGTCCTCTACCTCACCCTTAACCGCCTTGGGCCTCCCCAGCAGGGCCTGGAGCTTGGCGTTGGTGATGGTGTCCTTCTCAAGGCCGTGGCCCAGGCCACAGGTAAAGAGGATGCCATGGTGGAGGGAGTGTGGGGTGTGCAGTGGTTCGAGGGAGGGAGGCCTAGACCTGTGTTGGGACAGCGGCTGTGGGATGGAGAGGAGGGCTGGAGTTCCTGGTGTTTAGGGAGGTAACAGCTCCTGAAGGACCTGGGCTGGAGGGGCCTGGGGGCCGAGGAGTGGGAGGGGGAACAGGAATGCAGGCCTGAGCCATAGAGGTGCACAGAGAGGCTGAGGCAGGGATGCCCATCTGCCAGGGCAGCAACTGGAGTGCTGGCTGCTGATCAGGGCTTGAGGGGACCAAGGAAGGATTGTGCCTGAGTGAGGATTGGGTTGGCTCTGGCCCCACATGGAGAACAAACAGGAAAGGAAGCCAGCGAGGAAGCTGGGCAAAGGTCCCAGGGCAGAAGGAGCCGGGCAGAAAGGTGGGTGGGAGCAGAGAGCCAGGGTGGGGTGGGGGGGTCTATGGAATGTGGGGGCCAGGATAGAGAAGGTCAGGTACCCTTGGGACCTTGCTGCCCACTGCCACGTGCTAGAGTCATCTGGGGAGGGGCAGGCAGAGTTGGGGAGAGCTAATAACTACGGTCCTGGGCATGAGCAGCCTTTATCTGGGGCCTCCACACTGGGCCTGAAGCGCCATAGACCTGGGTCAGAGGCCAGGGTTTAAGAGTGGTCGACATAGGACAGATGAACCAAAGCTTTGGGAGTTGTCATTCACCTAGGGAGCTCAGGGTCAAGTCACGTGGACCCCAGCATTTAGGGAGGGAGGAGTTGGGGGTTTTGATGAGAAGACAAAGGACAGGCAGAGTGGGGTGAGGAAGGAGTGATGGGGTCACAGGGGCCAAGGGAGAGGACTCATCCTCTCGCTCACTCGCGTGCCGTGACATACCACACCCAGCGCAGCCTGTCCGTTTGGATATTCTTAGCTACAACAGCCAAACGCCCATCACACTGGCTTGAGGATTTGTTTTCTTTACTTAAGAACAAGTTGCCTGGGCCGGTGAGGTGGCTCAGCAGCGTAAGCGCCTGCCTGGCAAGCGCGAGGGCCCGAGTTTGACTCCCGGTACCCACATACGAAAAAAGGGTCGGTGATATCACTCAGCGGCACCGGTGCCTGCTGGCGCGCGAGGTCCTGAGGTCGACCCCTAGTACCCCCACACACACAGAAAAAGAACAAGTTGCCAAGGCACGAGGCCTTTTCTACCCTTCTGGGCTTCCATCCTTGACGTGGTAGCACTTGGCTTGCACATCTCCCTGTAGCCCTGATGGCTGCCTGAGGCCTAGGTTTGCTGTGAGTTGCTCACCATTTGGGAAAATCGCATCATGGTTGGCAGTGTGAGCCACCCCACGCCACGCTGACTGCTGCGCTCGTGGCGTCTCGCTCGTGGCGATTCCACGTGCAGACATGAGCTCTGACCGTCGGTGTCTTCCGTGCAGCAGCCCCGTGTCAGAAGGCCGACGTGCGCGCTTTCCTCGTAAATCACTCTCTCTTTGGTCTCCTTTCTGTACTAGAGGAAGGGCGTTCTCTGGAAGGGTACACGTTGATGGGTCACATTGCCTCTGCATTTGATGCAGGGTAGAAAAGTGTCACAGGTACCTGTGGGGCTCCGGATGTTAGTTCTGGTAGTTTGAGAGCCACTGGTCAGGGTTGTCACTGTGACTCTTGTCTCTGTCTCCCCTGCCTGCTGCTCTCACTATTAGGGATGCCAGGGGGAACCTAATTCTGGGCAATCAAGGCGCCGTGTGTTTAAACGGGTGACTTCAAAACAGTAATGACAAGAAAAACAAGGCTCACCGGCCACTGCCAGAGGATCCTGTGACCAATGAGGGGAGGGGTCCCTTGGCCGGCCTTCGTGCTCTACCCTCTGCCCCGATGGTCTTACCCCACCCCGTGGCTCTTAAGTCCCACCTGTATGTGTACTGGCCATTCAGATGCCAGCACAGGTACAGGCGCGTTTGTCCACTCGCTTTGCTCTGTGTGACTGTCCCAAGGGCTTCTTAACACCTGACGGAACAGGAGACAAGATGCTTACCAAGCTGTTCCAGTCAAGTGGGGAAGGAGAGGAACAGGGAAGTGCTGGGCCTGGCCGCAGGCACACGGAGCTGGAGAGAACACACGCATGCTGCCCTGGAGAGGAGGCGCGCAGCCACGGTGGCCCTCGCCACTCCCCCGTGCTTTCTCTCCTTACCCCAAGGCCGGCAGCTGGAATCTGTCCGGGCCGAGGCTGTTGAGAAGGGCGACGTGGGGCTGGTGGCTGAGAACAGCCGCAGCACCCAGAAACTGATGCTGCCACCGCCCCCTCTTACCACCTCTGGGGTCTTCTCCAAGTTCCGGGACATCGCCCGGCTCACCGGCAGTGCTGTGAGTGGGGAAGGGCGTTTATCGCGGTACCCATACGCCTCGGGATCTGCTGCTTAGACTGCTTGAGCTGGGTCTCTTCAGTTCTGCTCACGGGGTGTGAAGCTTCCTGTACTCGCAAGCCTGGGTGTCTCCTCTAGGGATCAGTTCTAGCGCCTGGTGCCAGCCTGCCAGGTGTCAGGACTCAGAGGACTCTTACTGGGTGAGGGGAGGCGGGGAGGAAGGCAGCTCATCTGTATTGCCCTGAGACCAGGTGGCCATGGGAGTGGCGCAGAGGGAGAAGAGGCGGCCCCTCCCTTGACCACCAGGCTCTGACTCTCTGTTCACCTCCTCTAGTCCATGACCAAGAAGATGGACATCATCAAAGGCCTCTTCGTTGCCTGCCGCTACTCAGAAGCCCGGTTCATTGCCAGGTGAGTGTGGGCCCCGAGGCTGCAGAGGGTATGAACCAGCAGGTGAGATAGGAGAGCTTGGCAACTGGAGTCACTGCTAATGGCCTGGCTGCCCTCCTACCTGGGGTGAGAAAAGCATGATCAAAAGCCCAGACCCATGGGAGGAGGAAGGCAGGATGTGCTTTCCTTCTTAGACTGACTGCTGTTCTGTGGTAGTGCTGCCTGGAGAAGAGTCCCAGAGCACAGCTGCAAAGCATGCTGTGGTTGATTAGTGATGTCTGCCCTGGCCTGAGTGGCAGAGCTGAACAGCGTGAAGCTATGTGTCTGCCATAACAGTGGAAGCAAAATAGTTGCCTGCTCATGTCCTGGGGCATATTTTAGGTACCCTGCCCTGCACGAAGTGCCTCATCTCCTCAGTCCCCAGCAGCTCTGCAAGGCAAACCCTGTTGTCTTTACTGCAGACATGGAGGTAGAGGTGTAGGATGGTGGGCCATTTGCAGTCACTTGCTCGAACCAAGGCCTGTGCTGGGTCAGGTCTTGACTGTCGTAACCACCAGGGTGGGCATGTCCCAGCTTGAAGCCCAGCTCTGCCCGTGACTCACTCTCCCCAAGCCCCAGTACCTCTCAGGGCAGTGGAGATGAGAAGGGACAACACCAAAGCATGGTGCTCATGGTCATTCTTGGCTAACTTCAGTTTCCTCATCTGTTAAACAGGCTGTGTAACTTCTTGGGTCCCTCCCAGACTCAGAGCCAAGATTGATCTGGCTTTGGAGGAGGATCTACAGAGGATCGGGTTAGGGAGATGGGAGGCAGCAGGGGCAAGATGGAGAGGGACAAAACTAGAAGGTGCCAGCCAGCCCGCTCCTCACTCTCTTCCCAGGGCCCTGAGTGGACGGCTGCGCCTTGGGTTGGCTGAGCAGTCGGTGCTGGCTGCCCTCTCCCAGGCTGTGAGCCTCACACCCCCAGACCAAGGTGAGCACTCTGACCCCTCTTTGTGCCTGTTACTGGGGTTTCCCTTCTCAGGAGTCCACACCCTAACCCTGTCCTCATGGTTCCTGCCTCTCCATGCTCCTCTTCCCTGAGAAAGGTTCTTGGGCAGCCGTGTCTGCATTCTTTGTCCTGCAGCAAGCTGCCCATGTGGACCCTGGGGGTAGCTGAGGAATAAGACCCATCCCAAAGCCCTTGGCGGATCATTTTCTAGAATTCCCGCCAGCCGTGGTGGATGCTGGGAAGGGCAAGACTGCAGAGGCCAGAAAGACGTGGCTGGAGGAGCAAGGCATGATCTTGAAGCAGACATTTTGGTGAGATCCTGGGGCTGGGGTAGAGGAATGCGTCAGTGGCTGGCACACACCAGTGACTGTCATTGGGTTTGTGACAGAGCAAGGGGTTGTGATCTAGACAAGATGGTGCAGGGCGCAGGAAAGTGGCAAACAGTGGAGGGCATGACTCGTGAGAAGATGCTGACAGCATGTGAGGACAGCAGCGTCGGGAGGCCTAGAGTTCCAGCCAGGACTGCTTGTGAAAGGCCCTGAGCGACCAGCAAGAGACTGGTGACTGAGTGTTAGCGAGAAGTAGGATAGTCATTGACAACATCCCTGGAGCAGGCCATGTGGAGGGCACTGACCCAGGGCTGTTGACAGGAAGACACTAACTGTGTCAGAGGCAGGAAGACCGCTGAGCTGTTGCACACATGTCCCCTGACCCACTGTGGGCCAGGCTGCCCCTGCTAGGCGTACAGCTGTGAACAAGGCCTTGCAGAGCTCCCAGGCCAGGGCAGTGGCTCAGCTCTACTCTACCATGTACTGAGGACCCCACCATCCAGACCAGTTAGATCAGAATCTTTACAGGTGGAATCCGGCTTTGGGAAACTGGTCTCCTGTGTAGCTGGGGAGAATCCCTGCTCTCATGGTAACAGATGAGGGGCAATGGTGGGCCCAGACTAAGGGAGAGTCAGAGTGATGTGTAGTGACTGAGGGAGGACACAGGTGACAAGGAGTTGACATGGTGACCGAGATAGGCAGAGGCATTCAGGAGGCCAGGTTTGGGCAAGGGCTGGGCTCTGTTCCCATGAGCACTTCCAGCTAACCAGTTTTCAAGGTGCGCCATTTCTAGAAAGACTCCTCAACTGTTCTTGCCCCCTGCCCCAGTGAGGTGCCTGACCTGGACCGAATCATCCCTGTGCTGCTGGAGCATGGCCTGGAGCGTCTCCCGGAGCACTGCAGGCTGAGCCCAGGTACTGTCCTCAAGGCTGGGGCAGCCCACCCTCTGCAGAGCCACTGTAAGGGTCCTCTACCAGGTACTCCCACCGTAGGCACCTGCAGAGCCCTCTGCCTTCCCCACCAGGACTGAGTCCAGTTCGCTGGTGCTGGGACCCTCCCTTCCCTCCTTGGGGCTTCCCCTTCTGAATTGCACAGTAGGCTGTGGGCAAAGCTGACGTAACAGTTACCCGAGTAGGCAGTTGGTTGAGTCATGTGGGATTGCTGTTGTACATAACTGCATAGAGCGAGGCAGGCAGCCAGGGAGGGGGTGTCGCTGCTCCAGGGATCACCCAGGGGCCTGAGCTCCTTCTGTCTTGTTCCTCTGCCGTCCAGGGTTGTTACTGTGTGATTTCATCCTTGTGCTGGGTTGAAGGGGAGGCAACAACATTACCCCTAAGGATGCATCCCGACGCTGCAAGTCGTTCCTATGTGCATTCCAGTCACGTGGCCTCCTACCTGCCAGAGAGGCTGGGGGTTGAGGTCACCAGTGCCCTAAAATGTGGTTGGGCCCACTCTTCTCTTACGAGACAGAAGACAGGAGCGGGTCCTGGGCACAGTCGTGACCTCTTCCATTCTCTTGTCCTCTGATTTAGCACCTTCCCTCGGCCACCGGTCTCCCCTAACTCACTCTCCCCTCTCCTCCCAGGGGTCCCTCTGAAACCCATGTTGGCCCATCCCACTCGGGGTGTCAGTGAGGTCCTGAAACGCTTTGAGGAGGCAGCCTTCACCTGCGAGTACAAATACGATGGGCAGAGGGCACAGGTACGGGGCAAGTCCAGCCCTTCTGCCGATGGGAGGTTGCCGGAGCTGGGGCCAGCGATCGAGCAGGCCCGAGCTCAGACCCTGCCTGTGCTACGTGCTGCCCGGCTGACCTCACTCGTCTCTGGGTTTTAGTTTCCTCCTTGCAAAGAGCACCCTAACAGCCAGCTTCCGGGAAGACAGAGTTGCCAGAAGGCCTGGCCAAGGGTAGTGGGAGGTCCAGGAGTGCTGGCTCCGCTGGCGCGAGGTTTGTCAGCCATGACAGCCACTCTAGCAGGTGCCCATTGACCCTTAATGTAGTGCTGTGCAAGTGTGTCCTGTGACATCTGTCATCCTGGGCTCTGTAAGGAAGTGTGTTGTGGTCCCTCTGACCTGGCAGGATTTGGGGCCATCTCCTCTTCCTGCTGGGGATGGGGGAGCAGGAGGTGCGCAGCGTCTGTGGGGCTTTGAGGCAGTTATGGGCAGTGGATTCCATAGGCAGACACCATGTTGCAGGTGGTGTAACCTGTTCAAAATAATGTCAAGAAAAAGTTAAAATGATTGGGAACAATAGTCATGATTTCAAATATAAGTAGATAGCACTTCTAGCTGTGCCATTCCATGGTGCTTGGTGCAATCTTTCACCACCTGGAGTGGCTCTGACTGGGTCAAGCCCAGTTAAATTGAATGAGGTGAAGCGGTAGACAGTACCTCTCAAAAAATAAAGCCAGGGCCGGTGAGATGGCTCAGCGGCATAAGCGCCTGCCTGGCAAGCACGAGGAGCGGTAGAAACCAGAGTGATAGGTACAGCACGGTAGCATTTAAACAGAGCAGTGCGCACACTCAGAGCTGGGCAGATGTGCTGGTGAGGGGGCGGGGATGTGGAGTGGAGGTGATGACGATGGCAGGCTCCACGCACACAGGCGGGAAGTGCCGAGGAGCCCGGGAGATACACACTCGGGTCTTTGCACCAGTTCTTCCTCTACAGTGACCTGAACCCTCTCCCAGGGAGGGGGGGTCTGAAGAGAAAGGAGGGGCCACAAGGGGTGGACTCAGCTTTCGTTTCCTCTTCTGCCCCCTTGATGGCAGATCCATGTTCTGGAAGGCGGGGAGGTGAAGATCTTCAGCAGGAATCAGGAAGACAACACAGGAAAGTACCCCGACATCATCAGCCGCATCCCCAAGGTGGGCGTTGGCTGCACCTTCACTGACAGGGCGGTTTGGCAGCTGCAGAGAATCAGGGCCCATCCAGGCCACCTCGGCACAGTGGGGGTTTACAGGGTGGAGACCAGAATACATCTGTCTGCGAATAACACTTAAGCGTGGCTTAAATAGATACTGTGTATTCCTCAAAGGAAGCTGGAGGTGGAGGAGGAAGAACAGCAGGAAGAGGCAGCCTGGGCAGCGCAGTGGGCTGGAGTGTGGCTTGGGGACTTTGCTGGCGGGGGCTGGGGGGAGTCACAGGTTCACCAGGGAATTACACGTGGTTGAGAAGAAGGTGGTGGAGGAGGCTTTTAGGTCAGCTTGTCAGATCAAGCGTAAGCCTCAGGGGTCTTAGTTTCCCTGCTTCGAGGGTCTGTGCTCCTGTTTGTTTTTGAGGCTGACAGTCACTTGTGAGGGGTCGCGAGAGCCGTGGAAGGACGGGGAATTAGTTTTCTCCTGTCTGTCTCCTGACCTCCTCATCCACCTCTCATAAGCCTTGTGACTGCTTCACTTTGCAGATTAAACTCCCCTCAGTCACATCCTTTATCCTGGACACTGAAGCTGTGGCTTGGGACCAGGAAAAGAAGCAGATCCAGCCATTCCAAGTGCTAACCACTCGCAAACGGAAGGTAACCACTCAGCCCATCTTCTTCCCAGCCTGGCTGAGGGTCCTCTTCCCTGGAAGGGCAGTGTCAGTCTGGCGCGATTCTCTCAGCCTTTGGCAAAGTGACTGTTCCAGCTCCAGCCATCACACTCTCATCCCAGCATCTCAATTAGCTTGTGTGTGTGTCCTACATCGCTGTGATTTTACTATAATAGATCATCTGTCCTATGAGCCCCACACCGTCGCCCCAGCAGGCTTCCGCTTTACCTCCGACGGGCCAAAGTGTGATCTACCACGGCCGTTAGCGGCAGGGAGGCTGAGAGAGCAGCTGTCTGGGGAGGGAGAGTAAGGTCAGGGTCAGCTGAGAGCCGGCGAGACTGGGGCCGGGGCCAGCGGCCACAGCTGAGGAGTAGAGGCTGGGAGACCGGCTGCTGCCTCGGGGATGGGTGGGGAGGGGTCCTGCGGGCGCCGCCTCACCTTCTCACGCTCCTGGTTTCCGTTCTGCCCCGACAGGAGGTGGATGCGGCAGAGGTCCAGGTGCAGGTGTGTCTGTATGCCTTCGACCTCATCTACCTCAATGGACAGGTGAGTCTTGGCCCTCAGTCTAGGCAGCCGGTGGGCGGCTGCCTGGCTTCCGTCTCTGACTGTGCTGTGACACTGAGCTGGGAGACTGTGCGTAGGCGGCGGTTCTCAAACTGTGATCCCAGCACCCTCTCCGGAGGGTCCGCAGGGTCTTCCTCCTCTCGGCTCACGTCCGCACAGACAGTTCTCCCTGTCTGCAGCCAGAGCCACAGCACAGCGTCTGAATGTAGAAGCAGATGTGAAAAGCCAGCTCCGTTAAGTCAGGCTTTAAAGAATGTACACAACTGCCAGACACCCCTTTTCTCACTAATTTTTAAAGATATGGGTGTTTCATGAAAACATACTATTTGGGAGTTGGGGTATATAGCTTGATGGTGGAGCAATTGCTTGCACGTTTGAGGCCCTGATCAATCCCTAGCACCACACACACACGAAAATCTATTTGAGTGAGCATATTGTATTTACTATTTTTTAAATGAACAAATAACTATTCTGTAAATTCCTCATTTTTAATTTCTAATATGGTAACTATCAAAAGATGTACCCTACCTAAACTGAGTGATGAGTACTGAGTGATGACTCAGTACTTTTTAAGAGTGTAAAGGAGTCCTAAGACTGAAAAGTTTGAAAACAGCTCTTCTGGGATACTGCTTAGGAATCCAGAGCTCCCTCTCTGGGGAGAATCTTGCCTGGAGCCTGGAGAAGAGAACCCATTCTCCCAGTGGGTCGGTGGGGTGGGGGCCAGGTAAGCTAAGAGACTTCTCCCTCCCTCTCTCCCTCCCCCCGATCCTCTCCCCGCCCCTCTCCTCTGCCTTCCTCTCCTCCCTTCCTTCCTCCTTCCTTTCTTTCTGTTCTTCTTTAGTACTGGTAGGGCCTTTACACTGAGGTATACCTCCAGCCCTTTTTCATTTTGAGACAGGGTCTTGCTGAGTCACTAAATTGCCCAGGCTGGATTTTAACTCATAAGCTGCCTGCCTCAGCCTCCCAGAGTTCTGAAGTTGCAGGTGTGCACCACACCACCACACCTGGCTTTCCATTTCTTATCTCTTCACTCTGCTTCTCCCCTGATGTCCTTGGCCTGTGTGATGCTGGGCAAAGAAAAGGCTGCGTGCCAGGTCCAGATGTGAACCTGCCCGTGTAATCTTGAACAAGGCTGCACTTGACTGTCAGATTTTAGAGCCTGTAAGAGAACTGGGTCAGTTCACTCAGGACCAGTAAGGCCATAAAGAGTCATCTGAGCGCCTGCCTGGCAAACGCGAGGTCCTGAGTTTGAGTCCCGGTACCAGAAAAAAAAAAGAGTCATCCGTTTCCATAGGCTGAGGAGTTCATTTTAGAGAAGTGAGCAAGCGTTGTCTCCTTCAGGCTCAGCCGACTGCAGCCTGTGAGCCAGGTCTGTCCCTCCACCCGTGTTTGCAGATGAGACTTTTGGGATGCAGCCTCACCCATTTGCTCACTCCCTGGCTGCGCCTGCTTTTTCTGTACAATAGCAGAGCTGAAGAGCTGTGACGGACAGCAAAGAGCCAAGAACACAGTCTGCCCTTTTTGTCTTCCGGTTCCATGTCCATGGGTTCAACCAAGCTCAGCTCAAAAATGTTTGAAAAGAAATATGTCTTCTGTCTTGAGCATGTACACAATTTTTCTCATCATTATCCCCTAAAGAATGTGTTGTTCGTAGCGCCGACATCGTACAAGGTATTGTAAGTATCCTAGAGAGGCTTTGAGTGTCTGGGAGAGGATGGCCGTAGGTTCTGCACAAGTGCTACCACGCTTTCTGTAAAACACTTGAGCTTCCGTGGATTTTGATGTCTGTGGGGGGTTCCGGGCCCCGTGGATACTAAAGGACAGCTGTATTTACTGTCTGCTTCTCACCAGGAAGCTGCCAGCCCCTGGATAATGTAGAAAATATCCTCTCAGAGACACATTTACTAACCTCATGCTCATCAGCTTCTTTTTTACCCATTTTAGGCCGCTGCCTCTGAGCCTGTAGTTCTGGGTCCTCCTGACAGCCTGGTTCTTCCATCCCGAGGCTTTCTGTAAGCCACACCACGCTGTGTGACTTGTATGTATTTCCTTCTGGTCTTTGATTCCACCATGGTCCCACCCTCTCTCCTCAGTCCCTGGTCCGGGAGCCCCTGTCGCGACGCCGGCAGCTGCTCCAGGAGAACTTTGTAGAGACGGAGGGTGAGTTTGTCTTCGCCACCTCCCTGGACACCAAGGACATGGAGCAGATCGCTGAGTTCTTGGAGCAGTCGGTGAAAGGTGAGGTGGCTGCTTTCTCTCCCGCAAGGTCTGTAGCTTCCTTGTTACCTGCACGGACCCTGGTCCTTGGTCCACCCCCAACCTTGTGTGATTTGATGGGATCCTGCTTTCTCCAGGTCTGGGGAGTTAGGGTCCCAAGGGCCACGCTTCTCTGTCCCCTTCAGACTCCTGCGAGGGGCTGATGGTGAAGACCTTGGATGTCGATGCCACCTATGAGATTGCCAAGAGGTCACACAACTGGCTCAAGGTGATTCCCGCCCAGCCTGGCCTTCCCCAGTTCTGCAGGTCTGTCCCCACTGAGAACATGGGTCTCCAGCTGCACCCTGTTTGAGCTCAGGAGCCCTTTCCACCATTCCATGCTGGTTAGCTCTCCTCCCTCTGCAAGCCTTGGTCAGTGAGGGGGCCTGGCCTCAGCCCTGGGGATACCAGGGTGAGAGAGCTAGGTGGGGTCTCCGTTGTCCCTGAGCTGGCTTCCCTGGCAGGTGAGGCATGCAGAAGGGAGTCGGCCGGGACATGAACAGGATGAAGTGGGCAGTGAGGGGCACCTGAAGAGAGCAGGTCAGCTCGGGCCTAGTACAGGCTAGGTGCATGCAGGTGATCCAGAGAAGCACCTTGGAGGCAACACTTAGGTCTGGACCCAGATGACAGGAAAGGGTTGGCCACACGAAGATCAGAGCAGGGGCCCCGCAAGTGCAGAAGTCCTGAGGTAGGTCCAGGTTTGGTGTGTGCAGGGAACGGGCAGGCAAGGCAAGCTCGGAGCACAGAGCAGGCCCCGCTCATGCAGCACTCTGGGACACCGTGAGAGAAAGCTGGGTTTTCTTCTAGAAGTTCTGAGGAACCAGCATAGGTTTTACCCTGGGGAAAAACCAGTTCTGCTCCAGTTGTCATTCCGTAGTGGTCCTCTAGCTGCTGTGTAGGTGTAGTAGACAGGGCTAGTCGCTGGCGGGGTGCGAGCAGGCTGGGGAGCTGCCGTCTGGTGCGAGGCGCCCGTCTCGAGTGGAGGAGGATGGTGGGCTGGGCGAGAGGAGGGAGCAGAAGGGCTCGGGGGCTGAGCCGGCCAGGTCTTTGCTGCATTTCCCTTTGTCCCTGTCTCCCTTTCCGGACCAAGCAGCTGTGAGGCGAGCGTCCAGACCTTTTCTGTCTTAGGAAGTAGACACTCACTCCCAGTCCCGAGTGCCTGCCTGGACGGTCGGCACTTCATAAATGTTACTTGAGTGAGCGGAGAAGTGTTCTCTGTGCGAAGCAGCGTGTGGAGCGTCCTGACCTTGACTGTGAGGAATCAGGATGACCCAAGGCCCCCACTTCCGCCTTTCTTCCCGTTTGCTCTACCTGAAGCCAAGAAGCCCTCTCCGCCCCCATTCTCCTCAGAGTTCTTTCCGGATGTTCTCAGCCTCATTCCTGTCCTCCTTAGCCCACTGGCAAATTCCAGCAGCATCTCTTGCTCCCTTCCCCAGCTGAAGAAGGACTACCTCGATGGTGTGGGCGACACCCTGGACCTCGTGGTGATCGGTGCCTACCTGGGCCGGGGAAAGCGGGCCGGCCGCTATGGGGGCTTCCTCCTGGCTGCCTACGATGAGGAGAGCGAGGAGCTGCAGGCCATATGCAAGGTCCTGGGGACTGGGTTCTCCCCGCAGAAGTGGGAGAAAAGCAGATTAGACTCTGGGGCAGACCTGGCAACCTGGGGAGAGCCCAGACCCAGAGGCTCACGTCCTCCACATGAACGACTGTTGTTTTCTTAGTTCCTTCTTGGTGTTTTTCCTGATTCAATAAGTAACTTTTGCTTCCTATGGAAAAATAAGGCAGTGCTATCGAGAGGTACAAGGGAACTGTCCAGAGTCGAGTTCAGCTGCGAATAGTTGTGGCTGAAGTGAGATCTCTTCTCCCAGGCGGTGAGTGTGGAGAGGCAGGCGGTCTCCAGCGTCACGGGTCCAGGCCGCCTCTCCCTTGCCCTGAAGTTCTCTTCGTCATGTGCTTCCAGCTTTACGGCATCATGGTTCAGACCATCATGGCAAAGAAGGGCGGCCCGCTGGGTCGGCGCCAGCACTGAGCAGCTTCTGCCTGTGTTTGATTGGTCCAAGTTTTACTCCATGGCCCACTTCTGTCTGCACAGGGTTCTGGGAAATTTGTTTTTTTTTTTTTTATGTTTAGAAAAAAATTTTTTTAATGTGCACATTGTGATTGGCTTTTCCTGTGTAGCTCCTGTGTCTAGCATATTTGGGTCTTTTGTGACAGAAACAAAAATATTGCCCAGAATCCCAGTGCACAGTTGCAAAGAGCAGTAACATTGGAGGCAGTGTTTTATTTACATTTTTGTAAAGTTGAAATTCTCTGTCGCTTTGTTTTCTGCCTTTTTGCTCTATCAATATTACATTTAAATGTTATTGTGTGCGTCTGAGTAATATGGCAGCATGATTCAGTGCCTGCACAAGAATTTCCAAGCGCATGTGGCCCCGTTTCTTGAACCAGCGCTCTGTCTCCGGATGGCTGGTCTCCAACCAGCTTTGTTCTTAGAATTACAGCAGCACTTACAAATGTTAACCCTCGTAATCAGTGATCAAAGTGATTTTCTGACCCACTGTATCATTGGGCACTAATCTGTCACCATTTTACATTATTCATTTTAGAGTAGACCTTAAAGAGCTAACGAAAACAAAAGGCCAAAAATCATTAAGGCTCTCAGTACAGAGGGCTCTCCAGGTGAAGTGTCGCACCAGCAGTGCGAAGACGCCTGTCTTGGCTGTCAGCACCAAGTGTTGTTACTATTTTGTAGCCTTACTGTTTGGTAGGTAAAAGGAACTCTTGTCCGAGTTGAGATTGGAGGTGACAGCAGCCAGCGTCTGGGGTGTGGGGAGCACGTGGGGAAGAGCGGTTTCTCTAAAGCAGAAGGCAGGCCGTGGGGAGCCAGTGGAGCTGCTGGGAGGGTGACTCGTTTCCCCGCGGCGGGGGGTGGTCTTAGACTGACTGGGTGCTAGCACCACGCTTCACTGTCTTCCTCTGGTTTCCATGGAAACTGGTTGGACAGAGTGGGATCCACATTCAGGTCCTTGGGTGGCAGGAGCGAGGAGGAGGGGCGGGGCGGGGGCTGACTGACCTGCGCCGTCCTCCCTGCAGCTTGGAACAGGCTTCAGTGACGAGCAGCTGGAAGAGCATTACCAGAGCCTCCAGGTGAGCCGCGGCGCCGCGCCTCGGGCCTTGCGCCTCTGACAGCGCACTCCCTCTGTGCTTCCACGCTTCGGGCCTTGCTTCGGGCCAGGGTGCAGGTAGCAGGGCAGTGGGAGGTGGAGCTGGTCTTAGAGCCCAGCCCATCCGGGCTCCAGCTCTGAAGGATACTAACTAGCTGGTGGCTGGCCGGGGGGCCTGGTCGCCCCGAGCTCAGTGCCTTAGCTGTCCTTGGGGTAGCACAGGCACTGCAGCAGGGTTCCGAGGCGAATCCCTGTGGGCTCCAGAGCCTTAGCGGAGGGTAGCGCTTGTTGTCATGACAGCAGGCGTGTTTGGGTGTGGATCTCTGTCCTGTGTACTGGTATCTCTGGTCCTGACTCCATCTCTGTCCCACTCTTTGGGCGTCTTTCTCTGTTCCCCTGCTGTCTGGGTCACTGTCCCACTAGATCGCGCCTGTGTCCCGTCCCCCCCAGCACACACACATCTCGCCCTCACTCTTCCTCCCCTTCTGCCCCTCACCCTTTCCCTCCCTCCCTCTAGGTCTCTGTCCCTCCCTGGGTCTCTGCCTCTTTTGTCTTTGCTATCCCGTTTCGGCCGAGTAGTATTCTGTTATGTATAGATACCATAATTTATTTTAAAATTTAATTTTCTTTATCTATTCATCTATTGATGGACATAACGGCTGCTTCCAGAGTCTGTCCTCTTTTTTTGTGTGTGTGGGTACCAGGAATCGACCTCAGGACCTTGCGCTTGCCAGCAAGCTCTTGTGCCGCTGAGCGATATCACCGGCCCCTTTTCTCATATGTGGGTTCTGGGAGTCGAACTCAGGACCTCGCGCTTGCCGGGCCGGCGCTTACGCCGCTGAGCCATCTCACCGGCCCCAGAGTCTGTCTTTCATTTCTTCCTTCTCCCATTCCTGTTTGCTCCTCTCCAGCGTTTTACTTTAAGAGGTGCCTATTTCTGTTCCTTCCCCCACTTTCCTCCTTCCTTCACTCCTAATCTGAAACTTTTGACCTTGACTTTGAGACCCAACACCTCCTTTCCCGCCGCTTGCTGTAGGCCCTGGTGCTGCTCGCCCCGCGCCCCTACGTGCGGGCAGATGGTGCCGTGGCGCCCGACCACTGGCTGGACCCCAGCGCCGTGTGGGAGGTGAAGTGCGCCGATCTCTCTCTGTCCCCCATCTACCCTGCCGCCCGGGGCCTGGTAAGTGTGCGGGGCCTGGGCAGGAACTCCGGGAGGGAACAGGGAGGGACCTTGGGGCCCAAATCTGCTCTTCCCGTGTGATGAAGAAAACTGGCATATTTGGGTGTCAGATGGTGAGGTAAAAAAATCGTCTTAAAAAAATTCCTCAGTGGTAGGAAAAAAAAAAACAGTGACATTGGTCCCTTTGATGTCATAATTTTGCCTTTGGCACTAAAGATCTTTTCTTTTTCTTTGTTCGTTTGTTTGTTTGTTTTGTGGTACTGGGGACTGAACCAAGCACCTTTTTCTTTTTTTTTTATTAGTATATGTTTGCAGTACATGTAGTTGACGTCATCATAGGGAGTAGGTACACGTACTTAACATATTTTGATTCTTTTTGTTCCCCTTCCCCTGCCCTGCCACTTCCTCCCTCTGTCTTTAGAGTCCCTTTCCTCACTATGATTATGATTGTTATTATTACTCATGTTTATGATAGACACTGATGACCTTCCTTGTCAGTATTTGGTACATGCACATGATGCATTTTGAATACTTTACACCCCCTTCCAACCCCCACCTCCTCCCCCAGCTCTCTTGGACCTCTTTCAATTTGCGAAAGGTCTATCTCCCTGATTCCCTTTATCAGTTTTTTATTTTGTTCTTTATTTTTACTTTATATTGCTCAAGTGAGAGAAAGTATACAGTGTTTAAGCTTGTGTGTCTTGATTTATTTCACTTAACGTTGTTTTCCAGGTGTATCCATTTTCCTACAAATGTCTAAAATTTATGCTTCTTAATAGCTGAGTAGTATACTGTTATGTATAGATACCATGATTTAATTTAATTTAAAATTTAATTTTCTTTATCCAGTCATCTGTTGATGGGCATATAGGCTGCTTCCAGGATTTAGCTTTTGTGAGTTGCGCTGCTGTAAACGGTGGTGTGCATGTAAGGCTGTAATATGATGTCTTCAGCTCTTTTGGGAAGATACCTCGATGTGAACCCAGCACTTTTGCACTGGGCCACATCTCCCGCCCTTTTTATTTTTTCTGTTGGGGGATCTCACTAAGCTGCCGAAGGTGTGCTTGGACTTTTGATCCTCCTGCCTCAGCCTCCCAGAGTGCTGGGGTTATAGGTGTGCACCACCATGCATGGCTCAAGCACTGAAGTAATTTTGGAAAACTGAGGTCTTTCATGTGAGAGCTCAGCGGACCACCTCCTGAGCATGTCCTGCGACAGCCACAGCTACTTCCTCAGCTAGAATTTGTGATCTCACTCCCTGGCGACCCCCTGCGGTTTGACTCTTGGAATCATACGAAGCAGCGAATTGCAGCTGGGAGACAGAGCCTGTGGCAGCGCCGAGCGGCTTGCAGTCCTCTTCTTCAAGAAGACAGTGCTGGGCAGATTTAAAAAGTGCTGTGGAGAATTCCTCCACCCTTCAAAACCTGGCTAGCGTGCTTTTCTGACTGCAGGCAGGCATCTCTTTATAATGGGACCTCCTATCTTTGATCTAATGTTGACATTCTCACTCACGCTGTGCACTGGGGAGCCAGGGTTCCGTGGTAACTAGTGCAAGGGGCCGGCACTCGCTGTGGGGGTGCTGTTATAACCGGCATGTTGCACGGAACTGTGGAGACACAGTGATGTGAACATCTCTGCTTCACAGCTGAAGAGAGAGTGCCCAGGAGAGCCGAGGTGACTGATCCAGGGCCTCATGGATCGGATACCTCCAGTGGCGGTCTGTAACATACACCCTGAGCCTGCTGTTCTTCCTCCCAGCAGGACATGACAGTGATAGCTGGCATTGCTTAAGCTCTTACTATCCACCAGATGCAGAGGATCTAAGCACTTTGTCAGTGTTTTTAATCCCGACAGTCATTGCTCAGCCCCACTGTATGGATTAGGAAACTGAGGCCAGGGTGAAAGAAGTAGGAGACTGGATAAGTTGTTGCTCAGCCAGCAAACTGTAGCTGGAGCACTGGAGAGTTCTAACGACCACCCCTTCCCTTAGGTGGACAGTGAGAAGGGGATCTCCCTTCGATTCCCTCGATTTATTCGCGTCCGTGAAGATAAGAAGCCAGAGGAGGCCACTACCAGTGCCCAGGTGAGACCTCAGGAGGGGCTGGGTCTCCCAGGGGTGGGCTTGCTTGGTGTGACCAACTTCTGAGAGGTGGTTTGGGCCTGCAGCCATGGAGGGGGGCAGCCCAGGAGCTGCTGACCCTCCCACACCCCTTCCTCAGGTGGCCTGTCTGTATCTCAAGCAAAGTCAAATTCAGAACCAAGGCATTGACTCAGACTCTGACACCGAAGATTTCTACTAAGCCCCAGTGCTCTCGGGCCTAGGGCGAGGTGAAGGGGACCCAGGGATGTGGAAGATCTGGTGTTGCAGTCTGATGTGTGTGCTGGGTCTGGGATTCATTTAGTCACTTCTTTCAATAAATAATTATTAGACATCTCCTCTGTGACAGAGTCTGTGCTGGGCTATGGGGGCAGAGCTCTGTGAGCTTACACTGGTGTAAAGCGTGATGGTGCCAGGAGCTGAGCCGGTGCCATCCAACAGCACCCTCCCCAGGGATGGAAGTGTACCGTGCCTGCGCTGCACGGTGCACCAGCTGCCAGCCCCCTGCAGGGATGGAGCACTTGACACGTGGCCAGTGCAACTGAGTACTCCGAATATTTCAGTTAATTTAAATAGCTGTATGCGATGTTGTCACTTTCTCATCTCAGGAACAAATTCTCCAACACCCCCAACTTAGAAAAGGTGTACCTGGGGATCCCGTTTTTAGTCCACAGTTGACAAGCTCCAAAGCAGGAAGGCATGGTGGAGGGTCTGGGCGGAGGACAGCTGTGCTCTCATGGCAGCCAGGAAGTCAGAGAATCCAGGGCGAAGCTGGAAGAGGAGATACACCCTTCTGGGCCACACCCACAGTGGCCCATTCTAACCAGACCTTGCCTCCAATCAGCAAGTCAGCTGTAGCACCCCCATAATCGAGTCACCACAAACACAGGCTTTGAGGGCCATTTTAGATCTAAATCATAACATGTAGTTAGGGGCTCTTCTTGTATATTGGATAGTGACAGTAAAGTCTTCATATATTTTAACTTGTTTGCCTCCCGGCAATCCTGCAGACAGGCCCCTTCCTGCGCTGTGGAATATGTGGACACTGAAGAGGGCCTGGAGTTGGGGGAGCAGTGGGAATGCTTCCTTGGGTGTGAAATCCTGTTGATCCTAAAATTTCTCATAGCACATCAGGGATGATGATGGCGGTGGGCCCTGGGAATACTTTGGAGGGCAGCATGAGAGGTTTTGTGGAAGGCATGTCAGGAAGCAGCACTCTCCGCTCAGGCTCCTTTGCAATATCTAGGTCCCGGTCACATGACCACACAAAGCCTGGTCACATGGCCATGCCTGTTGCAAAGGCAGCTGGGAAATGTACCATGCCAGGAACCATTTCCCAGCAACAGCATCACTGTGAAAAGACCATTGACTTTGTAAAGGGACATAAAGTGAGCCAGACTTGGCCCTAAGGATTTGTACATTACCTCTCTTAACTTCCCCCACAAGCTTGTCATGTTAATATGATTATTATGTTTTTCAGGTAAGGAGATAACTGAGTTCAGTTGCTTGCTACAAACCTCAGATAGAAAATGATGGTTTTGAGGTGGCCCAGAAGAAATAAAGTTAGGGAGAAAGGAGAGAAAAAATAATTTTAAAATTGTACCTTTTTTAAAAAAAAGACTGCAACTTCAGGATGCAGTTACTCAGCGTTATCAAGTCTTTACTTCTCGGGCTTTCAGGCCCACTCAAAACACCCAATCTCTTAAAGATATTGTAAATCTGTAAATTGGTTTAGCTGATAAAGGGCAGAAACCTGACTTTAAGATAGAGAAATAGATTGAAAGGATTCGGAGAATAGTTTTAGGCAAAACATTTTAGATCAACTATCTTAAAACAAAAACAAACAAAAAACTATAGATTGTAAATTGAACCTGAGATTTCTGTATATTCACAAACCACAGATTTTCACCCCACAGCACACCTAAATATTCCCAGCTTTGAACTGTAACTTGCATCTCTCTTGAGCGCCTGCACTCTTTTCTGAGTGTGTACCCTAATTCTGCCTAATAAAACTTTTCCATGTCTCTCACTGACGTGTCCTGAAATTCTTTCCTGTGACCAGAGTCAAGAACATACTCAGCAAGCTAAGTTGAGGTCCCCACCTCCTCTTTGGGGGAACTGCTTGGACCCCATCCTGTGGCAATTTGACCGGGACACTTAAACCACAAAGACTATTTCTAGGTGCTGTGATAGAAATAAGCCATTCTATACCGAGCCTAAGGTAGTTCTTCCGTACTCCTCCCAGCTGACCAATGATACAAATAAGTGGGCCGTCAGCTGTGAACGTCTGAGGCGGCACCGCTGGCCGTTTAGAGAAGTACCTGCTTTCAAGCTGCATTTCCATGTGTGGAGTTTGGCCCTTACCAACACCTTTACCATAACTTACCTGGAAATGCAGAACTGTCCTGGGCATATTGCCTATCTGCTTGGCCCTAGAAGTTCTCTGCCACTTTGGCAACAAAATCAAGGCAACTGCAGCTATAAATAACGTGTCATTTGTGTCATCAGTAAACACTTTAAAGAGAAATTAGAAAAAAAGAAATCAAGGCTGGTGCTGAGATCACTTCCAAGGACATCCAGCTTTATGGTGCTTTTTCCCTGGCTGACTTCCTCCCAGGTAAGGTAACTCCTTGGCTTAGGGTCAAGGGGCAATAGTGTTTTCATGCTTTAAAGGCCCCCTTTCTCCAGAATAGGAGCTATTTGAAGTCAGAGGGAACTTTATCTTTGGGTTCAAAACACCAAGTGTGTTGGAGGAAAAGCTCTCTGTCACCTAAAAAATAAGCTCAAAAGATTGCTTAGCAAGAGAATACTGTGCTTAGAAGATGGCAAAGCAGAGAACCGATCCACTTGGGTTTGGGGGACAGAGGTTAGGGATTGGGGTGTGGTTAGACGCAGTCTAGCAGCGGAAATGTGGCCCCTCTAGTGTGATTGTTGCTAACTGGTGACTTAGGTGTGTGGCCTCTGGCAGGCGACTGGTTGGTTGGCTTATAGAAGCTAGGTCACCAGTGCTAGGCAGGCAGTGGGTGAACTGGGACTGCTTTTAGGGCAGTACTGG
The DNA here is from genome assembly GCA_028451465.1 of Erethizon dorsatum. Lineage (NCBI taxonomy): Eukaryota > Metazoa > Chordata > Mammalia > Rodentia > Erethizontidae > Erethizon > Erethizon dorsatum. The sequence goes on along the minus strand of CM051834.1, from coordinate 108,611,958 downwards.
AGGTAATTCAATGCCAGGGCCAAGGTCTAGTTTGTCTTTTTATTTGAAAGTGGGAAACTTTGACTCTTGGAAATACGGCTTTGCCTCTTAATATTGGAGATCTGGGGTGAGTCCTAATATTTCACTGAGCTCTCAGTTCTCTTATGTGTAAATTGGGGATAATCATGTGCCTATTAGAGCGTTATTGTGAAATTTCAATAGGATAATGAATGTATCAGTGTCGCCACCCTGAGAGGGTGTGGCAGTGTACCATCTTGCTTTTCTGTGTCCCTGACAAATGATTTAGACTCTGTGTCTCAGTTTCCTTCTCTGTCAAATGGAAATAAAAAACGAATTCTTTTAACCCACAAAGGTTTGTTATGAGAATTAATTCATACGTAAAATGTATTTAGAACATTGTTGTCACAATATTAGCAATCAGGAAATTGTTAGCCCTATTCCATCAGTGTTACTGAGTGAAAGAATGAGTTCCACTCTCGCTGGGATCTTGAGCTTGGGTGGCCTTATTGTCTTAAGGAAATGAAGTGTTTAATACTAATGAAACCGAGGGTGTCACTGGGTGCACTCTGAGGTCGTCCATCAGAGGAGATGGAACCTCAACTTGTCCCCCAAGGAGTAGGTTTATCAACCCTTGTCACAAAATCATTTTAGGACACGTTAGAGTGAGGCATAGGCAGGTTTATTAGGCAGAGATAGAAAATAGGGACTTTACCTTGAGGAGCTGAAGGGAGCACAGCTCAATGAAGAGGATCAGACTGGCCTGTTCAAGAAAGACCAAGGCCAGGTTTTATGGGTTTGCTGGAGTGAGGTAGAGTCAGGTTGGTCATTATTTTAGTTGTGGTTTGCAAATGGCTTCTGGAGGAGTCCTTATTGCTTGACGGGGCAATTTAGTTTCTGCTTGGGGCAGTCGCAGTTTTGTGGAGGCTTTGCTGGAATCCAGGGTGACTTTGTGTTTAGGGCAATAACTGGAGACTTACGGCCATAGTTGAACGCCACTGTAAATCTCTTTCTGTCCTCAGTCATGAAGGCTGATGAGATAGGTTATGTAAAGGAAGGGCTGATCAGCCTTGTTCTGCCAACTTTTAAACATGACTAACACACCTGTATGCAGAGCCGAGCAAAGATCTGACCCAGAGTTTTAAGGTGATAAATGAAGGTCAAACGTCCTGCTTTTAGTTACCTATTGGACATCTGTAGGCCAAATGAAGAGTCACTGTTTGGAGTAACAGGTTAAGAGCCCAGGAGTTTATCCCATTGTGGTCTCTGACTGTGTCAAGGGAAATCCCAAAGAAATACTGTGGGTTCACTGGCTTTTAGTCACTTGCTTTTAGTTGACTTGAAAAGACACTAATTTTGGAGGCATGCAGCTGAGCAATTTGTTGTTAGTCCCCCACAAACTGCTATGGATAAGAACTCTCAGAAAATGCCTATGTCAGCCAAGCTTGGAGGCACATAACTCTAATCCCAGCACGCTGAGGGGCTGAGGTAGGAGGATTGCTAGTTCAAGCCCAGCCTGGGCAATTTAGTGAGTAAGACCTTGACTAAATATGAAAAGGGCTGAGGATATAGCTCAGGGCAAAGGCCCTGGGTTCAACCCCCTGTACTGCAAAACATTAAAAAATAAGTCAATGCCTCCCTCGGCATATGCCTTCCTGAACTCCCCTATCACCTCTGAGTTTCCCTGTGCCCCCCCCCAAGCCTCCTTATGCCCCCATCCAGCTTCCCTGTGTCCCCCAGCCTCTGATTCCCTATCCTACACCCTAGCCTCCCTGTGCCTTGCTGAGTACACAGCCTTTGTTAATCATTTAAAGAATGCTTTTCTGAAACGATTAACTTCACCAAAACTTCACCATTCTCATCTCCCTTCAACACTCATGGTGCCAAGAGAAAAACAACAAGATGTTTTCAAGATTTATAAATGCCGGGCATGGTGGCATACATCTATAATCCCAGCACTGGGGAGGCTGAAGCAGGAGGGTTGCCCTGAGTTTGAAGCCAGCCTGGACTATGAAGTGAGACCCTGTCTCAACAAACAAAACAAAATAAAAGATTTATAGGTGCATCATGCACTTGTGACTCCGTGCCACCTCAACAGATTATCAGTTGCCAGGATCTGCCTCCTCCAGTTCCAGACTGCTAGAGAGGCTCCCAGAAGCCTACAGCCCTCAGTCATTTCCTGACCTAGCCCCCTGCTTTCCCTCTTGTCTAAAGCTCTAAGGAGCTTCAGTCCTCTGTTTCGAGGATGCTCGTCTACTATCTTTTCAGTTTTGGTGGTTTACCAAGTAAATCTTTCTCCCTTTCCCAACTTTTCCTCAATTCACTGGGTCCTTCGTGAGTGGCAATTAAAGAGACTGGGTTTGGCAACACTAATATAATATATTATGCCCATAAGATTCCAGTCAGTGCCCTAACGTTTTTTTTTTTTTTTTTTTTTTTTTTTTTTTGTGGGTACCGGGGGGACGACCTCAGGACCTCGCGCGCCAACAGGCACCCGTGCCGCTGAGCGATATCACCGGCCCCTTTTTCGTATGTGGGATCCGGGAGTCGAACTCGGGCCTTCGCGCTTGCAAGGCAGGCGCTTAAGCCGCTGAGCCGTCTCACCGGCCCTGCCCTAACGTTTTTAATACTATAATATTAGTAACTCCCTACAGTGACGATGCGGGTGTTGTGAAGTTGATAGATATGTCGATCATCATAATTTTGGCTTCATGGTTAGAGCCATGTGAAACATGTAAGTTTTTGACCAGTCCTTCAAATGGAATTAGTGGTGCCATGCTGTCGGGAGCAGGAGGTAGAGAAGTGAGATTCCTGGAAGAAGGGGGTCATAAAGTCAAGGGGAAAAGAGGGAACTGGCTCCCCCAAAACCACAGAGAGTGCCCAACTGTAACAGCGAGGCCACAGCCAGTAAAGATAAGAGGGCACGTGTGCGATAGGCTTCTGGGAGGAAGCAAGATAAGCTCTCCGGAAGCCACAAAGAACGTCCACCTCCAAGGACCAAGCCACACCGGGGCATCTATGTGCTGCAGACTGTCTTCACTGGAAGTGACCCCAATTCAATTATAACTAATTATAACCTCATTTACATTGTGGTTTTGACCCCCCAGTGGGCTTTGGGCACCATGATAGTTCCTCAAAGGTCTATTTAGGGACAAAATCTCTCCCCTCCATCAGAAAGATTTATCCTGGATTGGAGTGAATTACTGCACCATTTCCAAGAGCTGCGCCCTCCCTGTAATTAAAAGACGTAGCTAGACCCTGACACCTGGCTTCTTTGAGGCTGTGGGCTCTTTCCACTGGCTGCTCCCACCTAGAGGCCCTGGTATCTCTTTGCCAGTGAGTTTATGCTTTCGCTTCTACTGAACGTCCTGCTCAATTCTTTGGGATACCAAGGACCTAGGACAGTCACAGCCCTCAACAGTATTTCTTGGTGAGCTCAGCGAGAATGTTTTGGGGAATATTTTTTTTTTCCACCTTTACCGTGTCCATTTATCTTTTGTGTCTTTGGTTGGTCGAGTCATACAGTTAAACGCCATTAGGATGTCCCTCACTTGAAGACTTCTGTGACAGGATAACCTGGTTGTGGAATGGAGTACTTTAAGCTCTGCTGGGCACAAGACAACTCCATGCACTGTTTCATGTGCATGCGACCTAACGTTTAACATCTTTTTTGCTCTCATGCTTTTTTTCTTCCCAGTCCTTCATTTAGGTTTCACATTCTTTTTTGGAGAAAAGCTTCCAATAATTGGTCTTCTGCTTGACCTGTCCCCAGTCTGCCCCTTTTGTGCTGGGATCAGTTTCACTTGGGCCTTTCTCTGAGATGACATTTGTCTCTGGCTCTCCTTAGATAGGCACTTGTTTCAGTGCCTTATTCCCCAAAATCTTAGGGAGCCTCCTAGATGTCACTGTCATAGATGGGAACTATGTCTCTGCTTTGGGGGAACATATAGGCCTCGCCCCTTCCCTTCTAAATCTGGGCAAATCCCCATCCTTGTTCCTTCTAACTGCAAAAGAAATTACCAAAGTCCTTTATTATCAGGATAAATGAGTGGCGTATTGTTTCTCAACTGGTTAGATATAGCCAGTAGGAGGCTCCATCCTGATCTTTCAGGAGTCATAGGTCATAGGCTATGGAGAAATTTAAGAAATAAAAGGCACTGATGCCACCTACTTTGCCAGAGACATCTGGTAGGGAACTTGAGTCCCAGAGCTCAACACATCTCCATCCTTCTGTGGGGACGCACCCAGGAGGACCACAGACCTAGTCCTCTCTGTAGGCCCCATGGAGCACCATGGGAAACACCTTGCCCATACCACCGACCTCACCATTAGGCTGTATCCTTAATAATTGAAAACAATTTGACCCTGAAAATCGGATTTTGTTAAAAACAAAAAAAACAAACAAACAAAAAACAAAAACAAAAGAACTTCTATTGCAATATAGTTTGGCCTCAGTAAAAATTAGGGAACAGTGAGAAATGGTTAGAAAATTGTAGTCGAAGTTAACAAGACAATTTTTCAATTAGATCTTTCTGCAAAAGGCAAGGAAAATTGAAGTCCCTTCTGTTCAGCATTTTATGGCTTTCTATCAAAAACCATCCCTCTGCAAAGGTTCAAGAGATACCCTTAAAGAGACCCTTGAACAGGAGATTTGCATAGTTGGTGATCCTATTTTCAGACCCACACCTGTCTCTTCCACCCGTTTAATAAAAGAAATCGCATTGAGAGCTCTCAACCTCTTCCTTATAATCCTCAGGCCTATGAACCAGCCTCATCCTCTCCAGGTGACTTAGAAACTCAGTGGCTAGCTCTCCAGAGAGACCCAATACTCTCCAGCCCCCTCCTGGTGCCCCTCAGGCACCATTAAGACCTGCAGGACATATTCAGAGTACAGCTTCCTATGCTGTCCTGTCTGAGAGGTCGCAGGGGGAGAAAGGACTATCTGAACCCAGGTCCTTTTTTCAGTGGCAGATATCCACAATGCAAAGAACATTTGGGCTGATTCTTAGATCCTAGCAGGTTTGTAGATGGGTTTCAAACTTTGTCTGTTGCCTTTGACCTCTCACGGTAAGATGTCCAACTTATCCTGGCTACCTGCTGTACCCCAGATGAAAAACAAAGAATCTTAGAGGAGGCTAGGAGATGTGCAGGTGAACAGTAAGCTGCAGGAAGAGGCAGGACTCACCCTGGAGAGGTTACTGTCCCTCTGACAAAACCAAATTGGCTTTATAACATTGTAGGTGGATTAGACGTGAGCACTAAAATGATGACCCCTCTAGTGGGAATAAAAAGATGTATTAGGAAACCTGTTAATTATGAAAAGTGAGAGAGATTAGTCAGGGCAAAGACAAAAATCCAGCTGTCTTTCTTAAGCTGATCAGAAGCTGTCTGTAAATATACAAATTTAGATCCATCCTCCAAGGAGTATAGGCACTAGTGGGACATTGCATTATCCATCACCCCCAGATATTCGGTGCAAATTATGAACACTTCAGGGGGGCCCTCAGACTTCTTTGGCCCAACTACTGGACACAGCCTTTTCAGTGTTAAACAATCGGGATCAGGAAGAGGTTAAAAAGGAGAGGAACCAAAACGAAAAGCAAAAGGCAGGTCAAATTTATGGCTGCTGCGACTGGCAATGCTTTCAGCACACTCAAGCCATCCAAGGGAAAACCCAAGGCCAGTCAAGGAAAGGGCTCCTGTTTTAAACGCAAGGAAATGACACTGAGTGTACAGCTGTACTCTGCCACCACCTGGGCCCTGCTCTGCATGTCAGGTGGCTTTTATGACTGATTCATAGCACTAGAGGATTGACTGTCCCCACTCCTAGAGAGGAGCTAGGCCAGCCAAAACTCTCACTTCCTGCTCTGGTGGAGAGAACTGAAGGGGTCTGGGGCAAGCTGCAATGCCCCTGTCCACAGTGGTACCTCAGTTCATGAACTCAATTTGTTCTGTGATTCTGGAAATGATGGCCGTATTCGTATTCGTGCTGGAAAGATGGCTGAGGTTGTGTTCGTCACCCAATGCAGAGTTCACGAACAAAACAAAATTTTGCCAAACGCTTCTGTTTGTCAATCAAATTGTTCACAAACGAAAGCATTTGTGAACCTAGGTATCATTGTATCTCCATCTCCTGTGAGGAACCCCAGGTGGCCCTGGGTAGGCAAATTCAGCTCCTTGTAGATACGCGGACAGCTTGTTTTGCTTTAACTTCCCTCTCCAGGAAATCCTCCTCTACATCCATAGCCATAACTGAGGTCAGAGGGACCCGTAGTCAGAGCTTTTCTCCTGCTTTGACGTGTCAGCTTGAAGATCAAACGTTCAAACATGAATTCTTTTTTTTAATTATCTCGTGGTGTCCTACTTCCTTATTAGAAAGAGATTTACTGTTAAAACTAGGGTCTGTTTTCCAATTCTGGCAAAGCCCAAAGTGGATCTTACTATTGAGGCTACACCAGACCTTCGTGACCTACTTAGTCAGCAGGTAGATCCTGCTGCATGGTATAATGCGATACCCAGGAGGGCAAAGCTAGTTTAAAAGGGCACAGCCAATTTCCCAACTGAAAACAATATCCTATCAAAAAAGCAGGCCTGCGAGGGCCTCCAGCCTCTCATAGACAGATTTCTCAAATGTGTGGCCTTCTGTGACCTTGTCAGACACCCCCATTCTTCTCATAGTAAAACCTTCTGGAGAATATTGGATAGTACAAGACCTTAATGAGGCTATAATCCCAATCCATCCTCTAGTGGCAGATCGATGTACAATCCTCTCCCAAATTCCAAGAGACAAAAATTGGTTCTCAGTTTTGGACTTCAAAGATGCTCTCTTTTCTATTCCTCTTCATCCAGGCTCCCAATTTATGTGTGTCTTTGAATGGGAAAAAAAAAAAAATCCCATCTCGAAAGAAAAATAACACCTGGTGTGATGGTGCACACCTGTAATCCCAGCACTCAGGAGGCTGAGGCAGGAGGTTCGCCGAGAGTTCTAGGCCAGCCTTGGCTACATAGTGAGTTCTGAACTAAATAGCAAGACCCTGTCTCAAAAAAAAAAAAAAAAAAAATATATATATATAGATATAGATAGATATATATATACATATACATATATACATATACTCGGACAGTTTTCCCACAAGCTTTCAAGATAGGCCCCAACTTTTTGCTTCGGCACCGGGAAAGAACTTAAGTAACCTACAGCTTACATAGGGGACTGCTCTACAGTACGTAGGTGTATTCTCATCTGCAGCCCAACTTGGGAGCTACCCAAATATACTTTCCAAACCTTCAATTTTCTAGCTAAAAGTGATATAAAGCCTCAAAAGAAAAGGTTCAGATATCCCTAAACGTGGGACTCATTCTTATACCTGGGAATGACAAATGTCTAGGGACCAGGTCTATGTTATTTGTGATCTCCAGCCCTGTTCCATCAAGCAACAGCTTCCTTCTTTCATGGGAATGGCCAGTTTCTGCCAAATCTGGATACCTAATTTTGGATTAATGGCAAAGCCTCTGTATGAGGCTGTCAGAGGTCCTGAGTCTGAGCCATTAGAATGGACAAAAGCAACTAACTCCTTTTCCAGGAGTAAAGCATGCCCTCACTCAGGCTTCCGCCCTGCAAATACTGACTTAAAACCCTTTCTCCTCTACTTATCAGAAAAGAGGAATTGCTCTTCTCGCTGGCCTGCCCCTCCTCCTGTGCAGTGTACAGTCACTTTATTTACTTCTTTCACTTACACTTATTAGTCCATTTAAAATAAATCTTATTCTTCCTTCTTTTGAGTGTCCTGCTCAACACTTTGTTCAGGATACCACAGACCTGGAAACAACTCCCCCAGGACTCCCCACCTGGTGACACCAATGTGCCCCTTATTACACACCTCTCATATTCTCTTTCTTCCTCAGGTTCTCTCTCTGCTCCACCTCTCCTACCATCTCTCCTCTCTCTTCCTTCTTTCTCACTCTTTTTCTTTTTTCCTTTTTATTTTTATGCTCCAGGGGATTGAACCTAGGGCCATTGCCCCGGGCTTTTTAAAATTTTTTATTCTGAGAAGAATCTTGCCATGTTGCTAAGTTCCTGAGGCTGGATTCCAACTTGCCATCCTCTTGCCTCAGCCTTCCAGAGTGCCAGGGTTAGTGCCTGTGCTGCCATATCCAGCTGAATATTTTTCTCAAGCCCCAGTCCTCATTTTAACTCCCTTGGAAATACTCTCAACACTTTTTCCATTCCTTCTTCCTCTTTTTCATTTTCCTTCTCTGCTCTTTATCTCCCTTCTCTATCTGGGCAGAAAGGGGCCCTGAGAATAAGCTTGGCCTAGAGTCGGAAGCTGACATGGATACTGGCCCAGCAGTCACCAACCACGAAAAGCTGCATCCTTGTCTTTGGGTCACTGTTCCCTATCCTCCAGATTGGGGATGAAACTGGCTGTGATGCTAGAATGAAATAATGCAGAGCCTGTCCAGGAGACAATCAGCATAGAATGAAGAGATTTTAGTATCACATCCCTTATGTCCACCTTCACCAATGTCCCTTTCTTCCACTTATATTCATCTAATTTTTTTTTTTTTTTTTTTTTTTTGTGAGTACCGGGGTCGACCTCAGGACCTCGCGTGCCAGCAGGCGCCCGTGCCGCTGAGCGATGTCACCAGCCCTTTTTTCGTATGTGGGTTCCAGGAGTCGAACTTGGGCCCTCGTGCTTGGCAGGCAGGCGCTTACACCGCTGAGCCACCTCACCAGCCATATTCATCTACTGTTCCCTTTTTCCTCTTCACTCTCTCCCATGTCCTCTCTCTTCCTTTCTCCTACTTACTCTGGCCCAAACTTGGCACCTAAATGATGATTTGCTTTAACAGCAAAAAGTATTGCTTCTTACTAATTTTTGCACATCATAGTTACTTGTCGGGGTTTCAGGGTCTTTATGTGTAAAACAAGTTAAAGAATAGTACCGCCTCTTGCGAGGACTTATCCAAAGTGCTTACAACTTGCCTCACATATACTAAGTGCCATCCAAATGTTATCTTTGTTCCCTAAGTTTCCTTGGGAAAGACATAAAGAGACATCTACCTCCAAGCTGAGAGGGCAGCAGCTTTCCAAAGAATGAGCAGGTATTTCAAAGAATAACCTAGACCAGCCCCGCATGGAGAGTGAATGAGTTTATTCATTTATTAGGGGTTACAGGGTGGTGAAGGTCTTATGTGCAGCAGCACTACAGAAGTCACCATTACACATGTGTTAAGCTACTGTTCTTATGAGGTTGTAAAAGAAACAGTGAAAGGCAGGAGCAGAGATAAGAAGGGTTCTTAGGAAAAGTTCTGTGTACTGTGTTCCCACCTCGCCCTTATTAGGAACTCGGCCTGCACCAGCAAGCATTGTCAAGGTGCAGTGGTGCATGACCTTGCTGTGCTGCAGACTGGCACAGCTCAGTACAGGGCCAGGGCTTGCTGGACAACTAAACATAGAGCGACTATAAAATGAAGGTCCTCTGGCGAGGGCTCAGAGGACAATTCTCCCTGCAGCCTTATCAGTTAATACTACTGATGTGGCTAAAGTGACTCCATTTTCTTTTTAGACTCGTTTGTCTTCACTTAACCCCTAGATGCACTCACTCCCCAACCCTGTTAGATATTAAGGCACTAACCTGCAGATAAACTCACTCCTCAGAACCCTTCCCAGTTAATAATAAGACCCATAAAAGGAGAAACAAACAGTTACATCAAACAGTGGTCAGGCTGACCGTTGACCACATCCTGTGTGTCAATTAACCTGATGTTTTGAGAAGGACCTTATGACATTCCAAAGAAATGATGTAGTAAAGATGTGGTCTCTATGGCAACCAAGGGATTTTGTAAAACCCCCAAATGTGTATTTAAGGAATTGTGAAACAAAGGCTTGGGGTCAGCAGACTTGACTCCTGCTGGCCGCTAGTTTCTCCAATAAAAATTCACTTGTTTCTTGACTCTCGGTCTCCTGGGAGTGTATGCCTTGCTTCTGCCGTAACATTGCCAGGTGGTAAAAATCAAACAGGACAAAAAGATTGATGGTGAAAACAAGCTTTCTCTTCTATTCCAGTCTTAGGACTCATTTTCTCTCTGTAGAGGCAACCTCTTATGGTTTCCTTTTGTCCTTCAAAAGTGAATATACAAAATTAAGTAATTAGACATTTTGTTTGCATAATGTGCATGTGTGCCTGGTGGTATGCTGGTACGCATTTAACAACTGGCCTTCTGGAGTGGGAAGGAGACCCTAACACGTAACATCTGCCTGTTTCCTTGGTGGGTGTCAGTGTTCCCACCAGGGTTGATTTCAAGCTCTGGACATGATGTCAGTGTGTGTGGAGTTGGGATGAGGTAGAAAATTAGCTACTGCACAGCACTGATAATACATATGCAGAGACACACATACACATATATACGTACATGTCTGTATGCACAGATGTACATGTGTACACATGTGCATGTATTTGTTTATAGGAAAAGCAGCAAAAATGGCCTTGATGATGAAGGGGCCCAAGGAATAAAGGTAGCCTCCAGAATGTAGCCTGGCCATAGCTTTGACGTTAGCTCGGTGAAACCCATGTGACTTCTGACCTCCAGAACTGGAATAAATTAGTTGTTTTCAGCCATTCACGCACACACACACACACACACACACACACACACAAAAGCAACAAAAGATCTATAGCATTGTACACCTCACTTTCCCTCACTTTATATCATATATATCTTTTCATACAATATTTGCAGAAACTCTATTGTTTTTCTCTACTGCTTAGTATATTTCATCACACAGATATGCCGTCATTGGCAAGCCAGTTTCTTATTGATAAGACATTTAAGAAGGGCTTCCTGGCCTGGCTTAGAAGATCACAGCTTCTCTACCCTCCAGCACAGGTGCCCTGGAGAGAGCTGTGTGCTTCCCTCAGAGAAACCGAGCTTCAAATACTCTGCAGAAGCCTACTGGGAGTTCACTCAGTAAATCAGGCTGGACTCCCATTGTTACCAAGGGTTATAGGTTGGTTTTAATGGTTTCTCAGGAACTGAGAATAAGGCCAGTATCTTGAGAGGCTGATACTTTTCTGATACTTTGACATAGTCTTGTCCTTGTTTGCTATCTCATGAGCAGAGGGAAAGGGGGAAGAAAAGGGGAGAGAGGGCAGAGTTCAAAGATAAGCTCAATTCCGTGCTTCTATGTAAGTTAAAACATCACATTTCCATCTCAGATAGACATAATTTTTCTTTGTCCAGGATTATCTGAAAAAATCTGGAAAAAAGTTTGCTGGCAGCAAGGCATAAACAAATATCCAAGAAGATCCTGAAAAATAAGAGAAATTGGAAGTGTGCATAGGACTAGGGAGTTTGCCCTTTGTGATAGATAAAAACACATAACCATCAGTTTTAAAGATATAGTACTGTTGGAGTTTGATGCAGCCTCAGCATCTATTTTAACATAAGTTGGACTCCCCCCAAAAAAAGCAGGGTTCAGGCCTTCTTATGCAATTTCCAATTCTACACCACACCCTAGTGGCCCAGGCAGGTGGCCAGAGATAAAATCAAAGACATCTCTCCAACCTGACAGGCTGGACTCTAGACTTTCCTGCAACTTCCTTTAAGTGGACCATTCAGGCATCTGCCCACCAATTTGGAGAGACTCACCCCCTAGCTCCAAGTATATATTACAACTTGCTGCTTTCTGCTTTTCTTCTCTCTCTGCTTCACTCGAGGCTGGCTGAGCACCCCAGGTTCTGTAAGTACCAAAAACTTTAAAATTTTCTCCTTGTGCTTATATTATTGAGGCTCAGCCTGCAGTCTGATTGCTGACAGTGAGGACTTGCCTGCCCCCAGGAGACTCCTGCAGATGGGTCCTTTGCTAGGGGTTTTGGCAGCTGGTGGCTTCCCAGGATAGTAACTAAACTGTCAGAGAAATTCAGAGTTTCATTCTAAACAGGTAATACTGCAGAAATGGGTCAAGTGATAAATGGGATAACAGCAATTTCAGGATTTATTTTTTCTTTTTCTTCGTGGTATTGGGCACTGAATCTAGGGTCTTCACCCTGAGCTACATCCCCAGCCCTTTTATTCCCTCTTGTATTTTCATTGTGAGACAGAGGCTTGCCAAGTCCATAAGATGTCCAGGCTGGGCTCAAACTTGCAATCCTTCTGCCTTAGGCTCCCAGAGTGCTGGGAGTATAGGCATGTGCACCACCACACCTGGTGTAGGATTTTAAAAAGCTTTTGTTGGGTGTGTGTGAGTCACTTCAACCCTGCTGATCACAGACAAGAGCAACTCCAACTAGTAATTCCTTCACCAGAGTTAATTTTGCTCACAGAATTTTGCCTGTTTTCTTTCATCCCTTCCACAGAGGGGAAAAGATTAAAAACACACCACCATCAGGGTCACAGTTCTCTCATTCAGGCTGCTAGCAACCCGTGAGGACTTGAGACAGGGGCAAGGCCTTTCATTGGAGAGGAATGTCAGATTTGGGTAAGGCGAGGACTGGTCAGAAGGCCTAGAAGCTGCTGCCTCTGTAAAGCTGGGTGTGTCCCCTGCCCAGTGTCCACAAGGAAGCCAGAGGTCTCCTGGGCCTTCAGGCAGGTGGTGGGCAGATATGGAGTACATAGGCGTCTTCTCTCTGGAAATCCCCTATCTGCACCCACCCTAATATTTTTTTCTGGGTATTCGAATGTGATCTGTGATGTTTATGAGGTAACCAATTGCGTGGGACAGATGGATTGATAAGCTAATCTTTTTTAAGGAATATTCATCTGTAATCATTCTCACTGTGAGAAGTCAGAACCAAAATCCGGAGTGCCTTCAGGATCCATTCAGCCTTCCACGAAACAGGAAGTAGTGTGCAAGAGGAAAGGGAAACATTTAAAAGAAAATTAATTGAGGAAATTAGGCAGGATGAACCCCAAGGAGCTCTCCAAATTACCATCGCTCAATGAAAATAGGTGAGTCACAAATGTAATTTTAAGTTTTCTAGTCATGTTTTATGAAGTAGAAGGAAACAAGTGCAGGTAATTTTTATTTACTCAATTTTTTATTGGGATAAAATGCATGGAGTATATTTGCTCTTGTGGCTATGGGTTGCTTTTTGTTTTTGTTGTTTTCTATCGTTTGTTTTTTGAGACAGGGCATCCCTATGTAATTCATACTGGCCTTGAACTCACTATGTAGCACAGACTAGCTCTGAATTCTCAGTGATCCTCCTGCCTCAGCCTCCCAAATGCTGGGATTCTAGGAATGCATTCAGTAATGATTAGTACTGAATCTAACCACCATCTCTAACTGGCCCCAGAGTATTTTCATCAACCCAAAAGGGAACTCTGTTCCCATGGAGCATCGCTTCCATTTCTCCCTCTCTCTGGTCCCTGGCAACTACTGACCTGCCTCCCATCTCTGTGAATTTGCCTGTTACGACGTTTCAGATAAGAGGAATCCTACAAGATGTGGCCTTTGTGTCTGGCTCTGTCATTTAGCGCCATGTTTTCGAGGTTCTTCCACACTGTAGTGTATATGCATCGGAATGTGGCTGACATTTTGTTGTACAGATAGACCATACTTTATCTGTTCATCACTTGGTAGACATTGGGGTTGTTTCTCTTTTCTTCCCCCTGATACTAGGAATTGAATCCAGGACCTTTACACTGAGCTACATCTCCAGCCCTTTTTTTATTTCAAGACTTGGTCTCATGCACTTGTGATACTCCTGCCTCAGTCTCCGAACGTGCTGAAATTGCAGGCACACGCCGTCGTGCTGGCTTGTTTTTCCCTTTTAGCTGAATGAATGGCACGGCTGTGAATATCAGTGTATAAGCTTGTAAGCACCTGCTTTCGATTCTTTTGACTCTTTCTAAGAGTGAAATGGCTGGGTCACATGGTAATTCTGTTTAATATTTTGGGGAGCTGCTGAATGGCTGCACCGCGTGGTTGATAGAATAAGTCATCTCGTAGTACCTAAGGGAGGTTGGTTCCAGGACCCCCCGATGTTCCAGTCCCCCTGTAGATTACCAAAGTCCTCAGATGTTCCAGTCCCCTAGGTAAAATGTAATAATACATATATGATATACCCACATCCTCCTGTGGACTTTAAATCATCTCTATGTTGCTTATCATACCTTATACAACATTAGTGCTGTGTAAGTAGTTGCTATTCTATATTGTTTTGGGAATAATGACCAAGAAAAAGTCAGCACAGCGTCAATCCAGACAGCGTTTTCCTGCTTGTTTCTGACCTGAGGTTGGCTATAGTCACAGATGCAAAACCTGCAAATACGAGGGGCAAGTGTATTAGTATTCACTGGACATAAAACGTGATAACTTCCGCAAGTCATCACTACCAGATATGTTACGTTCTTTATTTACGTTTTCAATTCTGGCGTGCATGTCCCATCCGGGCACTTTTGCATTTCATCGCTCTGCCCAGGGCTGCTGCCTACCTTCTTGGACAGCACCACTCCAGATAAACTGTTCCACTCTTTCTCACTGTGGTTTCTCTGGAGTTTATTGTTTTTCTTTTGTTCTGGGAAGCATTAAGGTTTCCATCCACCCCGGACTGCAGAAAGAAGAGCAGGAGGCTGTGGAGAAACGCAGCCGCCACGTGTTGACGGCTCTGAAAAAGCTGAGCACCAAGGCTGATGAGGTGAGTGAGGGGGACCCTGGGGACCCCAGGATTGCACCTTCTGCACCTGGGTTGGGGCCCAGCTCAGCCAGGATGAGTAAAAGGGAAAGGAGGAGGTAGAAGAGTACAGAGCAGTGACACGGGACAGGCAGCACCCGACTCAGGAGAGAGTCTTAGGCCCCCACCTTGTTCTCGGCCCTGTCCCCAGGCTTGGAAGCTGTCCAAGGCCCAGGCACCGGTCATTGCTGTGCTGGGCTCTGGCGGGGGGCTGAGGGCCCATATCGCCTGCCTCGGGGTCCTGAGTGAGCTGAAAAGACTTGGCCTGCTGGACGCTGTCACGTACCTCTCGGGGGTCTCGGGGTCCACTTGGTAAGTGTGCATTTCAGGATGGGAGGTGGTTTCCAACATCTAAATGAGAGGTTTTTCCTCCCGACACCAAATTCATACTCTGTTCTTTTTCCTCCTTCCTCTTTCCCTTCCTTTCCTCCCTCTCTTCCTTCCATCCTTTCTTCCTCCCTCCCTCCCTTCCTTCCTGTATTCATTCCTTTATTTCTTCCTTCCTTCCTCTCCTGGGGATTGATCCTTTGCACTGAGCTACATCCCCAGCCCTTTTTTATTTTGAGAGAGTGTCTTGCTAAGTCATCAAGTTGCCCAGACTGGGCTCAAACTTTTGATCCTGCCTCAGTCTCCCGGAATACTGGTGTGACATGTGTGCACCACCATGCCTGGCTTCTTTTCTTTACTTTTTCAATTAAAAGGTAATTGTACAGCAGTGTGACATTCAGCACATGTATACATTGTCTATGAACCACTCCAGATACTTACGTTATCCAGTATCTCAAATCTTTATCATTTCTTTGTGACAAAAACATTCAAAGTCCTTTCTCCTACATGTTTTGAATTGTACTATACTCATTGTCTGTGTGATAGAATGCCGGAAATGATTCTTTCCATCTGGCTGTTGCTTTGCTGATGAACTTCTGTTAATGAACTTCTCTCCCCACCCCATCTTCCCACCTTTCTACCTCCCTGTGTTCTGGTAACCAGTACTCTGCTGTGTTTTTCTTTTTTTCCTGCCAGTACTGGGGATTGAACTCACCCTGAGTTACATCCCCAGCCCTTCCTTTTCTTTTTATTTTTTTATTTGGAGACAGGGTCTTGCTAAGTTGCTTCTGTAGGACTTGACTTTGGATTCTTCTGTATGAGCCTCCCGGAACGCTGGGATTACGGTCATGCGCCACCATGTCTGGATCCACTGCCTTTTCTGACTCTACTTCTCCAACTCTCTGACACCACAGGGTGTCCTGCAATTTAATGTCATCCTGCACGGTGCACCTGGAGTGCGTGTCCGGTCTCCCAAGACCACCTCTAGTCAGACACCAGAGGCAAGCTCCCGGTCACCAGCACTTCTGACAGAGTGAACATAAACCAAGACTTCTTACTAGGTGTGATAATTTCCTAGAACAGCTTACAAAACTTAGAAGCACGCTTTCATTATGTTCTCTGGTTTATTAAAGGAGGCAATTCAGGCACAAATGGAAGAGGCTGCAGAGCAAAGGATGGGCACACAACCCTCCCTGCGTCCCAGGGAGCTCCCGGCACAGGCACTCTCTGAGCCTGGACTCAGAGAGTGCCTAGGACTTCTCTGCAGGCTTCATTACGTATACGTGGTTGACTAAATCATTGGCCACTGGGGATTGAGCTCAACCCCTAGCTCCTCTCCCCTCCCCCACCCCCAAGGGTTGGAGGGGCTGAAAGTTTCAGGCTTCCGGCTGTGATTTGGCTTTTCCGGTGACCAGTGCCTATCCCAAAGCGATTTGAGGCCCCTCTGCCCCCAAGAGCCATCTCAGAAGAAAAGGTGCGCCCACCACCCTCATCCTCAGGAATTCAGGGTTTTAGGAGTTCTGTTCCAGGAACCCAGGACAAACACCGAATGTCTCCCTTGTACCACAAAAGGCCCGGAACAAACATAATAATTATTTGCTGACATTGAAGGACCTTAACATGTTCAGGTACAGTTTTTGCACTTTAGGCGCATAGACTTTGACTTCCTGTGACTTCGCAGGCTTTGTGCAGAGAACCGCATTAAGTCTGTGCCTGGCCACACGTGACAGGTAGGAAGCACTCGTGCCTGGGCACCTGCTTCCAAGCCCAGGGCGCACACTCCTCGTCAATCTTGGCATCTTTTCAGTGCAGGAGATAAGGATGCACTGGGTTTTGAGCTGGGTATGGAGAATGAGGTTAGTGGGGATAAAGGCATGAACAGCAGAGCCACAGAGCTTGGGGGTGAGGTAGGTCCTGCAGGGTCACACCTAGGACTCCTACGTACCCCAGAGGTAACATGCTGAGTGATGGGGCTTGAGGGTTAGCAGGGCTGCCCTAATCGCAACTCGAGGAGTGCTGTTAAACTCCAAAGCAGAGGACTTCTTTCCTTGTTGCTCCTTGGAGGCCCACCGTGCTGCAGCCTGTGGATAAAAAGGCAGGCTTGTATTCCAACAGATTGGTTCCAATCCTGGACCCCAGCCTCCTTAACTGTCAAAGAGGTAACAGTGCTGACCTCACGGGGCTGTTGTATTAACGCAACACGCATGAAGCATCCAGATCAGGGCCATCAAATAGAAATATAACGCGAATTGCATCTGTCGATTTGAATTTTCTAGTAGCTTCAGTGAAAAAGTAAAAGGAAACCGTGACACTAATTGTCATGGTATATTTTCTTTTTAACCCAACATATCTGAAACATTAACATTTGGCACAAAAGCAATATAGAAATTATTAATGAAGTATTTGACATTCCTGTTGTCAAACTGTATACTCTCAGTGCATTCCAATTTGGATGCCGAAGTCTCCTTGGGTGGTGAACGTATATTTGGAAAAGGAGGTTTTCATTGGGCGCGGTAGTGCACGCCTGCAATCCCAGCGCTCTGGGACACTGAGGCAGGAGGATCACAAGTTTGAGCCCAGCCTGGGCAACTTAGGGAGACCCTGTCTCACAATAAAAAATTAAAAGATTTGGGGATATACCTTAATGTAAAGGACCTTGCTTTAATCCACAATACCAGGAGGAAAAGAAGCTTTCACGCTCAACTTGTTCCAAATGCATTTCAAAGCTTCCCAATAACAAAATGGAATATCGGTGTTCAAATTCGAGTTCAAATATTTATTGAGTGAACAAATGGATATTGAATCTCTTTAACAGGAGCTAGCAAGCAAGGTGTTCCTCTTTGAAAAATCCTCTCTACCGAGACTTGTCAGTTTTTTTGCTCCAAAACACTCTTCAGTAAATAAAGTGTGAAGATGGCAGCTTATCTAGAAACAAATTCAGTTCATCCCTGTGTGGTCTTGGGGAAGTTACTTACCCCCTCTCGGCCTCAATGACTCCCTCTGTAAATCACAAATAATCTTATCTTTCCTATTTTGGTTGGTTATGAAGATGATGTAAGTTAATAACCATAAAAGACTATAGACAGTGCTTGTAGCAATCCCACATGAGCCTTCCATACATATTAGTCTAGAAAAAATATTATTTGGGTTTCAGGAGTCATTTCTTCTATTTCATTCTCATTTTCTACCTGTAAAATGGAAGAATTATCCCAGGGGATGTTGGATGCCTCCCTAGAGTTTTATCATTTATAGTCTTACTTGCTTTAAGTAAATTAATTATCCATTTCCCCTATTTGTCGCCTACTCCTAGAGGGAGGCATTTGGAGTTAGAGATGGTCTGGCCCACTCCCAACCCTCCAGCCTTCCCTGCGTGCACTTCCAATCCTCCGCCCATCCCCATTCCTCTGTCCACAGGGCACTGTCTTCCTTCTACACCGAGGATGGGGACACAGAAGTTACTGAGGCTGAGCTGAAGCATCGATTTGACCAGAAAGAGTGGGACTTGAATCAGAGCCTAGAGAAAACCGCCGAGGCAGCGAAGTTGGGGAATTACTCTCTGACCGACTTTTGGGCCTACATGGTTGTTTCCAAACAAACCAGGGAAGTAAGTGGGGAATTACTCTCTGACCGACTTTTGGGCCTACATGGTTGTTTCCAAACAAACCAGGGAAGTAAGTCACCCCCAGCTGAGACCTGGAGTTCTAGGTTGGAAGTTACCAGAGATCTGGAGCAACATCTCCATTATAAAGTCTTTTAAGATTTTCTTTTCTTTCTTTTTTGAGACAGGATCTCACTAGTTCAGGCTGGCCTTGAGCTCACTATGTAGCCCAGGTTGACCTCCAACTTGCAGTGATCCTCCTGCCTCAGCCTCCCAGTGCTGAGATTACAGGGATGTGTGTCACTATGTCCAGTTCTTTTTTCCTTCCCTTCCCTTCCCTTCCCTTTCTTTTTCTTTTTTCCTCTTCCTTTCTCTTCTCTTCTTTTTTGAGACAGAGTCTTGCTGTGTAGTCCAGGCTTGTCTCAAACTAGCAGTCCTTCTGCCTCAGCAAAGGCTGGGATCACAGCTGTGGACCACCATGCTCCACTCTGCATTTTCATTTCATTCTTCTTACTCTGGGCAGACTGGGTGCTTAGGGGAAAATGCTTTCCCCAGCCCCAGAGCATCCTCATGTTCACCCATAGAGCCTTTGATCAACTGACCCCAGGATCGAGCCACAAACTACCTGAAAGCATCACCTGGCACAGGGGAGGGTTAGGATGATTGCGAGGTGGAAACCTGAAATGAGCTCTTCTTCCAGTGGGTTCCTCCTATCTTTAACTCTTAGTTTGGGTTGAGCGGTTGTCCTATTCATAGAAATAGGAGCAGAGGGTCATAGAAAACTATGGGATGGGGACAAGGGAAGAGAAGGAAAGATGATTACTGATGACAGGGTTTCTACCAGACTGTATGGCCTAGGGGAAAAGGTGTTGTTCAGAAATGAGTGTGGACCAGGTGCCTGTGGGTGATATGAACATGGAGGGTGAACATGGTGGTGCAGTTCTCTGTCTCTCTCTCTTTCCTCTTTTATGTGTGTGTAGGTGGTTGGTAAGAGTACTTAACCTGAGATCTATCCCCTTAAATTCTGTGTCTGCTTATTTCACTTAATGTATAAATTCTCAGCTCTGCACGGTGAATAGGTTCTAGAGACTTGCTCCCCAGCACAGTCCCTATAGTTAGCACCGTGGTGTTGCACCCTCTGAAATACATTAACAGGAAGAATATTCTTAACACAGTGTGATTTTTAGAAGTTGCAGACAGAGCCCTGCATTCCTCTCCTGTTAGTGGCTGTTGTTCACACAGATTTATGCAACACAGGAAATATTTGGAGGACTCATTTGGGGTTAATCCATTGGGTAAATCCCTCCTTCCACCCAGTTGCATTTCTTACACTGTACTATGTAATGTTCCAAAGGGTTTCAAGCTAGGATTTCTCTATCTAAATGTGTGTTACCAATACTTAGAAATAAACTTTGCTTTTATACCATAGGACATAAGGTCCCAAGGCAGATTTGGAGGTAGCTCCAAGACAGCAATGCCTTGTGACAGCCTTGTTCACCTGTTGTAAAATGGTCAAAACTCTAACCTTTGGAGCAAGTAATCCTGAGTTTAGGTCACGGCACTGCCATTTTAGCTGGTAACCTTAGGCAAGTCTGTTTACTTTGCTGAGGGTCAGTTTCCTCAGCTGTAAAACATATGAATGACAGTGTCATGTAATAATCCATGCTATCCAGAGGGAGCAACTGAGGAAGGAAGAGATGAGAGAAATTGTCCATGATCACCCAGTGCACACATGGTAGATATGGGAGATCAAGCAGGGCAGACAAGCTCCAGAGCCTGGAGCTCCTAACCTAAGGTATAGGTTAACCACACCTAAGGTATAGGTGGGAGACAAAAAGTACATGGCAAGGATGCAGTTGATGCTTCCCAGGGGATTAAGGAAAGGGACTCACAAGACACTCGTTTTGAAAACCATTCATTGTACTTTCTCTCTAAAGCTGCAGGACTCTTACTTGTCCAGCTTGACAAAGCACGTGGAGGAAGGGACCCTTCCCTACCCAATATTTGCAGCCATTGATGGAGACCTGCACCACAACAAAACGAAGGAAAAAGTCCAGAGTAAGCAAACCTCCAGAAAGTGTGGGGGGCAGGAAGGAACTGAAAGGCACTGAGTGAAATGTGACGCTGTTGCCCTGACCTTCCCTGGGGGGACACCAGGAAGAAAGAAAGGTCCTAGAAGAAGGCTGTGGGGACAGGATGCTCAGCCCATGGAAGGACAAAGGGACACCCCAGCAGTCACTGAGTGGCACACGCTCTCTTTGTGTGGATCAAGAAAGTTGTAATGCAGGATGTTTCAGGACTGAGGCAGAGAGGGGGAGCAGTGTTTCTCACGTTTTACTCCTAATCTTCCTCCATGGTTCTAATTATCACTTAAATGCTGGTGGCTTTCCAGACACCCCAATTTTTTTTATTGTACTAGCAACTTTATTACAGTATATTACAATTTTTCTTTTTAAATTGGCATATCTTAATTATACAGAATAATGAGTTTCACTGTGAAATTTTTATACATGCACGCGACGGTCTTGGGTCATATCTTCCACACCACTAAGTGACCCACTTCTTCTTTTTTAGTAGTCTTCCTTCTGTGTTCATGTTTTGACACCCCAGTTTGTCTTTTGATCCCATCTCTCTCCTGAGATTAAGACATCCTGACCCATTTTCCTAAGCATGAAATGCAGTTGTTTGTTCAACAAATATGCCCTGATTTCTTACTATCCAAGAGGCATGGTCGAAGTGTTTGGACATGTTCTGGTTTTTTTTTTTTTTTTTAAACAGAAAAAAGTAAGAAATAACAATAAAACAGAGTTTCAGAACAGGCCAGTAGGAGAGTAACAATAATCAACACATCGTGGATTGTTTTCTTCATAGTAGTTGTTCAGAGTACAAGATATAGGCATGAAACATTGTCCAGAAAATTACTAGCACAAAACTTTCCCCTCAGTGAACCAAGAGAAACCAGCTGTATAACTATCTTAACTGTCTTATGTATATATATGTATTTTCCTTTTCCCTTTCTCCCATCACAGTTAGGTTCTGGTATTTTAAGGCTCAGAAGTCCCCAGGATAAATGTTTCTTTCCCATGTGGACCCTTGTGCTATTTTTCCACCAGAGTGGATAGGGGTGAAGTACTTCTTTCCGTAATCCACCCCACTGTCCAGTCCTCCTACCCAAGACCTCTAAGTCACCTCTCCTCATTGTAATCCATGACCCATAAACCAGGTTCATCCTGGAGTGGGTATCACAGTCTCTTTGGACGATTCTTTGTGTGTGTGCGTGCAGTACTGGGGATTAAACCCAGGGCCTTTGCACTGAGGCATATCCCAGCCCTTTTTATTTTTTGAGACAAGGGCCCTCTATGTCCCCCAGCCTGGGCTCGAACTTGCAATCCTTCTGCCTCAATCTCCCAGAGCACTGGGATTACAGGCGTGTGCCATCATGACCAGCTTCGAGGATTCTTGTAATTAGTTCCCCACTGACCTTCCTATGCCAAGCTGTCACCTCTTTCCATGGCTGTCTGATGGAAGTTTCCAGAACAGAAATCTGAAAATGGATTTCCTTCCTTGAAATATGCCTATGAGAGCTTTGTGTGCTGTTTTGTGTCTGGACTCTTCTGCGCTCCCACACTCTGTGAAGTTGCATCTACAGTGAGATGGAGGAGAAAGATAGAATGAGGGCTCAAGTTTGGAGAATACTGCAAACAGAATGTTTTGGAAGTAATACTGCTTGTAGCTGAATAATGATTCTCAAAAATCTGGGATGAAACCCCCAAGTTGTTTCTGAGAACACACAGTCTGTCTCTAGTATACCAGTGTCTCGGTTGTCACTTTCCATTTCATAGATTCTTTTTTTTTTTTTCTTTTGGTTTTTCTGAGACAGGGTCTTTCTATGTAGTACAGGCTGGCCTTGAATTCTTGGTGATCCTCCTGCCTCAGCCTCCCAAGTGCTGGGATTATAGGGATGTACCACCATGCCTGGCCATAGATCCCGCCCCACAGCACCTGCTGCTTTGCAGGCTGTGTGCTGCTGACTCACCCTTTTCTTTGTATTGCTTCCCCAGACATCTGGTTTGAATTTACCCCTCACCATGCCGGCTATCCTGAACTTGGGGCCTACATCCCTGTCACCCACTTTGGAAGCAAATTCCAGAAGGGAATCCTGGTCAGACCTGAGCCTGAGCGAGACTTGTCCTTCCTGAAAGGTAGTACGGGGTCAGACAGATGGGATTAAGTGGGGTGGGACATGGAGATGCAAGAGTGTCCCTCCTGAGGGTCTGGCACCTCCTGCACTTCTGCAGGTGTATTTGGAGATGTGTTCTTCCTTCGGAGTCCTCAGTTTCTCTTGGGTCTCCTTAATATGACACATGCCTGGTATCTTATTGAATGACCTGGGAGAGATGGTTTCTTAGGAGGCTCAAATCCAGGGCTGCAGCTTTCAACAAACAGATTCACATGTTGATATGATTTACGTGCGTGCGCGCACACACACACACACACACACATACACACACATAAACAAACTAAAAGCACAGAACCCCGCAGTAGTAGGAACTCAAGGATAGATGGATAACCAGCTATTCAGCAAATAATTTTGAGATGCACTGTGAGTCCCATGTGGCCGTGCCCAGACAGAAATAGCAGGAAGACCCCGGCCTTCCTACTTCATTCTCCTCCCCTGGAAACAGCCTCTCCATCTACATAGTCGCCAGAGCCAGGTCCTTAGATCGTCAGGTCCTTCTGATCTTCCCTTTCCCTTACGTGCCACGTCCTCTCTGGCTGTAACTCCTCTCCATCCCATCTCCGAGTTTCCTAGTCCGTCCGTATTCATCGTATCCGCCGCCACCCCTGAGCTGCTGTCACTTGTCAGCAGGATCGTCAGGGTCTCAGCTTGCTCCCCAGGCTCTGGGCTCCTACTCTTTTTTGAGTCAAGGTCTGGCTCTGTTGCCCAGGCTGGTCTCAAACTTGCGCGCTCAGTGACCCTCCCCGCTCAGCCTCCTAAATTGCTGGGACTATGGGAGTGCACCATCACACCCAGGTCAAGGTCTTTCTTCTTTTTCCTTTTTTTCCCCACTAGTAGAGGCTGAACCTGGGGCTTTGCACTGAGCTACATCCTCAGCCCTTTCTAAATTTTGAGGCAGGGTATCACTAAATTGCTAAATTGCATAGGCTGGGCTCAAATTTGTAATCCTCCTGCTTCAGGCTTTACAAGTGCTGGAGTTACATGCATACACCACCACATCTGGGTCCCAAGTTCCTACTTTCTGCCTCCAGAAAGTATCAGATATAAGTGGAATCGTACAGGATATGTCTTCTGTGATTGGCTTATTTCACCTTAGCATCACATTTCAGGCTTCATCTGTGTTGTAGCATAGCCCAGAATTTTCTTCCTTTTCAAAGGCTAAATAATATTCCTTGTATGTAAAAGACTACTTTTTTTTTATCCATTCGTTTATGGATGAACACCTGAGTTGCTGCCACCTTTAAGCTATTGTGAAGAATGTTGCCCTGAATATGAGCATATACATGTCTGCGGCCCTGCTTTCAGTTCTTTTGGGTCCACTTAGAAGTAGAATTATTATTATTATTAGATACCAGGAATTGAACTCAGAACCTTGAGAAGTAGAATTATTGGATCATGTAGTAATTATGTTTAATTTTTTCCAAGACTACCATATTACTTTCCATAGTTGCTGCATCATTTTATATTCTCACCAAAGGTTCCCATTCCTCCATATCCTTACCAACACTTCATGTGCTCTAGTTGTTCTAGTTTTAGTTTTTTTTAATCATAGCATCCTAATGTCAATGGCTATGTGCCTCTTTGACAACTTGTTCATTACGTCTCCCTGTATCAAATACCAATGCGTTTGGTTGAGGTCACTACGAAACACAGTGACCTGAAGAAATGTGGGTTTAATTGTCTTATGAGAACAAAGCAAAACAAAACAAACCACAGGTAAGCAGCTGATAACACTGGGTTAGCTGTGCCACATTCAGCAAAAGGACTCAGTGTACTCTTGATTGCTGCTTCTCCATCCTGAGCATAGTGATGTTCACCTCGGTGCTAAACTCCTCTCCATCAGAGCATGGCTGTTGCATCAGATCAGTGTGCTCCTTTTTAGTAAGACGGCAGGCACTTTCCAGAAATCCCCACTGTGCTCTGCACTGACCAGAGCTTGACCTCCACCTAGCTGCAAGAGAGGCTGGGAGACATTGGGAAAAGTGCTGATAAGCACTGTGCTTGAGATGACTTCATGCACAGCAGCGAGCTGGCTCCCTCCATGGCAGAGAACGCTCATGGGGACGGGGACCTTATCTGTCTTGTTCACTGCTGCCCTGAAGAGGAGTGCTTGGTGCGCCGTGATTGCCTCATGAATATCTATTGAACCGAAGAAGGAGCTTCCTCTCTCCAGTGAAGATACAAACAGCACCTTATGCAAGCCACCAGGTGCTTTGTGTAACCAACTGTATCGGCCACATGATAAAGTTTTAGTTTTATTTCCATTTTTTCTGCAGGATTATGGGGAAGTGCTCCGGCTAGCCTTGAAGAAATTAAACGTCTTATTTTGAGTAAGTATTTGGAGAATAGAAGGGCTAAAGCCTATAGATATTTCGTGCAGGAAGTTTACCATATTTTTCCTATGCAGGGCAGAAGAGAGAGCTGTATGTCATTGTTTAGCAATGGCATTTTCTAAATTTGTCATCATCTCTTAAGCCTTTCTTGGGGCAGCCAGTGTAACTACAGAGTGGCCGGAAGTGTGGGCCCCACGGAAGTGTTGTTCCGGCACGTGCAGGCTTTGAGACCTCTGGAAATTTATTTCACTTCTCTGCCTCAGTTTCTGCATCTGTAACATGGGGTAATAGTCGTAGTAGTTATGGAAGTTCAGTGAGTTAATTCCTCTAAAGCATATAGATAAAAGCACTAAGAAGTAGTAGTCATTATCTGTCCTATTCCATAATCATTGTATAACTCTGAAAAGTAGATGCTATGACTGCCTGCATTTTGCCTTAGAAATACTCAGCTCTAGGGCTAGTGACTGTATTGTACAGAGCAACATTGTCCCGGACTTTGCTTTCTTGCAGATCAGTTATCTGAACTGAAAGAAAAATTGAAAATAAAACGTTCAGACCTGAGAGGTAAGCATCCCACACTGCTAGGAGTCACTCCTGATGATGCAGGCTGGCCGCTGGCCTTGGAATGTCACATGAGATGAGCATTTGTGCTCAGCAGCAACCAAGGAAGTGCTATCACTGGCTCCACTGCTAGGTGGGAATGGCTGTGAATGTGTCCACCAGAGCTCATGGGTTGGAACCTCAGTCCCCAGTGCAACAGCGTTGGGAGGCGAGGCCTAACAGGGTGATGAGGTCTCCAGGCTCTTCGCTCACGAGTGGTTTATGTTGTGGATATCACAGAGGTGGGTTAATTATGGCAAGAGTGGGTTTGCTGTAAGAGTAAGTCCAACCCCCTCTTGCTTGCTTGCCCTCACCCTCTCCTACCCTTCTCCTTTTTACCTTCCCCCTTGGGACGATGCGGCAGAAATCTCTTGCAAGATGCCAGCACCTTGATGTTGCACTTACCAACCTCCGAACTGTGAAATACATGTCTTTTCTTTGTAAATTCCCTAGCCTGTTATAACAGCCCAAACAGACAAAGGTAGAAATCAAGAGGCACATAGGTTAAGTGATGTGTCCAAGGCCCTACAGCCAGGAGGTGGCAGAACTGGGGCCCAAACCAACACACTGTATCCCTAGCACCCATGTGCAGAGTCACCTGTATACCCTAGGTATGTACATCTGGGATCCAAGCGATGTCAGAGGTAGAAAGTGGGCATAGCTTGAAACAATTAGAAAATCTAGAAGAAAAATATTTCTTAAGACTGTGTGGACTGGGAGTCCTAAGAAGCATGAAGCAGAAGGAAAACAAGGCAGAAAGTTGATGGAGAGTGGGGAGGCTGAAACACACGAGTCAGGGCAAGAAAGGCTCTTTTGCACAAAGCAAGAAGCCTCAGAGTGCTTTTTGTTTGTTTGTTTGTTTGTGTGAGACAGGGTCTCACTATGTAGTTCAGGCTGGCTTTGAACTCACTACGTAGCTCGGGCTGGCCTTGAACTCCTGCCTCAGCCTCCTCAGGAGTGCAGGGATTACAGACGTGCAGCACTACATCTGGCCCCCAGAGCACTTTGACTTAAGATGCAAAGAATGTATGCTTGGCTCATGAAAAAGTAATATGGGCTGGGTGACCAATCTGAGCCACTCTCTCCCAGCTGGGAGCTTGGGGACCGAGCTGCGTGTATCTCGTTACTCCTCACTGACACAGGGTCTCTGTGTTTGTGCCATAAGAGCTGGAGGGTCATGAAGGGCTTTTGTGGCCAGGCCTGGAGGTAGCATGTATCACTTCCAGTCACTTCCTGTTGGCCAGAATCAGTCACAGGGCCCCCACTACCCCTAAAGGAGGCTGGCAAATGTTACCCTCCGTGCCTAGGAAGAAGCAAGCTTGGTGAGCACAGAGCAGGGTTGCCTCCTCACAGGCCAGCAGTCAGGGCCCTTCCTCAGTAAGTAAGCTTGCTACAATGTAGGCCTACAGTATGGGTGACTATAAACAACAGAAATTTATGTTTCAGTCCCAGAGGCTGGAAGTCTAGGATCTGGGTTCTGGGAGAGGCAGGTTCGGGGCAGAACCCTCTTCCTGGGGCAGGTTGCAAACTCCTTGTATCCTTACAAGCCATGACCACAAGAGAGCTCTCTGGAGTTCCTTTTTAAGGGCGCTCATCCCTTTATATGCGCTCCGACCTCGTGACATAAGTAGCACCCATAGCCTCCACTTCTTAGTGCATCCCACTGGAGGTTAGGATTTCAGTACATGGATTTGGGGGTAACACAAGCACCCTCAACTCTTCCTTTCCCCCCCCCTTACTTGGGTTGCTCTGGACACCTGCCCCCCGCATCTTCACTCGTACCTCAGGATCTATGCCATCTGTGTGAAACTCCTTTTCGCTCAGAGGCTGTCATTTCGCTCTCACCCTTCATTCATGAGGGACGATTTACGTGTATGGTAAGAAATATGTGCCACAATATCGATCATGTTAACTATTCAGAAATGTCCAATTCGGTGTTAAAGCTATTCCCAATGCCGCGAACCCCTCACGGTGATCCATACCCCAAACATTTTCATCACCGCCAAATTTAAGCTTGGTATTCATTAAACCAGTCCCTCCCTGGTGCCTCTATTCTGCTTTCTGTCTCTGTGAATTTGCCTCTTCTAAGTGCCTCTTCTGTAACAGACTAAATGCTTATGTCTCCTCAAAATTCATGTGCTGAAATCTGAATCCCCTGGGCAGTGATACTAAGCATTGGGATCTCTGGGAGGTAATTTAGCCACGAGAGTGGAGCCTCGTCATAGGATTAGAGTCCTTATAAAGGAGGCCCCAGAGAGCTAGGCGGTCCCTCCGCCGTGTGAGGACACTGCAGGCTGGTGCCATGTGAACTACAGAGCAGCCCTCCCCAGGCGTCAGCTCTGCAGGCATGTTGACTCGAACTTTCCTGCGTCCAGAACGGTGAGAAGTAAGTCTCCTAAAGCAGCCCAAATGGAACAGGCCATCCTATAAATGGAATCACATGCTGCTGACCCTTCCGTGTCTGACTGATTTCACTAAGTGTGAAGGCTGTGGGTCGTGTGGAAATGTCTTTCCTTCTGACAGCCGAACGCTGTTCCATGGCACAGCTGTGCCGCGCTCTAGTTCCTCATTCATCTGTGGACGAACACTTGGATTGTGCGTGCGTTTGGGCGGTGGTGACTAGTGCTGCTGTGATGGTTGGCCATAGGAAGTTTTAACAGATGAGCGAACTGAGGATCTGAGGTGTGAACTAAATGTGGTTGTGGCTGCACAATTAATGGGAGCCACGGTCAGGACAGGATCTGAGCTGTGTTAATCCTGAGAGAAAGACTCCTACAGGAAGCCTTGCTGACGCTGGGCTGGTGGAGAAGCCACTCAGATCTTAACGGTGGCGCCAGCTTGGGGATGGGGCAGGATGAGGCGCTGCTCACCTTTTCAGGTTGGTCTCTTCAGAAGCAAACTGGAAGGAAGCAAAGGGGAAGAAGCTTGGCAGGGTGAGGTCCCAGCCTGGTCCCGAGGAGGCCGTGGGACGTAAGTCTGGGCCCCAGACTCTGCCTCACTTGGAGCAAGGGAGTTGGGCTTCCAAGCCCCAGTCACTCGCTAAGGTGTGCCCAGGAGGATGTCACTCTCGGCCATTCCCTACATATTGAAGCTGCTCCACAAATTGCAGGTGGGAGATCCTACCAAGAAAGCCCAGAAGTTGCTCATTGTATGAACATAACTGGTAAGAGGATTACGAGGGGACTTGGCGGGGAAGGCAGCGATGGTATCCACACTCTCTCATGGGTATCTTTTGTTTCTGAGCAGGGATCCCTGAAGAAGAGCTGCTGGACTTGGTGATCATTTATACAGAAGATCCAAATGACCCCAAAATCTCACAGAAGCTCCAGGCCCTACAGCAAAAACTGGAGGCTGGAAGGGAAGGTTTGTGCACAAGAAGCCGCTCATAAACTGTTACGTGGATGGCAGAGAGAGTGAGGGGGCATGAGGAGAGCAGAGGGGCCTGAGACACAGGCGGGCAGGCAGGCAGGAGGCGAAAACTTGCTCTCCCTTCTTCACCCTCGCAGTCCCTCACAGGAAGGTGTCAGGCCTGCAGTGGCCAGGGGGGAAATATGAATGCATGAAAGAAAGCTGGCTGGGGCTAAGGCAATGAGGGGTGGAAGATTGGAGGAAATCCAATTGGGTCAATAGTCACTCAGCTCCAGCCAACTGTCACCATTCTAGGAGGGACCCTAGATGGCGGGAATGCTGATGAGCATCTTGCTATTGTGCCAGGCCGTGCTCCACAGGCCACTTACGCATCGCTGAGTTTGGTCTTCACAACAGCCCTGTGAAGTAGGCAATGCTGGTATCCGTGGTTTTCAAGTGATGAAACCAAGGGAGGAACGGAGTATCACATCCGAGGTGACACAGGTTATGAACAGCAGCCTGGCATTGAGACCCAAGCACGCTGGCTCCAGTGTATGTAACAATGATCCCATAGGGCTGAAAGCCAGAAAATCCATGATCAGTAAAAGCAGTGAAATCTTCCTTTGCTAACTCATCTGAATCACTTCTTGGCCTTTTGGCTAAGATCAAGCGCTAATTAATCCTTATTGGCTTTAGGACATGGCATGAGCTGAACGTACGAAGGACAGGATTAGATCCCCGGATTGCTGCTTGCTTTAGGATAACCATAAAAGGGAAAGTAGTGCGGAAGAGCATGGGGTTGCATCCCAGCTCCACCCCTCCCTAGCTCTGTGACCTTGGGCAAGTGGTGTAACCTCTCTGTGCCTTGATGTTTCGGTTGTGTGGAATGAGAGAATCCTACATCCCTCCTCATGTAGTTAAGGTTGAAGCATAGAATTCATGCGAAGTGCTTGGCATGTGCTAAGTGCTCAGTAAATGTGCATAGAATTAACATTTGGGTGAGAAAGAGAAGGCTGAACATCATCTAATTAGTGGGTGTGGATAAGAGTGGAGGAGAGGAGGGTTAGAACCAAACCCTGAATACCAGCATAAGAAGAACAGACAAAGGAGAGGGAAATAAGAGATGGGAAAGTAGGAGAAAACCACGCAGCCAGCAGCGGCACTGTTGGGGTGTTGCGGGAGAAGAGATGGAGCAAGGTGTGCGACGGCTCTTGCCATGTACAATGCGTGGACCCAGTGTGAATGGGCAACCGCCTGGGTTTCTTGGGGTAGAGGAAGTCGGTGAGACTGAACGCAGATGGCTGGCTGAGATGGCCCAGAACTGGAACGAGG
Organism: Erethizon dorsatum; assembly: GCA_028451465.1. Taxonomy (NCBI): domain Eukaryota; kingdom Metazoa; phylum Chordata; class Mammalia; order Rodentia; family Erethizontidae; genus Erethizon; species Erethizon dorsatum. The sequence continues at coordinate 108,581,508 of CM051834.1, read as the reverse complement.
TCTCCCCGGAAGAGCGGAGGAAGTTCCCGGTACAACTGGTGCAATGCTTCATGAAGGAAGGAGAGCATTCAGGCCCAGGTCATTCACGCTCCAGCCTCTTTGTTAATAATGTGATCTCTGGTAAGTGCCAACTCCATCAACCTACTCCCTCTTCTCACTTGTCCACCTCTGTAGGCTGTCTTGCAAGGGGAGGTGGGAGGGGGTGACCAGATGTCCCATGCTCCATTCTTCCACCAAGGATGTCCTGATTTGTTAACACAGCACAGGCCCAGGGGTTACCAAGTGGAGTGGACAGACCACTTGCCCGCCCTGGCAGCCTCACAGTCTCATGGGAGAGACGGAGGGTAGACAAGTAAGCCATCCCCAAGGCCTAGAGAGCATCGACAAGACCATCCGTGATGGGGCTGAATTCCTTGGGGCAGAGGAGAGGAGAACAGCTCCTGGTAGGAAATTCTGAGTGTCGTGGTATGAACGAGCTACAGAAGAGAAAGGACTGCTCACAGAGGCCTGAAATGACCCAGGGGCAGCCTGTCCCACCCCACATCACCAACCCCTAGATCTTCCCCCACGAACCCCCAAAGGCTGTCTTCTTTTAGGACTCACCCAGCATCCAGGCAGACACCCAATGCCCTCCTTATCAGCGAATCTTCAACTCATCAAGGAAAGAAAGGAAAGGAAAGGAAATTTCACTGTCTTCAGGCTTTCTCTAGCTTTTCTTTTGTTGCCTTCCTCTTTTTCCAACTTAACAGAAATTCTTGTTTTACCTTTGTTGAATGAAATCAGTCTGCTCGTTTCCGTGGTCTACAGTTTCAGCAGAAAGTCTGCCATTACCTTGATGTCTTTGGGTAGCTCTTGGCCAGGCTCCCATTAGATGGGGTTAAAGAAGAAAGTGTCCTTAACAAGGTGATGGCTGGGAGGCAACTAAAGAATGACGGAGAGCCTACCCAAGCGAAAAGACCTTGGAAAGCCGACATTGGCTCCTGGCTCTATCTCGGAGATGAGATCTGCCCATTTACCCTCCTTGAGTGGTCCATGGAAAGAGATGGTGGTTACCACACTCCAGTACGCTTTTTTGTTTGTCTTTTGAGCCAGGGTCTCACTATGTAGTTCAGACTGATCTTGAACTCACCATGTAGCCCAGGTTGACCTTGAACTCCTGGTGATCCTCCTGCCTCAGCCTTCCAAGGGCTAAGATTACAAATGTGTGCTACCACGCCTGGCTTCCTGTATCATTTTTCCATGATGACCTCACTTTATGCTCAAAGAGGAGCACATATCCTTAATGTGCCATATTACAAAATGATGTGCACAGCTTTACTCTTGTGGCTCAGCATTGCGTATTTAAGTGAGATCAAACCATTATGTTACATGCGACATTTTGTTATCTGTCTTGGTTCTGGATTCACAGCTCTGAAGATGTTTTGGTGACTTCAGCTTCTTCCATCTCCTTATTTCTCTTTAAAGGAGTGAATATTTATAAAGTGTTCTGGGTCAAGCATGGGAAGCAGGGAAGGGTGCCACTCTCTTCCTGCAGGAAGAATCTGGCTTTCTAGGCATGCGCTGCTGCCAACTTGTGTCCTGGGCTCTGTCCACTTACCTTAACCATGGGCCTCTTCATTAGGCCAGGAAGCGACGTTAGGCCAGGCTGAAATGTAAAGTGAGGTAACATTAAATACTGAAGAGCCCTGCAAAGAGGTATAGGGATGTATGGATTGCTAAAATACCGTAGCAGAGAATACGTATTAAATGACTATTTTTTGCCAGATCTTGGTCGGCGTTCTTCAGAGAACAGAACCATTCGGGTTCATCTATATCTATACAATCAGCCCCATGTATATGTAAGTTCTGCATCCGCATATTCAACCAACTGTGGATCAAAACTAGTTAAGCACATGTATCTGTATTCAACACGTACAGACATTTTCTTGTCACGTTTCCTAAATGATGTAGCATAACAACTACTCACATTGTGTTAGGTATCACAGCGCATCTAAAGATGATTTAAGCATGTGGGAGGGTGTGCGAATACTAAGCCACTTTACATAAGGGACTTGAGCAACATTAGATCTTGTTGTGCTTGAGGGTGGGGGTCCTGGAACCAACCCCCCATGACTGTATATCTATATCTGTTTATGTGTATCTCTCTATAACTTTATCTCTCTCTATATCTATATCTGTACCTGAATCTATATCGGTCTATCCATCTATATTTATTTTAAGAATTTGGCTCAAGGGATTGCAGGGATTGGCAAGTTCCAAATCCACAGGGCGGGCCGTACCCCGGAGCTGCAGGCTTGAGGCAGAATTCCTCTTCTCTGGAACCCTCAACGTTTTGCTCTTAAGGCCTTCGACTGATAGAAAGAAACACAGACTGGCCATTGCCAGCTCACTATATCATTCTGCTTAGGCTGCCATGGCAAAGTACCATGGAGAGGGCAGCTACAGGCAGGTCTCTGTTCAGAGGGCTGGAGTCCGAGACCAAGGTCCTAGCAGGGCTGGCTCCTCCCGACTTCTCTCTCCTGGGCCTGCAGGAAGACAGCCTCCTTTCGCCTTTCTCATATGGCCTTTCTTCTGTGATGCCCATCCCTGGTGTCTGTCCTGCATCAATAGGACATGAGGCCTGTTGGGTGAGGGCCTCCCCTCGTAGCCTCATTTAGCTTTAATTGTCTTCCGTAAGTGCCCCAATACAATCACATTGCCGGTCAGGGCTTCCATAAAATTTTGGGGGACAGGGCACAGTTCATCCCATTACACTCACCTTTCCCTCTCAATTTCTCCCTCTAGATTTGGCTGGCATTTGTAATGTTCTGGTTAAGACCGGAGTGTGCTGCTTCAAGTGGGAGTGGGGGACCATTCACAACTTCCTGTATGAACTCAGTAGGTGACACAGCTCTTCTTCCCTCTTCCCAAGCGGGGTGGGGAGAGGTGGTAGAAACAAGGGACTTGAAATGACGTCACACCATCCCTCCCCAGAGCTGTGGAGTGGGGCGGGAGGGCCCATGGTTCTGAATGGAGGAGCTGTCCTCTGGCTGGTGGTTCACAGTTGAAGTCATTGTGAAAGTTGATGGTTTTCTCTGCCTCTAAAAAGATGCAAAAACTCTAATTCCTCATCGGTCAGTCCTAGGACCTGGCTCACACGGATTGTCATTTTGTGGGTTACCTCCAGTGTCTGGGTAGAGCTGACACTGACTTTGGTCTCCAAGCGCTCTCTCTAAGGCCACTTTGTAATCTCCCTAAGCTGCTGCTTTCCTGGCTGATGAATGTTCTGTCCCAAGGCTGTGCCAGTTCCTGCATATTGCAAAGATCTCTACTCTTTGGTGACAAGACTACAGTGGACGTCTTTGTGTTTGGGGCCCTGTGGTGTTTGTTCAAGTCAGGAAAAGGTGCATCCCCCATGATGGGGTGTTCTAAAATGTGCTCCTCCTTGTGCATAGCTTGTAAATTGTATTAGTGCACTTTCTGTTGCTATAACAAAGTGGCTTATTTAACACAGAGTTTTAGAGACTGGAAGTCTCAGGTAGCCCCATCCGTTCAGCTCTGGTGAAAGCTTCTTCGCTGTGTCATAACATGGCAGAGAGAGGCAAATGCAGAAAGGGAAAGGACCACATGCAGAAGGGGCCAAGCACACGGCTGGCCTCATCTTATAACAGCTTGCTCTCTTAACAACCCCTCCATCCATTCCATGAGGGCAGCAATAATCCCTTCCAAGGAGGTGCCTCCATGACCTCCTCCTAGGCCCCACTTATTAAAGGTTCTGCCACCTCAATACCACCACACTGGACACACTCGAACCATATCCAGACCATAGCAGGGTGAACCCTGGCTGAACATCAGCCTTCACTTGCTTCTCTTTGGGTGCTTTCTGCAGGGCAGGCTCTGCAGCTCAGATCGTGCACAGCGCCTTTCATATATACATTCTGGCCTTAGAATAGACGGTCAGGTGGCGAATCAGTGGGTCTCTTCCTGGGCACTGCAGGTGGCATCAAAGAAAAGGAAATGAGCACCCGGGAACTCCTCCACCTGGTGGATGCTGGGTTTGCTATCAACACTCCCTACCCGCTTGTTCTGCTCCCTGCACGGAATGTCCAGCTCATCCTCTCCTTTGACTTTAGTTCTGGGGATCCTTTCGAGGTAAGTGAGCAGGGCCTTGGTGGTGTTCCCGGGTGGAGGCGGAGCTCTCCGGGAAGGTGTTACGGACCCAGGAGGGAAGTGGGTGGTGGGAAGTGTGGCTGGAGGTCTGTAAAGCAAATCTGCTCATCCTTCACACCTGAAGCACTCATGATCTGGCAACATCCAAGGAGCCTCTGATCTGCTACATTCATTCCAGAACTTCCTAGACTCTTCTTCCTCACGGGGTTCTGCCACCCACTGGGTGCTGCCTTCCCACCGTAGCAGTCTCGGTGTGACAGGTGACCTCCTCCCCCTGTGTCTCCTTCTCCCCGTGCCCATCTCTAAGCATGAGGCTGCTGCTTCCTACTTTCCTCGGCCTCCTGAGGTCACAGCAGCTCTCAATAAATGCTCACTGATGGGGGGAAAATATGAGATCGTTTGTAACTAGCACATACCGCACCTTCAGGAAGTAATAGCTATTTTTTCTCAGTAACTCTGATCAATTTTACCTGGTTTCACACCATCTCTGCCACTTGCCAGCAATCTGTTTTACTGCTGTGCGTTTCGGTTTGCTCAAGTATAAAATCCAGTTCGTGATAGCACCCCTCAGAGTTGTTACACAGATTCAATTAATAGTTGTTAAGACTTAAAAAGTGCTGGGCACAATGCCTGCCACTTGGTATGGGGTTTATAAATATTGTCTTTAAAAACATAAAAAGGAACCTTCTGCATTGTTGGTGGGAATGCAAACTAGTACAGCCACTATGGAAGTCAATATGGAGACCCATCGAAAAACTAGAAAAGGAAATTCCATTTGACCCAGCTATTCCCATTCTAGGTATCTTCCCAAAAGAGTCAAATACATCATATTACAGTGACGTATGCATACCCATGTTTATAGCAGCACAATTCACAGTAGCTAAATCTTGGAAGCAGCCTATATGTCCATCAACAGATGAATGGATAAAGAGAATGTGGTATTTACGCCCAACAGAGCTCTACTCTGCCATAAAGAAAGATAAACCAGAGTCAGCTGCAGGAAAATGGGTATTCCTTGAGACTCTACTGTACATGATATGAGTCAGACACACAAGCTTAGATATCACATGGTTTCTCTTATATGAGAAACCCAAAATATAAATAAAGAGCAAAATAAAAGACAGATAATAGTAAGTAGAGAGATAGATCTTTCTCAAATGGGAAGGTGATTAAGAGCTGGAAGGGTGAAGGGAGCGGGGATGAAAAAAGGAATTAAACCAACTCCATACAAGGCATGTACACATTATGTACTGCAAAGGTGTACTGCCAGGCATGGTGGCGCATGCCTGTAATCTCAGCACTCGGGAGGCTGAGGCAGGAGGATTGCTGCGAGTTTGAGGCCAGCCTGGGCTACATAGTGAGTTTAAGGCTAGCCTGGACTACATTGCAAGACTCTGTCTCAAAAAAAAAAAAAAAAAAGGGGGGAGGAGAAATGTGTACTAATAATATGAAAAACAAAATATATAATATAAAATTATTTATTTTATAATCCATACCATGATATAATAGTGTATATACAAAATAATCATGGCAAAACAAACCTCTTAGATTTATGTGCAGTATAATGAACATTTATATTCACACGTGTATTAGTGGACGTTTCCATAGTATAAGTCACAGACATCCACTCTTATCTCTGTTGCCATTGGTCAGGATCCATGTGTACCCCTTTCTGTGTCTTTGGTCCTGGAACATTGAGGCTTTCTGATTCTAGGATTTCTGCTGAATGAAAGATCTCCAGAGAATATGATGAAGGTGGAAAGATCAGTATTTTGGGAGTTGCTTTAGTGAATTCTTATTGTGTAACCCTGAGCAACAGTCTCAACCTCTGAGCCTCAGTTTTCTCACCTTCATAATGGGTATAATATCCTCTGCCTCATCAGAACCCACCGATGCTCTTCACAGGGTCTTGTTATAGCTGGTGTGGAGTAAGAACAATGGTGCTTAGAAAGGTGATAATAGAAATCACAAGAGCGATGATAACAAACACAACGGCATTTATTAAACTTTCATTCAGAGAATACTACTTACAGCTGTGTTGTCCAATAGATACACAGGCCACATGTGACATTTTAGCACTTGAAATACATCCAGTCCACAATGAGATGTGTCGTGAGTTTGAACACTTTAGATTTTAAAAATTGAGAATAGGAAATGAATATAAAAGACCTGGTCATTTTTATATGGCTTACCCATACTGTTGACATTTTGAGTTAACCAAAATTTATTTTAAAAATTGGTTTTGCCTTTTTCTTTTTGCTTACTGCTATAGTTTGGATCTGGAATGTTCCTCAGAGGCCCACGTGTTAGACCCTTGGTCTCCAGTGTGGTGCTACTGGGAGGCAATGGAACCTTTGAGAGGCCTAGTGGGAGGTCCTCAGGTCACTGGGGAGATGCCACTGAAGAGGGCTGTGAGACCCTGGCCTCTTCCTCTTTCTCTTTTTGCCCCTTGACTCATTATGTAAGCAGTTTTGCTTTGTCTCGCACTCCTGCCATGATAAGCTGCCTTACCATAGGCCCAAGGCAGTGGAGCCAATTGATTACAGACTGGAACCTCCAAAACCGTGAGCCAAAATAAACCTTTCCTCTTTTCAACTACTGGGGATGGATCTCAGGGTCTTCACTGTGAGTTACATCCCCAGCCTGTTTTATTTTTTGCTTTGTTTTGGTTTTGTTTTATTTTTTTTGAGACAGGGTCTCAAAAAGTTGCTAAGTTGCCCAGGCTGGGCTTGAACTCAATCCTGCCTCAGCATTCCAGAGTGTTGAGATTACAGGCGGGCACCACCATTCCCATCTAAATTTCCTCCTTTGTAAGTTGATTATCTCTGGTATTGTGTTGTAATAACAGCAAACTGACCCACTTATTTCAAATGCAACAAGATTCATTTGAAGACACCTACATGGCTGATATGAAACCCTTCTCTGGGCACCCTTTTCCTCACCTTCTGAGTTTCCCAGCCCCCAGTCCTTAGAGTCACTCTCAAGCCTGTAGACACCGTGGACATTGTCTCCCAGGTTGGGTGGGAACTGGGGGAGCTCTCTTGCATAGAAGGCTTCCCCCGTGTCTAAGCTAGCACCTATGACACTGGGTCTGGGCTCTCTGCTGAGGCTCTGGTGGGTCTCCGGGCCCCAGGGACCTTCTGCACAGTGCTGGAGACAGGTCTCTGTTGCCCTCTTCTTAGACCATCAGGTCCACTGCTAGGTACTGCCATGACCACAAGATCCCCTTTCCCACGGTGGAAGAAGCTAAGCTGAAGGAGTGGTCAGGAACCGCCCCTGACAGTTGCTACATCCTGAAAGAGAAAAACGGACCTGTTGTGATGCATTTCCCCCTGTTCAACAAAGACACCTGTGGAGGTAGGTGCATGAGAAGAAGAGGATGAGGAGCCCCAGGCTGTGCTGGACGGGGCTGAGCTACAGCTAAGGGACACCTGGTCTGTCCTTCAACACCTGAAGGTCAAGAGTGTGTGCTCAGGGACCTTTGTCCTGTCCCCTCTGTGGCCTCCTGGAGATTTCCATGCTTTCTGACTCAGTCTTGGATGTTGCTTCCTCACTGAATATCCAACCCTTTCTGCCTCCATCCTCTGGGCACAGGTGAACAGCCGCTTAAAAGGTCCAGGAGTGAATGATGGTCCCCAGGACAGGATGAACGGTCCTGTGGGGCTTGACCAAACTTTCCACTTCGGACTCTCAGGGCCTCTTGTCTTCTCTGCTCTGCCCCCCGAGTGAGTCCTACCGGGAGTTCAAATGAGTCTGGCTTCTCCCTTCATTTAACAAACATTCATTGTCTCTTATATTACCTCAACCATTGTTTCAGGCAATGCAGGATAATGTAGAAAAAAAGACAGATTCTCTCCTCACATGGAATATTATGTAGGTAGCGGGTATAGATGATAAAACATACAGACAAGTTTATAATGTAATGTACCAATAAATCTTTACTTATATTCATGGGTAAATGGATATATCTTGAGATCATAATATTAAGTGAAACAAATCAGACATACAAGCTTAAATATTGCATGGTTTCTCTTATGTGAGAAACCCAAAATATAAATAAAGAGCAATAGATCATAGGAAGTAAGGAGGTTTTTCAAATGGGAAAGGGAACAAGGGATTGAGGGAGAAAGGAGGGAGGGAAGGGAAAGGGGGTAAGAAAAGAATTGGAAAAAAAATGGAGATAGAGCTTTTGCAAATGGGAAGAGTACCAAGAGACGGGAGGGGGGTAGGTAGGGGACAAAAAAGAATTAAGATGTATTATGTACGTGTACCAACTCCCCACAATAAGTGCAATCATTAGGTATGCAGACGTGTACTAATAAAAATTTAAATTGAAATTAAAAAACCCAAGTAATGGGCTAGCTGGATTTGGTCCACAGTGATAGCTTGCAAACTCCCTGGCTGGACAAAATCCGCGGAACTAATCCAAACTTGTGGTACATTGTGTTCCTTTGTTTGATTCTACTTCAGATGACGTTCAGAAATGGATTGACACATACGGCACCATTAAAACTGCTGACAGCTACACTCTGGACCGGGTGACCCAGCTCCTGGAACTGTCCAAGGAGAATGTCAGGAAAAATGAGGAGAAGATCCGCAGCGAGATAAAGAACGTGGTCAGGTGCGTGGGAAGCCAGAGCTGGGGGAGTCAACCCAGAGAACACGGTTTCTTCCCATCTCAGCTTGCGCCTCCATAGGGGAGAAAGGTAGTGAGCAACACTGAGGAGCGAACAGTTCTCTGAAGAAGCACGGGGTCACGTGGGCTAATTTGCTAAAGATGTGGTAACAAAGTCTCGCAGGCGAGGATGCACGAAACACAGGAAGGTATTGTCTCCCAGTTTTGGGGGCTACAAATTCAAGGCGTGGTGTGGGCAGGGCTGCTTCCTTCTGAGGGCCAGGAGGGAAGGATCTGGTTCAGGCCTCTCTCCTTGGCTTTCCAGAGCCATCTTGCCCTGGTGTCTTTTTACATTGTTCTCCTTGCATGCACAGGCAAAATGTCCCTTTCTCATCAGAGACCAGTCAGGTGAGGTCAGGGCCCACCCTGGTCACCTCATTGCTACTAAATTGCCTCTCTAAATACCCTGTTTCCAAATAATGTCACTGTCTGAGGTACCGGGGGTTAGGATTCCCCCACAGGAACTTGGAGGACACAACCGAACCCATAATGCAGGGTTAGCAAAGAAGGCCAGCTCAGACCATCTGACATCAGGTATCCAGGGCAGACGTCCTGAGGGGGTCGCATCGCAGCAGGATCTTGAGTGAAGTGAAGGAACAACCGTGACATTTTCTGCCTAGGGGGACAGGATGGATCCCTGGGGGGTTCCACGCTGGAGTTTGAGGCGGGAGAGAGCCTGGAGAGGGGTGTGAGAAAGAGGCAGAGGCCGTGTGGCCAGACGCATCAGTGTCCTGTTGCTGCTGTAACAAATTGCTGCCAACTTAGTGACTTTATAAACCACAGTACAGTTCTGGAAATGAGAAATCGGAAACGAGTCTCACGGGGCTAGAACCAAAGTGTCCAATAAAGTCACATTCAGAGGTTTTGGATATTAGGACTTCAGCTCACGAATTTGGGAGCTTGTGGGGGAGATGAAATGCAGCCCATAACAGGAGCCCAATCTTATCTCTTGGGTATAAACCAGTCATGGACTCCAAGAAGAGCAAAGGGATGAGGGACTAGATCTGGCCACCACATGCCACGCCGAGCCATGAACTCATCCTGTACTTGAACCCTGTGACACTTAGTACCTCCATCCATGTCGCTTGCTTGGTTAGGGAAGATACCCAACCCATCCAACTCTCTCACACCACTGGCTGACGCCTCTTCAGCCTCAGGTCAGTCCTCAGTCCTGCAGAGGAACCTGTCTCCATGCCTCACCTGAGAGGTTCCCTGCCATGAGCTCCACTGTCCCTTGCCCTTCCTACCCCCAAACTTCTCTCCTGCTGAGCTCACGACTGGTTTGTACTTACTTGTTCACGCCTTCTCTTCATATGGAGGTGTGCAACACTGAGGGCCAGGCACCACGCCCTTTTGCTCATCCTCGTATTCATTCATTCACTCACTCATTCATTCCATAGTCACTTATTAGAAGCCTACTGTATACCTGCCTGCCTGACACCATCCCAGAAACTGCAGGCACAGTAGCAAACAAGTCAGGCCAGGCTCTTGCTCTCCTGGAATTTGTATCTTCCTGGGTGGAGCCGTGACATAGACAGGTAAACCAGTGAATGGAGAGGATGGGTGTGGAGAGTGATTAGTGCCTTATATAAAGACAACGAAGCACAGAATGTCCTTGGAAATGAAAAAAGGGTTTTGTAGGAAAGAAGGTGGTGGTCTGGGAAGGCATCCTGAAGGAGCACCCTTTGGCCTGGGACCGAATGCTGAGAAGGGGTAGCCATGAGGATGTCTAGAATTCCATGCAGAGGGAAAGCAAGTGCAAAGGGCCTGGGGTAGAAATGGCTTTGCTTGATTCACAGGCCAGGAAGAAGGCTTTTACTACTGGGTCAGGGTTAATGGGGTGGAACTATGTGGTGCAATACAATTGGAAAGACATACAGAGATCATATCTTGTGAACTTTGGCAGGTATCATGACATTTAATACAGACTGAAGAGCTATCTCCTAGCCTAATTCTGGACATGAGTGCTTAGAACTTACAGGATTGGATAAACAAATGAGTGCTTACACAATAATCATAAACTATAGGAACATCACAAGTAGGTGGTAGATCTGGCATCAAATCCAGGTTTCTCAGTGAATGAATCTCTCTTTCTCTCTCGCTCTCTCTGCAGCAGCCCCTAAGTTTTCTAATCTTGTCCAGTGTGCAACATTGCCTGCAAAGAACAATGGCGACCGCTAACTCCCCTTTGCTGCAAGCTTCAGTGCTGGAGTCATCAGGCCCAAGTGGCTCCACTCTGCCTGCTTCCCCATGGTCCACATCAGCTGCTCCTTTGCCAAGGTGAGCTCCAGTTCCAGCATACCCTGGGCCTGCTGGTCTACCGGAGTCCTGGCGTCCACCTGGCCCTGCCGTTCTCCACTCCCTTCAGTTACGTCTCCACAGCATCAAGTTCGCCTTGGCCGTCCTCTGGGCCAATCTTCGGTGACTGCCTAGAGTGTGTCTTTAACAGCATCATTCAACAAAAGGAGACCCAGGAACTGAAGGTGGTGAAATGAGCCCTGCAGATCCTCCAGGAGTCCCCGGAGCTGGAGTATGACTCTCTGACCACCACGGTCACCATGTCTAATGTCCAACCACCCACAAGTGTGGTGATTGAGACCAAAGCCACTTGGTTTTTGTATTATTTAGCTCTGTAGAGGTAGGAACCTGGGCCTAAATCATGGTCTATCTCTTCGGAGCCAAGGGAGCTCTGAGTATACAGCTGTTCAATAAATGCTTGCTGATTGACTGAAAGATTGACTACATACATCTCAGTCTGCCACCACCTCACTGCACCCCTTTGCAACCTCCCTTTATTCCTTCATTTCCTGCCATTCTGCTTCATCTTGCCTTCTGCCCTTTCCTAGCTCTACTCCTAGGTGTCTTCTCTCTGTTGTTTTCAGGTAGATACCTCCTTTGGCCTCCTTATCTGCTCCATTGACCCCATCTTCTGTGCCCCCTCTTCTTTCCAGCCCACCTGTTTATATCTCAGCCATTAAATGTGAGGGCTCCACTGCTGGGTTTAAATCTTGTTTCTGCTACCTGATCACCATAAGAGCATACGCAAGTTTCTCTGCCTTTTGCCCGGGTTCCACCGTCCGTAGAACAGATAGATCTGTGATGTTTATATCCTGGAGTCGTTTCTGCGAGTTAACTCTGAAGGCTTTAGAATGGTATCTGGAACAGACTGAGTGTTCAAGAGACATCAGGCATTATTTTTTTCATCAAATTTTTATATTCATTGGTCCATGTTCGCAGTACATAATGATGACATTCCTTGTGGATAGCCATTATTTTTAATACAGTGGCTTTCCAAAATTAAAGACTGTTTAGAGTTGAATTGTGTCTCCCCAAAAGATGTTGGTGTTGTAACCTCCAGTAGTGGTGCATGTGGCCTATGGAAATAAGATCTTTACAGATGGGAGCTGACTGAGATCATGAGGGCAGCCCTAATCTATGACTTGTGTCCTTGTGAAAATGGGAGTTTGGACAAAGAGACAGACATGCACACAGGTAAAAGGCCATGTGACCATGAACACAGAGCTCCGGGTGATGCAACTACAAACCAAACACCGGCAGCACCTACTAGTAGTTGCTGTGAAAGGCTGAGGCGAGAATATCTAGTTCGGAATTGTGTGTCGCGTTTGCTGTTGTCTGCTCAGTCTCCTGCAGCTCCGTGGTTCCTCCATCTTTCCTTCACCTTCACAACCTTGACCTTTTGGAAGCTTACAGGCCAGTTATTTTGTAAACCATCACTCCATGTGGGTCGCCTGTTGTCTTCTCACCAGTAGATTCAGGAAGATCACAAAAGCAGCGCTGTGTTCTCATTACATTTAATGCTTTGTCGCATTATCGACAGTGTTCATTTTGATCATTTGATGAAGATGGCATTTGCCAGGTTTCTCCACTGTAAAGTGACTCTTTCCTTTGAAGTGAATCAGTATTTTGAATAGAGGGACTTTGAACTATGTAATATCAAACTTTCTAGTTACCTTTTTATTTGTTTCTGTGTGGACTCCTAGTTTCCTATGTTATCCTACGTAATTTGCTATCGTATTAGTTATTTTGATTTTCAGGTCGCCTAGTGTGGTCAAGGAGCTTCTTCAAGCTGACTTCTGTGTTCTGTTTCGCATGTCTTTGACCAGTTCCTTGCTTTATGGCATAAGATGTCCCAAGCCCACATTGTTCCCTTCCTTTTCCTGACAAGGACTTAGCCATTCTCCCAGGACCCTTGGTTCCTTTTAGTGGAGAATGGTAGAAGTCAAGATCTGGATGCTAGGGGTGCTCGTGAGTATTGGGGTATCAGAGCTTCCATGTCGTCTGAGTGGAGAGAGCTAGAGGATATATGTACAAATGACCCTGAGACTGTCTGTCTGTCTCCATCTCTGTCTCTGTTTCTGTCTCTCTCTGTCTCTGACTCTCTGTCTGTCTCTCTCTCTCTCTCCTGCATGGGTTATGACAGCCCTTGCTGGGTCCTGCATGTGTAGACTCCTTCCTGACTCACTTACGCAAGCCCCACCCTAAACCCTCCCTGCACACAGATACCTCCTTGCTTCCTCGTGCTCCAACATTCGACACCAAGCTGCCATTCTCTGGATTTATCCACACTTTCTCAGGCCTCATGTATTACTCTGTTTTCTATTGCTACAACAGAATACTTGAGGCTATGTGCTGAACAAAGAAAAGAGGTTTATATAGCTAAAGATTCTGCAGGTTCAAGGGCATGACATTGGCATTGGCTACTCTGATGAGGGTCTCCTTGTCTGTATTACAAGGTGGGTGGCGTCATGGTGGGAGAATATGCAGGAGGAAGAGACGATGTGGTGAGAGAGGAAGTCAGAGTGTGGAGAGGGGTCAGGCTTTTCCACTTACAGCACTCTTGGGGGTCCCATGAGAAGTGTGTTAATTCCTTCCTAGGACAGTGCCCCTGATGACTTCCCATTAGGCTCCACCTCTTGAAGTTTCCACCACAACCTTATCACGCTGAGGACCAAGCTCCCTGCTCATCAACCCTTGCAGAACACACTCAAACCATCACTGAGCTGTAGACCATGCGGTGGGGACTCCCCTACCCCCAGTTCCTGTGGGAACTCTGCCTCCCCACATCAAATGGCCCCTTTCCCCAGTGTGGACGCTCTTATCACCGCCTTGGTGGCACCACCACGTGTGCCTCACCCTCTCCCATTCCTCACCTTGCCCTTCCCACTGCATTAGGAAGGACAGGAGAGACAAGCGGAGGAAGAGCAAATACCCTGCTCTTCTTCACTGCGCGTGCCCCCTTCTTGAAGCCCCGCCATCAGGCGATTCTTGTGGCCCACTCACTGATACACACTGCTGACTTAGTTGCAAAGCTCTTTGAGGCCAGAGCCCACATCCTGTCCATGTTCATGGCCCAGAGGCCAGGCTGAGAGTGAGTACTCGGAATGTGTGCCAGAACATCCACTGAACGGATGCTCTGTGCTCTAATCTCCATCTCAAAACGCGCTTCCTATGCATTACACTAGAAAACAGTTTCCAATTCCATCCTGGGGATAAAAGGTCTCAGAGCCTGAGAACGGCTCTCCCTCCTGTCTCACTCCAGCCAGATGGGGAGGCGGGGAAAGCTCTGCTCCCTCCCCAACCTGAACAGTGATTTCCCATCCAGCCGTCACAGAGCTGAAAGACACAGGAGCGGAGGGAAAGACCCAGAGAGGCAGAAGAGTCGGCGAAGGATCGAGACAATCAGGAGGCTGGACCGACCGGGTGGAGGGGAAGGAGGGGCCATCCTGAGAGTGGAGTGTGGCGAATTCCACCTGCCCCCCCATGCAGTTCCCCATGGGCCCGGCCTGCATCTTCTTGAGGAAAGGCATCGCTGAGAAACAGAGGGTAAAGTGGGGTGTGGGGAAGGGAGGGAGGCAGGGTGAGGGGAGCCAGGACACAGTGAAAAGTATGGGACTTGACGGCGCACTGGAATAGCGGGGCATGGGAAGAGCAGCAGCCAAGAAGGTAGAAGAATTCAGGGAGCACGGTGGAGTCATAAGGCCGGTGAGATAAGTGGGTGAGGGTAAAATCAGAAGTCAGTAGCAAAGATGGGAGGAGAAACAGGGGGAACTGGAATGGTGCTGTGTATGAGATCATCATTCTTTTCTATGTACACAAGATGTTGGAGATGATGATGTTGGTGATGATGGTGGTGGTGATAATTTTAACAATATCTGCCACTCTGAAGTTCTTGCTCTGTGCCCAACTTTGTGCAAAGGGCTTACATTCTTGATGTCATGGAATCCTCAGAACAACTCATGAGGTTGGTGATACTATCATGACGTCCTTTGCCTTAAACTCATACAATTAGTAAGTGGCAAGATCAGGTCTGTTTGATTCCTATGGGCATGCTTTCAGTTGTTAGATTTTCAGACCGCCAAAAAAGTAAAGAGGAGAGATGGGAATGGAGAGACAAGGGGTTGGATAAAAGGAAAATAAGAAAGATTACCTGGGGGGAAGGCCCCAAGGATGAAGGAAACCAGGGGAGTAAAGGAAGCCAAGTTAGTAGAATTTCCCAGGTACCTGCCAGGTGTCCAAGCCTGACTACTTAAGTATGTCCAGGAGTGCTCAGGGCAGCAATGATTAGACATTCTGAGGGGCTGTAGGAACCAGTCATGCTGATGCTGAATATCCTGCCTCAACACCACTGAACACTGATTCCATGCAAAGGGATTCCAATTCCTGGAAGGAAAGACAGAGAGGGTGGGGGAAAAGTCAGTGGGTCACTGTAGAAATAATTTGAACCACAAATCAGGGGCCCTGAATTCAAATTCAATGCTAAGCCTGACTTGCTGTACGTTCTCATGGGAGTAATTTAATCTCTCCCCTCTTTGGAAGGGCATCGTTTGGCTTTTTATGATATGTGTGACCTTTGTTAGTTTCCCTGACCTCGCTATCCTTCAGCTTCCTCATGGTAAGATGGGAATGATATTTGAATGTACCTCACAGAGCAGTTCTGAGGTTTAGATGGAAGGAGACAGCCTGGCACAGAGTCAGCCCCCTGAACATGTTAGCTGTGATAGGAAGCCATGCTTTCTTCATCTGGAGGACAGACAAAGTTGCCATCTAAGACCCATTTCAGCACAGTGTGATCAGTATTTGTCTGGAAAAGACAGAAGGAGAGAGTTAGGGCTGAAGGAACAGGAAAAGAAAATGAGGGGATGGGGGATGTAAAGAGCAAATAGCTGAAGAATGGGAGTCAGGAGACGGAAGAAGGATGATGAGGACAGGAGAGAATGGAAAGAAACAGGAGGAGGTGTGGAGTAACTTGGGAGAACCAGCGAAACATTTGGAAGGGCTGGTGTCAGATTCTTGACCCTCTGTCCAAATTCCCTCTGCTCTGCATTCCTTTCCAGGAGAGACCCCTGGGACCAGATGAGATCGAAGGTAACATTTCCCCAAATGCCCTCACATGGCCATCCCCCCACCCGACCTGCCCTTCACCTGTTGTGCATTTCTGTAAATTCCTTCACATGAAAATTTCACACCTCCTTTTCTTCCTACTCAACGGCAATGCTGTGGAACTCTTTCTCACAGCAGTTTAAACACCTCCCCAGGAAGGCATGCCCAGCCCCATCTGTCTCAGAAACTAGGAGTTTTAGAATGAATCAAAATTGTTTGTGGTTGTGTGTGTGTGTGTGTGTGTGTGTGTGTGTGTGTGTGTTTTGTTTGTTAGTTTTGTTTTTGAGAAACTTCACCCAAGCATTTGAAGACTTCAGTGGTTTCATTTAGCAGTCTCAGGCACCATTCCTCTTGCAAACACATTTTACACAGAAATGTCTGGCTTTTTAAAATGTATTCTCCTTTGAGGAGTTTCTAGTCAATGGCTCATTGATAGTTTCAAGGGATGCCACCATTTTCCACTGACAGTCTCAAGTTCCTCCAGAGTTCTTCCATCTTAACTTTCAGAGCTCCGAGAAGCATTTCTTGAGTTTGACAAGGACCGAGATGGTTTTATCTCTTACAAGGATTTGGGGAATCTCATGAGAACAATGGGTTACATGCCAACGGAGATGGAGCTGACTGAACTGGGCCAACAAGTCCGCATGAACTGTGAGACCAGGAGGTGGAGGGATCACTGGGTTGGGGGAGCTAAGGGTGGGATTAGGAAGGGGATGGAGGTTGAGAATATATTTGGGAGTAGAGAGGTGGGTAAATGGGACTAGAAGTCTGGAAGAAAACAGTCCAGGCAGCATTTGAAGTGGTTACCAGGATGACTTTTCGAGACAGATCCAAGTTCTAATTTCAGTTCTATTATTTACTAACTGTGCTCACTTTGGAAAGTGGAGTTGTCCCCTACTCTTGGGTCTCAGTTTCCTCATGGGTCAGGTGAGGACACCATCACTTCTTATCCAATGGTATTGTGGAAAGGAAGGGGTAAAAATGCTCATGCAGGTAAAAGTGTACCCTCCAGTATATTCTCATTAAATGTAGGTTATGACCATCACCACTAGGGTTTATCAGTGGAGCACAAGAATGGAGCTGTGTTGGATGCTGGAAACCCTTGGAGCCAGACCCGATGTTGGCAAATAGCATGGTGAAAGGATAAATTTTTGGATGGACAGCAAAGCTGATTTTGAGATTAAAGCTGGACTAAAACTGCTCTTGGGTTTACTTCTGGCCATACAACTGAGTTGACAAGGTTGAATTCAAGGTGATAGTAATACAGTCAGCTCTCCGTATCTGTTGGTTCCACATCTCCAGATTCAACCAACTGCAAATGGAAAATGTTTGGGAAAAAAAAAATGTCTATACTGAACATGTATGTTAGGGGATAACTCCACTTTTTCTTTCTTGTCTTAACATTCTACAAATCATGCAAGTAATCTAGAGATGATTTGAAGTATTTGGGAGACTCACATAAGTTATATGCAAATGCCATGGCATTTTATGAAAAGGACTTGAACACCTGCAGATTTTAGTATTCACTGAGGGGTCTTGTTACCAAGTCGCATTTAATACCAGAAGACCGCTGGATGAATCTGGAAGAGACACAAGTGTACATTTAATTCAAAGTCCCTTTTTTAAACATCTGCAGATGAGGGCCCATAGGTTTGAACCAACTAAGAAGTTTGCCAAAGGTCACATGGACATTGGTTACTTCCTCCATGCACACCCTGTCCACCTGTCCAGCCTGGTTCAGATTAGAGGGACACAAAAGCTTCTGTTGCCTGAGTAGAGTGAGAAAGTTAAGGAAAGCACTTAGAAGCCAGAGAGATGGGAGGTGACCTGTTTTGTTGAAATAATTTAAAAAACAAAGAGAGGGTATGGGTGGTGGGGCGTATGGAGTCCTACTAAACCCACCTCTTCTGTCCTCAGTGGGTGGCCGTGTAGACTTTGAGGACTTCGTGGAGCTGATGACACCCAAATTGCTTGCTGAAACGGCTGGGATGATTGGTGTCCAGGAAATGCGAGATGCCTTCAAGGAGGTGAGTTGAGTTCCGTGGTGCTCGTGGAGAACTCAGAGGTGTATTATTAATCATTGCCATGGACAGAACCTACCAAAACCATTTTTTTTTTTATTTTGGCCTACCCATGATGGGAAGAAAAATAACACTTGACAATTGAGTCCTTGAAATGTGACTAGTGTGACAGAGGAAGTAAATTTTTTTGAATCTGACTTCTAAAGCTTTATTATTTTTTATGGCAATTGAATTGTTTATTTTTTATTAGTATGCATTTGCCATATATAATGTTTACATTCCTTGTGGGAACTTGCTACATGTACATAACATATATGCTATTTCTTTTCAATGGATTTCATTCAAGTTATTTATTTAACTCCCAGTTATTTTCAGTTGACTCTTAGTCTAATTATTGGAATACAATTCATTTAAATTTAAAAATGAATGTTTTAATTATTAGAAAAATTTCATTTGGAATAACTTGGATATGAGAATCTATCTTTTCAATTGTAAATTTCATGATGAAACCTTAATTCAGACCAAGTATTTGTGGTAATAACTTAGTGTCTGAGTTGTCAAGTGCTACAAATATAAAATACACAATAAATAAAAGCTTAGTATTTTTAGTGTAAGTATATATGTATACTTCAGTGTGTATCTGTGCTAAGTATGTTAAGTATGCTATGCACATAGTAAGTACTTAATATGCTAAGTCTTATGGAATCCATTGTGCATAAAAAGAATGTGACATAATTCATTAATAATTTTAAAATTTATTCTATGCTGAAATAAGTTTGGATATATTGGGTCAAATAAGTTGATAATTAAAAAATAATTTTTCCTAGCACTCGAGAGGCCGAGGCAGTTGCATTACCGTGAGTTTGAGGCTGTTCTGTTCTACATAGTGAGTTCAAGGCCAGCCTGGACTACATAGATTGAGACCCTGTCTCATAAAAACCAAACTAACAAAAGTTAATTTCACATTTTTATTGATTGATTGCTGCTAGAGATTGAACTTCATGTTCAATCAGGGCCTCAAGTATGCAATTTACCACTAAGCTGCACCCTTATCCCCTAACTTTTCTTTTAATGTGGTTACTAGGAAATTTAAAATTACCTATGAGGCTCATGCTGCATTCCTACTGGACAGATGCTCTGGGGAGGTCCTATCTGGGCGAGGAAAGAGTAAGCAGAAATGCTGTGAGGCAGGAAGCTGTATTTGTTGAAGGAGGAGCAGCATGAGCCAGAGGGAGTACTCTGTAAAATAGATGAGATCTCAGAACCGCAGAAGGCAGGGACAAATCATTGCAACTATGTCAGGATTTTGCTCTGAATGGCAGAGGAAGCTGCTGGAGGATTTTAAGCAAGGTTGTGACAAGATCGTGCACTTCATGAATGTGAACACAAGGCTCAGATATTTACAGACTCTACTGGGACATGACAGAAGCCAGAAGACCATTAAGGAGGCTGTCTTGACAACCCAGGCCGTAGGTGATTGCGGCTTGAGCCAGGCTAACATTGTCAGAGCCAGGGAAGGGTAGCTGGCCCCTGAGACATTTCAAAGATAAATTTGTTAGATTTTCTGCTAGATTGGCTAAGGAAAAGATTTTCTGGGAAAGGTCGGGTGTAGTTAATTGACTCAGTAAATATTTACCAAGTGCCCGCTATGTAAGAATATTTGTCCTTCTCTGTCTGGATTGTTTCACTTAGCATAATGACCTCTGGGTTCATCAATATCATCACCATTCCTTCTCTTTTAAGGCTAAATAATATTCGTTGTATTTATGGATCCACAGAAGAAAAAATGCTACAAAATTCCATTCCTATGATGTTTCTAAAATAATCCAATTTATAAAAGCAGAGAGTAAAAGGCTTGTTGCCAGGCACTAGAGGGAAGGGCGAGAAGATTGCTATTCAATGGTACAAAGTTTTAGTCATGCAATATGACCGAGTTCCAGTGACCTGCTGCTTTGCATAGAGTATACAATTAACATTTCGTACTGTGCACTTAAAAACTTAGGAGGAAAGATCTCATGTTCAGTGTTCTTACCACAAAAAACCAAAACGATATAAAATAAAGCAAAACAAAAGACAAGCAAATGAAATGAAGAGCTACAAGGACACTTTTGGAGATGACGGATATGTTTATTATTCTGACCAAAGTGAGGGTCTCACAAGTGTATGCATAGGTCCAAACTCTTTGATTTATACACATTAAATATGTGCAGCTTTTTGTGCACTTCAGTAAAGCTGCTTAAAATAATTAAGATATACATAAACTTTTAAAGAAACCTTTCCTCGAAGTGGATATCCTAGTGGACAGTGCACACCAAGCTCTCAGCTTAGTTCTTAACCCTCATAAGCAAGACTACCAGGTTGCTGTCATCACTGACATCGCTAAATCAGTCCCTTCTGCTTCTGTTCAGTTTGATGCCAACGGGGATGGGGAGATCACTCTGGGGGAGCTGCAGCAGGCCATGCAGAGGCTGCTGGGAGAAAAGCTCACACCCCGCGAGATTGCGGAGGTGGTGCAAGAGGCCGACATTAATGGAGATGGCACCGTTGACTTTGAAGGTGACTATGGGGGCAGCTGCTGAGGGAATCCACCTCTGACCCCTTGTGTGGTTTTCCAGGTTGGCCACTCCTTCCTGCTTTGTTCCAAGTTTGAGCTTGGAGGCAGATGGCAGATTTCAGAACTCTTCATTCCATCCGTTTCTGACCGTGTGTCAGAAAGGGAAGAGTTCAGTGTCTCATTCCTCAAAGCTCACGGAACCCCTTGCCCAGACCTTGTTCACCCATAATCAGGACTCACAGCCACATCTCCCATCTCTTCCTGGCTCCCTGGGCACCTTGTGTCCTAGGAGCAAAATGTCCCACCAGGAGGAGTGTGAGCTGTCTAGTAGCTGACACTCTTGGGTCAGATTATGGATTCATGCTGAATTTGTGAAATTCAGCATCATCTCCTACTAAACATGTGGCTATTTTCTTTTCATGTTCACTTTCACATCTGCAAAATGTGGGTAACCATGACAACCTTCTCTCAAGGTTTTGAAGTAAAGGCACAGTTAAAAACCAAAAGTTTATTCGTGTCTGTCCTTTTCCACCATTGTTCATGTCACGCTTTCTGTCTGGTCATCCTTTCCCCTGGTTAAATCAGATTTGTGTCTGTGGAAGTCACCTCCTCCTACCTGTGGTACTGGGCTCAGTGTCCCTGCTCTGTGCTCCCCCACCAGACCCGTGAGCATGCCTCTTCGGAAACGCTGAGCTATGACATCACGATAACTTGAAAGAATTTATTTCCTATTTTTTTCTGAGGCTGTACCCTAATTCTCTTCTCATCCTTATAGCCCCAGTTCTTAGCACAGAGCTCAACACATGTGTATTGAATAATTGGATAAGTGAAGAAGATTGGAGTTCTGTGCGGGTAGGAGTGGGGATTACTTCTGTGAAAGGCATAAATCAGGCACGCTGAGTTCTAAATGTGACGCTCCCTGGTCCAGAGCTCAGTGTCTAGCTGCTGCCTATAAGCAAACAGCCAAAATACATAGTCAGCTATTCAAGTGCATACATCATTCAGCCCCAACCACCCATCGAACCATATCATCTACAACCGTACTTTATTTATTTATTTATTTATTTACTTATTTATTTATTTATTTGTGGGTACTGGGGTCAAACTCAGGACCTCGTGCACCAGCAGGCGCCCGTGACTCTGAGTGATATAACCAGCCCTTTTTTCGTATGTGGGTACCGGGAGTCAAACTCAGGACCTCGCGCGTGCCAGGCAGGCGCTTATGCCGCTGAGCTATCTCACTGGCCCAAAACGTAGTAGATTTTTGTTGGGAATTTGCTGGATCTATTGAGGCTCTGGTGAGTAGTGGACATTAATGAAAATTGAGAGGTGGAGGTGGGGGTGAAAGACAGACATTTGGGTGACCCACACCCAAGACAAGAGAAGGACAGGTTCACCTCAAGATGTGGCAGAGCCAGCAAACACATCTGGCCTTGAGTCACAATGAAGTCTGAGGCAACCTGCCTTCCTTCCAGGGTTTGCCATTCATGGTCCACATTCCCTCAGGCACATTGGTTACTCTTACCAGCCTCAGTTTCCTTGTGTGTAAAATGGCACCTCTCCAGGACAGTTGAAAAAATGAAATAGGATACTAACAATTACTATTTATAGAACACTTAACCTGTCTTATGAACATTACGTCATTTAACCATCTTAAACACCATATGTGGGAGATGGTGATTCTATGAGTGCCATTTTAGAGATGAAGAAATGGAGGCATAGAGAGGTGAAGTAATTCCTCAAAGACCCATGTCATTGCTTGGCACACAGGAAAAGTTCAAAAAATAGTGTTGGGTATTATACAAAGAGGCACCTCACGGGAACTTTTCTTTGCAGAGTTTGTGAAAATGATGTCTCGCTGAGGAGGTCCTGGAAGCTCCAGACACCCTCTGCCTGGCAACGTGTATGAAATGCTTGTGGAGGACTGAATCTCCGTGGCCCCTTGCATGACAGAGTGTGGGAGGGTGGAGTGAGTGGCCTTGCACAATATGGGTGAGGTTACAGCGAAGGTAGTAGCTTTGTAGGATGGGGATGGGAGGCATCTACAAAACTAGCTTCAGAAACAGGAGCCTATGTGTGAAATGTCAGCATACTAGGGCCCAGTTGCCATTCCCAAAATACCAAAGATTAATAACATCTTTTTTCCCCTCATATAGTCCTAAGTTCCCAAGACCTGCCAGAGTCCATTCCCTAGCTTCCCCTTTACACACAAGTCTATCCATGCCCCCTGCACGGATAGACTTCAACTTCTGCAGGAGGGAGCGCACCCGTCCTGGGGCTAGAAACTAAGATCTTGGTACTGCTGGGCTTAGGGAGGGTCATCGGGAGGCTCTCAAGAGGGGTTTTCCTGAGTTCCTGGAAGCACAGTCTATTTTTTCCCCTGTGACCTCTCACACCCCCTCTTTTGGGGTAAGATACTTAAGGGAACTGAATTAAATCACAAAGCTGGATTATGAAGGTTTAGGGCGAGCTGATCCTCTCTGGGGAATTAATCCCCTATAAAATATCATGATGGAGAGAGAGAGTGAGAGAGAGCGAGAGAGAGAGTGAGAAAGAGAGAGAGAGAAGCACAGGATCCTCCAAATCCCCTGCTCAGCCAGCTGACTGCAAAGCCATTCCTGGAAGTCACCTGCCTCCACGCTGGCCCACCCCAGGCTGCTCTAGAAGAGTCTCTGTGTTAGATGGGAAGTGTGCTCCGCACCGCACTTTCTGCTGTTGTTCTGTGCTGTGAAACTGAAAAGATCGTTCCTCTGCCTGAGAATAGTACACTTCAGCAATATACAGTTCCTCAAAATAAAGACTTCATTTCACACTTTCCTCCAAGTTTTTTCTCACTTTGAGGTCCATGAAGTAGATGCATAGAGTGGGTTGGCTGATTCAGTAGCCTCGGTTTATACAATTAAAGAAAATGTGGAATCAGAATAATACATTTTCTAACCTCTTACTTGTAGCAACTCTTTTTGTGCCACTCTTTATTATCCTGAGACAATGTTATTTTTAAGTCCCATAACTCTCTCTCTCTCTCTCTGTCTTTCTCTCTCTCTCTCTCCTTCTTCCTTCCATCTTTGATAGCAAAATATTCAGGGACTGCTAGTGCAAAGGATGTGTGTATAAGAATGAATAAAATAGACAAACCCCTGGATCTCAGAAGCTTACATAATAACGGGGAAACAGGCATGGAACAAAAGGAATAGATATGATAGATATGATACAAGGTGAGAACAACTATGCAAAAAACTGACACAGACAAAGGGTTTGTGGAGTTCTGTGGGGGATGTCAGGAAGTTCACTGAGCACAGGTGTTTGCTTATTTAGGGGAGACCATTTGAGGAAGAACATATGACAAATGCAAAGGCCCTGAGGCGGGAATATAGCTGTGTTGCTGGGGGAATAGCAAGAAGGCCAGAGTGGCTAGGGGGATGAGCGGGTGATAAGGAGTCAGGGTGGACCGTGGTTAAATCGTGAAAGGATTATCTTAGAGACCATCTCAAGGATTTGGGGGATTTTGAGCAGAAGAGTGGCACATTCCAGTTCACCCTTTAAAACTCTGGCTTCCCCATTCCTCAGATCCACCCATTTTGTCTATACCCTCACCCATCCACTCATTACTCACTCCTTCAAAAATTATTAGCTAAATCTTCAGTACCTGGCACTGTCCCAGTCAATGTAGGCGGGGCAAAGGCAGGGGACTTGACCGCCAGGAGCTTATATTCTGCAAGGATGCATGGTCCTCTGTGATGACACAAATGCTCTAGATCTACTCCGTCCATCAGGGTGACCACCAGCCCTGCGTGTCTACTGAGGTTTCAGTCTTTGGGGCCAAGAAACTGAATTTTATGGTATTATTTTATTAATGCAATTCTATTGATTAAGAATATTAATGACTTAAATTAAATTTAAGCAGTCGCATATGGCCAGTGACTGCTGGATTAGACAGCACGACTTCGTGCAGCAAGCCCAGGGTTATTCTGGGTCATGGGAAGCGACTTGTGCTAGGTTTTTCTTTCTCGGCAGTTCTATTCCAGTGTGAGGGGAGAAGAAAAATGACAATATTTAAGAGAAGCTCAGATTGGGATGAATACTTTGAGGAAAATAAAATTAGATGGTTAGACACAGAGAGAATTTGGGAAGAGGAAAGAGTGGCTTAATTAGAATGGTCAGAAAGGCCAGTCTCAAAGATGGGGCGCCCCTGGCTGGATTTTCAGAGCTCCTCCCCTCTCCGAGGGTGGAGATGAGTAAGCAGGACGTCCACCAGGGAGTCTCCTTGGCATCAATACTGTAAAGGGAAGGGAAGGAGCTAGGGTTGAGCGAAAGGAGAAGTGAACTGTGTGGAAGTTTGACAACCTCAGCTGAACCCACGAGAGCTCCAGACACAGCTCTGCCAAGTTGTCTCGCTTGGGCTTAGATGGCTGAGAACAACTACAGGAAGATGGGGGCAGAGCTCTCCAGTGCAAGCAAAGGTACAGAGGCTAAGTGGGCATGGTGTGTTCAAGAAACTGAGATTAAAAAATGAGAGGAGGGAAGGACCGAGGCAAAGAAAGAAGATGCAGAACTAGGAGCAAGAGAACTATCTTACTAAAGACTTTCTTTGTGTTGTTGGATGGAGGATTTATCCTTGAGCTAAAAAGAAAAAGAACTACCATTACATCTTTAAGCTTCTCCCCTGTATGTGTAACATTATTATAATTTATAAATAAGATTGATAGCAAGTGGGGCTGAACAGCTAAAACCTGTCCGTGATATCTGGGTGGAGTGAGGGGCTATGGTAGCAGTAGCTCAGAGTGTTTTATTTAGAAGAAATAGGGAAGAGAAAGTGCAGGAGGAAGAGGAAGATGGGGAGGAGGAGAAGAAAGAAGAGAAGGAAGAATAACAACAATGACAACAACAACAATGTCCATTTGCATCTGGAAGGAGGAAAAAAAAGATTCTGTCATCAGTTATTACAGAATAGCCACGGCATGGGTGAAGAATAGTTGAGGCAATCTTACAATAAATTCGCTACCCTTCATTTATGTGATAGTTTATTAATAACTTAATAGGTGCCTACGAATGCTCCACCTAAATCTGTCATTTCCCAGAAAGAGCTAATAGGCTGCAGTTACTTCTGAGGGTCCCTGGGGTGAGAATCTGATCTTCCACCATGAGAATCAGGCCGAGACACCAACTCTTCCTTTTCCACACATCCGCCGTAGCTCTCATTCAAGAAGGCGGAAAGGCAGCCCCTAGGGTTGATTCAGGACTCTTTTATTGGTGGTTATGCCACATTTTCCCTGTTCTCCAGTAAGGATCGCATAACTAAGTGGTGCAGTATTTCTAAAAGTGATTTTCTAAGCTTCGAAGGTGCAATGAAAAAGATAGATCAGGTCCCAGCCCCAACGTGGCAGTCTTCCCTGAAGGTGTTTTTCTTCTCCCTGAAAAAGGAATCTGATGTCAAAGTTCAAGGAGTAAGTATGCATTGGCTCAAAATCACAGTATTTTCAATACAAATAACTTTGTTCCAGATGTGTTGCCACGCACCTCTAATCTCTGCTATCAAGTTTGAGACCAGCCTGGACTACCTAGTGAGACCCTGTCTCAAAATAGAAAAGGCCGGGGGTGTCACTGGATGGTAAAGCACTTGCCTAGCATGTGTGAGGCCCCAGGTTCCATCTCTAGCACTGCATACACAACAGGTGAATCTGTATTGATATGAAGCCTCAATCAGAAGTAAGAGGAAGCAGTTAGGCACCTCCCCACCATGTGGCTCAAGGGTATAAGTCAATCAATGAACAGCGGACCTGTCAGTCTCACCTTTATGGCAATAGAGGTGGGAGACAAACCTACAAATAGGTGGTCTTGCTGTAAAGGAAAGATAGTGGAAGGAGAAGGAGGGGAAGGAAGAAGAGGAGGAGAAGAATTATAACATCAGTAACAATACAATGAACATTTGCATCTGGACTCAGAGGCAACTAGATTCTGGAATCAATTGTTGATATCTGCCATGGGCATGGAGAAAGAATAGTCGAGAAGCCTGCAATGAATTTTGGAGTCTGGACACTAAAAATATTCTTAATCCTAGCCACAGACTGCAGACCACTGTGCCTGCTTTTAAATGTCCACCCCATTGAGATGGTCCCCAGAATTCTAAACCCACTTCTCTACCCCTCCTCTGTTCAGGGAAGGTAATTCTTACCGGTAAACAATAATGCAGGAAGAGTCACTAATTTGGTATCATCCATAAACCATGTGTATCGAAAGGGCAAATGCTGCCTGAACCACCAGAATTTTCCACCATGGAGGAAGGAGTAATGGTGTTTTGTCCACACACTGATGAAAAGGGTTTCTTTTTGTGTCTAGATTCCAGAAGTTACAGAGTGATTAGGTCAGGTGATCTACCCAGGAGGTGTAGGGAGAATTTCTGCAGGTTGGAGAATGCTGCAGCTAACCCAGGGGGAGAGCGAGAAGGAAAAGACTGGATGAAAAGGACAGATAAATTTGGTCCTGTAGAGATAGTGGGTGACTTTTGGGCTAAGGTCGAGAGGGACCCCAAAGGCTAAAGGAAGCAAATTGAACCTACACCTTTTCCTTGGTCGGCTACCCAATGATGGTAACGGATTAGCAACACACTGCCATGCCTTCTGGGGACCAGGAAGTCCAGGTTATCTCCTTTTCCAGTTTGTCTCTTGATATGACCTTCTGTTTGAAAAATTCTGCTTTTCTAATCTTTCATACCTAAAGCCTCCCATGTCTGCAATTTGGAATAATACTTTTCAGTGTTTGAAAAAGGTTTACCATCCTCCTTCTGCTCCCCTGCTTTCCAAGAAAACCCTAATTACCTCCAGCCTTCCAATTTGGGAAGCTGTTCTAGTCTTCTCCTTACTCTACCTTATCTTTAGAAAGCAGAGCCCGCCTTGCTGGGAACCTCAGTTTATCAGACACGCTGGAAGGAACAGGGCTCACCTTCCCATCAGTGACACAGCCAGGTGTGTTACCTCTGTCACCTGCACATCAGATGCACCCAGTTTTGGTCTTGGCTCTCACCTTAGCATCAGCAGTATACCCAGGTGTGGTCCTGGTCATAGTTGTAAGAAGTTGCACACCACATGAGGTTATTTTTTGATCCTTTGCTGGTGCAGTTAAAATAATTCTTGTTTTTATAGTTGAATGGGAAATGGCAGGGAAAACCAGGAGTTGATGAGGCAATTCCTAGGGAGACGAAGTGGATAAGACAGGTTATTCCTGGGACGTTCACACTGTAGCTGGGGCTTGGGCTTTAGAGCCCACTCTAGGTTCAAAATCAGGTGCGCACTGCATGTGCCACACTGTTCGGGTTTAGCCCAGAGGTTACTATTGGAGGGGTAAGTTTTGACCCCAATCTATGTGTTAGGAGAATTTCACATGCCGGGTTTTCTTCCTCACAAGTCATGGGAGTTTAGGACTTGGGAAAGGGTGGTGGGGATAGAATGGGGAAGAAGGGCAGAGTGAGAATCCTGGCAGGGAGGAAGGACAGTGTTCTGCCACCAGGAGGGCAGGGAGTGGTAGTGGAGGCACGCATGGAACAAATTTCAGTGGATCCTCATTTTTCATGGATTCTGTATTTGCAAATTTGCCTACTCACTAAAATTTATTTGGAATCCCTCAGTGAACACTCACGGTGCTTCTGCAGGCCACGTAGACAGCGGTGAGGAATCTGAGCCCCCTGACGGATATGTTCTCAGCCGAAGTCAAGTGAGGTGATAACTGCCTACTGGTTTCTAGTCCCCTACTGTGAGCAAGTGCCTTTTCCATGGGCCAGTACCATATTTTTCTAATTTTCATAGATTTTGCTGGCAATTTCATTGCTTACAATGGCCCCCAAGCATGCTGTTGAAATGTTTACAAGTGTTATTAAACATGGGAAGGCTGTGATGTGCCTTATGGAGAAAATACATAAGTGTCTTCCAGGCACCTGTGAAAGTGCTGCCACTGGGAATTACGGTGCTGTTGGCTGGGAATTCATTGTGAACGAATCAACTAAACAAGATGTCTTTGAACAGAAATACCTCCAAACCAAGGTCACGCCTTGATCGGCTGACAAACTGTGACCAGAGGCTGGTAGGAATCTAATCTTATATTTCCCCAGAGGAGCAGTGATTTAGTGTTTGCAGTGACTTTATAAATTATAACTACAGAAAATAAGCATAACTAGCTGTTTCTTCCGGTGTAAATGGCTCACTTATAGGTGAGTCAGCATAGAGGATTGAACAGCTTCAAATACATGGAAGATTCCTGAACGGGGGCTGGAGACTTGGATAACCTCAAGAAATGGGGCGCAAGAGGAAAGGCTCATCCCTCAGCAAAATGGTACCAAAACAGGACCTGCTGACCATTGCCCAAGCACAGAACAGTGAACGCATTTTCCTATTTACAATTTTTTTTCCCTCTCTAGGCCTTCTCAGGTCACTCTGCCAAATCTAGGTTTGAAATCTTTTGTTAACAAAAAAAATTATCCAAAACTTGAATAGGGTCATAACATTGTCACATGACCTTTTAAAGTCATCCTTGAACATCATCTAACAAGCCCCTAAAAGCCATTTGATATTCTGGCTCAGAGTCAACATAATTTTTTTGTAGATATTTTTGGATTTGTGTGCCCTGCAGTGTCTGTCACAGCTACTTAACCCCGCTGTCGTAGGTGGACAGTAGCCACGGTGCTCCGTAACTCTGCCGTATTCCAGTAAAACTTTTGGTGGGCTCTGGAGCTCGAATTTTATATCTGCTAAGCTGTCACAAAATATTATCCTTCTTTTTGATTTTCCCCAACCATATAAATAGGTGAACTCTTTTCTTAGATTGGGGGCTGTACATATATAAGAATTCATCCAGATTTGTCTCACTGGTGTGAGGAAGTGTGCAAACCCCTCCCCTAGGGAAAATATGACTGCCTGACCTAATGTTTGCTCTTGGCTAAAGGCCCAGACCTTTAGCTGTTAGATGTAACTTGTAGAGGATCAAAAGTTTGTGAATCATTTTTGTGCTATAGATGCAAATAATTTTTACCTGGCGGATGAGATTGCTCAGAGGCTTGATTGATATTTAGACATCAGTGGATCTTTTCCAGCTCAGCATTTTTTAAAACTCCTTTTGAACTGGCTTTCTATGTTTCTTTTCTATGCCTTCATTAATTATTTTTTTTAAACTTTAACATATGTTCACTTTGTAGGAGAGGTGCATAAGATTTTTAAATTTTTATTTTGGCATCCTTCCCTTGGATCTTAAACCACAGTTATATACTGTGGGCACTGTTTGTTTCTCAGATTTATGAGAGCAGGACTCTGTCTGCCTTACTCCCACCCCCACCCCCAGCACCCAGCACAGTGCCTGGAACACAGTAGGGCTGCACATGACGTTTGTTGTGTAATTGAATGGAAGAATCCACCCATGCCCACCCAGTCCCCTCCCCCAGATTACTGGTGTCTGCGCAGAAGCTCCACTTTCCATCTTTATCCATGTTCTCCGTGGTTGGGCACCAGAGCTTGTTGCTTTCATCCTCAAGGCATCCTGAGATCACGTTATTTCTGTACTTGGAGGGGAAGATGCAGGGCTTGCTGAAAGAATTTCCCCCGTACTCTGAAAACGATCATGGAAAGTTGACAGGTCAAGAGGAGGAGATGGAAAGGGCTTCCATTCAACACACACAGTCTGCCCTGAACTTTATTTCATGAAGGGCAACATCACACCGAACCCTCCAAGCAACTTCATGGTGACCTATTATTTGCACCTTATGGCTAAGTGAGAACCAAAGCCATCAGGACCCACACACCTTACTGTCCACATTCACAGGACCTTATTGTTCCATGATCTTCATCAGGTTAACTCTACTGATCTAGGGAATTCTTGCCAGGGAAGGTAAGAGTTGCAAACAGCTTTGTTGTCCATTCTAGGAGCTTCTTGAAAAATGATTTAAATAAACATTGCATGTGTTTTATTTCACTTAGTTTAAGTCCTCTAGGCTCATCCATGTTGTGACAAATGATACCATATTCTGCTTTTTAAAGGCTATATAGTATTTCAGCCTTATATATATTAGTTTAAAAAACTCCATTTATCTGCCAATGGGCACATTGATTATTTCCCTACCTTAGCTATTGTGAATAATGATGCAATGAATATGGGAGTGAAGCTATCTCTTCAACATGCTGATTTCACTTTCTTTCAAAATATACTTAGAAGTAGGATTGCTGGGTCACATGGATGAGCTGTTTTTAGTTTTCTGAGGAACTTCCATACTATTTTCCATAACGGTGACACAAATTTACATTCCTGCCAGCAGTGCCCAAGGGTTTTCTTTTTTCCACACCTCTGCCAATCTTTGTTATCTTTTATCTTTTTGATAACAGTCAATTTAACAGGTGGGAGGTGGTTTTAATTGGATAACAATCAATTCATAAAGTA
Organism: Erethizon dorsatum; assembly: GCA_028451465.1. Taxonomy (NCBI): domain Eukaryota; kingdom Metazoa; phylum Chordata; class Mammalia; order Rodentia; family Erethizontidae; genus Erethizon; species Erethizon dorsatum. The sequence continues at coordinate 108,550,295 of CM051834.1, read as the reverse complement.
AAAAGAAATCAGACAGCTAAACTTTTCAGTAGATTGTAGTTTTGGTAGATCATTCACTCTATGGGACTCTTTGAATCCCTCTTCTCAGTTTGCTGTGGCCACCAACCCTACACCACTTTGTCATGGTCTTTACTCAGATCACATCACATCCCCACCTTGAAAGACCCACCAGACCCCCAGACCTCCAGACTTCATTCATTTCCTGGCTTCACCTTCTTTGCTTCGGCATTCCATTAATTATGTCGAAGTTGTAATCTCCCTTACTTTGGTGTTGCAGTTTGCATCTGGAGTATTCATGCCCCAAAGGCTTGGTTGCCAGCCTGTGGAGCTCTGGAGAGGTGATAGAAACTTTAGGAGATGGTCCCAGTTGGAGGAAATAGGTCACTGGGGACGTGCCCTTGAGGGGGTGTAATGGGACCCTGGCTCCTTCCTCTTCCTCTGCTTCCTGGCTGCCACATGGTGACCAGTTTCGCTCCACCAAGTGCTCCCTGCCATGATGTTCTGTCTCACCACGGACCCAAAGCAATGGTGTCAAGCCACCGTGGGCTGAGACTTCTGTGAGCCAAAATACATATTTTCTCCTTTTAAGTTCATTATTTCAGGTATTTTTGTCATGCCAATGCAGCATTGACTAACACATTCAGTAAGCAATAAACTTCCACAATTCCTTGCTGTGTTATACAGGGAGCCAGAATTTGATGAAGGGTTTGGGGCCTAGAGGCAGTAATGGCTAGTGATTGAGAGCACTATTCTGAGGTTGGACGTCCTGGCCTCAAATCACAGCTCTTCTACTTAGCAAATGAATCTCCAAAAATAGTTTCCTCATCTGTGAAGTGGGACTAATGATTAGATTTATCTTACAGGGGTCATTGTGAAGTATATATGAATTATTTCACATGAAGTTCTTAGACCGCTATCTGACACAGCAATGATCCCTGTAAGTTAACAAGATAATGCGTGATTTTTAAAAAAAAACTAACATGTTCAAGATCACACAGTGATATATTACAACTTCTGAGTTTTAACTCAAGTCCAGCTTCAAAGCCTATTTTTGGACCAGTGGCTCTGATGGTAACGGAGGAGAATTCACATTTCTCAGGTACCTAGTGTGGCATCACGAGAGATCCTGCATGAGAGGTCCAACCTTTACAATAATCCTGTGAGGTCAGCCTCAGTGTCCTCGGTGTACAGATAATAACAGTGACCAAGAGATATAACAACTTTGCAGTGTAATGGCGAAACCAGAGCTAAGGGGAACTTTTGACACACATCTGTTTAGTGATTTATGGAAATTGTAATTTGTTACCCCATCCAAATTGAAATAATATATTACTTGCATCATAAGTCTGAGAGGCTTCGTTGTACTAAGGGTAAACAAAAGTTTAGATGTTCATGTCGGAGTTAAGTTACAGTGAGATTTGAAACAGACTTATAACTGTACAGGGCACTATGATACTATCATAAAACCGCTACCTTTACCAATCCATCGATTTGTTTTAGGGTTTAAAATGGTGGTAATAATGAGAGCCTTAATAATGGAATTTAGAGCCAAGAGTAGAGATGGAGAAAGTTGGATGAAAAGTTAGGTTAAAGTATTAGGACAAGATGATGTGGGATTTAAGGATAAGTTAGTTTACAGTTAGGGACACAAATGATGGATGCCTAGACTAGATAGGATAGAATCAAGATTTGACATGGGATTAGGACTTTTTTTAATGCTAAGCGAAGAACATAATTAAGATTTTTATGCAAAAATGAATATGGCCATGGACAAGGACCTTTCACACACTTTTATCTCTTTGGAGGCAACAATGCTTAATGAGAAAGCATGGGCTTTGGAGATGTATGGACTTGAATTCAAATTCTAACTCCAGCATAGGCTAGGAATACGATCATGAGGAGACTTAATTTTACTGGGACCAATTATTGAATGGAGCGGGTTGGGAAACAGGACCTTCTAGAAGTGCCGTGGAAAGATTCAACAGGACATGGCATGCAGAGCTCTCAGATGAGAATCTAGCACACAGAAGCCACTGAGTAAATGTCGGTCCTTACAAAGTTAGGACGAAGTGTAGAATTAACATCAGATGTCAAAGTGCATTAAAACGCAGGGAAGATCTTTCAATGGGTGAATCCAGTTATTGTTAATTCTAGAAACACAAATACTCAAAAAAAAAAAAAAAAAAAAACCCCAAACAGACAATATCAAGACTATATCCCATACATTCAGTTGTCAGGATACCTGGTCTGTTACGCTGGCTTTGAGGCCTTGGGGAAGTTGGCCTCAGGAAATGCCTCTTGTGGTTGCCTGGTGCTGTCTTTGAGAAGACACTTGGTCTCCAGATGTTGCCCTCATCCCCTCTTCGTGACAGTGGCTGTGCATCGCCCTTCCCACTGCACAACCCCCCGGCTCCCGTGGCTCACCATTCATTTCACAGTACTTCCACTGCTGCTTCTCATCAAAGCTGGATGTGACTGAACACCACATCTTTCCCATGAAGCTGCCATCTGAGATGCAGGTGTTATGGATCTTTCCACGAAAGACGAAGGGGAAGACACATCGTGGGTAATCTGTACGGAGCAGAATTCATGAGCAGCCTAACTTTGTCTAGCCATTCACAGGACAGAGTCATTTTATCATCCATTAATCAATCATCCATCAAAGTACAGGCCAAATAGTTTGGAAGAGATTTTTTTTGCACACATTTCATCAAGCATTTGGTTAAGCCTACTCCATATTGTCTCATCCACAAAACTTCTCCAGTAGGGCTCCGGAGCTCAATCTAGGAAGTTCACACCCGCCAAGCAAACATATCCAACACACTTTACATAGTCTCTTGAAAGTAAATCAATTATATCACCAACAGCTCTATAAGGATCTAGGAATCTTGTTTGATTTATGACCAAGAGATAAAGTCAAGATCATGGTTTACAAAAAAAAAAGTTAATTTTACCAAAAAAAACAAAAATCAGTGAAGTAAAATAGTAAAGTTATCTGGATGCTGGTATCTTCCTGCAGTTCACATGTAAGAAATAAATTTAAAATTAATTAATAATAAATTTGATACATATATTATAAATTAATTAACATAAATAAAAACATTTTAAGCTCCCCAGTCTGCAGTGTTCTGCCACTCACCTTCTATCATACAGTACTTCCACCTGCCGTCATAATATGCTCTGGTTGAACACCAAGGGAGGAAGCTGTTGGTTTTGGTGCAGGTGAAGTAAACGGACCCCTTGTAGGTAAAAGGAAAGACACAGTCCTGCTTCCTTTCTGAAGGGCAGAGGAACAAAGCGGCGGGGTAAGTCACAATGGATGAAATGCATCCTGGTTTGGTCCTTGCTTTGGTTTATTTGTGCCCCACCCCCCACATTCATAGGAAACCCTAATGTGGTAACCAAAGGGTTAAAATTCTGAGTACTCAAATGTCCCTGCCAACACAATCCTGCCCTGCACATACAGGTCATCATGAGGCACTACACTAATGTTCACTAGAAACAGCATAGGAAAAAAAAAAGGAAATAGAGATTTTGCAAGCAGGAATGGGAAGAAGGGTTGGAGGGAGGGGAGGGAGAGGGACGGAAAAAAGAATTAAGATGTGTTATATGCATTTGAAGGTGATTTATTCCTCCTGATGAGTTAATGCCCCTTCTTTCCCCCCAAAATTGAAGCATCCACACATCCTTATCTAAGTCTGAAAAGACTTTTGTGAGGCCTAAGCAAAAGGCCACAACTATTAGCAAGCCTGACGTACAACTTTAGTTTACAATACGTCTGTGAAAGGTTAACTAGGAACAAGATACCCTGAAAAATGCATTTCTAAGATATCTACATTTGCTAACTCAGTCCTTGTCCCATGTTTTCAATCCTTCAAAAAAAATTTCCAACCTCTCATCACCAACAGTGGGATTCTTTTCTTAGAAACTCACCTGCCGTCCCTCTTGATAGCGTCCTCTGATCTGAACAAACTCTTGTCTTTTCTGTATTCCTTGACTGTTGTAAGTTATTTTACTGCCCACATCCCAGGCCCCCCATATACCCTCTGGCACAGCACCTGACAGTTAAGGTGCCGGTATTAGGAGGTGGGGCCTTCGGGAGGTGATTGCATCATGGCATCAGAGCCCTCACGTTTGCAACTAGAGCTCTTATTAAAAAGAAAAAGAAGACCTCAGAAAGCCAGTTTGCCCCTTCCACCATGTGAGGTTACAACAAAAATGTGTTATCTGTGAAGCATGAAGGAGGGTCGTCATCTGCGTCTGCAGTGATCTTGGATGCCACAGCTTATGTCTGTTGCTCAAAGCCATCCCGTCTGGGGCGCGGTGTTGGAGCAGTCCAGATAGACTACGGGAGTTCTCTGATGGTCGGAAGGCTGATTAGAACTAGGCTGAGCATCAAACTTCCTGCTGCTATCTAAATGCACGTCTAGTTTATATTTGCATCAAGAGTAAAAATTAAAAAAGAGTACTGGGGAAGAGTTTCACATACAATGAAGATAGCTACGGCAGCATTAGGCAGGTTACAATTCATGTTAGACAATGCAGAGACACACACTAATTTTGAAACATACTGATAAAAAATCCTTTTCCGATGGTCTTTTCAATACTTCCAACTGGACAGAAAACTTCAATTTAATACTGGCATTTCTCTGCCACATCTCTAATACTTAATAATCTCCCTTTTTAATAAAAAAGAGAGTAACACTCAGGCTCAAAGCTGTATTTGAACAACAGTATCTAGTGGAATTTAATAATGGGCTTTTTCGTAGAATTTACTTTTATTCATAATTCCTATATATGGTCAGTAGTAATGCTTTTTTACATTACAAAACTGGCATAAATCTTTTTGCAAGAATTTATTGAAGTGAAGAAAATTGGGAAAATTTAAAGAAAAATGTTAAGTAAATAATAGTGTTGGTGATGTAGAGATGTAAATATAAGGAGAGTGAGTGACACTTGGATGTGTACAGTTCAGAAAACACAACATTTGATCTTTTTATATTTTAGTATAAAAGCAAAATAAAGACTTTGTCTTTTACTCAGTGTATTCACAGAACCACGAATATCCACTTGCTCGTAGTAGATGCTCAAGGAAAAGCTGACAGAAAAAAAAGCAAGTTTATAAAATGCTACATCAAATAAAACAGGTTTCTCATTTAGGTGGAAATTCATCAGAAGAGATTAATATGCAAATGAGAATTGAAGGATAACCGGAGATGTCCCATTGTTTTTCACCACTCAATAGCACTAGAGACTAACAGTCCCTAAAATGTCATCTTAAGAAATGCTATTCTAGGGCCGGTGAGATGGCTCAGCAGTGTAAGCGCCTGCCTGGCAAGCGCGAGGTCCTGAGTTCGACTCCCGGAACCCACATACGAAAAAAGGGCCGGTGATATCGCTCAGCGGCAGCGGCGCCTGCTGGTGCACAAGGTCCTGAGTTCAACCCCTGGTACCCACAAAAAAAAAAAAAAAAAAGAAAAGAAATGCTATTCTAGCCCAAACTCCTTATTACATGAATTCATACCTGTACAACATAAAGAATAATTTAATGTTAATTTTTTTTTTAGCTGAACTGGAACAAAACTCAGGTTCCTGATCTGCTAGTCCAGGATCAAAGCTCTCTTCTTACCCTCATTGCCTTCATTTTCATCCTTTCCTTCCTCCTTCTAAGGCAGAACAAGGAGCCTCTGAGTATGGAACTCTGACAAATGCTTTCTATGTGAGCAGTGGATTGTGGGTGACAATGATGTTTGTCATTTCCTCGTTCAAAACAAGCCCTGAGTAATCTTCTGTGTTATTTTTCTTCTCTGTTTGCCAGCTGAATATGAGCAGTGGTTTGCAATAGAAAAGAAGGGACAGGGCCGGTGAGACGGCTCAGCGGCTTAAGCGCCTGCCTTGCAAGCGCGAAGGCCCGAGTTTGACTCCCGGAACCCACATACGAAAAAGGGGCCGGTGATATCGCTCAGCGGCACGGGCGCCTGCTGGCGCGCGAGGTCCTGAGGTCGTCCCCCCGGTACCCACAAAAAAAAAAAAAAAAAAAAAAAAAAAAAAAAAAAGAAAAGAAAAGAAGGGACAATGATCACGCCCCAGGGCACTGTAGACAATGTTTGGAGGCATTTTTGATTGTTACGACTGGTGGTAGAAGGAGGCTGTCAGCTGTGTTTCTGGAATCTACTACTTGGCCAGGATGTTGTTCAACACCCTATGATGCACAGAAAAACTCCCAGAGGACAGACTCATTTGGCTCCAAGTATCAATAGGGCTGAAGTGGGGAAACTGAGAAAGAGAAGCGGGCAAAGAGTACTGAGGCCCAGGCAGAGGGCGAAGACAGAGAAGGAACTTGCTCTCCGGATCCCACCAGAAGAGGTTTTCCACTGAACATTCACGTAAACCTGGATTTCTATTGAGCTAAGTCCCTGATCTTGTGGGGTGCTTACTGCAGTTAGTTTTCTACCACCACAAGTGGACAAGGCGTGGTCTTTGTCTTCAGGCTCCATAATCTGGTCGCCCCATCCCTTGTTCTGCACCAGATTCTTACCTTGCCTAATCTGACAAAGGCCATAATGGAGCTGAGGGATGAACTGCGTGGAGTGGAAAAGGCAGATTTCCACCTCCCAACATCAGCAGTAGGTTGACCCAAGCAGGGATCCTAATGTAACACTGCATTTGTCACCCCTGGGTCTCAGAAATGTTGAGTCATGTTTTTGTGATTTTTAAACCAGTTCAAATCTGAAAAGCGCTTAGAAAAACACCCGGAGCATCAGTGATCCTTAACTAATATTAGCCGTCAGGATCATCATTGTCATCATCAATTGTTATGAACATCATCATTATCATAGTTGTTTTCAGTGCTTTCTCCACAATCATGGACACCACTGAATATGTGGGATACTGTGGTGAGGGAGAGGATTGAGGGCTGTATGTGGAATTAAGGTTATCTGCGGGAGTTGTTAGAAAAAGAGTCAACACATAATGAATACTATTAGCCATCTGTAAAGTAATCCAACAGATGGACTAATCTTCTTAACCGGGTTACAATCTTCCACAATCCACACCCTGCTGACCTGCCTGTTTTCACTCCCTGCTTAACATTTCTTTGACCTTACCCCTTACTCTCTCTTGCCTTTGGTGTTTTGGTCATACCCTTTATCCTACGCTAGGCACCTTTCCTATATTTCTGTTTCTACTCCCTGCATCAGTACTCTTCCTCATGTGTCAAATAGTCAAGAGCTGGGCTGGGGATGTAGCTCAGTGGTAGAGCACTTGCCTAGCATGTACAAGGCCCTGAGTTCAGTACCACCCCCCACACAAAAGAACAGTCAGATCCAATCTCTACACATGCATTTACCAATTTAAAAATATTATTAGTTTATACATCTAAACTTGTACTTGCTGTGAGCTCCCTAATAGAGGGTGTAGATTTTATTTATAATTGCATTTCTGGTCCATAATACAGTGCCTGGAACTTAGGGGTCACTCAATAAATGTGTACTGGTAAATCTGCTTGTGAAATGTGCAGAGGGGACTTGGGGATAACAAGTTTATCTACAGGAATGTGGGTGTGCTCTTAGGGAAGTATGGTCAAACAAGATCATAGCTAGAAAACCTTACACTCCAGTAAGTATCTTTCTCCTTATCTGAATAAATAGTGGGTTCTTAGCCTTTTAGGTTAATGGACTTAGTTGTTTTGAGAACCCAGAAGTTTTCTCCAGGAAAATATTTCCTAAATATGCCCTTGTAGCTGGGAAGGCTTTGTGTCCACCAAAACCAGCTTCATTTTCCTCCCAAATGCACTGCTGGACTACATTTCCCAGACTTGCATGCAGCTAAGCATCATGTGGGTTCTGGATTGTGGAAGTGGGAGGAAGTGATGTATGTTACTTCCTAGCTTGGTCAAAAAACAAAACAAGTGAACAAATAGCACCACCACCCTGCCAAAACAAAAAAACAAAAACAAAAACAAAAAAAGAAAGAAAGAAAAAACTCTTCTCCAAGATACTGTAGATTCTCTTGACCTTTTCCTCTCAGCTAAAAGGAAAGAATCCTCAGGCAACTCTGAGATCCTAGGGATTGGTGGAGCCCCAAGATGGAAGGAGTGTGGGCCCCTGAATGACCACGTGTGTCATTGCTGGTTGACCAAGTTCCCCCACTTCTGGGCTTTGTAGGAGTGTATTAGTCAGTTTTTCATTATTATGACAAACACCTGAGATAACCAACTTATGAAGAGAAAAGGTTTGTTTGGGCTCGGGAGCTTCAGTTCCTGGTTGGTTGGCCCCATGGGCTTTTGGCCTATAGTAAGGCAGCTCATCCTGGCAGGAGAAGGAGGTAGAGCAAAACCACTCATCTCAAGGCCAGAGGCAAAAGAGAGTGAGGAAAGGCCTGGGGTCCCATGATCCCCTTTAAGGCCATGCTCGCAGTGACATGAGGACTTCCTACTAGGGCCTAACTCTCAGGGGTTCCATCATCTCCCACTGGCATTGTGTGCTGGGGACTAAGCTTTTAACTCTTGGACCTTTGGAGTCACTTGACATCCAAATGTTACAAGGAGCAAGAAAAAGATTTTGTGTGTGTGTGTGGTGAACTGCTGATAGTTTGGAGTTTGTTATAATACCTATTTCACTATCCTGCTAAGTATGCACTTTTTAAAAATACAAATTCAGGGTTTCATGGACTCTAACATTCATCTAGTGACCCTGGATAGGAATCTCTGCAATAAAGAATGTGATCATCAAAGAATCAAAATGCATGCATATGTGTTTTTTGAGCCTTATCCAAGGGAGCAGGACTTTTCAGGTTGAAAAGGATTTTAATTGTGGAAAATGTCACACTGTGGCTTGAGGGAACTATGTAGAATCAAAGTTTCTCTTGTCCTATGTCCATGCTTATTGTAGTCTTTGGTGGTTAATTTAGACTGCTAGATACATTAAAATTATAAGTAGGGCATCCAAGTTAGGGCCTGAGGGTTCAGCCCACTAGAATTAATTTTGTAACTTCTCTTTTCAGTCAACATATTTACTTCTCCCCTATTTTGAAAGACATTTGTTGAGCATTGTGAAAGACACTTGCATTCATTATTTTATTTAGTATTCAAAATAGCCCCAGGAGGTAAATGTCTTCATTTCTACTTCACAGGGTGGGAACTGACTTCAAAGAGGTTCCATTGCTTGACCAAGATCACAGGAAGAAAATGTAGCAGATCCAGGGTCTAAATCCCAGGTCTGTCTGACATTTCTGCTAAGCCATCCCACCCCACATGGCTCCAGAAATCTTGACTTTGGCCTATTCATTCTTTCCCAGTCTCTAAATCCTCCCCATTATTTTCCATTATACTCACCTCCACTTGTCTCATAGGAGTAGAGGAGGAAGGTCGTCCATCCCAACAGATAACTGGACCATTGAGTCATCTTGGCTGGTTTCTTCTCACTGGACTGAAGGAAGAAAAAGATTTCACTCCATCATATCATTTTTCTCTTCCCACTAACTTCCAGATTCGAAGTCGTGCATGCCATTTTTATTTCTATCTCAAACCATTAATTAAAAATTTATTTTCACAGAAAAGAACAGCATATCCATATTTATATCTATATTTCATGGGGAGGAAGGTGTGATGGAATGATTGAAAGATTTTGTTGAACACTTGCTTTATTCCAGGGTAGATGTTCGACACATTTTATGCCAATTGGTTCTCATAAATCCAGTGACTTTTTTTTTAAATCTCCATTTTACAGAGGCAGAAACTAATGCTAAGAGAGATCTGGGTTAGTTACACAGTGAGGAAAGGCAGGACCTGGATTCTCAGATGGCTCATGCCCTATGCATCACCAGAAACTTAACAACAGCCCTACATCTCCCTCTTGGATCACACACCTCTCCTTAACTGAATATCAAGGTCCCTTAGTGATTAACATTTATTGTCATCACCAACCATGATTACCATGCACTGTATTTTCCTTCGTGCCTTCTCTTCAATGATACACAAACGTGCTAGTCTAAAGAGCAGCAAAGACTCAGAGTTTAGAATAGGTCCTGCCCTGGCCCCTAGTTATTTAGTGCCTACTGTTTGCCAGATGCTCTGAGCTCATTCTAATAACCTAAGGAATAGGAAGGGCAATCTCCAGTTTACTTAACACAGAAATTGAGCCTTGGGATGGAAGTAACTTATCCAGGGATCATAGATGGTAAGTGACAGCTCTCAGAGTGAATGCAGGCCCATTTACACCAAAGAGAGCCACTTTCTCAGTATAGGTCTTTATTTCTTCATATATAGAGTGTACCATGATAATCCCTACCTCTCAGGATGGTCATGAGAGTCCAACTAGACTGTGATGTGAAAATACTTTTCAATTGTAAATTGTTAGGCACACTTGTGAATGATTAATTCAGGGGAAGCATCATATGGCACCAACTCAGCAGCAAATCCAGATAATTGATGGGGAATTAAAAGTTCAAAGCTATTGTTCAAGTCCTCCAACAGGTAGAGGGCACCACTGAGCACCCGAGGCATAGAGCACCTGCCAAACTGTTCTCTTGCTTATCAGTGCCTGGCTCCCCTGTTACAAATGGAGCATCTTATGCATTGATCTTGTTATTCTTTCTCAAATCTTTTGCTCTTAACCACTACACCATGCCTCAAACGACGTTGTTTTCCCCTGAGGGATGCTGTCTCATTCATTGACTAATTTTAATTCTCTTCGGTTGGTTGTTCAGACTGTGGAGTTGGACCATCCTTGGACAGAGAATGCTGAGTGATCCAGATTCCAATGCCAATTTGACTGCTTACTGGTAGGTTGATGACAGGAGCATTACTTAAATTCTGCAGGCTTCAGCTTTATTATCTGAAAACCTGGGGTTCCTAATGCTATGTACCATGCTTGCTGTGATGATTAACTGTGATGATAAAAAAAAAAAAGATAAAACTCTCCCAGTGTTTAAATGCACTATAATCCTGATACAAAGTAGCCTAAGGAAATGGGTACAATTATTATCCTCATGGATAGGATGAGGTGCAGTAAGCTTAAGCACCCAGAAGAGGACCACAAATGTGATGGAATTTGTAGCTGACCTTCAGCAATTTGACTCCAGAAACCGGGCTCCCAACCACTGTGCCTATGGTACTGTGTCTAGGCGGCATCTGGGACTCCATGAGTGCTAATAGGCATTTCCAGCCGAACTTCACTGCCAAGTGTCAGGATTGTATTTTCCACTGCTGCCTAGACACATCCACCAAGATATCACTCAGACACCTTGAATTCCACGACTTGGCTTTTGATGTATATTCCAAAGTATGCCACCACTCATTAGTTCATTCGTTTCCTTGCACAGTGTACTTCCCAGCAACCTAAGTTGTAACCTCATGCGTGACACTTCACTGTCTTCTCTGCTCTCCACATTCTATCAATCATCAAATCTAGTTAGCTCTGCTTTCTTTTTTTTTTTTTTTTTTTGTGTGTGTGTGTGTGTGGGTACCGGGGGGTCGACCTCAGGACCTCGCGCGCCAACAGGCACCCGTGCCGCTGAGCGATATCACCGGCCCCTTTTTCGTATGTGGGATCCGGGAGTCGAACTCGGGCCCTCGCGCTTGCAAGGCAGGTGCTTATGCCGCTGAGCCATCTCACCGGCCCAGCTCTGCTTTCTGGATAACTCCAGGACTCTTCCTCTCCTCTGTCTTTTCTGGTGCTGACTGAAGACAGCTCTTCACCATCTCTCCTCTCAGCCATTGTCGTGTCCCCTTGCTGATATCTTGGCTTTTGGCTTTTATCTTTTCTGTCTACAGTGCTACCTTGGTACTCATTCCAGTGGCTCTGGAAGGCATGATGAGTACGAAAAGAGAGGAATACTGACCAAATTGTTTTGGCTGGAATGGATAGCGAGTCATGAGGCACTCAATACCAAATTCCAGCTTGTGTGTTGAGCACTAAACAAATAATGAATGCTGGAACAAAATTTTTATGTCAAAATGCATCAAGTACCAAATTCACCAAGTTTCAAAGCAGTTCGGTATCAAGGTATGAGTGTATTTTCTACAAGGCTGCTGCTGAAGTCTTTCGTATTGCACACTTTTATGCATTTATTTAGAAGCAAATATTTGTTAAGTACATACAATGTGTGGGGTAGAGGCCTAGACAATGAGTGTACAGCAATGTGTTAAGCAGGGATAGCCTCTGTCTTTAGGAGGCTGAGGCCATAAAGGAGACGGACACAAGGTAAAAAACCAGAAATAAGCATGTAGCTCTCCTTCACGATCATGGCTATGATGGAGGAGAGTGGAGGCTGAGAAGAGGAAGCACTAGGACATGGTTACTTTTGATTGGGAGGTCAGGGGAGGGTCCTTTGAGAAAGCCATATACTGTATAATCCAGGATGAGAGGAGAAGGAGGTGGAGGAACTGGGGGTGGGGGTGGGGGTGGGGACTCATCCAGGCAGAAGCAGAAGAAGTGAAAAAGATCTGAGATGGAAAAACCCCAGATGTGTTCAAGGAACCAGCACTGCTGAAGCTATGAGCAAAGAGTGAGGCCAGAGGGATACTTGGGTACATGGATGGGGTCGGACCCTGTAGAGCCTTATTTCCTTGTGTTCCAAATGCAACCAATACTGTTTAACAGATTGAAGAGGGAAAAGGTGGCATTAACTAACTCAAAATCCTTCACCTTCCGCCATGGCCCCTACTACGGCCTTCCCCTCAGAGCTCATTTCTCATTTCTCTTCCCCTCCCTGGACCTGCCCCAGCTTTACTGGCTTTTTTATTGATTCTTGTGCAAGATACGCTTGCAAATTCTAGCTTGGACTCATCTAGCTTGCAAATTCTTGCAGATTCTAGGACTTTTGAACTTGGTTTTCTCTTCACCCGGGATGCTTTTGCCCCAGGTATGTGTCATCAGGCTTGCTTCTCTGTGTCATAAGGGATTTTATTCAAACAGATGGATGGATGACCACAGATGGTCTGGAATATTAATGAACCCACTTGGATCCAGTAATAGGAAATATTTTTAGGATGGCACAAAATAATCAGTAAACTATAAGGAAAGACTTAGTAGTCAAACATCCGTGTCGGAATAGTCAGGCAAGGACTATGCTATTCTTTGTGCACTGGCACATTCAATGCTTGGAGGCACCTTTGTCCTGAGTCATGGGGTAGTTAGAGCTGGCATCCTGCCACTCATCACTGTTTGTTGGTTGGTACGAAAGACCGTGTTATGGGCTTGGAGAAAATCACAGTCAAGTCTGGGTGCGGTTTTCCCAGCTGTCAAGAGAGAAAATAAAATCCATCGCAAAATCTTACCATACGTGTGGCCAATCTAGAGAGCATTGTGTCAGTGGCGGAGGGGGGCATATGATGCTAGTTACTATTTATGGAAATGAAGAGAGAGAGATTTTGCTACTTTCTCTAAACTCTTTAGTAGCTATGGCTTCATACTTACATCCTTGTCTCAACAAAACCCCAAGAGCTACTCCTTAGTTACTTCAGCAACCAGCTTTCATGTCCACTTTTCCCCTCAAGATTCAAGTGCAATTAGCAATGTTTTCTTGTTTGTTTGCTTTTTGCCTAGATACTAAGATCCATGCAGGCAGAAAATCGCAATGCTTTAAGTACTCACTCTGGAGCTGGACTGTTCGGGTTTTAAACATTTATCTCTCACTGCATTTTGACCTAGACTTGGTGTGGTGGCGCATGCCTGTACGATCCCAGCACTGGGGAGGCTGAGGCAGGAGGATTACTGAGAGTTCGAGGCCATCCTGGGCTACGTAGTGAGTTCAGGGCCAGCCTGAACTGCATAGCGAGGCCCTGTTTCAAAAAACCAAACCAAAACAAAATAAAACAACAAAAAAATACATTTTGACCTAAACAAAGTTACATGATGCCCTGGATCTCAGTTCCTCATCCTTAAAATGGAGATGAGGGAGAAAAGAAGAAGGAGAAGAAGGGAAAGAAGAGGAAGAAGAAGGGGAAAGAGAAGAGGAAGGGCAGAAGATTATTGTTGCTCTCTCAGAATATTACTATTATGTACTAAACAGATGCTTCAGAAAGTAGAAAAATGCCAACCTTCCAACCCCAGGAAATCTGTCCACATCTGTATTTCTTGCACCTGTGAATGTGTCAGGTTCCAAGGTAAAAGGGACTTGGCAGATGTGGTGAAATTCAATGTTTAAAGGCAGGGAGTCCTGGATTATCTAGGTGGACCCAATGTCATCACAGAATCCTTATAAGAGGGAATTCGGAAATAATGTGGCAGACAAAGCAGAGATTAAAGTTATATTTGGATGTGGCCATGAGCCAAAGAAAGAATTCAGGCAAACTAGAAGCTGGGAAAGGTCAGGAAATGGCTCCATCCTTAGAGCCTGCGAAAGGAACACCGCCTTATCGTCACATTGATCTTAGCCCGATGAGACTTCTGACTTACAGAACAGCAAGAGAATAAATAAATATATATTGTTTTAAGCCAGATATGCATATGTTAATGTTACAGCAGCTGCAGGAAACAAGTACTTACACAAAGGTCTCAAAATACTGCTTGGCAGATAAAATGTGCTTAATAAACACTAGTCATTTTTGTTTCCATTACCACAGTCAGTCATTCTGGGAGATGTCCAGAAAAAAAGGGTCCAAACCCTTGAGTCCCTCTCAAGTGGTTATGTGGTTCTGAGCAACGTATTTCATACCTCAGCCTTCCCATTTCCACAGAGTTAAACATATGAGTGGTGGTGGCTTTGACAAAAGATGGCCTGGATATGACTTCTGGCTCATCTATGTGACCTAGAACATGTTTCAGGACGTGTTTGGCTTTCATTTCCTTTTCTTTACGTGGGATTACTGAAATCTATCCCATAGGATTGCTTTAGGAATTAATGATACAATGTAGGGAGACTTCTTGGTATACGGTTGGTACTCAATAAATGATAGTGGTTAATATTTATTGAACACTTGCTATATGCAAGCACGTTTCTGAACACTTTGCATTTTTCATTTTTATTTACTTAGTAACTATTCTTTTAAAAAATTATTGTAAGCAACATGTAATAGTTATATCTGTTTTTGAGGAATTGGCTTATGTGTATAACATACAGCATCTTGATCATTTTTGATCTTCTTACTCATGCTGTCTCCCCCCATTCCCTTTCCCAGCTCTGAAAAATCTGTCTTTTGTTTCCTATCATCTCTCTTTTATTTTACCCTTTTATTTATTTATATTTTGGGGTTCTCATGTAAGAGAAACCATGTGATAGTTGACTTCCTGTGACTGACATTTTTAGTTAACATTATGGTCTCAAGTTATATCTGTTTTCCTGCAAATTACATGATTTAATTCTTCCTTCTGGCTGAATAATGTGTGTGGTGTGTACACACACATCACAATTTCTTTATCCATTCATCTGTTGTTATGCATCTATGCTGTTTCCAGAGCATAGATATTGCAAGTTGAGCTGCTATAAACATGGGTATGCATGTATCACTATAGTATGATATCTTTAACTCTTTGGGGGAATATATGCAGTAGAGGTATACATGGGTCAAATGGAATTTCTGAGCAGGTTTAAAATTTATTATTTAATCATCACAAAACTTTGTAAGGCACGGACTATTGTTATTCTGACAAATAGAAAAACAAGGCATGAAAAGGTAACATCCAAATAGGTAGAACCACGGCTAAACCAGGCAGGATGAAGAACCATTCAGCCATTGTATCAAACTTCCATATCACCATGGAGATGCCTTCCCACAGAGCAAGTAAGGTCTTGATAGGGTTAAATGCAATCCTGGACTTAAGCTTCTCAACTATAAAATACTGTAGCTGTGATTGTTACTAACCACACTGCCTTTGGGTCTAAAGGGTTGCTCAGGGCCGGTGAGATGGCTCAGCGGCATAAGCGCCTGCCTTGCAAGCGCCAGGGCCCGAGTTCGACTCCCGGATCCCACATACGAAAAAGGGACCGGTGATATCACTCAGCGGCACGGGCGCCTGCTGGCGTACGAGGTCCTGAGGTCGACCCCCTGGTACCCACAAAAATAAATAAATAAATAAATAAATAAATAAATAAATAAATAAAGGGTTGCTCAGTTCTCATGAAATGAAGTGAAGAGTTGGCACCCACCTTAGGTTGGTTGAAGAAGCAAGGACATAAACCAGTGACCTCTCTGACTTTGACAACTGCCTTTGTGCACAACAAAGTCTACTCCAAAGTTAATACTTCAACTGTGTGTTGAACGGATTGCCATTGGACTTGACCTTGTTCCTCAAACAGCCATTTATCGTGGTCTTATCAGTGGTCATACCAACATGCTTCAAAAATTTTTTGTTTGGCTATTAAGCAAGGATCATATTCTATCTCATTTTCTAAAGATGTGTCAATGAGAGGAGACCACAAATTTTTTTAAAAATTAGCTGTACAAGGGCATCTATAATAGAAATAAGAAAAAATATGGCAAGCAGCAAGAGGAACTAGGCATTATTTGTGCCCTCTAACAGTCAGAGATAAGACATGAGCACCAACATCTATCACCCAAAATGAAAAATGACAGCAACAACCACAGGCAGTGGCGAGGCGCTGACAGGGCGCTCGGGAGGCGGCTTAGCCCACAGGCTCTGCTGTCTGGTTCTCTTAAGCCGAAAGTACCACGGCACAGTGGTGAGGAGACGACGGCACTGAAACGCCTCGCCCATGTAGCAGCTGGGCGGTCTCACTCAGTCATTCCACCTCTGAATTCCAGTTTTCAATCGCCACTTCCGGAAAGTAGATAATAACGCAATGTAAAAGCTATTATGAGAAATAGAAGAGCTCGTGGGGGTAAGGTCATTGGAATATTGTGTGTCTTCAAAATACGGATTCCTTTTGCTCCTTGTTAGCAAGTGATTCAATGTCTGAAACAAAACCTCATGTCGGT
Source organism: Erethizon dorsatum (assembly GCA_028451465.1). Taxonomy (NCBI): domain Eukaryota; kingdom Metazoa; phylum Chordata; class Mammalia; order Rodentia; family Erethizontidae; genus Erethizon; species Erethizon dorsatum. The sequence continues at coordinate 108,533,416 of CM051834.1, read as the reverse complement.
CCTCCCTTTCCACCCCAACAATGCCTCTTTTATTGCATTTAGGCTGCTTTTGGAGGGAAAAGTGACAGGACCTCAGGAACATCTCTTTGAGTCTGAGCTTTGTCATTCTTTTTTTCCTTTATGTGGGTACCAGGAGTCGAACTCAGGACCTTGCGCTTGCCAGGCAGACGCTTATGCCACTGAGTTATCTCACCGGCCTGCTTTGTCATTCTTAAAATAAAGAGAATAAGCTTTCTATGAGAGATCGTACAAAGATTCATGGAACAATAATAATCTTAGTCCACTACCAAGAATTTAATAGGCAAATCACTCACTCTACTTCTCTTCTGTTCTCCAAAAACTTAGGACAGGGCTGGTGAGATGGCTCAGCGGCATAAGCGCCTGCCTGGCAAGCACGAGGGCCCGAGTTCAACCCCCGGTACCCACAAAAAAAAAAAAAAACTTAGGACACAAGCAGGTTTACATGAGTCATATAATCTGCCTTCACTCACTCCTTCAAATTTCTTTCTTTCTTTTTTTCTTTTGTGGGTACCAGGGGTCGAACTCAGGACCTCGTGTGCCAGCAGGTGCCCATGCCACTGAGTGATATCACCGGCCCTTTTCTCGTATGTGGGTACCGGGAGTCAAACTCAGGACCTCGCACTTGCCAGGCAGGCGCTTATGCCGCTGAGCTATTTCACCGGCCCTTCTTCAAATTTCTTAACACAGAAAGGAACCTGCCCCCAAGTCCCCCTCCCCCACTTCTTCTGGCTTTTCTCTCTTGCAGCCAGTATGGTGGCTCCCAGCCACATACGTGACTCTTGAGCTCTTGAAATGTGGGAAGTCCGAACGGTCCTATACTGTAAGTATAAGACACTGATTTCTGAAGGCAAAAACACATAAGGATATACATTATCTCATTAATAATATTTTTGTATTTATAATGTGTTGAAATAGTAATAGTTTAGAGATCATGGCTTCCATAAAATATATTATTAAACTAAATAACACCTGATTCTTCTTACTTTTTAGAAAAATATGGCTACTGTGAAACTTACAATTCTATATGTGGCTGGACTTAGACCTCTAGCGGGCCTTCCTTCCTTGCTGTGGAGACCTCGGATTCCGCTTCTCACACACTCCCAGGTTTCTGTACTTTTCCGAGAGTCCTTCTCGGCCCTAGCTCTTCCTCTTCGCGAATGCTCTTTTAGATTCTGCTCTTAAAATCTCTGGATTATCCAGAGATTGGACAAATGGCGCTGGCCACAGCCTGTCTTTAGGACACGACAGTTGCTCTCCCAAAGAGGGTGCTCTGTAAGTAGTTATTATGAGAAGGCAGTCTGGATGGGATCGCCCTGTGTCTAATTAACAATGCTCAACATGATCTCGTGCATATACATGAGGCCATTAAATTCAATCATGTGTAGAGTGATGGGTTCTTGCAGGTTCTGGGGTCAGGGGCAAGAATATTTATGAAGGGAGAAAAGGGCACTCCTGGATATTCAGCTACAAGGAGCTGGAGAGCTTTCAGCTGATTAATGATAGACCAAGAGCTCTAGAATTTTCTTTTGAGAAGGGAGGCGTGAGAGAATTGAAACTAGCTTTCTGAAATACACGGTCCAGTTTGTTCTGATTCTTAAATATTTCACTACCATCCTGGAATGTTCGGGAGAAACCTGTAAGCTCCCTCTTGGTATCTGTCAGGGTAACAGGACTACACGCTGCCGCTGATTCTAAACAGGACTCCCCGGTTTTACCCAGGAGGAAACAGAAGCACAGAGGTGCTAAGCACGTACTAAGGCCACACAGCAAACTGATAGAATGTGAGACCTGAACCAGTGTGACCATAAGTCACCTTTATGCCATGTTCTCATTCCCCAGACTTGGTTATTTCCAGAATAAGAGGTTTTGAGATTTTGGTTTTCTTGAGTGGCTTCTCATTTCCCGTCTTTTCTCTCTTTGTGTCTTTTCTTTCTCTTTCTTTCTTTATCTCTCTCCCTCCTTTCTTTCTTTCTTCTTTCTTTCTTTCCTTCCTTCCTTCCTTCCTTTCTTTTTGTATCTTAGTGATTCCGTTGCTGTCCTTCAGACTTTTCCTGTCATTCTCTTTTACCGTCTCTCTTCTTCCCCCTCTCTTTCTTTCTTTGTTTCTGTCTCCTTTTCTTTCTTCTCTTTCTGTGTTTCTGGTTTTCTCTCTCCCTGCCTGCCTCTCTCTTTCTATGAACTCCTTATCTTAAAATAGACTATATAGTGGAATCACCAGAGAGATTTTCAAATACAGACTACGGAATGGCTGCTATCATAAAGACAAAAAATAGCAAGGCTAGTGAAGATGTGAAGGAAGGGAGCCCCTGCACACTGTGGTAAAACACAGCCACTAGGAAAAACAGTACAGAGGCTCCTCAGGAAACTAACGAGAGATACGATTCAGCAGTCCCACTTCTGGTGTGTACCCAGAGAAATTGAGACCAGTATGCCAAAAAGACATCTGCACTTTCACTTTCACTGCAGCATTATTTACAGTAGCTGAGACATAGAGGAAACCTAGGTATCCATCACTGGATTTTCAAGTGAGTATTGTTCAGCCTTAAGAAAGCAGGAAGCCTTGTGCAGAGGACAGGGGTTGGATTTCCTCTCCTCAAGCTTCCCATGCACCTGCGGGCAATGCAGCAGTCCAGGTACCATGTTCTTCATGTCCCATTGGGGGCAACAGGGGACGCCACTTGCTCATCAAATGGAGGACTGAAGACTTGTGCAGTCCCCAGGAAGTGGTGGTCGAATAAAATTTCCTGTCTCCTTTGGTGTGTAACAGTATTTTCTTAAATGTCTTGCAGTGTGCAATACAAAGGGAAGGACACTGGCCTGGTAACTCGCCAGCCCCTTACCTGCCGGTAACTCATTTAACCCCAAAGAGTTCTTACAAAGACTCGTAAGATCCAAGTTGTGGACAAATCCATGACTGATAATCGGATCACTGATGACAATCTTCATGGAAACAACTTGAATTTCTTCACTATGGCTCTTACTGGCCTGTATTTAATGACAATTACTTCAATATTTCCTTTTCTGTATTTTGCTTCCTTTCCAAGGATGATGGCTTAGCTTTGCAGCAAAGAGAGGGGGAAATGGAGAAGAAAGAAAAGGAGGAAGAAGAAGAATGGAGAAGGAGAGGAGAAGGAGAGTGGGGAGGAGGACAAAATAAAAAAGGAAAGTGAAGATGAGAAGGAGGACACAGAAGAGGAAGAAAAAACAGAAAAGAGATGGAAAAGAAGGAAGAAGACGGGATTGAGAGAGGAGGGACAGAAAAAGGAGGAAGAGGAGATGAGAAGGTGGAGAGGAAGTGAAGAAGGAATAGGAAAAAAAGAGCAGAGGGAAGATGGCGTTTGGGGAAAAGGGATAGACGAGGAAGAACAAGAGAGACAGAAGAGAAGAAGGAAGAAACAGGAAGGGGAAGTGAGGGTGGGAAGAGGGAGAGGAGAAACAGAAAGGGCATCAAAAGTAGGAAGTGAGGGCCGGTGAGATGGCTCAGCGGCTTAAGCGTCTGCCCGGCAAGCGCGAGGGCCCGAGTTCGACTCCCGGAACCCACATACGAAAAAGGGGCCAGTGATATCGCTCAGCGGCACGGACGCCTGCTGGTGCGCGAGGTCCTGAGGTCGACCCCCCGGTACCCACAAAAAAAAAAAAAAAAAAGTAGGAAGCGAGAAGAGGAGACTGGGGGAGACACGAGGGGAGGGAAGGCAGTAGGAAGAGGAAGGAGGGGAAACCTGAGGAACAGGGAGGGACGGTGGTCGTGGTCCGTTTCCAGCGCTATAAATCTTGCCTGTGAGCTCGCTGACCACCTCCCCGAGGAAGGAGCAGGCCCCGCGCTCGGGGCTTCTGTTGGTTTGCGTCTCTGTGAAGGTGAGAGGCGACGTGATCGCAACTGGCTCTGAGCATCTGAGAAGGTAAGTCCTGCACGCTGGCTGCCGTGTGGAACCGAATCTGAGCTTTCCCGGAGGGTGGGAGCCCCTCCGGCTCCACGTACCCCAGTGAGACAGAGGTGTTCTCTGCCCTTTCAAGTATTTTTAAGTAGCAAATACGGTTCACTGGTAATCTTAAAAATAAGAAAATTCAATAAATAAGAATAAAAGGAAAGTGCAAATTGGAAAATTTTATGGACAAGAGTTGTATAACTTGATACCCACGTGTCTCCCTTTGCTATAGTATATTTTAAATGTCTGATGTAGAGGAGTGGAAAATAAAATTAATTTTCATAAAATCTATTTTATTCCTTTATCAAAGTGATGCTGCATTTAAACATTCTAAAGTGACAACATAAAAAGGGATTTAATTCTGGGTGTATTTGTTATAGATTGGTGAGGATGATGCATAGTTATGAAAAAAACATTTTATGAAATTGCCAAGAAAAATAATTGTACATGTATTAAGTATTTTCCAGGGCATCTTTGAATAAAAAATTAGTGAAGAAGTCCTGATAAATGTTTTAAAAAGAAAAAAAAAAAAGGAAATGAGAAAGAGGCTCTCAATGTAACTTTGACATGGTTTTTTATAGCAGGTGAAATTTCTCTTTTACACTTATACAAAACTAATACTTTTTGAAACAGCTTTAGGTAATTTTTCTACAAAATATTATCTCTTTTCTGTTCAGAACCTTGGTGGTAAGGTAATTATCTTTTTATTGGTAAATGTTTGCAATAGCTACTGATTGCATTTCTCTTGGGGAGTTGGTACATGTACATAACACACCCTAATTCTTTTATAATTCCCTCTCCCTCCCCCACACTACCTTTTTCTTCCATCTTCACTTCCAAAAGTGAAGTGATCCCTTCACTTTTGCGAAAATTCTATCTCCCTGTTTCCTGCTATCTACCTTTTATTTCACTCCTTATTTATACTTTGAGTTTCTCATATAAGACAAACTATGTGATATTTTTTTTTTGTGGGTACCGGGGGGTCGACCTCAGGACCTCGGGCGCCTGCACGCCCGTGCCGCTGAGCGATATCACCGGCCCCTTTTTCGTATGTGGGATCCGGGAGTTGAACTCGGGCCCTCGCGCTTGCTGGGCAGGCACTTAAGCCGCTGAGCCATCTCACCGGCCCATTATGTGATATTTAAGCTTGTGTGTCTGATTTGTATCTCTTAACATTATGGCCTCAAGGTGCATCCATTTTCCTACAAATAACTCGTTACTCTTCTTCATGGCAGAGTAGTACTCCATTGTGTAAAAACACCACGTTTTCTTTATCCTTTCATTTGCTGATGGACATCTAAGCTGTTTCCAAGATTTAAGTATTATGAGTTGTGCTGCTATAAACATGAGCATTCATGTATCACTATAATATGATGTCTTTAACTCTTCTGGGAAGACACCTAGAAGGAATAGCTGGGTCAAATGGAATTTTTATTTTTAGTTTTTTGATGAATCTCCATACTGGTTTCCATAGTGGTTGTACTGGTTTCCATTCCCACCAACGGTGTAGAAGGGTTAGCTTTTCCTGCAGCTGCACCAGCATTTGTTATTATTTGATTTCTTGATGATGTCCATTCTCTCTGGGGTGAGATGCAGTCTCAGTGTTTTAATTTTAATGTCCAGCGATGTTGAACATTTCTTCATGTATTTATTGGACATTTGTATTTCTTCTGAGAAGTGTCTATTCATTTCACTTGCCTATTTTTTGATGAGGTCTTTTACATTGAGGGTTACATTTTTTGAATTTTTTACATATTCAGGCTATTAGTCCTCTGAGGAATAGCTGACAAAAGGTTTTTCCCATCCTGTAGGTTGTGTCTTCACTCCATTTGCTGTTTCTTTCATGTGCAGATGAAGCTTTTTAATTTGCTGTGATCCCATTTGTTGGTTCTTGGTACTATTTCCTGTGCAACTGAGGTTCTGTTTGGAAAGTCCTCGCTTATGCTCATGACTTCAGTAGTTTTACCTATTTCGTCTTGAGCAGATTAAGTGTTTCTGTTTGAATAGTTAGATCTTTGGTTCATTTTGATTTTAGTTTATACACAGTGAGAGATATGGGTGCTTTTCTGCGTGTGGATAGCCAGTTTCCCCAGGTCTGTGTATTAAACAGGTTAATCTTTCTTCTAGTGCATGTTTTTGGCCCCTTCGTCAAAGATCAAATAGTCGAATGTGCTTGGGGTTGTTTTTGCATCCACTATTTGGCGTTGCCCAGGGACTCCTTCTAAGCATAAAATGAAGGGTAGCTGATTGCGTTTTCCATATTTGCAGGACCGGCTAATGCAAATCCATGGTTGAACCTTGACCTATTGTTTCTAAGGTCTTTTAGGCTTTTCTAAGTCTGGAATCAATAATACCATTAAAAGCTTAAAAATTTCTGGGATATATAAAGCATTAATAACCTCCATGGTAAATCCATCCATAACCTTGTCAGAAAAACAATGACAGTGGTGTTTTCATACAGGATCATGATTTTTAGTGGGCGGAATCAGCAGTGTCCACATCTAGAGTGCTGTAAAATGAGATAGAAAATCAGAGAGTACCCCATGTGCATCTTATATATTATTTCTAGAACAGGGAGTTACTTTTTATTTTTTATCTGTGATTTTTGGTTTTAATTAGCTTAAGCCTTATGGTCACATAACTTACAAATTTCTGCTGATGTTGTACCTTCCCCATTTTAATCCTTCTATCTAATGAGTTTACAGACAACTGCCACTATCAATCACCATACAACAGTAGTTTCACAGTTTAGTGTTTTTAAGTAGTTGTTTAAATATTATAGTGAATTATAACTTAGCCTGACTTAGTGAAGTATTCAAATGTGAAGTGTAACTTGCTATTGTATCATGCTGGGTTTTAAAAGCATCTGAATTTATAGATCAACAATAAAATGTGAGAAGCATTAAATATTCTTTATTTGGTATTGTACATACACTTTCAGTAAGTAAAAGGCAGCACTTTAGATACTGGGAATTCTAGTTAAATTGGCATAGTTAAGACCAAAAATATAAAGTAGGCATTGCTTCTTATCTTCCACCATCGCCTTCAGCAGGCTAATGAACACAAATTGAAATGCAGGTCAGTCTTGCTTGGTTCTGACACAAGAAGAATTTCCCAGTATTTAAACACATTCACATAACCAGTTATAGAAATCTAAATAAAACATCAATTTTCAATAGGTATTGAGCTGGCATTCTTCATCTTTGTGAAAAGTTGAACTTTACTAATCCAGTACAACTATACCTTTAGAAGGGGAAAACAAAAATAGTATTACTGAACTGAAATTACTATCAAAACTTTAAAAAAAAAGATCATATTTATTTAAATGCAGACCAATTTTACTTAAATTAAGACTGTACAACAAAAATATTCTACCAGCCATTCATGATCTGATTTCTGGTGTATGAAATTAACTAAATTATGGTACACGTAAAAACGCCAGGGGACATTATTGCGTTGTAATGAAGAAGGTAGTGACTATTACTTATTAGTAGTTTTGTTTGTTTGTTTTTTATTTTAAAAAGAAAAAATAAAACAGAATTTCAAAAGAAGATAGTAAGAGAGTATTGACAATTAAAACACCGCATGTTCTTATCCTCAGAGTAGTTACCTAGGGTACAAGATGTAAGCATGATATCTTGTCCAAACAATATTAGCACAAACCTTTCTTTTCAATGAACTAAGAGACACTAGTAGTGTAACTATCTTAACTATCTTTTTTTTTTTTTTGTGGGTACCGGGGGGTCGACCTCAGGACCTCGCGCGCCAGCAGGCGCCCGTGCCGCTGAGCGATATCACCGGCCCCTTTTTCGTATGTGGGTTCCGGGAGTCGAACTCGGGCCCTCGCGCTTGCCGGGCAGGCGCTTAAGCCGCTGAGGCATCTCACCGGCCCCTATCTTAACTATCTTGTTTGTAGTATTTTTCCTTTTCCCTTCCTTCCTTTCCCCTTTCCCCATCACACTTTCTCTTTTCTTTTGAGCAGTTTCTTCCCAATTCACAGTATCTATTGTACATTTTGGGTCTTATTTACTCGTTCAGCTTTAGTAGTTTTTTTTGAGGTAAGCTGCTATGTCTGCCCTTTCTTCATTCTCCTTAGTGCCAGCAAAGATCATTTTTGTTCCAGGATGTACTTTTTGGCATTCTCTAAATACTCTGTCAGTGTGTCCTCCCCCCAGGTGAAGATGTGTTTCTAATTGTTGGTGTCTGTGTGAGAGAATCCAAGAGCCTAACCTGACTTCCATCTAAACAGACTGTCTTAGTCGCTTTCTCGTCACTGAGACAAAATACCTGACACAACTTAAAGGAGGAGAGGTTTATTTTGGCTCACGGTTTCAGAAGTTTCAGTGCATGGTTGGTAGGCGAATATGCCGAAATGGCACGGTGGAAATGCCCGGCACGGAGGAAAGCGGCGCACATCATGTAGAGTCCACTGGTGAGCAGAACTCTCCCCTGGTCCAGCCAGCTTCTAAACACACGAGGCTTTGGGGACACCTCAGATCCAAACCCCAACACAGACCATGGAGGTTTGGCCTAGTCTTGTGCTTGTCTCCCTTTTCCATGGTGTGGCACTGGTCACGTTTCTGTACAGAAATCTTGCATTTCTCACCATCAACCATCTTTAAATTGCCCTTTCTCTACTACCACAATGAAGGTTCTAGTTCAGAAGTCATAGATCCAGCTCTCAGTTGAGTCAATTTTATAGGTAGATATGGATAGCAAAATAGGTCAATATAAAGGTACATAGAAATATACCAAAGTTTTTTTAAACAGGGAGATTTCTTCTTATTAGTACATGCTTGTAGTACATAATGATTACTTTCATGGTGGAGAGAGGATACATGTACCTGACACATCTTAATTCTTCTTTCATCCCCTTCCTCTCCTCTATCCCCACTACCACCATCTCTTGGTTCCCTTTTCTTTTGCAAAAGATCTATTTCCATGTTTCTTATTATCTGCCTTTTATTTTGCTCTTTAATCTATTTATAAACAATGGAGTACCAGTCTACCATAAAGCAGGCCAGGTTCTATTGCATATTCTTTCTATAGATAATAGTAAAAGGACAAAAAGTTTGAGACACTATCTATGTGAACCCAGAAAGCTCATCTTAATTTTGCAGAAGAAAGAAGAAATCTTTAAGGAATACTTCTATTTTGAAATTACAGTGCATTATTGTTGAGTGTAGTTACCCTGTCCTGCAATAGGACACTAGAATTTGTCCCTACTTGCCTACATTTTATCCATCTGTCCCAACCCTCATGCTCACCATTCTCACCACAAAAAATGATAAGCATTTAAGATGATGGCTATGCCAATTATCCTGATACAATAATTACATGATGCATGCATGTATCACAATGCATCCATAAATGTATCTTATTGTGTATTAATTAAATTTTTTCATTTAAAAAGTTAAAATAAAAATTTAAGAATGCTGATTTGTCTTTACAAATTAAGAATGACAAGGCCAAAATGCTTTCGAAGTGGGCTTACTTGCATTAGTGGAGATTGGGAAAGCCTGGCATGACCAAGCTGGGTAGTGGTGGTCATGAATCCCTCAGGAGTGAAACCATAAAGTTATAAGTACCGGGCAGCAGGAAATATTGATCATTCAGATAGTAAAGAATATCCGACACCCTGAGACAGCCAGGGGTGAATATTAATCATTGGTTCTTCAGAAATAGACTCAAATGGCAGCTAACTAAATATGGTCATGGCATGGGAGATCAAAAACCACAAGGCCAGAGTCAGCCGCCATGGTGGCCACCATTTCCAGGAAGAGTGAAATGACAGACTGACTCAAGGCCCCTGAAGTCAGACACTGCTGTAGCACCATAAATGTATACTTAAGGCTTCTTGGTGGCCCTTCCCAAATAGGCAATAGTATTCATTGTATAAGAAAAATGGAAATATGTAAACGTTGAGGGGCTACTGAATACTGGTTTGGAGCAAAGACTATTTTTCAAGGACTGCATCTCAGACACTGGGTCGATGGTTCCCGCACTTATGAGGCTTGGCTCAAGGCCGCCCTCTGCTTTCTACGTAGTGAAGGGCAGTTTCTGTCACAGTTTTTCCTTGGAGGAAGGGATACTCAGTGGCTGGAAGGCTTTTTTCAGGGGTGTGTGTGTGTGTGTGTGTGTGTTTCTGATTTAGTTTGTACCATCCTAAAGTGTCCCTTCTTTTCCTTATCACCAACAGTCAGCCAAAGACATCTTTTCCTTCATTGTACCCTCTTCCAAGCTGATCACCTCAAGTCCATGGACTTTTAAGTTGTCTCTGGTCTGCCAGGAGTTTTTTTCAATATTTTGTCACTCGGGGTGCCATTTGTCCTCTATGGCCAATTTTTATGAATCTTAGGACTTTTAATCCTTTCCTCTCTCTCTTCTATAATTTTTCTTCCATTTGAGAATTTAGTTCCATTTTAAATTAGCATTGATTTTGCCTCTTGTAAGAACTTTCTGATATTCTTAGGTGTTAGTCACACTGAAGGCATGGGATTCTTGCAGTTCTCCCTGTTGACAGTGTATCAGGAAATCATCAACCTCCTAAGCCCTGTGCAAAGAGCTGGTGTGGCACAATGACTTAGAACATGTTGGAATCGAATAATTCAGGATGTGGCTCTCTGCTTTACATTTTACCAGCTGCAACACCTTGGACAAGTTGCTCAACTTTTTTTTTCACATTCAGCACTTCGCATTTCTTTGATCCTCAGGTCACATTTAATTTTATGTTTCCTAAAGTAACAAATTAATCTAGCATTTAAAAAATCAATTATTTTTGGATATTATATTTCAAATAATTAAACTGAAACATTTAAAAACAAATAATTGCACAAACACCTTGGAATGTCTGTAAGACTGACATAAATGAGTGGAATGTGATGCGTAAACTTTCTCTGTGGTACTGGGGTTTGAAACCAGGGCCTTTGCCCTTAGCTACATCCCTATCCCTTATGTGTTCATTTATTTTTTGAGACACATTTCACTAAGTTGCTAAATTGCCCAAACTGGGGTCAACCTGCAGTCCTCCTGCCCCAGCCTACCAAAATGCTAGGTTTACAGGTATATGCTGTCACTCCTAGTTCACTTATTAACTGTTTTTTTAATGTGGGTATCGGGAGTCAAACTCAGGACCTCGCGCTTGCCAGGCAGGTGCTTACGCTGCTGAGCTATATCACCGGCCCCACTTATTAACTTTTAAATTAACTTCAGAAAAATTTGTTTCTGGGAAAAATTATTTCTACAAAAGCTGGAAGCTTTGGTTTTCCCATTCATAAATGGGTTTCATACTGCTTCCTTATCAAGTTTGGATTTTCAATTATATACTAATCATTTAAAAGTAATTTTATTATCATTAGTTGTACTGATAGTAGCAGAGTGGTAACAGTGATTATATAAAGCATTTCTATAGCACTTGCTATATGCTAGGGGTTGTTTTAATTGCTTTTCATACATTGACCCATAAAACACGACAATTTTATGGATAAGGTGCTATTGCTAGCTCCATTTTTCTGTAGAAAAAGGTGAGGTTCAAAGCTCTTTAGATCACACAGTGAGTGGAAAAACCAGCCATTGAGTCCAGACAGATAGACACAGGGACAGCATTCCTAACATTACTAGTTACCTAGCATAGTGATTTTTTTCAGTGGCAGAAGTGATAGTTAAATCCAAATTCATTCAACTTGAGGATTCATGGTATTTTCAATCAAACAGACTCCATCCCCAAACATGTATATTTGATATCTAATTATTCAGTGAGCCATTGCGAGTGTCTCACAATCACAGTGAACATGGGGACACGGGCCTCAAATACGGCAGTGACCCCACACCCTTAGCAATGTACCCGGGAAGGGCAGCTGAACATCGCAGGTTTTACATCCAGCAAAGGCTGAAACTGGTCTCATCTTGTCAGAATGAGAAGTTCCACCAAATGTATTAACTCATGAAGACGCAGTAACTAAGGTTAGAAAAGATTTCAGAAATCAGTCCCATTTACTCTTTTGCAGGCAAGAACATCAGGAATGACTTATGGTGACTCCAAAGCAAGTCATGGTCACTGGTCTTGTGGACAAAAGCAGCCACCTTCATTGTTGCTTAGCAGGTGCCGCATTTGAGCCCAGTTCTTTACCCACATTATGTCACAAAGTCCTGACACCAAATCCGTAAGGCCAACATGGTCTCCTCCCTCAGCAAATGGTTGCTGAGTGCGTGCATTTGTCAAGCACACGTGTGTAGATACAGATATAAGTGTAGAGTGTGACACTGGTAGGGAAAATTTCTGCTGTAAATATTAAATCATGGTTAAAAAGAAGAGACACAGCTGTGAGTGGCACAGTTCTAGAGACAGTGATGAAGAAAGGCCCTTCTGAGCAGGTGACAAAGATTCTTTGAGATCTGAAGGAAAGAGTCCTTTCTGATATCTTTGAGGAAGAGAGTTTCTGACAGACAGAGCCAAAATGCAAATTTCCTGAGGTAGGATTGTGTGGAGCTGCTTGGGGAATGCTGGGGAAGCCCACTGTTTGGGTGAGGACTGAGTGCTAGTCAGCTCTGGGCTGTGCTACTTTGTATCGACCGGCATTGCCAACTGATACACAAGGTTTCTGGAAGGTTTGTGTGTCTCACTATTATCGAACTCTTTTTCTTTTTTTATATATATGCGGGTACCGGGAGTCAAACTCAGGACCTCCCGCTTGCCAGGCAGGCGCTTATGCCACTGAGCAATATCACTGGCCCCCTCGAACTCTTAAAAGCAACAAAAACTCAGGAAGATTGAACACCTGAAATGCTTCTTGGGCTGCACATCTATGAAACATGGTATTTAACAACATCTGACACAAAGACAGTGGGTCATTTAGCTAAAATCCCCACTAATAAATCAGGAACTAAAGACCTGAATGTTACACTTTCAGGTGTTAATGTTTATACATCTTTCAGAAACTAAAGACCTGAATGTTACACTTTCTGGTGTTAATGTTTATACATCTTTCACTAGCTTGAGAACTGGCACTGCTAGTAGATGTTCCAATGCCAACCCAGAGCCATATCCCTTCATTTTTGAGCCCTCTCTTGACCCCTTCTCTGTCAGATCAGTGGTTCTTTTTCTAGACCTGTTATTGGTATTCATAGGGCAGCTCTGGAATACAAATCCATCCCTACCACTTGATGGGTTTATGACTTTGGATAAGATTTGTCTCTCAGGACTGTCTCTGCCCATCCATACTGTTGCTCATATAAACTATTTGTCCACAGTTGGCCAAGTGCCTTGGGACATAATGACTATTCAGTTGAGAAATAAAAGAACAGCGACGTCTCCTCAATGTCCTCCTTTGCCCTCCAGAGGGTACGGTGTTCTGGCCCCCGCTCACAGTGTCCTGGACGTGCCTGTCCAGCACAGGGTGAATTTCTAGAACTTCTCTCACTGACTGTAAAGACTTACTAGCCCTTCCATAAAAATTCAGGGATAGAATCGCCCATTGACTTTGAGACTAGAATTCAGAGCATGAAAAGAGTGGGTTCAACAAAAATAGCAAGAAACAATCAAATAAATAAAAATCATGGATGCAACTAGAGATCAGACTCATAAGTGAAATAAATCAAACTTGCATGGGTAAACATCATACTGTCTCCCTCATGAAAGAAACTGAACGAGTAAATGAGATCCAAAATGTACAATAGATATTGTGAAAGGGAAAGAAACCGCTTAAAAGGAAAGAACGACTGGGATGGGGGAAAGAAGAAAAGAAGGAAGGGAAAAGAAAAAAATATATATATATACACAAGGCAGCTAAGATAATTATACTACTGATTTCTTTCAGTTCATTGAAAAGAACACTTTGTGCTTATACTGTTTGATCAATCTTGCATGCCTATATCTTGTAATCTGAGCGACTAATTTGAAGATAGCAATATGCAATATATCAACCATTGTTAATTTCCTATTACCATGTTTTAAAATTCTGTACCATTGTTTTTATTTTTTCTCTTTAAAATAAAAAAAATTAGGGGCTGGTGAGATGGCTCAGCTGTGTAAGTGCCTGCCTGGCAAGCGCGAGGGCCCAAGTTCGATTCCTGGAACCCACATACGAAAAAAGGGCCGGTGATATCGCTCAGCGGCACGGGCGCCTGCTGGCGCGCGAGGTCCTGAGGTTGACCCTCGGTACCCACACACACACACAAAAATTAAATTAAATTAAATTAAAATGAAAATGAAAAATGAAAAAATCAAAGATGAACAATCTCCCCTAATAAATAAGGGGAACTTCATTACTTGCTATAAATATTGCCTACTGAATAAGAGATATAGAAACGGTCTTTCCCCCACAACAATGCAAATCCTCAATTGTGATAGTTCTGCTATGATGTTATGGAAAGTAACTCAAAAAAGAAGAAAGAAAGTGTACACTGGGCTGTCAAGTTGGATGCATGTGGACCATATATGTTAGGTTCCGAAAACAACCCCAGAGCCACTTGGCTAGCCAATGCCAGAAACACAATAAGGCCTGTTTTTAGGATCTGTATTCCTTTCCATTCTACACACGAAGACTGATTTGGTTCATAGCTGGTAACAAGTCATTGTTCTCATGTGAATGACTGCGCGTTATCTGCTGCTCTGAAGACACCAGGCTTCCTGTGAAGACCCTTTGCGTGTACGAACTCACTAACCACGGGGTGGGGTAGAACAGAAAGGACTGGACTCTGGATGCCTGTGTTGGAGACATCCGCCTATCCTTGGAAGCTCACTTTCTCTCTCTTTCTTCTCTTGTGCCTTCTTACATCCCTCTAGAAATTGTGAAATGCGAGAATTGTAGCATAAACCAAGCACACACATAGGATCTAGGATCAAGATCTATTCCCTCCAACTGGCTGGCTGACCAAGGCAAATGCCTGATTCTCTGAGATATTCTTATACAGGAAGCCCATATTGGCTTTGCCTTTCTCACTGTATCCTGATTTAAAAAATAATAATCAAGGAGCAAATGATATGAAATGGATATGAAAGTATTAGGCACACTGTGGGACTCTGATTTTCAAATTGTAGTGAATACAGGATTCACCCAAAGGCCATTACAAGGCAGGTGATTGCCCCACCCCCAGAGTTTCTGCAGGTGCAAGGTGAAGCCCAGGGGCTGGCATTTCCAACAAGTACAAAGGTAGGGGTGATGGCGCTTGTACAGGATCGCACTTTCAGACCACAGCTGGAGAATGTTCTAAGATGGACCCCCCCCCCGATTCCTTTAAGGACTGTCAGACTTGGGGCCAGGAAACAAATCCTGCAGAGTAAGTATGTGAGAGCAGCCGGAGGAGGAGGGGCAGACGGGGGAGTATAAAGTCAGTGGTGAGGTTTCTATGGTGCACACCATCTGCAGGCCACTGGAGGTGATGAGACATCTGGTGGGCTGGGTGGCGCTGGCAGTCCATATTTGTGGGCTCAATGCAGGTGAGGGGGCGAGGTGGAGAAGTGATAAAGGGGGAGAGTCCAGAACAGGAATGGCTTGAGAAAGACAGGAAATTAACTGCCCATAACACCTTTTAAATACAGCATAGATGTTAGTGAAGAACACAGGGTCCGTACAGCCGCGAATTCAACTCCCCCCACCCCGCTTGTTGTCGTCGCCGTTGTTGTTGTTGGTGGTGGTGTGTGTGTGTGTGTGTGTAGGGGAGAGACCACAAAACAAGTGACTTTTGTCTCTGACTGAGCCCCTGATTTCCCATTATGTGGGAAAAATATCCTAAAGCAAGAGTGAGCCAGTTATGTGTTATTCTGGAAACTCCTCCAAGGTCTATTTTCAAGGAAACAAAGTCCAAAATAAACAATATGTGGATTAAGCCATCTTTTGAGGAAAAAAAAGGATAAAATTTATTAACACGTGCTTTCTGGGACAGTCACAAGTTATCTCTGTAGGCTTTATAGAAATTACAGCAGAGGGGCAGGCGACAGGGTAAATGGATAGGGATGGCTGGGTGGTCTTTTGTGTTCTCTTTCACTCATTTGAAATTAGAACTGTCTGAATCATCTTCACAGAAAACAAATAAATTCAATGCAGAACAACTAATATTAAGGCCTTGTAGCTGCTGTGACAGTTAGTGAAGGAAAGGTGGGGTGAACGCTTAGGGCAGCCCGTGCTCTGCAGCCCGTGTCCAACAGGAACACACAGCATCCGAGCGCGCTGGGCTTCTCACGCATCGCAGCCCGGGGGACACACACCGTCAGGTACACGGTGTCTCGGGAAGAGGGTGTGCATGGGCGACTTCGCAAAGCTCAAGGAAGCAAGATGTGCTCAAGATTGGATGCTACTGGGGGACAATTTTGTTACTGGGTATCTCAATAAATCCTACCTATGGAGGAGGCACAGGAGGACAGAAAGAAAGCTTCCTTAGGAAACAGCTTTTACTGACTGTGGACCAGAGCCTTGGGTAGCCTGAAAAAGAGCCTGGATCTTATTCTTGCCAGTGCTTACACAAAACCCCGAAGTGTTCTTGCAGAACTGCAGTGCATTATGGTCTCAGAGTAACCTGCTATGAGGTTGTTACTCTGTGCGATTATTCATATCCAGTAGGAGAATAGCATGGCTGCCTGTGAGTGCCAGGTCAGGTTTCGATACTGGTGGTAGCCTCTTCTTTTCTACTTCTCAGAACACATCCAGGACACTGAGCCCTTAATCAATGGGGGGGGGGTATGTCTTTGCCATTGCTTAATCAGTGGAAAGAGTGGCAGGAACCTCAGATGTACAAACAGTCATGTTTGGCCAGAACTGTGATGTGATAAACACATAAACCACGATGACAGGGATTCTATAAAAATTTGATGTTTTCAGAAATTATTAATGGAAGAAATGACGAAGAATCACTTCTGGAGGCACTGTGGCCACAGAGAGCTCAATCCC
Organism: Erethizon dorsatum; assembly: GCA_028451465.1. Classification (NCBI taxonomy): domain Eukaryota; kingdom Metazoa; phylum Chordata; class Mammalia; order Rodentia; family Erethizontidae; genus Erethizon; species Erethizon dorsatum. The sequence continues at coordinate 108,516,585 of CM051834.1, read as the reverse complement.
AGGAAGCAGACAGAGGTGGATGTGATCAAGGTTGCAGGCATTTTGGGATGTTTGGAAAAAATGGAGTGAATGTATTTCTCCACTCGTTCATTTGTAAAATCAGGAGGAGCCACAGAAGTTAAAGACAATAACAATGGCAGGTTATAAAGAATAGCTGCCTTGTTTTCAAAACCACGTGCTCTGTGCCTGGAGAAAGCAGAAAACTCACCCATAGCAGCTCTCATCCCGGCATCCATAAGAAAATATCAAGTCTCTTGGCTTCAGTCTAAAGTGACTGTCACTCACCAGCTGCGTTTGGAAAAAGTTCAGTTTGGTGGCAGCATCCTCAAGGCAGGATTTTGATAGAGACTTAGGTGCTGGAGCCAGAAGACGATCTAAACTACTCTTAGTTCTGAGATGTTGGGTGTGCACTTTCCCTCTCTAAGCCTCCATTTCTGTATCTCTTTGCCAAGCATGTCTGCCTAGCCACTATCCGTTCATTCTTGGACTGGCACCACTCCTTGGTCACAGGGATTGCTGCCGCAAAATATTGGATGCAATCCTCTTTGTCTTGGCTTTTAATAAAAGCCTTGATTGCCTTGATTTCTTTAAATATGCCCACATTACAATGGCAAGAGTATTCCTGTTGCAATACCCTGCTATTCCCACATAAATGCCATTATTCTTTGGAGAATGTCTCTCTAGTTGTTATTGATGTTGATAGAATTGTAGCATTGCAATGAATGCATAGGAGTTGGATGACATTGGATAAAGTGGATTTACTCTAACTTACTCAAAAAGACCTTTAAAATAGTCAGAGCTCGTATGTGAATAAAAGTGCTTTCCTGGGTAGAGGCACAATCCCGCAACCGGAAGTGTCCGTAAGACATCCAAAATGTGATATTGTAGGTGATTCCATAACAACTGGCTATGTGAACTCTGTGGAGTGTTTAAGCAGCCGTTATTCTGGGAATGAAGTATTTTAGGAGATGGCCTAAATTTTACTCACTTTTTTTCTCTTTTAGACTTCATTACCCATTTACATCATCGGGTTCCAGGTAGGGAGACCATCTTTATTTGTCAGTTTCTCAAATGATAACCCCTACCCTTTGTTTTTTTTTATTTTTATTTATATTTTTCTGGTACCAGGAATTGAACTCAGGACCTTGCGCTTGCCAGGCAGGCGCTATGACACTGAGCTATATCCCGGTCCCCCTACCATTTAAATAATATTGTATTCCTGAAAATTTCTTGCAATTTTCTGACATTTAACCCTTTCCAGTGTTATTCGTCGGATTTGAAAGGTTCTCCTGAGTCACGGGAGAGTCAAACCAGATATTTGATGACATAGTTGAGATAGCAACCCAAGGTTCTCTACTACCCTTCCAGAAAAGACACTCTTATCTATTGCAGCTAGCATCAGCAATTGTGTGGGTGTGCTTTCTCTTCATTTGTAGTTAACTCTTTTCAACAAGAAAATGAATTTTATGTATCTAAAGGGTTGAATATGATGTTTTGATATCTGTTGACATTTTTGAGTAATTAAATCAAAGTGATTGAAATATTCACTTCTTTGCATTTTTTTTTCGCTTTGTTTTTGTGGTGAGAAAGTAAGCCATTTCAGTGCTGTTTGTTATCCTACGAATGATGGGGTATGGAATAGGTTAGCTGCAGGTCTAGGTTAGTATTTAAGAATGAGCATTCTCCCTGCTGCAGGAAGAAATGGGGGCGGGGACATGCAGAGATAAATCATTGTTGTAGTCAAGGCAAGGCAAAATGCTAGATGGTTGCAAAGCATGTGGAGGGAAGTAGAGAGCTTGGAGAGATATTCAGGAGCTAATTTTGGCAGGATAAGAAATTTATTTTTCAAGGAGTTATGGGAACAAGAGACAATGGGATGGACTCCAGATTAGGGCTTAGGAAAGTCAGGTCTATTGGTGATAGAGGACCTACATCAGAAGGAAGTTAGCAACTCCAGCCTGCAGCCAGCTCTGAGTTGAAATAAGTGAATATAAGGTATTCACTTATATTTCCTGCCACACACAGGAAAGATAGTTTAGTGAGGCCAGCTGCATGTGGCTGTGAGGTGATGAGAAAGCAGTCAATGTGGATCGCCGAGAGGTACATTTGAATTTCAGTTCTCCTCATGAGCTGCCGTGCATTCTGCATGTCTCCTCTTTTCTAGATATTTCTATAGAATCCTGCATCTTCCCATTTACCTATGGTGATGTACTGTACTACAATTGCATCTCCATTCACAGTGACTTTGCCTGGTGTTCTTTTGACAGTCACTTTCAAGGCAGGTGGCGATATTGCACTGCGAAGGGTGAGTGTGTTATCACGGGGTAGCTTAGATGCCCAGGACCTGAGAGGCAAGGGATAGCTGGTGGCTGTATGAATCTTGGTATCAGAAAGACCTGAGTGCATATCCAGACTTTTCTACATAATTCTTACAGTTTTTAAAAAATATTCGGTTGAAAACTCGCGAAATGCTATAAGTTCAATAGTGATGAATCTGACCATTTTTATAGCTCTCCTTCCACCCACCCTTTCTCTGTAGATCCTCCAACGTGTAACTTTCCATTCTACTTCAGAGGACAAGCGTTTCACAGATGCACCAAGAAAGGCTATGTTTTGAATCGCAGTTGGTGTTCGTTGACAGGCAATTACAGCAAAGATAGAAAATGGAAGCAGTGTTCTCCTCTCAAGTAAGAGGATTGGGGAAGATGGGACAAGGCTGTATTGTAACTGATAAGGAGGGGAACACTGGGGATTGATGCTGGAGGAAGCTTGGTGACTCAGATCAATTGTCAGCAAGCATTTCCTGTGAAGGACCTGATGTTACATATTTCCGGCTTAGCAAGCGACAATGTCCTGTCACAGATCTTCAACTCTGGTCTTGCAGTACAAGAGGAGCCACCAGCAATGCACGAACATATGTACATGGCTGTGCTTCAATATAATATTTTATGGATCATGAAATTTTATTCTTATATAACTTTTTAAATTAAGCTTATTGATACTATTTAGATATACATAACGATCACAGTCATCATTGGGAATTTGTACCTGTACATAATTTATCTTGATTCCCTTTTTTCCCCCACTCCCCTCCCCTCCCTTCGACGCCTCTTCCCCTCCTTATATACAGAGCTTTGTTTTGGTTTTATCCTTCTTTTCTTATTTTTTCTTTTTCCTTCCTTCCTTTCCCCCTCCTCCCCCTCCTTAGTTCCCCTTTCCTTTTGAACACTTTCTTCCTATTTCCTAATGTATATCTATAATACATTTTGATACTTATTTACACTTTCAGTTTCTCACAGCAGAGGGACAATGTGATATTTACACATGCGTGTCTGATTTATTTCACTTAAGAGTACAGTCTCAAGGTCCATCCATTTAGCTATAAACGTCTCAAGTTTATCCTTTATGGCTGAGTAGTACTCCATTGTATAAAAAAACCGCATCTTTTTTATCCATTCATCAGTTGATGGGCACTTGGGTTGTTTCCAAGATTTAGCTATTACAAACTATAACTTTGAGGTGGCACAAAACTGGAGAACACAGGAGAGAGAGAATACCAGAGAAAGCAAAAGAATATTGAAGTGAACTAGAAAGAGAAGAGACAATGTTCACTCACATGAAAATATCATAAAATCAAGAGAAATAGTTGAGGAAAGAGAAAGAAGGTGAATAGAAGAAAGCAAAAAGAAAGGTGAGCAACCTAAATAGTGAAAAAAGAAAAAGAAGAGAAAAAACAGACAAAAAAAGAAAAACCAATCAAACAAAGAAAAAGAAAAATAATAAAATTCCTCTGGTGTCCACAGTTTTGTGGTAGTGTCCAGGTTAGAGCCCGGAAATGTGCTGTGTAACTCCGCCAAGTTTGCAGTAGGATTTGTGCTGGGCGAGGGGCTGATCTTGGCCTCTGGATGCAGGGGCCGGGACTGGTCTTCAGCTGACGACGTTCTGCACGTCCCCTTCTCCTTACCATGAGTCTCTACGGTGCTCTCCCAGTTGCTGTGGCGCCTTCGGGTAGGGAAAGCCCGGGGTTGCTCGCAGACCTGTGTGCAGCTGGCTCCTTCCTGGCCTTGTGCAGCTTCCTCTGTTCCACACCCCGACTCCTCTTACCCCTGGTTGCAGAGCGGGGGCAGTGCCCTGTCCCGCTGCAAGTTAACACTGCTGCCTGTTTATGCTGTGGGGCCAGGGCTGCTCTGCTGGTCTCAGACCAGGAAGACGCTTCCAGTCTTTTGTATTTAGGGCTAAGACTGGCTTTTGGTGGCCACCAGAGCAGAGTCTAGGTGGTCCCAGCTCCTATCTCTCGGCAGAATTCCCCCAGTCTTCTTCCCACCTGCAGGCAGTGTACTGTGACAGGATGGCTCCTCCCTCCTTCTGCTCTGGGATGTTGGCAGTGAAGCTACCCAGGACCATTCTGTTGCTGGAGTTTGCCCCGAGCCCTCTGAAATACAATGGCAGCCGAGCCCCTCTGCTTCTGTTCCTTGCGTGTGTGTGTGTGTGTGTGTGTGTGTCTGTGTGTGTGTGTGTGTGTGTGTGTGTGTGCCGGAACACAGCACCTGTTCACCTCACCCCTGGCTCCTATTCTCACTGCTGCTTTGGATTTTTCCCTGCTGCTGGTCCCTGCCTGCCACCATGTGCTTCACTGGGCCACTGGGCCCCATCTCTTTATGGTCTATTTTATGGCATTCAGAATAATGCCTGATACAGAGTCAGAAAAATATTTGTGTGTGTATTTTTCCCTCTCTTTCCTTTGCTGTCCTTGTCTTTTGTCCTTTCCTTCCCTTAATTTACACTTTTTTTTTTTAAGAAAAAGATATTTAAAACAGGCTGATGGCATTCAGTACATCATGGCCATAGCAAAGCTCTTCACTTCGTGGTGGGTGGGAAGCAAAGTGTGTATGCTCATCCCCAGCTCCTCCCTTCTCTCTCTGCTGACATGACATGGGCAGTTTTCCATCAGGCCCTTCTACTGTGTTATTTCTCTGTAGGAGCCACCCTACCATGGTCTGAACCCACTGAAATCATGAGCCAAAATAACCCTCTCTTTTATTAAGATGCTGGTATCAGGTATTTTGTCGTAACCCTTAGAAAGCTGATGGCCAAGAATATCTCCCTTAGCACCGAAGTATATTGATTTATAGAAGGCAGAGATGTGGGAAAAATAAAATTTTCGTTTGTACTTGTTTCAATGTGGTTGTTATTACTGTCATGGTATTTAGGGTGCTCTAATTGCTTGATTCTAGGTTTCTGATGGAGGTGTTATGGTCCACGTATGGTTGTTAAATTTGTGTTTCTGTGGGGAGAATAAATCTGAGACTTGAAGGTCACATGTGTACTAGATCATTAGCAAGTTTTGACATTCCTAGCATATCTTTATATACTGTTTAATCGTAATAGCATGTGCACTATTTTTATTTTTTAATATTTGATTCGTACAATCAATACAGGAATAAATACTCCTTTAAATACTGAAGGAGTACATATCCAGAAGAATGAAATGTTAGCTTTTCTTCCCATTTCCCTGCTTCCCTCTTTCTTCCCTTTTACAGAAGAAAGCACAGCTAACCATTCGGAGTGCGTATTCTTGGTTTATTTTATGCATTACATGTACACAAATATATTTCAGGTCATTTTAAACATAAATGAGTTATACTAGCCCCTTTGACCTGATCATTGTGTAAATATATACGTTATGAGATTTGCCATGTGAATGCTTAAGGCCACCTCAACTTTCATCATACTTTCCCCAAATTCTATATAATATACCATTTCCCAGCTGAAGCATAATCTGATTGTTTTAAATATTTTATATTCATATTACTGTCCAGATTGACCTTTGAGGAAATGTGGGGGGGTAGCTTTATTTTTATTGGAATAGCTGAATAAAGTCACTAGGCAAAGGATGCGCACACGATGTGCATGCCTGTGTATATTTTAAATTTTATGTTAATCCAAGTATCCTTCATGAACATTAGAACCCTGCTCATGATCAACAAAATGAGTCTTGTTCAAATAATGGGCCATATAGCTTAGGTCATTAAAGTAATAATGATATATTTAATTTGAGAGTGAGACAGAAATACTTGCAAACTTCTTAGGCCACTGATTTCTTAGGTTCTTCTGTCCTGTTGTGTGGACGCATATTAGTTAGCTATTCGGGTGTACCAGATATCCCATGGACAGAAGAGAAAAGATGATTCCTCAGAGGAGAGAGATATCACCCTGACCCTTGGAAGGTGAGAAACATTGTGATTCTAACGTTTCTTTTTCCTCCACAGTACTTAGAAAACCCTTGATGGTTTCAAGATGAAGAAGTTACAGATTCATTAACTGCCTCTCAGAATAGAATCCCATCCTTTTCAGACTTCACTGATCTGATCAATAAAGGTTTGATCTCTGTTCCATGTGGATGATGCTGTTTTCTGAGTAAAGGCTCAGCCGAAGCTCGTTGGTGATGAATACATTGCTGACCCTGCTGGGGAGGGGACCAGGAGGGTTTCTGTAGGGAAGAGCTTGCATTCCAGCCAAGGTCCTGGTGAACTGATGACAGTATCTCCTTTGGCAAGTTAGCTAAATTCTTAGAGAACTTGAATCTTTTCCTAATATAATTTTAAGTTTTAAACATTGAAACAAAATGTACATTTTTAATTTTTGAGGTGAAATTCACATGAGATGCAATTAATCATCTTAAACTGAAAAATTCAATGGCAGTTAATGCAGTCATAATGTGCAACAATCACCACCACCAAATTCCAAGACATTTTCATCACCCTGAAAGGGTACCCACCATGCCCATTAAGTCCCACTTCCCATCCTTTCCTTTCCTTTCTCCAGCCCTCAGCAACCATAAAAAATGTTTCCAACTTGATAGATTTGTCAGCTCTGCATATTTCATGTAAATGGAATCATACACTATGTGATCTTTGTGCCTAATTTCTTCCACTAAATCTAATATTTTTGAGATTCATCCACATGGCACCCTGTGTCAGGATTTTGTTTCTTTATGCTTGAGTAATATACCATTCTGTAAATATGCAACATGTACTTTATGCATTAAAATATATATTTTTGACATGCATGTGTCATTTGCGTAGAGGTAGGCCAATTTTGATAAACTAAATACTCCATGTACTTGACAACCACATCAAGAAACAGATCAAAGGCTGGGGCTATAGCTCACTGGTAGAGAAAGTGCTTAGTGTGTAAGAGTCTCTGTATTCAATCCCCAACATCAACAAGAAAAAAAAATAGAGAAACACATCATATCTGTCTCCTCTTCAAGCCCCATTCCACCATTTATTACCACCTCTAACTTCCGACAGCATAGACTCATTTCAGCTTTCCATAATTATTGGCCATTCGGCAATGCACCTATGATTACAATCACATCTGAGAATTAGTTAGCAATACTAAAGAATGAAATAAGGGCCGGTGAGATGGCTCAGCGGCGTAAGCGCCTGCCTGGCAAGCGCGAGGTCCTGAGTTCGACTCCCGGTACCCACATACAAAAAAAAGGGCCGGTGATATCGCTCAGCGGCACGGGTGCCTGCTGGCGCATGAGGTCCTGAGGTCGACCCCCGGTACCCACAAAAAAAAAAGAGTACTCTGAAGTACTTTTTTAATTCTGTGAGATATGTTGTTAGAATTTTGATCGGAATTGTATTAAATCTGTATAACAATTTTGGAAGTATGGCCATTTTCAGTATATTAGTTCTTCCTACCCAAGAGTAAGGGATAGCTTTCCATTTTCTGATATCCTCTTCAATCTCCTTTTTCAGAGTACTCTAGTTTACAATGTAGAGGTGTTTTACATCCTTTGTTATATTGATTCCTGCGTATTTCACTTTTTCCTATTATATATTATACTTTCCTAACTATTTAGGAAAATGTTATAATTTCTTTTTTCAAAGTTGTTTTAGATTTTTTATTGATAAATTTTAGATATACATAATGATAACATTCATCACAGGGAATTTGTACCTGTACATGATATATATTACTTCTTTTTTCCCATTCCCCTCCCCCTTCAACCCATCTTTCCCTCTTTATTTACACAATCTTTGTTTCCTTTTTCTCCTTCTATTACTTTTTCTTGTCACTTCTTTCCTTTCCCTCACACACTTCCCTTGTTGCCCTTCACATTTGAACATTTTCTTCTAATTTCCCAATATCTATTATACATTTTGGTCCTCATTTATAATTTTGATTTCTCACACCAGAGAAACTTTGCAGTATTGAAACGTGTGTGTCTGGTTTATTTCACTTAAGAGTATGGTCTCAAGGTGCATATGTTTACCTAGAAATGTCTCAAGCTTATCCTTCTGTAAGCTTATCTACTTATCCTGAGTAGTACTCCATTATATAAAAGACTACATGTTCTTTATCCATTCATCAGTTGATGGGCATTTGGGCTGTTTCCAAGGTTTACCTATTACAAACTCTGCCACTAAAAACATGGGTGTGCATATATTGCAGTGGTATGATGCTTTTAATTCTTTCAGGAAGATATCAAGATGGGGAAGAGCTAGGTCAAATGGCACCTCTAGTTTTAATTTTTTGAGGAATCTCCACACTGATTTCCACAGTGGTTGCACCAGTCTACACTCCCACCAACAGTGGAGAAGGGTTCCTTTTTCCCCACAGCCCCTCCAGCATGTTATTGGTTGATTTCTTGATAATGGGTATTCTTTCTGGGGTGAGATGGAATCTTAGTATTATATTAATTTGCACCTCTCAAACGACCAGTAATATTGAACATTTTTTCATATATTTATTTATTGTTTCTACTTCTTCATTGGAGAAGTGTCTATTCATCTCAGATGCCCATTCTTGGATTCAGCCTTTAAATTTGAGGGGTCTGATTTTTTTTTGAGTTCTTTATATATCCTTGATATTAGTTCTTTGTCTGTGGAACAGCTGACAAATAATTTTTCCTATTCTTTGGGTTGTCTTTTCACTCTGTTGGTGGTTTCTTTTGTTGTGCAAAAGCTTTTTAATAAGATGATATCTCAGTTGTTGATTTTTTGTGATACTTCCTGTGCAATTGGGGTTTTATTCATAATGTCTTTGCCTAAACCAATGTCTTCAAGAGTTTTACCTATTCTATCTTCCCGCAGGTTTAATGTTTCTGTTTTAATATTTAAATCTTTGATCCTTTTTGAGTTTAGTTTAGTGAAAGACATGGGTCTAATTTTAATCTTCATCATGTGCAGAGCCAGTTTTTCTAGCACCATTTATTAAAGAGGCTATCTTTCTTCCAGGGAATGTGTCGGGCGCCTTTGTCAAAGATAAGGTGGCTTAGTATGTCTGGAGTTGTTTCTGCATCTTCTAATCTGGTCCATTGATCTTTGGGTCTGTTTGTTTGTTTGTTTTGTTTTTAGATTTTTTTTTGCCAGTACCACACTGTTTTTATCACAGTAGCTTTATAGTATAATTTCAAGTCAGGGATTGTGATGCCCCCTGCCTTGCCTTTGCTGCCCAGAATTGCCTTTGCTATTCTAGGTCTCTTCTGGTTCCAAATGAATTTTAGGATTGTTTTCTCTAATTCTGTGAGATATGTTGTTAGAATTTTGATCGGAATTGTATTAAATCTGTATAACAATTTTGGAAGTATGGCCATTTTCAGTATATTAGTTCTTCCTACCCAAGAGTGAGGGATAGCTTTCCATTTTCTGATATCCTCTTCAATCTCCTTTTTCAGAGTACTCTAGTTTACAATGTAGAGGTGTTTTACATCCTTTGTTATATTGATTCCTGGGTATTTCACTTTTTTGGATGCTATTGTGAAAGGTGTTGTTTCCCTAATTTCTCTCTCAGTGAGTTTGTGATTTATGTACAGGAATGCTATTGATTTTTGAGTGTTGACTTTGTATCCAGCTACACTACTGAATTTGCTTATTAAATCTAGCAGTTTTTTAGTGGAGTTTTTGGGGTCTTCTACATAGAGTATCATGTCATCTGCAAATAATGATAATTTAACTTATTCCTTTCCTATTGTTATTATTTTTATTTCTTTCTCTTGTCTAATTGCTCTGACTAAAATTTCTATGACTATGTTGAAAGAGTGGAGACAGTGGACATCCTTGTCTTGCTCCTGATTTTAGAGTGAAAGCTTTCAGTTTTTGTCCATTAAGTATGATATTGGCTGTTGGTTTGTCATAGACAGCTTTTATCAGGTTGAGATAAAGACCATCTATTCCAATTTTCTGTAGGGTTTTTATCATAAATGGGTGCTGCAATTTGTCAAAAGCTTTTTCTGCATCTATTGAGATGATCATATGATTTTTGTTCTTGGCTCTGTTAATATGGTGTATTACATTAATTGATTTATGTATGTTGAACCATCCCTGCATCCCTGGGATGAATCCAATTTGATCATGCTATATAATCTTCCTGATGATTTGCTGCATTCTGTTTGCCAGTATTTTATTGAGGATTTTTGCATCTGTGTTCATTAGGGAGATTGGCCTGTAGTTCTCTTTCTTGGCTGGGTCCTTCTGCAGTTTTGGTATCAAGATAATGCTTGCTTCCATGAATGAATTTGGGAGTATTGCTTCCCTTTCAATTTCATTAAAGAGTTTGAGAAGTAGTGGTGTTAGGTCTTCTCTAAATTTCTTGTAGAATTTGGCAGTGAATCCATCAGGGCCCGGGCTTTTCTTTGTTGGGAGGTTTTTAATTACATCTTCAATTTCATTGATTGATATTGGTTTATTTAGAATTTTTATATCTTCTTGATTCAGCTTTGGTAATTCATATGTATCTAGGAACCTGTCCGTTTCTTCTGCGTTTTCCATCTTATTAGAATACAAGTTTTCAAAGCAGGTAGAGATGATCTTCTGGATTGCTGCAGGGTCCATTGTGATTTCACCCTTTTCATTCCTAATTGTATGGGTTTGAGTCTTTTCTTTCCTTTTTATAATAAGGTTGCATAAGGGTTTTCCAATTTTATTTAATCTTTCAAAGAACCAACTCTTTGTTTCATTGATTCTTTGTTTTTTTGTTTTTTGTTTTTTGTTTTGGTCTCCAATGCATTAATTTCTGCTCTGATCTTTATAATTTCCTCCCTTCTACGAGCTTTTGGCTTAACCTGTTCTTCTTTTTCTAGAAGTTTGAGGTTCACCATTAAGTTGTTTATTTGCACTTGCTCTGTTTTCCTGATATGGGTATTTACTGCTATAAATTTCCCTCTTAGTACCGCTTTCATCGTGTCCCATAAGTTCCAGTATGTTGTACTGTCATTATCATTCAATTGTAGAAACTGTCTAATTTCTTCTTTGATTTCATCTGTAATCCATTGGTTGTTCAGGAGGGTGCTATTTAATTTCTATGTGTTTTGGAAGTTCTTGTGGTTTCTTTTGCTTTTGATTTAAAATTTCATTGCACTGTGGTCTGATAATATGCATGGGATAATTTCATTTCCTTTGCATTTACTTAAGCAGGTTCAATGAGCTAGTATGTGGTCTATTTTGGAGAAAATCCCTTGTGCAGATGAGAAGTATGTGTATCCTGATATTGTGAGGTGGATCTACTATGTCCATTTGTTCAAAAGTTTGGTTCAGTTCCAATATTTCATTGTTGATTTTTTGTCTAGTTGATCTATCTTTTTGTGACAGTGGGGTATTGAGATCCCCCAATACAATTGTATTAGTGGTTATTTGATTTTTCATGTCCATTAATATTTGTTTTATATAGTTGGGTGCACTGGTATTTGTTGCATATATATTTATGATCGTTATCTCTTCCTCTTGGATTGTTCCCTTTACAAGGATGCAGTGACCTTCTTTACCTCTCTGAATCATTCTTGGCTTGAAACTCACTTTGTCTGCAAAAAGAATAGCTACCCCTACTTTTTTCTGGGTTCCTGTCACATGGAGTATTGTTTTCCATCCTTTGACTTTCAGTCTATGAATTTCTTTTTGAATTGAATGTGTTTTTGTATGCAGCACATTGTTGGATCTTGCTTCTCAATCCATTCTGCCAGTCTGTGTGTTTTGATTGGTGAACTGAGATCATTAACATTGATGGTTAAAACTAATATGTATTGACTTATCCTTGTCCTGTTATTTTCCTGTTGTTGGCTCACCCTCTTTTTTCCCTCCCTCTCTTTAATTGTTTGCCTTGCCTGGTGGATTATGACTTTTGGAGTTTATGGAGTTGCAGTCCTTGTTATCTCTTTCTAGAATGTCCTTCAAAACATTTTGGAGTGCTGGTTTGGTGGTCATAAATTTCCTCAGATGTTCTTTGTCATGGAAGTATTTTATTTCTCCAACAGTTTTGAAAGACAGTTTTGCGGGCTACATCAATGTGGGTTGAAGGTTGTTTTCCTTTAGAACTTGAAATACTACACTCCAAGCTATTCTTTACTTGAGGGTTTGTGCTGAAAAGTCAGCTGTGATTCTGATAGGCTTTCCTTTATGGGTGACTTGTTTCCTTTCCCTAATACCTTTTAAGATTCTGCTCTTGTGTTGAATTTCTGGAATCTTGACTATGATATGCCTGGCTATAGATTTTTTTGATCTTGGCTAATTGGAATTCTACATGCCTCACTTATCTGCATGTCAGGTTCTTTTGCTCTACCAGAAAAGTTTTCTGCCATGACATCTGTGAACAGATTTTCAATATCGTTTATGCTATCTCCTGCTTTTTCATTGACTCCAATCAACCTTAAGTTATCCTTCTTAGCCTCGTCTTGCAGCTGCTAGATTGATTTCTCATGGTCCCTTGCTATTTTTAATAATTCTTTCTTTTCATGATCACTAACTGCAAGCCTGTCTTCTATATCTGAGATCCTGTCCTCACATTGGCTTAATCTATTGTAAATACTTTCAATGGAATTTTTGTTCTCCTGGATATCTGCTTGAATCTGCCTTATGGATTCCATTTCTTTCCTATGCTGAGCATTCATGGCTTCCATAATTTTCTTAAGCTCATCTATTTTTTTTGTCCATATATTTTCTAGAGTCCCTAAGCACGGTCTTCATTGTGGACATCATCTCTGCAGCTATCTGAGAAATTACTTCTAATTTGATTTTCTCCAGAGCCTCATTGAATTGCTTTGTTTTTACCACTTCAGAGAGGCCAGGTGGGTGACTTTTGGATTGTCCCACCTCATTGCCCCCTGGGTTTGCCTTTGGTGAAGTGGATGTTCAGGGTTGCATCTTGTTTAAGTGTCTTCTCATTTTCTTTTCTTTCTTTAGCTTAATTCCTGGGGTGATGCTTGTAAATTGTCTATGGTATTTTGCTTTATTGCTAGTATTTAAAACCCTTAGAAGATGGCTACTTCTCTGAGGTATCTTCCAGGTGTAGCTTGTTTTGGGGTTTTGAGTCTGTTGCAAGATTCCACCTCTTCAATTTGTTGGAAATGAGAAGTTGCTGCCTGTTTGGCCCAGTCCCTGGTTTCTTGGCACTGTGCCACAGTGTTTTCTGTGACCCTCAGTAAATCTCAGTCATGGAATAGCAAGGAGAACAGCGCCAGCCAGTGCAGTCCTTCATGTCTACTGCTCCCTGCACTCCCAGGGCCGCAGGCAGTCACCTTGTTTCCAAAGGTTTGAACCTCTTCTGTCATGCAGCGAGTCCCAACCCAGGGGAGAGGCACCAGTGGCCACCTCCTTCTTCTTTGTTGAAGTTTCTCTCTTCACTCTCTCCATGAACCCCAAACTGTGCTTCAGATCCTTCCTGGGTTCAGGGGACCCACTTCCCTCCTTCCTGTCCTCCTCAAGCTGCTATATTCTAGCGTCTGGATGGTGATGCTCAGAGAGGCTCCTTCTCTGCTGCTCACCACTCCGCCATCTTCCCATGTCCACGTTCTATTTCATTTTGGTTTTCACTCTCCAGCTGACCTGACCTGTGCTCATTCCCCAACCCGGAAGTCATAGGAGACAGTGGACGCAGCAGGGCTACTCCAGCCCACAGAGCGGAAGACAAAAGCCATTTCTCTGTTTTTTAAGGTTACTTTCACTTGTGTATTGGTTCACAAAATATTTTCTCCATTTTGCAGAATAATATATAGATTTTCTATGTTGTGATAACTCTTCTCTGTCACAAAATTACATAAAGTTTACTTTTATTCCCCAACTTCCCCAAGTTTTTTTTTTCCCAATAACAATTATGGAAGCCCAAGAATTTATGACCGTAGGTAGGATATATCAACCACAGTGCAAAAGAATGTATGCAATGATGCAAACCTGATTCTCATCAGTTTCCCCAGCACTTTATAAAACAATCAGTAAAACAGATCAAGGGTGTCATACTGGGGAAAGTCAATAATGAGGGGGCATAGTGCTTTGCAATAATTCTGCAAGGAAAATATATTTAAATAAATGGACTACAATATAGGGTAAGTGTCAACATTTCAGATAAAGAATTATTGATGAGAAGAAAAATTTTAATTGAAATTATTACAGCCTGCGTCTAAAAACTTATCAACATATCATTAGACATAGATTCATGAAGACATTAAGAGAAACTCAGTTTTATTTTATTGTATGTTATGGAGTGAATCTGGCACTCCTCCAACACCTAGCAATTAGATTCATTTTTACAAGTATTTACATATGTACAGTTATCTTTACTTTACCTTGACGTCCTATCCAAAACCATTACTATTATGCTGTATTTTTCAGGCACAGATGTGTGTGCCACCTCTAAACAAGTGCCTGGAGTATTTAAGCTGAACAGTGTATATTTGTGGAACACATAAACGCAATTCCTTGGTCCACTGCAATTTAATACAAACATAACATAAATCCCAGAGGGAAATTTGAATGAGGTCTTTCCTCTGAGAAGAAAAACTCAGATAAAATAATGTTAATAGCAGAAATATTTATTTTTCTGAAAGTTTTATGCTTGAACATTTAATAATTCACATGGTATATATTTATACTTATTTAAAGTAAGATCTTTTTCTGGGTGTTCCTTAAATTTTTTCTTTATCAGAATTTAAAACACAACCTTGTTCAAGTGGCACATAGCTTTTCTCTCACATGAATCAGTAGAGACGTTCCTCTGTTGCAAAAAGTAAAATATGTGTGGTGTCAGCTCAGCCACTGAAAACAGTGGCCTTCTGGCTGAGGACAGATAAACCTCATCACTGTAAAACAGAAAAATTTGGAAAATATTTTATTATTTTTCATCAAAACCAAAGGACAGATAGTTGGATAACATGACGATAACACTGCACTAATCCCCTCTAAAGCTTGAATTTTCTTGTGTGTAGAAATGGAATATAAAGTGAAAAAGTTGTTAGAGCAATAGAAAAAAACAAAGCAACTCACCAGCAAAAGAATGTTGTGAGTTGCTTTGATTTCTGGAGGCCTCTGGGCAGAGGGGCTGCGGACATGCTGGGCTGTCCTGTGGTGTCTATAGAGGAGCCTCACCATGTAGAGGCTGGTGCACAGCGTGAGGATCAAAAACACGAGATCGTGGGTCAATATGATGCTGATATATGACCATGAAGGGGTGGTTTTCCGTGGTCCAGTTTGACAATATGCATGAGAATACCCAAGACCAGCAAGAGAAACATTGCCAATTGCTCTTATGGTTTCAATAACACGGATATAAATAAGCAAGTTGATGATCCAGAAGATAAGCAAAGAAGGCGTAATCATTGCAGAGAGTTTAGACTTAAGCCGTGCCCACTTAGAATTAATGGGGCTGATAGTGATGGCTTGAAATGTACTCAGAAGTGAGGTTGTACAGATGGAAACACCCCGGGAAACTCTATATACATACAAAATTACCTGACAGCCAGTATCATCCAAAAGCTGTCTTACTCCAAAGGATGCCTTGATATATGGTATAAGTGTGACTATGATAGTCAAATTATTGACCACTGTCAGGTGAATCATAGTGGAATCTATGGGCCTCATAAGATTGGGTTGAGTTAAGAAGGTATACATAAATGCCACAAACAGTGATGAGTTCGCCATGACACCAATACAAACCTGAGATATGAGGAAAAAGCCAAAAAATACTGCATTGGGAAACATTTTATAAATAATATTTTAATAGTTTAATTAGATGAGGCAAGCCTAAAGTAAAAACTGAAATGTTTTGTAAAATTATTTTTAAAATTCTGTTTGTAAAAAATAAAAAGAGATGGTAAGAAACAGGGAGGCAGACCATGTGCAGATTGGAGGGGAATTAGTGGAAATGGAGTTAGGGGAGAAGGGAGGATGGAAAAAAAAATGATCAAGGTGCAGTATATATATGTGTCACTGTCCCAATTG
The DNA here is from genome assembly GCA_028451465.1 of Erethizon dorsatum. Classification (NCBI taxonomy): domain Eukaryota; kingdom Metazoa; phylum Chordata; class Mammalia; order Rodentia; family Erethizontidae; genus Erethizon; species Erethizon dorsatum. The sequence continues at coordinate 108,500,368 of CM051834.1, read as the reverse complement.
GAAAGTAATAGTTATGTATTACAAACATATACCAAAAATAAAAAAAAATATCAAAATGGTGTTCATGGTGGATTACATAAAAAAATAGTTCAGGATTTGAGGAGATGGTGGTGTGTCCAACTTCACAAGCAGATGTGGCTTCCCAGGGATTCCTGAGAACCTCACAGTGCAGAACTAGGTGTTGTGGACACAGAGGACTCCATGGTCACACCCCCCATTCTTGAATACGAAAAGGAGGACCTGTTGGCCATGTGAAAGGCAAATTTGCCTGTTTTAAGGAATTTCCCTTAAAAGTATCAAAATGTATTTCATTTGTAAACCTGTTTCAATATTCTAAGCTCTCTAAAGAGAAGTATTTTTATAACACATAGAAAGTAAAATGAATAAATACTTCACCTTTTTTCGATTTGAATTGACACCCAATGCTTCCAACTCAGTAACAATTAAATACTGATCTAAAAGTGGGGCTCACAAGGGGGAATCGTTACCTCCCAACCCGCAGGTCAACCAGCAATGTTTTGAGACATATTTGCTTCTTACAACTTGTTGTAAAATTACTGATATGCAGAGGTTAGAGACAAAAATGCCTGTTAAATATCCCACAGTCATAAATATTCCACAATGCAACTGACAACAAGAAATTGACACTCATACCATGGATCATAAACCCAGGCTAACAACTATTTTGTTCAACTTTTGATATCAACAGATGTAAAATCCACATTTTTGTCTGAACATTGCATTATGCTTTTGGTTGAAAGAGATTGACTAGATTTTTAAATACAGTCAGAGGAGAAACAATACAAATTCCACTAAGGTTGACACTGAAATTCCTAATCCCAATATTTCATCTCTCCATTGGATTTTGGAGTAATTTTCTTCTGTATCATCCTTCCAATGAACAGGGCTTTCCTGTGCATGAAATGCCATCTTCCAACCCATTTTGTACTTTTGTGTAATTCTATATGTTTCCTTTATTGTGAAAAAGGCCAGGAAAGTATTCTAAACTATCCATGCAGCATTTTCTGTGTTTCACCACAACTTTATATTTTAACTTCCCTACCTACTATATAACAAATATATTCACATTATTTAGTGACATGCAGCAATATTGAAATTATTTGTTGAACACATGCAATGAAAGGGTGCAATTCCTCCATAACATCATTTGCCCCATGTAGAAAATTTGTAATTTGGTATTATCAGTAAAATACTTTGAATTTGTGGTAACCTTAGGAGTGATGAATCTTACTCAGTTTTGAAAATGCATCTTCTCTTTATTATGTGATGGGACTGTTTCAGGTTCACATTTGTGTTCTCTCAGTTTTTGCTAAGAGGTGGCTTTACATCTTCTTTCTGTAGTCAGAATTCTTTGTTCAGGTATCACCACTCCTTGTTTCCCATGCTCGCCCTCAGGAAACCAAGCTCTTTCATCATTAGTTTTGGAAAGTGCTGCCTATTGAATCTGACCAACAAATGAAGAATGTGTTGAAGAAAGCACAGAAAAAGCGGACAGATTCAAGTTTGTACAAAGCGCAACCTTTTAGGGACTTCAAGGTAGGAGGGTGTCTCGAGTAGCAGGAAGACAGGAAGATCCCTGCACCTGGAGACAAAGTAAGGGATAAATATGCCAACCACACAAGAGTAGACCCCACCACCACCACCCCTGAGACCCCCAGAATGTATGTGAGCTTGCTCACACATTATGAGGAAACAAAATACCAGCTAACAAACAGTCCAGGCGTTCATAGAAGTAGAAACCTTTTGACCTCTAATGAGTTTGCCTTTCCAAAAAGGTTTCAAAAATGCCAGGATCGCCGGGCAGGCAAAATTGTCTTTATGGTCAAAACTGCTATGGTCATGTCAAGCTGTATCCTACATGTACTGACATCTTTTTTATTAACTAATTAGTATAATGAAATCACATTTCCAAATGTTAAGGTGCAACTGTCCCCCAGAGAACAGAAACTGGAAAAACTGGCTCTACAAAAAGGATAATAGTTTCCATCATTCTATTTTTGAGCTGTTCATTCCTCTTATGGTGTCTTGATATGTTGTAAATTACATTCTGTTATATGAAATTTGTCATAATTATATGATTTGTTAAATAATTGTTAAATATATAAAGAAAAAAGATCATGTCATCACTCTAAGATACAGGCAGAGTGGGAGAGAGGGAAGAGAGAAAGAGAATAATAGCAGGAAAAATATGCATTTATGGAAAAAGGGAGGATTCAGCTTTTTATACTAGGAGGTCTAATATTTTGTTTGTTATGTATTCTAGACATAGATAAAACTTGGAAGCAGCCTATATGTCTATACAACAGATGAATGGATAAAGAAATTTGGGTATTTACACACCATAGAAAACTACTGTGCATAAGAAAAGATAAACTTGGGCCTGTGAGATAGCTCAGCAGCATAAGCGCCTGCCTGGCAAGCGCGAGGTCCTGAGGTCGACTCCCAGTACCCACATTAAAAAAAAAAAAGATAGGGCCGGTGAGACGGCTCAGCAGCGTAAGCGCCTGCCTTGCGGGCGCGAGGGCCCGGGTTCGACTCCCGGATCCCACATACGAAAAAGGGGCCGGTGATATCGCTCAGCGGCACGGGTGCCTGTTGGCGCGCGAGGTCCTGAGGTCGTCCCCCCGGTACCCACAAAAAAAAAAAAAAAAAAAAAAAAAAAGATAAACTTGACTCATTATATGACATTAATGCACCTTGAGACCATAATGTTAAGTGAAATAAGAGATACACAGGATTAAGTACTGCATGATTTATCTTACATGAGAAGCCCAAAATATACAAAAAGAGAAAAATAAAAGAAAGATAAAGGAAGAAGGCAGATAGATAGTTCTCAAATGCTAAGGGGATAAAGATATTAGGGGAAGAGAGAGGAAGGGAAGGTAAGTGGGATTAAATTGTGCTATGCACCTTTATCAAATTCCTATAAGAAATGCAAGCATGAACTAAAAAATGAATTTAAAACAATAAAACATCTAGGCAAGATAAGGCAGATTAGGCCCTTTAGCAAGACTAAGCAGGACAAAAGAGGTAGGAATAAAATAAATAAAATCAGAAATGAGGAGATTTGGTGCTCACTTTGGCAGCACATATATTAAAATTGAAATGATACAGACAAGATTACCATGGCCACTGCACAAGGATGACAGGCAAATTCATCAAGCATTCCATATTTTTCAAGTCAAAGAGATCTTAGAGTGAAGTATTTCATGCCATAAAAGTAAACAACCTCCAATCAAGATTAATGTACCCCCCAAAAAAACTATCTTTCTAAATCACTGGAGAAATAAGATACTTCCATGATAAAGAACAAATGAAGAAATTCATGACCACAAAACTAGCTCTCCAAAATGTAATGAGGATATTTTACAAAGAGAGAAGGAGGACCACAATTCCAAGAACACAAATAGAAATCACCAGGCAGGGCAAGCAATTAAAGCAGGGAAACACATGGTACCAACAGCAGGAAAATAATATGACAAGGACAAGCCAATGCATATGTTATAATTATCAATGTAAAAGATCTCAATTCACCCATCAAAAGAAACAGATTTGCAGAACAGATCGGACACAAGGTCCAATAATATGTTGCATACAAGAAACACACTGAACTCAAAAAGATACTCATGGGGGGCCGGTGAGACGGCTCAGCGGTGTAAGTGCCTGCCCGGCAAGCGCGAGGTCCTGAGTTCGACTCCTGGAACCCACATACGAAAAAGGGGCTGGTGACATCGCTCAGCGGCACGGGGGCCTGCTGGCATGAGAGGTCCTGAGGTCGGCCCGCGGTACCCCCACAAAAAAAAAAGATATTCATGGGCTGGTGATATAGCTCAGCGGCATAAGCGCCTGCCTGGCAAGCGCGAGGTCCTGACTCCCGGTACACGCATAAAAAAAAAAAAAGATATTCATGGACTGAAAGTCAAAGGATGGAAAACAATACTCCATGGGACAGGAATCCAGAAAAAAACAGGGGTAACTATTCTATTTGCAGACAATGTGAACTTCAAATCAGATGGATCAAAACAGACAAAGAAGGTCACTACATACTTGATAAGGGAAAACTCCAAGAAGACATAACAATCATAAAAATATATGCACCAAATACCAGTGCACCCAACTACATAAAACAAATGTTAAGGGATATGAAAAATCAAATAAGCAGTAACACAATTGTAATGGGGGACCTTAACAACCCACTGCCACAATAGATCAACTAGACAAAAATTCCACGAAGAAATATCAGTACTAAACCAAACCTGTGAACAAATAGTCTTAGTAGACATCTACATAGTGTTCCACAACATCGGAACACACATTCTCCTCAGATGCACATGGGACATTCTCCAAAATAGACTATATACTACCCCATAGAACATGCATAAGTAAGTGAGAATGAATTCAAATTATCCCATGCATATTACAGACTATACGGCAATGAAATTGGAAAGCAACAGCAAAAGAAACCACAAAAACTACATAAACACCTGGAAATTAAATAACACCATCTTAAAAATCTAATGGGTCACAGGTGAAATTAAAGAAGAAATTAAACAGTGTCTACAATTAAATGATAATGCTGATACAACATACAGGAACTTATGGGATGCGATGATAGGAGCCCTAAGAGGGAAATTTATAGCGGTGAATTCTCACATCTGAAAAACAGAATGAGCTGAAATAAACATCCTAATATTGAACCTCAATCTTCTAGAAAAAGAAGAACAAATCAAGTGCAAAGCTTGTACGAGAGATAGAGGACCAAGATGGCAGGGTGATAAGCAGCAGAGACAGAGCCTCTCCGAGAGCCACCATCCAGATGCTGGAATATAGCAACCTGAGGAAGACAAGAAGGAGGGAAGCGGGTCCCCTGGACCCAGGAAGGATCTGAAGCATGAACTGAAGCCCACAGAGGGGGTGAAGAGAGAAATTTCAATGAAGAAGGAGGAGGTATCCAGCGGCGCATTCTCCCTGAGTCAGGACTCGCTGCGCAAGAGGAGCAGCTCAAACTTTCAGACACACAGTGACCGCTGGGGACCCCAGAGGCCTCTGCGGAGAAATGCACAGTGGAATAGAGCAGTGGATGTGAAGGACTGCACTGGTTGGGGTGAGTGCTGAGGGCTCAGTCAACCTGGGAGAGAGCGATTGGCCAGGAGCCATCCAGGAGAAAGGCCGACTGAGCTCAGAACGCTGAGCAGCTGCCAGCTCCATCTAGCAGCTCCCAGCTGGGCTTAGGCCCATGGAAGGTGCACTGATGCTGCAGGCTGAATGAGTCTGGTCTTGGCCAGAAGGTGCAGGCTCGCTGACACTATCCGCTACTGCACCAAAAAGCTACTGCCGGCTTGCTCGGATAGATCGGCACGGGTCGGTCTCTGTCTCCACATGATGTCTACCAGTGACAGCGGAGACAAACCTGGAAGTGGACTTCTTTCTTTGCTTTGTTTTGTTTTGTTTTGCTTTGCTTTGCTTTTATCCCCTCTCTTTCTCTTGTTTTTTGTGGTGGTGGTGTCTTTTTTCCTCCTCCATTGTTTGATCTTGTTTTTATATGATTGTGAATGCGGTTTCTAGCCTCTTTGTGGTTGTGGTTCTTTTCTGTTCTTTTTATCCCTCCCTTCTTTCTTTTTCTCCAGTCTTCTGCATGTTTCCCAAAGTTAGCATGATCCCCTTTCTCCTCCAGCCTTACTTCTAATCTCTTCCTCTTTTTCCATTTCTTTATTTTCTCCTTAATCCATTTTAACTTTTAACCCTTGAGGGCAAAATCCACATATTCAGGACTTGTATACCACATATAATTTTCTGGTTCATTTTAGATTTTGTTATATAACCGCAAATCTAGTTTATATGGTTAAAAGTGGCAAATTACTTGTTAGCTCAGTCTGTCATTTTCTAGGCTGTGTTTGATGCTTTTGGTACCATTATAGCCAAAAGTGACACAATTTTTCTAAACAGCCATTCTGCCAGCACCCATTCATGATAAAAACCCTACAGAAAATTGCAATAGATGGTCTTTTTTTTTTTTTTTTTTTTTTTTTTGGTGGGTACCGGGGGAACGACCTCAGGACCTCGCGCGCCAGCAGGCGCCCGTGCCGCTGAGCGATATCACCGGCCCCTTTTTCGTATGTGGGTTCCGGGAGTCGAACTCGGGCCCTCGCGCTTGCCAGGCAGGCGCTTAAGCCGCTGAGCCATCTCACCGGCCCGCAATAGATGGTCTTTAGCTCAACCTGATAAAAGCCATCTATGACAAACCAACAGCAAACATCATACTAAATGGATAAAAACTGAAAGCCTTCTCTCTAAAATCAGGAACAAGACAAGGATGCCCACTGTCTCCACTCTTATTCAACATAGCCCTGGAAACTTTAGCTAGAGCCATTAGACGAGAGAAAGAAATAAAAGGAATAAAGATAGGAAAGGAAGAATTAAAAACATTATACCACATATTTTTATACAATGGAGTACTATTCAGCCATTAAGAAGGATAAACTGGAGACTTTTATAGGTAAATGGATGCAACTCGAGAAAATACTCATAAGTGAAATAAACCAGAAGCACATGTGTAAGCATCGTATTATCTCTCTAGTATGAGAAACTGAAAGAATAAATAAGATCCAAAATGTACAATAGACACGGTAAATCAAAAAGAAACTGGTCAAAAGGAAAGAGAGACTGGAATAGGGAAAAGAAAGAAGGGAAAGGGAAAAAAATTGTATATATATATAAGATGGTTAAGATAGATACACTACCAATTTTACTTAGTTCATTGAAGAGTAAGGTTTGTGCCAATAATGTTTGGACAATTGAATGTTAATGTCTGGTATCCTGAATAACTAACTTAAAGATAGTAATACGTAATGTATTAACCATTGTTACCCTCCTATTATGTTGTTTCAAAAATTTGTTCTTCTTTTGATTTGTTTTGTTTTTTCTTCTCTTTAAAATAAAAAAAAATAAAAAAATAAAAACATTATACCACAGTGATATATGCACACTCATGTTTATAGCAGCACAGTTTGTAATAGCTAAATCTTGGAAACAACCCAAAGGCCCATCAACTGAGGAATGCATAAAGAAGATGTGCTGTGTTTTTCTGTGTGGTCGCACACATGAGTGCACAATGGAGTACTACTCAGCCATAAATAAGGATAAACTTGAGACATTTCTATGTAAATGGGTGCACCTTGAGACCATACCCTTAAGTGAAATAAATCAGTCACGTGTTTGTAAATATCACATTGTTTCTCTGGTGTGAGTAACCAAAAGTGAAAATAATGACCAAAGTGTATAATAGGTATTGTGAAATAGAAAGAAATTGTTCAAAAGAAAGGGGAACTACAGAGAGGGGAGGGGAAAAGTAAGGAAGGGAAAAGATAAAAAGATAAAAGAAGGATAAAATGGAAACAAAGCTTTGTAAATAAGGAGGGGAAGAGGGGTTGAAAGGTGAATAGGGGATTGGAAAAAAATGGAATCAAGATATACCATATACAGGTACAAATTCCCTATGATGAGTATGATCATTATGTATATCTAAATTGTACTAATAAATTAATTTAAAAAGGAGATATAGCAGATGATATCATATAAACTTAGTGGACCAGATAAGACCACCATATAAATTATTTTCCATGAACCTGTATAATCTAAAAGAAATGAATAAGTTCCTAGAAATACACAAAACTGCCAAGAATGAATCATGAATTAGTAAAAAGAGTGAGTGGAATTAAGAGTCAGATGTTTGAATCAGTGATACAATCCACATTTAAAGAAAATCTCAGACCCCTGATACCCACAAAAAAAAAAAAGAAAAAAAAAGATAATCTCAGAACAATATTATTTTAAATCTAAATTTCACCAAATATTTGAAGAATGACAACCATGTTCAAGTTTTCATAACCCAAAGAGGAGAGTTTATACTTCAAACTCATTTCACAAGGGTCTGACTACCCTGATACAAAAGCCAGTAAAGGACACCACAAGAAAAAGTACACAGGACAGTGTCTGTGATAAACATACTGCTGACAGTCCCCAAAAATGTAGCAAATGGACAGAAACTGTACATTCAAAGCTTCCTCCATGATGATCCAGCAAGATCGATTCCTGGTTTGCAAGGATGGGTCAACTTACCAATCAATAAACAGAGCTCTCCTTAAAATATTGAAATATGGAAACCTCAATAAGACAGACTCATTTGACAGTATTCCATAACCCTTTATAATACAAACCCTTTATAATACAAACTCTCAAACTACTGTATAGAGAAGGAATGTACCTCAACGTAATAAAGGCCATGAATGACAAACCACAGCTAGAATCATGCTTAATAATGATAAACTGAAAGCTTTTCCACTAAGATCAGGTACAAGAAAAGGATGCTCGCTTTTACACCTTCTATTCAGCATTGCATTGGAAGACAACACCATGTAAGCAGGAAAAGAGTAATTCATAGTGCTAAAAAGATCTTATATATTTAAATAGTTTATGAACTCAAAGTAATTCCAATCAAAATTCTAAGAGCATGTTTTATAGAATAAGAAAATCACATTGTCCCCCTGGGGCGAGAAACTGAGAGAATAAATAAGGACCAAATTATACAATATTGTGTAATGGGAAGAATTTGTTCAAAAGGAAAGATGTGGGGGAAGAAGGAAAGGAAGGAAGGGAAAAGAGAAACATGATAAAAAAGAATAAAATGAAAACAAACTTTGTAAATAATGAGCAGAAGAGGGATTGAAGGGAGGAGAGGTGATTAGGAAAAAGAGGAATCAAAATATATAATGTACAGGTACAAATTCCATATGATGAATACAATCATTATGTAAATCCAAAATGTACCAATAAAATTAATTAACAATTATTAAAAAAAGAAAACCAAATCCTAGAATTCATATGGAACCACACAATATACTAAAAAGCCAAACAATTTTGAGTTGGAAAGCCAAACATGAGGTCATTAGATTCTTGAATTGAAACTGAAATAGAAAGTTATGCATGGGTAATCAGTATGATGATGGCATGAAAATACTCTTTGGCTAAAAGAAAAGGGAAAACATCCATTTACCTACAAAAGCCTCAAGTTTATCCTCCATTGTATAAAAAGACCACATCTTTTTTATCCATTCCTTGGTTGATGGGCATTTGGGTTGTTTCCAAGATTTAGCTATTACAAATTGTGCAGCAATAAACATGGGTGCAAATATATCACTGTGGTATGGTGTTTTCAGTTCTTCTGGGAAAATACCTAGACGGGGAACAGCTGGGTCAAATGGGACCTCCAATCCTAGTTTGTTGAGGAATCTCCACACTGATTTCCACAGTGGTTGTACCAGTCTACACTCCCACCAACAGTAAAGAAGTATTCCCTTTTCCCCACAGCCACATCAGCATTTGTTATTGGCTGATCTCTTAATGATAGCCATTCTTTCTGGAGTGAGATGGAATCTCAGTATTGCTTTAATTTGCATTTCTCAAATAACCAATGATGTTGAACATTTGTTCATGTATTTATTTGCCATTTGTATTTCTTCATCTGAGAAGTGTGTATTCATTTCAGATGCCCATTTTTGGATTGGGTCTTTGAATTTGGGGGGGTCTGATTTTTTCAATTCTTTATATGTTCTAAATAGAAGTCCTTTGTCTGAGGGACAGTTGGCTAAATTTTTTCCCACTCTGTGGGTTGTCTATTTATTCTGTTGGTGATTTCTTTGGATGTGCAAAAACTTTTTAATAAGATGAGATCCCAGTTGTTGATTCCTTGAAGTACTTCCTGTGCAGTTTGGGTTTTGTTCATGAACTCTCTGCCTACCCTTATGTCTTCAAGATTTCTACCTACTTTCTCTTCCAGTAGATCTAGTGTTTCTCTTTTAATATTTAGATCTTTGATCCATTTTGACTTTAGTTTAGTGCATGGTGATAGACATGTGTCTAGTTTTAGTCTTCACTACGTGGAAAGCCAGTTTTTCCAGCACCATTTATTAAAGAGGCAATCTTTCTTCTCATAAGTGAAATTAATCAGACTCACATGTGTAAACATATTGTCTCCCTAGTGTAAAAAACTAAAAGAGTATATAAGATCCAAAATGTGCAATATAAATACTTACAAGATAGATTAGATAGTTATACTACTAATCTCTATTAGTTCATTGAAAGAATGGTTTGTGCTTACAGTGTTTGATTAATTTTTCATGCCTATATCTTGTAATCTGAACAGCTACTTTGAAGATAACCATATGCAATATATTAACCATTGTTAATTTCCTATTATCTTGTTTTGAAATTCTGTATCATTGTTTCTATTGTTTTTTCTTTTTAAAATAAAAAAAGGAAAACAATTTATTCATAAACCCAAACATTAATAGTGAGCTAAGCATGACAAGGGCTTGAGGAATACACTTGGTGGTTAAGAGGACGCTGGATATTCATGCAGAAAATGTTGAGTTGAGATCCTTGTGAAATGTCATCAATAAAATTTACTCAAATATGGTTAAAGACAAATGTAAAAGATAATTACACAAACAAATCAACAGAATACTCTTTCACCTTCAGTTACATCACACTAAAAGTGTATGGGAGCAAAAACACAGAATATTAAATATTACTAATATTTAATATTATTGTATTTATAATAAAATTTAAAACATATTCAAATATTTATGGCATCTATATATGTGATGTAAATGCATATACATTACAAAAAGATAATTCCATCATTATTTTGGGAGATTTTGCTCCAAGTATTTTAATAATCACAACACTCAGACCAATGTCAGTCAGGATATTAAAAATTTGCCTGCTTCTATTCATACTGTTGACCAAACTGCCATAGAAACACCACACACACAGTCAGTGTAAAACATGTCTTCCTTTCTCAGGCACATATTAGCTGAGTAGAAAATCTGGCCAAACAACCAACACAGAAGTGAGAGTTGGTAAAGTTTAATAGTGCATTTAACAGGACAATAAATCTTAACATAATACTGTGAGTTATACACAGAAAACAGATTTCTCAATACGCTCAAAACAGAAGGACTTCTTAGTAATCAAAAGAGTGAAAACCCCATATAAATGTGAAGGCTAGATGAAAACATTTCAAAAAACTATTCTTAGAATAAAAAAATGAAATCTAGAAAGAATAAATAAAATTGATATAGAATAAAGGAGAGTAAAAGCAAATAATCTAACAGAAAAAAGAAGTCAAAATAGGCTCTGAAGAAGAAGAATGCATTTCAAACCTCCATGGGACCCACCCACTAAGGCAGTGATTAATATCAGGTTTAAAATACTAAAGCTCACAATAGAGACCTGAAAATATTTTTAAAGTATGGTAATGTAGCTATCTGCTTTTAAATGCTGTCAGATTGAGGGATATACACAAATTCCTAGAACATGTAATTGTGAGAAGAATGAAGAGTCTTAAAACCATAAAATATTTTAGAATGATAGAAAGCCATAACTGCCAAATTTTGCACAGGGTAAAACTGAATAGTGGGAAAATACTAAATAGGAATTCACAAAGAATGATTCAGTAGTGAAGTATGCAAAATAAACCAGATACAAAAAATCCACAAATATTTCCCAAAGGTAGGAAAAGAGTGTTCTCTTTACTACATTTTGAGGCTACCATGACACTGGTAGCAAAAGATCATATAGTTTGAAAAGTATGATGACAAGAATATCTATTTACATATCTAAAAAGAAAATAATCTGCCCAAAATATTTACAAAAATGAACCTAAATGATGCAAGATTAAAGCAACAGAGGAAGAGAATACCCAAAGATGCAAGAGGATTTAATATTATAACCTGCAAAAAATATATATAATCACCCCAATAGACACATCATACACGGTAAAATAAAACATATATGTGAATGAATTATATATATATGAATTATATATATATATAATTATATATATATATATATATAAAATGATTTGTTATTCTGATATAATAACAAAAACTTAATATCTTTTCTTGGAAGACATGAATTTTTTTTAATTTTAAAAAGAAAAAACAGGGCCGGTGAGATGGCTCAGTGGCATAAGCGCCTGCCTGGCAAGTGTGACATCCCGAGTTCGACTCCCGGAACCCACATACGAAAAAGGGGCCGGTGATATCGCTCAGCGGCACGGGCGCCTGCTGGTGCGCGAGGTCCTGAGGTCAACCCCCCGGTACCCACAAAAAAAAAGAAAGAAAAAACAATAAAAATGATGATACAGAATTTCAAAGCAAGATAATAGATTAACAATGGGGCTGGGGAGAACAATATCGTATTTGTGCTTAAACATTGAAAGATTTGCTGGATTTGGGATAAAATGATATAAGCAAACGTACATGTTACCTTTATGTCTCACCTCAAGATTTTATCATCAATAACAAAAGTAAAATTTAAAGTAATTGGAAGAATGTAACACCACCCTTACCATATACTTAGTTTTATAAAGGAAAACTACAAAATCATTGGAGTTTTCAGAAATCATTAAGGTTATTGGGAGCAATGTCAATAGGATAATCATTTGGCTATCTATATTTCATCATAAAACTAGTTTCAAGTTACCATTCAAGAATGACAGCATTTGTGGAAAGGAATAACCAGGAAAGGGAAAACATGGAGTGGGGAATATGTTAACTGCATGTACCGCACTTTCCTCAAAAAAACCCACCATTATATAACATTAACATGCAGTAACCAAATACAATAAAATGAAAAAGAATGACACTATTTAAGTAGCATAAAATAAGGTCAGCTGCAGAATTAATGTATGATAAAAATGTGTGAAGCCTCCAGTTAGAGAGGATGGCATAAAATAGAATAATTATGCCTAGCGCATTGTAAATAAAATACGTCCACTTATTTGAAATAGTCACAGAGTCAATGGCCATACCACCCTGAACGACCCGGATCTAGTCTGAAGTAGTCATAGATATAGAGATAGATGATGCATAAATAGGCCGATAGGTGATAAGAGAGACAGGAAAATAAATAATATATTGTTATGAATTATTATATAGAGATTAGAATATTGGAAAATAAAATGATAATAAATGTAAAGTATTTTAACCACAAATAAATATTGATCGAGGCATTGAAAATTGAGAATAATATAAATAAAATCATACAATATTACAGATGTAGCTTTTTACATGGAATCAAATGGAATTTTCAAATGTTAATGATAAATTGAAAGGCCAATGTACATCCAAGGAAGTGTGGTATCATTAAAAAAAGCCTGAGAACAATGACAGATTTGGACAATTACAAGAGGTATTAATATTAAAAGAATTAAAAGAATGAAAATAATAAAACATAAAGGAAAAAAATAATATCAATAAAAATTAGAGAGAATAAACTATAGGAGCATTATGACAGAAAGAAATGTTGCAGAGGTAAACCTGAAACACAGAAGTCCAGGGAAGCACAGACTGGGAAATGGGCAGGTGGAAGACGTCCTTGTGCCTCCCTCTCACGCACAGCGCTGAGCGCGGGATCCTCCCCCGGGCAGCCGGCTTCCCGGAAAGGCTGCACGTGGCAGCAGCGCCTGTATCAGCGCTGGAGTGACAAGACGCCTCCTCCCAGTGGACGTCAATCAGCTGCCACCTGCTGCCTCAGTGACCTTGTTTACTGCTCCATTCCGACGCACCCAGAGGAGAAACGAATCACCCCCCTGATGCGAGTTGAATCTCCTGATGAATGCACTAGGGGGACAAAATAAGAGCACCGAGTCTCGGTTTGAGGACGCACATTTTCCCAAGTGGAGCCACATCAGAAAGTAAACTTATGATCTAGAAAGTTGTTGAAAGTTAGTTGTCACACAGCTGATGGAAATTTCCACAGCGCTGGCTTCAGCCTGACGATGGAGTGGGACCCCAGAACCTGTACATGACACATCACAATTAAAATCCCAGAAGTTCAACACCAGGACGGAATTGTAAATGTCTATAGAAAAACAGCAAATAATTCATAGAGGCATAAAGAATTACAGCGGATGTCTCAGCACATTGATTAAGGACTCAAGTGCTTAGAGCGACAGTTTTCAAGCCCTAAAAGAGAGCAAATACCAACTCAGTTTGTCATATCCTGCAAGATTATCTTTCAAAACAAAAAGTATCACTCAAATTGATGGAGAAATATGGTCTTTTCATGAAAAAGTGCACCTTAATGACTTTAGGACCACAGAAACTACAAAGGTAGTCAAGGAAATCCTGAGCAGATACAAAGAGGTCAACACTGCAAAAAAGCCTAAATGATCGAACACATCAAGTACAGTTAGCAGTTAAACAAGAAAATAAAGAAAACAACAACAAAAAACAATTAAATGACAAGGATTAGTCAACAATAACTCAATGCAACTAACACACAATAAAAAGACACTCTGCAAAATTGGGAAAAAAGTGAAACTCAACTTTATGCTGCATTCAAGAGGCACAACTAAATCACAAAGAAAGTCCTAGAATAAAAATCAGTGGGTGTTAAAGATATGTCATGTGATGGGGTCCAGGAAGCAAGCAGGAGTCGCTACCCTGTCTTCAGACAAAGTGAGCAACAAGCCAGATCTGATCAGAAGAGAACAAGAAGGTCAACACAATGTTATTTTTCCAAAATGTTCTAAATTTATTTGAGGTGGGTCCCTTTACCCCCACATCCTTGATGGCATTTACCATTTTTGTATACCTGACCACAATCCTGACTGGGTGAGAAAGAATCAATGTTGTTTTCACTTCTCCTTCCTCAGTGGCTAAAGATGAACATTTTGCCTATACTTGGCCACTTCTACTTCTTTGGAATAGTGTCTATTCAATTAATTTGCTCATTTATTGGTTGGGGGCTTTGGAGTTAGGGTTTTGTTTTGTTTTGTTTTAGTTTTATACATTCTAGAGAGCATTTTGCTGTCAGTAGAGTAGATGGCAAAAATTTGCTCCCATTCCATAGGCTGTCTTTTCATGCACTTGAGTGTTTCTGTTGCTTTACAGAAACTTTTCAATCTGATACAATTCCATTTGTTTGTTTTTATATCATTGCCTGACCTATTGGCAACCTAGTCACTAAGTTTCTTTGTGCCTGTGGCTTTGTTTCCCCTGTGTGGTCATCTATCAATTTCAAAATTTTAGGTCTTATTTTGAGCCATTTTGCAAGGATTTTGTAAATGGTGAGAGGTGGGGATCTAGTTTCAGTCTTCTATATCTTGGCTTTTGTTTCCCCAGAAACTTTTTGTAAAAAGGCTGTTTTCTCTCCTACTTACCACTTTTGTCCATTTGTCAAAAATCACAAGATTAAGCATACATTTATTAGACAATCAACATGGCTGAATAAAGGAGGATTCACATTGGAGTTTCACAGAGGAAATCAACTGAAAACACAGGTAATTGGAAGAAACAGAGGGACGTATATCCTGATATCAAAATTAATATGAAGTAGGAGATTGTAGATCAAACAAAACACAGGCATAGGACTTCTAAAAAGATAAACCAGCCCACAGGGCTGCCTATGGGTTTCCCGCCAGTGGGATCAGGATTGGAGCAGGAACTGCCATTCCCAGGAAGTTCAAAATAGAAAAAAAAACAAAAAAAACAAAAAAAAAAACAGAGAGATGGCAAACGTGGCAAATTCAATCCCCACAGGATAGACCTAGAATATAAGGCCCCCCCACCTCTTTTAATTTCCTGGAAACAGAGGACACTGCAGCATGGCAACAAATTTCACTGGCGCACACAGGGGTGAGTGACTGCTCCCTCCCTGACAAGCCACCAGTTTTTTGTTTCTTGTTTTTCTTTCTTTTGTTTCCTTTTTCTTTCTCTGTTGAGCACCATAACTAATAACTGGAACTTCTAGTGACAACAAGGTTAGGCACTGGCCATGGCCTTGAGGATTGCTAGTGAAGCAACACAACCCCTCCTGCCCTACCATTGGCACAAGAAAGGGATTTGGACCATCCTGTGGCAGCTGGGACAAGCACATCCCAGCCCTGTGACCAGCAACCTGAAACACAGCACCCTTGGTCAGGGAAGTCAGCAGTTCCCTCTGACCTGTGACCTGCACAGCAGGGACAAGGAGTGGGAAACAAGCCCTTCCTGGCACGGTGACAAACAGCTCAAGCGCCCTGGGGCGTGGAAGCCAGCACTCCCTCTGACTTGTGACAATCAGCACAGGACAGGCTTGTGACCACCAGCCCAGGACAAGGAGGGCAAAGCATGAGATGAGTCCATGGTGTGGAACAGAGCAGAAAGAAAACTACAGACCAATCTCCCTAGTGAACATAGATGCAAAAATCCATAATAAGATACTGGCAAACAGAATGCAGCAAATCATCAAGATTATACACCATGACCAAGCTGGATTCATCCCAGGGATGCAGGGATGGTTCAACATACGTAAATCAATAAATGTAATACACCATATTAATAGAGCCAAAGACAAAAATCACTTGATCATCTCTATGGATGCAGAAAAAGCATTTGACAAAGTCCAACACCCATTCGTGATAAAAACCCACCAGAAAATTGTAATACATGGTGTTTATCTCAATCTCATAAAAGCCATTTATGACAAATCAACAGCTAACATCATACTAAGTGGTTAAAAACTGAAAGCTTTCACTCTAAAATCAGGAAAAAGGCAAGGTTGTCCACTATTATCACTCATATTCAATATAGTTCTGGAAACATTAGCCAGAGCAATTAGACAAGAGAGAGAAATAAAAGGAATAAGGATAGAAAAAGAAGAAGTTATCATTATTCTTAGATGACATGATACTCTACATAGAAGATCCCAAAAACTCCACCAAAAGACTCCTAGATTTAATAACCAGATTGAGTAGAGTAGCTGGATACAAAATCAACACTCGAAAATCAATTGCCTTCCTGTATGCAAATAACAATCTCACAGCGAGAGAAATTAGGGAAACCCCACCCTTCATAATAGCATCAAAAAATTTGAAATACTTAGGAATCAATCTGAAAAAGGAGGTAAAATACCACTACATTGAAAACTACAGTATTCTTAAAAAGGAGATCAAAGAGGATATCAGAAATAGAGATATCCCTGGCTCTTGGGTAGGAAGAACCAACATAGTGAAAATGGCCATACTTTCAAAATTCCTATACACATTTAGTGCAATTCCAATCAAAATGCCATTAGCATACCTCACAGAACTAGAGAAAACATTCCTAAAATTTATTTAAAACCAGAAGAGACCTAGAATAGCAAAAGCAATTCTGGGCAACAAAGGCGAGGCAGGGGGCAACACAATCCCTGACCTGAAATTATAGTACAGAGCTACTGTGATTAAAAAATAATAATAATAATAAATTAAAAAAAACAGTAGGGCACTAGCAACAAAACAGACCTGAGAATCAATGGAACAGGTTAGAAGATGCAGAAACAACTCCAAATGCACTCAGCCACCTGATCTATGACAAAGCGGCCAAACACATTCACTGGAAGGAAAATATCCTCTTTAATCAATGGTGCTGGAAAAAATGACTTTGCACATTCCAATGACTAAAACTAGAGCCATGTCTATCACCACACATTAAACTAAAATCAAACTGGATCAAAAATCTAAATAATAAAGTAGAAACACTAGCTCTGCTGGAAGATAGAATGCATAGAACTCTGGAAGACAGAGGTGTAGGCAGAGACTTCATGAAAAAAACCCCATCACACAGGAACTATCGCAAAAATCAACTGGGATCTCATCTTATTAAACAGCTGTTCTACAGCAAAAGAAATCACCAACAGAGTGAAAAGACAAGCCGCAGAGTGGGAAAAAAGTTGTGCCAACTGTTTTTCAGACAAAGGACTAATATCTAGAATGTATAAAGAACTGAAAAAAATCAGACCCCCCAAGTTCAAAGACCCAATCCAAAAATGGACATCTGAGATGAATACACACTTCTCAGAAGAAGTATAAATGGCAAATAAATATATGAAAGAATGTTCTACATCACTTGTCACTTGAGAAATGCAAATTAAAACAATGCCGAGATTCCATCTCACTCCAGAAAGAATGGCTGTTATCAGGAAAACAACTAATATCAAACGCTGGTGGGGATGTGGGGAGAAAGGAACCCTTCTCCACTGTTGGTGGGAGTGTAGACTGGTCCAACCACTGCTGAAATCAGTGTGGAGATTCCTCAGAAAACTGGGATTGGTGGTTCGATTTTACTCAGCTATTCTCCTTCTGAGTATCTCCCCAGAAGAATTAAAACATCATACCACTGTCATATATGCACACCCCTGTTTATAGTGGCACAGTTTTTGATAGCTAAATCTTGGAAGCAACCCAAATGCCCATCAACCAATGAAGGTATAAAAAAGATGTGTTTTTTATATAATGGGGTATTATTCAACCATACAGAAAGATAAAATTGAAACATTTATAGCTAAATGGATGGACCTTGAGACTATAATCATAAATGACATAAATCAGACATGTGTAAATATCGCATTATCTCTCTGGCGTGAGAAACTTCAAATGTAAGTAAGAACATAAATGTACAATAGGTATTGTGAAATAGGAAGAAACTGTTCAAAAGGAAAAGAGAAATAGGGAGGGGTAGGGTAAAAGGAAGGAAGAGAAAGAGAAAAATTAGAAAATAAGGAAAAAATGAAAACAGCTTTGTGAATGGGGAGGGGAAAGGGGTTTGAAAAGAGGGGATGGTAATGGGAAAAAAAGGAGGAATCAAGCTATATCATATACAGATACAAATTCCCCATAATGAATGTGGTCATTGCACCAATAAAGTTAAATTTAAAAAATAAATAAACAGATGTTGGTCCTAATTGACACCTTTACCAGGCCAGATTGAAGCTTACCCCACCTGTTCAGAAAAGGCTACGGAGGTAGTCAAGGCGCTTCTGAAAGAACTCATCTCCGGATTTGGACCACTGCAGTCCCTCCAGAGTGACGATGGACCTTCCTTTACCTCCCAAATAACTCAGGGGGTGACAAAGGCTTTAGGAGTAAAGTACCACCTCCATCCCTCCTGGTGACCTCAATCTGCTGGGAAGGTAGGGAGACCCTAAAGCAAGCTCTGGCAAAGTTTTGCCTAGAGATGTCTAAGTTCCGGCTCCGGCCCCTGCCAGTAGCACTCATGAGAATTCATAAAATGCCCCAAACTGGGCTAAGTTTGAGCCCATTTGAGATGTTACACAGGAGGCCATTGCTGTCCTCGGACAGGACAGCAGACCCAGAGCCCACGAGGCTCTTACGATATCTCATTAATCTGGGCCAAGCACAGCAGGCTATGCGAATGTGCGGGAGCAAAGTCCTGCAAGCTCCTAGCCCAGGGATCATCCTGGACACCAAGTGTCATAAAAACCCGGAGAGAGAGGACATCGGCTGAACAATAAAAGTCAAAATGGAAGGGCTTTTTCAGTGGTCCTTACATCACTTACTGCAGTATGGCGGGGATAGATACATCTTTCTAGAACAAAGCCAGTCCCCCCGGAATGGTCTGAAGAGCGAGATCACCCAGAAGGAGCAAGCTACTCCTGTGAGCCTCTGGAAGACTCGAGATTTCTCTTCAAAAAGCAAGACCCCCGTGCTGCTACAGGAAGCGGGGAAATCTGACCTGCTCTTCATATTTGGGCTAACAGTGAAGAGCAATGGTCAGTCACTCTTTCCTTCTTGTTTTCTGACAGGTTTTTCTTTCTTCAATCCACCAGAGAGCCACAGCACCCCAAGACAGTGGGGGAGCGCATCATCCCCAGTAGGTGGGCCTATGGCCCCCTCCAGCTTGAAGAAGTTGTAGAAGACAGAGACCAGCACTCCCTCGGCACCCCATAAAGAATTTGGGTCTCTCGGGAGGAAATGGCACAGGAGATGAGGGCGCGGCACAGTGGGCTGGGGAAGTGGACCCGACCTGTTCATTATAAGATCTCAGGACACCCGCGCAGTGCAGCTCTACACGTGTTCCTCTCCCAAGAATTCGAGGTTTTCCACAGGACGGCCCAGACCTGACACAGCCCAAGGCGTGGGACCCCAGCACCACCATTCACGACCCATATGTAGGACTTCTGGTGGATTTCCTCGAGATTTACACAACACAAAAGAACATACGCCGAGAAGAGCTTGCCATAACGGCTTTCCTCATGGTAGCCCGCCCTGTTTCCTCCAGAGAGGACTTTTATCTTGATTTTGCCTTTTACTCACTCCAAGCTTGCTCTGCAGAGCCAGTTTCTCCCTCACTCTTCACTTTTACTTTTTCTAATAAACTTTGCCACTGCTTTAAAAATATAATTGTTGAAAATAAGACATGAATTTAACTAGATAGAATAGGAATATATATTTCTTTTATTACCATTTAATTACCAACATACATTTTGCATTTTGGAGGAATTAATTCACAGTACAATTCTTGGGGCGGTTTCAATCTTGATACAGCAAAACCCATGGCAAACTTTGCTGCATGGCAGACGTGGGTGCTGAGCACTGAGTGAGCCCCGGGCTGGGGTCACAGTGCTACCCAGTTCCCTGCACAATGCTGTGTTCCTAGGTCCGTAAAAGAAGGTAACCCGCATGGCGAGCACAGCGGGCACAACCACGTCCACTGGCAAAACAAGAGTGTGCTCCGGGCTCCTGCTCAGTGGTCAAGTACCAATGGCTGTGGTCGTGACACAATTTTCAGCTCTGGGAAAATTGGCGTTAATGACATTCTAGACCCTGAAGTTTACTTTCTGATGTAGTTGAGCCTGGGAAAACACATTCGTAAACATTGACTTTGCTCTTCTAATTAATAAACATAATGTGTTTACCATGAAATTCATTCTGCATCTGCGAGGGTGATGTGATGCTCCTGTGGGTAAATAAGACCCCTGAGAAAGCAAGTGACAAGGTGCTGATGTCCACGGGAGGAGAGGTCCTTTCATTCTGTCACTCGTACAGGAAATGCTGGACGGACCCAGCCTTTTTAGGTTGCCTCACTGTCTCCCAAAGCCAACTGCCCGAGGGAAGGATCCTGCAGCACGGAGCCTTGAGAGCGAGGAGGAGGCAGAGCCTTTTCGGCGTCCCATACCCTGTTCTATGCTTCTACAGAGATACCTCATTTATTCAGATTTAGTTTTATACTATTTCTGTTACAATAAATTTATACTTTCTTTTCTTTTCTTTTTATTTTCACTCTTCTCTTCCTTTCATGTAAGTTTCGCTATCTTCATTCTTCCACTTCTTTACTACTTCGGTACCGTTGGTACAACACTTCAAATCTGTCACGTTTTTCAATCAGTTGAGCTTTGTAATTAACACTTTGCCACACTTGCATCATTGTGCTTTAAACTTATTCACTTATTAGTCCCATGTATTTAAATATTCCCTTCAAACCCATGTATAAATATAGATCTCTGAAGTTCTATTTTTTTATATTTTCTTCTTTTTCTATAGCTCAATCAATAATTTTTACATTTGAAATAATGTATCAAATTTCATTTTATTATTATCCTACTCAACTGTTAGTCTTACTTTATATTCTCAGCATCACTTTACTTTGTATGTATCATTATTTATTTGAAATGAATATATATTCATTAAAAGTGCTGCAGTCATATTCTGATTTAATTTATGGAATCATTTCTAAGTGGAAACCCAGTATATTTTAATCTCATATTAAATTCAAGGCTCATCTTACGTTATTTAAATAGTGTCATTCTGAACAGGGGTGAGGATATATATCACTGAGGCTTTGATTTGCATTTCTTTCATGATTAATGATGCTGACACATTTTCAATTACTTATTGGTAATTTGTATGCATTCTCTTAAAAATGTCTATTCAGATTTATTGCCCATTTCAAACTCTGTTTGAGTTGGGTTGTGAGAGTTCTTTTTATGTATTTTGGATATTACCCCCATATGATATATGATTTGTACATATATTCTAATTCTGTAAGTTGAATTTCACTTTGATACCATTTCTTTGCTATAAAACAACATATACAGCCACACAGTCCCACTTATGTATTTTTTCCTCATATGTAGTTTTATTCTCGAATCCAGAAAATCATTTCCCAAACCAATATCAAGCAGTTATTTCTTTCATGTGATTTCATCCAACAAGTTTGTCTGTCAGGTGCTCTTGGAACATCTCTGTATGCTGAAGGAATGGAACACAATCCTCCCTTTGCGTGTGGCCATCCAGTTTCCCCTTAACACGTAAGCGAAGAGTCTGTCTTTCATCATGTTGTGCTGTTGACGCCTTCAGGAGAGGTCGGATGGCTGTGTGTTTGGTTTACAGCAAGACTCTATTCTGTTCCAGTAGTCAATCGTGTTACTTTTAGTCCAGCACCATGCTGATTAGGTAGCTCTAGCCTTGCACTGTATGTATTTTGCAATTAAGACATGAGATGACCCCACCTTTGGTTTTCTAATTTAATATTGTTTATACTGTTTGGTAGGTTGTGTAGTTCTACCTCAATTTTAGGATTGGTTTTTCCAATTCTGTTGTAAATGCTGTCAGAATTTTCACCGGTTTACACTGAATCCATACACCAATTTAAGGGGCATGTAATGGGGCAATATGAGTTTTTATTTGTCACGCCAACTTCATGGCTAGGATCCTCGATACTATGCTGGTTGAGTGTTGACAATGGTTTCTGGCCATTTTCTTGATCTTAAAGGAGAAGGCTTCCATTCTCATTATTGACTGTGATGTTGGCTGTGAGTTTAGAATTCATAGTCTTTATTATGGTGAGGCACACTCTTTCTTTACCTATCCGCTTGAGAATTTTCAGTATAAAAGCATGGATACCAAATTCCATTGACGTGCCTAGTAGAATGACCTTATAGGGCCAGGGATATAGCTCAGCGGCACAGTGCCTGCCTGGCAAGCACGAGGTTGTGAGTTCGATTTCCGGTACCAAAAAATAAAATAAAATAAAATAAATGACCTTATACTATTCATGTTTCATTCAGTTAAAGTGGAGACTCCTACACATGGATGTGTCCATGTTGACACATTCTCACATGCCAGACTTGAATTCCCTTTGATCATGGAGAATGACTTTTTCATTTGCTGTTGAAAACTTATTGCTACAATGTTTTGAGGCCGTTTGCAAGTATGTTGCTTAGAATTACTGGCCCTTAACTTTCCTTCCTTATGGTCTGCTTGTCTGGTTTTATATCAGACTAGTGGAGGCCTTGGAAAATAGGTTTAGTAATATGCTCTTCTCTTTAGTTTTTTTAGATTTGTGGATTGGTATTATTTCTTCTTCAGATTTTTGGGGAAATTCAGCACTGAAGCAATCTTTGCCTGAATTTTACTGTAAAGGTAGATTTTTATTACTGATTCAATGTTCTCACTCATTTTACTTCACTCAGATTTTCTAATTCTTCATGAGTGATTTATGGTAGATTTTTACGTTAGGCATTTATTCATTTCTTCTATATTATTCAGTTTGTGGCCATATAACTGTCCATTATTGTCTCCTCTGATGCTTTGGGATTCTGTGGTATCAGTTCCTCTTTCATTTTGATTTTTATTATTTTATTCCTACCTTTCTTATCAGTATAGCTAATTATTTTCATAACTTTTATGCTGCTGTTGACATTCCTGTTCATTTTTCACTCTCTCTCCAAAGGGATAACCTAATTATTTTTCTTTTCTTTGTATGATTTCCCTTTCTTACGATATTTAGCATAGTATCAGTTAATAGTCTAAATCACATATAACAGTTTTTTCTTCCTATTTTGGATTATTTGCTTTTTAGTCTGGTTTGATCTATGTCGATTTTAATTATCGATTTTAGAGTTCATTTTATCATTCTCATCTTGTTTCTTTGAAGGTTTTCATGTAGTCGTCACATTTACATGTGTTTTTCAGTGTTTTGATTACTAAGAAGTGTTTTTATTTTGAACATATTGAGAAATCTAGTTTTTGGGTAAAACTCTCAATATTATGTTAAGATACCCTGTTCTGTTAAATAAACTATAAAACTTCACTGCCTCTCGCTTCCGTATGGCCATATGGTCACATTTTCTACTCAGCTAATATGTTCCTGAGGACAGGTGTGTTTTACACTGGCTGTGCGTGATGTTTCCATGGCTGCTTGGTCAACAGTGTGAAGAGCAGTAGACTAATTTTTAATATCCTGACTGACATTGGTCTGCTTGCTTTGATTATTCAAATACTATGGTCAAAATATCCCAATACAATGGTGGAATTAATTATCTTTTTGTAATTGTATATGCTTTTACATCACATATAGAGATGCCATAAATATTTGAATATGTTTTCAATCTTACTATAAATACAATAGCTTTATTTATAGGCTGTAGTTTTGCTCTCTTTTTTTTTTTCTTTTGTGGGTACCGGGGGGGTCGACCTCAGGACCTCGCGCACCAGCAGGCGCCCGTGCCGCTGAGCGATATCACCGGCCCCTTTTTTCGTATGTGGGATCCGGGAGTTGAACTCGGGCCCTCGTGCTTGCCAGGCAGACGCTTACCCCGCTGAGCCATCTCACCGGCCCTAGTTTTGCTCTCTTAAAGGTCTCCAATATATCTGGCAGTGGGACAGAATTCTGTTGATCAGTTTGTGTTATTATTTCTCACATTTATGTCTTTAACCATATTTGAGTAAATTTTATTTAGGATATTACACAACGGTCCAAACTCAACCTTTTCTGTATGAATATCCAGTTTCCCTACAAACACCAAACATAGTGTTCAAGTCTTTGTCACAGATTACTGCACTACAAATGTTTGGGTTTATGTCATAATTTTTTCCATTGTCCACTAGCCAAAGGGTATATTTATGCTTGCATGATATTGATTGCCTATGTATTGCTTTGTGTTTCAGTTTCAATTCAAGAAGTTCAAAGACCCAAGTTTTGATTTTGCTACTCAAAATTGTTTAGGCTACTGGGTATATTTTGTGGTTTCATCTGAATTTTAAGGTTAGTTTTTCTTATTATGTAAAAACTGCTCTTAGAAATTTGAGTGGAATTACATTAAATTCATAAGCCACTTTAAAGTATGTGCTCTTTTTATCACTATTAATAATGTTTCCTGTTTAAATGCTGTTCTTAAATCTTCCAATACCAAGCTGAATAGAAGGTGCAAGAGTGAGCACCCAAAGCTAGGATTGGAGGTCCCATTCAACTCAGCTATTCCCCTTCTGGTTATTCTCCTAGAAGAATTAAAAATATCATACCACAGCGATATACATGCACCTATGTTTATAGCAGCACAGTTTGTAATAGCTAAATCTTGGAAACAACCCAAATGCCCATCAACCGAGGAATGGAGAAAAAAGATGTGGTATTTTTATATAATGGAGTACAACTCAGCTATAAAGGATGAACTTGAGAGTTCTATAGGTAAATGAATGCAACTGGAGACCATACTTATAAGTGAAATAAATCAAACTCACGTGTATAAACATCATATTGTCTCCCTCGTGTGAGAAACTGAAAGAGTAAATAAGGTCCAAAATGTACAATAGATATTGTGAAATGGGAAGAAATTGTTCAAAAGTAAAAAGGAACTAGGATGCGGGAAAGGGGAAAGGAAGGAATGGAAAAGGGAAAAAAGTGCAAGGTAGTTATACTACTAGTGTCTCTTAGTTCATTGAAAAGGAAAGTTTGCACTAATATTGACTGGAGAATTTTTTATGTCCATATCTTCTACTCTGACTACTTTGAAGACAACAATATATATTGTGTTGACTATTGTTATTCTTCTATTATTTTGTTATGAAATTTTGTTTTACCTTTTTCTCATAAAATAAAATTTATAAAAGAGTGAGCATCCTTTTCTTTGTACCTGAGCTCAGTGGAAAAGCTTTCAGCTTATCATTATTAAGCATGATTCCACATGTGGGTTTGTCACTCATGGCCTTGATGATGGTGAGGTACATACCTTCTCTACAGAACAGCCTGAGAGTTCCTGTTGCAGATGGCTGTACTGTCTGTCTATTGAGGTTTCCAAGTTTCATTTTTAAGGAGAGTTCTGATTGTTGACTTGACCCATCCTTGCAAATTGGGGATCTGTCTGGATGGGTCATCATGGAGGAAGCTTTGAATGCACGTTGCTGTCTGTTTGCTATATTTTTTTAGACCATCAGCAGTGTGTTTATCAGAGCCCCTGTCCCGCGTCTTTTTCTTATAGTGTCCTTTTCTGGCTTTCGTATCAGGGTAATAATCAGCCCTTGTGAAATGAGTTTGAAGCATACTTTCCTTCTCTGGGTTTTGAAAAATTTGAAGATAGTTGTCATTTCTTCAACTCTAGTGAAATTTCTCACTGAAGCAATATTGTTCTGAGATTCACTGTAAATGTGGATTTTATCGCTGATTCAAACTTTCTGACTCTGTTAACTCCACTCGTCCTTTTTATTTATCCATGACTCATTCTTGGTAGCTTTGTGTGTTTCTAGGAATTTATCCATTTTTTTCTAGATTATACAAGTTTGTGGCAAATAATTTGTATAGTGTTCTTATCTGATCCTCTATGTTTCTAGCATATGTTTCTAGTTTGGTAGCAGTTGTTATACCTCCTCTTTCATTTCTGAATATATTTTACTTCTACCTCTTTCTTGTCTTGGTTAGTCTAGGTAAAGAGTTTTATCTGTCTTATCTTTCCTAACTTTGTTATCATTTAAATTTATTTTTATTAATACATGTTCGCATTTGTTGGGAGTTGGTATGTGTGCATAACACACCTTAATGCTTTTTTCATTCACTTCTTCCCTTCCTCCCTCTTCCCCTGATCTCTTGATCCACTTACCATTTGAAAAAAAAAATCTACAATATCTCCTTTATTCCCATCTTCTTTCTTTTGTTTTTCTCTTTATTTGTATTTTGGAGTTCTCATGTAGGAAAAAACATGCAACATTTAAACTTGTGTGTCTGATTTATTTCACTCAAAATTATGATGTCAAGATGCATTAATGGGGGCCGGTGAGATGGCTCAGCGGCTTAAGTGCCTGCCCGGCAAGCGTGAGGGCCCGAGTTCGACTCCCGGATCCCACATATGAAAAAAGGGGCCGGTGATATCGCTCAGCGGCACGGGCGCCTGCTGGCGCGCGAGGTCCTGAGGTCGACCCCCCGGTACCCACAAAAAAAAAAAAAAAAAAGATGCATTAATGTCCTACAAATTAGTCAAGCATGTCTTTCTTTTTTGGCACAGTAGTACTGAGTGGTGTGTAAATACCAGAAGTTCTTTATCCATTCATCTGTTGATAGCCCTACAGACTGCTTCCAAATTTTAGCTACATCTAGAACATTTAACAGACTGAAAAAATTAAACCTCCACATAGACGACCCAGTCATCCCTTTTTCCATAAATATATTTTCTTCCTGTTATTATTTGTACTCTCTATCTCTTGTCACTCCCTTCCCTTTATCTATCTCCTCACTGTCTCAGATTTATGGTTATAACATGATTCCTTTGCTTTTTATATTCATCTTGTCTCCAAATATTTAACAAATCTCAGAATGGTTATATAACAAATTTCAGGTAACAGAATACAATCTACAAGATATTAAGATATCATCAGAGGAATGAACAGCTCAAAAATACAATGATGGGACCTATTATCCACTTTGTAGAGGTGGTTTTCCTGATTTCTGTTCTCTGGGAGACAGTTGCATCTTAATACCTGGAAGTGTGATTTTGTTATATAAATACTGGATAAAAAGAAAATATCGATACATGTAGGGCACAGCTTGGCATCACCAGAGCAGTTTGGACCATAAACAAAATTGTGTCTCTCAGCTGATCCTGGCACACTCCAAACATTATTAGAAAAGCAAAGTCATTCAAGAGGCCAAAAGTTTCCTACTTCCATGGATGCCTAGACTGTTTGTTAGCTGATAATTTGTATGCTAATGGTATTTTAGCAAGCACACATATGTTCTGGAGCTTGCAATTTTGGCTGGAGTGGGATCTGTGGCCTACTTTTGTGTGATTACTTCTGCCTCCTGGTACAGGAATCTTCCTGTCTCCCTGCTATTCAAGGCATCCTCCTATCTGGAAGTCCTGATTAGATTGTACTTTGTACAAACTTGGATCTGTCTGCTTTTCCTGTGGGCTCTGCAACATCTTCTTCCTTTGGTGGTCAGTTTCAGTATGCAGGGCTTCCGAAAACAGTAAGTGTGTGAAACTGACCAATACATGGGCTACCTTTGAATTGCAATTCAGCTGTGGCAGAATCTCTTCTCTAAAGTCGAGAGACATATCCTCTGGAATAGCGTTCCTACTAAATTACTGGGTTGGAATTGGTCCAAAAAGACCCCAGTTGAGTTTGGGAGGTAAGGGTGAAGCAGAGGCTCTTAATTCTTTGAATAGTAAGTCTTTCAGCCTCAATTACAGAAGTAGGAACTTTCAAATGGCTCCACCTTCCAACTCGATATTCAATCAGTGGCCACTGGCACCTAACAAGAACTTGGCTGCAGTTTCTTCAGATCTCTCAGTTCTAAAACATCTCTAAAAGTTGGCAATTTAAAGCCACCTTCATGAGCACACATCCATACCACTGGGATTTTCTCAGCAGCATCTCTCTCCTGCTATGTTAGTGCCTTCTGTATGACTGAATACCATTTTTAGACTTCCCATGAAGTGCTTCCCACCACTGTTTCTTTTTATTTGTGTTCATTTTTATTCTTCATTGTTACCTTATAGTTACACATAGATGTGGGAGTATATATGTGTTTTGATTTATAACACAATGTGGACTGATCAAAATAACATCATTAAAACCAGATGCACATTTGTAAACATCGTATTGTCTCCCTAGTATGAAAATGCAATTTCACTGTGACTATTCCATTCCTTAGTCTTCTATTTTTACCTAGCTTTTACATGGCTTAATCTTATGCTGAGTAATATTTTTCTCCAAAAGGTATTTGTACATTCTCTAATGCTTGAGTTTGTTAATACATGAGAATGTTTACTTGTTGCCTTTAAGAAAATAAAAAAATTGGGCCGGTGAGATGGCTCAGCGGCGTAAGCGCCTGCCTTGCAAGCGCGAGGGCCCGAGTTCGACTCCCGGATCCCACATACGAAAACGGGGCCGGTGATATCGCTCAGCGGCACGGGTGCCTGTTGGCGCGCGAGGTCCTGAGGTCGACCCCCCGGTACCTACAAAAAAATAAATAAATAAATAAATAAATTTTTAAAAGTAACATCATTAAAATACCTGCAACCTTAACTATTTTACATGTTTGTGATTAGGTCATGATAAATTTATCATTTTAACAAAATTGAAATATCCTCTTCCAAAAAGCTTCTAGATACTCTAGTTTGCATTGTGAGTGTGGCATAATTTTTTCATAGATATTTTAAATTCCCTAGATGTTTTCTATACCTGGGTAATCTGTTATTCTGCAAATAACCTGTCTTTCTCATGTTTTCAAGATTATGTTAATCCTTACTTCAGCTCCTGATTTTCTTTTCTTGATTCTCAAGAGTAGTTCATGATGAACCTTTAAATTTCAAGGTGTATTTGTCTTCCATTTTAAGTTGGTCATTTTTCCTTTTCATGCTGCAGAATGAGGGCTGGTATAATTTATGCAACCATATTCTGGGCAGAGTTAAGTGACTTCGTGTTCAGATGAGATTCTGGTACATTACCCAGGGCCACTCACCATTGGCAGAATGAAACCTCAAATACAACAATGTTCTGGGGAATCTGAGAGATGAGTTGGAAGATAAAATTATAAAAGAGTTTGGATTGTTTAGGGGAAGCATGGGAACCAAGGAGTGTTGATACCCTTAGAAAGAATTCTGACAAATAGAGAAATGATGCAACGCTACTTCTTAGTGAAAACTGAGAAAACATGATTTAAAAGCTTCAATGCGAACCTGAAGAGTGACATAATGTAATAAAGGGAAAATACATTGCCAAAACTGAGTCTAGATTGACCAATCATACAGTTACCATGAAGTCAAAGAATTTGTACTTATTAAACCAAGTTATAAATTTTATAGAAGGAACAAATGAGATTATGGGAGAATCATACCCTCACATTGCATGTGTTCAAAAAACAATATAAGCTGTGCTCCATCTCAACACACAACAAGAATATTTTTACTATAGTAGGTATGGAAGCTAAATTAGAAAGTCATTGTAAGAAACAGAAAATATCACAAGATTAGTTTAGAATTTTTTCATGGCCTTTGTCAATATTAAGGAGACATATATACAATTCAGTAGAAGCACAAACAGGGATGGAAGATGACATTTCATGCACAAGAAAATCTGTCCAGTGGAAGGATGTGTCTCCAACCAAATGATACAGGAGAAAACCACTCCAAAGACCAATGAATAGGCATGAAATGTTGATCTTATGAATTTTTTGCCAATACCATGCTGTTTTTATCACAGTAGCTTTATGTATAATTTCAACTCAGGGATTGTGATACCCCCTGCCTTGCCTTTGTTGCCCAGAATTGCTTTTGCTATTCTAGGTCTCTTCTGGTTCCAAATGGACTTTAGGAATATTTTCTCTAGTTCTGTGACGTATGCTAATGGTTTTGATTGGGATTGCATTAAATCTGTGTACCAATTTTGGATGTATGGCCATTTTCACTATATTGGTTCTTCCTACCCAAGAACAAGGGATATATTATCATTTTCCAATACCTTCTTTGATCTTCTTTTTCAGAGTATTGTAGTTTTCAATGTAGAGGTATTTCACTTCTTTCATGGGATTGTTTCCTAGGTCTGTCTTTCTTTCTTTCTTTTTTGGAGCTATTGTGAAAGGTGTCATTTGCCTAATTTCTCTCTCAGTGAGTTTGTTATTTGTGTACAGGAATGCTATTGATTTTTGAGTGTTGACTTTGTATCCAACTATGCTACTGAACTTGGTTATTAAATCTAGAAGTCTTTTGGTGGAATTTTCGGGGTCTCCTATGTGGAGTATCATGTCATTTGCAAATAATGATAATTTAACTTCTTCCTCTCCTGTCCTTATTCATTTTCTTTCTCTCTCTTGTCTAATTGCTCTGGCTAATGTTTTCAGAACTGTATTGAACAAGATGGGCATCCTTGTCTTGTTCCTGATTTTATAGTGAAAGCTTTCAGTTTTTTTTTTCCATTTAGTATGATATTGGATGTTGATTTGTCATAGATGGCTTTTATCAGATTAAGATAAAGATCACCTATTCCAATTTTCTGTATGATTTTTGTCATGAATAGGTGTTGGACTTTGTCAAACACTTCTTTTGCACCTATTTTCTATCCTTTGGCTTTCAGTCTATTTCTTTTTTAATTAAATGTGTTTCTTGTGTGCAGCATATTTTTGGATCTTGCTTTTTGATCCATTCACCAGTCTGGTTTTTTTGATTGGTGAATTTGGACGATTTACATTGATGGTTATAACTGATATGTATTGACTTATCCTTGTCATTTTATATTCCTGTTGTTTGTTCCCACTGCCCCCCACCACTGTTTAATTACTTGCCCTGCCTGGTGGATTCATTCTATTGGGGTTCATAGAGTTGTAATCCTCATTATCTCTTTCTAGGATGTCCTTCAGAACATTTTGGAGTGCTGCTTTAGTGGTCATGAATTTCTTCAGGTGTTCTTTGTCATGGAAGTATTTTATTTCTCCATCAATTTTGAAAATAGTTTTTCACTGTACATCTATCTGGCTTGAAGGTTGTTTTCTTTTAGGGTTTGAAATACTTCATTCCAAACTCTCCTTGACTTAAGGGTTTGTGTTGAGAAGTCTTCTGTGATTCTCATGGGCTTTCTTTTATAGATGATTTGTTTCTTTTCTCTAACAGCTTTTTGTGTGTGTGTGTGTGTGTGTACCGGGAGTTGAACTCAGGACCTCATGCTTGCCAGGCAGGGGCTTATGCCACTGAGCCATATCACCAGCCCTCTCTAACAGCATTTAATGTTCCATTTTTGTGTTAAATTTCTGGAATCTTGACTATTATATGCCTTGGTGTACATTTTTTTATCATGGATAATTGGATTTCTATATGCCTCACTTATCTGTATGTCAATTTTGTTTCCTGCTTGGGAAGTTTCTGCCATTACTTCTGTGAATAGGTTTTTTATGTTGTTTATGCTATCTTCTGCTTTTTCCTTGACTCCCATCAGTCTTTTGTTATTCTTCTTTGCATCATCCAGCAGCTGTTGGATTCTTTCTTTGTGGTCCCTTTGCTATTTTTAAGAAATCTTTCCTTTCATGATTACTAACCACAATCCTGTCTTCTAGATCTGATAATGTGTCCTCACATTGCTGTGTATCCTCATTCTGCTGGGTATCCTTTCAATGGAATTTTTAATCTCCTGGATATCTGTTTTAATCTGTTTTATGGATTCCATTTCTTTCGTAGGTTTGGGGTTCACTATTTCCAACATTTTCCTAAGATCCTCTATTTTTTATCTCTATCTGCTCTAGAGCCACTAACCATGGTTTTCATTATGGTTAAGATCTCTGTAGCTGTCTGAAAAACTATTCCTGATTGATTTTTTCTGGAGCCTTATTCATCTGCTTTGTTACTTCTGCTGTCACCACTGCAGAGAGACCAGGTAGGTAGATTTTGTGTTTTTCCACCTCATTGTTCCCTGAATTTGCCTTTAGTGAGTTGGAAATCTGGGGTTGCATCTTGCTTAAGTGTCTTCTCATTTTCTTTCTTTATGTTTTTTTAGTTTAATTACTGGGTTGATGCTTGTAAATTGCTTTTGCAGGTAGCATTAAGGCTAATATTATGAACCCTTAAGAAATGACTACTTCTCAGAGATGTTTTCCAAATGTTACTGGCTTTTGGTCTTTGAGTCCATTGTAAGATTCTCCCTCTTCAATTTATCAGGGACAAGAAGATGCTGCCTCTTTGGCCCAGCCCCTGGTTCTTTGGCTCTGGCCTAGAGTATTATTTATGACCCTTATGCAATCTCAGTCTTGACATAACAGGAAAAACAACTGATTAGAGCAATAATGTCATCTTGGCTAAAGTACAACCAGCAATAACAATAGCATCAAACAGCCTACAATATGACAAACTATGGTAACTATTAATTTGTCACCTTTATCCATATGAACTAGATTTGTTGTTATATAACAAAATCTGAAAAAACTAGAAAATTGTATACAGTAAATATGCCCTTAATATGACAATTTTTCTCTCAGGGGAGAAAATTTATTTATTTATTTATTTATTTATTTTAAAGAGAAGAAAAAACAAAACAAATCAAAAAAAGAACAAATTTTCAAAACAACATAATATGAGGGTAACAATGGTCAATGCATTACGTATTATTATCTTTAAGTTAGTTATTCAGGATACCAGACATTAGCATTCAATTGTCCAAACATTATTGGCTCAAACCTTCCTCTTCAGTGAACTAAGTAAAACT
Organism: Erethizon dorsatum; assembly: GCA_028451465.1. Lineage (NCBI taxonomy): Eukaryota > Metazoa > Chordata > Mammalia > Rodentia > Erethizontidae > Erethizon > Erethizon dorsatum. Next base: position 108,467,058 of record CM051834.1, on the reverse strand, counting down.
GGTAGTGTATCTATCTTAACCATCTTATATACATATACAGTTTTTTTCCCTTTCCCTTCTTTCTTTTCCCCATTTCAGGGGAGAAAATTTAAAAGATAATGGGGGAAAACAGAAACAGAAGAAGAGGAAGATATCAGAAGCTAGGCTGGAAGACAAGGAAGATTATGTAAACTTTGGGAAACTGGTGAAGAAGACAGGAGGGAAAGAGAGAAGGAAGAAATAATAAACAAGAACAGGGCCGGTGAGATGGCTCAGCGGCTTAAGCGCCTGCCCGGCAAGCACGAGGGCCCGAGTTCGACTCCCGGAACCCACATACGAAAAAGGGGCCAGTGATATCGCTCAGTGGCACGGGCGCCTGCTGGCGCGCGAGGTCCTGAGGTCGACCCCCCGGTACCCACAAAAAAAAAAAAAATAAATAAAATAAAAAAAAAATAAACAAGAACAGAACAGAACAACAGCAACAAAAAACTAGAAACAATGTTCACACTTATATAAAAACAGAACAAATAATTGAGAAAAAAAGAACAAAATGAAACAAAACAAAAACAAAATAAAAAGAAGAAATAAATGTCCAATTCAGATTGTGTCTCTCCACTGTCACTGGTAGGCAGAGTGGGTAGACAGAACCCAGATCCGTGTTGGTTAATACCAGCAAACCAGCCATAGATTTACAGTGAGGCTGTGGATAATCCCAGTAAGTCTGCACTTTTAGTTCTGCTGAAGTTCAGGCTGGTTTCTGGCTGTGAGGCTGGAACCTGATTTTTTCAGCCTGCAGTGCTCTGTGGGCCAGCTTGTACTGAGCTCCTTGACCTCCTGCTGACTAGAACTTGGTTATGCCTCACCCTAACACTGAGAGCCCCTCCATAGAGCCAGCCTGCAGCTGCTCTGAGTTCTGAGACCCCCTCCTAAGATGGCTATGGGCCAGTCACCCTCCCCTGGGGGACATCTAAACCCAAATAATGAGCCACCACAGTCTTCTGCATCCACTGCTCTGCTACACTGGTGTGTTTCTCCCTGGAGGCCTCTGGGGTCACCAGTAGTCACCGTGTATCTGGAGCTTTGAGCCACCCCACACACAATGAGTAATGGCTAAAGGAAAAAGCACTGCTTGCCACTTCCTTCTGTGCTGAGGTTTCTCTCTTTGGTCTCTTTGTGGGCTTCAATTCTTGCTTCAGATTTGCTGGTCACCATGGCCTATTTCCACCTTCTTCTCTTCCTCATGTTGCTATATTCCAGTGTCTAGACACCAAATCTCAGTGAGGTTATTTCTCTGCTGTCCACCACCCAGCCCTCTTCCCAGAAGTAAAATGTTATAATTTCATCTTATTGTAAAAATTAATGTGTCTGTCTAGAGTACATGTACACTGCTAGTACTCTGTTTGGATAAATTCCACTATTTATTCAAGTGTAATATTAGACATGGCCTGATTATTGGTCTTTCCCCCCCAGATGTACAAGCTGGCCAACTACTGAGTCAGTCAGAATTCTATATTAAGAGCTCATGTTTTGATACACAGGTGCTCATCTACTAATCCATCCCAGAAATGAATAGGAAAATGGTTCTTCTTTATCAAATATTCCAATATAAACTCTTTGGTCTTCAATATGGGCTTTAGATTATTAATTAGATGATTTTCTTTTAAGCTAATAGAAGCCCACTGAGAAACGAGTGAACCCTAGATGAATTCTTAGGTATTCCTGGAATCAATACATCATAAATTTGTGTGATATGGCTGCACCAGAAGACCAGAACCCACTTTCTTTTCCACAAAAAAGAATGAACTGTGATGCCTGGAAGCAACAAAGCAAGTGTAGAGATTTGTGCTATCTCTCTGTGTTTGCCTCCCTGCTGTTCCTTACAGTAAAAGACCCTCATCCACTTTTACAAGGGGAGATAGTGATTTGAGGCAAATAGGCCTCTCCATCTCCTTGGAACTAACTTTGAATAAATTCTTTTTCTATTTTACCACAATATATGATCCTTTTGATCTGGCCAGCAGGGAACACAGAAACCTAATGGTATAAACCCAAGTGGCCAGTATGAGATTCATGGGGAGATAAATTATTACTGTGATAAAGGTAAGGTAAAATGCTAGGTGTGATGAAGGATATTGAAGGAAGTGGAGAACTTAGAGAGGTACTTAAGAGCTAACCTTGGCCAACAAGACATTTATGTTTCTAAGAGATGGAGAAAGAAGCAGAAACTCCAAAGCTTAGGTTTATAAAATTAAGAAACATTGGTGACAGACAAATTATATCAATGAAGCAAGCAAATCACACCTGCACCTTGCTCTAGGTTTCAAAATGTCTTTCATAGATATTCACTTATATTTCCCACCACATACAGGAGAGTCAATTTAGTGAGGCCAGTTATAGGAGGATGTGAGATGCTGGAAGAGAAAGCTCGGTTTGGATCCCTGAGATGGACATTTGAAATTCAATCCCTTTGTCAGCTTGCCTTACATCCTACACATATTGTCTGGTCCAGATATTTCTAGGACTCCCCATCTCTTTATTTGCCTATGGTGATATAGTTCACTACAAGTTCACCTCCATCCACAGTGACATCAATTGGTGTGTTGACAGTCACTTCAAAGGCGGGTGACTGCACTGCACAATCAAGTGTATCATAACTGTGGATGTCTTAGATGCCTGGGGCAGAAGAGGCAAAAGATCGCTCCAGGTATGTGATGTTTGGTAACATAAAACTTGAGTTCATGTTCTGATATTTCTACGTAATTTTCATCACTTTAGAAAAGTAAGTGGAGGGCTGATGATATAGTTCAGCAGCACAAGTGCCTGCCTGGCAAGCGCAAGGTCCTAAGTTTGGTTCCCAGTACCCACATAAAGAAAAAAACAAAAAGTAAGTAGAAAAATGAACATATGCTATGAGCTCAAAGGTGATGTGTGGGGGACCACCTGGATGGCTGTCCTTGAGAGAAGAGCAACTATCTCCACCTTGGCTGAACCTGGCCCTAATTTCACCTATTGATATGTACAGAGCTGGCTAGGACTTTTCCTTATCTCTTTAATTGGCTTTAGGCAATGCAAGTAGGTCCAGCCGAGGTCCTGATGTGTAGTCTTTGAAGCAAAGCGACAGGCCTGTGTTTCCCCGCCCTTTGCTCCCAATACATGGTTGAGCCTGGCGGGATGGAGAGCCATGCTCCACGCTGTTGGCTGGGATCTAGCCTCAAGAAAGAGGCTATGACTTCCCAGGGTATAAAAGATTATACATCAGAGCTGAAGCACCAACCCCAAAACATTAGATACTATCTTGAATTGTGTTATGCAGATTACTCCTTCTGCATATACTTCCCTCTGCATTTGCAAAGGTGATTTTCAGGCCTAGCCCAGCTCACGAGACTCCGTACTTCCCGAGACTCAGGTACTTCCTGCCACTCTCACAGTCACTCATCCCCGAGCCACTCCCCTCCTTCAGAATTAATAAAACCCGGGTTCAGCCCTGGGTCATGGCCTTTGTGCCAGTAGCCACCATCTTGGTGGGACTTAGGACCCCTTGGCTCCCCACAACTATAGATATGCCTTAGTGTCTTTATTCTCACCGTGGGTTGCATTGGATGTGGTAGATTGGAATTAACTCGGTAGAATTCCAATAACTTCCTTTTGGGTTTACAAATCTAACTTCCTGTACCGTGACGAGGACCAGGAAGGGCTCTCTATAGTGATGAAGCTGGCAACTGTATTCATGTTTGCCTTTTCACCAAACCATTCTCTGAAGACCCCCCTCCATGTACCTTTCTCTTCTATTTCAGGGGAAAGATGTCTCACAAATGCATCCAGAAGACTCTGTTTTGGGTAAGAATTTCTTATCATTGACAAGCAATTACAACAAAGTTAGAAATTGAATACAGTGTTCCTTGGAATTAAGATGATCAGGGAGGATAGAACGCAGGCCAAATCTAGTAGGTAAGGAGGGAAACACTTGAGATTGATGCTTCAGGAAATATCAGGCTTGATTTTGAGCTGATGACTAGATGCAAGCGCTGGAAAACATTTCCTGTGAAGGCCCTGATGTTACATATTTCTGGACTTTAAGCTTTCACAATAGTTTTATTATACACATCTAAGCTAGGTAGAAATATTATACTTAGACAGGGCTAGTCACTCAAGGGAGTTAGTGCAGAAGATGAAAGCACATTATAGCTGCGGCCACAGATACATCTGTTGGAGGCCAGGACTCAAGATAAAGATTAAACAAGGCCTAAGATAAGTGGTAACACCCGGCCTAATAAAGTCTAGATAGACATCAGTCACCTCGGTGGGTGGCCAAGACACTAAGACTCATCCCTTCCTAACAAGTTCTTTGTTCTTTCCATGTACACTTGCTACGTGGCTTGTTTCCACACTGGATCGATATTATCTAAGTGACTAGAGTTATAAACTTTTTGGTTGATCACAGCTTTAACCCACATTGTACCCACATGATCATGCTCTATGAAACTTCCCTGAGAACTGGGCTTATTGGCAATGCACTTTCAGGTCCCTCCTGCCTCTAGGGAGCTGTATCTCTCCCCCTCGATAAATATTTCCTACTCTTAAATTCTGTTGTTCCTTAGATTTCATTCTTTGATTTTGAGGAACATGAGCTTGGCCTATCAGACATCTAGGAGGTTGGGAGTTAAAATATTTCCCCTATATCATTTGGAGGTCCTGTATCATTTCCATATAATATTTGGAGGTTCCACTCAGATAATTGGAAAGAGGTAAGAGTTTGCTTTTGTTTCATAGATACTGGACTGTGGCTCGCTTAGGTAATGCAAAATAGTCATCCCTGTTTGTCAGTTGCTTATGCCTTGAATTTTTATGCCTTGTGTATTATGCATTTTCTTTTTTTATGTTTTTTATTATTTTGTGTGTGTGTGTGGGTACCGGGGGTCAACCTCAGGACCTCGCACGCCAGCAGGCACCCATGCCGCTGAGTGATATCACCGGCCTTTTTTCCATACGTAGGTTCTGGGAGTCGAACTTGGGCCCTCGCGCTTGCTGAGCCATCTTACTGGCCCCTGCATTTTCTTTTTTTAGATGATTATACATTTAAATTGAGAACATGGGAAGTTTATGATGTAAAAGTAAAATGTCTTATCATTTTGCTTTTACAGGCAAGGTGTTATATTCCTGTTTTATATCTGCTGCATTTGGACTTACTAAGTACAGAATTTACTGATGTTCTTTGGCCTGTGTGATGGCTGTGATTTGTTATCTCATCTTTGGCAGCAGTGATAGGGAAAAGTAGTGTTAGCACACCCCCTAGTGGACTTTGATATGAGATGTTGTAAAATTGGTCTTTTTATGTGATCTAGTTTATATTAAGGAAATATGAACTCCTGTTAATAAATCAGGAAACTCCTTATGCTAATTAAAAGACAATTGGCCAGCAGCCATTCCTAAGACTTAGGAGAGAGGTTTCACTGGACAGACTGCACTTATTCACCCCTCTACTTCCTATAGGGAATTTTGAGCTTGTTCTACCTCAGCTTCCTTTCTTGTCTGATCTTCCACTACTGAAGAGTCAAACTTAGCTCTTGACTTTCCCCACTCTCACCTTTCCAGGCTGAGAGAGAGAGATGACTCATGGGCAAGTTTTCTGAATAACTCACTGTGAGCATTAAAACAAAAGACTTCCGGGCCGGTGAGATGGCTCAGCGGCTTAAGTGCCTGCCCGGCAAGCGCGAGGGCCCGAGTTCGACTCCCGGATCCCACATACGAAAAAGGGGCCGGTGATATCGCTCAGCGGCATGGGCGCCTGTTGGAGCGCGAGGTCCTGAGGTCGACCCCCCGGTACCCACAAAAAAAAAAAAAAAAAAAAGACTTCCTTTTTCTGGTCTCATTTCTGATCTTTTCCTGACACTTTGCACTTTCTCTATTTGCAGGAATGTAAGATTAGAGAGGGAGGTCCTATCTTACGAATATGAACCTTTAAATTGAGCTAGTAGAAAATGAATATTTCTTAATGCTGCAAACAGGGAAGACATCTTAGGTGAAGACAGCTCAGGCTTTTATCTGTCCCTTATAGAACTCTAACAAACAGTGATTACTCTGCCAGCTAGTTAAATGCTCTTACAGCAGCTGCCACTCTTAAAGCACAGGACTGATTTCACCAGCACCTTTTGGTCAATCCCCACTGAAACCAGTAGAATATTGATCAGACAGGCAGCTGGTTCCTTTCCAGAGACAATACTCTGGTTGCATGGAACCAGTGAAAGTGGAGAGGACAAATGCTTGATCATGGCTAGGGCAAATCTTGGTGGATACCTAAAGGTTCTACAGTGAATGCTGGGTCTCTACAGCCCAACTGGGCATCCAGCAGACAAATTTCCACTTATCTGTCATCCCAACCTGCACTCCTCAGTGAGGTGAGAGGTAATTGTCTCAGTGATCTTCTGTCCCATACTGACCAGAGACCACACTGTTAGAGCCCTCTCTCAGCTTCCCTTCAGATTTGAGATACAGGTTTGAAATTTTCTTTCTGCTAGTAAGTGAGACACTTCAGTCTTTCTCCAACACACCAGGAGTTAACTTTAAAACCACCTTGTAGCTAAACCAGTCTCTCTCACCACCAGGTCAAGGTGAGGAGCTTGGAACAACTGTTTGCCTTTCACTGAGGAGACCAGCTATCAGAGGAGTGATTTATACTTGTGCCTTATGTATGCTAACTAGGAGGGGAAAATGTCTTAGTCAGCCTTTCTCTTCTCTCGTGTACATGTAGAACACAGATCAATGTGTCTTTACTGACATGTAAGTTGTGGTTGCTGAGCAAACTTTAACTTGTAAGCTGCAGAGACAGAAATTTTAGAGTAGACTTTGAATAAAACTTAGCCTTTTGTTGCTGCTAAGGAGAATTGCCTGTGTGATTAGGTAGATAACATAAATGTCTTAGAGGTTTCTTCACCTTAGACCCACTGCAGGATTTCTCCAAGCCATTTACTTGAGTCTATCTACCACTAAATGTGCTCTATTTTGCAGGCTGAGAAGTTCTCCAATTTGCCTTTTGGTCTATTTTCCTCATTCTCTTTCAGAGACTTGGAAGGCAGTGATTCAGAACTCTTGATCATTGGTTGTGTCAGCAATGCTCCCTTCTTTAAACATGACTGTTACAGCTGCAATCTATTTAACTTGTGCTTTTTGAAACACCTGCCGGAGTTAAAATGTGAGTTTCTGGGGAAGATAGAGTCACAAGCCAGTAAAGGGGGCAAGTCCAACCCAACCTACCTTCTACTCTCCAGATGCATCCATGTGCTCTGGAGCAGGTCACCTTGAGGGACACCTTGAGGATATAGAAATCAGGGAGAAGTTAAAATGAAGCCAATTCTTTCTCTTGTATTTCAGATTGAAAAATCATTGTCAAAATCTCTTACTTGCTAGGAATGTACAGTATTCTTAAGCACCAGAGAATGTTCCACCCTTACATATTTTTAAAAGAGCCATTCAGTTTTTTTTACACCTGTGCATGGCCTGTCTACCCCCTGCCTGCCAAAATGGAATGCAGAGGGAAATACTGATTACACAGTTTACAACCAGTTTATGGATTACAACCAGAATAGCACTATGAGAAAAAGGAAAATGGTCAGAAATGCCTCATACTCAGACATTCTTTACATTAAGAGATAATCCTTACTTGTGTTCAAAATGTAAATGCAAGACACAGAAAAACCAGACAGCTTTGCACCCCAAGGATGAGGTTTCAAAGGCAACCTTAATCAAAGCCTCATCCACTATTACTGACCCTGAGGTTTCTTACATCAAACATTAACTTATAATGAGAGAGAGAGACAGAGAGACAGAGAGAGAGACACACACAGAGAGAGAGGGGGGGCAGCATTACAAGCTGCTGTGACATTTGGAGGTGAATATCATATTGTTAATTTTAGAAGGCCCATAGACAGACAGACAGCAGAACAGCTGGTTCCTACTAGAACCCTAGCAGTCCCTATACAAGATGCCAACTGACCTACCAACCAGACAGGAGATTGGAATTGGAGATATTTTCAGACACATGTTCATGAAGGTCCAAGAAGAATGAGAACCAAGCCCTTCTATTATTTTAAATAGTTGACTACTCATCAGGAGAAAGATGAGAACTCCTCTGCCTTCTTAGATTGTTTACAAGAGGCATTGATAAAACATACACCCTAGCTCTTGATTCAATAGAAGGACAGATTATTCTTAAACACGTTTATTACCCTGTCAGTCTCAGATATTAGGAAAAAGCTACAAAAGGTGGCTTTTGCTCCACATAGATTGATTTATACTTTAGTGAGAATTGCCTCCTCAGTATTTTATAATCAAGACCAGGAGTAAGCCAACAAAGAAAACAAAGAAACCAAGAGAAAATGCCTGCTGTTGTTGTGCCCTTAAAAGGAATAGATCTTAAGTCGGATTCTCAGGCCTCCAAGAAGAGCTTGACAACTAAACTCACCTGCTACCACTGTGGAAAACCAGGTCACCTTAAGAGGGACTGTGATAAGAATCATCATGAGGAGAGGCCCACTAAACCACACTCTGATGGCAAAGTTGACCATTGGAAGTTGGAATGCCCCCTGAGGTTAAGGCGCCAGAAACCAGACCCATCTTACCAGCTGGTCCAGCAAGACCGAAGGGCCCTGGGGCATTCTGCATTCTCTCTCTGGCCAGTGTGTCATCTCCATGAAGGAGCCCCAGGGTAATTATAAGTATAGATGGAAAATGAACCATCCTATTGCTAAACACCTGCAAGTGTCTTCAGTCCTTCTTTTCAACCCTGGCCTTCCTTCCAGCCATCATACCTCAGGGAAGGGAGTCAATGGAAAGGAAGTAACATGCTGTTTCTCATGACCAGTGTCCTGAGTGGATAGCCTAAGTGGGATGGCTTTCTCTACACTCGTTCCTTTCTAATTATGCCAGAAAGTCCAGTTCCCCTCCTGGCAAGCAATATTATATCTTGATTAAATACTGTAATATATATACACCCAGGCCAGTTACATTGCACCCCCTGTGGACACAGAAATAAATCTTGAAGTATGGGCAACTAAAAGTAGAATATGTAGAGCAATAAGAGCTGCTTCACTGCAAATACGTCTTAAAGATCCCACTATTTTCCCTCACCAGAGACAATACCCTCCACAGCCTGAAGTAAAGGGAGGACTGTTGCCTATGCTGTTATGGGCTCTTCAGAAAAGCTTTCTAGCCAAGGCATCCATGGTCTGCTGAATTTCCTACCAGAAAGAGGTTATAACATCTCTAGGTCTAAGGAAAAACTTTGCAGCCTTGAGGTAAAATACTTGGGGATTATCATGTCTAAGGGAACCCAAAGGCTGTAGAAAGAGAGAATTAAACCAATACTTCCTTCTCACAGCCCAAGACTTTAGAACAGCTAAGAGGATTCCTAGAAATTACAGGCTTTTGTCACCTTTAGATAGCAGGACATGGTGAGATTACATGACCCCTCTATCAGCTTATAAAGGAAGCCCAAAAGACAGATACCCATATTTTAACCTGGGAACCTGTTTCCTAAACTGCATTCCAGAAGCTTAAACAAGCACTTCTCAATACCTCAGCACTGAGCCTACCGACAAGACACTATTTCAACCTGTATGATGATGAAAGTCATGACATGGCTTTAAGAGTTCTTATGCAGGATCGAGGACCTGCTTAACAGCCTGGAGGGTATCTGAGTCATGAATTAGGCCCAGTAGCAAAGTGATGTCTATTGGGGGGGTTCTGATCTGGCTCCCAATCCCCTAGGACAAGTATATGGTGAAGGCTAAAATAAAAGAGAAAATGAAATATGGCATTTGGGGGTCTGGGAATGTCAGAGCTCTTGTAGCTAAGACCCCAACATCTGTGAACTGCTACTATTTATGGAATACATAACAAATCAGGGGGAGTGCAAGGAAGTGCAGGGAATAGCTTGAAGCAAAAGGGTGCAAAAGTGAGCATGGCCTTGTGAAAGAGGGACAAAGAAATTCCAAGCAGTAAATCTTTGCTAGATGAGAGAACTGCCTTATCTCTTAGGTTGGCAGTTATTGCCCTGCAATAGGGAGAGACAGCCAGTGTCCTCAGCTGTGGTGTTACCTGGCCCTTTGAGGTGCCAAAGTATCACAGGCCAATACAGGCCTCTAATGTGACCGTTGGCATGGAGATTTCTGTTTCTGCATGCCAGCTGCTGGCTCATCAGCAAGTCATGTGGGCCTGGGACAGCTCATAAGTTAATATAGAAAGCCAGTTATTAATTCTAAAGCCTGCTCAGCACCACCTCAAAGTGGTCTTCATCCGGTCCTCCTTTCTGTTTTTGTAGCGGAAGTTGAATCAGGGTAAGTCGTGGCTGCACGGTTTCTAGGTATCTGCCGGTTGTGTTTCCTTTATGACAAACTATGAATAGAACAAAGAGAAACACACAGATTACTCCAAGCAGACCCACATAAAGGAAAAAGTTTGCCTTGAAATAATTGAATGGGTTTCATTGATCCAGGGCATTAGAAAATTTTTCCCAGTCTTGAATTCGTCAGAACTTTGAGTGTGTTGGGACATAGACAATACCTCCTTTTGCAGGGCATCAGTGTCAGTAGTAACGTTTTGCTGGATAGCTCCTTGTACGTTTCTTTATATGCTCCCAAGGGTGTAGAGACGTATTGTATGGCAAGGGAGGCGTGGAGAAGCATGTAGCCTTGTAATGACACTTTAGTCCTTGTAGTAATTATAAACTTTCTGTTTAGTCTCCCATGCATAATACAGTAGTTTTGAGTATGCTAAGTTGTGTTTGTAACTTGGTATCTATGTCACATTGTATTTTCCATACTTCATCAGCAGTCTTTGTTCAATTATCTATAAAAGAGCCATTTTTACAGAATGTGTGAGGGCAACTGAGGAAACTACCACACTGGAAATTAGGAGAATCACAGAGACAATTCCTGCAATAATTAAGCCAAGCATTCTCTTTGTCCTTGGGTCAGATGTTCTACAAGTGTATGTGAGGGAGTAGGACCATGTTTCAGTAAGGGGAACAGGAATCCCTCTCCACCTCTGTCTCTGAATCCATCTCCATCTCCCTCTGCCTCTGTCTTTCTGTGAGTATCTCTCTCTCTCCTTCACACACACACAGGCACGCATGCACACACCCTGCATCCTGTATTGGATTTTTCTATCTAAATTTTATGTCAATTATATGGCATTGCCCATAATTTCAGGGAGTCAGTGTTTGAATTGAACAGAATTAAAGGGATCTGTAAGCCCCTATTTCAGAATCTGGTGTTAAGCAAAGGAGGGATGGGATGTAATCGCTGGTACCTCTCTTAAGTAATGTCAAGGTGCACAGAAATTCAGTTTCCCCTAATGCAGCACAGGGAAACACTGGAGAGTTTATTATACAGCCACTTTGAGAATCTACCTTTGATTAACATGACCCATCTCTCTGTTTTACTTTGAGTGCAATGATCTGACCTACATCATGTTGTTCATATCAGAATCCTGAACTTGTTGCTCATAATGTTACTAGTTAAAAGAAATGCAGGCTAATGGACAGGTTTTGATTAAACTTGTGGAGCTATTTCTGAGACATCATTCTTTAGGAATCTCTAACTCAGCATGCCTTCAGAGCAGCACATGTAAATACATAAGTGACAATGAGTGATGAGGGACTTTCATATTCAAGGCTTTTTTTTTTTTTGGTGGGTACTGGGGGTCGACCTCAGGACCTCACGCCACCAGCAGGCGCCAGTGCCGCTGAGCGATATCACCGGCCCTTTTTTCGTATGTGGGTTCCAGGAGTCGAACTCAGGACCTCACGCTTGCCAGGCAGGCACTTATGCCACTGAGCTATCTCACCGGCCCATATTCAAGGGTTTTGATGGTACTTTTTATATAACTGGTAAATGATTGTTTTTTGCAGAGTACTAAAAGATCCATACCTTTGCAGTAAAAAGGCATGTGCTTTGATTTTAAGAAAGAAAGGATCTATGTATCTCCTTGATGTGAATTAAGTCAAAGTACTGATCAGGATTGAGTTTTGATTTAACTCTGCTATATCTAGTCTACAAAACAAATTCCTAAATGTTTTGATATGCAGCCATGGCTTATATGTGACCAAAGCACATAACAGAAGCTTAACAAACTTCTACAAATGTGATGATAACCACTCTTAATTTATAGAGTTTTAATGAAGATTTTTTTTAAAAAGTGAGTAATGCAGAGCACTATATTATACACAGTTCATCATTGTTTACTAGTGCTGCTATTAGAGTAATCAAATGAGCTAAATGCATCATAAGCTCTAAATGTCCTGACAACTCTAAGGAGCTAAGTTCCAAAGCTAACTTCCATTGACATCATAATATTTTGAAGGCTGAATATAAAACTGAGAAAAGAGATGTTGCTATACAAGCAAATTAAATGATTAGTAAATGGTCTGATTATCAGGGGTTGGTGGAATTCCCCTCCTGGCAACCATAGTTCCAGCCTCATGAATCACTGCTTAGATGTCGCTCCATTGTATCACTTGTCCTTCTTCTCTTCTCTCAAGTAAGCTTGATGCACATTCCTCAGCTGGTTGACAGATCTCTGAGGACTGGGGTCATTGGACAAGTCCATCCTCTTGAAGGCCTGAATTGGTGGGGCAGCCAGGCGGTACCGTCTCCACCATCAGCCATGCCTCCCACCAAGGACACACATTCCTGGGTGGCAGCCATCTTGTGGATCCATCTGTCAAAACACAGCATAACCTTATCCCCACATTATTAGCTGTGTTGATCCTTCCCATTTACATGTGTAGATACCTTCCCAAAGAACTTGAGCCCTAGGCTGGGCATCATCATAGGATGTGGACCAGTGAGGCACTGCAGGGGTCAGTTTGTCATGTCAGTGGCTGGATTCAAAAACTTTAAAGTGAAAATGATGAAGTCAAGCTGTGCCTGTGGAGGTATCTTAATTCCATCTTTTCATTTTTGTAATTTCATTTTTAAGGATAGATGTGCATGTTCAACAATTGCCTGTCCTCATGGATTGTAGAGTATATCTGTGTTATGTTTAATATGCCATAGTTGAGAAAAAGGAGTGTAATGGTTTATTAACATGAGGGCCCATTGTCAGTTTTCATGGTATGTGGGACAATCATAGAAGCAAATGCTGACAAACAATGTTATTGAGCATGGCCAATTTTTTCTCCTGTATGACAAGTGGCATGGATCTAAAAACTTGATGCCATTGTAGCATTTTTTCAATCATTGTTAATTCTTTTTGTGCCTCAGTGGATAAATTATGAAGGGAATTAATAGATAGGTCTCCATGTAAGGTGTTATATAAATGTTTTAATTGATAGGTAGCAATACCTAATTTTGGCTGCATTAAATTTATGTCTCCTAGTAATTTCTGAAAGTCATTTAGGATTTTTAAATGATCCTGTCCAATTTATAATTTTTTTCTGGTCTTACTGCCCTGTTAGTCACTAGCATCCCCAGATAATAATAAGGGCTAGATTGTTGTACTTTATCTGGGGAAATACAGAGGCCAAAAGATATTAAATCCCACATTGTCTCTGCAAAGAGGTCATATACTTGAGTTTTAGCAGGAGCTGATAGTAAAATGTCATCTACATAGTGTATAATATAAATAGAAGGATAGATTTGTCTAACACATTGTAAGGCTTAAACTACAAAAAATCTAACACGAGGTGGGGCTATTTTTCATACCTTGGGGTAACACAGCCCACTGATAACATTGCATTGGCTCTTTAAAGCTTATAGTAGGCACGGAAAAAGCAAAGTGTGGCCTATCCATGGGAAAGAGGGGAATATTTAAAAAATCAGTCTTTTCAATCAATTACAATTAGAGGCCAATCGCTGCAAATCACAGTTGGATTGGGTAGTCCCAGTTGCAACATCCCCATAGGGAGGAAGCAAGCATTTACAGCTCTTAAATACTGTAATAACATCCATTTACCAAATTTCTTTGGGATTACAAAATAGGAGAGTTCCAGGAGCTAACAGAAGATTCTAAATGTCCCAGCTATAATTGTTCTGTGAATAGTTTTCATAATTGGGTTAGGTTCTCCTGTTCAAGGGGCCATTGATCAACCCATATAGGGGAATCTGTTTTCCATTATAAAGGCACAGCTGTTTTAGGGGAGAGAAGCAACAATGGCCCCCATCAAAAATGTTACTGATACTAGATACCAAACTGATCAATTTTAGGTACAGGTGTTATAGGCTCTGTGATGGTTTGTAAATTTTCTCCTAGCCCTTTACCTGTTTGAAATCCCATTTTAGTCAGCATTTGTTCAATTTTAGAATCAGAATTATTAGTCAATATAACATTCCACTCATGTAATACATCTCTTCTGCATAAATTAATAGGAATAGGTGCCACATGAGGTAAAAAGAAATCTCTTTGCTGGTCTGGCCCTTCATAAGGCAAAAGTGAGGCCCACTGCAGCACATTTTGAGCAGACCCCAGCCCTAGCAAGGAAGAGGGGCCCTGTTAGTTGGCCACATGCCTGGCCATTGTTCTGATATAAGGACAGACATACCCATGCCTCTATCTATAAGGCCTTTAAAGATTTTGCCATTAATTTTTATAAAGCATATAGAGCTGTTTTTAGTCACTTCCCGTGTAACAGAAATTTCCCTTTTTGTAGTATTGGTCTGGGGGTCCTGTTCCCTCAGGGATTGTCTACATTTAATAAAATAAAAAAGATTTTGTTTATCAGCAACAAAATCAACTGTGCTACCTATTCTCCTTGTTCAAAAATCCAAATATCTATAGAACATGAAAAAGTCGAATTTCGTCCAGGGAATCACCATCAAGCACACTAGGTATAAGAGTTACTCCTTTCATATTTAAATCTGCCTTTCCCAGCACAAAGCCAACTGATCCCTGGCAGGGGGGGGCTCCAAACTCCTGTGGGAATTGAAGTAGATTTGTCACCCCCAGTGGGGGTTACTCCACGTGCTGCAGGAAGATCTAAACCTGTGCTTTCGGTAGTTCCCCTTGTGAGGGAACAATGTCTCTCTGGGAAGCCTGGTTTGCTGTTGGAGAAGATGTTGATGAGTTTGTACTGGGTAAAGCTGATAGAGATTCTGATTCACAGCAGGCATCTTCCTTACTATTTTGGTGGCCTGGTGAGAGGCCATGACCCCATTTCCCACTGGGGGATCCCATCCTTTTGAAATTTAGAGTGGTAGTGCTTTGCCCAATGCTTCCCTTTCATGCACCACAGGCAAGAGCCAAGCAGAGGATCTGAGTCATCTAAAGCTGGAGGCACTACCTCCCTGAGCCACTGTATCCATGGCATTGACTCTCCTGGATCGATCAGGAGCCTTGTGATTTTTTTGAACATGCATCAATTAAAACATTTAACATTAGAACTATTGCTCTCCCTCCCTTTAGCAAAGCCCACCATAACCTGAGCCATTATAATCTTATACAATTCAGCGCTGATATCCTGGCAAGTCTGAATATGTGCTCTCAAATTATCAGTTGATTTTACAGAGTTTAGGACTATCTTGCAGTCCTGGTTGGCATCGGCATAAGCTAATTGCAGGACTAAAATGTCTGCAGCCTGAATTGTCTGTGAACGGCTTCCTGTAACATAGTCACAAACTGAGTGAAAGTTTCACTAGGTCCTTGAAAATATGTAAAAGGAACTGGGCAGGGACCACATCCTCTGAAACTGTTAACTAAGCCCTTTTCATTGCATCTGCCAACTGTGGTACACTCCCTCAGAATATTGGACCTGTTCCTCAATGGGCATGTACTGTCTTATCCCAGAGAGCATTTCTTCATCTATGTGCCTGTGTGGGTTGTGACCCATTCAATTTTTTTGAGCCTGCTCTGTGATAAGATTTCTTACCTGAACATCAAAATGGAGAAATTGAGCAGGGGATGAGCATGTTTTTGTTAGATGTTTGATATCATAAGGTGTCAATAGATATGTGTCTAAAACATTTTGTAAGGCTCCAACTGTGAATGGACTCTGAACACCATTAGTAACAACAATTTGCTTGAGATCCTTTAGTAATTTTAATTCAAAGGGTATATGGACACATATGGATTGGTTCTCATCATCAGGATTTTGTTGGGTAAAGACTGGAAAACAGGCAGTGTTGCCAAAGACTTCCCCTTGTGCTGCTACTCCCTTTAAGGTCTGTAAATATCTGGACAGAGCTGTGTGGGGCAGCTGTACTCACAAAGGCTCTTGTGCCTGTGGAGGTGGCTTTTCTTTCAAAGGCTCTGCCTTGGGGGAAAGGGCTTCTGCTACAAAAGTTTTTGCTTTCACTGTGCTTGAGGCAGGAGTTGTTGGCTGGGAGCTCCATAGCTCAAGACTTAAGACTGATTGAACTAAATTCCGATTTGAAAGAGAAGACTATTTCTTCTCTGCTGTGTGCCCATTTAAGACTTTCTCCAACTCATTCCCACTTGTCTATATCTAGACTGCCTGCCCAAGGAAACCATGGACTATATTTGGTCACCTCCTGTAGCATTTTTGAGAAATTTCTTGTTGGCACAGATCCCCTGAGCACTTTAATGAACTTCGGAGTACCTGAATATACCTCTGCTCCTCAGCTGGCATGTTTCATGCCTGGATAAAAATGGCTATTCCTGGTGGTACATGCTTACCTTTCACTCTCTCTCTTATGAAGGCCTTCTACTTTCTCTCTCATCAGGCATCCCTGGGATGAATCCTACTTAGTCATGGTGAATAATCTTCTTCACAATTTGCTGCATTCTGTTTGCCAGTATCTTCCTGAGGATATTTTGTGTCTTTGTTCATCAGCAAGGCTGGCATGTAGTTCTCTTTTTCGGTTGGATCTTTCTCTGGTTTTGGTATCAGGCTAATACTTGCTTCTAGAAAGAAATTTGGGAATAGTGCTTCCCTTTCAATTTCATTAAAGGGTGTGAGGAGAAATGGCATTAGATCTTCTCTAAATTTCATGTAGAATTCTGCAGTGAATCCATCAGGACCTGGGCTTTTCTTTTTCGGTAAGATTTTAATTACATTTTCAATTTTATTGAATGACATTGGGGTATTTAGATTTTTATATCTTCCTGATTCAGTGTTGTTAATTCATATGTACCTAGGAATCTGCCCATTTCTTCTGTGTTTTCCATCTTATTAGATTAAAGATTCACAAAGTACGTACTGATGATCTTCTGTGTTTCCACAGGATCCATTGTGATTTCACCATTTTCATTCCTGGTTGCATAAATCTGAGACTTTTCTTTCCTTTTTTTGATAATATTGGCTATGGGTTTGTCAATTTTATTTACTCTTTCAAAGAACCAACTCTTCAATTCATTGACACCTTGTATTGTTTTCTTAGTCGCAAATGTATTAATTTCTGCTTTTATCTTTATAATTTCCTCCCCCATACTAACTTTGGGCTGGACTTGCTTGTCTTTTTCCCGAAGTTTGAGGTTCAATATTAGGTTGTTTACAAGAGCTTGTTCTCTTTTCATGATGTTAGAGTTCACTGCTGTTAATTTCCCTCTGAGGACTGCTTTCATTGCATCCCATAAGTTCTAGTATATTGTACTGGCATCATCATTTAATTGTAGGTACTCTTTAATTTCCTCTTTAATTTCATCTGTGACTCACTGTTTATTAAGTAGTGCATTATTTAACTTTAATGTGTTTATGGAGTTTTTGTGGTTTCTTTTGCCATTGATTTCCAATTTCATTGCACTATGTTCAGATAATATGTATGGGACGATTTCATTTCTTTTGCCTTTACTTAAGTATGTTCTATGGGCTAATATGTGGTCTGTTTTGGAGAATGTCTGATGCGCCACTGAGAAGAGTGTGTATTCTGATGTTGTGGGGTGGAACACTGTAGACATCTACTAAGTCCATTTGTTCACAGCTTCGGTTCACTTCTATTATTTCTTTGCTGATTTTTGTCTTGTTGATCTATTTGTGACAGTGTGGTATTAAGGTCCCCCATTACAATTGTGTTAGTGCTTATTTGATTTTTCAAGTCAAATAGTATTTGTCTTATATAACTGGGTGCACCAAAAAAATTCCCCTGCTGCCCCCAATTCTGTGTCAGTTCCCTAGTCAGACACAGAATCTGTACTGAGTAACCCCACCAATTCTGCAGTAGTATTACTGCCCTATGCAGGGCTGATGTTGGCCACACCACTGACTCCCCTCATATGTTGGCCATAGCATGGGGGTAGTGCCATTTTCCTGCCTCCATCCAAGGCTACTTGCCTGCTTGAGCCACTGGTCACAGAGCAGTTGGGGATGCCATTTTCCCACCGCCAAGGAAACTTGCCTGCTTGGCACAGAGCAGGGCCCTGCTTCTAGTCCATTGTAGCTAGGGCTAAGGCTGGGTTTTGGCACCCAGCAGAATGGAATCTGGTGGTTCCAGATCCTACTTCTCCGCAGAATTCACCCTAACTGCTGCTCAACTGCCGGCTGTCTGCTGTGACTAAATGACCCTTCCCTCTTTCCTCTCAGGAAAGTGGCAGTGACGTGAACCTTGACCTGTTCTGCTGCTGGAGTTTAAGCCCTGAGCCCTTTAAAATAAGATGGCGGTCACATCCACCCACTGCTGCTCCTCAGTGAGACTGTGTGCAGGGCGCCTTTTTAGTTCACTCTCTAACTGCTGGTTTGGGGTGGGGAGACCCTCAGGAAACAGTCTTGTTCTCACTTCTGCCTCTGACTGTACAAACCTATCCCAGTCCAGGTCAACTCTCAATCTCCCAGTGAGGAGCAAAGTTGCTTTTCCACCCACCTGTGCATTTACACAGCTGCTCCAGTCGCACCACGTGGTCTGAGAACTGCAGCGGTGAGCTGCTTCTGTTGCAATGAATCTTATTTTCTTCTCTGCTGTCAGTTCCCTAACGGTTCCCATGTGCCTTGCACTCCCTTTGGATTCTTTCCAGCTGTTGCTTCCCACACTCTTGGTACTTTGTTTTGGAGACACTGAGTAGTTAATATTCAGCACTCCACGACTTTGAGAAATCCACCAAAACCTTTGTCTTCTGATTTTTCACTCATTCCAAATAATCTAAGGTTAGTCTTCTCATCACGTAGAAGCTGTTGTGTACATTTGCAATGATCACTTGTTTGTAAAGTACCTCTGAATATATGATCACCTCCATCAGCTCTATCTTTTAGTTCTGACACTCTCCTCACATTTATCACTTCCGCTGCCCATACTTTCAATACAATTTTTTGTCTCCTGGATGACTGTCCCTTACATTTGCATGGATTCTGGTTCTTTGCTAAACTGGTCACACATGTTTTGTATCATTTTGTTTAACTCAGCTAGCATTTTATGTGTGTCTTTTTAAAAGTAACTTGTTTTTTTAATAAAAAGAAGAAAAAAAATAAAAATTCCAAAACAAGATAATTGGAGAGTAACAATAATTAATAAATTGCATATTGTTATCTTCAGAGTACTTACTCAGGGTACAAGATATAAACGTGAGATATTGTCCAATCAATACTAACAAAAACCTTTGTTTTAAGTGAACTAAGAGAAACCAGCAGTATATCTACTTTAGCTATTTTGCTTATATATATTCTATTTTATTTTCCCTTCCTTCCTTTCCCCTAAGCCCCACCACAGTTTCTCTTGTCTGTTAAACACTTTCTTCAAATTCACAATATTTATTGTACATTTTGGATACTATTTACTTGTTCCACTTCTCACACTAGTGAAACTATACCATGTTTACACGTGTGGGTCTGATTTATTTCACTTATGATTAGTTGCATGTATCTACAAACGTCTCAAGTTTATCCTTCTTTATGGCTGAGTAGTGCTCCATTATAGAAAGAAACCACATCTTTTTTATCTTTTTCTCAGTTGATGGGCATTTGGGTTGTTTCACATATATAACTATTACAAATTGTGCTGCTATAAACATGGTGGCACATATATTGCTGTGGTATGATGTTTTTAATTCTTCTGGGAATATATCCAGAAGGGGAGTAGCTGGGCCGAATGAGACCTCTAATCCTAGACTGAGGAACCCCACACAGATTTCCACAGTGGTGCACCAGTCTACACTCCCGCCAACAGTGGAGAAGGGTTCCTTTTTCCCCATAGCACTCCAATAATTTGTTATTGGTTGATTTTTTCATTATAGCCATTCTCTCTGGAGTGAACTGGAATCTCAGTGTTGTTTCAATTTGCATCTCTCCAATGACAAATGATGTTGAACATTTTTTCATATATTTATTTGCCATTTATATTTCTTCATCTGAGAAGTGCATATTCGTCTCAGATGACCATTTTTGGATTGGGTCTTTGAATTTGGGGGCCTGATTTTTTCAATTCTTTATATGTTCTAGATAGAAGTCCTTTGTCTGAGGGACAACTGGCTATAATATCTTCCCCTTCCATGGATGGTTTTTCATTCTGTTGGTGCTTTCTTTTTCTTTTTCTTTTTCTTTTTTTTTATGTGGGTACCGGGAGTCAACCTCAGGACCTAGCGCTTGCCAGCAAGTACTTCTGCTGCTGAGTGATATCACCGGCCCTTTTTTCCTTTATGTTGGTACCGGGAGTCAAACTCAAGACCTCACGCTTGCCAGGCAGGCGCTTACACTGCTGAGCCATCTCACCAGCCCCGGTGCTTTCTTTTCTTGTGCAAAAGCTTTTTAATAAGGTGAGATCCCATTTGCTGATTTTTCGTAGTATTTCCCATGCAGTCTGGTTTTGGTTCATGAAGTCTCTGCTACACCTATGCCTTCAAGATTTCTACCTTTTTTCTCTTCCAGTAGATTTGGTGTTTCTGTTGTTATATTTAGATCCTTGATCCATTTTAACTTTAGTTTAGTGCATGGTGATAGGCATGGGTCTAGTTTTAGTCTTTGTCATATGGAAAGCCAGTTCTCCAGCACCATTTATTAAAGAGACAATCATTCTTCCAGTGAACATGTTTGGCCCTTTGTCAAAATAAGGTGGCCAAGTGTGTTTGGAGTTGCGTATGCATCTTCTATTCTGTTCCATTGACACTGATGTCTGCTTTATCCCCAATACCATGCTGATTTTATCACAGTAGCTTTATAGTATAATTTCAAGTCAGGGATTGTGATGCCTCCTGTCTTGCCTTTGTTGCCCAGAATTGCTTTTGCTATTCTAGGTCTCACTTCTTCTTCTTTAATTCTGTGAGGTATGCTAATGGTATTTTGATTGGGATTGCATTAAATCTGTATAAAAATTTGGAAGTATGGCCATTTTCACTATGTTGGTTCTTCCAATCTATGAGCAATGGCTAGCTTTCCATTTTCTGATATCCTCTTCAATCTCCTCTTTCAGAGTACCTTAATTTTCAGCATATACATCCTTTATTTCCTTTGTTAGGTTGATTCCTATCTATGTCATTTTTTAGATATTATAAAGGATGTGGTTTCACTAATTTCTCCCTCTGTGAGTTTGTTGCTTGTGTACAAGAATACTATTGATTTTTGAGGGTTGACTTTGTATCCAGCTACACTCCTGAATTTGGTTATTCAATCTGGAAGTTTTTTGGTGCAGTTTTTGGTGTCTTTTATGTAGAGTATCATGTCATCTGCAAATAATGATAATTAAACTACTTCTTTTCCTTTCCTTATTTCTTTTATTTCTCTCTCTTGTCTAATTGCTCTGGCTAATGTTTCCAGAACTATATCAAATAGGATATTTTAATAGCATATATTGTTTAATTCTGTCTTTAATTTCCTCTGTGACCCATTTTATCTTCAGAGGGTGTTGTTTAATTTCCATGTGTTTATGGAGCTTTTGTGTTTCTTTTGCTATTGATTTCCAGTTTCATTGTACTGTGATCAGATAGTATCCATGGGATGATTTAAATTTCTCTATATTTACTTAAACATGTTTTATTGGCTTACATGTGATCTATTTTGGAGAACGTCCCATGTGCACCTGAGAAGAATGTGTATTCTGATGTTTTGACGTGGAACACTCTGTAGATATCTATGAACTCCATTTGTTCACAGGTTTGGATTAATTCTTATATTTCTTTGTTGAATTTTTGTCTAGTTAATCTATCTATCTGTGAGATTGGGGTATTAATGTCCTCCACTTCAATTGTCTTAGTGCTTATTTAGTTTTTCATGTCCATTAATATTTGTTTTATGTAGCTGGATGCATCACTATTCAGTGCAGGTATATTTATGATTGCTATCTCTTCCTCTTGGAATTTTCCCTTAACAAGTAAATAGTGACTTTCTTTGTCTCTTTTGATCAGTTTTGGCTTAAAGTTTATATTCTCTACAAATGGAATAACTACACCTGCTTTTCTCTGGGTTCATGCAACATGGAGTATTGTTTTCCATCCTTTTACTTTTAGTCTATGAATTTCTTTTAGGGTTTTAATGTGTTTCTTGAATGCAGCATATTGTTGGATGTTGTTTCTCAATCCATTCTGCCAATCTGTTTCTTTTGATGGGTGAATTGAGACCATTTATATTGATGGTTATAACTGATATGTATTGTCTTCTTTTTCCTGTTATTTTCCTGTTGTTTGTTCTCTGTCTTTCCCCTTATTGAATTGCTTGCCCTGCCTGGTGGTTTCTTTCTATTGTTGTTCTTGTGCTTGTGGTCTTCATTTTCTCTTTCTAATATATCCCTCGGAGCATTCTGAAGAGCTGCTTTAGTGGCCATGAATTTCTTCAGTTCTTCTTTGTCATGGAAATATCTTAGTTCTCAAATGAGTTTGAAAGATAGTTTTATGGGTTATTTCAATCTGGGTTGAAAACCATTTTCTTTTAGGGCTTGAAATACCTCCCTCCAAGCTCTCCTTGATTTGAGGGTTTGTGTTGAGAAGTCTGCTGTAATTCTGATGGGCTTTCCTTCATAGGTGATTTGTTTCTTTTTTCTAGCTACTTTTAATATTTTGTTCTTGTGCTGAATTTCTGGATTCTTGATTATTATATGCCTTGGTGTAGATGTATTTTGTGCGTGGGTATTTGGGTTTCCATATGCTTTGTTAATTTGTATGCCAAATTCTATGTCCTTGTTTGGGAAGTTTCCTGCCATTATTTCTGTGAAGAGTTTTTAAATGGTTTTTGTGCTGTCTCCAGCTATCTCACTTGACTCCAATGTTGTTATGTTGCTGTTCTCTGCTTCATCTTGTAGCTGGTGGATTTATTTTTCATGGTCTCTTGCTATTTTTAAGATATCTTTCTTTTCCTGGTCACTAGTCACAATTCTGTCTTCTAGATCTGATGTTCTATCCTCGCTTTCATTCAACCTGTTGCATATGCTTTCAATGGAGTTTTTTTTTTTTTTATGTGGGTACAGAGAGTCGACCTCAGGACCTCGTGCTTGCCAGCAAGCACTTGTACCACTGAGCGATATCACCGGCCCTTTTTTTTCCTTTATGTGGATTCCGGGAGTCAAACTCAGGACCTCACGCTTGCCGGGCAGGCACTTATGCTGCTGAGCCATCTCACTGGCCCTCAGTGGAGCTTTTAATCTCCTGGATTTCTGTTTGGATCTGTTTCATTGATTCCATTTCTTGTCTGTGTTGGACATTTATAGTTTCTGTCTTTTTCCTGAGTTCCTCTAATTTTTTTATCTGTGTCTGATTTAATGTCCTTCTTTTTGATCATCATTTCTTTTTGCAGCTTAGAAATTATTTTTTCTATAGCCACTTCCATTTGTTTTTTCACTTCTGCGGCTATCATTTCAGAAAGTTGCAGTGATTGGCTTCCAATTTCCTCTATCATTTTGTGCTCTGGACTTGTCCTGAGTGGGCTGGGCATTTGGGAGTGCATTTTGCTTCTTCATCTTGACATTTTTTATTTTCTGTTTTTATTTTATTTTGTTTTCTTTGTTGATATTTGTAGATTTCTTATGTTATGTAAACTTTATCCCTGGTATTGATGTTTCCCTAGGAAATGTTTTTTCCTCAGGATGTCTTCTAGATGTAGGTGGTTCTTGGCCTTAATGTCTATCCCAAGAACCTACCTCCTGAAAATATCAAGAGTGTGAAGTTGCTATCTATTTGACTCGGCCCAATCCCTTGATACAGTACTACAGTGATGGTTATCACCCCTTACAACTGCAGTGTTGTCATACTGGGGAGAAAAACTGATTACAACAGGTATGACATCCCAGTTAAAGTAGTACAGTCAGTGATAACATTAGACTCAAGCATAGCCTGGTTACTGACAAACTGTGGTAACTATTAGCCTGATACATTCAACCATACCAGCAACATCTACAGTTATACAATGTAATCCAACTTGAACGAGGAACATGTATGCAATGATTTTCCACTTATCAGAGTAATTTTACCTTGTTTTGGGGGGGTTAAGATGGATAGGTTCTAGGATGGAGAGGTGAATGAGGTTAAATATAGTAGGAGCAAGGCTGGAGGGTAAAGGGTGATCATGCAAGTCTTGGGTAATTGTAGGACACAAGAGGGAAGTGTTGGAAGAGAAAACCTAGGAGTATTGATATGAACCTTAAGGAGAAGAGACAATGCTTACTCTTAAAATCAAATGTGGTAGTTGACATAAGGGAGGAAGCGGGCAAGTAGAAGCAAACCAAAAGAAAGTTTAGAGATCTAAGTTGTGAAAGAAAAAGAAGGGAAAAAACCCAGAGAACAAAAATAATCACACACACAGATAAAAGGAAACAAATAAATAAATAAACAAATAGAAACAAATAAACATATAGAAAGAAAAAGCAAAACAGAACAAAATAGAACAGGGAAAACAAAAAAAAAGGATGGGTGACCTTACCTACCAGCTTCTATTTCACTTGTATTTTTGCCCAAGCACTACTCTGGTTCGCCTTGTTTACCAACTGTTGGCTCATATTCTTAGTGCTGCTTTGGACTTTTCCAGGCTGCTATTCCCACCTTCGCATCATGTGCATCCCTACTGTGTCAGCAGCGATCTCACCAACTGCCCTGGCCCTCTGGATAAAGGGAGGAGTCAGCTGGCAATCTCAGCAGCCTGCCCATGCCCTCTGGATCTAATTTGTTATTTTTTAAGTCTATTACATGTTTAGTTATGCTGTCTTGGAGGTTGCTGAAAAACTTTTTGAAATTTTTTGTGGTTTTTTGATCCCTTCATATAATTCTGCTATTTGGTTTATAATTTTCCCTGCATTGATTGCCCATGGATCAGCTTTTTGGTACTTTGGATCTTTTTAAAGATATTTTGCATTGCCATCTTCTCAGCCATGCAAACCCAGGTGAACTCCGAGGAGGTGGGCAACCCCTCCCATTGCCATCTTCTCAGCTGCCAGAACAAAGGTAAACTCCATGAAGGTAGGTGACCTTTATGAATGCCCTCCTCTCAGCAGTGGGAATCCAGCTGATCTGTGCTGAAAGGCCCAGAGATGAGAGGGAAAACCACCAACAAAATAGGCTCCCAAATAAAGTGCACATGATGGACAGGTGAGACTAGTGGCATAAAAAGCCCAAAGCAACAATAACTGTTTGAGCCAACAGGTGCTTGAGGCCTCATGGGACAGGCAACCATCTTCAAAAGAACCCAGAACTCTCAGTAACTGGCCCTTTCCTAAAAATTAGTTTTTTTAAATGTTTTCCTTTTTTCTTTTTTATTCCTTTCTCTTCTTTGTCTCCTCTTTTTCTTCTTCATCTTCCCTTTTCTTTCTTTCTTTTTTTTTTTTGGTGGGTACTGGGGATCGACCTCAGGACCTCGCGCGCCAGCAGGCGCCCATACCGCTGAGCAACATCACCGGCCCTTTTTTCGTATGTGGGCTCCAGGAGTTGAACTTGGGCCCTCACACTTCCCAGGCAGGCACTTATGCTTTCGAGCCATCTCACCAGCCCCATCTTCCCTTTTCTTTTTCTTTCTTCTTTTCTCTCTTTATATTTTCTCTCTTTTCTAAACAGCTGGAAAGAACTCCAGCCACAGAAAACTAATCACATCCCCCAAACCCAGAGACCAAGTTCAGATAATCCTTCAAATACTCCTTTATTCTTATTTTTCTACCCACTTCTCTAGTTTCCCAAATCTTGCATGATCATGGTTTGTCCTCTAGGCTTGCTTCTACTTCCTTGCCAGTTATCTCTGTTTTATACACTATCTTCCCTAAATTTCCCCACCACAGGGTAAAACCACTCTACCAAGTGGGAACACTTTGCATATAAACTCCTAATTTATGATCAGTTTAGTTATATAACTATAGACTCTGCTCCTATGGTCTAAAGTACAAAATCAAAAGATACCACATTTTGTCAGTTACTAAACTGTGCCTGATGCTATTGTTATTGCTAATTTTACTACTTTAGCTAGGATGACATATCTTTTGTAATCAGTTGTTCACCCTTTTGTAACAATACTGGAAAGCTCTAGGGCAATACCCTTACCAAAGCACTGCACCAGAGGACTGGGGACTGAGCCAAACAGATACCAACATTGCAATCTTAATTAATTGAGAAGATAGGATCTTGTGATGGACACAAACTTAGAATCTCCTACACACAAAAGACATGCCTGAAGAACAGACTTTTCCTAGAGAGGCCTTGATAGGAGTGATGTACCTACCTATGACAAAAAATCACAAGGACCATCACAGAGAACAAAATAAAAAAATTTTGAAATACAAAATGTCAAGATGTAGAAGTAAAATTCAATCTCAGACCTCCAGCCTACCCAGAACAAGTCCAGGAGAAACCGACATAGAAGAAACTGGAAGACACAAACCTGAAATTTCTGAAATGGTAGAAAGTGAAGTAAAGAACCAAATCCATGAGGCTATAGAGGAAATCTGATCAGAAATAATCTCTCAGGTAAAAAAGGAAATGTCAACATAAATAAAGGAATTGCTCAGCTAATCCAGAGTAGAGATAGATTAAAAAAATAGATGATGGTACGAAAAGGATGGAAACCCATGAAAGATCAATATAGGAAAGAAACAGAACACACAAAATGGATTCAAACAGATATCCAGGAAATTAAAAATTCCCTTAAAGCTGGGAAAAATGCTTGAACAAAACTGAAGGCAGACATTCAGATCTTGAAGACAGGATTGTGGCTACCAATCATGAAAGGAAAGATCCCTTAAAAATAACAAAAGATCAGGAAATAAAAATTTGATAGCTGCAAGATGATGCAAAGAAAAATAATATTAGAACAACTGGTGTCAATCAAAAAGCAGGAGTCAACACAGATGACATAAAAAATTATTTGCATAATTAATAGCAGAAAACTTCCCAAGAATGAGAAAAGAATCTGATATACAGATAACTGAGGTATATAGAACTGCAATAAACCATGACCAAAATAAATCTACACCCAGACATATAATAAGATCCCAGAAATGCAGCACAAGAACAGAACATTAAAAACTTTTAGAGAAAACAAACAGATCACCTATAAAGTCCATCAGAATCATGGTAGACTTCTCAGCACAAACCCTGAAGACAAGAAGAGCTTGGAGTGAAGTATTTCAAGCCCTGAAAGAAAGCAATTTCCAACCCAGATTAATGTACCCTGCAAAACTATCTTTCAAAATTAATGGAAAAATAAGATATTTCTATGACAAACAACAAGCGAAGAAATTCATGACCACTGAACCAACACTAAAAAGGATACTCAAAGATATTCTAGACAGAGACAAAAATGACCACAATTCCAAGAACAAAAACAGAAAGAAATCATCAAGCAGGGCAAGCAATTAAACAGAGGGTAAAAGTAGGGAACCAGCAGCAGGAAAATAGCATGAAAGGACAAACCAATACAAATCAGTAACAACCATCAAGGCGAATGACCTCTATTCACCAGTCAAAAGAAACAGACTGGCAGAATGGATCAAGAAACAAGATCCAACAATATGCTGTATATAAGAAACATATTTAACTCAAAAAGAAATTCATAGACTAAATGTCAAAGAATGGAAAACAATACTACATGCAACACTAACACAGAAAATAGCAGGGGTAGCTATTCTGTTTGCAGACAATGTGAACATCAAACCAAGAATGATCAAAAGAGATAAAGAAGGTCACTACATACTTGTTAGGGGAAAAATGCAAGATGAAGAGATAACAATCATAAATATATATGCACCAAACACAGCAGCACCAAACTATATAAGACAAATAATAATAGACATAAAAAATCAAATAAGCAGTTACCCAGTTATAATGGGGGACCTGAATACACCACAGACACAAAGAAATAGATCAAGTAGACAAAAAATCAGCAAAGAAATATCAGAACTGAACAAAACCTGTGAACAAATGTACTTAGTAGACATTTACAGAGTGTTTTATCCCACAACATCAGAATACAACATCAGCTGCACACAGGATGTTCTCCACATATACTAGCTCTTAGAACATGCTTAAGTATATGCAAAGGAATTGAAATTGTCCCATGCATATTATCTGACCATAGTGTGATAAAATTGGAAATTAATGACAAAAGAAACCACAAAAACTCCATAAACACACAGAAATTAAGTAACACCCTACTGAACAACCAATGGGTCACCAATGAAATTAAAGAAAAAATTAAGCAATGTCTACAATCAAACAAAAATTCAAATATACCCTACTGGAACCTGTGGGATGCAATGAAAGCAATCCTAAGAGGGAAACTTACAGCAGTGAATTCTCATATCAGGATAATAGAACGAGCACAAATAAACAACCTAATGCTGCACCTCAAGCTTCCAGAAAAAGAAGAACAAATCAAGCCCAAAGCCCACACAAGGGAGGAAATTATAAAGATTAGAGCAGAAATTAATGCAACTGAGATTAAGAAAACAATACAAAGAATTAACAACTTGAAGAGTTGGTTCTTTGAAAGAATAAATAAAATTAATATACCCCTAGTCAACTTTATCAAAAAAAGGAAAGAAAAAACTCAAATTCATGCCACAAGGAATGAAAAGGGTGAAATCACTACAGATCTTGTGGAAATTCAGAACAATACCAACATCAAAAACCTTTACGTGCATAGGATGGATAAAACAGATGAAATGGACACATTCCTAGAAATGTACGAACTACCAAAATTGAATCAAGAAGATATAAAAATTCTGAACAATCCAATGTCAGTTAATGAAACTGAAAATGTAATAAAAAACTTACCATCAAAGAAAAGCCCAGGTCCTGATGGATTCACATCTGAATTCTAGAAAAAATTTAGAGAAGATTTAATGCCAATACTCCTCAGAACCCCTTAATGAAATTGAAAGGGAAGCAATTCTCCCTAACTCATTCCTGGGAGCAAGTATTACTCTAATACCAAAACCAGAGAAGAATGCAACCAAAATAGAGAATGACAGGCCATTCTCCCTATTGAACATAGATGCAATAATCCTCAATAAAATACTACTAAACAGAATGCAACAAATCATCAGGGAAATTACATAGAGTGACCAAGTGGGATTAATCCCAGGAATGCAGGAATGGTTCAACATACACAAATCAATAAATGTAAAACACCATATCAGCAGAGCCAAAAATAAAAATCACATGATCATCTCAATTGATGCAGAAAAAGCATCTGAGAAAGTCCAACACACATTCATGATAAAACCCTACAGAAAATCAGAATATATGGTCTGTACCTCAATCTGATAAAAGCCATCTTTGACAAACCAACAGCCAACATCATCCCAAATGGACAAAAACTAAAAGCTTTCAATCTAAAATCAGGAACAAGACAAGGATGTCCACTATCACCACTCCTATTCAATATAGTTCTGGAAACATTAACCAGGGCAAATAGACCAGAGAGAGAAATAAAAGGAATAAAGATAGGAAAGGAAGAATCTAAATAAACACTATTCACAGATGACATGATACTTTACATAGGAGACCCAAAATTATACCAAAAGACTTCTAGAATTAATAACCAAATTCAGTAGCACAGCAGGATACAGTCAAAACTCAAAACTCAATAGCATTCCTGTACACAAGCAACAAACTCACTGAGAGAGAAATTGGGGAACCCACAACCTTCACAATACCATCCCCAAAAAATGAAATAGGTAGGAATCAATCTAAACATGGAAGTAAAGTTCTATACAGTGAAAATTATAATACTCTTTAAAAGGATATCAAAGAAGATATTAGCAAATGGAAAGATATCCCTTACTCATGGGAAGGAAGAACCAACATAGTGAAAATGGCCATACTCCCAAAACTGTTATACACATTTAATGCAATACCTATCAAAATACCACTAGCATACCTCAGAGATCTAGAAAAAACATTCCTAAAATTTACTGGGAGTCAGAAGAGACCTAGAATATCAAAGGCAATCCTGGGCAACAAAGGCAAGGCAGGAGGCATCACAATCCCTGACTCGAAATTATACTACAAAGCAACTGTGATAAAATCAGCATGGCACTGGCAAAAAAACAGACCTAAGGATCAATGGAACATCTTAGAAAATGTAGACACAACTACAAACACACTCAGCCACCTTATCTTTGAAAAATATAGGGCCAAACATGTTCACTAAAAGAAAGATAGACTCCTTAAAAATGGTGCTGGAAAAACTGGCTTTCCACAAGCCAAAGACTAAAACTAGACCCATGTCTATTGTCATGCACTAAACTAAAGTCAAAATGGATCGAAGAGCTAAATATTAAATCAGAAACACTAAATCTATTGGAAGAGAAAGTAGGTAGAAATCTTGAAGACATAGGGGTAGGCAGAGACTTTGTGAACAAATACCAAACTGTTCAGGATGAACTTCAAAGAAACAACAACTGGGATCTCACCTTACTAAAAAGTTTTTGCCCAACAAAACAAATCAACCACAGAGCATATTATCAGACCATACTGCAATAAAATTGGAAATCAATAGCAAAAGAAACTACAAGCACTTCCTAAGCACATGGAAATTGAATAGCACCCTCCCCAATAACGAATGGGTCACACATGAAATTAAAGAAGAAATTAGAGTTTCTACAGTTGAATGATAATGACACTATGACATACCAGAACTTATGGGACATAATGAAAGCAGTCCTAAGGGGAAAATTTATAGCAGTAAATACCCATATCAGGAATACAGAGCAAGCAAAAATAAACAACTTAATGGTGAACCTCAAACTTCTAGAAAAACAAGAGTAGGCTAAGCCAAAATCTCGTACAAGGAAGGAAATTATAAAGATCAGGGCACAAATGCATTGGAGACTAAGAAATCAATACAAAGAATCAATGAATCGTAGAGTTGGTTCTTTGAAAGATTAAATAAAATCAACAAACTCTTATCCACCTTATTAAAAAAAGGAAAGAAAAGACTCAAATCCATGCAATTAGGAATGAAAATGTTGAAATCATAAAGGACCTTGCAAAAATCCAGAAGATCATCTATACCTACTTTGAAAACTTGTATTCTAATATGATGGAAAATGCAGAAGAAATGGACAGATTCCTGGATACATATGAATTACCTAAGCTGAAACAGGAAGATATAAAATCCTAAATAAACCAATACCAATTAATGAAATCAAACATGTAGTGGAAAACCTCCCAACAAAGAAAAACCTAAGCCCTGATAGATTCACTGCTGAATTCTACAAGAATTTTAGAGAAGACCTAACACCACTACTTCTCAAACTCTTTAATGAAATTGAAAGGGAAGCAATACGCTCAAATTTATTCCTGGAAGCAAGCATTACCCTGATACCAAAACTGGAGAAGGACCCAACCAAGAAAGAGAACTACAGGCCAATCCCCCTAATTAACACAGATGCAAAAATCCTCAATAAAATACTGGCAAACAGAATGCAGCAAATCATCAAGAAGATTATACAGCATGACCAAGTTGGACTCATCCCAGGATGCAGGGATGGTTCAACATATATAAATTAATAAATGTAATACACCATATTAACAGAGCCAAGAACAAAAATCATACGATCATCTCAATAGATGCAGAAAAAGCTTTTGACAAAGTTCAGCACCCATTCATGATAAAAAAAAAAACCCTAAAGAAAACTGGAAGAGATGGTCTTTATCTCAATCTGATAAAAGCCAACTATGACAAACCAACAGCCAATATCATACTAAATGGACAAAAAATGAAAGCTTTCTCTCTAAAATCAGGAACAAGACAGGGATGTCCACTGTCTCGACTCTTATTCAACATAGTCCTGGAAATTATAGCCAGAGCAATTAGACAAGAGAAAGAAATAAAAGCAATAATGATAGGAAAGAAAGAAGTTATATTATCATTATTTGCAGATGACAAGATACTCTACATAGAAGACCCCAAAAACTCCACTAAAAAACTGCTAGATTTAATAAGCAAATTCAGTAGCTGAATACAAAGTCAGCACTCAAAAATCAATAGCCTTCCTGTACACGTATAACAAACTCACTGAGGGAGAAATTAGGGTAACAACACCTTTCACGATAGCATCCAAAACATGAATTACCTAGGAATCAATCTAACAAAGGATGTAAAAGACCTCTACATTGAAAACGACAGTACTCTGAAAAAGGAGATTGAAGAGGATATCAGAAAAAGGAAAGATATCCCTTGCTTTTGGGTAGGAAGAACTAATATACTGAAAATGGCCATACCTCCAAAACCGTCATACAGATTTAACACAACCCCGATCAAAATTCCAACAACATATCTCACAGAATTAGAGAAAACAATCCTAAAATTCATTTGGGACCAGAAGAGACCTAGAATAGCAAAGGCAATTCTGGGCAACAAAGGCAAGGCAGGGGTCATCACAATCCCTGACTTGAAATTATACTATAAAGCTACTATGATAAAAACAGCATGGTACTGGCAAAAAATAATAATAATAATAATAAAACAGACCTGAAGATCAATGGAACAGATCAGAAGATGCAGAAACAACTCCAGACAAACTAATCCACCTTATCTTTGACAAAGGTACCAAACACAGTCACTGGAAGAAACATAACCTCTTTAATAAATGGTGCTGGAAAAACTGGCTCTGCACATGCCGAAGATTAAAATTAGACCCATATCTTTCACCATGCACTAAACTAAAATCAAAATGGATCAAAGATCTAAATATTAAAACAGAAACATTAAATCTGCTGGAAGATAGAATAGGTAAAACTCTTAAAGACATTGGTATAGGCAAAGACTTCATGAATAAAACCCCAATAGCAAAGGAACTATCACAAAGAATCAACAACTGGGATCTCATCTTATTAAAAAGCTTTTGCACTGCAAGAGAAGCACCAACAGAGTGAAGAGACAACGTACAATGTGGGAAACAATGTTTGCCAGCTGTTCCTCAGACAAAGGATTACTATCGAGAACATATAAAGAACTCAAAAAAAATCAGACCTCCCAAATTTAAAGACCCAATCCAAAACTGGGCATCTGAGATGAATACACACTTTTCAGATGAAGAGATAAAAACAGTAAATAAACATATGAAAAAATGTTCAATATCACTGGGCATTCAAGAGATGCAAATTAAAACAACACTGAGATTTCATCTCACCCCAGAAAGAATGGCTATCATCAAGAAATCAACCAATAACAAATGTTGGAGGGGCTGTGGTGAAAGAGGAACCCTTCTCCACTGTTGGTGGGAGTGTAGACTGGTGCGACCACTGCGGAAATCAGTGTGGAGATTCCTCAAAAAACGAAGATTGACCCAGCTATTCACCTTCTGGGTATCTTCCCAGAAGAATTAAAAACATCGTACCGCAGCAATATATGGGCACCCATGTTTATAGCAGCACAATTGTAATAGCCAGATCTTGGAAACAACCCAATTGCCCATCAGTGGAGGAATGGATAAAAGACATGTGGTATTTTTATACAATGCAGTACTACTCAGTCATAAAGAAGGATAAACTGGAAACTTTCACAGGTAAATGGATGCAACTCGAGAACATACTCATAAGTGAAATAAACCAGATGCATATGTGTAAACATCATATTGTCTCCCTAGTGTGAGAAGATGAAAGAGTAAATAAGGTCCAAAATGTACAAAAGATATTGTAAAATGGGAAGAAACTGTTCAAAAGGAAAGAGAAACTGGGATGGGGGAATGGAGAAAAGAAGGAAGAGAAAAGCAAAAAAAAAATTATATATATATATATATATATATATATATATACATAATAGTTAAGATAGATGCACTACTAATTTCTCTTAGTTCATTGAAAAGCAAGGTTTGTGCTAATATTATTTGGACAATTGAATTCCGATATCTTGTACTCTGAGTAGCTAAGTTAAAGATAACTATATGCAGTGTATTAACCATTGTTACCCTCCTATTATGTTGTTTTGAAATTTTGTTCTATTTTTTTCTCTTTAAAATAAAAAAAAAACTGAACTGGGAACAAATGCTGGTGGGGCTGAAGTGAAAAGGAACCCTTCTCCACTGTTGGTGGGAGTGTCGACTGGTACAGCCACTGTGGAAGTCAGTGTGGAGATTCCTCAGAAAACTAGGCTTGGAGGTCCCATTCGACCCAGCTATTCCCCTTCTGGGCATCTTCCCAGAAGAATTAAAAACATCGTACCACAGCGATATATGTGCACCCATGTTTATAGCAGCACAATTTGTAATAGGTAAAACTTGGAAATAACCCAAATGCCCATCAACCGAGGAATGGATAAAAAATGTGTGGTATTTTTACATAATGGAGTACTACTCAGCTATAAAGAGGGATATATTGGAGGCTTTTATAGGTAAATGGATGCAACTTGAGACCATACTTCTAAGTGAAATAAATCAAACTTGCATATGTAAACACTGTATTGTCTCCCCCATGTAAGAAACTGAAAGAGTAAATAAGACCCAAAATGTACAATTGATATTAAAGAAGGGAAAGAAAGTGATCGAAAGGAAACAACACCTGGGATGGGGTAAAGCAGAAAAGAAGGATGGAAAAGAAATATATATATATATATATATATATATATATATATATATATATGACAGCTAAGATAATTATACTACTAATTTCTTTAATTCATTGAAAAGAATGTTTTGTGCTTATATCATTTGATCAATTTTGCATGCCTATATCTTATAATCTAAGCAACTATTTTGAAGATAACAATACACAATATATGAATCATTGTTAATTTCCTATTACCTTGTTTTGAAATTCTGCATCGTTTTTTTTTTCTTTAAAATAAAAAAAGATATTTTGTTGCCTTATTTTCTCATGTTTCTATTTATGGGAATATGGCTGAGTGCTGAGGTTTGATTAGGGTCCAAAACTTGGTGCTAGTATAGACATCTCTCTAGTTAGTGTTTGCTGTCTCATTTGTAGGTGGGAGTATATGATGGTATGAAACTACTAAATAAATGTTAGACAACACTTCATCAAGAGGCTAGTGAGTGAATTGTCAAATTCACTTATGGATGTCTATCATAAGAAAATTCTCCTCTCTGTTTATTTTATTCCTGCCAAAGTGGTGCTTTAAATAGAGAAAGACCGTTCAGAATTTTTCTCAATGAATTGTTCGGGAGAAACCCTAAGTCATTTCCAGGAGAACAAGTAAATAAACCATGTCGTACATATCAATCCAATGCAGAACTGGTCTCCACGTATTAGCACAGATGAAGCCCAGGTATAAAGAATCAAGTAGAACTGTAAGTGGGTGAATGCATTGCACCATGTGCCATTTTATCAGTTTCAAAAACCTCCATAGATGCCACTTCTTATTGCTTACAATAATGAAAATATTGAGAAACTATACTCCTAAAGGTTTGAATAATAATATATTCAGGAGATACATGTGATAAGAAGGAAAAGAGCCTTAATTGCTTCTAGAATTTTATTTCTTACTTTAAATCATTGACAAAATTTAAGTAATATTATTCCTGTAGCATACTATTGATTTGAGTTATTACAAACCCATTTAATATCCAAAACCTTTGGACATTATTCCCATGGGAACAGCCCTGGTGTAAAACCTGACATCTTCTTCTGGTACACTTCATCAAAGGCGACAGCCTGGGCTGCAGTGAAGTGACTCCTCCAGTCCCCGGAGACACCTGGAAAACCGAATGCAGACACTTAGATCATATGTAATGATGGGAGTTCAGAGTGCAGCACATCCCCTCGCCTACCTTTTGCTATATTCTTCCTGTCAGGGACACTCTAGCTAATATAGTAGAATGACCAGTGACCAATTGAGGCACCCTGGAACACTAGGTTACTATATCCATGTACACTTCTACCTGCACGGAAATGACTTCCTTCCTAACCTTCTCTCCCAAAGGATCGTGGACACAATCCATCAGGAGGAACCCTGCTGTATCTCTGCTACATCTGTAATCTACCTACTTCTCACCATGGCTGTCACTACCCCTTTCTCCTAAGCCAACAGCACTTCTCACCTTGGCTATTGTAAGACATTTTAATTGATCTCTCTGCTTTGTCTGCTTCTCTTTAGAGGCTCTCAGCACTGTAGCTTTCTTCATCCTTCCTCTAGATCTACAGAATCCAGACACTTTGGGCTTGGAGTTTCCCGCAACTTCTACTTTGACTTGCCAGAAGTGCTCCCTCGCTGTGCGTGTCTCCAGGTGATCTGGGCCATTCCTGTCTTCATGTATCTCCTTTTTTCTATTTGTGTATGGCATGTTTCACAAATATAGGAAAACAAAATTTTACTTTTTAATTGCTAAAAATTTACTCTTTGAAAGAGTGATGTACATATACTGTACACTCAATATATAATTATTGGAAGTATTCATAATAGAATGAGCACTCTAGAAATATTTTCCCAATTTTACGCATGAGGAGAAATCCACTCCTGAGTGGTTATCTGGTAAGAAAGTGATGAATAAGATTTGAATCCGAGATTCTGACTCTAGAATCATGCTCCTTTTTACATGACTACATTATTATTTCACATATCACATAATTATTATAGCATGTTATATCAATATATTAACAACTTAATAGAATACAAAGTTGAATATATAAGTTAATTCCTACATAAATATAAACTTTATCTCAACATGTATAAAATAATAGAATGCCAGAATATGTAATCGATGCCCTTTAAACATTCGCTCTGAGTGCTGGGTTCTCTGCTATGTACATTAATGGAATGAATTAATCATTGATTTCTCATGCTCATTTATTACCCACAACACACCTGAAGACTGGTATGCCAGGAAGAACCTCTGAGCTACCAGAATCTCAATAAATGATAATGATTTCTCCATATAAAAACGTCACTCCAGATGAGAGATTCCAAAATTCCCATGTAGGCACCTAAAGTTGTAAATACGACGAATTCAAAATCCTACTTATCTTGCAGATGTAAACTTCTGTTTACATTTCTCTTTTCCTTGTGTTAAAAAAAAAACTCTCAAAAGGATTTTAACCCAGTTGCTACTGATGTTATTAACAATGTGCTAGAGTTTGTGCTTAAACAACCTGGAGGCTGATGTCTGAGATCGAGATGTCAGGAAGTTTCATTAATTCTGAAGCATGCCAGGAAAGGAACTGTCCAGGCTTCCATTTTTCCGTCTATGCTGCCACCTTTTTCAGTGTGTTCACATCATCTTTCCTCTGTGTCGCTGTGATACGGTCTATTTTTAGGACACCCGTGTTTTTTTTTTAATTATGCCTCACCCTAGTGGCCTCATTTTAACTGTCTTATATTTATAAAGACTTTCTCTACAAATACTATCACCACCTGAGTTACTGGAGGCTTGGTCATCCACAAAACATTTTTTAAAGGAAGCAATTCAAGCCATGCTTCTTACTTTTGAAGTCCTTTCTAGAAAATTCTGGGGAACACCGATACAAATAACGTCTAAGACTGAATGAGTTCTTCACTACTCTTTGTTTCTGGTCACTTATAAATACGAAACCCCAGAGTGACATAAGTATGAAATTTCAAGTGAATCTCATCAGAGCAGGAGGTCATAACTGTGAATTTTGCTGCTCTTTTGTTAACAATTTCAATGATTTTGATATTTGATCATCAAGACACTCAGATATGTGTTACAGTTGGGTGGGTGAGTGTCACCACCACATGTTGGATATGGTACTTTATGCTTTTATTAATTATTCTCTCTGTTCATTCAAAAGCAGCAAAACCTCATGGAAGGCTTATTCTGTGTCAGGCAGCATGCTCTAGAATAAAGTCAGAGATAACAATAAAATTGTCTGAAGAAACCTACAGTATTGCCATTGTTTTAAGTGTCCCCCAGTGACACCTGTGAGAAACTGGATTATCACCACTGGTGCAACTGGAAATTGGTGGAAATTTTAGGACATGGGGCCTGACAGAAAGAAGGCAGGTCCCCGGGAGGGTGCCCTTGAAGGTGATGTTAGCAACTTTTCCCTTCCTCTTTCCACCTCTTTTCCTGGCCACTATGATAAAATGGAGCCCCTGCATCTAAATAAAGCTTATCTCCTCTTAATTTGTTTCTTCCATGTATTTTGTAACAGACCAACACAATTTTATCTTAAAAGAAATGCATCTCCACTAGTTGCACGTAGTAGCATGATGACTGTAAACAGGCTTCTCCTAAGTACAATTGGCATACACAGGCCACGTATTTTTCTTAGTCTTGTGAAAAAGAAGGCCTCAAACTTCGTGAAAATGAGTCCACAAAATAACTGTTACCTTGAACCAGCAAATAGTAGAGACAAATTTTTAGAGCATTATGATTCATGTATTAGCTTTCTTTTTATATTGATAAGCTTTCTTTTTATAATTGATAAACTTCATTTTAAAATTAACCTTGGAACTGCATGTTCCTCCCAGAATAAAGAAAGGTTGCAGGACTGAGGTGGACATAGAAATGTATAATACATACCATTTCTTTTAAAAAATCACACTGTAACAATTTTTAGGCTTCCCTTTCCTAGTATAGTAACGTCTTAAGACTCTACTGGTGGTTTGAAATTTACTAGGAGTATGAGCTAAAGCTGCAGTGTATCCCCTCTGGATCTTTTAGTACCTTCCTCCTGCAATGACATGTTAACTAATATAGGAAAATGACCAGTGGAATATTACAGAGCCTTTGTGTGCTCGGTAATCACACCCATTGACACTTCTTTCTTCATGGAAATGATTTCCCACCTAACCGTCTCTTCCAGCCCATCCTGTACACTGTCCAACAACAGCAGCAGGGGCTGAATCTCTGCTACAGCCATAATCTAGCTACTTCTCACCATGTCTGTTTCTATCACCTTCACTCAATCCACTAATATTTCTCATTTGGGCAATCATAATATATTGTCATTGACATCTCTGCTTTTTTCAGCTTCTTTTCAAAGTTCTCATCGTGGTAATCATCATAATCCCTCCCCAGGATCTGCAGGATGCAGCCACTTTTGTTTCAGACTCTCTCGGAGCTTTCCATTTCTCTCAGCCAAAGTGCTTAGGTACCCAGAAAAAAGCAGGGGTAACTATTTTATTCACAGACATCATGAACTTCAAGCCGAGATTCATCAAAGGAGATAAAGGAGGACACTACATACTTGTTAAGGGAAAACTACAAGAAAAAGAGATAACAATCATAAATATATTTATATATATATTATTATATTGGTGGGTGCCAAATACAGGGCACCCACCAATATAAAACACATATTAATGGACATGAAAAATCAAATAAGCACTAACACAACTGTAATGGGGTAACAATACCACATTGTCATAAATAGATAGATCAACCAGACAAAAAATCAACAAAGAAATAGCAGAACAGAACCAAACTTGTGAACAAATGGACTTAGTAGAAGTCTATGAGTGTTCCACCCCACAGCATCAAAATACACATTCTTCTTAGTAGCACATGGGACGTTCTCCAAAATAAACCACATACTAGCCCATAGAACGTGCTTAAGTAAATGCAAAACAACTGAAATTCTCCCATGCATATTATCAGATCACAGTGCAATGAAACTGGAAATCAATGGCAAAAGAAACCTCAAAAACTCCATAAACACATGGAAATTAAATAACATCTTACTGAACAAACAATGGGTCACAGATGAATTTAAAGAAGAAATTAAATACTATCTGCAATTAAATGATAATACTGATACAACATACCAGAACTTACAGGATGCAATGAGAGCAGTCACAAGAAGAAAATTAATAGTGGTGAACTCTCACATCAGGAAAACAGAATGAGCTCAAATAAAGCACCAAAAGTTGAATCTCAAACTTGTAGAAAAAGAAAAAACACAAAGCCCAAAACTCATGCAAGGGATGAAATTATAAAGATCAAAACAGATATTAATTCAATTTAGAAAACAATACAAAAAATAAATGAATCAAAGGATTGGTTCTTTGAAAGATTAAATAAAATTGAAAAACTCTTAGACAACCTTATCAAAAAAAGGAAAGAAAAGACTCAAATTCATGCAATTAGGAATGAAAAGGGTGAAATCACAATGGATCCCGTGGAAATCCAGAAGATCATCAACACCTACTTTGAGAACCTTTACTCTAATAAGATAGAAAACACAGAAGAATTGGACAGATTCCTAGATACATATGAATTACCAAAGCTGAATCAAGAACATAGACATATTCTAGATAACCCAATTTCAAATCAATGCAATTGAAAATGTAATAAAAAGAAATCTTACCACAAAAGAAAATCTAGGGTCCTGATGGATTCACTTCTCAGTTCTACAAGAAATTTAGAGATCTAATGCCATTACTCCTCACACCCTTTCATGAAGTTGAAAGGGAAGCAATACTCCCAAATTCATTCCTGGAAGCAAGCATTACCCTGATACCAAAACCAGAGAAGGACTCAACCAAGAATGAGAACTACAGACCAATCTCCCTAATGAACATAGATGCAAAAATCCTCGATAAGATACTGGCAAACAGAATGCAGCAAATCATCAAGAAGATTATACAGCATGACCACATTGGATTCATCCCAGGCATGCAGGGATGGTTCAACATATGCAAATCAATAAATGTAATTCTCCATATGAGGGGAGCATGGTAATAAAACACTTAAGTCACATTCATGTGAACTGAAGGCTAACCCGAGTATGTGCCTGTCCTTGGGAGGACTGGCTACCCTTTCAAGGACAGTAAATAAGTTAAGGGTGAGAACCTTGTGTGCACAGAGTTCAGCCCGGGTTCCCAGTTAGACCTGGGCTGCTGAAACATGCCGAAAGACACATACACCTTTTGGCATTGGGCCACCTTTGCCTCACACGATATATAAACATTAGTTACAAAGGAACTGTTTTGGGAGGTTTTAAAGCCTCTTGCTTGTGCTGTGAGATGTGCTGGCCCAGAGAGACCCCACCTGGCTGCTGCTCTTGGAACTCCCCCAGCTGTGTGTGGGTGTCATCTGGTGATGTATTTTCTATTCCATTCCGTATTATATTGATTACTTTCTTTTTCTATTGTTTACCGTATGCTCTTTGATTGAATAAAACTTTTCATTTCAAACTACTGAGTGATGCGTAGTGGCTTTGCTCATGGATTGAACCCTCTAAAACACAGATAAAGGTGCACCACAATGGACAAATTTGCCATGTTATTACACCATATTAAAAGAACCAAGGGGAAAAACCATATGATCATCTCAATAGATGAAGAAAAAGCATTTGACAAAATCCAACACCCTTTCATGACAATAAAAGTAAAACCCTGCAGAAAATTGGAACAGATGCTTTTATCTCAATATGGTAAAAGCCATCTATGACAAACTGACATCCAGCATCATACTAAATGGTCAAAAACTGAATGGTTTCTCTCAAAAATCAGGAACAAGAGAAGGATGTCCACTGTCACCACTCCTATTCAATATAGTTCTGGAAATATTAGCCAGAGCAATCAGATAAGGCAGAGAAATAAAAGGAATAAAGATAGGAAAGGAAGAAGTTAAATTATCTTTATTTTCAAATGACATAATACTCTACATAGAAGACCCCAAAAACTCCACCAAAAGACTTCTAGATTTAATAACCAGATTCAGTTGCTTAGCTAGATACAAAATCAACACACAATAATCAATAGCATTCTTGTACACAAATAACAAACTTGCTGAGAGAGAAATTAGGGAAACCATACTTTTCACAAAAGCATTGAAAATATAAAGTACTTAGGAGTCAACCTAACAAACTATGTAAAAGATCTCTACATTGAAAACTATAGTACTCTTAAAAAGGAGATCAAAGAGGATATCAGAAAATGGAAAGATATCCCTTGCTCATGGGTAGGAAGAACCAATATAGTGAATATGGCCATACTCCCAAAACTGTTATACAAATTTAAAGCAATCCCAATCAAACATCATTAGCATACCTCACACAACTAGAGGAAACAGTCCTAAAATTCATCTAGAACCAGAAGAGAGCTAGAATAGCAGAAACAATTCTGGGCAACAAAGGCAAAGCCAGAGGCATCACAATACCTGACTTGAAATTATACTACAGAGGTACCATGATTAAAACAGTATGGTACTGGCAGAAAAACATGCCTGAAGACCAATGGATCTGATTAGAAGAGGCAACTTCAAACAAACTCATCCATCTTATCTTTGAAAAAAGGGCCAAACACATTTAGTAGAGGAAAGATTGCTTCTTTAAGAAATAGTGCTAGAAAAACTGGCTTTCCACATGCCAAAAACTAAAACTAGACCCGTATCTATCACCACACACTAAACTAAAATCAAAATTGATTGAAGATATAAATATTAAAGCAGAAACACTAAACTTGCTGGAAAAGAGAATAGGTAGAACTCTTGAAGACATAGGAGTAGGCAAAACTTTGTAAAAAAAAAAACTCTGACTACAGGGGAAATACTACAAAGAATCAACAATTGTGATTTCATCTTATTAAAACGCTTTTCGGGGCCAGTGAGATGGCTCAGCAGCATAAGCGCCTCCCTGGCAAGCGCGAGGGCCCAAGTTCAACTCCTGGAGCCCACATAGGAAAAAAGGGCCAGTGATATCGCTCAGCAGCACGGGCGCCTGCTGGTGCATGAGGTCCTGAGGTTGACTCCCGGTACCCACAAAAAAAAAATAATAAATGCTTTTGCACAGCTAAAGAACTCACCAACAGAGTGAAAAGACAGCCCACAAGGGGCAAAAAGATCTTAGACAGTTGTTCAGACAGTCCTTCAGACAAAGGACTAATATTGAGAACATATAAAGAACTGAAAAAAATCAGAGCCCTCAAATTTAAAGACCCAATCCAAAAATGGGCATCTGAAATCAATAGACACTTCTCAGAAGAAGTACAAACAGCAAATAAGTAACTGAAGAAATGTTCGGAGATCATGTGAGATATACAAATTAAAACAATGCTGAGATTCCATCTCATTCAAAAAAAAAAGGCTATTATCGACAAATCAACCAATAACAAATGCTGACAAGGCTGTGGGGAAAAAGGAACACTTCTCCACTGTTGGTGGGAGTGTACACTGGTGCAACCACTATGGAAATCAGTGTGGAGATTCCTCAGAAAACTAGGACCAAAAGTTCCATGTGACCCAGCTATTCCCCTTCTGGATATCTTCCCAAAAGAAATAAATGCATCATACCACAGTGATATGTGCACCCATGTTTCTAGCAGCACAGTTTGTAATAGCTAAACGGTAGAGACAACCCATCAACTGA
Organism: Erethizon dorsatum; assembly: GCA_028451465.1. Taxonomy (NCBI): domain Eukaryota; kingdom Metazoa; phylum Chordata; class Mammalia; order Rodentia; family Erethizontidae; genus Erethizon; species Erethizon dorsatum. The sequence continues at coordinate 108,423,573 of CM051834.1, read as the reverse complement.
TGAATGGATAAAAATATGTGTTTTTTTACAATGGAGTACTACTCAGCTATAAAGAATGATAAAAGTGAACATTCCTCAGTAAATGGATGCACCTTTAGACCATACACTTAAGTGAAATAAATCAGACACATATGTGTAAATATCACATTGTCTCTCTCACATGAGAAACAGAACATGTAAATAGGAACCAAAATGTATCACAGATATTGTGTAATAGGAAGTAATTGTTCAAAAGGAAAGGTGATGGGGTGGAAGGGAAAAGAAAGCAATGACAAAAAAAGGATAAAATGGAAACTAAGCTTTGTATATAATGAAGGAAAGGGGTTGAAGAGAGGTGAGGGAAATGAGGAAAAAAGAACTAAGATATGTCATGCACAGGTACAAAATCCCTATGATGAATGTGATCATTCTGCATATCTAAACTGTAACAATAAACTTAATTAGAATGGGAAAAAAGGCTTTTTAATAAGAAAAACACAGTTGATGGACTCCTTCTCCCCAACACAAATCCTCTGAGTGAGGTCTTCATTGACTGCATTTCTACGAGCATTTTAGTCCTCTGAGCTCCAACGAGAGTCTCCCGTCAAGCCTGGCTTACACCGTAGCATTCCCCAGGTTCTCTACCCAATGTTAGAAGCCTTTCCAAGCTCCTCCCACAAACCAGTTTCAAAACTGGTTTCTAAACTGTCTCGAGTAATATTTCTAGCAATGACCCCACTCCTGACACCAAAACTCATCTTAGTCACTTTCTCCCTCCTAAGCACAATACCTGACACCCAACACTTCAGGAAGAGAGATTTATTTGGCTTCCGTTTAAATCAGTACTCCACTGGCTCCAATGCATGAAGGGCATAGCAGAAGGGTCTTGTGGAGGAAAGATGTTCACATGAAGGTAACCAGGAAGCAGAGACTGAAGGGAGGAACTGGGGCCACATACGCTTCCACATTCTGCCACCATAGACTGAGCTGTAACCAGACTCCACACCGTAACGACAAATTCAGCTGTTCGGTTCTTGGGTGGGCACATCTGCCGATGAGCGAGCACTCTCACAATGAGATCATCTTCCAAAATGTCTGCCTCTAAATGTATGAGAGTCCTGAGGGACATTTTAGATCTAAACCACACCAGCACTATAAAAATTTATTCAAAATGAGAGACTCCATATTTTTATTCTACACCTACATTTTTAAATAGATCTAATTCAAAATGCTGCACATCTCGTAGACATAGAGTTCTCTTTATATTTCTGCTTATTCTTGCTTTTAAAAATCTCTCATTGGATGGCGTGTTGGTGCACACCTGTAATCCCAGCACTGGGGAGCCTGAGGCAGGAGGATTGCTGCAAGTTGAAGGCCTCCCTGGGCTACATAGTCAGTTCACGACCAACCTGAACTACATAGTGAGTCCCTGTCTCCAAAAAAAACCTCTCATAACCATTTCATCCTAACAGCTAAGGATGGTAATAATAATGTAACACACTCAGTGTTTCAAATGCTAGAAATTTATATACTCGCAATTCTGGATGCTGGAAGTCTGAGATCAATCTGTCAGAAGGGCTTCTTCCACCTGATGGTGTTACGGCAAAATCACAAGATAGATTCACTCACAGGAAGACGAGATTCGAGAAACAAATGAATTCTTTCATTGATGCCGGCCGGGGACAGCAGAAGCTGACCCCGAGCTTTTGTGTCCTCCTCCTTAAATACACTTTTTGGAGGCCTTGCAAAGTCCTTGGTTGCCACGGAAACTGCATTCTTTACTATATCACCTCTCTGGAACTTCACAAGGTTTTCCTCAAACATCAGGTTAATTAACACAGGGAATGGGGGTAAGTGGTATCAGTCTGTGCTAAAACCATTTGTCTCTCCTTTTATGGTTTTATGACCTTAAGATAATGATAAGGAAAACCCGTTTTTTTTGTGATAGTACCATCCGTTTCTCCTCTTTGAAGTTTATTGCTACAGAAAGGGCAGTGAGACTAAAGTTCAACTAAAAGTTTCTACCTATTAGTTAAATTCAGAGGTTTAAGGAACAAAATGAAAATACTCTATAAATTTCCCTCTTAGGACTGCTTTCATTGTATCCCATAAGTTCCGGTATGTTGTACTGTCATTATCATTCAGTTGTAGAAAGTGACTAATTTCTTCTTTAATTTCATCTGTGACCCATTGGTAGTTCAGGAGGATGCTGTTTAATTTCCATGTGTTTAGGGAGTTTTTGTGGGATCTTTTGCCATTGATTTCCAATTTCATTGCACTATGGTCTGATAATATGCATGGGATAATTTCAATTCCTTTGCATTTACTTAAGCAGGTTTTATGAGCTAGTATGTGGTCTATTTTGGAGAACGTCCCATGTGCAGCTGAGAAAAATGTGTATTCTGATGTTGTGGGATGGAACACTCTGTAGACATCTACTAAGTCCATTTGTTCAAAAGTTTGGTTCAGTTCTACTATTTCATTATTGATTTTCTGTCCAGTTGATCTATCTTTTTGTGACAGTGGAGTATTGAGATCTCCCAATATAATTGTATTAGTGCTTATTTGATTTTTCATGTCCTTTAGTACTTGTTTTATATAGCTGGGTGCATTGGTATTTGACGCATATATATTTATGATCGTTATCTCTTCCTCTTGGATTGTTCCCTTTACAAGGATGTAATGACCGTCTTTATCTCTCTGAATCCTTCTTGGCTTGAAGTTCACTTTGTCTGCAAAAAGAATAGCTACCCCTGCTTTTTTCTGGGTTCCTGTGGCATGGAGTATTGTTTTCCATCCTTTGACTTTCAGTCTATGAATTTCTTTCTGAATTAAATGTGTTTCTTGTATACAGCATATTGTTGGATCTTGCTTCTTGATCCATTTTGCCAGTCTGTGCCTTTTGATTGGTGAATTGAGACCGTTAACATTGATGGTTAAAACTGATATGTATTGACTTGTCATGATATTTTCCTGTTGTTGGTTCCCACTCTTTGTTTTTCCGCTTTCCGGCTATTTAATTATTTGCCCTGCCTGGTGGATTCCTTCTGTTGGGGTTCCTATCTCTTTCTAGAATGTCCTTCAGAACGTTTTGGAGTGCTGGTTTGGTGGTCATAAATTTTCTCAGATGTTCTTTGTCATGAAAGTATTTTATTTCTCCATCAATTTTGAAAGATAGTTTTGCAGGGTACATCAATCTGGGCTGAAAATTATTTTCCTTTAGAGCTTGCAATACATCATTCCAAGCTCTTCTTGAATTGAGGGTTCATAGTGTTATTTTTATCTCATGTGTTTTGTCACAGTGATGTACAGCTGATGAACATAATTACTACTGCTTTTATTTTAAAAATATGTACATCTTCCCTAGCTGGATGATTTCTATACTCAGGCTTGTCCCTATTGCAGTTGGTACAGGGAATCCATGGAGAACAATTAAACATATTATTCTTATATCTTGAACAGAGAAGGACCACCAAATATTTTGGAAATAGGTCAGCAGAATAATTCTTGCCTAAGACAAAGCAACATTTAACAGAACTTTTCACTGAATTATGCAATGCGTACTAATTAACATCCTTTTTATAATTGATACAGTAAATTCTAAAATTAATCTTGGAACTGCATTTATCTTCCAGAATAAAGGTCACAGCACCGATATGGGTAAAGCAATGTATAATATTACAAGTTTTCCTTTCTTTTCTTTTTAAATATTTAACTGTATCTATTCATTTCTAGGCTTTGCTGAGCACACTCAAGTCTTAAAGTATGGGGGTTTTGAGTTTAGGGTTCGGGTTAGCGTTAGGGTTAGGGTTATCGTGAGATGATACATTATTTAATAATAATTAGCTGCATTTATTATTGTACTGTTGAGAGCAAAATAATACCTCATGACCTAATAATACCTCATGACCTAATCAAGAAATGCAAGGAAAAAAGTGACACTTCATGTAATTGTTGTGATTATTCAACTAGAAACTACTTGTGGGGTCAGATCACCAGCTTAGTGAAATCAATAATGTCATACTTGATAGTTAGCACTTGCTGGGGACCACAAATTATAAATTGACTTGCCCTTGCCTTGTGGGCCAGATTTTGAATATAGAAATCTTTCTTCCTCTTGTTAGTAAGGCTCACAGAGCAGAATAAAGCCTGCGGAGGACAATACAAGGAGACTAGTGCCCAGGTGTGGGGATGAATCTTAACTTGTTTCCCTCATGATGTTACACTTGCCCATTAAAATACTGCTTCTATGCTGTTCCAGGAAAAGCACTACATCCCCGCCACTGATTGCACTAAATAAAATGGTGACTAGCTGAAGATACTGGGTCTTTGTCCCCAGAGGACATGGATCATCTCAGAGCCCTGCTGCACCTCTCTATTTTACGTCTTCCTCTTTCTTTCTTTCCCACCATACACAGTAATTCCTGGCAGGAGATTGGAGCCTCACCGCAGGAGGCCCCAGTAACTGGCGCTGTGAAAAGGGTCCTTTGCACAAGCCTGGTGGTGTCCGCTGGTTTCTCCCCTACCCCTGCATGTTACATATGTTATACATAGATATTCCAATTCTAGATGATACAAATCAGAGAGAAGAAATAGGTCAAGGGTCTAAGCAATCTAAAACTCAGCTTGACAATTTCCATTCTAGTTTCAGTCTGAGAATGAACTTAGAAGTCTTAGAGCTCTGTTCTCCTGGACCATAGGTGGCGGCAGTACTGACATGCTCAAAATGTTTTGAACCATTTCATACATTTATTTCATGGGCCTCCATCCCAGAAATATCTGAGCTAGAAGATTTTTGGAAAGATGAGATTTTTTTTAAAGCAAAATCCCATGCAGCATTTTCATTAGAGTTGATGCCAAGGGCAGAAGCATATTAAGTCTTTAATTATTCGCTCCTTACAACATCTCGTAGCACATTCTTTCCTCACCCCTACTTCGTGTATGTTATGTCTTCCTGTAACTTTTGATCAGAGTAGATCTCTTTGAAATCACCAAGGTGTACCCCCACGTGTCCATCCATCATTCAAATCTCCCTTCAGGGGACACCTACTTTCTCCAGGTTCCCAGAGCCCACATCAGTGCAATAAAAAGCTCACCCAGAAAGTCACATGAGACAGTCTTTTCATTAGGAGTAACTGTCCCAGTCTGGAAATACATTCCCTAAAGCTAACGCATTTCTACAGGGCAGAGGGGTTCTGAAGTGGAGCTTTTGAAGGTGATAGAATCATTAGACCACTGACATTGCCTGTACATTTACCCACTGAAGGATATATAATTTGACAAAATTATTAGGAAATAATGGAAAGATAGGAGGCACAGACACTAAGTGAAAGGCCTGGAAAATGGGTGTGTGCCTTGGAAGTGTACCTTGTCCCCACTCCATTCATTACTCTGTCTGCCTCGCTGCATTCTGGCAGCCACCGGGTGTGCACTTTCCTCTACCATGCTGTAGGGGAAGTTGGAGGACTGGCAGGGAAAGGTACAGGCCTTAGTGAGGTGTCTGGCAAATAAAGAGTTACCCCCGCTGGAGAGAGCAGCTACGAAAAACAAGCGGGGAGAACTGAGAAGCAGCCCGGCTCACTTTGGTGCCAGGGCCCCAATTCCCTCCCCCTGCACCTTCAGTTAAACACAAAGGAGCCAAAGTGGGGTGGGGGCTATATTACAAGTTCACTTAGTGGATAAAACATACACCTGGACAAGGACACACTCATCTATAAATACGTATTTTATGATCCTCTCACCGCATGAACGCACTAACAGGCACATGTATCCTTTGTGCCACCTTGGCCTTGAATGTGAGGCTCTGCTGCAATCTCACAGTGATCACCCTGACAAAACTGAGACCCAGGAAAGCTTATCCAGCAACGTGCAAGTAGGCAATAGCACAGGACACTGGCTGAGTCAGGGGTCTCGGGGCCTAAAGCAGCCAGTCAAGTTATAACAACGCACAAGGGCAAGGCCCTCTCCTGCTGTGTAATCCAGAAATCTAAGAGCAAAGACCTTCACGTACTGGCTCCAGGCTCCCTACTTTACTCCACGAGGTATTGATCTATCTTCTTATTTCTCCCCTCTTTCCAATAAAGTGATTTTGTTTCTCCTTTTAAACTTATGTCTTGGGCCGGTGATACAGCTCAGTGGCGTAAGTGCCTGCCTGGCAAGCACGACGTCCTCAGTTCGGTTCCCGGTACCCACATAAACAAAATAAATAAATAAATCTTATATCTCATTCCTTTATTGATATAAGTTTATGAACTTCAGATAAAATTTACCCTCTCGAGAAGCGACATTACTCTTCTGCTATCATGACTTTGCCTCACCACGAGCCTCAAAGAAATAGGGCAAACTCATCATGGAAAGAAATCTCGAACTCAGAAGCCAAAATAAATCTTCCTCCTGGCAAGTTCTTTACTCAAATATTTCATTTCAAAGGCGGAAACTCACTATTACAGTTATTAAAGTTAATACATTTAAAACCCTTAATTTTGAGCATTCCTTTCTAAGCACAAAATGCCATACTTGTACCCTGATAAATTTTGAAACCGGAACTTTCCCTCTTACCTTTTCTTGTAATTAAGAAATTCTGATCCAGAAGAGTATGATGTATCAGGGAATAATTGGACATCTTGTTTTCTTTCATGCTTTGGAAGGAGCTGTGCTTGACTACTAAATCCAGGTCTTCCGGTTCTAAACTCTTCCCCAGGAACTGACAGATTTTCTGTATACTGCCTCTGATGTCCTAGGGTAGAAAACACCACAGCACACATATGAAAGAGGAGGACAAGAGAGAGTATAAGGTGAGAAGGAGGGTGATTCACAAGATGTAAGAGGAGGAACAAAAAAGGAATGATTTAGAGGGGACAGAGCAGACCGAGTAGATTCAAAGTGAGGAACACAGAGAAAAAGACAGAGAGGTGAGACCGTGAAGTCACAGGATGTGCATTTGACAAAGAATTTCCCAGTGTCGCTGAGCTCTGGACCACTCAGTGAAACAACCTGGAATTTCCAAGTATTAGAAATGCTCTGGATTACAATAACAAGGGCGAAGACATCCAGAAAGAATTTGATTTGAATTTTAGACTTTGCTCTTAAGTCTGGTAGGCTTTTGTTCTTTTTTCAAGTGCTGAGGATTGAATGTAAGGCCTTTGCTCTGAGCTACATCTTCATACATTTTATATTTTTGATAGTGACACACGGTTGTCCAGACTTTGCTCGAACGTGTGTTCCTTTGGAATCAGCATTCCAGAATACTAGGATTATAGGTCAGGCCATAATGCTTTCATTCTGATATTTATTCCATGAACCCCATTTACCATCTATCAAGGAGAGACACAGCCATGACAGTAAGTAAAGATAAACTTACTGTGTGGTTCCAAGGTAAAAAACAGGAAGATGTTGGATCATTCACCTGATCTAAGGCTGGCAGCAAAGAATTCTTGTTAGAAATGGATTTCATGGTGCAAACAGAGTTTTAATGACTTAGCCCAAGCAAAATTATAAGAATATATGTTTTCTAAAGTGAAATTAAATTCTATGTGCATGGATATTTAACAGTCTATAAATTATCACCAAGACGTGAAGTTCCTTTTCCAATAATATGGCCACACTTACACATTTAGTATGTTATTTAACATTTTCTAAACATCTACTTACATTGAAGTTTTAATCAATATTCATATTGCAAACCAATACATAGTAAATTTAGGTATTTATGTAGTTACAGTTGTGGCACTACAATATAGATAGATAGATAGATAGATAGATAGATAGATAGATAGATAGATAGATATAGATATAGATATAGATATATAATGTGTAATCATGAGGTCAGTGAAATAAATCTACCAATTCAGACATGTATATTGTACTCTCTTGATGATGAGAATAATCAAAATACTAGCTAATACCACTTTTGTAACACAAAATTATTTGCTAGCAATCAAAGTTATCCTATGGGATACAAAACATGAGAAATCGTTCCTCATATCCAGCTGCAGTCCGCAGACCTCACGTCAAGCAGCGTTTCCCATTTCCACAGCACTTGGCCTCTCGGAGTGCTCGTGCAGACTGGTTCCCTGTGTTCATCTCTGTCCTGTCAGCCTAAGAGACCTAGGGGGAATCAGCTCCAGCAAATGCCCTCTCATCTCTACCAGAAACAACACATGTTCCACCTGTGAGAAAGTTTACAGACACCAGCATGAGTGAAAACCATCACAGCCTTCCTTGGTGTGGAGAAAAAACAAAAATCCCTTTAACATGGTATAAGTTTAAATGACAAAACGACAATTTATGGGCAGTTAATACCAGGGACTTCATCTCACTTTTAATGACTCTTCCTGAGACTAAAATTTGACAAAAGAGGGCAAATGGCAATGCTGGGGTTTGGGACATCAGAGTGACTGCAGGTGGCACTGAGAGGGTGTGTGCTGACTGTAAGCATGGCTTTTACCTTTTGCAGCTCTTCATAAGACAAAACAAGGAAGTTTTCCCTCTCTCTCATGGACATCCAGCCACGAACATGCTCAAACCATGATCCCCAAGGCACTGCATGGAGAGAGGCAGGAGGCATGACAGATTAAAAACTCTATGAAAGTATGTTTTGGGTTTATAATATTCACTCCTCCCCAGGGCCTTCACAGCTTTATTAAACTGACCAATAACACTTGTCCTATAACAGTTCTACATATTTTCAGTGTATAATGTGACATTTATATACAGGGTGAAATGGTCAAGTAAAGCTAATTAACTTAATCTTGACTTCCCATATGTACCTTCCGTGTGTGTGTGTGTGTGGTGAGCAGCCACATGGTGGGTTATATTGGTGGGGGCTCCTCTGGCAGGCGCATTTACGCCTTAATGCACTAAGCCAGATAGAGTTTGAACAGCACCCAGTCTAAGCTTTTATTGCCACCTTCTCTGGTAGTCTACTTTGTCCCCTTCTGAGGGACGGCTCCTGGATAAAGATTCTGTGTCTCAAAGGTTCCACCACCTCCTAATGTCACCCTGGGAACCAAGCCTTCATAACTTCAGTCACTGGGAGGCATTTAAACCACATACCATCCATACCTTTCTGCACTGGGCCCCAAGGGTCCATGTCCACCTCAAAATGCAAAAGGAATTTATTCATCTTCAACTGTCCCGGAGTCTAAACTCTTCCACCATTGCTCAAAAGTTTATGTCCAAGACTCATTTGAAACCCACAACAAAGTCTTTCATGTGAGTGCCATTTTAAGCCTCTGCGGTCCTTGCCTCCTGCCTGAGGATCCTGTCCTCGCTTACAGTCAAAGAGGGAAAGAGGCAGAGCCACCCAGTGGCTCTCAATAGAGGAGATGGGATCCTGTGCTTGCAGCTCTAGAAAGAAGGATCCTTTAGGGAAACTGATCATCTCCTTCCTCCTTGGCCAGAAGAAAAAGAAATAGTACAATCCTCCTCTCTAAATGAAATACAAGCATGTAAATACACACAAATATTGATTAGAAGAATCAGTTGTTTTGTTATATTTGTATTGAGTTTGTTTAAAAACATACTTAATTTTATACAATGGAGTACTACTCAGCCATAAAGAAGGATAAACTTAAGACTTTTATATGTAAATGGATGCAACCTGAAACCATACTCATGAGTGAAATAAATCAGACTCACATGTAAACATTGTATTGTCTTGCCTTGTGTGAAAAATTGAAAGAAAAAATAAAGTCTAAAATGTACAATACATGTTGTGAAATGGGAAGAAATTGTTCAAAAGGAAAAAGGAACTAGGATGGGTGAAAGGAGAAAGGACAGTAGGGAAAAGGGAAAAAATGCAAGTCAGTTATACTATTAATATCTCTTAAATCATTGAACAGGAAGGTTTGTGCTAATATCGATTGGAGAAATATTTATGCCCATATCTTGTACTCTGAGCAACTACTTTAAAGATAACAACACATAATGCATTAACTATTTTTATTCTCCTATTATTCTGTTATTAAATTTTGTTTTTTTCCATCAAATAAAAAATAAAATAAAATACTTAAATAATACCCTCAGTGAGTAGTAGACAAAATATACCTTGAAGGTAAAATGACTTGCCTATTTTTGTCCATTCATTTATGATGGAAACTGTCACACATATTTCATACTGCCTGTGCAGCTTTCATAATCATAGACTTGACCAGCTGTGATGGACATTCTGCGGTCAGTAAAGGCAAAATCACTTACTCTTTTGTCCTTCTAGACAGTTTGATGACTCTAGGACCATGAAATAGTAACAATAGTGGTATAAAAGAAGTTGTTGGCAGCAAATGTTTAAAGAGAGTTTGTAATTTGGGGAGAAAGTAAGCAGAGAAGTATCACACACTATTGAATAATTGTCTTTATTAATGAATTGGTTTATTCAGAAAAAAAGAGAAATGTGGTTTGTATGAGCGTAAGAGGACAGAAGATGAAGAAACTTTAATCACTGAAAAAAGAGTTATTAAAGAGTAGGAATGAAGAACATGGTTGAATATAAAGCACAACACATCAGAGATGGTGAAAATGCCCACATATCTAGTCAAAATAGAGTTAAAAACTGTCCTTTTTAATCACAAGCCTAAGATTAAGGTGCTTGAAAATAATCTGGCACTATTCAGATGATCATGGGATTTTTGCCCAGCGCTCTGTTGATATGGTGGGTTACATTTATTGACTGCATATGTTGAACCATCCCTGCATCGCTAGGATGAATCCTACTTGATCATGGTGTATAATTTTCTTTATGATTTGCTGCATGCAGTTTGCCAGGAATTTATGAAGGATTTTGCATTGGTGTTCTTCAGGGAGATTGGCCTGTAGTTCTCCCTTCTGGATTAGATCCTTCTCTGGTTTTGGAATCAGGGTAATACTTGCTTCCAGGAATGACTTTGGGAGTATTGCTTCCCTTTCAATTTCATTAAAGAATTTGAGGGATAGTGGCATTAGATCTTCTCTAAATGTCTTACAGAATTCAACAGTGAATCCAAAAGGACCTGAGCTTTTCTTTGTTGGTAGGTTTTAAAATACTTCTTCAATCTCATTGATATTCCTCATATAGAATTTTATATCATCTCCATCCAGCTTTGGTAATTCATTTGTATCTAGGAATCTGTCCATTTCTTCTGACATTGTGAAATATCAGACTCATACTAGACCTTGGCTAGGGATGGGGTTTGTTCACTTATTTAGATAAGTGTGACCAAGCCAAGTTTGGCAATATGTGCAAAGTATCCTCAACTTTGAACAAACTGCAATATAATATTATGATAAATTATATCTACTTTAAAGTTGTCTGTTGGATGCAGGACATTGAGAGACATATACTGATAGGGGTATCGGAATCTTAATATACATTGAGAAAATTTGTGAATTTTGTTTGTTTGTTTGTTTGTCTGTTTGCTTTTTGAGACAGGGTCTCACTATATAGCTCAAGCTGGCCTTGAACTCACTATGTAGCACAGGCTGGCCTGAAACTTGTGCTGATCTTCCTGCCTCAGCCTCCCAAGGGCTGGGATTACTGGCCTGGGCCACCACACCTGGCTAAATATTTGTAAAATTAAAAGTATGAGAATCCCAAAAATTCTACTATGTTAACATACAGAAATCCCAAAATCATGGAAAAAATTTTTGAGTTGAATGAAAAAAGAGAATTAAGAGAGTTTCAGAAAGATGTATCTTTAACAAAATGGTGGAAGCTCGGGGTACTTTGTCTGGGAAAACAAATAAAAGCTGACTTTCAAGAGTAACAAATGAGTGGAGGAGACGATAGGGAGAATTTCTGTTACTAGTCAAACTCTGGAGAACCAGAAAATAGCCAAAATGGTTAATTAAGAAAGAAGTTGGTGGTGGACCAAAGTTCTCCAGCTGTAGGGCTGGTGAGATAGTTCAGCGGCATAAGCGCCTGCCTGGCAAGTGCGAGGTCCTGAGTTCGACTCCCGGTATCCACAAAAAAAAAGTTCTTCAGCTGTATACCAAAAGAGGAAAACTTAGCTTTTCTGGTTCCAGTGGGGTGACTTCCTGGTTGGTGAAACAGAGAGACCGAGTTGGGCCCAAGTGAGTTCTAACTCAGCACTCTGAGTTTCCCATCTCCTGTATTTATATTACACTCACCATCTCCTTCGACAAACCACTCATAATATTGTTGCAGTGACTTCGCTGTTTTACTATCTTTATATGCATTCCAGAAATGAAAACCAGATACAATAATATCTCTGGGATTTCTGATGACATAAATAACCTTAAATGGAAAGAATGAGGAAATGAAGATTCGAAACAGCCATTTTCTATCTTTTGATCTTTAACATTATAGACATGATGTAGGAAAATTGATAAAATCCCTATCAAATACCAATGAATATGTTTAATGACTGAGTTGCAACATTCAACAATCAAATGTACATTTTAGTATTCCTATAAACTAGTCACTATCATTAGGATATAAAAGAAAGGAATGCATTGTGCCTCCCTCCTGAAGCAGTAGGCTCCTCACCAGGGGACACTTCGAGAAAGTTTTTAAAGGTGAAATGTGCATACAACTGTGCTTTACTAGAATAGTAACAGACAGAAGATAAAAAATACAGACAACTCAATTCATGTGCCATGAGTCCATTTATATAAAAGTCACTGGGGGGCTAAATGAAATAATAGTTGTAGACTAGCAGTGTTTTCCACCAAGGGTGGGCAATGATTGCAAGGGACGGGGGGAAATTTCTACAGAAGTAAGAATTTTCAAAATCTGGTGCGGGCTGGTGAGATAGCTCAGCGGCATAAGCGCCTGCCTGGCAAGAACAAGGTCCTGAGTTCGACTCCCAGTACCCACATATGAAAAAAGGGCCGGCGGTATCGCTCAGCAGCACAGGCGCTTGCTGGTGTGTGAGGTCCTGAGTTCGATCCCCAGTACCCACAAAAAAAAAAAATTGGTGGATGACACCAGTTGTCCATACTCATCAAACTAGTGTTTAAGATCAGTGCACACCCATACTAACTTTCAAGATTCCTTGCAATGTGAACAAGAGAATTTTACATCAATGATATTTGGGATATTATTCTTTTTTGGGGTTTTTTTGGGTTTTTTTGTGGGTACTGGGGGTTGACCTCAGGACCTCGCGCACCAGCAGGCACCCGTGGCGCTGAGCGATATCACCGGCCCTTTTTTTGTATGTGGGTTCCGGGAGTCGAACTCGGGCCCTCATGCTTGCCAGGCAGGTGCTTACGCCGCTGAGCCATCTCAGCGGCCCTAGGATATTATTCTTAACCTCATCTCTTATTAAGCTTCATTTTCCCACAGCAAAAGAATTAGTAAACCCTAAAAAGACACATGTAAATAGGTGTACTGGCACAATTTCGTTGTGCTGCACAATTCGTAAGTATTACAGAGAGAATATTTTTCTACTTGTCTCAGTGTAGCATAGAAAAACATCAAAACAGGTAAGAAACCAATACAACTCTCGTAATTAATTTATTTTAAAAATAGCCCATGGTGTGCTGGATCCTAGCTCGTCACAGTCCCCTCTGGAGGTGACCTGTATGCAGCATGGGAGACTGGAGTGGTTGATGGTCTTAATCGACAGCTTTATCCAAAAACATCAGGGCTCAAAAAATTCAGCCATGACTCCAGAACAGTCACCTGGAATTAGGCATTGATATGTAAATGTCTACCTACAATTCAGATAATTCTGACTTGTCAGGTCACACCTACACGGTAGGAGGCATTGTTTTGAATTAAGGTTGGCTAATTTGTCTTTTATAGCAACAGAACTTCATATATTATCATAAATAGACACTGGCAGATCTGACCTCCATCTGCCCACCCCCATAGCCAGGCAAGTTCCTGGAATCGCTGATTCCCAGTAGCCTGAGGCCAGGGACTAATGCGTGCTCCGCAAGGACGCAGCACACCCGCCCCGCCCGCTATGTCACAGCTCACCCACCGCAGAACGCTAGCCAGTGCTCTGCGCACGTACTCGGCCCCTCTCACTCCCGCAAGCTCACGCCCCCAATCGCTTCACCTCACTTAAACCCATTCGACCAACCGCCTCTAACCCTATCCATAAAAGACCCAGCTCAATAAACTAGACTCAGACTCTCCTTTGCAGTTACTCTGGGAGGCCCTGCCTGGAATCCCAAATTCGGGCTGGCTGTGTTCTTTACTGGGTATTCACCATCTCCCTAACATCTGGGTATCTCTGTGTGTGTGTGTGTGTGTGTGTGTGTGTGTGTGTGTGTGTGTGTGTGCATTAGACACACTTTCAAGTATGTCTTAAAATTTATTTTCCCGAGACCTCCATTTACTTATCACTTTACCCCTAAATTCTGAGTAGGATAATCTGAAATGCCCCACATCTTTGTACTCACAAATAATCTGAGGAGCAGCTGAGTTACCCCCACCTGATCCTGAGAATATCACGTCCTAACTTGATCTACCGTGTGTGAATGATTTTCAGTAACTGCTCAGGGATAAGTAGGGAAACTCAAATTTAAGAAGCATCGAACAAACAGTTGTCCACTTTTGGGCACTGACCTTGGCCTTTGAACTGAAGAGAGATTTTGGGAATAGATGGAAGGGTAAGTGGGAGCTGATGAACGAAGGCCTCTCCTTTCCATTTATTAATTCTTGCCCAGTTTTTGACTCTAGAACAGCACAGCGATGCCAGATAGGCACAGATTGGATCCACTTGGGATCCCCCTTGGAATGAATCAGGCAAACAATCTCAATCACCCAGTTGGTTCCTGGATAAAGAAGGAAAAGTGAGTCCGCTCACTTCTATTTGAATTGTGAAAACTTTATCATAAATTAGAGTACAATACACATAGTTAGTGTTTAGCATCATGACAGATTTTCAGCATACCTCCCTGTGATAATAGTGTTAAGAATATTCCCATTTATTTGACTTATGAGTAGGGTCTCAAGTTGCATCCATTACCTAGTAGAGTCTCAAGTTTATCCTTCTAAGATAACAATATGTAATGTGTGAACCATTGTTATTCTCCTATTACTTTGTTATGAAATTTTGTTTTACTTTTTTTATATAAAAAATAATATTCCCATTGCTATTAAGCCAAGATTCCAAAAATTTCTTCTTTCAAAACACAGACTCTATTTAGTACAATTCACAACACCCTTAACGCTGGCCACAAGCATTCAACGGTTTTTGAGTAAAATTCACTGCTGCAGATATTTCAGATTAGTGGGATCATATTGTGATTGTCTTTTTGAGACTAATTTGTTTCCTAACACAAATGCTCTCAAGATTCATCCATGTTGCATGACGTGTCAAAATCTTCCTCATTTTTAAGGCATATTGATAGTTCCTTTTATCCACACCACTTGTTAAGCATCTATCGGTTAACAAATATGCTTCTACATTCTGACTATTTTCTGAAATATTTTTTCATGGGATTTCCATTCCTCCTGGCTTCTTTTTAACATTGTGTGATTTTCCATGTCAACAGCACTGATCTCCCCAAGTTTGTATTGTTCCTACTCCCGACTTCACTCTCATCAATGCATGATGCATACACTTTCGGTTGAGTTTCACAGGCTCTTTCCCAATTCCTGACCATATTCATTGCTCATTCTTCTACCTGAAAATATCCCTTCCTCACACAATCTGACATCCACTCTGCAATTTGATTCAGATGCCCTTTCTACTGGTATTCAGGTCATAAATGTCATTCTCTTCCACCCCTTTTCCCAGGACATATCAAAGCCTGAATATGCCTTAAGTTTCACTAACATACATTTCTCTAATACTTTAGACAATCCCCTTCAACACTGACCCAAATGTGTAAATATCTGGCTTCATCTTTTTCCTTAAATGGAAGTGCTACAATGCACTGCTCTATGGTTCCCAAAGCACACTATATTATCTGGCATATAGACAACATCCCATCCATTGTTCAATACCTTAGGATCACATCCATAGCCTTCATAATGGAATATTCATGAACCTGTTTCCTTACCTGATTTGGGGTAAGAGACTATGAATATATCTTCATCCTCCAGCACAAACTTATCACATACCTCTTTCATAGTTTCATAATTTAATTCTAGAGAAAAAGGGAAAGGTATCCCTTCAAACCACAAATACTCATCGGACATGACGATGAACTCTCTGAGAGCTGTTAGGATTCAAGTTGTAAATCTTTGTTTTATACTTTGGTAGGTGCTGAAAGGTCACATTCCATTGGTTGATACAGAGCAATCATTAACTTTCATGTGTCGTCAAGTTAAAACTTGCTGACAAGGAGAAATAGTGTGACTGATGGTCAAAGTTTGGTTATTAAGCAATGTGAAGTCATTCAGAGAATATTCTTGCAATGATGTGAATTTCAACTCATGGTCACAACTAGAATTTCAGTAAGAAGTAAAAACACATAGAATTGTTAACAGATACTTAAATGTTTCAAATAACATTTAATATTAGAATGGTTTCAGATCTATATAAATTTCTAAGTGAATATGGACAGCTCACATAGTCAATTCCTTATTATTATTTACTTTGGTTTTCTCTAATGTCCTGTTTTTGCCTCAGGATTTCACCCAGGACACCATATCATATAGAATCACCATGTCTCCTTTGACTACTCTTGACTGTGACAGGTTCTCCGATTTACTTGATTTTTGGTGACCTTGAAAGTTTTGAATGTTATGGGTCACTTTTTAGAATGTTCTCCTATCAGTGTTTGTTGGTTGGTTTTCTCATACCTAGACTTAGTCCATAACATTCAAAAAAGAGTGTTCTAGACAAAATAATCTTTTCAGCTGGATCTTAAATGTTCTCCAGAACGTCATGTGTTTAAGTGTGTTCTACCATGAACTTATGTTCAGCATTGTAGCTATTGGGAGGCAACTGGATCACTATGTCTCCAAATGTCTACATGGATTGATCTATTTATGGATTCATAACTGAATTGGCTGTTGGTAATCTGTGGAATTCTAGGATTTGGTGTCCCATTGGAAGTACAAAGTCTTTGGAGGAGAACACTTAAGGGATATATTTTCATCCTGGTCACATTTTTCCCCCCTTTTGCATCTGTTATCCAGGAAGAGGTCACCTTTCTGTTACCAAACAATTATGCCAGGATCTTCTTCCCCACTCTAGACCTGAAAGCAACCAAGCCAAGCAACCATTGACTGAAATTTCTGAAAATTTGAGCCAAAATGATCCTATGGTCTTCAACATCATCTAGCTCAGATATTTCATCACAGTTATAAAAAGCTGGCTAAAATACTCTCACCATCATCGTAACAAGAGTACTTCCTCTTAACTAGCGCTGATGATGTTGACCTTGGTCCTCACAGGCAAGGTTTCTCTGAATCCCTAATGCAAATTTATTTTCTCACCTATTCCTTAGCTGTATGTACATGTTTTACACCGGAATCCTAGACCAGAATATATCCATGTAAACAGATTCTATCAAGTCTTGTGGAGGAACATTCTGTTAAATGATAGTACTGAATGCTTTAAGTTGTGATATTCTTGCAAAAAAATAAAAAAAAATATAGCACATGTTCCAGTTGAGAGGAAAATATTAACTAAGTATAATGTGAATCCCAGGCGGATCTTGTGCTATACACATCCGAATCTTCAAACTATGTTATGGCGACAACTGGCCAACTTTGAATAGGCGACACGGATGAGATAATAATTTTGCATCAGAGTTAGATGCTCTGTTTTTTTAATTTTATTGTGAACACATAAGTCATATCTTTGTTCTTAGAAAACATGCACTGAAGTTTTGGTGAGTCAGAGGAAATGAGATCCACAACCTACTCGGAAATAGGGAAATCTTAACTTTATATGTGGAGCAAAGAGAATGTGAATGTGTGAACAAATCCTGAAAAATGCTTCAATGGTGAATCCATGAGAATCATACACAAGTATTTTGTGTGGGTTTTATTATTTTGCAAATTTTTAAAGCTTGAAGATAATTCAGAATAGAAGTTTTAGGTGAAATCAATACACTATTACTGTTCTAGACTGGAAGGGGTTTCAGACTAATTGCAGCTTCTTTGAACACAAAAGTCAAGAATTTATGGTGGATCGGTTAGGCCTGCAGGGGGATTATATTGACTAAGAACTAGGCTACAATATCAAATCCTCATTGTCCTTTTGAATATAATCATATGAAGAAGAAATTATGTGCTTTCAGGTTGCATGGATGGACCTAAGAGAATTCTCAAAAGTACCAAATCAAAGATGTGTATCGGGCAGGTTATTTCTTTGGTCCAGGATTTTAATATCCCAATAGACAACTGTGAGTGCACTGGCTTCCAATATTTATGCAAAATTCCAAAGGAAGTGTATTAGTCACCTTCCTATTCCAGGGACAAAATACTAACACTCACAACTTAAAGGAGAAGATGTTTCTTTTCCTTTCCTTTCTTTTCTTTTCTTTTCTTTTCTTTTCTCTTCTTTTTTGGTGGGGGTGTACCAGAAATCAAACTCAAGACCTCACACTTGCCGGGCAGGCACTGCACTGCTGAGCTGAATCCCTGGCCCCAAAGACGTTTATATCTGGTTAATATTTCCAGTCCACTGTTGGCTGGCTCCAAGGCACAAATGTCATGGTGTAAGACACTGCAGAGAAAATTTATTCAAACCATGGTAGCAGGACAAAGAAGGAAAGTGGAGAAACCGTGAATAAGAACACACCCTTCCAGGTCACACCCGAGTCACCCAGTTTCGAGGAGGCCCCACCTAGGAAGAGCACATTCAGTTGCTGAACTCATCAATGGATGAATCCACTGCTGACTGCAGTGTCCCCATGATCCAATCGCCTTCCAACCCAAGAGCCTCCGGGTGACCTTTTATACCCAAACTTAATAAGGGGGAGGCCTCGCAGGTGTGGCCTGCTTGTTCTAGGAGTACCTGGAAATAGCTACATTTCTAAAGTTTCCCCATAGGCTTTTGTGAGCTTAAGTAAAGATCATTTTGGTAATGATCTATTCCTCACATGGAAGGCAAACATGTTGAAATTAGAATATTTGATAATCAAGAAGAACAAATGGCCCATAAATGCATGAAACATGCTCATGGTTGCTGGCCATTAGAGAAAGGCAATTAAAACTACAGTGAGAAACCACCTTACCCTGCAAAGAGTGGCTATCATCAAAAGGTCAAATAATAACAAATGCTGACAAGGATGTGGGGAAAAAGGAATTCTTCTAAACTGTTGGTAGGAATAACAACTAGCACAACCACTGTGGAAATCAGAGAGGAGGTTCCTCAAAAAGATGAAAATAAAAATTACATTTGACCAAGCTCTCCACCTTCTGGGTATCAGCTAAACTTATCACATTATAGGAATATATACATAATCATGTTCATAGCATCACAATTCAGAATAACTTGCTCTTGGAAACAGCGTATTTGTCCATCACCTGATAAGTAAAGAAAATGTGGTATTTATGCACAATGGATGACCACTCTGTCATAAAGAAAAATAAACTTGAGGCATTCCTAGGCAAATGGATGAAACTTTAAAATATAACATAAAGTGAAATGTCAGATATGCAAGCTTAAATATCACAGGGCTTCTCTTATATGAGGAACTCAATATATACCGAAAAGATGCATAAATAAGAAAGGAGACATTCAAATAATTTCCCAAATTATGTATTCCACTGTTTCAAAATATTTTAATATGTACTAATTTTTTTCATTTATACTGCTAGTTCAGTGAAGAAAAAGTTCTGAACTTTTATCTATTTGTTTTTTCTTGTAGCAGAGATTGTTTTGTCTATGACTCGTGCTCCGAGTAACATTTTGGCCATTCCTTTGACATTATGATACACAGTGTAATCATGGTTGTTATTGTCTAATTATTATGTTTTGAATTTTTATTTGTTCACAGAAGTAAGAAAAGTACTCTTTGTACATTTTTAATAATATCTACTTTTATTACATTAAAATAAAATGAAAGAACACAAACCGCGTAGACTTTCCCTCTTCATCCCTGGGCCGGATCAGTCTGTCGAGCCCCAGCATAATGAAGTTACAGGCTCAGCTGACAGCGATCCATGCACACCCTGGTAACTTCAGATGTTTATTAAGTTCAGCGTCGCGTCGCAATACACACAATATGTAACAATCAAATCAGAGAAATAAAAAACCTACAATTTAGATATATAAAGTTGATATATTATAAATATACATCATTTCTTTGTATTGGGGATAATAAAAATCCTCCCTAATACCTCTCTTGTAATACAAAATTATTTGCTGTCAATCACAGTTATCCTAGCAGAGACGGAACATTAAATGTTATTCCTTGATTCTACTGCACTCTGCATATCTCATCAGTTCCGAGCAGCATCAGGATGCTACCCCAGTGATTCCAATCTCCGTGGTTCCTGGCCTCTCAGAGGGTGCATGCAGACTGGTTCCATGCCTTCATCTCTCTTCCATCAGTCAAAGGGATGCCTTGGGGAAACCACTGCCAGCAAGTGCTCTCTCATCTGTACCAGCAGCATCACGTCGTGCAAACAGGAAAGTTTAGAGACACCAGTGTGAGTGGAAACCTTCACACTCCTCCTCAGTACACAGAACAATCCCCTTGCAAATGTCATAAGATGAAATGATGACAAAATAGTAACCAAAAATGGTGCTTGGGGAGGTCAACCAGAAGTAGTGTGGTGGACAGCAGGGACTTTGTGTCCCTCTTAGTGACCGATCCTGAGACTAAAATTTGACAAAGAATCTGGGATGGAGACACTGAGGATGGGGTCATTAGAGGGAGTGAAGGTGGTGCTGAGAAAGAGTGTGCCGAAGGGAAGAAGGGAGTTCACCTTTTGTACCTCTTCAAACTCTACACAAGGTTATTTTCCCGTCTTACATGTGCATCCAGACACGAATAACTCAAACCATCATCCAAAAGGCACTGCACGGAGAGAAGCAGAATGCATATTAGATTAAAACCTCCATGAAAGTATGCTTGAGGTTTACAATCTTCACTCCTCCCCATTCCATTCTCAGCTATAATAAGCTGATGATGTACACTTGTCCAATAACCCTTGCATATATTTCCAGTGTATACTATGATGCTTATATATATATATGGTGAAATGATAGAATCAAGCTAATGATCTTAATCTTCACTTTCCATATGTATCACATTTTGGTGATGAGCAACCACCTGGGAGATATTGCAGGGGCATGGCGGTTTGTAGGAGAAATGTTTACATCTTAATGCAGGAAGTCAGAGGCAGCTTAAACAGGACCAAGTCTGGGATTTTATTACCATCCTCTCTGGGAAAGCACCTTAACCCCTTCTGAGGGACAGCATGTCTATCTAGGTCCCATGTCTCAAAGGTTCCACCACCTCCTAAAATAGTCAACATGGGGCCGGTGAGACGGCTCAGCGGCTTAAGCGCCTGCCTTGCAAGCGCGAAGGCCCGAGTTCGACTCCCGGATCCCACATACGAAAAAGGGGCCGGTGATATCGCTCAGCGGCACGGGTGCCTGTTGGTGCGCGAGGTCCTGAGGTCGTCCCCCCGGTACCCACAAAAAAAATAAATAAATAAATAAAAAAAATAAAATAGTCAACATGGGAACCATGCCTTCATTACATCAGTCACTGGAAGGAACTTAAACCGCATCCAAACCATACCTTCCTGCACTGGGCCCCAGGTCTTCATGTCCACCCCATGGTGCAAAACAAATTCACTCTTCCTCAATAGTCAAAATGTCTTAACGCCTCCACCTTTGCTCAAAAGTTTATGCTCAAGTCTGACTTGAGACTCATGACAAAATCCTGCAGATGTGAGCCCCACTTCAATGCTCAGTGGTCTCTGTCTCTTGCTTCAGGATCCTGTCATCACTGACATTCAAAGAAGGAAGAGGCAGAGCCATGTAGGGACTCTCAGAAGAGGAGATGGGATCCTGGGTTTTGAAGCTCTAGAAAGAAAGATCCTTTAAGGGAAACAGATCGTCTCCGTACTCCTGATGGTGGCCACAAGAAAAACAAGCAATACAACCCTCCTAACAAATTGAAATACAAGCAGGTGGTAAATCCACATAAGGAGTGATTAGAGGAAGCAATGTTCTTGTTATATTTGTCTTGAGTTCTTTTACTATATATTTATGTAATACAAAATAATACATTCTCTGTACCAGATCTAGAACTTTTTGACTGTTCTAAACATTCTTTTTCCACATATCTGAACACTTCTGAGACAAGCTGTTAAGTCTTTTGGAGATTAATTGCTCATCCTAATAGTGTCATTATCAGTGAGCTCACTCCCTTTCTGTATATTTCCCTTAAACAGAACCCTAAGCATGTCTCTAAAGGGTACGTCAGCCTTAGCTCAATACTTCTTCTGTACTTTTGAGAAATTATTCATAGTATGTTTGTAAAAGTGTCTGGATCTGGCTTATAGCTGGCTACTTCAGTGTTCCAATTACTGCTTTGGCCACCGTGTGGTGAGTCAGCTTAGAATGCTTGTCTCAGATTTAATGAAAATTCTATCACAGATAAGCACAGCTGCTGAGAATGCCCTGGGCATGACTGACTTGCTTGGTTGTACAGTGAGGCTGTCTTCCTTTTTAGATTATAACAAACACCTCAGAGACTGAATGTTTCATGGTCTTTCTCCAGGTGTCAGTGGTGCTTTGCTTGTTTCATGGCCTTGCTGTCTCTCCACAAACCACTGCGTTAAGTCTGGGCCCAGTGCTCCATTGTTCTATGAGGTGATGGTATGGAATCCAGGATCACACTCATGTTAGCCAAGCATCCCACCACTGAGCCACATACCTTACTCAGGCCAGTAGTTCTTCATCTTTATTGTGCCTCAGCATCACCTGGAGGTTTCATGGAAATAGAGATAGCTCAGCTCACACACTGGGGATTCTCACTCAAGAAGAACAGCTTAAATCTGGAAGTCTCCTAGGGAAAAAATGAAATCAGTTCCAGTCAGAAAGTGTGCAGCTGTAAATGCCTACATAAGAAAAATAGAGTGATCTCAAATAAATAAACTAATAATGCATCTCAAACTGCTAGAAAAATAAGAGCAATCCAACTTCAAAAATTATAGAGTGGAAGGAATTATACTGATCTCAACAACAATTAATGAAATTCAACCTAAAAAAACAATAGAAGTATCAGTGAATGAAAGAATTGGTTCTTTTTAAGGATAAATAAAATACCCTCGGCCCATCTTACAAAAGAAGGGGAAAATACACATCAATGCAATTAGAAATGAGAGTGGGAGCCCAGCACACTGCACACCCTGCAGGCAGGGAACTGGACAGAGCCAGCCCAGCATGCCGCACTCACCACAGGTGGGATCAACCGGGCTGGAAAAGTTCAAAACGACAGTGAGAAATCAAACCAGGGGGTGAACCAAGGGACCAGAGAGACAAGTCCTGGCCCAGGTGTGGGCAAACATGCTGACAATGGGTGAGACCAGCGAGATCGAGCCCATGCCCTGGCTGAGGTGTACACGCAACGACAGGCAAAACCAGCAATGTGGAAGAGTCTGAAGGAACAGTGAGGGGCCACAATCCCAAAATGGGCATCTGAGAGGAATACACACTTCTCAGATGAAGAAATACAAATAGCAAATACATACAAGAAAAAAATGTTCAACATCATTGGTCATTCAAGAAATGCAAATTAGGGGCCGGTGAGACGGCTCAGCGGCTTAAGCGCCTGCCTTGCAAGCGCGAAGGCCCGAGTTCGACTCCCGGAACCCACATACGAAAAAGGGGCCGGTGATATCGCTCAGTGGCACGGGCGCCTGCTGGCGCGCGAGGTCCTGAGGTCGTCCCCCCGGTACCCACAAAAAAAAAAAAAAAAAAAAAAAAAAAAAAAAAAGAAATGCAAATTAGGACAAAACTGAGATTCCATCTCACCCCAGAAAGAATGCCTATTATCAAGAAATCAACCAATAACAAATGCTGGAGGGGCTGTGGGAAAATAGGAACCCTTCTCCACTGTTGGTGGGAGTGTGGACTGGAGCAACCACTGTGGAGATCAGTATAAAGATTCCTCAGAAAACTAGGATTGGAGGTCCCATAACATTAGGGGAAGAATATCTCTATTCTTTTCTTAGCCTCCATTTTAACTAATAGGTAAACCTTTACATGAACTTTAGTCCTACTTCCCAAAGAGCTCCCTCCCTTCACGTACTCATAAAACCATGAAAGGAGGAACAGTTCTAGCACAAGGTGGTCAAACTGACCATTGCCCCCATCTTGTGTGTCAATTAACCTGATGTTTTAAGAAGGCCCTTATGACATTCCAAAGAATGATGCAGTAAAAGATGTGGTCTCTATGGCAACCAAGGGATTTTTGTAAAACCCCCAAACGTATATTTATGGAGCTGTGAAACAAAGGTTCAGGGTCAAGGGGCCAGTGAGATGGCTCAGCGGCATAAGCGCCTGCCCGGCAAGCGCGAGGGCCCGAGTTCGACTCCCGGATCCCACATACGAAAAAGGGGCTGGTGATATCGCTCAGCGGCACGGGTGCCTGCTGGCGCGCGAGGTCCTGAGGTCGACCCCCCGGTACCCACAAAAAAAAAAAAAAAAAGGTTCAGGGTCAGCACACTCTACTTCTGCTGGCTGCCGGCTTCTCCAATAAAAAAACTCACTTGTTTCTCGACTCTTCGTCTCCTGTGAGTGTATGCCTCACTTCCGCTGTAACATTTTCGGAGGCCCCAGGGAGATCTTCACAGGAAAATCCTCATTTGAGGGGGCCTCAGCGCCTCCTTGCCTGGCAGCTGACCCCCAGGTGGCAGGGCGCCCCTCGCTGATTTTCAGCTGCCTCCTGAGATGGCTGCAAGGCAGGATGCCCCCAGCTATAAGACAGAGACCACGGAGTTCCCGCCTCCCGACCAAGGTAAGTGCTTGTAATTTGGTACCAGTTTTGGCCATGTGCCCAAAGCTCATCCCGGGATCTGTCCTGCTGTGCTGGCATCTGTGTGAACCTACGAGAGCTCAGCCACCAGACAGTGTGTTGCCAGGCTGTCAGAGAAGGTTTTCCTCTGAGTCTGCAAAGCTGTCGGGAGCGGTGTGGTTTTATTCCCGGGCTTGTCTGTTCTCTGTGTTCCTCCCCTGTGTCGTGTCCATGTCAACCCCCCCGCACCCACCCTTCCGGGTCACTGTTGAATCTTTTCTCCTGTTGTCCGTGCTCCTGCCTGTGTTGGCTCTGCCATTTCTGCGCTGTGTGACCCTGCGCTTAGTAGACCAGAGGAATTCAACTTGCCAGCAGGAGACCACTGCAGAAATCACCATCCTCTCGAATGTTGCTAGTTTTGGATTTTCGTTTGCTTTCTGATTGAGTGGAGGGGATGGGAATTTGCTTAGATAAATTGTGACTGTGGGTTACCGTACTGTCCAAACCACTGACATAATGGGTTCTGCTGGTAGTAAACCAAGTGTTTTGGAATACATGATTAAGAATTTTGATAAGTTTAATGGAGACTGTGGGATAAAGATTACGCCAAACGGGCTCCACACGCTACGTAAATGAAAATGGTCCTCTTTTGGCATTGGCTGGCCAATGAGTGGGATGCTCGGTCTCCAGGCAACAAGTAGGATATAAAATATTGTCACTGGGAGGCCTGGACACCCAGATTAGTTTCCATATATAAACTCCTGCTTGCATGCAGTGCAAGCGCTACCTCAATGGCCAGACCTGATGTCGCCAGACTGGTGCTGCCTGCACACATCTAAGAAAGTCTTCCAGGAGAAATCAAAATTACAAATTTTAACTAATTGGTAATTATACTTTTGGTTTTCAGTTTGAATTGATGTGCATAAATCATTTCTTGTGCACTACAAACTTCTAAGTGGCAATTAGTCAAAATTACTATCTAAGAAATAAAAAAAAGGGGGGACACTTTAAAATCCAAGCAGCTATAGTCAAGGTTGTTGTAAAATGTTATAGTAAGTGAGAAAAAAATATAAAAAAGGCTATGAATATAAGAGATATACTTTTGATATGAGAGGATTCTATATGATAAAAGTCTTGCTCTGCTAAAGAGCTCACAGCCCAGGTGTCTGCTGCCAAAGCGGAGTCCTTAAAGGAACCACCTTAGCAGGAGCTGGAGCCTTTAGAAAAAAATCCCATGTGGCTCTATCCAGAAACTTACAGGTTTTAAGAGGACAAGCAGCTGCAAAAGGGGAAATCATTGGCACCTCTGCTTGCTTCCCAACCGGAATTCAACACTGCGAGAGGTGTTTGGGCAGAGACCGTTTCGATGTGAAAGGCTGGGAAAAAACAAACCAGGACAAGTCTATCTAGACCTCTACAGGCTTTTAAAGGCATAACTCAAAGCCAAAAATGTGAAAACAGGGAGAAACCACTGTTTTGCATGCCTCTCACCGCTTCTCATAGACCCCTGGGCAAGGGAGAAATGTAAATGCCTGCTTTGTCAAAACATTGAGTAAGCCACAGCAAGAAACAAGCTGTGCATCTTGGCTCAAAGCACCTGGGGACTACATCTTTGTCCCAGAGCCAATTGGGAGCCCCAGCTCACATTTCCTGAGCCTCAGTCGGCCTGGAGGGCACAGGCACCCACCCTTCCTCTGCACACACAGGGTCTCTGCTCTTAAATCACAAATGGCTGCAGCATTTGCAGCCAGCAGGAAACTGTTTGGACATAATCATAGCAACCCAGGAGCAAGGGGTCAAGGTGAGCCTTGGCAGATATATCAAATGGAATTTATTATTAATCTAAATTATGCTAAGTCTTATAGAGAGAATGCTAGTAGAATAAAAGGAAGGTCTGTGTAGGTGACAGAGGGTGTGGAGATGACTGAGGTGGAAGCTACATAAAAGAAAAACATGAAAGTTGTAATTTTGTGAGGGAATTTGTTTTTTTGTTTCTTCCAATTTCTTATAAGAGATCTCTGCTATGCACCTACAAATAATTCTGACTAGTCTATTTGTAATTACAAACTTCTAAAATTGTAAAAGAGTTACTATAATTTAATTTGGCCAAAAATATAGGAGTGCACTCTGGTTTTATAAGTAGATTTGTCTGTATATTTTGTTTGTCTGTGTGCCCAACCCATAAACAGCTGTTTTATTTGAGCTCAACAAATTTTTCTTTTTTACATTTTTGGATTTTGTAAAACATTTGTCTGATATGCCTCCACCAAAAGTGGCCAGCTGGCCAAAATGATGTTAAAATTGGTTTTATAAATGTAGTGCATGTTTTTGTTTATTGTTTATTGTTGTATTATGATTTGAGAGTTTCTCATTGTTTAAGAATGATGTGTTAAGTGATATAATCTGGTTTTCATAATTCATCAAAAGTTGTTAAGCAAAATATATTATTGTGATATGTTTCCAATGGACATCATCAACAGGTTAAATTTTATAGAAATAGGACAATAAGGTTTTCTGATTTAAAGATGCTCTGTTACAAAATTAAAGAAACAAAAGTTTTCATATGGCTATGACAATTCATTAATGCTAATCTCATAGTGTGTTAAATGTATTCATATCTTCCAGATGTACAGGTCTTCTAATATGTAAAACTGGGAGTGTTTATGGAGATAAACATTTTCTTTCAGATTCAGACATCTGCCTTTTGCTTGTGCTCAAGATATTTATGATAAGAGGTTCACACCAGTATGAGGTCACCAGTCAAATGTTAATTTTTAACAAAAACCTATGTGATGTATATGCTATATACATGCCACAGTACTTACAGATGCCCAGATATTAAACAGTCCAGACGTCATAAACTTCTTCAATGACATCCTATTGAAGGACAACAAGTTAGATAAAAGTTTCTTATGTGCTAGATAGAGATAATTGACTAAAAGTCTCAAATTTCTATGCTGACTGTAAAGTTTTTAGGGTTTGTGTTACCAAATGGGACACACATGCTGTCAGCCTTGTGTATCCAGGCCCTTTGGGACTAAAGGAGCCTGCGACTAGAAAGGACTTAAGGGAATTCCTGGGAATGGTTGGGTACTGCCGTCTCTGGGTTCCAAATTTTGCAGCCATTGTGAAGCCCCTATATGAGGCCTTAAAGGGAGAAAACAACCCCTCATGTGAGTGGAGCCCTGAGCGCCAGGTAGCCTTCAAGACTTTAAAAAAAAATTGTTGAGTGCCCCCGCCTTGGCACTTCCTGATGTTAC
The DNA here is from genome assembly GCA_028451465.1 of Erethizon dorsatum. NCBI lineage: Eukaryota > Metazoa > Chordata > Mammalia > Rodentia > Erethizontidae > Erethizon > Erethizon dorsatum. The sequence continues at coordinate 108,395,503 of CM051834.1, read as the reverse complement.
CAAGCCTTTCCAGTTGTTTGTACATAAGAAAAGAAGGCACTGCCCGGGGTGTTTTGACTCAGACATTGGGACCTTGGAGGCTCTCCATGGCATATCTGTCAGAGAAACTAGACCCGATGGCAACTGGGTGACCCCCTTGCTTATGGGCTACCACAGCCACCACAAACCTGGTGAAAGAAGCTGATAAGCTGACTCGAGGACAAAAATTAAACGTGTTTCTTCCTCATGCTGTGGAGACTTTGCTGAGAGGACCTGATGGTAAAAGGCTGTTGGGAACTAGACTGGCTCAATATCAAGGTGTTATTTTGGAAGATCCCAGACTACCTATTAAAACCATTCAGGCTCTCAACCCAGCCTCCCTTTTGCCCATGTCCTTGGAGCCACCTAAACATGACTGCGCAGAGGCAATCGAGATGGTCTGCTCAGCCCGACCAGATTTACAGGACACGCCCTTCCAGAACCCCGACCTGACCCTGTTTTTGGACAGCAACAGCATGGTAATTGATAGGGTTCAGAGGGCAAAAACAATGGTGTCACCTTGGAGCAAACCATCCGGTCATAGGCTCTGCCTCCTGGGACATCCGCTCAGAGAGCCAAATTGATATCCCTCACCTGGGCCTTGGAGGCAAGAAGAGACAAACAGGTGAACATTTACACTGATTCCTGTTATGCTTTTGCTACTCTGTATGTGCACAGTGCAATTTATAAGGTAAGAGGCCTCCTCACTGCAGGAGGCAAGGACATCAAAAATTTCTAAGAAATATTAAATCTGCTGCAGGCCATTTGGCTGCCTGCAGAGGTGGCCGTGCTGCATTGTCCTAGACACCAGAAGGGCAACTCGACAGGCCACCACTGGAGAACTGCATCCTGCAGCCCATGTCCTAGTAGCCCCGCTTCTTAAGCCTCCCAAATATTTGGAGGCAGAATTAAAATGGGCAAAAGCGGAAAGAGCCACCGAGAAAGACAGCTGACAGGTATTGCCAAAAGGGAAGATATTCCTTTCTGAGGCCCTGGGACATTTTCTAATACAAGACTTACATAGGCACACCCTCTTGGGAAAGACTGCTATGGCAACGTTGCTTGGCCGTTATTTCTTTATTTCCAGATTATGGACTTACGTGCTTCACTGATTGAGAGGTGCACTGCCTGCGCCCACAACAACCCTGTCTCCTGGCCTCACAACACCAGGTGTCCGGAGACAAGGAGCTGTGCTATTTGAAGATGTTAAAGTGGGTTTTACTAAAATTAAACCCACCAATGGAAACAAGAGATATTTATTATTTTTTATTTGTACCTATTCAGGATGGGTGGAGGCCTCCCCACTAAGACTGAAACATCCAGAGGGATTATAAAAGCTTTGGTGGAGTTGATTATTCCATAGCATGGGCTCCCCATAATGGTAGGTTCAGATAATTGACCCACTTTTGTGGGTAAAGTGGTCAAAAGCCTTGCAGCAGCACTGGGGCTAACATGGAAACTCCATACTGCGTATCAGCTGCAAAGCTCAGGTCAAATAGAAAGATAAAGCCATACTTTGAAAACCACCCTGACAAAATTATGCCAAGAGACTGGGGTTAACTGGGTTACTATGCTCTGAGCGGCCCTCTTGCAGTTGTGGTGCACACCATACTGAGATGGACTCACTCCATTTGAGATAATGTTTGGGAGCCTCCCCCACTGATACCTGTTTTGAATAGATTACAGGAGATGGGAACTTTGGACTTGCACTGACATAAAGGTGCCACACCAGATGCTTCCAAAACTTCAGCACACTGTGTTACAGAGGCATCCAATCCCCATGCCCACGCCAGTCCACTTCTTCCAACCAGGAGACCAAGTCCTGATTAAAGCCTAAAAAGAGGAGCCCCTCCGACCAAAGTGGGAGGGGCCCCATGAGGTGACCCTAACTATGTCCATTGCTCTTTAAGTTACAGGTTGTGCTCCGTGGCTCCGTTGGTCTTGAGTCAAGAAGTGGACACCTGAGCTCACAGAAGTGCAACCCTCTGCCCCAGAGTCCTTCAGACCTCGATGCACCAAGGACTTCAACAAAGGCTGCTGTGACAAAACACCAACATGACTCTGGTCTAGGCCCTCATCCTGTGTAGTCTCCTCCCAGGACAAGAATAGTAACACACAGCCTTGAGGGGAAAATGCTGTTTTTACACAAACAACTCTAGACAAGATAAAACAGACATTAGATGAGTGAGCTAAATCCTGTCAAAATAATCAAGGATGGTATGAATGGTTATTCAATTAGAATCCTTGGCTGACTTCCCTTATCACTGGACTTGCAGGGCCAATAATAATTCTTATTCTAGTCTTTGCCTTTGAGCCCTGCCTGATTAATTAGGTAAAAGATAGAATTCAAAGCAGTGTAAATTAGGTTCAGATGATGGTGTTGGCTGACATCTCTGCAAGTCAGCCAAATTATGAACCACTGCCATATGAAAGACTATATATATATCCCAGGAAGAAAAACTATGTCCTTGAGGGGGGGATATTAGGGCAAGAATATCTCCATTTTGTTTCTTAGCCTCCATTTTAACTAATAGGTAAACCTTTACATGAACTTTAGTCCTACTTCCCAAAGAGCCCCCTCGCCTCATGTAGTCATGAAACCATAAAAGGGGGAACAAACAATTTTAGCACAAGTTGGTCAAACTGATCATTGACCCCATCCTGTGTGTTAATTAATCCGATGTTTTGAGAAGGACCTTGTGACATTCCAAAGAAATGATGTAGTAAAATATGTGGTCTCTATGGCAACCAAGGGATTTTTTTGTAAAACCCTCAAGTGTGTATTTAAGGAGCTGTGAAACAAAGGCTCAGGGTTAGCAGACTTGACTCTTGCTGGCTGCCAGCTTCTCCAATTAAAAAAACTCACTTGTTTCTCGACTCTTGGTCTCCTGTGAGTGTGTGCCTTGCTTCTGCCATAACAATTTGACCCAGCTATTCGCCTTCTGGGTATTTTCCCAGACAATTTAAAGCATCATCCCACAGTGATATATGTGCATGCATGTTTATAGCAGCAAAATTTATAATAGCTAAATCTTGGAAACAACTCAAATGCCCATCAACCGAGGAATGGATAAAAAAGATGTGGTGTTTTTATACAATGGAGTACTACTCAGCTATAAAGAAAGATAAACTCGAAGCTTTTATAGGCAAATGGATGAAACTACTGACTATACCCATAAGTTAAATAAATCAGACTCATGTGTAAACATCGTATTGTCTCCCTAATGTAAGAAACTAAAAGAGTAAATAAGATCCAAAATCTACAATAGATACTGTGAAAGGAAAAGAAACTGCTCAAAAGGAAAGAACAACTGAGATAAGGGAAAGGAGAAAAGAAGGAAGGGAAAATATATATATATATATATATATATATATATATATATATATATATTAGCAAAGATAATTATACTACTAATTTCTTTTTTTTTGTGGGTACCAGGGGTGGACCTCAGGACCTCATGCACCAGCAGGTGCCCGTGCCACTGAGCAATATCACTGGCCCTTTTTTTGTATGTAGGTATTGGGAGTCAAACTCAGGACCTTGTGCTTGCCAGGCAGGCACTTATGCTGCTGAGCTACCTCACCAGCCCCTACTAGTTTCTTTTATTTCATTGAAAGGAATATTTTGTGCTCATATTGTTTCATCAATTTTGCATGCCTCTATCTTGTATTCTGAGCAACTACTTTGAAGATAACAATACACAATATATTAACCATTGTTAATTTCCTATTATCTTCTTTTGAAATTCTATATCATAGTTTTTATTGTTTTCTTCTCTTTAAAATTATTTCAAAAAAAAAAAAAAAAAAAACAGTGAGGTTCCAGCACTTGGTAAGTTAGGTGAACCAGCCTGGTGCTTCAGCACATAGACCAGCAGAATAAAAATAGTTGCCGCCACCATTCTCTTTCACAGGGCTCTGGAGAACTCCAGCAATAGACCAGTCCCAGCCCCCACATCCAGAGGCCAAGATCCGCTCCATACCCAGCACAAATCCTGCAGCAAACCTGGCTGGAGTACACAGCACATTTCTGGGAAATGAATTGGACACTGCAACAGACCTATGAACACCAGAGGAATTTTACTACTTTTATTTCTGTTTGATGGGTTATCCTTTTTCTGTCTGGTTGGGGTGTTTTGTTTTGTTTTGTTTTTGTGGTTATCTTTGTTTTGGTTGGGTTTCAAATGTTTTGTTGTTGTTGTTTTTCTTTCTCTCTGTTTTTTCATTAGCTAGGCTTTTTACCTTTATTTATTTACCTTTATTTACTACAACTCCAGGAACCCCAATAGAAGGAATCCACCAGGCAGAGCAAACAATTAAAGGAGGGAGGGGAAAAAAATAAAAAGAGGGGGAGCCAACAACAAGAAAATAACATGACAAGGATAAGTCAATACATATCAGTTTTAACCATCAATGTTAATGGTCTCAATTCACCAATCAAAAGGCACAGACTGGCAAATTGGATCAAGAAGCAAGATCCAACAATAACCTGTATACAAGAAACACATTTAATTCAAAAAGAAATTCATAGACTGAAAGTCAAAGGATGGAAAACAATACTCCATGAGACAGGAACCCAGAAAAAAGCAGGGGTAGCTATTCTTTGCACAGACAAAGTGAATTTCAAGCCAAGAATGATTCAGAGAGATAAAGAAAGTCACTACATCCTTGTAAAGGGAACAATCCAAGAGGAAGACATAACAATCATAAATATATATGCAACAAATACCAGTGCACCCAACTATATAAAACAAATATTAATGGACATGAAAAATCAAATAACCACTAATACAATTGTATTGGGAGATCTCAATACTCCACTGTCACAAAAAGACAGATCAACTAGACAAAAAATCAACAATGAAATATTGGAACTGAACCAAACTTTGGAACAAATGGACTTAGTAGATGTCTACAGAGTGTTCCACCCCACAACATCAGAATACACATTCTTCTCAGCTGCACATGGGACATTCTCCAAAATAGACCACATACTAGCTCATAGAACCTGCTTAAGTAAATGCAAAGGAATTGAAATTATCCCATGCATATTATCAGACCATAGTGCAATGAAATTGGAAATCAATGGCAAAAGAAACCACAAGACCCTCCTAAACACATGGAAATTAAATAGCACCCTGCTTAACAACCAATGGGGCACAGATTAAATTAAAGAAGAAATTAGACAGTTTCTGCAACTGAATGATAATGACAGTACAACATACTGGAACTTATGGGATACAATGAAAGCAGTCCTAACAGGGAAATTTATAGCATTAAATACCTATATCAGGAAAGCAGAGCAAGCACAAATAAACAACCTAATGGTGAACCTCAAACTTCTAGAAAAAGAAGAGCAGGCTAAGCCAAAAGCTCATACAAGGGAGGAAATTATAAAGATCAGAGCAGAAATTAACATATTGGAGACTAAAAAACAATACAAAGAATCAACAAATCAAAGAGTTGGTTCTTTGAAAGATTAAATGAAATCAACAAACCCTTATCCAAACTTATTTAAAAAAGGAAAGAAAGTACTCAAATCCACACAATTAAGAATGAAAAGGGTGATATCACAAAGGAACCTGCAGAAATCCAGAAGATCATCTACACCTACTTTGAAAACTTGTATTCTAATAAGATAGAAAATGCAGAAGAAATGGACAGATTCCTAAATACATATGAATTACCAAAGCTCAATCAAGAAGATATAAAAATCCTAAATAAACCAATAACAATCAATGAAATCGAAGATGTAACTAAAAACCTCCCAACAAAGAAAAGCCCAGGCCCTGATGGATTCACTGCCGAATTCTACAAGAAATTTAGAGAAGACCTAACACCACTACTCCTCAAACTCTTTAATGAAATTGAAAGGGAAGCAATACTCCCAAATTCATTCCTGGAAGCAAGCATTACCCTGATACCAAAACCAGAGAAGGACCCAACTAAGAAAGAGAACTACAGACAAATCTCCCTAATGAACATAGATGCAAAAATCCTCAGTAAGATACTGGCAAACAGAATGCAGCAAATCATCAAGAAGATTATACACCATGACCAAGTTGGATTCATCCCAGGGATGCAGGGATGGTTTCACATATGTAAATCAATAAATGTAATACACCAGATTAAAAGAACCAAGGACAAAAATCATATGATCATCTCAATAGATGCAGAAAAAGCTTTTGACAAAGTCCAGCACCCATTCATGATCAAAACCCTACAAAAAATTGGAAGAGATGGTCTTTATCTCAATCTGATAAAAGCTATCTATGACAAACCAACAGCCAATATCATACTAAATGGACAAAAACTGAAAACCTTCTCTCTAAAATCAGGAACAAGACAAGGATCTCCACTGTCTCCACTCTTATTCAACATAGTCCTGGAAACTTTAGCCAGAGCAATTAGACAAGAGAAAGAAATAAAAGGAATAATGATCGGAAAGGAAGAAGTTAAATTATCATTATTTGCAGACGACATGATACTCTACGTAGAAGATCCCAAAAACTCCACTAAAAAATTGCTAGATTTAATAAGTAAATTCAGCAGTGTAGCTGGATACAAAGTCAACACTCAAAAATCAATAGCCTTCATGTACATAAATAACAAACTCACTGAGAGAGAAATTAGGGAAACAACACCTTTCACAGTAACATCCAAAAAAAAAATGAAATACCTAGGAATCAATCTCACGAAGGAGGTAAAAGACCTCTACACTGAAAACTACAGTACTCTGAAAAAGGAGATTGAAGAGGCTATCAGAAAATGGAAAGATATCCCTTGCTCTTGGGTTGGAAGAACCAACATAGTGAAAATGGCCATACTTCCAAATTTGTTATACAGATTTAATGCAATTCCGATCAAAATCCCAACAACATATCTCACAGAATTAGAGAAAACAATCCTAAAATTCATCTGGAACCAGAAGAGACCTAGAATAGCAAAGGCAATTCTAGACAATAAAACAAGGCAGGGGGCATCACAATCCCTGATTTGAAATTCTACTATAAAGCTACTGTGATAAAAACAGCGTGGTACTGGCAAAAAACAGACCCGAAGATCAAGGGAACAGATTAGAAGATGCAGAAACAACTCCAGACATACTAAGCCGCCTTATCTTTTCTTTTTTCTTTTTTCTTTTTTTATTTATTTTTTTTAAAGGCAACAAGTAAACATTCTCATGTATTAACAAACTCAAGCATTAGAGAATGTACAAATACCTTTTGGAGAAAAATATTACTCAGTATGAGATTAAGCCATGTAAAAGCTAGGTAAAAATAGAAGACTGAGGAATGGAATAGTCACAGTGAAATTGCATTTTCATACTAGGGAGACAATACGATGTTTACAAATGTGCATCCGGTTTATTTCGCTTGTGAGTATTTTCTCAAGTTGCATCCATTTACCTATAAAAGTTTCCAGTTTGTCTTTCTTTATGGCTGAGTAGTACTCCATTGTGTAGAAATACCACATCTTTTTTATCCATTCCTCGGTTAATGGGCATTTGGGTTGTTTCCAAGATCTGGCTATTACAAATTGTGTTGCTAGAAACATGGGTGCACATATATCGCTGTGGTACGATGTTTTTAATTCTTCTGGGAAGATACCCAGAAGGGGAATAGCTGGGTCAAATGGGACCTCCAACCCTAGTTTTTTTTCTTATTTTTTATTTTTTTATTTTAAAGAGAAGAAAAAACAAAACAAATCAAAAAAGAACAAATTTTCAAAACAACATAATAGGAGGGTAACAATGGTTAATGTATTACGTATTATTATCTTTAAGTTAGTTATTCAGGATACCAGATATTAGCATTCAATTGTCCAAACATTATTGGCACAAACCTTACTCTTCAATGAACTAAGTAAAATAGGTAGTTTTTTGAGGAGTCTCCACGCTAATTTCCACAGTGGCTGTACCAGTCGACACTCCCACCAACAGTGGAGAAGGGTTCCTTTTTCCCCACAGCCCCTCCAGCATTTGTTATTAGTTGACTTCTTGATAACAGCCATTCTTCCTGGGGTGAGATGGAATCTCAGTGTTGTTTTAATTTGCATCTCTCGAATGACTAGTGATGTTGAACATTTTTTCATATACTTATTTGCCATTTGTATTTCTTCATCTGAGAAGTGTTTATTCATCTCAGATGCCCATTTTTGGATTGGGTCTTTAAATTTGGGAGGTCTGATTTTTTTGAGTTCTTTGTATGTTCTCGATAGTAATCCTTTGTCTGTGGAACAGCTGGCAAACATTTTTTCCCACGTTGTGGGTTGTCTCTTCACTCTGTTGGTGGTTTCTCTTGCTGTGCAAAAGCTTTTTAATAACATGAGATCCCAGTTGTTGATTCTTTGTGATACTTCCTGTGCGATGGGGGTTTTATTCATAGTCTTTGCCTACTCCAATGTCTTCAAGAGTTTTACCTATTCTATTTTCCAGGAGATTTAATGTTTCTGTTTTAATATTGAGTTTTTTGATCCATTTTGAATTTAGTTTAGTGCACGGTGAAAGATATGGGTCTAATTTTAATCTTCGGCATGTGTAGAGCCAATTTTTCCAGCACCATTTATTAAAGAGGCTATCTTTCTTCCAGTGAATGTGTTTGGCACCTTTGTCAAAGATAAGGTGGCTTAGTATGTCTGGAGTTGTTTCTGCATCTTCTAATCTATTCCATTGATCTTCAGGTCTGTTTTTTTGCCAATACCACGCTGTTTTTATCATAGTAGCTTTATAGTAGAATTTCAAATCAGGGATTGTGATGCCCCCTGCCTTGCTTCTGTTGCCCAGAATTGCCTTTGTTATTCTAGGTCTCTTCTGGTTCCAGATGAATTTTAGGATTGTTTTCTCTAATTCTGTGAGATATGTTGTTGGAATTTTGATCGGAATTGCATTAAATCTGTATAACAATTTTGGAAGTATGGCCATTTTCACTATATTGGTTCTTCCAACCCAAGAGCAAGGGATATCTTTCCATTTTCTGATATCCTCTTCAATCTCCTTTTTCAGAGTACTGTAGTTTTCAGTGTAGAGGTCTTTTACCTCCTTTGTGAGATTGACTCCTAGGTATTTCATTTTTTTAGATGTGATTGTGAAAGGTGTTGTTTCCCTAATTTCTCTCTCAGTGAGTTTGTTATTGGTGTACAGGAAGGCCATTGATTTTTGAGTGTTGACTTTGTATCCAGCTACACTGCTGAATTTACTTATTAAATCTAGCAATTTTTTAGTGGAGTTTTTGAGATCTTCTACGTAGAGTATCATGTCATCTGCAAATAATGATAATTTAACTTCTTCCTTTCCGATCATTATTCCTTTTATTTCTTTCTCTTGTCTAATTGCTCTGGCTAAAGTTTCCAGGACTATGTTGAATAAGAGTGGAGACAGTGGAGATCCTTGTCTTGTTCTGGATTTTAGAGAGAAGGTTTTCAGTTTTTGTCCATTTAGTATGATATTGGCTGTTGGTTTGTCATAGATAGCTTTTATCAGATTGAGATAAAGACCATCTCTTCCAATTTTTTGTAGGGTTTTGATCATGAATGGGTGCTGGACTTTGTCAAAAGCTTTTTCTGCATCTATTGAGATGATCATATGATTTTTGTCCTTGGTTCTTTTAATCTGGTGTATTACATTTATTGATTTACATATGTGAAACCATCCCTGCATCCCTGGGATGAATCCAACTTGGTCATGGTGTATAATCTTCTTGATGATTTGCTGCATTCTGTTTGCCAGTATCTTATTGAGGATTTTTGCATCTATGTTCATTAGGGAGATTTGTCTGTAGTTCTCTTTCTTAGTTGGGTCCTTCTCTGGTTTTGGTATCAGGGTAATGCTTGCTTCCAGGAATGAATTTGGGAGTATTGCTTCCCTTTCAATTTCATTAAAGAGTTTGAGGAGTAGTGGTGTTAGGTCTTCTCTAAATATCTTGTAGAATTCTGCAGTGAATCCATGAGGGACTGGGCTTTTCTTCGTTGGGAGGTTGTTAATTACATCTTTGATTTCATTGATTGTTATTGGTTTATTTAGGATTTTTATATCTTCTTGGTTGAGCTTTGGTAATTCATATGTATCTAGGAATCTGTCCATTTCTTCTGTATTTTCTATCTTATTAGAATACAAGTTTTCAAAGTAGGTATAGATGATCTTCTGGATTTCTGAAGCCACCTTGTCTTTGACAAAGGTGCCAAACACATTCACTGGAAGAAAGATAGCCTCTTTAATAAATGGTGCTGGAAAAATTGGCTCTACACATGCCGAAGATTAAAATTAGACCCATATCTTTCACCGTGCACTAAACTAAATTCAAAATGGATCAAAGAACTCAATATTAAAACAGAAACATTAAATCTCCTGGAAAATAGAATAGGTAAAACTCTTGAAGACATTGGTGTAGGCAAAGACTTTATGAATAAAACCTGAACCGCACGAGCACTATCCCAAAGAATCAACAACTGGGATCTCATCTTATTAAAAAGCTTTTGCACAGCAAGAGAAACCACCAACAGAGTGAAGAGACAACCCACAACATGGGAAAAAGTGTTTGCCAGCTATTCCTCAGACAAGGGATTACTATCGAGAACATACAAGGAACTTAAAAAAATCAGACCTCCCAAATTTAAAGACCCAATCCAAAAATGGGCATCTGAGATGAATAAACACTTCTCAGATGAAGAAATACAAATGGCAAATAAATATATGAAAAAATGTTCAATATCACTAGTCATTCGAGAGATGCAAATTAAAACAACACTGAGATTCCATCTCACCCCAGAAAGAATGGCTATTATCAAGAAATCAACTAATAACAAATGCTGGAGGGGCTGTGGGGAAAAAGGAACCCTTCTTCACTGTTGGTGGGAGTGTCGACTGGTACAGCCACTGTGGAAATCAGTGTGGAGACCCCGCAAAAAACTAGGATTGACCCAGCTACTCCCCTTCTGGGCATCTTCCCAGAAGAATTAAAAACATCGTACCACAGCGATATATGTGCACCCATATTTATAGCAACACAATTTGTAATAGCCAGATCTTGGAAACAACCCAAATGCCCATTAACCGAGGAATGGATAAAAAAGATGTGGTATTTCTACACAATGGAGTACTACTCAGCCATAAAGAAAGATAAACTGGAGACTTTTATAGGTAAATGGAGGCAACTCGAGAAAATACTCACAAGCAAAATAAACTGGATGCACATTTGTAAACATTGTACTGTCTCCCTAGTATGAAAATGCAATTTCACTGTGACTATTCCATTCCTCAGTCTTCTATTTTTACCTAGCTTTTACATGGCTTAATCTTATACTGAGTAATGTTTTTCTCCAAAAGGTATTCGTACATTCTCTAATGCTTGAGTTTGTTAATACGTGAGAATGTTTACTTGTTGTCTTTAAAAATAATTAATTAATTAATTTTTTTAAGAAAGATGCTACCTCTTGAATATGTTGGGGATGAGAAGTTGCTGCCTACTTGGCCCATCCTCTGGTTCTTTGACACTGGCCTATAGTATTTTTTATGATGCTTAGGCAATCTCAGTCTCAGTATACCAGGAAGAACAACTCATTAGAACAATTATGGCACCTTGACTAAAGTAGTACAATCAGCAATAACAATAGCATCAAACACAGCCTAGAAAATAACAAACTGAGGTAACTATTAATTTCTCATCTTTATCCATGTGAAATGGATTTGTGCTTTTATAACAAAATCTAAAATGAACCAGAAAACTGTTTGCCATAAGTAAGCCCTCTATTTGGCAATTGTAAGTGGTTGGGGGAGGAATAGAGAAATAGAAGAAAAGGAAGAGATCAGAAGCAAGGCTGGAGGACAAAGGAAGATCACACAAACTTTGGGAAACTGGTGAAGAAGACAAGAGGGAAAGAGAGAAGGAAGAACTAAAAGCAAGAACAGAACAGAAGAACAACAGAATAATTAGAAACCGTGTTCACATTCATATAAAAATGAATAATGAAGAAAAACAAAACAACAAAAAAATAAAAAGAGAAAAATGCAGAAAATAGGATAAAATGGCCACTTCAAGGCACATCTCTGCTGCCACTGTTAGACAATATGGGGAGACAGAGTCCAGCTCAGAGTTGATTAATCCCAGCAAGCCACCCGCAGCTTTACAGCAGGGTAGTGGATAATCCCAGTGAGCTTGCACCAATACTTCCACTGAACTTCATGCTAGTTTCTGGCTGTGAGGCTGGAGCCAGATTTGCTCAGCCTGCAGCAGTCCATGTGCCTCCTACTGGCTTGAACTCGGCTCTCTGCTGGCTTGAGCTCATCTCCCAGACCTCCTGCTGACTTGAACTCAGCACCCTGACCCTGTCACTGGGAGCTACTAGATGGAGCTCAAAACTGCTCTGAGTTCTGACCTCAGTTGGTCCCCCTCCAAGATAGCTACTGGCCAGTTGCCCTCTCCTAGGGAACATCTGAACCTGAATAACTCACCAGCTACTGCAGACTGCTGCATCCACTGCTCTGTTCCACTGGTGCATTTCTCCATGGAGGTTTCTGGGGTAACCAGTAGTCACCATGTGCCTGCAAGTTCGAACCACCCCTCCCCTCCCACATAGTGAGTCCAGGTGCAGGGAGAAAGTGCCACCTGCCACCTCCTTCTTCTTCATTGAAGTCTCTCTCTTCACTCTCCCTGTGGGCTTCAATTCTCACTTAAGATCCTTCCTGGGCCCCAGGGACCCACTTCTCTACTTCTTTTCTTCCTCATGTTACTACATTCCACTGTCCAGACATCAAACCTGGGAGAGGTCTTTCTCTGCATTTCACCACTCCACCATCTCCCCAGATGTCCCAGATTCTTTTTTCTAGGTTTCTAGTTCTTTGAAAAACATTTTTAGAATTTTGATTGACATTGCATTAAACCTATATTTTTGTATTTTTACTAATGTGGCAACTTTTACAATATTGATTCTGCCTATCGAGGAACACATTTTTTTCAAAGAACACATTTTTTTAAATGCGGGTACCAGGAGTCAAACTCAGGACCTCATGCTTGCCAGGCAGGCGCTTATGCTGCTGAGCCATCTCACCGGCCCAAAGAACACATTTATTATGTCCTCTTCAATCTCATTTTTTCAGACTACTATAGCTGTTATTCCTCCTTTTTCACTGCCTTGGTTAAGTTAATTCCTAGGTGTTTCATTTATTTGAAGGTACTATGAATGTATGGTTTTCCTCAGTTCTTTCTAAGTTAATTCTTATGGTACAAGAATGTTATTGATTTTTGTATGTTTGTTTTATAACCTGCCACTTTGCTGAATTTGGTTTTTTTTATTTCATTTTAGCTTATTAGTACGTGTGTGTAGTACATAGTTTGCATTCCTTGTAGGAAGTTGGTACATGTACATAATAAATCTTAATGCATTTTTATCCCTTCTTCTTTCCCTCCCTTCCCATTTCCCCATCCATTTCCCCACTCCTTTTCTTGTACATGTTTGCAGTACATAATGTTTACAGTCTTTGTGTGGAGTTGGCACCTGTACATAACACATCTCAATTCCTTTTATTCACCCTGTGTCACTTCCCTTCCTGTCCCTCCCTCCATCTCTTGATTCCTTTCCCCTTGGAGAATGATCTATCTCCCTAACTCCTATTATCTATCTTTTACTGAAACTGAAAGCTTTCCATTTGAAATTAGAAATGAGATAAGGTTATCTGCTCTTCCCACTCCTGGTCAATATACTTGAAATTTTATCCAGAAAAATCAGGCAAAAGAGAAAACTAAAAGGATATGTTTAAGAAAGAAAGAAATCCAAAGCTTTGAAGATTTTTCTGTCTTCTAAGTAAAGAATGTCAACTGAAAATAAGGATAATTTGATAACGTACTGGTTAGTCCTGCCATGAGAAATGATGACTTTGACGGTATGAAAATGCAAATTTGGATCCAATGGACAAGTTTTCCAAGTTGTGACCTCTCATAAGCAAACTCAATGAGACATATATGAAATTTGTTTGAAATTAAACATATTTCAGCTTTGATGAATCCATACTCATTCTGGTCACCATGGAAGCAAACAATTTATTTGAGGAAAGCCCATTTGGTTTGGTGTGTGTGCCACAGATGATTTCAGTCATATCAGAGTTAAAAACCCAAATACTAAATATGACAAATATGATGTCAGTGCATAACTTGTCCTTCAGTTTGTTGAAGCATTTTTGGAAGCAAACCCTGGGTGATATCATTTTGTATTTGATGATTTTTCAACAGTATTGAACTTCTTGATACACTCAGTTCAATGGGACACCAGGCAACAGGTACCATGAAAAAGGATCACATTGATAAAGACCCATTGGAATCAGATGTAGATCTAAAGAAAGAAAGCAGCATTTCCAATTATTGAATGGATGGCAAAGACAATATTATCTACCGATGGCATAACAGTGTTATTGCTGTTCCCTCAGATGGTGCTGGTATTGATCCACTGTGTCATCAATCATTATTCCCAGAAACTGAAAAAGAAGATCAAGATTCTGCAGCCAAACATGACAAAATTGGAGAAGTAGTTAATGGGCGGTGTAGGCACAGCTGGTGAAAACATTAATAACTATGAGGCATCAATCCATGGAAAGAAATGATGTAAAAAGAAAAAGAGACATTAAAGAGAAAAACAGGGGCCAGTGATATCGCTCAGTGGCATAAGCATCTGCCTGGCAAGCGCGAGGTCCTGTGTTTGACCCCCAGTACCCACAAAAAAAAAAGAGAGAGAGAGAGAGAAACAAGGATAACCTAATTAAAGAGTGGACCTTGGGGGCTGTTATGGTTTGTGTCTGGATGTCCCCCAAAAGCCTCACGCAATCATGGGAGGGCAGGCTTTTTGGAGGCGACTGAATCTAGAGTTTGTGATTGGTTCATTGTCTAGTGCTGCGATTGGGGATTTGAGTACTGCAGCCGCCCTAGCATGGGTAGCCTCCATACGATATAAGGGAAGGAAAAGGGGCTTGCTCCTCCTTTTCGCTTTTGTTGCTTTTGTATCTTCCACCACCATGAACTATTGCCGCTCTGCCATGCCACCCTGCCTTGGAGCCAGCTGATTATGAACTGTATCCTCTACAAACTCTGAGCTAAATAAACTTTTCCTTCCTTAACTTTTGGAGTTGAGTGTTTTGTCTCAGCAATGAGAAAAAAGTAACCAAGACAGGGGCTATCTGTACTCTTCCAACTTTTTTTTTTTTTTGAGACATGGTCTCACTGTGTATCCTAAGCTGACCTCAAACTCCTGGTGATCTTCACGCCTCAGCCTCCCAAATGCTGAGATTACAGGCATGCACCAACATACCTGGCTCTTCCAAAATTTTACACATTTAAAAACATTGCATACAATAAAGTTTACTTAAAGTTTTTTAAACCAGATCCATATACTCAGGTCTTTTTACTTGTTTTTGAAGGTGTAGTTCATGTCCTGAACTAAAACTCAAACATGATATTTATCTCAGGATGAGTAAATAATTGCTCAATACAGAAAACTGTGATCATGGGTCACAGTATTTCTTTCTGATTATTTGCCACGAAACTTTCTGTTAAGTAAGGAAGCTTAACTTTTAACTACAAACACTATCCTCCTAGCACATGTTACAGCTGGTACCCTAACACAGTGCAAAAAGAACTCATCATCATCTCAGATGACTGTCTGTGGTTTGAAGGGATACATTTCCCTGTGTTGGGTCACAAGCCTGAAATATATTTTTTTTATTTTAAAGAGAAAAAAATAAAAACAGCAATGTAACAGAGTTTCAAAACAGGTTAGTAGGACAGTTACAAAAATTAATACATTGCACATTGTTGTCTTTGTAGTATTCAGAGTGAGCACAAGGTATATTGTCCAAACAATATTAGCACGAATCTTTCTTTTCAATGAACTAAGAGAAACTAGCTGTATAACTATCTTAACTGTCTTGAGTACACATATATTTTTTTTTTCTTTTTCCCTTTCTTCTTTCTCCTGAAGAATTATATTGAATAGGAGTGGTAATCATGGACACCCTTGTCTTGTTCCTAGTTTTAGAGTGAAGTTTTCAGTTTTTGTCCATTTAGTATGATGTTGGCTGTTGGTTTGTTATAGATGGCTTTTATTAGATTGAGGTAAAGACCTTCTATTCTGATTTTCTGTAGGGTTTTTTTGTTTTGGTTTGGTTTTGGTTTTGGTTTTTTTGTTTTGGTTTGGGGTTTTTTTTTTTTTTTGCTACCAGTAATCACTTGTGCCACTGAGATATATCCCCAGCACTGTAGGGGTTTTATCATAAATGCGTGTTGGACTTTATCAAAAGCTTTTTCTACATCTATTGAGATGATCATGTGATATTTGTCTTGGCTTTATTGATATGATGTATTATGTTTATTGATTTGCATATGTCAAACCATCCCTGAATTCCTGGGATGAATCCCACTTGGTCATGGTGCATAATCTTCTTGATGATTTGTTGCATTCTGTTTGCTAGTATTTTATTGAGGATTTTTGCATCTATGTTCATGGGGAGATTAGCCTGTAGTTCTCTTTTTTGGTTGGGTCTTTCTCTGGGTTTGGTATCAGGATAATACTTGCATGCAGGGATGAGTTAGGGAGGTTTGCTTCCCTTTCAATTTCATTAAGGAGTTTGAGGAGTATTGGCACTAAATCTTCTCTAAATTTCTTGTAGAATTCAGCCATGAATCCATCAGGACCTGGTCTCTTCTTTGTTAGTAAGTTTTTAAATTACATTTTTAATTTCATTAATTGATATTGGGTTATTCAAAAATTTTATATCTTCTTGATTTGGCTTTGGTAATTCATACATTTCTAGGAATCTGTCCATTTGTTCTATGTTTTCCATCCTATGTGAGTAAAGATTTTCAAAGTAGGTATTGATGATCACCACAGTACCTGTAGTGATTTCACCTTTTTCATTCCTTATGGCATGAATTTGAGCTTTTTCTTTCCTTTTTTGATAAGATTGGCTAGGGGTTTATCAATTTTATTTGTTCTTTCAAAGAACCAACTCTTTGATTCATCAATTCTTTTTATTTTCTTTTAGTCTCAATTGCATTAATTTCTGCTCTGATCATTATAATTTACTCCCTTGTATGGGTTTTGGGCTTGACTTGTTGTTCTTTTTCTAGAAGTTTGAGATGCAGCATTAGGCTTTTATTTGTGTTCATTCTGTTTTCCTGATATGAAAATTCAGTGCTATAAATTTCCCCTTAGGACTGCTTTCATTGTGTCCCGCAAGTCCTGGTATGTTGTATTTGCATTTCTGTTTGATTGTAGATTGTAAACATTGTTTAATTTCTTCTTTAATTTCATCTTTGACCCATTGGTTGTTCAGGAGAGTGTCATTTAATTTCCATGTGTTTATGAAGTTTTTGTGGTTTCTTTTGCCATTGATTTCCAATTTCATTGCACTATGGTCAGATAATATGCATGGGATAATTTCAGTTCCTTTGCATTTACTTAAGCATGTTCTATGGGCTAGTAAATGGTATATTTTAGAGAACATCCCATGCAACTGAGAGGAATGTGTATTCTGATGTTGTTGGGTGGAACACTCTGTAAACATCTATTATCACAGGTTTAGTTCAGTTCTGATATTTCTTTGCTGATTTTTTTGTCTAGTTGATCTCTTTGTGACAATGGGGTATTAAGGTCCCCCATTACAATTGTGTTATTGCTTATTTGTTTTTTCATGTCTATTAACATTTGTCTTATATAGTTGGGTGCTCTCATATTTGGTGCATACGTATTTATGATTGTTATGTCTTCCTTTGAAGTTTTCCCCTAACCAGTATCTTCTTTATCTCTTTTGATCATTCTTGGTTTGAAGTTCACATTGTCTGCAAACAGAATAGCTACCCCTGCTTCTTTCTGGGTTCCTGTTGCATGGAAGATTGTTTTCCATCCTTTGGCTTTCAGTCTATGAATTTCTTTTTGAGCTAAATGTGTTTCTTGTGGGGCCGGTGAGATGCCTCAGTGGCATAAGCGCCTGCCTGGCAAGCACGAGGTCCTGAGGTCGACCCCCGGTACCCACAAAAAAAAAAATGTGTTTCTTGTATACAGCATGTTGTTGCATCTTGTTTCTTTTTTTTTTTTTTTTTTTTTTTTTTGTGGGTACCAGGGGGTCGACCTCAGGACCTCGCGCGCCAACAGGCACCCGTGCCACTGAGCGATATCACCGGCCCCTTTTTCGTATGTGGGATCCGGGAGTCGAACTCGGGCCCTCGCGCTTGCAAGGCAGGCGCTTACGCCACTGAGCCATCTCACCGGCCCGCATCTTGTTTCTTGATCCATCCTGCCAGTCTGTTTCTTTTGATGGGTGAATTGAGGACATTTACATTGATGGTTATAACTGATATAACCATTGGATTATAGTATTGGATTATCTGTCATGTTATTTTCCTGCTGGTCATTCCCTGGTTTCCCCTTTGCTTAATTGTTTGCCCTCCTGGTGGTTTCTTTCTGATGTTGTTCTTGGAATTGTGGTCATTTTTATATCTGTCTAGAATATCTTTCAGTACTCTTCATAGAATTGGTTTGGTGGTCATGAATTTCTTCAGTTGCCCTTTGTCATGAAGTATCTTAGTTCTCCATTAATTTTGAAAGATAGTTTTGCAGGGTACATCAATCTAGGTTGGAAGTTGTTTTCTTTCAGAACTTGAAATACTTCACTCCAAGCTCTTCTTGCTTTGAGGGTCTGTGTTGAGAAGTCTGTAGTGATTCTGATGGGCTTTCCTTTATAGGTGAGCTTTTTCTTTTCTCTAACAGCTTTTAATATTCTGTTCTTGTGCTGAATTTTGAGATCTTGATTATTATACGTCTGGGTGTACATTTATTTTGGTTATGGCTAACTGGAGTTCTATATGCCTCACTTATCTCTATGTCCAGTTCTTTTCCCATGCTTGGGAAATTTTCTGCTATTACTTCTGCAAATAGTTTTCTTATGTCATCTGTGTTGACTCCTGCTTTTTGATTCACACCAATTATTCTCATATTATTACTCTTTGCATCATCTTGCAGCTGTTGAATTGTTATTTCCTGATCTTTTGTTATTTTCAAAAGATTTTTCCTTTCATGATCACTAGCTGAGGTCCTGTCTTCAAGATCTGAAACTCTGTCTTCAGTTTCATTCAAAATGTCTTGCCAGGGGCCGGTGAGATGGCTCAGCGGCGTAAGCGCCTGCCTGGCAAGCTCAAGGGCCCGAGTTTGACTCCCGGAACCCACATATGAAAAAAGGGCCAGTGATGTCGCTCAGTGGCACGGGTGCCTGCTGTCACGCGAGGTCCTGAGGTCGACCCCTGGTACCCACAAAAAAAAAAAAAAGTCTTGCCAGCTTTCAATAGAATTTTTAATTTCCTGGATATCTGCTTTTATTTGTTTCATGCATTCTATTTCTTTCCTATATTGATCATTCACAGTTTCCATCCTCTTCCTATCATCTTTTTTTATCTATCTCTACTCTAGATTTGCTGTGCAACTCCTTTATAAATGTTGACATTTCTTTTTTTACCTGAGAGATTATTTCTGATCTGATTTCCTCTATAGCCTCATGGATTTGTTTCTTTACTTAGGTTGCTATCATTTCAGAAATGTCAGGTGTGTGTCTTCCATTTTCCTCTATCTCATTGTCTCCTGGACTTGTTCTGGGTGAGCTGGAGGTCTGACGTTGCATTTTGCTTCTTTGTCTTGTCATTTTGTATTTCAAATGTTTTTATTTTGTTTTCTGTGTTTATCCTCATAAGTTTCTGTAGTAGGTAACTTTATCACTAGTATCAAGGCCTGTTTAGGCAAGGTTTGTTTTTCAGAATGCCTTCTGTGTGTATGAGGTTTTTGGTTTGTGGCTGTCCCAGGATCCTACCTTTCCAAGTAATTAAGAGTGACATGTTGGTATCTGTTTGACTCAGTCCCCAGTCCTTTGTTGTTGGGGCGTGGTGACGTTATTACTCCAGAACTTCCCAGTATTGTTACAGAAATGAGAACAATAGATTAGAAAAGACATGACATCCTAGCTAAAGTAGTATAATTAGCACTCACAATAGCATCAAGCAGTTTAGAAACTGACAAACTGTGGTAACTATTAATTTTGTACCTTTAACCATAGAAGCAAAATCTACAGTTATATAACAGAACTGATCATAAATTGGGAGCTTGTATGCAAAGTGTTTCCCTTAGGTAGAGTGGTTTTACCCTGTGGTGGGGAAATTTAAGAAGATAGTGGATAGAACAGAGATAACTGAGAAGAAATAAAGTAGAAGCCAGGCTGGAGAACAAAGGATGATCATGCAAGCTTAGGGAAATTAGAGAAGAGGGTGGAAGAGAAACAATGAAGGAGTAAGCAAGGGATTATTGAAGTTGACCAGAAAAATTAGACAGACTATTCACTCATATGAAAATATGATTAAGTCTAGCAAGGTAAATTGAGGAAAGAGGGAAAGAAAACAAATAGATTACAACAAAAATATAGGTAAAAGACAAAGAAAGGAAAAGGAACAGGGAACAAACCACAAACCAGCAAAAAAAAAAAAAAAAAAGAAGAAAAATAAAGTAAAATAAGAAACAAAATTCCCCTGGTGTCCGCCAAGAGTCTAAAACTGCTGGATAACACTGCCACACCTGTAGTAGTTTGTGCTGGATTTGAGGCTGATCTTGGCCTCCAGATGTGGGCGGCTGGGGCCAGAGTCTTCAGCCAGTACTTTCCGTATGTCCCTTGGTGGCCTCCCACTCCTTACCGTGTTCCTCTCCTCTGCGTGTCTCTCTCCCAGTTGCTGTGCTGTTTTCAGACAGACACAGGGGCTGTTCCCAGTCCCGTGCACCTTTGGCTCCTCCTGGTCCTTGCTCAGCCCGCTGTGCTCCTCTTTCTCTGGCGAGTCTCTGTTCTCTCAGGTTGTTTGTTGCAGGGTGGGTGGGAGGCTGTGATGTGGTCTGGTCCTTTGCTCCTGGTGTTGCCGTCCAAGGCTGCTCAGTCCTAATTCTTACTCCTCTCCCAAGGTGGGGTGCTAACTTCCCATTCATTGCTTTACAAGTTCCACTGCCACCGTCACCTGCCTCTGCTGTAGTCTGTAACTTCCACGGGTGAGATGGGGGGTGCTCTGGGGTGCCTTTCTGCTCCCGCTCCCAGCAGCATGGAGACAGCCCAGGGCTGCATAGTCCTGAGGTTCAGGGCTGCTTAATTCTCCACACTCCTCTAACCACAGGTCACAGGGGAGGGGTTAGCTGCCTTTACTATGCAGCCCTGTAGTTTTTAATCTTGTTCCTGACAGTTACAGTTAGCACTCTGGTGCACAAAAGGAATGGGAAGAAAAGAAAAATAAGTAGAGGTAGGTAGAGTACTAATATCTAGACTATATATGGAACTAAAAAAAATTAGGCCCTCTTAAAACAAAAGATCCAATCAAAAAATGAACAATGGAAAGGAGTTGACCCTTCTAAAAAAAAGTCCAAGTTGACAATAAATACATTAAAAAATTTATGTCTCTGGCCATTAGAGCAATGAAGTTAAGACAACACTGATGTTCTCTTACTCCAGAAAGAATGATATCAAGAAATCAAATAATACCAAATGCTGGTGAGGCAGCAGGGATGAAGGAATCCCTCTACATTATTGGTGGGAATGTAATCTAGTATAACCAGTATGGAGATTCCTCAAGAAAACTAAACATAATTTAGTACACAGTGAGAGATGTGAGTCTAGTTTCAATCTTCTGCAACAGTTATCCTGCTTTCTCAGTACCACTTGTTGAATAGGCTATTTTTTCCTCCAGCATATGGTTTTGGCCCCTTTGTCAAAGATCAAATAGCTGAATGTGTCTAGGGATGTCTCTGTTCTTTCTTCTGTTTGATTGTTGCACACGTCTCTTTTTTTCTACTACCATGCTGTTTTTATCTCTGTAGCTTTGTTGTATAGCTTGAAGTCAGGTACTGTGATGCTTCCTTCTTTGCCCTTGTTGCCGAAGATTGCTCTTGCTGTGTAGGTCTCTTCTGCTTCCACATGAGTTGTAGGATTGCTCTGTATACATCTGTAAAGTATGCTGTTGGTATTTTGATTGGGACTGCATTGAATCTGTAAAACCGTTTTGGGAGTTTGACAATATTGGCTCCGCCCATCCAGGAGCAAGGGACATCTTTCCATTTCCTGACATCTTCAATCTCCTCTTTCAGAGCACTGTGCTTTCTTTGTAGGGTCCCTTCATTTCCTTGGTTAGATTAATTCCTAGTTATTTCATTTTTTTGAAGCTACTGTGTTCCCTTCTCATCCCGCTCATTACCGTGCTAATGATTTTTGTGTGTTGATTTTATATCCTGTGACATTGCAGACATGGGGGTGGGATTTTCAGAGGTGGCTGAAACTAGTTTGTGACTGATTCAGGCTCCAATGGTGGGGTTAAGGGTGTGAGTGCTGCAACCACCCTAGGGTCGGTTGTCTGCATACAACATAAGATACAAAAAAAGGCTCGGGCCCTCTCTCTCTCCCTTGTTTTTGCTATCTTCTGCCACCATGAATTGTTCTCTGCCAAGCCACCCTGCCTTGGAGCCAGCCAATTATGTCTTGTCTTGTCTCATCTTTTTGAGACAGGGTTTCACTGTGCCGTTCAGGCTGGCTTTGAACTCACTTTGTAGCCCAGGCTGCCCTCAAACTCATGGCGATCCTCCTGCCTCAGCCTCCCAAGTGCTGGGATTATAGGCATGTACATCACACCCAGCTGGAGCCAGCCAATTATGGACTGAAACCTCTACAACCTGAGAGATAAATTAACCTTTCCCCCTTTTACTTTGTGTTTCTGATATTTTGTCCCAACAATGAGAAAAGAAACTAAGACAACTGCTGAAATTGTTTATTAATTCTAAGAATTTTCTGGTGGAGTTCTTTGGGTCTTCTGTGTAGAATATCAAGTCATATTCAAATAATGATAATATGAGTTCTTCCTTTCCTACATGAATCCCTTTTATTTCTCTCTTGCCTGACTGCTCTGGCTAATGTTTCAAGTACTACACTGAATAAAAGTGGCAATAGTGGGCATCGTTGTCTTGTTCCTGACTTTGGAAGGAATGCATTAAAACCAAAACATTGTACCTACCAAAATATAAAATAAATAAAACACTTCAAGTCATAGGTGTTGGAAAGGATTTTCTAAACAGAACCACAATTGCACAAGAAAAAACAGCAAGAATCAACAAATGGGATTACATCAAATCAAAAAGCTTTTGAGCCAGGCATGGCGGTGCATACCTGTAATCCCAGCACTCAGGAGGCTGAGGCAGGAGGACTGCTGTGAGTTCAAGACTAACCCGGGCTATGTGGTGAGTTCCAGGGCAGCCTGGATGACATAGTGAGACACTGTCTCAAAAAAAAAAAGATTTTGTACAGCAAAAGAATCAACTAGTAGGGAAAGAGATGATATACACAATGGGAAAAATTTCTTGCCAGCTATTCCTCAGAGTACTAATATCTAGAGTAAATAAAGAACTCAAAAAAATTAGACCACCTAAATAAAAGACCCAGTCAAGAAATGGGCAAGGGAAATGAACAAATGGCCAACATATATAAGAAAAAATATTCAACATCTCTCGCTTCTGTGGAAATGCAAATTAAAATAACACTAAGATTCCATCATATTCCAGACAAATGGCTGTGATCAACAAATAAAAAAACAACAAATGCTGATGGGGTTGTGATGAAAAATGAACCCTCCTACATTGTTGGTGGGAATGTGAACTAGTACAAATGTTAGGGAAATCAGTATGGAGATGTCTCAAAGAACTGAAATTAGAAATTCCATATGACCCATGTATCCTGCTTCTACGTAATTTCCCCAAAGAGCTTAAGACATCATATTACAGCAATACATGCACACCAATGTTCATAGCAGCACAATTCATAATAGCTAAATCCTGAAAGCATCCTGTATACCCATCAACAGACAACTGGATAAAGAAAATGTGGTGTTTATACATAATGGAATACTACTTGGTTATCAAGAAGGACAAATTTGAGACATTTATAGGAAAATGGTTACACATGGAATATATAATGTTGAGTGAAATAAACCAGACATACAAGCTTAAATACCATACTCTATTTCTTCTTTGAGTAAGGCAAAGTACAAACAAAGAGAATAATAAAGGATGGATAGAAGGAGAGAAGGGGATGGATCTCTTACAAAAGGAGGGGGTCCAAAAGAACAAGGACGAGGGGCAAGGGAGAAGGGAAAGGGAAATAAGTAGAATAAAGATATGCCATGTACAGGAACCAAATTAACTCAAAGAATGTAAACATTAGATGCCATAATATGAGCTAAAATTAATAATATCAACAAGAATGAAAACAGGGAAAGTGGATTTAGAGTAGGAGGGAGGTGGGGAGGGAAGTGGATTAAAAAAAGAAATAAGTTGTATTATGTACATGTACCTATTCGCCAAGGTAACCATGAGCTGCATGTACTGCAAAGGTGTACTAAGAAAAATAAACAAATTGATAAATAAATGAACTAAAAATAGAAACTCCATGTGGCCCAGACATTCCCCTTCTAGGTATCTTCCAGAAAGATTTAAAAACATCATACTACAGTGATCTATGCATACACTTATTTATAGCAGCACAACTTACAATAGCTAAATCTTGGAAGCAGCCTGTACATCCATCAACAGATGAGTGAATAAAGAAAATGTGGTATCTACACAGGACGAGGTACCTCTCTGCCTTGCAGCAGGTTCAACTCGAGTCATTTGGAGGAAAATGGTGCAGCTGGAGACCACACCGGTAAGTGAAACAATGAGACACACGCCTTGCGGTTTACCTACTGACCCCCCTTTCCATTTCCGGTTAGAAGAGCAAGTGTCTCATGCCTTTGGTGTTTTATGTCACTACACTTTACATGTATGTATCAAAGTCATGGTGTACACTGAAAATATATACAAGATTAATTTGTGTACCTTAATAAAGCGATGGGGGGACAGGGAAGACTGAAGTTTCTACACGGGACCCCTGATTTCCAGAGTTTGTAATCTATCCCGCCTTCTGCATCCCTCATGCAGTGCTGTATGGATCAAAGGTGGAGCAGGTTTGAGGCTGGCTGTCCATGAGCGAGAGGGAAGACATCCTGGTGGTGGCCGATGAAGAACTGATGAAGGTAACCTGCGTTCGCAAGTCAGCTCGCGCCCTCTCCTCACCTCCCGCGCTCCCTCTGACACCCTTTCTCTCAGGAGCTTGTTTTCCACCTTCTCTGTCAAAGTTCAGTCTCATGAAAATCCACGAAGAGTGAGATTAACACTCTGGTCTTCATTCCCTTAATTCTGGCTCTCCCATAATTCTGGTTCATGATTTCCTCAAGTTTTCTTCTTTGTTTCAATTCACAACATGTGAGAGGATTTTTCAGCATGCCGAGGCACAGCACGATGTTTACTGGTGGTGGGAGAGTTTCTGTGGGCAGGGCCTGTGATGCTACTGATAACCTGGTGAGTTCCAGAGATGCGTCCAGCTGTCTGCAATTTCCACGTCACTGATAGAAGAGAGGAGAAGGTGTGAAGTCAGTTCGTGTGAACACTCAGGGTGGTGAAGAACTAGAGGACAGGGAAGCACATCAGACGGTTCTGTAATCTTGATGGTGGGCCCAGGGGTGCAGGTGGACACAAGGAATAACTTCTAGTGTTCCGTAGCATAGAAGGATAAGTGCAGCTGACAGCAAATTAACTGTATATTTCAAAAGACCTAATAGAAAGGAATTTGACAGTTCCCAGCACAAACAAATGAGGTTTGTGTGAGTTGAAATATCTGTCAATTACCCAAACCTGATCATTACACATTGCATATGTATTAATACGCCATCCTGTACTTCATGAATTTACAAAGTTACTATACATTAATATATGTACCTATTGAAAGGTTGATATTTAAAACTGTAGATTTTTAAAGTATGTAAATGAGGCCCCCAGCAAGCAGTGCACCACCACTGCCACCACCGTGGGCAGTGGGACGCTGTCTTCCAAGGAGCCCAGCAAATCAGCAGTTGGTGAGTGAGGTAAACCAGTGCTGTGCTTTGGCACACAGACAAGTGGAACAGAAGCAGGCAGGAGGGGCCACCATTTTACTCCAAAGGGAACAGGGTGAACCCCAGCAGAACAGGCCTGGGTCACCTCACTGCCAAAGCCCCTGAGCGGAATAAGGGAGGAGCCATCCAGTCACAGTAGACTGCTGGCGGCTGGGAAGCAGGCCAGGGCGAAATGTGCTGGGCAGTAGGAGCTGGCACCACCCAGACTCCGCTCAGGTGGTTGCCAAAACTACTCTTAGCCCTAAATACAAAGGACCAGAAAAGCCCTTCTGGTCTGGGACCAGCAGAGCAGCCCTGACGCAGCAGCACAAACAGGCAAACCCCCTTGTCCTGCTGTGGGACAAGGACACTCCCCCCGCCCAGTGATCAGCGGATAAGAGGAGCTCGTGGAGTGGAACAGGGGAAGCTGGGCACGGTCCAGAAGGAGACAACTGTACGCCGGGCCGGGCGCAACCCCGGCTCTCCCTACCCAAGAGCGTGACAGCAACTGGGAGAGCGCCGTACAGACAAACACGGTAAGGAGAAGTGGACACCCAAAACGCGGTCAGCCGAAGGCCAGTCCCAGCCCCCACAACCAGAGGACAAGAGCAGCCCCTCACCGAGCACAAATTCTATGGCAAACTTGGTGGGACTACACAGCGCCTCTGGGATCCAACTTGGACACCGCCACAGAACTGTGGGCATCAGAGGAATTTGATTACCTTTCTCTTTCTTTTTCTTTGATTGCTTTTCCTTTTTCAGGCTGATTGGGGCAGGAGTCTTTTGTTGTTTTTTTTTTGTTTGTTTGCTTTTTTTTTTTTTTTTTGTCTTATGATGTTTGTTCTTGGTATCTCATTGTTTTTTTTCTTTTGACTAATTAGATTTCTTACATGTATTTTTCCTTTGTTCTATTTGTCTTTCTCCCTTCCCTGAACTACCTCTCTCTATTTTATACTTTCATGTGAACAAACGTTGTCTCAGTATTGGCTTGCTTCAGTGATCTTTTGCTTTCTCTTCCATCCTTTCTTTTCTGCACTATTCTCCAGCCTCCCCAAAATTGGGTGACCATCCTTACAGCCTTGCTTCTACTACATTTCTCCTCACTCATTTCTCTGCTTTATCCCCTACCCTTCTTAAATACCACCCAAACAGGGTAAAATCAATTTACCAAGGGGAAACTCATTGCATACAAGCTCCTGGGATAGGCTGAATTTTGTTATATAACTGTAGAGCCTGCTCCTGTGGTTAAAGGTACCAAATTAATAGTTACCACAGTTTGTCAGTTGGTAGGCTGTGCTTGATGACATTGTTATTGCTAATTGCACTATGTTAGCCAGGATGTCATGCATGCTGTAGTCAGTTTTTCTCCCTCATATGCCAACATTGTGATTGTCTGAGGTCATAACCATCACCATAGTCCAGGACCAAAGGACAGGGTGCTGAGCCAAATAAATATTAACTTCTCATCCTTAATAAATTGGGAAGGTAGGTTCTTGGGATAGACACAAAGACCGAGAACCACCTACACCTGGAAGACAGCTCTGAGGAATAGACATTACCCAGGGGAGTGTCAATACTAGGGATAAAGCTGTCTACCATAGGAAATCTATGAGCACCAACAGAGAAAATAAAACATAAAAAATGACAAGAGGCAGAAGCAAAATGCAACCCCAGACCTCCAGCATACCCAGGACAAGTCCAGAGCACAATGAGATAGGGGAAATTGGAAGTCACATGCTGGATCTTTCTGAAATGATAGCAGCAGAAGTGAAAAAACAAGTAAATATGGCTATAGAAAAAAATAATCTCTCAGGTGAAAAAAAGAAAGGATGATCAACATGAAAGACACGCCTAGGGGACCCCAGGTGAGCTCCATGGAGGTGATGGGAGGCCACCCCACCCATCACTGTCTTCTCAGTGCAGGACCCCAGGTGAATGGTGCTGAAAGGCCCAGAGACCGGAGGGGACACCAGCAAGACAATAGGCTCCCAACAAAGGCACACATGAGGGACAGGCGAGACTAGTGGCGTAAAAAATCTGAAGTAACAATAACAACATGAGCCAACAGGCCAACTGAGGCCTCTAGGGGACTGGGCACCAGCTTGGGAAGAATCCAGAACTCTTGGTAACTGGCCCTTTGCTCACAATTAATTTTTTTCCTTTCTCTTCTTTCTCTTCACTTTTTCTTCTTTTTCCCTTATCTTTTCCTTTATTTCTTTCTTCCTTATTTTTTTCCTTTCCCTCTCTTTTCCAAACACCAGGGGAGAACTTCAGCCTCAGAAAACTAATCCCATCCCTCAAACCCAGAGACCAAGTTCAGATAATCCCTCGAATACTCCTTTCTTCTTACTTTTCTACCCACTTCTCTAGTTTCCCAAACCTTGCATGATCATCCTTTGTCCTCCAGGTTTGCTTCTACTTCCTTTCCAGTTATCTTTGTTTTATACACTATCCTCCCTAAATTTCCCCAACACAGGGTAAAACCACTCTAGCAAGTGGGGACACTTTGCATACAAACTCCTAATTTATGAACAGTTCAGTTACATAACTATAGACTCTGCTCCTGTGGTCTAAAGTACAAAATCAACAGCTACCGCACTTTGTCAGTTACTAAATTGTGCTTGATGCTATTGTTATTGCTAATTTTATTACTTTAGCTAGGATGACATATGTGTTGTAATCAGTTGTTCTCCCTCCTGTAACAATACTTGGAAGCTCTGGGGTAATAACCTCACCACAGCCCTACACCAAAGGACTGTGGACTGAGCCTAACAGATAGCAACATCCCACTCTTAATCAATTGAGAAGATAGGATTTTTTTTCTTTATGTGGGTACCGGGAGTCAAACTCAGGACCTCACACTTGCCAGGCAGGCGCTTGTGCCGCTGAGCCATCTCACCGGCCCAGAGAAGATAGGATCTTGTGACAGACACAAACCAAAAATCTCCTACACACAGCAGACATCCCTGAAGAACAGACTTTTCCTAGAGAGGCCTTGATACTAGTGATATAGCTACCTACTACAAAAACTCACAAGGATCATCACAGAAAACAAAATAAAATTTTTTTTTTAAATATGAAATGATGGCCAGTGAGATGGCTCAGCAGCATAAGCACCTGCCTGGCAAGCGCAAGGTCCTGAGTTTGACTCCCGGAACCCACATAAAGGAAAAAAAGGGCCGGTGATATCGCTCAGTGGCACAAGGGCCTGCTGGCAAGCACGAGTTTGAGTCCCAATACTCACAAAAAAAAAAAAAGAACTTGTATTCTAATAAGATGGAAAATGCAGAAGAAATGGACACATTCCTAGATACATATGAATTACCAAAGCTGAATCAAGAAGATATAAAAATCCTAAATAAACCAATATCAATCAATATATTTGACAATGTAATTAAAAACCTCGCAACAAAGAAAAGCCCAGGCCCTGATGGATTCACTGCTGAATTATAAAAGAAATTTAGAGAAGACCTAACACCACTACTTCTCAAACATTTTAATGAAAGGGATGCAATACTCCCAAATTCATTCCTGGAAGCAAGCATGACCCTGACACCAAAAGGAGGATTGCCACAAGCTCAAAGCCAGGCTGGGGTATATAGTGAGTTCGAGGCCAGCCTGGACTACATAGTGAGACCCTGCCTCAAAAAGCAAACAAAATAATTACAAGTGTGTGTCACCCTACCTGGATCAGCAAACACATTCCCTCCCACTCTGTCCCATCACACACAACAGAATCAAGCTTAAACTTTTTTTAATGGTACCAAAGCTTTATTAAAGGTAGGAAAAGAAACAGGCTCTGCAGAAAGAGTATGGGCCAAGTAAAAGTAGCACAAGAAGTAACCCTACAGCGTGAGGGCGGCCACCATGCAAGAGAGAACACAGTGCCCCTAAAGCTTGAACTTCACCTAACGGTTGGAGTCATGAACTCTCTTCTCCCATCTATTCTGTCATTGGGTCTAAACGCTTCCCCGGGTCCGTGGTAGAGCATTTATAGGGCAGCAGAGAAGACAAAAGGGATGGAAGAGGAGGATGGAGAAGAGAGGGGAGGAAGAAAGGGAAAAAAATGAATGCGTCACATTCTCCATATTAGAATGCAGCTACTCCCCTCCTGGGTATCTTCCCAAAAGAATTCAGGACATCGTAGTACAGTGGTGCACGCATACCAAGTTTATAGCAGCTCCATTCATACCGGCTACATCTTGGCAGCAGCCTATGTGTTCATCAACAGATGAATAGATAAAGAACACATCGTATTTATAGACAATGGAGTACTACTCTGCCACAAAGAAAGATAAACTTGAGTCACATGTAAGAAAGTGGATGCACCTTTAGACTACAATGTTCAGTGAAATAAATCAGACACACAAGCTTAAATATTGCATGATTTCTCATATTTGAGAAATCTGAAGTATAAATAAAGAGCAAAATAACAGATGGATAATAGGAAGTAGGAAGACAGATCTTTCTCAAAAAGGAAGGGGATCAAGGGAAGGGGAGGGGAAAGGGAGGGGAAGGGAAAAAAAGGACTGAAGATGTGT
Source organism: Erethizon dorsatum (assembly GCA_028451465.1). NCBI lineage: Eukaryota > Metazoa > Chordata > Mammalia > Rodentia > Erethizontidae > Erethizon > Erethizon dorsatum. The sequence continues at coordinate 108,364,941 of CM051834.1, read as the reverse complement.
TATGCACAGGTAGCAACTGCATACAAGGCATGTAAGCACCATGCGCTGGGAACATCTGCTAATAAAAAATAAAAAGTACACACTAGAGATGCACGTCTCTACCCTGGGGTCATAGGATCACAACCGTGGGAGCCACCCTACGAGGTCACCAGAAATCCAGGGATCCGTGAGGCCACAACAACAATCTGATCCGCGTTGCACTGCTTGGTTCCCACACACACAGGTAGGAGAAGCAAAGTCGAGCTGTGGCCTCACCCTGAGGGACACAGGTATGGGGGTGTCAAGACCCACCTCCAAGGAGTCCCCTTCTCCTCCTTCCCTGGCCAGTGGGAAGTGAGAGGTTCCCATGGGGAATTTTCAGAACACAGCCTGGATCCGGAGACAGGGAAAGCTTTCTAGGAGGCGGTAAAATCCCCTGAGTCAGAAAGGAATGGGGGGGGCGGGACCACCAGGGTAGAAAAGGTGACTTGAACTCAACTCGAGGTAAGATGGAATTGAATTAATCCATTCTCCTTCTATTCAGCTGCTCCCACGTGAATTCCTCCTCCATTCACAATAAATTAATACTTTTTCCATTAGCCTGGAAGACCTGGGGCCCGCCCTCCCTCCTGCAGCCCTAGGGTGTGATTCGGAACCTGTGGTCACACTGGGCAACATCTCTCACTCCCCGCAGGACTTCCCAACCTCCATTCCCTCCCCGGGGATGGATGAAATGCTGAACTCCTCCCTGCCTCCCCACAATGCCAGGGTCTGGCTGGGTGCAGCGCGGGTGTTCTGCGTGTCATCCCTACCAGAGTGTCTTAGATAAACAGGAGGGGAGCCAGGTGTGGTGGTGCACACCTGTGACCTCAGCACTTGGGAGGCTGAGGCAGAAGGATTTCAAGTTTGAGGCCAGCCTGGGCTACATAGGGAGACTCTATGGCAAAAAAAAAAAAAAAAAAAAAAAAAGTTAAAAGTTTAAAGAGAATGAATAAATAACACACCAAATACAATATTACATGTGTTGGTCTTGGAGATGGAAATTCTTACTATTCAACAGACAACTGGAAATCAGGAAACTTGTTGTTACCCATATCCTTCCTAATTTCTCCTATAAATAGAAAAACGCACAAGCTGGCTTTCAGATGTTCCTGGAACCCAGAGCCAGGTGGTCTTGGCTGAGTAGGATGGGAGCAGGAACTGGTGCTTTCTGCTGGCTTCCTGTTCCCTGCCCCCAGCGAAGCACTGAGCCCGACCAGGCCTGCTCCTCGCAGCCATGGCTCAATCCCATCAGGCAGGGAGGCCCACTGGTGACCCAGGAGCCATTTAAACTGGAGGAAGAATGACCCATCCCAAGGGAGCCTGACTGCACGGGCCCTGCCCAAGGGCAAAGGGCGGAGAAGAGGGTGGAGTACTAACCCTGCTGTCTCCTTTACCAGCGTCCTCAACTATAGAGCCGAGGTCCAACACTTGGCCTGCTACAGTCCCTGCTGGGATCGCAGGCCTGAGAGCCGAGGGAAACAGGATGGAGTGTGTCTTACCCTCACCCGGGCTTCAACCAGGCACAGGGGAAATACCGTGTTTATATTGCTCGAACTGAATCGGAGTATGACACAATCATGGGCATCTAAAATTCTCAATAATCTACCCCAGGTGTGATGGCGCGCACCTGTAAGGCCAGCACTCAAGAGGCTGACGAAGAGGATCGCCACGAGTTCAAGGCCAGTCTGGGCTGCATAGTGAGTTCAAGGCCAGCCTGGGCTACATAGTGAGACCCTGTCTCAAAAAACAAACAAAAGAAAGGGGGGGAGCGCTGCCTCCAAAAAAAAAAAAGAAAAACAATTACAGCAATGGACAGAAATTATTTGTCTACAGTCCATCTTAAAATAAAATTCAGCAGGGCCGGTGAGATGGCTCAGCAGCTTAAGCGCCTGCCCGGCAAGCGCGAGGGCCCGAGTTCGACTTCCGGAACCCACATACGAAAAAAAAAGGGGCCAGTGATATCGCTCAGTGGCACGGGTGCCTGCTGGCACTCGAGGTCCTGAGGTCGACCCCCCGGTACCCACAAAAAAATAAATAAATAAAAAATAAAAATAAAATTCAGCAGGGCATGGTGGTGCACGCCTGTAATCCCAGCACTCGGGAGGCTGAGGCAGGAAGATTCCTGGGAGTTTAAGGCCAGCCTGGGCTACACAGTGACTCCAGGCCACCCTGAACTACACAGCAAGACCCTGTCTCAAAAAACATATCAAAGGATGAGAATATACCTCACTGCCCCTTTTGTTCAATCCCCAAAACAAAAATGAAAAATAAATACTGCAAGTATACTGGAAAACTCTGTATGGAAAAGATGTCAATTCCTCCCAAAAACATTTATGAACCGAATTTGATGTAATTCTCATAACTATCATGACAGATTTCTTGAAGAAACTTGAAGGCCCGCTTTCAGTATTTATAGAGAGGGAGAAATCAGTAAGAGCCAAGGCTTGAGAGCACAGGGGATGCGACACAGCGAGGCCCTAGACGAGGCGTAGCTCCTCAGAATGACGTCGGCAAGGTACTGGTCCAAGAGCAGACAGAGTCCAACATCGGAGGACAGCGCCCAGCAGCAGAGAGCGAGTTAATACACAGATAGGAAAAAGGAGGCACTCAAATTAAGGAAAGGAAAATGATGAAGGATACAGACTTACTTTTCTTTCTTTTCAGTCCTTTCATTCTGTTCTGTGTTAATGGTTTTTTGTTTTTTGTTGTTTTTTGAGACAGGTTCTCCCTAGGTACCCAGCCTGGCCTTGGACTTGCAGCAATCCTCCTGCCTCAGCTTCCCCAGTGTGGGATTACAGGCATGCACCACCATGCCCAGCTAGGGACAGATTTTCATAAGAAAAAAAAAAATCAAATTGAGCCCATTTCTCACATCACAGACAACGATTTGCACCAATGCCTAAATGCGAAAAGGAACAGTAAAGCTCTTGATACAGGACGGGATGTGTTCACCACCTTGGGTTTGAGAAGGTTTTCTTAAATGAGCCCAGAAAGACCAACAGGAGGAAGTGAGCGAAAAAAGGGGAAAAAAAAAAAAAACAGGCCATGCAAATAGTGCTTGCATAATGACCACTCCGCACGTTTTATCAGCAGCAAGCCACAGGAAGAAACTTTTCTAATGGCGATATTCAAATGATTTTTTCTTTTGTTTGTTTTGTTTTGGTTTTGGTTTTCTGAGACAGGGTCTCGCCATGTAGTGCAGGCTGGCCTTGAACTCACTATGTAGCCCAAGCTGGCCTCAAACTCACATGATCCTCCTGCCTCAGCCCCCCAAGTGACGGGATTACAGGTGTGAGTCCCATTGCTTATTCAATTGGTTTAAATCCAATTAACTTCAATCCAAATGTGCTAGCCGAGTGTGGTGGCGCACACCTGTGATCGCAGCAGCCTAGATGCTGAGGCAGGAGGATATCGCCCCTGGGATATCGCCCCCCCACGAGCTGACTGCTCCAGCCTGGGTCCGGCAAGTCACCAGGGTCCTGTTCTGAAGACCTGGACAGCCTGGGCTCTACACTGAGTTCAAGGTCAGCATGGACAACACGGTGAGACCCTGTCTCAAAACACCGAAATAAATACAGAAATCTAAGTTTATTAGTTGCCCAGGTGCTTTTGGAAAACCAGTGGTTTTAAGGACACTAGCCTAATGATTACAGTGAGAGGCAAAGTGAAGCGCAAGTCATAAAATTCACGTGAGAGTATTCCCCTCCCAGGAAACTTATAAGTAAAAGGACAGCCGCAGAATACACGGTTGCAGTACAGTCATTGCCAAAATAATCGCATACAAATATCACATGTATTTGTACAGAATCAAACTTTTTTCAGAGCAACATTTCCTATATTCTTTGTTTCCTTGGAATGCTTTTCCTTTAGTACATGGCTGTGCCAGGTAACGTTTACATTCCCTGGGTACAGGAGGTAAAGACTCAAACTTTTTTCAAGGCACAAAACAGAAAATCCTCCATCTCAGACGAAAATGTCCAGCGTTCACCCTCGGGAAGCGAATGCCGAATCCGCGATGAGGATCTCACGTCTCCAAGCCGAGTTTTCCAAGCCCCGCAGCGCCAGCCGGGCGCCGGCCCGCAGGGGGCGATCACGCGCGGGCGGCCGCGTGGCGCCCGGACCTGGGCCCCGAAGCCCGGTCCGACCTCTTCCCCGACCCCGTTCCCGGGTGGCGGCTGTAGGGCAGGGGCACAAGACACCCCGCCGTCCCGCTGCAGGCTCAGGGCTGCCCGCGGCCCGCGGCGTCCATGGGCACAAAGGCGTCTGCCTTGCCGTGCGTAGGGGTCTGGCCAGAGCCCACCGGGTCCTCGGGGTCCTCGAAGGAGTCCGAGCTCTGGAGAAGCTGGAGGGAGGCCGGCGACAGCGGAGGATCTGGCAAGAGGTCGGGGAAGAGGGGGCCTTGGGGCCAGGCTGGGGGTGAGGCTGCGGCATCCGGGGCGCCCCACGGGCTGTGGCACCCGGGGTGTCCCCAGGCCTGGTCGTCGCTGTAGACGGTGGGGAAGGTGGGCTCCGCCGCCGGGAGGACGCTGGACGGGCCGGGTGCGGGGACGTGGAAACCCGCGCACGCCGGGAGCACGGGGGCCGCGTCCGCCGGGACCGGAGCAGGCGCAGGGCCGGGGCCGGGGGCCGGGGCGGGGGCCGGGCCAGGCGCGGAGCCCTCTCCGGGGCCAGGAAGCCCAGGCCGTTGCTGTCCTCGCCGCAGCTCCCGCTGTAACCTGGCCCGCCGGTTCTTAAACCACACCTGCGGGGACACACGGGCGGGGCGGGCGTCAGAGGGAGGCGCCTGGAGCACCTGCCTCTGCCCCGGGTGGGACGCTGCCCCAGGTGGCACGGGCGGCCAGGCCGACTCCCCGGAGCTGGTGGGGTTGGGGGGTTGAGGAAGGGGCTGTGCCTCGGACAGGGACAGGGATTAGGGTGGGGCTGCTGCAAGGGGCCCTGGGTGCACAGGGTGCCCTGAGGTCTGGAACCCGAGAGCCCTGGGTCCCTCGTGCTGGCCGTGCAGGGCCTAAGGGGACTCGGGATCCACCTGAGTCCAGCCCGAAGCCCTTTGCCAGCCCACGTCCCTCTGCAGCTCCAGGCTGCTGTCCTGCAGCTCAGGCCCCCGAGGCGGCGCGGGTCCTCGTGAAGGGGGCACAGACCTGCACTTTTTCCTCCGTCACATTCACCCTTTCCGCCAGCGCCACCCTCTGCTCCGCGGACGGGTACTTCTCCTTGGCAAACAGGTCCTCCATCTGGCTCTGCTGCTCCTTCGTGTACACCGTGCGCTCCTGCCGCGTCTTCTTTGGCTCCGGGGGGCCTGGGAAGGCTGTGGGGCCTGAGGGGCCTGGAACCTCCGGAGGCCCAGGGATAACTGGGGGGCCTGGGGCTGAGAAGTGGTACTGGGGAAAGATGGGTCCTTGGACACCCGAGGGGCCTGAGAACACTGGGGGTCCTGGAGCGACTAGGTGGCCGGGGGCACCTGAGTAACTTCCGGGACCTGAGTCACTTGCGGAGCCCGAGTTACCCTGGGGACCTAGGGGGCGGGAGGGCATTGGGGGAACTGGAAGATACCGGGGCGCTGAGGGCTTTGGGAAGCCTAAGAGTGGAAGGGGAAGAAGAGAAGGTCAGAGGCTGCGCACACTCTGTCCCCACTGCCTCCACGGCCCCACCGGGGTCCAGGCCCCGCTGAGGCACAGGCAGCCCGAGCCTGAGAGGAGACGCAGCCCAGGACAGAGGGTGGCCCCGTACCACCCTGCCGGACCTCGCGATCTTCACCTCCTACCCCATACCCGCACCTCGGGGCCTCGGGGGCCACATCTTGGAAGTGGGGCTGAACACGGCTTCTGCGCGGCTTTCGCACCCTCAGCCCAGGGCGGCCTGCAGGGCTTCTGCCTCCCCCAGCCTGGCCCGCAGCAGCCTGCTCAGCCCCTGCCCTCCCGCAAGGGCTGCAAGGGACCCTGACACTTGCAGCAGCCACCGCGCCCATCCCGGGCTCTGCTCCACACGCAGCGCTGCATCCCAAGTCCCAAACCCAGGGCGCTCTGCAGCCCCAGCTCCGAAATGTCCCCCCACACCAGCCGCGGTCCCTGGGCTCCAGCCCCAGCTCACCCAGGAAGTCACCAGGCTGCTGCATCCTGGCTCCTGCTCTGCTCCTGCACCTGGGATCCTGGCCAGGACCTGGGTTTAAATCCCCTCTGCTGCTCTGCCCACCCTCCCCGCCGGGACCCTCCCTCCACACCCACCCTGCCGCCCCACCTCCACCTGGACGCTGCACCCTTCCTCACTGCGCAGCTACTGAGCTCCAGGTGTGGGGCTGGGGTCTGGGACTCAGTGGCCAAGGCAGCCTTGGTGCTCAGGCGTGCAGCCCAGGAAAGATGCCCCACGGGGGTCCCCGTGCACGCAGGAAAAGCACCCCTGCCACAGGGGCCTCCTCAGTCCTCTGAATTTCTTCTTTGTGCAGGCTACTGAGCAGAACTGGTGGTCAGGGGGCAACCAGATTTACTTTCTCAGTCACAGGGAACTATTATTATAATCAATCAAAGATAAAAATTAAATAGAAATTGAAAAAAGGCGTGGTGTCCCACACCTATAATCCCAGCACTCGGGAGGCTGAGGCAGGAGGATCGCCGTGAGTTGCAGGCCAGCCTGGGCTACCTAGTGAGTTCAAGGCCAGTCTGTACTACATACCCAAACCCTGCCTCAAAAAAAAAAAAAAAAAAATAACAAAAAAATAACTCCTAGCTATTCTCTGAATCCTCCAACACAAGCCCCAATTCTATCCAAGGTTCTTTCAAACACCTTCTCACCGACCTTCTGATGGGATCGCCTCATCCCCATACAACAATAAACTCAGCCTGCTGAGAACTGTTCTCCTCGTGCTGGGCATTGGCTGAGGACAGGGACAGAGGCGTCACCAAGTCAGCCTCGAACACCAGCCTCCACTCCAAAGGCATTTCCCGGAGTGGAACCGGAATCCTCCTCTTCCCCTACCCGCCCCAGCGTGCACCTTCACCTCGCCATCCCAAAAGCAGAATGTTTAATTTTTTTTTTCTTTTCTTTTTTTTGAGACAGTGTCTGACCATGTACTTCAGGCTGGTCTTGAACTCACTGTGTAGTCCAGGCTGGCCTCAAACTCACAGCGATCCTCCTGCCTCAGTCCACCAAGTGCTGGGATACAGGGGTGCACCACCATGCCCAGCAATTTTTTTTTTTTAAGCATATAGAGGGAGACCACTGGTCCCATCATACAGACCACGGAATTGACAGGTTCCAGGTTCTCAGCCACCCAGGGCCACAGTGCAATGTGCCTCTGGCAGAACGTTTCCAGCAAGCACCCGAGTAAATGTCCTGCCCTGGTACGATGCCACCGTGGGACGCTACGCAGCAGTTCCAGCCCTCCAGTTGAACTCATTAATCAAGAGTTCTGTTTGCTTTGTTTCTTTCTGTGTTTTTTTGTTTTGTTTTTTGTTTGTTTTGTTTTGTTTTATATACGGGTATCAGGAGTCGAACTCAGGACCTCGCGCTTGCCAGGCAGGCGCTTATGCCACTGAGCTATATCACCGGCCCTGTTTTGCTTGGTTTCTTGATTTTTTTTTTTTTTTGAGACCCCCCCATCTCAACATGTAGCCTAGGCTGATTCCCAACTCGCAGTGATCATCCTGCTGCAGCCCCGTGAGTACTGGATTTACAGGTGTGCACCTCCACTCCTGTCACATCGGATATTACGGTTTTTTCAAATGGCAGGTTTGCCATGGCCCTGTGTCCACCAAGTCTTCAGCACTATTTTTCCAACAGCATATGCTCAGGGCATGTCTCTGTCCCTTCTTGGTAATTCTGTAAAGATTTTGAAATTCTCGTTATTATTCTGTGTGTTACGGTAGTCTGTGCCCAGTGATCACCGATGGTTTTTTTGTTTGTTTTTCACGTTTTGTTGCTTTTTTTTTTTTTTTTTTTTTTTTTTCCTTTTTGCCTTTTTGAGACAGGGTTTTGCTATGCCATTGAACTCACTATGTAGCCTAGGCTGGCCTCGAACTCACAGTGATCCTCCTGCCTCAGCCTCCCGAGTGCTGGGATTACACGCATGTGCTCCACCATGCCCGGCCTAGGCCTCTCACTTTCAAGCAGCAGCTACAATAAAGGATCGCGCTGGGTGAGGAAGGCGGGTGCATGGTCCTCTTGCATCGGACAATTAACCACGCTGTGACCGCAATGGCAAAGTTCCCAAAGCAAATTTAATTTGCTGCCGCAGTGAATACACAAATGATAAGAAAACCAATCAGCCTCCCAGCTGATCTGGAAAAAGTCTTAGGGTGTGGATGAAGTCAAACCGGAGCCAGGCGTGGTGGCGCACGCCTGTAATCCCAGCACTAGGGAGGCTGAGGCAGGCAGGAGGATTACTGCGAGTTGGAAGCCAGCCCGGGCTGCAAGTGAGTTCAAGGCCAACCTGAACTACACAGCGAGAACCTGTCTCAAAGAAAAGAAATCGAACCAGATACAGCATTGCCTTAGGGCAAAGGTTAACCCAGAGCAAGGTGTTAACTCTCCTCAATTCTGCAAAGACAGAGAAAGGCAAGGATGCTGCAGAAGAGTCTGAAGCTGGCTCCCTAACACGGAGAGGGAAGCCACGGGCTGAGGCAGAAGCGCCGCGAGTTCCCGGCAGGTCCGGCCAGCAGCGTGGATGAGGGAGCTGCGCCGAGGGCAGATTTCCAGTGTGGACAAAGCAGTTTCCGCCGCAGCGAGATGACTCCTGGGACTTGTGTAGCTAGGAGGGACCAAGGCTGGGCTTCCGGGCATCAAAGGACAGGCTCGGCTTGTCGGCAGTAGTGCGGCTGTGACTCTACACGCAAGGTGGTGTCCTTACCGTCTGACAGTCCCGGGGCCCCTAGGAATTAGACTGTGTCTCTGTCAGGGCTCTGCAAAGGCAGCAGCGAGCCAGGGTGTTTTCCCGCGTTTATTCGATGTTTTACTGGATATTTTCAGCCCTCTGTTGAGACCAACTAGTCAGGAACAAAAGAGAGTCCTTTCAAAATATTACCGCTTGCTCACATGGTGGCGCACGCCTCTCATCCCAGCACTCAGGAGGCTGAGGCAAGAGGATCATCGAGAGTTCAAGGCCAGCCTCAGCTATATAGTGAGACCCTGTCTCAAAATACCAAAATAATAATAATGATGATAATAATGATAATTAAAAAGTAAAAAGGACTAGGGATGTAGCTCAGTGGTAGAGGGCTTGTTTAGAATGCTCAAGGCCTAGGTTCAATAGCCTAGTACTTCAAAAATAAGAAGCCAGGCGTGCTGGTGCACGCCTGTAATTCCAGTACTCGGGAGGCTGAGGTAGGAAAGTCGCCGTGAGTTCCAGGCGAGCCTGGGCTACATAAGCGAGTTCAACTCCTGCCTCAGCCTCCTCAGTGCTACTATCACAGGTGTGCACCACCGCGTCCAGCTGTTTGGAATTTTTGCCCCTGTATTTAGAATAGATATTGGCTTGTACTGCTGTCCCCCTGTCCCCAAGTAGGCTTGATTCCAGGCACTCCAAGGTTATCAGAATCCAAGGATGTTCAAGGTGAACTCACAGAAGAAGAGAGTGGAACTGTGGTTTCCAGGGATGGGTGAGGGGGTCAGGAGATGCCCAAGGTTCGTGGATGAATGAATTCCGGAGACCTGACGGGGAGCTGGTGACTGTAGTCAGTAGTATTCTATGGCGTGTTTAGAGTTTGCAGAGAGCACATATTAAGTTTTCTCATCACACACCGTGGCCATTGTGTGAGGGGGTAGCTCAGTGTTACTGGAACACTGGGGTCGTGTCCCAGGTGATGAAGAACGAAACCACGGAAGGAGGAGATACGGCGCCAAGGAACTTATATAAAAGAGACAAAGGTGGAGAGGGAGCTCCTGCCAGGCGGGAGGGGTGCTGAGGGCTCTGTGCCTGGGCTCTAGGTTTAGAAGGGAGCCCGGGTGCCGTGGGAGCGATCTGACCCCATCTGATCCGATCTCTTCTCTGCAGGAGACCGCACACGTCTCCTTGGGGTCCAGCCCACGCAGTGTCACACCGTGCCTGTCGGGGTCCATGCGCCCTCGAGCCCACGGCCGCCTGACCACACTCTGGGGAGGCCCCGACAGTCGGGACCTGGCAGACGCTTCTGTAAGACCCCTGCAGGGCCTGCTCCGCGGACTCCACTGTGGGCCGCTGTCCTTCCTGCCTGACAGAATCCCGACTCCTGGCTCACTAATTCCTCTGTAATTAGGTTGATTGTGGTCATCATTTCACAATGTATACACACAGCAAAACATCACACTGCACTCAGAAGGCTGAAGCAGGAGGATCATAAATTCGATCCCAGCCTGAGCGACTTAGCGACTTGGGAAGACCCTGTCTCCAAATTTAAAAAGGGCTGGGAATGTAGCTCAGTGCAAAGGCTCTGGGTTCAATCCCCAGTACTGAAAGGAAAAAAAGGATAAAATAAAGAGAAAAAAAAGAAAAACGGTAGGAACCAGAGGGTAACAACCACAAAGAGGTAAAATAAACTGCCTCATAGTACAGGCGTGAGGAACACAGTGGCATGGTGAGGAGAGAGCCTGGCAGGCAACACATTTGGGAGGAGAGAACCACAGGCAGAGACCCTGAGCCAGGAGGAAGGACGTCAGGGGACTGAGGAGGGGACCAAAGAGGCCAGGAAGGAATTGAGGTCTTGCTTGATGCACCATGGAGAAGCCCTGATGGGGCCTTGGAGACGCCCCAGCTCCAGCCCTGAGGCTGTCATGTGGTCTTCTCTGAGGCCTGGCTGGAGAGAAAGTTCTGGAAGAATCAGGGGAACCAGGCAATCTATGGAGCCAGCTCCAAGTCTGGGTCCCGAGCCCTCGTCCCTCGATGATCAGGCAGCATGGTGTGCCCGCACTCACCCTGTCCCTCCTCAGGACAGCCACCCAGGCTGGTCCCCAGGCCCGCCAGGCCCCCTGGTTTTCCATGATGTCCTTCTTCATGTTGTAAATCATATACTGTCGGTTTAGGTTTGAGGGGGTTGTCTTGGTTTTTGTTGTTGTATTGGTCTGGTTTGGTTGATTTGGTTTGGTTTGGTTTGTTTTTTTGTTTTTGTTTCTTTATTGTTTGTTTCTTTTTTTTTTTTTTTTTTGTGGGTACCTGGGGGTCGACCTCAGGACCTCGCGCGCCAGCAGGCGCCCGTGCCGCTGAGCGATATCACCGGCCCCTTTTTCGTATGTGGGTTCCGGGAGTCGAACTCGGGCCCTTGCGCTTGCTGGGCAGGCGCTTAAGCCGCTGAGCCATCTCACCGGCCCATATTGTTTGTTTCTTGAGACAGAGTCTCACTACATAGTTCAGGTTGGCCCTGACCTCGCTAGCCTAGGCTGGCCTTAAACTCCCAGTGATCCTCCTGCCTCAGCCTCCTGAGTGCTGGGATTACAGGTGTGTACCACCACGCCCGGCTGGTTTGGTTTGATTTTGAGAAAGGTCTTACTATGTAGCCCAGGCTGGCCTCAAACCCCTGGGCTCCCAAGATCCTCCCGCTTCAGCCTTACGAGTAGCAGGAACCTTGGATGCACATGGCCATGACTGCCTGCGCATCTACTTGTTCGTGTGGCTGTCAGCGTTGTCCATCTTATGCTTGGGCATCTGTCTGGGTTTTCCCGTCCCTGTGGAATCTCTTCTCTTCTGCTCTGCTCTCTGTTTTCTCTCTGAAATGCATTTTCCTCCCTAAAAGCATCGTCACTGCCAGGTGTAGTGGTGCACATCTGTAATCCCAGCACTCAGGAGGCTGAGGCAGGAGGGTCACTGTGGAGGACACTGGGACAGCTCTCCTTGAAAGAAGAACTTTTGTCTCCATTTTGGCTAAACCTGGCCCTAATTCCGTGTATTGATATGTACAGAGCGGGCTAGGATATTTCTTTACCCCCTCAACTGGCTTTAAGCAATGCAAAAGGGTCTAGCAGAGGTGCTGATGTGTAGTCTTTAAAGCAATGTGACAGTCAGTGACGCCCCGCCTATAGCTCGTAACTAGTGTGCACGAGCTAGGCCCCAGGCCGAGTGACTGAGGCTCAGAAAGAACCCAGGACGTCTCAGTGCATGCAGGCCAGACATCAAAGCTGAGGCACTGACCCCAAAACACGAGGTACTTCCTCAGGCTGTGTTATGCAGATTACTCTTTCTGCACACTGCTGTTGTGCCTCCTACCTGGCCGACTCACAGCACTCACGTACTTCCCGCCATTCTCACAGTTCGGCCCTGGGTCGAGGCCTTCGTTCCATGAGCCATTGCTCTGACTGGACTTAGGACCCCCTCGGCTCCCCGCCATTGTAGACCTGTGTTTGTCTCTCTATTCTCGCCGTGGGTTGCACTGGAAGTGGTAGACTGGAGTTACTTATTGGAATTCCAATAACTTTTCCCTGGGATTAAAAATGTGGGAGCCTCTGGACCGCAACGAGACTGGCGGAGCGGAATCTCTATAGATCACTAAGAGTTCGAGGCCAGCCTGGGCTACATAGTGAGACTCTGTTTAAAAAAAAAAAAAAAAAAAAAAGCAGGGCGTGGTGGCGCACACCTGTAATCCCAGCACTTGGGAGGCTGAGGCAGGAGGATCGTTGCAAATTTGAGGCCAGCGTGGGCTACATAGTGAATTCAAGGCCAATCTGAATTACATAGTGAGATCCTGTCCCACCCCCCAAAAAATATTTTTAAATAAAAGCCACGCACCGAAGTCACCCCGATGTGGCCCGGGGCCATTCATTTCTCTTCTCCTGGCCGGCGTTTCTTCTAAGAAGCACCGGAAGGCCGGTGCTCCGACCTGAGCCTTGGAAGAGCTGCCTAACCTCTTCCAAGGCCCTGCCTCGGTGAAGATCCTGGGAACGAGTGACTGGGAAAGGGGTCACAGTCCTGCACACAGGTTAGAGTGACCGTGTGACATGGCTGTCCCCAGGGGCTGGGGGAGGGTGTCGTTGGGTTAAAGCTGCTGCTTCCCTGAAGCCCCCTCCCCACAGGCCCCGAGTCTGAACCTAATCCTCCCTAATTCCCCGCCATTCTGCTGAGGCTGGACAGTTGTCCTAAGAGGATTGGAGCATTTGCTAAATTGGGCCTGGGCAAGGACGGGGAAAACAGCCTGGGGCAGGTGGGGAGGGAAGAGAGTCTCCAGACGTCAGGGACGGAGGAGATGGAAAGGGGAAGGGAGGAGAGGCTTCCTCACGTCCAGAAAGGAAGAAACAGAAGACAGCAGGAGAAATGGGCAGGGCAAAGAGGGACGGGAGCCAGGCATGGTCGCACACAACCTGTCACCCCAGCATTCAGGAGGCTGAGGCAGGAGGATCTTCAGAGTTCCAAGCCCCAGCCTGGGCTATATAGCAAGACGCTGTCTCAAAAAAAAAAAAAAAAAAGAACTTAAAAAAAATGGAGTGGAGAGGACAGAGGCAAGGAGACTCTGCACCCCAACAGGATGACGCTGAAGCCCAGTTCCTCCCTTCCCAGCTAGGGGGCCGCAGGCAGGTCCCTGCTCCTTGCTCTCCAGTTTGCCCATCTGTGAAGCAGGGATGATAAGAACAGCAACTGCCATCCGGCGTGGTGGTGCACGCCTGTAATCCCAGCACTGGGGAGGCTGAGGCAGGAGGATCGCTTCGAGTTCGAGGCCAGTCTGGGCTACAAAGTGAGTTCAACGCCAGCCTGAACTACACAGTAAGACCCTGTCTCAAAAAATAAGAGTAGCAACTGCGGTTGTGAGAATTAAGAGACGTTACTGGTTTAGCCTTAAATACACTGAGCGCTACGCAATGTATTTTTCCTTTTCCTTGTTTTGTTTTGTTTTGTTTTGTTTTGTTTTGTTTTGTTTCGTTTTGTTTTGTTTTGTTTTTGGACTGGTGATTGAACCCAGAGCCTTTATACTAAGCGATATCCCCAGCCCTTTTTCTTTTTTATTCTGAGAAAGGTTCTCACTAAGTCACTAAACTGCCCAGGCTGGGTTTGAACTTCCAATCCTCCTGCTTTCAGAGGCCCAGAGTAGCTGGGGTGACAGGCGTGCACCAGCTTCCGTGTTCCTTCTAAACGGGCTTTAGAAAGATGTGGAGAGAAGTCACACGGAGGGACCCAGGACCCGCGGGACAGAGCAATTCTTGTTTCTACAACCACATCTGTCCCTCCTGGAAAAACAGAGAAATAAAATATCACACAGACTTTCAACGAGACTTGACGTTTTTAATCAATTCCACTGTGGGTAGTCAGGGACGGGCCCTGGATACCAGCGAGTGGCAAACGATAGGGCAGAGGCACTGTCGCAGACTGAGGGAGGCTGCTGGCCTCTTCCTTGGGTCCCCAGCCTTGCCGGCCTTCGTGGCTTTAGGAAACAGGAACTTTGGTGGCCCTTGGACACCTGAGATGTCTGCATCCAGCTCAGGAAAAGGATTGTGGGATCCCTGGATGAGACTCAACCTCTTGCCCTGTGCAACTCCCAGATGATCCTCCTGCCTCAGCCTCTCCAGTACTGGGATTACAGGCATGCATCACCACCCCCACTTTTGTGTTGTCCCATTATATTTCATCCTCTGCTGGGTTCCTGGTTCTAGCGCCCAGTAGGACTAAGAGCCCTAAGAGATGGACAAGTTGTGTGGTAAAGAGACCGCTGGATCTTTTGTGGACTCCAGTGAGCAGTGCGCCCCTTAGGGGGTCCACACTCTGAGCACCTCTTTTGCTCTAGGGCTGGAAAAATCCTGATTCTCCCCAGCTTCCTCAGCTTTCTCCTCCCCTAGGAGCCCGGGCCAGCTCACACTGGCTTGTGGGCACAGGTTGCCCAACTCCAGGTTCAATGACCTCGGGTCAGTAGCTTGAAATCAGCCATGGAAACTGGCCAGCGCCCCCGTCAGGGCTTTCCTCTTCCCCGAGAGCCATCTCCCAGCACTCCAGGCTTCCTGCCTTCTTCCTTTCACATCTTGCCCTGGGAAACCCATGAACAAGAGGCTCTTGGCTTCCTCAACCCAAAATGAAAGGAGAAGACAGCCAGAGGAGGCCAGGGCCAAAGCACCAAACTTCTAAGGTGTCAGAGTACCGCCACCCCGGCCAGGCATGGTGGCACACACATGTGATCCCAGCAGTTGGGAGGCTGAGACAGGAGGATCACCTCGAGTTCGAGGCCAGCCTGGGCTACATAGTGAGTTCAAGTCTAGCCTGAACTACGCAGCGAGACCCTGTCTCAAAAAAAAAAAAAAAAAAAAAAGACAGAAAGAAAAAGAAAAATGTTTAAATTACCTCTACCCTCCTTCAAATTCTCCCAGTGCTGAGTTCAATTTTCCAATCCCAAAGCAAAGCTGAGAACAGAATAAATCTATGAGAGGGAAGTTATCATTAAAGACCAGGGTTGCTTCCAAATCCATTCCCCCCATGTATTTCAGATGAGAAGTCTGCCCACCTGACTCTTTTCAATACAACTATACTTGGGGTACCCCATGTAACTACCTCAGTTCCACCAATGTTCAGTTGAAATCTGCCTTTAGCAAATCCTAAAATGAAGGGAAAATAGCGGAGATGGAACCGGCAACTCGCCTTCCATTTCTCTACCAAAGACGCCCATTCCCAAAGTGCTAATGGGTGAGGGAATGACCGAACGCCTTTAAAAAGAAACTAAGAAGGAGATACATACATGTCACATACATATGTACATTATCAAACAGCCTCCTAAACCTGTCAGGTATCCCTGAAATCTGTAAAATTTTAAATGATTTTTTTTTTTTTTTTTTTTTGAGATAGTGTCTCGCTATGTAGCCTAGGCTGGCCTTAAATTCACTATGCAGCCCAGGCTGACCTTGAACTCACAGCGATCCTCCTGCCTCAGCCTCCCAAGTGCTGGGATTACAGGAGTTCACCACCATGCCCAGCTGCCAAATAAATGCTTAAATGCACCTGTATAATTGGCCTAAGAGGAACCTCTCGAAGCCGGTGTCGGAATCTCTGGAAGGACCCTAACCCTGGCTACAGACGCATCCACACAGGGAGGGAAGGAATGGGCCACAGCGATTCTGACCTAATGTTGTAAGTGGCAACACCGCTTCTTCCGGATTTGAAGTCTGGGGCTCAGTGTCCAGGACCCCGTCCGGGCAGCGCGTTGGTGCTGGCTGAGAGCCGCGCTAAGTCCTGCTGGTCCCGGCCTGGGAGAGGCGGGAGCCCTGGCCTGGGGGGACACAGTGGGTGGGCTGTGTCGCGCTGAGCCATGCCTGGGCCACAGCCCGCGTCTAAGCTGCCCGGAGGCCCGGAGAGCGGTGGGGACAGCGTCCCCTACAAGATGTGAAACTTCCAGGCGCTCTGATCCTTGTAGTCCAGAGGGTCCATGGGGCTGTAGGTGAATTTCCAGGTGCCCGCGGGGTCCTTGAATTCCAGGCTGTCCACGGGGCTATAGGCGCTGTAGCTCTGGCCTGACAGGGGTGTGGGGGACTGGGCCAGCGAGGGGCCCACTGAGGGGCCTGACAGGGGGCTGAGCGCCGGACCCCCCAGCTGGGGCACCATGGGAGAAAGGTAGGGGTCCAAGCCACTGAAATAGGAGCTTGGAGAGCCGTAAGCCGAGGGCGAGGAGCAGAAAGCCGAGGTAGGGGCATAGGTCATGGCATAGGGGGCTGAGCTCAGAGAGGGCCCCGAGGCCACCAGCCCAGCCCGCTGGGCCTCAGGCAAAGGGGACTCCGAGGCTGGACTCCAGATGGACACTGTGGCCACTGCTGTGGTGGGGGAGCCTGAGGGGCCCTGCAGAGGGGGGCTGTAGGAATCCGAGATGCCCAGAGGCTCAGGACACACATCTGTGGGGGGCCGCGGGGAGCCACCTGCCTTCCTCTTGGCAGGACGAGCCTTGGCCTGCGCCCCCGGCGGCTGCTGCTGGGGCTGCTTCTGCTGCTGCCGCTGCTGTCTGCACTTGGCCCTGCGGTTCTTGAACCAAACCTAGGGCAAGAGCAGAGATCCGGGCGGTAAGCGGGGAAGAGGCCCGAAGAGTGATGGCGCCGTCGGAGGTTCCAGAGTCACAATTCGCTGCTTTGCACCCAGTTATGGCCACCTGCTCACCCACCCGATCGTACGACACGTACGTGGCAAGCGTCATGTCTGCATGCTTCCGCCCGTGCGTCAAGCGCACGTGCATACAGTCACACAAACACACACACGTTATCCTCCCAATCAGGCAGACATGCACACACGCTCCCCCCTTCTCCCAGGCACACGTAGACGCGTGTCATGTGAATGCACATACAGAAGTGCATTAGTCTAACCAATCACGTGTGTGTGCAGGGATACATACAATCACACATATGCACACTCACCCATCCTTCCAGTCACACACACAGGCTTGTATGGAGTCACCCCACACGCATTCATCCCCCTCTATCCCATCTCCACAGCCACCCCCGGTGAAGGCCGGGGGTGCTCAGCGGCAGAGCATTTGGGCCACCACACTGGAGGAACTGGGCTCCATCTCCAGCACCACAAGAAGGAGAAGGAGAAAGAGAAAACACACATGCGCACACACACACACACACACACATACTTCTCTGTCTGCCCGCCCACCCATCCAGCTAACAAGCGTGAATCAACCATCTTCCCTCTCCCACCGCAGAGCCACACTCAGGACGCCTCGTGACCGTGGAGCTTACAGGGACGTGCCGGGGGGTTCACCATATGACAAATACATAGTAAATAAGTGACTCATGGAGTATTTTAGACGGTGGTAAAGGCTATGGCGGAAGAAATTGAGCTGGGTAAGGAGGAACAGAAGATTATGAGGTGGGGTCGTAGGTGAATTTAACTGTGCGTTAAGTTAGGGGCAGCTCAGTGGCAGAGTACTTGCCTAGCATTTGCCAAGCCCTGGGTTCCACCGGCAGTACCACCAAAAAAAAGATAAAGTAAAAAGCCAAATCTAAGATTCTTTATTAAAAGTTCCTGCAAAGCAGACTTTTGGGGTGTTTTTTGATTGGTTGGCTATGCATCCCAGGCTGGCTTTGAATTCATGGTGATCCTCCTGCCTCAGCCTCCCAAGCTCTGGGATATAGGTGTGCACCACCATGCCCGCCAAAAGCAGACTTTTAAAAGATAAAAATAAAATGCAGGGCCGGTGAGATAGCTCAGCGGCATAAGCGCCTGCCTGGCAAGCGCGAGGTCCGGAGGTCAACTACCGGTACCCACATAAAAATAAATAAATAAATTAATTAATAAATAAATAAAATGCAATAATCGGTGTGGGTCTGTGATAAGCAGAGACCCGAACGAGGCATGGGGCGGAAGACCCGTGGTTCCTGGGGCCGGCTCTGCAGGACAGGAAGCTGTGCCGGAGCAGGGTCGGGGCGGGCAGTGGGAAGGCGGCGACGGGACGGGACCGAGGGACGCGAGGCCACTTTCCAGCTGCCGCCACAGGAAGCGTCGGGTCGCGCGCGTGGCCAGGGCGCCCACCTGAACCCTGGACTCCGGCAGGCTGATCTTGAGCGCCACCTCCTCGCGCGCGTACACGTCCGGGTACTGGGTCTTGGCGAACAGCGCCTCCAGCTCCTCCAGCTGGCTGCGGGTGAAGGTGGTCCGCTCCCGCCGCTGCTTCCGGGGGGCGCCTGGGGCCGGGAGGGGACCTCAGCGGCCGTCCTGACCCCGCGCCCCGGGAGATGCGCGCGCCCTGTCCTCCCTTCTTCCCCAGGGGAAGTGGCTTTAGCCCTGTAGACAGGTGTGAGTCCCCCGCCCCTCGTAAAATTTCTTTTCTTTTCCTTTTCATTTGTTTGTTTGGTTGGTTGGTTGGTTGGTTGGGTTTTGGTTTTTGAGACAGGATCTCACTATGTAGTCCAGACTGGCTTTGAACTCACCACATAGCCCAGGCTGGTCTGGAACTCTCAGCAATCCTTCCGCCTCAGCCTCCCAAGTGCTGGGATTATAGGTGTGCACCACCACGCCTGGCTTCCCTTCCTTTCCTTCCCTTTCTTTCTTTCTTTCTTTCTTTCTTTCTTTCTTTCTTTCTTTCTTTCTTTCTTTCTTTCTTTCTTTCTTTCTGTTTCTTTCTCTATCTCACCTAGGCTGCTCCTAAAATCCTAGGCTCAAGCAATCCTCCTGCGTCAGCCTCCCAGGTAGCTGGGACTGTAGGCTCACACCACTATAGCCAGCCCCACTTGTAAGATTTCTAATGTCCCCGTCAGATTTCTTCTGCACTAAGACATTGCGGCTAGAAGATGATTGCTGATATTCCATTTCTACCCTGTAAAAGTGGCAAATCAGTACAGTTTGAATTAATGCAAAAGGGAAGCAACAATAGAAGTAAAGCTTTATAGCCTGGCATGGTAGTGCATGCCTGTAATCATAGTGCTCTGGAAGGCTGAGGCAGAAGATTTTTAAAGTCGAACCCAGCTTGAGCAATTTAGCAATTTAATGCTTCTCCCTGACCCCCTTGAACCCAGGGCTTTAGCACTGAGCTACATCCCCGTTCATTTTTCTTCCTTTATGTGGGTACTGGGAGTCGAGCTCAGGACCTCGCGCTTGCCAGGCAGGTGCTTATGCCGCTGAGCTGTATCACCGGCCCCCAGCCATTTTTATTTTGAGATAGGGTCTCACTAAGTTGTTCAGGCTGGATTTTAACTGAATATCCTCCTGCCTCAGCCTCCCAGAGTGCTAAGATATGCAGGTGTGCACCACCATGCCTAACTTGCTAACTTACTGACTCAGCAAGACTTAGTCAAAATTCTTTTGTCTGTTTGTTTTGAGAAAGGGTCTCGATATGTAGTGCAGGCTGTCCTTGAACTCACTACGTAGCCCAGTCTGGCCTCGAACGCATGATGATCCTCCTGCCTCAGACTCCCGAGTACTGGGTTTACAGGCATGCACCACTGCACCCGGCCTCAACATTCTTTTAAAAAGGGCTGGGGATATGGCTCAGTGCAAAAGCCATGGGTTAAATCCCCAGTACTGAGAAAAAAAAAGACAAAAGGAAAAAAACAAAGCTTTGCTAGCTGGGCGTGGTGGCACACACTTGTAACCCCAGCACTCTGGGAGGCTGAGGCAGGAAGATTGCAAGTTCAAGTCCAGCCTGGCCAACTTAGTGACTTAGCGAGCCCCTGTCTCAAGAAAATTTTTTTAACTTTTCTAAATGTAAGGGGCTGGGTCATAGTTCAATGCTAAGGCCCTGAGTTCAATTTCCAGTGCTGGAAAAAGGGTTGTGGTTCACTAAGAGATAGAAATTCCTCTTGATTCACCTTCCAGATCACACCCCACCTCTCCAACCCCAGAAGGGGGCCACCATCCCAAATTTCTAACACACACACACACACACACACACACACACATATATATATATATATTTTTTTTTTTTTTTTTTTTTTTGAGACAGGGACTCCTTATGTAGCCCAAGCTGGCTTCAAACTCATGGAGAGCCTCCTGCCTCAGCCTCCCAAGTGCCAGGATTACAAGCGTGTATCACCCTGCCTGGCTAGTACCGTCCCTAGGTTCTCCCACCCCGCTAAGGATGTGTGGGCATGTTTCACACTTGCAGAGGAACACAGAAGCCACCGTGTGGCCCAGTGACACCGGTAAGTGTCTTCCCCTGAAGGCAAGGGACCCCAGAGGTCCCCAAGAGATGGGGTCAGCGGGGAGGGCAGAAGGAGGATGGCACTCACTCGGATAGGGCACAGCCTGGTGCATCAGGTCCACGCTGGGGCCACTCAGGGCCAAGGCGTTGACGGAATAGTGGGGCCCCGGGTTCATATACGCCATCATGATCTTCGAAGACTCGGGGCCCAAGTTGAGGGCCTGCAAGAGAAGGGGGGTATCAGACACTCACCAGCTACTCACTGTTGGTGACACACAGGCAGGCTCAGCTCTAGGGTCTCACTATGTAGTCCAAGCTGGCCTTGAACTCACTGTGTAGCCCATCCTGGCCTCAAACTTGTGGTGATACTCCTGCCTCAGCCTCCCAAGTGCTGGGATCCCAGGCATGCACCGATGGCCCTCTGCTTAATGTTGTGAGAGTTTCGTTGCAAATGTAAAGCAGAAAGTCAGAGCCATCATGGACTCAGAGAGAAGCCTTTATTCTAGCTACATCCTTTAAAAGATCTGAGCCACCCCAGTGCAGAGGTGCAGGCTGTAATCCAGGCATCCGGGGAGGCTGAAGCAGGAGGGTCAAAAGTTCAAGCCCAACCTGGGCAATTTAGCGACTTAGCAAGACCTTGTCTCAAAATAAAAAAAATTTTAAAGGGCTCCTTTAATCCCAGTGCTGGACAGGGATGGCTGGTCACTCTAAGGCACATCAGCACTAAAATGACAGAAGGCTGGGGTGCGGCTCAGTGGTAGAGCACCTGCCTACTGTGCACGAGGCCCTCGGCTTCAGCCCAAGCACCGCAAAAGAGGAAAACCAGCCTTGGTGAGCGACAATCTTCCAGGATCTGTCCTGACCAGCTGGGCGGGGAAATGACCCCCCCTGGGGTGGCACAGACCAGAGCACACTGGATGTGTTTGTCACAGTAAAACCCCACCTTTCCCTTGGTCCGCACAACCTGCTCTCAGTGTGTACCTCAGTTTCACAAAAGGGGAAAGACGTAAGGTGCTTTAAATAAAGCACCCAGGCCCAGTGTGGTGGCGCATACCAGTAATCTCGGCACTTGGGAGGCTGAGGCAGGAGGATCACCACGAATTTGAGGCCAGGCTGAACTACATAGTGAGACCCCATCTCAAAAAAAAGAAAAAAAATTTAAGGCAAGTTCTTGTTCTGTTGGCCTCAAACTTGTGAACCTCCTGCATCAGCCTCTTGACTAGTGGGCCTTCCGGCACATCAGCACTAGGATGTTTTGTTTTGTTTTGTTTCATTTCATTTCATTTCATTTCGTTTTGTTTTGTTTTGTTTTGTTTTGTTTTGACAGTACACTATGTAGCCCAGGCTGGCCTCCAACTCGAGGAGATCCTCCTGCCTCAGCTTTCCGAGGGCTGAGATCAAAGGCGTGCGCCACCACACCTAGCTGACTCTAGGGGTTTTAATGCACCATATTTACAGTCACCAAAATGTGGAAGCAGCCCACAAGTCCCATCAAAAGGCTCTGCCAACTAAATAATGTACCGTCGGTAAATCACGACCGTCCATGAAGGGGGGACTACGAAGTCGTTCAAAGCATAAGGCTGCTGTCTGTGAGTGGACCCTAAAAGACTTCTAGCATGCAGCTAAGAAAATTTATCCTGAGCTTGGCAGAAAGCAGAGATGGGCAGCACGTTGCTTCCAGGTCACCCAGAAGCCCCGTCTTTCGGAGCCACCTGAGACTCCTGCGTTTTTTAAAGGATCTTGCTTGGACGGAATCACCCTTCATAAGATTAGGTAAATGGTCATTTCTGTTTGGGGGGCGGTTGTTTGTTTTGGGTTTCTGTCTGGTTTGGTTTGATTTGGTTTTAATTTGGGTTTTTGGAGACAGGGACTTGCTATGTAGTTCCAGCTGGCCTTTGTGGTACTGAGAATTGAACTTGCTGTGCAACCCAATCCTGCTGCCTCGGCCTCCTAAGTGCTGGAATTGCCAGCGTGGACTACACACTTGGCTTGTTTTGTTTTGTTTTGATTTTTTTTTTTTTTTTTTTTTTGAGACAGGGCCTCACTGTGTAGCCCAGGCTGGCCTCAAACTCGAGGCTCTTCCCCAGGCATGCTTGGATAATAAAACCCCTTGCCCTTTGCATGAAAAAAAAAAAAAAAAAAAAAAAAAAAAAAACGAGGCTCTTTCCCTGCCTCAGCCTCCCGAGTGCTGGGATTACAGGCATGTGCCACCATGCCTAGCTTTGACTTGTTCTTGAGACGGGGGTCTCACTGTGTTGCCCTGTCTGGTCTTGAACTTGTGAGTTCAAATGATCCTCCTGCCTCAGCCTCACAAGTAGCTGGGACTAGAGGCATGAGCCACTGTGTCTGGCTTTTAAATGGTAACTTCTGTTTTGTTTTGTTTTTTTTTTTGGTGGGTACCAGGGGTCGACCTTAGGACCTCGCGCGCCAACAGGCACCCGTGCCGCTGAGCGATATCACCGGCCCCTTTTTCGTATGTGGGTTCCGGGAGTCGAACTCGGGCCCTCGCGCTTGCCAGGCCGGCGCTTATGCCGCTGAGCCATCTCACCAGCCCAAATGGTAACTTCTGAAAGCTGGGTTACAAGTGACTTCTCTCTGGTGGAAAAAGAGTCTCAGCCCAATGTGGTGGTGCACACCTATAATTGAGTGCTATAATTGAGGCTGACCTTGAACTCAATATGGAGCCCAGGCCTGTGCCACCATGGGAGTGCTTGGGAGGCTGAGGCAGGAGGATCGAAGTGAATTTGAAGCTAGCCTGAACTACATAGCAAGACCCTGTCTTAAAAAAAAAAAAAAAAAAAAGAGAATCTCAGGCGAGTGCAGTAGTGAATACCTGTAATTCCAGCACTCTAGAGGCTGAGGCAGGAGAATGGAGAGTTCAAAGCCAGCCTGGGCTACACAGCAAGACCCTGGCTCAAAGAGAGAGAGGTGTGGGAAGGGAGGGAGAAGAAGGGAGGGGACTTCCAGGTTGCAATTGTATTTCCCTGAAGATCTTTAACCAGCTTTGTATCTAACCAGGCGACCCTTTTCCTGCACCTTTCTGTACGTCCAGTTGTCCTTTGGGACAGCTGCCTTGCTCATTGGTGACTTAAGCCTTCGAACTGTGCTTGTTATTTATGTGTCTGAGAGTCAGGCTTTTTTGTTTGTTTGTGGTACAGAGCACTGAACCCAGGGCCTTTGCACTGAGCCACATCCCCAGCCCTGTTTTATTTTTATTTTGAGAGCCGGGCATGGTGGCTCCCTCGAGAGGCTGAGGCAGGGGACTCGAAGAGTTCGAGGCCAGCCTTGGCCCATAGAGTGAGTTCAAGTCTATTCTAAACTACATAGCAAGACCCTGCCTCCAAAAACATTAATTTTTAATTTAAAATTTTTATTTTGATTAGATATTCCTCATTTAATGACCTACCTGTTTAACAACTGTTTGGACTTACGACCAAGGCATGCGGTTCAAACTTACAACCCATCTTTTTTTTTTTTTTTTTTTTTTTGGTACAGTTCTATATGTCTTGTTTATAGAGCTTCAATGTCTTTTTTTTTTTTTTTTTTTTTGTGGGTACCGGGGGGTCGACCTCAGGACCTCGCGCGCCAAAGGCACCCGTGCCGCTGAGCGATATCACCGGCCCCTTTTTCGTATGTGGGATCCGGGAGTTGAACTCAGGCCCTCGCGCTTGCAAGGCAGGCGCTTACGCCACTGAGCCATCTCACCGGCCCTCAACGTCTTTTTTTAGTACAGTATACCTCGTTTATACAGAACTGTAATTTTTGCTGACTGTACTATACAGTACGGTATTGTAGTTTTATGTTTTATACATAGTACTGCATGGTAAGCCTTATGCAAATAAAACCAAAGTCATCAAGTTGGAGTTTCCTTCAACCATTTCTTCGTTCTTTGATAATTTCATTTATTTGCTTGTAATGTACATATTATGTACTCTTCATTTAGCGATTAATTCATTTAACAACCAAGTGGCGGTAACAGATCTTGGTTGTTAAATGAGGAGTGTCTTTTGTTTTGAGACAGGGTCTCACTATGTAGTTTAGGCTGGGCTTGAACTCGCAGCGATCCTCCTGCCTCAGCCTCCTGAGTACTAGGATTACAGGAGTGCACCACCACACTCAGCCTTGCCTTTTAAATTTTCTAAACACACTTCGACAATACATGTATATAGCTGTTAGTTATCATATATGATCAAATTATATATATTATATAACATTTATAGCATGTATTTATTATACTTATCATTGTAATCATTTACTATCATTATTCACTATAAATTTTATAAAATTAAAATATTTGTTATAGCTGAGCATGGTGGCACAGGCCTGGGCTCCATATTGAGTTCAAGGTCAGCCTGAATTACATAGTGAGACCCTGTCTCAAACAACCAAAGAAAAGCAAATAAAATAAAATAGTGGTGCATGCCTGTGATCCCAGCACTCGGGAGGCTGAGGCAGGAGGATCACAGCAAGATCAAGGCCAGTGTGGGCTGCATAGTGAGTTCAGGTCCAGCCTGAACTACATAGTGAGAGATCTGTCTCAAAAAAACAAAAATAAAATAAAATAGCATGGCTAGGGGTGTGGCTCAGTGATTCAATCCCCAGTACCACAAAATCATAATAATAACAATAATGATGTATTATTATGTGTTTGTTCAAAGGGTAAAGCGTGGTGCGGAGCAGCGTGTACAGGTTGCGCTGGTTAGGACTTTGAGCACAGCAGTGGTTTACACACGCGTGTGACATCCACCTGCACCGACACACACACAGCCGCATCTTGGTCAAGGGCGACCGCATACGGGATCGTGGGTACCACGCGGCCCGGGGTGAGCTGCACTGAGCCACGCGGGTTGCTGCGCCCACACTGTGCCATCAGAACGAGGACGGATCTCCGGGCGCGGCTTCCCCGAGCTGATCCTGGGCGGAAACGAGACCCTGCCCCGCGGGAGCTGCGCCAGGGCCACACCTTGCCTCACAGTCTGGATGCCCTGTCACCCTGGGCGGATCACCCTTCTCACAGCAGGCCAGGCGCGGTGGCACAGGCCCGTCACCGCAGCATTCAGGAGGCTGAGGCAGGAGCATCCCCGCAAGTTCAAGGCCAGCCTTAACTACATAGGCAAGACCCTGTCTAAAACAAACGAACAAACAAAAAACAGAAAGACCAACAAAATCTCCAAAAAGCAAACAAAACATAAAAACCTCTGAGGGCGCCCCCTGCCGGCATTAGGGCATCTTCAGCGAGCCTTCCCGCCTCTCCAGGGCTGCCGCAGCTGCTCCCGGCCCCCCTCCTCCTCCTCCTCCAGGTCTCAGCTCAAGCGTCGTCCCCAGGGGAGGCAAAGGCACCCAGAGGGGTTTCTCCTCTCTCTCCTGTCCTCCAGGACAGAACGTTTTTCGTTTTGTCTTGTTTTGTTTATTTTGTTTTGTTTGTTTTGTTACTGGGAATTGAACCCAAGGCTTTCACACGGAGCCACATCCTCATCCCCACCCCCCTTTTTAATTATTTTTATTTTGAGACAAGTTCTCCCTAAACTGCTAAACTGCCGAGGCGGGGCTCCAGCTTCCAGTCCTCCTGCCTCAGCCTCCCAAGTGTTGGAATTATAGTCCTGCACCACCACACCCAGCATGTCCTATTTGTTATAAATTGAGTTTCTACTGTTCATTCATTGACTTTTGCTTTGTTTTGCTTTTTTGAGATAGGATCTCGCTATGTAGTTCAGGCTGGCCTTGAACTCACTACATAACCCAGGCTGGCCTCGAACTTGGGGCGATCCTCCTACCTCAACCTCCCCAATGCTGGCATGCAATATCAGCCCTGGCTCATTCTGTAAATATTTTCTGAAGGCCTCCTTACTCTAGGAAGCGTGGAGGTAGTGTGAACTGCAACACACAGGGGCTGGCTGTGGCTCGGCGGTAGAGCGCATGTGCAGCATACACAGGGCCAGGTTCCACTACTACAAGGAGGAAAACAAAGATGTTTTCAGAGAGCTTCAAGAACTGGGAGAAAAATAAGAAAGGGTTGGTGATAGTAATGGGGTTGGTAGGCGGGGAGGGTCCTGGTTAAGTTTCATAAGAACCAGGGTAGAGGCCTCGAGGCCCAGGGAACAGCAGGTGCAGTGGCACCTGTAGTCCTGGCTACTCAGGAGGCAGAGGCAGGAGGACTGTTTGAGTTAAAAAGTCTGAGACCAGCCCAAGCAATGTAGGGAGACCCCATTTCAAAAATGACGGTAACAATAAACGAAAACAGTATTAGCAGGGCACGGTGGCACACACCTGTAATCCCAGCACTGTGGGAGCCTGAGGCAGGAAAATTGCAAGTTCAAGCCCACCTATGCAACTGAGCAACTTAGTGAGACCCTGTCTCAAAACAGAAAGTAGAAAGGACTGGGGATGTGGCCCACTGGGAAGGCCTGGGCTCAACCCCCAGGAGCACCGAAAACCAACCAAACAAGACACCGTAGGTGATCACTTTTCATTGTTTTACAGTGCTGATCTTGGAGAGTTTTGTTACACAGCAATAGAGAGCTGACACATAACCCCGCTCAGTGCAGGTAACATCTGAGTCCTCAGCACGATCTTGGGGGGTGGAGACTGGATTACTAGGATCCTTTTTCTTTTTTGTTTTTTGAGACAGTCTCACTATGTAGCCCAGGCCGGCCTCAATCTCAGCGATCCTCCTGCCTCAGCCTCCCGAGGGCTAGGACAAAAGCCATGAATGTTCCAGGAAAGCCCACATTCTGAGCCCGAGATAAGCCCATGCTGAGTCCACGCTGCGGGAGGAATCTGAGTCTGGAAAGATTACGTAAAATGGAGCAGCTGCTGATGAGGGCGGCCTCAGGGGTCGCTTTATCTATGCGTCAGGCGACCAGTGAGATGGCAGCCAAGCCCAGTGACAACAAAAGTTAACCAGAGCCGACATTGACCCTTTCTCTGGGCTTGGCAGCAAGGGGCACAATGACCTCTCTCTGCCCTTGGGAATTGACAGAAAGCCTGACACCAACCCCTGCTCCAATGAATTGTGAGAAATGATGCTTCGTGGCCCAAAAGGGAAGAGCAAGGGACACCTATGTCCCTGCCGGGCACTGCCCTGGGTGTCCAGGGTTGCCGCCTGGAGCCCCTGAGTCCCAGCCACCCCCCCCACAGGTCTCCACCCCCCCATAGCAATGAGGCCCCAGGGCTCCCAGCTGCACCCAGGACCTCAGGGACACACAATCGCCTGTGGGTAGCTCCTAGGAACACCCCTTCCTGGGGGGGAAACTGAGGCTCACAAATGCCACATGAAGGACCCAAGGCCACACAGTGAGAGAAGGACGGGGCTTCCTCCCAGACTCATGAGGCAACACCTCAGCCCTTGGCCCAACTCCCCACAACCCTCAGTGCAGCCACTTCGGAGCCCTCCTTGGAGTTGTGTGTGGTGGCCCATGCCTGTAATCCCAGGATATGGGAGGCTGAGGCAGGAGGACCTCAAATTAGAGCCCAGCCTGGGTGATTTATCAATGTCACAAGACTGTCTCAAACTAAAGAATAAGAGTGGCCAGGGGTGACATAGCACAGTGCAAAGGCCCTGGGTTCTGGCCCCAGTACTGGAAAGGAAATTTCCTGTTTGGCTCCTGCTGCCTCCCCGAGGCCCTCTTTTTTTTTTTTTTTTTTTGTGGGTACCAGGGGGTCGACCTCAGGACCTCACGCGCCAGGAGGCGCCCGTGCCGCTGAGCGATATCACCGGCCCCTTTTTCATATGTGGGATCCGGGAGTCGAACTCGGGCCCTCGCGCTTGCCGGGCAGGCGCTTAAGCCGCTGAGCCATCTCACCGGCCCCCCGAGGCCCTCTTGACAAGGCCAGGAGGTGCTGGCCGCCTGTTTCTACTGCCCAGAGTGGCACACTGGGCAGCCAGAGCCAGCAGGGTGCAACGAGGCCCCAGTAACCCTTCACCAACCCCGCGATCCCCAATCATCCCAGCCCCGCAATCCCCAATCATCCCAGCCCCGCGATCCCCAATCATCCCAGCCCCGCGATCCCCAATCATCCCAGCCCCGCGATCCCCAATCATCCCAGCCCCGGCCCCGGGGTCGCTCCCCACTTCTTGTCCCTTGGTCTGCATCCCTGCGATTCTATGCCTGCCACTAAGTCACCCTCCATCTGCTCCACAGAGACTCGGGCAAATCCCCATGGCTGGAGGAAACCCGGCCGGGACGGGGTCAGCCCTGAAGTCACAGCGCAGCTTCTGGCCTCTTCCTCGTCCTCTCTCCAGCCTTCCTCTGTCCCCGCCGACCCTCCTGCGGACACTCACCTTCCAACCGAGGGACAGGGCTGTCCTGGTGGCCCAGGTCTTCAGAGAGTCACCAGCCGGCAGAGGCTGAGGGGAACAGGTCCCCTCGCAAGGGGTGATTTTAAGCCCCGGCTGCGGTGATGTCATCGCAGTGGCCCGGATCGGGAGGGTAATCCTGGCCCAGTTGGGGGCCTGGCTGGGCACAGGAGGTGACATTGGCTGGGGGGGCGCCCATCTGCTTAATCCCTTCTCCCCTCCCCCGTGACGTGGTGGCGATTAGGGCTGGTGGAGAAGGGCCGCCACCTGTCAGGGAAGTCCCTCCTCAGGTCTGACTGCTGTCCCTCCAGCCTCTGCCACTGTCCCCAGAGAGATGGGGGAGAAACGGCAGGTGGCCCTGAGGTTGTTGGAAAAACAAGGCGAGCAGAGCTTCCTGGGTCCCGCTCTCTCCGCCGTCTGTCTGCCAAGTGCTGCATCTCCGTGCTGCCTCGCCGTTCTCACCATCTGCCTCAGTTTCCCTTTTCCTTTCTTTGCTTAGTCTCACCTCTGTCTCTAAGACAGAGAGGTGACTCTGCACTTCCTCCTCCTCCTCCCTCTCTCTCTCTCACACTGATCTTTGTTTGGGGCCTCTGTGCCTCAGTTTCTCTTTCCTTTAGGCCTCGGGCTCTGTCATCTGTGCCTGGCCCTCTCTGTTTCCCTGATTTGCATTCATCGCCGTCTCGGCCTCTCTCTCCCTGTCCGTCCCCGTGTCCCCTCTGACTCTGAATCTCTGGGTGTCTCTCTGTATCCCCGTCCCTGTGCCTGTGCGTCTCCGTCAGGGCCTTGCCCTGCTGTTCTTCTGTCCGTCCAGCCCCATCTGGGGTTCTGTCCCCACCTGTCTGTCCCCTGCCCCGCCGTCCCCCACACGCAGGCCCGCACACACTCCCCACCCCCAGGCCGGCCAGTCACCAGGTCCCCACGAGGCCCTGCCTTCCCCTGCCCTCCCCACCCCTGCAAGGAGATTAAGGCTGCACCCAGCGGATCAGCGCAGGTCTCATTAGCGTGAAGGGCCAGGGTGACAGACAGCAAGAGGGAAGGCGCCCTGTGGCCCGCGGTGACTGGCAGGGCCTGGGGAGCAGGGCAGGAAGGCGGCTGGGCAGGAGGGCGAGTAGTCTAAGACGCCACCCCTTGAATTTTGCTACTGGTTGGTTCTGGGACCCAGGGCCCCCCAGGATGGGAGTACAGAGAGGTGGGTTCCCCTGGGGTCGATTAGGCTGCTCCAAATCTAGGCTTCCTCTTTTGAGCTGGATCTGCTGTGGATCTGCTGGATTGCTTCTTTTTGTTTCTTTTCTTTCCTTCTTTTTTCTTTTTTGTTATTATTTTGTTGGGTGTTTTCTTTGGGGGAGTTGGGACCAGGTCTCACTATGTAGCCCAGGCTGGCCTCAAACACACAGGCATCCTCCTGCCTCAGCCTCTTGAGTGCTGGGATTACAAGCATGCGTCACCACCCCAGGCTGGCAGTTTGTTTTCTTTTTCATCTCCACTCTATGGCTCCAGCAGAAATCTGGGTTTTCAGCCTCATGTCCAGCGCCTTTTTTCTCCCCCCAACTTTGTCCAATCCATCCACAAATCCCGCCATCTCCTCCTGCAGATAATCATCCAAGGGAAACTACACAGCGCTGCTCAGAGAAATTAAAGAGGCCCCAAGTCCATGGTGAGCCATCTCATGTCCACGGAGAGCGGGTTCGACGTTGCTGTAGCACCAGTCCTCACAGAAACCTTTGCACTCGCTACCATTCCAACCACAGTCCCGGCCGGGCACAGGGGCACGCGCTTGTCATCCCGTACTTGGGAGGCTGAGGCAGAAGGATGGCAAGTCTGACCCCAGCCTGGGCAATTTAGTGAGACTCTGTCTGGAAATAAAATAGAAAAGGGGCTGAGGATATAACTCTGTAGTAGAGTGCCCCTGAGTTCAATCTCCAGCACCAATTTTTTTTTGTTTTCAGACAGGGTCTCGCTATGTAGCCCAGGCTGGGCTCAAACTCATGATCCTGCTGCCTCGGCCTCCCAAGTGCTGGGATTACAGGCGTGCGCCACCACACCCAGCCCAAAAATTTTAAAAAGTAAAAATTAAAAATAATAACAACAAGCTGATTCTGAAGTTTCTACGGAAACTCGGGAAAGGACCCATCTGAGAACTTCCGTACCTGGCTGTAAGACTTACTGTCATGCTGGTAATCAAGATGGGGTGGGACTACGTCAGGGCGGGCAAAGAGGCCAGCAGGACCAAACGGGCAGCTCAGAAACTTACGTCCAACTGAATTAGGGCACAGGGCCAAACAGCAGGGCAGTGACAGAGGTGGCAGGAGATTAGAGGGCCGAGATACCAAAGTGGACCCAGCAGAGTTATAAACACTGGGAAAATATTTATTTACTCAGTGATTGAAGACAGAAAGACACAAAGGAAGACCTTGATGTTGTCAAGCAGCACCAAGGGTCAGGCGTGGTGATCACACCTGTAATCCTGGCACTCTGGGAGGCTGAGGCAGGAGGATTGCAAGTTCCAGCCCAGCCTGGCCACCTCTGCAGCCCAAGCCCTGCAGCATTATTCAACTGCCCACCTTTCTCAAGGGCCCTGATTTCCAGAATTTTCATGTTCTCGTCATGGGATCCTCCTGCCTCAGCCTCTTGAGTACTGGGAATACCGGGATGCACCGCCATAATCAGCTCCTGCAGATGAATTTGCAAACGCAGCATCCAGAAATGAGGATGGAAGAGAGAACCCAGGGCAGAGAAAGTTGGGCCAGAAGGCTCCAAAAGACCCGGCTCCCTCTCCTCTCCCCTCTGCCCTGTTTGTCCTGGAAGCCCAAATCACCCCCCACTTTGAGACCCACCCCAACCCCTGAGGGCCCTCCTGGGACCCTGAGGAGGCCAGGTGGACCTGGGCCAGCCTCCCTGGAAAGCCAGAACCACGCCCTGCACCAGGAGGGGCAGGAAAGAGCCTCTGCCCCTGTGCCGGCTGAATCACAGTGCACAATCAGCCAGAAGCTCAACACACCCATAATCTCAGTGTTTAGGAGGCTGAGGCAGGAGGAACAAGTTCAAGGCCAGCCTGAGATAGGATAAAGATCACAGCTCTAAACAATGTCTTTTTTGTTGTTGTGTTTTTGTTTTTGTTTTTTTGGTCTTTTTGAGACACGGTTTCACTATGCAATTCAGGCTGGCCTTGAAATCACTATGTAGCCCAGGCTGGCCTTGAACTTGCAGCAATCCTCCTGCCTCAGCCTCCCAAGTGCTGGGATTACAGGCATGCACCCCCATGCCTGGCTACAGCTCAAAACAAAACAAAAGGATTGATAGCTTCCTATGGAACACTTTCCCACCAACCTCTCACCTGCATGTAAAGGGGATCCCAGCCCCAGAAGGCCTCACTTCTTCCCGGGAATCTGGGGTTTTGCGGGGGATGAACCTCCAATAATTCCGCCCCCCCCCGCAACCCGGAGAGGGACTCAGGCTCCCTCAGGAAACCCTGAGGGGGCTCCCACCGCCCTGAGAGGAACAGAGGAATGAAAGCACGGAGGGCGGGGGCCTCCGAAGCCCCTTTTTCTTTATCTTTTGCTTGTAAATCTAACAAATAAAAGAAACTAAAATTGAATAGTAGGAAAGAGAAAATAAACATTCCTCAAAATCCTGAGATAATTAATTTTGCTGGCCGTTTATTGTCGTTGTTCTGTTTGGAGGAGTGTTGTTTTTTAGGAGGTGTTCTCTGTTTTGTTTTTATTTTTGTCTTTTTGTTCTGTCTTTTTGTCCACATCTTTTTATTTTTTCATTTTTTCCTGTTTACATTTTTACTTTGAGTCAGGGTCTCAATAAATAGCCCGGGCTTGGCTCAAACTTGGGAGCCTCCTGCCTCTGCCACCAGAGCGCTGGTGTTGTTAAATATGTTCTATGTGTATGAATAATATTACATGTGGTTACTAAATGTATATATTCTTCAAAATCAAAAACGTTCCTGGGCCGTGAGATAGCTCAGTGGCATGGGCGCCTGCCTGGCAAGTGCGAGGTCCTGAGGTCGACTCCCAGTACTCACAAAAAAAAAAATGTTCCTGAGTCACATTTGTGGAAAACCTGCAAACTTCATTTAACAATTTTGAGCTTTTCCTATTGCGAATATAGAGATGAGGGGGCAAAAGGACAAAAGTTTAATAAAGTGTCTATGGTCAAGGCACATTTATTTCACCAAAAGGAAGGCAGATATCCACCAAGCAAATGAAGTCCAAAAGTGCATCAAAAATTATGAGTTGTGGCTAGGCATGGTGATCCCAGCATTTCGGAGGCTGAGACAAGAGAATTGAAAGTGTGAGGCCAGTCTGGATTATATAGTGAGCTCATCTCAACAACAACAACAAAAAAACTGTCATCAGTTATAATAAATAAATAATCACCAGTTGTTACTAATAGTTCTATCCTTCATTTTTTAACTATTACTTAGAATTCCAAGATGGATGTGGTGGCGCATGCCTGTGATCCCAGCACTCGGGAGGCTGAGACAGGAGGATCGCTGCTAGTTACAGGCCAGCCTGGGCTACAAAGTGAGTTCAAAGCCAGCCTGAACTACATGCCAAAACAGCCTCAAAAAACCAAAACAACATAAAAATAAAATTTTTAAAAATTAGCATTTCATAGTCTGAAGTCTCCATAAATTATTTAACCATCTTTTCCTTTATGGACATGATTTTTTTATGGTGCAGGCTGCCCTTGAACTGCGAGACTTGGGAGAGTGAAACTCCGGGTCCCTGGTGAAAGCAGAAGCCTGCTCGGTGCCTCAGGCGGGGACAGCAGCAGCATCCCCAGCAAGGGAGAGCAGGGGCACCCGGCCCGGGGAGGACCGAGGAGCACCCTCCCCCATGGCTGGGGTGCTTTTCCTGCGTGCATGGGGACCCCCGTGGGGCATCTTCTCTGGGCTGCACGCGTGAGCAGGAGACCAAGGCTGCCTTGGCCACTGCGTCCCCAGACCCCAGCCCCACACCTGGAGCTCAGTAGCTGCGCAGTGAGGAAGGGTGCAGCGTCCAGGTGGAGGTGGGGCAGCAGGGTGGGTGTGGAGGGAGGGTCCCGGCGGGGAGGGTGGGCAGAGCAGCAGAGGGGATTTAAACCCAGGTCCTGGCCAGGATCCCAGGTGCAGGAGCAGAGCAGGAGCCAGGATGCAGCAGCCTGGTGACTTCCTGGGTGAGCTGGGGCTGGAGCCCAGGGACCGCGGCTGGTGTGGGGGGACATTTCGGAGCTGGGGCTGCAGAGCGCCCTGGGTTTGGGACTTGGGATGCAGCGCTGCGTGTGGAGCAGAGCCCGGGATGGGCGCGGTGGCTGCTGCAAGTGTCAGGGTCCCTTGCAGCCCTTGCGGGAGGGCAGGGGCTGAGCAGGCTGCTGCGGGCCAGGCTGGGGGAGGCAGAAGCCCTGCAGGCCGCCCTGGGCTGAGGGTGCGAAAGCCGCACAGGAGCCGTGTTCAGCCCCACTTCCAAGATGTGGCCCCGGAGGCCCCGAGGTGCAGGGCGTGGGGTGGGAGGTGAAGATTGCGAGGTCCGGCAGGGTGGTACGGGGCCGCCCTCTGCCCTGGGCTGCATCTCCTCAGGCCCAGGTGCCGTGCTGTCGACCACACGGGTTCATAGGTTCAGGTCCATTCAGTAGCCGCCAACCAAATCAAAGAAAGTCATATATTTGAGTAAAAGGCAAAAGGATTTATTCAAAGCCAGCTCCAAGGAGATGGAGAGGCCCATTTGCCTCGGATCACCATGTCCTCGTGTATGGTGGGGACAGGTCCAGCCAGGAGCAGAGGGAGGGTGGCCCAGAGGATCAGTGCAGCTCTTCACTCCAGTCCACTGGCTTCTTTCTTTCTCTGTCTTTCTTTCTCTCTCTCTCTTTCTTTCTTTCTTTCTTTCTTTCTTTCTTTCTTTCTTTCTTTCTTTCTTTCCTTCCTTCCTTCCTTCCTTCCTTCCTTCTTTCTTTCTGGTTTTTGGCTTTGTTTGGTTTGGTTTTTTTGAGACAGAGTCTCCCCATGTAACCCAGGCTGACCTTGAACTGGTGGCCATCTTCCTGCCTCAGCCTCCCAAGCACTTATCAACTGCATTTTTTGTGGAAATGACCCTGGGCTCCTGCCTGGGACCAGTATCTGCATATTGTGTCCCTCCTTCTGGGCTGAGGAGAGGTGGGGGAGCCATTCACGCCCTAAGCCTGAGGAAGTTTGGGGAGACACTTACCTCTAAAGGGAAAAAAGAAATCTAGCGTTTTTTTGTTTTTTGTTTTTTGTTTTTTTTTTTTGGAGACAGGGTCTCACTCTGCAGTTCAGGCTGGCCTTGAACTCTTGGCAATCCTCCTGTCTCAGCCTCCCAAGTGCCTCAGCCTCACAGACCAGGGCCACCACACCCAGCAAATCTAGCTTTTAAAATTCCATTTTGGCCCAGTGTGATGGAGGCCTGTTATTCCAGACCTCAGGAGGCTGAAGCAGGAGGATTGCAAGTGTGAGGCCAGCCCGGACTATGGAGAGCTCCTGTCTCAGAAAAGAAAAAAGGAAAACAAGTCCATTTCACAGTGCTGGTTACACCCATGCCTCGCGTCAGTGGAGCTTCTTGGACCTGTTTCCTTCCTTCTCTGTCTCGATGCCCCAGGCCCCATGGCCAAGATCTACAGCGAGGAGCAGTGTAGGGCGCTGGAGTCGCATTTCAGAATGGACAGGTACCCCTCCCCCGAGGCCCAGGAGGCCCTGGCTGCCAGGCTCAACCTGAAGAAGTTCCACGTGCAGGTGAGACCCTCCCTCCCCACCCGTCACCCCATCTTTTTGTTTTGGTTTGTTTTTTTGAGACAGGGTCTTGCTATGTAATTCAAGCTGGCCCAGCTCACAGCGACCCTCCTGCCTCTAAAACAAAACAGAACAAAACACGATAAATAAATCCAGGGACCTGGGGGGCCCCTCCCTCACCCCTGGGCTCCTGGGTTTGTGTCTGGCCTCTCCTGGACCCTTCCTCTCCCCGCCACCACTCCTGGCCTCTAATTGGGTCTGGGGTGGAGGGAGATGCTTGGGGCCCACCCTTCTCCCCATACACCTCAGTTTCCTCCATGTCCCCTTTGTCCCCCCAGGTGTGGTTCAGGAGGCACAGGGCCACCTGCCTGCAGCCGAAGACTGTGCTGCGGGTGCAGCGTCTACAGGGTCTGCGCCCTCTGCCATCCCCCACCGAGAGCACCCACTTCCTCCTCTGCTGCGGATCCCCCGCCTGCCCAGCTCCTGACCTGCGTAAGGAGCCCAGGCCTGAGCTCAAGGGTGAGGGGAGCCCTGGGGCCACACCCCCCGGCCTGAATGCGCCAGATGCCCAGGATGCCCCAGATGCCCAGGGCACCCTTGAGATGCTCTTGATCTCCACCAGGACCCCCAGATTCCGGGAAGGGGGAACCCCTGAGGACCAGGACGAGTCAGAACCAGCCGGGCTGGGCTCCAGCTCGTGACCCTCCTGCCTCAGCCTCCCTCAGTGCCAGGTTTACCTCACCTGGCTCCTTTTTCAGTATTTTTATTTTGATATGAGGTCTTGCCAAAAATGCCTACACTGCTCAAATGTGCAGTCCTTCTGCCTGGCTTCCCGGAGGTGCTGGGATCATCAGCCTACTCCACCATGACCAGCTCTTGTTTATTTTGAAACAGAGCCTCACTAAATTGCCCAGGCTGGCCTTGAATTTGGAATCCTCTTGTCCTGCCTCAGCCTCTTGAGTAGCACAGGCATGTACCAACTCATCCCATTTGATTTTCCTTGTTTTCTTTTTTTTTTTTTTTTAGACAGGGTCTCGCTATGTAGTTCAGGTTGGCCTTGAACTCACTATGTAGCCCAG
Source organism: Erethizon dorsatum (assembly GCA_028451465.1). Classification (NCBI taxonomy): domain Eukaryota; kingdom Metazoa; phylum Chordata; class Mammalia; order Rodentia; family Erethizontidae; genus Erethizon; species Erethizon dorsatum. The sequence goes on along the minus strand of CM051834.1, from coordinate 108,328,323 downwards.
CCTATAACTTGAGCGATCCTCCTGCCTCAGCCTTCCCAGTGCTGGGATTACAGACATGCGACACCACACCCAGCTAATACTTTCGTCTTTTTTCCCCTTGTTTAAGAAATGTTCCTTGGGCCGGTGAGATGGCTCAGCGGCATAAACGCCTGCCCGGCAAGCACGAGGGCCCGAGTTCAACTCCCGGATCCCACATACGAAAAAAGGGCCGGTGATATCGCTCAGCGGCACGGGCGCCTGCTGGTGTGCGAGGTCCTGAGGTCGACCCCCCGGTACCCACAAAAAAAAAAAAAAAAATGTTCTTTGTATGGCCATTCTGTAATCTTTATATTCTGCCTGTCACCAGAAGGCCGCCCTGTAGAACGCACTGTGTATGGTGTGGGGTAGGGATTCCGTGGATGTCCACCTGAGAACCCAGAATTACTTTGTCATAAATCGAAGTTCCCTCCGTGCAGGAGTCATGTCTGTGATCTGCTTCAGGTCCATAGCAACTCTTTCCTTGCACCTGTCACACACTGCCCCTTCCCTCTGTTCCGTCCTCTGCCCCTCGCCTGTGGAGGCCCTGGCCCAAGTCTCCCCACAGCTGGTCTGACCCTGTCCTGGTCCCCATTTAGCAAATGCTCCAATCCTCTTAGGGCCACCAGCCTCAGCAGACACGGGAGAATTAGTGGGGATTTGGAGGACACGTGACAGGCAGGCTGAGGCCGGGGGGCCAACGGTGCCCAGTGACTGCCGCGTAAACCTCCCGCTTATCCATGGGACCCAGGTGACAGAAAAATGAGGGGGAAACTGAGGTACAGGAGTTTCTTCACTCTCAAAGCCAGAGCAGCCAGGTCCCCTGGCACGTGTCACCTCCCTGTGACAGTGGGTGTCCCGTGGGCTCTCAAGGTCCTTGGTGCCTGCAGCCTTCAGCCCTTTGTGAAGGGCTTCAGCGAGCATCAGAGTGGAAATGCCATCCGCAGGGCACGGCGACTGTCCAGGCTGACAGGGGCCAGGCCGTTGAGCATGGGGACCCCGCCTGCTGTGTGGACACTGGGTCAGGCTGTGCGCACGGCTGGACACCGTGCGACTGGGTGGCCAGCAGCCTTCACATGTCCAGCGGGTGCTTCGAGGGCTACGCTCTGTCCCCGCCCAGCAGTCTGGGCCTTCGGTAGATGCAGTCTGGGGTAACGTTTTGGGGGTTTTGTTTTTTCTACTGTTTTGTTTTTTTTTGCGATAGGATCTCTATGTAGCTTGGGCTAGACTTGAGCTTGCAATCCTCCTACCTCAGCCTCTCCAATGCTGGAGATCGAACCCAAGGCCTTATCCCTGAACTGCATCCCCAGCCCCTTTTTACTTGGACAGTCATTTTGTTTTGCTTTGCTTTGCTTTGCTTTGTTTTGCTTTGAGACAGGGTCTCACTATGTAGCCCAGGCTGGCCTTGAAATCAGTGTTCCTCCTGCCTCAGCCTCCCGGCTTGTTCTGTTTTTTGAGACTGGGCCTCTGTGTAGTTCAGGCTGGCCTCAAATTCACATCAATCCTCCTGCCTCAGCCTCCCCAATACTGAGAGCTTTTTCTTTTTTACAATGCTGAGGATTGAACCTGAGGCCTTTTCCCTGAGCTGCATCCCCAGCCCTTTTCATTTTTTAAGAGAGGGTGTAAGTTGCTAAGTTGCCCAGGCTGGGCTCAAATTTGTGATCTTCCTGCCTCAGCCTCCCAGAGTGCTCAGATTACAGGCCTGTGCCACTGCACTCGGCTTCTTGTGTCACTGATGCTCCTCCCCTTCCCCTGCCTTCCCTGGCCTCTCCCTCCCTCTCCAGCATGGGCTCCCCTGGCCTTGACCTCATCCAACTCCACATCCGCCCCAGGCCTCTTGGAACCAACCCGGGCCACCACCTGCAGAACTGCAGCAGCCGGTCAGGGCAGCGGAAGGGGCTGTGGGACATGGGGGCAGATGATGCCCGAACCTTTCTCAAGCCCCCCATGTGTTTCCCGCCTCCTTGGAGCTGAGTGTCTGGTGTCAGCGTTGGCAGGAGGACAAGACAGAGCCTCGGGTCCCTCCTGGCTCATCCTGAGCCCAGGTTGGCGTTCGGGCACTGGCTGCCTTCGTGTTTAATGAAGGAATAAATGCTGCGTTTTTCTCTTCCAGCTGCACCCAGCTCTCAAACTCTATCGTTTCTCTGGGAATGACAGTGGGATAAAGTTTTTCTTTTTGTTTTGAGACAGGGTCTCACTATGTAGCCCAGGTTGACCTCACAGTGCTCCTCCTGCTTCAGCCTCCCAAGTGTGGGGATTACAGGCGTGCATCAGCAGCAGGGTGCTGTCCAGCACATGTGGGGGCCTGGCCTCAATCCCCAGCACCACACACACACACACACACAGTAACGTCACAGTAAAGGAACCCAAGGAACACTCCTCCATCCCGCTGATCAAACAGGTACACAGGCATCCGTCACATGAGAACACAGTGACACTTTACTTCTGTCCCTTTCCTCCCAGAAACCCACGATCTCAGTCTAATCTTAAGGAAAACACCTGACAAACGCCAACAGATGGGAATCCACACACCTGAGCAGTGCTCAAGACTGCTGAGGTTGTCAGAAACGCGGAAAACCTGAAAAACTGCAGGAGAAAGGACCACTGAGTGCAGTTCACACACGGTGTCCGGGCCTGTAGTCCCAGCATTTGGAGGCTCAGGCAGGAAGATCACGAGTGTGAAACCAGTCTGAGCTACACAGCCAGACCCTGTCTCAAAAACAAACAAAAAAACCTGAAGAAATCTAAATACAGGGTAGACTTTTGTCAGTAAATGGGTCAGTGCTGGTTCATTCATTGTAACACGTGTGCTACCCCGAGGTAAGGCATTAACAAGTGCGGAGAGCGATGATGTGAGGGAACGCTACTCTCTCCTGATTTCTGTAACCCTAAAGGCAGTCTTGAAAATAAAGTGTACTTTTCAAAAATATTTAAGCTTTTTTTTTTTTTTTTTTTGGGTTGTTTTGAGACAAGGTCTCTCTATGTAGTTAAGGCTGGCCTTGAACCCACTATGTATCCCAGGAAGGCCTTAAAAAAACTAAAAATAAAAAACGCACACGCAGCGACCAGCATTAACCAACCAGGCTGGGGCGCTCCCAGGAGCAGCCCTCTGTTGCCCCCTTGTGGCCACGCTGAGCCTGGTGCTGTCCCGGTCCAGTTAGCACACAGGGCACCAGGCTAAAACCCGGCTAGGCGGGCAAAGAGCCGAATCAGATCCGACCAGAGGAACGGACCCAGGGCAGACAGCCTGGAGAACACAAGAACCCCGCCTTCAAGCGGCCCACTGTGACTGAGGCAGACCGAAACACCCCGAGGTGACCGGGATGGGGGGTGCACAGGCGCAAAGAGTACCCCTTTTTCCCTCCTCTTTGGCACAAACTCGATCTTCTCGCTGAGCCTCACCCACAACCCCACAGAAAGTTGTTGAGGCTGCAATTTATTCTGAAAATCGCAGATTTAAGAAGAATCATAAACCCGGTGGTAGCCCGCGCCTGTAATCCCAGCACTTGGGAGGCTGAGGCAGGAGGATTGCTGTGAGTTTGAGACCAGCCTGGGCTACATAGTGAGTTCAAAGCCAGCCTGCACTGCATAGAGAGACCCTGTCTCAAAAAAAAAAAAAAAAAAAAAAAAAAAAAAAAAAAAATTGTACAAAGGACCCAAGAGCCTGGGTCTTGTTTCAATGAACACCTGGCTGCACCTGTTCCCCCTTCTGCAGGATTCAGAACTGCCATCAAGGGCCTACTTAGCAGCAAAGGGACCAGGGACCAAGGGGCTGCAGGAGTGGGGACAGGACACACTCAACACAGGCTGTGATCTCAGCCAGCATTTATTACGTGAACCGTTTCTTCACCGTGAGCCATTGCCTGTTGCCGGAAATGTTGTCTCCACCCTGACCCTCAGCTCCCCAGAGAAGGAAGCCTGGGGCAGCACAGGGCCAATGCGGACGGGGGCCCAAGGCATGGAGGGAAGGGCAGGGAGTGGGGATGGGGCAGTGTGCCAGGGTGGATGCCAGAAGACACACATCCCACAGAGGCAGAGACGGGGCGTCGACCTCCATCCCGCCCAGCGGCCGCAAGAGCATCGGGGAAAGACCAGGCGTCTAGAGACATTTCGGCCCTTCCCGTCATGAGGCGTCAGCTGGGCGCGGCGGAGTCAAGGTCCTGAGCTGCAGAGAGAGAAGAGGGTGAGGCCAGCGGCAGGCACAGAGGGCAGGTGGGGCCCGTGTCAAAAGGAGCAGCAGCAGCTGGGGTGTCACACACCTATAATCCCAGCACTTTGGAAGGCTGAGGCAGGAGGATCACAAGTGAACTCAGCTGGGGAAACTTAGCCACTCAGCGAGACCCCGTATCAAACCCAGAAGGGCTGGGGACGTAGCTCGGGGGCAGAGCGACTGTGGGTTCAACCTCCAGTACGTGAAAAAATAATACTAAGAGAACAAGCAGGGAGCAGCGGACAGGGAAATGCAGGCCAAGAAAGAGCCACGAGGAAAAACAGGCTAAGACTTGGTTCCCAGGTCACTGAGTCTGCAGCGAGCACTCAGGAGGGAGGGGACCGCTCAGTGCTGCGGCAGCCCCGGTCCACAGGACCTTGGCCTGCTCCTGCCGGCTCCCCGCTTGCAGGGCCACCTGGGGCTCCCAGGGCTGCCTGGGACGTCCTCCCTGGGGTCTGGGTGACCTGAGGACTCTGGTCACACTGGCAGTCTGTACCATCACCTGTGCCCAGAGGGGCAGGGACAGGGCCACCACAGGGCAGTCAGCTGCCCTCATGACCAAGCCCCAAGCGGCAGACACCCAGCTCCAGAGAGCTGCTGCAGGGCACCCTGGGGCCCAGTCACACTCCGCACCATGCCTGGCGGAGGCCTGGGCACCTTGCCCTCGCTGAGCCCACCTGTGCCCATGTGACAAGCTAACCTGAGAAGACAGCTTGGCTGTGCCAAGTCCCACCAGCCAACTGCTTGACACCAGATGCAGGACACCCAGGAAGTGTGACCTTGAAGCAAGCAACAGGGGGCCAGGGAGGCAGCTCGGAGGCACAGGTGAAAAAGCAAGCCCGAGAATTCTGGGAAAACCAAGCTTTCGTTTTTGTTTTTTTTTTTTTGTTTTGAGACAGGGCCTCACTACAGTTCAGGCTGGCCTCAAAGTCACGGTGAGCCTCCTGCCCAAGCCTCCTGCTGGGATTACACATGTGCACCACCAGGCCTAGCTCAAGACCCTTTCTTGAAATAAGGGGTGGTGGTGGCTCAGTTTGAAGGTGCTGGGTTCAATCCCCACTGCCACAAAAAAAAAAAAAAAAAAATCTAGGAAACGGAATTTGAGCTGACTGCATTTGGAAACTGGTTTTCTGGCACAAAGCATGCTGGGACATGCAGTGCCGTGTGTGGACTGGGACATTCGATCGAGGCCGAGGCGGAGGCCAAGACCTGAGGACCAATCCAGAGATGCAAGGGATGGCAGGAAGTGGCTCCAGGCTCTGGGGCGTCGGAGCGCAGAACCCAGCTCTGCACCAGGCTAGTACGTAAGACCGTTCTGGATTTGGGGCTCACAGGGAACAAAGGCAGGAAAACAAAACCAAACTGAGAGGGTGCTGGAAGGCGCATTTAGTCCGAGTAACGTGAAGTGGATGCTTTCCCTCACACCAGCTGGAAACTCGCACCTGGCGCAGAGGACACAGAACAGCAGGCAGCGCTGGCGAGCACATCCCGGCCAGCACAGCCCCGGCACTGGTCTAGGAAGGGGGCCTGGGTCCGGGCAGTGCTGGGAGCTGCTCCTGAGATTGACTCAGGACCATATGCGGGAGCTGGGAGCAGGAAACGATTCTCGGCTCAGCTGTGGTTGCAGGGCACCCTGCAGTTCCTGCAGCGTGTGGGTCACCCTGGGGCGCCCCTAGAAGGATCGGCACCTGATGGTAATTAGTGGCTGCGCCAGCATCAGGCACAGGAGTTCCGGCTGGGAACTCTGACTGACCCTCAGCTCCACGGCCCACTGGGCTGGGAAGTGTCTCCTGGCACAGGGAAACACTTTAGCGCCTCTCCTTCCGCAGCAGGACGCATGCAAGGGCCTCTGACCCCGAGGGCCGCACCAGCTCCCAAGGCCCTCACCTCTGCCTTCAGGGCGTGCTAGCCCCGAGCCAAGGCGGCTTTGATGGCAGCCACCAGCTTCCGAAACTTGCTGTCCGTGTCCACGAAGCCATCACCTCCCTGGAAGGGGATAGAGAAGGAGATGTGGGCTGGCCCCCACACCCGACCGCAGCCCACCCCAGGCTGTCCCCACACAGGCGACACTCCTACCTTCTTGGAGTGAACCAGCTTCCCAGCTACGGTCACTTCAAAGAAGCCAGTGGACTGGGGTGTCCCCTCGCCACACTGAGGAGAGACGGAGCAGGTGGGGTGGGGGCTCAGTGCCCTCTTGGGGACACCCTCCCCTTCCCAGCAGACAGCGCAAGTGAACCCCTTCGCTCATGTTAGGGCCAACCTAACCCACTGCCACTGAGCCCCAGGGCACAGACAAGGCCCCGCCTGACCCCTCGTCCTCCGCCCGAGACTCACGATGTCTAGGCATCCGGGGAACTCATCTTCCAGCTTCTCCTTGAGCTGGAGATACTGAGAATGGAGGTACAGGGGTCAGTGCCCGCCTGCAGCCCCTCCCCAGGCACAACCCACACCCTGCCCCCGGGTGCCACCTGGCGGCCACCCCTTACCTTGGGCTTGTAGCCTCAAGCGCCACTGGTGGGCCAGGTCAGGAGCGCAGAAGAGCCAGGAGTAGGGGTGCAAGGAAGGGGGCCAGGAGAGAGAAGAGGGACAGAGATGGCGACATCCCCTCAGCAGAGAGAAGAGAGCCGCGCGGAGAGTGAAGGGGAAATGCACAAAGATGGACAAGGAAACCCGACCCAAGCAAGGAAAGCAGAAGCCACAGAAAAGTAGGCAGGAAAAGGTGACAAAGCAAGGACAGTGCGAGGCAGAGGCAGCAACAGGGAAGGAAAGCGAGAGAACTGGGTTAGGGACGAGCTGCATAAATCACATCCCTCCCCCTTCCAGCCCCACAGCCGCCAGTCACTCCTGAAACCTGAAACCTCCGGTGCCCAGGAGGAAACAGGAGCTTCCCCAACCCCGCCAGAGCAGCTGCAGAGGTCAGAAAGCTGAGACAGCTCTGAGCCCCCTGGGTGTCACACAGGCCCAGGCTCAAGATGCCCTGTCACCTACGGTCTGGACAGGCAAGCTAGTTTTTGTTTGCTTTTGAGATGGGGTCCTGCTATCCAGCCCAGGCGGGCACTGAACTCCTGATCCCTGAGGGCCCGGATTACAGGCGTGAAACTGTGGACCTGACCCTGTCTCACTCCAGCCTCAGTTTCCTCACCTGTAAGATGGACAACTCCCCTCCCACCAGGAGTGTCAGGAGGAGAAATTCACTGAACGGTTAATTTATTAAGCGGCTACTGCATGCCAGCATAGGGTCAGGTGCTGCGAACACACACTAGTTAGCAAGAGAGAAAACGGCATGTCTTGTTAAGACTTGCCCGCTAGCGGGGTAAGGGAACCAAAGACGTTTAGATATTTAGTACTGGCCGTGGCCTGCATCAGTAGTAACTGTTAGGACCACCCCATTTTGCACTTAGATAGGGAAACTGAGGCCAGAAAAGGAGTGGCTAGGCAGCAATGGGCACGCACTGGGTAGAAGCCCAGAATGTTCTCGTTCAAGGCTTTTCTTTTTATGAGAGAGTCTCTCTATGCAGTGCAGGCTGGCCTCTAACTCTCTCTCTATATATATATGGCCTCGAACTCACAGCGATCCTCCTGCCTCAGCCTCCCCAGTGCTCGGACTACAGGCGTGTGCCGCCACACCTGCCTTCGTTCAAGATCTTTCCTAACACAGACAGGGGACATTCCCGACCCTCTCCCCGCGGGCGTCCCCAACAGGAGGCCGCTCAGGACGCGGGGAGGGGACACAAAGCGCCGGGCGCGACGCCCCTGCCCCACCGCGCCGCCAGCTGGCTGTACCTTTCACGATCTGTCGCCAACGGGCAGGGGCGCCGTGTGTGCCCGGCGCCCACCACCCAGGAATCCCCTTTGTCTGGAGGGGCCCCGAGATCCTGCCCCCGAGGCCTCAGCCCCCCTACCACGGCCGGAGGACGGTGTCGGGGGCACGGGGCCGGAGGAACGGGGTCTGGAGCACCAGGCAGAGGGGAGTCTTACCAATAAACAACTCGCACCGCGAGAGCCATGATGGCCAGCAGCACCGCCAGCAACCAAGCAGCGACCGCCCGCTGCGCCGCGCTGTGTGCACCGGGCATGCGCGGAGCTGGGCGCCGACGGCGGCGCGAACCAATGCCGGGGGCAGACGGGGACGGGCGGGGACGGGGCAGGGCGCCGAGGCGGGGGAGCGCGAGGCCCGACCCGACGCCTCCGTCGCGGGCCCCGCTGTCCCCATGTTGGGCCAGAGGGGGTTTCGGCACAGGGAGTCCCCGCCCTAGCCCGCTGGGCGTCTCCGCCTTCTCCCCCCTTACTGAAATGGTACGACCAGGGGCGGAGCTTCGCCGCCAGCCTCCGGGCGGGGCCGGGAACTGCGGCCCGGGCGGAAGGGTGCGCGCGGGTGGAGGCGCCGCGGCGCTGGGCAGCTCCTCCCCGGAGAGGCGAGAGCTGGTTCGGAGGGGCTGACTCGGAGAGGCGCTGGCGAGAAGAGGTAGACGCTGTGAGGTCCGGGGAGCCTCCAGGCCCACCTGCCTCCCAACACCCGGGCGCCTGATGACCCCGCAGACCCTGTTTGTTTCTTTGGTATTTTTTGTTTTTTTGTTTTTGTTTTTTTTATGTGGGTACCAGGAGTCGACCTCAGGACCTCGCGCTTGCCAGCAAGCGCTTGTGCCGTTGAGCCATCTCACCGGGCCTTCTTTGTTTTTTTGAGACAAGTTCTCACTGTGTAGTTCTGCTGGCCTGGAACTCACAGCGATCTTCCTGTCTCAGCCTCCCGTGCTGGGATTATGGGCACGCCTACCAGCCCAAGCCTGGCAGACCTTCTTTGGGCGCTTTCCTCCTGTCCCCAAGCCGAAGGGTTGGTGCAAAATGCTGAAATTGGGGCAGCTGAGTTGGGAGGTTAGGAGTGATGCCTTTCTCTGAGCCTGTTTCCCCCTCTGGAAAATACCGGTAATCGCCTGCAGGGGGTGTTTGCTCATTTATAAAGATGTTCTGGTACCGACTGCAGTGCTACATCGATGGAGAAACAAAGAACCTTCCCTCGCCGCAGAGATTCGGGGAGCGGGATCCACGACTCAGGAAAATAGTGCTTCTCCCTGGCGCGGCGTGAACGCCAGATGCCTTCGCGTGCCTGCAAACGGGGACAGGAGCTGGGGCAGCTCCCTGATCAGCTCTGCCCGAGGCGTCCGCTTCCAGCCTGGTCTCCTGTGCCTGCAGGGCCCCGATTATTAGGCAGATAGTTAGACATTAGCAGGCCTGAGGGAGGAAGGAGGGGTCCAAGGCAGCATTGCCGGTTAGGAAAGACGTCAATATGTAAGACATAATCATTCATTAGCTCTCAGACCCACGCGACCCCACAGAGCACAGCATTTTAGGGTTACACACTGTGCCCTTCCTTCAGTTGATCATTTGGGGAGGGGGGTTGTTTGGTTTTGATTTGGTTTGTTGGGATTTTTTTTGTGTTTTGTGTTTTGTTTGAGACAGGGTCTCATAGCTCATGCTGGGCTTGAACTCACTATGTGGCCCAGGTTGGCCTCAAACTCACAGATCCTCCTGCCTCAGCCTCCCAAGTGCTGGGGTCACAGGTGTGCGCCACCATGCCCAGCTCTTGACTGAATTTTTTCATCAAGGCCACAAAGAACCAAAGACCAAGGAATTGAGAGCCCCATTCCTCGCTGCATCAGGACCCCTGTCTCAAAAAATAAATTATTTATTTATTTATTTTTGGATTATTTGAGGAAGGGTTTCACTATGTAGCCCAGGCTGGCCTTGAACTCGAGGTGATTCTTCTGCCTCAGCCTCCCAAGTGCTAGGATTACAGACGTGGGCCACCACGCCCACCAAAAAATAAATAAATTTTTAAAATAAAGGTTTTGAATATAATACAATAGCATATTCTCCAAATGGCCACCAAAGGGCGGTAGTTCCCACTTGTGGCTGCTCAGGAAAGGTTAGGCCAGGAGGCTCTGCAGAATCTGGCCTCTTACCCCTCAGATTTTACCTACCCCAGCGTCCTCCAGCCACCCTGGACTCAGCTTTTCGTTTTGCTGTTTCTTTTTTCTCCTTTTTAAAAAAACTGAGAAGCCAGATGCGGTCGTGTACGCCTGTAATCCCAGCACTTGGGATGCTGAGGCAGGAGGATCACGGTGAATTCGAGACCAGATTGGGCTACATAGTGCGTTGTTCAAGGCCAGCCTGAACTGTATAGTGAGACCCTGTCTCAAAAAAAAAAAAAAAAATGCTACACAGAAACACTTATATTACTGGATGCCACTGTGAGTGCCATTAATTTTCACAAAAATCATGTATAAAAGCTTAAGTCCCTTATCTGAGTGTTCACAGACTTTCGAAACAATTGAATTATGTAAAACTTCATGTGAAACAGGAAAGCAAACTATATCGTTTGTCAGCACCAAGTGAAGTCTTATCCTGCCTGTGTGGTAAGGCGCGTCATCTCTTTCCAGCAAGTATCACAGAATTCAGGCATGTTGGGGGCTGAAGGGGTGTCCATTGCATTTTCCTATCCAGATTTTTACCCGTAAAGGGAAAGCACATATTTCAGATTCTAAATTTTTCTGGTTTTTTGCCAGGTGTGGTGGCACACGCCTATAATCCCAGCACTCAGGAGGCTGAGGCAGGAGGATCACCTTGAGTTTGAGGCTAGCATGGGCTACATAGTGAATTGAAAACCAGCCTGAACTTTGTTGTATGACCCTGTCTCCAAAAAAAAGTGTTTGTTTGTTTGTTGTTTGTTTTTTGGCTGTCTGTTTTTTGCAGTACTGGGGATTGAACTCAGGGAGCACTGAGCTACATATCCAGTCTTTTTTATTTTATTCTGAGACAGGATCTCAGTTGCCCGGGTTTGTTTTGAACTTGTGATCCTCCTTCCTGGGCCTCTCAAGGAGCTAGGCTTACCAGCATGTGCAGCACACCTGACTTTCATATTCTAAATTTTTTAAAGCAGGACTCACTGACTCTTCTTTCCCTGGTGACAGAATTCTCCAAAGCCTTCTGAGTTCTAGTCAGCCCACCTCAGTCTCCTGAGGGCCACACAGGACCAGCAGGAGGCAGGAGTCTGGGAAGGCTGATTCCAGCCAATGTGGTGCAACCTACACAGAGAAGCACGCGATGTGCGGGAGCCCGGGCACGCGCAGTAGCACTGGTGACATTAGGGTTCCCTCAGTGCCACCTCCTCATAGAGGCCATCCCTACCAACCTTGTTGTTGTTCTTTTGTTGTTTAATGTAAAATGAACAAGTCTTAAATGTACACCTTGGTGAATTCTTCTTATGCATCACACCATTGACATTCCAGATTAAGATACCATTTCCAGTTCCCGGGATGTTCCCCCACACATCCACCCAGTCAGTTCCTCCACGGTACACCACTACCCTGACTTGAATCACCACAGATGAGTTTTCTTTTTTTTTGGTACCAGGAATTGAACTCAGGGCCTTGCGCTTGCCAGGCAGGTGCTGTGCCACTGAGCTATATCCCCAGCCCCACCACAGATGACTTTAGCTTGCTCTAGAACTTCATAGAAATGGAGCCAGGCAATACTGTTTAGGACGGGTTCTTGCCGTTCGCATGATGCCTATGGTGGGCAGATGTTGTAGTCAGGGTTTAGAAGAGAAAACATTTAACACAGGAACATCATTTATAGGATTATTTTATAATATTCACCCAAACAGTCAAATGCAGAGGAGTGCAGATCTGTCCTTTCCGTAGAGACCCAAAGAATCCAGCCGAGGGCCTGGATCCCATGACAATGTCCTCCACGAGTCCAGCTGAAGAGCTAGAACCCATGGCAGTGTCCTCCACGAGTCCGACTGGAGGCCTAGAGCCCACGACAATGCCTCATGCAAGTCTGTATCGAGGATCTGCACTGGGAAGGCCCAAAGGCCAGTACTGGAAGCCAGAAAGTCTGTGCCAGCGGGGTGAAGGATCTGTGCCAGCAGCTGAGGGATCCACACCGGAGCCAGGAAGCGATGCTTAAGGTAAGGACCAGAGCTCCCCTGAAAAGTACCACAGCCATCCTCAGCGATACTGAGTGATATGGCTAAAGTGACTCCATTTTCTTTTTTAGACTCCAGTTTGTCTTCACTTAACCCCTAGATGCACTCGCTCCCCAACCCTGTTAGATATTAAGGCGCTAACCTGCAGATAAACTCACTCCTCAGACCCCTTCCCAGTTAACCATAAGACCTGTAAAAGGAGGAACAAATAGCGACAGCAAACAGACCAGATGTTTGGAGAGGGCCTATGATAGACCCGGTGATGATCCTGTGATGTTCCAGAAAGACGATGTGGTGTAATGTGGTTACTAAGGTTATGGGGGGGACTTGCGGGGAGCTTGTAACGTATGAAAACCCCTGAGAACAGAGACTGGGCCATTGGTGCCTTAGCTGAAAGCTGGGACATCAGCTGCCGGCTAATAAGGCTCCTTGTGTCCACACTCGGCCTCTGTGAGGGATTCTTGCAATTTTGCTCTAACATTTTGGAGGCCCCAGTGAGATCCCTCACAGAAAGGTCCTTATTTGAGGGGGCCCCGTGCCTCCTTGCCTGGCGGTCTATCCTCTGGTGGCAGGCACCCCGGCTGACTTCAGCTGGCTAGCTGGGGTGACTGTAAGGCGGGACGCCTGCGGCTACGAGGCAGAACAACTGAGCCCCATCTCCTGACCACGGTAAGAATTCGGATTTGGTTGTTAGTTTCACTTTTGGGCTCATCCAGGGGCTTGTTTTGTTTGGACTGACATTTGGTTAAATTTGTGAAGTGTTTGTGAAGGGCCCAGACCCCGGACGCGGTGGTCATTTGGTCTCAATGTAAGCTAGGAGTTTGATCAGAGCTTGCAGTCTCTGAATTTGGTCAGAGCTTGTCCCTGAATTTGGTCAGAATTTACCTCTGAATTTGTTTTCCCAGCGTACCTGAGAATTTGGTCAGAGCTTGTTTCTGAATTTATTCAAATTATTAGGTCAGGAGCGGTGAATATTTTTCCCCGGTAGTTTGTCCTTTTGTGTGTTTGTGTTGGCCCAAATGCACCTGTGATTTCAAGTCACGGTTGAATCTGTCACTTGGTTTGGAGGATTAGTGGCCGCTCTGCTCCTGCCTTTTCTGCCCCTCGCACTTCTCTATCTGGAAACTCCGGGGACCCAGATCGTCTACCCCACACCATCGCTGTAATGGCTGTCTTCTTGAATTTCATCAGCCTCGGACTTTTGTTTGCACTGCTGGGAGAGTGAGGGAGGGACAGTTTGCCGAGGTAAGCTGCTCTTTTGTTCTAAATCAAGCTAAAATGAGATCAGCCAGCAGTAAACCAACTGTTTGGGAATGCATGATTAAGAATTTTGAGAAGTTTAAGGGAGACTCTCGGGTAAAGATGAAGCCAAATAGGCTCCGCCCTCTATGTAAATTAAAATGGCCCTCTTTTGGCATAGGCTGGCTGGCAGATGGGACGCTTGATCCCAGGCAACCAGTAGGATATAAAATATTGTCATCAGGAAGCCCAGACACCCAGATCAGTTCCCATATATAAACTCCTGGTTGCATGCAATGCAAGCACTACACCAATGGCCAGCCCTGACGTCACCAGCCTGGTGTTGCCTGCAAGCATCTAAGAAAGTTTTACAGGGGAAATCAAATTATAAATTTTAACTAATTGTCAATTATACTTTTGGTTTTCAGTTTGAATTGATGTGCATAAAACATTTCTTGTGCACTACAAACTCCTAAGTGGCAATTAGTCAAAATTACTATCTGAGAAAAAAAAAAACGGGGTGGGGGGGACACTTTAAAATCCAAGCAGCTATAGTCAAGTTTGTTGTAAAAGGTTATAATAAGTGGGAAAAAATATTAAAAAGGCTATAAATATAAGAGATATACTTTTGATATGAGAGGATTCTGTATGATAAAAGTCTTGTCCTGCTAAAGAGCTCACAGCCCAGGTGTCTACCGCCAAAGCAGTCCTTAAAGGACGGCCTCGGCAGAGCCGGAGCCTTTAAAAAGAACATCCCATACGGCTCTATCCAGAAGCTTACAGGTTTTAAGGGGACAAACAGCCACACAAGGGGACATCATTGGCAACCCTGCTTGCTTCCCAGTTGGAATTCAAGGAGAGGCGGAGGGTGAGGAGGGTCTGTGGGAAGAATTAACTTCCCAGGCGCACACAGAGTCTGTGCTCTTAAATCACAAATAGCTGCAGCATTTGCAGCCAGCAGGAAACTGTTTGGGCGTAGTCATAGCAACCCAGGAGAAGGGGTCGGGTGAACCTTGGCAAAGATATATCAAAGGAAATTCACGTAAATGATATTCTTACAGAGAGAATGCTAATAGAATGAAAAGATTTGCGTGTGTGGCAGAGGGTGTAAAGATGACTGAGCTGGAAGCTACATTAAAAAAAAAAAAAAACATGAAAGTTGTCAGTATTCTTGTGAGGAAATTTATTTTTGTTTCTTCCAAATTCTTCTTATAAGAGATCTCTGCTATTGACCTACAAATAATTCTGACAAGTCTATTTATAATTACAAACTTCTAAAATTGCAAAAGAGTTACTATGATTCAATTTGGCCAAAATTATATATATAAGTGCACTCTGATTTTATGAACAGATTTGTCCTGGGTATTTTGTTTGTTTGTCTGTGTGCCCAACCTGTAAATAGCTGTTTTATTTCAGCTCAACAAATTTTTCCTCTTTTTGCATTTTTGGATTTTTATAGCATTTGTCTGGTATGCTTCCACGAAAGTTTCCAGCTGGCCAAAATGATGTTAAAATTGGTTTTATAAATGTAGTGCATGTTTTTGTTTATTGTTTATTGTTGTATTATGATTTGAGAGTTTCCCATTGTTCAAGAATAATGTGTTAAATGATATAATCTTGTTTTCATAAGTCATCAAAACTTGTTAAGCAAAATGTATTATTGTGATATGTTTACATTGGTTATCATTAACAGGTTAAATTTTCTAAAAATAGAACAATGGGGTTTTTTGATTTAAAGGTGCTCTGGTACAAAACTAAATTAAGAAACAAAGGTTTTCATATGGCTATGACAATTCATTATTGCTAATCTCATAGTGTATTAAGTGTATTCATATCTTCCAGATATACAGGTCTTCTAAAATATAAAACTGGGAGTGTTTATGGAGATAAACATTTTCTTTCAGATTCAGAAATCCACCTTTCTCTTGTGCTCTGGATATCTAGGTCACCAGTCAAATGATAATTTTTTTTGAACAAAAACCTATGTGATGTATATGCTATATACGTGCCACAGTACTTAAAGATGCCCAGATATTAAACAGTCCAGACAATATCATAAATTTCTTCAGTGACATCCTATTGAAGGACAACAAGTTAGATAAAAGCTTCTTATGTACTAGATAGAGATGATTGATTAAAAGTCTCAAATTTCTATGCCGACTGTAAAGTTTTTAGGGTTTGTATTACAAGATGGGACACGCATGCTGTCAGCCTTGTGTATCCAGGCCCTTCAGGGCCTAAAGGAGCCTGCGACTAGAAAGGACTTAAGGGAATTCCTGGGGAGTGGCTGGGTACTGCCGTCTCTGGGTTCCGAATTTTGCAGCCATTGTGAAGCCCCTATATGAGGCCTTAAAGGGAGACAACAACCCCTTATGTGAGTGGAGCCCTGAATGCCAGGTAGCCTTCAAGACTTTAAAAAAAAATTGTTGAGTGCCCCCGCCTTGGCACCTCCTGATGTTACCAAGCCTTTCCAGTTGTTTGTACGTAAAAAAGAAGGCACTGCCTGGGGTGTTTTGACTCAGACATTGGGGCCTTGGAGGCTCCCCATGGCACATCTGTCAGAGAAACTAGACCCGATGGCAACTGGGTGACCCCCTTGCTTACGGGCTACCACAGCCACCACAAACCTGGTGAAAGAAGCTGATAAGCTGACTCGAGGACAAAAATTAAACGTGTTTCTTCCTCATGCTGTAGAGACTTTGCTGAGAGGACCTGATGGTAAATGGCTGTTGGGAACTAGACTGGCTCAATATCAAGGTGTTATTTTGGAAGATCCCAGACTAACTATTAAAACCATTCAGGCTCTCAACCCAGCCTCTCTCTTGCCCACGTCCTTGGAGCCACCTGGACATGGCTGTTCAGAGGCAATCGAGATGGTCTGCTCAGCCCGACCGGATTTACAGGACACCTCCCTCCAGAACCCCGACCTGACCCTGTTTTCAGATGACAACAACATGGTAATCGATGGGGTTCGGAGGGTGGGAACAACACTTGCCACCTTGGAGCAAACCGTCCGGTCAGAGGCTCTGCCTCCTGGGACCTCCGCTCAGAGAGCCAAATAGATATCCCTCACCTGGGTCTTAGAGGCAAGAAGAGACAAACAGGTGAACATTTACACTGATTCCTGTTATGCTTTTGCTACTCTGCATGTGCACAGTGCCATTTATAAAAAAAGAGGCAAAAATATCAAAAATTCCCAAGAAATATTAAATCTGCTGCCAGCCATTTGGCTGCCTGCAAAGATGGCTGTGCTCCATTGTTCTGCACATCAGAAAGGCAGCTCTTTAAAAGCCCAGGAAAACTGAGAGGCTGACCTTGCAACTCGACAGGCCACCATTGGAGAACCGTATTCTGCAGCCCATGTTCTAGCGACCCTGCTTCTTAAACTGCCCAAATATTTGGAGGCAGAATTAAAAAGGGCAAAAGCAAAAGGGGCCACCAAAAAAGACAGCTGGCAGGTATTGCTGGAAGGAAAGCTATTCCTTCCTGAGGGCCTAGGGCATTTTATAATGCAAGACTCACATGGCCACACCCGCTTGGGAAAGACTGCTATGGCAATGTTGCTTGGCTGTTATTTCTTTATTTCCAGACTATGGACTTCACGTGCTTCAGTGACTGAGAGGGGCACTGCCTGCGCCCACAACAACCCTGTCTCCTGGCCACACAACAACCAGGTGTGGGGAGACAAGGAGCTGTGCCATTTAACGGTAGTTTCAGATAATGGACCCGCTTTTGTGGATAGAGTGATCAAAAGCCTTGCAGCAGTGTTGGGGCTAAAATGGAAACTGCATATTGGCCACAAAGCTCAGGTCAAATAAAAAGATGAAACCGTACTCTGAAAACCACCCTGGCAAGGTTATGCCAAGAGACTGGGGCTACCTGGGTTACTGTGCTCCCAGTGGCCCTCTTGCGGTGGTGGCGCACACTGTACTGAGGTGGACTCACTCCATCTGAGATGATGTTTGGGAGCCTCCCCCACCGATACCTATTTTGGATGATTACAGGAGATGGGAACTTTGGACTTGCACCGACGGATAAAGGTGCTGCACCAGATGCTTCAGAAACTTCAGCAGACTGTGTGACAAAGACATCCAATCCCTGTGCCCACGCCGGTCCACGCCTCCAAACCGGGAGACCAAGTCCTGATTAGAGCCTAAAAGAGGAGCCTCTCCAACCAAAGTGGGAGGGCCCCACGAGGTACCCTAACCACGCCCACCGCTCTTAAAGTTACAGGCTGTGCTCCGTGGATCCATCGCTCCCGAGTCAAAAAGTGGACACCTGAGCTCACATAAGTGTGACCTCTGCCCCAGAGACCTTCAGACCTCGATGCACCAAGAGACTTCAGCAAAAGCTGCTGGGACGAAGCACCAACAGGACTCCGGCCACGGCCCTCACCCTGGGTAGCCTCCGCCCAGGTCGAGGAGGGCTATACACAGCCTCAGGGAAAAAAATGCTGTTTTTATACAAACAGCTCTGGGATTATAATAAATTCTTTAGATAAGATAAAACAGAGATTAGATGAGTGAGCTGAAGCTTGTCAAAACAGTCAAGGATGGTGTGAACGGTTATTCAGTTGGAATCCTTGGCTGACTTCCCTTATCACTGGACTCGCAGGGCCAATAATAATTCTTATTCTAGTCTCTGCCTTTGGGCCCTGCCTGATTAATTGGATAAGAGGTAAAATTCAAAGTACTGTGAGTCAGGTACAGATGATGGAGTTAACTAAAACAACTAAATATGAGCCACCACCATATGAAGGACTATATATGTCCTGAAAGAAAAATATGTCCTTGAGGGGGGAATGATATGGTTAAAGTGACTCCATTTTCTTTTTTAGACTCCAGTTTGTCTTCACTTAACCCCTAGATGCACGCACTCCCCAACCCTGTTAGATATTAAGTCACTAACCCATAGATAAACTCACTCCTCAGACCCCTTCCCAGTTAACCATAAAACCCATAAAAGGAGGAACAAACACCTACAACAAACAGACCAGATGTTTAAAAAGGACCTATGATAAACCTAGTGATGTTCCTGTAAAATTCCAGAAAGATGATGTGGTGTAATGTGGTTACTAAGGTTATGGGAACTTATGGAGAGCTTACAATGTATAAAAACCCTGAGAACAAAGACTAGGCGATTGGTGCCTTAGCTGAAAGCTGAGACATCATCCACCAGCCAGTAAAGCTCCTTGCGTCCACACTCGGCCTCTATGAGTGATTCTTGCGATTTTGCCATGACATGAGGACCTGAGCTCCTCCTACAATGAGAACAGCTGAGTTCATATGAGGGAAACCAGCATGACAAGCTTCTCCAGGAGAATCAACAGCACCATCTTCCCCTCCAGTTCTCTCTTTCTGCTGTTGGCAGCAATCCTCAGGTGGGCCCTCCACGCCCAGCAGCACACTGACTCAGTTCAGCTGGGTGTTCCAACCTGACCATAGTTAATCCCCCACCGCAGATGAATGGGTGGACGAATGGATGGGCCTTTTGCTGGTGAATGGGTGGACGGATGGACCGATAGATGGAAGGAGGAGTGGATAGGTGAGTGATACAGGTAGATGAGTGGCTGGCTGGGTGGATGAATGGCTGATAGATGGCTAGAGAGATGGGCAGTGCCACTAGTGCTTCTTGCCATTTGATGTTTATACCCTCATGCAGTCTCCTCCTGTTTGGGGGCTAGTCCCATATCCCCAAAGCACACAGAAGTGACAGGCTGTGACTTCCAAGGCTAAATCAGAGTGTTGTGGCTTCTGCCCTGCTCTCTGGCTCACCTGCATTTGCTGGGGGAAGCCAGCTGCCACACTCTGCAGAGCCCTAGCAGCCAGGTGAGGAGGCCCACTTAGAAGCCTCCCTTCACCAGAGAGCACCAACTTGCCAGACGTGTGACAGCGACCTGGGAAGCCGGACTTCCAGACTCACCTTGGCCTCAGTTAACTGCAGCCTCATGAGAAGCCCTGACCATGAGAGGTCAGAGTCATCATTATAAGCCACGAGGCTCTAGGAGAGGTCTTTTAGTTTTGGGGTTTTTTTTGTTTTTTTGGTACAGGCAATCAAACTCAGGACCTTGCACTTGCCAGGAAGGCGCTTGTGCTGCTGAGCTGTATCCCTAGCCCTCTGGGAGAGTTTTGTACCCAGCAGTAGATGGGTGAGTGGACGGACCTGCAGACGGATGCGTGGGTGGGCGGGTGAGTGGCTGGTGGCGCTCCGTGTGTGCACGGATGGATCCAAGTGCGCATGGATGCGTGGCTATGGGGAAGTGAAGAAGCGGTCTGAGTCTGGCCAGTGAGGCTGCCCCCAAAACAGAAGGTCTTGCTGATGGTGCCCCTCCTTTCACACCCTTGCAGGTCACCCCTGCTGCTCAGAGCGCGGTGCTCACAGAAGCAGCTGTTTCCACCTGGCCGCGACCCCTGGCCAAGCTGCAGCTGATGGGCAGTGGCGCTAAGGACTGCCCTGCAGCTCCAGCCCTGGGAAGGCCGAGTCAGGCAGCCACCCACCCAGTCAGAGGCAGCAGGAGGCTCCCAGGAGCCCGATGAACAGGCCTGCTGGAGCCAGGACATCCGGGTATGAGCACCTCTGCCCACCTGGGCTCAGGACAGCCTGGCTTCCAGCTCTCGCCCCAGCTGCTCCCAGGGCTGTGAGCTGGATCTCGACCCAGGGGCACCAAGAAAAGCAGCTTTTACAGCGTCGCTCTCCTATTAAGGAAGCCAGCTGCATGTTCTGCGGGCCAGATTTGACCGACCTTGGCCTGTGGCGCCATGTAATGTCCCCCTGTCCCCGAAACACCCCACAGACCCAAGCCTCAGCCCAGCCCATTCGTGGGAAAGGCTGTCTCCTTCCTGGGGCACGCGGGAGGTGCCTGACTTCCGGCAGCCGCTGTCAGTGAGGTCAGTCTGTCCCTCGGTCACAAGAGCTCCCTGCTTGCCTCCACCAAATGGTTTCAGCAGCCACTGAGAGAGGACCCTGCCTGGACTTGTTATTCACAATGGCTGGAAGTGGTTTTCTAATCTTTACCATGTGTGTGTGTGTGTCTGTGGACATGCATGTGTGACAGGGCCTTGTTAAGTAGCCCGGGATGGCCTCAAACTTGCAATCCTCCTGCCTCAGCCTCCTCAGTGCTGGGATTACAGGTGTGCAACACCACGCCCAGCTCCCAGATGTCTGCTGAGCACTTTGTGCCAGATGCACATGAGCCCATCTGACAGTTCTGGGTGTGACAGAGGCTGGGAGGCTGCAGGTATCTGGAGGATAGAGGAAGAAGTGGATGGAGCTGACTGGACACCAGCCCCGAAGTGTAAGTGGGGAGCCACACATTGTTCCTGATTCTACCGCCTGTGGAGCTGGGAAGGGGGTACAATCCTGGCTGACTTCCTGGAGGAGCAGGAAAGGGGATTGAGGCTGACATGCCTTCAAGGAGGGGCAAGGCGCTGCACTCAAGATCTAGATATCCCACCAGCGGCAGGAAGCTGAGGAGACCAGGGAAGGCAATTGGGGTGGGAGGCGTCAGGGAAGGCTTGAGGCCTCTGGTCATGTCTGAAACCAAGTTGTGCTCGGCTTCAGCAGCTGATTCCCATAACTGGGAACTCCAAGGGAGGGCTGCAGACCCGGCTGGATCCAAAAGCCCAGATGGCTGCTGGGTGAGGATCCATGTCCCACCCATGTCCCACCATCGCCTGTCTCGGCTTCCTCCGGTTTCACAGGGCTGGAAGCC
This sequence comes from Erethizon dorsatum, assembly GCA_028451465.1. NCBI lineage: Eukaryota > Metazoa > Chordata > Mammalia > Rodentia > Erethizontidae > Erethizon > Erethizon dorsatum. Next base: position 108,307,161 of record CM051834.1, on the reverse strand, counting down.
CAGGGCCTCTGTGTAGAATCCCGACTACCTGGGGCACAGGCAGGCCTGGACGGGGCCCTGCGGGGGTCTTGAGCAGAAAAGAGGGTCAGACTGGCTGGTTCCCGCGCGGGCCATGGGCGCCCCCTGGTGGCCCCTGTCTCCGCATCTTGATTGTTCTTGAATTTCGGAGTCGCTGCTGCCTTCTTGTCAGTCCACACCCGCGGCTCCGAGTCGATTCAGGGCGACCCTGCTCTTGCAGGACCACGGACAGCGCTCTGAGTTCGGCCCCTGGGGGTCACCCGGGCACCAGGCACCTGGACCGCCGGGCACCCGCGACCAACCACGGGTCCCCCATGGGTCCCTGAGCAGGGCCTTTGGTCCGCTGCATCATTCGGGAGCCCCACAGGGGGCTTAGGGGATCCCGCTGCCGCCCAGCACATCTGCCCCAACCCACTCAGCTGGGCCGTCCTCGTGTCCCTGCCTCAGTCAACTGTTGTGGAGTTTCTTGCTTTTTTTTGCTTGAGACAGAGTCTCACTATGTAGCCCAGGCTGGCCTCCAACTCATGGTGCACATTAGGTAAGCACTCTTCCACTGAACCACACCCCAGGCTTGAACTTGACTTTTATTATTTATTTATTTGCGGTATTGGGGATTGAACTGAGGGCCTTGGCACTGCGTTACAGCCCTTTTCTATTTTTTCCTTTTGAGACAAGAGTTTCACTACACTAAGTAGCCCAGTCTGCTAACTTCCCATCCTCCTGCCTCAGCCTCCCCAGTGCTGAGCTCACAGGCGTGCACCACCAACTGAATCCTGTTTCTTAAAGTTTGCTTCACTATAGAAAATTTGGAAGCTAGGCGTGGTGGCACACATCTGTAATCCCACCAGTCAGGAAGCTGAGGCAGGAGGATCTTGAGTTTGAGTCCTATCTGGGCTACACAGCACCACCCTAAAAAAGTGTTGGAACAACTGGAACAAATAAGGAGAAAGAACCTTCTGGAATCCCCCACCCCTGGGAGGAGACTCGCAGGGGCTTGTAGAGCGGATGCCAGTGTGGACAGATCCCCCCTCACTTCTCACGAGAGCCGAGCTCAGAGCTTGGGCCCACCCTGCACGGCGCTGGGCTCCCTGCCCGTGCTCCCCTCCCCCCCAGCTTCCCCGGGCTCCGGCCCTTTCCTCCGCGCACTTTCCCAGGAGTGAACTAGAGTCACGAGGTCAGGGCGTTTGTGAGGCTCTGGCATGGACTGCAAGTTTCCACATTTTTTATTTTCTCCCTGCTGGGAGCACTTTGGCTGTCACGTCCAGGCTGCAGTGGGGACAGAGGCAGAGTGGTCACACAACCAGCGTGCAACCCAGCTCCGGGTTTGAAAGCGAACTCGCGGCAACTGCGCAGCTGCGTCTCCTTCCTACCAGCCAACACAGCCAGTGCAGCAGAGGTGCGGGCTTGACCTGGCCTTTTCCAAGGGGCAGGGATTTTTCTTTCCAGTACTGGGAATGAACCCAGGACCTTCACTCTGAGGCACATCCAGCCCTTTCCCTTTTTGAGACATGAACTATGTAGCCCAGGCTGGCTCCAACTCGCAGCAACTCTCCTGCCTCAGCCTCCCCAGTGCTGGGGTTACAAGCATGCACCAGCCACACCTAGCTCTTTTTGAGACAGGGTCTATGTTGCCCAGGCTGGGCTTGCACTTGTGATTCCCCTGCCTCAGCTTGCTGAGGGCTGGGATCACAGGTGTGCTACCAGGCCCAGCTTTTTAAGTTTTTTAATCACAGAGCCACATCCAGGCTTGGCAGTGCCTGGGGCGTTTGCCATTTTGTTTCCCGAACAATAACCGGACATTACAGATGCAGAGATGTGGGGCCTCGGAAGGGACCGGGCCAGTAAGCAACCTGAGACCTTCACTCTGTTAGCATCAAAATAAAGCCCAGCGTACCCTTCCCAGAAATCACCAGGCCCATTTGCAAGCAGTAGAGAAGGCCCTATGGACAACCCTGACACATAAGCCCTCTTCCCCTCATCCCACGTGCAGAGGAAGCTGCAGATGCCCTGTGGGTCGCTCTCTGGCTCCCAGCCTCCTCCTGATGGAAGAACCCAGAGAAACTGGACCAGTGCTCACAGCCAAGGACACACTTCCCTCACCCTGGCGGCTGCCTGGTCCCCATCAGGCCCTCTGGGTCCCGTTCCCTGTGCACCCCGCTCCTCAGCACTGCTGGGAGGGCTGGCTTCTGCATGGCTGGTAACAGAGCCACAGCCCCAGCCTCTCCAATTGTCCCTGGCACCTGTCCCCACCTTACTCCCAAACACAGCCATAAAGAGCTGTTTCCTGGGCCGGTGAGATGGCTCAGCAGCGTAAGCACCTGCCTGGCAAGCGCGAGGGCCCGAGTTCGACTCCCAGAACCCACATACGAAAAAAGGGGCCGGTGATATCGCTCAGTGGCACAGGTGCCTGTTGGCGCGCGAGGTCCTGAGATCGACCCCCCGGTACCCACAAAAAACAAAAACAAAAAAAGAGCTGTTTCCTTATCTGACAAATATTCCTTTTAAGACGAAGAAAGCCAGGTGTGGTGGTGTATACCTGTGATCCCAGCACTTGGGAGGCTGAGGCAGGACTGCCGAGAGTTCAAGGGTGGCCTGGGCTACATACCCAGATCCTGCCTCAAAAAAAAAAAAATAAAACCCATAAAACCTACTCCTGCCTCATGCAGAGATGGCCACGGCCACATCACAGCCCCCAGGCAGCTGTGAGGAAGCACGAGGAGGCTGTGTCTAGAGCCCGACAGACCCCTGAGATGTGCTCCAAGCTGCTTTCACCCTGTGTGCATCTCACGACGCAGGCGTGACACCAAGGGGCAGGCATCCACGGAGCAGCGAGCAGAGGCGAAGGCCAAGGGCAACGACTGCACTCTGCCTGCGGCTCCGAGGCGGCCACCCTGAGTGCCGTGTAGAAAAGGGGCTGCTGAAGGGAGCCCCGGCTAGTCAGGGGCTCCTAAGTTCAGGGCCAGTACCGGCACCTTAGCAAGACCCTGCTCCAGATACTGTTCTGGGTGTCTTTTTGTTTTGTTTTTTGAGATTGAGTCTCGCTAGGCTGGCCTCGAAAGTGTATGGGGTGGGGGCTTAACCTCTTTTTACAGCCTGCTTCCTGCTTCACACCCCCGTAACACACTAATCCGCCTGCCCAGGCACACAGCTGGGCTCGGCCTGCACCAGCGGTGGCCACGACCTGCTCCGCCAGCCTCCTCAGGTCTGCTGTCTTTCTGGCGCTGGGGCCAGACCTGGGCCTTGAGCGCACTTGGCTGGGGTCTACACTGAGCCACCGGCCCCGCCGTGTCCCTTGTGCCCACTAACAGCAGGGCCAGGACACCCAGCCTCCCCTAGGCTTTGGTGCAGAGGAGCACTCTGTCCTCTGCGTCCTGGCCAGCAGGAGATACTAGAGGTGACAGAGAGGCGGATGGAGGAAGCCACACAGCCCAGGCGTTGGTCGCACGTGCTTTATTGAGGGGCGGGGGCTCCAGCGTCGCACTGCTACAACCTGGGGACAGAGAGGGGCCGAGGTGGTGAGGAGCGGCACCCCATCTGGTTTGGGCCCCTTAGTTTCCCTTTGGGACCCTCTGCCACCACCCCAGGCTGACCAGGACCTGTGACCACAGGACACTACAGGGACCAGGGCTCCTGGCCGTCTCTGTCACCATGGAGGGGAGGGGACACTCACTGGATCTCTCGGAATGCCCGCTTTTCCACCAGCTTCACCTTGTACTTGCGCTTGAACCTGGGAAACACAGTGGACATCAGGGACACCAGCCCGGCCCGCACACTGGGGCATCCCATGCCCCCGGCCCCTGGCCCCCAGCCCTCACTTGGCTCTCTCGCGAGGCTCGATCATGTTCCGGCGCTGGAAGCTCTTGAAGCGGTCTCGGAGGATGTTGCCCTCAGGCTGTGACAGAGAGGGAGACTCAGCGGCAGGGTCCGAGGACACAGACCTAGGCCCAGGGCTGGGTCAGGAGTTAGTGGGAAGGAGCTGGTGACAAAGAGGAGCCAGGAACAACGCCAAAGGCCGGGGCCACAGGAGGCAGCACCCGGTCCACTGAGGAGCCCCAGGGAGGAGCCAGGCAGGTCCCTAAAAGGGGGCCGGTCCATCTTGAGACCGCACAGGACTGAAGGGCCAGCTAGGCAGAAAGGCCACCCGCAGCTCCTTGCCCACCCCCCCCACAGGACCCCATGCCCTCAGCCCCCAGGCAACGGCCTCACCGGGCCAGCCTGGGGGCAGCCAAGTGTCACCCACAGCCCCTGGGGGCACGGGGAGCAAGGATGGTTTCATCACCGGGCACGGTCCCGCTGCACCGTCACTGCTGGACACGCACCTTCAGGGTCCTGAGTGAGTCAGACCGCTCTGAGCTCAGCTGCACATCGATGTCGGGGGCCTGGTACCTGCAGAAACGAGGACGGATGCTCAGGGGCTGAGCTCAGCTGGGGCCCCAAATCCAAGGCCTCTACCCCAGCAGAGTGGATCCCCTCTGGCCTCACTTGAGCCGCCCCAGCCTGCGGGGCTTGTTATCCTCTGCCAGCCGCTTCAGCCGCCGCCACTCCCGCCGCCGTGCCAACTCCGCCAGCCGCTGGGCCACCTGGGCCTTGATCCCACGCAGCCGGAAGAGCTCCTGGCGCCGGAGCCGGGTGGCCCGCAGTGTGGCCTGCTGTACCCTCTGGGGAAAGGGCTGGGTCAGGGCTCTGAGGGCCCATTAAGCCCCCCAAACCGACGCCCCACAGCCCCTCCTGACCTCTGGTCCCCGCCCCTGCACACTGGCTACTCGAGTAGCCACTACTGGACCCTCTACTGGCTCTCTTACAAGTTATTTTCTCCCTGGCCCTGGGAACCAAACCCCAGGATGCTCAACCACTAGGTTACACCCCAGCTCCTCACTTTGAGACAAGGTCTCAATAAGTTGTCCAGGTGGGCCTCAAACTGGAGATCCTCCTGCCTCAGCCTCCCAAGTAGCTGGGATTACAGGCAGGCACCATGACGCCTGGCTTCAGCAGCTGTTTTCCCAAACTACCTTAATTATCCATTTTTCTGACTGAGATCTCCCCTATCTCCAATCCATGCACCAGGGCAGCAGGGGCTTCGCCTGGGAGCTGGGTCTCGGCTGACAAAGCAGCAGAGAGGTCCCGAGCGCACAGGGGAGAGGGGTAGCCGGGCCCAGCACTCACCAGCGTGCGGGCAGCCTTCTCCCGCCGCCTCTGCTGCTCCGTCTTCTTCTCCGTAGCAGTGGCCAGGCGGGCAGGTGGGGGAGAGGCCTCAGCTGCCCCTGCTTCGCTGGCCACAGGCCGCACATCCTGGCCGGGCTCGCCCTCCCCGTCCGACTCCTCCAGCAGCCCCTCGCACATCTCCCGGAACACTGTCTCCTGTGGGAAAGGTCGGCATCAGGGCAGTGCCAGCAGCGGGCACAGGGCGGGTGGGCACGGGGCTCACCTGTGTGGCAGCCTGGTCGGCGGGGGGCAGCGCCAGCTGCCGTTCCAGCTTCTCGGCCTCCTTCTGCCGCTGCAGCTCCACCTCGTGGGCCGCCAAGAGCAGGGCCTGGGAGGAGGGAAGCGCTAGGGTCTGAGGCTCCGGCGCCCCTGCTCCCAGCTTCAGCCATCTGTGACAGGCCGGTCCCACTCCTCGTCCTCACCGCCATTCTGTGCTTCCCGTACACGCCCGTGCCCCTATAGACCAGTTTCCCTGCCATGAAACACGGGGACAGGCGGGTTCCCAGAGACAGGAGATGGGCACTATGCCTGGCTGGGGCCAGCCGGTGGATGTGAGGTTTCTTTCAGGTGACAAACGTCCCCTGCTACTAACCATGCTGACGGCTGCGCGACATCTCTAAAAGCCGCGGCACTGTGAGCAGTAGTGACTCCACAGCGAGTGACCTGCACCCAGCACGCGCATGCACACACTGCCCGAGTGCTGCGCCTCCTCCCCAGCCGTGTGGGGCCTGCAGGACCCATCACCACTGCTCGGGACCAGGCTGCTCCCTTTACTTCTGGCGGTACCAAGGACTGAACCCAGGACCTGTATGTGCCGGGCAAGGGATCGGCATGGAACCCACCCTCTTCCACGACAGTAAACCTGACTGCTCTGAGCAAGTGCCGAGTGGTGACTCGCAACCCATTTTCCCTGTCCCCTCTGCCCTCAGGTGAGCGTCCAGGCTGTCGCTAGCGTCCAGTGTCCTGGGTTTCCTGAAAGCAGCCCCCGTCTCGCTCACCCATGCTGTACCCTCCCTGGCCTGCGTGGCTCCGATGTCCCCTCCCCAGAAAACTACGCTGGCTGAGGACAGAGGACAGGCCCAGCGGTCCCCAGAGCCAGGCCTGCACAAGGCTGGGCCCTGGTGTGGACCCACCTGGTGGTCCTCAAAGGTTGGGTTGTAGGAGGCTCCAGCGGGTGTCACCTCCACGGCAGGCGCCGAGGAAGGCTTGACGTGGAGACGTGGCGGGCGCTGTGGGGAGACAAGGCCAAGGCAGGATGAGGCCAGGGCTATGGCTCAGTACACCCCCAGGCTGACACTCAAGTGACAACACGGTACTATCCAGACACAGGAGTCGGGCACAGAGGCGCACATCTGTAACCCCAGCTGCCAGAGAGGCTGACGGAGGAGGATCTCAAGTTCAAAAATCAGCCTGGGCTACATAGTAAGACCCTGTCTCAAAAAATTAACAAAGGGCCAGTGATACAGCTCAGCGGCATAAGCACCTGCCTGGCAAGCACGAGGTCCTGAGTTCAACTCCAGGTACCCACGTCAAAAAAAAGAAAAAAATTAACAAAAAGGAGGCTTTCCCCTCTGGCCCTCTGCCTTCCACCACATGAAACCACAGCATCTGGGACTCTACCTTGAAGTGGAGAGCAGGCACCCACCACACACCCCCTGCCAGGGCCTCAGCACTGCATGCTCTGTTTCTGGGTCCCTCCCATCACTGTCTTGGGACTCTATGTGGCAGCATGAAGGGACTGAGATAGCCACGAACCTCAAGGCTCGAGTCTTCACACCTATGGCCTGGCTGTCCCAGCTCGGGCGCTGCAGGCTGCCCAGCCGCACGGTCCACTGCCTCCAAGCCCAGAGGCCCCCTGTGGGACCCAGCGCCTGCGCCAGAGACACCTGTCCCAGGCGAGCAAGCCTGCAGGGCGGTTCCCGGGCAAGGTGCACTCAGCCCGCATGGGCCGCAGCCTTGCTGTTATGCAGTGCCTTCTAGGGTCCCGTGGCTCACTGCAGCCTGGGAACCCAGGGATGCTGGGAAAATACAGGAAACCCTGGGTCCACCCAGGAGCTCTTCATGGGACCGTGGTCCCAGGACCCCGGAGACACAGGCGCCCATGTGTTACTCTTCAAGTTTCCCAACTGCTCCATAAAAGAAGCACAGGGCGAGCCGGTGAGATGGCTCAGCGGCATAAGCACCTGCCTGGCAAGCGCGAGGTCCTGAGTTCGATTCCTGCTACCCACATACGAAAAAAGAGCCAGTGATATCACTCAGTGGCACAGGCGCCTGCTGACGCACGAGGTCCTGAGGTTGACCCCCGGTACCCACAAAAAAAAAAAAAAAAAAAAGAAGCACAGGGCAACCTATTCAGGTCCCCGCCTGCCTCTCAGGAGCTATTCCTATTCCCCATTCCTCCTCTCCAATAAGTTCTTCTACTCTTAAAAAAACAAAAAGTACCGAGCACAGTTGTCATGTTTTTTTTTTCTGGTGAGACAGAGTCTAGCTATGTAGCCCAGCCTGGCCTCAAACTCTTTCTCAGTGATTCTCCTGCTTCAGCCTCCCCGAGCACTAGGATTACAGGTGTGCACCCCCACACCCGGCTACCAGCGGCACTTTAGAGGGAAGGACAGGGGCACAGAGAAGCCAGGCCGCCTTCCGGACCAGTCAGTGCTGGGGCTGGGACAGGGACTCAGGCCACCGGGCTCCAGCACCCAAGTTCCCAGTCACCTCGGGTCACCAGAATGACGGACACTGAGACCGCAGTCCCCCCACACCGTCCCCAGTGGCCTGGGCCGCCCTTGCGCATGTCCTCACCCGCACGCCTTTCTTCTTGGTCTGCTCGAGGAAGAAGGCATCCTGGCCGAGCAGCGCCCTGTCCAGAGGGTCTGCAGAGACAGCAAGGCAGCTGCTGGGGCCCAGGGGACCCTCCAACCCCAACTCCATTCCAAAAGCATGGCACTGAGCTCAAGCCACATCTAGACGGGGTTCGGGGAGGGGACGAGCCCAGGCTGAGGCAGGCGCCCCCACTCAGGAGCGCGGCACAGCAGGAAGAGTGCTGGCCACGCAGGACGTTCTATTCTGCTGGGAGACCACGGAAACGACATCCACAGGACGCCCCGACACCCAGCTCTGCACAGTACGCAACGTGCACAATTGCCCGTGCTGGTTCTGTGCCCACCGGCAGGTGACAGCAGTGTTACTCACTGTCTGGGGCCCAGAGGTCGTAGAAGGGCCGCTCGACGGTGTCCCATGGTCCAGGCTTGCCCTTGGGCGTGGGAGGGTTGAGGAGCCGGGCCTGGGCCTTGCGCACCTCCCGGGGCAGCTCGCCCTGCTTCGCCAGCCGCTCCCGTAGCTGCTCCTTCCTCCGGAGCTTCTTGGCATTGGGGACCTGGTGGGCGAGGACGCTGGGCCAGGTGGGCGGGAGAGACGCAGGTGAGATGGCGGCACGGGGCCGCCCCAGCCCTCTCTCCAGGCAGAAACCCATCTTGGTATCACCCGAAAACCCAGGCCTCAAACGGGCTGCCTGGCTGTCCAACTTGCCACTCGTCCCCTCCTGCAGCGCTGAGTCACTCAACCCATGTGACCCAGACCCTGAATGCGCCTCTCAAGCACCCCCTCCCCTCCGCCCCCACCCCCAGCCCACTGCCCTGGGCCCAACAGTCCAGGCCCCTTGCTTGCTCCAACCCACTCTCCAAAGTCCAAGTCTCAGATGGGCACAGCGGTGCCCGCCTGTAATGCCAGCACTCAGGAGGATCGCTGTCAGTTCAAGGCCAGCCTGAATACATAGTGAGACCCTGTCTACGAAAAAAACAAACGAAACAAAACAAAAAGCCCAAATCTGTCTGCTGCCCCAACTGCCTTCCCTGTCTCCCTACCATCCAGGGGGTCCTTCAGGCCAGGGGCCGGCAGGAAGGAAGAGCTGGGCTTGGGGATACTCACTCTTTGGGGGCAGGGACCTTGGATGTGTTCTCAAGGATGAGGTCAACCCGCAGGGGTTTCTGGAGAAGCAACTTCTTCTGGACCTTGGTCCTCTTCCTGCTCGGCTCTGGAGTGGGAAAAAGGAAGGGTCAGGGCCAAAGGCCTCCCCACTGACAAAGACCAGCACCCCCAGCTCGGAGGCCTTGGTCCTGAGTCACCCCAGTGTACACAGGGAGGCCCCAGAGCAGGGCCCAGGATGCTCAGCCCTGTCCGGCCTTCACCACACCTGTCAGGGCAGGAGGAAGGGCCCGTGCCGGGGACTGGAAGTCACCCCCACCCACACGAAGGGGCTCCCAAACACTGCACCAGCAGAGAAGAGCAAGCAGCCTGGCAGCACCGAAGCCCAAGGAGGGCCCACGGGAGTTGATTCTCAGTACAGTGCCCTGTGCTTTTCACCCAGAAGCCGACCAGTGAAAACTGACCTGAAAAACACAACGTGCTACAACGGAACCGTACCCTTCGTCAACGTTGGGGCCTCATGTAGGGGACCCCACTCCTGTGCCTGCACTGTGGGAATGTGGGGCCCCCTCGCTGGGGCACAGCACAGGGGTCACTGGTGCACCTGTGAGCACTGTCACCTGCGTCTACATCTTCTCGCCAAAGCTGCATCTACAAAAGGCCTCCCCTCTGCTCCCTAAAGCCGGGCCCTCAGCCACTTCCTGTCTGTCGGACAGGCCTGCTGTGCCCACACCAATCTGCTCCTGCCTGTGGGAGTCTCTCTGTGATAATCGATGTCACCTCCTCATTCAAAGCCCCCTGGGCCCTTCGCTGGCCTCAGCCCACTAGAGCAGGTCGGGTTCTCATCGGACGCTTTGAGCAACATGATGTGCACAGGGAGTCCTGGCAGGCAGAGCAGCGCCCCACAACCCATCAGTTTTCCCGAGGATGAGACCCCGCGGCTTGCTTTCCTTAACCCATGCCGGTTTGCTCTCCTGCACATTGGCAGAAACCCTGCTGCTCCTCAGAACAATCCCTGCTGCCGCTCCACCTGTCTCGGCAGGCTGATGCTGTGTCCTGGCAAACGACAGCAGCATGTCAGGACCAGTTTCTCACCTACTGGTGAAAACAGACCATCCTGTTCTTACAAAAGCTCCTATTTTGACACACAACAAGCTCGACTCTGTAAGGCGAGCCCTCAACTTGCTTCTCTGCAGCCAACAGCACTCATCCCAACTTGTCTCTAACCCACTCCTCAGGCAGAGCTGGCATTTCCATGCACTGAAATCACTAATACCTAAAAGACAAAAACACCCTGCCTTCTCTACGTTAGTCTGCGGCTTGCATTCCACCCATCCCTGGGGCTTCTGTTTATATCAAAGCTGACTTCTGCTTTGTGGCATATGCTTGTAGTCCAGGCTATTGAGGAGACCGGCCTGGGCAACTTAGCAAGCCCTGAGTCAAGATAAAATATAAGAGGCTGCGGATGTAGCTCAGTGGTCGAGTGTTTTCCTAGCGCATATGAGGCTCTGAGTTCCATCCTCAGCACAGGAGGTTTAAAAAAAAAAAAAAGCTGGCCCTTCTTAGCAGACGTTTGCCTTCGAAGCCACGTTATTAACACAAACGGTGTCAGGCTGCAGGAACCTAGCTTAGGCTGCGCGCCACCACAAAAGCCCTCCTCACCTTTTTCCTTGGAGCCGGTGTCCACAAAGAAGAGTTTTTCATTGGGGGCCTCTGACAACAAGCCACTGGGAAACGAAAATGCAGACTATAAGCCAAAGATGTTGGGAAGAGAACAGGTTTAACCTCTTAGGGTCCAGCCTTCCTCGCAGGCTGATTCACGCCCGTCTTCCAGCCATGGGACCCTTTCAGGGCCCCTCAGTTTAGAAACCCTTTTCTCCCTGGTCCTGGGGGTCGAACCCAGGCGTGCTCCACTACTAAATAACATCCCCAGCCCTTTCTATTTTAGTTTGAGTCAGAACTCGAATTTGCGATCCTCCTGCTTCAGCCTCCCTAAGTACTGGGATTACAAGGGCGGGCACCACCATGCTGACTCAAAAATCAATATTTAAGGCGCACCAAGCCCGAACTGATGCTCGGAAGGTGCTGACACTAAAGAATCACCCGCTGTTCTCTCAAGCTTCAAGCAGGGTCGGGCGTCTCGAACACGTATTTGGTAAATCTGGTAATTCTAGCAAGGCTCCCACCCCCGAGCTTTCCGCGTGGTGCCCACGACCGGCGCCCCCAGCCTACCGGAAGTCCCCCCAGAACTCGGCCCTGCTCCCGGAAGTCCCGCCCCACGAACCCGATCGCGCGCTCCTGTAGCCTCACGTCCTCCAGGAACTGATCAACCTCCAGCCCCAGCGGCTCCTCAGCGAGCCGCCGCCAGCCCCGTTTCTTATTTCTTGGGCCGCGCCGCCGCCGCCTCAGGGCCGGGTCCACCGAAGTGGGCCGCAGCCCCAGGAAGCCAGAATCGGCATCCTTTTTTGAGCACTGCCTGGCACCACCACCGTTGCCTTCCGGCGCCATTTTATTAAAGGAAGAACTTTGGTCGCCGGCCCTCCAAAATCCGGTTTGGAGCGTGCGCGCGCCGCTCTCCCAGCCTCTCTCGTGACGTACTTCCTGCGGCAGCCATCTTGGTAAAGTAGTAAGAGCTTCCAAAGGAGATAGGTGTTGCCATCTTGGTAAAGGGCAAATGGCTCCTCCCTTTTCTGAGCTGTACAAATGCGATCTGTAGATTCTCAGCGGCTGGGAGGAGATTATAACTTCTTGGATCTCACCCTACGTAAAAAAACACCTTTTCCGGCCACCACAGGTCTTTGCTCAAGCCTTTTTTTTGGGGTGCTGGGGGTGAAACCCAGGGCCTCACTCGTGCTGGGCAAGTGTTCTATCACTGAGCAACATCCCAGCCTCATGATTATTTCTTTTTCTTTTCTTCATTTCTTTCTTTCTTTCTTTATATTTTGTTTTTTGAGACAGTCTTACTATGTAGTTCAGGCTGGCCTCGAACTCGCAGCGATGCTCCTGCTTCAGCCTCCTGGGTGCTGGGATTACAAGCATGCACCACCCACACGCGGCCCGATTATTTCTTAATATCGTATCGTTAAGAAAACATCAAAAGTATCAGTATCAAGTCTAGCGCAAGACACATTCCTATCTCAGAATGTTTGGCCTGTTTTCCAATCCTAGACTCCAAATCAACGTTAGAAATGTTGAGGTTGGACAGCACACTCAAAGAATGCTAGAAACATACACTATTAGGATCCCTGGAAGACAGACTCATTCATCTTGGGCAAGCTACTTTACTGTGCCTCAGTTTCCTTATCTGTAAAATTGGAATGATGATGCCAGATTCTTTTATCTTCTTTTTAGTACTGGGGATTGAATACAGGGCTTTCACACTGAGCTACCTACATCCCCAACCCTTTTTTTATTTTTTAATATTGAGACACGTCCGGGCATGGTGGCCCATGCCTATAATGCCAGCATTCGGGAGGCTGAGACAGGAGGATCACGGTGAGTTCGAGGCCAGCCTGGGCTCCGTGGTGGTTTCAAACCCAGCCTAAAATACACAGCGAGACCCTGTCTCAAAAAATAAATAAAACATTGAGATACAGTCTGGCAAAATCACTAAGTTGCCCAAACGGCGCTCAAACTTGCCATCCTCCTTCCTTACCCTTGCAGGGTGCTGGGATCACAGGCGTGCACCACCACACCCGGCTAATGGCAGATGATTCGGAAGATTAAACGAGGTAACGTGTGAAGCGCTGAAGACGGCTCAACAGCTGAGCGTTAGCTATTGTTACGGACTCACCCCTGAGACTTCATCTCAGAATCAACTCATCTCCGCTATTTACAAATAAGGAAGGAAGCTCAGAGGCCCTTGGGGTCTGGCAGTCTTCCAAAGGATGCACCGTCCCCTAAAAGCCACTCTTGATTCTTAGGGAAAAGGCACAGGGAGGGCAGGCGCCACGTCGGGGGACGCACCACGGAACCCAGCCAGATCCCCCCGTAGAGCGCCGGGAAGCTGACAGGTCCTGGGTTGTGCGGCCTCCAGGCCGAGCGCCGCGCACTCACACGGGGATTCCGGTGACCCCGCCTGGCTCCGGAGAATCCGACAGGGGGCGCCCGAGGCCGCGGCAGCGAGCGCGCGTGGGCGGAAGGCGCGGGCCGGCGGGGCCGGCGGGTGTGGGCGGGGGCGCGCTTGCGGAGGGCGCGGGGTGCGCATTTGTGTGGCCGCGGTTCCCTGTGCCACCGGCTCCCCCCGGGAGCCCTCGTGCCCCGCGTGGCTCGTCGGGGCTGTGCGCCCGGGCCCCGCGAGTGCACGTGGACAAGGGGCGCGTGTGGCCCGCGGGCTGCCCCGGCCACGCCCCACGGCTCGGTTCCCAGGCCCCGCGGCGGGAGGTGTCCCGGGGGGCGGGCCCACAGTAACTGCTTTGGAAAATATGCAGGCCTGGCCCCCAGCCCGGGCCTGAGTCACCAGGCTCCGCTGCTGCCTTGAGTCACGGACCCCACCCGCCCATGCCATCCGGGAGGGGGCCTGTCCCCGCCCCAGTCGCCCTTCTCCCACCCCGACAACCTGACTGCGACCTGGAGAGAAGCCTGGGCTTTATTCACTCTTTGGGGACACGATTCGGTTCGCGGGCCCCTCCTGGGCGTGGACGGGATCGCCGGTGGGTGTGGGGATCCCAGCGAGCTGCTGGCTTCTAGGTGTCTGTTCCTCCCCAGCTTTAACTTGGGATCCCGCACCGGGTGCGGCACTAATGTGGTGAAGGACTGAAAAGCGTGGGGGTGGCGTGGAGGGGGAAGGGTTGTAGCACCAAGAACCCTCCCTCAGGACATCCCTGAAATCCGGACAGGAGGCCACCCTGGCACCCGTTGTATCCGGTAGGGGTGCCTCTTAAATTCGGGCAGGGAGGCGGGGCCGCAGCAGTCCTAGATTTGGGGCACCTGCGGGGGACCCGGGGCAGGCTGGGCACTCAGTGCCAGGCAGGTGGTGGACAGAGGACAGAAGTCCCTCCACAGGGACGTGGTCCAGGAGGGACCGGGGTAAAAGGGGTTTTCCTACCTGCTACATGATCTTTATTAAAGAAATGGTGTGATCAGAATTTGAGAGCTTTTCTCAAAAAGGAGGGGAGGGGGCTGAAGAGGGCTCTCTCTGAGGAAGCAGGAGGTCGAGGGCCCCCTGTGGTCCCAAGACCTGAGCACAGAAGGTGGGAGTCTTTGCCTAGCTGGGCAGGAGGAATAGGGGGTTTGTCGTTTCAGCATGCTTTTGTGTAGTGGGTGAGTGCCCTTTCCTGAGAATGGCAGCTCTATGAAGGCTGGATAATGTAGTAAGTGCTCAATAAATATCTGAATGAATGATGTGCGGGCCAGTGCCCATTTGTGTTAGTGTTGCTGTGATGTGCCTGAATGTATGTATGTGGGGTGCAGTGCAGCCATTATGAGCCACAAGGTGTAAAGAGTGGCAGTGAGAAGCCTTGCCCTCCCCCCAGTCCCCACTAAATGCTTGGACCCTAGTGTCTGGCGGTGGGGAGAGGAAGACCCCGTCCTCACAGCTGGGCAGGGTGGCGCGTGTGGGTCAGAGCAGGGGTGCGTGTGCAGTCAACAGGAGCCAGGAAGCCACAGCAGGGCGAGTGGGAGCAGGGTTGGCAGGCAGCAGCGGCTCACTCAGCAGAGCCCTTGTGGCGCCGCTTGGAAGGCGGCACGAGGCGGCGGGGCAGGTTGGTGGGCAGCCCATGGCCCTCCAGCTTGGCCTCGATGAGGTGGCTGGCCAGGGCGAACTCCTCGTCATCCAGCATGCCGTCGCGGTCCACGTCGCTCAGCTTCCAGATGCGGCCCAGCACAGAGTTGGGGAGCTTGGTGCCCACCATCCAGGTCTTGGCCTTGGAGCCGCTCAGCTTGCCCTCGGCCGGTGCCAGGTTGTAGAAGATCTCGTCGTATTTGGACTTGTCCTTGGTCACCACCCACTCGGCCTCCTCATCAGAACCCTCTTCGCCATCCTCCAGCGCCTCATCTGGGCCCCGCTCCACGAAGGGCCCCATGTGGGTGCCCTCGAAGGCACCGCCCTGCACGCCCACCTCTGTGTTCTCCAGCTCCTCCTGCCGCAGTAGGGGCATGAGCTTGGCGATGTCCTGCGTCAGCATCTCATCCAGGGCCTCCAGCAGCTTCGGCTTCAGGGAGTGGAATTTGGTGAAGTCGTGGGCCATCAGCATCTCCTGTGGAAGGGGGTGGGGACACAAAACATCAGAGCAGCCCTGGCCACACCCAAGCCACCACTTTCCCCAACACTATAATCCTAGGTCTGACCACGCAAGGAATTTCGCCCATCTCCCAGTGTCAGTTTGTTCCTTCATCCTCTGTGTGGAATTTCTGAAAGTTACCTTGTCACATGGCCACCAATGAGAAAGACTACACTTCCCAGCACCCCTTTCAGCCAGCTAGCCATGTGACTAGGTTCCAGCCAATTGGGTGTAAGTACAAGTTACCTGGTGCAAATTTGAGTATTACTCTGTTCAATATGGTAGCCACTGGCCACATTTGGTTATTTCAATTAGTTAAAATTAAAAATCTATAACTCAATGTTTTTTGTGTGTTCCCCTTCTCTCTCTCTTTCACTCAAACAACCCAGGGGCGCTGTACCACCGAGCTGTATCCCAGCCCTTTTAAAAATTTATTTAAAATTTTTTTTTATTTTGTTTGTTTTTCTGAGGGTCTCACTATGCAGTCCAGGCTGGCCTCAAACTTGTGATCCTCCTGCCTCAGCCTCCCAAGTAACTGGGATTACAGACATGCACCACCATGCCTAGCTCTAATTCAGTTTTAATGTGGCCATTGGCTATCATATAGGACAGTCCAGTCTGGAACATTTCCATCATGGTAGGAAGTACTGTTGACTAGGACTGTTCTAGAAAGGGTCCTTAAAGAAACTGTTCTTTTCCCCTCCCTCCCCTCTTGCTGGCTGGAATGCAGACACAAAGGCTATAATTTCTGCAGCCATTTTGTGCCATGAGGATTCTTGGGAATGGAGGCCAGATATGGAGGAGAAATAAGAAAGACTAGTTCTTTGGCTCTGTAAAGCACCAAATCAGCCCTAGGTCATGTCCTGGGCCTTTTAAGGGAAAACAAAACTAATTAAGCCACTAAATTAAGCTACTGTTACTGTGTGTCTTTTCTTCACTTCATTATCCTACCTCATAAAACTGGACTCCCACAGACCCACATTTGGAAGACACTTTCCAGAACCCCCCCACTTTCCTCCAGGAGGTCACAGAGGGTGACTCCCACGCCACCCAGCCACCCCTCCCGGCGGCTCCAACCTGCATCTTCTGGCAGTCGGGAAAGTCGCCGGGGGATATGTGGTGCTCCAGCTGGATCTTGGCGAAGATGACAGGCAGCTTGAGGATCAGCTGCTTCTTCTTGTTCTCCTTCCCGAACACGGAGGGCATCTCCTTCTTCAGATAGCCGATAATGTATGCGTGCACCTGCAGAGGAGCAGCCTACCTGAGCCCGAGGAGGCCCCCAGGGCTGGGCGGAACTTGGGGATCTGCTTTTCCTTTTCTTTCACTACTCAGGATTGAACCCAAGGCCTCGCACTGAGCTCCATCCCCAGCCCTTTATTTATTTATTTTTTTTGAAACAGGGTCTCGTTAACTCACCGAGTTGCCCAGGTTGGGCTCAAACTTGTAATTCTCCTGCCTCAGCCTCCCCAGTTCTGGGGTTACAGGCGCGTGCCACCGCACCTGATTTGGGATCTGCATGTCTAGCGAGTTACAGGTGAGGCCGCTGTCTCCTACGTGACCTCAGCCCCTGCACCCTTCAGCCTCCTACATGATGTCTACTCCCATGTGCTAGGCTGCCCCTCTGCTGAGCTCAAGCCTCAGCTAAGTGCCTCATCCACATTCCCTCCTGAAGCCTGGACTCGTGCCTAGCCCAGTGCTGTCTCAGCTTTGCCCGTCCTGGGGAAGTGCCAACCTGCCCTGCTTGCCCCAGGAATCAAGACGCACTGTATCTTTTTTCTTTTTTGAGACAGGGTCTCACTATGTCATTCAGGCTGGCCTTGAACTCACAGTGATCCTCCTGCCTCAGCCTCCTGACAGCGGGGACTATGGACATGCACCACCACACCCAACTTAGTAACTGTTAGTGGAAAGGTGTTCTGAGGCCAACAGGTCTGAGTGCCACTGGCCTGCATGTCCTGCCTGGGTCCTGCAGATGCATCCAACATCTCTCCCCCCAGCCCCTTCACTCTCATTCCTCACTGCCATCCACAGCTAACCAGACAGCATCCATGTCAGCCTCTCCCCACCCCAGGGCCTTTGCACCTGCCACTTGCTTTGCCTGGAGCTCTATCCTAGCCTCTGCAGACCTGACTCCCTCAAAATCCTTTACACATCCCGTCCCACAGGGGCTGTCCAGTGGGGACCAAGAGCCCGACCAACACTGTTGCCTTCAGTGCTTCCTTCCCAGGGTGTCACAATCCATGGGTAATTCATTTTATCTGTTGCTTTACTTCTGTCTCCTGCCATCAAATGTGAGCCCCAAGGTACGGGGCCTGGTCTGTTTCCTCTGTGCAGGCACCACGTGCACAGAAAGCACTCCTGAGGAACACGTGTGGGATGAGCAATGAACTCGGGAACCTCAGAGCCATGATCTCTCAAACCACCGAAACATTAGCAAGGAGGGAGGCATACGGGGGACTGGCATGGCCACCTTCTACAGGAGGCACAGTGATTGAACATGCATGCGAATATAAAAACAATAGGGTGCCTGTAATCCCAGCACTCAGGAGGCTGAGGCAGGAGGATTGCTGCGAGTTCGAGACCAGTCTGAATTACATAGTGACACTGTCTCTCAAAAAAAAAAAAAAAAAGGGGGCCGGTGAGATGGCTCAGCGGCGTAAGCGCCTGCCTGGCAAGCGCGAGGGCCCGAGTTCGACTCCCGGATCCCACATATGAAAAAGGGGCCGGTGATATCGCTCAGCGGCATGGGTGCCTGTTGGCACGCGAGGTCCTGAGGTCGACCCCCCGGTACCCACAAAAAAAAAAAAAAAGGGTGGCCGGTGAGATGGCTCAGCGGCATAAGCGCCTGCCTAGCAAGCGTGAGGTCCTGAGTTCGACTCATGGTACCCACATTAAAAAAAAAATCATAGGTTTAAGGCAGGAATGGTGGTGCACACCTGTTATCTCAGCATTCTGGGAGGCTGAGGCAAGAGGATCGAAAGTTTGAGCCCAGCCTGTGCAACTTAGGGATTTAGCAAGACCCTGTCTCAAGATGTATGGCTCAGTGTGAAGGCCCTGCGTTCCATCCCCAGCCCCGCAGCAGTAATAATGATGGGTTTAGAACGTAACAGTTCCGGTGGCCTCCGGCTGTCTCCTCCAACCACCTAGGCACCTTGCTCAGGCCCCCGTGTTGATGCCCCAGGGCCTCTGCACATGCTGCTCCCTGTCCGCACTGCTCCTCTCCTAGATCTCCATCAGCTCCCGCTCTTCAGTCCTGCCAGCCTCCCCGTCCTCCAAAGGGGCAGGGGCGTGACCAGGTTGGTGGGCGGGGCCGTGGGGGCCGGCCAATGGCGTGGAGAGGGCGGGGCCCACGGCGGCCGGTGGGGGGGCTGCGCGCTGATGGCTTTTCCAGGGAGGAAGCGGGGGAAGGTGCCAGGAAGAGATAAGGTGGGCGGCCCGCCGGGGCGCGGGGCAGCTCCGGGGTTTGTCCGGGTTTCCGGAGCCACCTCCTGCCTAGCCGGGGGCACCAGGTGTCCGGCCCCGCCGCGCCCCCTGTCCCGGCCCCCCGGGCTCCAGCTCCCGTCCTGCTTCCCCCAGGGACCTGGGGATCGAGGGCGAGGAAGCCAAAGAGAAGAAGCTGGGGCTGCGGCAGAGCTGGAGAAAGCGCGGGAGAGAGGAGGAGCCGGAGCGGGGGAGCGCGAGGCACCGTCGCCGAGCTCCCAGCCCTGTCCACACCGCTGGCTTTCGAGCAGGATTCCCAGGGGCGGAGGGCTTCTGACTCACCCTCTCCCCGTCCTTAAACCAACACCTCAGTTCCGCCGCCGCCGCCACCTACGGCCTTCCGGGCCCCCACTCCGCCCTGGCAGCCTCCCTGGTGACTGCCCCGCTTGGCCTGTCCCTCCTAAGGCCCGACCCAATCCAGGCTCCTCCTGCAGCCTCCGACCTGGTCTCCCCCGCCTTGAGTGCCCCCTCCAGGGGCCAGCCTGAGTCTCACCCCGTCCTGCCCCTGCCCCGAAACCTGCAGTGGCTCCTCAGTGCCCCGGCATAGGCCGCAAGAGCCCAGCCTCAGAGGGACTTACTCGCGTTGTCTATGCTGGGCTCGACACCAACGTCTGCCCGGCACCCTCTCTTCCAGGAAGCCCTCCCCGCCTCCCCTGGGCGACCTGGCCCTAGCCCTGGCCACGCGCAGCTGTCACTGTCATGGGGTAGTGGTGAAGCTCAGGGTTTGTCTAGTTTCTCAGTCGGTAAATATGTACTGAGCTCCAGTCTGTCCAAGCTCTGGAACGCATCCCGGAAGACTTCCAAGGTCCCTGGCTCTGTGGAACTTAACAGGAGCTGAGGAGGCAGACGCCAAACACACCCCCAAGAACAGCCAACACAAGGGGGAAGCGCTGGCCCTGGGGGCAGAACTCCAGCAGGGTTAGGGCTACAGCAGGACCCAGAAAAACAAGGAGGGCAAGGAATGTAGTGAAGACTGGACAGAGGTTCGGGGTGCAGCAGACCTTCGGGGAGCCAGGTCGGAGGAGAGGGGAGCACAGAGGGAAGAAGAGGTTTCCAGGAGACAGGACAGCAAGTGCAAAGGCCCTGGGGCAGGGCTAGGGGTGCAGTGCAATAAATGAAGGGAAGGGAATGGGAGGTGAGGGCAGAGGAGATGGAGTGGGGCAAGCACATGATCTGTAGGCCACCTGGAGGACCTGGCTTTCAGAGATGGAAGTCATGCGAGCTGTGGACAGCGGGGAGACAAGATACACTCTGGCAGGATGTGGTGGCACGCACACCTGTAATCCCAGCACTGGGGAGGCTGAGGCAGAAGGATTGCTGTGAGTTTGAGGACAGCCTGGGCTACATAGTGAGTTCAAGGTCAGCCTGCACTGCATAGTGAGTCCCCATCTCAAAAAACAAAACAAAAGATACAGAAGAGAGCAGAGACGAGTATGCCCTCCCCCACTCCCTCTGCACAGGGCGGCCAGTGTGCCAAGCTCACCCCTTAACTCCCTGGTCGGGCAGTGCCGGCTTCGCTTGATCCCCGCCCCGCCGCCCTGCTCACCCTGGCCAGCCTCGCGCGCTTCACCAGGTCGTTCAGCTTGCGCAGCGCCGCGTGGCGCGGCAGACCCTGGATGTCGCGAAATAGGTCCTGCTCCTCCAGCTCGAAGAGGCGCCGGTTGTCGGGCACGAGGAGCGGCTGCGACCAGAAGGAGCCGATGTAGACACGCAGCACCTCAGGCGTGCCCACCACCTTGCCCAGCGCCCACATGAGCGCGCCGTACACGCGCATCAGCTGCTGCGTCTCCACCATGTCGGCCTTGTTGAGCACTACGCGGATCTTGTCCTCGTAGCCGTGCAGGGCGCCGATGGCCTCGGAGAACTCGTCGGAGATCTCCAGCTTATGCGCGTCGAAGAGCAGGATGATGAGGTCGACGCGCTCCGCGAACCAGCGCAGCACTGCCGGGAAGTCATAGCCTGCGGAGGTGGGGGGGGGTCAGACCCCCACCCTCCAGCAGCATCCATTCTTTTTGGACTGATATTGGACTGTACAGATGTTCGGGTTGTTAACTATCCAAATCCTATGGTCTATGCAAAATAGCTGAGGTTCCACGTGTGTCCCAGCACCCTGGCACTCAGGTTTTCTAGAGAGCCCTGTACTTCTGCAGACTCCCAGCCCACCACGGGCCTCCATCACCGGGCCCCTCAAGGCCACCTGAAGGACAGAGCAAAACCCGTCTCAAAAAAAAAAAAAAAAAAAAAGCAAAACCCAAAACCAAAACACCAAGCAAAGCTTGTAAGCCCAGAGAGGGGAGAGTGAGCCCCCCCCCAACCTGGCAGACAGGCACACCTGGGTGTGAATCCTTGCTCTGCCACATCAGCCCTGTGACTTCAGGCAAGTTAGGAGCGAATCTCTCTGAACTTCTGTTTCCTCCTCTATAGACTGGAAATCTTAACAGCACCTACCTCACAGGGCGCCGGGGAAGAAGAGAATATGAATGAGCTAATGGATGTAAAGAGTGTAAAACAATGGCTGGCATCAAACTGTACACTAATAAGTGAGTGAGTTTTAGGGCATGTAAATTATACCTCAATAAACTATTAAAAAAAATAAAAACAGCACTGAAACCAGGCAGGGTCGTGCATGCCTGTAATCCCAGCACTATGGGAGGTTGAGGCAGGACGGTCACAATTTCCGATCCTATCCTGGCCTAGACAGTTTAGTGACTTAGTGAGATCCTGTCTAGAAAAAAAAAAGAGGTGGGGGTGCAGGGGGTGTAGCTCAACAAGAAAGCCCTGGGTTCAATCCCCAGTACTGCAAAATAAAAATAAGCAAAAATGAAAGGAAAATAGACACTTCTCAGATAAAGAAGTAGAAACAGCAAATAAATATATAAAAAAAAGTTAAAAAAAAAAAAAAAATGAAAGGGAGACCGGGTAGTAGGAGCACAGTAGCTGGGTCACAAGTGTTAGTCCTGGACATGTTAGCCTCGCCGGGTGTCTCTGGAACCTTCCCAAGCTGCCTGCTCTGGGGGAGGGGGACAGACCCTGGGGCAGTGCCAGCCCTATCTTTATGGGCTCACAGTTCCCAGTGTGCCAGCATTTTTGTGACCCCATTTTCCAGACAAGGAAACTGAGGCATGAGAGACTAAGGGGCTTATGCAAGACACACAGGCAGGAGGCAACAGGACAGGAGCCTGTAGGCCTCCATGCCCTGCTGGGGAGCCAGTATGGCCCCGTCCTGGTCCTGCCCAGGCTCCTTGGGGATGTGGTAGGGTGGGCAGGGCGTCGTTTTGGGGAGGACTTGGAAAGTGTGTCTCACTGGGCGGGGAGGGAAAGAGGGAGAGAGGTTGATTCAGTGTGAGAATGGGACGTGGCGGTGGCGGGGCCATAGGAAAATAAGCCCTGCCCCAGATCCCATGGCGCCCACTGTGCACCAGCTTGGTTCCAAGGCTGTTAACCCTTCCTACAAACCAGGCGTAAGAGTGTCACTGTTCCCACTCAGAGAGAGCCAGGCACAGGGCAAGTGGTGCAGTTTAAATTAGCAGAGCCAGGGGCCGGTGAGATGGCTCAGCAGCGTACGCGCCTGCCTGGCAAGCGCGAGGGCCAAAGTTCGACTCCTGGAACCCACATACGAAAAAAGGGCCGGTGATATCGCTCAGCGGCATGGGCGCCTGCTGGCGTGCGAGGTCCTGAGGTTGACCCCCGGTACCCACAAAAAAATAAAAAAATAAATAAAAAATAAATAAAGTAGCAGAGCCCAAGGTGAGTGTGTGGTGGCGCATGCCTGTGATTCCAGCACTGAGGAGGCTGAAGCAGGGAAACCGCCACAAATTCAAGGCCAGCCTGGGCTACACAGCATGGCTCTGTCTCAAGAAAAAAGCAGCAGAGCCCAGACTGGAAGTCGGCCAGAGCCCCGCTAGGCCAGAATCTCACACCAGGGTCCTCACAGATGTTGCACGCAGAGGGAGCCACACACCCAGCAGAGCATACTCAGCTGGACACAGAGCCACACACTGCAAGACACAGGCTTCCGGGCCACCCCTGCTCACCATCCCAGACACACACGCCCTCTCCCACACAGACACAGAGACACCAGCGCACCCTCGGCACCCTGGCACATCTGCCGTCCTCCAGAGACACAGCCGTACACACTGAAGCCCCACACCCTCCGGATCCAAAAGCACCCACGGACACAACCACACAGTTACACACAGGGCACCAGCATGCACCACGACACAATCGCACACTGTCCATGGATTCTGCCTTTCTGCCAGGTGTAATGGCGCATGCCTGTCATCCTAGCACTCGGGAGGCTGAGGCAGGAGGACTGCCGCGAGTTTGAGGCCAGCCTGGGCTACACGGCAAGCCTCTCAAAAAAAAAAGAAAAAAAAATCGTCTCTGTCCCTTCTGGTCCTCCATAACCACACAAGGGCACACGCAGACACACATCTGCCCGGGCCACCTTCACATGCACACTCACATCCACACGCCACACCATCCCAGACCCACGCTGCTTTACCCAGTTACACGGAAGACGTTGCTCAGATGCATGGTCTCGTGCACACGTTTCACTATGTGGCCGAGTACAGAGATTGTCACACATGGGCCCAGAACACCCAGCGGTCCTCCACAGTGCTCTAGTCACACACACACACACAGAGCCTCCACACCCAGTCACACACACAATGACACACTGTCCCAGGACACACAGGAGGTCGGACACACACACGTCAACCCAGAGCCTCCTCTTCCCGTGCCCCCAAGGCCAGGCAGGAGACCTCGTTCTCCACTCCCCACGGCCCCGGCAGAGACTTGCGGACAAGCTCCCTGGCTGTCCCCAGCCGGCCCGGGATGGAGCCCCAGGAATTCCTCTCGGGCGGGCAGCGCGCCCTCAGCCTCCCTCCAATGGCTGCTGCAGCTGCCTCCTGCCTCTCTCCCGCTGCGGCTGCACCGCTGGACAGAGGCCAGGGACACGGAACCCTGGGCGTCCCCGCCCCGCCCTGGCCTCCCTGGGTCCCCTCTGCCCCACACCGCTGCCTCCTTTGCCCTGGTTCCGGGCCTGTGAGGCTGGGAGGGGGGGACAGATGCCAGGGTGGGGGAGAGATTCTGGGGGGCAGATGCTGGGGGGGCAGATGCTGGGTGCCATGGGGGGCAAAGGCCTAACAGCAGGCAGCCGGGTGGGGACGGCTCCCTCGAGGCCCTGCTGGAATTCTCCCCCGCTGCCCCCCCTGCACAGCTGTTTATAAATTCCAGGCCTAGCCTTGGCCCCGGCCCAGATTCCCCGCCCCGCCCCTTCCAGCCCGATCTGCGGCCCAGGCCCGGCCCAGCTCTGATCCTGACTTGAGTCACTCGGAACCCCTGCCTTGAGGCTGCTCTGTCTCTCTTCACTTCTCCGCTCCCCTGCTTCGGCTGGTCCAGGCATGTGCCCTGCCTCTCACACGCGTCCCCCACACACCTCCCATAGCACCCAGCACCCAGCAGCCACACGGGACAATCACAGCCTCTCAGAAAAGCCCTCTGCTACCCAGCCACCCACCCGCCCCACAGAGCCAGCCTCCTCCCTCTGACCCAGGGGTCCGGGCCCGGCCTGCTCCCTCAGATCCGGGGTCCGGGCCCGGCCTGCTCCCTCAGACCCGGGGTCCGGGCCCGGCCTGCTCCCTCAGACCCAGGGGTCCGGGCCCGGCCTCCTCCCTCAGACCCGGGGTCCGGTCCCGGCCTCCTCCCTCAGACCCGGGGTCCGGGCCCGGCCTGCTCCCTCAGACCCGGGGTCCGGGCCCGGCCTGCTCCCTCAGACCCGGGGTCCGGGCCCGGCCTGCTCCCTCAGACCCCGGGGTCCGGGCCCGGCCTGCTCCCTCAGATCCGGGGTCCGGGCCCGGCCTGCTCCCTCAGATCCGGGGTCCGGGCCCGGCCTGCTCCCTCAGATCCGGGGTCCGGGCCCGGCCTGCTCCCTCAGACCCGGGGTCCGGCCCGGCCTGCTCCCTCAGACCCGGGGTCCGGGCCCGGCCTGCTCCCTCAGATCCGGGGTCCGGGCCCGGCCTGCTCCCTCAGATCCGGGGTCCGGCCAGGCCTGCTCCCTCAGACCCGGGGTCCGGGCCAGGCCTGCTCCCTCAGACCCGGGGTCCGGGCCCGGCCTGCTCCCTCAGACCCGGGGTCCGGGCCCGGCCTGCTCCCTCAGACCCGGGGTCCGGGCCCGGCCTGCTCCCTCAGACCCGGGGTCCGGCCCGGCCTGCTCCCTCAGACCCGGGGTCCGGGCCCGGCCTGCTCCCTCAGACCCGGGGTCCGGGCCCGGCCTGCTCCCTCAGACCCGGGGTCCGGGCCCGGCCTGCTCCCTCAGACCCGGGGTCCGGGCCCGGCCTGCTCCCTCAGACCCGGGGTCCGGGCCCGGCCTGCTCCCTCAGACCCGGGGTCCGGGCCCGGCCTGCTCCCTCAGACCCGGGGTCCGGGCCCGGCCTGCTCCCTCAGACCCGGGGTCCGGGCCCGGCCTGCTCCCTCAGACCCGGGGTCCGGCCCGGCCTGCTCCCTCAGACCCGGGGTCCGGCCCGGCCTGCTCCCTCAGACCCGGGGTCCGGCCCGGCCTGCTCCCTCAGATCCGGGGTCCGGGCCCGGCCTGCTCCCTCAGACCCGGGGTCCGGCCCGGCCTGCTCCCTCAGATCCGGGGTCCGGGCCCGGCCTGCTCCCTCAGACCCGGGGTCCGGCCCGGCCTGCTCCCTCAGATCCGGGGTCCGGCCCGGCCTGCTCCCTCAGATCCGGGGTCCGGGCCCGGCCTGCTCCCTCTGACTCAGGTTCCTGATCCCGGGCAGGCAGGCGTCACCCCCTCACCCACCTCGGCTCACTCTCTGCTTGGCGCCTGACAGGATGCCGGGGGTGTCGATGATGCTGATGCTCTCCAGGACCTGGTTGGGGAGCTGGGCGCACATGAACCTGGGGGGCAGGAAGGTCAGGGGTCAGCATGCGGGCAGAAGCGGGGACAGGAAAGACGGGCAGTGAGGGTTTCACAGCGGAGGCCGGGTGCCGAGGAGGGAGGCCTGCATGGAGGGATGGTGGACACCGTGCTCCTCCCCGTTCTCCCCGTGAGCAGTGGAGAGGCGAAAACCCTGCCCCAGGCCGCCCCGGGGCCCCGCACCTGTTGAGGAAGGTGTTCCCAAAGGGGTTGAGCTTTCGGAAAGGCTTGTCTGGGTCCACGACCAGGGCATTGCCGGGCACAGTGCCCTCGGTGTCGCCGTGCATGACAGCCACGAAGCAGTCGGTGGTGGGCTCAGGCCCCACGCGGGAGCCGGGCACCTCCTGCTCCAGCAGGTACTGGATGAAGCTGGTCTTGCCCGTGCTGTACTGGCCGGCCACGAGCACCATGGGCTTGCCGTCGAAGTCAGCATCCTCCAGGGCCGGAGAGTGGAAGGCGCCAAAGCGGTAGTGCTCCTCCAGCGGCAGCAGCTTGCTGCAGTACAGCTCCTTGAGCGCCGAGGTCACTGTGCGGATGGCCTCAGGCTGCTGGCCCCGGGCCCCACCCCGCTTCAGCCAGCTGAACATGGTGGCTGCACCAGGGTCACAAAGGGAGATGAAGTGAGGAGCTGCTGCCTGGGAAGTCCCGGAGAGCACGCTGACAGGGCAGTCAGCCTGGAGAGGGCTGGGCAGGGCAGAGAGGAGCAGGAAGAGGGGGGTCAGGTGAGGAACACAGGGGTGGCTAGGAAGGGAGCCACTGGTGGGAGCCCAGGACGGGCACAGGAGAGCAAGCAGCCCAGAAGAAACGCATTCCTGAGTGCTTGCACCACCTAACATATTTCCTGTCACTCCTTGATGCTGTAGACTCAGGGCTACCTGCCCGGAGCCATCAGTGAAGAGCTGGGCACCAGACAGCTAGTGACACCAGGAAAATGCCAGGCAACAAGACGAGGGCATGAAAAACGGGCCACGGGGTCAGTAAAGCTCAGGGCTTTTTCTTTTTCTTTTTTTAAATTTTGAGACAGGGTCTCCCTAAATTGCTAACTTGCCCAGGCTGGGCTCAAACTTGTGATCCTCCTGCCTCAGCCTCCCTAGGTACTGGGATTATAGGTGTGCACCACTATGCCCAGCTAGCGCTGACTATTGAGTTGCTACATAAAAGACAGGCAATACGAGTGGCTCAGACAGTGCGCTGAGTGCAAACGTCCAAGGGGAGGAGTGGCCCTGGGGCACTGGGAGATGAGAAGTATGTGGTGGGGGGAGGCTCAGGAGAGGGGTGAAAAACGGGGCTGAGGTGGATGCTGCTCTTTTCATTTTCATCACTCTGTAAGACAGAACTACTATTTTCCTCACTTTTTTTTTTTTTTTTTTTTGTGGGTACCGGGGGGTCGACCTCAGGACCTCGTGCGCCAACAGGCAACCGTGCCACTGAGCGATATCACCGGCCCCTTTTTCGTATGTGGGATCCGGGAGTCGAACTCGGGCCCTTGCGCTTGCAAGGCAGGCGCTTACGCCGCTGAGCCATCTCACCGGCCCTTTCCTCACTTTTTTGAGATAGGGTCTTGCTATGTAGTCCACACTGGCCTTGAACTCAAGGAGATCCTCCTGCCTCAGCCTCCCGCCTCCCGAGTAAGGGATCACAGACATGCGCCTCCACAGCCAGGCACATCTTTTCAAAGAACTAGGTCTTGGTCGGCGCCTAACATCTAACACCACCCGCACTGTTAGACTCCAGGGCTCCTTGGAGAAAGGCGACCCCAGGGCTGGGCAGGGGCAGAACAAGGGGCCGGGATCAGAGTGAGTCGAGCTAGACCCGAGGGGCATGTCACAGGGACACAGAGCCCAGCTTGAGCCGCGTCCCACTAGCCAAGGAGGAGACCGTGTAAGCACGGAAGTAACTGGAAAGCCAACACGGTAAAAATCTGTAAAATCACAAGGACACTTCAGGGGGTGGGGTGGGAAAGGAGTAGGCGAGAAGGAGGGCGCGGCAGGAGTAGGGCTTGGGACGTGCACAGAGGTGGGGTCCCGGGCGCTGTCCCACGCAGGGAGAGTGCCGGGGACATCTCAGGGGGACGCTTGGGGCTGTGGGGCGGGGAGACAGGACTGTGCTGTGGGGTGGCGGGCGACCTAGTGGGACAGAGCCACAGGAGGGCGGCTTGGAGGATGGCGAGGGTCGTGGGAGCCCGAGAAAACCTCGGGGAAACGAAGCGTGCGGGGTGGGGACCCCGGGACCGTCACAGAAGGATGGGGGACGCGGGTTTTCGGGGCGCGGGCTCCGGGACACTCACCCGGCTGGAGTCCCGTCCGAGGCGCCGCGCGGCCTGTGCTCGGTCCCGTCCCGAGCCGTCTGCGCCGGGTGGGGCCGCGGGAGGAGGGGCGAGGGCGGGGGCGGGGCGCGGCCCCCCCAAACGGCGCCGGCCTCGGTCGCCCCCTGGCGGGCACGGGCGAGGGCGCCGCGGCGGGGTGCGCGGGCTCCCAGGCCTGGGTTCGAATTCCGCCTGCGCTTGGACGCCGGGCGCCTCGCAGTCCGCTGCCCTTCTAACATGGGAATAGGAATAGCAGCAGCAGCTGCTCTAATAATTCTAATCACTTCAAATCTTAAGTGAGTTCATGTAACTTTGCCCACAACCCTCCCTGAGTCCCCAGTTTTTCTCTCCAGTGTCCGGGAGAAGCAGGCGCCGTGGGAACAGGCGGGCCCGGGCGCTGCACCCCCTGTAGTAGGTGCTTTGTCTCCAGACCCCCGTACCCCAGGACTCAGAGCAGGACTCAGAGCGTGCGAGGCTTTGGATGGAGTCCTGTCCTGATGCTGCTCACAGAGAACCCCAGGGAAGCAACTTTGAACCTATGCCTCAGTTTCCCCACTTAGAACCCTTTATTTGGGCTTCAGGGGTCTCTGCTCCAACGCACCTCCTTAGCGAAAACCCCACCGCACCCCTCACTCCGGTTCTCCTCCTGGCTCGATTTCCCTCCTTGGCACTTGTCACACTGCCCAGTCCACATCTGTGGCTTTTGAGACAGGGTCTTGCTACGTAAGACTTTTGAGACAGCCTTGCTGTCTTGAGGCAGGAATTTTGGGTTTGGTTGGTTGGTTTTTGTTTTTTGGGGGGGTTGTGGCTTTGTTTTGTTTTGTTTTGTTTTGTTTGAGACAGGGTCGCACTATGTGGCCCAGGCTAGCCTCAAACTCGTGGCGATCCTCCTGCATCAGCCTCTTGAGTGCTGGGATCACAGGCATTCACCACCATGCCCTGCTGAGGGCAGGAATTTTGCCTGATTTGCTCGCTGTTGTCGTCCAGTGCCTGGGACACAGCAGTTTTTACCTCTTTTGCGGTACTGTGTGGGACCCAGGCAGGGCCTGGTGCACACTTGGTAAGTGCTTTGCCACTGAGCTACATTCCAGCCCATAAATAAATACTCATGATGCAAATATTTAAATTTCTAAATAAAATATTTAATACACAAAATAATCGGTTGAAAGAACCAACGTCCATCATTGGAGTGTTTATTTTATTGAATTAATTTATTCATTAATTTTTTTGAGTCGTCGGGGCGGACTGGCAAGCGGCCAGCCGTCATCCTGTTGGTGGTTTGGTTTTTTTTTTTTTTTTTGTACCGGGAATCAAATTCAGGACCTTGCGCTTGCCAGGCAGGCGCTGTGCTGCTGAGCTGTGTCCCCGCCCCAGTATATATCCCCGCCCCAGTATATATCCCCGCCCCAGTATATATCCCCGCCCCAGTTGGTTGCTCTGCTCTGCTCTGCTCTGCTCTGGCTTTCAGCCCTGGGGATGCAACCAGCTGGGGTTTTTTTGTCCCTAGCTCCCTCTGTCCCCACGCGTAACACCTGGAAGGAGGGAATGTGACAGGCGCCTCCGCAGACCTCAAAGACACCATGCTGAGTGAAATCACCCAGCACTAAAGGACCAGCACTGGGACTCCACCAGCACGCAGCCACCAGAGGTGCAGGGCTCAGGGACAGAAGCACGGCGGGTGACGGCAGGGGCAGTGGGGGTTGCTGAGGGGGGACAGAAGTTCAGTGTGGGGCCGTAACCAAGGTGGTGGTGGCTGCCCAATCCTGTGCATGTGCTGCTTAGTGGTGGTGGCACACGCCTGTAATCCTAGCACTCTGGGAGGCTCAGGCAGGAGAATCGCCGTGAGTTCAAGAGCAGCCTGGGCTGCATGGTCAGTTCAATACCCACCTGAACGTCACAGTGAGACCCTGTCTCAAAACTCCAAAACAAACAAATATGACCCATCAATTCCAACACAGGCGTTGCCTCTGACCCGCAAGGTGTCGCGCGCGGTCCGGACCCCTACAGCTCCGGCCGAGGTCAGCCACGCCGGTCCACGCGCGCGGAATCTCGGGCGACCTTCGCTAGGGACACGCGGGGCTAGGACTCCAGGGGCGCGGTTGCGCACGTGGGAGCGTCGCTCTAGAGTTGGGAGGGGCACGGCCACCCCGTAGACCCTACGGATCCACGTCCACCCACGAACCGGCCGGCGGCCTGCAGGGAAACAGGGCGCTGCTCCCCGCGCCTGCGCCACTCTGGGCCAGCGAGGTCCGCCGCTCGCGAGCTCCGCTTGCCTTGTCCCGGCAGCCGGCAGAGGGCGCCAGCAACCTCCTCCGCCCCAGCGGACCGGCCTCCCCGTCCCTCAGCTCTCCAGCCCCGCTCCTGCCCGAGGCTTTGCACTGCTGACGCCCTTCTCCCGGAGGTCCCCTCGGCCCCTCCCACTTTTCCTGCGTCACCTCCTCACAGAGCCCTCACTTTCATGTCTGGTACCAAGAAAGTCAAGCGAGCTTGAGAAGGCTGTTCACTGCGCTAGTCACTCACTGGATGGGCAAGAGGAGGTAGAATCCAGCTCACACCTTCGCTTTCCGAAGTTGGGGCCTAGGAAAAGGGGCACGGTTTTGTAACTCACGCAGAAGGGACTAGCAGCTGGCTTGAGAATAAATGGCTGTTGTTTGAAGCCACCTAGCTTGTGGTATTTTGTTACAGCAGCCCGAGATGATTTTCCCTTTTTTTCCCCTCGAACTTGCACTGATCCTCGTGCCTCAGCCTCCCAAGCGCTGGGATTACAGGTGTGTACAACATCCAGTTTAAATTTCCTTCCTGTATGGTCCAACACTGCACACATTTACAGCTGATCATTATTTGCAGCTGCCATATCCGCATATCTTACCTGCTCACCCAGATTTCTTTGTACCCTCCCGACTTTGCGCCATGTGGACCACACTGTCACCATCTCCGTTTTTTTTTTTTACCAGCGATTCGCTGTTTAGGGCAGCCTGAGGCACCAAGCTAAGTGCTGTCCGGTGTCCTAAGCGCCACGCTTCAAGGTGACTGGGGGAAAATGAGCTCTGTCCCAGCCCAGGCGCTATTGGTAGCTGGGAGCTCAGTGCTGGTTGGGACAGCTGTCCCTGCTTATCCTTGGGGATGACTCCAGGACCCCTGTCCATACTGACATCCCTGCAGGCTCAGGTACCCCGTGCAAGCAGCACAGTGTTTATATACAACGTACAAACATCATGGTCTAAGTGACTAAGTTGCCAAGGCTGGGCTCAAACGTGCCATCCTCCTGCCTCAGCGTCCCCAAGCGCTGGGATCACAGCATGGGCCACCTGCACCTGGGCCCTGTATACTTTATCATACTGATGCTATGTAAATAAGCGTCACACTGGATCATCTAGGGGATGATGACAAGAAAGAAGTCTGTACCCGTTCAGTACAGATGCAATTTTAAAAAAATTATTTCCCGTCCCTGATCAGTTGAACCCACACATGTGGGACCCTGGAGTGTGAAGGGTCAACTGTATACACTGAAAAAGACTTTAAATGTAAAACAAAGTGACAGGCAGACCTGCTGATAGATGCTGCTGGGGACCACAGGACCCTCCTGGCCCAGAGTAGTTGTAACTGCTGCCCAGCAGGGACGCCTGTCTTGTTCAGGCAGCCCGGACCAGGGCAGAGCAGACCCGGAATCCAGCGCTGTCCTTGGCCCCTTCCCGCGGGGGCCTCGCAGTCACCCCCAACTCCAGCCCCCCCCGTCCCCCCAAAGCAAGGGACCGAAGGGGTACGAGTACAGTTTTAAAAAAAGGATTGGTTTTTTAATTTACAAGAGTTCTAAATGTACAGAATTCTCCTTTTAAAAAATCGTTATGCACAATAAATACAGTACAAAAAGGTTTATCTTACAGTACTAGTTTTGTCTCCGAGATTTCAAAACGTGGCGCGGGAGGCAGGAAGGAGAGGGAAGACAGCTGGGAGGGGTGGAAGGAGACCCCAAGCCTGTGGCTGGGACTTCCAAGTGGAGGGACTGAGCGTCCCGGATCTCTCTCTCTTGCACGCACGCACGCACATACACACACACTCGCACGCATACACAGGGACACACGGGCTCAGCTGGGCAGCGCCCGCGAGGATGTGACGTAGGTGGTCTGGGACCTGGCTCCCACCCCGCCTCGGGTTTGGTTTACAGCCCGGGACAGGAGGCTGGGGGGCCTGGCAGGACCTCCCCCAGCACCCCTGACCATGATCCTGATGCCACACAGACAAGACTGGTGCCTGGGCGCGGGCAGTGGGAACACCTGCTGCCCCATCCCCAGCAGACCGCAGGCTGCAGCGGAAGTGGGAAGAGCGACACACCAGAAAGGCCCTCCTTTGGTGGTGGTGGGGACACTTGCACATGACAGCTCCTCTCCTAACCCACGCGCCCCACTGGACCCTCAACAACCCTCCAAGCGGGAATGGAGGTAAGGGAGGAGGCCTTTGTGACTCAATAACTTAGGCAAGAAGGACTACAGGTTACCCGGGCTGGTGTCCCCGGGAAAGGTGGCCCCAGCTGTCCCCAGGGCAGGGTGGGCGGCAGGCCGGGTGTTATCTGTTCAACGTCCTGCCAGGGCCCAGGCCTCCGTTGTGGCTGGAAGGCGGGAAGGCTTCGGGCCTGTGCAGGGGCGGTGGGGACACGGGCGCGGGCGGTGCAGGGTGCGGGCCCGGCCGGCCCGGTGGCTGCTGCAGGTTCAGGATGCTGTCGATGGCGCTCTGCAGGTGCTCCGTGAGCGCGTCGTCCTGCGGGCTATCGCTGGAGAAGCTGGCCTGGTCCATGTCTGGAGACTCAGACTTGCGCCGTTTGGTGGGGGGCGTGGGTGTTGCGTCCCAGCCGGGGTCGGGGGCCGGGGCGCCGGGGGTCGCAGGCTCGGTTGGCGCCGCTTTGCGCAGGCGCTGGTACAGTTCGTCCTCCACCGCCGCCAGCTCGCGGATGAGCCCGCTGGTAGCCTCGTCCGCGCGCGCTCCCACGTTCTCGCGGTATGTCTTGCGCAGCGGCAGGCGCGGGCCTTGCGCGCCCGGCCCCGGCCCCGGCCCCGGCCCCGGCCCCGAGCCTGGCCCTGGCCCCGGTCCCGAGCCCGGCCCCGGCGGCTTGCGCTCGGCGGCGGGGGGGCGCGCGCTCCGCCGTGCCGTTGACCTGGCCGGCGGCGGGCGGAGGCTGGTGCACCGGGTCGAGCGCCGTGTTGTGCACCACCTTGCTGAGCCCCGCCTCCTGCTTGATCTTCAGCTTCAACCCGATGCGGCTGCGCGCCTCGTACGTCTTGATGGGCGGCCGGTTGCGCGATGGCATCGGGCCGTCCTCGTCGGCGTCCAGGGATGAGGCGGCGGACGACGACGACAGGGATGCAGACGCTGCGCGGGCCCAGGTCACCGATGGGGAGCCACCCACCCCGCCGTGCCGGATCACGAGCTTGGTGGGCGGGTGCGAGGGCGCCGGGACGCTGGGGGCTGCGGACGGCGCTGGGCCGTGGCCATGTGGCCTGGGGCCCTCGGAAGAGGCCACCGTCGTGGAGAGGCCGAGGGAGCGCGAGGAAGACACGTACTCGTCTGCAAAACCGGGGACAGAGCAAAGCCACGGAGTTAGGACTGGAAGGACAGGGCTGCGGTGCACGACGCGCGGGCGCGCTCAGACCTTTGCTGCTGCTGCTTTTACAGCGCTGCGGCTTGAACCCAGGGCCTGCGCACTGAGCTATGTCGCCAGCCCTTTTTCATTTTGGATTTTATTTATTTATTTTGGTTTTTTTTTGTGTGTGTGTGGGTACCGGGGGTTGACCTCAGGACCTCGCGTGCCAGCAGGCGCCCGCGCCACTGAGCGATATCACCGGCCCTTTTTGCGTATGTGGGTTCTGGGAGTCGAACTCGGGCCCTCGCGCTTGCCAGGCAGGCGCCTACGCCGCTGAGCCATCTCACCGGCCCCCATTTTGGTTTCATGAGACAGAGTCTTGCTGTGCAGTCCAGGCTGCCCTGAACTCACTATGAAGCCCAGGCTGGCCTCAACCTGCTGAAATCCTCCTGCCACAGTCCGAGTGCTGGGATTACAGGTGCCTCCAAGCCCAGCTTGAGTCTGACCGTCGATCAGCAATCCCCAAACCCTCCTGAAGCTAACCATGCTAACAGGTGGCCACAACGAGCTACTCAGAATTAGAAGTAATTAAAATAACAAAACAAAAAGCAGTCCCTCAGTCCGGCTGACCGCATTTAATGCTCAAGAGTGGCACGGACCAGAGTCTCCGGCATGGGCAGCACAGCTAAGGCACTGTCAGCACTGTAGGAGTTCTGTGCACAGCGGTGTTTCTACGGACGGGGTAATGGGGGGGGGTCTCCTCACAGAAAGTCTGGTCTGGATGGGCAGGCAGCACCTGTGGCCTCACCTGTCTCCTGCTTTGGGTGCCCTTCTGCCCCGCGGCAGAGACTCCCCACAGGGGCTTCCCAGAGCCCCCAGGGGCCGAGAGAAGCTTGCAGAGAAGGGATCATACACTGCGCCCACGACCTCCGCTCTACAGAGGACAGAAGAGGCACAGAGAGGTCAAGGAACTCGCCAAAGTCACAAAGCCACAAAGTGGCAGAGCCAGGATACGACCCAGGGGAGTTACGAACAGTTAGGGACCCAATGGTCCCTCGTCTTTGCCCTATAAAACTGCTCCCTTCACCCTGGGCCATGGCTGCCCCTCGCACCTGTTTGTCCTTTCAGTACTAATGACAACTTTAAAAAAAAAACATGGTCCATTGTGAGGTCCTGGGTTTGATCCCCAGCAATGAAAAAAACAAAAAAAAAAAAAAAAAAAAAAAAAATCCCCAGGTCCGGGGCTCAAGGGCAAAGCAGAAGAAAGGCAGGGGTCTAGAGAGAGGAGCAGGAGAGAGTCTTCTATGGAAGGAAGCAGCGGAGTTCGCTGGCATGAACACGGACACAGGCTTAGCGGATATTTGGGGTTTGGCTAGACTTTTCCCTGCAGACTAGGGTGAGGCTTGCGAGACTCTGAAGGCGCACATTTTAAGGGAACTCGCAGTGTTCCACAAGCTCAGGATCAGCACGAGTGGATGCGGCCACCGTACGTTCTGCAACCCAGGCGCCTGGCTCGCGCGCCTCAGCCCCAACGCGCGGGGAGAGATGGTTGCGCATGCGCAGGAAGACGAGTTGGCCCTCAAGGGTGCCAGGGAGTGGGCTCGGACGCCGCCTAGTGGCGGGCCAGGCCAGGCCGTGAAGCCCACAGCCGGCGTGTGCAAAGCAATGTCCCGCCCTGCCCGGCTCACCGGGCTTCTCCTTGGCCAGCTGCTTATCCAAGGCAAGGGTGGTCTTCTCTTCCTGAATGAACATTCTGTCGATCATCACCATCTCCGCTGAGGGGCTCACCCTCTGGGGGTAGAAGAGAAGATCCCCAAGTCAAGAGGCAAGGAGGGAGGAGAAGGCGAAGGAGGGCGCCCTTTTAAAATTTTTAGACAGGTGTCACTAAGTCATATTACTCAGGCTTGGCTTTAAATTGCGATCCTCCTGCCTCATCCTCCCCGAGTCCTGGGCTGACAGACGTGTGCAACCGCGCCCAGCCCCACTATGTCCCTGTGATGTGACCGTCCACCTTCCCCCAACCTCCTTTCCGGCAAAGAGGGGCCGGGGTGGGATATGGGCCCTACCCGGGACTCCTCCAGGAGCAAGAGCCGGTACTTATTGAGCATGGCATGGGTGCGTTTCAGCAGCTGCGTGGAGACTGTCTCAAACTCCTCGTCCACTGCCAGGAAGAGAAGGGGTGCAAGACCAGGATGTTGGGGGGCTGCACACTGTCCATGCACCCTGAGCTGGGCAGGCAGCTGCAGCACAGGAGCTCGGCACTCTCCACGAGTGGGTGGCTGAGCTGGGGCCTTGGGGACACGCAGGGTGGGGAGGCCTCACCTTTGTGGTAGTCGCTGGGGGAGGGAAGGGCACCCTGGTAGACGTGGTAGGGCAGGAGGCGGTGCAGGGCGTCCTCAAAGGAGGGGAAGGCTGTCTTGTAGTCGGGGTGGAGGACAGAGCCCTGATGTTTGTGCAAATGTTCCAGGAAGCTGTGGGAAGCGAGACCACAGGCAGGCGGGGGGGTGAGGCCTGAGAGGAAGGTGTCCCCCACCCCAGCCCAGCCATATAGGGATACGCCTTGGGACTGAAGTGCAGGCTACCATGACCCCACTTCACCGCAGAGGAAACAGGCCTGAAAAGGTGAGGTGCAGCCACTCCCCCTGCCCAGAGCACACAGGGAGGAAGACACAGAGTTGGGCAGGAGTCTCCGAGCCTGAGAGCCTCGCTATTCTGTCCCCTGCCACCAGAGGGTGGCCATCTCTGGCTGCCATGACCTCGTGCTCCATTTGGGGGGGTCCCCCTCCCTTTGATGAGACTGCCCCTTCTCTACCCTTTCCTGGTGACCCGCAGCCTTCATGGGCAGGGACCAGGTCTGTCTTGTTGACTGCTGTGTCCCCGACATCCAGCATGGGACACTGGGTACCTTACATCTGCCACCTACCCAGAACAGCACCTGGCCATTCTGACGCTCTGCACCCACCCATCACCAGGCACCCAAACCCACACCCAGTTAGCCCACCTGCCTGCCCGAACACCCACAGTTCTGCTCACCGAAATACACACAGCTTGTGCACGGCTGCGCTTGAGGGGCCCAGGAGGTTGGTACTGGCACCAGACTGAATCGCTGCCCTCCTGAAACCAGCAGCCCAGCAGGGTCCCCACCACCCCGGGACCACTGTTACCATCCATTCTCTCTCTCTTTTTTTTTTTTTTGAGACAGGATCTCACTATGTAGCCCAAGCTAGCCTTGAACTCTCGATCATCCTGCCTCACTCAGCCTCCCGAGTGCTGGGATCACAGGTGTGCACCACCACGCCTGGGTGCCCACTGTTCTCCGGGCAGGAGACGGAGTACATTCGGGTGACAGCACACTGCCAGTGGAGCTGGGCATTTGCAGAGAGGGGTCTCCCGCAGAGGCAGGAGGCAGGGTGCAGGGGAGGCATTGCCACTCACCAGGCCTCCTTGCTGGGCTGCAGTGTAGGGGGTTTCTTCAGGCCGCTCAGCTTGCCCTCGTACTGGGGAGGAGATGTGAGGCTGAGGCAGGCTCCGTCCACCCTCGAAATCTGCAGGGTCTCCCCGCTGGAATCCCTCAGTCTGCCCCAAATCACTTCATCTTTTTCTTTCCCATTGCCTCAAGTGTCCCCCTCTGCTCCCACAGCTGTCCTGGGGTTCACCCTGACTAGAGTTTCATCCCACTCCCGCCTCCCTGTCCTGGGCCACACTGTCCCTCCTCCCGGCCCAGTGTCAGCCACCTGTCTCACCGCCCTTCGCTCTCTGTCTAGCTGTCTCGGAATTTAATCTCTGGCCCTATCACTGGGCCCCATCTGCCCTTCCTGTGCTTGTGTGGCTGTCCTGAGTCATGCTGCCCCTGTCCCTGGCTGTACCCGAGGGACCTCACCTGCAACCCGGAGGACTTCACTGGCCCGGGTACCGAGGCCTTGGCCACACTCAAGGTCGGGAGGTTGCTGGGAAAACCTTTGCCCTCGGCGGGAAGCAGAGCAGGGAGGCCTGTGTGAGGTGGGGAGGATGGGCCTAGGGTCACTGGCATGGAGGCTCACCTTGGCAGTGAGCCTCCTGCCCTACTCCAGCCCTGGTCACCCTCGACCTGGGCAGCCAGCCCAGCCCCCTCCACCTGCCCATGGTGCCGAGGCCTAGGTGATGCCCGGCACCCCAAAGCTCTACCCAGCCTACCCCTTCTAGGTCCACGTCTCCTGTAGGGTGCTCCCCTACCTGCAGTGGCCATGGGTGCCGGGGCTGGGGGATGGCTGGAGCCGGCAGGGGTCCCGGATGGGGCCGGCCCACTGACCAGCACTGAGGCAGTGGGGTTGGTGAGGGGCCCCAGGCTGGTGGAAGTCTGCGGGGCTGACGAAGCCTTGTTCTGGAGGATGATTCCGGACGGCACCTGAGGAGGGACAGGTGACTGAGGGGTAGGGGGCACAGGCTGGGTGCACCAGGGCCAGGTAGGGTGGGGGTGGGGTGCAGCGGCCTTCCCTGCTCCGATTACCTGGTGAAATCTCTCGAGCAGAGCCTTCGGCTGGGGCAGCGCTGGGAAGGGGGTAGTCACCATCTGGAAGGTCCGAGGAGGCGGTGGGGGGGGAGCCGCGGGCTCGGGGACCAAGTGGAGGGTCGGCGGGGGGGTGGGGGACTTGTGGGGCCCCTGGCCCGGCTGATACTGGAGTTGGAAGTCGGAAGGCGTAGGGGCTGGCAACCTGGAGGGCGTCTCGGAGGTCACTACGGAGGGGGTGGAGGCCGGAGGGAGGTGGGGGGCCGGGGGTAGCGGGCCCTCAGGCGGCTGGGATAGGGGCCGCAGAGGGGGCTGGGGTGGGCCTGGGGCCGTGGCGCTGTGGGGAGGGGGGACGCCCAGCTGGTTCTGGATGACAAAGATGCTGGGCAGAGTGGGGGGCGGCTGGGGCGGGGGGCCGGGGTGCAGGGCCGGCTCCGAGGGCGGACGGGACAGGCTCTGGGGCTGGGACGGAGGGCGGGAGTGGGGGCGGGAGGGCGGACGGGATGGGGGCCTGGCGGGGTGCGGGGAGGGCAGGTGGGGGCTGTCTCCCAGTGGGGCTTGGTGAGGTAGTGACGGGGACGAGGAGGGGCCGGGGCCCTTCAGTGGAGCCGCTGCTGGGATCTGGGCGGGGGAGGAGGGAGAGGGAGGGGGCGGGATCAGAACCAGCCTTGGCTCCAGCTGCCACCCCCCGCCCGAACCGAAGCCCCCCTCTGAGCCTACCTGCGTCCTCCGAGAGACCCCACCAGGCCACCCCTTCCCCTCCCAAAGCCCCACCGCACCCCACCCATCACCTGAGTCTCTCTGCCCGACCCCGTCCTGCCCCCTTGCACCCCCACGCCCGACAAAGGTGAGCCCTGTGGGTGGGGCAGCAGCGGGAAGCGGGCGGCAGCCGCGGGAGCAGCGAGCAGAGCGAGTAGGAGCGGGCAGCCCCCACTCCAGCCAGGTCAAGGCAGACAGACACCAGCGCGGGGCCGGGGATAGGAATGGCAGCGGCGGGTGGGAGCTGGACGCCGGCACGGGAGTGTCAGCCCCTTCTGGGTGTCCAGGGCCACCTCCTGTCCCTGTGCCCTCTGGACTCTGCAGCCCAGAAGGAAACCGTGCAGCCACTCTGCAACCACTGAGCGCCAGCTGTGTGCACAGGGCTCCCTGATAGCTGCACTTGGCCAGCAGCCGCACTGACTCTGCGGTCCCGACAGCGGTGCCCACCTGGTCCCACTTCCCAGATGGCAAGCGGAGGCCAGGGAGCCCAGAGGACCCATCCAGTCTCCAGACAGCGAGGGCAGCACGGCCGGAGACTCTGCTCCATGCCCATCACCACCGGCCTTGTGTGACTGGCCAGGCCCTAAAGCTGACTGGGGAGCATCCGGCTCAGAGGGTCCCCAGTGCACCCCCTTCTCAGAGTCACCACTAGCTTTGCCTGGGACCCAGGACTCTTCCAAGCCTGGCACTGAATCACTTCTGGCGAATAAAGCCCAGAACACAGGGAAGCAGCCTGACCACGTGGTTGGCCCAGGGCTCCGGGAGGGACACTGCTTGCAATAGAGCATGCGAGGAGTGTGTGAGAGGCTGCCCGGGCCTCCAACGTGGCCAACCGCACCGGCCCTGGGCCACCTCCAGAGTGGTGTGGCCTGGGGACTTCACAGGGCTGATGCCCTTGGGCCTGGGGCATCCCCACCTGTGATAAAGAACACTGCGGGGGCGGGGGCGGGGAAGGGTGTGACACTGGCAACTGAGCCCAGGAAGCTGCAAGGCAGTGCTGCTGAAGACCTGCGTACGTCCGTGTGCATGCACGCGTGTTGTGTGGTGCTGGCACTCTCACCCAGTGCCTTCTGCGTGTTCGGCAAGCACTCTGCCACTGAGCCGCATCCCCAGGCTGTCTAAAGACAATTTTTTAACCTTGTTTACCCTTTCCTCAAAGAATAAATTTTTCAGGACTTAGAGAAAAAGGTGTGGAGGGTGTGCTTCGTCTGCGTGAGCCACTTGCTCTCAGTGACACCCACTGTGGGAAAATTCACAACAGGGACAAAGGGGGACAACCCAAGGAGCACAGTGAACACCACTGCAAGAAGAACAAGTGCACCTGTGTGCTGCTGTCCCCTGAACACCTTCCTGGGCAAGCTCGGTGAGGCAGGAGGCCCGTGCGTTAGAGGGTGCTGGGTGTTACACTGGATTATGAACGGCGGGTGACACAGCTGCAGTACGTCCACAGTGAATCTGCTGACTTTGGTAACAGTGTGTTGGCTCTGTAAGAGAACGTCCTTGATCCCCAGGGATAAAATATCGCACTAAAATATTACAGAGTAGAGGAGCATAACGTCTGCAACTCAGTCCCAAGAGATTCATGGGGGAAAAAGCACATATATAGGTGAGAGTTAAGGATAATGCAATTTTTTTGTTGTTGGAGTTTTTTGTTCATTTGTTTGGTTTTCTTTTGTTTTGTTTTGTTTTTTAGGACCGGGTTTTGCTCAGTACTTGGAGCAAGTGCTCCAAGGCAAGAGGACTGCAGCATGTTTGAGGCCAGCCTGGGCTGTATGTCAAGACCCTGTCTCAAGAATAAATAAATAAACAAGTAAATAAGGAAACAAAAATATAAGACAAAATTTTACGATGTTTTTCATTCTCATTAAAAATGCAGATAGACTGGGCCTGGTAGCCTGTAATCCCAGCACTCTGGGAGCCCGAGACAGGAAGATTGCAAGTTTGAGCCCAACTGGGCAACTTACCAAGAATTTAAGTCAAAATTAAAAAAAAAAAAAAAAAAAGCGCTGGTGAGATAGCTCAGTGGCATAAGTGCCTGCCTGCCAAGCGCGAGGTCCTGAGTTCAACCCCCAGTACCCACCAAAAAAAAAAAAAAAAAAAAAAGGCTGGGGATGTAGCTCAGTGTGAAGGCCCTAGGTTCAAGGCCCAGCACCACATACGCATAGTCCACAAACTTATGTCTGCAGCAAAAATGACAGACTGCTGGAAAGATCTATCATTCAGAGAACACACAAAGCTCAACTCTTTCATATACACAGAGCCTCTAGAAATCACTGAAAGTAACAAGCAGATGAGGAAAATGGAACAAAGGATACGATGAGATGGTGCACAGAAAAGGAAACAAAGGATCTAGTATTTCAAGAGCGATTCCAGCTGACTTGTCTTAAGAGAAACACACAATGCAAGCCCTAGAGTACCACGGTTTAACCTGTCCCACCTGGAACTAGCTGAATGTTTAGTACCAACACCAGTGTCTGTTGTCCCCAGGGTCTGCACTGGACCAAGGACTGCAGCTCAGCAGTGGCCACCCAGTTACACGTGGACATTAGCTGTGACCCAGCAAATGGGTTGTCAGGAAGGGAGCGGGTGAATGCCCCTGCATGTGTGGGGAATGGCTGGGGCGGGCTGGGGTACAGCCCCAGCTTGCCGAAGAAAAGACAGGTGGGTGGGCATGGTGGTTCACACGTATAATCCCAGCTACCCGGGAGGCCTAGGCAAGTGGATCACAAGTTCAGGCCAGCCCGAGCAACTTAGCGATTGAATAGCCTCCTGCAGCTCCATGTGGACAACAAAAGCCTAGGAGGGGCCTAATGTGCCTTGGTAGTGTTCACTGGGGAAATGAATCACGGTGACACACACAGAGGTGATGGGGAAGTTGGGAACTCTTGGTGAGCTGCCCGGTGGATAATGTGCAGTCTTTTTTTTTTTTGGTACTGGGAATCAAACTCAGGACCTTGTGCTTGCCAGGCAGGCACTGTGCCACTGAGCTATCTCCCTGGCTCATAATGTGCAGTCTTTTGGGAACACGTGGGAGAGAAATATAAACCGCTTTTTTTTTTTTTTTTTTTGTGGGTACCGGGGGGTCGACCTCAGGACCTCGGGCGCCAACAGGCACCCGTGCCGCTGAGCGATATCACCGGCCCCTTTTTCGTATGTGGGATCCGGGAGTCGAACTCGGGCCCTCGCGCTTGCAAGGCAGGCGCTTACGCCGCTGAGCCATCTCACCGGCCCATAAACCACTCTTTGCAGTAGGTTGCTCGCAAGCAACCAGAACTGGAAGGAGTTAAAATGAGTTATCAGCCAGGTGTGGTGGCACACGCCTGTAATCCCAGCACCTGGGAGGCTGTGGTAGGAGAATCATGAGTTGGAAGTCAGCCTGGGCTACATAGTGAGATCTTGTCTCACAAAACAACAAAAAATGAGTTCTTGTAGTTACCTGGAGGGGAACAAGGGAGTGCTGGGCTGGGAATGATGGAATAGGATGCGACATTTTTTTCTTGTAATTCAAAACACATTTTTTTCTTTTCTTCTTTTGAGACAAGGTCTCCCTGTGTAGTTCAGGCTGGCCTTAAACTCACTGTGCAGCTCAAGCTGGCCTTGAACTCCTGGCAATCTTCCTGCCTCAGCCTCCTGAGTGCTGGGATTACAGGCATGAACCACTATGTCCAGCCTAAACACATTTTATTTTATTTTTTTTATTTTATTTTTTTGTGGGTACCGGGGGTCGACCTCAGGACGTCGCGCGCCAGGAGGCGCCCGTACCGCTGAGCGATATCACCGGCCCCTTTTTCGTATGTGGGTTCCGGGAGTCGAACTCGGGCCCTCGCACTTGCCGAGCAGGCGCTTAAGCCGCTGAGCCATCTCACCGGCCCCCTAAACACATTTTAAATGGGTGGGGGTGGGGCTAGATGAAAACTCCAAACCAAAATGCTACCCACTGCATCCACATGGTGGCATTACAGGTGCTTAATTTTTCTTCTTTGTCCTTTTCTGTGTCTTTTAAATTCTTCACATAAGCGAAATGATTTTTATAATCTTTTCAGTACTAGGGGTGAACACAGGGCCTCATGTATTCTAGGCAAGTGCTCTACCACTGAGCAACATCCCCAGCCCAATCATAAACAAACAAAACAAAAGAAAACACTGCAACATCAGTGTTTACTAAGAGGTTTCCCTTACCCATGCAGCATAGGAGGCAAATGCTCCACGTCACCCACACTTAGAAGCACGGGGCAAGGTCTCTGCTGCCCGGTCCCTGGTGCGGCGCAGCTGCAGGGGGAGCCTGGCAGCCCAGCCCTGCAGGAGGCGCCCCTGAGTCTCTCCAGAAAATGCTCCCAGCAGGCTGCCTTCTGGCTCCTACGGTTCTCCTAGATACTACCTTAAGTGGTCAGGCAGAGGGAACTGAATAAGCGCGCCACAGTGAGTACACGAGGCGGGCCCCGCACACCCCTGGGTCCATGTCCTCAGCACCTGCCACAGATGGGGAGAGATGCAGAGGAGAGGACTGCACAGGCCTGTGAGTGTCAGCATGCTGGGAGGCTGAGGCAGGGACACCACAAGTTTAAGCCCAGCCTGGCAACTTAGCAACTTAGCAAGACCTTGTCTCAAAATTTAAAATATCCCGTATTCCTATGAGGAATGTGATCACTGTGTGCTACAAACATGAAAATAAATATACCAAACAAAAAAAGAAGGGGTTCAAGAGATGGAGGGAGAGGGAAAATTAAGAATTAAACTGTTCCCAGGCATGTTGGCACACGCCTGTAATCCCAGCACTTGGAAGGCTGAGGCAGGAGGACTGCTGCATGTTTGAGGCCAGCCTGGGCTCCACAGTAAGTTCAAGGCCAGCCTGCACTACATAACACCCTGTCTCAAAAAAACAAAAACAAAAAAAGAGAAGAATCAGACCTGTACTGAATATTCACAGACTTTTTCCTTGTCATTACTCCCTAAATAATACAGTATAACAACTATTTACCCAGTGTTTACATTGTGTTAGTTTTTCTCTTTTTTTGGAGACAGCATCTGGCCTTGAACTCACTATGGAGCCCAGGCTGGCCTTGAACTCTTGGCAATAGTCCTGTCTCAGCCTCCTGAGTGCTGCTGGGCTGTGACTTCAGCCTGGGAGACTGTGAAGGTCACATGCATGTACTGTGCCACTGGGCTGGGGTGCGGCTTGGTGGAGTGCTTGCCTACCATGCAGAGTCCCTGGCTTCCATACCAGTACCATTAAAAAAAAAAAAAGGGAAAATACTATGCCATTTTCAACAAGGGACTTGGACATCTGTGAATTTTCAGTACCTGTGCAGGGGTCCCAGAACCAATTTCCAGCAGACATGAAGGACCGACTACATAGCAAAATCCAACAAAGACGTCAAAATGAAAAGGCAAATGACAGCCCACAGGTAAACCTGGCCTCTGTCCAACATGGCCCACCACTTTACAGTGCCCAAGAGATGAACAGTGTTTTACACTTTTAAATGATTGGGGGAAAATACCAAAGAATAATATTCTGTGACTTGTGAAAATTATATGAATTTCCAAAAGTCAGTGTCTGTAAATTAAGTTTTCTTAAACACCCAGCCCATTTATTCCCACATAGGCCTCACTGCCTCTGCACGATGATGAGACCAAGCGCCCCACACACAACCGTCCCAGTGTAGAAAATTTGCCTAGAAAACAAACACATAAGAGTTTGCCGGGCTACTTTCACTGCAGAGCCCTTCACTGTGCCCAACCCTGACCTGAAGGCATCATACAAGTTAATTTATGAAGTAGCTGCTGTGATCATCGCTGGTATTTTACAGGTTAGGAAACTAAGGCACAGAGGCAGCCCCCGAGGCCACAGTCTGTAAGCAGCGGAGCTGGGCTCCGGAGTCCCCTCCTCGCTCCCACACCACAACCCTCCAGGACTGGTTTGCCAGCTGCACTCAGTGCCCATTAGAAACGGCTGGGTGTGGTGTCGCACACCTGTAAGGACTCTGGGAGGCTGAGGCAGGAGGATCACAAGTTCCATCCCAGTGCGGGCAACTTAGCAATT
Source organism: Erethizon dorsatum (assembly GCA_028451465.1). Classification (NCBI taxonomy): domain Eukaryota; kingdom Metazoa; phylum Chordata; class Mammalia; order Rodentia; family Erethizontidae; genus Erethizon; species Erethizon dorsatum. The sequence continues at coordinate 108,262,229 of CM051834.1, read as the reverse complement.
TAGTGAGACCCATCTCAAAGCTAACAATGAAAGGGCCGGGGATGTAGCTCAGTGCGAAGGCCGTGGGTTCAGTCACCAGTCCTGCCAAAACAACCCCACCAAACACAGACTAAAAATAAGAGTGTGCTGCAGAGAGTACTGGTGGGTGTATTACTTTATGAAACTTTTGTTTGGGTGACACAGACACTCATACGTGTCTGGGGTGGTGACACGAGACAACTCTTATGCAGGGTGGTAGCAGTGGACAGCAAGGCAGTGCTCGAAGGCAGGGTGTTAAATAAGCCAGGTAAGATGAACGGAATGACGCAGTCCACGTGCTTCTGCTGTGTGGACACAAAGGGGAAGTGCACACGCACACACACCCAGCCTGTCGATCTGTCTGGGTCCAGATGTCGGAGGTCACACAGTGTGGGGCCCATTTCATTGCCTAGAACAGTGGTTTTCACACAGGCCGTTCTGTCACCAGGCCACCCAGCTGCTCAGCCAGCTGTGGGCTCCCATTCCACCAAACTACCTTCGCCGGGGACCTGCCACCTGCCCGTCCCCGCCCTCCCGCGGTTGACATCACTGTGGGACCACCAAGACAGTCTACACGACCCACACGCAGCCAGCCAGGCGGCATTGTGTGCTGCAGGGACGAGCATGGCCGAGCACGGGCTCGGACTGCACCGGAGACAAAGGGGCTGCGGAGGAGCAGATGCGGCAGGCTGCTCGGCCTGCTGGTCCGGGACTGGCTGAGGATGGGTTTTTGTTTTGGTGCTGGGGACTGAACCCAGGGCCTTTCCACTGCATCACCTGCCCTTTTGCATATTTTATTTTGTGACAGAATCTTGCTAATTCACCCAGGCTGGGCTTAAACTTGCCACCCCTGCCTCAGCCTCCCACAGTGCTGGGATTACAGGTGTGTTTTTAAAAGGGAAAACCCTATATCTGAGACGGAAGGCGGTACTGGGTTGAGGGGTGGCTGGTCGCCTTGGAGAAGAATGTGGCACAGTATCTGCTAATCTGCAACAAGGCAATGTCGCTAAGGGAACAAACAGACGACCGCCTGGCTCTCAACCACAGCGCCTGCAGCAGGGACCCACGTCCCCATGCCACAGCTGAGGACAGGCAGCTGGGAGAGGAAGTCACTAGCTGGGGACCCAGAAAAAGCACCTCCAACTGCAGTCTGAGGCCAGGGGCTACTGCCCTGCCCCCCGCCCCTCCATTCCCACCCCCAATGATCTGGCACCATCCTGGCCCCATGGCCCTCTCTGGCGACTCAGGACTAGTCCCATGTCCTTCCTATCACAGCAGCTAGAAACAACACCAAGCTGACGCACAGCTGCAATCCAGCACTCTGGGAGGCTGAGGCAGGAGGATCACAAGTTCAAACCAAGCTTGGGCAACTTAGTAAGAAAGACCCTGTCTCAAAATTTACAAAAAGGGCATTGATGCAGCTCAATGCAAAGGCCCTGGGTTCAATCCTTAGCACTGCCAAAACAAAATAAAACACAACACAGTACATAGTGATCAATACTGACCCTATGCTAAGCAGGTTTAACTCATTTACTCCACGTTCAGGCCACTCCGTCTCAACCCCAGCATCGGCTCACACAGCGACGCATCGTCCCCGGCTCCGTGGAGAGAGGCAGAGTTTGAAAGTGAAGCCCAGGCTTGAGGCCAAAGCCTAGGTTATTGCTGTCCCCTCCCCTGCTGGCATCAATCCCACCTCTTCCCACCCACCCACCCTTTCTGAATGAGTCCAAGATCCACCCCTCAGAGTAAAAGGTCACCCCTTCCCATGTGCCTATCACTGACAGGAGATAAAGGCTTCCTCTACCACTCTGTAAAGAGTTCCTAAGAACCCACAGAAACATGACCAGCCACTCGAACTTGAAGTCAGCGAAGGAGAGAAACAGACAGCTGTGTGAAACAGAATCTACACATAGCTCTTCATCTATGCAAGCCTGCCCGGCCGCATTCACAATAAAACAAACATAAATTTGGTCAACACAAGACACCACTTTCCACCTATCAGATGGGCCAGGTTCAGTCCCTTGACAACACTGTGGGAAAACAGGCACAAACCATATCTTTCTGATAAAGGTAAATCCAACTAATACTCCTGCAACGGGCACCATCTGTCAGAAATACAAATGGATATTCCTTCAACTCAGCAGCTTTCTTTGAAAGAGCTTATCTTAGGCCAGGCATGATGGCACACACCTGTAATCCCAGACTTGGGAGGCTGAGGCAGGAGGATTGCCTTGAGTTCGGGGCCAGCCTGTGCTAAAGAGTGAGTTCAAGGCCAGTTTGAGCAATATAGTGAGACCGTGTCTCAAAAAAATATATATAAAAAAAGAACTATCTTACAGAATGACACATAACAAAGCCTTTTTTTGAGCTTTGTTCATAACAGCCAAGGACCAAGTGTGACTTCAGAGTGCAGCAAGAACCCGCTAGTAAACAACGGCACAAGCATGCGATGGGACAGTGCACAAGAGCAGCTGCCGATGACAGGACAAGGCAAACAGCAGGCAGCCCAGGTTTGTACAAACAGAAGGGACAGAAGCCGGAGTGGTTCTGCTCGTCCACACACAGCAGAGAGAGGCAAGAAGCCGCCTCAGGAGGGACTTCATGGGGCTGAGTGTCAGGAGAGGGAGCTCCTTGTCACTGTCACCTTTTGCATTGTTCCTACCAGTCTCAGATGTGAAAATGCTAACTTTAGAGATAACTCATTTTCTACCATGTGCATTTTCTCTTTTTTTTTTTTTTGGAGACAGGGTCTTGCTATGTAGCCCAGGCTGGCCTGAAACTCACAGCAATGCTCCTTCCAGGCATGCGCACAACACATGCCCAGCTTCTGCCATGTGCATCCTGCATCCCTGCCTAGCACATGAGACCCCCCCAGAGCTGGTCCTGGTCTCAAGCGTCCATGATCATCGTCAAGAGATACTCAGGAAATATGGCAGTGGAAACAGGGGGCAAAGGAGAGCACCATTTCCCAAGTAAGTGCCACAGAAGCAAGCAGGGCAGAGTGCGAGGAGGAGGAGGAGGAGGAGGAGGAAGAGGAGGCGGCGGCGGCAGAGGCAGCGCAGCAGTGGAAGTGGAGGAGAGCAGGAGGCGGGGGGGGGGGCGGGGGCAGGGGTAAGGCCAGGTCTGCACTGAGGACAGAGGCTGCTGGAGTCCATCTACCTGGGGGGCCAGAGCTGGGGAAGCCTGGCTGTCGGGGGCCTGAGGGCCACAGCCAGCTCCTTTGGCGATGGGGGTGGCCAGGGCTGGGTCTTGGGTGGGAGGCGGGGCGCTGACTATGACCGAGGCCGGCACGGACAGGTGGGGGCCCTCTGTGGAGAGGGGTGGCTGGCTCCTCTCCTGTAACGGCGGCCGCATGGGGTCAGAAGGCCACCCCCACGACCTCAGCTCCCTCCACCGTGAGCCTACAACCCCCCTGACATTCCCAGGGCCCCAGAGAACGGGGTGCCAATCAGCCAGGAGCCCAAGAGGCCGGGACCTAGGGACCTCACTCCACTTTGAGCTGTCTGGTCGGCTATCTTCAGCTCCACCCCAGCGCCTGTCCCTGCCCGTCTGTCTGTCCAGCCATCCACATCTTTCTCCCTTCCTGAGGTCCCTCCCTCTCCCTGCCTGTCAACTGGCCGGTCCTCTCCTCCCCTTTCTGTCCATCAGTCACCCAGCCTACCAATCTGTCCTGTCAGTTCAGCTGGGTCCCTCAGCCCGTGGGCCTCCTGGGGGCGCAGCACCTGTGCCACCTGAGATACTCCCACCGCTGAGCCCCTCCTTCCCCAGCTGTCTGCCCCCATCCCCAGTTCCCTGCCCCCCTGGCCAGCCGGCCCCAGTACCTGGGGCAGGAACATCTGCAGGGAGTCCTGAGTGAGGATAGCTGTGGTGGCGGCGGAGGGTGGCTGCCCCAGGATGATCTTCTCTGGGCTGGATGCCAGGACCGGGCTGGGCTGGGGGGTGGTGGCCTGAGGCGGGGCGGCCTGCGGGGCAGAGGCCTGTGGGGCCTGCGGTGGCGGCTGCTGGAGGCCCAGGGGCAGTGGTGTGCTGACCGCAGGGGGCACCGGGGGAGCGGGCTGCACTGCGAGGACGGGCGTGGCCTCCCCAGTGGCTGCAGCAGGGGTGGCCGGCTGCACCAGCCCATCGGGGGTATTGAGCATGGCCACGGCACTGGGGGGCAGGGTGACCCCCTGGAGGACGGTGGTGGTGGCGGGGCCAGTGGGGGCTGGCTGGCTTTGTGTAGGCAGGCTGCCCGCAGCCAGCGACACAGGCATCTGGAAGAGTGCAGGCTGGCCCACCTGGATGGGCGCGGCCGAGAGGATGTGTGCAGCGCTGTGGGCCCCGGAGTGGGGGGCCAGGACAGGGCCCAGGCTCAGTGGGCCTGCCAGGTTCTGGTTGGTCAGGATGGGGTTGGCAATGAGCTGTCCGCCAGGGTGGGGGGCTGTGGCTGTGAGGATCTGGCCGCCCATGTTGGCTGGCAGGGCGGAAAGGGGCTGGGGCAGCGGGACAGCGGCAGGAGCACCGGGCAGCAGGAACTGGTTCTGGCCTGGCAGCACATGCTGTGCAGGGATGACGATGCTACTGCCCTGATTCAACAGGTGGACGCTCATGGGCTTGCTCAGGGCCCCGGGGGGCTGAGGCGGCGCTGTGCCCGCGGTGGTGACTGGGGGCTGCTTGAAGACGTTGGCCTGCAGGGCAGGTGCCGGGAAGCCCGAGAGCACCACGTTCTGGCCGGCCTTGCCTGCTGCTGCCATGAAAGTCAGGTTCTGTGGGGCCTTGGGCTGCTGTGGGAGTGCCCCTGGCTCACCCTGGATGGTGAGCGTGGCACCTGCAGGGGCGAAGGGCTTGGGTGTCAGCTGGTAGAGCTTAGGGGGCAGCACACCGGCGGGCTTGGGCTGGATGGGCGTGGGTGTGCGGTGCAGTATCACGTTGGGGGCTGGCACCAGTGGCGATGCGCCCAGGCCTGGGGCCACTGCCAGAGGTTGTCCTGAGGGTGCCCCGCTGGCTGCCACGGTGGCAGCCCCTGCCCCTGCAAACACTGAGTTCCCATTGAGTGTGGTGGCCACAGCAGCTGGAAGGCTCTTCTGGATGACCAGGCCAGCCCCCTGGGGAGATACACCAGCCGATGCCAGGGTCACTGGCTCCGAAGGGCCGGCTGCCGAGGCCAGGTAGCCACTTACAGGCACCTGTTTGGCCAAGAGTTGCGAGGTGGGTGGGTTGAGTGCCATGACGGGCTGGCCCACCACCTGGATGGGTGCCAGGCCAAGAGTGGCAGCTGCAGCGCTCCCAGGGCTGCCATTGGGCAGGCCCTGGAGGCCTGGGATGGGCTGCAGGGTCACGTTGCCCAGGCCCACAGGCTGCAGGAAGGGCTGCACGCTCAGGGCCTTGTTGACCACGTCCTGGGGCGGCACCAGGGCCTGATGAGTCAGCACAGTGGGCGGGGCCTGCAGCCCCAGCAGGTCAGCGCTGCCTGGGAAGAGGGCCTGGGGTCCTGTGGCCACAGCGGCTGCACCCGCAGCACCTGTCGGGCCCGCCCCACCATCTGCAGGCTGCAGGGTGGGCAGCTGGAAGGGGCCCAGGTCCAGCTCGGCCTCGGCCTCAAGCGTCTGCTCCGTGATGTTGGCCTCTTGCAGGCTCTGCTGAAGGATGTCGCAGGGCTGATCAGCGCCCCCGCCCCCTCCACTGCCACCTGCTGTGGCGGGTGAGCCCAGGATGTCATCTTCCAGGAAGTCCAGGTCCACGCTGGGGGCCGGCTGGCTGGGCTCCGGGTTCAGGTGGTTGCTGGAAGCTTCTTGCACGTGGAGCTGGAGGCCAGGGCAGGAGGAAGGGAAGAGGTGAGGTTGGCCAAGAGCTGGGCTTGGGCCACAGCTGCCATGAAGGACACCTGGTACCAAGACAGCCATGTCCAAGAAGGAACCTTCCCTCTGGAAGTGATGGGACCCAGGATCAAACCCAGTGTCTGGCTATGCGACCTGGGGCTTGCTTGATCTGACCTCAGTCTCCCCAGTGGTGCTCAGCAACAGGCAATAAAAATAATTCACCCCCTTTCCAGAATCTGAAAAGTTCTGAATTTTTAAAACATGCCTGGCCCCAGAGGTTTCCAATGAAGGACTGAGGCTGGGTTAAAAACCACAGCAGTGCTAGGCGTGGTGCTGCACAACTGTCATCCCAGCACTCAGGAGGCTGAGGAGGGAGGATCACTGAGTTCGAGGCCATACTGGGCTATGTAGTTCAAGGTGGTCTGAACTATATGGTGAGACCCTTTCTCAAAAAAAAAAAAAAAAAAAGGGGGGGGGCCGGTGAGATAGCTCAGTGGCATAAGCGCCTGCCTGGCAAGCGCGAGGTCCTGAGTTCGACTCCCAGTACCCACATACAAAAAAAGGGTCGGTGATATCGCTCAGTAGCATGGGCGCCTGCTGGAGCATGAGGTCCTGAGGTCAACCCCCGGTACCCACAAAAAAAAAAGAACAAAATCACCACAGCAGTGGTAGTGGCAGCGGCTGCCATCTGTGAGCCCTGGTGCCAACTGCACATGAGTACACCATTTCTTAAATGTTTCTCCTGCTGTCCTGAATGGAGAGCCAGGACGTGCACCTAGAAATACAAGTATGCACATCCGACCAGTGCTCCACAGGCCACACTGAGGCTGCGGTGCCTCAGCCACTGATCTTTGCCCAGAGAATGGATCTAAACCTGCAGCTGGAAGCCAGGTGCAGTGGTACAGGCCTGTAATCCCAGCCCTCTGGGTGACTGAGACAGGAGGATCACAAATTTAAGCCCAGCCTGAGCAACTTAGTGAAACCCTGTCTCAAAAATAAAAAATGGGGGGGGGGGCTGGGGATGTAGCTCAGTGTGAAGCCCCTGGATTTAATTCCCAGAGCCACAAAAGAAAAAAAAAGTTCTAGGAAGAAAAGAAGAAAAAAAAAAAAAAAAAAAACAACTCTGAAGTTGGAAAGCTCTTGATCCACACAGAGGGCTCACAGCCACGCCTGGCCCGTGGCACAAGTGTGAGGGATGCCACGGTCACTCTCACTGCCACGCGTGTTGTGAACAGTAGCTCACGGAGGTGGCCACTGATCCCAGCCTTGCACCCAGAAAGGGAAGCTCAGGGTGCCAGCTGGTGAGAGGGGCACAGGGGATGCCGGGATAGGGCTTGACTCGGCCCCCATCCTGCGAGGACCAGGCAGGCCAAGTGCTCCTAACTGCCTGAGGGTACAACCAATGCACCCTCTAAGACAGGTGTGGAGAAACATCACCTCTGCACAGGGCTCAGGACTCAGCCGGGGACCCTACAGCTAGGAAAGAATGATAGTTATGACAAGAGCAAGGACCACGAAATAGTCAACACACACAGCCATCGCTGCGGCAGGGTCTGTAAATGTAATCATGTGACAGGATGTGCCACTGCTGTGTTTCTGAACTAATCACTTTCATTACTTCTGGAATCTAATATTATAGTGCTGTAAGGACTAAGCGACAATCACCATGAAGAGCCAGGTGTATAGTAAGTGCTAGGTGAATGACAGTTACAATGGTGGACAAGGAAGGGGCTGCTCTGGGCTTTGGTCCGAGGTCTGCAGGTGAGGAGGTCCCCCCTCAGGTCACGCACCCCATGGCTGAGTAGCCCCAGTCCCTCTCTCCCATGGAGTGTCGCTGGGGCTCCCAGAGCCGGCACTGACCTTAGTGCCCCAGAATCATGCCACACAGCAGGCCCCATTCTGTCCCCACTCCTGCCCTCACAGGTCGAAACCCCTCGGGGCCCAGGCCTCCCCTTGGGCCACCAGGCCTTCCTCTCCCACTGGCTGCTGCCATGTCAGGGCAACCTGGGCGAGGGCACTTACCCCAGGACCTTCATAGAAGGCACTTTGGGCCTCCCCAGGGGCATCCAGGAGGTCATCACTGTCCAGCTGCAACGAGACCCACCCCAAGGTCAAAGGTCAGCAGGGCAGCCCAGGCTCAGAGCAGCGCTAGGGAAGGGGGTGGGGATACAGGAACCTCTGCTTGGAGGCTCCAAAGTGGGGGTCGGCTGCACGCTTCTGGCCAGACCCCCCCAGCCTGGCCCGACATGCACCTGCCCCTCCTCCACACAGCTGAGGGCTTAACACCCCAGGGCACCAGCTCTAGCAGGGCGTCTCAGCGCCCAAATAGCACCCAGAGCCTCTGTCTGTGGCCCAGAACTCCCTCAAGGTCTCCCAGAAGCCTAGCCGGGATACCCAACAGCCCTCCTGATTTTGGTACCCCGCCCTCAATGCCCCATCTCCCAAACAGTACCACAGCCCACTCGCTGGCTCAAGCCCAAGCCCCAGATTCGGTCACTCGGGCACCATCGCTTCCTCATCATGGCCACCAGCAAGAGTCTGGGTGACTCTGCCTCCCAAATGGACCCCAATCCGTGCCCTCACCCCCCCCCAACAGCTTGCATGGTCTTAGCCCAGGCCACCGCTGCCTTGGTCCCTGAATTACCAGCTGTTTCTCCTTGCAAGGGGGAGCTCAATTCCCCTCCCTCGAGGGGCCTGGACTTAGCAACCCTGCGCTGCCATGTGGACTCTACATGAGGGAAGCATGTGTGACCCTGGAGACACCCCTCAGATCATCACTCTGGGGCGGCAGCTGCCACGTCCTGAGGACACTCAGGCAGCACGATGGTGAGGTCCCTGTGGCCAGGAACTGACACCTCCTGCCAACAGCCACCGAAATGGGCCATGGGGGAGGGCATTGCCACCCTAGGGGGCTGTAGCCCCCCACATCTTGATGGCAACATCACGACAGCTCCCAAGCCAGACCTGTGCCAGACAGTGTAAGGCCCTGCATACAGCTCCTCACACTCACCCGACCTCCACTCTGCACTGTGTCTGGGGCTCCAAGGGCACAGCACACCTGCCTGCCCTGCTTAGTAACCCACGCTGCTGCTGCCAGTCAGAGTGCAAACCGAACTCGTCCGCAGGCCCACGTCACCACGTGGCTTCCGTCTACTCCTCTCACCTCTCACCCATCTCCCCTGGCCCCACCAACCTTCCTGTCCCTTCAACACGCCACCCCCTCTCCCACCAGTGTCCCTGCTCTTCCCCTGCATGCAGAACCGTGGCCACCTGCAGTGTCACCTCATTAGTCACCCTTTCTGACCACACTAAAGGAGCCCTTCACCCCACTTGTTTTCTCTTATACTTGTTTTCCTGGGCTGGGGATTGGGCCTAGGGCCTTGTGGATGCTAGGTAAGCGCTCTGCACAGAGCCTCCCTAGCCCAAATCTCTTTTCCTGTATAGGTGAAATTTTTTGTTTTGTTTTTTGAGATAGGGTATTGCTACATATTGTAGGCTGGCCTTGAACTCACTATGTAGCCCAGGCTGGCCTCAAACTAGCAGCAATCCTGCCTCAGCCTTCCAAGTGCTGGGATTACAGGTGTGCGCCACCACACCTGGTTAACATTTTTATTTTTTATAACACTCTGAATGGTGCTTTTCACTGTCGCCTTTATTAGTTATTGGCTTCTTCACTGACTAAGGGAAAACATATGGTGTGAGGGCAGGGATCTGCCATGTGCCCTGCTCAGCACAGAACACAGCCCTGTTTGGCAAGCACTGCTCCCTACCGCACTCACCTTCTCTGACCCATGCAAGAAGTCGTTGAGGGCCTGAGGGTCACTGAAAGAGAAGAGAGGGACACTGAGGCGGTGAGCTGGGCAGGGAGGAGGGAGGGCATCTCAGACAGAGGGCGGGGAGCCCATTACTCACCAAATCACGTCTAGTAAGCATCTCCCATCCTCATCATCCATCGCCACTGGATGGGTGGGGTCAGGAAGAGGGCGAGGGAGACAAGGTTAGATTGTGGCGGTGTGCCCAGCCCCTCCCTTCAGGGAGCCCCTGCAGGTGTTGGAGCGTCCTCTCCCTAGAGTCCGTGGGGACAGGTGGGGCCTAAGCTCACAGCCCAGGTCCCCACCCCGCCAGAGGCTCCTGACCAGGGACAGCTCCCTTCCCTCCTGTCCTCACCTGAAGTCCCCAGCCCGACATGGACAGTATCCAGCCAAACTAGGAGAGCCCTGGCTGCACACAGGCCTTGTGCTAAGTGCCCTGGACACAAGAGGCTACATGGGTCCTCACAGGCCATGAGGGGACCGGCCACCTAGCTTTGCAGATGAGGAGCGGGAGGCACTGAAATGGTCGCTCTCCGTCTCCCAGCGGGCAGGTGGCAGGGCCTGGCCTGGTACCCATGCTCCTCACCACAACCACTGTCCTGCTCCTCAAACGCAGGAACTAGCCCATAGCCAGTGTGGAGGGCTATGACAGGGTGACAGGGTGACGGAGGGAGCAAGGGGGCAGCAGGAGGGGCCAAGGGTTCAAGGTCCGGGTCCCCCATGAAGCCCTAGGCAGTGTGACTCTCAAGGAAGGGAGGGGTTACCGGGAAACTGAGGCAGAAGCAAGGGGAGGGTCCTGAGCGAGAATGATGAGGATGAGGAAGGCTAACGTTTGTTGAGCGCCTGACCCCAGCAGGGCACAGTCCGAGCGCGTCACAAATGTTAGCATGTTCGATCGGGGGGGGGTGTTCTTTGTCCCCCATTTCACACCCAAGGTGACTGGTGCTGCCTGGGTTTGTCCATTGGCCCCCACCCCCCACCCAGCCTCAAAAGCACCCTCTATCCACCAGCCAATTGCCCCAGGTACCTGCCTGTCCTTTGTGACATCCCCGCTTCCTCCATCCTTCCAAACTTCCATCCAACCATGCCCCTCCCTTCTTCTAAACCACCCCTCCCTCCCAGGGACGAAGGAGGTATGGACGGCGAGGCAGACACACGTCCAGGATGGGTGCACATGGCACCCCTGGGCTCCCACCCTCCTTGCATGCATAAGGTCCTAGACGTCACTGAGGGCACACAGACTGGGTGGGTCACCTCTCACACACAGGCACACAAATGCTGTAGGGTCCCCTCACTCAGAAAATGCTCTGCTTGCACCTGGCAGTGATCTCTTCATCACTACCCCACTCCAGGCCTCAGGCACACTGTGCGCAAGGCAGAGCCTCAGACGGGGCCCCGGAAGAAGCGGGGCTTCTCCCGAGCCCTGGGGAAGCCGATGAAATCTCACGACCCTCCTCAAACATGCACAGGGGATGTGTTACACGCCCGGCCCTGGCTCCCACACTCCTCTCCCACCACGAGGCGCAGACAGGACACACGTGCCCAGGACCACACCACGCACGTGACTGTCCTGCTCCTCAGCAGCCTCAGCTCTGCCTGCTTCTTTCTGTGTCACCAGATTTGTGCCCCACGAGACCCTCGTTCTCCAACCTGCCTGAGAGCAGCCTGAAAAGGCACGGTCCGCCCAGGATGTGGAGGAGGGCCGGTGGGGGGGACCCAAGGACCAGGGAAGCAGTCTGCAGGGGGAGCCAGGCCTCCTCCCCCATGCACCACGGTGAGCCCGGGAAGTGTGTGGAGGGGCGGCTGCTCCAGGAATGGATGGGACCCCACCCCCACCCCATTACCTGTGCTACAAACGAATCATGAAGGGAAGGTGGGGGTGTCCACTCCAGGTCTACGCGGGGCCCCCAGCTGGGGACTTGGACAGTGTCCTCTCGGGGGCCAGCTGCGGGGAAAGAAAGAGAGGCTGAGTGAGTGGGAAAAAGATGTGCTCAGTGGGAGATGGGGGTGGACAGGGAAACGCGGAAGGAGGGGACAGGTTCGAGTTCAAAGCCACACAAACTAGCACTCCGTCGTCGCGTGCACGAGGTGCGAGGAGCGAGGAGTGACACACTCCAGACTACGCCACATCACGCCGACCATCCTGGTACCGCAGTCTAGTCACACGAGCTAGGCCTCGGGACTCGGGCAGCCTCTAAAGTTGCCACAAGCGCTGAATTAGCAAACTCGGAGCTAGGGGTGGGCGTGGCGTGCTAGAGGCCCAGGCTCCTGGGAGCCTCTCACGGCAATATCCTCATCAACCTCCCGCTCTGTCCCCGTGGTCTTGGTGTCTCTGTTTAAAGACACCTTCTTTAGTACACACACAGGGTGACCACAATAGATCACTAGTGATGGTTTAAATTTTTAAAAAGTGTATTACAGTAAAAGACACATTGCCGAAAATTGCCCTAGCCTGAAACACACTTATCCCATCATTCTTGGCCACTGTCTGGAAGCAGTTCGAGTTCTCTTTCATGTCTTTACAAAGTGTGATCACAAGTGCAGTAAATGTTGCTGCCGTGTGCCACCCAATGGAAAAGCAGGTGCATAAAGACACGACGGTGTGTCCTCATCCACATTACACACCCGATCTGCCACCATGCGACTTCTGGCTCTTCCCCAAAGTCAAAATGACATGAAAGGGAAACATTTGGAATCGATTCAGGACACTGAGGCAGCCATGACAGTGCAACTAAAGACACTCATGAAAGAAGATTCCAGAACTGCAGCAGAAAGTGGCAAGAACGATGGGACAGATGTGCTCCAAGCAAGGCGGAGATCCTTGTAGGGGGATTGATGGTGGTGTGTCTTTTACTGTAATCAACCGAAAACAAAAACCATTCACTGTAGTTTTCAGTCACACCTCATGCTGTTGATGGCTCACCTTGAGCTCACAGCCTGTTGTCACAGATGCATCCCTGAGGCATCACAGCCACCCTGTGCCCGGGTACCAAAAGCACCTCAGCACTGTGTGGGGGAACACCCCAAACAGTGAAATCATCACACATACACACACACACACACACACACACCACGGAAACAGGGCTCCAGTAGGTTGTGCATGGGACACGCGCTGAGTGAGAGGGCAGAACATCCGGTGACTTAGATTTTTTCACTGCTCTCCATCCTTTTGCAAATGACCAAGAAGGGCCACTTCATGGAGCAGGTGAAATCTGCACACACAGAATCTGAGGGTGGTGACAATGAAGCATGTTGGGCACTTCTCCATCTGGAAGTCTTCACCAAACAGAGGCTTCTACCATACAACTCCATAGATGAGGAAACCGAGGCACAGAGTGGGGGGCTGGTAATGTGCCCCAGATCCTGCAGCGGGGGATGGCCAGCTGGGACTGCACCCCACCCCAAGCCATGACCCACAAAGCCCCTCTGTCCATCGCACCCTTCAGAGCAAGTATGGCAGGAATGCTAAGAGCATCACGAGGCAGGGTGACTGTGCTGCTGCGTCACCTCATGAATGCCTGGGATGTTTCAGGGCTCAGAAAGTGACAGAGCCGCAAGGAAAAGAAGGACAGCAGGAGCTGAGTGGGTTCCCCTCTTCCTTTAGGGAGCCAGGCAGCAGAACGTCAGGCCGAGGTAGGAAGATTTCAAGTTTGAGGCCAACCTGAACTATGTAGCAAGACCCTGTCTTGAAAAACAAACCAAGCTCGGTATGGTGGTGCATGTCTATAATCCCAGCACTCGGGAAGCTGAGGCAGGAGGATCGCCACAAGTTCAAGGCCAGCCCAGACTACATAGCAAGACCCTGTGTTTTTTTTTGTTGTTTGTTTTAATATGCAGGTACCAGGAGACGAACTCAGGATCTCGCGCTTGCCAGGCAGGCACTTATGCCGCTGAGCGATATCACCAGCCTGAGACCGTGTTTTAAACAAAACAACAACAACAACAACAACAACAAGAAAAACAAACCAAAATAACTAAAACCTCCTAAAAGTCAGGTGCAGAGGAGCAAGCCTGTACTCTGAGCTACTCGGGAGGCTGAAGCAGGAGTTCAAGTGTTTACATTTCAGTGATAATTTTTTGTTTTGGAAACACAATCTCATTATGTAGCTCAGGCTGGCCTTGAACCCACTATGTAGCCCAGGCTTGCCTCAGACTTGCAGCAACCCTCCTGCCTCAGCCTCCCAAATTGTGGGATTACAGGTGTGCGCCATAACGCCATAACGGCATCATGGGTTTTTGGTTTGTTTGTTTTTCTTAAAGAATTCTTCCCTTTAAAAGATGCATCACAGCTGAGTGTGATGACACATTCCTGTAATCCCAGCACTCTGGGAGGCTGAGACAGGAGGGTCTTAAATTTGAGGGCAGCCTGTGCAAGATCCTGACTCAAAAAAGGGAGGGGTGGGCCGGGTGTGGTGGCGCACGCCTGTAATCCCACCACTCAGGGGGTTGAGGCAGGAGGATCACCACCAGCTGAAGGCCAGCCCAGAGTACATCGGAGTTCAAAGCCAGCCTGAAATACACAGTGAGACCCTGTCTCAAACAATAAAAACAAGGGAGAGGTGGGGCTGGGAATGTAGCTCAGTACAAAGCCCCTTGCCCCAAGAGACACATCCTGAAGCATCTAGGAGTGAAATGACTGCAGTTTATTGGGGGTGCCGAGGCATACAGACCTGGGGTTTCCTAGACGGCTGCCAATAGACACACATGGCTCTATCCATGTAAGTTCGAATTCATTAAAATGAAAGAAATTAGGGCAAAAGACATGAATAGATATTTCTCCAAAGAAAATCTACAAATGTCCAATGAGCCATGCGGAGGTGCTCGGCAGGAGTAATCGCCAGAGAAACACAGTCCAAGCCACGGTGAGGCGCCACCTCCCACCTCAGGACAGCGGCTGCTGAGGACGATGGCACGTGGGAGCCCGGAGCCACCTGCCGCCGGTGGGAATCCAAAAGGCGGCTGCCTGCCCTGGGAAATGGTCTGGTGGGGCCTCCAAACATTAAAAATAGAACGAGCACATGATCCAGCCACTCCACTGCGAGAGTACACCCAGGAGAAGGACGGAGGCTCAGGAGATGTCCGCACAGCCAGGTTCAGAGCAGTCTGCACCACAGCGGCTCAAAGGCGGAAGCACCCGAGGGCCCTGTCCAGGGGCAGATGAACGGATTCGAAAAATGTGCTGAATTAAAGAAGGGGATTCCTGAGCAGGCATGGTGGCACACGCCTGTAATCCCAGCACTGAAGAGGCTGAGGCAGGAGGATCACTTTGAGTTCGAATCCAGCCTGAGCTACATGGCAAGATCTGTCTGAAAAAAACCAAACACACAAACAAAAAGGGAATCCTGACACACACTGTGACACAGGGGCCTTCTGGACACCAAGCCAAGTGAGAGACAGATGCTAGTCAAACAAAGCCCGGTCTGTTGGATGCCGCTTATAGGAGGCTCCATCCCATCCACAGGCATGGCAGGGTGGTGGCCAGGCCCAGGGGCTCTTCTTGCTCAATGGGCAGAGCTGTAGTTTGCAAAGACAAGGCACTCTGGAGCTGGGTGGCGAGGAGGCTGCACTGCACGAATGTCCTCCATACCCCTGAGATACACACTTAACATGGGTCAGCTTAGCGAGACCCTGCCTCAAAATGAAAAATGCAAAGGGGATGGAGCTCAGGGCGAAGTCCCTGGGCCCAATGCCCAGCAGCAAAAACAAACACAAAAAGGAAGGGTAAGCTGGTCACACTTTATGTGGGGTCTTAGAATATAGAGGCGATTAGGGTAAAGAAGAAATTAGGGACATCAAAGTTTTAAATAAAACCAATATAAATATAAAATCAAGTGAAATTAAGCACTTAGTTCTCAGTGGCACTGGCCACACTGCAAGTGTGCAGGGGACCTGTGGCTGGTAGTCTCCTGGAGGGGGAACATTGACACGGCACTGCAGCCCCACCCCGCCTGTGAATGCAGAGGAAGGGAGTAGCTATGGGGTGGGGGTGGGGTATCTGCATTGTACTCTCCTCTCTACTCTGTGAACATGTGAAATGCCCCATAGTGATTTTTTTTTTTGGTACTGGGGATGGAAACCCGGGATCTTTGTACTGACCCACATCCCCAGCCCTTCCTTGTTTTATTTTGAGCCAGAGTCTCACTAAATAGCTAAGTTGCCCAGGCTGGGCTTGAAATTGTGATCCTCCTGCCTCAGCCTCCCTAACTGCTGGGACCCCAGGACTGCGCCACCATGCCCAGCTGAAAATTTTGTAATAAAAAAAAAAACTTTAATATCAAATGTGCCTTGCCTGGGGGCCAGGTGTTTGTTCCTGTGTCCCCTCCCAAACATCCTGTGGGTGCCCTGGGAGATCCCTGGAGCCTGCCCAGCAGGGCTCACAGTAGTTTGCTGAATGAATGAATTTGCACACAAGTTTTAATAAATCCATTCACTTGTGCAAGAGGTGGTGGGTGAAAGAGCATCTGTTAAGAACCCACTGGGGAGCCAGCGTGGGGAGCGTGCTGAGGATGCCTGACAGAGCAAACACAGAGCCAGGCCTTGGCCGTGGGGAGGAAGGTCAGTGGTTCTCAATCCAGGGTGGCCCAGGGCACCCCTCCCCACCCCCACCTCACCCTCAACACACTCAAAAGCTTTGGGAAAAGTGACAGGGCTGTGGGAACAAGAGCCGTGCAGAATTATCTACCCCACACTGTTGCCAGCACCCTACTGACGGCCTGTGTAGAAGCCTGGCCTCTGGACAATGTGCCTGTGGTGCATAGCACTTGGTGGCAGGAACCTGAGTGCAATGATGGCCTTTGTCACTGCAAGCCTCAGAGACCCAGGGCTCACTTTTCCTTCTGGGGTTTGGAGGCAGAGTCTTGCTTGTTACTGCAGCATCCCGCAGCTGAAGCTGACTGCTGCACCCCCAGCCCATGGTGCCCCACTGCCTCCTTGTGCTGCCCTGGCACCAGGGCTCCAGCCCAAGGTAGGAGCCGTGCTGACTCACACGCCTCACAACAGAGAGGCACCAGGTCACACCAAGGCCAGAATTTGAACTCAGCCCCTGGGACTCCGAAGCCGCCCCCCCGCCCCCCAACACTATAAAAAGCCAGTCAGGCCAGGCCTGGAAACCACAGTGACGACACAACAATGACAAAGTGCCCTTCCAGAAACCCTATGAAGTCCTCCTCCACTGGAAATGGAAACGCGCTGAGCTCTGCGCCATCACTGGGAGCTGCGGGAGGAGCCAGGCCGCAGCAGGGCCAGAGTCAGAAGGCCCTGCAGGCCAGGAACCTGGTCCAATGTCCTGGTGGGAACGTCAGCAGTTCTCGAGGTCCTGGCCAGTGATGAAAGTGAACGTCGGGAATTCTGTTATCCAGGAACTCTGACATCGCTGCTAGGAAGCCACGGCAGAGCCATGGTTGCTCCCCCAACTCCCAACTCTCCCTCATTACTGGTCCCTAGCAGGGTGATGACCCCACGATATGAACAAAGACTGCTTGAACCCGGCTTTTCCAAACTGTGGGCTGTGACTTGAAGACTGTGAAATCAAATTAGTAGGTTAGGGCCAGGCATTGCTTTTTTTTTTTTGAGACAGGGTCTCACTATGTAGCCCAGGCTGGCTTTGAACTCACGGCAAACCTCCTGCCTCAGCCTCCTGAGTACTGGGCTTACAGGTGTGTGCTGCCACACCTGGCTTCGATCAGGAATTTCTTTTAGCAATTAAACAGTATGGAGTCAAGTAGGACGGAAGACCACAGGAGCTATTAAAGCACACATGGTAAGTGTCTGTTTGTGGAACTAGTTCCAATCACGTGAGGCTGTATGTGTACATGGGGTCGCAACAAACATATTTTGTACAGTGAGTTGTGGTTGAAACAGTCCTAACATAAAAAATTAGGGGGCATTCCTAGCTTCTTTATCAGATATTCATATTCCCAGCCTTCCCTGCAGCTAGAGTAGCCAGAGTACCACAAATAGTAAAAACTGAAATGTACAGACTTGGCTTCTAGTCAATGAAATTTCAGTCTGGGAGACTTGGGGCAAGATTTTCTTCCAAAATACAAAAGATACAGCTTTTCTAGGAAAAAAAGGTTTTGCTCCTTGTTTCTAGTTTTGAACACAGTCAAGACAACTGGACCTCTGGCAGCTGTTTTATGATGATGAGGCAAAGACCCTGAGGCTGATAACTCCATCTGAGAGAAAACCACTGGGTTCTTAAAAACTCAAGGGCTGCCTGCCACCAAACTTCTTAATCCTCAGAGCTTGAGGCACTATTTGGTTTTCCATTTTTTGTAGCCATACGTGACCTGACACATTTTCAGGTATCTGTGCGACCCAGTGAAAGGACCCTCCTGGACTGTCTGGGGCCCGGCACTACACTTTGTGAACAAATAGGAGCACAACGGCTCAGCAAAGTGGGGAGGCTGGCAGGAGGTGGAGCAGAAACAAAGACCACCGCAGCTGGGCCACCACAGACACTGCTGCTACCCCAGCCCAGGTCCTTCCTGACGTGAGCCCGCCACCCCACCGTGCCGCTCTTGGCCAGCTGTGCCCAAGTCAGCCGCAGGCGCCGGGCAGGACCAGAACACCCAGCCATGCCCGCCCCAATGGCCTCCATGTGACTACAGCTTGGCAGGAAGCTGCCGGCATGTGGGGGGCCGTGTGACTGTCCATGCCACCTTGCTACCTAACCAGGCAAGGAGGGCTGGGGGTCACTGCAACTAGGCACAGAAGCTGCTTCAATTCAGCACCTGTTTTACCAAAGCAGGCATAGGCCTGGGGATGCAGAGGCTCCATGGCACGCGTGATGATGATGTGCCGGGCCTCTTCCCCAGCCAGCGTCCTCCCATCTGGGAGTCAGCCCAGCCCACGCCCAGACCTCAGGGCGCAAAGGCCCACGGTGCCAGAGCCCTGCCACTGATGGCAGGGACTCTGGCTCCTTTAAGCCACTTGGGACTCTGCAGCCTGCCATGAAGCTGCTAGTCACACAGCTGCACTAACTGGTAAGGCCCCTCTGGGGGCCGGGAGCAGCCTGACCTCACCCCAGACACATGTGAGACTCCACACTCCACTCCAGGACCAGTGGCCTGGCCAGATCCGGCCTTACCATCTCTTGTCACCTGTCCCCTGCCTGAGTTCACAGGTTGCTGATCACAACTGGATGAGCCTGTGTTAAACTCTAGGAGGCAGGAGGATTGAAAGATCTCAGTCCAGCCTGGATGACTTGGCGAGGCTCTGCCTCAAAGTAAAAAGTAAAATGGGCTAGGGATGTAGCTCAAGGCAAAGGCCCTAGTTCAATCTCTAGTACCACAAAAGACAACAACAACAGAAAAACAACAACAACAAAAATGTGTGAAGTCAGAGACAGTGTTTCAAATGACATAGCCCATACCACAGATACCCAGAACCACCAGAAATGAGACCAGGCAGAGAAGGGGTCTTCCCAGAGCCTTTGGAGCAAGGGCAGCTGCCCAGGATGCCCTGCCAATACCATGATTTCAGACCCCTGGCTTCCAGAACTGTAAGAGAATAACTTTCCATTTTAAGTCTCAAGGTTTGAGGGCTCTGTGACAGCAGCCATAGGAAACTAATAGGGCATGTACACTTATAAGAAAAATGCATAATACATGTTAGATACCGAACATATAGACTATGTACGGCTGCACAGGTTGTTCACTGGACAAAGGAGCCTGGACAAAGGGGGAAGGCGGGGCCTCAAATCCGGCCCAGGCTCTGCTCACACCTTCCAATCCTAGAGAAGAGGGTGCCCATCTGCAGAGAGGTGTCAGCTCTCCCATCAATTGAACAGGACCCCCAAGAGCTGTGCCCTGTTGGAGGAAGCACCTTTTCCAATTCCACGCAGAGGCCCAGTCAGAGCTGGCTGGGCCCTGGCTGTGTGGCCACTGGCGAGATGCTAGAAAAGAAAACAGAAGAAAGTGTGATTTCTCACTCACCACCACCCCTTTGGGGGAGAGAGAGCAATTAAAATTGCACCTGCGGGGCATGGTGGCACATGCCTGTGATCCCAACACTTGGGAGGCTGAGGCCAGCCTGGGCTACATAGTGAGTTCAAGGCCAGCCTGCACTACATAGCGAGACCATGGCTCAAAAAGACAGAACAGGGCCGGTGAGATGGCTCAGCGGCTTGAGCGCCTGCCCGGCAAGCGCAAGGGCCTGAGTTTGACTCCCGGAACCCACATACGAAAAAGGGGCCGGTGATATCGCTCAGCGGCATGAGCGCCTGCTGGCGCGTGAGGTCCTGAGGTCGACCCCTGGTACCCACAAAAAAAAAAAAAAAAAAAGACAGAACAAACAAAAAATCACCCCCATCTTTATTGCTTGTGACCTTAGAGTTCTACAGTCACCGTGTGCATTTAAGGGTACAAAAGTGTCCCCTGTAAACGTGGGATGTTCATAAAGTGACTGGGGGCCAGCTCTGAAAGCCCAGTTTACACAGGTTTTCACTCCCCCCCCAGCTGTTCTTTTTGGAGACAGCGTCTCACTATGTAGCCCAGGCTGGCCTCAAACTCACGGCAACCCTCCTGCCTCAGCCTCCCACGTACTGGGATCACAGGCATGCATCCCCACGCCCAGTGACAGGGTGCTTGTTTCCAATACGAGACATGAGAAAGCAGAGCGTCTCATCCTTGGCTGGGAATGCGTGAATCCAGTGACAGATTTGTTGCACCCTCATGTGTCTGCAATGCCTGGTCTGGGGTTACAAATGAACTGTAACAAGCAGACGGATTTGAATACAGGATCCTCCAGTCAGGAGACTCCACTGCCAATGGCCACAGCTGCCAAGATCACAGCCCTCCAGGCTTCATCCAGCCACTTCCTTTATGCAAATGGTCTCTATGGCAAGTCCAAAGGGACAGTTTAACAGGCTCTGACAGTGGGGTGGGGGTTATAATAGCAACACCCTGGAAACAATGCACTAGCCAGCAGTAGTAAAGGGTTACATACACTACAATCCATGTGAAAAGGGGGATACTTTGTTGCTGTAAAGAAGTGTGAGAGCTGCACAAGGTGGCAGGCCTATAATCCCAGTGCTCCGGGAGGCTGTGGCAGGAGAAATGAAAGTTCAAACTGGCCTAGGCAACTTTGCAAGACCCTGTCTCAAAAAAAAAAAAAAAGGCAGGGGCAGGCTGAGGAGGTAGCTCAGTGCAAAGGCCCTGGGTTCAATCCCCAGCACCATGCACACCAAAAAAGTGAATCGCAGAAGCACCACATGACCCAGGAAGTCCGCTCCCACACCCTTACCGAGAAACCACAAGTGTACCTGGATGTCCACAGATCTAAGTGGAGGCGACCCGAAGCCTATCTGTACATGGCCGGGCAGGATGCGGCACAACCACGTAGCTGACCCTCACCCTGCCAACATGAGCAGGATGGACACAGGGCACATGCCATGATGGGGATGGGCCACCGAGGCAGGGTGCTGAGTGAAAGAAGCCAGACACCCAAGGCCGCATGTTTTGCAATTCTGTTTATAGGATGCATCTCAACAGACAGAAAGCAGGCTCAGGTCTGTGTGGCTGGAATGGCTGGGCCTGGCACAGGTTCTTCTGGGGTAATGGAAATGTCCTCAGATGGGCTATGGTGAGGCCACATGCCCCTGTGAATGTACTAAAACCACTGAACTGTACACTTTCAGTGAGTAGATTTTATGCGATATGAATTATATCTCAATGAAGATGCCATTAAGCCAGGTGCATGGCTATAATCCCAGCACTCAGGAGGCTGAGGCAGGAGGATTGCCACACGTTTGATGCCAGCCTGGGCTACACAGGGAGTTCAAGGCCAGCCTGGACTACATGGCAAGACCCTGTCTCAAAAAACAATAGGGCCGGTGAGACGGCTCAGCAGCGTAAGCGCCTGCCTGGCAAGCGCGAGGGCCCGAGTTTGACTCCTGGAATCCACATACGAAAAAATGGACAGTGATATCACTCAGTGACACAGGAGCCTGCTGGCGCGCGAGGTCCTGAGGTCAACCCCCGGTACCAAAAAAAAAAAAAAAAAAAAAAAAAAACCTAACAACAAAAACATTCTCTGAAACTCCGAGAACATCATTTCAACCGGCAGCGGTCAGAAGTGTGGTTATGAGTGGCTGCCGCACACAAGCTAAAAGCTGTCCAGTGCCAAGCAGGGGCTGGGTTTGGACCTAGTGAGCAGCGAAGCCCTGGCCATTCTGAGAGCAGCGAGCACTGCAGGCCCCGGCCCTTCCTCCTGTCCTCCATGGCAGAGTCCAGGTCTGAATCTGCAGGAGCCTTTCCAACTGCTACCCAGGGACCTGCACACCACACAGGGCACAAGACAGGTCACCAGCAGGCAGCCGGGGCTTTATAATCGCATATGCCTTTTCCTTAATGACCCCCTGCCCACCCCAGTGCAGCTGATGATGAGGGAGAAAGGGGACAGGGACAGGAGGGCTGGGCTCACCAGAGCGGTCACAATGCCTCATAGGGAGGGCGAGTATCACCAGAAACACTGGGGCAAGGCCAGGACAGCACATGCAAAGGCCCTGCGGCACAAACACACTAGTGCTGGAGGAGCAGCAAGCAGGAGAAGGCGGGAGGAAGCAAGTGGGGCAGGCAAGGCCAGGCAGGCCATGCAAGGATGGATCTAACTGGACCTTCCCAGGAGGCAGAGCTGAGACCTGGCGTAGGGGGCACAGGGAAGAAGCGACTGCAAGAGTCCAGGCTGGAAGTGGGGGAAGGCGGTAGGCTCTGTCACAGGCAGAGCAGCAGGGTTTACAAAAAGATAGGCCAGGGGTGGCATCAGAATGTGGATGTGCACAGCCTCACCCACCTCTCCTCCCCATCCCTGCTCACCTCTGGTCACCCCTGCTATGGCTTCTGATGGACCCAAGCTACTGATGACCTCACTAAGAGAGCCCAGGGCAAGGCAGGCGCTGCTCAGAGCTTCAGAGAAATCCCTGTGTGCCAGGTGACCCCCAGAGCAGCACCTCCCATGTCAGATTCTGTCCCCATTCCAAAGTCAAAACAGTTTCTGCGTTTATCCTTGGTTTCGAACCCTTCCAGGATCTTTGGGTGGACCCCGCTGTATGGAGTGAGGCAGGGATGTGATCCCATCTCCTTCCACTTGGGTGATTCTGTGTGCGTGCGTGTGTGTGACTGAGAAGTGAACAGGGCCTCACGCATGCTAGCCAAGCACACTACCCCTGAGCGACATCCCCATTCCTTTCTATCTTTATTCTGAGACAGGTCCTTGCTAAATTGCCTAGGCTGGCCTTGGACTTGTGATTCTCCTGCCTCAGCCTCCCAATTACCAAGTAACCTTTATGTTCCTTGTCCTCACCGCTTTTCATTATGAGTCTTTTGTGCCCCCAGATCTGACCAGCAGCCACTTGGGCCTCGTTCCAGACACCCACACGTGCTTCACTCTCATCCCGGGCTCTCTGCTCTCTTCCACTGGCAGAATGTTCGTTGCTATTTCTTCTCAAATCTCAAGAGGTAAAATAAATTCATCTGGACAGCTAACCAACATGTGGACAGGTGACTGTGGGCAGGAACACAAGGCTTCTCTGGGAGGGTTCCCCAGGCAGAAACAGTGATGCTCTCTTCCGGACAACACGGATGAGCCAGTGTTCTGCCACTATAACGGGGCGCCAGAGGCGGGTACGTCCCAGAGGAGAAGGGCTTCTGTTGAAAGCTGGAAGTGCGGCCGCCCGGCACAGTCCCTGGGCTGCACGCCGTGGCGGCAGGAGAGCACTCCCGTGCCTGTGTGTGCTGCCTCTACTCTCCTGATAAAGCCACCGGGGATCAATCACGGGGCTCAGCCAACGCTGCTGCTGGATTAGGCCCCACCCTCTTAATGCCATTAACGTAAGACCCGAGGGACAGGGACAAAGCGCCTGCCTGAGCTCGGGGACAAGTCAGACTCGAGCCACAACTATGCATCCCCGTGTTGAGGGTCTCATCAGGTTGGCTTCCACGTTGTGGGGTCATCTTTGAACTACATGGATCCCAAGAGACAGAGGGCACAAAATAGTGCTCATGGGCCGGGGATGTAGCTCAATGGCACAGCGCCTGCCTGGCAAGCACAAGGTCCTGAGTTCAATTCCTGGTACCAAAACAAAAAACAAAAAAACAGTGCTCACAAAGAAACCCAGAGATCACAGACAATACTGACAATATGCAAAGTCACAGAACACAGGATTCCTTCTGCACGACACGCCCAGAAAAGGGAAATCCACAGAGACAGAGCAAAGGAGTGGCTGCCGGGGTGAAGAAGGAGGGATGGCGAGTGATTACTTACAGGGTACTGCGTGTCTTTTGGGAAACTGCTTCAGAAAGACAGACAGACAGAGAGGAATCTGGGTAGAGCCAGTAGTTCACACACTGACCACGCATCAAATGCCACTGAGTCCTTTAATTTAAAAGGTTTAATTTTTTGTCTCAAAACCAAAAATAGGCCCGGCATGGTGGCGCACACCTGTAATCCCAGCACTCGGGAGGTTGAGTTAGGAAGATCGCCAAGCGTTCAAAGCCAGCCTGATACCACGATCTGATCTCAAAAAAAGAAAACACATGTGTTGTGAACACACTCACCACCTCCCCACTTCTACCTCCAGAATGAAAAGTGTTGTCTCCTCAGCCAGCTGGTCAAGGTCAACGGCAGCAGCGCAAGAGTGCACCTTTGATCCGCCAGAAGGGCATATGACCTGTGTGGTCCCCTCCTGAAATCCACCCGCAACCCCAGCCTCCTCATGAGGAAAGCCCCAGACAAATCTCCACCAAGGTACCTTAAGTCTGAGACACCATCACAGTCAGAAAGGACTAAGGAGAGAGAGTCCTAGAAGGGTCCTGGAACAGGGAAAGCACATCAGGAGAACCCAGGGAGTCTGCACAGACCATGAGTTCACTGAGAGCCATCCTGCTAATGTCAAAGCAGTGGGATTCTCAGTGAGGACAGCACGGAGTACTGTGGTAACACATTGCGTTTACACTGGGTATAGGAGAACCCGGTACTCTACTATGTTCATGACTTTTCTAGAAACCTAAAATTATTCCAAAAGAGCTGGGTGTGGTGGCACATGCCTGTAATCCCAGCACTCATGAGGCTGAG
This sequence comes from Erethizon dorsatum, assembly GCA_028451465.1. NCBI lineage: Eukaryota > Metazoa > Chordata > Mammalia > Rodentia > Erethizontidae > Erethizon > Erethizon dorsatum. The sequence goes on along the minus strand of CM051834.1, from coordinate 108,237,529 downwards.
GCAGGAGGATCACTGTAAGTTTGAGGCCAGCCTGAGCTACAATAAGTGAGTTCAAAGCCAGCCTGCACTACATAGCCAGACCCTGCCTCAAAAAAAAAAAAAAAATTTATTTTGGCTGGGCACAGGGGCACACACCTATAATCCCAGCATTATGGGAGTCTGAGGCAGGAGGATGGCAGATTTTCAGTCAGCCTAGGCAACTTAGTGACTCAGCGAAGCTCTGTCTGAAACCAAAAAATAAAAAAAGAGGATTGGGATGTAGCTCAGAGTGAAGGCCTTGAGTTCAATCCTCAGTACTGGAAAGAACAAAAAAGTTTACGTTAAAAAAAAACAAAAAAACTCAAGCCGCAGGCTGCAGCTCAGTGGTTTAACACACGAGGCTCTGGGTTCCACTTCCAGTGCCACCTCAATAAACAAATAAGCAACACAACTGTCCCCAACAAACTAAAGGGAACCAGCTGTCCTCCCAGAGTGCGGGCAGCCTCTGAGCTCAGCCTGGTGGAATGGACACGGCTCGCATCTACCAGCCCCTGCATGCTGAGCCCGCCGGGTTCCGCCTTGTCTCCCCAACTCAGCTCTGTTCTGAATCTCATCTCACCTGGGACTCCCCTCTGCTCAGAACCCTCCATGGCTCCCACATCCTCCCCACAGCCTCGGGCCCTGCATGGCGCATCCATGTCTCTTCCCTGTCCCTGCTCCCCCTAGCCACACTGGACCCCTGGATATTCCTCTGGGGCTTCAGGTGCACGCTGCCTCAGGACCTTTGCACGTGCTGCACCCTCTGCCTAGATGCTCCACAATTACAAGGCTCCCAGCAAGCACTTCCAGCCCCCCCAGACGCCATGTACCCTCAAAACCCCATCACTATCCAACAGCCATGACCATGATTCATCTTAGCGCTGCCACCCGGTTTCTGTCTGTTTTGACCCCATTCTGTAAATATGAACTGGATGAGAGAGGGGGGCTGGTGCCAAACAGGGGAGGCCACCAACCCAAGGCTGATGGGGGGCGCAGGGACTCACACAGGCACCCAGGGGCAGAGGCCCAAGGGACCCAGAGAGGAGGTGGAAGCTTTCCAGCGGGTCACAGCCAGGGCGGCCCCATTTGGGGGCCGGACAATGGGGCACTGCCACAGAAGGCCGGGCAGGGGCAGTGCTGGGTGGGGCAGATCAGATGCGGAGGGAGATGAGAACCAGGAAATGGAGTCAGCGGGCGGCCTCAGCACACGAAGCCCAGGAGGCCTGAGAACAGCCAGTCTACACTGGTGGCTCCTGACCCCCAAAACAAGACAACCCCACAGCCCCCACATGCTTCAGCCCTGTTCCCTCTGCCCTCTTCCGTGAATGCTCAGCCCCAGCCACACCGGCCTCTTTGCTGCTACTCTGCCAGGCCAGGCTCTGACCTGCCCCAGGGCCTTTGCTCCCTCTGCTTGCTGCATTCTTGCCCAGATGCCAGCCAGTCTCTGCATCTCCTGAGATCTCTGCTCAAATGTCACCTCTCTGATTGCCTGTTTAAAAGTGCAGAGCCAGGGGTGGTGGTGCATGCCTATAATCCCAAAACTCAGGAGGCTGAGGCAGAAGAATCTCCATAAATTCCAGCCCAGCCCGGAATATATAGTGAGATCCTGTCTGAAAGTGCAGCTGCCACCCTCTACACTTTGATCTCCCTTACCCTACACTGTCCTGAACACTTACGGCATCTGACACAGGAACTACTTGACTGATTTACCTTGTTTACTGCCTGTCTCTAGAGGCTTGGGAAATACTTGCTAAATCTTGGGTAACCATGTACAGCTGTGCAGGTTCCCTACTGCACAACCTCAGAGAGGGGTTCCCCTGTGAGGACACCGTGGATCTGTACACACCCAGGACCACAGCTGTGTGGCAGGTGGCAGTAAAGGGTCATGAGAAAGAGACCTCTGTATTTAATGCCATCAAATCATCCCATGGGCTCGTGGTGGCCCCAGTTAAATAAACAGGCTGACAGCTCCTTCAGGTGTAACCAAGGTGTCCGCTGCAGACACTCTGCTAGCCTGGGTTCTAGCCCCGCTCCGTGCTAAGGCTCTGTTGCTTTGGGCAGGCTCCACTGCCTCTCTTCACCCCCATTTCCACTTCTGATCCGATAAGCAGGGTGGGGTACAAGACCCGGGGCCCACAGGACACTGGCAAAGCGAGGCTGCCATAGGAGCAGCTTTAGCCCCAGGTCCCCAGGCTTCAAGCCACTGCCCGGGGCAAGATGGGGGAGTATGTGAGCCAGGCACACCAGGTACGCTAATGAGGAGGGTGCAGGTCACGTCCGCATGCTCGGCAGTTTTTGGAACTTCGTATTACAATTTCAGTTTCTTTTTTTTTTTTTTTTTTGGTGGGTACCGGGGTCGACCTCAGGACCTCGCGCGCCAGCAGGCGCCCGTGCCGCTGAGCGATATCACCGGCCCCTTTTTCGTATGTGGGTTCCGGGAGTCGAACTTGGGCCCTCGCGCTTGCCAGGCAGGCGCTTATGCCGCTGAGCCATCTCACCGGCCCACAATTTCAGTTTCTTTTTCCCTTCTCTTTCCTCATTTGTTCCAAGGCCTTGTGTAATTTGTTTGTTTGTCTTTTTCAGACAGGGTCTCGCTATGCAGTTCAGGCTGACCTTGAGCTCACTTTGTAGCCCAGGCTGGTCTCTTAACTTGCAATGATCCTCCTGCCTCAGCCCCCCCGCCCCCAGTGCTGGGATTACAGGCGTTCACCAACACACCCAGCTGATTTTTTAAAATATTTAGACACGATGTTTTTCTTCAACTTTTTCTTGCAATTACATGCCCCACAAATGCTCATCCGTGCAATAAGGGACTCTCAAACTGAACACACCAGCTGCTAGAACAAGAACAAGACGGTCAGCCCGCTGGACTTCCTTTCCGGAAGAACACCCTAAGGTTAGGGCGTGGCCAACCTGATGGACAAGTGGGTGTGACCCGTCAATCACGGAGATCCAGGACACATGCGCAGAAGTAGTTCCCAAGCCCTGCACCTGGGACCAATCAGAATGTGCTATTTTCAATTCTTAGGCGACTAGCCAGGCAAGGTGGACTTATACAGGCATAAAACATCTCTTTGGAACAGACCCCCAAATCCTGTGCTACCCCTGGGAAAAGGATTTGGGTACAGCAGGCGGGGAGTTGGGGGTGGGAGGAGACATTTCAAAAGAAATCTTTTGTATCATCTGAGTTTTTTTTTTATTGGGGGCATGTGTTCCCTATTCGCAAAATAAAATAAATGCATACACTTCTAAAACCCTCCCAAAGCGGGGCGTGGTAGCACACACCTATACTCCTAGCACTTGGGAGGCTGAGGCAGAAGGATCACTGAGTTCGAGGCCAGCCTAGGCTACATAATGAGTTCAAGGCCAGCCTGGACTGCACAGTGAGAACCTGTCTCCAAAAATAAATAAAAGCCTCCCCAAAAAAGTTGTTTCCTAAGCATTGCTCACACCTCCCCTGAGGCGGATGGGAAGGCAGGGTTTCCCCTTCTGCTCCCTGGGGTGGGTGGCAGGGACAGCAGAGGCCCCACAGCCTGCCCCAGGCCCCTTTTTCAGACCCACAGCCCCTAGGCTGGGGAAAGGGGAGGGGGGAGATAAACAAAGAACAGGAGGGGGATGGAAGGCCAAGGAGGGAGAGGGAAGGATGGAAGAGGGGGCTGGAAATGGCACCTTCCACCTTGGCCAAGGACATGTCCCCAAGCAGCTTCAGTCATAGCAACCAAAGAGAACAACCCAAATGTCCAACTGATAAGATGCAGCCTACTGGGTCTGGTGGGATATTATGCAGCCATAAAAAGAAACAAAATACTAACGTGCTACAACATGGGTTGACCCTGAAACCCTTACACAGAATGAACAAAGACACAAAAGGATCACACCTTGTGTCATCATATTTATATGAGATATCTCCAGACTGGACAAATCCATAGGACACAAAGCAGATTAATGGTTAGGGGGCTGCTCAGGGGGTATAAGGTTCCTTTTGGAGTGATGAAAATGTTCTGGAACTAGGTAGTGGTGATGGCTGCACAAATCTGAAAACCACTGGATGGTACGCTTTAGGTGGGTAACGTGTGTGGTGTCTGATTGTCTCAACAAAGCTGTTTTCAATTTTTAAGCAAGGAGAAAAAAAAAGAAAGGAACTCTTGATGTGGCCCCCTCACCACCCTAACCCTTCCCTTCCCAATCGGCGTTTTCCAGGCTGCAAATTCCCACCCACCGCCTCTCCCGCCCCACCCCACGCCCAGCGGAGCTGCGCAGGCCACGCCCTCCAGCGTGCCTCGGCCGGATGGCGCCGGGCCCGGGCCGGGCGTCCCGTGGGCGTCCAGGTCCTCCTGGGAGCCCCTGCCGTAGCCACTGAGGGCCCAGTGGGAGGAGCGCGCAGCTCAGGCACCTCTGGCAGCCCAGAGACCTAGAAACCGGCCCAAGAAGCAGCGCTGACAGAATTCCCCAGGTGTACAAAGTGCTGATTTCAGAAGCACACACACCTTTACACCGGCGAAAAGTTAACTCTGTCTGTCTCTCTCACACACACACAGGAGACTTAGGGAAAGGGTGCGTGAGAACCCCCTCCCTGACCCCCACTCTATGGTCCCTGGGGAGGTGCAGACCATGGCAAGGTGAGATCTAGGACATAACGTTTAGCAGAGAGGACAGAATAAACGCACACTGTTCCCAAGTGATTCTTTTATGAAATGATCTGGAAAAAAAAAGAAACAAAACAACAACAAAACGTTTACAGACACATGTTCTGGCTTTCAAGGAAGCAAGCTTTAGACTCTAGAATTCCGGGAAGGCCCTTCCAGCTCCACCTTCCCTCCTGCCCAGCCGGCCAGCCCAGCCCGCCCCTCCACACAGAGCCCTGTGCACAGTCTGACTTGAGGAAATTGCTCTCCAGGTGGGCAGGGGAGAGGCCCAAGCACTGTTTCCTTCACCCAACAAACAACGGACAGCTGTACATCCTTTCCCCACAAACCAAGACTCAACTTCGTACAGATTCACCAACCCCACAAATCTGAACCACCAAAAACATTCCATTTCTTTGAGTGTGTACTTTTAAATTTCTGCCTAATAAATCTGCTCATACCCCTTTAAAAAAAACAAAAGTTAAGTGGGGTGGTGCATACCGGTAATCCCAGCACTTGGGAAACTGAGGTAGGAGGATCAACAGAAATCAAGGCCAGCCTGAACTGCTCAATAAGACCCCGGCTCGGAAAAAAACAAGCAAACAAAAAAACAAAAGTAAAAATAAAAAACTGGACAGCCGGGGATATAGCTCAGTGGCACTGTGCCTGCCTGGCAAGTGCGAGGTCCTGAGTTCGATTCCCAATACCCCCCCCCCAGAAAAAATACAGTGGACAGACCTACTAGGCCCCAGGCATTGGGTGATCCCTCCTAGAGCTAAATACTTGTAAAAGAATAAATCAGTGAGGCAGCAGGACCCAAGTTTGAGGCTAGCTTAGGCTATACTGCAAGCCCATGTCTCAAAAAAAATAAATGAGACCAAGGTGGTTACACATGCCTGTAATCCCAGTATTTGGGAGGCGGAGGCAGGAGGATTGCCTTGAGTTCAAGGCCAGCCTGAACTACACATAGACCCTGTTTCAAAAAACCAAGAAATAAATAAATAAGTGAAGAATAAATTAGGAAACTAATCTAGAATGCACTGTGGGCCACTGAGAAGGGGCTAGGAGCACAGGGCAAAGAGGAGAGGCTTCGGTTTTAAACAGGGTGATCACCAAAAGTCGCCCAAGGCAACACTGAAGCAGAGCCAGAGTGAAGCAGGAAGGCTTACGCATAATTCATGTGCAGAGGCAGCATGGGCTAAGGGGGCAGTTCATGCAAAGGCCTAGGGGCTGGGATGCAGAGGGCTCCAAGAACACAGGGTCACCGTGAGCCAGGGGAGAGAGTTCCAGAACCGACGTCAGCCGAGGTGGTGGGGGAGCATGGCAGAACCCACTCGGGCACAGCAGGTTGCCTTCCGGATCTCGGCCTTAGGACTATCTCAGGGCCTCCGACACACTCCTCCAAGGGGACCTGGGACCCGTAGGATCTGAGGTTGTACTCCAGGAGTCCAGAAGTTGCCCATATGGTTCAAATTTTCCCATATTTCCATTTCTATCCTCAGTGTTGTTCAAACTGCAAGTCACAGCATTTGAGGGCTAGTGGAATGAATGTGGTCTCAACCATCATTTAAACAAGAAGGAGAAAGAATAAAAACAAATAGAAACAAAAGATGCATTGCCGAATGACACAATAGTAGTCAGACTCGGTATCCCATGAAGGTTGTTTTTTGTGTGTGTGTGCGCACGCGCCCTCGTCCTCAGTCACAGTGCCACAAATACATGTCCTACTGGGAACTGAAAGCCAAAATGTCAAGGAAACACTTGATCCTGATGCTCCCATCTCCACCCAGAACTAACACTTTCCCACACACCCCAGAGGCCACTTGGCCATTTGTGCCCCCCCCAACCATGTTCTCTTCTTCCTGGGCGCTGCTGGACTGCATCTCCCAGCATTCCTTGCAGTGGGAGGTCACATGGTTGCCTTCTGGTCAATGAAATGCAGGCAGAAGTGATCTGCGCTCTTTCCATAAAGCATCCTTCCAGGTCCTCCTCTGTGCAGGGACTTAGGGGAGGACAGGACCATAAAAGGGAAGGAGTCCAGTTTCCCTTGATGAGCTCAAGCTTGAGGTTGGGTAAGGCCACCCAATGGGGAACACCCTCACTGGTCCACAAGCGAGGAAAAACTGTCACTATGCCACACTACTTATGACAACCACTGGCATGACCTGTGCTCTCAGGAGCCGCCCAGTTACACGTGAACTGACAGCCAGCTGAATAGAGTGTTTTACAGAAGCCCCAGAATGAGAAGCAAAGAGGGGAAACTGAGCTTCCTATGCCTCAAGGAGCAACAGGGTGCCAGACTACAAGGACCTTCAGTGACAAGTCAGGACTCAGAGTCCAGAGCAAGTCCTAGGCCACATCAGATTCTCAATCTGAAAAGAAACATGTGCGCCATGACCAGGCCTCCAGCCCAACTCTACACCAATAATGAGAGCCTCCTTTAAAATCTCGGTGGCCGGAAGTGAAGACCCCAGCTGGGAACTCCCACAGTCCTTCCAGGAGAGCCCTGCAGGGCAGGTCCTTTAGCTCTGGAGTATAGGTGAGGAAAGCGGAGCCCACTGTGGCCACCAGACCATGAGAACTGCTGTTCACGGAGGACCTGCTGCGTGCGGTAAGTGATCAAACGGCCTCCTTTTTCTCTTTTTCCAGACAAGGCTATGATGATCAGAGCAGGTTTCAGTGAAGATCCCAGCCCCATGCACTCTACACTGGCCCACCCCACCCAGGGGTCCCTCACCCACATGGCCTGGCCACCCCAGGCTCTGGGCCTCCAGGGTTAGGTTTCCTGATGTTCCTGGCCTCCTCCCTTCCCCCTCCAACACACTTTCTTTTGGCACACTTGGATCCTCCAAGTTCCTCATTCAATAAATATTCATGCCCTCAGCAATTAAGTAGGAAGGCACGTGCTACAAGTCAGGCTCTGTTCTAGAAGCAGAGGGGACAGCTGTGAACAAAAGAAAGGTTCAGTTCACTTAGAGCTTACTTTTTTTTTTTGCATAATACTAGGGGTTGAACCCAGGGCCTTGGCTCTCAGTTATATCCCTGGTCCTTCTCTAATCTTGGTTTGAGAGATTCTTGCTTAAGTCTCTAAATTGCCCAGGCTGAGCCTGAACTTGTGATTCTCCTGCCTCAGCCTCCCAGAGTGCTGAGATTACAGTTGTGCACCCACACCTGGTTTAGAATTTACATTTTTTTTAAGAGGGTAAGGACACGGAAAAGAACAATAATATAACATATTAGCTATTTATAAGTATTTAATTTACATGTACTTGATTCACAGTATATCTATTGATAGAAATGTACTATATTATGATTTTATATTTGTAATTACTAAAACAAAAATGATATGCTATATAATTATTTTATAAATATATTATTTATAAACATTATAAAACATGGTAAAATCAACATAAATATAAAATACATGGCATGTCAGCAATTGTTTTTGTTTCTTTTGACATAAAGTCTCGCTGTGTAGTTCAGGCTGGCCTTGAATTTACTATGTAGCCCAGACTGGCCTTGAACTCAACTTGCCTCCTGCCTCAGGCTCCTGAAGAGTGCTGGGATTACAGGCCTATGCCACCATGCCCAGCTGGATCTGCAATTTTTTTCTTTTCCTTAATCTTTTTGAGACAGGGTTTTGCATTTCAGGGTGGCCTTGAATACACTTTGTAGCCCTGGCTGGCCTCACATCATGGTGACCCTTCTGCCTCAGCCACCATACCCAGCTCTGGATCTGCAATTCTGAATAGAGTGATAACAGCAAGCTTGGTTAAGGAGAGGAGAAAGGGGCAGGAGAGAAGAGCAGGGGGAACAGCAAGTGCAAAGGCCCTGAGGTAAGGCTTAGTCTGGCTTGTGAAGGAGGCCAGTGTGGCTGACAGAGTGAGGGGAAAGCAACCAGTGGGAGATGAGAATGGAGGGAAAGTCAGGGGTCAGATTATACATTACAGATAACAGCTACTCAGGTGCTGGGGTGCATGCCTGTGACCCTTGCTGCTCAGGAGGCTGAGGCAGGTAGATCACAAGATGGAGCACACCTGGACAATTTAGGGAGACCCTGTATCAAGATAAAAAGAGTTGGGGTGGGGGATGACTCAGTGCTCCCTGAGTTTAATCCTTAATACTGCAAAATAAGTATAGCTAAAAAGTAGAAATAATCCAGTGGCCATCAGCAGAAAAATGGATAAAATGTGGTCTATCTGTACAATGGAGTACTATTGAGCCCATGCTACAACACAGTGAGCCTTGAAAACATGAAGCTAAGTGAAACAATCCAGATACAGAAGCCAAAATACCGATTGCTTCCCCTGTATGAGGTATCTAGAGAGGTTAATTTACAGGCGCAGAAAGGAGAAAGGTGCCAGGCATGGTGGTGCATGCCTATAATTCCAGCCCTTGGAAGGCTGAGGCAGGAGGATTGCCATGAGTTTGAGGCCAGCCTGGGCTACACGGTGAGACCCTATCTCCAGAAACAAACCAAACCCCCCCACAAAAAAAAAAAAAAAAAAAAAGGAAAGGAGAAAGGGGGTACAGGGGCTGGGGGAGGGGAATTAACTGCTCAGTGGTGATGGAGATTCTGTTTGAAAAAATTGTAGAAACAGTGGTGACGAGGCGATGAGTGCACAACTTTTTGAATGTACTGAATGCCACTGAATTTTACACTTAAAAATAGTAAATGTTGAGGGCCGGTGAGATGGCTCAGCAGCCTAAGCGCCTGCCTGGCAAGCGCAAGGGCCCGAGTTCAACTCCCGGAACCCACATACGAAAAAGGGGCCGGCAATATCGCTCAGCGGCACGGGCGCCTGCTGGTGTGTGAGGCCCTGAGTTCGACCCCCAGTACCCGCAAACAAAAAAATAGTAAATGTTGGGCCAGTGAGATAGCTCAGCGGCATAAGCGCCTGCCTGGCAAGCGTGAGGTCCTGCGTTCAACTCTCAGTACCCACATATGAAAAAAGGGCCGGTGATATCGCTCAGCAGCACGGGCGCCTGCTGGCACGTGAGGTCCTGAGTTTGACCCCTGGTACCCACCAAAAAATAAATAAATAAAGTAAATGTTATGTATATTTTACCACAATTAAAAAATCCTAACAAACATTTATATTGCATTTGATGTATCAGACAGACACCGTCCTGAAAGGTTCACTCCTCCCAGATCCCTCCTAGAGAGGCCCTGAGTAATCCCAGCACTCTGGCAAGCCGAGGCAAGAGGGTCATGAACTTGAGCTCAGCTGGGGAATTTAGCAAGACCCCGTCTCAAGATAAATATGACCTGACAGACATCAGCCATGATCATTTCAATGAGTAATTAACAAAATACGAATGAGATAATTCAGTTTTTCAAATGCAGTCTTTGCAAGCCAATGTGGACTTTACACTTGGGGCGCATCTCAGTGTGGACCAATCACCCTGCAGTGGGAGAGGCCACCGGCAGCCAGGGGCTACTTGGTTGAACAGAGAGGCTCTGGGCCACGATCAGGTCTCTGTCTGTGACATCAAGTGACAGGGGCCACAGGAAACTCTGATTAGAGGCTGACTTGGATCCAAGCAGGGGAACAGGAGAGGAGACTGTGAGCAGAGGAGGGCAGCAAGGTGAGTGAGTGCCCAGGGTGTGCTCTGGAGGCAGAGCCCACGACAGGACACACTGCTGGGGTGACTGACCATGCAGGTGAGAGAAAAGGAGGCGCTGGACTTGACATGTGAATGTATCTATTACTGAGCAGTACTGCACATTCACAAATGGTTACGATGGTAAATTTTTTTTTTTTTTTTTCGGTACTGGCAATCGAACTCAGGACCTCCCGCTTGCCAGGCAGGCACTGTGCCACTGAGCTATATCCCTGACCCCTACGATGGTAAATTTTGTTTTGTTTTGTTTTTTTCTTTTGAGACAGGGTGTCACTATGTAGTCCACGCTGGCCTTGAACTCACGGTGATCCTCCTGCCTCAGTCTGCCAAGTGCTGAGATTGCAGGCGTGCACCACCACGCCAGCTATGTGTCTTTATCACAGTGAAAAAAATACAATTTAGGGTTGGTGGATGTAGCTCAGTGGTAGAGCGTTTGCTTAGCATGCATGCGGCCCTGGGTTCAACACCCCAGAACTGCATAATTCAACCAACCAACCAATCAATCAATCAGAGAAAGAGAGATTAGTGTAGAAGATGATACCAAAGTCTCCGGACCAGGTGGCTACGAGGATGGAGCTGCCATTTACTGAGTTTGGGACAACCTCAAGAGCAGCGGTCTATATTTTCCTGTCCTGTTTATTGTGGGTTTTCTGGGGACAGGGCACAGATCCGGGCCAGTGTCAGGCTCATCCCGTGTGAGATTTCTATCAGACAACCCAGGGAGAATGCAACCAACAACCACACAGGGGAAAGTGAGTAAAATCCCCTCCTCGGCTGCTCTCCCTGGATTCCTCCACTTGACCGCTCAGCGGCTGGCCTATTAGCTCCAAACCAACCTGGGTCTGGCTGCTGAGGCGCCCTCCTGGCCCCACGAGGCACACCCTGCGTCAAGCCTAGGCCCGCCTTAGCATCACGCTCCCCTTTCTGCCCTCAACGCCAGCCCGTTTCCAGATGCCCCACCACAGGCCACCCACAGGCCCCCACAGCCACCCACAGCCACCCACAGGCCCGCGGAGTCTGGTCTTGCTCATTCTGATCATCTGCCCAGACCTCAAGCACTGGGCAGTGAATATGGTGAGAGGCGCCGGAGACTCTGAACGTGCCCGTGAAGGGGAAGCAATCGGCAGTCACACAGGCCCCGGATCCTTTATTCAAAGCCCTTGGGTGATGTGTGTCCCCACGGCTTTCACCAGGACAAGGACGGAGGGAGATGGCGATGAACATTCAGCGAGCACAATAAAGAGACGATAAACAGCCTGGCTGCGGGTCAGCTCTTGCTGCCCAGGAGCAGTTGCTGCTGGTGGTGTACAAGGCTGCTGGTCCTTGGGCTGCCAGGGCAGGGCGAGAGTATTCCCTGCACCGGAAGAGCGCACAAAGGGGAAGGGAAGGGGCGGCCCAGGAGCTCTGGCTCAGTCCAGCCTGACTCCAGCTCCCACTGCGCAAACGCGTTCGCTTCTCTGAGGCTCAGTCCTAGGGGATGAGGAGTGAGGTGTTGCCTTATTGGCCTTAAATTAATAATAACTGTGACAAAAACAAGAGCAATAACCACAGCCATAGCAGGGCACGGTGGCTGGAGAATGGCCGTAATCCCAGCACTCAGAAGGCTGAGGCAGAAGGATCACAGAGCATTGGAGGCCAGCCTGGGCTACATAGGGAAACCCTGTCTCAAGACAAAAACAAAAGGAAACAAAATGAAAACAACAATAGCAGTTACTTTTTGTGTGCCTTTCTCGGTGCAGGAAGGAGGGTGAGCTCTCAGGAGGCAGAGTTCTGCTGTCCCTGATCCACAGAACATAGGATAATTTGCCTCCAGGTCCCACTTATCTGAGCCAGGCCAGAAACACTGTCCGAAGCTTAAGTTGAGCCAGCTGGGACTGGACGGAACCATTCCTGAAGGAGATGACACCACGCTGCCTTGTAGACAAGTAACAAGTCTGACCCTAAGCTGTGACCATGTGCTCCCTGCCCCCTCGCTGAACCCCCCAAGTAAGCCCCAGGAGAGAGAGCCTGTCCTTTCACCCCTGCCTGCACCCCCACATAGATGGGAACCCACGTGTGCAGTCCCCAAACCAACACAGTCCACCTCCTGGGCACACTCCCTCTGCGGGACTGATTAGCCCATCTCCTGCCAGGGTGTGTCGGTCTCTGCGCCATCTCCAATATTCCCCTGCTTCTCTTCTCTTGGCTCCTCTGAAGCCCTCGCCTTACTTTGAGATCCAAGATGGCTCGCAGGGCCGAGCACTTCTAACAGCCAGACCCGTGGTGACTACTGCCAGTGTCCCCGGAGCCCAGCACAGGCCTGGCACCAAGCAGCCTCTCAAAAACCCTGGCTGCAGAGGCCAAGGGGTGAGAAGGGCGAAGCCTTTCTGGAACGCAGTTGGAGGCTGCCCAGCACCTAAGTGCACACTCTCCTCTGCCTCAGCAATGCCTGTCCCAGGAGTCCGGCTGGTCATAATGCTCTTGCACAAGAGACGCAAGGCGCAAATGCAAAACGGCAGGCCAGGTCACTCCTGGCTGAGAACACCGCACAGCTCCCAGCTCACTGCAAGCAAAACCGAGGTCCCAGTCAAAGACAGAATGGAAACTCAGAGCAGCAAAGAGGCAGCGCTCATCAGCTCAAAGTGGAGATAAAATGGAATATGAAAATAATTGAGAGCAGCCAGGAAAAGAGGGAGAAAAGAGGAACAAAGAATGTAAGAGATAAAGCAAAGACAAATAGCAACATGTAAGATTTGAATCCAACCTCATCAATAATTCAGTACAGCTTGGCACACTGAGTGGCACACGTCTATCCTCCCAGCCACTCAGGAAGCTGAGGTGAGAAGAGCCCTTGAGCCCAGGGGTTCAGCCTGGGCAACATAGCGAGACCCCAGTGAAAAGGGGGGAGGAGGAGGCAGGGAGGACCACTACTTGTAAAGGCCTAGACCAGTGCCAGGTGCAGTGCAGCACACCTGTAATCCCGGCTACTCCAGAGGCTGAGGCAGGAGGAGCATGAGTTCAAGGCCAGCCTGGACAACTGAGTAAGACCCCCATCTCAAAAGAACATTTTTAAAAAGAGCTGGTGGAGTTCAGTGGTAGAGCACTTGCCTGCTATGCACAAGGCACTGAGTTCTGGTCCTAGTACTTCAATCAATCAATCCATTAATAATCAATAATCAATCAATAATAAATAAATAAATAGGGCCCAGGGCAGGATGAGCAAGTGTAAAGTGCTGGACGGTAATTGTCATTGCCTGTCACAGTTTAGGGACAGCTCTTCCCCAGACTCACAACCTCCCGAACTCCGTCGCCGCGTTCTGAGACGTTGTCAAGTGTGTTTCTCTAGAGAAAGGGGTCACCAAGAGACTCCTGAGAGGACCAGGCTCTCCTTCTCCCCCAGATCAAGAGCCACTACACCCCAGGGCCCCGAGAGAAAGCACGCCTCGGCCGCTGCCAGCCTCTCCTCAGCTCCTGGCGGCCCCCGCTCCTGGGGGTCCCGCGGCCCCCGCTCCTGGGGGTCCCGTGGCCCTCGCTGGCCTCCTGCGTCCCGTCCCAACCACATGGTCACCTGTCTTCTGCCCTCACACCCCTCTCCTCATCTCCCAACCTGGAGAGAAACTTTACTCCTGCGCCCAACCAAAACCACACTCCCCGGCTCTTCAAGAACCTTCCTTCTCCTCTTTCCTTTTCCTCCTAAGCCATGAAGCCAGCTCAGATCCTTAAGCACATCAATCTGAGGTGCACCTCTCCTCATGATCTGGTAAAGGTCCCGGCCCCTTGCTCACTGACCAGGGCGTCCTGAGGACAAGAGCTAAGGTAGAAGGGAACTGAGCAGAGGGAGGGCACAGGACAGGCACCTGTGAGAGGGCGGAGAGGCCAGAAGGGCGGGTGTCATCGTTGTTGTCATCAGGAGATAGGAGATGACTCCAGGCCAGGCAGCCCAGCATGGGCAGGTAGGAGGCACCAGCAGCCGGAGTGAGGAAAGCGGAGGAAAGGGCAGGAGGTAAGGCAGGGAGAGGAGCAGAGGCCAGACCAGTCGCCTCTGGAGGGGGAGGTGAAGGGTCGCTACCTGAGGGCACTAGGGAGCCACAGAGGGTGCTGGCGCGTCTGCCCTGTGCCTCAATTCCCCCATCCATACAACCACCACCCTCCTCTCCATGGCTCCTGCCCAGGTGCCCTCAGAGTCAGGAACCCGCTCCTTCAGGACACGGGGACACCAGGAGGCCTGGCCTCCAATCCAGCTGAGCCCAGCTGGAAACTCCCCATTTGGCTCTGGAGATGTTGACCTTTGCCCCTGCCACTCTCCTGCCAGCAGGTGTACAGCCACCTAGGTGGCCAGATTCTCAGCCCTCTCCAGGGCCCCCTCCCTGGACCATGGTCCCTGGGGACTGTCACTCAGTCACTGCTTCTCCCTCCTGACCTTGCCCCTCTCCTGTCTGCAGTGCTCCTCTGGGGCACACTTCCCACACTATGTGCATCTCTGCCCAGTGCCCCATGCCCCTGGGTCACACCAGGCCCCTCTTCCTCTCACCCCTCCCCATCACCAAGACCAGCACTGAGTCCAGCCCACACCTTATGCCCTCCTCCCCCAGGAAGCTCCACCTGACTCTGCAGGCCATGCCTGGAGCCCAGAGGCAGCCTCAGAAGCTGCCTCCTCCAGGAAGCCTCCGGGATACCCCATAGACACTCTAGGGACCCCCACCCCTGCCCAGCTGGCCACACCAAGACACTGACCTCACTGGGCAGGAGCTGCTGGTCTCCCTCCCTGCCCAGCTGGACTCTCACCAATTCTGCCCCAGGGGAAGCCTGGGCCACCGCCAGCAGGGGACCTCCTGAGAGCCTGCACTGACTAGCAGGAGCACAGCCCCGCTCAGGCAGCAGCTTGCCCTGGCCTCAGGCAAGTCCCTTACTTCACTTCCTTCTCTGCCTCTTGCAGGGGTGGAAACACAGGGTCTGGGGGTAGGGGTGGCGTCCCTGAGAGCACAGGGAGCGTGGTGGAGTGGACAGACAAGCAACCCATGGCCGGGGAAGGAAGAACCAGGTGAGGGATGCAGACAGCGTCGTTTACATCAAGCTAGCTCCCCACAGAGCCAAGAGCCTGCGGGGTGGACGGAAAGATCCTCAAAGTACACTGGGAGGTCCAGGTCTCACAGATGGGAGATTATAAATGTTTTTATGTATCACATACAGATGCTCTCTTGTATTTCTACTACATACTATGTAATGATGCATATGCTTATGGGTATATGTATATGTAAATATATACTGTACATACACATATACTTACATACATACATATATTCTTTTTTGTGTGAGTGCGGTACTGGGGATTGAATCCAGGGCCTTGTGCATGCAAGGCAAGAGCTCTACCACTGAGCCACAACCCCAGCCCCATACATATATTCTTAAACAGATTTTGTTACAAACTGTGAAGTTTCTGAGTGTGCATGGTGGCACACACCTGTAATCCCAGCACTTGGGAGGCTGAGGCAGGAAGATAGCCCAGGATTTAAGGCCAGCCTGGGCTGCACAGTGAGTTCAAGACCAGCCTGAAATATATATTGAGACCCTGTCTCAAAAAAAAAAAAAAAAAAAAAAAAGTTACCTCTGAGAACAGTGGTACACACCCAGCTACTTAGGAGGCTGAGGCAGGAGGATCACAAGTTTGAAGCCAGTAAGACCCTGCCACAAAATAAAACACAAAGGGGGTGGGGCTTCAGCTCAGTAGTCCCTGGATTCAATCCCTAGTATCACAAGATGAGGAAAAGGAGCAGCAGCAGCAGCAGCAGCAGGATTTCCCACTTTTGCTAGGGCCTAGCCAGAGGCTCCTTAGGCCCAGAAGTTGGCTCAATGTCCTCCCTTGATAATCGGAGACACCGCTACTTACTCCTCAAACACCTAAATAGAAACACAGACTGGGCTGGGGATATAGCTCAGCGGCACAAACGCCTGCCTGGCAAGCGCAAGGTCCTGCGTTCGATTCCCAGTACCAAAAAAGAAAAGAAAAGAAAAGAAAGAAACACAGGACCCTTCAGGGAGCATGCACAGGAAGGATAAAGGGTCAGTGATGCTGGAAATCCTGATCATCCAGGTAAGGAGACAGAACTATAACAAAGGAAAAAAAAAGAAAAAGAGCCAGCCTCAGGTGCCAGAAAACAAGGAAGGCTGGGGAAGGACAGAAGACAAGGAAAGCATTTTACCAACACCGAGATGCACATCTTCACAGACCCTTAGAGTCCATGGCAGACATCTATGTGGCTTCTACTCCCTGAGCCTCAGTTCCCGGGAGAGCAGTGAGTGGGATGGGAATCCCAAGCAACCTTCTAGGCCTGGATCCCTCACTCTCTGAACAGCCTCTGGGTGCGGACACTGGAGCCCAGGCTCACACTGGGCACTGGGCTGTGGCCAAGGTCAGGACGGGCGCCATGCACAGAGGGTCAGGGGCCGCCCGGGAGCTCTGCAGTGGAAGCAGAGGGCCAGGACTCTGAGGGGGCGGCTGCCTGTGCCAAAGAACCGCTCACAGACGGGGCTTAACAGCAGCACTGACTCCCGGCCCGCGGCCACTGGGGTCCTCGGGAGCTGGATCTGGGGGGCCCAGGAAGAGCATTTTTAACAAACACCTCTGGGCATGTGCACAGGGTACTTCTGAGGCCAGACTAAACACAGGTTCTTTGCTCCCCCTTCTCCACCCTGGGACATGCCCAGCATCCATCCGTCCGCCCATCCATCCATTCAACAAGCATCTAAGGAACCACCACTGGGAGCCAGGAGTGCACTGGGACGCTGCCCTCATTTGCTGTCTTCTGCAGCTTAATCCAGGGAGAAGGCCCGGGCTGAGGAAATGCTCCAGGTGGGAGGGGAACTGTTAATCCACACCAGGCAACCAAGGGCCGGCAGGGAACCAGAACCTTCCCTAGACACAGGCTTGGGGCTGGGACAGTTCCCAGGGGAGGGGCAGTAGGATGATGAGACATCATGGGCCAGCATCCAGCAGAGCGATGGGGCGGGAGAAAGAAGAGCAAGGCACAGGACGTGCTCATCACCAAGCCGCACAGCATGCTGGATCTCAAAGGATGTACTGAGCCAAAGGTTCTCAACCCAAAGGATCAGGTGCTGCCAGCTCCCACATCTGTGAAATCCCAGGGGCAGCTCAGCCACAGTGACGGAATCACCAGGGACCGCTGCTGGGCAGGTGTTGACTGAGAAGGGCCACCAGGGAACCTTAGGCCAGTGACCTGAACATGCTGTGTCTCAACGGGGTGTGAGTTACACAGATGCACACACTGGTCTAGACTCGCAGAAAGAGCTGGGGGTGGGGGCCCACGCTGTGATCCCAGCACTCTGGAAGGCTGAGGCGAGAGGATCACAAGTTCTAGCCCAGCCTGGGCAACTTAGTGACTTAGTGAGACCCTGTCTCAGGATAAAAAAAATAAAAAGGGATGGGGATGTAGCTGAGTGTAAAGGCCCTGGGTTCAATCCCTAGTACCAAAAAAAAAAAGACTGGTCGAAATGCATGGTTGAACTCTGTGCATTTTATTGTATACGAATTACACCTCAACAAGCAAGGACTGGGAGGAAAAAGGTACACATCTGTCCCCCCTTATCCGACGGGGGCATGTTCCAGTAGATGCCAGAAACCGTGGATAGCACCAAACCCTATTACATTGTTTTCTCCTACATATACATACCTATGATAAGGTTAAGTTTACAAATTAAGCACAGTGAGATTAATACCAACTAATAAAATAGAACAATTCCAACAATACACTGCAACAGCAATATGAGAATGTGATCTTGGAATATCTTACTGTCCCACACCCACCCTTCTTGTTGATGGTGGGTAACTGAAACCACAGATGGGGGACTAAACTCAAAACTAGCCCTGGGAAAGGAAGAGCGCACCGCATGCAAAAGCAGGTCACAGGCATATTCCTGGGAGAGGAGGGTGGCCTGGCAAGGGCTGGTTGAGACCTCCCCAAGGAGAGCCCCTCGAGGCCCTGTGCCCTCCAGGGGAGGGGCAGGATGGAGGTCACTGCCTAGTGAACTGTCACAACCACATGGTGAGGCAGGGACTGTGGAAATGACCCAGGGGACAAGAGGCAGCCTCTATCCCCTGGCAGGTGGTTCCAAGGGGCTTGGCCTGTGGGCATCCTGGGACACTGGGCCAGGGTCATTATCAAGGATCCTGCAGCCTCAGACAGCTATCCCTGTGCACTGGGCCCTACAGCTGCCCCGCTGGGACACGGGACATAAAAGGCTGGGAGGGGGTCACCCAGAAGTCAGCGGGCCCATCCCCAGCACAGGAGGCATTACAAAGGGAGAGTGTGGAGGGACCAAGGGGGAAGAGAGGAGATAAAGGCAGCTGAGCTGGGCTGGGGGCTGCAGAGACACTGACAGACCCTTCCTCTGACCCCTTGAAACCCTACAAAACATCCTGGTCCCCCATCCTGCAAATGCATAGCAGCAGAAACACTAACTGCCGAGTGCTCACTGCGCCAGGCATTTGCAAGGCACTCTTCCACGGAAGACTTACTTAATAATAAGGTTCTTGCAAGAGGCATCTTCATTATTATTCTTCAGCTTCAGGTTCTCGGGCCTGGGCTTAGAGAAGGAAACTAACCTGCCCCTCAGTCACAAGGTCAGGAGGGACAAAACCAGGACCTCAAACTGGGTGCCTGACCGGTCAGCCCTCCCTTCCAGGAATATCCCTGCCTCTGCTGCCAGCCCCACTGCTCCAACTCCCCCTTACCGGGAAGATTTCTGCACAGAACATCAGGCCCTGCGCCTCACGCGCGCATCCAGCCACAAACCCCCAAGCCCAAGTAATCAGAAACAGCCCCACGGTGTGACCCAGACTGAGCTCAGCAATGTCCCCAAGAGGGGAACACAGAGAAAGGACAACCTAACCAAAGCTCACAGCTTGCCACCTCAGTTTCTCCAGACTGTGAAAGGAGTTTGATACCACCTCCCTCATAGAATGAGACAGTTCCTGGAGGTGGTGACATACTCTGGATCCAAAAAATAATAACAATACTGATACAATGGAAATAATTTGATGTCTGGATGTCCTTAGAAATATTCCAGTAAAAAAGGAAAAGAAAATGTGGGGTAGGGGAGGTGGAAAGACAAAAAAAGATCAGCAAAAAATTGCTAGAGAAGTTGCTGATCTTTGAGGGGGTTATGCCTTTCAACTCTTGGTGGGTGCTTTAAAATTTCCATACCAAATTAATTACAATAAAGTGTCTTTAAAGAGCTCTCCTCTGAGCCAGGCCCTGGCCTAAAAAGCTTCCTGCAACTTCCTTCACTGCAGCATCACAATATCCAAGGAGGCAGGATCTGTCGCAGACGAGGAAACTGAGGCCCGATGGGTAGGTGTCAGCGCTGGGGCCCGGGCTGGGCTGCTGCTCAGTGTCAGAGCAGGTGCTTAGCACACGTGAAGCCCTGGTTTCCACACCCAGGGCTGCAAGGATAAACAAAATAAAATGCCAACATTGACTGTCTAGGGTTTGGGGGGAAGCAATAAGGACTCAAGTAGCCGGCGTAGTGGCAGAGATCTATAATCCTAGCAGGCAGGAGCCTGAGGCAGGAGGATTGCCTGGGCTACAAGTAAGACCCTGTCTCAAAAAAAAAAAAAAAAAAAAAAAAAAGCAACAACAACCAAGGACTTAGGGGTTTGAGGCCATGGGAAACTTTGTAACTAATAATTGCTACAAACATGTCCTGCCGCCTGCTACATGCCAGGCCCTGCTGAAGCACTGGGCATCCAGGACCCTGCTGAGGGAGGCCCCTCTCCTGCCCAATCTTCCAGCAGAGGAAACTGAGGCCCAGAGCAGGGAGCCTTTGCCCTCACCAGTTGCCAGAGCAGAATCTGAGTACCCTCAACTGTCCTGCTGCTTAGGATGCCAATGTCCAGCCTCAGGCACCTTTTGAGAAGACAACAGGGACCTTTCAGATTGGAGGAGTTGGCAAGGGTGCCCAGGGAGGACAGTAATCACAGGGAAAGTCTCAGCAATGTCACCGGATGTGGTGGTGCACCCCTGTAATTGCAGCACTTGGGAAGCTGAGGCAGAAGGTCCACTGCAAGCTCAAGGCCAGCGTGGGCTACATAGTGAGACCCTGTATCATCACCCCCCAAAGCAATGGCATTTACTAGCTCCTCAAAGTCCACTGCACGTCCAGCTTGGGAGAGCACTGCCTGCCTCAGCCATAACGAGGGAGGCACCATGGGCCCATTTTACAGACAAGGAAGCTGAAACCCAGATGAGGGCTCACATGTGCAGGGTTGTAGTTCAGTAAACAGGCAAAGCCAGTATCCCATCTGGCTCACTCATGGAGAGGGTCACAGCCCACCTGGGCTGAAAAGGACGCAGGAGAAAGAATAGCCTAAGAATGACAGTCACACCACACTGACTGTGACAAGACTGTCCTCATCTGAGGGTGTTATTTAACCCTCACGACAACCTGCTAATGCAGGTACTGAGATGAACCCATTCAACGGAGGGGGAGCCTGAGCCCCGGAGCCACTAAGCCCCTCGCCCACAGCCATTCAGCAGGCAAACGGCAGAGCCGGATTGAACTGACGGATTCCAGAGCCCACACTGCTGAGCTCCAACCCAGTGGCAAGCATCTGACGCAGGCCACAAGCAGGAGAAAGAGGCAGGGAGATTCCCGGAGGCAAAGACTCATGAGGCTTGGCGCTGAAGCCCGGCAGACAGGCTGGATGAGGCAGATGAGGACGATGGAGAGTAACTTCTTTCCAGTGGCAGCATCACAGGGGCCTCAGAGCCAGGTCCGGACCCAGCAAGCCCGGCGCCCAGAGCCTACAGCCCAAGAACCCACTGCCCAGCAAGGTGGGGGGTCAGCTTCCTGCTCTGCCCTCCACACCCAGCACAGGAAATGAGGACTGTGCCCCAGCGGAATAGCATGAAGCCAAGAAAAGGATGGAGGAAGACACATCTGCGGGGTCTCCCAGGGACAGGAGGTGCGGAACAGGAAAGCATGCTACCATCTGTAAAACAGGGACTTTGGAACACGGACGGCCTCAGATAAATGTGCACACACAGAACCCAGAACTGAGGAGTTGTCCCTGAAGAGGACAGCTGAGGGGCCAGCACTGGTAGGAGGGTAGGGGGACAACCTTTTATCTCTCGTATTTGGATTTGTCCCGTGTGCATGTAGTACTCAGAAAAAACAGAGGCAGAGAAAGTGGCTTTTTCCTTGGAGCCTTCTCAGGCCACCCAGACAGAACTAATCAAATCCCACCCTTCTGTCCTCCTCCCTCCACCCCCCACCCCCCCCGCTGGACTGGGTCCCAAGATCATGGCTGATCCTCAGAGCCTGGGCACACAGTAGGCCCCGTGGAAGTTGAGTTGGGAACAATGCAAGAAACAAAGGGACTATCTGCTTCCCCTGCCAACAGCCACCCCCACCCCGCGAACACATACACTTCACGCACAAAACTAATTGTCGCCAAACTAGAAATGCCTTAGAAAGCTCTGTCTCCATGGGGGAACTTGCATGTCACCGAGACACAAAGGCTTCAGTCACCAGGGACATGACTTGAATGGGGGTGCAGCAGGCAGGGGAGAACACCGGGGAAGGATCCAAGGGGACCCCTGGGGACCACTCAACCAATCGCTTCCCCTGCAGCTCTGGTGTGGCGCATCCTATGCCACCACTGGGGAGTGAGCTCAGGCAAGAGAGAGGACAAAACCCCAGAGGGAGAAGTGGGGACAACCCATTCTGCTGGGGGAGGAGGTGACAGTGTGCAGGGTAGATGCTTGGCTTGCAGCTCAGCCTGTTTCTCGTAAGAGTGAGGGTGCCTGGTAGGGGGAGGAGGCCCTCAAAGGGCCAGGACAAGATAAGCGCCCCTGCCCGTGGCCCTCGCCCCGCAGGGAGGGAGAGGGGAAGTGGCAGCCCCTCACTCCTTCCCAGCCAGCAGGGAAAGGAATGCCATGTTTTCCTGTTTCCAATTAGCT
This sequence comes from Erethizon dorsatum, assembly GCA_028451465.1. NCBI lineage: Eukaryota > Metazoa > Chordata > Mammalia > Rodentia > Erethizontidae > Erethizon > Erethizon dorsatum. The sequence goes on along the minus strand of CM051834.1, from coordinate 108,215,304 downwards.
TCCCCCACCAGCAGCCCTCCGCATTCTTGAGACAGGGAGTCAAGGCAGCCTGGGGAGTGGGGGTGCAGGAAAGGCTGGCAGCTGGTCCTGAGGCTAAGGACCCCCCACACCCCAAGACCTCCATTCCCCACCAAGGGCCCCAAGGCCTGCCACTGCCTTCCCCTCTCCTGTACCCTAAGAGCAGACCCCACATCCCAAGAGAAGATTGGGGGAGGCCCTGAAGGCCTCTGGGAAGAAAGTCAGCAGACAGGCCTTAGGCTTTTCCCACCTCCCCCAAAGATCAGTTCCTCCTTTCAGGAAGCCCTCAACCTCCCTAGCCAGTACCATCCTCCTGCCCCACCCCAAGGGTTGTATAACTCATGCCTGTCAAGTCACAGAGGAGCAGGGGCTCCCTCAGAGCCCCTGGGATCAGGGCCTATGAGGCAACACCTCCCAGGCTCTGTTGACAGATATGGAGTCCCCTCCCCCAGCCCCTGCAGCATGGCCCACCCGAGTCCCGACTGGGCCAGGACACATCCCTCTGGCCTCAGTGTGCTGAGGTGAAGAATGGCCTCACCCTGTCTTACTGCCCTCTCCCTACACCCGAGCTGGAATGTAGCTGTTTCCGGTGCTGCCTCCCCCACCACAGGGAGTCTAGGGCAGAAGCTTCTGGCTACTCACCTTAGCACCCCACAATCCTCCCCCACCCCTGCCCATGGGCATCCACGTCCCCTGCTGAACTACGACCATAAATCACACATCTGGATAATGCTTTAGCCCACCTCGAAGTCAGTTAAAGGAACTATAATTATCCCATGTGCAGATGAGAAAACCTAGGGCCGGTGAGATAGCTCAGCAGCATAAGCTCCTGCCTGGCAAGCGCGAGGTCCTGAGTTCAACTCCCGGAACCCACATAAAGGAAAAAAAGGGTCAGTGATATCGCTCAGTGGCACAAGCGCTTGCTGGCAAGCGTGAGGTCCTGAGGTTGACTCCTGGTACCCACATAAAAAAAAAAAAAAAAAAAAAAAAAACAGATGAGAAAACCTAGCTGGCCAGGGAAATGACCTGCCTAAGGTCACAAGGTGGAGCAGCGGAACTGAGACCAAGCTCTCTGCCAGGCACATCAGAGTACCTTCGTGGGTCAAAGGGCAGAGGAACAATGACCGCAAAGACAACAGTGCCAGTTGGTTTGGCCTCCCTCTCAGCAGAGCTGGGTGGCAGCAAGCAGGCCAGGACTGTACTCAGGTGGAGAAGGGGGAAGAGGCTGGTGTGGCCAGATGCCCCAGCCCCCACCCAGCCAGGCTGGGGGCCTCTGCCCTGACTCACAGGCCTCCAACTCAGGTCCTGCAGGCAAAGGCTCTGCTGCAGGCCAGGTGTAATGATCCCTCTGCCACTTCCTGGTGCTCCATAACCTTTCCCCAAAGCAGCAATCAGATAAAAACATCTGACAGCTCCTTCCATGTAGTATATACATTTGGGACCTAGGCCCACTGAAGTCAGAGAAACAAAGTACCACAATGAGGGACAGAGAGCCTCATAGTTCTGAGCTAGGTCGGAAAAACTCTAGGTGGTCCTGAGTTGAGGCTTGGTCCGACCAGGGTGTATGTTCCTAAGGAAGCCCTTAGCTTCTCTGGGCCTTGATGAACAAGCCTGGAAAATGGGAATAACTGTCCCCTATTTTCTCCTTGGATGGTGGTAAAGGCACAAGGCACTTAGCAGGGGCCAATCCACAGTACTCGCTGGGTAGGGAGACACTATTATTTCCAGCTGTGGGGTGGAGGCGAGTCTAGGGAAGGCAGGAGAGGTAAACACCCCATAAGTCCCCCAGGGAATGGAAAAGGGGCGGTCCCTGAGCTGTGCACCTCCCCAGTTTTCCCGTGGGGGGGTCAGAGTTGACAGAGCCCCCACTCTCAGCCCCAGCCCAGGTGAGGTGTGGGGAGAAGATAAAAGCAGAGAACTGATCCTAAATCTCAGGACATGGAGTCTGGCGTCTCCAGTTTCCCTAACAAGTGCCCTCATAAGGAGGTGCAAGGGAAATACAACCGTTCATACATTCCCAGATTTTTATTACATTATGGGGGAGGTGACAAAAGGGGATGAGGGTCTGGTCGCAGGTCTGGGCACCTACCGCAGCCCACAGGCTGAGGCCACCACAGGGCTGGGACCTGTCACCCTGGCCTCCCCTGGAGAGCTGACCCAGAGGCCTCTGACCCCACCTCCCCGGAGGCTCAGCTGCTTAAAACCACAAAGCAAAACAAAGGGGCTCGGAGAGGAGGGAGCCGCAGTGCCTTCCAATCCCCGCCGCCCGCCTCCCGGCGCAGAGCCGAGCCCGCGCCCTCCCGCGGCTCCTCGCCGGGCCGGGCTGGCGTGGACCCAGGCCTGGGCAGCACCGGTCCCAGGTCTCCCGCGCGTGACAGGAGCCGGGGTGGCAGCAGTCGGGGACAGAACAGCCAAATGGCCGCCTCCCTCTGCCCTGCCTGTGTCCCTCCCTCTGGTGCCCTCAGCGGACCGGGCGGGCCGGGCCGGGCCGGGCTCACCCCGGGGAGCGCTGCCTTTGTCTAAAGGTCACCACCGAGCGGGGGAGCGCCGTGCCCGGGCCTGGCGCCCCCGTCCCCGGGCGGCGGGTAGAGGTGACAGCAGTGAGGCCCTCCGGGAACGGCCCCTCCGGGACGCGCCGGCCGGGGGCGCGGCGGGGGTCACCTCCTGCCACGATCGGGGTCGGGGACCCAGGTCGACTCCTTTCATTGTTCAGGGGCGGCGGGGAGGGGACCCGGCGGTCTCCTTCCCCAACCACTCTCCCCAGCTGGCCGAGACCCCGTTTCTCCCCGGCACCCCGGGGGGGATTTGGGGAGGGGGCGCAGGGGACGGCGAGCGAACGACGCGAAGGACCGCTCGCCGCCCGGGCCCGAGTACCCGCCGCCCGCGCCCGGCGCCTCGTTCTCCCGAAAGGCGGGAGCGGCGCGGGAGGGGGCCGGGGGGGGCCGCCCCTCCCCCCGCGGACGCCGGTCCCGCTCCCCGCCGCTCCATTGTATCCCGCGGCCGGCGCGAGGGCCGGGGAGGCTCCGGGTGTGGGCAGGGGCCCGGGGGGGTCCCCCGCAGGACCGGGGCGGCGGCGGCGGGAGGGATCCGGGGTGGGGGTGCCGGTGGCGGTGGGCGCCGAGCAAAATAGAGCGAGGGAGCGAGCGAGCAGCGGGCGCTCGCCCCGGTTGGGGGGCTGGCGTGTGAGTGTCGGGGGGGTGGGTTCGGCCCCGGCTCCGGCTCCCCACACACACACCCTCGCCGCCAACCCCCACTCCCCCCTCGCTTTTGCGCCCTGTCACAGCCCCGACTCGCAGGTAGAGAGAGTTAAGAGATTTAAAGAGAAATTGCTACATTGTGAGAAACTCACCCTGATGTTTGAGCAGCCGTCGGCGCGGGGTCTCCGGGACGGCCCCGCACGGGCTGCACAGGGAGGACCCAGAAGGGGCCGGCCGGCCGGGCCGGTCAGCGCACTGCCTGATCGCATGGCGGCCGCTCGGCTGCGCGCCGGGCCCCGCCGCCGCCCCGCGCCGCGGCCCGCGCGCCCCGGGCCCGCGCCCGCTCCGGGGAGCGCCCCTCGGGTGTACAAAAAAATTTTTTTTAATTAAATGCAAAAGAAAAAAAACCTTGCAGGTTTTGTGTCCCGCCCCCCCGCTCTTCCTCCTCCTCCTCTTCCTCCTCCTCCTCCCTCCGCCCTCGCCGGGGGATGGGCTTGCCGGAGGACCCGCCCCGCACCTCGGGGAGCCAATCCTATCCCGGCGAGGCCGAGCGGCGGGCCCGTAAGCCAATGGGAGGCAGCGGATGCCTGGGAGGGAGCCCTGCGCACCGCCCCCTCCCCCAGCCTAGGCCCGGGGGTTTGGGGGTGCGCCTGGCCAGGCTACGGAGCAGTGTGTCGAAGGCTTCGAGCTGGCCTCCAAATTTTGGTGGGAGGGAGGCTAAAGGGGTTCGCGTTTCCGGATCTTCGCGATCGGCCTTCCTGGGGAAGGGGTACGGTGCGCCCTGGGCGGGGCCCCGAAGCTGGTGAACGCGGCCTGGAGGGGGGACGCGTCCGAGGACATCGCCGAAGGTTGGAAGAGAGAGCGGGAGTCCAGGATGGCGGAGGAGAGGAGTCCCCGCGAGGAGGGGCTGCCAAGGAGCCCGGAGTCGGCGCCGAGGAGGGTGCGAGGCCACGGAGACTTAGGGGGCCACGGGCGGGGCACCTAGGCGTGCCCTGGCCACTTACCGAATCTGTCCTCTTCGATTGGGGCGGCGCCGAGGACGCTGGTCTGCCAGGCCTGGCAGTCTCCGGGAGGCCGCTCTCGGATCGCGCCGTAGGATTCCCGGAAGCCCTGGGACGCCGCGGCGGTGGTGGCTCCGCTTCCGCCCCGCCCGGCCGGGACGCCGCGCCCGCGGGACACCTGGCTTCCCGCGTCCGCGCGCAGGACGCCTGGGGAGCGCCCACTGGGTGCGGAGACCCAGGGCGCCCCGGAGAAGGCGGTGTACACAGTAGGTGCCCAGTACGTGTGAGTTGAATAAATGAGCGATCGAGACACTTGTGTGTTTTTAAGTCTTGGCAGTTGTCCTAGTCGTCTAATGGTACTATCCGTAACGTTTTAAAAATGTTTTTAATGAGAATGTAATTGTGAGCGATTCGAGGTTAATGGCCCTCACTCAAAATCAGTCACCTCCTGGGTCACATCTTGATTTTGCTACTTTTTTGCTGTGTGACGTTGAGTAAGTGATTTCGTCTCCCTGTGTCTCCATTTCCTCATCTCTAAAATGCTAGTAGTGCTTGCTTCGGCAGCACATATTCTAAAATGCTGGTAATAGGCCCACTACGCAGGGTCATAAAGAGGGATAAGCTACAGAGAACCGCACCAGACAGGAAGTACTAGGTGAATGCTGCTTATTGATGGTGACTATAAAATAAAACTATAAATTCCACATGTGAACACATTATCATTGCCCCAAACAGCAGTAAATCTCCGACTTCCGAAGTGGTCACCCGCAGCCCCCTGAACGAACGCGGAGCCTTAAGGGAAACAGCAGCCTACACACTCAGACCTTATTTTTGTGTGGTCTGCCTGACTGCTAACACTATTTGAGAGTTAACTGGGTGGCGAGCAGGTTTCTAATCAAAACTGGTCACAGGGGAGTGACCTTAAGTGACCCCCATATAGAGACCTTTTGTTTACAGTGTAGAAAAACAAAATTGGCTCGGAAATGGGAAGTATTTTGCCCAAGGTCATGCAGCCGGGTGCACAGTCACGCAACCAGGAAGTGTGGCCCAACCCTTGGCTGAAGGCTCCACTGTCCACAGGAACCGGACATGATGTCATTTTATCATAGTTGTGAGCTCTGCAGGACTCAGATGTTGGGGACAGACAGGTTCAGAGTTAGCAAACAAGCACTGGAGCTGACTTTGCTTGAGTTTATTCACTTGTACAGGAAATATTTTTTGACTGGTGTGTGCCAGGGATATATGTGGTGCCCACACACTTCCTAGGTCAGTGATGGCAAACCTTTTATAGACCAAGTGCCCAAACTGCAACCCAAAACCCACTTATTAATTGCAAAGTGCCAACACTGCAATTAAACCTGAATACTGAGGTTTTCGCTTAGAAACAACAACTGTTATCCAATGCTCTGCTGCTGAGGCAACTTGGCTTGCGTGCCATAGGTTCACCACCAATGCCCTAGGTCCCGCCTCCCACACAGCTCAGTCTGTTAGCGCAATGAGCAAGTAAACAAATAAGTCACCCAGCCTCAGTTTCCCCCCTTGATCATGCCCTACAAGTCCCAGGTTTCTTTGGTTGGTGCATTGTAGTATACCCCTCACCCAAGATGGTGCCTGGTACTTAGTAGGTGCTCAAAAAAATCTTGCCAAATGAAGAAACGATTCCCACCTCCAGCCCCTTAGACATACACCTCACTTCTTAGGGGGATGGATGGCTTTGAGACCAGGCTGCTTGCCATAGGCCTGGCTGGATGTGGAGAAGCCAAAGAAAGCCCGGCCCTGACCCTAGCTAAGGCTGACAAAGCCCTAGGAGATCGAATGTCCATCTTGTCTGCTCAGCTCTGGGCCCTGGCATCCTTCAAAGCCTGGTCAAGCTTCAGAGCTGATGACAGGTGTTGTCAAATCTGCTCTGGAAGCAATGGGTGAGGTCTGAAGAATGTTGTGTGCTGAGAGCCAGCAAGCAATCACCAAGAGTCAGTGTGGGCCCTGATGGCGAGACCTGCTTGCTGTTCTGTCCTTTGGGGATGACACTTTCCCTGTGAGAATGAGATGCAAGTTGTGAGTCCCACGTTAAGATTTAGTTGGAGCCAGGCATGGTGGCATATGCCTGTGATCCCAGCACTCTGGGAGGCTCAGGCAGGAGGATCACTGTGAATTTGAGGCCAGCCTGGGCTACATAGTAAGACAATGTCTCAAAAAATAAAAACAGGGCCGGCGAGATGGCTCAGCGGTGTAAGCGCCTGCCTTGCAAGCGCGAGGGCCCGAGTTCGACTCCCGGATCCCACATACGAAAAAGGGGCTGGTGACATCGCTCAGCGGCACGGGTGCCGGTTGGCGCGCGAGGTCCTGAGGTCGACCCCCCGGTACCCACAAAAAAAAAAAAAAAAATAAATAAATAAATAAATAAAAACAAAACAAATTTAGTTGGGTTGTAAGGACAGGTTCAGATTTGTCTCCCAAACAAAGTAGGAATTAATCCAGCATACTCAGGTATTCTGAGTCATCAGGTGACGTAGCGACCTGGGCAGTTCCCTTCTCCAACTCCATTTTCTCATCTGTTCAACAACAGTGTATGGTCAGGCACCAAAGTCTGCTGGACCCCCAAACATTTTATTATGAAAATTTTCAAACATACAAGAAGCAGAAGAAATAAACAGCTGAATACCCACCACCTGGTTTGACGTCAGTACACTGCTTGCTTTATCATGCCCCTGTGCATTTCTGTCAAATCTTAGTTTTTGGTGTGTTTCAGAGTGGCAGCTATCAGTGACCTGCCCCCCCACAACAAGAACCACACACTCATAAGTCTTCACTCAGTTAAATGCTTTGATTACCACCCAGGCACTGGTTTCAAATTCTGTTCTTGCCAGGCGTGGTGGCACATGCCTGTAATTCCAGCACTGGGGAGGCCAAGGCAGGAGGCTTGCTGTGAGTTCAAGGCCAGCCTGGGCTACATAGTGAGTTCAAGGCCAGCCTGAACTGCATAGCAAGACCCTGTCTAAAAAAAAAAAAAAAAATCTATTATTGACCCTATTTTATGAAGAAGAAACTGAGGCTTTGAGAAGGTCATATAGCCAGGGATTCAGGTTCAACTCTGTCTGTCTCGAGTCCAGACTTTAAGAGAGAATGGGATAGCACGAGAGGTACTAGGACAAAGCGGAGACTTAGGACTACAGAAGACCCCCCCCACCCCCGCCTCAGCACCACAGATGCTGCGTTCCCCTGCCCAGTGCAGCTCCTGGCAAAGGGTCCTCACCTGCCAGTTTCAGCTTGAATCTCACACAGGTCACCATCCTAACACAGGGCTGAGGGCCAGGCAGGTGAAGGACACCTCACAAATGTTTAAGGGTCCAACAGGTTGCTGTGAAGGAAATGACTTCTCTTCCGGGCCCCTGCAGCCACTCAAGCCTAGGTGTGGACCTTGTAATCGGACCTTCAATTACGACAGCCCTAGTAGGTGTGTGGGTTTCTGAGCGCCTCTCTCAGCACTGAAAAGGAATATTAGGAAACTCTTTTATTTGCTGTGGGGTCCAGCACATTGGAGAACTGTTCCTTCCCAAGGCCTAATGCCCCTTTCCATGCCAGCCCACCGGCTCTAGGTCCCCTTTTCCTCCCAACCCCCCAGCCCAGAAAGACCTCTTCCTGCCACCCACAAGTTGAATTTTCAACTGGGTCCACTCGCTTCTCTAGCTCATGCCTCCTTCACCCCTGCCTTGAGCCTGCACCTCCTACCCAGCAGGAGCTGATCAGTATCAGGATAATGCCATCTCTACGGAAAGGTTTTTTTTTTTTTTTTCGTCTTTTTAATAAGTGGTCGCTGCCGCAGAAAGTCAAAGCAACGCCCTTCGCAGCTCCTCCCTCGCCCTGGCGGTTGTAAAGTTTCAAACTTTGTCAGTCCAAGTTGTTTCTCCACCTGGGAGGATGCGGTTGTCATGTGAAGTTTTAATTTTCAGTCGAACAGCACACACGATTTGTGTTTTACGCATGCGTTCAACACTTCAATAACAGGCAGAAATAAAGGAAACCTGGCCCAGTCCTAAAACACTCCTACAGACACCCTCCTCTCCTGTTTCATTAAAGTTAAAGGAAGAAGGTTTTCATCAAAGACTTATCTGGGATCTGGGTTTTAGTCGCCCTGCAGAGGAAGAAGGGGTGGGAGGAGAGGGAATTGATTCTAGGGCGATGTCTGCTCTCTGGCCGCGGCCTTTCAGTTTGGCTGGGAGATCCAAGTGCACAGCCCGGGATCCCAGCCCTGGAACAGGGACTGAGAAGGACAACCGAATCAGGCAGCTGCGAGCCCAGCCCGGCCTCGGGTCCTCAGCGCGGCAAGTGCGAGGGGCGGAGCCGGTCGTCTATTGGCCCATGAGTGGGGCGTGGCTACAGTTCCGTCCCGCCCCCCCAGACCCCCGCGACGCTAAATAGGCCTTGCGCCCGGCCTGGAAAATTATTCATCGGAGGGGCGGGGCCTGGGTTTGTTTACACGCTGCTATTGGTTGGATTTGAATCGGGAGGACTGCGGGTGGGCTGCAGGGCGGGGCTCCAGAGGGGTTGGGGCTCGTGACAGCTTCGGGAAGGCTGGGCCACGCTGGACGCGTGCGACCCTGGAGGTGGAAGTACCCTTGGCAGACACAGGGAGCAGGGTGGGGCTTTCGCCCATTTCCTGATAAACATTAACGAAGGGGCGGGGAGTCAGTAGTATTGTTTTTGTTTTTCAAAAAATTCGTTAAGAAGCAGGGCGTGGTGGCGCCCAGCACTCGGAAGGCTGAGGCAGGAGAATCACTACGAGTTCGAGGCCAGCCTGGGCTACATAGTGAGGTCAAGGCCAGCCTGAACTTCATAGCGAGACCCTGTCTTCAAAAAAAAAAAAAAGAGAAAAGAATATATATATCGTACAGAAAACCCACAGGGGCTGGGCGTCGTGGCACATGCCTATAATCCCAGCACTGGGGAGGCTGAGGCAGAAGGACTGCTGCGAGTTCAAGGCCAGCCTGGGCTTCAGGACCAGCCTGAACTACATAGTGAGACCCTGTCTCAACAAAACAAAACAAAACAAAACAAAACAAAACAAAAAAGAAAAACAAGAAAACCCAAAAGGGCCGAAACACCTAGTTGTCCATCGATAGGGAACTCAAAATAATCTGTGGTCTGGTCCACAAAGGGACAGAAAGTAGCTGTAGAATGAAGAACCCAGACATGAACTGATGCAGAATGATCTATGTATCCAGATGAGGGGGGTGGCAAAGAAGGGAACAGTGTCTAAAAAGTTAAAAACGAATGAAAAATGTCAGTTTTTGCTTGTTAGAGGCACAGAATATCTTCAAAAGCAGCAACCAGCCGCTAACAGCGATCTTTCTTGGGGAGGAAGGAGTGGGTGGAGGGCAGATCCTTTTGTGCCTTTGTAAATTTTGAACCTTGTACCAGCTACTCAAATAAATATACTGTACACGATGTAAATGAATACCTAAGTTCTGTAAACTCCCTCAGCAGCCGCGTGTGTCACTGCTACTGCCTCTAGGAAATCTCTTGACTTGTTTGTCTGAACTGCACCCCAGGCACTCCAGGTGGTACGGGAATGGTACTGAGGACACCTGGGTAATGAATTTCTCTCTCTATGGAGTGTTATTACTCATGCACCAGGTAGCCGAGCCAAGCAGGGAGGCCTTATTTACAGCAGTGCTCTTTTTTTGTTTTTTGTTTTGTTTTTTGAGACAGGGTCTCACTACGTAGCCCAGGCTGGCCTCACACGGTGACCCTCCTGCCTCAGCCTCCCAAGTGCTGGAATTACAGACATGTGCCACCACATCCGACCTAGCAGTGCTCTTATCTGCAGAATTATGTGCATGTCTGAACCAGGTAGTACTGACCCTGTTGTACTGTTTTTTTTTTCTGTACATATATATGAAAAGGATTAACGTATAAGTTAGGTACAGTAAGAGAGTAATGATAGTAATTAATGACAAAATAGAACAATTATTACAACATACAGTATTAAACATTGAGAAGTGTTTATTTCTGGAGCATTTCCATTTAATATTCAGGACCCCAGTGAATTGCTAATATCTGAAACTGCAGAGAGTAAAACCCTAGGCAAAGAACAATTGCTCTATTTGTTATTTTCAGGGATTTAGTCATCAGTGCAGAATTTAGCTTTGGGTGTGCTTGGGGAGGGGGAGGAGGCCCATCAGGCCCTCTTAGGAAAGAAGAAAGTTAAAACCAGGAGGGGCCCCTTTAAGAAGGGAAGCCAGCTTCTGCTCAACCTTTCCAGCTAAAGAAGGAGGTGGCTCAACTTTGACTTTATGATTATTCTCTGTCCCTGGAGATCTTGAGGACTGGGAATTTGTGGGCTGCAAGATGATGTGGTTATAAGCCATGCTGAACCCAGCTGGCACTTCCGGTCAGGTACCTGGATGCATCGGGTGCCCCGGCAATCCAAGCAGGTGGGAGGTGCTGCCATCACCTCTGGTTTACAGATGTGGAAAATGAGTCACGGAGGTATTACAAAATTGCCAAAGTCGGGCACCACAGGGACTGGAATTCAGGCATCTCTGCTCTGAAATTCATACAATTCACCAGCATATGAGATGTATAAAACCATTTCTTTTCCCGTGTTGGTTTCAAAGCTATAAGAAGCTGAAGGGAGGTTTTTTGTTTTTGTTTTCCTATTACTGGAGATCGAACCCAGGGAACACTGAGCTACATCCCAGTCATTTATTTTTTATTTCGAGACAAGGTCTTACTAAATGGCTAAACTGCCCAGGCTGGGTTTGAATGTGAATGTACAACCCTCCTGCCTCAGCCTCACAAGTAGCTGAGATTACAGGCGTGCACCACCGCATCCAGTTGAAGGGGTGGATGGTAGTTTCAAGTCCACTTTCCACAGCAAAGGGTCAGTTTCCTTTGTTTCATGGCATTGAGGACTTAAAACTAGGGCCTCTAATGTAAACTAGGTGTCTTGGTCATTTTCTCGCTGCTAAGACACAATACCTAACACCCACAGCTTAAAGGAGGAGAGGTTTTTTTTGGCTCACCATTACAGGTATGGTCAGTTGGCTGGAGGGCACAGTGGAAGGGTGTGGGCGGAGGAGAGCTGCTCCTATCATGGTGATCAGGAAGCGAGAGAGAAGGGAGGAGCAGGAGGGGGAGACAAACCCTTCCGGGTCAGCCCTCAGTGACCCGCCTCTTCTGACCAGGCCCCGCCTCCTAACAGCGCATCCCACTGTCTCTGTCCCAAGATCCATCACCTTCCAAAAGTCCTGCCCCTGAGAGCATAAGAGTTTTGGGGGTCATTCTTTTTGGGGGTTGGAGTCATGCTTGATAAACCATAACACTAGACAAGTGCTACCACTGAGCTGTATCCCAAACCTTGATTTGTTTTGTTTTGTTTTGTTTTGTTGGGGCAGCATCTCACTATGTAGTTAAGACTGGTCTTGAACTCATTATGTAGACCAGGCTGGCCTCAAACCTGCAAGGATCCTCCTGCCTCAGCCTTCTAAGTGCTGGGATTACAGGCATGCGCTCCCATGCCTGGCCACTCTTGATTATTTCTTAATAAAAGAATTTCTGCACTAGGTACAGAGCTACACACCTGTAATCCCAACTCTGTGAGGCTGAGGCAGGAGGATCACAAGCTGAAGCCCAGCCTAGGCAATTAGTAATTTAGGAAGACCCTACCTCAAAATAAATAAAAATGGCTGAGGCTGTAGCTCAGTGCAAAGGCCCTGGGTTCAATCCCTAGTGCCGCCCCCCCCAAATATCTGGGATTTTTCCTAAGATTCTATGCCAGGGCAAATGCTTTTTATTTTTCTAAGTTCCTTTCAAAGCAGGACTGGGCCGGTGAGATAGCTCAGTGGCATAAGCGCCTGCTGGCAAGTGCAAGGTCCTGAGGTCGACTCCCGGTACACACATAAAGGAAAAAAAGGGCCGGTGATATCGCTCAGCGGCACAAGCACCTGCTGGCAAGCGCGAGGTCCTGAGGTCGATTCCCAGTACCCACATTAAAAAAAAAAAGCAGGGCTGCTTCCTTTCAAAGTAGTTTTGCCCTGATCCCTCCTGCCCCTCTATTAAGGAACACTTCGCTGGCACTTAAGGTGCCAGGCATGCTTCTAAATGCTCAGAAATATCAGTGTACTGAATCCTCACAACCTTTGGGGAGGAACTTTTGGCTGATGAGGTGGTATACGCCTGTAATCCCAGCACTCAGGAGGCCGAGCAGGAGGGTGGAAAGTTCAATTCCAACCTGGAATGCACAGTGAGATCCTGTCTCAAAAAACAAAAATAAAAGAGGGAGAAACAGGGCTGGTGAGATGGCTCAGCGGCGTAAGCTCCTGCCTGGCAAGCTCAAGGGCCCGAGTTCAACTCCTGGATCCCACATACGAAAAATGGGCCGGTGATATCGCTCAGCGGCACAGGCGCCTGCTGGCACATGAGGTCCTGAGGTCGACCCCAGTACCCACAAAAAAAAAAAAAAGGGAGAAACAGGAACTGTTATCCTCATTTTACAGGTGAAGAAACTGAGGCACCAAGAAGTTAAATCTAAACCATAACACAATGTAGCCAAAGTTTCCACATTTCTCTCCGGCAAAGGAAGAGGAAGACAAAAAATGATGTAGAGGGAAGAAGAGAGAGAGCACAAAGAATGGAAATTAAACCAGTGGATCGGTGACCATGGACTTGATGTTGAGAGAGGTGCTGGGGGCTGAGGTCAGATTGCCAGAGGGGTTGAGGAAATGGCTCACAAGCACATGATTCCTCACCAGGGAAACACAAGTCAAAACCACAAGGAGACACCACTTCACACCAGTGAGGATGGTTGTGACCAAAAAAGGAGAAAATAGTCTGATGTCATGCTGTAGGCCTGTAATCCCAGCACTTTGGGAGGCTGAGGCAGGAGGATCCCAAGTTTGAGCTCAGCCTGGTCAACTTAGTGATTTAGCAGAACTCTGTCTCACTCGCACACACACGCACACACACGCACACACACATACACACACACACACACACAAAAGGCTGGGGATATTGCTCAGTGTGAAGGCCCTAGGTTCAATCCTAAGTGCCACCAAAAGAGGTGGGGAAGCATAACGAGTGTTGGCCAGGACATGGAGAAGTGAGATCTGCCCTTCAGTGCTGGCAGAAAGGAGGCTGGCGCTGCCACTGTGGAAGAGCTTGGTAGTTGCTCCGTTAGCCCCACACAGATGACATGACCACCCCAGGTATGTATCCAAAGCAACTGAAATTGCACCTGGCAGTGCAATCCACAGTGCCCCAAAGTGAACACAACCGAAATGTCCATCAATGGATGGATGATGGAAGACATGGGAGGTCCCCAAAACGGAACATTACTCAGCCCCAAGCAAGGACTGCAGTACGTACACCTGCTGCAACGTGGTGAACCCTAAAGACATGATGCTGAGCCGGGCATGATGGCACATGCCCAGAATCCCTGCAGTCTGCGAGGCTGAGGCAGGTAGATGGCAAGTTTGAGCCCAACCTGGGCAATTTAAAGTGATCCTGCCTTAAAAAAAAAAAAAAAAAAGGGCTGGGGATGTAGCTTGGGGGTAGAGCACCCCTGGGTTCAATCTCCATTACTGCAAAAAAAAAAAAAACAGATTTTTTTTTGAGAGAGCAGAGGAATTGAGTGTATGCGATGGGGCAGTGGGAGGGTCCTTGCTATGTTGTCCCTTGAACTCCTGGGCTCAAGCAATCCTCCCACCTCAGCGTCCTGAGTGCTGGAACTACAGGTGTGTGTGCGCCACTGTGCCTAGCCCAGGATATGACATTTGTTTATTTATTGTGCAGTTCTGAACATTGAACCCAGGACCTTCACACTAGATAAGTCCCCAGCCCTTTTTCAATGTTTTATTTTGAGGCGGAGTCCCACTAAATTGTCCAGGCTGGGCTCAAATTTGTGATTCTCCCGCCTCAGCCTCCCAGAGCACTGGGACTACAGGTATGTGCCACCACACCTGACTATGGTTCTTAAAATAACACATATGTCAGCAAATGCAGGAAGAGCCACAAATGCCCGGTGTGGTGGTGCATACCTGTAATCACAGCACAAAGGAGGCTGAGGCAGGAGGATCACCATCAGGTAGAGGCCAGCCTAGGCTACATAGGGAGTTCAAGAGGAGCCTGAACTACGTAGTGAGACCCTATCTCAAAAAACAAAAGGAGGGGCCGGTGAGATGGCTCAGCGGTGTAAGCGCCTGCCTTGCAAGCGCGAGGGCCCAAGTTCGACTCCCGGATCCCACATACGAAAAAGGGCCGGTGATATCGCTCAGCGGCACGGGTGCCTGTTGGCGCGCGAGGTCCTGAGGTCGACCCCCCGGTACCCACAAAAAAAAAAAAAAAAAAAAAAGGAGGGCTGGTGAGATGGCTCAGCGGCATAAGCGCCTGCCTGGCAAGCGCGAGGGCCCGAGTTCGACTCCTGGAACCCACATGCAAAAAAAGGGCCAGTGATATCGCTCAGGGGCACGGGCGCCTGCTGGCGCGCGAGGTCCTGAGGTAGACCCCCAGTACCCACAAAAAAGAAAAAAAAAAAAAAAGGAAGAGCCACAAAGACCCAGGGAGGGGCTGGTGAAGTATAGCAAGCTCTTCCTGGCCCTCATCACAGCCTGGGAAATTTAAATTTGTAATCCCATGGAAAAGTTATTGGAATTCTAGCGAGTTAATTCCAATCTACCACTTCCAGTGCAGCCCATGGTGAGAATAAAGACACTAAGGCAGGGCTGGTGAGATAGCTCAGTGGCATAAGCGCCTGCCTGGCAAGCTCAAGGTCCTGAGTTCAACTCCCGGTACACTTATATGAAAAAGGGCCAGTGATATCGCTCAGCGGCATGGGCGCCTGCTGGCACGTGAGGTCCTGAGTTTGACCCCCGGTACCCACAAAAAAAAAAAAAAAAAAAAAAGACACTAAGGCATGTTTATAGTTGTGGGAAGCCAAAGGGGTCCTAAGTCCAGCCAGGGTGGTGGTTACTGGAACAAAGGCCTTGACCCAGGGCCAAACCCAGGTTTTATTAATTCTCAATGAGGGGAGTGGCTTGGGGATGAGTGACTGAGAGTGGCGGGAAGCATGTGAGTACCGTGAGTGGGGCCAGGTAGGTGGCCTGAAATCACCTTTGCAGTATGCAGAGGGAAGGATATGCAGAAGGAGTAATCTGCACAACACAATTCAAGGTAGTATCTAAAGTTTTGGGGTCAGTGCTTCAGCTCTGATGTGTAATCTTCTATGCCCTGGGAAGTTATAGCCTCTTTCTCGAGGCTCAATCCCAGCTGACAGCGTGGAGCACGGCTCTCCATCCCGCCAGCTCACACATGTGTTTTGGGAGCTATGGGGGCGGGGAAACACTGACCTGTCTCCTTGCTTCAAAGACTACACATCAGCTCCTCAGCTGGACAGATTTGCATTGCTTAAAGCCAATTGAAGGGATAAGGAAAAGTCCTAGCCAGCTCTGTACACATCAGTACATGGAAATAGGGCCAGGTTCAGCCAAGATGGAGATAATTGCTCTTCTTTCAAGGAGAGCAGTCCAGGTGGTCCCCCACAGGAAAGAGCAAAGCGGTGTGAGGAGGTGGCAGCCAAGTAAGGCCTAGTCACATGATAGGTGTTTCTTAGCATCCACTCTGAGGGGGTCACTGTGAACCCCGGGACCCCAGAGTGGACAGAGTTGGTGTGGGGAGTTGGGGGCTGCAGGAGCCTGGAGCAGGTGTGTAACCCAGCCTGGGGTTTAGGAGGGCTTCCTGGAGGAAGAGGAGGAGGAAGAAGAGGAGGGTATAGGAAAGGACGTCTGGGGTGGGCTGTGGATTTTCCTGGCTGAGTAGAGCAGGAGCCTGTGGGTTCTAAAGCAGAGCTTGACGCTGCCCCTCCCCTGGCTAAACCCCTCCATGGCTCCCCAGTGTCCTTGGGGAAGTCCCAGCTCTGTGACGTATATTCTGTGCCTGTTCCTGGGCTTCCCCATCGCTCTGCCTCCTAAAGGACTGGGTCCCCATTTTTTGCAGGATCTGGCCTTTGTTGTCTGTTCATTTACTTATTCCTTTTTCCTTGAAAGGTCCCCCAGGGCACACCTGGGTTCACCCCAGGCAACAACAACCAGGCGAGCACAGGTGTGAGGGGCCAGTTACTGTACTTTCTTTGGTAGTATGCATTAAAATAGATGCCTGGTCCTGAAATTAGCCCATCTGGGAACATCTCAGCTATGACCTTGCGAACCAGTGACTTCACTCTGGGTCACTGGCAGGTGAGATCTGGGGAAGGAAAGGACAGGCACCAAGGCCCACAGAAGGCAGAGGCTGGATGGGGACAGCAGGTGGGAGCGGAAGGAGAGGGGGAGCAGAGAGGCCTGTGAGAAATCTGGTGCTCTCAGTCAGAGAGAGAAATTAGGACTACTCAGATCTTGGTCTGAATCTTGGCCCAGTTATTCCAGAGCTGTGCCCTTGGGTACATGGCCAATCTCTCTGAGCCTCAGTGTCCTGTCAGAGAAATGGGACTAACACCAACCAAGGGTCGCTCGAGAGCAGAGCTGTGCTGAGCTCAGACCCTGCTGGCTGTGGACCCAGTTCCTAACACTTTCCTACCATTGCTGCTTCTTCCGGTCAGTTACACGGCGCGGCAGTCCCAGGGCCTTCAGCAGCCCTTTTTTTTTTTTTTCTTCTTTGTGGTACTGGAGATTGAACCCAGGGCCTTTGCACTGAGCTACATCCAAGGTTTTTTATTTTTCAAGACAGGCTCTCACTACGTTGTTCAGGCTGGGCTCAAACTTGTGATGCTCCTGCCTCAGCCTCCCAGAGTGCTGGGTTTACAGGTATGCACCATCACACTTGGCATTAATGGTATTATTTTTTGATCCTCATGATGAACAACCTTATGAGCAGGTATCATCATCATTCACACTTCATGGAGGAGAAAAGTGAGGCACCCGGAGGTAAAGTCACTTCCCTGAGGACACAGGTGAGTGGAGATGAGACAGGAGGATGGCCAGGCCAGGCTTACAGGACCTCAGGGCTGGGTCAGATTTTATTCTGTGTGATTGTTGCTGTCATTATTTTCTGTATTGGTTAGTAGATCCGAATTTTTTCATAGTAAAACTGTAAATTGCCTGCAACAGTGGCACACACCTACAATCCCAGCTACTCAAGAGGCTGAGGGAGGAAAGTCAAAAATTCAAAGCCAGGGCTGGTGAGATGGCTCAGCGGCTTAAGCGCCTGCCCGGCAAGCGTGAGGGCCCGAGTTCGACTCCCGGAACCCACATACGAAAAAGGGGCCGGTGATATCGCTCAGCGGCACGGGCGCCTGCTGGCGCGCGAGGTCCTGAGGTCGACCACCCGGTACCCACAAAAAAAAAAAAAAAAAAAATTCAAAGCCAGTCTGGGGAAATTAGGGAGACTCTGAAAATAAAAAAGGGCTGGAGGTGTAGTGCAGTGGTAGAGCACTTGTGCATGGCCCTGGGTTCAATTCACAGTACCACATGTTAATTAATTAAAATAAAATTTTCAAGAAATTGTAAGAATCAGCAACAGGGGCCGGTGAGATGGCTCAGCGGCATAAGCGCCTGCCTGGCAAGCACAACGTCCTGAGTTCGACTCCCGGTACCCACATATGAAAAAAGGGCCGGTGATATCGCTCAGGGGTACGGGCACCGGCTGGCGTGCGAGGTCCTGAGTTCAACCCCTGGTACCCACACACACAAAAAAAAGAATCAGCAACAGATGAAATAGAGACAGGAATTATAGACAGTTCGATTCTTTCTGGAAGGTTGCATAGGAAATGCAGCAGCAGCTTCGAGGAGGTGGAGTAGGGTTAAGTGAGGGATCTTTGTCAGTTTAGTTTAGTTTTGTCTTATTTGAATCAGAGTCTTGCTGTGTAGTCCAGGTTGGCCTTGAACTCACTACATAGACTAAGCTGACCTTGAACTCACAGCAATCCTCCTGCCTCAGCCTCCCAAGTGCTGGGATCACAATTGTGCAACACCACGCCTGGCTTTGTTTTGTTTTGTTTTTTGAGATCGAGTCTCACTGAGTTACCCAGGCTGGCCTTGAACATACATGCCACTGTGCCCAGCTTAGATGGGAACACAGCTGTTACCAGGTGCAAAAGTCTTTCTCGTTGCTTGGACAAATACCTGAAACCCACAGCTTAAAGGAGGGGAGGTTTACTCTGGCTCACATTTCAGCCCAGGCTTAGCCAGCTCCAAAGAAGAAACAGCGAGACTAAGGAGAGGAGCTGCGGAGGGGAGCGGCTCAGGGCAGGGTGGGCAGGAAGCAGAGAAAGCAGGGAGGAGCTGGGAAGGGAGAGAAACCCTTCCAGGCCACGCCCCCAGGAGCCGCCTCTTCCCACGGGCCCCACCTCCTAACAGCAAGAATGCCATAAGCCCCGTGATCCTATCACCTTCCAGACACGCGAGACCTTGGGGCCACTTTAGGGCCAGTGCCTGGCTAAGAGTGTCTTGTTTCCTGCTGGACTGGTCCTCCCTGCAGCCCTGTGAGCACTGGTTCAGGACCCCCGTGGATACCAAACTCCAAGGATGCCCAGGTTTGCATGTACTCTGCACACACAGTCCCATACGCCTCACATCGCATCCAGCCGCCTTAGGACAGCACTGCGATGGCAAGGCTGTGTAATCAGCTTGGTAAGCTCTCCTGTTTGTGAATGATGACGAGGAAAAGTCCAAGCTTGAACACGAGATGTCTCTGGTCCTTGGATGGAGGTGAATTTTCTCTGAGCAGTTGGGGACTTCCCAGGCTCTGCCACAGATAAGGAGACATGTCCCCAGGATGGGAAGCCACTGCCTCTACCCAAGCAAGCCAAGGTCACCAGAAGAAAGCCTTGTGCCTTAATCACGTCCTCCTTGCTGACACCCACAACCTAAGGGAGCAGAGGCTCCTGTTTCAGTCCACTGCAGGGCTGCGCGGCAGAGGGGCCACCTAAGGGTGCCGACAGACCACGCCCCCGTAAAAGCCTCTTCCAGTCAGATCCCGCCTCCTAGCAGCAAGTCAGCTATAGGTCCTGATTCCATCACCTTCCAAAAGCCCCGCCTCTGAGTGTGAGAGGCTTAGCAGGAGGGCTAGATACAAACCACAGCACTTTACCTGGTGGCCACCAAGTCATGGCACATTTACCAAGGATCAGCAGGGAGAAGTCTGCTCCGGGAGTCATCCAGGATCAGGAGCACAAACACACAGCAGTGGTCAAATCGCACAGCAACTTTAGCCAGGCCCTCAGCTTAGCCTCCACCACCAGGCCTCAGGGCCTTTGCTCATGTGGTGTCCCTGCATCTGACCAGCACTGCATGACCCAGTGAGGCTTTCCATTTTCTCTGTGGTGTCCCAGCAAGATGAGTCATTGTCCTTAATCTGGGGTGCAGAAAGTAAGGTTTGGAAGAAACTGAGGGACCCTTGCAAGGCCCATACAGCTAAAGAGTTGGACGCCAGGATTCAAATACACATCTTTGGGTATTGACTCACTTACTAGCTTAGTCTCTCTGTGCCTCAGTTTACTCACCTGGAAATGGGGTAATAATGATACCTGCAGCTGGTTGTGGTGATGCACCCCTGTCATCCCTCCACCAAGGCAGGAGGCTGAGGCAGGGGAATGGCTGTGAGTTTCAAGCCAGCCTGGACCACATAGCAAGGCCTTGTCTCATAAAAAGGGAAAACAAAACCAAATGAAGTGCTACAGTGTGACTCAGTGGCACAACACTCACCTAGCATTCATGAGGGGCTGGCTTCCACCTCTAGTGCCACACACACACACACACACACACACACACACACACACATCGAACACCACCACAGGGCATGTGTTAATGACTTGCATAATGACCAGGCACAAGTGAGCGGCTGCTGCAGGAGGCTGTCACCCAGATAAGCGAAGTCGCTTCATGTCTTGCCTCGGAAATTGCCACCAGTCGCTGTTCATTTCATCCAGACAGGAAGATGGGCTGGGTGTCTTCACAGCTCTGTTTGTTTGTTTATTTATTTATTTATTTTATTTTTATTTTTTTGTGGGTACCGGGGGTCGACCTCAGGACCTTGCGTGCCAGCAGGCGCCCATGCCGCTGAGCGATATCACCGGCCCTTTTTTCATATGTGGGTTCCGGGAGTCGAACTCGGGCCCTCGTGGTTGCCGGACAGGCGCTTATGCCACTGAGCCATCTCACCGGCCCTGTTTGTTTATTTATTTATATGTAGTTCAGGCTGGCCTTGAATTTGAAACAATCCTCCTGCCTCAGCCTCCCCAGTGCTGGGATTACAGACTTGCCACCACGCCTGGGAATTTTTTAATATGTGCTAAATAAATGAAGAATCCCTCCTGTTTCTACATGTTTAATTCCTGCCTTAACAAGACTGAGAAGTCCTTCTGTGATGTGTCCTTCAATCTTCTTTCCTTTATTCACACGGTTCTAACTGCATAGGTCTCTTTGTTGTCTTTCAAAGGGTCCCAGTTCTTCCTGCCTCACGCCCTTTACACTTGCTGCCCCTTCTCCTGTTCCCAGATATTGTAGATTTCTTCTATGTTTCCTTTAGATCTCTGCTCAAAGTCATTGCCCCAGGAAGTCTCTATGGACCTATAAAACAGCATCCTTGGACATTCTCTCTTTTTTATTTTATTTATTTTTTTTATCTTTTTGAGACAGGGTTTCACTATGCAGTTCAGGCTGGCCTTGAATGCACTTTGTAGCCCAGGCTGGCCTCAAACTCGCAGCAATCTCCTGCTTTAGCCTCCCGAGTGCTGGGATTACAGGCATGTGCCACCATGCCTGGCCTCCGCCTTCATTTGTTTAAAAAGAAGTGTAATCCACTGCATCAGAAATGTCTCTGCATGTCCCTCTTCTACAGGTACAAAGTCCAATACCAGAGCCACGAGCTACATGGGACTATCCTCACATGGGCCATCTGAATGGGAGTGTCCCATGAATGTAAAATATACACCAGGTTTTAAAGGCTAAGCCCAAAACATGTTAACATTTATTTAAAATGTATATATTGGTAACATGTTGAAATAAGATTTTAGGTTAAATATATTAGTAAAATTTCACCCATTTTTAAATCTATTTTATTTATTTCATTTGGTTCTGGGGATTGAAGCCAGGGCCTTTGCACTGAGCTATAGCTCCAGCCCTATCTATTTATATTTTGAGACAGGATTTTACTAAATTGCTAAATTTTCCAGGCTGCGGTTGAACTTTGCATCTTCCTGCCTCAGCCTCCTAGAGTGCTAGGATCACAGGTGTGAGCCACCAAGACCTGCTTTTATCTTTTTTAAAGATATGGCTACTAGACCGCGTAAAATGACATATGCAGCTGGTACTTAGGACCTGTAGCTTATTTCTATCCAACAGGCAGGGCAGGAAGGGTGAGCTTAAGGAAGGAACCCAAGGCACAATTATCAGGCCTTCTCCTTTCCATTCTGTTATCTCCCCAGGGATAAAACAAAAACAACCCCAAATCCTTCATTGAGATTTAATGTACAGAAAAGTTATCCATTTTAAGTGTAGAATTCGAAGATTTTTAGTAAATTTATTGAGTTGTGCAACCATAGTCGTTTTAGGATACTTCCCTCACCCGGGTAAGATCCCTCATGCTCCTTAAGGGTCAAGTCAGTTTCACACCCCAAGGCAACCCAGAATGCACAGGTGCTGTAGACTTTGGGGTTTCAATATTTTATTTTATTTTTGGTGCCACCGGGAATTGAATCCAAGGTCTTCCAATAGAGCTACAGGTACATCTCCAGCTCTTTTCATAGTTTTAGACAGGTCTTGCCTAATTGTCCAAGCTGGGTTGGAACTTGAGACCTTTCTGCCTCAGCCTCCCAGAACGCTGGGTTTACAGGCATGCGCCGGCACAGCTGGCTGGACGGGGTTTAATTTCAAAGGACTGAATCCCTGCCTCATTGGCTGGTAGCTACCACTGCGTGGTCAGTTGGCACTGAAGCCTCTGCGGTACCCAATGGGGCTCGGTGTTTGGTGGGACAATGGAGGCGCCACTCGGCCCTCGTGTCCTGCGCCCCCGCGTGCTCGCGTACACGCGGGCGGCTCTCCAAGGGCCACGGCTCGCGAGCACAGCCCCACCACAGGAGTGTACATCTCTGCGTAGCCCGCAGGGAGCAAGGGACGCTGGGCCAGTGCATTCTAACGCTGCTCTCCTGGAACAATTGCCAGCGGATCTCAGCCTCCGGGTGCGGGTCGCGCGGAACAACCCCTCCCGCTCACCCCCTTCCCGGGCTTCGTCTTTACCCTCGCCCGCCCTCAACCGCCCGCCTTCCAAAATGGCGACCAACCGCCTCCTTTCCCGCCCGCGGCGGGTCACATGACCGCAGCAAACCCGGCTCCCGGCCCCGTGGCCCCTCCCCTCGCCGGAGCTGCGCGGCTGGGATGCGTGCGCTGGGAGCCCGGGCAGTGCGAGGCTACGCACGCGCGCAGGGGCCAAGGCGAGGGGCGCGCCGGGGCGGGCCGGGCTGCGCGTGCGCGCTGGGCGGCTGGCGGCGCCGGGCAGCGGGCGGCCGCTGGGAGTCCCACGAGGCGCGAGGTGCGAGGCCCAGCGCGCGAGCCCCCGGGGCGGGTAAAACCCGGTTGCTGCTGCCCTTGTCCCCTCCCTTTTATCCCTGCCTCCCCTTTCCCTCTCTTTCCTCCTATTTTAACCCCTTCCCTCTTTTACAGTCTCCTTCGCTCCTGAATTTCTTTTTTAGGGGGTCCGTCTCCCTTTCGAGGGGTGCCTTTCACCCTGCGTCACGCGCGCACTTTCTGCACCCCAACAGCTCCAGGCCCTCTGCACCCCCGCAGTCCTTTCCCCTTTGAAGACCACTCCTCTTGAGGCCCTGGCCCGCTGCACCCCCTTTTCTTTCCCACCCCGCCCCCTGCCCCCCAACTGCTCCAGCGCAGACCCCAGCTCGCGCTCTGGCCCCACCTGACCTCCGCCCTGTGCAGCTCCGCCTTGCATTCGCCGCCAACGAGGCGCCTTCTGCTAAACATCCCTCTTCCTCCTCAAGAGCCCCGCTTTGGGGGACCCAGACTTGTCTCTTTTTTAAGGATTTTCCAGCAAAAAAAACAAAAGTCTTCCCTATCTGACTTGATTACGCCCCTCCTGGTACTTTTAGGAACTTCCTGTAGCAAAAGTACTGTATTTTTCACCCAGTTTTTTTTCTCTATTCAGATCACTTTCCAGCAAAAATTCTTTCTTTCCACCTAGTCTTTCTGAACTATTTTTCTGCTTACAACTAACTCAGTCCTTCCAGTTTCTCTCTCCTCTAATAAATATTTCTCCAACCTCCCCTCTCCAACTTTCCAACAAACATGCCTTTTTTATCCACAATTCAACCCCATTAGGCTTCTCCCAGCAAAATCCTCTAGATCCCTTCCCTGAGGGAAAAGAAGGAACAAAGGAGAAAATAATTTACTCTTATCCTCAAACCTTTTTCCCCACCTGTTTTTTCCTAGTTTAGTATTGCTTTCTTCCATCTTCCAAAAATACTCCCTCTCTCCCAATTTCATATCCATGTCTTGATTTCGACCCAAGTTCTCACCGCACCTTCCTTTCCACTGCCTGCTTCCAGGGCAAAAGAAATTGGATGAGTGTCCCGAAATTCCCACCAGCCTTCCAGAAGGAAATAGCCAAGGTCTGATTGTCACCCGAACTCGCTCCCTCTGGGCCCTAAACTGGGCCCTGCTGTCCCCTGGAGATTCACTCCCTTTCTCTTCCGGTGAGTTTCCTGGCTTTGCACGGCACTTGTCACACGGATCCCTTTCAGAAGGGTTTCTGATCTTTCAGAGGCTCTGCAGCAATCATGAGGCCGTGCAAGCTGCTGCCTTGGAAAGTCAGATAAGGCAGTGTTATTTATTATGCATGTTGATCTCTTTGGAGGAATGCAGACATTTTTTAGATGGATATATGTTTCATTGATGATGTTTATTGCAAAAAAGGTTTTTCCTCCTTCCCTCGGTAGTGATTCAGATCCTTACAGGGACTGACAGGTCAAAAATCAGAGTAGTAGGGTTTGTAGCAAACCAAAGATTGTGTGTCCCATGTAGGTGATGGCCAGCCAGGGGGAAATGCCAGGCATTTTTTTTAGAAGAGGCCAGAAAATTATATGAAACGTTCTATTAACTGCTGGCAGTGAATTTAGTAGGTCTTAGAAATTATGTGTGCTGGCTACCAGCTTGGAATTTTTGGTTTAGTTTCTTTCTGTTAGAGAAACACTTGCCTGAGCACATGTGTACACACAGGACTTTTACTTTCAAGGGCAGCAGACCTCCAACTTTTGATCTTTTCGTTTGTTTCTTTTGAGGCAGGGTCTTGCTCCGTAGTGCAGGCTGGCCTTGAACTCACTATGTAGCCCAGGCTGGCCTCAACTCTCTGAGATCCTCCAGCTCAGTCTCCTGAGTGCTGGGATTACAGGTGTGCACCACCATGCCTGGCTCCGAACTTTTAAAATCTGTTTACATTTAAAGATTATTGAGGGCTGGGGGTGTGGCTCAGCGGTAGAGCACTTGTGTAGAATGTACAGGGCCCTGGATTCAATCCTCAGCACCACACACACATGCACACACACACACACACACAATATTATTGAAGATCCCAAAGAGGTTTCTTTTGTTTTTGTTTTTGTTTTTTGAGACAGTATCTTGCTGTGTAGTTCAGCCTGGCCTTGAACTGACTATGTAGCCCAGACTGGCTTTGAACTGGTGGCAATCCTCCTGCTTCATCCTCCTGAGTGCTGGGATTACAGGTGTGCACCCCCATGCCTGGCTCCCAGAGAGTTTTTGATTGTGTAAACTATGCTAATATTGGCTGTATTAGAAGTTTAATAAGCTTTCAAGATATTTATTAATTGATTTCATTCATTTATTTGCAGTGCTAGGGATGGAACCCAGGGCCTTGCACATGGAAAGCAATCATCCTACCACTGAGCTGCCTACCTCCAACCCATTAATTGATTTAAAAATAATAATAGTAGGGTTGGGGATGTAGTTCAGTGGTAGAAACCTTGCCTAGCTTGCATAAGGCACTGGGTTTGCCTAGCACCTCAAAAAATGCAATAATAAACATATTACACATGAATGTAATTGGCATTTATTTAGTTAGTTTTTTAAGACAGGGGGTCTTGCTGCATGGTCAAGAACTATGCTGCCGGGCTGGTGAGATGGCTCAGTGGTGTAAGCGCCTGCCTGGCAAGCGCGAGGGCCCGAGTTCAACTGTGGGTACCCACACACACACAAAAAAAAAACAACAAAGAACTATGCTGCCTGGCAAGCGCGAGGTCCTGAGTTTGACTCCCAGTACCGCATTAAAAAAAAAAAAAAATTCTAGACCTCTGGCCTCATTTTCCCCTTAGATTACCCGATGACCCCTCATCCCACCTATGTCTCGCTCTAATTATTTGGGCTGGTGATATAGCTCAGTGGCATAAGTGCCTGCCTGGCAAGTGCAAGGTCCTGAGTTTGACTCCTAGTACCCGCATGTTAAAAAGAAAAAAAAAAAGTATGTAGCCCAGGCTGGCCTTGAAATCATAGCAATCCTACTGCCTCATCCTCTTGAGTGCTGGGATTATAGGCATGCGCCACCATGCCAGGCCATGCCTGGCAATTTACAACTCTATTTGTTTGTTTGTTTGTTTGTTTGGTACCAGGAATCGAACTCAGAGCCTCATGCTTGCCAGGCAGGCACTGTGCTGCTGAGCTACATCCCCGGCCCCATGCCTGGCAATTTAAAGTATATTTCAAAAAAATTTAGCAGGAAAAAGCCAGGCATGTTGGTGCATGCCTGCAATCCCAGCACTGAGGGAGCCTGAGGCAGAAGGATTGCAAGTTTTAAGTCCTGCCTGGGCAGTTTAGTAAGACCTTGTCTCAAGATAAAAAAGGCCTGGGACATAGCTCAGTGGCAGTGTCCTGGGTTCAATCCCCAGAACTAAAAAGAAGTAGGAAATTTTCATTTTTACTGTCATCTGGATGCTCATATCTGTTTTTGCATTCAGGCTCTTAAGATGTCACATGACACAGGGCATGTTGGCACATGCCTGTAACCCGAGCACTAGGGAGGCTGAGGCAGGAGGATCACTGCAAGTTCAAAGCCAGCCTGGGCTACAAGGTGAATTCAAGGCCAGCCTGGACTGCATAGTGAAACTCTGTCTCAAAAAGACAAAAAAAAAAAAAAAGTCAAAATGTAGCCTGTGGGAAGCTTCGCTGAGAATGATGAAGGCAGGTAACATCTAGATAATATGAAAATGATTTCAACCTCACTGACTCTGTGGAAGACTTTTGAGGGATCGTAGGGGTCCTCCGCATCCACTTTACTATACACATTGCTGTTCCAGATTTTTTAATGCTTGCTTGGATTTTCTGCTAGGATCAGCTTTTGGAGAGTAAGAAACTTTGGTGTCTCCTTTCCTCCTCTAGTTTACTCTAGTAAGGATTTTCCTTTGTAAGTGTCTTTCTGATTCCTCTGTGTTTCTGGGTCCCAACGAAATCCACTCTTTGAGTTTGTGATCAGACACAATGATTCAACTGTCTCTTTAAAATTGGGCATTTGGTTACATGACTAGAGAAGTCTTCCTTGTTTGTTTCACTTAAAAATGCTTGTGCAGGGCTGGTGAGATGGCTCAGCGGCTTAAGCGCCTGCCCGGCAAGCGCGAGGGCCCGAGTTCGACTCCCGAATCCCACATACGAAAAAGGGGCCGGTGATATCGCTCAGAGGCACGGGCGCCTGCTGGTGCGCGAGGTCCTGAGGTCGACCCCCCGGTACCCACAAAAAAAAAAAAAAAAAAAAAAAAAAAAATGCTTGTGCAAGTCAGGCATGGTGGTACAGGCCTGTAATCCCAACACTCAGGGAGGCTGAGGTGGGAGGATCACAAATTGAGCCTAGCCTGAGCAATTTAGTGAGACCCTGTCCCCAAGTGAAAAATGAAAAAGGCTGGAGATGTAACTAAGTGTGAAGGCTCTGGGTTCAGTCACCAAATAATATGTGCTGAGTGTGGGACAGGAGTCCCAAACTTAAATGTACATATAGTAACAGTGTAGTAGAGTGGTTAAGTGTAAGGACGTTGAAATCAGCCTACTTAGGGTTCAGTCCTCACTCTGATTTACCTGGGCTTTGTTTACCTCATCCATGACATGGAGTTAATAATACAGTGTATGCGGTGATATATAAGTGATCATAGTAGTATTTGGCCTGTCATGGAGCCTTAGCAATTATTTGCTGCTATTACGATGAAGGTGATGACGGTGAGGAGGATGATGACGACAATGACGACTATGACGATGACAATGACGATGACAACGATGATAATGACAACAATGAACAGGACGATGTGATGGTGATGGTGACAACGATGACAGTGGTGACGATGATGATGACAAGGACGATGATGCCACTGATGATGAGTAGGAGGGCCAGGCAGGAAGGTAAGTGAGGACTGTGGGAATCGGAGGCCATAAGCCCTATCCACAGACTTCCCTCAGCTCTGTCCTCATGTTAACTGTCAGCAAAAATCAAATCTAATAATTTTCAAGAGAAGCCAGGGCCGGTGAGATAGCTCAGTGGCATAAGCGCCTGCCTGGCAAGCGCGAGGTCCCGAGTTTGACTCCTGGAACCCACATACAAAAAAAGGGCCGGTGGTATTGCTCAGCGGCATGGGCGCCTGCTGGCGCACGAGGTCCTGAGTTTGACCCCCGGTACCCACAAAAAAAAAAAAAAGCCAGAATCCACATATAGTGTGTAGGTGAAATCACTCCCATTTTTAAAAATACTGACTAATGCAATTTGTGAAAACACTTGTAGGCCAAACAGAATGAGTCAGTTTACAGTAATAGTTGGAGCAGGAATACAAGGAGGGAAATTGCATGGTGAGCCTTTCTGTCTCCTGGCTCTCATCGGTCTCCTGGTAACATGGATGCAGAGAGGGAAAGAAAAGTGCAGTATTTGGGAGAAAATGAAAAAGGTTGGCAACAGGTTGGAGCTTTTCAAAGAAGAAAAGAGGTGGCACAATGGAACCCTGTCACTCATCAACGAAAAGGGTGCCGTGGACCTTCTGTGACTGGAGTTCTGTGCCAGGCACAATGCTCTTTGGAAGTACAGACAACATATGGTGGAGTCCTAGGCACCGTAGAACTTACAGTTTTGGGAAGACAGAAGAACCTGAAAGATAAGACCGTTTACCTCTGTGGACTTATTTGGGCAGTCTACAACTGGGTAGTAGGTTTCTTTCCCAAAATGGTAGAATTTTAGAGAATCCCTTTATTCCTCTACCTCCACTAGTCATGGAATCATGGGCTTTATTTTGTTTTAGTTTGTATTTTTTAGGTAGGGTCTGGCCTTGAACTTGTGATCCTCTTGCCTCAGCCTCCTGTGCTAAGATTACAGGTGTGAACTACCACGCCTTGCCCAATGATGGGCCTTTTTTACAAGAAAAATATTTCAAGAGGCTTAGGCAGGAGGCTAGAAAATTTGAGGCCCACCTGGGCAACTTAGTGGGACCTTGTCTCAAAACAAAAACTTTAAAAAGGG
This sequence comes from Erethizon dorsatum, assembly GCA_028451465.1. Lineage (NCBI taxonomy): Eukaryota > Metazoa > Chordata > Mammalia > Rodentia > Erethizontidae > Erethizon > Erethizon dorsatum. The sequence continues at coordinate 108,186,602 of CM051834.1, read as the reverse complement.
ATTGGGGATATAGCTCAGTGATAGAGCACTTGCTAGCATGAGCAAGGCCCTGAGTTCAATCCCCAACACTGAAAACAGAATAAGAAAAGAATTGCTTTGGAGTCCCGGCATTAATTTTAAAAATTGCTTTTAAACTTTCTTTCTTTCTTTCTCTTTTCTTTTCTTTTCTTTTCTTTTCTTTTCTTTTCTTTTCTTTCTTTCTTTCCTTTCTTTCTTTTCTTTCTTTCCTTCCTTCTTTCCTTCTTTCTTTCTTTCTTTCTTTTTTTCTGTAGTGGTACTGGGATTGAATTCATAGCCCTCACCCTAAGTTACAGTATATCCCAGCACTGTTTTATTTTTGAGACAGGGTCTTGCTAAGTCACTAAGTTGCCCAGGTTGGGCTCATACTTATGATCCTTCTGCCTCAGTCTCATTTTTTAAACTTTTTTTTGGTGTGTGTGTGTGTGTATGTTTATTTGTTTGTTTGTTTGTTTGTTTTGAGACAGGGTCTCACTATGCAGTTCAGGCTGGCCTTGAACTCACTATGTAGCCCAGGCTGGCCTCAGACTCATGGGAATCCTCCTGCCTCAGCCTCCTGGGTGTCATTGTTTAAACTAGGCATTGAGGATGATAAAACATGATATTAGATCCTAAAGCTTACATCTCTTGTGTAGCTGTAAAGCCATAATCTATTTCAAAATCAAATGAAATGCCAACAAAGCAGCCTAAGCAGTGTAATTCAAATCACAAGCATTACTTTGATGAGAGGGAGGCCATTCCCCAAATGTCACTGTTCCTTGAAACAGGTACTTTTCTGACTGCTGAGCTAGGCCCTTTGGCTTTAAGGCCTCCATTCCCCAGCCCCTTTTCTCAGTTTGTACTGAGTGCTGCAAATCTCCATTTTTACCGCACTGCCCACTGGCCTCTAGTTGAGCCCGAAGGCCCCGTTTACAGTTAAATCCACCTCTGTCCTCTGTCTTTACCCTGTGGCAGTGACAGCAGTCTTTCTGGCATGGGTGCAATGATAAATACATCTGGGTATGCTTGATTATAAGGATCCAGTAATCCAGATATGCTGGGTTTTTTCTTTTAGATGATTCTCAAGATGAACACAGAAAACTGTAAGATTCTTTGAGTACTTGGGCCCTTGGGAACATCTACAAAGTTGCAAGGGATGGCGAATCCTGCCCTACAGGGAGCTCCCTGCATAGGAGGAGCTAAAATGCTGGTTGAGCTGAATTAATTTGACAGAATAAGTTCAGTAGCACCTAGGGGAGGGGAGCTTTACTCTCCAGAAAGGACTGTAAATATCGGCTTGCTCATCCTGCGGTTGTAACCAGACCAACCTGTTCTCCGGACTGTTGGGAAGCGGGTGACTCAGCATTTGGGGAATCCAGAGGCATCCGTGTCTCCACCCCACTCTGCTGTTCAGGGAATCCGTATACGGAATCAGCACTGGGCAGGGTGAGTGCAAGCTCTAAAATAGCTACACGAATCAAAATCTCTGGATTTAACATCTGTCTCAGCCAACTGCTAGGTATGTGACTTTGGACAAATTGCTCAGTCTCGCATCCATAAAGTATGAGGCATAAACCTCCGGGTCAGTGTAAGGAGTGAGTTAATGCATACGCAGTCCGCGACATGAGGCCTGAAAGTGCTTAAGCCGTGTGATTTTTATGAGCTTGTTTTATTTCTGGGCAAGGGGGAGAGGGTTATTTCCCCTGTGGAGTACTGACACGTCCTTAGCACTCGAGAAGCAGCTTCGGAATTGGTGGAGACATTGGTTTTGCCTACAGATACGCACTCCCTTTTCTGCTTTTTGATGACCCCAAAAGCTCTGAGAATTCCTGAGGTGTCTGAAATCTCTTTTGGTGGCCAGACTGGAACCACCTGGTGCGATTTACTGTGCAATCATCCTTTGAGCTCTGTGGCAGGTAGATCCCAGGGTCTTTACAGATACCTACTAAATAAAATGTAAATGCTGTATACATAGTTGTTATTCTGTGTTGTTTAGGAAATAAGAAAAGTCTGTAAATGTTCAATAAAGTCATGTTTTTTTCTCTTTCCTTTCCTCTCTTCCTCCTTCTCCCTTCCATTTGCCATACTGGGGATTGAACACAGGGCCTTTGCACTGAATTACATCTTCAGCCCATTTTTTATTTTGAGACAGGGTCTTGGTGAGTTTGCCAGTCTGGGTTTAAACTTGTGATCCTCCTGCCTCAGCTTTCCAGAGTGCTAGGATTACAGGTGTGCATCACCCTGTTTTTCTTTTCTTTCTTTCTTTTTTTTTTTTTTGTGGGTACCGGGGGTCGAACTCGACCTCACGCGCCAGCAGGTGCCCGTGCCACTGAGCAATATCCCCGGCCCTTTTTTCGTATGTGAACTCCAGACCTCGCACTTGCCAGGCAGGTGCTTATGCCGCTGAGCTATCTCACCAGCCCCACCCTGTTTTTCTTTCTGAATATTTTCAGTCTGCAGTTGGTTGAATCCTTGAATACAGATCTGCATATTCAAACTGCCAACTGTAGCCGGGCATGGTAGTGCATGGCTATAATCCCAGCACTCAGGAAGGAGTATTGCTGCAAGTTTGAGGCCAGCCTGAGCTACATAGTGAGAGCTTATTGGGGGTGGGGAGGACAAAAAAAAAAAAAGAGAGCCAACTGTATTTATTTCATTTGCTGTGAGTAGGTATTGCTGTTGAAATAATTTGGCCATAAGAGCTGCCCTGCACCCCACTGGGGTTATTAAAATATGATGTATGTTTTGATTTACTTCTTTTTTTTTTTTTTTGAGGTAATGGGGATTGAACCCAGGGCCTCAAGAATGCTAGACAGGTGCACTACCACTGAGCTACATGCCCCAGCCATTTTTATATTTTAAGAGAGGGTTGACCCAGGCTCGCCTCGAACTTGTAAGCCTCTTGCCTCAGCCTCCCCTGTAGCTGGGAGTATAAGACCACCATAACAAGCTTGTTTTACCTAAGATTCCCCCAATTCTTTTTTTAATTTTAAAATTGTTTGTTTGTTTGTTTGTTTGTTTGTTTTGAGACAGGGTCTTGCTACCTAGTTCAGGCTAGCTTGAACTCAGTTATGTAGCCCATGCTGCCCTTGAATTTATGGTGAGCCTCCTGCCTCAGCCTACAGAGTGCTGGGATTACAAGCATGTGCTACCACATCTGGCTATTTTGTTTTTTTAAAAACAGGGTCTCGCTATGTATTTCAGGCTGATCTTGAACTCACCTTGTAGTCCAGGCTGGCCTTGAACTTGCAGCAATCTTCCTGCCTCAGCCTCCTGAGGTCTGGAATTACAGGTGTGCACCACCATGCCCAGCTTTTAATTTTAAAATATTTATTTATTTCACAGTCCTAGAAATTGAACCCAGAGCCTTCACGCTGAGCTACATCTCCAGCCTTTTTTTTTTTTTTTTTTTTTTTTTTTTTTTGAGACAGGGTCTCCCTAAGTCTTTAAATTGCACAGGCTGGTTTTAAACTTGGGATCCTCCTGCTTCAGCCTCCCAGGGTACTGGGATTACATGCGCTATCACACCTGGCTAACCCCCCAAATTCTTCATTCTGAAACCCACTTGGGTCCTAAAGTGATGCAGGATTATGGACTTATATTCAACCTTTAATTTGTGTTCCCTTGGCAGATCACATACACACAGACGCACAAGTAGACATAAGATGAAACAGAGATAGTGAATGCAGCTGTTCTATCATAGGTCAACATAGGAACTTCAAAGAAAATAGAAATTGATAGTCTAGAAATCTAGACCCAAACTTCCATTATTTCAGGACCCGCTGCATTTGTTAGCAGTGAGTTATCAGGCATTTATCACATGTCGAGGTGTGAACATAATTATTCATAATAGTCCCAAATGGAAACCCCGCAAAATACCCATAAACAGATGGATAGATAAACAAGCATCACGTAATCTAGTCAGATGGTAGAATATTATTTAGTCATGAAAAGGAATGTGGTACTGATACACACTACAGTATGGATAAATCTTGAAAACATGCTTAAACTTTGCTGGAAACTGGACATTTTGAATATTGTAATCTGGTAACTCTGGGATTCATATTTTCCCCTCCCCAGGGTTGGTGGTTCCTGCTTGTTATAATTGTGTATCCAGTGAATTTTAAAAACTGTTTTTGGCTGGGCATGGTGGCGCACACCTGTAATCCCCAGGATTTGGGAGGCTGAAGCAGGCGGATCACCAGGAGTTCAAGGCCAGCCTGAACTATATAATGAGGCCTTGTCTCAAACAAAACAAAACAAAACAAAAACAAAACTAGCAGTCTAGCAGTCCTGTGACTGGGCTGTGTGTGAGCGCTGGGTGGGCCTCCAGCCCTCAGCCAGGCCGCACCTCTGCATTAGCCACACTTCCTGCCTGCATGCAGCAGGGTCAGCAGGCCTCAGGCCAAGCTCGACGCCTTCAGGTCCTCACTGGGCATGCGGCCACCCTGTGACCTTCCACTGTCTCAGGAAGAGGTGAAAAAAATATGTTTTTTTTAAGTAAAGAAAATCCATATTTAGATCTCAGAGTGGAGTGGAGTGAGTTGCAAGGGTGATTGAAAAATATGGTAAGTTAAATTTATTACAGTGAAAGACCCATTGCCATCAACTCCTGTAAGATTATTCCCCCTCACTTCATGTCAGCCTGTCGTTCTTGCCACCTTCCAAAGTAGTCCTGGAAGTCCTCTGCTGTGAGTGTCTTTATGAAACATGGTCAAAAATAGGGTGAACGCTGCAGCCCAGTACCGTCCAGTGGAAAGGCAGGCTTGTCAAAGCATTACAGTCATCCACATTGTTCACTGCCTCTGGCCCCATGTGACTTCTGGCTCTTCCCCAAAGTCAAAATAACCATGAAATGTAAACGTTTTGAATCAGTTCAGGCCAGCAAAGCAGCCACAATAGTGCAACTAAAGACACACACAAAAAAGGACTTCACAACTGCTCAGAAAGCAGCAAGAACGATGGGATAAGTGTGTTCGAAGCGAGGGGAAAATCCTCTTGAGGGGGATTGATGGTGGTATGTCTTTTTCTGTAGTGAAGTTTTTTTTTTTTTTAATTTAAACATCCATCATGTATTTTTTTCATACCTTGTATAATGTCATATATTGCACTATCATAGTATATAAAATAGTCCCCTCCCCAAAACATCCCTCTTGTGCTTCACCTGTTTATCTTTCTCCACCTCCCTGTCCTGGGCAACTTCTTATCTTTTTTTTTGTTTTGTTTTTGTTTTTTGTTTTTTGTTTTTTTTGAGACAGGGTCTCACTTTGTAGCCCAGTCTAGCCTCAAACTCACAGCAATCCTCCTCCCTTAGCCTCCCAAGTGCTGGGATCCCGGGCACGTGTTACCACGCCCAGCTTTCTTATCTTTTTTTTTTTTTTTTTTTAATGTGGGTACTGGGAGTTGAACTCAGGACCTTGCACTTTCCAGGCAGGTGCTTATGCCGCTGAGCTATCTCACCGGCCCAGCTTTCTTATTTTTTAACTGTCATCTCGTTTGCTTTTTCCAGAATGCCATCCACATGGAACATGTAGCCTTTTCACTCATGCATGTAAGATTTTTCCGTGTCTTCGTGGCTTTGTAGTTTATTGCTTTCTATGGCTGAGTAATACTCAGTTGTCTGGATGTGTCACAGTTTATTTACCCAGTTACCTCTTGAGGGCCATCTTGGTTGTTTCTTGGTCTTGGCAGTTATGAATTACACTATTAGAAACATTTATGTGCCTATTTTTATGTGGACATACGTTTTCAGCCCCATTGGGTACATACCTCGGAGAGCAGTTGCTGGATGCATGGTAAGAGTATATTTAGCTTTGTAAGAAATCTCCAGTGTGGAAGCTTTTCAAAGTGCTCATTCTCCACGGCATCTGACTCCCGGCCTGTGATCGACTTCACCCCAGTTAATGTCCTTCGCCCCAGGCTGCAGTGTCTGGTTCATTTACTTGTCATTTTCAGCGGAGGCCCAACTCCACCCTGAGAAATTTCCAAGTTAGGCGAAATAAGGGCCAGACCTTTATGTCAGGCTCAGGGAGCCACGGCAGGTTAGACAGCCACAGTTGTTTGAGAACAAAATCCTCTCTGTTCCTTGCCACACCAGGAGACCACCGCCGACCCTCGCTGTACCTGCACTCCCTGTGCCGGGGTGGGAGTTAGGGCCCCAAGCTCCAGTCACTTGTTACTCTCGGGGCTCGCTTAGTGGCTCTGCTCCTGTCACTGTTTCCTAGAGTTCTGATAAAGTTAGTATTTTTGATGGTTTTGTAGTGGAATGGGGGGGAAGTTTTAAAATGACTAATTCGAACTTTTTCTTTGTTTGGAGTTACTTTGTTTTGTTCTGTTTTGTTTTTTTGAGCCGGGGTCTTAGTGTGTTTCCCAGGCTGGCCTCAAACTCCTGGGCACAAGGGACCCTCGCACCTTAGCCTCCCTTGTGCTGGGACTTCAGGTGGCCCACCTTGCCAACCTAATCTTTTTACTCCTTGTAGGTGTGTTCAGACAGTCTCATTCTTTTTTTTTTTTTTTTTTTTAAAGAGAAAAAAATAGAACAGAATTTCAAAACAAGATAATAGGAGGGTAACAATGGCTAATACATTGTGTATTGTTATTTTTAAATTAGTTACTCAGAGTAAAAGACATTGGCATTCAGTTGTCCAAACAATATTATCACAAACCTTTCTTTTCAATGAAGAGAAATTAGTAATATCTACCTTAACTACCTTATATATATATATTTTTCTTTCTTTTCCCTTCCTTCTTTTCTCCATTCCCCCATCCCAGTTTCTCTTTCCTTTTGAACAGTTTCTTCCCATTTTACGATCTCTTTTGTACATTTTGGACCTTATTTACTCTTTCATCTTCTCACACTAGGGAGACAATACGATGTTTACACATGTGCGTCTGGTTTATTTCACTTATAAGTATGGTCTCGAGTTGCCTCCATTTACCTATAAAAGTCTCCAGTTTATCCTTTATGGCTGAGTAGTACTCCATTGTATAAAAATACCACATTTTTTATCCATTCCTCGGTTGATGGGCATTTGGGTTGTTTCCAAGATCTGGCTATTACAAATTGTGCTGCTATAAACATGGGTGCACATATATCGCTGTGGTACGATGTTTTTAATTCTTCTGGGAAGATGCCCAGAAGGGGAATAGCTGCATCAAATGGGACCTCCAATCCTAGTTTTTTGAGAAATCTCCACACTGATTTCCACAGTGGTTGCACCAGTCTACCCTCCCACCAACAGTGGAGAAGGGTTCCTTTTTCCCCACAGCCCCTCCAGCATTTGTTATTGGTTGACTTCTTGATAATAGCTATTCTTTCTGGGGTGAGATGAAATCTCAGTGTTGTTTTAATTTGCATCTCTCAAATGACCAGTGATGTTGAACATTTTTTCATATATTTATTTGCTGTTTGTATTTCTTCATCTGAAAAGTGTGTATTCATCTCAGATGCCCATTTTTGGAGTGGGTCTTTAAATTTTGGAGGTCTGATACTTTTGAGTTCTTTATATGTTCTTGTTAGTAATCCTTTGTCTAAGGAACAGCTGGGAAACATTTTTTCCCACGTTGTGAGTTGTCTCTTCATTCTCTTGGTGGTTTCTCTTGCTGTGCAAAAGCTTTTTAATAGGATGAGGTCCCAGTTGTTGATTCTTTGTGATACTTCCTGTGCAATTGGGGTTTTATTCATAAAGTCTTTGCCTACACCAATGTCTTCAAGAGTTTTACATATTGTATCTTCCAGCAGATTTAATGTTTCTGTTTTAATATTTAGATCTTTGATCCATTTTGAATTTAGTTTAGTGCACGGTGAAAGATATGGGTCTAATTTTAATCTTTGGCATGTGTAAAGCCAGTTTTTCCAGCACCAGTGAATGTGTTTGGCACCTTTGTCAAAGATAAGGTGGCTTAGGGCCGGTGAGATGGCTCAGCAGCGTAAGCGCCTGCCTGGCAAGCGCGAGGGCCTGAGTTCGAGTCCCAGAACCCACATACGGAAAAAGGGCCGGTGATATTGCTCAGCGGCACGGGTGCCTGCTGGCGCGCGAGGTCCTGAGGTCGACCCCCGGTACCCACCAAAAAAGAAAAAAAAAAGATAAGGTGGCTTAGTATGTTTGGAGTTATTTCTGCATCTTCTAATTTGTTCCATTGATCTTTGGGTCTGTTTTTTGCCAGTACCATGCTGTTTTTATCACAGTAGCTTTATAGTATAATTTCAAGTCAGGGATTGTGATGCCCCCTGCCTTGCCTTTGTTGCTCAGAATTGCCTTTGCTATTCAGGGTCTCTTCTGGTTCCAAATGAATTTTAGGATTGTTTTCTCTAATTTATGCGGTATGTTGTTGAAATTTTGATTGGAATTGCATTAAATCTGTATAACAATTTTGGAAGTATGGCCATTTTCACTATATTAGTTCTTCCTACCCAAGGGCAAGGGATACCTTTCCATTTTCTGATATCCTCTTCAACCTCCTTTTTCAGAGTACTGTAGTTTTCAATGTGGAGCTCTTTTACATCCTTTGTTAGATTGATTCCCAGGTATTATATTTTTTTGGATGCTATTGTGGAAGGTGTTGTTACTGTAATTTCTCTTTCAGTGAGTTTGTTATTTGTGTACAGGAAGGCTATTGATTTTTGAGTGTTGACTTTGTATCCAGCTATGCTACTGAATTTGTTTATTAAATCTAGCAGTTTTTTAGTGGAATTTTTGGGGTCTTCTATGTAGAGTATCATGTCATCTGCAAATAATGATAATTTAACTTCTTCCTTTCCAATCATTATTCCTTTTATGTCTTTCTCTTGTCTAATTGCTCTGGCTAAAGTTTCCAGGACTTTGTTTCTTTTTTGTTTTTTACAAGTCCATGTAAGTTAATTTACTTTACATACCCCTATGAGAGAGACAGTAAGTATAAGGAATAATGGCATTATTTAAGAATTGTGGGATTGGTGGAGCCTCACTTCCTCTCCTCCCTCTTCCCTGGTCCCTTATCCCTGGGGCTGTTTGTTAAAAAAGAGTAATAAAATAATTAAAAAAAATATTTCCACCAGAAAAGGAATTGTGGGATTGATATAGGGGAAAGAAACTCCCAACCGGCTAGATGTCCGAAATGCCAAGTTCGTGTTCTGTAAAATTGAGGAATGAATTCTAGGAACAATGGAGGTTAAGACCAGGAAAAATTTATTGAGAGAAAGAAAGCTTCTGTCTAAGAGGGACAGAAGGGGGACCAGAAAATGGGCTGCCCACTAACCTTGGCTCTCAAGGGTGTTTTATTGAGCAAAGGCACAAGGGAAGACAGGTTCAAGGTGGGACAGAACTATAATCAATAAGATTATAAGCATAGTTGCTTAGGTAATATTGGTCCAATGGGACCCCACAAGGTGGATATGAGGTGGGACAAGACTATGGTGAACCAATAATGTTACAACAAGCATAGTCCCTTGGGTAATATTGATTAAATGGGGATCAAATGGGGAAGCAAGTCACGTAGCAAGCGCACATAAGCAGACAAGGACTTTCCTGGAAGGGGTGGGTTAAGGTTTGGTCCTCCACCCCAGGGTGATTGATGCCTGCTTAGAATATCAATCACTGCTGTTCATCCCTAGGGGAAGTGTAAGCGTGAGGAGTTTTTCTTTTTCTTGAAGCCTAGCCTTCAGTGAATGCGCCTCCAGCCACAGTTGTCTTCTGCACTGACCTCTCGAGGGCCCAGCCCTGTCTGACTGCCTACAACATTTCTACCTAACTTAGCTATCTTTAGTAGGATTGGTATATAGACCAAGTACATACCATTAAACAATTTTAAATGTCCTATTCTTTTTTGGTCAGAGTAAAGCAGGCATTCTAAAGGACTGGAGAAGGGAAGAGTAATCCTGAGGATGGTGGGTGGGAGGCATCCCTGTATCTTCAGAGAGACTTTGGTCTGTTCCACTGAAAAAGCATATTCAGGAATAATTTATTTCTGTAATGCCATCTTCAGGATGTCTTCCAGTTTCATCTCCAGCATATCGGTACAGTAATATATTTCTTCCGGTCCTCTTGTTCTTGTGCCTGTTCTCACATATTATCCAGGATTAATTCAAAGAAAATTACTTTCTCAGGAATGGTGCTGAGTGTATTGTCAAAGCAGAACATGTAATCACCAACTTCAGTTCCCACGGAATGAACTGCATCTAATTTTCTTTATTCAAAAACTAGGGTTTTGCCTTCTGGAGAGGCGGTGGAAATCAGTCTCATCCTGCTCCACCTAAAACTTGGTACTTATTTGCAGGGAGGCCTGCAGCAACAGGGGCTGCTGGAAACACTCGGGCCGGCTGGGGCGGGGTGAAGGTGAAGTCACTAAGGAAGGCGCAGCCCTGGGGGCAAAGTGACCAGGAGGAGCGAGCAGAAGGCAGCCAGGCCTCGTCCATCCTTGCCAGGCGGTCTGGGCTGAAAGCCGCGTGGGAGGTGCTGGAGCCCTGGTGGCCTGGAGTCCTGAGTCGGTGAAGAACTCAGGTGGCGCCGCAGGAGCAGCGGCTGCAAATGCTCCCTGGTGCCTGGCAAGTGCTCTACCTCTGAGCCTACACACCAGCCCTTCTTTCTTTTATCCAGATGACTCAGAACCTTTGGTGGTTGGACACAGGGTCCAAGTGAACTCTTAGGCTTTGATCTGAGAATGCCTTTGCTGTGAACGCTGGTTCGCTGTGTTTTGAGTGCTGTATGACTCACTTTTCCTTGCTCTGTTGACACTGTCCTCTTTCCTAGCTTTGTTGTTTTTGACAAGTTTGCCATCAGGCTGATTGTCGTCCTTTGTAGACTGTTGGCCTCTTCTTTCTGGTACATTTTAGCTTTTGCTCTTTGTCCTTAGTGTCCTGCAGTTCTGCTACTGTGTGTTGTGGAAAGAATCCTTTTTTTTTTTTTTTTTTTTTTTTGGTAGTACTGGGATTTGAACACAGGACTTTCACACTGACATACATACATCCCCAGCCCTTTTACTTTTTTGTTTTGACAGTGTCTCCCCAAGTCACTAAGTCTGGGCTGGAACTTGAGATCTTCCTGCCTCAGCCTCCCAGAATGCTGGAATTACAGGCGTGCCCCACCACGCCCATCCAGAATGCCTTTCATTTAAATGTCTTTGATTTCTAGAACTTCCTTTTTTTCCTCTAATGTTTATTCTCATCCTGAAGTGACATCATATTCTCTCATGCTTAGTTTTGTTGGTTGTCCCCATGTTATTGTTTTCTGAACCCTGGTTCTAACCTTCGGGGTAGCATTCATTAATAGAAGTATGACATGAGCCATGCATAACTTAATATATTCTAAAAACCACATGAAAAAATAAACAGAAGTAGGTGAAATTAATTTAGTAACATATTTAACCCAGTATCTCTAAAATATTGTCACTTTAGCCAGGCATGGTGGCACACACCTGTAATCCCAGCACTTGAGAGGCGGAGGCAGGATTGCTGCGAGTTTGAGGCCAGCCTGGGCTACATAGCGAGACCCTATCTCCCAAAAACCAAAATAAATAAAATATTGTCACTTTAATGTGCATAAAATTTACTCCATTTACATTTTTTGCAGTAATCTTCCCAGTCCCGGTTGCACTCAATGCTTGCAGTGTGTCTCCATCTGGGCCAGTCACAGCTGAGGAACTTCATGGCTGAAGTGACCCAGTCCCCTCTCCCCCAGCTCCAGGTCCCCTACATGGATGTCATTTTCCCCTTGGGCCACCTGGAGCTCACATCTTCCCCTTTAATTTTTCTCATTGAATTGGTCAGGTTTCCTGTTGCCGAACACAATACCCAGTGCCCACAGCTTCGAGGAGGAAAGGTTGAATTGGCTCCTGCATTGAGCCTGTGGTCAGTGGGCTCCCAGGCATAAACATCATGGGGAGGGACACAGAGAAGCAAAGCTGCTCAGTCATGGCAGCTGGGAAGCAGAGCAGGGCAACAGTGCTGGAGAGGGGCCAAGAACAGTGGATAGCAGCAGCCCTGACTTTTTGGCACCAAGGTCCAGTTTCCTACAAGACAGTTTTTCTTCCCATGGACTGGTGGGGGTTGGTTTCAGGATGATTCAAGTGTATTACATTTATTGTGCACTTTATTTGTATTACTATTTCATTGTAATATATAATGAAATAATTGCACAACTCACCGTCACACAGAATCAGTGGGAGCCCTGAGCTCATTTTCCTGCAACTAGATGGTCCCATCTGGAGTCAATGGGACAGAGATGCCCAAAGTGTGCTGCTTATGTCGTCTACTCCATAATCTCATCCTTTTCAGAGCTTTTATGGCAAAATCAAGTTATTTCACCTTAACTTTAATCTAGAACATACGGAGATTTGAAGTTGTCTCAAACATACTGTTAAGGCTGCTATGATTTGTGATCTCAAGTAATTGATTCTCTTCTAGCACAAAGTCAATTGACCTGGCTTATTCACACTTAGGTCACAGATCCATTCCTTCCCAGTTCCGGGATCTTTTGTGGTCAGAAAGTCATGCGCAAACTCTTTTGAGAGCTGGGATAGGTGAGCATGCACTAGATTGGAGAAAGAAGGCCCTGTCTCAATCTCTTTCAAACTCCCTGCTAACATTTGAAACATGTCAAAAATACCATTGTTCACTTGGCGCCCCATAATCCTAGTTTGGCTTTGAATGCGTCCACTTTATGTGCTGACTTGAACACAGTTGTTACTCTCCTCTGAAGAGTTCATTTAGCAAGTTGAATCTATCACACAAGTAAGCAAGTTTTGTGACCTATTCTGTGTCACTGAACTGCACTGCTGGTGGCGCCTGTTTTTCTAAGAAATGTCTGGAGCTCTCTTGCAAGTTCAGAAACTCTGGCAGTGATCTCTCCTCAGAAAGCCATCTCACTTCTGTGCATAAGAGAAGGCATGTGTGCTCTGTATTCACCCTCACAGGGCTGCATCAACAGACATGAGTAAAGGGCTTGTACTTTAATGTGGTTGAAAATCTAATCACATCCTGCAAAATGTTGTTAAGTTTAGGTGACTTTTATGGCAAGCCAGCATTTCTCTATGGATGACACAGTGACTCACATTTACAAGCAACCTCTTCGACCTACATAATGAAACCAGGAAGCCATCCTATCATTTACTGACACGAAATCACCAATTCCGTTTTCCTGATATGATTCAAAGACTTGAATAGCTGTGCTTCTGTATTGTTGGTCGGAACAAAAGTGCACATAACATATCCTCATGCATATTGTCCTGAAAAATATATCACACAAAAACAAGCATTGTTGCCTTGTTGTCAACATCAGTAGAATTACCCACCTGGATTACACAGCAGAGCAACTCATTAATCCTCTCTGACAAGCGTGCCTCAATACCCTTTTCATCAACTTGTCTAGTTATGATGTTATCCAAAAGAGGAACACATGTCACACTTTGAACCACAGCCTCTCCTAAAAGTTCACAGTACATGTCCTTAGCAGTAGGCAGGATCAACTCTTTGACAGTACTAACTAGGTCTGACCTTGCTTAGCTTCTAAGATCAGACAAGATCAGGCACGTTCAGGGCAGTATAGCCATAGACTCTCTTCACCAGTAGTAAAGGGCTTCTTCGCTTTAGCAATGTGGTTTGGCCACTAAGAATGATGTTCTCAGTGCAGACACATTTGAGGAAGAGTCGGCCTTCAGTAATTGCTTCTGGCTGGGTGTGGTGGCACACACCTGTAATCCCAGCACTAGGAGGCCGAGCCAGGACAATCCAGGCCAGCTTGGACTATATAGCGAGAACCTGTCTCTAAAAAACATTGCTTCTGTTCTTTGTGTTCAGGTCTTTTTTTCTTCTGAAAAACTTGAGAGGCTTGTCTTTTTTTTTTTTTTTTTTGTGGGTACCGGGGGGACGACCTCAGGACCTCTCGCGCCAACAGGCACCCGTGCCGCTGAGCGATATCACCGGCCCCTTTTTCGTATGTGGGATCCGGGAGTCGAACTCAGGCCTTCGCGCTTGCAAGGCAGGCGCTTAAGCCGCTGAGCCGTCTCACCGGCCCGAGAGGCTTGTCTTTTAGGGCAGGGTGCTTGGTATCCATGTAGCAAAGCAGTTCTGAAGGTTTCAAGGCTTTGTTGTATAAACTGGTGTCACCACGTGTTGTATAAAGCAGGCTTGGAGGATGTGGATCACCTGCTGCAATGAACCCATAATTTAAGTAGGACTCTTGGTACTTTCTTTTAAATGCAGCTCTCTTTTTTACTGGCAGTCATAGGGTCTTCTGGCTCATCTTTGTGTCTCACCCGCCCTTTTTTTTTTTCCACTTGGTCAATCAGTCTTTTTTTTTTTAAGAGAAGAAAAAACAAATCAAAAAAGAACAAAATTTCAAAACAACATAATAGGGTAACAATGGTTAATACATTACATATTGTTATCTTTAAGTTAGTTATTCAGGGTACCAGATATTAGCATTCAATTGTCCAAACATTACTGGCACAAACCTTACTCTTCAATGAACTAAGTAAAATTAGTGGTGTATCTATCTTAACCATCTTATATATAAATACAATTTTTTTTTCTTTTCCCTTCTTTCTTTTCCCTATTCCCCCATCCCAGTCTCTCTTTCCTTTTGACCAGTTTCTTTTTGATTCACCATGTCTATTGTACATTTTGGATCTTTTTTACTCTTTCAGTTTCTCATACTAGAGAAACAATACGATGCTTACACATGTGCGTCCGGTTTATTTCACTTATGAGTATTTTCTCGAGTTGCATCCATTTACCTATAAAACACTCCAGTTTATCCTTCTTTATGGCTGAATAGTACTCCATTGTATAAAAATACCACATTTTTTATCCATTCCTCAGTTGATGGGCATTTGGGTTGTTTCCAAGATCTGGCTATTACAAATTGTGCTGCTATAAACATGGGTGCACATATATCGCTGTGGTACGATGTTTTTAATTCTTCTGGGAAGATACCCAGAAGGGGAATAGCTGGGTCAAATGAGACCTCCAACCCTAGTTTTTTGAGGAATCTCCACACTGATTTCCACAGTGGCTGTACCAGTCGACACTCCCAATGACAGTGGAGAAGTGTTCCTTTTTCCCCACAGCCCCTCCAGCATTTGTTATTAGTTGATTTCTTGATAATAGCCATTCTTTTTGGGGTGAGATGGTATCTCAGTGTTGTTTTAATTTGCATCTCTCGCATGACTAGTGATGTTGCACATTTTTTTGTATATTTATTTGCCATTTGTATTTCTTCATCTGAGAAATGTGTATTCTTCTCAGATGCCCCTTTTTGGAGTGGGTCTTTAAATTTTGGAGGTCTGATTTTTTTGAGTTCTTTATATGTTCTCGGTAATAATCCTTTGTCTGTGGAACAGCTGGCAAACATTTTTTCCCCCGTTGTGGGTTGTCTCTTCACTCTGTTGGTGGTTTCTCTTGCTGTGCAAAAACTTTTTAGTAAGATGAGATCCCAGTTGTTGATTCTTTGTGATAGTTCCTGTGCAGTTGAGGTTTTATTCATAAAGTCTTTGCCTACACCAGTGTCTTCAAGGGTTTTACCTATCCTACCTTCCAGCAGATTTAGTGTTTCTGTTTTAATATTTAGATCTCTGATCCATTTTGAATTTAGTTTAGTGCATGGTGAAAGATATGGGTCTAGTTTTAATCTTTGGCATGTGTAGAGCCAGTTTTTCCAGCACCATTTATTAAAGAGGCTATCTTTCTTCCAGTGAATGTGTTTGGCACCTTTGTCAAAGATAAGGTGGCTTAGTATGTCTTCACCCCATTTTTAAAGAAGCTCTCCAGTGATGCTTGTCTTTTATTCATTTTGGCTGGGATTAGCTCTGAGATTCCCAAAGCTGTGACTGAGACAAGTGGGCAGTGCAAGAAAGAGGCACGGATGGAAGTAGTAGATAAAATAATGGGCGAGCCATGTGCAGACTAAAACACGTGTCAGATTCTGACTTAAAGCCTGTCTCCAGATGCAGCCCTACAGTTCAAGTATGTCAGCTCACATGCCACTATAAAGCCTGCTGCCAGATGCAGCTTAACTATCACTGGCCACTCACTGCAAGCAATTGATTTATTATTGTCTCTGCTAATGTTCATCTGTACTGCAGCTGCTCCCCAGCACTAGCATCAACACCTCAGCTCTACTTTAGATCATCAGGCATTGGATTCTCATAGCAGCCTAGATCCCTTGCATGTGCTGTTCACCGTGGGGTTCGTGCTCTGAGGAGAAGCTAATACCATCGCCGATCTGACAGGAGGCGGAGCCCAGGTGGCCTTGTGAGTGGAGGGGAGCAGCTGTAAATACAGATGAAGCTTCACCAGCTTCCCTGCTGTGCACTGGCCCCTTATAGTCTGCAGACAAGTACCAGGCCATGGCCAGGGTTTAGGGGCCCCTGATATATAGTATGCAAGGCTAAACCCCTACGACCAGCCCGAGACACACCCGGGAGCATGGTTTACTAATCTGCTGGGCCTTTGTTTCTTTCTTTTCTGTTTTCTTGAGATAGGGTCTAGTACGTAGTTCAGGCTGGCCTTGAACTCACTATGTAGCCTACATTGGCCTTGAACTCATGGTGATCCTCCTGCCTCAGCCTTCCAAGTGCTGGGATTACAGGTGTGTGCCACCACACTTGGTTATAAGCATTTTCTTAATCCAATGAAGTTGACATATTAGAATTAACAATCACACTCTTTTTATATTTTTAGCTGGAGAAAGAGGTCCATTTAGCCGACCACGTGCTAGGAACCCTTTCATTTATTCTGTATTATTCTGCTCCATTTACAGGAAGGCAACTGGGGCTGTGGAGCTCAAGTGACTTGCCCAAAGTCAGTGGCTCTTAGGTGACCGAGAGCAGACCTGCTTGGGACTGTTGGAATTCCAAGTCCGTGTTCTCCCCACCACACCATGTCACCACCTCATAATTTTGATTCCTCCTTGTTCATTTTCAGGAACTAACTGCCAGCAAGGGCTCTATCTGTCTGACTTCTTCCACGGCCTTGCCTGTCTGAGAGTGGCCAGGACCAGGTAGCAGAGAGCCATGGACCAGTATGGCCTTGGGGACAAGGGTGACCTTCCATCAGAAACGCACCTTCCTTTGTTCTCAGAGAGCCAAGGGCTCAACTGCAGTGACACCCTCAACCGGGATCTGGGTCCCAGCACGCGTGACCTGCTCTATGCCAGCCTGGGTGGCTTGGACCTGGGCCCCACACTCTCCGTGCCTGATGTGCCCACTGAAGTGCTGGAGGACAACTTAGATACCCTGTCCCTGTACTCAGGGAGGGACAGTGACTCTGGGAAGCTGCTGGAGGAATATACTGATCTGGAGTCTCAGGCTTCCGTGCAAGGTGAGGCTGTTCCCCTGGGTGGAGGTGCCCGGGATGTCTGACAGTGCCTGCAGCCAGTTCAGAAAACTCTCCTCTTCTACACGTGGTGTAGGGAAAAGCCACGCCCCCACAATCATTCCCAACTCCCTAGCAAAAGAAACGGAACTAACCCTAGGAATGATGTTGAGCGCCATGGCTGTTTGGAGATATTCTAGCCTTTTGCTGGTGTGTGTACAGAGCCTAGTGGGAAACCTTCCTGTCGGTGACCTCATCTCAGCAGCTCTTCACCCTCCCAGAATGCACTGGGGTCTTGTCCATTCTGCTCTCGAGCTGCTTGACATTCCTAGGCCTCGCCGTCTTCATTGGTAAAGTAGAGAGGAGCAAAAGCAGAAAACAGTCATAGAAGCTCTTCATAGGCCATAAAGCATTGGACAGATATTAGGTGTTTTGTTTTCTTGAGAGATCCCAGAACTCCTGGGCTCTAGTGACCCACCTGCCTGTACCACCACACCCAGCTAGTTACCAATACTGCCATCTTTCTTTCTTTTTTTGTGGGGGAGGGGGGTTGAGACAAGATCTCACTATGTAGCCTGGGCTGGCCTTGAACTCCCAGCAATCCTCCTGCCTCAGCCTCCAGAGGGCTAGGATTACAGGTGTGCACCACTATGCCCAGCTGATATTGCATTGCAAATAGGCCTTTGATTCAGTTCTAAACCTTTCTCTTCAGCAGTGGAGGAACAAAGGGAGAACTCCTGAACTAATTAAATCCCTTAGTTAAATCTCCTTTTGGTTTGCCTTCTGGCTTCCCACAGAGGAGAATTCCTTTTTTGTCAATCCACTTCCTCAGTTCCTGACTTAGTTGCTTAAATGGGTAGACGGACTAGACCAAAGCTTTTGGATATCTATAATCGCATTTCACACATGGAAGGCCACATCTGAAATTCTTTGCAATCAGATATTATTCTTTTTTTTGTTTTTTTCTGTGATGGGGATTGAACCCAAGGCCTTTGCACTGAGCGCCCCCCACCCCCCACACAGGCTCTGACTAAATCATTAAATTTCCAGGGCTGGGCTCGAACTCATGATCCTTCTGCCTCAGCCTCCCAGAATATTGGGATCACAGGCCTGTGCCACCAACGCCTGCCTGACTCAGATGTTAATTTTTTTTTTTTTTTTTAATAATATGAAACATTGATTTGATTTTTTTTTTTTTTTTTTGTGGGTACCGGGGGGTCGACCTCAGGATCTCGCGCACCAACAGGCACCTGTGCTGCTGAGCGATATCACCGGCCCCCTTTTTCGTATGTGGCTTCCGGGAGTCGAACTCGGGCCCTCGCCCTTGCAAGGCAGGCGCTTACGCCGCTGAGCCATCTCACCGGCCCTGATTTGATATTTTGGACAAGAACAGAGCTAAATAACACAACTCCACTGTGGCTTAGAAAAAAGATCACCCCTTCAGCACAGTGTAAGATTTAAATGCAAACTGTACAAGGGTACACATTATATAAAACGTTGTTTAAGACTGCTGCTGCCCTACCAATACTTCCTATCCAGATCATATTCAAATACTAGTGGTCCCAATAGTTATACTGAAATAAATCATCTTAAAAAAGAGAAAGAGGGCCGGTGAGATGGCTCAGCGGCGTAAGCGCCTGCCTTGCAAGCGCGAGGGCCCGAGTTCGACTCCCGGAACCCACATACGAAAAAGGGGCCGGTGATATCGCTCAGTGGCACGGGTGCCTGTTGGCGCGCGAGGTCCTGAGGTCGTCCCCCTGGTACCCACAAAAAAAAAAAAAAAAAAAAAAAAAAAAGAGAAAGAAAGGAGAAACCTTTAAAAAGACAAATCAAAATGCCTTAGTAACCATATATGCGACTCAAACTTTATCTCTCTTTTTTTTTTTTTTTGCGGGTACCGGGGGTCGACCTCAGGACCTCGCGCGCCAGCAGGCACCTGTGCCGCTGAGCGATATCACCGACCCTTTTTTCGTATGTGGGATCCGGGAGTCGAACTCGGGCCCTCGCGCTTGCCAGGCAGGCGCTTATGCAGCTGAGCCATCTCACCGGCCCAAACTTTATCTTCTTAAATGAGATTTGCTTCCCACCAAAAAAAAAAAAAAACTTTATTTCATTCAAACTAGAGCCATAAATCTTCATACTTAAGTCTTCCTTGCCCAGTAATTCAAAGGAAAAATCTAAAATGATTAATAAAGAAAAATGTAGGGATTAATAGACCCTTTGAATTTGTTTTAAATATTTTTAAGGTTTAAAAAGTGTTTAAAGTTTGTAATTCCTAGTAGGAAAACATTATCTGAATGAATACCCTAATGGCAAACCACTGTAAAATGCTTCAGCTCCATTTGGTGCAGAGGGGAAGGGATTATCTTCAAAGCACCCCAGCTCTCCTGATGAGAAGGTCAGAGGTACACTGGTTTGTATTATCGCAACATCCATTAACTGATCTAGGCTGCTTTTCTTTTAGGAAGGGCTTTGTCAGATGAGCATTATGCTTGACCTCCAAATTTGGCTGACAATTTACTGATGAGATTCATAACCTTTGGATTACTCTGATAATTTGACATCCTGAAAGGTTGCCATAACTTCTGGATCATACATGGCTGCAAGGATCAGATGTTAATCTTAATTGGAATAAGTAGCTCAAGGACCATTCCATACCAGAGTGGTAGCGCATGCCTATAATCCCAGTACTGGGGAAGCTGAGGCAGTAGGATCACTTTGAGTTCAAGGCCAGCCTGGGCTACATAGTGAGACCCTGCCTTAAAAAAAAAAAAAAAAAAAAAAAAACTGGGCGTGGTGGCCCACTCCTGTAATCCCAGCATTTGGGAGGCTGAGGCAGGAGGATCGCTGTGAGTTCGAGGCCAGCCTGGACTACATATCAAGACCCTGTCTCAAAAAAAAAAAAGACCCTGTCTCAAAAAACCAAAAATGAAAAAACAAAATTTCCAAACAACCCACTAAAATGAAAAGCCTGTGAGGGCCCCACTCCACAGAAGATGGAGTAGACAGATGCTTGCTTTGTCACTGTGCTGGCCTGATGGCAGAGGATGAAATTAGGGTACAAGACACGCGCTGAGGTGCAGACACTGGTGAGGCACCGGGCAATAAGCAGGGTCCCCAGCCCCCCACAGAGATGGCCTGAAAATGCTGGTGGTGGGAATCTGTGTAATTTTGTCACTTTCGTCAGGTAGTCATAGGGCTCTGTCCAAGTCATTAATCTAGTTCAACCTTTCCTAACTTGTTTTACACTTGAATTTTTTTTTTTTTAAACTTGTAGGAAAATAGGAACCCATTGAACGTTAAATTTGAACTCTTTACACTTCTCTTAAATTCAGGTCTGTATAAGGGCATAGGTTTACCTTGTTTTTTGAGACAAGGTTTCTCTGTGTTGCCCAGGCTGGCCTTGAACTCCTGAGCTCAAGTGATCCTCCTGCCTCTGCCTCTTGAGTAGCTGGGATTACAGGTTTGAACCACCACATCCAGTTATATTAATTTTTTAAGTTAGAAAAGTATCATGGGGCCGGTGAGATAGCTCAGCGGCATAAGCGCCTGCCTGGCAAGCACAAGGTCCTGAGTTCGACTCCCGGTACCCACATACGAATAAAGGGCTGGTGATATCGCTCAGCGGCACGGGCACCTGCTGGCGCGTGAGGTCCTGAGTTCGACCCCCAGTACCCACAAAAAAAAGAAAAGTAACATGTACTTATTTTAAAAATTAGAAAATAAGGTAATAAGCAAGAAAAATCTCCAGTCTGGCTCCCCCTCACATAAATCATTAAAAATGTGTGAAGTTGCTCATAAATAATGAGTTTTATAGAATAAATATTAAGCTTGTAGCTCAGTGGTAGAGTACTTGGCGAGCATGGGCAAGGCCCTGGGTTTTATCCCCAGCACCACCTACATCAATAAATACATAAACTAATAATTCTGTTTGCAATTTTGAAAACTGTGTTTGCTTTCACACATGGGGCAGACCATACACTTGTCGCTGTAACAGCTGTTCTGTCGTATTGTTAGACCACATTCTTGTGTGGCTGGGATGGTGTTTCTGGGAACAGCTTTTTACATACTGAATTTTCTCTGGAATACTGTATTTTCCTCCAAGTGGGTTTATGCAGACAGAAAGTAACACTTTCCCCAGGCCAGTGATTCCGTTTGCCTGTTTTTCAGTGTCCTTGCCAATTTTTTTCTACCTTTTCTTTTCTTTTCTCTTTCTTTCTTTCTTTTGTTGTTGTTGCTGTTGAGACAGGGTCTCTGGTTCAGGCTGGCCTTGAACTCACTTTGTGGCCCAGGTTGGTCACAAACTTGTGGCATCTTCCTGCCTCAGCCTACCAAGTGCTGGGATTACAGGCATGCCCTATTTCACCCAGCAACATTTTGTTTTCCAGTTTAACAGTTGCTTTAAGGAGCTTTTAAAGTAACTCAGCAAGGGGCCAGTGAGATGGCTCAGCAGCATAAGCGCCTGCTTGGCAAGCGCAAGGGCCTGAGTTTGACTCCTGGATCCCGCATACGAAAAAAGGGCCGGTGATATCGCTCAGCGGCACGGGCGCCTGCTGGCACGCGAGGTCTGAGGTCGACCCCTGGTACCCAAAAAAAAAAAAAAAAAGTAACTCAGCAAGGCTGAAGGATGGCCCCAGAGAAAGCCCAAGTTTTCCTTGTTTCCATGGTTGGAATTACTGAACTTGCTGTAGTCATCTCTCCTGTGAGGAAGATGAGGGTCAGGCAAGAGAAGTGGCAAACAGTCCTGGTGTGGGCAGACTGGGTGAGCATCCTTTGCTTTCTGCCGTGTCCTCCAGCCACCACTGGTCAGTGGCTTGAGATCCTGTGGTTTGGCCTCCTCCCTGTCCCTCCTCGTGCCCTCCCCTGTGGGGTTCTTAGATCCCATCTCTGCAGCTTGGTAGATAAATGGTTGTTTCTGAACAGTCTGGCCCATCTAGCAGGCTGATCTAAGGTATAGAAAAATCTCCCGTTTTGGCTGGGCATGGTGGCGCACGCCTGTCATTCCAGCACTCGGGAGGCGGAGGCGGGGATCACTGTGAATTCAAGGCCAGCCTGAGCTACATAGCTACAAATAAATAAATAAATCTTTCATTTTTTTATTCATCTAACATACATTTATTGAGTGCCTGCTAGTGCCAGATGGGAATCCCAGCAGCTGGGAACATGGCAGAGCCAGGCAAAGGCCTTGTATCCAAATCACCCTCCCTTTGATCCTCATTCGCCAGCCCTAGCTCTGTCCCTCAGACCAAGACAGATGCAGTCTGTTCCTCCACACACTGCCCTTCCAATACTCAGACGCCTCCCCCGCACCTCTCCCCAGAGTCTTCCCAGTTCCTTCAGCCGTTCCTCAGGCAATATGATTCATAAAAATATTTTCTGTCATTTTATCCAAGAGATACAGAAAACATGACAAATTCAGACATGCACAAAGAGGAGAATAAAATTAAACCATCCTTCCTTGGGTCCATTCTGTTTTCTACTCAAATATGTTTGTTTTGAGACAGGGTCTTGATTTGTATTCCAGACTGGCCTTGAACTCCCTATATAGCCTAGGCTGGCCTCTAACTTGTAGCGATCCTCCTGCCTCAGCCTCCTGAGTGCTGGGATCCTAGGCATGTGCCATCACACCCAGCTTAACTTTTCTTTCTTTTTTTTTTTTTTTTATGTGTGGGTACCAGGGGTCGACCTCAGGACCTCGCGTGCCAGCAGGCACCCGTACCGCTGAGCAATATCACCGGCCCTTTTTTCGTATGTGGGTTCCGGGAGTCGAACTCGGGCCCTCGCGCTTGCTGGGCAGGCACTTAAGCCGCTGAGCCATCTCACTGGCCCTACTTTTCTTTTTTAAGAACTACGGTTGTTCTGTTTTGTGATAGTTTGCCTTTCTCTCATCCTTCGTGTCATCAAGTGTTTCCCTACAGTTTTACTTGAGAGGCGTATGTCACAGACCACTTGAACCATAACGTGGTCACCCGTGTGTCCTGTTGTTGGATATCAGGCTGGTCTGATGTTTGCCGGGAAAAGTGATGTACACTCAGCTTGCTTGTGGCCAGAGCTTTGCACAAGCTGCATTTACAGTTAAGAACCCAAAAGTGGAGCCAGCTGGTGAGTGCAGGGGTTTGCAGTGTCCCAGGTTCTGAATTGCACGGTGCTCTTCCAGATCTCTCTCTGTGCGCACCAGGCAACAGTGCAGTGCTGCAGCCCTGCCTGAAGTGGTCACACTGTCCTAGAAGTGCTTCAGCCTACCACCAAGCCTCTCCCTTGTCACATGGCACAAAACCAGGCGTAGTCCCATGGGGGGCCCGCTCCCCTCTCCTGCCTTGCAGAACTGCTGAAGTTGGAGGAGACTCAGTTGTGGAGGGCCTCGGTGGCAGGGCTCTCTGACGTCCCCAGCTGTGGATGACTTGTGCTTTCTCCCTCCCTCTGTTCAGACCAGGGGCCAGGTGCACTCAAGCTTCCCCGAGAGGCTGAGGAAGGAGGCAGGGCCACCACGGGCAGCGCTAGGAAAGGGAAGCGGCAGCACAGCTCGCCCCAGAGCGCGCTCCTGGACTGCAGCCTGTGCGGCAAGGTGTTCAGCAGCGCCAGCTCGCTCAGCAAGCACTACCTGACGCACAGCCAGGAGAGGAAGCACATCTGCAAGATCTGCGGCAAGGCCTTCAAGCGGCAGGACCACCTGTATGTGGGCGGTGGGCAGCTCGGTCTCTCTCCTCCCTCCCCAGCTCACCCCGCGCTGCCCTCTGTTGGGTTTTCCACCTCCTTTTGCCCCAGATGTAGATCACTGGGCTCAGGTGGGCATGGACTCCGTGCTCCTCGCCTGGCCGGGCTCCTGGTCCAGTTTGGTTCACACCAGTGAGGAAATAAATCACTGCCTTGATCTGCAGTTTACAAACGTGCAGCGGCTCCCAAGGCAGTTAATGATGTCTTGCGGGAGTTTGGCTGATGTGACAGAGAAATGCCCTGAGTCCCTGGTAGATATCTGAGGACAGGTGATCTGCTGATGTGCAGGGGTGACTCGGGGCAGGGGTGACTCTGAGATGCCTGCTTCCAGAACATGGCGATGGAGCTGTATCTATTGTTACTTCTTCCTCTCCTCCTCCATCTTCTCCTCCTTCTTCTTCTTCCTTTTTGTTCTTTTAAACTCTTGATTTTAAAAAACAAATTCCAGGGCCGGTGAGATGGCTCAGTGGCGTAAGCGCCTGCCTGGCAAACGCGAGGGCCCGAGTTCGACTCCCGGATCCCACATACGAAAAAGGGGCTGGTGATATCGCTCAGTGGCATGGGCGCCTGCTGGCGCGCGAGGTCCTGAGGTCGACCCCCCGGTACCCACAAAAAAAAATAAAATAAAATAAAAAAGAAATTCCAGTTTAAGAGTTAGATGCAAAATTCCCTTGTTCTTAATGTCTTGGAACTGTACAGCTGTCCACTCAGGCGAGGGAAGGGAAGGCTGGCTGGTTTTAGCCCACGGGTTTGCAAGCACTTGCAGTTTGAAGAACCCACCTCTTCCCAGCATTACCCCAGGGAAAGGAAGCCTTTCCTTCACTCCTGTCACAAGCTGGAAACAGAGCTAGAACTTAGGTCTGCTTCCTTCTCTGTGCCTTCCCTCGAAGGAGGTCAGGGGCCATCTTTTGGGAAAGGCTTCGATAGTGGTCTCAAGCCACAAGCGTGGGGACTGTCCAGAGCAGGATTGTCAGGGCCCGGGATGGTGACCCCCTCAGTTGTTTGTGGTGTGTCAGAGCAGACGTCCGGATGAGGTGAGTGAGGTCCATGCTCACATGCAGTTACACTTGCAGAAACTGTGGGCACCCCTGGCTGGCTGGCTGTAGGAAGTCTACACTGATCTGGGCATCTGTAAATTGTTTTCTTGCTGCGGTGGTTCCAGGTCTCCACAGACAACCTGCCCTTACTCCAGGAAAGTGAACCCCAAGCTGGCATCTCCCGAATGTGTTCTGGAGAATGATGCTTCTCAGGAGTGCCAGCCGGGGCTACTTCAGAGCTCCCTGTCTCCTTCTCCCTCTCCCTGTCTCCCTCTCTCCCTCTCTCCTTCTCCCTCTCCCTGTCTCCCTCTCTCCTTCTCCCTCTCCCTGTCTCCCTCTCTCCCTCTCTCCTTCTCCCTCTCCCTGTCTCCCTCTCTCCCTCTCTCCTTCTCCCTCTCCCTGTCTCCCTCTCTCCTT
Organism: Erethizon dorsatum; assembly: GCA_028451465.1. Classification (NCBI taxonomy): domain Eukaryota; kingdom Metazoa; phylum Chordata; class Mammalia; order Rodentia; family Erethizontidae; genus Erethizon; species Erethizon dorsatum. The sequence goes on along the minus strand of CM051834.1, from coordinate 108,161,150 downwards.
CTCCCTCTCCCTGTCTCCCTCTCTCCTTCTCCCTCTCCCTGTCTCCCTCTCTCCTTCTCCCTCTCCCTGTCTCCCTCTCTCCCTCTCTCCTTCTCCCTCTCCCTGTCTCCCTCTCTCCCCCTCTCCCTCTCTCCTTCTCCCTCTCCCCCTCTTTCCCTGTCTCCCTCTCTCCCCCCTCCTCTCTCCCTCTCCCCCTCCCCCTCCCTCTCTTCTCTCCCTCTCTCCTTCTCCCTCTCCCTGTCTCCCTCTCTCCCTCTCTCCTTCTCCCTCTCCCTGTCTCCCTCTCTCCCTCTCTCCTTCTCCCTCTCCCTCTCTCCCTCTCTCCTTCTCCCTCTCCCTGTCTCCCTCTCTCCCTCTCTCCTTCTCCCTCTCCCTGTCTCCCTCTCTCCCCCTCTCCCTCTCTCCTTCTCCCTCTCCCTGTCTCCCTCTTTCCCTCTCTCCCTCTCTCCCTCCTCCTCTCTCCCTCTCCCCCTCCCTCTCTCTCCCTCTCCCCCCTCTCCATCTCCCCCTTTTCCCCTCTCCCTTTCTCCTCCTCTCCCCTCTCCCCCTCTCCCTTTCTCCTTCTCTCCCTCTCTGCTGAGTGCAGTTTCTGAGTTGTGGTGCGGGTGCACCGAGGACCCTCACAACTTCTGGGGTTCTGCAGTGGGAGGCTGGATCCCAGATGCCCGGCTGCCGACATCCTGTCTCATGTCTGACCCCAGGACCGGGCACATGCTCACCCACCAGAAGACCAAGCCCTTCGTGTGCATCGAGCAGGGCTGCAGCAAGAGCTACTGCGACTACCGCTCGCTGCGCCGGCACTACGAGGTGCAGCATGGCCTGTGCATCCTGAAGGAGACTCCCCCAGAACAGGACTCCTGTGGGGACTCCCCCCATGCCCCCGACACAGCTGGCCAGCCTCTGCCTAGTGGCCTCTGGTCCCTGGGGCCCCCGGAAGCCAGGTCCCCTGGCTCTGTCTTGCCTAACCGAGACCTCCTGCGCTGTATCGTGAGCAGCCTTGTCCACCAGAAGATCCCTTCTCCTGGCCCTGCCACGGTGGGGCCTGCGGATGGCGAAGGGAGGAGCACGGCCTGTCCCTGTGCCACCTCGCCAGGGTCCTCCTCCTGTATCCCAGGAACCCTGGGCACTGAGGCTCCTGAAGAGCCTCGTCCCCCCCAGAAGGAGCCAGCTGCTGATGTGTTCACAGCCGTCCATTCAGGGACAGCCGAGAACAATGGCCCTGACCCTCCAGAGTCAGAGCCCCCGCTTCTCCAGCTCCCCTCCTCCCTGCAGGACTGGCCCGAGGGCTGCTCCCTGCCCACCTCCCTGCCTCCCTTCCTGGGTCAGAAGGTCCCTGCCAGTTCTCAGCCATCCAGCCACAGCTTCCAGTGGCTCCGGAACCTGCCTGGCTGCCCCAAGAGCAAAGGCAACAATGTGTTCGTGGTCCACAAGCCCCCTGGGGAGGGCTCTGAGTCTGGCCTCGGGCCCAGCAGCACCTCGGCTCCAGTGGAGCCCTCGCCCAGCACGGGCAGCAGTCAGGACACACTGCCCTTCCTGTCCACGCTCCTGAAGGCACCCAGTGAGGCCTCGGGTGACCCCCGGCCTGATAGTGGGGATGAGGACAGCTGGGCTTCCAAGAAGAGTGAGTCCTTCCCGTCGGACACCACGCCCCTCTTCCGCCAGCTGTTCCTGAAGTCGCAGGAGTCTCTGGTGAGCCACGAGCAGATGCAGGTGTTCCAGATGATCACCAAGTCCCAGCGGGTCTTCTCCCACGCCCAGGTCACGGCTGCCTCCTCGCAGCCCTCCGGGCCCGAGGGCAAGCAGACTGCTCTGAAGTCCCTGCAAGGGCCCTGGCCACAGCAACCCCGGGCCATGGCACCTGCTGTGGACTCTCTGCAGATGGGCCCCAGAAACACGGAGGCAGAGGGATCCCCAGCCCACAGGAGAAAACCCACATCCACGGTACCTGGAGAGGCCTCCCCCAACGGCACACGGCGAGGTGCGAAGGGAGCACCGAAAGTGGCCTCCGCGCCACCCTCCCTCACCTCACCGTCTCTGGGCCCCTCCCAGAGCCCAGACATCTCTTCTCTGGCCAAGCAGCTACCATCTTCCAAAGGGACCTTGGACCTAGGGAACATCTTTCCCCCTGTGGGCCCAAGGCAAGCCCAGGCAGGTGGCGATGAGCTGCCCAGCTCCCAGCTGTCCGAGAATGGTGCAGCCTCAGGGACCACAAGAAACGAGAAGGGCCCAGCATGCGCCCGGGGCGGAGGCTACAGGCTCTTCTCCGGCCACCCCAGAGCCCAACGGTTCTCGGGCTTCCGGAAGGAGAAGGTGAAGATGGATGTGTGCTGTGCAGCTTCTCCAAGCCAGGTGGCCATGGCCTCCTTCTCGTCAACTGGGCCTCCTGCAGATCCTGCCCGGGATGCGAAGTCCAAGCTGACCATATTCAACAGGATCCAGGTACCCGTGCCCCTTTCGCGTGGCCTGACTACAGTTCTGCCAAAGTTTCTTTGGGTGTTTATTTCAGCATTTGTTAACAATGTGAGGAAATTAGGTTCAGAGATATCGTGGACCCTTCTACTCCAAAACTAAAACTAAAACAAAACAAACCAGAACGAGCATAGTACAGAATTGTCCAAAGCACCTTGTGTTATTTTATTATTTCTCTAAGCTTTTTTTGCTTGCTTTCTTTTGCTTCCCATTCCCTTTTGGAGTTGCCACCTTAATTCTTCAGAGGATATAAAGGTAGACACTCTCCCTCCCTTGCGTATTTCTGCGTGGAATGGCCATGTCTTTTCTGACCACTGTGAGTGGGCCTGCTGCATGCTGCACACTGACAGACATGAGCCTTGTTCCTCTGCCTGGCACCCAGGAGGACCTGGTCTGGAGCACTTGGCCACCTTAGCCACTTCTCTTAGCAACAGCAGCATCCTTCCCATCAGGCACAGCTGTCCCCTGCACCCCCTTTTCAGCTTTATTATCCAAACATCATATAATTCACCTTTTTTTCTTTTTGTTTTTGTTTGTTTTTTGAGACAGAGTCTTGCTATGTAGTTCAGGCTGGCCTTGAGCTCACTATATAGCCCAGGCTGGCCTCGAACCCATGTGATCCTCCTGCCTCAAGCTCCCAGGTGCTGGAATTATAGGCCTGTGCCACCATGCCCGGCTTAGTTCACCATTTTAAAGAGAGTGACTGGGTAGCTTTTAGTGTGTTCCCGAGGTTGCACAATCATTACTAGTATTTACAGAACTAACTGCTCACCCCAGATAGACGCACTGCACTCCTTGTCACCCCCAATGTTTCTGTCCTCTGCATCCCCTGGCAGCCACAAATCTACTTTTGCCTCTGTAAACTTGTCTACTCTGGACATTTCATGTAAGTGGAATTGTGCACTACAGGCCTTCAGTGACAGGCTCTTTCATGGAGCAAGTGTCAGCGCCTCAGTCCTTTCACGGCCGAGCAAGGCTCCCCTGGGTGGAGGGGCAGGATTGTATTTGGCTGCTCATTAGCAGCTCACTTCCACCTTTTGCTTTTGTAAATAGGCTGCTGTGGACACCTGTGCACACCTTTTTGTGCAGATCCATGTTCTCACTTCTCTCCGGTAGACACCTGGGCGTGGAAGCGCCAGACTGTGTTCCAGAGCAGCTACACCATTGTGCACCCCACCTCCCCACAGCGTATGAGGTGCCAGTTCCTCTACATCCTCACTAACACTACTTACTGCCCTTTTCTATCATTACTGTGATCACCCAAGTGGGTGTGAAGTTGTGTCCATTTCCCTGATGGCTAATGATGTTGAGCGCCCTCATATGTGCTTTTTTGGCCATTTGTATATCTTCTGAGGAGAAATAGTCATCCAGGTGCTTTGCCCTAAGATTAAGACTGTACTATTATTGAGTGGAAGAGTTTTGTATTCTATTCTGGACGCAGCCCCTTGTCAGACAAATGACTTGCAAATATTCTTTCCTGTTTTAGGCTGTCTTCTCATTTTATTTGTGATGTTGTTTACAGGACAAAAGTCTTCAATTTGAGTGAAGTCTAGGTTGTGCATTTGGTCTTTTATTTTGCTTTGGTTCATCCCCAAGAAAGCATTGTCTAACCCTCGGTCACAAAGACTGACGCCCATGTTGTCTCCTAAGGGCCATGTAGCTGGGCCCGGCCATATCTCCTTCCTGCTGTGTTGCCCATATGCATTTTCCTCACCAGGGTGGAAACATCTACAGGCTGCCCCATCCCGTGAAGGAAGAGAGCGTGGCAGGGGGATGGTAAGTTGAGAAGCCTCCTGCCCCGCCTGGCACTGCCCACTGGAGTCCTCTGTGGTTTCGTGTGCTGTCCAGGGCGAGTAAGCTGGACATCTTGTCCTGAGGACAGTGCTTCCGCCCCTGGAGAGTGTGGGTGTGGCCTCCGTGTTTTTAGGGTTTGTCAAGGGTGGTCAGTGGATTGGAGCAGAAAACAAATAATTGGTGGCCACAGAAAGAGCCCCATCCTCCCATTCTTTCTTCCTGCCTCGTCTCCCACAGTAACCAGCAAAATGGGAGCCCCACAGACTGGACAGAGCCCAGGAGCACGTTTGTCTGCAAGAACTGCAGCCAGATGTTTTACACCGAAAAAGGCTTGAGCAGGCACATGTGTTTCCACAGCGACCAGTGGCCGTCACCTCGGAATCAGGAGCAGCAGGTGAGGGCACCAGCAGTGGCTTCTGTGGTGACAAGGCTTGGCAGGCTTTGGGGGCAGATGATGGTGTCGCCTATCTCAGGTTGAAGATGGCATCCTGGGGGAAGTGTGGGTATGGCCCAGTGGCAGGACTGGTCTGGTCTCAGGACAGGCCACAGTGGTAGGATGGCAGAGGTCCCCACTCTGGTCCTTGCCTCACCTCACTGCCGGAAGTCTGCCACACCCTTTCTAGCTGTCCTCGGAGCAGCCCTTCTGTCCCCTGGCTTCTGTCTGCCCTAAGAGTCTTAAAGAGCTCTTGAAGAGCCACTGTCTCTCCTGTTCAGGTGTTTGCCACAGAGTCTTGCAAGCCACCAAGACAGGCTCTGAGGCCAGACAGGGATGGGCAGAGCTCCCCAGAAGCCAAGAAGCCCTTGGAGCACACAGCCACAGGTCCTCTGGGGATCCCCGTGTCTGTGCCCATGGCTCTGGCTCCCTGCCCCCCAGGGGGTGTGGCCAAGGTGGGTGCACACCTGTCAGCTTCTTCCCATGCTTTTCCCACCTGTTGCTAGAGCTGTGGGAAAAGCCGCATGTTCCAGGATATCCCGACTCTACAAGTGCTTGGTTTACAACTTCATTCTATCATTCAACACTCACAGATCCCTCTGTGTCAGCCCTACTGTTGGGCAGTGCAGGGAACCCAGCGATAACCAGGACAGCCAGGCTCTGCCTCCTGGGGCTCCCAGTCCAGTGGAAGAGACAGACCTGGCCCCGGACAGTGATGACCCAGAGTTTGCAGGGCTGCATTGGATGCTGAGGCACCAGCCTGCTGGGGTCAGGCGGGGCTTCCCTGAGGAGGGGCAGCTGGAGCTGAGACCTGGAGAAGGAGAGAGTCTGGCAGGAGGAGAGGACCCTGGAGATGAAGAAGAGCACTGAGAGGGAGCAGCGGGTCTCGAGGGGCTTGTCTCTTCATTCCACCCTTGGGGCCCCAGTTGGAGAAGCTTGTGTTGGACTTGGTAATGGGGTGCCTGGGCCAGTGGGCTGCAAGTTTCGTCGGCACCACCATGATGAGTGGACTCATTTTCATTCACTCACCATCACCGTGTGCCTGGCCTCCAATCTACACATCATCCTCTGAGCCGCTGAGGCTGGGTCTGCACAGCTCCGGGCTCCAGGCTGGAGACAGCACCAGGCCGGCGGCTTGGGTTTGCCCTGGGCAGGGCTGGGCGGTGCCACTGTGGGCCCACTTGGCCTTCTGTGCCCAGGGCTTAAATGTGGCCCCGCTGGCTACACATGCACCGTTTCCCTGTCTCTATAGCCAGTCTTCCTTCACCCTGCTTGTGCTACCCTGAAGACAGTGTTGTGGCAGGTGACCTCGGGTGACCCCTGTGGTTCTGAATACTTTTCTTCTCCAGGGCCAAGAGAAGGACGGGGAAGAGAGAGACGACAAGGACAGCAGCCAACACAGGAAGCGGAAGAAGCGCCCCCAGTCCAGGGCCCTGTTCATCCCTCCTCTACCCTCTGCATTTGGGGACCCTGGGCCTGGAGGGGGCCACCAGAGCTGCCTGCGCTCTCCCGTGCTCCTGGTGGACCATCTCCTGAAGGGCTTGTTCCAGTGCTCCCCCTACACGCCGCCTCCCATGCTCAGCCCCATCCGGGAGGGCTCCGGGCTCTACTTCAACACACTCTGCTCCAAGTCCCAGGCTGGGCCCCACCAGCTCGTCAGCTCCGTGCTGGGTGAGTGAGGCCGAGTGCTCGCTCCTTGCTGCAACTCGTGCCACCCCTTGCGGCAACTGGTCCAGGGACACCTGGCCTGAGGGTCTCAGTGCTGCTGAAAGTACCCAGGACTGTGCTGTGATGAGCACCTTCTGGGTACTTAGAGTTTTACAGTCAGAAAGAACCCAGAAGCCACTTAGCCTGACCACCCTCTGCCTGTCCCTCTGTCACATCTCGAACAGCTGTACTGAGATACACTCCACGGGCCGTGCAGATCCTTCAAGTGTGCATTGCTTTTGAGGGTGGTCACAGGCTGTGCGTCCACACACAGTCTGACTAGAGCATCCGCGTGCTCCGCAGGAGAAGTCTGTGCCCACCACCGTCACACCCTCCTCCCCACTCACACCCCGTAATCCCGTGCCCTGGCAGATGCGCCTCTGCGTCCTGTCTCTATGGACTTGCCTATTCTGGATGTTTCGTATAAATGAAATTATACAGTATATGACCTTTTGTGCCTAATTTATTTTACTTACTATGGTGCTTGCAGGTCCATCGGTGTCATAGCCTGCGTCAGTGGTGGTTCCTTTTTATGGCTGGATAATATTCCATCAGATAGGTAGAGCACATCTTAGTTATTCGTCAGTTGATGGGCATTTGAGTCCCCACTTTTTAGGCATTGTGAATAATGCTGCTGTGAACAGTCGTATACAACTTTGTGTGTGAATGGATGTTCCCACTCCTCTCGGGTAGATACCTAGAGTGAAATGCTGGGTCCTGTGGTAACTCTGTTTAACCATTTAAGGAACTGCCAAACTTTTCCAAAATGTTTGCACCATTCTGGATTCCCCCCGGCAGTGCGTGAGAGTTCTAATGTCCCTCCTCCTTGCAGACGCTCGTTTGCCTGTGTTTTTATTGTAGCCATCCCTGTCAGTGTGCAGTGGTACCTGAGTGTGGTTTTGGTTTGCGTTCCCCTACTGGCTGATGACACTGAGCACCATGCTGTGCTCTTCTTGGATGTGCTCCTCTTTTCACATAAATCCATGAAGCTTAATTTTTTTCTTTTCTCATTTGTGCTTTGGTGTTCAATGTGAAATGTCGCCAGACTCAGGGTCATAGAAGAAGTTACTCCTGTTTTCTTCTAAGAGTTTTATGGTTATGACTCTTACATTTAGATCAGTTAACTTGTATGTAGTGCACGAGGTAGGGGTTCAGGTTCATTATTTTTCATGTGGGTATCCGACTGTTCAGCACCATTTGTTAAAAAGACTATCCCCGTTGAACTGTCTTGGTACCTTTGTTGAAAACCAGTACACAAGGGTTTTTTGTTTGGTCAGTTTTTTGTTGTTGAACTCTGTCCTTTTGACTTGTATATTTATCCTTATTCCAGAGCTACACTGTTTTGATCATTGTAGCTTTGTGCTAAGTTTTCAAATGGGAAATGTGAGTTTTCCAACTTTATCCTTCTTTTTCAAGATTGTTTTAGCTGTTCTAGGTCTCTTGTGTTTCCACAGAATTTTAGGATCAACAGTGGTTTTGATAGCTATTGTGTTCAATGTGTATATCAATTGGGAGTATTGCCATCCTAAACAATTTTAAGCCTTTCTGTCTATGAACATGGGATGTCTTTTCATTTATTTAGATCTTGTTTCATTTCTTTCCATAATGTTAGCAGTTTTCAGTGTGTGTCTTAAACTTCCTTTGTTATAGTTACACTTACATGTTTTATTCTTTTTTGACTCTATTATAAATGGAATTATTCCCTTAGTTTCATTTTTAGAATGTTTCTGTTGTTTGTTTTTCTTTGGTCTTTTGATTTGGTTTTTTTTGTTTTGTTTTGTTTTGTTTTTGTGGGTGCCGGGGGTCGACCTCAGGACCTTGCGTGCCAACAGGCGCCCGTGCCGCTGAGCGATATCACCGGCCCCTTTTTCGTATGTGGGATCCGGGAGTCGAACTCGGGCCCTCGCGCTTGCAAGGCAGGCGCTTATGCCGCTGAGCCATCTCACCGGCCCTCTTTGGTCTTTTGAGACAGAGTCTCACTGTGTAGTTCAGACTGGCCTTGAGCTCATTATGTAGCCCAGGCTGGCCTTGAATTTGAGGTGATCCTCCTGCCGCAGCCTCTTGAGTGCTGGGTTATAGGCGTGTGCCACCACACCCAGCCTAGAATGTTTATTATTGGTGTGTAAAAAGTACAGTTGATATTTTTATATTGATCTGGTGTCCTGTGACATTGATGAACTCATTTAGTAATTGCAATAGTTTTTTTTTAAATAAATTCCTTAGTATTTTCTTTCTTCTTGTTGTTGGGGTTTGTTTGTTTTTGTCTGTTGAGACAGAGTCTGGCTATGCAGTTCAGGCTGGCCTCAAACTCATGGTGTTCCTCCTGCCTCAGCCTTCCAAGTGCTGGGATTCACTACCTTGCCCAGCTGGATTTTCTATGTACTAGATCGTATCATCAGCAAATAGAGATAGTAGATGCATGTATCAGTTTGAGTAAATTCCCCTCTTTTCCTGCTTTGTTGAGTTTTTTTTTTAATCGTGAAAAAAGTGTTGGATTCTTTGTCAAAATTTTTTCTGCATCTATTGAGATGATCATGTAGTTTTTGTCCTTTATTGAATTGATATGCCATATTATATTAATTGATTTATGTTAAATCAATCAATTTTATGATGTATCCCTGGGATAAGTCCCACTACTTGGTCATGAGGTATTATACTTTTGCATATTATTGGAATTGATTTGCCAGTATTTTGGGGGGGTTTAGATCTGTATTCATAAAAGAATTTGGTCTCCAGTTGTTTTGTGATATCCTTGGTTTGGCCAAGGGGTAGTACTGGCCTCAGAGAATGAGTTTGAAGTATTCCCTCCTGCTTTGTAGAGGATTGGATTAATTCCTTAACTGTGGGGTAGGGCTCATGGTGAAGCTATCTGGGCTGGGATTTTTGTGTGTTGGGAGGTGGGAGTGTGAGAAGCTTTTTTTTTTTTTTTTTTTTTTGTGGGTACCGGGGGGTCGACCTCAGGACCTCACGCGCCAACAGGCACCCGTGCCACTGAACGATATCACCGGCCCCTTTTTCGTATGTGGGATCCGGGAGTCGAACTCGGGCCCTCACGCTTGCAAGGCAGGCGCTTATGCTGCTGAGCCATCTCACTGGCCCGTGAGAAGCTTTAATAATTACTAATTTAGGGCCGGTGAGATGGCTCAGCGGCGTAAGCGCCTGCCTGGCAAGCGCAAGGGCCCGAGTTCAACTCCCGGAACCCACATACGAAAAAAGGGCCGGTGATATCGCTCAGTGGCACGGGCGCCTGCTGGCACGCGAGGTCCTGAGGTCGACCCCCGGTACCCACAAAGAAAAAAAATTACTAATTTAATATGCTTGTGTGGTTTTATTCAGTTTTTCTATTTTTGAGTTAGTGTAAGTATTTCATGCCTTTCTAGGAATTTCTTCATTTTATCTAGATTATCTTATCTGTTGGCATACAGTTGTTCATTATACTGTATTCTCTTTTGGTTATTTTATTTTATTTTATTTTTTTAGACAGGGTCACATTATGTAGTTCACACTGGCTTTAAACTCACTGTGTAGCCCAGGCTGGCCTTGAACTCACAGCAATCCTCCTGCCTCAGCCTCCCCCATGCTAGGATTATAGGTGTGCACCACCACACCTGGCATCATTGTATTCATTATAATCCTTCTACTTCTGCTGGATTTATAGTGATACTGCCCTTTCATTTCACCATCTCTCTCTTCCTTCCTCCTCTCCTCCTCCCCCTTATCCTTCTCTTCTTCTTTTCTCCCCTCTTCCTCCTTTTCCTCCTTCTTGTTCTTCTATCTCCCTCTGCAGAAGTTTTGTCAGTTTTTTTTTTTTTTTTTTTTTTTTTTTGGGTACCGGGGGGTCGACCTCAGGACCTCGCGCACCAGCAGGCGCCCGTGCCGCTGAGCGATATCACCGGCCCTTTTTTCGTATGTGGGTTCCGGGAGTCGAACTCGGGCCCTCGCGCTTGCCGGGCAGGCGCTTAAGCCGCTGAGCCATCTCACCGGCCCTTGTCAGTTTTATTGATCCTTTAAGTTTTTCTGGTTCCATTAATTTTTCTCTTTTTAGTCTCTCTTTCATTTATTTCTTTTCTCTTTTTTATTATATTTTTTCTTGTGCTTGCTTTGAGCTCAGGTTGCTCATATTTTCTATTTTCTTGAGATGAAAGTTTAGGTTACTGATTTAAGAATTTCCTTTTCTTTTTTTTTTTTTTTTTAGTCTAGGCTGGCCTCAAACTTATGGCAATCCTCCTGCCTCAGCCTCCTAAGAGCTAGGATTACAGGCATGCACCACCACGCCCAGCTGAGAATTTCCTTCCTTTTAAGTGTAGACACAGTTTAAATTTCCCTTTCAGCACTACCTTAGCCACATTTCTTAATTTTAATATGTTGTATTCTTGTTCTTTTCAGTATTTTCTGGTTTCTCTTATGATTTGGTACATCAATTACTACTGCAGTAGAGTGTTTAATTTCTACATATTTTTCTTCTGTTGATTTCTAATCTAATTCTAACATGGTCAGGGAATATACTGTGTTTGACGTCCGTCCTCTCAAGTGTACTGCTGCATGTTTCCTGGTCTAGGATGTGTTCTGTCCTGGAGACTGGCAGCTGTGCCCTTGAGAGGCGTGTGCACTCTCCTGAAGCGGACGTTCTGTAGGTGTCGGTTAGGTCTGCTTGGTTTGTAGTGTTGCTCACGTCTTGCCTTTCCCAGTACATCCTCTCCTGAGCTGTCCTACCCATTACTGAAAGTATTATATCTTCATCTCTAACTATTCTTTTTTAAATTTTTTCCAGTGTTAGGGCTTGAACCCAGAGCCTTGCTCATGCTAGGTGAGCTCTTTACCACTGAGCTATATCTCCAGCCCTTGACTTCTTTATCCGGTCCTGCAATTCTGTGAGATTTTGCTTCATATATTTTTTGGGTTCTGTTCATAGGTGTATATATGTTTATAATTTTCAGGTCTTCTTGATGGCTTGACCTTTTATTATGACAAAATATCCCTCTCTAGTAATATGCTTTTGTTTTAAAATCTAATTTGTCTAATATTAGTATAGCATTCCATCTCTTTATGGTTGCTGGGTGTATGATATATGTTTTTCTCTTATTTTCAATATGTGTGTCTTTGAAAATAAAGTGTGTCTCCTATAGACAGTGTTAATTGGATCATGTGTTTTTATTAAATCTGACAAGCTGCCTTTTGATTAGTTTGTTTAATCAATTCACATTTAATGTTATTATCTATATGGTTGAATTTACATCTAGTGTTTTGCTTTTTACTCTCTGTGTGTCTCATATCTTTATATCTCTTTTTCTTTAGTGGGTACCAGGGTTCAAACTCAGGACCTCGCGTGCCAGCAGGCACCCGTGCTGCTGAGCGATATCACTGGCCCTTTTTTTCTTATGTGGGTACTCGGAGTCGAACTCAGGACCTCATGCTTGCCAGGCAGGCACTTATGCTGCTGAGCCATCTCACCGGCCCCTTTATATCTTTTTTTCCTTCCACTCCTCCTTTCTTTTGCGTCATTTTTTAGTGTAACATGTTCATTACACTAATTACTTTTAAGATTTGTCTTAGTCATTTCTTAGTGGTTGCTCTAAGTCTCACACTATACATCCTATCAGGATCTGTTCGGATGTCGACTAACTTCATTACAGAAACCTTACTCCTATCCAACTCTATTCCATATCATGTATTTTTGGTGTTGTTATTGTTTTATTAATAGTAGATAGATAGGTCAATAGTCAGGCATACTCTCAATTATATGTTGTCTTAATTCTTACTTTATATACTTGTCATAAAAAAGCTGAGAGAATAAAAGAAAGCAAGCATTATTTATAGAGTTTGTTATATTAACCTTCCATTAAATAACTCTGAATCTCTTCATTTATTCCTATGAATCTAAGTTACTATCAAGTGTTATTTCTTTATTCCTGTACAGCTTTACTCCTTTGTACTGTTATTTTATCACATATTTCTAGATGTTATAAACTTATAGTGCATGTTGTTTTATGCAGTTGGTCTTTAAGAAAAGAAACAGGCAGTTACACTGCTTTTTATAATTACTTACACAATTACTTTTACCAGCACTCTTTATTGTTTTGTATGTGTATTCATATTACTACCTTACATCACTTGTTTTCGCCCTGAAGAACTGTTTTCAGTACTTTTTTTTTCCCAATCAGATTTTATTGGTGCATTTTAGATATACATAATGATCACATTCATAATAGAGAATTTGTGCCTGTACATGACATAACTTGATTCTTTTTTTCCCCATTCCCCTACCCTCCTTTAAATCCCTCCTTCCATTTTTTTCCTTTTCTTACTTCTTTTTATTTTTCCCTTCTTTCCTTTCCCCCCTCCCCCTATTGTTCCCCTCCCTATTTGAACATTTTCTTCCTATTTCACCATACCAAATATACATTTTGGTCCTTATTTATACTTTTGGTTTCTCACACCAGAGAAACAATATGGTATTTACACACATGTGTGCAATTTATTTCACTTAAGAATATAGTCTTGGGCCGGTGAGATAGCTCAGTGGCATAAGCGCCTGCCTGGCAAGCATGAGGTCCTGAGGTCGACTCCCAGTACCCATATAAAGGAAAAAAAGGGCCGGTGATATTGCTCAGTGGCACAAGCAGTTGCTGGCAAGCGTGAGGTCCTGAGGTCAACTCCCGGTACCCACATAAAAAAAAAAGAAAGAATATAGTGTCAAGGTGCATCCATTTACCTAGGAATGTCTTGATCCTATCCTTCTTTATGGCAGAGTAGTACTCCATTGTATAAAAAAAAGCCCACATCTTCTTTATCCATTCACCAGTTGATGGACATTTAGTACTTTCATTTTTATTTTTTATTTTATTTTTTTATTTTTTTATTTTTTTTTTTGTGGGTACCGGGGGGACGACCTCAGGACCTCGCGCGCCAGCAGGCGCCCGTGCCACTGAGCGATATCACCGGCCCCTTTTTCGTATGTGGGTTCCGGGAGTCGAACTCGGGCTTTCGCGCTTGCAAGGCAGGCGCTTAAGCCGCTGAGCCGTCTCACCGGCCCAGTACTTTCATTTTTAAAGGATAGCCTTAATGAATTATCCATATTGTATACAAAGTATCCCTTTGAAATATATAATTCAGTCCTTCTTAGTATATATACACTGAGCTATATAACATCATCACAATAAATTTTCAGACATTTTCATCAACCCAGAATGAAACTCCATTCTTACCAGTCACTCTTTTCCTGCCCTCTTGCCCAGCCTTGGGCAGTACGCATCTACTTCCCATTTTTATAGATCCGGCTGCTCTGCATATTTCATACACATGGAGTCATACAATATGTGGGTCTTCGTGTCTGGCTTCTTTCACTCAGTACCATGGTTTTAGGTTTCACCTCTACTGCACTATGTACCTGTGGTTTCTTTCTTTCTGTGGCTGAATAATATTCCATGTATGTTTCTTGTAAGCCAAGGTTGCTAGCAATAAATTTTCTCAATTTTTAAAAGTATGGGAATGTTTTTATTTGACCTTCATTTTTTTAAAGTTAATTTGCTGGATATAAGGCTTGGATATAAGGCCTGGTTAACATTTTTAGCATGTTGAGTATGTTATCCCTCTGTCTCTGACCCACTGTTTCTGGTGAGAAGTCAGCTGTTAATCTTATCTCGGGTCTCTTATATGTGATGAGTTTTTTGTTTTTCTTCACATTTTGCTTTTGACATTTTTATCTTTGATTTTCAACATCTTCCCTGAATGTGGATTTCTTTGTGTTTATCTTATTTGGAGTTCATAGAGCTTCTTAGACTTTATGTTGTTTTTCATCAAATTTGGGAGGTTTTCAGCTATTATTTCTTTAAATATTTTTCTGTCCCTTTTTCCTCTCCATCCAGTACTTCCATTATATGTGTTTACTATACATAATGGTTTCCCACATTTCTCTGAGGGTCTCTTTACTTTTGTTTTGTTTTGTTTTGTTTTGTTTTTTGAGACAGGGTCTCTCTGTGCAATCCAGGCTGGCCTTGGACTCACTATATAGCCCAGGGTGTCCTCGACCTCATGGCAATCCTCCTGCCTCAGCCTCCCGGGTGCTGGGATTACAGGTGTGGGCCACCACACCCAGCTGTCTCCACTTTTGGTCATTTTTTTTTTCTCTGTTCTTCAGATTCCATAATCTCTACTGATCCATCTTCACATTTGCTGATTTTTTCCTTTTGTCAGCTCAAACCTCTTGTGCTCCAGTTTGGCTACTGGACTTTTTAACCCCAGAAGAGAAACTGCCAGGCTGCTTTCCTTGAAATATCTGAAGCATGGGAGCTGGGTGCCGAGGGAGCCCCAGTCTGGGATGGACCTCCCTGCAATGGACCCTCAGGGTAACAGTTCAGGACAGGACAGGACAGGACAGGAAGCTGGTCATGGTTCACATGCCATGGACTCTTGTTCTTACCAAGATTGTCAATTTTCTACCATAAATATTTCTCCTAATACTGTATCCCCTTAGGACAATTTCCAGAGACCTTAACTTATTATTTTATTTCATTTCATTTTATTTACTTATTTGTGTTTTTTTGAAACAGGGCCTCACTGTGTAGCCCAGGCTGGCCTAAAACTCACAGCAATCCTCCTGCCTCAGCCTCCCGAGTACTGAGGTTATAGCCATGCACTACCACACCTGGCTCACTTATTACTTTAATACCTATGTATAATTTTAATCTGTTAGTTTGTTCTTTGCTAAGTGTCTTTCTCTGCCTTTTCAGAAGTCCTTCTACTTCCCACGGGACCTTAAAGGCCTGTTTTCATCTATGTCCACAAGGGCAAGCAGGGCCACTGTGGGTCACATCCAGTCAGTCTTCTTGAGGCTTTTTACTGTGTTTTCTAGATCAAGTGGATGGCTCTTTTAGCGTCTGTGTGGTGAAGGATGATTCTAAGATCAGCATTGAACCGTGAGTTGGAACACATTTAGAACCTGAGGGTCCTTCCGGGTGAGGTTACTTTTACCCCCTGGGATTCCAGTATCAGTTTTTCCCAGGGGCTCCTTCTTCATGGGGAGGGCACGTCTGGCTGCAGAGGCCCCCTGGGGAGAAGCAGTGGATTCCTGCAGATACACGGAGTAGTCCTTCTGTCGAGACAGGCTGTTGGACACATGGGGCAGACGCCCTGTACCTTGAGATTCTAGGCAGAACTGCCAGTGGCACAGTGGAAGACATGAGATATCTGTGGAATGTAGCTGGGCAGAAGTGGCAGGGTAGCAGCATGTACCTCCCTGTCCTAGAGAGGTACCCCAAGTGGGAAATCTGGCCATGAAGAAAAACAGAGGAGAAGAGAAATGTCCCTGGAGAGCTTTCCGAAATGCCTGGTACTTGTCAGGGTGATGAGTAGCTGCTGTGTCTAAGAGATGACAGTGGGTTTCCACAGAGCGGGTTGTGGCTGACAGCAGGGCACATGGCACACCTCTGTTCCATTTCCCTTCTTAGTCATCTTTGCATGTCATATTTCAGACACATCAACATAGGAAGCCGCTTTCAGGCTGAGATCCCAGAGCTGCAGGAAAGGTCGCTGGCCAGAGCTGACGAGCACGTGGCCTCTCTGGTCTGGAAGCCGTGGGGAGATGTGATGACCAACCCGGAGACACAGGACAGAGGTGGCTGTGGCTCTAGGGTCAAGTTCCCAAGGCTTCTCCTTCCCCCTCCAACTCCAGGGAATCTGTCCCCTTGGCTTCCTCCTGTCCCCGGGGATGGTGATTGGAGAGGGCTAGCTTCTCCCATCTTGTGTTCTTCTGCCGACCTCACCCACGGCAGCTGGCCAGGCCTTCCAGAGCCAGTGCTGGGCAGGGCCTCGACTCTTCCCCTCAGTCTGTACTTGATGGAGATGTGCAGAGAGGGGAGGTGACAAGGAGCCTCCCTGTGCGGTCCAGGAAGGTTTCCTCCTTGGCACCTGCTGACTCTCTTCCATGTCTTCTTCCTCATGCTCGCTGCTGCCACTCTTCCCGGGAACCACAGTGACAGAGCTCTGCAACGTGGCATGTTCCAGTGTGATGCCGGGAGGGGGCACCAACCTGGAGCTCGCCCTGCACTGCCTGCATGAAGCCCAGGGCAGCGTTCAGGTGAGGCAGCAGGGGCGCCCTGTTCTCCTGGGGCCAATGTTGTAGGTGCACAAAACGTGCTACAGGCTTGGAGGTGACAGCTGAGCACAGCTGAAGGAAGGCTACCCATCCCTCTGCAGTAGCTCTGAGATGCCTGGGGTCCTTTTGAACTGACCATCGGGGGACTCATCTGTTGGTTACTGATCCCAAGAGGGGTCAGGGCCTCGGAGAGGGGAGCTCCATAGGCCCAGCCCTGACTTTCCTGAGCTTGTTTACTGAACCTAATCTTTTTTTTTTTTGGATGGGTACCGGGGTCGAACTCAGGACCTCGCGCGCCAGCAGGTGCCCGTGCCGCTGAGCGATATCACCAGCCCTTTTTTTGTATGTGGGTACCAGGAGTCGAACTCAGGACTTCGCGCTTGCCAGGCAGGCATTTATGCTGCTGAGCTATCTCACCGGCCCTGAGCCTAATCTTTTGATGAAAAGACCACGTAAAAAACTCCATTGCAACCTAAATGCTACTGTATGTACCACGCAGGCTCCTCGGAGTCCCGATGGTTAGAAAAGTCCAGCTCTGAGTAGCAGGAGAGGGAGAGTCAGATTGTCTGTGTTGACTGTGTTAGGTTAGGCCACCAGCTCGTTTCCATCAAGCTGAGAGCCAGTGCCCAGCACACAGTGGATCCTCAGCACTTATTGAGTGATGCCCATTGGGTGCCTGCAACATGTGGGCTCAGTGTGTGGTTCAGTGCTCTGCTGTCGCTGTCTTAATGGCTTCATGCTTTTTGAACAAGAAGTCCCTGATTTTATTTTGCACTGGACCTCAAAAATTACATGTGTGGTCCTCAGTGGGGTTACAGTGGGGGTTGAGACAAAATCCCTGCCTTCATGTGGTTTCTATTTTAGGAGATTCAAAACAGGAAATATGTTTTTTTTTTTTTTTTTGTGGGTACCGGGGGGTCGACCTCAGGACCTCACGCACCAGTAGGCGCCCGTGCCACTGAGCGATATCACCGGCCCCTTTTTCGTATGTGGGTTCCGGGAGTCGAACTCGGGCCCTCGCACTTGCCGGGCAGGCACTTAAGCCGCTGAGCCATCTCACCGGCCCAGGAAATATGTTTTTTAAACTTACTAGCTAAGCTGGGCGTGGTGGTGCACACCTGTAATCCCTGCATTTGGGAGGCTGAGGCAGGAGGATCACTGTGAATCTGAGGCAGGCCTGGGCTGCAAAGTGAGTTCAAGGCTAGCCTGAACTGCACAGCAAACCCTGTCTCAAAAAGACCAAAAAATTTTTTAAAATTTTAAAAAGACTTATTAGCTAATGATGAGTGCTATAGAGAAAGTAAAATGAGGTGCTGAGCTAGAGTGCTCCTCCAAGCCCCAGTCCCCGATGGAATAAGGGGCTTGTGCTAGAATAAATGAATGCACACTGTTTCTGTCATCAAGGATGTCATCTCTCTATGGGAAAGATAACAGCTGCCCTCAGAAGTGTGCTTAGTGGTGCTGTCACCAGCCCCAGCCTGGCCACTGGTCCAGGCACCCCCGACCCCTTGAGCGGCCATGGGATCAAGACGTTAGGGTTGACTGTGTTTTTCAAATGAATGAAAGGATGGAGGTGATCCTGTGCCTCACTGCCCCCGCACCTGGGAATGACCTCTCCTCCTCTCCTTCCAGGTGGCCCTGGAGACGCTCTTACTCAGGGGAGCCCGGAAGCCGCGGACCCACCCACTCGCGGACTATCGCTACACAGGTGACTGGACAGGGGCTGCTGGGACGCGTGGGCCTGGCTTGAGCTCCTCCACCAAGACAGGTCGATGGGGGCTCCTCCTCTGCTTCCTGGAGTCCCCTTTAACCCCTCACCTGCCTCTGTGGAAGGGCCTGACCTTCCAGAGTGACTCAGCAGGCACCGGTTTCTGCTCACTGGAGTCCGCCTTCCCCCTCATCCAGCGGTTTCCTCTGGACTTTGTTCAGCCAGGGGACAGGAGAGCCACAGTCAGCTCAGGTTCCATGGTGGAGCTCACCATCCCTAGAGTGAGCCATGGGAGCCTCAGCTGCCACGTCTGTATAGCAGGGACAGTGATGACCAGGCAGGGCTTTTGTGAGGATGGTAGGAGGCTGGCAGGCGACTGGTGCTTAGTGATGGCAGCTTTCACAGAGGTTGGTCTGCATTCCAGCGGTGCCCGTGGTCCCACAGGAGCAGTGTCCTCCTCTCAGCTGTGTTCTTTGACAGGTTCAGACATCTGGACCCCCATGGAGAAGAGGCTCTTTAAGAAGGCGTTCTGTGCCCACAAGAAGGACTTCTACCTGATACACAAGATGGTAAGGCAGTGAGGGCAGGGGCAGACAGGCACCATCACACAGCTATGACAGAGGAGTGGGAGGGTCCTCTGCCGCCAGTGCCCCGCCCCACCCAGACTGTCAGCAGTCATCATCTCCAAAGGCCACACACGGCAGAAACACCTGTGTGCTCCAAACAAAGTCCTCCTCACCCCTGCTGCTCCCCACTTCTGACTGAGCAGCTCTGGTAACTCCCTGGCAAGCACTTACGGGCATTTCCTGTCTGCCCGGATGTACACACATGTATGCATGTACTTAAAAATCACGAGCTCATACTGAACGTAAGATTCTGCTGCTTTTATCTCTTCTTTTTAAAATTTGAGGTATGCGAAACTGCACATAATCAAAGTACAAGATTTGGTAAGCTTTGACATATTCACACACTTGGGGAACTATTGCCATAGCCAAGATAATGAACAGATCTACGGCCCCCCACAGTTTCCTCCTGTCCCTGGAACCCACCGCCCATGCCACTGCCTGTCACTAAATCCATTTGTACTTCCTAGAGCCTTACATCAATGGAACAGCCATAGAGCATGTGCTCTGGTTTGTCTAACTTCCTGCATTCCACATAGTTGAGGTTTGTCCTTGTTGCACATATTAACAATTCACACCTTTTTACTGCTAAAATAGTGTTCCATGGCAGGGATATACTACAGTTTGTTTAATCCTTCACTAATTGATGGTCATTTGAGTAGTTTCCAATTTGAGGCAATTAAAAGCAGTTGTAGGGCTGGTGAGATGGCTCAGCGGCATAAGCGCCTGCCTGGCAAGCGCGAGGGCCCGAGTTCAACTCCCGGAACTCACATACGAAAAAAGGGCCGGTGATATCGCTCAGCGGCACGGGCACCTGCTGGCGCACAAGGTCCTGAGGTCGACCCCCGGTACCCACAAAGAAAAAAAAAAAAAAAAAAGCAGTTGTAAAGCCAGGCATGGTGGCACACGCCTATAATCCCAGCACTCGGGAGGCTGAGGCAGGAGGATTGCTGTGAGTTTGAGGCCAGCCTGGGCTACACAGCAAGACCCTGTCTCAAAAAAACAAAACAGGGCTGGTGAGATGGCTCAGTGGCATAAGTGCCTGCCTGGCAAGTGCAAGGTCCTGAGTTCGACTTCTGGTACCCACATATGAAAAAACGGCCGGTGATATCGCTCAGTGGCACGGGCGCCTGCTGGCGCGCGAGGTCCTGAGGTCGACCCCCGGTACCCACAAAAAAAAAAAAAAAAAAAAAAACAAAGCAGTTGTGAGCATTCATGTGTGAATCCACTTTCAGAGTTCACTGTGCTTTGTCAACTGATACCTAGCATGTTGCCCACCATTTTTTACCCTGTACTGGGGATTGAACCCAGGGCCTTCACCCTGAGCTACATCCCAGCCCTTTTGTAAATACATTTTTTATTTTGAGGCAGGGTGTCACTAAATTGATAAATCATCTAGGCTGGGCTCAAATTTGGCATCATTGTGCTTAAACCTTCCACAGTTAGGGATTACAGGCCTGTGCCACCATGCCTGGCTTGAGGGCATTCAGTTTTACTTAGTCCCCGCTGGTAAACATGCAGCCGTTGGCATGGGGTTGCGGTGGGCATTGCGTGCATCTCTGTAGGGAAGAATTCCTGGGCCGGGATTGCTGCTCTCAGGTGCTGGGCTAAGGTTTGGTGGCTACTGTGGCTTCACTTTGGATGCCCTTGTCACCTGGAAGGACTCTGTGGCCCCTGCCTCTGTAGTGAGGGGAGCAGAGGTTTTGGGGAAGGGCTTTCGGCAGGTGCTGGCTGGCCAGCAGTAGGATCAGTTTGCGGGGCCTGCAAGGTGCTGCCTACAGTCTGCTTCTGTTTTCTTCCATTAGATCCAGACAAAGACAGTGGCACAATGTATTGAGTATTATTACGTCTGGAAAAAAATGATCAAGTTTGATTGTGGCCGAGCCCCAGGGCCAGAAAAGAGGGTCAAGAGAGAGCTGGATGAAGTGGAAAGGACAGAAGAAAAGGTAGAGGCCCTAGAGGGAGAGGTCTGGCAGGCACCTCTGTTCCAGTGCCCACTGCAGTCCCAGCCGGAGAGAGAGAGTCGGTCCTGAGGGAGGCTCTCCCTGCTGACCTGCCTCTGCCTTACGGGGCTGCAAGGTCAGTGCCTGTGTTTTGTTTCTGCCACCTCTGCAGGTCACCTGCAGCCCTCAGGAGAGACCCAGCCACAGCCCAACTCCTGAGTTAAAGATAAAGACCAAGAGTTACAGGAGGGAGTCCATCCTCAACTCCAGCCCAAGTGCAGGCCCCAAGCGGACCCCCGAGCCGCCAGGGAGCATGGAGAGCCAGGGTGTTTTTCCATGCAGAGAGTGTGAGAGGTACCTGGCCTGTCCCTGGGGTGCTCGCACCACCCTGGCCTCTCCCTCCCCACCCTGATCCCTTGTTCTCTGGCAACCCCTCAGGGTGTTTGACAAGATCAAGAGCCGGAATGCCCACATGAAGCGACATCGCCTGCAGGAGCACACGGAGCCTGTCCTCAGGGTGAAGTGGCCGGCAAAGCCCTTCCCACTGAAAGAGGAGGAGGAGGAGGAAGAGGAGGAGCTGGGCACTGACATCAGCCCCCTGCAGTGGTGACTCTGTGGGCAGCTGGTCTGGTCTGCTCTAGACGGGGCCTGTAGCCCTGCTCTGCTTCCCTGGACCTCTCTCCCCTTCCTGTCTGCTGTTGGCCAGCTTCCCTAGCAAACCTGTGGTCACATAGCCACAAATAGGCCCTGACAGGTGGGGCCAGATGTTCCATTCTCTTGAGGTTGAGAGTCCCCTTCTTCCATATTGCCTATAGCAGGGAGGCCTGGGGAGGCAAAAGGCGGGGCCTGCGCAGCTCTTAAGTGTGAGCCTCTGCAGTGGGCTCCTTACCTTGGTTAGCTCTGGCCAGGATGCGGAGAATCGGTAGGAAGATGCCCTGGGGTCTCCGCAGGCGTCTCTGCTCTCTGGATCTAGTCCCCGTTCTCTAGAGGACTTATACGTTGTTAGGTGTGTTTTTGTACATGTCTGTGTGAAAACCATATTAAATTGGGTTCTTGAGCATCTGTCTTCTCACGTCCCAGCCTGTGGATCCCACAGTTTCTGAGCCGCGGCCACGCGCTAGGCCAGGAAGTGAGTGCTGCTGCCTGCCCCAGGGCGTGTCCCTCTGGCATCAGTCAGCACACAGTCACTAAGCACCTGCTGCGTGCAAGGCAGACAGTTCCCACCCCACGCAGCAGGGACGCAGTGAAGCAAGAGCGACAAGGCCCTTCCTCAGAGAGCTCCGTTTTTAGGAGCAGGAAGATAGTGGTAATAAGCACGCAAGCAGAGTGATTTTAGATTGTGACGGGGTGCACTTTTGGCAATCGTAACAGAAGATTCAGGGTAGGTTTGAGTCATAAGGACATCGGGGCTCGGCCCTGAAGTGAAGGACCCCTGTGGGAGGTGGCAGCATACCCAGGCTGCCGCAGAGGCAAGAACAGCACCTGCACACAGCCCCAGCCTGCAGAGGGTCAGGAAGAGCGTGGCCTCTCCTGTCCCTCTTTTGAAGAGTCAGTGGATGTGCAGCAGCCCCCAGTGGCTGTCCCTGGGGTCTCATTAGCCAGGATGGCAACCTGAGCTCAGTTCTACGTTGTCCCAACAGTGGGAAGGAAACGACCAGTTGTCCTGGCCCCTTGAGATCTATCTCTAGAACAGGGAAAAATGAGTATGTCTCAAGCTTGTTGCCACCTGCGCAAAGCTGGAATCCCTTTAGCCAGAAGAGAGGAAGAAACAGCGATGGCCACGGGGTAGGGCAGACCACTGTGTTAGCTACAAACAAAATGAAGAAAATAAAAAGGGGCCAAATCCTAGTGAGTGCAGGAGGTGACAGAGGTTAGGTGGATGGCCAGGGGAGGGCGGGATCTGGCCTGGCAAAGCACAGACTGCTGTGGAAAACTAGCTGGGCTATTAGGCAAGGAAATGATCTCCGCAGTGCCTGTTTACAAAGCTCTCTGGCTGCAGTGCGGAGATTGCAGGGTACAAGATTGGAAGCCCAGAAAGTGGCTGGAAAGCTCCATGGTGAGACAACAGTGGCCTGGCCTGGGGTAGCAGCAGAGGGCCAAAAGCACAGGGCTTTAGGATGTGTTTTCAAAGTAGAGTCCACAGGCTTGTTTGTGGTTACACAGCAGGCAGGTGGGGCAGAAAGGAAAAGCTCAAGGCTGTCATGAAAGCTCAGGTTTGGGACCCGAGCTGCTGCGGCGATGCTGTTAACTCAGGCTATACTAGAGGACTGACTGCCTTGTGGCAGGATCACGTACAGACTAGCATGTGCTGTGTTCTGAGGGACTGGCAGGGTGAGCAGAGTGGACAGCACCGTCAGAAGGTCACACAGAGGGCTACACTTCAGCTAAGTTAATGTTTTGGAGGGAGAGAAACAGAGGCAGCAGCGTGAAGCAGTTGGAACACTTCGGTCAAAGGAAAGGACTCGGGATCTTATGAACCTAGCTTTGTGCCCTGGCCCCTCTTCTATCACTGTGACCCAGGGGAAGTCACTTTCCTGTTTGGACCTCAGTTTTCTCAGTCTGTAAAATGGGATGGAGAACGTCTCCCGCGGTGTATCCGTCAAATGAGAAGATGTAAATTAAGTATTGGACAGGAGTGCCGTGCAACCTGAGCACTACTACTTAAGCAGCATTTCATTGCTGCCACTGGCTGTCATTTGGGTCCCACCTAAATGACTGAACTCTGGAAATGAGACCAGTTAAAAGTTAGGAGTGGGCTGGTGAGATGGCTCAGCGGCATAAGCACCTGCCCAGCAAGCGCGAGGTCCTGAGGTCGACTCCCGGTACCCACATTAAAAAAAAAAAAAGGGGGTATATTAGTTACCTGTTGCTGCATAACAAATTACCCTCGAATTTAACAGGTTACAACAAACAGAAGCTTTTACGATAGTGCAGCTTCGACCTGCTGGGAACCGAAACTGCTTGTGGTGGTCCAGACTCCCCCACCGGCCTGTGGTCAGAGTACAGTCGCAACCACAGGCGGCAGCTCGGGAAAGTCTCTGTAATGTCAGATGAGAGTTAGACTAAGGTTTCTTCAGGGTGACCACTTCAGATGACAGTGTCCTCTTAAACAGTGGGGCCGATTATCTGCTTACTACTCATCTGGGGTTCTGTAAAGAAAAAGACAGATTCTGGTATCCCTACCACATATTTAGAATTGCAACCGTTGAGGGTAGGGCCCTGGAACCTGATTTTATGTAAAGAAGCCTTTAAGTATAGTTTAAGATTTGCAGAAAATTTGCAAAGATAGTACTGAAAAAATCCCCATACCTAGTGCACCTCGTTTGCCTCTATCATCAACATCTTGCATTAGCATGGTACAGTCGTTACAGCTCAGAAACATTATTAACTAAAGTCCCTGGTTTACTTAGATTTCCTTCTGTATCAGACCCCACCACCACATTGCATTTAGTAGTCACGTCCCCTCAGGCTCCTATTGCTGTTTCTGAGATTACCCTCGTTTTCATGACTTGACTGATTTGAGGAGAACTGGTCAAGTATTTCGGAGAATGTGCCTCAACTGAGATTGACCTGTTTTTCTCATGATTACACTGGGAAAAAGACAGAAGTGCCATTTTGGTCACATGTTAAGGTTACATACTATCAACATGATTTATCATTGTTTTGTTTTGTTTTGTTTTGTTTTGTCTTGTCTTGTCTTGTCGCTAGTTCAGGCTGTGCTTGAACTCACTATGCAGCCCAGGCTGGCCTCGAACTGGCAGTGATCCTCCTGCCTCTGCCTCGCCTCTCAAGTGCTGAAGTGACAGGTGTTTGCCACCACACCTGGTTGATTTATCATTGTTGATGTCAACCTCAAGTTGGCTGGCTGATAATTTTTGTCAGTCTTCACCCCTGTAAACAAGATGGCTTCCCATCCTCCTCCCATATTGTAGTTTTTGGAAGGAAGTCACTATACACGCCACACTTTAAAGAATGGGGAGTGCTGGTCGCAATGACACATGCCTGTAATGCCAACTACTCGGGAGGTTGAAACAGGAGGAAACGAAGTTTGAGGCCAGCCTGAGCAGTTTAGAGAAACCCTGTCGCAAAATCTAAACATGAATAAAGGGTGGGATGCAGCTCAGTGGTACAGTTGCCCCTGGGTTCCTTCCCCTGTTCCCCAACCACTTCCAGGAACTCTGGTTCCTTTTGCTGGAGAGTAGTATTAAAAACCAATCTCGTCACTTGATGAACTGGAAACTGAATTTTGTCTTTTTGAGACAGGGTTTCACTATGCATTTCAGGCTGGCCTTAAACTCACTTTGTAGCCTAGGCTGGCCTCGAACTTGCAGTGATCCTCCTGCCTCAGCCTCCCAGCCTCCCCAGTGCTGGGATTACAGGCGTGAGCCACCACACTTGGCTGGAAACTGAATTTTTGACACACGTCTCCAGCCATTTTTTGTGAAACTAGAGTTAGAGAATTCCTGCTCTAAGTTTTTTTCAACTAGCGCTTAGTGGAATTCAGCTCTAAATTTTGTCAGATTTAAAAGTTTTTCAGGGGGCCAGTGAGATAGCGCAGCGGCATAAGCGCCGCCTGGCAAGTGCGAGTTCCTGAGTTGGACTCCCGGTACCCACATTAAAAAAAAGTTTTTCAAGTACTCTCCAAGCCAGTTTCAGCACCGCTCGGCAGAGGGCGCAAGAAGTAGAAGAGTTTCTTTTTCATCCCGTAGGGCTTTCGGAGAGGACTCAAAGCGCGGAGGTGGGGCTAAACTGCGCAGAACTGTCAAACCCGGCGTGGGCCGGGAGCTGTCCCGTGAGCGTCAGCGGTCAGCTGACCGTCCCAAGTTCCGCGAAGAGGTACTGACCGAGCCAATGGCTCCTGATTATTGGTGGAGGAGAATCAGAGGCCGCACCTTAGGGACAGGTTCTTGACTATGGGGATTAGGATTGCTTTATGCAGCATCATGTGGTTTTGTCCTCCGAAACTAAGAAGCTAAGGCTGTGCGCGCTCCGGGAGTATGCGCATGCGTCGAGGTCACGAGACTCCGATTGGAGCGTGAGAGTCACAGGGCAGCGTGCGACCCGGCAGGGGCGTGGCCGGTGGGGGGGGGGCAGCGCTGCACTACGAGGCCGCTGGTTGGCAGGCGGGAGCCACGTGGGCCCTGGCTGCGGGCGGCGCGCGCAGGTGCGACGTCTACGCAGCACGCTGAGCTCGCTGGCCTGTGTACAGCGGCCCGCTGCGGCGGAGTCCTTCTGGGCCCGGTCGGGCGGTTTGCTGAGAACTTTGGCGGCCGACATGGACAACTCTGGGAAGGAGGCAGAAGCGATGGCCCTGCTGGCCGAGGCGGAGCGTAAAGTGAAGAACTCGCAGTCCTTCTTCTCTGGCCTATTCGGGTGAGAACCGGCTGAGGGGGCCGGGACTAGGCTGAGAGGACGCAGGAGCCACGGCCCGAGGCGGCAGGCTGGGCACCAGGGTTCGGGCGGAGGGGACAGGCGATTCCACGAGGAGGTGACTGGGTCTAAGGCAGCGAAGCGTACGCAGGCCGAGGGCGGGCAGAGACGGCGGAAGGGACCTAGGCAGAGGACCCACAGGCGGAGGCGACATCATCTTGAGGCGGGGAGGGGGACCCAGGCTGCAGACAGGCCAGGGGGCCGGGGGAGAACTGGACCGAGGGAAGAGGATCTGAGGCCTGAAGGGGGCCAGCTCGAGCAGCTGATAAAGCTGGGAG
The DNA here is from genome assembly GCA_028451465.1 of Erethizon dorsatum. Classification (NCBI taxonomy): domain Eukaryota; kingdom Metazoa; phylum Chordata; class Mammalia; order Rodentia; family Erethizontidae; genus Erethizon; species Erethizon dorsatum. Next base: position 108,134,672 of record CM051834.1, on the reverse strand, counting down.
AGCCACAGATGCAGCAGCCTTTGGAGTTTCAGGGGACGCTGTTTGAAGAGTCCCAGACCGGGGTTGAGGGCAGATCCTGCGGGACCCACCTTTGCAAGGCCGGGGCAGTAGGTTAGTATGGATTCAGGGTAATGGGGGTGAGGGCGAAGGGGTCTGATACCAGGCACGGCGGCTTGGGTGATGTTGAGTGCTGAGCCCGGGTCTGTGTGTGCGGGTGCTCAGGTGAGTGCGGCTGTGGTTAACAGTGACTAGTTCAGGAGGCCTGAGCACACGACCTGGAACTGTGGATGCCTGGGCGGAGAGATGGGGACATGATTTGGCTTGGTCAGGGAGGAGGAGAGATGAAAGGTAAAGATGAGAGAAGGGAAAGAAACAAAAGGGCAGTCAACTCCTGCTGTGTGGCCCTCAAGTCTGAAAGTGGTGGCTTGTGTTTTAGAAGAGGGCCTGAAGGGAGTTGGGAGACAGAACTAAAACCTGGGAGGTGGCAGACATTTCACATAAAGTTCATGTCAGTTCATAGAAGTCGACTGTTCTTTGAGGAGTCATAGTCGCTTAGGAGCATCAAAAGCCTAGATTTTAAAAGGTGACTCATTTGTTCACGACCTTGGATAAATTGTATAATTTCCAAGATAAAGGAGATCATTGGTAAAACTGACTTTAGAGATTTACTTATGTGTGAAGTGCTTAGAATTGAGCTTGGCATGTGGTTAAAACTCTGACATTGTCACTAACCAGTAGGAAAGAAACTTGGCGCATGTAAGGAGCTGATGGAGGCCAAGGTGGGAGAGGCCTTGAAGGGGTCGCAGGAGGGAGAGACGAGGAAGCCTGCGTGTGATGGGAGAGAGCAATGACAGAGAATGGGAAAGGAGTTCCGGGCCTTGGGGACTTAGTAGGGCTGGAAGAGGCTTGAGGCTCTGGGCAGAAGGGGTGGAAGGATCTGGCGAGGATTGGGAGAGGAGCACGCTGAGGGAGGGTCCTGAGAAGGTAGGGGAGGCTGTGGGGACAGGAGGCCTGGGAAGGGCATGGCGGGCTGGTGGAGAGGAAAAACTGTGTCGGACATGGGGCGTGGAGTCAGGAAACAGAAAGGCTGGTGCGGAAGGTGGTGGGGCTGGGGGAGGCTACCGGAAGGCTGGGGAAAGGCTTTGGGAGGAGGCCTGGGGGATTGCAAGAGACTTATTAGGAGCCTGGTGGTGGTTGGAAAGAAATGAAGAGGAGTGATTTGTGGTTGCACAATGTTTAGCGAAAGAATTTGAAGAATGTCAATGAATTGTCTGGTGTAGAGAGACATCCGGTCTAATGGGTTGTGCTGACTAGGTGAGGAATACGTAAGTTTAGAGGCTGAAAGTAGGAAATGGATCTGTGTATGTTTCTTCCTTCTTAGCAAGGGGAAAAGTTCAAGTGCAGTGTTTGGGGGTGGGGCCAAGAGCTCAGTTTTCAGCAGTAGTTTTCCTGGTGACGCTTTTGGCCCAGAGATTTGTGTACGGTTGGGCTGTTTGCTGGGAGCAGCTGTTAGCCCTTGAGACACTTGCCACCTGGTGGGGAAGGCAAGATTAACACTGCCAAGTGCTGGTAAAGCTTAACTGTGAAGGCCAGGAAGGCCTGGGTTGAGTCCTTCGTGGCACTCTGGCATGAGGGGAAGCTGTGTGAACTGCATGCAGGCTCTTGACGAGGAGGGAGCTGGGCCCCAAGGAGCCTCAGGCCATTGCTAAGGGAGCAGGAGCCTGGGAGGGCATCCTGGGCAGCAAGGATGGAGCAAACAAAGGTTGGGTGTAAGGGGACATTCTGCCCCGAGTGATGGTAGAGACAGGAGGATCAAGATCCAGAGGAACTGGGGGTGGCTTTGTGGAGGAGAGGCCTCCATCCAGGGTCTGACTAGAAGTTCTGGGGGTGCTGTACGGTGGGGAGCAGCACTTTAGGCAGAGAAGACAGCTTGAGCAAGGCCTGAGGTGAAGCAGGCTTTATGAAAGTTCATGGGAGCTCTGAGGTGTATCATAAAGTTAGGGCAGGCTGGTGTGGCGAGGCTGGACACCTGAGGCCTCAGGAGCAAGGGCTGGGCTGGAATGCTGCGGGGAGCCCTGGGGCTTCCAGTGGGGGTTGGTCCTAGAGGATTCCTGCTTGCCCTTCAGAAGGACTGCAGCAGCTGGTGTTGGGGGAGTGGTGGTGGGAGGTTGCTGCAGTGACAGTGGAACCAGCAGACAATGTATTCTGGGTGCTCGCTCTGCCTCTGAGTCAGGCCTGGGCTGGGCACTTAACCTGCCTTCTCTCACTTAGTCCTCACAAAGTCCCTGTGCAGGCGGATGAAGGGGGCTTAGAGAAGTCGGTTTAGCTGCCAGCACTGCAGTCAGCAGAAGAGACACATTCAGACCTGGCCTGTCAGCTTCCAGAGCTCTCCCTCGAGGCCGCTGTGCCATGAGGCTCCTGCCCATCTCTGAGCACGTTTGGGAATGATGTTGGCTCAGGAGCTGCCACCTCCTAACCTCCACACAATACTTGAGAGAGCAAGCAGGTGGGTTTCCAAGAGGCCTTGGGAAGGTGCTGCCAGGGGAGTAGGCAAGGCCGGCCTGGAGTCTGTGTGTCCAGGAGCCGGAGGACATCCAGAGGTCAGTTGGCGAGGACTTCATCCTCTATGGGCAGGAACCATCCCAACCACTCTCCACCCTGGAGCTGGCCTCGCCTGGGTTAAACATTTCACAGCTGGCCTTCACTCTCGGCCTGGACGAGGGAGTGCTGGGGGTAGCTCATTCCTGGTGCTTCTCCCTTCTTTTGGGAAGCTCAGCGAGGACAGCTTCCCGAAGTCAGAGGCCCTTGCTCCCATCCAGTGGCCCACTTAGGCTCACCCACACCTGGGAGGGCAGCCTTTGCTCTTCATTCCCCTGGGCTGCCTGACACTAGGGGGGCTTCAGTGCACCAGCAGCCAGCGCAGGCGGGGCTCCCCAGTTAGGAGATGGAAGATTTCTGCACCTTCTCTGGTGATGGGGGGCAGGGGGAGTTGAGGAGCAGCACAAACTTGTGCTTTGCTCTGGAAATGCCTTGAGAGCGGTAACAGAAAAAGGAAAGGGGAGAAGGGTGCCCTTTGCTTCCTTCCTGCCCCAGGTCTGCTGAAGGGTCCAGAGGCTTCTGTGCTGTGCCCCTTTGCCATTGTACAGGTTCTGAGTGGCAGTTCGTTCCCTGGGCTCTCCCTCCCTAACATCTCCCCTCCACCTTCCCCCAAGAAATCCAAAATAAACACTTCTGTCCCTGTGGATACTTGAGATCAGAGTGGGCCTTGCTTCCTTGGGTTGTCCTAACCAGTCAGGAGGGGGTGCGCAGAGCGAGGTGAGAGTGGGCTTGGCTTAGCAGTTGCTAGCATCCTTATCATCAGGTGTTGTCATTGGAAGCTGGAAGTGCTGGGAAATAGGGGTGACAGGGTATTCTGTATACAAACAGCATGTTCCTGAAGATCAGTGTTGGCAAGTCGGATCCTGTTTGAACTGCCTGTGGGCACCAGGAGCCAGGAGCGCTGGCTTTGTGAGTGAAGGATTACTGCTCAGGTTGGGGAAGGTGTCCTTGTACAGGGCCTGCTGGGCTCACAGCTAAACTTCCAGCTTTGTGTCCAGCCCCTTCCACCTGCAGGAGCCATGTGAGTTGTGGTGTCCTGCCAATGCCAAGACCCACAACTGAAAGCTTGGTGCCACTTACCCAGTCTCAGCATCGAGTCTTTCCTGAGGGCAGGCAAGGTTTCTGGGGGTATCCGAGAGATCCTGGCTTTCTCTGTGGCTGGACCTTGCTGCCTGGTGGTACAGATGTTTCCAGGGTCCTTCTGTTCCAGGTGGGGCTGCTGAGAAACCAGGGGCTTTCTGCACGTCTTTTGAGGAAATTAAACATTCATTCTGGAGCTGTGACGAAGTGTGATCCTGTTGGGGAGCAGAGGGGCAGCCGTGTAAGAAACACAGGAGGAGCTGGCCATGGTGGCATTTGCCTATAATCTCAGTACTCTGGGAGGCTGAGACAGGAGGATTGCAAGTTTGAGCCCAGCCTGGGCAATTTGGCAAGATCCCGTCTCAAATAAATAAAGCGTGGGGGTGGGGGATATGGCTCAGTGTGAAGGCCCTAGGTTCAGTCCCCAGTACTGAGAAGGGAGGGACGGAGGGAGAAACATACATAGAAACTGGGTGTAGGTCAGTGCTAGAGTACATGCTTAGTATGTATGAAGCCCTGGATTCCTTCCCCAAGCACTACAAAAAAAGAAGAAACGCAGAAGGCCAGGCACAGTGGCAGCAGTGGTCCTGTCACTGAACTGAGAACCTAGAGCAGTGGTGGTACCACAGATAAGTACAGTTGTCCCCCATCACCCGCAGGGGATTGGTTTCAAGTACCCCTGCCCCAGTGCAGGTACCAGAATGTCCCCAGGCTGCAGTCTATGCAGGGTGCAGTATTTGCACAAACCTGTACATGGTCTCCTGCAGATCTTAAGTCATCTCGGGGTTTCATATAACAACTAACGTAAATACCAGAGAAATGCTTACTGCACTGCATTGTTTGGAGAATAATGACAAGGAAAAGTGCCTGTACATGTTCAGTACAGATGCAGTTTATTAGAATAGTTTTGACCCGCGACTGGTTGAATCTGGGTACTAGACCCGAGGGTGTGGGGGCTGACTGTGCTATCAGTGTCGTGAGCTGGGAGCAGAGTGGTGGGACACCTAGGACTCTGGAACCAGAGGCAGGGGTGTTATGGCTTGTGTCTAGATGTCCCCCAAAGCCTCATGTGGCATAGGTGGGGCTTTTCAGAGGTGGCTGGACCTAGAGTAGGTGACGCTGGGATCAAGGGTTTGTGATTACTAAATTAGTCCACTGATTGGTTTGGCATAGCTCTGGGAGTGGATAATGGGAAGGCCCGCCCTGGGTGTGAGTGCTGCCTGCCCTAGGCTGGTAGCCTATATAGAATATAATGAACAGGGGCCGGGGGTGTAGCTCAGTGGGCACAAGTGCCTGCCTGGTAAGCACAAGGTCCTGAGTTCAATTCCCAGTACCAAAAAAAAAAAAAAAAAAAAGTATATGTATGTGTGTGTGTGTGTGTGTGTGTGTATGTGTGTATATATATATATATATATATATATATATATATATATATATATATAAAACGGACAGAAAGAGAGCTGTTGTCGTCATTTGTCGCTGGCTGCTTGTCATTTGCTGCTTTCTCTCTACTTTGCTGCTTTTCTGCCCCCCATGAGCTGTTTCTCCTCCTCTGCTATGCCTTTCTGCCCTGCCACCCTGCCTTGGAGCCATTTGACTATGGACTGAAACCTCTACAAACTGTGAGCCAAATAATCCTTTCCTCTAACTTTGGGTGTCAGGTATTTTGTCTCAGCAACGAGAAAAGTAACTAAGACAAGGGGCAACGCTTAGCTAATGTGGGGGTGGAAGAAGTGAAGCCCATGCTGACCTGGAAGCAGGCAAACTGTCTGGGGCCTGTGCTCTGCGGGGCCTGGTGAGAGTGACACTCACAAGAGTGCCTGCGGCTGGCGGCAAGGCGAGGCTTATCCCTCGTGACAGAGGAGGAAGCCGAGGCTGGCGAGCAAGGAGGTGGCGCTGGGCTCCAGGCCTGTCTGGCTGCTGTCTGGGCGGCTGGCACCCTCTGAGCTCCTTCTCTTCCACACACAAGCAGCCATTTGAGCACCAGCTTCGTGCCGCACTCCATGCCAGGGATTGAGACCTGGTCGTCTCCACTTCACAGCTAAGGAAACCGGGGCTGAAGGTCCCCAGGCTGAGGTTACACCCAGGCAAGTGCCTGAATCAGACTGCTCAGGTCTCCATCCCTTGCCCTTTGCAGTTCAGGCTGTCGTGAGAGGGCCTGAGATGACTTCAGAGCTGGGGGGTTTGCACGAGATGTTTTGTTCTTTCGTCCTTGTCACTGGGGCCCGGGCAAGCTCCTACCTGTGAGGGGTTAGCACTTGCTGGTGCCATAGGCGCAGGGGCCGTGGGGATCCTGAGCTCTGACAGAGCCATTGCCATCAGCAGAGTGACAAGGCCAGCATTTCATGCCACGTGTGCCCTCACTGTCTCACATCCCTTCTGCCTTTGGACAGTACCATGAGCTCAGGAGTGGGTGGCCTAATTAATCCTCTGCCTAGAGGAGGCTCAGCTCGGCTCAGCAGAGAGCAGAGACCACTTGACGAGGAGGGAAACGGGGCAGGGTGCGCTGTTTGATTTGCGGGAGGCATGGGGACACTCAGGGATGTCCACCTCGTTTTCCAGAGGACTCTTGGATGCTGAGTGAAGGAGAGGCCAGGGCAGCAGAGGATCTCCAGGCCCCAAGGTCCCTTCCCCAGCCCTGCCAATTCCACAGTATCAGCTTGGGCAGGGTCTCTGAGCCCCAGTGCCTTCTGTGAGAAGGGTAGTGAGACCCTAGGATCCTGGATGTGCTCCTTCAGGTGGGCACCTTGGACGGTGAGCACCCAGGTTCCCTGTCGTGAAGAAGCACAGCCTGGTCAGAGCCCTGCGAGGCACACAAGGGCAGGGGCAGGCCTTGGGTCCCTCTTCCTCACTGAGGGTACTGACTGATGATCAAGCCAGTGGGCCAGTGGCTGTGGCTGCTGCTGAGGGGCAGGAGGGAGAGAGTGTCAGACCCAGAATGGGGGAGTCACTCCATCTGTCCCTCTGCTTCTTAGGGACCTGCAAGTGGGGATGGTGGGTGGTACATTTCTGGGAGCCAGGAAGTGTCCAGGGGCTGGAGGGAGGGAGGTTGCGACTGCCTGCCGAACCCCCGGACCCATCCTGCTGCGCCTGTGCTTTCCTGGCAGTGCTCATGCTCCATATGGCAGTTGCTGGAGGTTGGTGGCTGCGCCTGGGAGACCTGAGACTGCTTCCTCCGCTTTGGGGGTAGCATGCAGAGTGGTAATTATAGACAGCCCTCGCCGGCCGGCCCAAACCAGTTCCCTCATTCCCGGTGCAGCTCAGAGCTGTGGGCTGGGAAGAGTGCAGCAGAGGCAGCTTGGAGGAGGTCAGTGGGGGTGGGACTGTCAGCTGTCATTTGCACTGCCACCCAGGCCCTTTAGCAGAAGGCCCAGTGAGCTTTTCTGGATCTTGTGCAGGAGGCAGAGGGAGAAGGCCTGGTCTCTTTCCTCAGGGGCTTACAGGCTTAGCCAAGAGGCCACCCTTAGAGGGGCAGCATGGAAGCCTGGGGTCAACCATGTGGAGAGACAGCTTGATAGAGCGGTGGAGCCGGGACAGCTTCCTCCTGGCCACTTTCCTGTTAAGTTAAAATGGGCCCTAAATCCTTATCCTGGGCTCCAGCGTGGTGTGTTCCCTGCCTGCTCCTCTAGCCTCGGTTCTTGCTACTCCTTGCACCATAGCCATCGTGGCCCACTTCTTTTCCTTGAACTTGCCGTGTGTGTTCCTGTCTTAGGGCCTTTGCACATGCGGCGACTGCTGTCTGGCATGTTCTTCCCTCTTTCCATGGGTGGCTCCTTAGTCACTGAGGACTAAGGGTCAAGGCCTCCCCCTGCTCCCCCAGCCCCTGCTGTGCAGACTGCTGAGTCGGCTTGTTAACCCCTGTTTATTGAGGGGTGGGCCTTTCCTCTTTGCTTACTGCTCTGATCTCCAGTGCCTGCCACGTAATACATGCTCAGATATGCATTCCCCAGTGCCTGCCACGTAATACATGCTCAGATATGCATTCCCCAGGGTCTGCCACGTAATACATGCTCAGATATGCATTCCCCAGGGCCTGCCACGTAATATATGCTCAGATATGCATTCCCCAGGGTCTGCCACGTAATACATGCTCAGATATGCATTCCCCAGGGTCTGCCACGTAATACATGCTCAGATATGCATTCCCCAGGGCCTGCCACGTAATACATGCTCAGATATGCATTCCCCAGGGTCTGCCACGTAATACATGCTCAGATATGCATTCCCCAGGGCCTGCCACGTAATACATGCTCAGATATGCATTCCCCAGGGTCTGCCACGTAATACATGCTCAGATATGCATTCCCCAGGGTCTGCCACGTAATACATGCTCAGATATGCATTCCCCAGTGCCTGCCACGTAATACATGCTCAGATATGCATTCCCCAGTGCCTGCCACGTAATACATGCTCAGATATGCATTCCCCAGTGCCTGCCACGTAATACATGCTCAGATATGCATTCCCCAGGGTCTGCCACGTAATACATGCTCAGATATGCATTCCCCAGGGTCTGCCACGTAATACATGCTCAGATATGCATTCCCCAGGGTCTGCCAGTTAAGCCTCTGCAAGTCACTTTCCCCTTTGGGGACTTCCCGTCATCTCTAGCAGAAGATGATGGGACTCCAGAGATACACTCTTGTCAACTTGGCTTGCCGCAGCAGTGGCCAGGCCCAGCGTATTCCGGAGAAGGGGGAGGCAGGCAGGGGGCATCCCCTGGCTTTTCCACTCTGCAGTCAGAACTGTTGATGCAGCTTAGGCTGGGATCAGAGCCTTTCAGCCCAGGCAGCTGACAAGCTTTGTGTCCTTTTTCCCTTTGAGCCCAGACAAACCTGGCCAGGCTGACGTTGCTCATTGCTGCTCACTGGCTTTGGGCCTCTGAGTTTCTGCTTTGCTGGGAACCTGAGCTCTTTTAGAGGCCGCCTGGAGCTGCATAGGACAAAGGGGAAGGGTGGGCTGGAAGCATAGGGTGGGCAGACCCATGGTGAAAATCTGAACACGTCCCTTTAAGAGAACATTCGGGAGCTGAGTATAGCTCAGTGGTAGAGCGGTGGCCCATCATGTGCAGTTCCATCCCCAGCATCGCAGACAAAGAGAGCATTCTGGAGGGAGAAGGGCCTCCCGAGGTGTTTTGAATTCTCTTCTGCCAGAATTCTCCTCTGCCAGAAGCTTAGGAATGTTCCTCACCTCTCCACAGCCAGGAGGAGGTCCTGAAGAAGTCTGTTGGCCACCTGGGGGGATCTTATAGGTGAGCATGGAGGAGCACATGGCTCAGTGCCACTTCCTAGGGACAGCAGAGGGTAGACTCCATCTGAGGAAGAACCTTACCTAGGTGATGTGATTTGGATTCAGGATCTGGGATTCTAGCCCCGGCCGGCCTGCCCCCTGCCCCCCAGTGTTTGTTGCCTGATAGGTGGACAGCCCCAGTTTTTCCTTCCCAGACTTGCTCAGTCATCTGAATTACCTGAGTCCCCAGAATCCCAGCTACTTTGGAGGTGGAGGCAGGAGGATCATTAATTCAAGGCTGCCAGGGCAACTTCGTAAGATGCTGTCGGACACTAAAATTTAAAAGGAGGGAGGCTGGGGACATCAGGGAGTACTCCATGTTATGGGAGGAGGACCCCAATTCCAGGCCTACCCAGACCTACTGAGCACCATCTCCAGGACTGGGCCGCTCACCCACAGTGCAGTGTGGACCCCTCAGCTGTGGTTGGTGTGGGCAGGTGGCCAGGGGCAGTATTGGTCAGCTGACGTGAGTGAAGCATGGGGCAGTGAAGATGATCTGTGTAGCTTTTAAGTGGGGAAGCACCCCCTTTTCCCCTTCTTTAAAGAAATAACACAGATATTATGTCATTGTGGGAAGAACTTAGTGGGACTTTTTTTTTTTTTTTTTTTTTTTTGTGGGTACCAGGGGTCGAACTCAGGACCTTGCGTGCCAGCAGGCGCCCGTGCCGCTGAGCGGTATCACTGGCCCTTTTTTCGTATGTGGGTTCCGGGAGTCCAACTCAGGGCCTCGCGCTTGCCAGGCAGGCGCTTATGCCGCTGAGCCATCTCACCGGCCCTTGGTGGGACTCTTGAGTGTGAATTTTATTCTCCTGGCTATGTGGGTGATAGGAGTTGGAATAGTTAGGAAGAACACGGACTTCACGGCCTAGGCCTGGTTGGATGTGGGGTGGAATGGACAGGAGACATCGTAGGGACTGGGGTTGAGCTACTGATGAAAACCTCTAAGTCAGGGAGAGGTGCATATGTGTTGAGAGAAACCAGGGTAAAGCTGCACAAAGAGAGTTCCTTTTATTTTTCAAAAAAACGTGTCCCTGTGGCTGGAGGTGTAGCTCAGTGGTAGAGCACTTTCCCAGCATGCACAAGGCCTTGGGTGCCATCCACAGCACCAAAAAAATTTTAAAAAATAATAATACCCTTATGTTTCTCTCACGGCGCTACTGCAGTTTTTTGAGGGTTGCTTTGCCTTTTTTTTTTTTTTTTTTTTTTTTGTGGGTACCGGGGGGTCGACCTCAGGACCTGGCGCGCCAGCAGGTACCCGTGCCGCTGAGAGATATCACCGGCCCCTTTTTCGTATGTGGGATCCGGGAGTCGAACTCGGGCCCTCGCGCTTGCCGGTCAGGCGCTTAAGCCGCTGAGCCATCTCACCGGCCCTGCTTTGCCTTTTAAGTAATGCTGTGCCGAATATTCTTGTAACTTTTCCAATTCATTTCATAGGATAAATTGCTAGAAATGTAATTTATTGTGGGACTACAGTGTCAAATATAAAGACTTATATTAAAATATACATTTTCCTTGAGTAGATAAAGCGTGCAGATGGTAAAAACAGACAGCATCGTGAAGGCATGCAGTGGATAAGGCCGCCTCCCACACCTGGCCCACCTTAGAGAAGAACGCTGTCATTAGCTTTTTGTGTTTGTCTAGAAATATTCCGTGTTTATATAAACATGTATGTTTCTATTCTTTTCATCCTCTAGTTTCCTTTTTTTGGCACACAAATAGAGCATTTTACATTTACATCTTGCACTAGTATGTCTGAATGTGGCTGTGCTGTGCTGTGCTGTTCTGCCTGGTTCAGAATGGGTAAAGGGTGGCAAGGACTTTGAGAAACAGTGGCCGTGTGCGAGGCATTGGGGAAGCAGCAAGGTGTCAACAGCTGGGCAAATCCCCTAGCATGCTCTGCAGGCTCTGGGAAGAGGCTCTGGCAGAGTGCCTAGCACCCACTGGTCACCCTGCCGCCCGGGCAGGTCCTGGAAGAGGCTGTCAGGGACTGCGTGTGGAGGTCAGGAAGCCCCCGCCAAGAGCGAGCCGCCACCCCAGTGCGCCTTCAGGGAGGGGACCACAGCCATGCCTCTCGTGCAGAGTGTGCCTTCGTGTGCAGGCTGAGGGCGGCTCGAGAGGCCAGGGGAGGTGGCTTCGTTGGGGTGTGGGGGAGGGTGTGAGGGCAGGAACACATCTCCACTGTCCCCGGGGCAGAATGTGTGCTCTCTTTGTGATACCAGACTAAGTAGTCTCCTTATCTGTTTTCCTTTTTATTTTTCCTCAGAGGCTCATCCAAAATAGAAGAAGCATGCGAAATGTATGCCAGAGCGGCAAACATGTTCAAAATGGCCAAAAACTGGAGTGGTATGTGCTGTCTGCTGCAGCCCTTTCTCCCCTTCCCCAGCTTCCCATCCACAGGCCTAGCCGAGGGCTGGCCCTGCAGGACGCACCACCCACTTCCAGTGGGGCACCTGGGCCCTTTGGTCCGGGTGGAAGGGTGGCAATCAAGGAAGGACAGAAAGGACAGAGATGATGCTGTTGAGTCCTGACAGACCCGTGTGGACGAGCTCTTTGAAGGAGTTCTCTCTAAATTGAAAATTTTGGGTTTCCTGGAAACAATTCCTTCTTGCTTCCATCAGAGTCCAAATTCTGGGCTAGGGGAACATGCAAGAGGTTCCAATAATAACATTAATGGCACCTATCATTTATGGGGCACTCTACTAAGTATCTGTCGTGTGTAATTTAATTGACTCATCCCAGCTACCCTGGGGATACCATTGATAGCCTCATTTTACAGACTGAGGCTGAGGCAAGAGGATCACTGTGAGTTCGAGACCAGCCCGCACAACATAGTGAGACCTTGCCTCAAAAACAAAAACAAAAAAACAGACTGAGAATCTGAGGCTTGGCTCAGCACCTTGCCCAGGCTACCATGACAAGTAGGCAGCACAGCCAGGATTCAGAAATAGAATCTGCTCTCAGTGCCCAGGCACTTCGCCCAACGGGGCAGCAGGCTCCTCGAAGGCTGCAAGTGAGGGTCTGCTTGGGGGAGCCCACAGCCCAAGGAGAGCTATAAGGGTTCCAGCACACAGAGCCCAGTTAGTGCTGACTTCATAATGCGGCTTCCAATGTCAGCAAGATTGGGTCAAGGAAATGGAGCAGGAGACAGTTTGGGAACCTGGGGGGAGCTTTTTCGACATAGAAGATAAACCTGGGGATGGGGCCTTGAAGGTGGGATGCAGAGGTGCAGGGTAGCCTCGGCCATCACCATGACTTGAGAACACTATCAGCTGGTTTCTGGAAAATTAGAAGAGCTTTCCCTGACATTCAACAAAATGCATTGTGCATATGGCTAACCACTGTGTGTATTTTTATGCTCCCAAGCTGCTAAAGGGCCTTGAGAGAAAGCATGCCTATTTTTCAACCACATACATGTTGTTTTTCCCCTAAAATATGTTACTATTCCCCCTTCAACAATTCCAACAGAAATCCTGGGCCACTTTCTCCCTGTTAGCATCCCTGTTTTTTGAAATTTAGGGCTCAGATTTGGAGCTCTCAATGAGATCACAGTGAAGCCCCAGAGAGGGGAGGCCCTGATGCCTCCCAAGGCTGGTTTAGGAGACATCTGGACAGAATGGCTTGGGACCCACAGAAAGTGACTGTATGCAAATGAGCTCAGGGCAGGTAGGCACTTTTCTGCATGTACAGGAGCTTTTGCTGTCCACAGGCTGTTTCCCCTTCTAGATTGGGGCCCCAGCTCCCGCAGCGTGCCTCACAGTTAGCGTAGTCCTCTGCCCACTGTGCAGTGGGCCAGAAGCACAGGGCTTGAGGATTTGGCAGGAAGAGCATTGGGGAGTTATGGGGGAAAGAAATAGGACTGGGAAAGGGAGCAAGTGGACAGGTGTTAGATAACTTAATCCCGTATGCCCGCTTCCTGGGACACCCCCTCTGAGCCTGTCACCTGTCACCCCAGCCTCCACTTTGCCTTTAGTGGAGAGGACTGCCAACGGGGTGATGGGTGCTGGAGCCTCCTTACCTTAGTTTCATGTCCTTCATGGCTCTTGGCTCTGCCTGCCTTGTCCTAGGACCTTTATAAATGGTGGCCCTGGAGATGTTGGCAAAGCCAGGACGAAGGACATAGGCTCACCCTGGGGCTCTGGGTGAATCACCAGAAGCCTCAGGTCTGGGTCTCCCCTGGACTTTGTTCGCCTGGGCTGGTCCTGACTTCTCTCTGGGCCTCTCTCCGTGTTCTTGAGAGCCCAAGCCCCCTCCTGGGCAGTGTCTGTATGCAGCCCCTGAAGCTGGGCTGCTCTTTTCTCTTTCAGCTGCTGGGAACGCTTTCTGCCAGGCTGCCCAATTGCACCTGCAGCTCCAGAGCAAGCACGATGCGGCCACCTGCTTCGTGGATGCCGGTAACGCCTTCAAGAAAGCTGATCCCCAAGGTGAGGCCCCCAGGGCCACACACTGGCCACCAGCGCAGCTTAGCATTCTCAGAGTCCTCAGGTGTCCATGTGACTCTGGGTTTTTCCAGTGGCTGACATGTGACAGGCTGGAGGCACAGAGAGCCTGAACTTCAGAGCTGGCTCCCTTTCTACAGCTGGCACTCTGTCCTGCTCCAGTACCACCTCCCTCCCCTGGGATGCACAGCCTGTCGCTCCCCTCCCCTCCCCTCCTGGAGCATTTGGGAGTGGGAGTTATATTTCAGACCCCCCGCCTGCCAGGGAGCAAGGCAAAGCTGTTCTGTTGTCAGAATTAACATGCAGAAGGGAGCGGGGGCGTTCAAAGACCAGCCAGGTAGGAGTCACTGCCGAAAAAGGAGCGGAAATTATCCTAACCTGGCTTCCCTACACCCTGGGGAGAAATCAGTGAGAACAGAGCCTCAGATCGAGTTGCCAGAGAACAAGTTCCTTAAAATGAGAGCATGTGGGGATAGAAGCTCTGTTCAGAAGACAGTCTTTCCGCTGGATTCATCCTGAGGCAGAAGCCCAGCCCGTGGCCACCAGACCCGGGGACTTTATGGGGTGGGAATTTTGATTGATGGATTGAGTGATTAGTTTTTGTGTGGTGCTGGGGATAGAATCTAGGCCCTCGCATGCTGAGCATGTGCTCTACCACTGAGCTTCATCCCTAAGCTTGGGAATTTTGTTTTTTAAAATCTTAGGGCCGGACATAGGTTCTGACTTTGAATTTTAGCAAACAAACACACTTTTTACATGAGCATCTCATGTCACTGTCCTCTCAGGAGAGTGGAGAGCAGATGAGTATTCTTTTTAAAGGAGGTATTTATCTTGGAATAAAGGCCAGTCCTTGCCGGGAGAGGCTGTTTTGCGGCAGAGCACAGGTTTCTTTGCAGCCCCCAGAGCACTGCCTCGCACAGTCGGGGTCTCCGCCGTGTCCTGTCTGCAGATCACTCCTTAGCTGGCATCCCGTAGATGTTGGCCTGAGTGGTCATGTCCTGGGGCTTAGGCCAGACAGGCTCCAGAGGGAACAGCCCGTGACGGGTGGTCACAGCAGACCTTGTGGGTGACTTGACCCAAGGCGACCCTAGGCTTGTTTTCAGCTGGAGCCACTCCAGGAGTTTCAGGTTCTGTGCAGAGCCTCCCCCAGCCTTCCCTTCTGCTCCCTGGGGAACTGGTTGGCCTGGTGATGCTGCCTAGCATCTGTGATGCTCAGCTGCTGCCCCATCCGGAGTGACTGGAAAGACTTGTTTTGGGGTGGCAGCTGCCAGGCTTCCTGGCGTGTGTGTACCATGAGCTCTCCCTGCAGACAGGCATGGTGTGATGTGGTGTCACTGACCCCTGCCCTTGACCTGAGAGTACAGGATGGGCCTGGCGCAGGCCTGGCTCACGGTGGCCTTAGAAGCATGGAGTGTGGCACAGAGTATGGCCGAGGAGGCTCAGAGCAATGGGAGGGGACTGAGGTTGCCAGCTTGGTTGCTGAGGCCCTGGCTGGGGGCCTCTTGGGGAGGGGGAGGACACAGCTGTGAGAAAAAGGCCTGGCCACATCCAGCCCCGGGACTCATGCTGAGCAGCCCTGCTGACTCCAGGTGCCCTCCCTGGTCACAGTGAGTTGGGCTGTGACCAGTCCAGGTGTGAGCACATTTGCGTGGAGATGACAGCTGCTTTGTGTCTGGAGCCAGTCAGGGTGCACAAGGAAGGGCGCAGCAGTTTTGTGATGTCCGTGAGGATCTCGTGACCTCAGGCGAGTCACTTCCTGTCTCGAGCCTGTTCTGTCCTGTGTTAAAACACAGGCCTACCATGAGCCCATGCGCAGACGTGCCCAGCATGGCTCTGGGCCCCTATGTGCTGAGGGTCCAGTGTGATGCAGCTCTCGCTCCCTCAGCCTAGTGCTTTGTCAGGTGGAGCTGGGGGGCCTATGTGGAGCTCCGCCTGCCCAGTTTCCCCTAGCTGGGGTCTTCCTTGCTGGTCTCCTCCAGCCACATGTCCTCTGGGGTCTCTAGCTGTCTCGTGTGGCTTGGGTCTCCACCCCGCCAGTGTACTTGCCCTCTGAAGAGGGGACTGCTGGCCCGTGGTGGCCGGTGATGCCCATCCTGCCAGTGCTTCCTCAGTGTCCTCACCATTGCTGGCTGCTCCAGCCAAGAGGCCCTTTCCCTGGACAGCCTGGTCGCTGGGGCCTGGCACACGGATGTGCATGTGTGCCTGGGCAGGGAGTGGTCCAGCCCCCACTTGTCCTGCCCCACATGCTGTCATTTGCTGGGTGCCTGCTATATACCAGACACATGCGACTTTGAACACACCCTGCTTCCTGGCTCTGTTCTGTGACTTGTCCCTATTTCATTGAGCAGTAGGAGTGGGCTGAGTCTTGGGTGTGACAGGAAGGCTGCAGCTGGGCACAGAGGCAGCTGGGTGCATCCTGGGGGTGCAGGGTGACAGCCTGGGCCCCTGCACCTCCCCAGGCTCCAGCTGGAGAGCTCTCAGCAGGCGGACTGAGGAGGGTGGGGACGGACCATGGGTGCCCAAAGCCTGGTGACCTGAGATAAGCCCAGTAGCAGTGAGTGTCAGAAGCTCATCCAGGAGCTGGCCAGGATGTCAGCTGGCAGCCTGCCACTTTCCAGGACAGCTGTTCCCAGTGCGAGGAACTGGCACAAAGGAGCCTTAGCCTTGTAAATCCATGTTCCTCCCCTGCTGCCACTGCAGGGGCCGCGCCTCACTGGCAGTGGCCTTGCTGGCAGGCTGAGGGCAGCTGCTACTCTTTCTGGGGCACAGCCTTTGCCCACTGAGGGCCAGGACAGGGAGCCCATGAGTGACTGGGCCCCGGTGGGGGATGCTGTTGCCTCTCCATACCCCCCATCAGCCCAGCTGGCTGCTGGACATCCTTCACTTTTGGACCTGCTCGGACCTGTTCAGTTACAGAGCATGCATGCATGTGAGAGAATAACATTGCTCTGGACTCCCGTTTTGTTGACGTGTCCTCTCCCTTTGCACCACCTCTGCCCGCTTTACCCTTTCTTTGGTTTTTTTTTTTCTTTTTTTTTTTTTTTTTTTTTGAGACAGGGTCTCGCTATGTAGTTCAGGCTGGCCTTGAACTCACTTTGTAGCCCAGGCTGGCCTCAAACTCAAGGCACCTCCTGCCTCAGACTCTCGAGTGCTGGGGTTACTGGTATGCACCAACACAGCCGGCACTCCTTCTTTTCTTCCTACTACCTCAGGCTCCCAGCTAAAAGTCCAGAGCCATACTGCATGGTTTACATTCTTGGTGTCTTCTTTGGGCGCCCACTCAGAATCAGACGGAACCGACAGACTCCCAGAGCAGCACTCAGATACCACTTTGTGCATGCACATTTAGGGACATCTGGGGACTCCCGAAGGCCCAGCCATGGGCCTGACTCAGAGCCTCTTTTCAGGTGTCTTCCTGAGAGTGAGTTTGCTGTTGGTGCTCAGCCAGGAGCCCACTGTGAGCAGCACCAGGCATCTGTGTCCCGGTGCTGGTGCCATCCTCCAGGGGCATCCAGGAGCCGGGGAAAGCCCTGTGGCCTGCCCAGGCCCTCCGCCCTCTGCCCACCTTGCCCTCCCTCCCCAACAGCCTTCTCCTGAGATGCATTGAAATGGTGTTTTTAAAAAATCCACCTTAAGAGCTCATTTCTCTCTGCTAGAAATTGCCACCCACTCATGCTTTTCTCTTCTCCAAATAACTTGTCAAAAAAAGAAGGCTTTCCTAAATTTAAAATCTTGCAAGAGATAGTACAACAAAGGTAGCCCGGCTCCTCCTCTCAGCGCCATCTTGGGGTGTGTGTTGGTGAACCCTGCAATTGGAGGAGCTGGCAGGTGGCAGGGTCAGCATAGGGAGCGCTGAGAGCAGAGGACTGTGCCAGCCACCTGTGAAGGGGAGGGGAGGGGAGGACAGCACATGCACCCATCTCCTGGACGACCCATGCTGGAGGTCCAGGGCACTGGTGCAGGGAGGAATCTGCTCAGGAGACCTGCAGTGATGGTAGCTGAGTCCAGGAGAGCCTGGGGTCCTAGCCGCCCCCAGGACAGCCTCACCTTGGCCCTTGCCAGCAGCAGCTCTGTCCTCTGAGAGCAGGGCCTTGCCAAGTGGCCCAAAATGCCTGGGGGAGCCTGGCTGTCAGTGCTGGCTGTGCCCTGTCCCTGTAGCTGCCAGGAAGCTGGTGGCAAGGTGGCAGCCCCAGAGCGAAGGGCTCCCCATGAAGATGTTACCAGCTGGTCCTGCTGTGCTGAGCAAATCAGTCTGACCAGGTTTCCTGGGCTCGGGGCTCCTCCACCTTTTCCCAGTTCACAGAGCGAGGGCACAGGCCTGGCAGCCCTGGGCCCCTGTCACTCTCTCTGCCAGCCTGCATCTGCCGCCTCTCCACTCGTTTCTCCTCCCCACTTCCTCTTTTGTCTTCCCAGAAGCCATCAACTGTTTGATGAGAGCCATTGAGATCTACACAGACATGGTAAGGGGCCCCATTAGCGTCCCCAGCCTTAGCGTCCCCAGCAGGGTTCTGTGGCAGAGAAGGTGGGAATTTAGCCACTTAAACTGGGCTGATGGCCCCTCCTTCCTGCCCTGCCTCCATCCTCCTGGGCCATCATGCTTTCTGTTTGTAGGAGTTATGGTTCCTGGAGAGAGTGTACGTGTGTGTGTGTGTGTGTGTGTGTGTGTGTGCACGCGCGCACACTCACTCCAGTAGTACTGACCCCTTGTCCGCCTTCCCCACCATCTGAGTAGCAATACTGGCAGTGCGGAAGGCCAGGCTGCTCCACTGCAGGCTGGGAGGGAAGCTCCTGCTGTGGGCCACCTCTGTCAGCCCCGTCCCTGCAGGAGCACAGGCCCCTGCCCTTTTGCTGTGTTCAGAGCAAGCAGTGCTGCAGTAATCGCCCTAACGGCGGTAGCAGGGTCACTCTTGAGCCAAACCCTGCAGGTGGTTGACTCTTCCTGCTCTGTGGTAGTCAGCTTTTGTGAGCTCTGTGTGACGGTTGAGGGGGGAATTGGAGGGCCATGGCTTGCTAGGGACACAGGCCTACAAGCAGGAGTTGCCGAGACCCAGAGCTAGGTCTGGCCGGACACAGGGCCCTGCCCTTTCCACTGCCCTTGGCAAGAGGTGAGCAGCAGGGGTAGAGGCGAGCAGAGGGTGCCGGGTGTATTAGACCCTGAGGACTCCTTGGGGCACACTGGGCATGGGCAGGGGACGCTTTGAGATAGGGCACTGGCCTGTGGAAAGTAGGATCCATAGCCACAGGGAGAGTGGGGAATTGAAACTCTCGGCCCTGGTTTCGCAAAGCCTTTCACCCAGTGACTCTGGACCAGTCCCCCTGCCTCTCTGGGCCAGCCACCCAGCCCCTCCACACACATCATGCACCCGTGCCTTGTGGACAGGGTGGAAACAGACCAAGACACTGGGGGGCTGGCTGAGGTGGCCTACATGGTGCAGTGCCCACCTTGGTGGCAGTGGCCATGCCCACTCTGCAGACCTCAC
The DNA here is from genome assembly GCA_028451465.1 of Erethizon dorsatum. NCBI lineage: Eukaryota > Metazoa > Chordata > Mammalia > Rodentia > Erethizontidae > Erethizon > Erethizon dorsatum. The sequence continues at coordinate 108,115,789 of CM051834.1, read as the reverse complement.
TCATCTGTGGTGAGGCAGGAGCTGAGGCGGCGGCAGGGCTGAGGGGCACCGTGGGCAGGGAGAGTCACGGTAGCCCCTCATGTGCCCCAGGGTCGATTCACAATCGCAGCCAAGCACCACATCTCCATCGCTGAGATCTACGAAACGGAGCTGGTGGACATCGAGAAGGTGAGCCGGCGATGGCTGGGACCAGGACTTCCTGCCCGGCTGCCCATCTGGGCTGTCCCCTGGTACTGGCAGAGCCCGGGCCCCACTGTGTCCCAGGAGGGGCGGCTGAGGGTGAAGGAGGCTGCACAGCGCCCAGTCCACACCCGCTCGTGTCTCCCCAGGCCATCGCCCACTACGAGCAGTCTGCGGACTACTACAAAGGCGAGGAGTCCAACAGGTAGCCCGGCCCTGTGCCCATCCCTCCGTGATGCGGGGCCCGCTGCCACCTCCCCTCATGCCCCTCTCCTTCCCACAGCTCAGCCAACAAGTGTCTGCTGAAGGTGGCCGGCTATGCCGCACAGCTGGAGCAGTACCAGAAGGCCATCGACATCTACGAGCAGGTAGGCATGGGGCCATGTCCCTCATGAGCAGCAGCACCTTGCCCTCCACATCTGCCTGCCTCTCTCGCCCAGTCCTTGCTCCCCAACGTGTGGCCCTTGCCTTGTGCTCACCTGGCTGACGGCTTTCTCCACTCACCCTGTGTACTGTCACCACCCTCTCCCAGGGGCTGTCCTGAGGCCCCAGAAAAGGCAGCCTTGCAGAACCCGTGGGGAGAGCAGGGTCCCCCATTCTCGGTGGGAGGCAGGGGTTGTCACTTGGGCTTCCCTTTGCTGGGTGTGGGGGAGGGCTGTGGCCATGAGAAAGGCAGCAGCTGGCCCCAAGGGAGAGGGGCGGGTGCCGCCTCTCATGTTCTCTCAGCCGCCACCCCTTTGCCCACTGCGTGCCAGCCTCCCATGGGGCCTGACAGCAAGGTGCCGCCTCCCCGCCTTCTCAGGCACCTCAGGAGGCCCATGGACACCTGGCTCCCCTCCCACATGCACCCTGGCCCTGGTCACTCGTGCTCCAGGCCTCCTACCTGGGCTGGTCCCTGGCTCACTGCCCCAGGGTCCCAGCCTCACCCAAGGGTACAGACCCACCTTCCACTTGTCCCTTGGGGTCCCTATCCTGAGCTCATAGTGCCACCTCTACATGGCCACAGGTGGGGACCACCGCCATGGACAGCCCCCTGCTCAAATACAGCGCCAAGGACTACTTCTTTAAGGCAGCACTCTGCCACTTCTGCATCGACTCACTCAACGCCAAGGTGAGCCCAGCCCAGCGCTCCCCTCCAGCTGCCACATTGCTTCTCGCAGCCAGCAGGGCCTGGTCCTCCCTCCGTGTGGCCCAGCCTGTCGGCCTCTGGACCAGAAGTCTTAGCTGTCACTGTGGGATTCCACCCTGGTGTTCCCTGTCAGGCCCTGGAGGCTTTTGAGTTCCCACCTTCCAGCTGACTCAGTGCCAGACCCTTTCCTTTTGCAGTTTTTAATCCTTTAACCCACAGAGGCAGCACCAGTGTCAGCCTGTCTTGCAGATGGAGACGCTGAGGCTGAGTTCCTTGCTGAGGCCGCATGGCCGGTGAACTGCAGCCCAGTATTCCAGACCCTGTGACTGGGGCATGGCTGTGACCCGTTACCTAGGCTGCAGGCCCATCCCCATTCTCAGGACTTGGTAGGGGAGGTGCCTACCCAGACCCCAGGGGCTCTACAGGGCCCAGTGCTCCCTCACGTCTGCCACCCTGTTCCTCTGGCCACCAGAAGGTGGCTGTGAGCTTGGGGTTATTAAGAAAGTGGGGCGGTTGTGGTGCTGTAGATGGAACCTGGGGCCTGGTCTGTGCTAGGCAGTGCTTTCCTACTGAGCCACCTCCAGCCTCCGAGCTTGGTTTTTGTGTCCACCAGTTACCCATTGCCTTTCTGGAGCTGTTTCCCCACCTTTAAAACAGGCTCACCATCATTCTAGCCCTCCAGGTTCTTCTGAGTGTTGAATGTGTGTAGTGCCCAGCCCTTGGCCTGGCACACAGATATGCCCCTTTGTCCGCTTCCCTGGCACAGACAGGCAGGGAGGTGCTGGGCACCTGCCCAGGAGACCCTCTCCTCGCACTGTCTCTGCAGCTGGCCTGGTGCTGAGTTCAGCCCCATGGAGGTGCCGCCAGGCACAGTGCCAGGTGACAGCAGAGGGTGGCTGGGGAGGAGGGCAGAGCGCTGCCTCAGGGCTGCCAGGCCTCCCCGGGTCCCCGCCCAGCCAGACCGCTGTCTCCAGTGGCCCCTTTACTAGCTTGTCCTCTCCTTCCCTCCCTGCTGCCCAGCTTGCTGTCCAGAAGTATGAGGAGCTGTTCCCAGCCTTCTCCGATTCCCGGGAGTGCAAGCTGATGAAAGTGAGCGGGGGACTTGGGGAGAAGGGCAGGACACACCTGTGGCCCCAGCAGGGAATGGGTGGCCGGCTAGAGGGTGCCTGGTCTCCAGGATTTGTCCAGTGACTCCCTGGGGCTTGTGGCTTGTTCCCTTTCTCTGCTACTTTCGTCTCCCTGTTCTGGATGAGAACAGCAGATCCAGTGGTGGCACTAGGAACAGGGCTGGGAGGCTGGGGTTGGCACCTGCACAGATCGCATGAGATGCCAACGTGCCACTCTCTTCTGTCTGTGTGAGAGCCCCCTGTTCCTGCTCAGCCCTTGGCTCTAACCTGGGCTAGGCCTCTGACCCCTGCCCTTACTCCCCATGCTCTTTGCTCACAGAAGTTGTTAGAAGCCCACGAGGAGCAGAACGTGGACAGTTACACAGAATCGGTGAGTGGCCGCGGCAGGCAGAGGGTCCCTGAGGCAGGCTGCCTTCCTTTCTCATGTCCTTCCTCCAGTTTTGCCTTTTTTTTTTTTAATCTGTGGCCTCCGGGCTTGGGCTGTGATCGCCTTTCCTCACTCACCCATCACAGTATCCACACAAATAGCCCCAGGAGGTACATGGAGTGTTCACTGAGTTTGTAGGTGGTGCACTGAGGTTGGGGAGGGAAGGGCATCTGGCCTAGGCCCCGCAGTATTCACAGCCTCTCTATTCTGCCCCTGAAAGCCACGATCTCTGCACCTGCTGAAGTCCCCTAGGGAGAGCAATGGGCTGGCTCTTGTTGGGCGCTGTGGGTACCCCAGGAGGAGCAGCGGGGAGCAGAGAGGAAGAAAAGAACCAAGGATCCCCCATCCCCAGGGAACCCCTCACCCCCACCAGTGTGGACCTCTCTCCCGTTCCTGGCTGTGTTTTGAACATTCTGGAACTCAGCTGTATACAGTTCAGGTTTTAGTGCAGTTCTCTAGAGTCTCTCCCTGGCCTCCAGGAATTTAGGCCCCTAATAAGGAGAGAACAACCTGTCACACCCCACGTGCCCAGGGTGGCAAGGCTTGGGGGAGGTTGGGCATGAAGGGCCTGGCCTCTGCCTTCCCTAGGCATGAGGGACAGGCTCTGTTCACATCTCCAGGCCTCTGACCCACCCTTAAACAAGGAAGCTGCACTTTTTTTTTTTTAAACTACATTTTTCCCCAGAGGCGATGTTAGGCCCATGGTAGTAAAGACACAAAAGGCAGCTTCCCCACTGGTGTCCCCATGCTCCTGCTCAGAGACTCAGGGAGATAGGACCAGGAACCTCAGGCTGCTGGGCTGGGCCGGTGGGGCTGAGGCTGGGTGTGATGCCCTCCGCGGTGCTGGCAGGTGAAGGAGTACGACTCCATCTCTCGGCTGGACCAGTGGCTCACCACCATGCTGCTGCGTATCAAGAAGACCATCCAGGGTGATGAGGAGGACCTGCGCTAGGCTGCCACCCACCATTCCCTGCCCGTCTGGTGTGTGCAGTAGAGGTGTGCTGAGCCTGCTCGAGACCTTCCTCCTTCCCCACCCAGGGAGTCCCATGGGCTACCAGGGCAGCAGCGTGGCTCAGCAGCACCTCAGGGCGCCAGAGGCCAGGCCGCTGGCCAGTCACCTCTGCTCTCGCTACAACTCTCGCCCCTGCCTGTCTATTTAAGCCCCTCACGGTGTCCTCCGCCCCCCGAATCAGCTGTAGGAGTCTGATACAGACCTCTATGTAAGCACTGCTAAGAGTCAAGGATCAGCATCTGTCCCCGGCACCTGACCAGCCAAGTCTTGTGGCTGGTTTCTGCCCCCACTTTGGCCGCTGACAGAGCTCTGTAGCCACTGAGACCTGCTCTCGCCGCCAGGGGTGGCTTCCCCCTGCACCCCGGTCTCCTGCAGTCCCAGTCTCAGGTTAGACCATGGCCCCAGTGCCCAGAGGGTTTCCCCAGACCCACCCTGTGCTGCTCCTCCCTTGTGCTTGAAGTTTGGTCTGGGTGTCAGAAGCTCCAGATGCCCCAAGAAGGAAAATAAAAATTGCCACTTTTGCATGAGTCTCTTCCTCCTTGCCTCTGCTCCCGCGGCCCTGCGGGGCGTGGAGCACATCCTCAGGACAGGCTTGGCCTGGAGACGGGCTGGCCGGGCCTGGGGTGGAGATGCAAGGCCCCAGGTGCCAGAACCCCAGGGCCTGGAGCCTTGGATTCCTCAGAATCCTGAACCACTGGAGGATGGGATGCAGCGGCAGCACTGTTTGGTGGAGAGGGCTGGAAGAGACCCATGACTCCTCTCCCTCATCCACACTCCCCTGAAGGCAGGCTGAATGCCTCAGTGACAGTTGTCCCATCTGTCTTCTGCGAGAGGAAGCTGCTTTGGTGGGCAGAGTATGAGGCCTAGTGGGTGGGAGGAGACAACAGGAGCCCTTTGCCCAGCGAAAGTGGGCAAGAGCTGGCTTCCACAGCCACACGTCACCATTGGGTTGCCTGAGAGGTGAGTAGCCGGGTACTCATGCTCCCTGGACTGGGTGCCCTCCCTGAGGGTGTCCTGGCTGGAGGAGCCAGTGTGTCACAGCAGGCTGGGATATCAGGGGAGCAGGGGGAGCAGTCACAGGAGGGGCTGGGTGGGCAGCTGGGGAGGCTCCTGAGAGGTGCTTCCAGCACAGGAGCCTGGAGAAGTTTCCCTGTCCATCGGATGACCCAACCCGGAAACCCTGCCCTGCTCCTCTGTCCCTCCAGCTCCCCCATCAGTTGATAATGGCTGTTCCCAGCTCAGTGAAGCCTCCTGAGATCCGGGGCTGGTCACCAGCCAGTTGATCCCTTGGAACTGACAGGTGACAAGGGTGTGCCCTCTCCCTGTAGGGAGGGGTAGTGACAGATTACTAAAGGTGGCACGGGCAGTCGGCTGACCCACATCTGCAAATGATCCACGGATGTGCACAGGGTCCCCCACGCCCCTCCTGTCATTCCAGGGACCCCCTGGAGGCTCACAGGGAGAAGGGCCTGCTTTACGGCCCATCACTCCTGCTCACTACGGTACCTGCAAGAACTGGGCTCCTGAGTCCCCGCGTCACCCTGTCAAGTGGGGCGATATATCTATCTCTAGACCTTGCAAGGATTCTGTGAGAAAAATTTGTGACTGTGGCATCAGGTAAAAGCCCAATAAATGAACGAGGGGGAGTAACAGCAGGCCCCTGCGGAGTGCTTGTTTAGGAATTGAACTGGAGCCAGTGTGACTGTCACCACACAGGGGCTCAGTAAAGGAGGTGGTTATTTGCCACTGGGAGAGATGGTTGGATCTTTTCTTCTGGGGTAAAAACACATTTCCCACTTTAAAAGGTGATGTTATGAAAATAACGAACTGTAGAGTTACCGTTTTTGGGTTCCAGTATTGATTGCTTCTTGCAGCTGGTGGCCTTAGGTAAGTTACTTTACCTCTGTACCTTAATTCCTTCATCTGTAAAATGGGTAAAATACCTACTTCTCAGCCTGTGTGTGAGTTTTGAATAAACTATTAGATGCAACACGCTTAGAGTAATTTCTGGGAACATAAGGGCAATATTTTTGTGACTCTTCTTAATCTACCTTCCACATAGCCTACGTGGGGACCATGACCTCTCATCTCTGGTCGCACTCCTGGCAGCCCCTTTCCTTGGCTCTGGACTGAGGAGGAGTACGCAGGCGCATTGGGGCAAAATTAAATGCGCGGGCTGGGCGCCATGTTGTTAGAGGGCAATGACTGTGGCTTCTTTACGTCATCAGTTTGCGCCTTGGGCGGGCACTCGATGGTTCAGATCACTTCTGAAGTATTGGCCACGGCGCGACCTGAGGAGGAGCGTGATGGGAGAGCCGGCTGTGGCTGCAGGGCCTTGTCCCCTGCGCGAGGACAGCTTCACACGCTTCTCGTCGCAAAGCAATGTGTACGGGCTGGCAGGCGGCGCCGACGGGCGCGGGGAGCTGCTGGCCGCCACTCTTAAAGGCAAAGTTCTCGGCTTCCGCTACCAAGACCTCCGGCAGAAAATCCGGCTGGTGGCCAAGGAGCTGCAGTTCAACTACATCCCCGGTGCGTGGCGCCGTGGAGCTGGGGGGGGGGGTCTTGGAATGAGGTGTTGAGGAGGCCTGTGAGGCCGTGTTGGAACCTACTCACCATGATGGGAGATTGGGATTGATTGAACAGAGTCAAAGCTAATAGTCATTGGGGTCAGGACAGGAATAATAGGGGCCCGAAAGTGTTTAGGGTTCAGGATTCCTGAAGCATAGAGGTCAGTGTCAGGCGTGGTGGTGCATGCGTGTAATCCCAGCTGCTTGGGACGCTAAGGCAGGAGGATCACAAGTTTGAGGCCATCCTAGGCAACCTAGTAGCTTACCAGGACCCCATCTCAAGACGTAAAAGGGCCGGTGAGATGGCTCAGCGGCATAAGCGCCTGCCTGGCAAGCTCCAGGTCCTGAGTTCGACTCCCGGTACCCACATACAAAGGAAAAAAGGGCCGGTGATATCGCTCAGCGGCACAAGCGCCTGCTCGCAAGCACGAGGTCCTGAGTTTGACCCCCGGTACCTACAAAAAAAAAAAAAAAAAAAAAGACTTAAATAAAAGTTTGGGAGTGTAGCTCAGTGCGAAGGCCCTCGGTTCAGTCCCCAGTACCACAAAAAAAGGGGAGGGGAATCCTAGTAGCCATTGATCACAGGTCATGGTGATTGGTGATCAGAAGTCACCATGTGGGGTACCAGAGGCCTCAAAACGTGAATTTGGAATTGTCCCCTCTCAGTGGATGCAGAAATTGTCTCCATCGACACCTTCAACAAGTCACCCCCAAAGCGAGGCCTGGTAGTGGGGATCACGTTCATCAAGGTACTGAGGGCACCCTCTACTTACCCGGGCCCTCCTCTCTACACACGGGGGGGTCCCAGTAGCCTGCCCCAGACCCTTCCTGCTGCCCCTGAGGCCACTTTCCTCCCTCAGGATTCAGGGGACAAGGGCAGCCCCTTCCTTAACATTTACTGTGACTACGAGCCCGGCTCTGAGTACAACCTGGACTCCATCGCCCGTGAGTGTGGCCTGGGGCTGGAGGGTGGGTGCAGGGCCTGGCGGGTGCCAGCTGCCCATCTGCCTGTGTCCCTCTACAGAGAGCTGCCTGAACCTGGAGCTCCAGTTCACGCCTTTCCAGCTGTGCCACGCAGAGTGAGTGTACCTGGCACCCTGGTTCTCAGACCCCTTCTTACACCAAGAGTCTCTTTCCCCATCTGTAAAATAAGGGAATCGTACTAGACCAGGGATTGAAAACTAGAATGGCCGTAGGGGACATAGACGTAGCGGAAGAGCGGGAAGCTCCCAGTGCAGTAGAGTAGGGAGCATGGGGTGGGGGTGGCTGTCACAAACAGGAGACCACATCTGCCCATAGACAACCAGGTTCTGTTGTTCCCTTTTAGATTCTTGTGCTTCTAAACTGAGTGTGGACCAGACAGCCAGGGGAACACCATCTTGTCATCTCCAAAGCAGATAATCTGAGAGTTCACTGAACACCTGTGCACTAGACATCTAGAATCTGCAGGTTCTAAGGTTCTGGGGTCTGACATTCCCAGATCCAGAGATGCTGGGTGTTCTTTCTTTTTTGTTTTTGTTTTTTGAGATGGGATCTTGCTATGTAATCTAGGTTGGCCTCAAACTAGCAGCAATCCTCCTGCCTCAGCCTCCTGAGTGCTGGGATTACAAGTGTGCACCACCAGTCCCAGCTGCTGAGTTGTGTAGAGTTGTAAGATCTAAGACTCCAAGATTTGAAAGTTCTACAGAAGCCAGAGTCTTCTGAGATTCTGTATAAGGTCCTGCCGTTCTTATAGTACAAAGAGATAGAATAAGGACCATCTAGAATCCTAAAGTTCTAGAATCCCAAGTATGTGGGTTCTACTCCAGGGCTTGTACAACACTGATGGTCTAACAAGGCAAAGTTGGTATCTTGGTTACTTTTCTCTCATTGCTGAGACAAAATACATGACACCCAAAATTAAGGAAGGAAAGGTTTATTTAGCTCACAGTTTGTGGAGGTTTCAGTCCATACTTGGTTGGCTCCAAGGCAGAGTGGCACCGGACAGAGGGCAACAGTTCATGGCGGTGGAAAACAGCAAAAGCAACAAGAGCAAAAAGGGAGGAGCATGAGAGCAAGCCTCTTTCCCTCCCTTATATTGTATGCAGGCTACCCGCCCCAGGGTGGGTGTAGCACTCACACCCAAAACCCCAGCATTGGACAGTGCATCAATCACAAAGTCTAGAAGCCCACCCCATGACTGCATGAGGCTTTGGGGGGACATCTGGACACATACCATAACATTTGGCAAATTGGGGGGGGCACTGCAAAATCTTTCAGTAAAGGCCTAGGTAGTAAATATGATTAAATACTAGGCTTTCAGAGCCAGATAGCCTCTACCACACCTACTTAACTCTGCCATTGTAGCAAGAAAGCAGCCACTGACACTGTAAATGCATATGTTCCAGTGAAACTTTATGTACAAGGGGCCAGGGTGCAGCTCAGTGGTAGAGTGCTTGCTTACCATGTACAAGGCCCTGGCTTTGATCCCCAGCACTTAAAAGATAAATTTTAGGGCCGGTGAGATGGCTCAGCAGCGTAAGTGCCTGCCTAGCAAGCGCGAGGTCCTGAGTTTGACTCCCGGAACCCATATAAAGGAAGAAAAGGGCCATTGATATCACTCAGTGGCACAAGCGCCTGCTGGCAAGCGCAAGGTCCTGAGGTCAACTCCTGGTACCCACATAAAAAGAAAAAAAAGATAGGGGCTGGTGAGATGGGTCAGTGGCGTAAGCGCCTGCCTGGCAAGCGCGAGGGCCCGAGTTTGGCTCCCGGTACCCACATACGAAAAAAGGGCCGGTGATATCGCTCAGCGGCACGGGTGCCTGCTGGTGCGCGAGATCCTGAGGTCGACCCCCGGTACCCACAAAAAAAAAAAAAAAAAAGATAAATTTTATTTACAAAAGTGGACAGTAAACCCAGGCATGGTGGTACACACCTATAATCCCAGCACTCTGGGTGGGTGAGCCAGGAGGATCACAAGTTCGAGTCCAGCCTGGGCAATTTAGCAATTAGTGAGACCCTGTCTCAAAATAAAATTAAAAAAAATTTTTTTTTAAAAAGGCTGGGGATTGTGGCTCAATGCACAGACCCTGGCTTCAGTCCCCAGTGCCAAAAGGAAGGAAGGAGGGCAGGTAGGCAGGAAGGCAGTGGGTTGGATTTGGTCTGCGGGTCCTAGGTCACCAACCTGTGGTCTAGCAGATAAGAGTTCTAAAACTGGAGATTGTGATTCACTGATATCCTAGGTGCTAGGATTGGAATGTTCCACTCTCCCCTGAGTCTCCCAGGTCCATAATGGCAATTTCCAAAAATTCCAGTCTTCCAAAAGAGACAAAACAGAACTTGAAGAACGCCGGGTCCCAGATTAAAGAGGTCCTTGCATGCTGAGGTTCTAGCAGGGGTAGCGCAATGGAGGCAGCTCTGCGAGTCCACACTTTGGCACTTCCATGAGGGCTCCCACCAGTTGCGTTTCAAGGAGACGGGGTACTGAGGGGCTCAAGTCTGAGGTTCTAGTGCTGGATCTGGTGTCAGAATCCTAGAAGGCTGAGGTTCTTACAGGCAAGGATTTTTAAAGAGAAATTTCTAAAGTGCATGGACTCGGCCACACTCTGGTTCTTCCACACCCTAGATGTCTCTGCTTTCAGGGTCCAGGCTGGGGGTCAGCTGGAGACCGTGTTTCTCCTGAGCGGGAACGACCTGGCCATTCACCTCTACAAGGAGGTGAGGCGGGGCACAGCCCTGCTGGGGGTCACCGTGGGCTGGCGATCAGGTGCGGGCATGAGGCTGCCAGCTCACTCTAGGGGCTCAGGGTGGGTTTTGTTCCCCCAGAATGAGGGGCTGCATCAGTTTGAAGAACAGCCTGTGGAAAACCTCTTCCCAGAGCTCACGAACCTGAGCAGCAGGTAGGAGAGGCCCTCAAAGAGGCCAGAGGACCAGGGCTGCAACCTCGGAGAAATCAGGCTGCAGGGTCCCCGGGCTACAGGGAGGGCGTGGATGCTCCTGAGAAAGCAACAGTGTGGGGCTGAGACCCAGTAATGGCTCTGTCCTGTCCATCTGTCTGTCCATCCAACTGCCCACCAGCGTCCTCTGGTTGGACGTCCGCAACCTCCCCGGCACGTCGCACCGCCTCTCAGCCCTTGGCTGTCAGAATGGTTACGTCCGCGTCGCCCACGTGGATCAGCAGAGCCGAGGTGAGGCCCAGGCCTGGAGCTGGGGGTCGCAAGCAGGGAATGGGAGCCGGGGCCAGGGCTCTGAGGCCTGGCTCTCCATGCAGAGGTTCTGCAGACGTGGACAGTCCTGCAGGACGGCCCCATCTCCCGCGTGATCGTGTTCAGCCTTTCGGCCCCCACGCGTGAGTCCTGGGCCCTGGAGTTGCACTTCTGCCTTTCCCTTGGTGGTCTGACCTTCACGCCTCACACGGTGACTTTCTCTGACCCGCACTCTGGTCTTGTCACTCCCATGGGCTGACCACTGTCCAGCGCTCAGGTCCCCAGGGGGCTGCTGCTTCCTGTTCCCCTGGTCTCTTTGACTGACATTGCCTTGATCTGATCTCTGTTCCCTAACTACACTCTGTCTTCTGTCCCTTAGGTTGCTCTTTACTCTTATTTTTCCCTGTTTTATTTCCCAACCCTTGCACTACAGTCTAAGTTTAGGCTTTTCAGCTCTGGTCTCCCCTTTGGCTTTCCCACTGTGGTCTAACCTCAGACTTTCTAAACTGTTGTCTAACACCTGTTTCTCCTTCTCGTGTCGGACCACAGTCATTTCTCCTGTGGTCTAACCTCTAATCCTCCCTCATGTGGGACAACCTCAGACCTTTTCCCTGAGATACGACCTAAGTTCCTTCCACTAGCAGGGAAGAGGGGATGAGGAGGAGCCTGGAACCTGTCCCCTCAAGCCCATGCCCTCCCCAGTCACATTTCATCTGCAGAGGCAAAGGACAGGCCCCAGCAGGAGGAGTACAGCGTGCTTGTGGCCAGCATGGTGGAGCCAGCCGTGGTGTACCGGTGAGGGACTGGGTCGAAGCTCATGTCTACACACTGAGCTTAACCTTATCATTTTGGGCAGGAAATCCCTTCAGGTGAGGTTGTTCCGAGTTGGGCAGGTAAAGATGTTTGTGACCCTGGGAGGGGGCTTATAAGTATTTAAGTCTGGATTTTGGCAGGAAGGATGGGAGCAGTGATAGCCACGCTCCTGTAGAGAGTGGACCCCATGTGCCAGCAGTGCCTGCCGCTGCCCCTATGTGGGGAAGGCCCAGGCTTGGATGATGTAAACGCTCCCAGCGCGGTGGATCTCAAACCACCAACACGATGCCAGAGTAGCCGTCAGAAAATGTCCCCGTCGGAGACATCCAAGCTGGGGCCGAGCTCTCTGCGATCCCCAGGGGGTGTCTGTTCAAGCTGGGGACAGGGGATCCCCAGAAAGAACAATGTACTTTCCCCTTGGGAGAGAGGTGGCCCGGCCTCCAGGGGGTGTTGCAGGCGTCCAGACTGGGGACCAGGGCCCTGGACACCCCGAAGGGAACAGTGTGGGAACACGAGGATATCCACATTAGAGTCGAGGGGCCGGTGAGACGGCTCAGCGGCTTAAGCGCCTGCCTTGCAAGCGCGAAGGCCCGAGTTCGACTCCCGGAACCCACATACGCAAAAGGGGCCGGTGATATCGCTCAGCGGCACGGGTGCCTGTTGGTGCGCGAGGTCCTGAGGTCGTCCCCCCGGTACCCACAAAAAAAAAAAAAAAAAACACACATTAGAGTCGAGGGAGCCCAGGCTGCAGGAGGAACAATGCATTTAGATCTGAGAGGGGCAACAGGACAGGTACCTGGGTCACGTCGCCCTGCAGTCTGACCTGTCTCCCTACGGCGCTGGGAACTCTCAGGGACCTGCTGAACCGAGGCCTTGAGGACCAGCTTCTCCTGCCCGGCAGTGACCAATTTGACAGCGTCCTCTGTGGCCTGGTCACCGATGTGGACTTGGATGGACGGCCAGAAGTCCTGGTGGCCACCTATGGCCAGGTGTGCTGTGAGGGATGCAGCTGCCACACCCACCCGTGTCCCTGCACTGCCCTCATCAGCCCGCGTGACCATGGCCCTTCTCCCCTGCAGGAGCTGCTCTGCTATAAGTACTGTGGCCCGGAGTCGGGGCACCCAGAGGCTGAGCATGGCTTCTGCCTGCTGTGGCAGCGGAGCTTCTCGAGCCCCCTCCTGGCCATGGCGCACGTGGACCTGACCGGGGATGGGCTGCAGGAGCTGGCTGTGGTCTCCCTGAAGGGGGTGCACATCCTGCAGGTAACCAAGGATCCCAGGCAGCCCTGCGCCACCTGCTCCAGTGAGGTCTGGGGAGGAAGCGAGGGAGCTAGGCCCAAAGATGTGCAGAGGGGTTCAGGCAGAGGCCACTCCTAGCAGCCAGGGTGGGCGGGGCACCAGCTTGGTGAAGGAGATTTAGATGCCACTTCTATTGCTCCCACCCCTGGTCCCCCCTCAGCCTCCCCAAATTCCACTCGTCATTCTGGTCTCAGACTTGCAGTCCTCCTGCCTCAGCCTCCCAAGTAGCTGAGGTACAGACATGCACTGCCGTGCTGGGCTTATGTCATACTTTTTACCTTTTTCTCAACATCTGACTGCCAGCCCTTCCTCCTCAGACAGTTTGCAACTTTCTGCTGAGTCTAATCTGGAGCCCTTCTACTTTGATCTGACCTCTGTAATTTCTATTAAGGTCAAACCTTTCGCTCTACTTTGACTTCTGAGCCTCCCCCAGCAGGCTGAGGGCTGTGGTTGCATTCAGATGCTCCAAGTCCAGCCTCAGACCCTCCTGTGCAGTTTCACCTCCACCTGCTGCAGCCTGACCTCTGACCCTTCCCACCATGGCCATTGCCCCACCCCTACTCACATGCTTACTTCCTCCCTCCTCTGATGTAGTCCTTTCTGGTATAGTCTAACCTGGAATCTTTTGCTGGGGCTTCACCTTTGCTGCTGTCCCCTAGTCTTTGCTTGGGCCTTTCTCCATACTCTAATCATCAGGAGAGGAATCTTGATTAGGCCTCAGGAAAAGAGGAGGGTTTGACGTTAGACCCCAGTGGAAGTGCTTGAAGTTAGAGCCAGTAGAGAGGGCTGAGGTTAGACCCTAACAGAAAGCATACGGGTTAAACCACAGTGGAGACTGAGATCTGACTGTAGGAGAAAGGACTTCGCCCGCCATGATCTAACTGTCCCATTGTCCCTCATTACGCTCTGTTTCAAGCCATTTCACTGTCACCTTTCTGCCCTGTCCAGTGAGGTCTAACCTCAGACCCTCCAGCTAGACCCTTCACCCTGTCTCAAGGACCCTTCCCATCCCACACTGCTCTGCTCTCTGCCCTCCAACCTTGGCTGAGCTCCTGGCTTGGGGTGTCCAGCTCTAGAAACCCCTGCTTTGGTCTAACCTGTACCCCTCCCTCTGTCTCACCTGGTTCCTCCTCCTCTGTTCCCCACAGCACAGCCTGACCCAGGCCTCTGAGCTGGTCCTGACCCGGCTTCAACGTCAAGTGGAGCAGAAGAGACGGCAGTCACAGGGACCCGGGGACAAGGCGGGTCCGGGGCCTGCTGAGACCACAGCTTCCTGAGCACTTGCTCACCCAGTCTTTGCAGGCCTCAGGTGGTTCATGGGGGCTCATCTCCAACTGTTGGTGGGGATCGATATCCCCAAGGAGGAGGTGCTCTCCCCAGGGCCCCCCGCGGCAACCTTGCTAACCCACTCCTATCTCTCTACCTCTGTGCCCCTATTTCCAAATGGGTTGATCCCACCCAGCCCCCTCCATCCCGGTGAGTATTGGCCCAATGACAATTATTTGTGTCCACAGAACAAAGCATTCCCAGCTGTTTCCATTCTTTTGTTTGCAAGCATTTGTTGAGCACCTGCTGTGTGCCACGTTCTGTGTTGAATGCTAGATTCGCCCAGAAGAATTGAGGGAGGAGGAGGGTTTGAGGGAATCCAGGGTTAGAGGTTAGACCCAGAGACAGGACAGAGGTGAGATACCACAGTAGACCCCAGAGGAAAGAAATGAGGTGAGGCCTTAACAGCATGGCAAAGTTAAACTGCTGTGGAGGACATGCGGTGTACGAGAAAGGTCTCAGGTGAGACTCCAGCAAGAGAGTTTATCCCAGTGGAGAGAGCTTGGGTGAAGAAGTTAGACCCCTTCAGGGACCACTGAGACTAGGTCCTAGGGGAGAAGTTTGAGGTTAGATTCTAAATTTAGATCCCAGCCCGGTGGGCTGAGATTGGACCCCGGTGGGAAGGGGTGGAAATCAGTTCTCAGAGGAAAGGCTGTGGACAGAAAGGACCGCTGGGAAAGGCCATGGTCAGGTTGTGGCAGAGGGTCTGAGGCTTGGGTCCCTGTGAATACTGAGATTGGACCCCCAGCAAAAAATTACTGTGGTTAGCCAGGTGTGGTGACATTTGGGAGGCTGAGGCAGGAGGATCGCTGTGATTTAGAGGCCAGCCTGAGCTACATAGCAAGACTCTCAAAAAACGAAAGCAAAGAAAGAAAGATTACTGTGGTTAGGCCTGATCAGTGGGCCAAGGTTAGACCCCACCGCAGAAGAAAGTAACTTGAGTTTAGATCCCATTGGGGGCTGGTAGGACCCGGGATGTGCCATACTGGAGGGGGTGAGGTTAGACCTCATCTGAAAAGCCCAGGGCTTTGGAGAGCCAGGGAGCTGATTTCCCTAGCCTGTGGCTACAAGAACTGCCCGCTCCTGTGGTCCCTTCGCTGGAACCAGGGACCAGCAGAAGCCAGGAGTGACGAGAAGTCTCGTCTTCCCCTGCCACAGGCCAGGAATAGAATCTGGGTCAGCAGGGTTGGGGAGTGGATCCTGAGGAAGACCCCAGCGAGGGGCAGGGCTCGGGTGGGACACCCGTTTCCTGGGGGGTTTGGGGGGTGGGCCCGGTGTCTGCCTCCCGCCGTGGAAGTCTGACCACTTGCACTGATGGTGAAGATGCAGCCTCCGCTTCTTGGCCGTTGTGGGCAGCTGGGAGCGTACCAGTTCTTGGCCAGGCCCAGGCGTGGGCAGTGGCAGGGAGCTGGATCCTCTCCCTCCTGGCAGCAGGCCTGAGGGTGCCCAGCCAGGAATGGTAGTGGGCACAGGCTGCTGGCACGAGCAGGGTCTGCCCCACCACACCACCTGCCCACAGAGACAAGTGCTCTAGGCCAGCTCCAAGCTCCCTCACCTGTCCTGGGTGGGCGTGGGGCCCCATGAGGGGATCTGGGTATGTCCTGATGGCTAGGTCCACGATATGTGCCCCTCGTGCCTTTGTGTGTGCACTTCTGGGCCCTGGGCTTGTGTGTTCCGGAGTCCTTGCCACCTGCTGGGGCCTTTACAGTTTGCTTTCTGACTTCTGGCCCTGTCTCCGCCTGCAGCCCTGTGGTGGTTAAGGGTATAGGGGCTTGAGCCACATATCACCCGGTGCCTCCGTCTCCCCACCTGTAGAAGTTAGTAACCTAGGGTTGGCGTGAGGGTCGGTTGTGTCAGCACGTGTCAGGGGTTTATTAAAGCTACCCCCCTGTGCCTGGCCCGAGGAGAGGGCTGTGCAGCTGGCAGCTGTTCCTCCCGGGTGTCCACTGGGCTCCGTGAGCAGGCAGTGTGTGAACTTGGATCCGACTCCCGCCAGCATTCTTGCCCTCCCCCCAGCCCTGCGAGCCTGGAACTATTTGTGGCGGTGTTTGCATCTTGTGGCCCTTGTATGGGTCGGAGACTCGGCCCGGGTGTGTGCGGAGGGGGGCCGGGGATGCTTGTGACACACAGACTCAGGCACACGCAAACGCGCGGGCGCCTCCGCCGCTGTCCCCGGCCCTGGTGCTGAACCCGAGCCCGGGTCGGAGGCGCGAACTCCCCCCCCCCCCCCCCGCCCGCGCACCAGGCTCCGCCCCGCGCCCGCACCGCCCCCTCCTCCCGCTGGCCCCCTCCCCGCGTCCCTCCCCCTGCTCCTCCTCCCCCGCCCCCTCCCTTCCCTCCCCGCTCTCCCTCGCGCTCCCAGCTCCGCTCCTCTGTCTCGCTCCCTCTCGGGCGGAGTCGCCCACCGCTGCCAGCCCCGTGCTGGGGGTACCCGTCCCAGGCCGCAGCCGTAGGTAAGAGACCCCCAGTGTGCAGGGCGGGGTTTCGGCACCCAGGTGTGAGATCGGGGTACGCTGGAGAAGCGGGGCGCTTCCCTGGCTAGCGCTCGGGGATAGGGTCGACGGGGGCTGGGATCTGCGGGGAGGGGGCGCCCCCTGCGGCCACCGGGCGGGGTGCGGGACAGGACACCCCTACCCGGGGACCCGGGCAACCCTCGCACCCCACCGCCCTCCTCCATGTCTGGGTCTCATCTCTGCCTCTGCACCTCTCTGGGGGCTCGGGCTGGCTGTCCGGCGGCCTCTCGGGGTCCCTCTGTCTGCTCGGGTCGCTCTGTGGCTTTCCCGGCTCTGACTCCAAGCCCTCCTCCCCCGGTTCTCTCTGCCTGCCCCTTGCGCCATCTCTGTTATCTCTGTCTTTGCGCCCCTGTCTAGCCCTTCCTGGGGCTCTGTCCGTCTATCCCTCTCCATGTCCGTCTGTCTGTCCTTCTCTGTCTCCTGAGCCCTTCTCCTCCCTGCTGCTTCTGGTCTCTGGGCAGCTCCCACCCGGCTCCCCTGGCCTCTCCCTCTCCCCCAGCCACTTAACTCTCCTCCCACACACCTTTGTCTCCGCCCCTGGCTCAGGGAGACCTTGCCAAAGGGTCCCCACAGAGGGGGGTCCCCCCAGTGCCCCAAGCCTCCCTGCTTTGCCCCCGCAGCATCGCTCCCTCTCGCCCCAGGACAGAGCCCCTCCCCTGACTTGTTGCTGGCCCTCGAGGCCGGTCCTGCTGGCCATCTAACCTGTAGCCTTTGCCATAGAGCTTGGGCTTATCCTCTCTCCAGTCTAACCTCTCCGTTCAAACCAGATCCGTCCTCCCCACAGCATGACTTCCGTATCTCATGCTGCTTGTCCGGTTCCTGGTTCATTTTATCTTTTGACAACTATTGAGCGACATTCCTGCTCTGGGCACAGCGATAGGTCCTGGGTCAGGCCCAGCCAGTCCTGTCTACAGCCTCCCTTCCGTCCCGCAAGACCTACCAGCCTCAGACCTGTCTCTTGGGGACAGGTCACAGAGGGACCCCCATGTTCTCCAGGGCTCCAAGAACCCTCTCAGGTCCAGAGGGCAGCGGGTCCCTCCAGTGCCTCCCTGGAGAGGGTGGGTGGCCAGGCAGGTGTGAGCCTGGGCCTGGGCTGGAGCTGCATGGGGCTGTGTGTGTGCGCGTGCCTGTGTGTCCACCACCTCCCTGGCCCTGAGCAAGGTCCCTGCCCTGTGTGACAGATCCTACCGCCCGGCGCTCCAGATGGCTTAAAAGGTCACCAGGTTAGGAGTCCCACGCCTTGACTCTCCATCTCTGCCCTGCCCCTGACTCGAAGCTGTGTGACTTGGCCGAGTGCCTCCCACTCCGGGCCTCTGTTTACCCATCACTGCATGGCAGCCCTGAACACGGGGGGTTTTGGCCGTGATCCCCAGGCTGGCACAGTGCAGGGTAGTGTGAGAGCCTCCCCCTCCTGCAAGCGCGCGGGATTCCACTCTGCACCCCCCTGCCGACTCCTGCGGGACCTACACACCTGCCCACCCTGCCCCACTCTGGTGTGAGAGGCCCCCAGAAGAACTGGGACACCCACCACAGACCTAGCCGGCCCGCCAGGCCCTGGGCGGGGTGCCATCTGCCCTCCTGCTCCCCCTCCTGCTCAACCGGATGCTTTCGCCCTGCTTTCTAGGCCCAGTTTAGGATCCAGGGCTGTTGGTAGACAGAGGCAGAGGCAGAGGCAGGAGCCGGGACAGAGCGCGCTGGCTGTCCCTGGTGCCTGGCAGTGGCAGCGAGCTGAGCTTACAAATATTTATCCAGGGCCTTCTCTCCTGACCCCTTCTCCCCCGGAGCCCCAGTGAGAAGAAACCTGGATTTGCTAGAAAAGGCCTTGAGCTGGGCTGCTTTCCTCAGCCCCTGGGGAGGCGGCTGGGCTGCAGAACGCTGGGCATGGGCATCAGCTGCCCCGTCTCCCCCAGAACTGCCGCTCAGGGACAGGTGGTTGGACTGTGGGGGGGAACTTCCCAGAATGAATTCATGCCCCTGCTTCGGAGAGCCAAAGAGGAGGGCGGGAGAAGTGAGCACGGGAGGCTTTGCTTTGGTTCCTGGTGGGTTTGTAATTACGCCTAAGTCATTGCTAATTAGGGGGCTGCTAATTAGATGTATCATTAAGGGCCTTGCGCAGGGGACTAATTGTGCTGTGGCCCTTTAAGAATCACCCCTCTCCCCACCCCTGCTCCCCACACTCTCACACTCACACACACTCCCTCCTTTTGGAGAAGTTCTGCCAACATTCTGCCTCCCTCCCCCAGAGGAGCCGGCTCCCAGCCGTGGGTGAGTCAAGTGCTGGGGTAGGCTGAGGGTTAGACGCCCAGAGCAACTTTGCAGGCAGAAATGAAGTTACTGGGAGACCCAGGGGTCCAGGAGGGAGGAGGCTTGGATGACACCTGCCTCCCAATCCCAGTCCCTTTTTATAGGTGACAGGGTTACCATGGCAATAGGAGGGCGGGGCCCAGGAGCTCCAACTTGGGGCCCCTCCTGGAGAGAGAACCCAGGAGCCTTAGAGTTGGTGCTGGGTGACTTTGGGAGAGTTATTTAACCTCTCTGAGCCTTAGTCCTCTCCCCCAAAGGGAGTCACTTTGGATGGGGTGGTCAGGGAAGGAGAGGGCATGAGGCTGGTGGGTGTGTGGGAAGGAAGGAGTGTCAACTTCAAAGGTGGGGGGACAGAGCATGAGACCTCAGGGACCAGGGAGGTGACGAGCTCAGAGACAGCCAGGGAGGGCTCTGGACTGGCCGTGTTTGTAAGAAGACCTAGATGCAGAAACAGCCTGTGCAGGCCCAGGAGCAGAAGCGGGCGGGGAAGTGCTGAAGCAGTAGGGGCCTCACCCCACAGGCGGACAGAAGCCCTGTGTCCCTGCTGTCACCTTGCAGCAACTGGGGAAAACCCAGATGAGAAAGCCAGGAACACTGGAGAGATCAGCAGCTGCTACTGCCACAAGGAGGGGTGTAGATGAGATCCTCCTGTGGCCCCTGCCTAGCTCCACCCGAGACAGACAGACAGACTCCCCAGCACCTACTGCCAATCAGATCCCAAGCAGGAGCCTGCTGATGGCCAAGCAGAAACCATCAGGAACACCTAGCGCACTGGGGGCTCCGCTCTCCCTGCTGCCCAGACTTTTCTTGTGTGCCTGGCTTCATTTTATGCCTGGCTTCATTCTCCCTCCCGCTGTTCTGTCTGTGGGCTCCCCTATGTGGTCACACACACCCCAAACTCCCTCCCTCTTCAGTGTTGCATAATATTCCACCACAAGTCATCTTCACCCTGTGCTTCCTGATTTTGAGGCTGATCTCCACCAGGCCTGTCAAGGTTGGCTCCATTATGAAGGAAGCGCCGAGATTGTCCCTATGGGTGTTTTCCATACCTGCTGGAGGAAGCAGGCCTATTTCTCTTGGGTCTGTTCCTAGGAACAGAATTGCTGAGTAACAGGATGTGTGATCCTGCCAGGGCTTCCCAAAGCACTCTGGCCGATTTATGTTCCCACCAGCATCACACAAGGGGCCGTCTGTCCCTTGCTGTCCTGTGTCCTTTTCTCTGTGATTCCGAGTCTCCATCAGCCTCCTGCGTTGGTCCTTCGCCCCGCCCCGCCATGGCCCAGTAGGCTGTGACTTTGTGTGATGGTGTGGGACGGGCTCCACTCACCCAGCCCTCCTCCTCCTCCTCCTCCCTAGGACCCCCCCCCATGGCGGCCTTGGCCTTGGTGGGGATCGCACTCCTCCTGGGGGCTCCCCTGTGCTCGGGGGCGGCCACCCCGACCCCCTCCCTGCCTCCTCTCCTGGCAAATGACAGCGACGCCAGCACAGGGGGCTGCCAGGGGTCCTACCGCTGCCAGCCCGGGGTGCTGCTGCCTGTGTGGGAGCCGGATGACCCGTCACTAGGTGACAAGGCCGCACGTGCCGTGGTGTACTTCGTGGCCATGGTCTACATGTTCCTGGGTGTGTCCATCATCGCCGACCGCTTCATGGCGTCCATTGAGGTCATCACGTCCAAGGAGAAGGAGATCACCATCACCAAGGCCAACGGTGAGACCAGTGTGGGCACCGTGCGCATCTGGAACGAGACCGTGTCCAACCTCACGCTCATGGCCCTGGGCTCCTCGGCGCCTGAGATCCTGCTGTCTGTCATCGAGGTCTGCGGCCACAACTTCCAGGCAGGCGAGCTGGGCCCAGGCACCATCGTGGGCAGCGCTGCCTTCAACATGTTTGTGGTCATCGCTGTTTGCATCTACGTCATCCCTGCCGGCGAGAGCCGCAAGATCAAGCACTTGAGAGTCTTCTTCGTCACTGCCTCTTGGAGTATCTTCGCCTATGTCTGGCTTTATCTCATCCTTGCTGTGTTTTCCCCGGGTGTGGTCCAGGTAAGCCGGCAGACACCTTTTCGGTGCTTTTGCAAAATCCAGAGGGCTGTTTGTCTCTGTAGATGAGAGATGCATGCCCACATCCAAGAGGGGCGCCACAGGGCCGGTGAGATGGCTCAGCGGCTTAAGCACCTGCCCGGCAAGCGCGAGGGCCCGAGTTCGACTCCCGGAACCCACATACGAAAACGGGGCCGGTGATATCGCTCAGCGGCACGGGCGCCTGCTGGCGCTCGAGGTCCTGAGGTCGACCCCCCCGGTACCCACAAAAAAAAAAAAAAAAAAAAAGAGGGGCGCCAGGGGTAGTTGTGCAGGTCACACACTGCACAAGGGGATTGGACCATAGAAGGCAAAGTGGGGCTGGAGACCCATTGGTGCTTGCAAGCCCTATCTGCGGAAGGTGTGCGAGGCACCCTGGGAACAGGGGAGAGGGTATTGCACTGTACCCATGCAGAAGGGTGCTTTTTAACTCTCACAAGGGCATCCTGGGTGCTACCAGCACCCCGGGATCTGTGTAGTCCTCATGAGGAATGATAACATATTTACCTGTATTTGATGTCTTTTGCATAATTTATTTCTGTTCTTGCAATAAGACATCCCTATTTGCATAATTCATGTCACATTAGCATAAACCAGCCCTGTGTTTTCTGACAGTGCTAATTGGCTGGTTAACTTGGTTCAATTTACATAATACATCCTCAGGCTCCCACAGATGTGTGGCCACATCTACATACTTCAGCTCTGTGGTTGCCAGATATGTGGTGGTGGTTTGCATAATTCATTCATTATTCATCACTGGTTTCTGATGTCGACAGATAATTTATGCTGTTGCAGTGTAATTTATACTCCTATCCAATCCAATGTGGATACAAGCTGTGTCCACTTTGCATAATTTATTCCAACAGTGAGATAGTGTTTAGACCATAGCGATCGCTTACACCTTCATTCCCAGGATCCTTTGCCTCTCCCTCGGCTTCACCTGGGTCCCCACACAGTCTTCCTGGAGACTTGCTTCATTTATTCCCCACAACTCCTCGGCTGCCACTTACATTTGTATAATTTATTTATGGGCTAGGCCTAATTCGTTCACACACATGCATAATTGATCTGCAGCACCCCAGCTTCATTCACACTTGTGTGTAATCTGTTCGCAGCCATAGGGTTTCCAGTTCATGGCTTCTTCCCGGAAAGGCTCTAACGCTACAGATAAAAAATGCTTTGAGGGTGATGTGTGAGGCAGAACTGTGGCAAGGAAAGGGGGGTCGCAGCCCAGGAGACGGGGGTGAGTCAGGCAGGGAGAAAGTTACACAACTGACTCAGGACTAGAAGGCTGAGTTTCCTGGCTGCCATGGTGAAAAGTATGGAAGAGGCATTGTACGGTTTTCAGGTGTCTTGATGTAGGTTTCTGAAACAGCTTGTGACAAGGAGCTACACAAAGGCTGTGCAAAAAGAAGTATCAACCCCATGAGTGAGAGGGGGGTGGGGCGGGGAAGGAGCCGTTTCCCCCTGAGGAGCAGCTGGGACCCAGGGGACAGAGGGAAAGTGCAGAATGCAAGTGGACAAGTGACCATGTGGGTACCAGAATTCCAGGACATTTTCCTTAGAGACCTGGGGAGTGGGAAGCTCAGTTGCCCTCTGGACAGCCTCCACGATTGCTATGTGACCTCAGGCGAAGCCCACACCCTCTCTGGGCCTCAGTTTTCACATCTGAAATAAGGAAGAGCTTGGAATAAACCCCTAGGCCCTGACCGTGCGTACCCAAGGTCCCCTTTGGACAACAAATGTTTCCTTATGTCCCCTTCACTCTGCTGATAGGACTGTAAGGGAATAGGAGCCCGAAGCGGGGGGCCTGGGCCAAGTCCCAGCTGTGCTGCTCCCTCGCTGTGTAACCCTGGGCCTCAGTTTCCCCACCTATAAAATGGGGGTCACCTTGGTGCTGACTTCCTAGGGCTGTCATGAGGGTCAGTGGAATGGCTCCGTGCAGCGTGAGGAACCCATGCCTGGAACAGAGTAAACGCGGCTGTGCTTTCCATGTGTCCTGCTGAGTATCAGCTCTGTCCGATCTCCCAGCTGTGACGCAGCAGTGTGACTGTCCTTGGGACAAGGGGCCGCATGCAGGCTCACACTCGTACTGAGTGTGCGAGAAGGAAAAATCATAACCGTGGGTGCAGGCAGTCAAGGCAGCGCAGCTGGTAGCACAGGGTTAGAAATGCGTGCTTCTGGCCTATGAGAAGCCATGCAGGGAAATGCTGGATATACAGAAGCAGGCGGGGTTCTGGACTCCTTATTATTAACAGGGTTTTGCAGACACAATTGTCCAGTGGGAAGTCCTTCCCTTTTCTTTTTCTTTTTCCTTTTTTCTTTTTTTTTTTTTTTTTTTTTGTTGTGTGTGTATATGTGGTTTTTTTGAGACAAGGTCTTGCTATGTAGTTCGGGCTGGCCTTGAACTCACTATGTAGCCCAGGCTCTCCTCGAACTTGTAGCGATTCTCCTGCCTCAGCCTCTTAGGTGCTGGGATGATAGGCATGCACCACCACACCCAGCTCGAGAAGTCCTTTCCTTTCTTCCTTTTCTTTTTCCTTTTCTTTTTTCCTGCAGGACTGTAGATTGAATCCAGGGCCCTTACACTGAGCCACATCCTCAGCCGCCACCCCCCCCCAGTCTTGCTAAATCACTAAGTTACCCAGGCAGGGTTTTAACTTGCCACCCTCCTGCCTCAGCCTCCCAGTGCTGGGACATAGGCGTGTGCCACCACACCCAGCTTGTGCAGGAGAATGTTCTGAAGGGAGGCAGGACGTGGGACAATTCTGTTTTTTGCGGGGCTGTCCTAAGAGTTATTGGGTGTCACCAACCATTACTGGCCAGGACCACATGGCCTCCCCACTCTGATGACAAATGAGCAGCACCCTGTGTTTCAGTGCTCCCACCTAACAAGGACCTCAGGGAGCCCCAGTCCCCTCGGGTGGGCAGAAGGATGGCCTGAGCCGACTGGGACCACCATTTCTTTACCTGTAGGGAGGAAATTCAGACCAGGAGGTGGAGGGTTTCATCCAATCAGCAAAGAGCTCCCTGCAGTACACGGGGTGTGTTGAGTTCCTACTCGTGGAGAGGGCTCATCTCACAGCAGGCACTGGAAATTCCGCTTCCTGCCACAAATTTGCCTGGTGGCTTTGTGCAGCCCTGCGATTTCCAAGTCCTGACTTTACTCAGAGCTGTCAGTAAACACAGTGACCACGGATGTGGTGATTGGATCTTCAAAGATATTTTCCCTACCAAGCCCATGTACAAGGAACTTCCGGGACCATGTGACCATAAATACCCTTCAATCTTCTCTTCTTTATCTTTAATGGTAAAGATAACATTTGAGGGTTGGGGATGTAGCTCAGCGGCACAGCACCTGCCTGGCAAGCACAAAGCCCTGAGTTCAATTCCCAATACCAAAAAAAAGATAACATTTGAGTCTTTGCACAAGGTGAGCAGGCGAGTCTTGGTGGATGTTCCCTAGCCACGAGCAGATGGCTCTGAGACCTCAGTGAGGCCAAGACAGTCAGGCTTGTGGTAATCACAATGACCCTGTTCAAGTCACTTCTTTCTCTTTTCTTGTCTTCTCATCTTTTTTTTAGTCTATGTAGTTCAGGCTGGCCTTGAACTCACTGTATAGCCCAGGCTGGCTCAAAATCGAGGCAATCCTCCTGCCTCGGCCTCCCAACTGCTGGGATTACAGGTGTCCGCCACCGCACCCGGCATTGTTAGAGTCACAGGCCAGTCCCTAAGCGCCACATAAATTAAAGGAAGGACAGTCTGGCAAGGCCATAGCCACCAGAAGAGACACGCTCTGCCCCCTGAGATGGGCTGGGACCACAGGGTGGGGACATTTGTCACTTGCTGAGGATGTGTGGGATCCTGGCCTCTGTGAGGTGTGGCTCTCAGCGTGTAAAAGGTGGCTGGAGGAGTTGGGTGTGGTGCCACATGGTTGTAATCCCAGTACTCTGGGAGGCTGAGGCAGGAGGATTGCAAGTTCTAGCTCAACCTGGGCAATTCAGTGACATAGCAAGACCCCATCTCAAAATCAAAAATAAAAAAGGACTGGAAATGTAGCTCAGTGCAGAAGGCCCTGGGTTCGATCCCCATTCCCACCCTCCCAATGCGCGCGGGCGCGCACACACACACACACACACACACACACACACACACACACGGCCCTCTCTGGAGAGACATACATTGATTAAGAAAGCGAACAGCTTTGAAGACTTACAGGGAGGGAGACGGGTGTCTTCAAAAAGATAAAAAAGGACATGGAGATGCAGAGAGGAGACAGGAGAAGGAATGATCAAAAGCACCAAGTGAGACACAGAGATGTGGAGAGGCGGAGATGAACAGACAGGAAAAAGGAGGGCGGCTGAGAGATGGAGAGGGACAGACGGAGGGGTGGATGGATGGTAGGCAGAGGCAGAGAGGAACAGAGAGGCGACAGTGAGCGGGTCAGCAGGGGCCACGGGCGGGGCGGGGCGGCACGCGCGCCCCCTGGCGGCCCCGGGCTGACGCGCGCCCTCCGGCCCGCAGGTGTGGGAGGCGCTGCTGACGCTCGTCTTCTTCCCGGTGTGCGTGGTGTTCGCCTGGATGGCCGACAAGCGGCTGCTCTTCTACAAATACGTGTACAAGCGCTACCGCACCGACCCGCGCAGCGGCATCATCATCGGCGCCGAGGGCGACCCGCCCAAGAGCATCGAGCTGGACGGCACGTTCGTGGGCGCCGAGGCGCCGGGCGAGCTGGGCGCGCTGGGCCCGGGCCCCGCCGAGGCGCGCGAGCTGGACGCCAGCCGCCGCGAGGTTATCCAGATCCTCAAGGACCTCAAGCAGAAGCACCCGGACAAGGACCTGGAGCAGCTGGTGGGCATCGCCAACTATTACGCGCTGCTGCACCAGCAGAAGAGCCGCGCCTTCTACCGCATCCAGGCCACGCGGCTGATGACCGGCGCGGGCAACGTGCTGCGGCGGCACGCGGCGGACGCGTCGCGCAGGGCGGCGCCGCCAGAGGGCGCCGGCGAGGACGAGGACGACGGCGCCAGCCGCATCTTCTTCGAGCCCAGCCTGTACCACTGCCTGGAGAACTGCGGCTCCGTGCTGCTGTCCGTCACCTGCCAGGGCGGCGAGGGCAACAGTACTTTCTACGTGGACTACCGCACGGAGGACGGCTCGGCCAAGGCGGGCTCCGACTACGAGTACAGGTGGGTGCCCGCGCTGCCATTCATTCGTGACATCCCACCCCCAATACTGGTATGGAACCCAGGCCTTCGCCCTGAGTTACGCCCTGAGCCGTTTTTATTATTTATTTTGAGATAGTTTGTCCAGGCTGGCTCAAAGTTGCAATCCTCCTGCCTCAGCTTCCCAGACTGCTGAGGTTACAGGTGTGCACCACTGAGACCTGGCAATGGAACCCAGGGCCTAGTGCATGCTAGGTAGCACTGAGCCGTATCCCCAGCTTTTTTCATTTTATATTTTCATTTTGAGTCAGGGTCTCGACACATGGATAACTTGCCCAGGCTGGGCTCAAACTTGTGATTCTCCTGCCTCAGCCTCCCAGGGTGTTGGGATGACAGGTGTGTTTTGAAACAGGGTCTCGCTAAGTTGCCAGTTTGCCTGCAGACATGTGCCACCACACCTAGCCCATCTGGCTGTGCTTGAGCGCCTACTGTGTGCCTGCCGCTCCTCTGGGTGCCTCCCCGCGGGTTTGTTCACAGTGCAAGGGGAGCTTTCCCTGCAGGGAGCAATAGACAAGCCCTCCCTGTTGCTTCCGGTCAGGGCCTTCACAGAGGCGCTAGTCTGGGCCGTGTGTACGTGGGGGCCATGCCACCACCTGCAGGGCATCACGTGTGCCCGCCCTCTGAGGGTCACGGCTCTGTCACATGCTGTGCTATCTGTCACCACGTCTCCTCCTGAGTACCGGCAGTAAATAGCATTTCTCGAGCACCCCGTGAGTGCCAACCCTGCTCCAGGCACGGTTCCCCCCCAATCCCTGCCCTCGGCACCCCCAGCATCCTGGTTTGCTGTGCGGCCCCCTCCAGACCCGTGCTGTTTTAATTATTGTACTCTGTGTTACCTGGCAAGGCAGCTGCCCTCCCCATACCTGTAGTAAAAACACTTATTGAGTACCTACTGTGTACCCGATTTGAAGACAGGTAAGGCTCCTGCCCTCACACCGTGCCTCTAGAAGTACTCATTGTTAACTATGGAAACCGCTGTGTCTCCCTGTCGTGGCTTTCCTGTGTGTTTGTCACCTGCTTGATTGAGCCTGGCCCCTGCCTTTGTTTTTTTGTCTTTTGTTTTTCTGGTACTGGAGATTGAACCCAGGGCCTCAGCACTAAGCTACATCCCCAGCCCTTTTTAATTTTGAGACAGGGTCTCACTAAGTCTCTAAATTGTCCAGGCTGGGCTCAAACTTGCAGTCCTCCTTCCTCAGTGACATAGAGTGTTGGCATCACAGGCAGGGCTTCATGCCACGTCTCCCATAGTCTTTGTCTGTGGCTTTGTTTTTAGTGTTTGGTTTTTTGAGACAGGGTCCCGTTCTGTAGTCCAGGCCGGCCTCCAACTCTCAGCGATTCTTCTGCCTCAGCCTCCCGAGTGCTGGAATCACAGGCGTGCGCTACCACACCCAGTTCATTATAGTTCTTCCGTCCAGACCAAACTCTCTGACAATTTATTTACACTGTGTTAATAATTCAAGTCCCATTTCCTGTTATAGCAACATTTAGCGTGTGTCTCTGCACCATAGATGACTCTGACAGTGACAACTAGCAGTGGCAAAGCACATGACGTCCTTGTCCTCCCGTGGGAGAAACAGCCACTGGGATCCTAAACATGCAGATAGTGACAAGAACCATGAAGACAACTAAAGCAAGGCCCCACCTGCAAACAGGGGAGCCAGCCATGTCCCTGCGGCCCCTCGGCAGTCCTCGGATCCCTAGTTCTGCCATCGAGCAGCAGCCCCCGTCCCATCCCTGTCCCTTCAGCCCTTCTCTGGCTGGGCTCAGTTTCTCGTGTCACACACTTCCGGTCCCACCTCAGCCAAGACCTCGCAGCCCAGCGTCACCTCTGTCCATTGCTCAGGGTGTCTTGCAGCTCCAGCCCTCTGCCTTGGTTGGTCCAGCAGCCTTCCACCCGAGGAGGTGCCCCTGCCATCACCCCACCCCAGCCCCACACCTCCCCCGTTGAGGGAGCTGCATTCACTGTATTGGGACTTGCGGCTCTGCACTCCCTTCTGCAGTCAAGCCTTGGCATCACTTATCAAGGAGCTGAGGCCAGCACTGGGAGGAATCAGGCAGTTAAGGCCGCTAAGTACAGTTGCACAAGGGTACCATATCCGAGGTCCCTATCTGTGTAATGATTCCTCAAAATTAGACTCAACTGGGCCGGTGAGATGGCTCAGCGGTTTAAGCACCTGCCTTACAAGCGCGAGGGCCCGAGTTCGACTCCCGGAACCCACATACAAAAAAGGGGCCGGTGATATCGCTCAGCGGCATGGGTGCCTGCTGGCGCACGAGGTCCTGAGGTCGACCCCCCGGTACCCACAAAAAAAAAAAAAAAAAATTAGACTCAACTGGTGCGCTTTTGGCCGGAATCCCATGGAAGGGATACTTGGTCCTCCCAGGTGTACCAGTCAGGTGTGGACATGGTCGATCTGCACGTCTCTGCAGAAATTCCTGACTCGTGGAAATAGGTGCCTTGAAGGAGGAAAGCACTTGTCTCATCTGTGCTAGGATAGCCCCGTAGGCCTCAGTTTCTCCAAATTAAACACGATCTCTGAGACCCCTGCACAGCATAGCTACTCCCAGATTCTGAGAGTCAAGCTCTGTGACCTCAACGCACTGAGTGCTGCAGTTCTTGGGCTGTAGGTTTCTGGGACATTTTGGAATTGTAACCCTTGCTCAGCCAGTCCCCAATCCCATGGTTCCAAGATCTCCTCCAGTTTTGGAACAGGAACCCTGTGAATCGAGCCCTCTGTGACCTGCTGCCGGCCCCCTAGAACCGCTGCTATCCCCACCCCACCCCAGTTTTTTATTTTGAAAGCCTCACAGTCACAGAAGGGCTGCAGGGACAGGTGGCTCAACTCTCACATAACCCCGATTAGAACCATCAGCTGTTCACATCCTGTCCTATTTTCTCTCACTGTCTTTTGCTTGTTTTGGGGTACTGGTCATTGAACCCAAGGCCTCTGCCCTCAGCTACATCCCCAGCCCTTTTTGTGTTCTAAATCAGGGTGTTGCTAAATTGCTTGAATTTCCGATCCTCCTGCCCCAGCCTCCCAGAGTGCTGGGATTGTAGGTATGTACCACCATGGCCCACTTTTCACATCTTTTTAACATAAAATAATATTGGCCAAGTGTGGTGGTGCATGCCTGTAATCCCAGCTCTGGGAGGCTGAGGCAGGAAGATCGCCGAGAGCTGGAGGCCAGCCTGGGCTACATAGTGAGACCCTGTTTCAAAAAATAAATAATATTAATAATGTAGCCCTCAATGAGGTGAGACACAGGCCCTTCCCCCCCAAACACTTGTGTCCTGAGAATGATGACGCAGTCCTACACTGACACAGCAGTGACACACGCAAGGACCGTAGTGCTCCATCGAGGTCATGTGGTTTGCAGTCCTCGTGTGTCCTCACATCTGCGGCTTCCTGCAGCCTCGCTCTTCCCTCTCTTCCCACGCTGCCCAGAACATGCTACATTTGGTCGTCCCATCTCCTTGGTCACCTTCTGTTTCTGTCACATCTCGGCCTTCCTGTGACCCGTGTGTCCTGAGCTTTTGAAGGTGGAGGCCCCAGTTACCCTGGGTGTGAGCCCGTCATATGTCCTCTCACTCCAAAAAGTGCTTTCTCACATGCAGTCCTGGCAGGGACCCACGGAAGGGACGCACGCTCTCCCCCAGGCGCACAGGAGGTGAGCAATGTCTGCTTGTCCATGACTGGCGATACCAAGTTAACTGTTTGGTAAACTTGGTGCTCAGTCCTTGGCAAAGGTGATACTAAATCGCTGCATTCTGCTTCCCTTAAGTTTAAATTTCCTTGCTGGGCATGATGGCACATGTCTGCAATCCCAGCACTCTAGGAGGCTGAGGCAGGAGGGTGGATGGCAAGTTTGAATCCAGCCTGCATAATTAAGAGACCCAGTGAGAAGTGAGACCCTGTCTCAAAATTAAAAATAAAAAGGGCTGGGGATGTAGCTCAGTGCAAGGGCCAGGTTCAAACTATATCACTAGTATCACACACACCAAAATAGTTTAAATTTCTAACATCCTGAGTCTTTGTATGTGTATTTGTGTGTGGGGGTGGGGGCAGTATTGGGAACTGAACCCAGGGCC
This sequence comes from Erethizon dorsatum, assembly GCA_028451465.1. Classification (NCBI taxonomy): domain Eukaryota; kingdom Metazoa; phylum Chordata; class Mammalia; order Rodentia; family Erethizontidae; genus Erethizon; species Erethizon dorsatum. Next base: position 108,085,516 of record CM051834.1, on the reverse strand, counting down.
TTCATCCTGAGCCCTTTTTTCTTTTATGAGACATGAACTCCCCAACTCGCTAAGTTGCCCCAGCTGGGCTCAAATTTTCGATCCTCCTGCCTCAGCCTCATAAAGTACTGGGCTTACGGGCACGCACCAGCACGCCAGTTGAGACTTTAGATTCTAAGCTTCTGACATTAGTGTGCGAGTGTCACTGGCTCGCTTTCGTTGAGGACTCCCGGTATCAGCTCGGTCTTCACACGGTGCCCAGAGGCTGGGACTGCGGATCAGGTGCTCCAACAGGCCCCGGGCCTCACGTGCAGACTGGGAGAGATGAGAAATGATGGAGTCTGCAGAGTCAGTGACATCTCCGAGGTCTGGCAGTTCTGCAGCCCTGACAGGGATGCCCGCTCATTCCCTGTCCCCTCAGCATGTCACCCTGACTAATCCGATGCCGCTGCCTCATTCGTGGCACTGGACACCCTCTAGGTGCTGTAGAGACCCTCAGCTGGCACTCCACCCTCCTCTGCTCCAGTGCCTCCACACCTCCCACCTCCTCCGAGTAAAGCACTACGAATCCTCACTGAGGCCCTGTGAAGTCTGTCGCTGTCCCCTCTGTCCCTCATTCCCTCTGCTGCAGCCGTCTACTGCTCCTGCTGTTCCATGAACACACTGGACCAGCTCCTGCCACAGGAATCTGCACTGCTCCCTCTAGGGACAGTGCTGCCGGGTCTGCCCACAGCTCCCGCCTCTCAAAGGCCTCCCCTGACCTAGTGTCACTGCTGTGTCCCCGACACTTACACCCGTGCCTGCGGGACAGCCGGTGCTGTTCGTGTCTGCTGAATGAGTGAATGAACTGTAATTAAACCACTAAGTGTGTCACTGTCAATCACTGAGCTACATACAGCTCTCCCATGAGACTAAGCGCCCCATGAGGACAGGGGCTGGTTACACTGTGTCCACTCCGCTGAGGGCCTAGGTGTTTGGGGAGTGTTTGTTGAATGAATGAATGATGAATGATGAATGAATGAATGATGAATGAATGAATGATGCCCACGTAAAGAATGCAGGTTTTCTCCGGGGGCACCTGGGAGCACAGAAGGGTTTTATCAGATTGACAAGGGCAGTTCCAAAGTCCCTGCTACTCAAGGTGGGCTCCGGTACCAGATTTTACACACACACACACACACACACACACACACACACACACACACACACACACACCCCGGCATGAGTTAAAAATGCAGACTCGGGAAACCCAGGTGTTTCTGAACCAGACTGCCTCGCACAGACACCAGTGTGCGCCTTGGGCCTCTGCCGAGCACCCGCCCTCCCGGAGCCGCCCCGTCCCCACCTTTCTGCCTGGCACCGGCCTGACGCCCTCTCCTCTCGCCCTCCCCAGCGAGGGTACGCTGGTGTTCAAGCCGGGCGAGACGCAGAAGGAGCTGCGCATCGGCATCATCGACGACGACATCTTCGAGGAGGACGAGCACTTCTTCGTGCGGCTGCTCAACCTGCGCGTGGGCGACGCGCAGGGCATGTTCGAGCCCGACGGCGGCGGGCGGCCCAAGGGGCGGTTGGTAGCGCCGCTGCTGGCCACCGTCACCATCCTGGACGACGACCACGCGGGCATCTTCTCCTTCCAGGACCGCCTGCTGCACGTGAGCGAGTGCATGGGCACCGTGGACGTGCGCGTCGTGCGCAGTTCGGGCGCGCGCGGCACCGTGCGCCTCCCCTACCGCACGGTGGACGGCACGGCGCGTGGCGGCGGTGTGCACTACGAGGACGCGTGCGGCGAGCTGGAGTTCGGTGACGACGAGACCATGTGAGCGGTCTGCGCACGCGCAACGGGGGCGGGACCAGGGAAGAGGGCGGGGCCGCCCTAGGCCTTGCCTGAGAAATGTGGAGCTTGACTGGGAGAGGGGGTGAGACTGTGGAGCTAGGGTGGGGCTTTAGGGGTGGGCGGGGCCAAGGAAGTCCTGTGAGAGGTGGAGCTTGAATGTGAAGTGGACGGGGCTTGCAGATGGGTGGGGCCAAGGTGGGCTGTGCCTGAGTTACATGGAGTTTGACTGGGAGAGGGAGCTGGCTGTGGGAATGGGGGGCTGGGTGGGGCCATGCCCGGGGTGGAACTTGGCTAGGAGAGGGTGCGGAGCCTTGGGGACTGGATGGGGTCTTGGCGATGGGGCAAACCTCAGAAATGAAGCTTGAATGGGAGAGAGGGTAGGGCCGTGGGGACAGGGCGGGGCCTTGTAAAGGGGTGGGGTTTGGCGGGGCTGTGGAGAGAGGGCGGGTCCCGGGGGCGGGCGTGGTCAAAGTAGGCCAGGCCTGAGAACTGGAGCTTGACTGGGAGAAGGGCGGGGCGTGAGTGGGGCTGTGACCCTGAATCAAAGAGGCAGGGCTAGGCTGAGAGAAGGGGTTAGACAAGTGAAAAGACCCCGGTGGACAGGTGAGGAGAGACGTGGAGAGGAGAGGAGACGGGATAGGGGTTGAGGAGAGTCGGGTGCAGCCCTAATCGACAGCCGGACGAGTTGGAGTGTGGCCCGAGGAGGGGGACCCGGGGTCAGCAGGGGACGTGGGGCGCCACATGCGAAAGTGGAGAGAGGCAGGCCCGAAGGCGATGGATGCGGCCTGGTAGAGCCGCGGAAATAGACCTGGGCTGCCGAAAAAGGGGGGCCAGTGTGGGCGGGACCCGAAGAAGACCCTGGGTACCCCGGGAGATGGCAGGAAGGTGGTAGAGGCTTGGGGGAAAGATGGTGCAGAGCATGGGGGCGTTGGGGGGACGGGAGGGCTAGGGCTTGGGGGTCGGGGTGGGCTGATGCATAGATGCACGCGTGCAGACGCGCACAGGTGGACGCACAGAGGTCGGCACAGAGCCGCTGGCACAGACGCCGCTTCCCCGGATGCCGCAGCCTCGAAGCCTCGCTCCCCCACCGCCTGTCCGGATGCCGGCGGCGCCTCCCGCTCGCTTGCCCGCTGCCTGCCACCCCCGCACGGCCGTCTGCTCCCTCCTCCCGCCGCCCACGCGCCTCCCACCGGCGGCCCGCGCGCGCCCCTCCCTCCTCGGTGCCGGCACCGGGTGCGCTCAGCCTCTCCCGCGCTGTCTCTCCGTCTCGCCCTCGGCGTCTGCATCTCTGGCTCCCAGGCAGTCTCCCTCCGGCTCTCTGGATCTTAATCTCTGGCTCCCTGCCCTCGGTGACTCACATTCCCACTCCCGTTATATTTGAGCCGTGGACTTCCCTTACGCCTCCATGCCTGTCTCTCCCTTGGTTCCTGTCTTAGGGTTACTGAGAACTGGGGGTGGGGACCATCCCAGCCCCACCTCTCACACCCCAGGGGTGGTGGGAGGGGGCAAGTTGTTTTTCTACCCCTCCAGTCTTTCCTTCGGTCCAACCCACTGCCCTCCCGCCGCCGCAGCCTCAAGGCGCTGTCCTCCCGCACGCGGCCTCCCAGGCTGGGACACCCTCTGTCCCGCCCCCGCCCGAGCTTCCAGCTGTGCCTTCGGAGACAGAACAGGAGGCTAATTAGCGTCTCGGGAAACACATCCTGTGATGGGGCGGGCAGGCGCTAATTACAAGCGCTTTGAAGCAGCCAAGCTGGAGGGGAGGCCCGGGCAGGATCAACACAGAGACGGGGTGAGAATGAGACAGACAGACAGGACAGCCAGAGACACCGTAGCAGAGACAAGCAGAGATAGAGCAGGAAGAGAGACACAGAACGGAAACTTAGACCGAGGGAGGAGACCTGAGGCGGCAGGCAGCAGGCTGGGAGGAGGGCTGCTTCCTTAGACCCCAGGAATTCCTCCCTCGTCTAGCTCGAGTCTCTCTTGCTGTTCCCTGCCAGTCGGGTTTCTCCTCCTGGGTCCCCCAGGTGATGTGCCTGTCACCGCCTGTCGTTCACTCTGCAGTGCGCGAGCGCGCGACAGAGCGGTGTGCGTCACCGTGTCAGCGTGTCACTGTGCCAGCCGCTGTCTGGGTGTCTGTGAGGAGGGAGACCCCGCCTTGGCGGGTTTCAGCACCGCGGACAGCGCCCCGCGAAGCCGTAGGGGCGCCGCCTCCCCGTAACGCGGGAGATCTCTCACACACCCTGAAACGGGGGGGGGGGGGGGGGGCTGGCGCCCCAAATGACCGTGCTGTGCACGTTTGCGCGTCAGATGCCGCTGTGAATGACGTCCCTGCGTGGACGTGTTCACTGCGATGATTTCACTCTTTGGGCGCTGAGAGGCCCCAGAGACAACAGATAGAAAGGGGCAGAGAGGAGAGGAGAGACTGAGGCAGAGCAGGCCCGAGGCAGTCAGAGCGCTGGAGAGGGCTGGAGGCCCAGGGAGGCGGAGAAAGGCGGAGAGGAGCAGGAAGATGGAGACAGACTCGGATGCGGGCAGAGATGCGAAGGGAGTCAGCAGACCCTGAGGCTCAAGGAAGGAGGGGGGACACGATGTCACCGGTGGCCTGTGGGTTGGCGATGTAGCCATGGATAAGGTGGGGGTGTCGTGCTAACTAACAGGCATCTGGTCCGTGCAATTTTTTTTTCTTTTTTTTGGTCCGTGCAGTTTTGCCACTGCATGGGCACTGGCTGCGGGTGCGATGGCGTGAGGCGTGGGCGGTGTGGCTGGCTGTGCTTCCTCTCCTGGTGACTGTGTGGGCTGGTGTTTGTGTTGCTGGGTTCTGGGTCCAGGCCTCGCAGGGCTACGTGGCTTCTGAAGGAGTTGCTAGTGGGTGTTCTGGGCTTGGGGTCTTGGCCCTCACAGGGCTGTGTGCCCGATGGGACAGGTAATGCCTGGCTGTTCCCTGACACACCCTGGTTGCCATGGGAGCAGAGATGCTAAGAAAAGCCAGTAGCACCTGGTTAACCCTCCCAGTGTGGTCAGGACAGAGGGCAAGAAGGCAAGGATTTTCTGTGCCGATGGATTTGAGTTGACAAAATATTTATGAAGGGTGTACTAGATACTGTTCAGGGTATCGGACATACAGCAAAGAATATAAATGAACTTACCTGGTGGAGCCTACATTTTAAAGTGAAGAGGTAAATAGCAAATAATAAAATAAATAAATATATTAGATGGTATATTAGAAGGCGGGATGAAAAAAAGAAAACCAACCAGGGTAAGGGAGCTAAGGATGCTGGGAAGGGGCGATGGATTTCAGCATTCAGGAAGGGGACAGAAGCAGACCTCATGGAGAAGGTGAAGTGTGGACAGAGAATGGGCCTGAGGAAGTGAGTCTGGGAGGAGTGGTCTAGGCAGAGGTAACAGCCACAGCCAGTGCAAAGGCCCTGGAGCACAAGCAGCCCTGCTGTGTTTGAGAAGGGAGGGGAACAGGGCTGGGCTGCATGGAGTCCGTGGACCATCCTCAGATGTGGCCTTTTATTCTGAGCAAGATTGGAGCTGCCCACGTGTCTGGAGCAGCAGAGAGAGCCAGTCCAACCTGGCTGCTGTGGGGAGCTTAGGTCATGGGTAGAGAGGTTGCAGCAAGTCTGGGAAGAGATGAGAGCAGCGGCCCAGGTGGGAAGTGACAGTGGCCGGGCTGGCCGGACTCAGGGTTGCACAGGTAGAGTCGTTCAGGTTCTGTGGCTTCGGAGAGCTCAGAGCGGCTCCCTTTCATAACCCTTCCTTCCTCCTCGTGGTGTCTGGGTCTGTTTCTCATGAATGGGGGCAGCAACAGATCCCTTGTGGGGGGCTGGTGAGGACCGGATACGAAGGGGGGCGGGCATGCGGCGCCTCGCGGTGGAGGGGCTGCCTGGGCTCGGGAGGGCTTTACACCGCTGCTCTGCCTCCCGCCCAGGAAAACGCTCCAGGTGAAGATCGTGGACGATGAGGAGTACGAGAAGAAAGATAACTTCTTCATCGAGCTGGGCCAGCCCCAGTGGCTTAAGCGAGGGATCTCAGGTGAGGGGCGACGGGTGGGCCGTGGGAGAAAAGGGGCCCAGGTTTGGGAGACCCTGGGGCTGAGCGGTGGGCGTCTGCGCGCGCGCTCGAGGGGAAGCGATCTCACCGTGCTCCTGTCTCTGTCTCTCCCCAGCTCTGCTCCTCAACCCAGGTGAGTGGGGCCGCCTCCGGGCTCGCAGGGGGAGGAGCCCCCGGGGGGCGCTGGGGCGAGGCGGAGCGCCGAGTTGGGGTGCGAGGCAGGTGGGAGGTGAGGTGGAGGTAGACGGGGCGGGGCAAGGGCGCCACCGGCTGTAGAGGGGGTGGGGCCATGCGAGTTGGGGTCATAGTTAGGGGTGTGGAGGTCAAGAATGTGTTTGTGCTCAAGGCTGGGGGAAGTGAACGCCACAGCATCGGATCTGCGTTTGTGGTGGGATCAGAGGGAATCGGGCCAGGACTGGGGTAGGGTTGGGATTTGAGATCAGCGTTGCCGTTGGGCCAAGGTTGGAGTTAAGGTGGAGGTGCTTTCTTGGGCCTGTACTGAGATCAGAGGAGAATCAGGGCCCGATTTCTGTCAAAGGTGAAGCTGGAGTTTGGTGTCATAGATCTTGAGGGGGCTGGGTTAGAGATTCGAGTGTCACGGCGATAGCAACAGAGTCGCTTTGGAGCCAAGATCAGGAGTGAAGTTTATGGGTAGGATTAGGGTTAGACTGTGTTCGTTATGGTAAGTGATACAAGCTGCTGTAACACGTCGGCCTGTAAGACCCCAGGGCTTAATACAACAAAAGTTATTTCTCGCTCAGACAGAGTTTTCTGAGTGTTCCCTCTTGGTGGGTGGCTTTCCTCTGCCATGTGGCTATTCCATGCAGCTCCATGGTGCCACAGAGCTTTGGCACTGTCGCTGGGCCCCCCTGCTTCCATCTGGCAAACAGGGCAAGGAAGTCTGGAGGAACACATGGGAGGTTTTTGAGGGCCAGCTGTCCGTCCCTTCTGCCCTCGCTCTATTGGTTGTCACTCAATCACACGGCCAAGTCCAGCTGCAAGGATGGGTGGGAAGTGTAGTTCAGCTGTTCTCCAGGAGGGAAAGGAAAGAAGTTTGGGCGAACGGGTAGCAGTCTGTGCAGTATGGTCAAGCTCTTTGTTGGCGATGGTACCTGGGTTGGGAATTGAGACTGTGGTTTGGGGTCGTGTTGACTGCAGTGAGTTCTGGGGTTGGAGTTTGGGACTGGGCTTGGTTACTGAGGGGCTAGATTGTGGGCATTAGAATTGGGATAGGGATTTAGGGTTAGAATAGGGTTGAGGTCTGATCGGGGTTGACGGTTGAAGTCTGGAGTCAGGGTTGGTGAGGGAGTTATTTAGGGCCACGGGTAGAATCAGGCTTGGAGTTGGGCACCAGAGCTGGGGGTGGGCTTACAGTAAAGAGCCAAAATATTTTGGGGAGATACGTGCTCTTAGGGTCAGGATATAGGTGGGCCTGGGTCCAACATTTGCACCCAAATTGGGTACCCCCCTCTTCTCCTGACCACCTCAGACACACTCTAGCATCTTTCGAGAGCTTGGATGTAGAGACCAGGAGTCCTCCCACAAGGGTGATGAGGATGATGACCATGTTGGTGATAATAACAAGAAAGTAACATTTACTAAATATTTATGTGTGCCAGGCCCTGTGCTAAGCACTTCACATGAATTAGATTACTTAATTCTTACACTATCTTATGAGGTAGGTATTATTATTGTGCCCATCTTACAGATATGAAAACTGAGGCACAGAGAGTTTAACACACAGTTTCCATGTGAACGCTGGCCCCACCAACTGAACTTCAAGGGGCTAAGGCAAAGGTGGTCAAATGGAGCTGGGAGGGATCACTGAGGAGGCTTCCCAGAGGACAAAGAGGTTTTTATCTAAGGGACAAGTAGTAAAGGCATCGCAGGCCCAGTGGGTCAGCCTCCTGGGAGTCTAACCCCACCCCTCGTGCTGCAGGGGATGGGGACAGGAAGCTGACGGCCGAGGAGGAGGAGGCTCGCAGGATAGCAGAGATGGGCAAGCCGGTTCTTGGGGAGAACTGCCGGCTGGAGGTCATCATCGAGGAGTCCTATGACTTTAAGGTGACTCGCTGGTGCCTCAGCTTGTGGGAGTCTGGCCTGGGTATTTCCACGGGGAGGGGCCAGAAAGCGGGAGCCACGAAGACCTCAGGCGCTGCGGACCAAGGGCCCCAGGCCATTGTCCTACACCAGCGTCAGCACCACGGACAGGGCGCGCTCCCTTTCTTCCTCTTGAGCCGGTACCGCCGGCGGCACAGGAGCCCTGCCATGGGGTGTGAGCGCCCAACCCCGAGCCCCACCTAGAGCCACCCGGGGTGCTCATGGGCAGTGACCGCTCCTCGTCCTCTCTCCCCTAGAACACGGTGGATAAACTCATCAAGAAAACGAACTTGGCCTTGGTGATCGGAACGCATTCGTGGAGGGAGCAGTTTTTAGAAGCAGTGACAGTGAGTGCAGGTAGGTGGAGAGGGAGGGAGGAAGGAGAAGAGAGAAGGGTGGAAGACAGACGCGGAGCCGGGTGTGGTGGGGCACGCCTGTAACCCCAGCACTCCAAGGGGCTGAGGCAGGAGGATCCAGTGTTTCAGCCCAGCCTGGGCCACTTGGTGACTTATCGAGACCCTGTCTCAAAATAAAAAAGGGCTGAAGATGTAGCTGAGTGCAGAGGCCCTGGGTTCAATCAATCAATAAGATACAGAGAAAAGGGGAGAAGTGGGCGGATGGACAGAGGAACAGGGAAAAAAGGACAGAGTGACGAAAAGGAAGGACAGGACAGATGCCAAGAGAGACGGACACAAAGGGAAGGGCAAAGAGGTGCAGAAAGACAGAGGGGAGAGACAGACACACAGAGGAAGGTACAGAACACCAGGGAAGGGACAGAGACTGAATATTCCCGCACACTGACAAGGGACAGTGAGCCGCAGAGGCAGGGACACAGACAGAAAGGTGGCGCAGACAAGGCAGAGGCAGAGAGGGCGAGGGGAAGCATTGCAGGGCTTGGTCTTGGCTTTGGGTTGAGGGGTCCCAGACAGGGGTGGGTGGGGTGAGAACGGGTGAAATGGCTCGGCCTCCCCAGACGGAACCGGGCTCCTCTGTTGCCGTGGAGACAGTCACCAGGGCACCAGGCTCTCTCCCACCTGCACGGGCCCTACCCTGCTCGGCCTCACGCTGACCCGCAGCGCCCTCGTGTGGCCAAAGGCACGATGACCCTTGGAACCGCAGCTTTGATCTTTGAGACTAACACTGGTCCCTTGTGATACAGATTGGGGAAACTGAGTCTCTGAGGTGGAGGAGGGATTGACCTGAAACCCCACGGGGAGCCCAAGAAGGGGCCAAGGGCAGAGCTCAGGGCATCTGCCCTTCACCCGTCGGCTTTGCGGAGGCCCCAGCTGGGGGACCTAACGCATGGGCTCCACAGAAACTAGGCCTCAGGGTGGGAGAAGCAGGTGCAGGCTGGAGGCAGCAGAGCTCATGGGCCTTCTAGAGCTGGGGGCGTCGCCCCGGAAGTCAGCATATTTCCGAGTGATCCTTTGGGCCCAGCTCTGTTGAGGGACATTGCTGGGGACACAGAAGTGACCAAAACAACCCCGGCCCCGTCCTGTGGTAGAGACAGGTATGTTACAAGACAGTGGTAGCCCACAGGCAACAGGGCTGGGCGTGGGGACCCTAAGGCGAGCCCAGATGGGGTGCCTGACGCAGCCTGGAGGCAGAGGGGCTTCTGGAGGAGGAGGCACCTGTGTGCGTCTTCAGAGGGGGACAGCTGTCAGACACAAGGAAGGACAAGGCGGGGGGCAGGCGGCACTTCTGGAAGCTTGAGATGCAGGCACCTTTGGGGAGGGCGTCCAGTTTGGGGCTGAGAAGAGAAGTACAGGATGAGGCCAGAGGTCAGTTTGGGTTGAGGGTAGTCAGGAGCCAGTCCAGCACTTGGAGCAGGGCAGGGAGAAGCCCCAAGTGTGGTAGTGACAAGACCTGAGAGCGCAGCCGCCCTGCTGTGACCCTGGCCCTTGCACTGTGGATCCTTAGGAATGAGTTCAGCAGCAAACAGCAGAAAACTGCAAGTGGCCCGAGCACACTGAGGTTTCTTTTTTTTTTTTTTTTTTTAGTACCGGGAGTCAAACTCAGGACCTTGCACTTGCCAGGCAGGTGCTTGTGCTGCTGAGCTATATTCCCAGACCTGAAGTTTCTTTTTCTCATGGAAAAGTCTGTGGTAGTGAGTTGGTGTAGTCACTCAATAATGTTGTTAAATGCTCCCGCTCTTCCTTGTTTTGCCTTCCGACTCCCAGCTTTTGCCCTTGTGGTTGCAAAATGGCTGCTGCAGCTCCAGGTGTCTAGCCCACATTCCAAGCATAAAGAAGGGGCATTGCCTGCTGAGCTGAAGTCCCCAACTTTAGTTTCTAACTTCATTATACTTGATGTGGTAGCAGCCACCTGATTGTGTGAGATGCAGCATGCAGAATCCACAAAGCTCTTGGTTAAGCATGTACAAATTCAGACCTTTATTCCTTTGACAAGCTAAGTGGCTGGGTAAGCTGGACACATGGGAAGGGGATAACGACCTGAGTCCCTGAACCCATTAGCCTCTCCCTGCCTCCATGCCACAGCTGTCCTCTGCTCACTGACACTCTGGGGTTTCTTGGAGAGAGCACACTGAGGAGCACCTCAGGTGAACATGGAAAGTAGGTCTGTGATTTGGTGACGTCCTGGCATTTCCTTCCTGGTTGCTCCACGTGACTGATCAGGGCCAGGGATGCTTCTTATCAGCGTCCATCCAGATGTGACGCTGGGTGCATGCCAGCATGCTGCTTCCCACGCACCACCCTATGCTTAACAACTTAGGTGAGGTTGCCAGGGCATTTCATTTGTGCTTTCCCATCGCACAACTCACTGCAGGGCAAAAGCAGGCCAAATTGAGCCACAACAGGGGACACACTGTCCTATACAAAGCCCTGAAGACACAGCCCTGCACAGTGCCACAGCAGGAAAGCGGCAGCCTCCACCACCGACTGTTTTAGGTCTCACTGCCAGCCTGGGTGAGATGGCCACTGTTGCAAGGCATTCTGGGAAAGCATATATTTAGCATTGCAAGCTGCAAAGAATTCTGGGAAAGTGAATATATTTATCTAAAGACATGGCTCTTGCTAGCCTCAAGGGATTGATGGAAAGTAACTAATTTTTATCTGGGTTTATATTTCTCCCTTGTACAGGAGATCCTGGGAAAGTGAATACATTTAGCTGAGTATGTGGCCACAGTTGGCTGTAATGAATCTGAGGAGTGACTATTTATAGCTGTGGATATGGCTTTCAGTAGCAGTAAAGGCTTCTGGGAAAAGGAATAGTTTCAGCTAGGGCTTCAGCCATCCCTAGCAGCCAGAGATCCTGGGAAGCTGGATATTTGTAGCAGGCCACCTATGGTCTCCTCCAAATTTAAGGGATTCTGAAAAGTATTTTTACCTGGCCTATACACTCTACTAGCTGCAAGGGATTCTGGGAAAGGAACTATTGGTAGCTGCTGACATGGCCACACCCAGTTGCAAGGGATTCTGGGAAAAAAAAGTTTTGTGGGACTCACTATCTGGAAACAAAATGAAATGGGGCCTCTGTAAATGAGGAAGGAAGCATGGGTTTGTGCCCCAGCTGGGTCATGTGCCCACAGGGGACGAGGAGGAGGAGGAGGACGGGTCCCGGGAGGAGCGGCTGCCATCCTGCTTTGACTACGTGATGCACTTCCTGACGGTGTTCTGGAAGGTGCTGTTTGCCTGCGTGCCTCCCACCGAGTACTGCCATGGCTGGGCCTGCTTTGGTGTCTGCATCCTGGTCATCGGCCTGCTCACCGCCCTCATCGGGGACCTCGCCTCCCACTTTGGATGCACCGTGGGCCTCAAGGACTCTGTCAATGCTGTTGTCTTCGTGGCCCTGGGCACTTCCATCCCTGGTAACTCCCCAAAGACTGCTTCTTGGGTCAGGGTCTTGGGGAGGGGCACCATAAAGGAAGGGTCCCCGAGAAACATGTTGGGGTGCATAAAAGAAGCTAGGAAGGGGTCCCATGGGCTCAATATGTGAAATGAATCCTGCCCAAAACCAAGTGGATGGAATGTCCCATAGCGCTAAAGTGGTGGGAATGGTAGAAGCCAGGCGTGCAGCAGGCCGTGGTGGTGCACGCCTATGATTCCCAGGTCATGGGAGGCTGAGGCAGGAGAACGGCATATTCCAGTTCTGCCTGGGCAACTTAGTGAGACCCTATCTCAGTGGGGATGTAGCTCAGTGTGAAGTCCCTGGGTTCAGTCTCCAGTGCCACAAGGAGAAAAAACAAAAGGAGACATTGAAACCCACAGTGTTGGGCAGGGAGCCAGCTGAATGCAGCCAACTCACACAGAAAGAGGCGGGAGTCCCAGAGACACCGGCCAGAGGGGTCGATGAAAGCGAGACAGCTCCCCAAGAAAGAGACTATGACCCGTGGAACCATGCTAGTCTGATTGAAAGAGGCAATAGGCGGGCACGCACGCCTGTAATCCCAGCACTCAGGGAGCCTGAGGCAGGAGGATCTCCGTGAGTTCGAGGTCAGCCTGGGCTATATAGTGAGTTCCAGTCCAGCCTGCACTACGTAAGGAGACCCTGTCTAAAAAAAAAAAAAAAAAAAAAAAAAAAAAAAGCAGTGCTGCAGGTGGAGCGCACTCTGGGCAGACACGTCCCACACACAGCGGGCGTTGGTCGTGTGCCGAGTGCTGACGGCGCGCCGTGTCCCCACAGACACGTTCGCCAGCAAGGTGGCGGCGCTGCAGGACCAGTGCGCGGACGCGTCCATCGGCAACGTGACGGGTTCCAACGCGGTGAATGTGTTCCTGGGCCTGGGGGTGGCCTGGTCGGTGGCCGCCGTGTACTGGGCGGTGCAGGGCCGCCCCTTCGAGGTGCGCACCGGCACGCTGGCCTTCTCGGTCACGCTCTTCACCGTCTTCGCCTTCGTGGGCATCGCAGTGCTGCTCTACCGGCGCCGGCCGCACATCGGCGGCGAGCTGGGCGGCCCGCGCGGGCCCAAGCTCGCCACCACCGCGCTCTTCCTGGGCCTCTGGTTTCTCTACATCCTCTTCGCCAGCCTCGAGGCGTACTGCCACATCCGCGGCTTCTAGGCCCGACGCGGACTCAGCCTCGCCGGGACGCCGCTCCGGGACTCCGCCTTCTCCTGAGATCCTGCCCCCCTTCCCGGGACCCTTCGCCCCAGTCCTCTGTCCCCAGGCGCTCAGCCCCGCCCCCTCTGCCCTCGCCCCTGGGGAAAGGTCCACCTCCAGACCCCTCCCCATTCCCCAGAACTCAACTTCTTTCTCCCTGGACACTCAGAAGTCTCCCTTCTCCTGGCGACACCCCTGGGCCTCTGGACCCACCCTCCCCCGGGCCCCCAGGCCCCAGGCCGCACAGATCTCAGCCCTTCCCCCACCCTCAGGGAGCTCCGCCCAGGCCCGGGGAGGACGGCCGGGTGTGCGCCGGGGGACGCACAGCTCTCCCGCTGTTTGCACTGGAGATGGGGGGACCGAGGCTCGCTGGAGGAGGCACGTTTGGGACCCGCAACTTCTCACATTCCAGCGCCCCTATTGCCCTCCACTACCTCTGCGAGCCCCGCGCCTGGAGGGAGGGGCTGCGTGTGTGTGTACATAGTGTGTGCGGGGAGGGGACGCGGGTGGGTGCATGTCGTGGGAAGGGGTGACAGACTTTGCTTTCGAGAGGGCAGCAGACTCCCTCAGCCTTGCGGACCGGCTGTAGGGAGACACCTGGGAGTCTCCCCGGACAGCCTCGGAGGTTCATTTCGCCTTCAGTGCCAGCCAATCCGGGCAGGACCCTCGAGGAGGAGCCCGAGGGTCCCCGAGGACCAACGCTACAAGCCAGCAAATGCTGCCACATCTCTGCCTGTTGGGGGGCGCGGGGCGGGGCGGGCCTGGGTCTGGGTGAGCATTTTTAACATTGGAGGCCGCCGTCTGCCGGTCGGCCATCTGCATTTTCTTACTGGATGTTTCCTGCCTAAAGGACACACTTGGGGAGAGGGGAGTGCTGCCCACTCCTTGCAACCCCAGGATGATCCTGCCACGCGCATAACCTCCTGCTTCCCACAGGTTTTTTGCATTCTAACGTCCAGGTGTGCATCCGCCCCAACACCCGGCCTCGTTACCACGCTCCTTCTCTCCCCAGCCATCAGCATCAGCCACTGTCTCTTCTCTGTGATTTCTGTAAAAGTTGCCATAAAACTTTGAAATTCTGCCTGAAAAAGTCTCTCCGTGGGAAGTGGGGGTTCAGCAAGAGGGGGCTGATGAAGTCATCTGACTCAGATTTGGGCAACTGTAGACTAAACCAGGTGAATCTGTGTTTTTAAGAGCCCCCTGCAGGGCACACCCACACGAATTAGTGGCTTCGCTGGCCACGCTCCCACGAGTCAGCCTGGGGCTTCGCTGGCCACGCCCCTCTATCGCCAGGGGTTTCCGGTTAGCCACAATCCCATTGATCAGCGCAAACTAGTCTTCCGGGGCATCCCGGGAATAAAAAAGAAGAACCTGAGAGAGCTAGGGTTGGTCGAGTTTCCTACATACAGCAGTAGCCTTCTCAGAATCCTGAAACGAGGAGGTGTGTGCGGGTTGCTCTCGCGTGCTGGTCTAGGGCTCGGCCCTGCAGTTGTGCAGACCGGCGAGCTCACGGCTTTTGCAAAATCCTGCGAGAGCCTAAGGGAAGCCTAGGAGTGGAAAGCGCGTAAGAGGGTCGATTATAAGAGACCTCACCAGCCACGCTAAGGAGCTTGGCATTTAAGAACTTAGGGCGCTTGGACTGGGGATATAGCTCAGCGGCACAAGTACCTGCCTGGCAAGTGCAACGTCCTGAGTTCGATTCCCGGTACAGGAAAAAAAAAAAAAAAAAGAAAAGAAAAGCGCTTTACAAACTAAGTGGATAGTTTGGGAGGAGTGGGGGTGGGTTAAAGTTGATCTTATCTGATTTATATTTCGTGCCTTTGCCTACCTGTGGTCCTCCGAGCTCTGACGAGGGAGCCAGAAAGAGCACCCAGCAGGAAAGCCGTGGGGTATTCAAAGGAGGAGCCAGAGCCAGGTTCAGTGGCACGCCTGTAATCCCAGCACTCTGGGAGGCTGAGGCAGGAGGATCCCAAATTGAAGCCCACATTGGGCAACTTAGTGAGACTGTTTTTTAAAAAATAGAGCTGGGATTCCCCTTCTGGGCATCTTCTCAGAAGAATTAAAAACATCGTACCACAGCGATATATGTGCACCCATGTTTATAGCAGCACAATTGGTAATAGCCAGATCTTGGAAACAACCCAAATGCCCATCAACTGAGGAATGGATAAGAAAGATGTGGTATTTTTATACAATGGAGTACTATTCAGCCATAAAGAAGGATAAACTGGAGACTTTTATAGGTAAATGGATGCAACTCGAGAAAATACTCATAAGTGAAATAAACCGGACGCACATGTGTAAGCATTGTATTGTCTCTCTAGTATGAGAAACTGAAAGAGTAAATAAGATCCAAAATGTACAATAGACACGGGGAATCAAAGAGAAACTGGTCAATAGGAAAGAGAGACTGGAATAGGGAAAAGAAAGAAGGGAAAGGGAAAAAATATTGTATATATATATATAAGATGGTTAAGATAGATACACTACCAATTTTAGTTCATTGAAGAGTAAGGTTTGAGCCAATAATGTTTGGACAATTGAATGCTAATGTCTGGTATCCTGAATAACTAACTTAAAGATAATAATATGTAATGCATTGACCATTGTTACCCTCATATTATGTTGTTTTGAAAATTTGTTCTTTTTTTTGATTTGTTTTGTTTTTTCTTCTCTTTAAAATAAAAAAAATAGAGCTGGGGATGTAGCTCAGGCCGAAGGCCTTGGGTGCGATAATCCCCAATACAAAAAAAAAAAAAAAAATTATGGAGTAGCCAAGAAGCGGCCAGTGCAAGGTCCATTAAGGACAGCAGGGGTGGGGACGAGGAAGACGCAGCGCCCAGGAAGAGCAGCAGGGGGCGCAAGAGCCACGGGTCGCGGGGTGAGCGGAGGCTCTGGCTGCCCGGGGAGCGTGGGACACGGCAGGGCCTCGAGGCGCCCATCGTGAAGCGGCGCGCGGAAAACAGAAGTTAAGGCTGGAGGAGGAAGCAGGGAGGTGATCGTAGGGAAAGCGAGCGACAGGAACGGAGAAGCCAAGAGAAGACCGTGTGCAGGACAGGGTCCCGGCAGGAATGGCAGGAATGGTGGACCCGGGGGAGCCGTTCGGTGGAGGGGGTGGGGCAGAATCGGGCTGATCTGGAGTGAGGAGGAAGTGGGTGGTGAAACAGCCTGCGCTGACCACTGTGGAAAATCCGATGTGGACAAGAGGGAGGGAGGGGCTTCGTCCCCAGGGTGGAGAGGGTTGTAGTGCAAGAGGCCCTGACTGCAAGGGTAAAAGCAGCAGTGGAGGTGCGGAAGTCACGGGAATGGTGACCACAGAGCTGGTGGGAACGGCGTTGGGTGACCTGGCCGCACCACCGCTTAATCCACTTCCAGCCCTGTGTCACCTGCTCCCCAGGGCAGGAAGCAGCTCAGAGAGGTGAAGCAACCGCCCAGGGTCCCAGAGCGGGAAGGGCGTGGATGGAAGGGAACAAGGCCACCATAGATAAAAGACAAGGGACACCTGCATCTGAACAGGTGCAGACCGGAGGGTGGGCACAGAGCAGGTGTGGGCTTCAGAGGGGCACGTGGAGAGCTTGATGGCAGCCACTAGGTCCCCAGGCCCAGCCCAGCCGGAGTGCTGAGCACCAGCCAGGGCTCGGCTGGGGACTGATTGACACGGCCACAGAGGCAGCACGGAGCAGTGACTTGTCTTCTCTGTGCCTCGATTCCCACATCTGGGAAACAGTATTGCTGTGAGGAAGACGTGAATGTATATTAGAATAATGCCTGGGCTGGGTGTGGTGGCGCACGTCTGTCATCCCAGCTCTCAGGAGTCTGAGGCAGGATGATCACCATGAGTTGTAGCCTGAGCTACACAGTGAATTCAAGGCCACCCCAAACTACATAGTAAGACCCTGTCTCAAAAAAAACAAAAAGATGGACGGGGATATAGCTCAGCAGCACAGCGCCTGCCTGGCAAGTGCAAGGTCCTGAGTTTGATTCCCGGTACAAAAAAAAAACAAAACAAAATGATGTAAGCCTTTGCCTCCCTCAGCTGCAGCACAGGGGCTGCTTGCTACGGCAGCACGTGCTGACCAACACTGTGCTTTGGAAGCCGCAGATGCTGACAGCACAGGCGAGGTGAGGAGGCCCACAGACACCAGAAAGCTCAGCTCCCTTTCACAGATGAGCAATGCACCCCTGCACAAAAGGCCCACTCCTGGGTGGGGAGGGGAGGTTTATTTTACAGAATTGGTGTGCGTGATTATGGAGGCCCTGTCCAGATTCTGCAGGTCCACCTGGGAGGCCGGAGACCCAGAATGAGCTGAGGTTGCAGCTGAAGTCTGAAGACCTTCCGGGCAGAATCTGCTCTTCCCTCAGAGACCGCGGTCTCTTTCTCTTAAGTCCTTCAATTGCTTAGGTAAGGCCCACCCTAACAACCTACTTTACTCAACCTCAACTCATTTAAATGTTAATCTGGGGCCAGGGATATAGCTCAGTGGCATGGCACCTGCCTGGCAAGCGTGAGGTCCTGAGTTCAATTTCCGGTTCCCCTTCACCCAAAAATATTAATCTTGTTGTTGTTGAGACAGAGTCTCACCAGGTAGCCTGGGTTGGCCTCAAACTCACAGTGATCTTCCAGCCTCAGCCTCCTGAGCACTGGGATTACAGGCATGGGCCACTATACTCACAAATCTCATTTTTAAAAATACTCCCACAGCATGACTGAGCCTGATTTTGACCAAACATCTGGGCCCTGTAGCCTGGCTGAGCGGACACACAGCCAGCCATCACAGGAGGGCAGCCGGTCACTGCCTGGCCACCATGCTCCTCTGAGCTCCAGAGAAGCTGGCCTGGGGCCAGCGCATGAGGCAGGCGATCCCAGGACATGAGGGAAGGGTGACAAGGAAAAAGGCCGTGGCTCTCAGGGACCTGCAGAGCACGGAGGCCAAGGAAGGCCGGGTCCACTGACTCTTGTCTGGTGGTGGCCAGGCTCCTGCTAGGGTTGCTCAGGAGAGCAGTGACAGATGCTGCCAAGGGTGCTTTCTGCCTCCAGCTTCCGGTGTGAAGATGTGGCTCTGGTCACTTCCTTCCACCTTTTCCATACCCCACCTGTGCCCCCATCCCGGGTACTGAAGGAGACTCGGGGAGGACTTTTTCCTTCTTTCTGGTATTGAGGATTGAACCCAGGGCTTTTGGACTGAGCCACACCTCCAGCCCTTTTTATTTTTAGACTTAGAATCGCTAAGCCACAAAGTTGCCCAGGCTTGGCTTGAACTCGAATCCTCCTGCTTCAGCTGGGATTACAAACATTTGCCACCATACACAACTCTAGAGAAGACTTTTGAGCACGCAAAGCTGGGGGAGAGGAGAGGGCGACCTTCAGGTCCTCAGCACCTCCCCAGGTAGCTTGGACTCCCTCCCCTGTCTGATCCCTCCCCATGCGTCCTCCGTCTGTCCTCTCCCTGTGCGACCCTCGCTGTGAGGTGTAGGGGCGGTGTCAGGGATGATGGGTCGAGAGGGGAAGCTACAGCCAGTAGAGGACGGAGGGAGGCAGAGCTGGACCACGGAACAAAACCGGTGGGCCCACAGCAGAGACAGGGACAGAAGTCAGAGATGTCACAGATGCCAGGAGGGAAGCCAGAGACTCAGGGAGGCGGTGGGGAGTCCGAGATGTGGCAGCGGCAGAGAGCAGCCTCCCACCCCTCGGGGAGGGACACAGAGCAGCAGGGGTCAGGAAGGGATGGGGGGCAGTGACCGGGAGAGACATGGGAGAGAGAAAGGGCAAGTGGGCGAGACCTAGAGGCCAGAGAACAGCAGCAGAGGAAAGCAGACCCAGGCAGAAGATGGGGGCAGGGGACAGCCGCAGAGCCAAGGAAGAGGGTGGCAGGTCCGGTGGCTTGTCCCCGCCCGCCCGGCCTGGCGCTCCGCGGCCTCTGCCGGGCCATGGCTAATGGTATGATTGCTTGCCAGGCAGAGGGGAGGGAGCGGCGGTGACAAATGAACCTCAGAGTCACGGGCTGTGGTGATGGATGGCCCGGCGGCTGCGAGGGGTAGGGAGGGAGGGGGACCCGAGATAAATGTTTCCTTCTCCTGGAGCCAGGCCAGGCGGGGGAGGGACAGGGACACCCGCGGTGTCTCTACTGAAGGCCTGGGCAGCAGGGTGCAGGGAGACTCAGGGCGCCGGGGGTAGAGACGCGGTGAGATGGAGAGCAGAGAAAACAAAGAGGCAGAGATGAGAAACGAGGAGACGCGGACACTTGGCCCAGGCAGAAAAAGGCCGAGGAGGGGGCCCCTTCCCCACAGCCTGAGCTCAGAGTGGATCCTGAGTGCCTGGGAGCGAGGGGGCGGGACAGAGGCGCACGGAGCTGTGGACGAAAGGGAAAATGAGGGCCGGGGATGCAGCTCAGCGGCACAGCTCCGGCCTGGCAAGCGCAAGGTCCTGAGTTAGAACCCCGGTATCCAAAAAAAAAGGAAAACGAGGAGGGAGGGAGGGAGGAAACAGAGGGGCGCTGAGCAGCGTTTCCCACAGCCTCGGAGAGCAGACCCTGGGGCTGCTGGGCACCCCAGGGAACAGTGGCTGCTGGAGGGGCCTAAGCTCAGGTGGGGGGCGAGGGGGACAGGAGAGCCCTGCCCAGGTGGGTGGCCTGGGGTCCCCAGCTACTCCTACAGCGGTGGTGGTGTGGCCTGGGGCCTTCCCCTCTGTGCAGTGCGGGTGGCAGAGGGCGGGCCCCTCTCCGGGCCCATGTGCACACCCAGCTGTGCTGAGGGCAGCACAGGCCTGAAGCTGCTTCCAGAGCCCGCACAAAGGCCCCCAGCCAGCGGCCGTGGAGGATGCTACTCCAGGCGGGGCCTGTGTGCCCCTGCCATCCCCTGGAGAGGAAGGTCTGAGGGCGGAGTAAGGGAGCTGAGAGACAGGCAGGGTGTGTGTGTGTGTGTGTGTGTGTGTGTGTGTGTGTGTGTGTGTGTTTATGAGAGACACCCTGGGCAACACTGCTGCTCCCTGCCTCACATCGCCTGCCTCCTCCATCCAGGTCGGCCCCAGCCTCTCCTATTTTCCCCTCCCCAGCGACGCACCCCTTTCATTCATTACAAAGATTTATGCGCGATCCAAGCCCTGCTCCTGTGTGGGGTGCAGAGTGCTTTGAGCTCTGAGCCGTGGCAGAAGCTTTCCCCCCCACCCCCGTCCATTCACCCCCACTGGGACTGGGACTGTCCCACGAGGCCACTGTGGTCAGAGACAGCCAGGCAAAGGCAAGGGGCCTCAGCACCCTTCCCATGCACACCCGAGATGCAAATCAAGGCCGGGACCCCAGACCCCTGGGTCCCACTCTGAATCTCAACAGAGGGGGTGGGACTTAAATTAATTTTCTAAAAAAAAATTTAATTAATTTTCTGCTCCAAAACCCCAATCTGGGGGGTGGTGCACCTCAGGGATCAGCCCCCCCACCACCTCAGACCCTTCCTTAAAGGGCCAGCATCTCCTGAAGAATAGTGGGTGGGGACCCCAGCCTGGGCCCAGGCCCCCAGACCCAAGCCTGCCTTCCATTATCTGCCCTGCAGGATGGAGACCGGGCTGAAGAGGACAGGCCGATTCCCAGCGGGGAGACAGGCCGTGATGGAGCTACAGGGACAGACACCAGGAGAGGGAGCGCCTGACAGCCTGTGGATGGGGAGCCCAGGGGCCTGAGGAGGACTAGGCCTGCATCCCTTTCTGTCCCCCCCCACGACCTGTACTCGGCCACCCCTGGGAAGTGCTGTGGCCACCACACCCCAACCCCTGTGTCACTCTTGCCCTCTCCTGGGCTTGGATGGGAAGGTCCGAGGGTTGGCTCCTGCCCTCTCAGCCCCCCTCTCTTTCCCTCTCTGCGTCCCTGTCCCCTTCTGCGTGGGTCTGTGTTACCCCTCCCCAGGCCACTCACAGGTCCCAGGCCACTGTGGCTGAGGACTGTCCCTGTCCAGCCCCCAACCACTTTTATTCTGCCCAATTTCAGAGCGCTTGCCACTCCTGGGCAGCAGTTGACAATTACACATCTGGTCACTGGTTTTTCTCCTTCCTCCTCCCATCAAGTACACCCTGAGCACCATGAGGCCAAGAAGTTAGTTTTTTGCTTCCTGCGATGTCCCCGGAACACCACCCGGCACGTAGTAGGTGCTCAGGAAATTGCACTGCACAAACCCTTGACTTTATCTCACTGGAATGCCTGCTTCAAAGCTGTCTTGGGGTTAGATAAGCGCTGTGGGTGTCTCTCCACCACGCACCTAACCGCACCAACCATTTCCCCTCAAGTCTGCAGACGCCGCGCTTCCCTGACAGCAGCTGCCGGAACTTCATGCTAAGGACGCTCTAAATGCAGGGGTCAAGGTGGGCAGAGGGACAGAGGGATGCACACACATGCACGCGCACCCATGCGCGCGCAGTGTCCTTATCTCCCAGGGGAAGGAGGGGAGGGGACCAGGGCAAGAGGAGAAACTAAAATATAGGAGTTTGGGTTCCTTCTTGCCTCCTGTTCTCTCCGATCCTGTCTCATAGAGAGAGGGAAACCATGGAGACGGGGTGAGAGACAGGAAGGGTGGCAGGAGGGGAGGGAGGGAAGCCAGGCGGAGACCCGCGGCCGCGGAGGGGGACAGGGTTAGTTGTATCCTGGGAGCCTCGAATACAAAGGCCATGGGGTGGGCGGCTGCGGGCCACAGGCGCCGGGGCAGGAGGAGGGGGAAGGGCGGGGGCGGGGCGGGGCGGGGCAGGAGGCGGAAGGGAGAGGGGCGGGGCCGGGGCGGGGCCAGCGCGGCCCGCCCGCCCCCCCGCCCCGCCGCCGGCGGACAGCGGGTTAAGCATCTCCGCTCCTCCGCGGTGGAACTTCCGGATGTGACCACAGAGGAGCGAGCGGGGAGCGGAGCGGAGGAGACGGCAGGGAGGGAGCCGCGGCCGAGGCTGGGAGCCGCCCCCGCCCGGCTCCGACCCGCGCGTCGCGGCCGCCTCGGTCCCGCAGCCCCGGGCGGGACGGGGCCCGGGCGGGGCCTGGCGACCCCCGCGCCCCGCCATGAGCCCCCGGCCGTGACCCCGCGGCCCGGCCCATGCTCCGAGCCGCCGCCCCGCCCGGCGCGCGCAGCTGAGGCCGTGGGGGACCGGGGACCCCGCCTCCGCCACCGTGGGCCTGGGGCTGCAGCCGGCCGCGCCCTCCCCGCCCATGGCCCGGAGGGTAGGTGTGGGGACCCCTCCGCACCCTCTGCCCCTCCTCTGTCCGTCCGTCCCTCTGTCTCCCTGACTCGCTCTCTGCTCAGCACCAACCCCTCGTGTGTCCCCTCTTTCTGTCCCTGGGTCCTCTCCACCTCAGCCCTTTATCCCGGCCCCCTGCACCCAGCCGTCCCCTCCGCTTCTGCCTCCGATCTACTTTTGTTTGCGACCTGGCCACCTCAGGTTAGGGAAGGGGACAGTGTGGGAGATGTGAGTCTCACCAGGCCGCTGCTGGGCAAGGGATGCTCGCTGTCTTTGGGTCCTGGGCGGTAGCAGGAGGTGACAGAGGAGGGAGCACCGCACCCACTTTGGAGGGTGGGGGACAAGATCGTGGGAGGAGGTGAGGACCCCATGTCGTGAGAGTGTGATGAGCAGCGGGGAGCAGTTGGATTCAACTTCGGAGCTCTGGAGAAGTTCGGAGAGGAGCAGAAGGCGGGGAGAGGAAGGAGACGGACGCGCAGAGCCCGCCTGGGGGGCCAGGTCTGCCCACAGTCGGAGGAGGGACGGCAGGCAGGACACTGGGCTCCGCCTTTGCCGGTCCTTTTGCCCCTTGGAGGCTCCGTGTCTTCATCGCCAAGGTCAGGGTTTGGCCAGGTGATGGAGGGGACCCTGTGCCCTCCCCCTGAGGGGTTCGGGGGTCACAGGAGTGGGAAATGTAACCCCGAGGCTGTTTCTCTGGGCTGTTTGCACAAGTGCCTCTGTCCTGTCCTTCCACATGCATTTACTGATGTGTGCCAGGCACGGTGCTAGTGTCCTGCTCGGGTCGCTCTCATTCATCCCTCTGCCTGGCTGTGGGTTGTGTGTGGGGGCTTGCTGGTGAGTCCAGGGGTGTGGCACTCAGCCTCCCTGTCCTGATGTGACCCGTGTGTGTGTGACACATGAGCATGTGCACGTGATTCCATGTGTGGTGGAGTCCCGTGGTGAATGGGTGTGACATGTGCGAAGACACACTCAGGTGTGCATATCTGACATCTGTGAAATGCGATGAATGAGGGAGACAGCTGTACAAACAGTGCCTGTTTCCACGGGACATGTCCTGGTGACCCCATCTTTCTGTGTCTCTGAATCCCTGCACCTTTCCCTCCCCTGGCAGCTACCAGCCAGCCCACCCTGGCCCCCACCCTGACCTCGCTGGGCCTCTTTCTCCTGGTCCTCCTGCCACAGTTGGGGTCCCGATGGGATATTTTTTCAAACCCCAGGGCACAAGGAAAGGCCCTGGGGTGGCACTTGGTCCACCCCCCCTCAGCTCCTTGGGACACTCTTGGCTTAGGGGTAGGGCCTATGTAGTGGGGGACAGGGCGTATCCCCTGGCTCTGGCTGCATGGCTGGGTCTCGGGGTGTTGACCTGCTGGGCCCCCTCTCACCTCCCCCAGCACGATGAGCTGCCCCACTACCCAGGCCTCGTGGATGGCACGGCAGTCCTGGCTGGCTTCTCAGAGGCAGTGCCCCCAGCACCTGGAGCCCCTGGGCCCTACCGCCCACACCGGCCACCCCCAACCCCAGGCCTGGACAGCGACGGCCTGAAGAGGGAAAAGGATGAGATCTATGGGTGAGTGTGACACACAGAGGCTCCTGGGCCTTCCCGAGTCCCTGTGGCCGCTGCCCTGTTGCTCTCTCTGGGTCTGTTCCTGTGTGTCTGGTCATTCTGTGTCGCTGTCCAAGTCTATTCTCTGGGTCTCATTTCCTTCCAGTCCCCCTACACCTCTCTTCATTTTTTCTCTTTCTGTCTTCTCTTTTTTTTGTAAGGAAAGATCTCACTATATAGTCTAGGCTGACCTTGAACACACTATGTAGCCCAAACTGTCCTCACGCTTATAATCCTCCTGCCTCAGCCTCCAGAGTACTGGGATGACAGGCATGCACCACCACACCTGATCACACCTCCCCTCATGAGCCCTCCGCTCTCCTCCCCGCCAGACACCCGCTCTTCCCGCTGCTGGCCCTGGTCTTTGAGAAATGTGAGCTGGCCACATGCTCACCCCGAGATGGGGCGGGAGCTGGGCTGGGCACACCCCCTGCAGGTGATGTCTGCTCCTCTGATTCCTTCAACGAGGACATCGCTGCCTTTGCCAAGCAGGTGAGCAGGGCCATCCAACTGCAGGGTGCCAGGAGGGCCAGAGGGGCAGGCGGGACACAGGTGGTGACCTCGCTGGTCTGTTTCTTCCCCCCAGATCCGCTCGGAGAGGCCCATCTTCTCCTCCAACCCAGAGCTGGACAATCTGGTGAGCCCTGGGCCCTCCCCAGGGCCTCCTCCTTATCCCTGGGAGGGTTGGGAGGGCAGAGGGGAGACCCCCTGATCCTCGCCTCACACTATGGCATTGTTGCCCATTTACAACCAGCAGAGCCTAGATTTTGAGAACAGGACTCTGGCCTGAGTTCAAATCCTAGCACTGCCACTCTCTGGCTTTGTGAGCTGGGGTAGGTGGTGCCCCCTCCCTCGGCCTCAGTCCTCCTCTGTGAAGGGGAAGAGAGACGGAGAGATGGAGTGAAAGGGGGGGAGGGAGAAATACTGGGGCTGCTCCCCCTCTGGCCACAAGCTCCCTCCAGGGCTTCCTGTTGGCCAAAACCTTTGGCAAAGGACTCTGGGAAATGCAATTTGCAGGTGTGGGGGGAGCAGAGGGCAAGCAGGGTGTGAGATGGGCATGCGCACCGTGTCCCAGCCCACTCCTGGGCCGGACTTTTCTCTCTCTCTTCTCTCTGTCTCTGTCTCTGCCTCTCTCTCTCTCTCACCCTCTTAACTCTGGTTTTGTGTCTTTGTCTCCCTCCCCACCCATTGTGTTCCCTCTCGTTTGGTCTCTGTCGCTCTGAGCTGCCGTTCTCTGCCTTTGCAGATGATCCAGGCCATCCAGGTGCTGCGCTTCCACCTGCTGGAGCTGGAGAAGGTGAGTGCTTCCCACCTGCCCCAGCCCTGCTGCCCAGCCCACTTCACCCCAAATCTCCCCCCATGCCACCCCCATCCCCAGCACCCCAGCCCTGGCCCCCGGGTGGCCCCCCCCAGTACCCCGGTGCCCCCCCAGGTCCACGACCTGTGCGACAACTTCTGTCACCGCTACATCACCTGCCTCAAGGGAAAGATGCCCATCGACCTGGTCATCGAGGATCGGGACGGTGGCTGCAGGGAGGATCTCGAGGACTACCCAGCCTCCTGCCCCAGCCTCCCAGACCAGGTGGGTCCAGGACAGGGCATCGTGCGTCACCCGGCCACCAGAGCCAGGCCTGGACATGGCAAGGGGTGCACAACATGTCACAGCACCTCGGATGTGGCCCGGCCATAGGGCATGCACAGCGCAAGTTTGCACACCAGCAACGCAACAGCTGCACAAGTACATACACACGGACACACACAGGCACACAGACACACACCAGCAGCTGCAGGCACCACCCACAGGCTCAGCTGCACCCACGCAGGTTCACGCACAGCTACCCAAACCCAGCTACGCAGCAGAGAGTAGCACCCACAGCGCCCTGAGACACC
Organism: Erethizon dorsatum; assembly: GCA_028451465.1. Taxonomy (NCBI): domain Eukaryota; kingdom Metazoa; phylum Chordata; class Mammalia; order Rodentia; family Erethizontidae; genus Erethizon; species Erethizon dorsatum. Next base: position 108,059,795 of record CM051834.1, on the reverse strand, counting down.
GGGCACGCGACAGCAGGGCACACCCCGTAGCTGATTCGGCACCAGTGTTCTAGAGTGAGTGCCAGTGACATTATGGCCTCCTGCCACCAAACTCAAACACAGCCACGGTCGGGTCCCACTGAGCACGGTGCTACCCACCCACGCTCACGTGCTCATGGGTCTCACATGAGGCCAGCGCCCAGTCTCATCGAGTAGTCACACACGGGACAGCTGTGAGGGTCCCAACTCGCCACAGAGTCACGTGGAGATAGAAAAGTGACACCTGAGGCCGGGCGTGGCGGTGCACACCTGTAATCCCAACACTTGGGATGCTGAGGCAGGAGGATCGCTGTGAATTCGAGGCCAGCCTGGACTACACAGAAAAGTGACCCTGTCTCAAAAAAAGAAGTGACACCTGGGAAAAAAGCCCACCGAGGGCCACACCTGGAGGTCAAAGTGGCACCATAGGCAGCTGCGGTGTGACACACATGAAGTGGATGCGGGGCCAGAGCACAGCTCAGGGCGGGGCAGTGCACACAAGTCAGAGTGGCTTCGTGCTCAGTGAGAACCTTTGCAGGTGACAACTGGGGACAAGTCCCTGGCAGGCTCCTATCCAGACCTCGCAGCCTCAGGCACACTTGTGTGACAGTCCCTGGTGGCCACACCCACCTGGTGTCCTGGTGGAGTCCTGAACCCCCTCGTGTGGGAGTCACAGTAGCCACACACAGGCCCCACGATCAGGGCACCACCCTCAAACCTGAGTCCCACACCACCCCAGGGTCCGGAGCAGCCACACAGGCACGGCAGCATGCCTCGGCCATCGCCCTGTGGCAGCTGCACCGCAGCCACATGCTCTCTGGGGACACCATGCCAAACCCACCAACATCACGTTCAGGGGGCCACAGTCTGTCATGTGCTACATGAAAGTCCCGGACAGCTGCAGGCTCATCACCTCAGCTCCACTCATCACCCAGAGCAGCCAGTCAGGCTCTGGACCGTGAAAGCTGCAGGTGACAACCGCAGCCTCGCTCACAAGCCTTCAGACCTGACTCACCTCGCAGTGTACACAGCCCTCCCCCGATCCCACACATACCTGTGGACCCAGGAGAGAGCTCCTCGGAGTCCTATCAGGAAGACACGGTGTCCCCACAAGGAGTGATGAGGTCACAGCAGCCAGGATGGAGGGCAGGTGGGCACTGGGGACAGCAACTGCAGGCAACTGTTTGTGCCCAAGTTGCCAGGGTGAGAAATGGGCCAGCTGGCAGAACGAGAATGAGGAGAGGATGTACGGCTGCCTGATGGTGGCCCAGGCTTTTGGTAAAAGGACACAGTTAATCTACAGCCACCTGGCAGAGGTCAAACCCCATCTTTATTTTATTTTATTTATTTATTTTCTTGTGGTACCTGGGATTGAATCCAGGGCTTTCACACTGAGCTATATCCCGAGACCTTTTTTATTTTTTAGTTTGAGACAAGGTCTTGCTAAGTCACTAAATTGCCCAAGCTGGACTCCAACTTGCGATCCTCCTGCCTCAGCCTCCAGAGTGCTGGGATTAGAGGTGTGCACCATCATGCCCAGCTGTGAATCCCATCTTAAGTCAAGGAACAAAGTGATCCAGATATGGGAGCAATGGGTGGGTGGGCTTCCTGGAGCACAGAACTAGGCCAGAGGACAAATCCATTGTGAAGTTGCTCAAAGTGGGTCCCAGTTTGGGTACAGAAAATACAGCCCCCATCTCCTTTATCTGCAGTTTTGAGATCTCCTAGAATCTCTGAAAACTCAGAGTTTGGACTTTCTTCCCCCCGCCCCCCTGTAAGTTCAGTGCAAAATCACTTGGCAGCAAAATCTGACCTGAACTAATGAGAGGCTATTTATAGACTTTATTTATTCCACTTAGTTAAGTATTCATTCACTTTGCTGCAGAAATGTTAATGAGTTTGATGACGGGGTTATGCCCAGACCCTGCGGGGTGGTCAGGAGATAAGCGGGGTGTGTGCTCATTTACCGTCCACCGTGGTCACAGTGTCCAGCTCCTAGCCCCAAGGATTTCAGCAAAGCTGTGCAGACTGCATGACTGCCACGCGCCTTTCTCTAAATTAGCTCACTGAGTCTTCACCACAGCACAGCGGGCACTGCTGTCATCTTGCACGTTCCAGCTGTGGAAACAGGCGCAGAGAGGTGAAGTGACTTGCCCAAGATCACACAGCCAGGAAAGAGCAGAAGCAGAAGCCAGCTTCCCCTGCAGGGGTCCCAGCTCTGGGGCCGACAGTCACTGCCGTGCAGCGTCCCAAGCTTTGGCACTGACTCCCAACTCTTGTTCTCTAGAATAATGCATGGATCAGAGACCATGAGGACAGTGGGTCTGTACATTTGGGGACCCCAGGCCCATCCAGCGGGGGTCTGGCTTCCCAGAGTGGGGACAACTCCAGCGACCAAGGTGAGAAAGTTGGGAGGCAGTGGAGGAAGGTGGTGAGGCTTGAGGTTAGACTGCAAGTGGCACTGACAGAGGGTGTGGAAAGTGAGGGCAGGGCCTTGGGTGAGGGTCCTGGGTCCCGCGGTCCCCCCTCCTTGCTGTCCACTGGTGCAGTGTGCCTGTGCCCCCCCCAGGAGACGGGCTGGACATGAGCGTGGCCTCGCCCAGTTCTGGGGGAGAGGATGAGGAGCTGGACCAGGAGCGGCGGCGGAGCAAGAAGCGGGGGATCTTCCCCAAAGTGGCCACCAACATCATGCGGGCCTGGCTGTTCCAGCACCTGTCAGTGAGTACTGCTGCCTGGGGACATGGGGACAGCGGTGGGGGGGCCACAGAGACCAAGCAGAGAGGGACCCAGAGACGAGACTGGAGGGCGACAGTGGAGAGACGTGCGTGGGTCGGGGATGGCAGAGCAGAGCCCAGCCTTCCCTGAGTGCTGAGTGCTGCTGGGGACCCCTGCTTGTCCAGCCCTTCCCACAGCCCAGCGGCCGCGCATCCGCACACCACCCATCGCCGTCCACCTCCTGCCTCCCACCACGCATCCACACACCAGGACAGGAGGGGGGGGTCTGTTGGTGTCTGCCCAAAGAGGTTAGGGGACTTGCTGAAGGCCACACAGGCAGACGTGGGTTCAAACACAGGCAGTCTGGCCTTAACCACTGCACCACACTACCTCATGGAGAGAGGCAGGAAAACAGACAGAGAGGCTGAAAAAGAGAAAAGACACAGAGATGGAGAGGGGCCGGTCAGTATAAGATAGAAACGTAGCTGGATATGTGTCGGTAATCCCAGCACTTTGTGAGGCTGAAGCAGAAGGACTGCAAGCTTGAGCTCAGCCTGGATGACTTATCGAGACCCTGTCTCAAAATAGAAGAAGAAGAAAAAAAAAAAAAAAAAAAAAAAAAGCTGGAGATGTAGCCCGGTGTGAAAGCCCTGGGTTCATTCCTGGTGCTGGATAAGCAGGGCGGAGGGAGAGGCGCAGCCGGGATGGGAGACTGCGGGCTGCCCCCTCCCCGCAACCCTCCCGGGCGATTCGCCCAGTCGCGGGAAGAGGCGCAGCGGAGTCACTGCCTTGGGGACCAGGCGGGTGACTCTTGTGGTGGCCGCAGCACCCGTACCCCTCCGAGGAGCAGAAGAAGCAGCTGGCACAGGACACGGGGCTCACCATCCTGCAAGTGAACAACTGGTGAGTGGCGGGCGGGGGCGCTGTCCGCGGTGCTGACGCCGAGCCGCGCCCTCCGCACGGCTCCGACTCCGCCGTCTCCGCAGGTTCATCAACGCGCGGAGACGCATCGTGCAGCCCATGATCGACCAGTCCAACCGCACAGGTGGGCGGCGGGCGGGAGGCCGGGGCGCTGAGCCAGGCTGGGCCGACCGAGCCTGGGGGCTCAGCCTGCGCCCCACCCCTTTGCAGGGCAGGGTGCAGCCTTCAGCCCCGACCGCCAGGCGGTGGCTGGCTACGCGGAGTCGCAGCCTCACGTGACAGTCCCGCCGCCGGGTAAGCCCCGCCCCCTCCGCTGGGCCCCGCCCCACAGCCAGGCCCCGCCTCTCGAGATGTCCCATCTTAAGATTCGGTTCTTGAATAATAAACATCTCATTTGCATACGGGGAACAAACAGAAGATGCGATGCCATTTTCCTGGGCCCCACCTTTTCCTTACAAAGCTCACTTCTTCAGGGCTCAACCCACTACATTGGAAGTCTCTGCTTTTTCTTTTCTTTTTTCTTTTTTCCTTTTCTTTTTTGTTTTTGGAGGTGGAATGGAACCCAGGGCCTTGAGCATGCTAAGCGCATGCTCTGCCTCTCAGCTACACCCTAGACCTGACCCGCCTGTTTTCTTTTTTCTTTTTCTTTTTCTTTCTTTTTTGAGACAGGATCTCGCTATGTAGTTCAGACTGGTCTTGAACTCCTGTCTAGCCCACACTACTCTAGAGATCCTCCTGCCTCAGCCCCAAAAGTGCTGGAATTACAGGCATGTGCCACCACACCCAGCATCCCTCCTTATTTTGAGACAGGTCTCACTATGTTGCCTAGGCCAGTCTCCAGCTCCTGGGCACAAGTGATCCTCCTGACTCAGCCTCCATCAGCCTTCCCAATAACTGGGACTGCAAGCATCACTGCACCCAGGTTTCCACTCTTCCTTAAAGGGCCAGCACCCTCTTAAAATATGACATGGTCTACCATAGTAGAGCAAAGGGGTGTGGGAAGGGGTGGAAGGGACTTAGGGACATTGTGGGTGGGGGACCCACTAACCCTCCTCTTTTGTCTCCCAGGCTCAGTGGGGATGAGTCTAAATTTGGAAGGAGAGTGGCATTACCTATAGAGGCTGGAGTCAGGAGAAGTGTGAGTGTCCACAGCCACAGGCTTGTGCACCTTGCACACCATCCTAGACCTCCCAACTCCACAGTGGGCCTGGGTCCCTGAAAGGAGGGTTCTGCAAGACTTGATGGGAAGATGATTCATCCACCCACCCACCCACCCACCCATCCATCCCTCTGTCCATCTATCTAGCTACCCACTCATCCATCCATCTATCCATCCATCCGTCCACCTTCCATCCCTCTATGCACCCATCCATCCACCTTCCATCCATCTACCCATCCACCCATCCATCTATCCGCCTTCCTGGCCATCCACCCATCTACCCATCCATCCATCTATCTACCTACTTGTCTGGAAGCGGACATCAGAAACCAATGACAATCCAGGGCTAAACAATAAAGCATAGCCTTTCCGTCACCACTACCTCTGGGGTAGCAGGGAGACCCCTTAGAGGAGGCGGTCTCCAAATGGGTCACTGTAAGACGTGTAGGAGTCTGCTGGACAGAAGTGGGGGTGAAGGTAGTGGGTGCAATCATTTGCTCTCCCATGTCTCAGAGTTTCTCTGGTCTGGCATCATGGAAGTACTTCAGACAAGCCCGAGAGGGAGAGATTATTCTGTTTTCATTTTACAGATGAGAAAACTGAGTTCGGAGAGAAGTCACTTGTGCAGGCTCACCCTACTAGGAACAGCGATGTGCTAAGACTGGGGCGGGGAGGCAGCTTCAGCCTGGAGTTTCTTTTAGCGTATGTGCTGCTGAAGCAAGCACAGCCAGGAGTTTCTAAGCACAGATCAGATCTTGACTCTTGTGAGATTAAACCTTCTGCGGCTCCCTAGTGTCTTCTGGGTGTCCTTACCTCAGCATCTGTCCACCTATGGACCCAGTGCACGTCTGAGACCCCTGTGCCCAGCGGTGACCAGGACAGCCCAGTCCTGCCCCCATGGGGCTCTCCGTCCGGTGGGGGATGAACCCATCCGCAGACAGCGACGCCCAGGGCAGGCAGCGCTGGGGAGTGGCAGCCCAGGAGCCCACGGGGCCCATGGGACCCGGGCCAGGAGGAGGGCTGGGGGGCTTCCTGGAGGAGGGGGAGTCTCACCCAGACCATGGGACTCCAAGAGAGGTCCCAGGGGCACTGACTTTGGAGAATGGGGGTGTCTAGCAGCAGGCACAGCATTTGCAAAAGCCCAGGGTTAGGGCCGGTGAGATGGCTCAGCGGCGTAAGCGCCTGCCTGGCAAGCGCGAGGGCCCGAGTTCGACTCCCGGAACCCACATACGAAAAAGGGGCCGGTGATATCGCTCAGCGGCACGGGCGCCTGCTGGCGCACGAGGTCCTGAGGTCGACCCCCGGTACCCACAAAAAAAAAAAAAAAAATGCCCAGGGTTAGGACCCTCGTGGTTGTGGCCCCCTCCCCCCTGTGCACAGAGGGTCTGGGCTGGGCCAGGCCTGTGGTCCCAGTGGCCGGCGATGAGTTCAGGGGACATCTAGAAATGAGTACAGCTGAGCCCTGGGGGCCCTGGGGCCTGAGGTGGGAGAAGACAGACAGGTGCATCCAGGCGGGGACAGCAGTGGTGGGGGCTGAGCGGCAGTGATGAGGGGCTTCTCACCCTCAACCCCTCTTCCCTCCCCTCATTATCCCTCCCCTCTATCTCCACCACCTCTTCCATCTCTGTCTCCTCTCTTTCTTTAGGAGCTAGGATTGACTACAAAGCCTTCACACTGAGCTGCATCCCCAGCACCCCTCTTCTTTCTTTTTTTTTTTTTTTTTTTTTTTTTTTTTTAATTGTGAGACAGGGTCTTGCTAAGTCACTAAGTTGCCCAGGCTGGACTTGAACTTTCAGTCCTCCTGCCTCAGCCTCCCGAGTGCTGGGAAGACAGGCGGGCTCCCTGCGCCAGCTCCTCTGTCTGTTTTCCGTCTCTGTTTGAGTCCTTTCTTCCCACCTCCTCCTCTCTGATTCTCTCCCTTCTCCTCATTCTGCAGCTCTCCAAAGCCACCTGCCCCTGCCCATTTCCGTCCTGCTCCTCTGTCCTTCTACCTTTCCCGTGCCTCCCGCCACCCCACCACACTGTCCCTTCCCTGGTCCCCTCTCTCTGCATCCCTGTCACTTTGGGGTCGCCCCTCCCTGCTGACTGGCCCCTCCTTCCTCACCACAGACGCTACCTCTGGACTGCGACAGCCGGCCTAGCACCTGCTCAGTCCCCGAGACCCTGTGGCTCCAGGGCTCCAGTTCTCCAGGCCCCTCTGCTCAATGCCTACCTCCCTGGGGCCCCTGGGACACAGGGACCTGAATGTCCACCTGAGGGCCTCTCAAGGACAGAGATGTGGGCCCCGCACTGCCCCCCACTTCTGTCTGCCGGGACTGGGCCTGTCTGCAGATGCCAGTGGCTTAGGGCCCTGGCTGTGGGATAGAGAAGGCACTGGGGACCAGCAGGGGCTATCGGGGAAGGAGATTCACCTGGATCTGACATTTGGGGAGACTCTCTCATCCTCCTACTGCCCTCCCCCTTCTCCCTCCCCTACCTCCCTTCTCTGATGTCTTCTGCCTTTTTTTAATGATAAAATTGTAAAAACACAAATCCTTTGACTAGCGTTCTTGCGTCTCTTCCAAGAGTTCAGATTCTCATTGAAGGCCAAGAACTACAAATAGTAACAATCACTGATGACCCTCCTTTCTGGCCTAGGACCCTTGCGGATCATTTAGTTAGCGCTGTGTCACAAAAGCTGCCCTAAAACTGCAAAATGTCAGCCGTTTGTAACCTCATGATGCTGGGGGTTGGTATTTTATACCAGGCAGGACTGGGCAGCTCTGGTGGCTTTAACGGGGCCATCCCATGCATCTGCTGTCAGCTGGTGGTCAGCAGGGGCCCTGCATGTGGGGTGCGGCTGGCTGACTGCAAGGACAGCCAGGGCGAAGAACCCAGCGGCTCTCACCAACAGGAGGCTGCAGTTTGTTCCCAGGGACACGGCGGGGCTGCAGGGCCTCCGGCCGGTGCATCCTCATAGAAATGGGATGCTCCCGGCCGTGGGAGCGCCAAGGCCACAGGGCTCAGATTCTGGGGAAGAGAAAGCATCTACCTCTCTAGGGCACATGCGGGGTGCTGTGGGTGGCCGCTGCGTTTGGATCCACCTCCCGCCTGGGGCTTAGGCGCTGCTTTCTGTGTCCCTGGGGGTGAGCAGGTGATGCAGAGAGGCTCAGAGCCCATCCACTGCTGCGGCCGGGGGAGAAATTTCCCACGGTTTCCGCTTTGTGGCCTCAGTTTCCACAGCTAGAAGGTGGAGTCTAGTGCCGTGTGGGGTCCTGTGCAGGGTCCCCTGAGGGGCTGTGGGGGGCGGTGCTGGCAGCAGGAAGCCTGATCTGATTGGGCCTGGGGTGATTCAGTGACAGCACTGGCCCAGCATGTGACAGGTTCCATCCCCAGCACTGAAAAAAAAAAAAGCAAGGTTATTTTTTTTTAGAGGTTGTAAATAGAGAAACTGAGGCTTAGAGCCTGGGCTGACCCATCCCTGAGGAGGCCACATGTGGAGGACGCTTCTCTTCCACTCTGTTTCTCTCCCATCTCTGCCCCATGGTTTCCAGTTTCCATTGGTCCCTGCTACACCCCATGCTAGAGCTCGTGGGTGGGCTGTGTCCTGATGTCCTTCCTTTTTTCTTTCTTTCTTTCTTTCTTTTTTATTTTATTTTTTTATGTGGGTACCGGGAGTCGACCTCAGGACCTCGTGCTTGCCAGCAAGCGCTGGTGCCCCTCAGCGATATCACCGGCCCTTTTTTTCCTTTATGTGGGTTCTGGGAGTCGAACTCAGGACCTTGCGCTTGCCAGGCAGGCACTTATGCCACTGAGCTATCTCACTGGCCCTCTTTTTGGTTTTTTGAGACAGGATCTCTCTGTGTAGCACAGGCTGGCTGCCTTGAACTCAGGGCAATCCTCCTGCCTCAGCCTCCTGAGTGCTGGGGTTACAGCCCTGCACCCCCAAGCCCAGCTCCACTGTCCTTCCCAGGTGGCCATGGCCCTCTGTTCTGCCTCACCTCGGCCCCTGGCCCATCCAAGCAACCTTCTTCATCTTCTCCTCAAATCTGGTCTCTTGCACAAAGTTCACACACAGGCAAGCACACATTCGCATTTGCACACACACTTGCACAAGTCCGTTGTACTCACTTTCACACGCTCACACTGACACCAGCACTCTCCTTCCAGTGCACACACACCCATGTTCACACACTCACACCTGGGGGCGCCTCAGGACACAGGTGGGGTGACACCCACAGCCAGCACGTGGCCTAGCTGGTGCCCCGACAAAGTTCACGAAACGCAGTCACTCAGTGCCACCCCGAAACATCCTGTGTGGCCCCAGCGCGGGGCAGAGCTGGCCCTGTGCCCTGCTTTGTGCCCCCAGCCCCTCACTTTGTGTCCCCAGGCCATGGAGGCCACTCTGGCAGCCCCGGGCCTCATGGTACAGCCTGGGTCTGAGCTCCTCAGCTTGGGAGACCTGGTCCCCGCTCTGCTCAGTGGCTCTTTTCTGTCCCTGCCACGCTGGGTGCAGGGCTGGCACTGATAGCTGTGGCTCCAGTCTGGCTGCTGCTGGTCTAGGACACCACAAAGCCCCAAGCAGAGCCTCGCCCGCGAGGACATGGACAGTTGCCACAGGGAGGTGCTGGCTCGGGTCCCCTCCTCCGCCTCGGTCCTGGCTGCCCCCGCTTCCCCTCTGCAGAGGCAGGAGCCCCACGCCTGCACACTCCCAGCCCAGCTGTGCTCTTGTCTCCACCATCAGCCTGCTTTCTGTCCCCACTTCCTGCCCTGCATTCCCTTGGTCACTTCTTGCTGTTATTACCTCAACTCCCAGAGCTGGATGCTGTTTGTCTTTCTCCTTCCCTGAGGCCTCTGCCAGGCCTGGCGCACAGCAGGTGCCCAGGAGGCCATGGGGAGCAGGGATGGGACCCACACCCCAAGCACTATTTTATAGTTTATTTTGAGACAGGATCTTGTTAAGTTGCCCAGATTGGCTTTGAACTTGTGATCCTCCTGCTTCAGCCTCCAGAGTCACTGGGACTACAGGTGAGGCCTCTGCTCCTTCATTCATGCAACAAGTACCTCCTCGGTGCTAGCGCCCCAAGTGTCCCCACCCCAGACATCAAGTCAAGGACTCCTGTCCTTGGGGAGCTGTTGTGTGTTCAGCAACTGGTTCCAGCATCCCCTGTGAGGACCAGACTCCGGGGTGCACGTATAAAGTGATGTAGGATTTAGACCGGTGTGGTGATGCACACCTGTAATCCCAGCACTCAGGAGGTTGAGGCAGGAGGATCGCCACAAATTCACGGCCAGCCTGGGCTACAAGGACAGGCTGGGCTACATAGCGAGACCCTGTGCACCCCCTCCTCCCTGTCACTGGAAACCCCCACTTAATCCTCTTTACTCACACCCATTTGGAGGCACCACCAGGAGACAGGAATTGGAAGATGTTGTCATTAAAAATACCTCCCCCACTTTCTGGGAAAAGGCGCTTTTCATGGTGGGCAGCATTGCCTGGGGAAGGGAACCCTGTGGGGTGGGGGCAGCTGCGAAAGCAGAGCGTGCGGTGAGTGCAGTTGTGGGGGAATTGGTGCTATTGGAGCCCCATGCATGCCCCCAGCTGTGCCTGTCACTGTGTCACCGCAAGTGACTGCGGCTCTGGCTGTGTCCTTTTGGCTGAGTTTGCATCTGTGAACCTGAGAGTCTCCATTATCATCACGTGTGTCTGGCTGAGGCTGTCCCCAGGCGACAGGTGTCTGAGTCCTTGGGGGCTACTTCCTGTGTGTCCATGACCCCGTTGGTCCGTCACAGGGAGGGACCACCTTGTCTATGGAGGCAGAGCAGCCACTGAACTGCCTGACAGTAGCTCAGTCAACAACCATGATACAGAAGATTACATCACTTAGCACTAGGCACGGTGGCAGACACCAGAAATCCCAGCACTCTGGGAGGCTGAGGCAGGAGGATCTCAATTTCAAGCCCAGCCAGGGCAATTTAGTGACTGAGACTCTATCAAAATAAAAAATAAAAGGGGCAGGGATGTAGCTATGTAGCTCAGTGTGAAGGCCCTGGGTTCAATCCCCAGAACCAAAAAAAAAAAAAAGATGCTGTCACCTGGGACCTGCACCACCTGCGTCTGTGAGGACTCTCCTCAGTGTCCCCACATGACACGACGGCCCACCCACACACTTCTCAGAAGCCAGCTCCGTTGCTGGGCTGTGAAGCACGTCCTAGGCCGGGAATGTGAATCTAACCTGAATCCCAGCCGTTTGCAGCCAGCCCAGCGCCCCAAGGAGAGGAGCTGGTCCTGGGAGGACCTGCGACCATCGCGAGTTCACACCGCGGGCTTCCTCTGGCCTCCCCAAAGGGACCCAGGCCTCACTTCACCTCGCCGTGTGGGGCAAAGAATCCGACCCTGTGGGACCGCTGGGTGGGGCTCTGGGCTGTCACCGGGGTCCCCACGGAGCAGGCGGTGGAGTCAGGGGACCTTGGGTTCACCTGGCTGTCTCCCGCGCGCCACCTCACAGCCACCGTGGATGTCCATGGCTGTGTGGCCGTGAATCTATGCTTGAGGCCACTGTGATGTGTCCCAGGCAGTGTCTCTGTCATCCCGTGAGTCGGTGTCCAGGGCTCCCGGTCACCAGCTCAGGAGCCTCCGGATCCCGGAACACAGAGCCCAAGGCTGCACTGGCAAGGCTGGGTGTGGGGCAGGGCCAGCATCAGGGTCAGCAGTGAGGCACACAGCACTGAGGGGACAGGGACTGGCAGAGGCAGGAAGGGAGAGGGGTGGGGCCTCAGGGGCAGCAGTCAGTCTAGTCCCCTCCAGGGGGTGCCAGGGAGCCACAGGTGTCTCCCCCTTGGGTAGCAGCACTACCGAGACATAATTTGCCTATTGCAAAATTCACCCATTTTTATGTTTTGTGTCTAGATGTCCGCCCAAAGCCTCATGCAGTCATGGGGGCGGCTTCTAGAGTTTATGACTGATTCATGGTCTAATGCTGGGATTATGGGCGTGAGTGCTACACCCGCCCTGGGGCAGGCAGCCTGCATACAATATGAGGGAGGGAAAGAGGCTTGCTCTCTTGTGTGCACGCTCCTCCCTTTTTCTCTTGCTTGTTTTTGCTGTTTTCTGCTGCCATGAACTGTTGCCCTCTGCCATGTGCCACTCTACCTTGGAGCCAGCCAGGTATGGACTGAAACCTCTACAAACTGTGAGCTAAATAAACCTTTCCTTTCTTAATTGTGGGTGTTGGGCATTTTGTCTCAGCAATGAGAGAAAAGTAACCAAGACATCCATTTTGAAGTATATACTCACCAAGCTGTACATCATCACCCCCACAACCAACTTTAGAACATGTTAACCCTCAAAGAACCCCCATAACAGTGCAACCCACAGCCCTGGCAACCTGCTAAGCCACTTTTTGCATGCGTTTCCCTGTTCTGGGAATTTCTTTTTCCTTTCTTTCTTCCTTCCTTTTCTTTCCTCCCTTCTTCCTTTGTTCCTCTCTCCCTCCCTCCTTTCTTTTATTCAGAACTGGGGATTGAACCCCGGGCCTTCACACTGAGCTACACTCCCAGCCTCTTTATTTTGAGACCGGATCTTGCTAAGTTACATAGGCTGGGTTCCAACTTGTGATCCTCCTGCCTCAGCCTCCCTGAGCACTGGGATTACAGGCCTGAGCCAGCACACCTGGCTGGACATCTCATGCCAGTGGACACGTGTCCATGTCTGCTTTTGTCACTTAGCATCCTGTCCTCCGGGGCCATCGTGTCACAGCATGTGTCCACACTTCTTTTCATTGCTGAATACCTCACTGCCCAGGGCAGCTCTTGAGCAGAGGAGGGACAAAGTGGGATATATGCTTTATCCCAGGTGGATCAGAGGGGACACTGCAGGTTGGTCGTGTCCCCACAGTACATGTCCAGCTCTCATTCCCCTTCCGAGGGGCCTGACATGGAAACAGAACGGCAGCTGCTCACAGTTAAGGTGCTGTGGGCCCGACCTTGTCCAGCCTAAGCGTCCCCTCCTCAGGCGACTGTGAACACCAGGACACATGGCTGGGAACAGGGTCACATCTGCAAGCCAAGGCGCGCTGAGATGCCAGGAGCGGTGGGGAAGAGGCAAGGAAGCCCCCCAACCTGTGAGGGCCCCAGGGGGCGCACAGCCCTGCGGACACTCTGATCTGCAAGCCGGAAGTCGCACTGTCTGTGGCTCTCTGTCCCAGCAGCCGTGGGACACCACGTAGAGGGAAAGCCTGGGAGACAGGTAGGAGGCGGAGCAGCTGGGGATGGGAGTGGGCAGACCTAGCACTGCTCAGGAAAGAATGAGGGGACCTTCTGAGATGGGGACTCACTCCTGTTGGGACGCATCACCTTCTACAGATAGTGTGCTGACCTGAATATGGTGACAGTGGGGAAACGGCAAAACACAACCCATTTCCTCAAAGTGTTCTTTGGCAGCCGGGCACGGGGCACACAGTTGTGATCCTAGCATCTGCGAGGCTGAGGCAAGATCTCAAGTTTGAGGCCAGCCTGGAGAACTTGGTGATTTAGTGAGGCCCTGTCTCAAAAACTAAAAAGGACTAGGGATGTGGTTCAGTGCAAAGGCCCTGGGTTCACTCCCCAGTACTGGGGGAAAAAAAACCCAAAACAGAAGCACTCTTCAGCATTTGCAAGAGAAAGGGTTGGCCCTGGGACACTGCTGAGACAAAGACCAAAGGGCTGTTGAAGTCACCTTGCCCTGGACAGGAGGGTCCTGGCAGGGACAGGTGAGAAGGGTGGGCCAGGGCGGTGTCCCTTGTGTGAGCCATGGGTGGAGGTTTGAGGACATCTTTCCTGCTGGAGCCAGGAGCCACCCCCGGGTGTGCCAATGCTGCACCTCCTGGCCAGCGTGCAACTTTGATCTTAAACACTAGTAAGAGGCATGCACCTGCGGTCTCAGCTACTCAGGAGGCTGAGGCAGGAGGATCACTTGTGCCCACAGTTCAAGGCCAGCCTGGGCAACAAAGTGAAGCCCTGTCTCAAAATTAATCACCAATAAAAATGAACAGCAGCCGCACTGCCGGGCAGCTGACCCCGGCCTGAGGGCTTGTGCCGACTCCAAGGTGGAAGCCATGGCCCCATCTCACAGATGAGGGACCTGAGGTGCGGCAGTGACATGTGCCTAAGGACACAGAGGGTACAACAGATTTGAGGCTCAGGCCCAGGTCACGCCCAGTCTCCTCCTGAACAGCCAACCTGTCCCGACTCCCACCCGATGGCTGGGTACTGAGCCCCGTAACACGGTGCTGAGCAACTGACGTCAGGTAGAGACTGGATCCAGGGGTGAGCTGCGCCATGGCTAAGAGATCCGGTGCTGGGTCCCGGGGAAGCTGGCTGCGAGGACAGTCACAGAACCAGGACAGGCGCTGCAGCAGCAGGAGCTGCGGTGGCTGGGCTGGAGAGGGGACACTGGGACAGACACCCTCAGGCAGGGGCTCTTCCAGGTGGACCGGAGCAGGCAGGGAAGAGGAGGCAGCGCCAGTGCGAACTTTATTCCCCTGGCTGCGCCCTCCCTGAAGCCAGGACCAGCACCACCTCGAGCCTGGCTGGGCAGGGTTCCCAGCAGGGATGGGCAGGTGGTGACAGCTCACACGTGCTGTTTGCGGTGGCGCAGAGCCTCGGTGGGTGTGAACAGGAAGTCCTTCTGACAGGTGTCGCAGTGGTAGGGTCTCTGCAGGGCAGATGGCTTCTGGAGGTGCTCAGGGGTGGCTTCCTCAGTGCCTGCAGGGAGGGGGAGGCTCAGGGGATGCCAGGCTCCCACTGTTTCCCCACCTTTGGGGAACCCAGTTTCACCCCCTCCAGGAAGCTCTCCTTGATAACCACACACACAGGCTGGTCTGTACCTTGTCGCCACCAGGGAGAGAGAGGGGCAGCAGGAGGGACAGGTGGCCCTGCCGGTCTCCCTGTGGCATGGGGTACACAGTGGCAGACACTGCAGCACCCCTTGGTGACAACGGGGGGATGTGGCCAAGCCCAAAGGGCAGAGAAAGGAACAAGGGACATGACCACAGAGACACCAAGAGACAGAAGATGCAAAGAGGGATACAGAGACCAGAGGCGACAGAGGCAGGACGGGGGGTGTCCCAGCTTGTGTCTGCAAAACCAGGCCCCCAGCCTCCTTGCCTAGGCCGCCGTCCAGGCCCGGGGTGCAGGCACTCTCGTGGGCCATGCGCTCCAGTGGCGTGAACGGCAGGTGCAGGCCGCAGCACGGGCAGGTCCAGAAGGTGCGCAGGCAGTCGCTATACAGGTCCGTGTCGCTCTGTGGAAGGTGGGCACGTCAGCCTCAGTCCACCACCTGCTGCGGCCCCTCCCAAAGCCCTGAAAGATGCAGGAATGCGGCTGGCGGGGCCTGCGTGGGGTTCCTAACATCCCATCTCCGGGGCAGGGGCTGAGGGGGCCCCAGGGGTCCACGCTCACCGAGAGGCAGTTGTAGGTGAGGAAATCAGTGACGCTGTAGCCACCCTTGGTGGGATTGGGGGATAGGGTAGAGTTGCCAAAGAGGCCAGGGAGACTGGGGGTGGCTGTGACAGTCTGGGGTCCCACGTAGAGATTCTGGGCTTCCAGCCCTGTGAGGCGCCGGAGGCTGTAAGGAACCTAAGGGAGGAGAGACAGGAGAGAGACTCAGGGAGCCAACACCAAGCACCTGGATGCAGCTGTGCCTGCAGCCCTCCCTGTGCCTGCAGCCCTCCCTGCGAAGGCTCCCAGCAGCTCCCCTCCCAGCTGCGTGTCTTGAACTGTTAACTGGGGGCAATGCGTTCATGCATGCAGAAGGTGTTTAATAAGCATCTGCCCAAGAAGCAGTACGCACGGCTCTGCCCCCATCAGCTGTATGGCCCTGGCTCAGTCACTCAGCCTCTCTGTGCCCAAGTCCAGTGCACCAGGGGTACAGCCCACCCTGGCCATGGTGCTACCTTGGTGGCCATGAACTGCAGCAGCTCCCTGCTCAGGGTGGCCACCTCCATGCAGCTGACGGGAGCAGCCTCGTCCTCGTCCTCTTCCTCGAGCCGCTGCCGCTGCCGGGCCTGGTATGACAGCTGCCGGTCCAGTGCGCTCTCCCAGCAGGCACGGAGCCGCAGGGCAGCAGCCAGGAGCTGGACAGCGCCCTCGCTGTCCACCAGCTGCAGCTCCAGCCAGCCATCAGCCACCAGGCGGGAGCAGTCACCATTGGTGTCCAGGGACCGGCTGAACAGCAGGAGGGACTAGAGAAAGGGGACAGGGACAGAGCATGGATGCGGGTCGGGCGCCATCGCAGAGGCCCCGCCCGGCTGGCCAGCAGGCCCACCTGCCCACCCATCTGTCCAAGGTGGCTGTCTGTCCACCCAGTGTAACCATCGTCCTCCACCCACGCGACACGCATCTCCGCGAGCCTGCTCTGCCAGATGGAGAGCTAGACCATGTCTCTGCACCACGTGACTCAGAAAGAGAAAGACAGGACTGAAGAGCAAAAGACAGCAGGGGCGGTGGCGCACCCTTGTATCCAGCTCTCTGGGAGGCTGAGGCAGGAGGATCACAAGTTCAAGCCCACACTGGGCAACTTAGCAAGACCCTGTCTCAAAATTAAAAATAAAAAGGGCTGGGCATGTAGCTCAGTTCAAAGGCCCTGGGTCTGGGCCAATGAGATGGCTCAGTGGCGTAAGCGCCTGCCCGGCAAGCGCGAGGGCCCGAGTTCGACTTCCGGAACCCACATACGAAAAAAGGGCCAGTGATATCGCTCAGCGGCACGGGTGCCTGCTGGCACGCAAGGTCCTGAGGTCGTCCCCCCGGTACCCACAAAAAAAAATAAATAAATAAATGCCCTGGGTCTGATCCCCAGTACCACAGACGACAACAAAGTAAAATACAGTGTGTGTCCTAAGCAGCAGCCACAGAAGGGACGGGGAGGTGGGGGCGGCAGGGGCAGCAGGGAGAGGGTGGGGCTGCATCTTCACATGGGGGCCTGGATGAGGACACAAGAGCCCAGTGGGGAAGAAGGCAGGATGCGAATAGGCCCAGGTTGTTCAGGCAGTGCCTGGGGGATGCTGTGGGGGTTGGGCCAGGACTAGGGTGCAGCCTGGAGCACGGCAGGGGTCCATGGACTACGCTGCCCTCTTCCATGCACGCGTTGCCCAGCACAGGAGTCTGTGGATGCTGACCTTGGGGCCAGCGCCATCCCCCTTGCTGAAGACCGCAGCTGCCTCCACGCTGGGTGCCCAGGCTCTGCTCCACACCCCCTTCACTCGCTTTTCCCACCACGGCCCCAGCTGCCCTCCCTCGCAGGACCTGCCCCACCGGCCCCTGGGCACACCAGCCTCAACCACGCAGGGCCTTCGAGGGCTTTTGCACATGGCGTCCCCATCGGGCGCACTTCCCAAAGAGACCAGTATGGCGCTGTCCCTGCAAGACACCTGTGCCGCACCACCTCCGTGAGCTCCCCCAACCATCGCAGCAGCCCAAGTCCGCCTCCCACCACCCCGGACCCCCGCACCTGGGTCACCCGTGTCACCCTCCCGCTGGCACCCACACAGGAGCTGGCTGAGACCCACCTGGAGGGCCGGGACTCGGATGCAGTTGACCAGGTACAGCTTGTTGGTCTCCAGCAGGGAGACGAAGGCAAGGAGCTGGTGCTTGCTGCTCATCTTGTCCTTGTCATCTGCAAGGTGGAGGACAGCTTAGGCCCAGCTCTGTGCACCGGCAGCCCCTGCCACCAGGTCAGGTCATCGCAGAACAATGCTGCAGCAGGGGAACAAACGGGACTGCTGGGTATGGACAGGGGCCACTGTCACTTCGTTAGGATGATAGCAGCACTGCAGTAATGCAAACGACATCCCTTGGCACTGCTGTTCCTAGATGACGGATGTCTGGGACACGGCCTGGCGTGAGGGTGCACATCTATAATCCCAGCACTAGGGAGGCTGAGGCGAGAGGATCATTGAGTCTGAGGCAGCCTGGGCTACGTACTGAGTCCAAGGCCAGGCTGAACTACACGGCGAGACCTTGTCCCCACCCCACCCCCGAAAAAAGCTCCAGAAAAAAGAGAATGAGAGAAAAGAAAAAAACTAGAAATAGTGACTCCAGAAGGAAGGAAAAATAGTAAAGTGACAGAAGAAAGGACTGCAAAACAGTGGCAGTCACGGATGGAATGAGGGCGCAGGGGCTCATCAGACACTACTTGAATGATGTCTGGAAATTTTCAAGATTAAAGAACGGGAAGAGATAAAGGGACGAGGGATGCACAATGGTCAGAGATTTCAGAGGAACGTTTCCTTTTCTCTCACCAGCGTCAATGCCTTACCTTTTCGGGTCAGTTCATGTCACTCCAAGAAAGCACAGTCGCTGCTTCCATGCAAGCAGGACGAGGGGGCCCAGGCCCAGCAGCCTACGTGAGCCGCTCTGTCTACGTGGCAACGAGGAGCAGCCGCGCCAGCGCGGGCCCAGCCACCCTGGCCCCCCAGTGAGGGACCAGTCGGCAGGCAGTCGGCCCCACGGGGTGGGGGAGCACAGGGAACCAGGAGGAGGGGCCCCTGGGCTGCTGTGCCACTTCCTGGGCCCTCAAATCCCGCTTGGGCTACTGTACCTCGGCTCCCTCTGCCTTCCGTGGCCTGTGGCTCCTGTGTGTGCAGCACCTCGGGGCTGCCGGTGAAGACACTGGTGGGGTGCAGCACAGCACCCTGCTTGGCCTGGGTGTGGAAGATCTGTGGAGGCCAAAGGCAAGCACTAGGGTCAGAGGCCCCCGGGCTGGCTCTGCCAGATCCCTAGCCGCATTTCCTCCTCCCTCTCCCCAACTCCCCCTCCAGGAAGCCCACCTGAGTCCCACCCAGCTAGGCTGGCGGCCTGGGCCCCGGGGCTCCCTATGAAGTCCCATCCACTCGGGTTGTCTAGGGGACAGGTCCTCCTCCCCACAGCACCATGAGCCCCTGGAGGGCAAGGCCAGCATGGTCTTGGTCACTCTGTCCCAGCACAGAGCTGAAGGACGAGCAGAGAAGAGCGGAAGAGGCGCACCTGGTCTGAGTCCTTGCGGCTGCTATTGAACGGGTCGGGCACGGCCAGCTGTGGGTAGAGGCCGCGGGCCAGCACCAGCTTGAGCAGGACCAGCTGCTCCCGGGTCAGCGCCTGGGCCGAGCTGGTGGCCGCCTGCAGCTGCTCCAGGTTGTGCCGGAGCTTGAACTTCACATCCTGGGGGAACATGGTGAGGGGCGCTCCTGGGGAGCTGCCCACTGCTATCTACGGTGCAGGAGGACACACGGGCCCAGGCCTCCCGCAGACTGCTGGGGCCAGGGCCAGTCCCTAGGACCCTGTTCTTGGAGATGACACTGGGCACCTTCAAGCCCCGGACAGGCCGTGTCCCGAGACCCTCAGAGTCAGGGCTGTGTCCCCTCTTCAGCAAACTCTACCAGTCCTCCAAGCCCCACCTGGATGTCCACGCTGTCACCACCATGCTGGGCAGCAGGGCCAACACGGTCCTCATCACTGGAGCCCTCATCAGCCTCCTCCTGCAGCCGTAGCACCTTGCGCCGGCGGCCCACGCCCTCCTCGTGCTGCCGCTTTAGCTGGTGCAGGGCCCGGCGCTCACGACGCTGCTGCAGCCGACTATAGCTGTCCCCCAGCGTGGCCACCTGGGCCCCAGCCAACAGCCCATGGTCCTCCAGCAGCTCCTGAGGACACGAAGGGACAGGCAGAGCAGAGTGAGTGGGCCCCTCCGAGAGCTCATTTCCTGCCCAGAACCACCCGGCAGGGCTTCAGGGGCACAGGGGACCGTTCCAGAACTGCCCTGAGCACCAGGAAGGGCTAACTCCTGTGGAGGGCACTGGTGTTGCTGCTGGCCTGGGGGCACCTGAGGGACACAGGAAGAGAGGGTGGCTGCTCCCAGGACCCTCCAGCCAGGCTCCCTTCTTCCCACAGCTGTCCCCAGGCTCCAGTCACAGTCCCCACCGCCCGAGCCCCCTGAGACTAGGACATCTGCGCACCTGCTGGGCCCCACCCCAGGGCTCTGTAACTCTGACTCTGGAGGTGGGTGGGGTGGGACTCTGCATCACGCAGACTCTGGAGGAACTGAGGCACGGGAGACCTGTGTCCCCTCCCCTTCCTCCCTGCCCGCACCTGTCAGTCCTCGAGTGACACAGTCTGCTGGGCAGTTCCCTGTGAGCCCCAACCAGTGGTGGACACAGGACCCTGGATGCATGTGTGTGTGTGCTAGTGTGTGTATGCGTGTTGGCAGGTGTGTGTGGTGTGTGCAAAGGGGCCACACTTTCCCCTAGATTCTCTAAGTGTCTGGGGCCCAACCCATGCTGAACGGCTGCTCTAGAAGCTGTGGATATCAAGCGACAGCATGGTCAGGACATCTGCAGTCCCCGACCTGGGGCCCTGGGCACCGCGGGGTGGGGGGGCGGCACTGGCCAGGTGACACCACTCGGGGCCTCCATGTATCCATCCACAACCACAGGCGACGGCTGCACACCACAGCCTGTACACTCAGCTGCAGGGCTTTCTCCATCGCGAAACAGAGTCACCCCAGGGCATTAAACAAATGCGTGGCCACAGGAGGGGCCCCATGACAGAAACCTCTATCCCCGGCCAGATGAGGACAGCAGTAACGACGGGAACCCCACACCAGGCGCTGCAAGGCTCCCGATCCTCACACGAGGCGCTGCTTCCATCCCCATCTCCTCCTCAGAGAGGAGGCCCCAGCTGCTCCCCGACCACCCTCGGCCCCGGGCCTGCGCTGAGGGTGCGGCCTCGGCCGGCCAGTGACAGGGAGGGGACCCGGGTCACCTTGAACTGGCGCCGCAGGTTAGCCATCTCATAGAGCCGGTGCTCCTCCACGCCCCGGCGGCGGCACCACTTGCGCGAGTTCCGGCTGCGCTCGGCCTTCACCTGGGGGAGGAGTCAGGGCCTGGCCAGCCGGCGACTGCTATGACCATGGCCAGGCTGCCCAGACTCCGGGAGGGAGGTGGAGCTGGCAGCCGGCCTCAGAGCCCCCTGCTCTACCTCTGACTGGGGACGAGTCTTCCCTGCACTGGACTGAGTGCCCGGAAGGGCAGGGACGGTGCCCAGCACCAAGTGGGGACCAGGACTTGGGACACGCGTTGGGTGTACAGATGCCACCCAAGGCAGTGGGCCTGCTCCAGAGGGGACTGGTTTTCGTCACGCTTTAGAAACCCAGGTCCCCGTTGGCCCCGGCCTTGGGCACGTTTTGTCCCTTGGCCAGCAGCACAAACAGTGGGGACCGGGCCTCTAAGGGCCCACCGGGAGGGCTCGGGGTCATCCCTGGGGTACGAGGGCACGAGGAGCACCTACAGCAGCAGGGCACCCTGGGGTGGGGGAACAGCAGACAGCCAGACAGGCAGAGGGGCCGCCGCCAGCCTCACCTGCACCCAGGCGTTGAAGACGTTGAAGAGCGTGAAGGGGTCACCCTGGTCACTCTCCAGGGGGCGCCGAGCTGCCGCGCACTCCGGACTGCTCTGGGCGCCACGTGTGAAGGGCGACTGCACGCTGAGGGCAGCAGCGATGGTGAGCACGGGCTCCGCCAGGCTGAACATGGAGCCCAGGATCAGCATCTTCCCTGGGGATGCAGCACTGCCTCAGCCTCCAGGACCCCCCACCCTCCCACCCTAGCCCACCTCACCCAAAGAGGCCTTGGAGCCCAGGGGTCAGGTTGAAACCCACAGCTCCGAGAGCCTCGTCTCTGCTGGCCAGAAGTGACCCCAGCCCTGCCTCCTGGGCTGTGGAGCTCTGCTGGCTGCTGGCCGCAACTGTCAGCTATGCTTCACCCACAGCTGACAGACGCCCAGCACTCCGAACCCTCCCTGGCTTCATTTTCTTCCCAACGCTTTTTTTCTTTTGTTTTCAAAACTGGAGACTGAACCCAGGACCTTCCCACTGAGCTGTGCTCTCAGCCTTTTATTTGTTTACATTTTGAGACACGGTCTTGCTGAGTCACTAAACTGACCAGACAGAGTTCAAACTTGTGATCCTCCTGCCTCGGCCTCCTAGAGTGCAGGGACTACAGGTGTGTGTCACCACACCCAGTTCTAACACTCCTAGGGGAGGATAAAGCAGGAGCAGGGCAGGAGCCACACGAGTGGCGCGAGGGAGCCTGGTGAAGGCGTGGGCTTACGCAGGGTCACGTGGACGGGAGGTGGTGCACCTGTGATCTGGGCTGGGGTCCTTACCAATCACCACGTCCACGGGCAGCTGGGCCAGCAGGCAGCCAATGGGCGTGAGGGCCTCTGAGGCGTCCAGAGCACCCTGGTCCCGGAGGTACTGGATGGCGGTCTCCAGGCTGGCTGGGGGCGGCGGCTCGATGAAGGGAAAGGTGCGTGGGTCCCCCACACTCATGCTCTTCATCTGCGAGCGAGAAGCAGAGCCCCAGGATGGGAACGTGTGAGCCACTGCGGCCCAGGGGCGGGCGGGCCAGGAAGCTTCCCTGCCAAGTCCACCACGCAGAGGCAGGGGTGGGGACCTCAGGGGGTCTCTGGGTGCCAGCACCTTCCCCAGCCCCCCTCACACGGGCGGACAAGGGGACAGATCAAAGCAGGCCCGGGCGCAGTGACTGCGCAACGAATGTATGAGCCAGGCCCGTCAGGACACATACCCGGACAGCGCTGGTCACAGGGGCCTGACAGGACAGGAGGGGGCCTGGCCAGGGCCTCCAGGTTAATGTTCTCAGGGCCTTAAAGTCTAGACCCACAAAGGGCAGCTCCCTGCTTCTGCCTCCGCCTCCGGAGGTGAAGAGGAAGACGTGGTGCCCGCGGCACTCACCAGGCAGCTCCCCCAGTTCCTGACTCCCCTACGGTGCATCCTTATCCCCATCCCCACCTTAGGACAACAGCATCTGCCTATCCAGTTCGCTGTTGCTTTTTGTTTTTTGAGACAAGGTCTCACTAGGTAGCCCAGACTGGCCTTGAACTCTTAGCAATTCTCTTGCCTCAGCCTCACGAGTGCTGGGATTACAGGCGTGCGCCACCATGCCCGGCTATGAAGTTTTTATGTGGAGCAAAAGTTTTATAGACATAAAATACACAGAACAGTGCTAGGCCCAGAAAGACCAGGTAATTTCTTTCCATCATCATCTAAGCTGCTTATAGAGGCCAGAGAGACCCCCCTGCCCCGACCATGGCATCTCGCTCCACCTCCATAACCGAATCTGGGGCCTGGGGCTTCCCTTCGAGGAAGAGCAGATTCCCTGCACTGCACAAGCCGGTGTCATCTGAACTGGCGGCTTGGGTCCCGAGGGGTCAGAGAATCCACACAGTGGGTACAGCCCGAACCGCAACTGCCCACAGCCTGGGCTGGGGCTGCAGCCTGGTGGTGGAGCACTTACCTATCCCGCGTGGGCACCATGTCCATCCCTAGCACCGCAAAAGCAAACAAAACACAAGCCACTTCCTGTGGGGTTTGTGGCTACAGCTGCAGTCATTCTCAGTCATAGGGTTGCCCCTCAGCCAGGTTTCGACCTCTGGAAGGGACGACTTCCCCTCTGTG
Organism: Erethizon dorsatum; assembly: GCA_028451465.1. NCBI lineage: Eukaryota > Metazoa > Chordata > Mammalia > Rodentia > Erethizontidae > Erethizon > Erethizon dorsatum. Next base: position 108,036,520 of record CM051834.1, on the reverse strand, counting down.
GCCTGGCCAGCCCTGCTGCCCCTGCCCTGTGATGAGGCCCGGGCCCATCTGCACACCACCCGGCTTCTTCCCCAGCGCCAGTGATCAGGACATAGCCCCGCCTGGCCGGGCCTCACCTGCAGCACCAGCGCATCCAGGGCCACCCTCCGGATCTCAGGGACGGGGTAGGGGGCGAAGGAGTCGTAGTCGGACTCGGCATAGAGGCGGTAGCAGACTCCGGGGCCCGTGCGGCCCGCCCGGCCCTTGCGCTGCTCAGCGCTGGCTTGGCTGATCCAGAACTCCTGCAGCCGCTGCAGCTTGGCCTGAGGGTCATAGCTCATCTCTTTCACCTTCCCTGTGGGACGGATGGAGGGGACAGTGGGACCCCACCTGCCCCTCCTCTTCTTCTGCTTCCTGGCCAGGAGGACAGCAGTTTTCATGGAAAGCTGCCTTTCACTTATTTTCTCGTCTACTACTTCAGAGGCTCGGTCACCTGACACATTGGGAGGAAGCACCTGTCACGTGTGGCAGGGTAACAGGTACCGGGGAGACGGCCACAAACCAAAGACAGGACAGAACGGGACAGCACATTTCACCCACTGTAACACCGAACTTTCTCACATCTTATCATCTGTGAAATGGGATGTGCCTTAAAACTAAGAGCACGTCAGGGTTTAACTGATGGCGCTTAAAACACTTCATCGCGATGGGAGACGCTGGGATGCGCCACATCGCCACCACCCCGGCTCCCCAGCTCGAGTGCAATAAGGAGCTGCCAACGTCGGGCGCTCGTCTGCTCACAAAGGGGCAGCCCTTACCGGAGTCCACAACGAAGCGGATCCCGTCAATGGTGACGGAGGTCTCTGCGATGTTGGTGGAGAGGATACATTTCCGGACTCCAGGGGGCGCCACATCGAACACCTTGGTGGGGGAGGGCACAGGGACTGACAGCCCTGGGTACCAGTCCAATGGCCCTCAAGTGTCCCATGGGCATCTTACAGCTGTACTCCACAGCAGCCTTGGGATCTTCCGGTCTTTCTCCTCCTGAGTCCCCATTCAAAGACGGCCACCATCCACACCCCCAACCCCCTACCCCCCACCCCTGTCGTAAGCCCTCCCTCCCCTGCGGGCCCCAGAACGCCTTCCCATTTCCTCAATCCCTTCCTTTCCCCAAGCCCCCGCCCCGCCCTGGCCCACACCTCCCCTTTCCCACTCTGATCCTGCAGCAGCCACTGGTCTCACACCCTCAGATCCATCCCTCCCATGGCTCCCAGTGCTCTTGGGACTAAGCCCAGGTGCCACATTGGGTCTTCGGGGCCACATGGTGGCTGTGCAACTCTGCACCTGTGAATCGCACTGGTCCTGCATGGAGCCGTCTCTGACCCCCCACCTCCCTGGCCAACAGAGGCCCCGTCCACCTGGGCACCTGGCTTCTCGGGATACCTTGTCCTGGTCAGCCACGGAGAGCGTGCTGTGCAGCGGCAGCACCGCCCAGCGCTGCGTGTGGCTGGCGTAGGTCTGGGCGGCCTCCAGCACGGCGCCAATCTCCGCCATGCCGCTGAGGAAGACCAGGAGGTCCCCACGCTCCTCGGTCGGGTATTTATTGTCAATGGCCTCCAGCACCCTCAGGAAAGGCCGTGGGTCCAGTTTCTCGGATTTGGAGGCTGTCTGCTCGGCCTCCTGTGGCTGGTAAATGACCTGTGATGAGACAGCCCAGGCAGGCCCCAACCCGTCACTCCAGTGCAGAGCAACAGCATGGGGACCACAGCGGGCAGGGGCGGACACAGCTGTCGGGTGGCAGATGCCACTCACCAAGTGCAAGATGCAGAGGACAAGACAAAGGGACAAAGCAGCCAGGCTTCTGGAGCACTGGCAATGGCTGATTTTTAAAAATGTGGGTGCCAGCAACAAAGACGTATTTAATCTATGAAAATTAATTGAATTGTTCACTTATGACACATGATCGCTGCAACCAGAAAAAAGAATTTCTAAGTAGTGGAGCCCTGAAGAAAGCCCTGAAGATCATCTCTCTGGAAGGGTCTCATTCTTTTTTCATGGCTGCTTCTAACATTGATCCATGGGCATCCCGAACCAGAAGCCACAGGGACAATGAAGCCCTTCCTGCAGGCTGCAACTACATGGACAAGGACAACTCCCTGGGACAGTGCCTCTCAATGGGGCGATTTTGCTAGCAGGAGAGTTGTGGCAGTGCCTGGAGACACTCCAGGTTGCCACAAGTGGGGAAGGACAATGCTAGTGGCATCTAACTTTAGGGGCTGGGGATGCTGCTAAATATCCAAACACCAGCACAGTCCCCCACCAGGAAGGACCCACCCCAAGTGTCAGTACTGCAACTGAGAAACCCTGCCCAGGGGGGCGGGAGAAAAATGGAGGTGCTTGGGTCCCTGGGTGACCACAGGAGCAGAGCTCCCTACTGGCCTGGCATGGCAGATTCTGTTTTTGTTTTCTTGGCTTTTTGAGACAGGGTCTCACTGTGTAGCCCAGGCTGGCCTTGAACTCACAGTGATCCTCTTGCTTCAGCCTCCTGAGTGCTGGGATTACAGGCATGCAGTATCTTCCCTGGCCATCAGAATTTTTTTTTTTTTTTTTTTAGGAGGGTATCGGGAGTCGACCTCAGGACCTCGCTTGCCAGCAAGTGCTTGTGCTACTGAGCAATATCACCGGCCCTTTTTTTCCTTTATGTGTGTACCGGGAGTCAAACTCAGGACTTTGCGCTTGCCAAGCAGGCGCTTATGCCGCTGAGCTATCTCACCAGCCCTCAGAATTTTATAAAAGAGAAATAAGCATTGATTTTACTTGGGACTTTGTATTTTGGGGTCTCTGTTTACAGCAGTTAGCAGCTGTTACAGAGCTTTCGCTCTAACTGTAACTTAGTGTTCTGTGCGCTAATGTAAATGTTCAGAAGCTTTTCAAGCAGCAGCCTTAAAAAGAGAGCATGTCCTTAACCGAGGAGACAGGAAGCAGCAGTGCACAGCAGACCTCCCAGGATGGTGGGGACCGCGCTGGGGACACTGACCGTTATGGGGAAGAGCCGCCCTGGCACCTGCACCACAGGTGCACTGCCGAAGTAGCTGGAGAAGAGCGCGATGTTGATGGTGGCCGACATGAGGATGACCTTGAGGTCAGGCCGCACGGGCAGCAGGCGCCGCAGGACTCCCAGGAGAAAGTCACTGTGCAGCTGCCGCTCGTGGACCTCATCCACAATCAGGACCTTGTACTGGGGCAGGCTGGGCTCATGCTGGATCTGCCGCAGCAGCAGCCCCACAGTCAGGAACACGATCTTGGTGGCCGCCGAGCGTGTGCTTTCGAAGCGGATCTGGTAGCCAACCTGAGGTAGGAGGAAAGTGTTGGGGTCGGGGGGAACCCCGGGCCAGGCCATTGGACCCCCTACCTGGCCTAACATGGAAATCTGAGCCCGTGCCAGGCCGATGTGTCAGACTCTGGTGTCCAATGGGCACTGGTTTGAAGCCCAGTGCTGCCTCTTACTGCCACTGCCCATGGGCAAACGATGCCACTCCTTACAGGGGGTGGCACCTCTCCTAGGTGCTATGAGAATTATGTGTGGTAACGCACATACAGTATCTGAGGCACTGCCTGGTGTATAATGTTATTAATAGTAACAGTAGTAATTATCTTCCTTTTGGTCTTTACTAAGTGCCAGGAACCAATCTATATGCTTTATACTCGTTTTGTCCTCATCGCCTCCACTGTCCTAAGAACTATTATCCTTATTTCAGAGATGGGGAAACTGAGGTCATCGTGCAAGATAACATGGCTAAAAAAAAAAAGGTACTCAGAGGAAATATATCATAACCCCTACCTCACATCATACACACCCTTGCATGCTCAATTTCAGATGAACTGCAGTTCTAAATGTAAAAGTTCTTAGAAAAGCATTGGAGGACTTCCTCAGGACCTTAAAATTTCAGCCAGGCGTGGTGCCACACACCTGTAATCCCAACAGTCGAGAGGTTGAGGCAGGTGGACTACCACAAGTTCAAGGCCAGCCTGAACTACATAGCTAGACCCTGTCTCAAAAATAATTTGTAGGGGCCGGTGAGATGGCTCAGTGGCATAAGGGCCTGCTGGCAAGTGCGAGGTCCTGAGGTCGACTCCCGGTACCCACATTAATAAAAAAAAAACCACTGTAGCATCCTATCACTAAGAAGTGATAATCTATCATGAAAATAATTATCACTAAGAACAGTGATGACCCTCAGGATATCAGGGTAGGTTCAGCAGGGTTCATAGATATGTTTAGATTTATAAAGGATACTGGTTAAGTAAATGTATTCAATCACTGACAATGTATTTAGCTATGTACTTAGGATGCATGCACTTTCTTCCCTGCAGCCTGGGGATGGAACCCAGGGGCTCGTGCATGGCAGAAAAGCACTCTACCCGATCTACAGCCTCAGCCCAGATCTGCACTCTCTTCTGTTAGAGTGTTGTAACTTCAACAACAAAATATGCGTAAGTGGCAGAACCAGGATTGGAACCCTAGAGATCATTATTAAGAAAGTGTCAAGAGGGCCGGTGAGATGGCTCAGCGGCTTAAGAGCCTGCCCGGCAAGCGCGAGGGCCCAAGTTCGACTCCCGGAACCCACATACGAAAAAGGGGCCAGTGATAACGCTCAGCGGCACGGGCGCCTGCTGGCGCGCGAGGTCCTGAGGTCGACCCCCCGGTACCCACAAAAAAAAAAAAAAAGAAAGAAAGTGTCAAGAGGGAGATGAGCTCAGTGGTACAGCATTTGTTTAGTGTGTGGGTTCCACACTCAGCACGGAAGGAAGGAAGGAAGGAAGGAAGGAAGGAAGGAAGGAAGGAGAAGGGGAAGAGGAAGGAGAAGGAGAAGGGAGAGGGGAGAGGGGAAGAGAAGAGAGAAAGACAGAGAGAGAGAGAAAGAAAAAGAAACAGAGGGAGGGAAGAAGGAAGGAGGGAAGGAAGGAGGAAATGCCCTTAATAATCTTTTTTTTTTTTTTGCCAGGCGTGGTGGCACATGCCTGTAATCCCAGCACTCAGGAAACTGAGGCAGGAAGATCGCTGCAAGTTTGAGGCTACATGGGCTACAAAGTGAGTTTGGGACCAGTCTGGACTACACAGTGAGACCCTTTCTCAAAAAAAGCAAAAATAAATAAATTAATTAATAATTTAAAAAATGAATTTTTTGTTGTTGTCTTTAACGTGGGTACCAGGAGTCGACCTCAGGACCTCGCACTTGTCAGCAAGCGCTTGTGCCGCTGAGCTATCTCACCAGCCCTAAAAAATGAATTTTTTAAAGGCCTGCTCAGGAAAATGACTGATGAGCATTTATAATGTTTCTTACTTTTTGCTGTTAAAGTGCTATATTAGGTAATTAGCATCTTTATCATTTGGACCACATACGAGCCAATCTGTAGCTAAAGCTCTAAACTTATCACTTCCAGGTCAAAGGGCAGCAGCTTAGTTTTACTGATGCTGCCAATGTGCACAACCAACTCACTCCCCAAAGTCACCCTGGGTGGCCGTGGATGTAGCTCAGCGGCACAGCGCCTGCCTGGCAGGCAGGAGGTAGTGAGTTTGATTCCTGGTACCAAAAAAAAGAACGAAGTCACCCTGGGAACAACTGGGACCCTGGCACCTCCCACTCACCTGGGATCCATACTGACTGAGGCTCTCAAAGCCAACGCGCTTGGCCAGCGAGATGCAGGCGATCCGCCGGGGCTGCGTGCAGGCCACGTGGCTGAAGCCAGCAGCCAGCAAGTACTGGGGCACCTGGGTGGACTTGCCACAGCCCGTGTCCCCAGCCACCACCACCACCTGGTGCTGCCTCAGCGTCTGCAGGATGCAGCTCCCGTACTGGGCAATGGGCAGGGCTGCCCGCTCCCGCTGCAGCTTGGCCAGCCGCCCAAACGCCTGCTTCTGGCCGAAGTCCAGGTAGTGCAGCAGGGCCCGGCGGAACTCAGATACTCGTTTCGGGGGCAGCCGACTGCCCGGCCCCCGCGCGTCCCGTGTGTTGGGGCCAAGGATGGAGAGGTTGATGCGGTAGCGGGGATCGTAAGTGCGAGGCAGGTCGGCCAGGGCCGGGATGCAGTGTTTGGGACGTCCAGGGTCTTTCTCCTCCTTCCTGGAGGTCTTGAGATTCTGGAATCGCTGCAGGCGTTCAAAGAAGGCCCAGAACTTGTGGCAGTCCTCAGAGCCCTGACGGATGTAATCCTCGTCACAAAAGAAGGTGTCCTCGAAGAGGCGCCGCATCTCTGGACAATCCCAGTCCCACTCCTCCAGGGCCTCTTCCTCGCTGGGAGCCTGGCGGTGCTCTTGGTGACCCCTACCCTCCCTGGTCCTGGGAGGAGCCATGCTGCGACCCACAACGTTGTCACAAGTGGGCCTCAGTTCTGATCACCTGGACCTGATTCTTTCATCCATTCCTGCGTGCAGCAGTAACAGGTCGGCTCTGCGATAAGGAACCACTTTCTCTTCAAAGAGCTGATTTTTCTTCTTTCCTTGTAGTGATCACCACATATGACAGTTGGTGTCTGGGGGCCTGGCTCAGCTGGTAAGACTCAGGCACTCAGGACTCCTGCAGTGACCTCCAGGAGGGACATGAGTTCATCATGGGCTTTCAGGCCCCAGACACTTGGGGAAGAGGACAGAAGACATCCGTTCATTTTCAGGAACATTACCACACACCTATTTCTCAAGCACTGGGCCGGGAAAAGGAGGTAATAAGACCACCTGCGCGCTCACAGACAGCTGCGGTCACACAGGAGACGCACGTCACCATGCATCCCCACACTGCAGCACCGCAGTGGCTGAGGCTGTGCTAAAGGAAGCCCAGAGCTTGCCTGTGCTTGGGAAGTGGGAAAGGATGCTCAAGGAGAGTATCCTTGAGCTGAGACCTGAAGGAAGTACAGGGGTCACACCTGGCCAAGCAAGAGCAAAGGGAGGAGCCAGGGACACAGCCTCTCAGGCCACACCCCCAGCAGCCACCCCTAACCAGGCCCCTGCTCCTAACAGCAAGGCAGCTGTAGGCCCTCATGATCCAGGGACCTTTCAGAAGCCCTACCTGTGAGCACATGAAGCTTTAGGGGCCATCTAGATATAAACCGTAACAGGCAGCTAACACAAGAGGTGTGATACCATGAAGAGTGACAGAGGGTTTGTAACCTGAGGTCCATGATTTCAGGAGACACTAGAAGCCCTTGAAATACATGGAAAACTTTATTAGTGTGACATCTGTATTGTTTTTGCCTGCATAGCATATTCCCCAGGACTTTCTTTTTAACAGTATCCACATTCCTTCAATTCCACATGGTCCTGTTGGCCTCTGAGTCAGAAAACATGTACTAGCGGGGCAGTGACAAAGGCCTAACCAGTCACAGTACTCTACTTTCCCCTTAATCAGTAATTGGTCGGGGAAGTGGACACATGACCCAGTGAGGGCCAATCAGGGCTCATCTCTGAAATTCACACCTGGTTACTAAGAAAGGTTCTACTGTAACTGGACAAGTTTGATATAAACCTGGCTCCTTCTGTAGTAGTAACTCTGGAGAGTTCTGGTCTTTCCTGGAAATCTACCCTAGAGAAACCCTGTGTATGGGCACAATGAGGCACTGACACACACAAGGGTGGTCCCCGGGCAACTATGGAGGATGGCTGTGGTAGAAGAAGCTTGGCAACATCATTTAATGGTCACAGCTTCAACTCTTCGCTTCTTGGCTACACAAAAAAATGCCTCTTTGCTTAAAGCTGGGTTCTTGATTCTCAATTGAAAAATCCCTACCTCATAAAGAGCATAATGCCAGATGTGGTGGCGCACGCCTGTAATCCCAGCACTGAGGAGGCTGAGGTAGGAGGGTCGCCACAAGTGTGTGGTCAACCTGGCCTACAGCCTGAACTACACAGCAAGATGCTGTCTCAAAACCCGAAAAAATGAACAACAACAGAAAGAACATACTTTGTATATGCAATTTTCTGGAGATAAATTTATCACATTTTTGTTTTGAGACAGTCTTGCTATTTAGTCCCAGCTGGCCTCAAACTCATGGGAATCCTCCTGCCTCAGCCTCCCAAGTGCTGGGATTACAGGTGTGTGGTATGCACAATCACGCCCGGCCAGAATTTCCTCTTTTGGTGGTACTGGGGCTTCTCAGCCCCCTTTTGTGGTTTTTTTGAGACAGCGTCTCGCTAGATAGTTTGGGCTGGCCTTGAATCATTATGTAGCCCAGGTTGGCCTCAACCTCTTGGTGATCCTCCTGCCTCAGCCTCCCAAGTGCTGGGATTATAGGCATGCACCACAACACCCAGCTCCAACCCTTTTTAAGACAGGTCCTCACTAAGTTGCTCAGGGTGGTCTCAAGCTTTTGATCCTCCTGCCTCAGCCTCCCTAGTATCACTGATTTTTAAAGGGGCCTAGGCCCCTCAAGGGTCCAGAGCCTTCCTCTGTGTGCAGGATCTGGAGAAGGCAGATGTTGGTTGGAATCTCTTCACTGACTGGGAAAGTGTGTGACCACCAACAAATCAACTCTTCTTGTGGTTTTTTGAGACAGGGTCTTGCTATACAGCTCAGGCTGGCCTTGAACTTACTATGTAGTCCAGGCTGGCCTCAAATTTATGGTGATCCTCCTATCTCAGCCTCCCAAGTGCTGGGGTTACAGGTGTGTGCCACCATGCCCAGCCTTGATCTGTTTTTTAATCTTCCTCATCATCTCATCTCCCTTCCTGGTCTCTACCCAAGCCCCATCTCTTCATCTATCCAATTCTATTTTTCTCTGATTTTTCTCTGGAATCCAACTCTCTCATCTTTCTATTCAGAGCTCCACCTGTCCTTCCCATTTCCTGTTTGCATCTTTTTTCCTGGCTGTTTCTGCTTCCCGGTCCTCTCTGACTGACCATCTCCGCATCGCTCTAATACTGTCCCCAGCGGTCTTCAGCTTTAACAGTGACTAACACTGCTTATTTGTCACCACACCTGTGTTCTACATCATCTCTGGACATACTTTCCTCACAGCACTGCGAGGTGCTGAGTCACAGAGGTTAAGTGAGTCGAGGCAGGTGAAGAATTCAATTCTTGAGTCCATTTCCTTTCTCCATTTTCCAGCATGATACTCCATCATTTCCAATTTGTGGGGAGGGTGCAGGTTTTGCTAAGTAGTATCGGCTGGTCTTGAACTCACTATGTAGCACAGGCTGGCTTCAAACTCACTCTGATCCTCCTGCCTCAGCCTCCCAAGTGCTGGGACTACAGGCGTGCGCCACCACACCTGCCTTATCCTCTCCAATTTTTATCATGTTCTCCCTATTCCCTGTCTCCAGCTTTCCATATCTCTCCCCATGATCCAGTCTCTCGTCCACACTGACTTTCTATATTTCCATCTCCCAAGTTCGTGGTGGGACCATGTGGTTCCCAAGAGCCTCCCTCAGGGGCACCCATAGACCTCATGCCCTCAGTTTCTCTAGTTTTTTTGTTTTGTATTTTGTGGTACTGGGGACTGAACCCAGGGCCTTTGCTACCTCCCCAGTCTGTTTTATTCTGACACCAGGTCTCGCTAAATGGCTAAGTAGCCCAGGCTGAACTCAAGCTTGGGATCCTCTTGCCTCAGGCTTCCGAGTGCTGGGGCACAGCGCGCGCCACCAGCGCCACCAGCCCCGTCTCCCTAGCTCTCGCCTCCCTCTGCTCTCCATCTCCCGCCTCTCGGTCCCTCAGCTTCCCGGAGTTTCATCCAGGGTCGAGTCTCGGGCTCTCCCAGGGTCCCGCAGGCTTCTCTACGTTGGCTCCCGCCGGCCCTCGGCTGCCTCCCAGTTTGTCCTCCCAGGCTCCCCTCCCGACGGCCGCTCCTAGTCCACTCCGACCGGACCCCCCCGCCCCACTCCCGCCGCTGCCACCACGGAACCGCGCGCCCCGCCCCTCACCTCACCCACAGGCGCGGACGCATCAACTTCCGGTTCCAAGCACCCCCCCCCGGCGCGCGGAGCCAGGCCTGCGCCTGCGCACACCGCAAGACCCACTGTGCGCCTGCGCACAGCCCCTCCCGCCCCGCCTTGCTTAGGGCGGAGCCTCGAGTAACCGCGCCCGCTGGGGGGGTCGAAGGAGGCACTGCGATAGGGACTCGCGAGTACCTCTCCCCGGCTCTGCGCTCTTGTGTCCAAGCACACCCACCAGGATCGCGCGACACGGGGATTTTAACCAAGAGAGGGAGCGCGGGCATTATTAAAGCAGCAATCACTCCAATCAAATTCAATATTCCAACGCCCAATGCCGGGCCCATTTCAGTATCGGTGGTCTTGGATTCCCCGGCCCCTTCAGAGCCTGAAGAGGAGTGGATGGTCAGCAAGTGTTTGTTGAATGACTACATGAATGAGAAAAGTGAGTCCCCTGTAGTCCTAGGTGTGCCAGGCTTACACGCCTGTAATCCCAGCACTCTGGGAGCCTGAGGCAAGAGGATCCCAATTTCGAGCCCAGCCTGGGCAACTTAGCAAGACCCTGTCTCAAAATTTAAAAATTTTAAAAGGGATAGATGCACTTTTGGTGTTTTTTGTTTTGAGACAGGGTCTCGTTGTGTAGTCCAGGCTGGCCTCAAACTCACAGTGGTCCTCCTCCCTCAGCCTCCCCAATGCTGGGATTATAGGCGTGCGCCACCAGGCTCAGCCAGGATTCTGTTTTGAGCACAAACGTTGGTGATCCCTACTCCAAGATGCTTGGAACTGGAAGTGATTCTGATTTTAGATTTTGGAGTATTTGGATAGACATAGAGATACCTTGGGATGGAACAAAAGTCTAAACACAAAATTCACTTACATCCATGTACACCTACACGTAGCCAGAAGGTATTTACACAACATTTTTGTTTGGTTGGGGTTTTTTTTTGTTTTGTTTCTCCTCCTCCTCCTTCTTCCTCTTCCTCTTCTTCCTCTTCCTCCTCCTCCTCCTCTTTTTTTTTTTTTTTTTAGGTCTTGCTGTGTAGTTTAGACTGGCCTTGAACTCACTATATAGCCTCCAACTCATGGAGCTCCTCCCGCCTTATCCTCCTTTCTGAGTGCTGAGATTACAGGTGCGCGCCATCACACCCGGCTTACACAATAGTATTTTTAGTGCACCTACATTTTGGCTGTGACCCATCAGAAGAGGTCAGATGTGGAGTTTCCCACCTGTGCTGGTTTTTGTCAGCATTCAAAACGTTTTGGACTTGGGGGCATTTCGGATTTTAGATTTCCACATCAGGGATTCTCAACTTGTGTTAAGTTTGAGATACGCACAGGACATCAAGTGGGGAGGGTAAATGGTACCTTAGTCACTTCCTTGGCAGGCGCTGGGACGCAGTACCCGACACCCATAACTTAAAGGCGCAGATATTTATTCGGCACCACTTCTCAGTCTGTAGCAGCCAGCACCGAGCTGGAAGGCGTGGTGGAAGAGACCAGCAGATAAAAACGGCTCACAGCGCTGCGGCCACCAAGCAGGGAGAGATGGGAGGAGCCAGGGAGGGCGAGAAACCCTTCCGGGCCACGCCCCCAGCGACCCGGCTCTAACCAGCCCCGCCACCCAGCAGCAAGTCCGCTGTAGCGGCCCCGCGGTCCAATCACTCACCCAAACCCCACCGCTGCGCCCATGCCTGGGGGTTTTGGAGCCATTCCTGGTGCAAAGCGTACTAAGTGAGAAGTTGGATATTACCAGACCCGTAGGAAACAACTCAAATACAGAGAAGCCACTTGACACATTATCAAAAGAAGAGATGAACTAAGCATTCCGCTTAAAATTTCCCAACAAGAAATACAATTTTTAGGGCTGGGCGTGGTCCCACATTGGGGAGGCTAAGGCCGGAGGATCCTCGTGAATTTGGGATCAGCCTGGGCTCCCTAGTGAGTTCAAGATCAGCCTGGACTGCACGGTGAGACCCGGTCTCAAACAAACAAAGAAACAAACAAAAGAACTACTTTTCTTTTTTAATGGAAAATAGGAGGAAATAAACAGCAAATATGAAATGGAGAAGTCAAGCTATCAAGAGTAGCATGACTAGCATATATGAGGCTAATTCTTAGAAAAATAATTGAGACGTGTTTTTTTGAAAATTTAAGGAAACCAAAGTTGCTATGGTTAAAAAAAACAAAGTTGGCTGTGTTGGCACAGGCCTGTAATCCCAGCACTCTAGAAGACTGAGGCAGAAAGACTGCAAATTCAAGCCCAACCTGAGCAATTTAGCAATGGAGCAAAACCCTGCTTTAAAATCTTAAAGTATGAAGCAAAAAGGGCTGATGAAGTAATGTCACTCAGTGTGAAGGCCCTGGGTTCAGTCCCCAGTACCAAGAAAAAAAAAATGTCACAAAGTTTACAAACAAGGGAAAGTTACAATAAACAAAAAAGATTATTTTTTTAATAATCAAAGGAATTTTACATAAAATTGCACAGAAATACATTTAGAAGCACCCGTGAAACTTATTCTTTTTAAAATGTTTTTATTTTGAGGGAACCGGTAATCAAACTCAGGACCTTGAGCTTGCCAGGCAGGCACCGTGCTGCTGAGCTATATCCCGGCCCCATATTTTTTAAAGGCTAATGAAATAAATGAAAAAATTTCAAAGCCCACAAATAATGTTTTATCAAAGTTAACAAAATTCCCTCCTAAATGGCCCCTGACCCCAGTGAATCAGCGTGAGGGTTTTTCAGACTTTTCAGGTAGCTAAATAGATTATCCCAGGGGAAACAACCATTTTACAAGACAGTCTTGGTCTTAATAATTCACGAATGACAATCCTGAGTAAAATACCAAGGAAGAAGACATGGACTGTGAGAACCAAACACATGTTTCCATACAAGGTAAAGTAAAAAGAGATATTTAAAAAGAGATCACGGGCCGGTGAGGTGGCTCAGCAGCCTACGCACCTGCCTGGCAAGCGCGAGGGCCCAAGTTTGACTCCCGGATCCCACATACGAAAAAAGGGCCGGTGATATCGCTCAGTGGCACGGGCGCCGGCTGGCGCGCCAGGCCCTGAGGTCGACCCCCGGTACCCACAAAAAAAAATAAAATAAAATAAAATAAAAAATAAAAAAATAGGGCCGGTGAGATGGCTCAGCGGCATAAGCGCCTGCCTGGCAAGTGCGAGGGCCCGAGTTCGACTCCCGGATCCCACATACGAAAAAGGGGCCGGTGATATCGCTCAGCGGCACGGGCGCCTGCGGGCGCGCGAGGTCCTGAGGTCGACCCCCCGGTACCCACAAAAAAAAAAATAAAATAAAATAAAATAATAAAAAAAATAAAAAATATAAAAAGAGGTCACCACCCTCAGAGATCCCACAAACTAGTTGGAAAAACAGGGTGCAGACAAATATGAAAATTTTGTTCCAATTCATAGGATGGGAGGAGGAGAGACGGAAATTAAAGAGATCCAGTTGTCACCAGGGGAATTTATAGTTTAACTGGAAACCTTTAACTGAGAGAGAGGAAGACACTTCTCCCTGGGAGGGGCAGAAATCCGGGAGGGCTCCCTGGCAGAGGCATCACTTGAGTGAGACCTTGAAGTTTTGGTAATGAAGAGTCAAGTAAAACTGGGATCAAATTCCAGTTTTCCACTTTCCTTGCTGCATGATCTTGGGGAGATAATTCCCCTTGCTGGGCTCAGCTCATAAAATGAAACAGGGCCGGTGAGATGGCTCAGCGGCATAAGCGCCTGCCTGGCAAGCACGAGGGCCCGAGTTCGACTCCCAGTACCCACAAAAAAAATAAAAATAAATAAAATAAAATAAAATAAAACATCGCACCCTATCTGTGGGTTGTGGTGAGAATTACCTTCTGATGGTTTGAGTATGATTTATTGTGTCCTGATGCCCAAGGTTCATGTAACTGGAGCTTAGCCCTGGGGTTATGCTAGTGGGAGGTGCTGTGGGACCTTTAAGGAGTGGGGCCAAGTGAGAGGTCTTTAGGTCATTGGGGGGCAGGTCCTTAGTTCTCATTGGCTGTTTGTGATAAAGGCAGCAAGCCTGGCCCCACCCAGCTCTCTGGTCTGGGATGTAAGGAGCTGCTCCTGCCCATGCTGTGCCCGGCTCTCTCTCATGGCCACAGGATCCTCACAGAGCCTGCCCTATGCTGTTTGGACTTCCAACTTCCTACACCATGAGCCAAACAAACCTCTTTTTTCATTGGCAGCCTGTGCAAATATGTCATGATAGTAACATAAATGTGACTACTAATAGAGCCAGACATGGTGACATCAGGCCCACATTTACATTCGAGGACCACGCCCCACCTCAAGGTCCCTAATTTAGCCACATCTGCAAAGTCCCTTGGCCAGGTAAGACCCCATCATCACAGGTTCAGAGGACTATGATATAGATATTGTGGGGGCCACTGCTCTGTCTGCTGAGAGTCTGAGAGCCAGAGATAAATGCGTGGACTGGTGCAGGGGAGCCTTGAACGCCGAGCCCAAGGGCTTGGACATGCCCTTCCTTCCCATCAGCCTCCCATCTCTTCTGCTCTGTTACCCTGGTCTGAGTTGCACTCACCTTCTGCTTGGACTTTTGCAGTAGCCTCCTCGCTGGGCTCCCCTCCACCATAGTGTGGTCTCCCCCAGCAAGCACAGGATCTTATTAAAATTTAAGGCAGATTGATTGACATACTTTGCTCAAAATTGGGTTAACTAATTTAGGAAAAAAATACAGAATGCTCAGTAAATTTAAGTTTCAGATAAACAACATACAATGTTTGAGTATAAGTTTGTCTCCTGTGTTTCAGGGGATACGCTAGGCAAGCGCCAGGGCTACAGCCAGCCTGCCCCAGGGCCTTTGCACACACTATTCCTGCTGCTTGGAATGACTTTGCCCCAGATGTAAGCATGACTCCTCTCTCTCTCCTTCAGGTTTTGGCTCAACTTTCACTTCATTCTAGGGTCATTGTGGGGCTGGCTTATTCTGCCACATGCATGCCTCTTTGTCCATTTTGGGTATTGCAGCATTTATCACTCTGGACTTAGTCCGCATTCTGTCCACATTACTTTGCTTCTTGCCCATTTTCCTCCAGCAGAACTTCAGCACCCGTATCTGTTCTGCTCACTGCTGTTCCGCCTTGCCTCTGTCAGGGCCTTGCACACAGCAGCACATAATGAATGTTTGCTGATTGAATGAATGAATGAAATGAAGGCATCATTGAGCCCCTGGATCCAGCTCTACCTGAAGCCAGGTGTGTGAGATGGACTAGGAGATTACCAGCCAGTGTCCCACTTGTCTACATCTCCATCTCCAACACCAGTTCCTGGCTGGTGGACATCTTGCTGATCACGCTGTCCTCCTGGTCCTGGTACTCCCGCAGGGCCCAGTGACACGCAGCAGGCAGCGACTGGCGCAGTCGAGCCCGCCCAAAATACAGGAAGAGGAAGGGGTTGAAGCAGCTGTGAGCAAGGGCCAGTCCTACGACCCAGGGCTCAGCACGTAGGGCCTGGGCCAGGAGCGCTGAGTGTGGGGTGGCCGCGGCCAGCACCAGCCCCAACAGGTGGTAGGGGGCCCAGCACACAAAGAAGCCCACCACAACGGCCGTGCCCAGCGGCCAGTGATGCAGGGCCGCTCGGCGCAGCAGGATGCCGTGGCAGCTGACCACAAGTGCCAGTGGCCCCAGGAAGCCACAGATGAACCGCACAGCAGTCACCAAGCCCTCCACAGTGGCCGAGCCGCCGTAGTCCACAACGCACGCAAGCCGGGCGGGGAAGTGCTCCTGGTGCAGGCGGCGGTGCAGGGCCGAGGGCGCCGTGAGCAGCAGGGCCACTGTCCAGGCTGCCCCCTGGGCCACCCGTGCCCTGCGAGCCCGCAGCGCCCCGGCCCAGCTGGTGCACCCGAGTGCCAGCAGACAGAGGTCTGCGCTGAGGGCCGCCAGCAGCAGCACACGGGCGAACATGGACAGCAGCACAACCGCGGGCAGCAGGCGACAGCCCAGTGCCCCAAATGGCCAGTGGCCCCGGCGTGCCATGGGCACTGCCAGGAGCAGCCCCGACAGACAGCACAGTAAGTCGGCCACTGCCAGGTGCAGGAACCAGGCGGACCTGACCCTGCAGCCGGCCCACTTCCCTGACACCCAGGCCACCATGATGTTGCCCGGCACCCCCACCAGGAAGATGGCGGTGTAGAACAGCAGCGGAGCCACGTGGAAGGTGTTGATGGACAGGCAGGTGCCACCTGAGCAGTCCACAGGGACATCCGGAAGTTCCGCGTAATCTCCGTACTCAAACTCAAAGCTGAGGGAGTTGTTCTCCATCTGAGCCCCAGATACCTGGAAGGGAGAGGAACAGCATGAAGAAACTCCACGGGCCTGGGAATGTGGCCTGAAGGAAGCCCAGCCCATGTGTGCTTTAGAAACTTAAATATTGCCAGGTGTGGTGCACGCCTGTAATCCCAGCATTCGGGAGGCTGAGGCAGGAGGATTGGTGCAAGTTCGAGGCCAACCTGGACTACATAGGGAGTTCAAATCCAGCCTGAGCTGCATAGCCAGAGCCTGTCTCAAAAATCAAAACAATGGGGCCGGTGAGATGGCTCAGCGGCTTAAGCGCCTGCCTGGCAAGTGCGAGGGCCTGAGTTCGACTCCTGGAACCCACATACGAAAAAAGGGCCGGTGATATCGCTCAGCGGCATGGCGCCTGCTGGCGCGCAAGGTCCTGAGGTCGACCCCCTGGTACCCACAAAAAACAAAACAAAACAAAACACTAAACTATTAGAACCCTGGTCAGTTATCACACAGGTTCCAGAGCAGTATGTCTACTAGAACTTTCTGTGTTGGGAGCTGTCCTGTACCGGGGCTGTCAGAAGTGTGAGCCACCAGCCACTCACAGGTACTGAGCATTTGAAATGCAGCAAGTGCAGGTGAGAGACTGAATTTCAATTTTACATGATGTAAATAGCTATTCATAAACCGAGGGTGGTGGCACATGGCTGTAATCCCAGCTCCTCAGGAGGCTAAGGCAGGAGGACTAAAACTTATACCCAGCCTGGGCAATTTAGCAATTTAGCAAGACCCTGTCACAAAAAATGTATAGAGCCAGGTGTGGTGGCACACACCTATAATCCCAGCACTCAGGAGGCTGAGGCAGGAGGATCACCATGAGTTCAAGGCCAACCTGGGCTACTTAGTGAGTTCAAGACAAGCTTGAACTACAGAGTGAAACCCTGTCTCAAAAAAAACAAAAAACAAAAAACAAAAAAAACTGTAGAGAGCCTGAATGTACCTCAGTGCAAAGGCCCTGTGTTCCATCCCCAGTACTGGAAAAAAAAGTGCTGCCCATGGTTAATAGCTACCTTATTGGACAGTGATATTCTAGAGTGTTCTGAAATACAGACCATCCACCTGTTAGAACCTGAAATTCTAGAATTTAAAATATTGGAGTCTGGCTGGGCATGGTAAAACATGGCCCATGGTCCCAACTAATCAGGAGGCTGAGGCAGGAGAATTGCTAGTGCCTAGGAGTTCAGGGCCAGTCTGGGCAATGTAGCCAAGACCCTGTCTCAAAAATTACAATGTAATAAAATAAAATAAATAATAAAATAAATATTAGAATCTGAATGTGCACCAAGAGGGGAAAACGTTAATATGTATTCACAACCAAAGTATTTGTCTTGGTTCTTCTTCATCCATATATTCTTTGTTTGTGTTTGTGTTTGAGTTTGCTTTTGTCTTCCTTTTTGTTTTTGAGAGAGGGTCTCACTATGTAGCCCAGGCTGGCCTCAAATTCAAGGTGATCCTTCTGCCTCAGCCTCCCAAGTGCTGGAATTGCAAGTATAGAAGCTGCTGTTTATGGAGCACTTTGGAGTCACCCACCAGGTATTGCTCCGAGCAGCTTTTTTTAAATGTATTTTTATTTATTTATTTACTTATTTTGGTTTTTTGAGACAAGGTCTTGCCATGTAGTTCAGGCTGGACTTGAACTCACTATGTAGCCCAGGGTGGCCTTGAACTCATGGTGATCCTCCTGCCTCAGCCTCCCAAGTGCTGGGATGACAGGCGTGCGCCACCAAACTTGGCTTCCAAGCAGCTTTAAGCACTGTACCATGATACACATGATTTAGATTCTATTTTGTTAAACCCATCATGCAAATGAGCGAGCTGAGGCACAGAGGTTAGTAACTTACCTACGATCACTCAGGTAAGTAGAAGGCAGCTGAATTTCCAGCCACGTGTAGTGGAGCACACCTGTAATCCCGGCTACTTGGGAGGCTGAGGCAGGAGGATGGGCGAGAATTCAAGGCCAGTCTGGGCTACATATCAAGACCTTGTCTCAAAATAAAAAAAAAAGGGGGCCGGTGAGATGGCTCAGCGGCATAAGCGCCTGCCTTGCAAGCGCGAGGGCCCGAGTTCGACTCCCGGATCCCACATACGAAAAAGGGGCCGGTGATATCGCTCAGCGGCACGGGCGCCTGTTGGCGCGCGAGGTCCTGAGGTCGACCCCCCGGTACCCACCAAAAAAAAAAATAAATAAAAAAAATAAAAAATAAAAAAAAAGGGGGGGCTGGTGAGATGGCTCAGCGGCGTAAGCGCCTGCCTTGCAAGCGTGAGGGCCCGAGTTCGACTCCCGGATCCCACATACGAAAAAGGGGCCGGTGATATCGCTCAGCGGCACGGGTGCCTGTTGGCGCGCGAGGTCCTGAGGTTGACCCCCCCGGTACCCACAAAAAAATAAATAAATAAATAAAAAATAAAAAATAAAAAAAAGGGCTGAGGGTGTAGCTCAGTGGCAAAGCGTCCCTGGGTTCAATCCCCAGCACCACAAAAACAAAACAAAACAAAAAAGAGCCAAGTTGTCAGACCACAAGCCCCACATGCTGGAACGTCCTCGTCCCCAGATCTGAGAGCTGGCAGCGGCAGCAGTGGCGTGACCCTGAGCAGGCCTGGGCTCTGCGACCAACCGGAGTCCAGGCTGGCTCAGTTCCGCCCCCGCACAGTGAGTCACCACCGGGGCTCCCTCAGCAGACCTGGCTGAGCCGGAAGTGTGTGGCCCAGAGGAGCCCTGGACCCACGTGCAGACCCCAACCCCGCCCTGCCCGGAAGCCCCGGTCCAGCCCTGCAGCTCCACGACTGTCACTGCCCACAGCTCCCGCGGGAGAGGGCGCAACAGGAAGGATTGAGAGGAAGTTGGGACACTGCCGACCCTGCCAGGTAGCAAGCAGAGGAGGCCAGGCCATGTCTTCATGTGTCTGACCCTGGCGCTCTGCTGCTGGCTGTTTTCACCCATGGAGTAAAACATCACAGCTCTTAATAACTCAGGCTCTCAGGAGCCGTGTGGCCCTAGGCGAGTCATCTCCCCCTCTGTGCTTCTGGCTCCTGTAAAGGGAGTCCCAGAGGACCTGCTGTAGAGATGCCGTGAGGATCAGCATGAAGCCGGGGTGGTAGTGCAGGCCTGTCACCCCAGCACTGGGGGGTCTGGGGGGCTGAGGCAGGAGGATCACTGTGAGTTCAAGGCCAGTCTGGGATACATAGTGAGTGCAAGGCCAACAGCACAGCAAGACCCTGTCTCAAAAAAACAAAACTAAACTAACTAAATAAATAATAGAAGACATTTATTGAGCACTTATGCTGTGCCGGACAGGACCCTAACCACCTAGGAGATGAGTACGGTTCCATCCCCGGTTCCTGGAACGTGAATGCTGTCCTTATCACCCTCATTTCCTTTTCTGGAATCTCAGCTTGCCTGCTTGGAGCCCTGCCCTGCTGGGCCCTTTGTATGCCCAGCATCCAGGACAGGACAGTCCCGTCCCAGGCACAAGCAGGCGTGCAGTCCGTATCCAGGAGTGGCAGATGAGGGAGGAAGCTGAGATGATGAGACTGAGCCATCATTCGGACCCCGCTGGGTTCTGAGAGCTGCTGGCCGGCATCCCTGAGCTTGTCCCTCAGTGGCCTCACTGGAACTCCTGCCCTGGGGACCCTGAGTGCGGCCTATGGAGCTGACCTGTGACCAGTGACTTGCCGCCTCCAGCTCAGCAAAGACACACGCTGGCCTGTTGCCAGCCACCAAGGCCAGGGACACCCAAACATTCACCCCACCACCATGGTGTAGTTGCACAGCTGGGTCTACACCTCGGGAATAGACAAGCCACAGCAAGAACGCAGATGGATTCCGTGGTCTGGTGTTGGGGAAGGAACCCAGGCATGCAAAAAACTGTACTGGACAGTTCCATTCATAGAACACTCAAAAACAACCAAGGGAGCTAGGACAGTAGTGAGTCCGTAGTCTTAGCTACTCAGGAGGCTGAGGCAGGAGGATTACTTGAGCCCAGGAGTTCAAAGCTAGCCTGCAACATAGCAGGACCCCGTCTCTCAAAACAAAGTAAAACAAAACAAAAAAGACAAAAACAGGCAAAGGTACTCAATGGGGCAACAGGGGTGGGGATGGGGCTCACGCTAGTGCTGGATACTTGGGAACATTCAGCTCCTGAGAGTCACAGGGCTGGGTGTGGCTCAGGGGTGGAGCACTTGCCTAGCATGCCTGGAGGACTGGGTTCCATCCCCAGCAAAAACAGTCACAGAGCCACCAGTTGTGCGCATGCCCTGCTCTGTGTGGTAGCTGAGCAGCTGAGCGTCAGCTGAGGTCTCCGGAAGCCCACTTTCGCAGTAGGAGGTTGCTTACTGAGCAGGCCGCCCTTTGACAGATTCCGGACCAGCGGCAAGAATCCCTGCAGTAGGGCTGGGGATATAGCTCAGCTGCACAAACACCTGCCTGGCAAGCGCAGGGTGCTGGATTCGATTCCTGGTACCAAAAGAAAAAGAAAAAAAGAATCCCTGCAGGAGCCAGGCATGGTGGCACATGACTGTCATCCCAGCACTCGGGAGGCTGAGTCAGGAGGATTGCCAAGAGTTCGAGGCCAGCCTGGGCTACATAGTGAGTCCAGGTCAGCCTGAACTACACAGCGAGACCCTATCTCAAAAAACAAACAAAAGGGCCGGTGAGATG
The DNA here is from genome assembly GCA_028451465.1 of Erethizon dorsatum. Classification (NCBI taxonomy): domain Eukaryota; kingdom Metazoa; phylum Chordata; class Mammalia; order Rodentia; family Erethizontidae; genus Erethizon; species Erethizon dorsatum. The sequence continues at coordinate 108,015,627 of CM051834.1, read as the reverse complement.
GCTCAGTGGCGTAAGCGCCTGCCTTGCAAGCGTGAGGGCCCGAGTTCGACTCCCGGATCCCACATACGAAAAAGGGGCCGGTGATATCGCTCAGCGGCACGGGTGCCTGTTGGCGCGCGAGGTCCTGAGGTCGACCCCCCGGTACCCACAAAAAAAAAAAAGGCCAAGGTCATGAAAACTCTCCTCCTTCCTTCCCTCCTATTTCCTCCATCCTTACCATGTCTTCCAAGAGGGTCCCGGTTTGGCCAAACGTCCCTTGGGAGCACCATCCAGGCCCACAGGCAGGACCCCGGGATCTGGTGTCTCTCAGCCCAGTCTGGGCTCGCGGATTCCAGGAAATGAGCGGCGTTCCCCACGGCCCGCAAACCTTCCTGACCAGGAAAACTCGGAGACACCTCATCCCAGCCTGGGATGTGCTTGTCCTGAGTTCTTCCTGTGACTCAAATGTTCCCAAATCACAGGGTGGCAGCAGGGCTGGAGAGGCTGAGGTGGGTGGAGAGCTGACCGTGTCCTCCTCCACCCTTGTGTATGTGTGGTTTGACCTTCAAGGCTGGAGGTCTTGGCCTGGTTCAGGTTTCCACAGGCACCCACTGCCCTGCCTGTGCTGGCCTCAGCCCTGTGTAGACCCTGGAAGCCACCCAGCGTCATTGTGCTATCCCCAAGTTGGGCCTCAATTTTTCACCTGTAGGCTGGGTATGGTGGCGTATACCTGTCATCCCAGCACTCAGGAGGCTGAGGCAGGAGGATCTCGAAGTTTGAGGCCAGACTGGGGCTACATAGTGAGTTAAAGGACAGCCTGAAGTTAAAAAAAAAAAAAAAAAAAAAAAAAAAAAAAAAAAAACAGCAACAGAGACTGGAATGTTCTTAAAATACACTCACACACACAGTGTAGCCTTAGCAAGAGGAAGTGGCTACAGCCCCAGCTTCGGAACCTCTATCCTCAGCAGTTCTTCGCGCTTGCGTTTCTCCCTTCGTGCTGCGCAAGCTGAGGGACATATTTATGCACCTGCTGTCGTGTAGGGAATAAAGTCATGTGGTGAGAGGAAGTCATTTCTAAGTCAGGAAGCCGGGACTTGCCCCGTGACCCAGATGTCTCTCGTCCTCTCTCTGGGTGACACTGTCCTGTCAGAGCCCAGCCCACATGGGGACCAAGGCCCTCATCCCCACATCTGCCACCCCAGGTCCTCGGGAAACACCTTTCTGGTCAGAGAAAGATGAGGATGGAGGCCGCCGAGGCAGCTGTGCTGTGCAGGCTCCATGTGTCTGACCCTGGTGGCGGAGCTTTTCTGGGGTCCCTGGGGGCTGGGGTATGTGGTGGCCCAGGGACAGGGTCCCTCTAGGCTGGGGGTGTGCTGGGCGCTCCACCTCGCCAGCCATTTCCTCTGGAGAGAAACTCAGAGTGAGAACATCCTAGGAGCGCATCAAGCTGACCATGAGACGCTGCCGTCCTTCCTTACCAGTTTTGTAGATCAAAAGTAGGTTAAGTTTCGGCAAATCCACGGAGACAAAACAGTGGATTAGTGCCTCCCAGGGGGACGGGGAACTAGGGGAGGAGGACCAAGGGCTGGAAATACAAGGCTGCTTTTCGGAGTGACGAAAATGTTCTGGAACTGAATACCAAATAGTTGCACAACAGGGTGAATGTACCAAATGCCATTTGCAATAAATGCCACCGAGTGTGCAGGGCGTGGTGGCACACACCTGTAAGCCTACCCCTCTGGGAGGCTGAGGCAGGAGGATTATGAGTTTGAGCCCAGCCTGGGCAAATTACTGACTTAGTGAGACTCTGTCACAAAATTAAAATTAAGAAAGGGCAGGGGATGTAGCTCAGTGAGAAGGCCCTGGGTTCGAGCCTCAGTAGTGAAGAAAAATTATGTGCATGTACCACAATTTTTCAAAAGCAAAAATACATAACTGTTACCTCTGTCACCCCAAAAGAGGCTGAATTTTAGCTGTTTTTTAGGGTTCAACCTCACAGACTGAGAACCCAGCAAGGGGTTCTAAGATGTGGAACCAGAGCCTCTTTCCCTTTTCAACCGTATAATATAGAACAATATATGTGCAGTATTTGATGCATGGGGCCGGGCATGGTGGCGCACACCTGTAATCCCAGAACTTGAGAGGCAGAGGGAAGAGGGTCACCGAAAGTTCGAGGCCAACTTGGGTTACATAGTGAGTTCAAGGCCAGCTTGGACCACAGAGCAGACCCTGTCTCAAAAGAAATTTTTCAAAGCATGGAAAATAATAAGTTAATACATGTACAAGTTGCAAAGTGATCATAAAACAAACAAGTCTAAGAAACCAAGGTTCAGAATCTGTGAATAGGGCCGGTGAGATGGCTCAGCGGCTTAAGCGCCTGCCCGGCAAGCGCGAGGGCCCGAGTTCGACTCCCGGATCCCACATACGAAAAAGGGGCCGGTGATATCGCTCAGCGGCACGGGCGCCTGCTGGCGCGCGAGGTCCTGAGGTCGACCCCCCGGTACCCACACAAAAAAAAAAATCTGTGAATAGCGAGGGTCAGCATCTGTCCTTTTGGGGGTGGGTACAGGGGATTGAACCCAGAGTCTTTGCAGGAGCCATATCCCCAGTTCTTTTTTCTTTTTTATTTTGAGATGGGGTCTCATTAAGTTGCCAAACTGCCCAGGCTGGGCTCAAACGTGTGATCCTCCTGTCTCAGCCTCCCAGACAGTGGGGATTATAAGCGTGAGCCATCCTACGTGACCTTTCAGTGGGGTTTTCTGTTGCTGTAACTAAATACCACAGAGTGGGTGACTTATAAAGAATGAAGGTTTATTCAGCCCACAGTTCTGGAGGCTGAGAGATTCAAAGTTGGGGGGCTACATCTAGTGAGGGCCTTCTTGCTGGTGGCCACCCAGGGTATCACACAGTGACAGAGCAAGTTCAGGTCTCTGTCCTGCTTGAGAAAGCCACAGCCCATTGCATTAGGGCCCCACCCTGATTGCCACATTGAACCTTAATTACCCCCAAAATTCCCACTACAAATGCCACGGTCGGATTAAGTTTCCACCCTCTTTCTAGCTCACAGTGAGATTAAATTTCATCATGAGATGGTGGGGACTTTCAAATCATAGCAGTTTTTCTGGCAAAAAAAAAAGAAAAAGGTAAACATATTTGTTTTTGTGGGTCAAGAGGTCACTCAAGGTCTTGGCATAACTTCTCAACTCTGCCCCAGTAGCATGAAAGCACCAGTGGAGGGAATGGGAGTGGCTGTGTTCCAATAAAACTTTATTTACAAAAACAAACCAGGGTGGGCCAGTGAGATGGCTCAACGGCATAAGCACCTGCCTGGCAGGCGCAAGGTCCTGAGTTCAACTCCCAGTACCCACATAAAGAAAAAAAAAAACCAGGGGCCAGATTTGCTGGCCCTGATTTCAATCAAAGACTCCAAAGGCTGGAATATTAGAACCGTAGACTCTTAGACCTTCAGAGTCACATGACATTTGGCCCAAGGGATCCTACAGTGTGAGTTAAAGACTGTTTGAATCACAGGACTCTAAACTGTCACTCTGTAACCTCAGAGGACGGGAAGCCAGAGCTCCAGCTTAGAATTTTGTAGATGCCCTGAATGTTAAAAGCTCCTCTGCTCTTGAAATGGGGCAGGTTCTGGGAAGAGATGCTGTGTGTGTGTGTGTGTGTGTGTGTGTGTGTGTGTGTGTATGTCCAGGGATTGAACCCAGGGCCTCAACACTAAGCTAAACCCCCAGCCCTTTTTCAATTTTTATTTTGAGGCAGGATCTTGTTAAGTTGCCCAGGCTGGCCTCAAACTCCCAATCCTCCTGCCTCAGCTTCCCTCAGTGCTAGAAGTGCAGGTGTGTACCGCCACACTCAGCCAAGAAGTGCTATGAGTGTAAAATTAACACCAAATTTCAGAGACTGAGTACAAAAACAAAGAAAAAAAAACATATATATATATATATATATATATATATATATATATATATATATGAAACCATTCAAGATGTTTTTGTTTTTTCTCTTGCAGTGCCGGGCTGGACCCCAGGCTCTCACCATGCTAAGCAAGTGTTCTACCACAGAGACACTCCTAAGAATTTTTAAAATATTAGCTACATATTGAAGATCAGATACTGCCTGAAGTCTATTGAACTAAATAAAATATGGTCCCAAAATTAACTTTAAAAGATCTTTTTTTCCTTTTTTCTTGCTTGCCTGCTGGAAAATGTAGACTGCTCTCATCCAGAGTGACCCCAGTCCAGTGTAGGACCTGGGAGATGTGGGAGTGAAGGTCTGGCGAAAGTCTGAAGAGCAGATGCTAGAGCATGGTGGCACATGCTCTATGATCCCGGTGCCTGGGAGGCTGAGGCAGGAGGATCCCCATGAGTTCGAGTCCAGCCTGGACTACACAGCGAGACCCTCTCAAACAAACAAACAAAAAGCAGATGGCTGATGAGGCGCAGGCATTGGAGACAAGTCAGGGGACTCACTCACCCGCTCATCGTCTGCTTCCCTCCCTCCCACTTCCTCTTCTGACCCTGTTTACCCAGCAAATTCCCCAGACCGCAGATTTGGTAACTGCCTGATCTCTCGGCCGACTTCCTTCTCGGGCTGGGCTGTTCAGTGCTGGGTGGAGGCTGCTGTGGGCGGGCCCTGGGGTCCCACCAAGAGGTCTCTGGAGGATGAGGGGCCGGCTTTGAGAACACAGTTTCCTTGATCTCCTCCTGAACATGTGCGGGGGAACTCCCTCCCTTGCCCTCACCCTCCAGATCAGAAAAGCCAGGTGATGGTCAGGAACAGAAACAGACTGCGGGCATGCGGGGCGCGGTGGTGCACCCCTGTGATCCCAGCACTTGGCAGGCTGAGACAGGAGGATCGCAAGTTTGACTCCGGCCTGGGCAACTTAGTGACTTAGCAAGACCTCTTCTCAAAAGAAATTTAAAAAGTTCTGGGGATGAAGGTCATTGTGAGGGCCCTGGGTTCAATCCACTATACCACCAAAAACACTCACGGGGGAGTGTGGAGAGGCAGAGGGGAAGTCAGGAAGGAATTCCTGGAGGAGGTGGCACCTGGAGAAAGGGTGGTCTTTGACAACCAGACTGAGCAGCCAGGAGAGTGAAGGAGAGATGATGCCGACCTGAGCACAAGAAGGTGGAAGGCTGGGGCCAAAGACGGATAGAGTGGGAGGAAGCTGAGGTCCCGGATGAGTCCCAGGCCTGGGCCGCTGTGGACAGTCAGCTTGTCCTGTTGATGAGGAGATGGGAGGAAGAGGTTAGGGAGGACGCCGGGGTCAGGTGGGTGTGGGAGAGAGATTTGAAGGTGCCAGGTGAGGTAACAAGAGCAAGCGAGGACACAGCACACAGAGAGCCTGAGAAGGACAACACATGGGAGACAGAAGCAGGAGGATCGCAGGTTCGAGGCCAGCCTAGGTAATGTAGTGACACCCTGTCTCAAGATAACGGAAAGAGCTGGGCGTGGTGGCGCACACCTGTAATCCCAGCACTCAGGAGGCTGAGGCAGGAGGATCACTGCAAGTTTAATGGCAGCCTGAACTGCATAGTGAGACCCTGTCTCCAAAAGACAGAAAAAAAAAAAAAAAAAAAAAAAGATAATGTAAAAAGCCTGGGCCGTAGGTCAGAGGTAGAGAGTCTGCCCCACATGCAGGAGGCCCTGGGTTCAGTCTCAGTACCGAGGAGGAGGGAGGGACTACAAAGGAATAGGAACTTTTTTTACATTGATTACATGTTTAAATAATATTTTGGATAAACTGAACTAAATAAAATAGGATTCATTTCATTACTGTTATTTTGCACGTTAGCTATCATATAGAAAAACATAATATAAATATATTGGACTATATTAATACATACAGCTATTTCTCTACTTACGGTGGGGTTACACTGAGATAAACGTATCTAAGTTGAAACCATCTCAAGTCAGAAATTCATGTATTACTGGAGCGTGGTGGCACACACCTGTCATCACCCCAGCACTCCGAAGGCTGAGGCAGGAGGATCACTGCAAATGCAAGGCCAGCCTGGGCTAGATAGTGAGACCTTGCCTCAAAAAGAAACAAAAGCAAAGAAACAAACAAACAAAGCCCTGGGTTCCACCCCCAGCAATAAGCAAACAAATAAAAACCCAACAAACCTTCCTTCCAAGCCCTGCCTCCTGGCCTCAGGAGCCCCCGCTCAGCTCACCTCCCAAGCCTCTCCCACCTCCAACCTTGCAGCCCTGTGGAGCAAGCCTTCAATCTCCACGGCCCCGGGGACCCTCCGACCACACCCAACCACGGCGCAGGTCACCACTGCCACTGCGTCTCTTTCTTCCTCCGCTTGTGTTTTTTTCTGCGGTGCCAGGGTCGGAACGCAGGGCCCTGTGTGCGCCAGGCGAGCTCTCTGCCGCGGAGCCGCACCCCAGCCCCGCTCTCCTCCTCTTTCACTGCGCCACTAGAAAGCTCAAAAGCACAGCCATGCTCGCGCGGAGCTGCACCCTTCTCTCGCCCGTGCACACGCGCGCCCGTGCACACGCACTGTCTACGCGGAAATTAAACATTACAGACGACACAACATCCCCACATTCTCTTTTATTTTCATCACACATCGCGCAGTCATTTCTGACAAGCGCAGAAGGCTGGTTACTATAGGATTCCACTAGGTAACATTCTCGAAATGACAGAATTGTCCAAACCCGGTTGCGGGGGACCTCTGGAACTGGCCTGTGGCACAGCCAGCCTATGAATCTGAGTGGCTAACATAGCTCTGCTAGATGTTAACATCTGGGAAAGTGCATCCAGGCTCCCTTTGTGCTGTCACAACGGTGTCCAGTCTGCAACGACCTCCAAATAAAGTCCACTTTTTCAAAAGTACAAACAAAATAGCAGTTTTCAACCTAAAAATCTCAAATTCTCTGTTAACCCACTCCTGGGAGGTAAGCATTGGATGCATATCTGTCCAGCCAAGGCACCCGCACTTCAATCTTCCTCTTGCTTTTTGCTTAACATCAAAAAAACAAAACCAACAACAAAAACAAGAGCCAGGCTTGTGATATCCAGAGGATCTTTGAGCCCAGGAGTTCAAGGCTAGCCTGGGCAACCTAGTGAGAGCCAATGTCCAAAAAAATCAAAACAAAAAACTCAATTAAGTAACATTCTAACTTAATGTTTTTCTTTAAATGAGCTCACCAAAGCTTAGATCGGTCCATACATTTGGATTTGTCCTAAAGAGGGGTAGCTTTCGAGACACCAGTTACCTTTTTCCCCCAGCTCTCCAGAAAATAAATACAGAACTAAGTTTTGAAGGCTAGAATGGAGCTAGGTGTGATGGCGCATGCCTGTAATCCCAGCACTCAGGAGGCCGAGGCAGGAGGATCGCTGTGAGTTTGAGGCCAGCCTGAACTGCGTAGTGAAACCCTGCCTCAAAAAATCAAACAAGGGGCCAGTGAGATGGCTCAGCGGTGTAAGCGCCTGCCTGGCAAGTGTGAGGGCCCGAGTTCGACTCCCGGAACCCACATATGAAAAAAGGGCCGGTAATATCGCTCAGCGTCACGGGTGCCTGCTGGTGCGCGAGGTCCTGAGGTCAACCCCCGGTACCCACAAAAAAAAAAAAAAAGCTAGAATGGTGTTATCTGCATGCATCCTATGTATTCTAATGTGCTCTACTCACATTTGGCTCACACACACACACACACACACACACACACTGCTGTATGCAAATAACCCCAGGGGACACTGCTTTCTGTCTGTTTTGCAAAAGTGTAGGACTGAGAGCCAGGCTGGATACCCCAACAATGAGGGAGGCTGCGAAGAGGAGGCACCAGGCTGGGAAGATGGAAGGAATGGAGAAGAGTCCACCAAACACGCTCACTCACCAAGGGCTGAGTTAAAATATGGTAAACAGAAAGATCTGGGAGGCTGAGGCAGGAAGTTCAAAAGTTGGAGCCCCACCTGGGCAACTTAGTGACTTAGTGACACCCTGCCTTAAAATAAAAAATAAACCTCTACGATGAATGTGATCATTATGTATGCCTAGAATGTACCAATAAAATCTGATTGGAAGAAAGAAAAAAAAATAAAGAAATAAAAAAGAGCTGAGAATGTAGCTCAGTGAGAAGACCCTGAGCTGAAAAAAAACAAAAAATTGGGCACAGTGGTGTGCACCTGTAATCCCAGCACTCAGGAGGCTGAGGCAGGAGGATTGCCATGAGTTGGAGACCAGCCTGGGCTACATAGCACAACCCTGTTTCCAGAGAGAGAGAGACCCAAAAGGAAGGGGGACCATCCAGCGCACAATGGCCCGGGAGGCCTCCCCTCACACCGACTCGCTCTTCTGAGGCATCGTGTCCACCGTGGAGCGCGTGAAAGACTTGGACTCCCTGTTCAGAGAGTCCTCGGTCAGCACATTGCGCAGGATGCTGGGCAGGGACTTGAGCAGCCGGCCCTGGAAGCCGCGGCCGGCCACCACATAGATGATGGGGTTGATACAGCAATTGATGTAGGCAATGGAGACACAGAGGGCATCCAGGGCCTTGGTGTTCCTGTAGGTGGAGGAGGTCGGAGAGTACCAGGCCAGCAGGATCCCTGTCACCTGGTAGGGCAGCCAGAAGATGAAGAAGCTGCTCACCACAGCCACCACGACCTTGATCGTCTTGGCTGAGCGCGTGGCCCTGCGGCTCCAGGTCCGAAGCAGGAGGAAGACATAGCACACGGTGAGCGTGACCAGCGGCCACAGGAAGCCCACAACCAGCCGCACCAGGGCCACGGCCCTCTCCCGGCGGCTGTAGTCCTGGCCGTAGTCGATGACGCAGAGTATCTTGGAGGAGAACTCCTCTTCGTGCGCCCTGCGGTACACGAAGGACGGGATGGTCAGCAGCAGTGCCAGGGCCCAGGCCACCCCGCAGGCTGCCCAGGCCAAGCCACCGCCCCGGAAGCGCTGGCACCAGATGGGGCTGAGCACCAGCGCCAGGCGGTCGGCACTGATGGTGGCCAGGAGCAGGATGCTGGTGTACATGTTGAGCAGGATGAGTGAGGGCAGCACTTTGCAGGCAGCGTCGCCTAAGTGCCAGTGGCTCAGGTGGACAATGGACACGAACAGGATGGGCAGAGCCAGGCAGGAGAGGAGGTCGGCTGCTGCCAGGTTGAGGAACCAGATGGCGTTGATGTTGCGCCGGGCCTCAAACGCGGTCACCCAGACCACCAGGGCATTGCCCGGCACGCCCACCAGGAAGACGACTGCCAAGATGACCAAGGCGGAGAGGTCCTCGGTGGACAGACTCTCCACATGGTTGTCCACGGGTCTGTCAGGGGACAGGGTGGCGTCCCAGGAGTAATTGTAGTCCTCCACGGCATCCTAAGCGGAACAGAGAGGCGGCAGAGTCTGAGTGTGCCCCCACGCCTGGCAGCCCGGCAAGGTGCATACTTGATGCCCACGCCACCTCTTGGGGCCTTGGGCTTCCTGGGCATGGGGAAACTGAGGTTGGGAGTTCACTGGGTGGTGTGGCTTTTTTTTTTTTTTTTTTTTTGATGTGGCGTTTATTAATACATTGAAATGCTTCCCTCCTCGTGGTCCCCCGCCCCTCTGCCACCTCCCCCTGAAACCCCTGGACTTGATCACCATTCAGCAGCCAAGTGGTTAAAGCCCAGCCCCGTTCTAGTGCACAAGACAGCCGCTCCTTAGAGGGGTTTTGTTTCATTTTGTTTTGTTTTGTTTTGAGACAGGGTCCCACTGTGTAGTCCAGGCTCTCCTTGACCTCATTATGTAGCCCCAGGCTGGCCTCGAACTCCCAGCAGTCCTCCTGACTCAGCCTCCAGAGTGCTGGGATTACAGGTGTGCACCACCACGCCCAGCTTGTTTTGCGTTGCTTTGGGGGTTTTTTGCAGTACAGGGGATTGAACCCAAGGCTTCACACGTGCTAGACAAGCATTCTACCACTGAGCTATGCTCCCAGTGCTAGCTTTTTCATATCACCTGCCGACGGACATGACATTAATGGGTGGCTTTCCCTAAACATGCGTCACCCCGTCACCTCCTTTTCCTGTCTTGTATCTGCACAGGCACTTGGCCAGCCCTGGGCTCCCTCTTCCAGCAGCCACCCAAGAAGGCGAGGGAGCTCAGTGCTGCCCCACTTACCCTGGGGCACCCCAAAAATGCAGTCACAGAGATAAAAAAATACTTTAATGCAACATGTAAAAGAATCAAAATGAATGCAAAGAAAATTCATGGTGGAAAAAAAATCCAGATTTTGAGTCAATACCTGTTGCTATTGTTTGTTTTCCAAGTCTACGTTTTTGTGCAAGAGGACCGTGGTTCGCAATTCGCCTGTGGTCTGCAATCCCAGACCGGGGGGTTGCGCAGGGTGACCTGTGACACAGGCGAGCACACATATTGGGCAATGTGAGGCTTTATAGAGTCCCGAGCGTCCTGTGCTTCGGGCCTTGTTTGTCTGTTTAGTGTCTTATTAGCTTTTCCCACTGGATTCAAACTAGAGGGAGGGGTTTTGCTAAGCGCACCGGGCGCAGCTTGGAGGGTGCATTCTGCTGCCTGTTGGGGGCTCCTGCTCAGGCTCGCAGTGGCCCTCGGTCAGAAGCACTGAATCCGTCCTTGGGGTCCAGCCACGCCCGGCCCTTGTGAAGCCACGTGGGCTCCTCAAGCTCTGTCCTGCTCCTGCTCCTGCTCCTGTCTGTCCTGCTCACAGCCCCTCAAGAGCCGGGCAGGCCACCCATCCTGTCTGTCACCACCTGGAAAACCCCATGTCATCAGGAGGACTCATTAAGCTCAAGCAGAGACAAAATGTTTGGACACGACAAGGGGAAGAGTAAGAAATAGGACACTCGGGAGGATGAGGCAGGAAGATCACTGCGAGTTTGAGGCCAGCCTTGGCTACAAAGTGAGTTCAAGGCCAGCCTAACTGCATACCAAGACCCTGTCTCAAAAAGACAAAAAAGGGGCTGGTGATATGGCTCAGTGGCATAAGCACCTGCCTGGCAAGCGTGAGGTCCTGAGTTTGGTACCCACATATTAAAAAAAAAGGCAAAAAAAAGGAAGAAAGAAATAGGAATCAGAAATCAATTTTTCCTTGCTAGAAGAGTGACCAGAAGGGATGAAAGAATCAAGAAGGGTAACAAGGGTAACAAAGGGACTGCCAGGAGTGGTGGCTCACACCTATGATCCCAGCACTTGGGAGGCTGAGGCAGGAGGATTGCCATCAGTTTGAGGCCAGCCTGGGCTACATAGTGAATTCAAGGCCAGTCTGTACTGCGTAGTAAGACCCTGTCTCAAAAAACAAAACAAGGGCCAGTGAGATGGCTCAGCGGCGTAAGTGCCTGCCTGGCAAGTGCGAGGGCCCGAGTTCGACTCCCGGAACCCACATACGATAAAAGGGCCGGTGATATCGCTCAGCGGCACGGGCGCCTGCTGGCACGCAAGGTCCTGAGGTCGACCCCAGTACCCACAAAAAAAACACTCCAGCAAAAGAAATAGCTATAGAGAGGAGAGAGGGAAAGGGAGCCCAGGCCCTGGATGGCTCAGAACCTGGGTGACAGCCCTTGGGGCTCCACTTTCCCACTTTTAAAATTCCCCATAATAAAATAAAGGACGGAAAGGTCCTGGGCACTTCTTCCCAGACTGAGCTGGGGCGTTGTTGTGCCGGAGAGAGGGAAGCTGCTGGGGACAGGAGGGCAGGTCTGGGCCACAGGCACCAAGCACCACAGGAGGTGGCCAAGGGGGCACCAGCAACACCCAGAGGCTGGGCCTTGGCACTGAGCTATGCACATCCCTAGGCCTTTGTATTTTTTACTCTGAGACAAGGTCTCACTAAGTCAATAAGTTTCCTAGGCCAGGATCAAACTCGTGATCCTCCTGCCTCAGCCTCCTGGAGCCCTGGGACTACAGACCTGCACCACCAGGCCCAGCTTGAGCCACTCTCTATTTCTAGTTCCTTCCTGTGACCCAGGGTCAGCCAGGGCTCTCCAAGGGCACTGCTGGCAATGAGAGTCTGGACAGGGAAAAGCCGTAGTGGGCTGATGGTGACAAACAGGACGAGGTCACTCAAGCACAGGAGGTGACTCAGCCACGGACTGGCATGAGACGCTGACAGGTGCCACAATGGGGTGAACTGAAAACACGAAGCTGGGTGACAGAGCCTGGTGCTCAGGTCACTGAGTGTCTACTGCATGGGTACACACTGTCCAGGAGGGGCACTGTGAGAGACAAGAAGCAGACTTGGGGTACCGGGGCCTGGGTGTGGTACACTGGGGAGCAGCTGCCTCAGGGGCCTGGGGTTCTTTTGGGAATGGAGATTTTATGAAGTCAGTGTGGAGGCCCAGCCTATAATCCCAGCACTCAGAAAGGAGGCTGAGGCAGAAGGATCTCTGTGAGTTCAAGGCCAGCCTGGGCTACACAGTGAGTTCAAGATCAGCTTGAACTGCATAGCCAGACCCTGTCTAAAAAAAAAGAAAAGAACAGAAAAGAAGAGAAAGGAACTAGCAAGATGGTTGCACACTGTGAATGAACTAAACGCCACCGAACCATGCATTATTTTTTTTTCTGAGACAGGGTCTCACTATGCAGTTCAGGCTGGCCTTGAGCTCACTGTGGAGTGACGGATGGAGAGAGGACAGCTCAGTAGAATAATAGTGGAGAGACAGATTGTAGATAAATTTGACTTTAGGTTAAAAGTATATGAGACTTCTATTCTTTCTTTTGGTGGGGACAGGATCTTGCTCTGTAGTTCAGACTGGCAGTGAGCTCACTGTGTAGCCCAAGCTGGCCTCAAACTCAGGGTGATCCTCCTGCCTCAGCCTCCCGAGTGCTGAGACTACAGATGTGCACCACCATGTCTAGCTCTTGTACTATTCTTGTAATTTTTCCATAATTTTGAAAGTTTTCAAAGAGAAAGCTGAGATGTGTAAAACCTTTCCCTGGGCCAGCAGCCCCTCAGCCACCCACCCCAACACTCAGCCCCCGCACCCTGGCTTCCTTCCTTCCCATCAGCCACCCTGGGCCCAGCAGGGCGTCAGTGTCTTGAACGTCCCCTCAGAGGTGACCCAGGACACTGACTGTCACTTCTGCGGGTTTCACCAGCTCTCGGCCGTCCCTGGCTGCAGAATGACTCAGACTCCAAAAGGCAAAGCAGGCGTCCCTGCCCCACTCCCACTCCTGCCAGCTCACAAACACCCTTCCTGGTGTGACCTCACCCTGTCCCTTCCACCTGCTGACTTCAGAAGGCCAGAAAAGAACATGCTGAGTCCAGCACACTGCGGTTTCCAGGCTCTTCCCAATTTGAAGCACTCTCCCAGTTTGGGCCACCTCAGGGTCCCGAAGAAAGTTGGCACTAACTGCCATGCTCAGAAAGAGGGGACCAGCTGAATTTGGGATGGCCCAACTAGACAACAGAATATTACACAACCATCAAAAAGAAGGGGCCAGGTGTGGTGGTGCACATCTGTCATCCCAGCACTCTGGGAGGCTGAGCCAGGAGGATCTCAATTTTGAGCCCACCCAGGCAATTTAGTAACTTAGCCAAACTCTGTCTTTAAAAAAATTTTTAAAGGGATGGGGATGTAGCTTAGTGCAAAGGTCCTGAGTTGAATCCCCAATATTACAAAAACAAACAAACAAACAAAGTTAATTTACTGGTTTTGGGAGACCTCCAAAGAAAAACCCTCTAGATCCTGGGGTAAAGGAGAAAAACCAGGACAGAGTGTGGGCAAACATGTTGTCTACAAAAGGGGAAACAGCTCTCTCTTGGCGTGTGTGTGTGTGTGCCTGTGTGTGTGTGTGTGTGTGTGTGTACACACCAGGCCCGGAAGCTTGTTACAGTGGCTCTCCCTGGGGAGGCGGGGAGGAGGGCTGGAGGGAACCGGATTAGAAGGCAGGTTGTTTGGGGATTGAACGCACGGCCTCTGCACTGAGCTACATCCCCAGCCCTTTTTATAATTTTTTTATTTTGAGAAAGGTTCTGGCTAAGACACTAAGTTACCCACATGAGACTCGAACTTGTGATCCTCCTGCCGACCGCTGGGATTACAGGCGAGCATCACCACGCCAGGCTACCCATGGTCATTTTAATAGGAGCCCGTGCCAGGCACAGTGGTACATGCTCGTAATCTCAGCTACTCAGGAGGCTGAGGCAGGAGGATCAAAAGTTCAAGGCAACTTAGCAAGACGCTCTCTCCAAATTAAAAATAAAAATTAAGAGGAGCACTGCGGAAGCTGGGGAGAAGAGATTGGAAGGGTCCGGGTGAGGCGAGGGCCAGCAATGGCTTAGCCCGAGTGGAGCCACTGAGGACACATGAATGGGTCGGATGAGGAAGGTGAAAGAGAGGTCGTGGTGCCTACGGAACAGCGGCTGGCTCGGGTGGAAGCTGTCCTCCCCACATCTCATTTAACCCTCGTGGCAGCGCCCACCTCAAGGAAGAGGATGAGCGCTGGGAGTTTCAGGGAAGTCAGGAGACACTGCGCATCCTCAGCCAGCTGACAGAGGGCAACGCCCCAGGGCCAACAAAGCCTCAACAAAGTGTCCTCTAGGGGGAAGGGACCAACAGCAGGGTGGGAGTTGGGGTGTGCACCACAGCAGACACGCCCATGGTTAAGAGGGGGGCCTTAAAGTTAGAGAGGGTCACTGTGGCCAGCAGGTGGCTAAGACGAGGTTTGAGGGCCACAGAGATCATGCTAAAGAAATGAAGCAGGGCGTGGTGGTGCACGCCTGTAAGCCCAGCAATCAGAAGGCTGAGGCAGGAGGATTGAAGTGAGTTTGAGGCCGACCTGGGCTACATAGTGGCCCGTCCTATCTGACACACAGGGACTTTCAACCTCTGTGCCCTTGCTGGGAAGGAGTCACGGATACCACAGAGGACAGTGTCTATCAAAATAAAAAGTGCCCTCATCCTCCATTCAGGAAAGCCAGTGAGACAGCCCTGACTTTTCTCATTGCTGAGATGAAATACCTGACGCCCAAAGTTAAGGGAGGAAAGGTTTATTTGGCTCACAGTCCATAGCGGTTTCAGTCCATAGTCGGCTGGCTCCAAGGCAGGGTGGCATGGCACAGGGGCATTGCAGAGGAGAAACAGTTCATGGCAGGCAGAAGGTAGCAAAGCAACAAGACAAAGCCGCAGCTCTTTCTATCCCCTATATCTTATCCAGGCTACTTAGGGCGGGTAGCACTCACACCCTTGATCCTAGTGCCCGTGATCCTAGCATTGCACCATGAATCAATCCCAGCATCACACACTCTAGATCCAGCCACCTCTGAAAAACCTCACCTATGACTGCATGAGGCTTGGTGGGGACATCTAGACACAAACCATAACAGGTCCAAAGCTCCAAGTAGAGGTAGAACCTTAGTTTTAAAGACAAAATATTGGAAACAACATAAACCTCTATGGACAGGGATGAAATTCCCCACTGAAATATAATATGGCTGATAAAAAGGATGCAACTCCCTAGAGAGACATGAAGATTTGGGGCCAGTGGTGTGGCTCAGAGGTGAGCCTTGCCTAGCAGGCAGGAGGCCCTGGACCCCTCCCCAGCACCACAAGAAAAGGGACAGGGATGCAGTACCTTCCGCATAGGTTATATAACTTGAGAGGAGTCAATGTAAAGTGCTTAGCATAATGCCTGGTATGCAGAGAGCACTCAATAAATGCTCGTTAATATCAGATGTTATTCATGAGAAAAGCGATGTAAGATAATGAATAAAGCAGGCGTGGTGGTGCACGTGTGTAATCCCAGCACTCAGGAGGCTGAGGCAGGGGGATCCCTGTGAATTCAAGGCCAGCCTGGACTGCATAGCAAGACCCCTTCTCGAAAAAACAAGTAAAACAAAACATAACAGTAATGAATAAAGCACACTGATATTTGCAAGAGGGGGAATAATAGCCGTGTGACACACAACCGTATGCCAGGCATGGCTGCAAGAGCTCTGTGGTTCCACCCATGTCATTCCCTCAGCTGGCCTGTGATCCAGGATATTTCTTACTATCCTTGCCTTAGATTAGGGGATGGAATCTAACCCCTTAGATTAGGGGGTAGCATTCATTTGCCTGGGTGTGGGGAACCCTACACAAAATCACTGCTGATTTGGTCCCTTGTTCTTGGGCATCTCTAGCCTGTTTCTCAATGGGGCCACCACAAACTGTGGTGGCCTCTAGTGACAACAACAAGAAGCCAGAGGCCTGGGCTGGGCAGGGAACATGGCTTTGTTCTAAATACCCTTTGGGGTTTTGTGCCCCCCCTTGTTTGTTTTGAGACAGGGTCTCACTATGTAACCCAGGCTGGCCTCCAACTCACAGCAATTCTCCTGCCTCAGCCTCCGAGTGCTGGGATTTCAGGTGTGCACACACACACACATACGCCTGCTCCCTTCGGTGCTTTGGAATTGCTTAGGGAATGAAGCAAGGCGGCCGCTCTTGGCCCGTCCTATCTGAACGCCTGCTTGCCCAAGGGGGCCCCGAGGGCAGGACGGGGTGAAGCAACATCACTCCCCTCCGGGCATCAGGCGCCTTCCGTTTCCTCTTTCTGGCAGATGAATCAGGCTGATGCCTCCTGGACGCAGGTGCCGTTGTGCAGGGCTCGGCTTACTCCCAGATGCGCAGCACCCACGGCAGCTTGGTCCGCCATTGCCCTGGGGTCTCAGACCGCCTCTGCCCCTGCTGGGCCTCAGTTTCCCCATGTCTACAATACAGATCATCTGCAATGCTCTGCGAGTGACCTGTCCACGCTTCCCAGCTGACTCTTCCCAGTCTCGGCCTTGCCAGAAGGCCCTTTTTAGATTCCTCCACTTGAAGAATTTTGTTTAGTTTTCTGGTGCTGGGGATGGAACCCAAGGCCTGGTGCACACCAGGCAAGTGCCCTGATGCGGAGCCACACCCAGCCCAACTTGTTGAGTTCCTGAGCGTCTCAGAGACCCAGCTCCAGGGTTTCCTGCTAGGGAAACTTCCGGGATCCCAGCCCTGTGAGGTGGCTGGGACTCTTATCCCTTCACAGCCTTTTTCTTTCTTTTTGGTACTGGAGATTGAACCCACACTGAGCTACATCCCCAGCCCTTTTATTTATTAATTTTTTTTTTTTTTTTTTTGTGGGTACCGGGGGGACGACCTCAGGACCTCGCGCGCCAACAGGCACCCGTGCCGCTGAGCGATATCACCGGCCCCTTTTTCGTATGTGGGTTCCGGGAGTTGAACTCGGGCCCTCGCGCTTGCAAGGCAGGCGCTTACGCCACTGAGCCATCTCACCGGCCCTAATTTTTTTTTTTTTTTTGAGACAGGGTCTCACTAGGTAGCCCAGGCTGGCCTCAAATTTGTGGCAATCCTCCTGCCTCAGCCTCCCAAGTGCTGGGATTACAGGCGTGCACCACCACACCTGGCTCCTTTTTATTTTTTATTCTGAGACAGGGTCTGGCTAAGTTGCTCAATTGGCCAGACTGAGCTCCAACTTGCAACCCTCCTGCCTCAGCCTCCCAGAGTGATGGAATTACAGACCTGAAGCACCATGCCTGGCCACATCCCATCCATCCCTGGAGTGTGAGAAACTGGGATGAGGATGAGCAACAGAAGGGACATAGAGGACAGGGTGAGGGAGAAAGGAAAAGAGAGACACACAAGAAGGAGAGAGGTAGGGACAGAGAAAGGGGCCCACTCACCATGTCCCGGGATCCTAGGGTCCTGGGCTCTGTGGTGGCCAGAGGTCACTCCCGCTCAGTGGCTGTGGTTTTAAAGCCCCATGGGCAGATGCAGATAGAGGAGGAAATGACTGCTCTTTCGTCCCCGTGGCGTCACTGGTGCCTACAGGACACTCAGGCTGGGGTGCTCCATGGGGCCCACGCCCAGTACGCCCTGCCACAGAGAGAGGTCCGCTCGGCCAGCAGAGGAAGCCCTGGCCCAGGAAGGGAGGAAGCCAGCAGAGAGTCAAGGTTCAGCCCACCCAGCCTCAGTTTCCCCACAGAAGGACATCTCTCTTTCCTAGCACACTGGGCTTCCGGGGGGAAAAAAGCTCAGGGGTCTGGTGGGCCGGGCTTGGGGCCCTAGGGACGGAGACTGTGCCCTCACTTGCCCCAGATTGCTGTGAGGCACAGAAAGGTCAGGCAGGGGTGGGGTGGTGGCCCAGACTTGTGGCTTCGCTATTAAATCTTCCCAGAGTCTTGAGGTGATCAGAAGGGGCCCCCACCAGCGGCTCTCGCTGGTTTAGAAATGGCTCCATATCTCATAAATGCTTTGCTTTTTGGTTTCTTTTTTTTTTTTTTGAGTAGCGGGCATCGAACCCAAGGCGTGGCACAGGCTGAGCCGCGCTCTATCACCGAAGCTGCACCCCAGGCTCCCGCTGCGCATCTGAATCCACATTTGGAGAGTGTCCCCGAGACCTTGGCAGATGTGGCGTCTGTGTTTGGTGCCGAGGTTCCTGAGCTTTGTAGAGTGCAGGATGCGTCCTTCAGCAACGCTTTCCGAGTAGTTTCCGGGGATTTGAGCGCCGCAGGAGTGCGGTGTTGTTCTGCCGCTGGCCTCCAGAGGGCGCCTGAGAGCCAGATCAAATCGCTTCACTGTAGGATTTTGGTGGTGGTGTGTGCGTGTGTGCGTGTGTGTTTGTGTGTGTGTGCGTGCGTGCATGTGTGTGTGTGTGTGTTTTGACCCAGGGTCTCACTATGTAGTTCAGGCTGACCTTGAACTTACTATGTAATTCAGGCTGGCCTCAAACTCACAGCAATCCTCCTGCCTCAGCCTCTCGAGGCAGGGTCTCTCTCTAAGTGACAAAGTTGCCCAGACTGGGTTCAAACTTGCGATCCTCCTGCCTCAGCTGCCCAGTTTGTTTTGTACTTTTAAGTAGGACTGGAGGGCTTTAAATTTATACCATGAAAGGTGTAGTGGTGCGTACTTTTAATCCCAGCACTCTAGGAGGCTGAGGCAGGAGGATCACAAGTTTGAGCCCAACTTGGGCAATTTAGTGACTTAGCAAGACAGTGTCTCAATAAAAATTTGTAAAAGGATGGGAAATGCAGTTCAGTGTCCCCTGTGGATGTCCTAGGCATCACACAGTGGCCTCTGAGGGGAATGACCCCAATCCAATGCCTCCACCTGGCATCAAGGTCCCTGTGCTCACCGTGGAGGTGCTGGACACCTTTTCTCACTTCCCACCCCACCCTCTGTTTCCTCATCCCAGACAGTAGATTTCACCATCCCCTCCCACCCACTGGCTCTCTGCCTCCATTTTTTTTTTTTTTTTTTTTTTTTGCCTCCACTCTTTATTACACGAAAATCTGTTAAAGGGCCTTTTTGGGGGGAGGAGGGGTATTTGGGGCTGAACCAGGATCTTTGCACTGAGCTACATCCCCAGCCCTTTCTTAATTTTTTTTTTTTTTTTTAATTTTGAGACTGCACCTTGCTAAGTCACTAAGTTGTCCAGGCTGGGCTGGAATTTTCTCAGTCCCCCTGCCTCAGCCTCCCAGAGCCCTGGGATTACATCATGCACTACCACACTGGCTTATTTATTGTCTATTTTGAGACAGGGTCTCGCTAAATTGCCCAGGCTGATTTCGAACTTGGAATCCTCCTTAATCATTTTAAGAGCGCGAAAGAAGCCTGAGACCAGTGCATCTGAGGAGCGCTGCTCTCTGCACAGCTGAGGTGAGTCTGAAGGCGGCAGGTAAGCTCCCCCAACCCTACAGGAACCCCTTCCCCACAGCCCCTCTCCCCACAGCCCTGGGACGGCCTATAGACGCCCAGGAATTACAAGCCGAAAGGGTAGAACGGGTTCTTTCCGCCGAAGTGGACGGGCGTCCTCTAGTGGAAATCGCGGGTATTGCTCGACAGCACAGAACTGTGCCGAGTGATTTCACAATGGGCTGATTCCCAAGCAGCTCAGTTCCCCGAAATGAGGACTCTCCTACAGCATGTAAACTTTATTTATTTATTTGTTTGTTTGTTTGTTTATTCATGTTGGTTTTTGAAACAGGCTCTTGATATGTAGCCCAGGCTGGCCTCGAATTCCCAGTGGTTCTCCTGCCTCGGCCTCCTAAGTGCTGGGATTACAGGCGTGCTCCATCATACTTGGCTCAGCATATAAACTTTAAACCCTGCAGCGTGCCACTTCTCATGAACATTCACACACACACACACACACACACACACACACGATCAGACTAACGGTCACACAGAGACACAACCGCAAACACATTTTCATCCAGTGACACAGACACAATCAAACTCACACAGATCCACACATGCACACACGGAAATATTGTCACACAAAAGCGCACCCTCTCCAGGTGTGGTGGTGCACGCCTGTAATCCCAGCACTCGAAAGGCCGAGGCAGGAGAATCACTTTACCACTTTGAATTTGGGGCCAGCCTGAACTACATAGCGAGACGCTATCTCACAAAACCAAAAAAAAAACAGCAACAAAAAACACCTTCACATACAGACACACTTTCACATACATGCCACACTAAAAATAGCGTGTCAATAACAAAGAAGACTTAGTAAATGAACATCATTTTCTACTAAGAAAAGAAATGTAATGGAAAATTAGTTTCTTCCCAGAGGCGTTAAATAAATGTTGAACCAATAATTAAGACAAATCGAGGCTTGGCAGTATGCCAAACTGCAGGCCCATAATCCCTTAGCTGAGGTCTTTGCGGACGGATGCATTTCGGAACTGAGGATGGCTCCAGTTTTAGAGAGCCCCTTCTCAGCCAATGCCCTGTGCCCTATGCAACACTCCCAGGGCCCTGAGGCGGCGCCCCACCCTGCCCCCTAGCACACAAGTTATTTTTGCAGCAAAATGTGTGAATATTCACACAAAGGGGATGAATAAAGATTTACCTCCTTGGGCCGGTGAGATGGCTCAGCGGCGTAAGCGCCTGCCTTGCAAGCGCGAGGGCCCGAGTTCGACTCCCGGATCCCACATACGAAAAAGGGGCCGGTGATATCGCTCAGCGGCACGGGTGCCTATTGGCACGCGAGGTCCTGAGGTCGACCCCCCGGTACCCACAAAAAAAAAAAAAAAAAAGATTTACCTCCTTGTGAGACTGGGGCAAAATTATCCCCCACTCTCATGGTTAAAATTTTCAGTTTTCAGAATTCGGAATTGCAGATAATGGATAGGGGATCAGATGAACAGTGCTCACCCGCTGCAGCCACATCGATTCCTGTCCTGACTGTAAATCTTCATGGGGTGGGGTGTGAGGGTCAGGGTCCCAGAAAAAGGTGACCCTTGAGTGCTCCCTCCTGGCAGCACAAGCCCTTGCAAATCAGCTGCTGATTTGTGATGTCAGCTTCGGCAGGAGGATCACTGCGAGTCGAGGCCAGCCTGGGCTACATAGTGAGTTCAAGACTTGGGCAATTTAGCAACATAGCATGTCTCAAAATAAAAAATAAAAATGGCTAGGGAATGTAACTCAGTGCAAAGGCCCTGGGTTCAATCCCAAGTACCGCATATAAATGGTTCCCAAGGTTGAGTCCAGTTACAGGACTGGGTCTTATTTGGTCGTAAACTTCACGATAATCCCACCTTCCCTCCTGAGTGTTTCAGGAACTCAAATCCTGATCAACGAGCTCCTGACAATCTTCCAGACACAGACATGGGGGGAGAGAGAGATCTGAGTTTATCATGTGACCTGTGCTCATCCAATCAGATTGAAGAAGCGCCCTTTGGTTCACCAGTAGGGGTGCGGCCTGAGAGAGAACTCACAAGTGCCTGGAGCTCTTATCACCGGCTCTGAAAACTTGAGAAGAGATGGCCTTCAGGTGAGGCCACCCTAGTACACAGAAAGAACTGGAAATGGTGGAGGTCCCTGTGGTGGCCATGGAAGGGTGCAGGCAGCTCTCCTTTTAAGAGAGATCGCTGCCTGGATTCCCCCCGTGGCTCTCTTAGCCCACTGAACTCCCAATCCCAACCCTGCCCGCTCCAGATCATCTGTCCTCCCCTGGAAAGTGAAATCTGTGAGCCCAGGGCTCAGGCTGCCATGGTCGCCCCATGGTCCCAACATTGACCCCCCCCAGGGGAATCCCCACCATCTTCGGAGCCCTGGCTGTCCCCAGCCATGTGTGATTAATACAATCTCCTCTTGTTGATGAGAAGACCAAGGCAAAGTTACAGGAGAGTTTTAGAATCCTTTTGAGACCCTAAATCCCATGAAAGGGCCAGGCATGGTGGCGCACACCTGTAACCCCAGCACTCTGGGAGTCTGACGCAGGAGGATTGTAAATGGAGCCCAGCCTGGGCAATTTAGTGATTTAGCAAGACCATGCCTCAAAATAAAAATAAAAATGGCTGAAGATGTAGCTCAGTGCTAAGACCCTGGGTTCAGTCCCTGGCTCCACAAACATATCAACCCTATGAAGGCAGGAATGAATCTTTGAGGTTCCGCTGGACTGTGATAGGTGGGAAGCCAGTGGGAGGGTTCTGTGGGGAGCGTTATTGGAGGAGGAAGACAGCAGACAGACCTGGGGGAAAGCGCAGCCATGTGAAGGAGACAAAGAGATGGGGGTAACCCCTGGTCCCCGATGGTCCTCAGGGGCGGGTCTCAGCCAGGCAGCCCCACCACGAGTGCTCAGACACCTCCTTGGCTTGCAGCTTGACCCTCTTCCTCACTTGTATCTTCAAAATACAGACCTCAGTGGTCTCTCGCCAGATTAAACATGGATTAGCACTGGGTGTAGCAATTCCCTCCTAGGTATCTACCCCCAAGAACTCAAAGCGGACATTCAAGTTTGAGCGTGAATGTTCACAGCAGGCAGAGGGCAAAAGCAACACCAAGGCCCACGGACTAAGGAGCAGACATCAGAGTGTGGGGGCCACAGATAAGCAGTGTGAGCAGCCACACAGAACAACTGAGAGCTGCTCAGCCTGGGGCACAGACGACCCAGAAATCCCTGCTGAATGAGAGAAGCCAGGCACTAAAGGCCCTCAGTGCCCAACTCCGTGCATAGGAAACTCCTAGAGTAGGTCAAGCCCTAGCGACACAGGCTTCCTGGTGCAGCCGCCATCGCCCTCACCTGACCCACAACAACGGCCTCCTGGCTGGACTCCCAGCTTCCACTGTCACCAACTATGTGGCCGTTCAAGGTGCTGCTGGGCACCTGAGTCAGCTCGGGTCCCTCCTCAGTCAGAAGTCTTGCATGGCTGCCACCTCATTTCAAGGAAAAGCCCAAGACCACCCTGAGGCCCCAGGGCCCTGACCCACCGGGCCGGGGAAAGCGATGCTCAGTTACCTCTGCTCTCCCTGTCAGTCAGTGTCTAGCCCCACTGGCCTCAGGCCTGAGCCCTGGCTGTTCCCTCGGCCTGGTGCCTCTGCCTCTGCTTGTCCCCAGGACCACCTCACCCTGCTGCGCTTTTCTCTTTTGTGTTTATTACTACCTGACAGAATATATATGTACGTTGTTGACCATATTTTTTGTGTTTTCCCATTAATAATGTCAGTTCTAATGAGATCAGGAAGTTTCGGCTGGGCGTAGTAGTGTACACTGTGATCCTAGCACTGGGGAGGCTGAAACAGGAGGATCACTATGAATCTGAGGCCAGCTTGGGCTACACAGTGAGTTCAAGGCCAGCCTGAATTACAAAGCAAGACCCTGTCTTAAAGTCTTAAAAAACAAATTAAAAAAAAAAAAAAAGGAAATTTTGTTTTTTGAGACAGGGTCTCCCTGTTTATGTCCAGGGTCTCCCTTCATATCCATCCTCCTGCCTCAGGCTCCCGAGTGCTGGGGTCATAGGTGTATACCACCACACCTGGCTGACATAAGGAAGTTTTGCCTGTTTCATTCAGTGCTCTGACCCAGTGTTTAAAATAAATCCCCCTGGGCTACATAATAAGTTCAAGGCCAGCCTGAACTACATAGTGAAATCCTGTCTCAAAAAGAAAAAAACAGGGCTGGTGAGATGACTCAGCGGCATAAGCGCCCGCCTGGCAAGTGCGAGGGCCCAAGTTTGACTCCCGGAACCCACATACGAAAAAAGGGCCGGTGATATCGCTCAGCGGCACGGGCGCCTGCTGGCGTGTGAGGTCCTGAGGTCAGCCCCCGGTACCCACAAAATAAATAAATAAATAAATAAATAAATAAATAAATAAATAAATCCCAGCCAGACATGGTGGTGTACACCTGTAATCTCAGCACTTGGGAAGCTGAAGCAGGAGGATCACTGAGTTGGAGGCCAGCCTGGGCTACATGAGTTCAAGGCCAGCCTGAACTATACATAGTGAGACCCTGTCTCAACAACAAAAAAAAAACAAGTCCTGGTAAATTGGGCGTGGTGGCCCATGACTGTAATCCCAGCACTCTGGGAGGCTAAGGCAGGAGGATCACAAATTCAAGTCCAGCCTGAGCAATTCACCAAAACCTTGCATCAAATAGAAAAAAAGCAGGGGGAAGGGCTGAAGCTCACTGTAAAGGCCTTGGGTTCAATCCGCAGCCCAGTAACCCCCGTGAAAAAAGTGCCACAGAATGAATGCCACAAAGTAGATGTTCAAAAAAATGTGATAAATCAAAGGGAAGGGAAGGACTAAAAGAAGGATTGAGAGAAACAGGAGGAGAGACAGGGAAGATATGAAAGAGGGGCAGGGAGGCTGGGAAAGGTGAGGGTAGGAAAGAAAGAGCAAATTGGCAAGAGGAGTTGGGGCAAAATGGGGAAGAGAGGTGGGTAAGAAAGAAACAGATCTGGGGATGGTGACACACATCTGTAATCCTAGCACTCGGGAGGCAGGAGGATCACCAAGGTTTCGAGGCCAGCCTGGGCCACATACCGAGACCATGTCTCAACCCCCCAAAAGAAACAGAGCTGGGGTGAACAACAGAGAGGGCGGAATGAGCCAAAGAGGTAGACTCAGAGACGCTACGGAGAGACAGCCAGGAGAGACGCAGAGACACGGACTGAGAAGAGAAGAAAAAGGGAGTGAGAAGACAACGGAGAAAGAAACAGGAAAGATTCAGACCACGAGGGGACAAGAGAGGTGGAAGCTAGGAAAGGGCGGGGAGAGGTGAGGACGGAATGAAGAGGTCCCCCCACCACTCTACATGCCGGTCCGCTTTGAGCTGACTCCACTTCACCCGGGATCCAAGCTGTGTTTTTTGGTTTTTGTTTGTGGGTACCGGGGGTCGAACTCAGGACCTCGTACGCCAGCAGGCGCCCGTGCGGCTGAGTGATATCACCGGCCCTTTTTCCGTATGTGGGTTCCAGGAGTCGAACTCAGGACCTTACGCTTGCCAGGCAGGCGCTTATGCTGCTGAGCCATCTCACTGCCCCCCCCAGCTGTGCTTTCGAAAGCCCGAAAGGAGGGAGGAGGTAGAGAGAGAACTCATGACACTGTTCTGAGGGCTTCAGGCCACTGTTTAACCCTCACAGCACATCTGTAGATTAGCATCATCTCCACTCTGCAGGTCAGAGAAGTGGAAGTCACACAGGTGATGAAAGCCAGAGCTGGAATTGAAATCTGGGCAACCCGACCCGAAGTCAGTGCGCCAGCAACCGCCTTTGTTAACGAGGCGTTCCCCTTCCGGCCCGTCACCCTCTGGGGAGGCTGTGGGACAGAGTGGAGCTGACACACAGTCATATCCTCGGAGATTCCGAGGGGCTCAGCTTCAGCAGCCAGGTAGTCTCCAGCCCGAAGAGGTGCCTGGACCGGAAGCCACTTTCTGCTCACCTAGGGGCCCTAGGTACAGAGCCAGGCCTCGGTCCTGGGGAGGAACAGGGCCCTCGACCACCCTGACTGCTTTGCCGGAAGCCAGACCCGAGTTTCCAGTCATAGGCCAGAGTGGCTGTCCTCCTTGGCAGAGGCAGCGCAGTGCTGTGACAGTTTCACCCTGTCCTCTCTGACCCTGGAGAGAAAGCAGGCGCCTGTCCCTCCGGCAGCATCCTGAGGTCGCAGGGTGATTTCACCTCTGCCCCTGCCATTTTACTGCCCGGACAGCAATTCTCAGTTTGTCCCCATCTAGCACGAGGGCAGACTCTCAGCTTCTCTCAGAAAGGGTCTTGTCCTCTGCCACAAACACACTGAGCACCAGGAAGTCCTTCACACTGTCTGACCTTCAGTGGCTCCGGCCGATAAGCCTTTTCTCCCCACCCAGCCCAAAGGTAGGCGAGGAGAGACGAAACACAGGGCTCCGGGGAAGGTAAGGGAGACCGAGGCCGGACCCCAGGAGGACTTCGGGCAGATGGCGCGGGAGGCAGCTAGGCAGACACCACGACAGACAGGCGGGAGGCTATGCTGGAGTTTATTGCAGACAACACAACTCGAAAGGACGGGGTGGCTCTGCTCAGCATCCTGCGGGGTGGGGGCCAGAGGCAGAGATCAGCATCGGCCCGGCCTGACCGCGGAGGAGCTGCCACGGGGGCGCAGGGCCAGCACCCGGCTCCCTCCTTCAGGGCGATGGCTCTGGAGACACCGGGCGATGTCACCAAGAGCGAGCCCGGCCCGGGGGACGGCGGCGTGAGGCGGACCGTCCGGCGCAGGGAGGGGGTTACCCGGGTCCTCGGCGACCCGCGGCCTCGGGCGTCTCTCCCGGCGTCAGGCGGCGCGGGCGGCGGCCGGGGTCGCTGTGACGGCGGCGGCGGCGGCGGCTGCGCGGTAGATCAAGCGGGGGCCGTGGCCCGCCCGGGGCTCCCAGCAGGCAGGCGGCGGCCGGGGCCGGCGCCGGGGCCAGCGGCGCGCCCGGGCGGGCAGCGCACGGGGCGGGATGCGCGCTGGGCGGCGGACCGGCGGGGCCCGCGGGGGGCCGCGTGGGGACCCAGATGAGACCATAGTACACGGCGAGCAGCACGGCGGCCAAGGAGACGCAGAGAAAGTAGGCACAGACCGGAGCCAGGCGGAGCCAGCGGGCCCGAGGGCCCTCGCTCAGTCCGGAGCCGCCAGGGCTCTCGCCGCCGTCGCCCACGCAGCTCGTGCCCCGCATCGCCGCAGCCCACTCGGCCCCTCCGCGCGATCCGCGCAGGCCCCGCCCCCGCCAGGCGCTGCCCCGCCCCACCCGGTGGACCACGCCCCCGCAGGGTGCCCTCCTCCGCGCATGACCACGCCCCTCCCTGCCTCACGCCAACCGCTGTCAAACTAAGGCGTCCTAACCCTGCCCCCTCCGGCCCCACCCGAGTCCAGCTCCACCCTCCGATTTTTCTCTCCTCGTCTAAAGCGGGCCAACTTTCGGGCCTTGGACTTCATCCAAGCACCCCAGCCCCGCCTCCTTCCCACCCCCTTCCCAGGTCCAAGCGTGCCTCGTGCTTTAGTCCCACTCAGCCTCACCCCTGACTCCCCTTTCTACGAATCGGACTGTTAGCTCCGGCCTCCGGACCTGGCCCTTTTTCCCTTCCAGCCTTGCCACTCCGCCTAGCCCTTGACTCCAGCACCGCCTCCTGACCACACCCCCAACGGTGATCCTGCCCAATACCAGCGCAGGGAGCCCCATCCAGCCCTGTGCGTAGGCCCAGCCACCGACCCCGCCCACCTAAAATTCTGGCCCTGCCCGGGCATCCTGACCCCGCCCCCTACGGCACCTGCTTCCCCTCTACAGCAAGCTGAGGCTCTGCAGGTGTCCTGAAGTCCAACCTCACGCTGAGGGTACAGCTCCACCCTTCACCTTGGCCACGCCCCTCCTCCAGCAACTCCATCACCCTCAACGTCTCCCTCTCCCTCGAGCCGAGGGGTCCCGAGTGGGCTCCTAGGAGGAGAGAACAGCCTGGAGAGCCAGAAAACTCCCCTTCTGCCGCCCCTTCCCCATCAAGGCGGGGATGTTTCAGTCCCCTCCCAGCAGCGTCTTCACGAGCTCGGGGAGGCCTGCAAGGGGAAGGGGAGAGGAATCAGGGGGACGAGAGAAGTAAGACCCTTCCACCCCGCCTTTTCTGCCGCGGAAAAGCCAGCCAAGCACAGCGCCCAGCCTGCCCCGCCAGAAACACGGCCCAGAGGTTAGCGGAAGCACTGCGTTTAATGGAGACGGCCGGCCCGGCTAGCTCAAGTCCTGCAGCAGTCACGCCCGGGCGAAGCCCCAGGAGTAAGGTCTTGGAGCCGGGGCTTAGGTCCTGCCCCTGTCCCGTGGCCTCTAGGGTGGGCTAATCTGGAGGCGTCTCGCCATCCCCGGTGGCACGGCGTCCCCCAGATGTGGCGCCCGGACGAGTCCTCACCGCGCTTAGTTTTGTGCCTCGGCCTCGGCGCCGACCGGCCCCAGGTCCTCCCCCGTGCAGGTAACCCGCGCCTGGCCCAGCGCGGCGGAAGCGGAGGAGCGAGGCGAGGCCAAGGTTAGTGCGCGCCGTCCAGCTGCGGTCAGCGGGCGGTCCCCGGGGGCGGGGCGGCCGCCACGACCTTGCAGAAACGCACCCTCTGGAAGTCGGTGATCTCCGCAGTCTCCTGGCCCTGCGGACCCGCCTCTGCGGAAAGAAGGCAGAGGCGCAGTCAGAGAAGGGGCACAGCCTTCCTGCCTCCCCCGTCTGGCCCGGCCCTTCGGCTCCTCGTCCAGACGCCAGGCAGGTTCCTGGCCCTGGCCTATTCCTTTGACCCTCAGGGTACCCCCAAAGCAGCACACAGCCTCGACACAACCTGCACAGTCAGCGAAGCGCTGGTGTTGCCAGATCACAGCCACCAAGACAACACTCGCCAAAGACAGCGCCTGCTCGGCCTCCACTCACCGCGCCGAACCCTTTCAGGGTCCTAACTGCCCCGTCCAGCGAGCCCTGAGGCGATGCCCTCCCCGCCAACGCACTCTAACCAGCCCTTCCTCAGCTCCGCCTGGAGGCTGGCTCCTACTCAGAAGCGAAAAGAAGGGGTTCAAACCCTTGCTCCCACTCTGTGGGGCTCCAAATTGTAATCAGGTGCGCATTTCTACCCTCATCTACCCCATTTTGTGGCACCCCAAAACTCTAATCCCGCCCATGCCCTCCCCAGCCCCAACGCTGAAGGAAACCAGGGCCCGGTGCATCCCACTGAACCACACCCCCAGCCCCCATTCTTTTGACCTTTAGAACCCATTTCAATCTTCAGTTCTGCCTTAGTGCCTCTGCCAGAGCACCAGCCCCCTTCCTTCTGCACCTTCCCTAAGCCCAGGGGTCCAGCTCTGCTCTTAATCCTCTGCCAGCTTTTCCCCTGCACCATCCACAATCCCCCTCAGCACGCCCAACATCTGCCTGAGCCCAGGCCACCCCGCAGTCCCGCGTCATTCCGGCTGCCCAAGCCCTCAGCCACAGTCCCAAGCAGGAGAGAGCTGGCAGGCCAAGCACTTCCACCACCCTGCACCCCCCACCTGGAGTTGCCTCAGACCCCTCCTCTTCGGCACTCTGGGTTCCTGGGAGGCCCGGCCTACTCTCCAGGAGGGCAGGGGCTGGCTGGTCGCCTCCTGGGGAAGGGGAGGCCCAGTCAAGACCCTGCCCCTCCAAGTAGCCCCCCACCCTAGAGAAAGCCCAGGAGACAGAGGGGACTTAAGGACACACTTGGGGGACTGTCACTTGAGGGTATGAATTCTTTATTGGGGGAGGACTCTGAATGACCTGGGGCAGCCTCTAGGAGTGGGCATTCCAGGGATGCAGGACACAATAGCATGGAGGGGACACAGACTGCCCTCCCCAGCCTCCAGGGCTGGGGGACACAGGGTCCTCAGGACCCGCCATACCCCTCATTCATACACACAGGCAGCCAGCATCATGCATTCCCAAAAGGCCAGGCCTCACCCGGAGAGAGGGCGCCCGCTGGCTGGGCTGTCCCAGGAGAACTCAGCTCCATCTCCTCACCCCAGTCAGACACGGGCTGGTGGCCGCCGGGTGGCGAGGAGGAGCTGGAGGCCGCTTCTTTGGCTGGCTCACTGGGAGGGCTCCCAGTGGGTTCAGCCTCATGGCCTTGATGCTGTTGTGCTGGCTCTTCCTCCTGTTCTGGGGCACCTTCTTCCTCTTTGATATCCTCATCGTCGTCCTCGTCCTCGGTCACGTCCTCACTCACATCCTCCCATTCTTCGTCCTCCTCCCCCTCGTCCTCTGGAGGCCGGTGGGCAGGGGCTGGGGACTCTGGAGGCTGGAGGCACAAAGACAGGTCAGTGAAAGGCTGCGGCCTGGGGTGTCCTCACACTCTCCACCCTGCCCTACCTGCACTGGCGTCTCCTCCAGCTGTGAGGCCTCAGGGGCTGGGGACACTGCCTCCTCTTTTGTCTCCCAGCGGTCATCATGGTCGCTAGAGGGCAGAGGAACGAGGTGAGGGCTGGGTGGGGGTGGACAGGAGCAAGGGGCCTTCCACCTCCCAATGCCCTAGCACGCTGCACGGGGCGGGGGGGCTGTGGATGTGAATCTCCATGTCAGAGGACAGGACCGACAGAAGGGCCCAGGTGGCAGAAACAGGTGGAGGCCAGGGGAGAAAGGAACAGGGGTTACACCAAGATCCAGGCCCCAACCCCAAAGCCAAGTACCCAAGAGACAGGGCCAAGACAGGCAGCTGCGCTGC
Source organism: Erethizon dorsatum (assembly GCA_028451465.1). Taxonomy (NCBI): domain Eukaryota; kingdom Metazoa; phylum Chordata; class Mammalia; order Rodentia; family Erethizontidae; genus Erethizon; species Erethizon dorsatum. The sequence continues at coordinate 107,985,266 of CM051834.1, read as the reverse complement.
ACACTTGCTCAAGCCGGACAGAAGGACCCGGGCAGAGCCGCACTGCCCCGCGAGGGGCAGCAGTGTGCAGGGGGAGGGCGCCCCACCTGTAGGCCCGCGGGGCTGTCTTGGGCTGAGGTCGGCTGCTCTTTCTTCGCCGACGGCTGCTGACCTCAGCTTTGTGCTTCGACAGGAATTCCCCAAAAGTGGGAGGTTTGGGAGGCCGGGCCCAAGCCTTGTCATCTCCTGGCAACAGAAGCCAGGAGTTGGGGGAAGAGGGTGACGCGCAAACTACCTCCCCAGCCCAGTACCCCGCCCAGGCTGCTGCTGTGCCCCGCAGTGTGAGTGTGAGGCCACCACTCACCATAGTGATGGGATAGTTCCTGGGCAGGGACTGGGCCATCCTTGAACCTGGGAAAGAGAAGGGGGGGGTGCATAGGTGGGCGGGGGATGAGGGAGCAAGGGAGGGGGGAAGAGAGCAGGGGGACGGGGGGGGGCAGGGTCAGAGATCATATCAGAGAACAGCCAGCCCACTGGAAGCGTCACGAGGTATGATAGGATCAGCTGACGGATGCGCAGCAAATTTAACATCACAGGGATACACAGAAAAAGAAGTAGAATTTGGCCCCTAAACTAAAAATTGGGGTGAGTCACCCCAGACCCTTACAAAGGACATCCCTAGCTGCCCTCATTTCCTGTCTCCTCCCATCACACCCAGCTCCTGCCTCAGGGCCTCTGCACCTGCTGCTCCCAGAACATTCTCCAGACCTCCCAGTAGCTCGCTCCTTCACATCCCTCAGACCTCACTTAGCTCAAAGGCGTCCGTTCTTGAACCCCTGTGCAAAACCCCTGTATCATCAAAGTCCAAGCTGATAACCCCCAGGCCCATCGCCTTCCTCTGCTCTATTTATGACCTGAAATTTGAGCTGCTCATTGCTCATCTTGCCCAGTGGACTCTGAGTTCCATAAAGGCAGAATCATTCTGTTCATGGCTGTACCCATGAGCTGTATCCATGGCTGTTCCACCTGGAACCTTCCCTGCCACATGGATGAGCCTCAATAAATGCTCACTGATGGAATCAACACACCAGTGTGTTAGACTTGATGCAGATTGCTTTTGAGACACAAAGAACAATTTCCTAGTTCTTAACACTAAAAACAACAGCCCAGCCTTAGAAAGACCCTATACCATACCTGTGTAAAATAATTATCAAAGCTGCACTCATGATCCAAACAAAATGCTTCTGGACACATATAAACAGAGCCAACTGGAAAAGGGCTACATATGCCAGGCGCACTGGCGCAGGCATGTGATCCCACGGCTCTGGAGGCCAAGCCAGGAGGATTGCCATGAGTTCGAGGCCAGCCTGGGCTATGTAGTGAGATCCAGTCTCAGCTGCCTCCAAAAGAACTATAGGTGTATGAAAACTTCAACACAGTAAAGGATGGGGTGTGGTAGCACCTAAAGCTGCCATTCACTGGCTCTTCCAGATCCTTCTACATGGCTATGTAAGTTGGTCCTCACCACAACAACATAATGATGGCTTTTAAGTTTGACTGGATGTTTCCTGGGACTCGAAAGGGGACAGAGTCAAGGTTGAAGATGACAATGACACAAGATAAGATGTGGCAAGGCCTGGAGAGAAGCTCAGGCATCTGGGTTGGAGGGGGCAGGTCAGAGGGACACACAGGAAGGCTACAAAGGCCCCATCACTGCTGGTGACCTGTCACAGCCTTGTGGTCACGGGGCCATCCTGAAATACAGGAGGGGGCAGAGCCCACTTTCCGCCCAGCTGAGGAACAGCTGGGGTCTGCTCGCCCACTGTGCATCTGATGGCACCAGGACAGGGTCTCCCTGGGCAGCTGCCCCTTGGCCTGGACCCACGACGCACATGCGAGTGTTCAGACCTAGGGCGAACGCATCACTGTGGTGTCAGGGCAAGGACCAACCTCCGGAGCCAGGCAGGGCACTGCAGAGGGGCTGACAAAGGCAGTCTGCACAGATGGGTGGCATAGGGTTACACCAGCTCCCACACCCCTACAACCCTGCCTGTCACTATGGCTGAAGAGCAGACAATTCAGTCTTCAGCGCAACTGAGCTCTACCTGCAAGAAGGAGCTGAGCTGGTGGGACCACAGCTCAGCGTCCAGCCCGGCAGACTAGGCTTGTGGCAAAGAAAGGCTCTCACGTGCCACCGGGCCCTGGCACATTAGCCAGCTATCACTGACAGTGAGAAGAGAGAGGCAGGACTGGGCAGAGGCGGCAAGGCAAAGGGGACTCACATGCCCTCAGTCTTCTCCGCATCCCACTCACGTCGCCACTGGCCAGTGGGCTTGCGGTGTCGCTGCAGCCGCTCCTGGTCGATCTTTTCCCTCTCCTGCTTCCAGCGCAGGTACTCCGACCGCTCCCGGCCCGTCATGGACATCGTCATGTCACCAGCACCACCCGGGCTGGCACGGCGGCCCTGCCCCGGCCACAGACAGTCAGGGCCAGTCAGAACAATGGCCCTGTTCCCTGCATGGCAGCCCTACCCCAGAAACGCAGAGTGGGGCCACTGGCTCAAGGTCATACTGGGAGGTGGTGACAAGCAGCTGGGCTCAGTGGCCTCAGAAAGCCTCTCCCCATCTCTTCAGCTGCATCCCCTAGCTCATCCTCCTGGGCTCTTCTGGTGGTGACACTTGGGTCACCTGGCCTCTTACTAGATTTTCATCAACCAAGCTTCCACAAGAAACTTCATCAGGACAGGGTTTGCCTTACAACTCTTATCTCCAGCACCTAGAACAGTGCCTGGGGCTTGGGGGTGTGCCCCAAATAAAACTCAGGTTTGGTGGCATGTGTGTGTAATCTCAGCTACTTGGGAAGCTGAGGCAGGAAGATTCAAAATTCAAGCCCACCTGGGGCAATTTAGCAACTTACCAAGAACCTGTCTCAAAGGGCAGAGGGTGGCTCGGTGCAAAGGCTGTGGGTTTATTCCCAATGCCACAGTAGTAATGAGAACACTAATCCCAGCACAAAATGCAAGAGCTGGTCTGTCTGGTCCCCGGGGAGCCTAGCAGTCTGTACCCCATCCACTAGAAGACAGAGCAGGGACCCAGCTGCCAGTACCCACCTGCCGCTCATGCTCAAGGCCACAGCGTACCCGCTCAAAGTCGGGGCCACCCCAGTTGCGCCCGTGCCGGCGACTGCCCTCCCGGCGGTCCCGCTCTGGCTCCTCCAGGGGTCCACTGCGTCGCCGGGGGTCATCCAGGAAGTTCCGCACAGGGTTGGGCTCCAGCACCCCTTCCTGCGGGCACAGGGCAGGGTTGGCAGGGTCCCAGGGCCTGGAAGGCTGTGCCCTCTGCATAACCCCTGCAGCACTGACCCGCTGGTTGCGCTCATACTCCGCAATCTTCTCCATCTCCTCGTTCATCTTCTCAATGTTCTGTCTACGCCGCTCCTCCCACTCCTTGGGGGACAAAGACACAACCCCCAGTGCTGGGAAGAAATGCTCTACCAGCCATGTAGAAAACGACACAGAAGGCATAACTGTTCTCAAAACACGCAGGTGGCGGGTGGGCAGCACCTGGTTGGCATTGGACATTGCTCTCAGTGTGTTCCTGGTACAGCGTTACCGAGGAGCAGAGCCCTGTGCCCGGTCTGTGACAACAGTAGTAGACAGTTTCCTCCAGTCGGGAATTCTCCAGTATGTGTGTCCTGTGGACGGGCCCAGCCTTCAATAAAAACCCAGGGCAGCGCCGGCAAGATGGCTCAGCGGCATAAACGCCTGCCTGGCAAGTGCGAGGTCCTGAGGTCGACCCCCGATACCCACCAAAAAAAAAAAAACCAGGGCAGTGAACACTGCTGGGGCATCCTGGCAGACACATGTGGTCACAGCTCACGGCTGGGGAACTAAGTATACCTTGGGAGTCTGAGAAGCTTGAACCTGGTCCCCCAGACTTTGTCCCTTATGCCTTTTCCCCTTGCTGATTTTGCTGTGTCCCTTCGCTGTGATAAAGTTGAGCCATGAGTCTGAGCTTTCCCAGCAAATCACTGAAGCTAGGAGTTCAGCATCAGGGTGCTAGGGACCCCGAGACCTGGTTGCCACAGATACAATGATGGTAATAACTGTAGTAACTTGGCAGGTAACTAGTACCCAACAACCCATCCTTCTCTGTCCATGGTAATAAAATTTTAGATCAGTACATAGCTGAAAGGACATTTTCACTCCCCAGCATCCTGTGCGGGTGGGTGTGGCCAGGTATGTCATTACTCACTGACAGAACGCAGAAATGAATGCAAACACAGACTGTTTTCCTTTCCTGTGAACTGGCCCTCGACTGTGTCGATGACCTACCTTTACCATGCAGTAACCGAGCTGAATGACCATCAAGCAACCCAGGCCCCAGGGTGGCATCATGGAGCAAGGCCCCCTACCCACACCACTCACCTCACTGTGGCTCAAAAGACAAGAGATAAATTTCCTCTCCGTAGGCCACACACTCAGGGACCTTTTGGTCAGAGCGGCTTAGCACGCCATTTACTGTGTGCTCGCTCTGTGCACAGAATGCTTGCAATAAGGTGCAAGTCTAATCGGCACTGCCAGAGAAGCGAGCCCTGGAGCTCACAGAGGGCAGTGAGCTGCCCGAGCACAGCTAATTACAGAACCCACCCGGACCCAGGCCATGGGCAACTCAGCTAGACAGCCTCTGCCAGCTGACCTGTGGGCCAGAGACGGAGAACTGTCACAGCAAGCTTGCTGCTCCCCACAGACCTGGGTGCTGAGACAGCAGAGACACACAGGGGACCCAGCATAGAGCCCCAACACAGAGTGCACCAGACAGACAGCGCCAGCAAGAGGAGAGAGATGGGGAGAGAGGGCGAGCACATCAGCACGGTCAGGAAGCGAGAAAGAGGCCAGCAGAGAGGAAGAAACAGACACACCGCACCAGTCAAGCGGGGGAAGGCGGAAGTCTGCAGACAGCACCCCAGATGGAGGAAAGGAAACAGCCCACTTGAGCATAGGAAAGAAGGGAAACGGGAAGCTGGACCTTCCCTAGAGCAGCATACCCGCCTGGCTCCTACCTTGGATTTTCGGTCGGAGACTGAGCTGTCACCAGCTCCCGAAAGATGAGGGGACCCTCGGCCCCGGCCCCTCCGGCCCCGGCCCCCAGCTCCTCCTCGAGGCTGCTCCCCAGGACTGTCCTCCCAGCTTCGAGGTGCCCGACCCACACCTGTCCGGCCTCCCTGCTGCGGGGCCGTCCGCCCCCCTCTGCTGGCCCCTGGAGGCCGAGGGGTCCCGGGAGACCTCCGGGAGGGTCCCAGGTTCTTCTCCTGGAAGCAGGAGCAGGGGGAAAGACAGTGACTAGGCAGGAAGCCTGGGACACCTGGGCCCCCAGAAGGCAGCAGCCAGGATCGAAGCCACCTGCAGGTCCGAAGCAGCCAGAAGGCTCTTGGGTCCCAGGCCTCAACCCCTTCCCTTTCTCCCCTCCTCAGGAGTCCTCCACCCCAGTGATGAACTCAGCACCTCGACCGCTACGTTCTCCTTCTCCACCACGCGGCCCTTCCGGGGCGCTGTCACCGCCACCCCTTCCAGCTCGGCTTTTTTGCGGTCCTCCTCGATCTCCTAGGAGCAAACACCCGGGTGCAAGGGCGTCAGGGTGCTGTCCACCACGTGGACTCCCACAGTCCCCTCAATTCCTCCTCAGTCTGGCCCCAGCGCAGGCCTCCCTCCAAAGCTGCACCTAAGAAGCTGCTCATTTCAGCATCGTCCGTGAAACCCCATCACGTCGCTCAGAACCCTCCCCACACCCACCTCTGAGGAAGAGACAAGGGCTTCCCCACAGCCCATGCCGGAGAGCACCCAGTCTCCTCGCCTCCCCCGCACACGCCTCGGCCTCTTCCCCCACCCACCCCAACTTCCTGCGGGTCTCAGAACACACCGGGCTCAGACCCGCCTCAGTGCCTTTGCACGAGCTGTTCCCTTGGCCAGGACCTCTCCGGAGTCCCTTCACCCTCAGCTCCTCAGGTCTCTGTTCCCTGACCCCCTACAGAAACCGGCTCTCCCATCATCTTCTGTTCTCATCTCGCATTCACTAGAGAACAGGAATATCCATCTGCGTGTTCATTGATGTGAAACCCCGCCCCTAGAACACTGTCTGGCACATAAAAAACTGTTCTGTTTGTTTTTTAAAACAAATGAACGCATGAGAAATGAATAAATGAAACCCACTCCTCCTCTCAAGTCCATCCCAGAGGTAGCTCCACCATCTACTCATAGGCCTGGTCCCAGCCCCTCCCTCCTCCACTCACGCCCCATTGCCCTCTGTCACCAAGACCCTCTCAGCAGCCCAGCCCTGAGCCAGGACCTCCTCCTCCCCCAGCTCCCCGCCCCAGCTTCCTTCTTGGTCTCTGGACTGCAGTATCACCTCCTCCCATCCTCTAGCACAAAGGCCAGAGAAGTCTCCCTGAAAAGCTATCTGGAGGTAAGGGAGAAAAAAAAAAAAAAGCTATCTGGCCTGGTCCCACTCCTCACAGCCCTCCATACTCCCCAGTTCCCTTAGGAGAGACTCCAAACTCTCAGCCCAGCGGCAGTCAGGGCCCTGCCTGGCCTGGTCCCTGCTGGACTCTAGGTCAAAGGGCCCCTGAGCCCAACTTAAGCTCCAAGCCCTCTCCTGCATGCAGATATTTGGCCAAACTGTTCCCTCTGCCTGAAACACAGCCTCTCTCCTTTTCAACTGCACGCTATCTGCTCACCCCTCAGGCCTCAGAGTCCCCTCTTCCAGGAAGCCTTCTCTAATACCCCGGAGCTAGGTCCGCCTGCACCCCCACAGTCCCCTGGGTTTCCCCATGCCATCCCTGTCCAGGCTGGGCTGTGAAACTGAGGACAGGGCTGTCCCCCTACCTAGACTGGGAGCCTGGAAGGCCAGGCCTGCAGCCATCTCACTCATGACTGTGTCCCCAGTATCACTAAACACAGGGCTTGGTACAGTAAAAAGCTCTGTAATAAATGGCTGAACGATGGGATGAGGGAAGAAATGCAGGCCAAGGCCTTTGACTTTTATCCTGAGAGTGATGGGCAGCCATGAAAAAGTTGTAAGCAAGGGAGAGGCGAGAAAAACTCACTGCGGGGAGGAGAGGGGATGGGGTCTCCCCGGGCGGGGCTAGGGCACCTGGTAGCGCCGGATGAGGGCCTCATTCTTCCTCCGGAGAGCCTCAATCCTCTTGTCCAGCTCAGCATCCTTCTCTTCCTTTGATTTCAAATCCAGTGTGGCTGCCTGAAATGAGGCGGCAGTTGAGGGATGGAAAGAAAAACCTCCACCCATCCCTGAGCCATTCAGCCTAGGCTCTCAGGGTCTGCCCCATGGACCCTGTCCTCCCAAGCCCCTTCCCCAAACTCAGATTCCAAGGACCCACTTTTTGTCTCACCATTTCTCTGGTTGTGGCCAGGGTCCCAGCAACCTCTCTGACACAATCTGGATGCAGGAATGGGGATTCCTGAGGGTGGAGGGAACAGCAGAAATAAGGGCAAAAGGACTTCTAGTCTACTTCATCCCCTCAAAACATGGGGGCTCTTCACAAACATGCACCAAAACCCACCTGCACCCCAAGAGAATTTTAGCCCTCACTCCCACCGCTTTTCAAGTGTTAGCCGCACGCAACCCTTCCCTGTAAAAATACAGACTCTGCCCCCTTCGTTTTTGGACTCAAACCTTTTAGTGAGACCCACCTGGGGAATGTTCCGGCCTGCACCGCTGGCCACTGCTTAAGGACATAACCAACAATCTCCTACCAAGCCAAGATTCTAGCCTGGCCTTCACAGCCTGTGATGGAAATTCCAGCCCAGACCCCCACCTCAAGAGAGCTGCGCCTGTATCTCCTCTTCCCAACCTGCACCTCCCCTGTGCCCATTCTGCTGCCATTCACATCTCAGCGAACATTTCAGCTCCACCAGGTAAGCTTCTGAAATGTCCCCTAACCCAGTTCCACAAAAGCTCCAGCTCAAACTCTCAGAGAACGTAAGCCCACAGTGCCCCTGAGCATGCCCTAGACCGGCCCCAGCATCCTGAAAAAGGTACGGTCGTCTCATACCACGCCCAGAACGACTGGGGAAGCTTCCTAGAAGGGTTGACCTCGCAGGTGAACAACGACTGCAGCGCGGACAAAACTTCCTTGGCCAGGCCTCCGCTTTCCAAGGGAAAGTTCCAGCTTCCCGCCGGCTGGGAACGCCACGGCCCCGCCCCTGACATGCAGAGGTCGCTCGAGCCCATTTCCTGGCTAGGGCAGAATTTTCTGTACCCGCCTTTTCCGCCAGACTCGCGCCTCACTTACCTGGCCGGGTTTCCAACTTCCCAGCCACCCCCTGGCCCCGCCCCCTCGCTCCCCAACAACAGCCTGAGCCCGCCCCCACCGCCGCGTAATTATTCCAGCCCCGCCCCCGGCTTCCCTAAACCAGCGGTCTGGCCCCGCCCCGGCCAGTCAGCCAACCCCTGGCCACACCCCCAGGCACGCGCCTCCGCCTCGCGCATCACATCTGGCCCCGCCCCCGGCTTCCCCACCCGAGGTCCTGGCTCCACCCCCGGCTTGCCCGCCAACGGTGGGGCCACAGCCCCGGCTCCGGCAAAACTTTCTGGCTCCACCCCCATTGCATTCCCCCGCCGTCGACCTGGGCCCGCCCCCGCCCCATTTAAGCCCCGCGCCGGTCTTGTCAGCCTCTGGACCCGCCCCTAATTTGCCAGCCAACGATCCAGACCCACTTCCAGTCAAAGAAAACTTCCTGGCCCCGCCCCCATGGTGTAGAGCCAGTGTCCAGGCCCCGCCCCTAGCCCGCTGGGTACCATCCAGGCCCCGCCCCCAGCAGGGCACAACTTCCCGGTCCCGCCCACCGGCGCCGAAGGCCCGCCCGCAGCCGGGCCCGCCCCGGGCCTGCCCACACACTCACATCCCGCTCCGCCGGCGCCTCTCCCGCTTCCCATGTGGGCGTCCTGACCCCGCCCCCCGCAGAGTACTCTGACCCCGCCCCCGCCGGCTGCTCACCACCCCGCCCGCGCGTGCTCCCGCTCCCCTCACGTGGGGCTCCAGGCCCCGCCCTCTCCGGGCGCGCTCCCGGCCCCCTCCCCCGGTCACCTGTCCCGGAGACCCCGCGGCGTCGGCGACTCTGGCTCCGTCGGCCTCCGAGTCCGCAGCTCCCGGGCCGCGTGCGTCACTTCCCGCCCGCACCACGTGAGGAGGGGAAATATAGAGGTCATTTCCGGTCCCTATGGCTCGTTTCCGGGAGCCTTAAAGGGGCCGCGCCGTCACCTGCAGGCGGAGGCGGGAGCGAGTCGATCTGGTCTCGGGGTTGTTAGGGAAGCTTGTTCCTTCTACCTGAATGCGGTCCTTTGCCTTTGCGGGCAAGGAGACGCCGTTCTCCTTCTCTGGCCTCGCCTTCTTTGCTCAGTCTGTTGTGCCTACAGCCACTGAAAAGTACGTGCCGTATGCTGGGCACTGACGCCTGGAAACTTAACCTGGCTCGACTGCTCCCCGCTGCCAAGGAAACAGGAGAGTTGTTTTTAGAAGCGTACAGATTGCAGCCGATCCAATGCTTCGTTCAGTTCTCTGAATCTGCACTGAGTGTCAGGCTCTGTGCTGGGCAAATATCGGGGGAAGTCAGGGTGGTGAGCTAGGTAGACCCCATCCCTGCCCTTGGGAAGGAAGACGCAAAATGCAGCCCGAAAGGAGAAAGGCTGGAATCCAGGCAGAGGACGCTGCCTGTGCAAAGGCCCTGTGGTGAGTGCGCCTGGTGCATTGCAGGGGCCGGAAGGCACCAGCCAGGCAGCAGCTGCGGCTGTAGCCGCGGTTTCCAGGGACTGAGCGGCACCCTGACACACACGTGGCCGCCAGCAGCATTAAGCGCCCTGGAACCACTCCCAGGAGGTGCTGGTTCCCTGAGCTGCCAGTAGTTTTATTTTGTAATTTAAAACATGGACAGTGAGGGGACTTGATAACTCCTTGCCCTTTAGACTGCCTACACATACAAGTTAGTCCTTTTGGAATTGCGCGACACCCGCCCAGGTCGCCACAGCGCTATTTATTCACATACCGCCTCCTAACAGAGGCGCCTAGGGAACCACTCCTTAAGCAGCACAAAACGCGTACAAGGGTTGGCCACGAACATTTGCAAGGCCTTCAGTTTGAGCCCCATGACACACGCACGCACACACACGCGCAAGCGCAGATGTTGAATAAAATGGGTCCTAACAACGCACAGCTATAATCCCAGCACTCTGGGAGGCTGAGGCAGGAGGATCGAAAATTCAAGCCCAGCCTGGGCAATTTAACAACTTAGCAAGACCATTTCTCAAAATCAAACATAAAGGGCTGGAGATGTAGCTCAGTATGAAAGCCCTGGGTTCAATCTCCAGTACTGAAAAGAACTTGTCGAATAAATGACTGCATCTTCTGGGGGTTTTTTTGTGGGGGGGATTGAACCACGGGATGCTCTACCACTGAATTCAATCCCTGGGCCTTTTTATGCTTTTATTTTGAAATAGGGTCTTATTAAATCGCTCTGCTGACCTCAAATTTGGAATCTTCCTGCCTCAGCCTCCTGAGTAGCTGAGATTACAGATGTATGCCAAAGCACCCAGCCATGAGTGTGACTTTATTACTATTTTCTTACTGTTGTATAAAACAAAATGTATATTCAGTTGCCATTCTGTATCTGTGGGTTCCACATCAATGGATGCAGCCAACTGGGGATAGAAAATATTCAGAATAAAAATTGTGCCCACATGGTGCCACATACCTGTTATCCCAGTTACATGGGACGCTGAGGCAGGCAGAACCAAAAATTCAAGACCAGCATGGGGAATTTAGTGAGATTCAGTCTTTTCTCTCTCTCTCTCTCTTTTTTTTTTTTTTTGGTACCAGGAATTGAACTTAGGACCTTGCACTTGCCAGGCAGGCACTGTGCCACTGAGCTATATCCCCAGCCTGAGACTCAGTCTTAAAATGAAGTTTAAAGGCCAGGCATGGTGGAGCTTCCCAGCAGTCGGGAGGCTGAGGCAGGAGGATCACTGCGAGTTCAAGACCAGCCTGAACTACATAGCAAGACCCTGTCTCAAAAAACAGAAAAACAAAAGAAAAGAAAAAAAGAATTGGGTGGCTGGAGGTGCAGCTCAGTGGTACAGCACCACTGCATTCCGTCCCCAGGGTTGTTTGTTTGTTTGTTTTCTTTCCTGGTACTTGGGATTGAACCCAAGGCCTTCACACTAAGGTACACTCCCAGCTCTTTTTTATTATTATTTTTAATTTTGAGACAGGTTCTGGCTAAATCATTAAATCACCCTGGCTGAGCTCAAACTGCCGTCCTCCTGCCTCAGCCTCCCAGAATGCTGGGATTACAGGTGTGCAGCACCACGCCTGGCTTTTTTCTTTTTTAATTTTAAACATTATATTTTGGCTGGGTGTGGTTGTGCACGCCTGTAATTCCAGCACTCTGGGAGGCTGAGGCAGGAGAATCACAAGTTCGAGGACTGCCTGAGCTACAGAGCACATTGAAGGCCAGCCTACTATGTCGAGAGACCCTGTCTGGAAAAAAAAGTTCAAAAAGTAATCATAAAAATGCTTTGTGTTTAAACGAGCAATGGGGTTAAATTCTCTGCTGAGTACATAGTTGCTAACTGGCCAGGGGAAATCCCGAAGTTCTGGAAGGCAATTTGACAGCCCCTCGGCAATGTGTCATACTCACCACCAGGGGGCGGGGCGGCGCCCACCGAGTTTGAGACGCCGGCGGGCGTTCGTTCAAGAAACCGCCCTGGAACCATGAAAACCTACACTCAGCCGGCCCTCATGGTTATCTGACCCGTAAAATGAGAATTATTCTCTAGCTGCTGCCATGGAGCTCACTTTCTCCAGGATGAGTCAGACGCTAAATAATTAAATGAGAGCCGGAATCCCTGCTCTCCGAAGGCTGAGGCAGGAGGATCATTGTGAGTTTGAGGCCTGCGGGGGCTAGGTAGTGAGTTCAAGGCCAGCCTGAACTACTAGTGAGACCCTGTCTCAAAAAACTAAAACCAAAAGGAACTCATGGTTCCAAGGTTCTGGGATGCTGGTGTGGCCAGGCGCAGTGGAGGGAGGTGGAGGGGGCAGAAGTAGCACCTTAGGGCTCACCTGGGGAGACTAAGGCAGGCCTGGCCCAGTAGACCAGGCAGACAGAAGGCAAAGGGCAGCACATTTTCTCCCAGAAGGAGCACAGGGTGGCAACAGAGACCAGCTCCAGTGTGACTGGGAGAGGCAGGGAGGTGACCCCAGGGGCCTGCCTAGAGGAGGAGGCACAGATGCATGGCTTGCAAGCCTCTCTTGCTGATGACGGAATGGATAATTTTATGCTTGCTTTAAGCCTTATCTGGCTTGATTACTGTGGTGTCGTCAGCCCTTCAAGAGGGTCTGTACTTTGGGGACAGATGCCTGTGCATAATCCCAGTACTCTGGAGGCTGAGGCAGGAGGATCACAACTTGAGCCCAGCTTGGGCGATTTAGTGACTTAGCAAGACCCTGTCTCAAATTTCTTTTTAATTTTAAAAAGGGATGTAGCTTAGTGCAAAGGCCCTGGGTTCGATTCCTACTGCAAAAGGGGGAGTGCCAGGAGGTACAGCTCAGTACTCTGACTCCCTGGTTCAATCCTCAGTGCCACCAAAAAAAGCAAAAAACAAAAAACACCCGAGAAACCACTTTTGTCTCACTTTATTACATGTGTTGTCTCAGCAGCTCACCCTAAAAGTCCCTGACAACCATGTTTCTAATCCCCATTTGTTCACTGTAGTATTGGGGATTGAACTCAGGGCCTTCACAATGAGCTATATCCCAGCCCTGTTTTGTTTTGTTTTTGAGACAGGGTCTTACTATGTCACTAAAGTGTCCCGGCTGGGCTTTAACTGGTGATCCTTCAGCCTGTTTCCCAGAGTGCTAGGATTATTTATTTTTACTTAAAAATTTTGCTTTTTGGCTAGCGATATAGCTCAGTGGCGCAGCACCTGCCTGGCAAGCATGAGGTCCTAAGTTTGATTCCCAGTACCCACAAAAATTTTTTTTTGTGTTTTTTGTTTGTTGTTGTTGTTTTGGTACCAGGAATCAAACTCAGGACCTTGCACTTCCCAGACAGGCACTTGTGCTGCTGAGCTATATCCCCGGCCCTGTTGTTTTTTGAGGCAGGGTCTCACTATGTAGTTTAGGCTGGCCTCAAAATGGTAATGATCCTCCTGCCTCAGCCTTCCAAGTGCTTGGATTACAGACATGCTCCACCATACCCAGCCCTAAAAATTTTTAAATTTTATTTATTTATTTACTGTACTTTTGCGGTGCTGGGGATGGAATTCAGGGCCTTGTATATGCCAGGTAAGAGAGCTCTATCACTGAGCTACACCCCCACCCCCTCTTCTCCCATTTAACATGATTTGTTTTGTTTTGTTGTTGAGGCAGAGTCTCCTATGTAGTTCAGGCTGACCTTGGATTTACTATGTAGTCCTGGCTGGCCTCAAACTCACAGTAATCCTCCTGCATCAGCCTCCTGAGTGCTGGGATTATAGGGGTGCACCACTACACCTGGCTCTGCTTCCTTTCTCTACTTGAAGACTCACTTTGGGTGTTTTTTTTTTTCGGGGGGGTATTTTTTTTGGGTTTTGGGACAGGGTCTCACCATATAGTTCAGGCTGGCCTTGGACTCACTGTGTAGCCCACCTGGGCTCGAACTCACGGTGATTCTCCTGCCTCAGCCTCCTGAGTGCTGGGATTACAGGGGTGCTCTGGGCTTGAAGATTCACTTTGTATTCTGAGTTATGTTCGTCAATGCATTACTGTCTTCCCCAGCCCCAATAAGTCAGGACTTTGGTGACTCTGGTTCACAGCTGTATCCAGCGCCTACGACTGCACCGGCCTCAAAAGCTGAATGAACGCCTGTAAGAAGCACTGGTCGCAGGCGTCTTGGCGATTGATTATAAGCATCCTCTTCGCCACGTGAACCAGAAGGCGCGGTGCACCAGCTGTGTGACTTTAGGCGGCCGGTTTCTCTGACCCTAGATCCCCAATTTCAAATGGGATTTAATATAGTCTATATCGGGCTGGGGGCGTAGCGCAGGGTCAGAGCACGTGCTTAGCATTCGGAGGCCCTGGGTCCCGTGGCCAGCACTGCTCAGATGAGAAAGTGGCCTCCTCCTCCCCCTCCTCCTCCCCCCTCCCCCTCCCCCTCCTCCTCCCCCTCCCCCTCCCGCTCCCGCTCCCGCTCCCGCTCCCGCTCCTGGGATCCCTGGGGCGACTGAACGGGCTCCTACTCGCAGCGCTCAGCGCTCGGGAGCTGCATGAGGAGAGAAGCGGGCTTCCTCGGGCGCCCGCGCTTCCAGGGCTCGCCGCGCGGGGGCAGCAGGCGCCCGGCGGATCGGCGCGCGGCCCGCGCAGGGAGAGCGGCGGGGGCGACTGGGCAGAGGAAGCTGATGAAATCCCGGCCAACTTGCAGTGAGCTCATACCGCCCGGGCGCCTCCGGAAGCCGCGGGGCCTCCGGCCTCCGCCTGGCCCGAGCGATAAAGCTCCCGTGCTGAGCCGGGGCGGGAAGTTCTTCCTGGCGTCTGACCTGCGTGGGGCCTGCTGCCAGGAACCCGGGCCCGCGGGGAGGGGACGGTGCCCGACCTCTCCGCAGATTACTAGTGTATTCAAGCATGGCTGCGGGGCTGGGAGAGAGAGAGCCGGGTGAGAGACAACAATGGGGAGACTGAGGCACAGGAGAGGGAGACAGAGACTGATTTAAGGAGAGAAAGTCCAGGAAAGTCAGATGGAAAGACAGAAAGAGACAGGGAAAGAGGAGACAGGAATGGAGAGGGCAGAAAGACACAGACAAGGAGACTCAGAGACAAGGAGAGACAACCCTAGACGTTGTTGTTGTGTGTTTTCCGGTACTGGGGATTGAACCCAGGGCCTTCGCACTGAGCTACAACCCCAGACCTTTTTTATGTTCTATTTTGAGACAGGGTCTTGCTAAATTGTTCAGACTGGACTCGAATTTGAGATCCTTCTGCCTCAGCCTCCCAGAGTGCAGGGACTACAGGCGTGCGCCGCCTCGCTCGACCGACAGCCGTGTTAAGGCACAGAGGAGAGACGGAGCTGGAAGAAAGAGTTGGGACCGGGAGACAAACATAGAGACAGTGAGGGACCAATCAAGTAGCAGAGATGCAGAAAGCAGGCGAGCGACTCCGAAGCGGGGGAGATGCAGTCAAAGTAGGGGACAGGGATGGGGGGAGGGCGGGGAGCGGCGCTCGGGCGGGGGTCGCCCGCAGGGGCGGACCCTGCGGATCCGGGCCGGGCCGCGCCCCGCCCAACCCCCTCCCCGCGGCAGCGGCGCGGGCCGGTTACCAAGTTACCAAGTTACCGCAGGATTCGGGAGCTTCTCACTGGCGCGGCCGCAGCCAATCAGAGAGCAGCGCCGCTGTTCTCGGGCAGGAGGCCTGGAGACACGCGCACCTTCCCCCGACACCCAGCAAAGCACGCTGACACACAATCACGGCGGCGCGCGCACACGCACTGTCCCGGGGACACGCGACATCGCCCCTCCGCACACACTCAATCACAGTGACTCACATGGTGACATACGCAGCCCGTCCTAGGAACAGGCAGGGACACAGCATCACACAGTCACACAAACTCAGTGACAGACACAGTCCTGGGACACAGACCCAAAATCGTCACAGTGACACACAGCACCCCTGGGGTACATGTGATCTCCATGACATACTGCACAGTCCTGGCAACACACACTATGGCACTGACACACACGATCACGGTGACACCCTCATAGACCGACACCCGGTTGATCCTGGTACACATGCTATCAAAGTGACACCATCACTGGGACACAATTACAGTGACACAATGTTGCACACACACTCTCATGAGCATGTACACTGACCCATGGACACAACATCATCCTGACAAGCACAACCATGGTGACGCACAATTACATTGACCATGGCATTGTACAGATGAACACTCAGTGACACATAGTCCCACAGACACACAAAGTGACAGACAAAAATCAGTATCACAGTGTCACACAGTCCCACCTCACACAACCACACAATCCCACCGGCACACACTCCATATATACGCAGCACTGTAGGCACAGACATCACCACTGTGACATATACACACACAGTCTGATACACAGCATCGCAGACACAATCATAGTGAGAAACACAACCACACTGACACACAGCATTGTAGACACAACCACACTTGTAACACGAGTACAGTGACACAACATATTTGCAAACTTTCCCACTAACACACATCACTGTGCCACATATACAATCTCAGTGCCACACAAACACAACCACAAGGACACACCGTCTCATTGATGCACACACGGCCCAAAACAGCACATGCCACAGCACACAGCACACCAGAGAATTATACAGTAGCACATTGACACAAGCTTCCTACTCGTGTAGCACTGTGACAAATGTAGCATGCTGACATACACACCACATGAACACACAACTGTGACATACATGAGCACACTGACACAACCACCGTCCTAATATGCCAGCCTCCTAACAGCACACTGACCACAGTCCTACAGAAATCTCTCCAGCACACACACACACACACACACACACACACACACACACACACCCGCCCTAGCCCCGACGGGGCTATGCGGGATGCTGGGGGAGGGACGTGGTGTGGGCTTGTGTGTGTGCATTTGTGTACACGTGTTTGTGCAATCCCTCCCCCTTCCAGCCCTTCCTGGGGGCGGGGCCGGGCGCGCGGCAGCCGCTGTTACCGGGTAAACTTCCCCGCCCCCCCCAGCGCGGCCATTAGTCAACCCCCCCAGGATGATGTCATCGCCTCATTCTGGAGGCTGAGTAATCCTCGGCTCCGCCCCCCCAGGTACCAGGGCGCGGGCTGGCAGCACCTGGGCGCAGGGCGGTCCGGAGCTGGGGTCTGGAGCTTGGGTTTTCTCCTGAGCTCTCCCTGGGATGGAGACTGAGGAATCGGGGCCTCTCCCCAGGGGTCTAAGGCTGCACCTTAGGGTCCCTAGAGGCAGGGGGCTTCCAGCCCTGATCCAGAGCGGCCCACTAATGCTATAGAGAGGCTGACCTTCCAGGCTCGGAGTCTTGGGCATCCCAGAGTCTGGCACGGGAGAGCCCAAATCCCCAACCCCCGCTACCAGCACCCCTGGAGGGGGCTGGGTCGCCGCGCCAGGCGTCTGGCAGTGGGAGTGCTGAGAGATCCAGGTCTTAAGACTTCAGGTGGGGTGCCAAGGAGTAGAGAAAGGGCTGTGAAGTCAGATGTCCTGGTCCTGGGAGAGCAACAAGTTGGGCCCTGGGGAAAGGGTGAGGCGCAGGTCTGCACCTCGGCCGGCATGTGACCACACTGGGAGGACCTGGAGCGTCTCCCACATCAGCCTTCTAGGCCAGGGTGCCCCGGCCTTCGGAGGCCTCTTAGGGCCTGGGACCAAAGGCCTGGGTGTTCCTGTGGGCCTGGGACACTCTAGACAAGCCTGGGTCCCCTTGTGGAGGGGACTGTCAGTCCTCGGTTCCTGGGACTGGGACACCATCATTCCCTGGGGGAAAGGGACGCATATCCTTGTTTTCGAGTCCAGACCTGCCTGGCTGCTTTGCGGGGAGGAGGCGCCCTTATTTTTATCGGGCCAGGACACCTGGGTTCTCCCTATTTTCAAAAGCCACAAGGTTTGAATCCTGTTGGGGGTGGGGACAAAGCAGTTCCTGTCTTCGCAGGGTCAGGATGCACAGGTCTTCTGGAAGGGGGGCCCTTGGTGGCTACTTTCACAAGGCCAACTCCATGGTACCCTCCCGAGGGGAGGGACAGGATGCGCAGCCCCTGTTTCCAGTGCATCCCAAGAGCCCATCCCAGTCCCCAGGGGAGGGGAGAGGGGTAAGCAAGTGGACGGGCGCAACCGGGGTCTCACCCAGCCGGCCTGGGCCGCGCGCCCGGCAGCTCCCCGGAGCCCGGCTCCCCGCCCCCCGCGCCGAGGGCTCCCCCAGATCCGGGCGGACGCGGCGGCGGCCAATGAGCGCGCTCGCCGTCTCCGGGAGCCGGGCCGGCTCTGCCCGCTTGGCATTGGGCACGCGGTGGGCAGCGGCGGGCGGGGCCTGGGGGTCCTCGCGCCTGGTTGGGCCAGCCTTGTTGCTGGGTAACGGGGCGGCGAGTTTCCCCTGGCAACGGCGGCGGGTACCGCTCACTGGCTGGCCGGGAAGGAGGGGGGGTGCGGGCGCAGGCAGGCCCCGCAGACCCCAGCAACAGCGCGCGCCCCCGCCCCGCCGGGAAGCGGTAACCTTCACTCGCGCGCCGGCCGCTCGGACCCCGCGGCCGCCCGCGCCCCCGCCCAGGCCCCGCCCGGCTCGGTCGGGCCTCCAGGCCTGCTAGCCTGGGACCCAGGAGGCCCCCTCCGCGCCGCGGACGTCGGGACTCGGCCCCTGCAGTGAAAAGTTAAGTCCTTCCCAATTCCCTCCGCGTGCCGCAACATCCACCTCCCCGCGGCGCACCAGGTCCTGGCGGAGGCGGTGGGGCGGGCTGCAGTCACCGCCGGGACGCCTGTGCTCTTCACTTGTGCGACACCGGCCCTTGTGCTAATCCTGGTACAGACGGCAACCCAATGCATCTTCGCGAAAGTTTTGGTCCTTTGCCGATCCCGCTGGTACAGATGAGGAAACTGAGGCACAGAGAGAGGAAGCTGCTTACCCAAGGCCATCACCTGCACCTGGGGAGGCTGACTCCAGAGTCTGGGTGCTCCTTTATTTCACTGTGCTGAGTCCCTGGAGAGACTTTACTGTTTCAAATGAGAAACCGTGCAGGTCAATCAAGACAAGATTGGCTCCCGGCAGCCAGCGGTTTGAGACCCCTGCCCGAGGCTGAGGGTCTAGCTGGAGGTCTTTCTTAGGATTCTCAGACTTAATGGCCTTCCACCCTGATAGTAGTAACGGTGGATAACATGTAGTAAGCACCCACTGTGCCCCAGTGATCTTGCTATGTAGTCCAAGCTGGCCTTGAACTCGAGATCTTCCTGCCTCAGCCTCCAGAGCACTGGGACTACAGGCGGAGACACTGCACCCAGTACTTTATTGACCTTCTCTGCAGGATTCTAAGAGGTAGAGACCTTTGCTCCCTCAAATCAGATAAGGAAGCGGAAGCACAAGCCCTGAACACTTGCCCAAAGGCACACAGCCATCAGATGGCAGAACTGGAGGGCTGAGGATTGAACTCAAACCTTGGAGACAGAGCCCAGGCTCTTCAGGGGCCCCGTGTGCAGGCTGGGGGCGGGGCACAGCTGTGAGGACCCTGCCTGGTTTGTCTCTGGGCCAATTGTTCTCAACCAGGGATGATTTTTTACATCCTTCAAGGAATGCTTGCTTCATATTTACCTTTTTTTTTTTTTTTACAAGGCTGGGGATCCAACCCAGGGCTTTGTGCATGCATGGAAAGTGCTCTACCACTGAGCCACATCTCCAGCCCTCTTTACTTTGTATTTATTTACTCATTTATTTTTGTGGTACTAGGGATTGAACCCAGGGCTTTTGCCCTGAGTTACATCCCCTCTCAATCCCCCCCCCCCCTTTTGGTTTCTTTTTTTTTGTTTTTTGAGACAAGGTTTCACTGTACAGTCCAGACTGACCCCTGAACTCACTATGTATCCCAGGCTGGCCTCAAACTCATGACAATTCTCCTGCCTCAGCCTCCCAAGTGCTGGGATGACAGGTGTGCACCACCATGCCTGGCTCATTTTTAATTTCTAAGACGGGCTCTTGCTAAATTGTACAAGCTGGGCGCAACCTGTGATCCTCCTGCCTCAGCCTCCAGAGTGGCTGGGATCACAGGTGTGCACCTCCACATCCAGCATTAGTTTGTCAAGTCAATCCTCTAGACCAAGTTTTAGGCTTTTTTTTGTTTGTTTGGGGGCAGTTCTGGGGATCAGGCTCAGGGCCTCTGTGTGCTAGGTCTCTACTCTCCCACCGTGTAGCCACCCCAGCCCTCCTCCAGGGGATACTTGGCACTATCTGGAGATGCTGTTGTCACCTCAAATGGAAGGGATGATTCAGGCTTCTGGTGGGGGAAGTTCAGGGATGCTACTCAGCACCCTACAATGCCCATGATAGCCCCTGGGACGAAGAATCATTCAGCCCCAAATGTCATCACAGCCCAGGCGCAGCCTGACCCTTCCTCGCCGCCCAACCCACCCTCTCCTTTTCTCACCATTTGTTCTCTCTGGCTCTACGAGATTCCCTCCTCCATCGGAACCTTCCAGTCTCCCTCTATTTACTTTTGTCTGTCACCCTCTGGCAGAGGGTCCTGTGACCCCTTCAAGCTCAGGAGTCCCTTGTCTCCTCTCCAGAGGAGCAGTGATAAAAGGCAGGGTTGGACGGAGGCCCAGAATGCTCCTCCAGTAATTCTAGCAACAACGAAGCCCCTTGATCCCTCAAGAATACTGTTAGGGCTGGGTGACGGAGGCTGAAGCAGGAGGATTGCTGTGAGGTCAAGGCTAGCCTGAAGTACATAGCAAGACCCTGTCTCCAAAACTTAGAAAGAAAGAAAGAAAGGAAAAAAGAAAGGAAGGAAGGAAGGAAGGAAGGAAGGAAGGAAGGAAGGAAGAAAGGAAGGAAGGAAGGAAGGAAGGAAGGAAGGAAGGAAGGAAGGAAGGAAGGGCGGGCCGGTGAGATGGCTTAGTGGCATAAGCGCCTGCCTGGCAAGCGCAAGGGCCCAAGTTCGACTCCCGGAACCCACATACGATAAAAGCGCCGGTGATATCGCTCAGCGGCATGGGTGCCTGCTGGAGCATGAGGTCCTGAGGTGGACCCCTGGAATCCACACACACACACAAAAAAAAAACAGCAAGAAAGAAAGAATACTGTTAGGGTGTGCGGGGTATGAGATGGGGATAGAAGCAAGCAGGGCCTATTCCTTCCCTCTGGCCCTGGGTGGGGACCACAAACTTTGTGTCACTACCCACAGGGTTTTAAATTTGAATTTGTATACCTCTAGTGAGCCTCACCTGCCAGTCAGCCCCAGTTCCCACAGTGCCCTGTGGCTTCGTGCTGGAATCCTCGTGCTCATTTATTACCGATGCCCCTTGACTGTGAGGCCGCCGGCCTAGGATGATGGGATGGCAGGCTTTGGAGCAGGGTCAGGACCAGATAGTGGGAAGGGTCAGGACCGTGATGATGCTAAGGGTCTCTTCTCCTCTCTCCCACCTCCAGCCATCAAGCCTGTCACATACATTTTTTTCTTTTTTTTTTTTTTTGTGGGTACCGGGGGGTCAACCTCAGGACCTCGCGTGCCAGCAGGCGCCCGTGCCGCTGAGCGATATCACCAGCCCCTTTTTCGTATGTGGGTTCCGGGAGTCAAACTCGGGCCCTCGCGCTTGCCGGGCAGGCGCTTAAGCCGCTGAGCCATCTCACCGGCCCGCATTTTCTTTCTTGAGACAGGGTCTCACTATGTAGTCCAGGCTGGCCTTGAACTCACTATCTCCCCAGGCTGGTCTCCAACTCGAGGTGATCCTCCTGCCTCAGCCTCCCAAGTGCTGGGATCACAGGCGTGTGCTACATTGCCTGGTTGCTGCTGCTGCTGCTGCTTCGTCGTCGTTGTCGTCTTCGTCTTCTTCATCTTCTTCGTCTTCATCTTCTTTTTTTCTTTTTGAGACAAGGCCTTGCTAAATCACTAAATCGCCCAGGCCGGAATTGAATTTTCCATCCTCCTGCATCAGCCTCCTAGAGACTAGGATTGTGAGCGTATGCCCCAATGCCCAGTTTCACACCCACTTTCTCTTCAGAGCGTCCCAGCAGGTCTGCTCTGGCTCTGGGCCTGCTCTGGGCAGCCTGAGGGCAGTGGCTGGTGGGGAAGAAGTCCAGGCTGCATGGGGAGCCAGCAGAGAGCCTGCCCCGCCCAGCTTCTACACGGTCAGGCACAGGCAGTCCTGACAGTAATTACTGATACCAATGATAACAGCAAACATTTATTAGGCACTTACTGTGTGCAGACACTAGACTGAATGACTTCCATGCATGATCTCATTTGATAAGTCTAAAGCAAAATTTCTCAAACATCTTTGAACTTGATCTACAGCCACAAATATATTTTTGGGTTCTTTTTTCCTTGTTATTTTGAGGCAGGGTCTTGCTATGCAGTTCAGGCTGGTCTTAAACTCACTATGTAGCCTACCTGGCCTTAAACTCATGGTGATCCTCCTGCCTCAGCCTCCCCAGTTCTGGGATTAGAGACATCCACCACCAGGCCTGGCAGAATATACCTTTTTTGCAATTTACTATTCACTCATTATACATTAGTAGATTCTTTTTACAAAATAATACTTTCCTTGACTTTGTGATTTTATTTTATTTTCTATTTATTTATTTATTTATTTAATTTTGGTGCTTGAGACAGGGTCTTGTTATGTAGTTCAGGCTGGCATTGAACTATGTAGCCCAGACTGGCCTCCACCTTCCAGCAAACCTCCTGCCTCAGCCTCCTGAAAGGCTGGGTTTACAAGCATGTGCCACTGCACCCAGCATATAACCAGTGTATAATTTTCATTTTTAGACAGGTATCTGGCTTGACTTCATTATTTTAAAAATATATAGGGGGCTGGTGAGATGGCTCAGTGGCATACGTGCTTGCCTGGCAAGCGCGAGGGCCCGAGTTCGACTCCCGGAACCCACATACGAAAAAAGGGCCGGTGATATCGCTCAGCAGCACCGGGCACCTGCTGGCGCACGAGGTCCTGAGGTTGACCCCTGGTACCCACAAAAAAAAAAAAAAAAAAAAAAAAAAAAAATATATATATATATATATATATATATATATATATATATATATATAATTTCTCTTTTCTTTTTGCAGAACTAGGGATCAAACCCAGGGCCTCATGCATAATATGCAAGCACTCTCAGACTGAGTTACATCCCCAGCCATATGTGTGTATATATATATGAATGATGTGATGTGTTCAAGGCTGACCCAGAGTACATAGGGAAATCCTGTCTCAAAACAAAACAAAACCAACCAAACAAACAAACAAAAAAAGCCAAAAAGACACAACAGAAAAGAAAAGTGGCCAAGAGCTGCAGGTAGTGCTGGGCAGGGTGGCACATGCCTGTAATCCCTGTAGTCAGGAGGCTGAGGCAGGAGGGTCACTGTGAGTTTGAGGCCAGCCTGGGCCACATAGTGAGTGCAACGCCAGCCTGGACTACATAGCGAGACCCTGTCTCAAAAAAAATAAAAAAAATAAATAAAAATAAAGAGCTGCAGGTAGAAGGTGATGATTACAGAGAAGAAAATGTTTGGGAAGATGGAAACAGTGTATATCTTGATTGATTGAGGTGGTAGGGCTAGGGGTGTACCTCAGTGGCTCAGTGGAGGGCCCTGGCCTAGCATGTCTGAGGCCCTGAGTTTGATTCCCAGCACTGAAAAAATAGGTAAGTAAAAAACCAATGTGATGGCAAATGATTGTGCACTTTTGTGACGACACATCAAACTGCGCACCTACAAAGAGTGACTTTTATTGTGTGTAAACATATCTCAATAAACTTGAATAAAAAGCAGGAAGACTGGGTGTGTGGCGTGACTCAGTGCATGCACTGGCCCTGGGTTTGCTCCAGGATCCGGGGTTTGCTCCTGACCTGCATCAGGAGGGGCTGGGGTGTAGCTCAGTGGCAGAGCTGTTGTGGCCCTGGGTTCCATCTCTCTCTCTTTTTTTTTTTTTTTTTTTTTTTTTGTCTTTTTGAGACAGTGTTTTGCTATGCAGTTCCAACTGGCCTTGAATTCACTTTGTAGCCCAGGATGGGCTCAAACTCATAGTGATCCTCCTTCCTCAGCCTCCTCAGTGATGGTTTCACAGGAGTGCACAACACTGGACCTCTGGGTTCTATCTCTTGCACCAAAACCTAAATAAAAACAACCTTCTGGGAAAAATGGAGACAAAGGAAAAAAGAAGGCTGAATTATCCCTGGACATTTAGAACGGGAGATTTCACGCAAGGATTTGGATTTGCTGCTGCTGTAGGGAAATGTAAGGATGTGTCCCTGGAGGAGGCCGAATCTGAGGACCCACATAAGCCAGCTGTCGCACAGGTCTGTCGGACATCCTTTCCTGGTCAGCCCGGTGCTGGGCACCGAGAGGTGACGCACCCACTGGTGATGGGACCTGGTTTGGGTGAGATGCAGATGAATGGAAAGTGCAAGCTGGCCCGAAGTCCAGGATGCTGGGGGAGGGAAGGTCAACAGTCAGAGAGGGGAGGGAAATGACAATGAGAAACTGAAAAGGGAAAGGGAACAGAAAGCCACCAGCAGCAGGGTGGAATTGGGTGCGGGGGCTGCCCGGGCATGTCCGTGCCAGGTACCCGGGGCTTCCTCCTTCCCACGGGTCCACGGCCAGATTCGTGGGGGGCACAGGCGGGTGTGGATGCTCCGGAGTGTGCGCCATCAGGGGCCAGGTAGCAGGAGCCTGTCAGAGGTGTGACTTTGTGCAGCGCGACAGGGTGTGTCTCTTTTGGGTCTGCAGTGATCTGTGTCTGAGGCTGGTTTCGTATAGTTTGTGTTTTTGGTGGGTGAGCACGTGGGGTGCTCATGTGTCCCCGTGGGAGTGTGGCTTGGATTGGGCTCTGTGTCCAGGTGTCCCTGGGACAGGCATCTGTGCCCAGCTCTGTCTGTG
This sequence comes from Erethizon dorsatum, assembly GCA_028451465.1. Taxonomy (NCBI): domain Eukaryota; kingdom Metazoa; phylum Chordata; class Mammalia; order Rodentia; family Erethizontidae; genus Erethizon; species Erethizon dorsatum. Next base: position 107,960,620 of record CM051834.1, on the reverse strand, counting down.
TGCAGGAGCGTGCCCAGCACGGCAGGAAGTCCCCCTTCCTGACAAGCCCGCCACTGTGTCCCCGGGCCGGCACTTGTGTGTGGTGGGAGCCTGCCACGTGGGGATGCGTGTGAGCACAGTTTGTGGCTCTAGGTGTGCTCGGTAGTGAGTGTGCAACTACGTGTCCCTATCGTGACAGTGTGTGCGTCCAGGGACCCTGTTAGTGACTTTGTCTGTGTGTTTGTGTCTGGGAGTGTGTGTGTGTGTGTGTGTGTGTATGCGTCCGTGGGGTCATGGCCGTATCAGCACGTGACTTTGTGTACCTCGGAGCGCCAGCCGGCCAGTGAGCCTGCGTGCAGTCCCTGTCTGTGGGTCCCAGTCAGTGTGTCAGTGTGTCAGTGTGTCCGGCTGTCCAGCGACGCGCCTCCTCGCTCCGGGCCAGGCCCTGCCCCGCCCCCGGCTGCAGGGAAACCCCCCGCACGGAGGTAGGGGGCGCGGCGCGCGCATGCAAGTCCCGACTTGTCCCCGGCGGGCGGGCGGGACTGTGGCGTCACGCGGGGGCGGGGCGTGGGACCCGCCGGGCGGGGGCGGAGCGGGGCGGAGCGGGGCGGGGCGGCCGCCAAGCGGCCCGGGATCCGCCGGGCGGCCTGAGACGCGGCGCGAACCACATGCGAGCGGGCGCCTGGCAGCGGGGGCAGTGGGGCGATCGGCACGACGCGGACGCGCCAGCGGCCCGAGCGGCAGCGACAGCAGCCGCCACTGCAGTTAGAGCAGCGGCAGCCGGAGCCTCAGCGGCAGCAGCCGCGGCAAGCGGGCGCGCCCTCTTGAAGGAAGCGGCCCGTCGCCCCTCGCCGCCCTCTCCGGCGTGTTCATGCCCCCGGGGTGAGTGTGCCCCAACCAGTCCCCGCAGCGGCGATCGGCCAGGCCGGGCGGGCTCCCTGGAGGAGGTGACGGGCGTGCACTCGGAGAGCAGCGCGGGCGCCCCGATCCTCACTCCGTGCCGGGCCCCACCTTTGCTGCGGACTCAAGGCTGGGCCGCTGCGCGGGAAGCACTCGGGCGGTCGAGCACCGGGTCTGGGCGCACAGGTGCCTCAGAGGTCTGGCGGGTTTGTTTACAAACAATGGGGTGCGGGCTCGGCAGCGCCCCCTGGTGGCCAGTGCGGCCCGGGGAAGAGACTCGACCCCGGGTTGCCCCGGTCCCCGAAGCCCGGGGGGAGGAGGCTGGGGGCGGCACCGAGGGGCGGCCACACCCAGGGCGCGCGCCCGCTGGGGGCGGTGACCGGGCGGCTAGCGGCTCGCGGGCCGAGGAATCTGCGGCTCCTGCGGGCGGGGGCTGCGCCCCAGCAACAGCCGGTTATTGGCCCCGCGCTTGCCTGGCGGGCGGGGCAGGCGCACGTGGCGGCGTGGGGGGGCTGTGACAGCGGAGGGGCGTCTGGGACCGCCGTGGGAGCGCGCGTGTGCGGGGTTGTGGATCTGCAGGTGTCTCGCCTGGGTGTGTGCGTGTGTCTGGCTCCGAGTTTGTGCTGGGCTCTGCAGGGAGTGGTGGTGTCAATCCGGAGGAATGTGGGGCTTCGTGACCCGCCGGGGCGTCTGCGTGAGTCCCCGCGTATTTGTGTGGGCTTGTGTCTGCGGGTGGGTGCACCTGTGTGTGTGTGTTCTCTGTGAGAGTTGTCTGTGCGTGCTGCTGGGGGCTGAGTCTGCGGGTCTGTCGCCTGCGTGTGCCACTGTGTGTAGTTGTGATGTGTTTGTGTTGCTTGAGCGAGCTCCTTGTGTTTACCGTGTGTGATGCCCGAGTGTGCGGTGTCGGTGTGTGCCGTGTCTTGCGTGTGTGGACTGCCTCGTCTGGCTGTCTCCGTGTGTCTCCAGGGCATGTGTCTTTGCCAGGGTTTGTGACACTGTGCCTGGCTGCCGAGAGCTGATGTCTTTTCTGTCCAGGTGTCTGAGTTGTGTGTGGCGTGTGACGGGGGCTTGTCTCGGTCTGTGCTTGGCTTGGCTGTCCGGGAATTGGGGACGGAAGCTCCGTGGGGTCCGTGCAGTGCATTTCGTGGGTGTTGCTGGCAGCCTGAGTCCTGTGTGAGCGTGTGTGTGTGTGCGTGTCTGTATCTCTGTGTGCGCTGCTGGGTCTGAGGGGCTTGTCACTGTGATCGGCTGGCTCATGTGTGTCATGTGGCTGCGTGTGTATAGTGTTTATGTCAGTCACGTGAGACCAGTGTTTTCTGCCAGCGCTTTAGGTGTGTGTGTGTGCGCTGGGCTGCGTAGGATTAGAGTTAGCTGGTGTGTGTGTGTGTGTGTGCACGCGCACGCGCGCACTTGCGTGCTGGTGCTGACAGTTGGTGACAGTGTTTTGGGGTTGGGAGGGGAGGGCAGAGGGCTGATGTCTGCTGCCCTGCTGGTGTGTCTGTGTGTCGTTGCCGGCGTGTGCGGTGATGCATCTGGGTCTGTTGACATGTGTCCCTGTGCCTGCTTTCCGTGCGTCCTGGGGGCTGAGTTGGTGACGCGCAGGTGTGTTTTGGTGGTGCTGAGTGCATGCGTCTGCCGTGTGGCTCTGCGAGTCCTCTGGTGTGGGGGGCGTGTCTGGCTGCGGAGGGGCTGTCTGCGGGAGACTCGTGGGGTGCCTGTGTTGTGTTTCCGCTTGTCCTGATGGCTCATTGTGTGGGTCCTGGGCATATCAATAGCAGGGCAGTGTGTAAGGTTCCAAGCTTCTTGTGTCCCTGTGACGGAGGGAATGGAGTGTGCGCTGTGTACAGGCTTGTGATGGTCTGTGTGTGCGCTCCTGGGGTACTGAGTGGCAGTGTGCCTGAGTGGGACATCTCGATGTGTGCAAGTGGGTAGCTAGGCTGGCAGTTCTGTGGGTGTCCTTGTGCGTCTGTGTTGTGTACCCTCCACACACAGCCGGTACATGCCCCAGCAGCCTTCCCCACCCGGGTCCCGTGGGAGCCCCATGTGTCTGGAGGGAGCTCTCGCTGCTTGCCTCTGTGTTGGGCAAGTTGTCCCTACTAGCCATGCTCTACGCGAATCCAGAAGCAGAGTTTGAATGGAGTTTGCATGGCAGGGCTGTCACCACCCTCAGACACACCCCCTTCCATGGGGGGTCCTGGCCTCCCTGTCCATCACCTTGTGCCCGGAGTCTCCTGGCCAGCAGAACCCTGTGTCATTCCCTAGTCGGGGGGGGGGGGTCTTGTGGGGCCATCTCTGTCCCCTGCCCCACACCCACTTTCCTCCATCGGGGTAGAGTGAATGGGGTAGAGTGTGTGCGCGATGGGGGCCTGGCCCCTGCTTCTCGCTGACGTCCCATGTATCCCGCAGGCCCCAGGGAGCGCCATGGCCCGTGCACGCCAGGAGGGCAGCTCTCCGGAGCCCGTAGAGGGCCTGGCCCGCGACGGCCCTCGCCCCTTCCCCCTCGGCCGCCTGGTGCCCTCGGCGGTGTCCTGTGGTCTCTGCGAGCCCGGCCTTCCTGCCGCCCCCGCCACCCCTGCCCTGCTGCCGGCGGCCTACCTCTGCGCCCCTCCCGCCCCTCGCGCCCTCACAGCCGCCCTGGGGGGTCCCCGCAGCCGGCCCCGAGGCCCGCGCCCTGACGGTGAGTGCCTGCTCCACACCCGGGATGAGCAGCCGGGGAAAGCCAGGGTCTCGGAGACGGGAGGAACTGGAGTGGGGGCGGAGGGGGAGGTGGCCAGCGGAGGAGGGCCCCTGGGAGGGTGTGGCCAGTGTGGTCTTTGTGTTTAGAGAAGCAGGAAGCTGGGGTGGGAGACGGGGATGGAGGGGGAGGTCGAGTGGGAAGTCCCTCCTGGAATCTGACTGCAGTCACCGAGCTGCAGCCCACGGCCTTTTCCGGGCCTCGGGCAGCAGCTGTTTCCCAGCTCCGCTCCCCCAGCCTGGGTCCCCCTCAGACCCCCTGGGGGATCGCAGTGGGAAGGAGTGTGGGCCGAGTGGGAGGACCGTCACCTCCAGACTTTGGGGAGGGGTAGAGGAGCCTTTTGCCTTTATTTGCATCTCTTTGGCCAGAGCTGGCCCGGGCTGCAGCCCCGGAGATGGAAGGGGGGAGGGGCCATTGTGTTGGGAAAGTCCCCTTGGGGAGAGGGTGAGTCCGGGGAGGGAAGGGTTAAAGGTCCCCCGCCTGATAGGCTGTTAACCCTGTGGTGCCTGGCAGTGGGGAATGACCGTCCTGGTTTCCCTTCCCAACACCCCTTTTGTCCCCGGAGCCCAGGCAGTAAGGGAAGAGAAAACTTCCCAAGCTCAGTTCCTGGCCACCAGGAACTGGGGTACCTGGGACTTGGGGATCAGAGTCACAGATGTGGTAACTGAGGCCCTGGTTTTAGGACTTAAGGAGCCCTCCTGCCAGGACCTGCTGTGACAAGGGGAGGGACTCCAAAAAGCTTAGAAGGGGTGGGGCAGGAGGCATCTTCTGGATCCCAGCCCCCAGGCCTCGCTCTCAGGCAACCCGTCTGGCCTTCTGGTCTCCTGGCCTCTGCCACATCCGGAGGTGTGGCCTCACTGCGGTTGGACACCAGAAGGCAGGAGACCTGAGGCTTGTGACTCTGGGTGGGGTCAGTCACTGTATCCCTGTGTGACCTTGGCCTCTTGGGGGGGGCAGTTTGCCTATCTGTCAAATAGAGCAGCAAGATTTGGCCCTGTTTTCGAACAGAGGTACTTGAGCTGGATAAGAGGAAGGACTTCCAGACTGATTTGGGCATGGGGGAGGTAGCTGGCCAGACAGGTGGCCCCAGGGCCACCTCCCCAGGACCTTCTGTGGCTTTCTGATTTGTGGCGGGGAGGAGCTGAGAAACCTGGCTCTGAGAGGAAGGAATCGCTAGAAATGAGGCGGGGGGGGGGGAGGACGGAGGAGAAAGCAGGCGGCCGGGAAAAGGGAGAGACAGGCCCAGGGTTCTCCACACCTCGGGGCGCCGAGGGTGGCTGGTGGTGACCACGCCCCTTTGCCTACGCCAGGTCCTCAGCCACCCCTCTCAGCGGCCGAGCAGCTCCTAGCGTCGCCCGTGCCCAGCGCCCCGGAGGCCCTGGCGGGCGGTCCCACCCAGGCGGCCCCCGGGGTCCCGGGGGAGGAGGAGCAGTGGGCCCGGGAGATCGGGGCGCAGCTGCGGCGGATGGCGGACGACCTCAACGCGCAGTATGAGCGGAGGGTGAGTGCGGAGAGGGCGGGCGGCAGGTGGGACTTCCCGCCGGGGAGGGGGCGGCGGGCGCCCCCGCCAGATGTGCGGCAGCTGCTGGCCTGTGCGGCGGGGTCGCGGCGGGGACAGGCGGGCGGGCGGGCGGCGTGCCCGGGGAGCCGCCGAGGCCGGGGCCCGCGGCTGGCACGGCCCTGCCTGGCCCGGCCCAGGCCGGCGCGTCGCCGCCAGAGCCCGGCGCTCCCGTGGCCCGCGGCCGCGGGGACTGAGGGCGGCGCTCGGCGGAGCGGCTCCTATATGCCCGGCTATTTATAGCGGATGAGTCAGCAGCGCGCCGCGGCCGCGCCCGCCTCTGCCTCCGCCTCCCCGCCGCCCGCCCCGCTCCGCGCGGCCGCAGCGCCCCCCGCTGCCCGGCGGCCCCAGCTCCAGCCGCCCCCTCCCGCCCGGGCTGCGACCCCGCTGCCTCGGCGACAAACACCCTGTGCCCACCTCCCAGCTCCGTTCCTCCGAACGTGGCATCTGCATTGTTTGCTTATGGGGAAAGGACCAGCAAAGAGCAAAATAAAAAACACCCACGGAGGGCCGGTGAGATGGCTCAGCGGCGTAAGCGCCTGCCTTGCAAGCGCGAGGGCCCGAGTTCGACTCCCGGAACCCACATACGAAAAAGGGGCCGGTGATATTGCTCAGCGGCACGGGCGCCTGTTGGCGCGCGAGGTCCTGAGGTCGTCCCCCTGGTACCCACAAAAAAAAAAAAAAAAAAAACACCCACGGAGCTCTGCCCCGCCCTCCCACCCCCGCCTTGCCATGCTGTGTCAGTGCCCTGCAGGTCCTGGCCCCTGCCCTGCCACTTTGCCTGTGGGCCAGAAACAATCGCTAAGGCCTGTGGCGCGCGCATAGCTTAGCAGACCTGCTTCGATGTGCTCCACACAGCTGCTGCCCCACGGCATCACGCCCCAGTCCTCCTGGGCCAACGCGCTTTCTGCTTCCTTTTCACTGCTGCATACTATGCAGGATCAACGAAGTGTCCTTAGTCATCTTCTCATTGGCCATACTGACAAGCTTTTTTTTTTTTTTTGAGACTGGGGCTTGAACCCAGGACCTTCGCACTGACCTACATCCCCTGTCCTTTGTATTTTTTATTCTGAGACAAGGTCTCACTGAACTGCCCAGGCTGAGCCTCCTGCCTCAGCCTCTCAGAACACTGGAATTACAGGCCTGCACCACCATGCCCGGTTAGGGTGGATTTCTTCATATAATCTCAAATTTTATTTCCTGGTCTTTTCCCTCCCTCTGCACGCACACCTCAGGGGTGCATGCCTCCTTGGGGCGCGTATCTATCTTCCCTAAACGCCTACCTGCGCCGCACCCTCCCCACTACCAGCGCTAGGTGACTGCCTGCTTGGTCTCATTTCACAGCCGCTGATGGTGGCAGGTTTTCTAACCTGTGCCTCCTTTCCCACCTTCTCCCAGCCACAGGAGCTGGAAGGCAGTGTTGAGGCAGCAGGGGATGGTGCCAGGCGTCCACTGCCAGGTCCCTGTGGGGTCATTAGGGTCATTCACTGACCGGCTGTGGAAGGAGGTAGCCTTTCCTCTGTATCTGCAAGGACAAGGGCAAGGAGGAGAGGCCGCTCAAGTCAATGGCTCATTTTTAGTATTGCCTTTAATTTCTCAGGGTGGGGGTCCAGTTCAGCGATTTGGAACAGAGAGGGTCCTGGAGGCCAGGGAGAGAGCCCGGGCTCTCCAAGGGCGCACGAGCCACACACACAGCCTCTGTGCGGAGGATAGGCCACTCCTAGCCGCCTCATGTCTTGTCTGCCCCCTTCTTATGTCATGCATGAGGGCATGATGGGAGCAATCTCAGCCCCGAGTGACCTGGGGTGGCTTCCTTGCCTGGCACATAGGGATGGGGGAGGTCACAAGGGCATGTTAGCATGCGGAGCAGGCACTCCTGCCACGCTCTGTGCTGCGGGGTTCTGTCCACCACCCTTCCCTCCTGGCCCTACGTGGGGATGTGACCTTTGTCCCTAGAGAGGAAGCCTATGGCCCTGGGGGTGGAGGAGCTGGATCAGGGTTGGTGGTGCTGCAGTTCTCTCTTGGAACTGAGCTGGGTCCTCACTGCCCTTCGCCCTGTTCACCCGCTCCTGTGTCACCGGACAGGTCCCTGCTAACCTCCCTTCTCTGTTTTTCCTAGAGACAAGAGGAGCAGCAGCGACACCGCCCGTCACCCTGGAGGGTCCTGTACAATCTTATCATGGGACTCCTGCCCTTACCCAGGGGCCATGGAGCCCCAGAGATGGAGCCCAATTAGGTGCCTGCATCTGCCCAGTGGACGTCGGGGACCTGGGGGGCAGGACCCTCCCACCTCCTGACGCCCTGGCCAGCGCGGGGGACTTTTTCTGCACCATGTAGCATACTGGACTAGCAGCCCTGCCTGTCCCGGGGCGGCCCAGGGCAGCTGCTCCAGCCTGGCCCCGCTTGGGTGCCCCAAAGGACATGTGGACTACTGGGGCCCTGGCTGGAAGGCGGGGAAGGAGGGCTGAAGGACTCAGCATCTGAAGGCGGCAGTGACCAAGGGAGTGGGGACTGAGCCGCCCGCCTTGGTGCCCACCACCATCTCAGGAAAGGCTGCTGGTGCTGGCTGCCCGTTCCAGCTGCAGGGGGGACGCTGGGGGTGTCCCCAGTGCTCCTTCACTTCGGGCCTGGCCTCAGGCCCCTGGTGCTTCCCCCCCTCCTCCTGGGGAGGGGGCCCATGAAGAGCAAATGAGCCAAATGTGACCACTGGCCTCCTGGAGCCAGAGGGGGGCGGCGCTGACGGCCTCCCCATGCCGGTGCCCAGCCTTGCCCGAGCTGGCCGGCGGGTGGTGGGTACACCTGCCTCACCTTCGTCTGGGGGTGGCCAGGAGGGGCCCAGACTGTGAATCCTGTGCTCTGCCCGTGACCACACCCTGTCCCCATCAATCTCATTGCATAGGTTTAGAGAGAGCACGTGTGACCACTGGCATTCATTTGGGGGGTGGGAGATTTTGGCAGAAGCTGCCCCGGCCTTAGTCCCCAGGGCGAAGCGCTGGGGGGAAGACGGGGTGTCAGGGAGGGGGGATCTCAGCGGAGGGAGGAGTCTGGGAGCGGGGAGGGATGGCCCAGCCTGTAAAATACTGTACATGTGCTGCTGTAGATACCGGAATGAATTTTCTGTACATGTTTGGTTAATTTTTTTTGTACATGATTTTTGTATGTTTCCTTTTCAATAAAATCAGATTGGAACAGTGGATGCTTTTTCTGCTTGTGTCCCCGTTCAGTGCTCCGGGACCCGCCCGGGAGGTGGGAGAGGTGGCCATCTGGGCTCAGGGACCTCAGCAGGGCGGGCAGCTGGCGGTGCTGTGCAGGCGGCCAGGGCTGGTACCCAGTGCAGCGGATGGGGTGCTCAGTGCCTGGTCCTCTATCCCACTGGATCCAGGGCGGCGTTGGGGCCTGGAATCTAAGGGGTAGCCGAAGACTTGCTCAAGCTCCTAGGACACCCTGGCTGCCCTCACGGAGGTGGGGGTGCCAGAGCCTGCTGGAAGTAGCCTGGGCCCCTCTGGCTGGAGGTGCACCTGGAGCCAGATCAGAGCTGGGCTTCGCCTCAGAGCTGCCCCGAGGCCTCACGTGCTGCTAGGAGCAGCTCGTGGTGAATTCAGGTTACAAATCGGAGCTGAACGCTGTCCTTGAACCCTCTCCAGTGCTGGACTGGCACAGACCCAAGAGAATCAGGGCACATGACATGTGAGGATACAAGTGCCGACCCCAGCTTGGCCGCTTTTTTTTTTTTTTTTTTTTTTTTTTTTTTTTAAGACAGGCTCTCACTGTGTAACCCAGGCTGGCCTTGAACTCATGGTGATTCTCCTGCCTCAGCCTCCCACGTGCTGGGATTATAGGTGTGCACCACCACAACCTGTTCGGCCACTTACTGGATGTGCATCTCTATGGGGGGCCTTGGGGAGGTGGCCCTGCCCCTACCTGGCCAGGCATGGAGAGGAATCCGAGCACCGAGCAGAGTGCCTGTGCGACCCTCCTGAGCACTTCCCTTAGCAGAGAGTGGATGTGTGGAAGAGGACGGGCTCAATGTGGCGGCAGTGCCCCTCGTTCCTGGGGTCGCTTTCAGTCACTCATGGTCAACCCTAGTCAGAAACTGTTAATGAGATACTCCCAAATAATTCATACATTTTAATTACATGCCTTTCTATTTATTTATTTATTTATTTATTTATTTATTTATTTTTATTTATTTTTTTGATGTGGCTTTATTTTTTTTAAGAGTAGGAAGATTTATTGGGGAAAAAGGAACAGGGAATAGGAATAGCTCCTGAGAGACAAGAGGGGTCCCAAATGGGTTGCCCATGCCTTTACTATTTTTGTTTGTTTTTTATTTTGTTTTGAGACAGGGTTTTGCTATATAGTTCAGGCTGGCTGCAAATTCATGGTGATTCCCCTGCCTCAGCCTCCTGAGTGCTGGAATTACAGGATTGCATCACCATGCCCAGCAAATTTAAATGAAATTCTAAAAATTATTCAAGTTATCCAAGAGAAAGTAGGGTGGGGGAAATGGGAAGCAAAATGGGACAAATGGAAAACAACACGGTGTACCTAAATTCAACCATGCCAATAATTCTATGAAACTTACCGGAATATCAGCACTCTGGGAGGCTGAGGCAGGAGAATTGCTGCAAGTTCAAGACCAGCCTGGGCTACACAGTGAGTTCAAGGCCAGTCTGAACTACACAGTGAGACCCTGATTCAAAAAACAAAACAAAAACCCAAAAGAATTTGGTTACCAGCATCAAAAATTATTATTATCAACATTATATTATTATCATTATCATTATTTTGCAGTGTTGGGGATTAAACCCAGAGCCTCCCATAAACTAGCCAAGTGCAAAGCAAGGTACATCCCTAGCTCCATAGATAAATTTGTCTTTTGCTTTTAAATTGTATCTCTTGGCTTTCTTTTAGTGCTGCTTTAAAAATTACAAAAATATGACCCACCCAAAATGAAACAAAACAAAAAAATATATATCCTTAGCATTTAGAATCTATTTAGAGTTAATATTGTACCACTTGTCAAGTATTATGTAGGTAGCTTTATGTTGTACAGGTCCATTTATTCTCTGTTCCTCAACCCTTGTCACATCTATTACATCTGAAACAGTATTGCCACAAGACAATGTAACAAATTTTGTCCTAAAAAGTTATATATGGGGTGTGGCAGTGCATTTGGGAAACTGAGGTAGAAGAATCGCCGTGAGTTCAAGTCCAATATGGACTACATAGGGAGACCCTGTCTCAAAAAAACTAAAAATAGCTGGGCTCGGTGGCACAAACCTGTAATCCCAGCACTCAGAAGGCTGAGGCAGGAGGATTGCTGCTAGTTTGAACTACACAGTGAGTTCAGGGGCAGCCTGAACTTCCGAGACCCTGTCTCGGGAAAAAAAAAAAAAAAACAACTAAAAATAGGCTGGACGTGGTGGCATACAGCTGTAATCCCAGAACTGGGGAGGCTGATGCAGGAAGATCACTGAGTTCAAGGCCAGCCTGTGTTACATAGTGAGACCCTGACTCAAAAAACAAACTAACTAACAAGCAAAAAAACCAAAGAAATTAGGAGGAACAAATGACTTCCTTTTTAAAATAAAATTTCTTGGGCCGGTGAGATAGCTCAGAGGCATAAGCACCTGCCTGGCAAGCGCGAGGTCCTGAATTCGACTCCTGGTACCCACACAAAAAAATAAATAAATAAAATCAAATTTCTCCATTTACCATTTCCATCACTCTTTTTTTTTTTTTTTTTTTTTTTGTGGGTACCGGGGGGTCAACCTCAGGACCTGACGCACCAGCAGGCGCCTGTGCCGCTGAGCGATATCACCGGCCCCTTTTTCGTATGTGGGTTCCAGGAGTCGAACTCGGGCCCTCGCGCTTGCGGGGCAGGCGCTTAAGCCGCTGAGCCATCTCACCAGCCCTATCACTCTTTAATCTATCCTGAAGTTCCACGACTCTCCTAGTATTATTTCTCTTAACTATGAAAAGTTTCCATTAGGATTTTCATCCCTCTTCTTTTTTATTTTTTTGAGACAAAGTCTCATTAAATTGACCTGGCAGGACTTGAACTTTCGATCCTCCTGCCTCAGCCTCCCTCAGTACTGGATTATAGTGTGCGCTATGGCATCGACTCCATTAGAAATTTTTCCTTTTATTTATTTATTTATTTTTTTTTTTTTTTTTTTTTTGAGGCAGGGTCTCACTATGCAGTACAGTTCAGGCTGGCCTTGAACTCGCTTATGTAGCCCAGGCTGGCCTCAAACTCACAGTGATCCTCCTGCCTCAGCCTCCTTAGTGCTGGGATTACAGGTGAGTGCCACCACACCCAGCTCCAATAGAATTTCTTGTAACATATTTTTGCTGGCAACAAATTCTCTTTATTTTATTTCAGTGTCTTGAAGGATATTTCCACTGCTTATAGGATTTATTTTTATTTTTTTTGGGTTTTTTTGTTCTGGGGATTCAACCCAGGGCACCAAATATGGTAAGCATGTGCACCACAGCTGAGCTCCATCCCAGCCCTTGACGGTTGTCTTTCAGCACTTCAAGATAGTTTTACTGTCTTCTGGCTTCCATCGCTTCGATAAGGGATCCCAGATCAGAGTTCCCAGTTTATAATGTGTCATTCTTATCAGGTGGCTCTCGAGATTTTTCTTCATTTTTAGTTTTTATATGATTATGATGTGTCTAGATAGTTTTCTTCATATTTATCCTTTTAAAATGTTTTATTTTGAGACAAGATTTCACTAACTTGCTCAAGCTGGGCTCAAACTTGTGATCTTACAAAGTGAGTTCAAGGCCAGCCCAGACTACATGGTGATCCCTTGTCTCAAAAAACGAAAAACTAAACCAAACCAAACCAAACCAAAACCTGTGATCCTCCTGCCTCAGCCTCCCCTAGTGCTCAGACTAGATAATTGTTTTTGTTTTGAGACAGGGTTTCACTACATTGCCCATAATGGGTTTGAACTCTTGATCTTCCTGCCTCAGCCTCAAGTACTGGGCTGACAGGTGTGCAGCAAGACTCCCAGCCTTAGATGGAATAATCTATTAATCTATTTGCAGTTCGCCGATTCTTTTCTTCCTTATCTCCATTCTGCCACCAGGGCCACTCAGTACATTTTTTACTTCAGATACTCTATTTTTCAGTCTTAGGACATCCATTTGGTTTTTTATTTTTTATATCACATTTTCCTGATTCCACGTATATCAGCTAATTTTGAATTATGTCCTGGATATTATGAATGCTGTGTTACAGATACTCTGGATTCTGTTATATTCCTGCAAAACACATTGATATGCTTGTTAGCAGAAACTGCACAGCCCTGCGGGGGTGACAGCCACGCCCCATCCACTTCAGTCCTGCCCTGAGCCTCCTGACACGTTCACGGTCCGAGGGCTGCGCCGATCACAGAACCAGGTGCCCCCTTCCCTGGGTCGCCCCTTTCTGGGTCCCCACCCCCCCTGCCCCGGCTCTCAGCAACCGTGGTCATTCTGGGCTCCATCTTCTGCTTCTTCATGTCAGTGAGACAGTGCTTTTCTGAGCTTTACTTCCTCAGGATAAAGCTGTAGGAAAAACAAATGAAATCCAACTCACCCAGCACTGGGCTCTTACAACTTCCAACTCTTTCCAAAAACCCGCCAGCTTTTGTTCACTCAGAAAGGGTTTGGGCCAGATGAGGTGGTGCATGTCTGTAATCCCAGCACTTGGGAGGCCGAGGAAGCCTGGGCCACATCGTGAGTTCAAAGTCAGCCTGAAATACATAGTGAGACCCAGTCTCAAACAAATACAATAAAAAAGGTTTGGAGGGCTGGTGAGATGGCTCTGTGGCACAAGTGCCTGCCTGGCAAGCGGGAGGGCCTGAGTTCGACTCCCAGACACCTCATTCAGAACAGGGCCTGTGATATCCCTCAGCGGCACGTGTGCTTACTGGCACACAAGGTCCTGAGGTCGACCCCCGGTACCCACAAAAAAAAAATGGTTTGGAGGGCAACCCCTTGGGGACCCCTCCTGTCTCTCAGGAGCTATGCCTATCCCCAATAAATTTCCCTACTCTTTTTTTTTTTTTTTTGTGGGTACCGGGGGGTCGACCTCAGGACATCGCGCGCCAGCAGGCACCCGTGCCACTGAGCGATATCACCGGCCCCTTTTTTGTATGTGGGATCCGGGAGTTGAACTCGGGCCCTCGCGCTTGCAAGGCAGGCGCTTAAACCGCTGAGCCATCTCACCGGCCCAAATTTCCCTACTCTTAACCTCCGTTGTTCCTTAGAATTCGTTCTTTGACTGTGGGGAACACAAATTGGAGGATCTGACATCTAGCAGTTCACAGTTCTTCAGGCTAAAAAGAACAAAATTCAAGAAGCTGAACCCCATCACTGGCAGACCGTATCCGCCCTGGCACCTGTCACAGGCTGAGATTACAGGCCTCGTTCTGAATGGGATGCGGCCAGGGGCTGAATTTTGCTAGCGAATATTGTTTCTTGGAGTCCTCAGCCACCATTTTACTCTGCTGGGACAATCACCCTGGAACTGCATGGAGGCAGAGAAGGACCCAGCTGAAGCCACTTTGCAATCCACTTCTCCAAGGCTCAAGGCCTGTGAACAAAGCCAGGTGAACACCACCAAGTGGCCCTAGTTGACCCGATGGGAGCACAAGTGACTTGCCTTGACTAATTTCCTGACCTGTAAAATCGTGAGAAATAATGAAAGGCGTTGGGCCTGGTGGTGGCCACCTATAATCCCAGCACTTGGGGAGGCTGAGGCAGGACGATTGCCTTGAGTTCAAGACTCTCATTTCAAAAAACAAACAAACAAAAAATCCATGTGGAAATGCAGTGTTTCTCTCTGCCTTTTGTTTTCACTGGCACACATGTAACATGACAGTGGTCTGTGAATCAATGTTTTAGAAACTACAAATACAGATTTGTATTAAATAATGAAATGGTTTTGGTCTTAAAAAAAAGGGGGGGGCCGGTGAGATGGCTCAGCGGCTTAAGCGCCTGCCCGGCAAGCGCGAGGGCCCGAGTTCGACTCCCGGAACCCACATACGAAAAAGGGGCCGGTGATATCGCTCAGCAGCATGGGCGCCTGCTGGCGCGCGAGGTCCTGAGGTCGACCCCCGGTACCCACAAAAAACAAAAAAGGTTAGGAGCCTCCATGTAGTTTTTTTTTGTGTGTGTGTCTAGAATTTATATTCTATATTTATTTTCTGCAGGAGGGTTTTTCTGCCAGAAAACAGATTAGATGGTTACCAGAAACAGATTTTTTTCTTTTTTTTTTTTCTTTTCTTTTTCTTTCTTTCTTTCTTTCTTTCTTTCTTTCTTTCTTTCTTTCTTTCTTTCTTTCTTTCTTTCTTTTTCTTTTCTTTTTGGTGCTGGGGATTGGACCCAGGGCCTCCCATAAACTAGGCAAGTGCTCCCCCACTGAGCTACAACCCAGATTTTAAAATTTTGATTGAGACAGGGTCTTGCTATGTAGTTCAGCCTGGCCTTGAACTCACTATGCAGCCCAGGCTGGCCTCAAACTCATGGTGATCCTCCTGCTTCAGTCTCCCAAGTGGTGGGATTACAGGCGTGCGCCACCATGCCTTTCTCTTCCTAATAGAACCAAGCCTGTCATTTTCGAGGACTGAAAGTGGGGAATCCACCCCCACCACCTAGGTTAGATCCTAAGCGGCAGAGACCCAGGGACAGTCCCAGCTAAGGCCACATCTTGTCTGAAAAATCCAACAGGCTCCTAGAAAGGAAACGTTAAAGCCATCTGTACGGCCTTCTCCCTCGGAATCAAGGTTCTAAGTGGTCCCAGAACATAGGAGGATGAGAGGTCTGGAGGACCAGGCAGTGAGGTCCTCAGCAACACCACGAGCCCTTTGTGGGCATGGTGACATACACCTGTAATCTCAGTACTTGGCAGGCTGAGGCAGGCGGATTGCAAGTTTGAGGTCAGCCCAGGCTATGCGATGAATTCAAAGCCAGCCTGAACTACATAGTGAAACCTGTCCTAAAAAACCAACAAGAAAGCTGGGCGTGGTGGTGCACGCCTGTAATCCCAGTACTCGGGAGGCTGAAGCAGAAGGATCGCTGAGAGTTCGAGGCCAGCCTGGGCTACAAAGTGAGTTGAAGGCCAGCCTGAACTGCATAGTGAGACCATGTCTCAAAAAGACAAAAAAAAAAAAAAAAAAAAATCAAAACCCATAAACCACTACCACTTCTTGCAAACAGTAACTTGTAGCCAGTTTATCTCAAACTTGGAACTGGTAGCCCTGCTCTGCCTCCAAATGTTTCCATCCTGCAATGGTCATCCTGTATATCTGTTTTCCTCCCTTAGAAAATACTACTTTGTATCTTTGTAAAACTTGTAGTTTGGTGGGAGATACAAGTATCAACTATGGAAACAACAACATGTAAATGAAACCTCCTTGGCACAGTGGTGCATGTCTGTACTCCCAGCTATTCAGGAGGCTGAGGCAGAAGGATCCCAAGTTTGAGGCCAACCTGGGCAACTTGCGAACTTCTCAGATTTGAAAAAATTAAAGACAGAAGAAGGGCTGGGGGGCTGGGGATGTAGCTCAGCGGCACAGCACCTGCCTGGCAAACGACAGGTCCTGAGTTTGATTCTCGGCACCAAAAAAAAAAAAGAAGGGCTGGGGATGTGGCTTAGTGATAAAACACTCCCAGGTTGGATTCCTGGTACTGAAAACAAAACAAAGAACTCTGTCACCATGAATGGTGCCACCCTCGTCTTTTTTGGCAACTTCTTACTACTGCACCCCAGTCCCAGCCCCCATCCCACAGTCTTCAGGAAAACAGCAACACCTAAAATATGTTTATTTACTCTTTAACCCTGAAATTGGGTCTTGGAGAAGTCTTTCTTAGTGTGCACAAACGACGCAGCTCGACATCACTCGCCAGCAGACTTATGGCTTGAATACAGGTGCGGGGCCAGGCTTCAGCTCAGAAGCGCAGTGCTGGATCAGCAGGTGCAACGCACTGCGTCCCATCCCCAGCAGCAGGTGCACACTGTCACACACACATGTGCATACACGGTGCTAGTGGATTTGGTGCACAGTGCTAAGGAAGATCTCCAAGACATAAATGGGGAGGGCCAGGCGTGGTGGTGCACAGCTGTAATCCCAGCAGCACTTGGGAGGCTGAGGCAGGAGGACTGCCACTGGTTCAAGGGCAGCCTCAACTACATAGTGAGACCCTGTCTCAAAAAACAAAACAAAACAAAAACACACACCAAAATAACAACAAAAAAACATAAACGGGGATGGGGGAAAGCGGTTGCAATAAAATAGTCATGGTTTGGGTCTAAAATATCCAAGGCTGGTATGGAGGTGCATGGCTGTAATCCCAAGTATTTGGGAGGCTGAGGCAGGAGGATCACAAGTTTGAGCCGACCCTGAGCAACTTAATGAAACCCTGTCTCAAAAAGGGCTGGGGATCTAACTAGGAGGTAGAGTGCTCCTGGGTTCAACCCTCAGTATCACGAGATAAATAAAGTAAGGTGTCCCCATAAGGGCTGTGTGCTGAGGTGGGGCTCGGGGAGGCGGTGGGGTGACAGGCTCTAGCTCCTCTGGCGGGAGGTGACAGTGGAAGTGGGGGTGGTGGTGAGAGGCGTGGCCACGGGGTGAGGCGGGGGGACTAGCCCTTGTCCAGGGCCTCTTCCTCTTGTCTTCTCTCAACCTTCACTGCTTCCTGCCACCAGGGAAGCAGCTTCCTTGTCACACTCTTCTCCATGTTTCTGCCCTGGACTCAGATGACCCTGGATTGAAACCTCTGACACTTGAGAGACGAAAGAAACCTTCCTTTCATCTTTCAAGTTGATTTATCTCTGGCATTTTGTCCCAGCAAAGGGAAGCTAACATATTTACTATTATGCACAATACTTAACATTGAGAAAGTTGTCCGCACAGAATAAACTCATCAGCCCCACATATGTGAGGAGCGTCCTGCTTTTTCTTTCCTTTGGTGCTGGGGGCCGAAGACGAAGGTCCTGCACCCTAAGCACATGGTGTATCACTGAGCCACTCCAGTCTCAGGACATACTACTATCATACCCATTTTACAGAGGGAGCCACCGAGGTCCAAAGACTCATTTGCCCAAGGGCACACAGGCTAAGTGGCAGTCTGGGTTAAACCTGGCACTCTGGGAGGATTTGCTCTCCAGTTATCAGGGGTGGCCTCTGGGGAGAGATATGAAAGTGGGCCCAGTTAACATGTGCAAAAAAGCACCTTGTGTCTCAACACCTCTGAGTGTAGCAACGAGGCCAGCTTTTGTCGTTGGGTCTCACTATGTAGTTCAGGCTGGCCTTGAACTACATAGCCAAGACTGGCCTTGAACTCGAGGTGATCCTTCTGCCTCAGCCTCCTGAGCGCTAGGATTACAGGCGTGCACTACCAAACCCAGCAGCTGTTCCTATTTTGTAGCCTTCGTTGAACCGACAGGCTGCAAGAGAAAATCTTTTTACTTCTTGATTATATATTGCTTAACTGTTTTATAGGCTGAAGAATAAAATCCTCTTGCCCTTTTGGACCCATCTGAAGGCTGTAGCTCAGGTCTTGGGCCTGAGATGCCCACTGGGCATCAGGACTGTGTACAGGCGACACCCGTCTCCTCGTTCACACTAAGCGTAACGAGCAGCATGAACTAGAGAGAGTGCTCAGCAGCGGCCGGGCCAGCCCTTACGTGGGGGTGAGGCTATCTCCTCTCACCCAGCCCCCATTGGGGGGGTGCCGCGGGGTTTGAGCAGTTACAAAAAGCAAGTAATTTCAAAGGTGCTGGGCACTAAGTGCAGCATAATTAATGTTAGCTATTAGTTATTAAACTTTTGCCTTGCCAACTGCAACCTAAGCCTCACTTCTGCACCTGTAAAGATGTTACCTATGGATTTCAAAATGCACGCATTTCCATTTACCAAGACAATGCAAGATCTGGACAATGGTCTGACCTGAGAGGGAGGCCACCAAAGGTAGAGCCGTGATGGGGCTGAGAACTTAACATGTGGCACATTTTTTTGAGTCTGTCTAGTCCCAGCTGGCCTCAAACTCCACCATCCTCCTGCCTCAGCCTCCCAAGTGCTAGGATTATAGTGTGGGCCACACGCCCAGCTCTCTAGCATATTTTGAGGGTTCAATGACCTCAACACATTAAGTACTTGGCAGAATTTTGCTACTACACAAACCAGAGATGAAAGTAGCATGGAATGGAGAACCCCCGGAAGCCGGAGCCCACATTTTCTTTCACTTGGGAGCCCACCCCTTAGTAGGTGAGCCCCTCCTCCCCAGTGGGCTGCACACTGCCAGGGGGCGAGGCTGAGAAACCATGGGGTATCCACTGTGCACCTCTCGGGAAGTGAGGAGAACCCGTTTAGGGTAACGTAAACCCATAAATAACAGATATAAGAAATTCAAACTTCAATATTTCTTGCCTGGGGCTGGCTGCTTCAGGCACTGCCTCCCCCCATTTCCCAATCCCTCAGGGGTCTTCTCTGGGCGACTCAGTCTGTGCCACCCAAGTAGAGGATGGAAAGTTTACAAAGCGCTGGAGGCAGCTGCGAACTTGCTATATGTCCAGGCCCACCGGCTCCCCCTTGTGACCAAGGCCACACAGTGCAAAGTTAAGGGAGTAATTCACTCAAAATTTCAGACCCGGGTGAAATTCAAGCGGCAATGAAACTGCTGACCCTGGCGCCACAGCAGGCACTAATGGTGCCCTAAAGGGGGAGCTCCAACCCGATGGCGGGCGGGGCGGGGCAGGGCTGGGGATGCAGCTTCTCCTCTCAGTGCAGAACAGTTTGCGCCAGACTGGGGCAGATTGTGGTGACAGTAAAGGGACAGCCTTTCTCACACTGCATGCTCCTTTACTTCAAGGAGAGGCCAGAGTGGCATCTGCAGGGCTCCAAGCAGGGACGGGGCAGCCTCTGGCAGCCCGAGAAGGCTCTCCCCTAGCTGGAGTTGGGCTCGCGGCGCTTGCTGAGCCTCACTTCACTTCAGAGCGGTGTCACACCCACTTTCACTCATGACGCGACAGTAGCATCAGTATCGTTTGACTTTTCATTATGATTACAATTACCACCACTGAAGCCAGCCACTAGGTAGCCCCACTATGCACAGATGATGGGTGCACACTCCAGAATTTGGGAATCCCCCTTGCTGCAATATGCATGCGGCAAGTGACATTTCTGCAGGTTTAAAAGGGCAACTAGCAGGATCACACCCTGGCAGAAGTTTTGACTGTGGAAGAAAAACACACAAAGCCTAAAGCAAATAACTTTATTATCATTCCTTATTAAAGAACCATGTAGAAAATACGCAAAACGCCAGCAGCTGCAATTCAGGGGTGAACGAAGGACTGCCGTGGCGCCGGGCTGCCGGGGTCTGCGCACGGTGGGGGCCGGGATCTGCTTTCCTAGAACAAGCTCTCCCACTCTTCCACTTGCCACAGAACTCAGCAGCGTTTCCTCCCTCCCGAAATCCAGGCTGGAACTCGACTAATCCCAAACTCACTCAAGAGCTGCGCCCGGGGCCACCTGTTGTTTACCAGGATGTCGAACTCTGGAGGAAGGACATTCCTCCTGGCACGCTCGCCCCGCTAAGGGCACCTGTCTGAGTGCGCACCAGGCATCTCACTAGTGTCACCCAGCTCAGGTTTTACTCCCCACCTGAAGTCACACTCATCTCTACGATACCAGGTGGGGAATAAGTCCAAGAAGGTGACTAGAGAGAGGCTCCTGGGCAAGAAGGCGTGCAGGTCCCTAGGGGCTGGCAACCCTGATTGTGTCAGAAGGGAGCGTCAGAGAGACCACACTCTGGGAGCGGGCAGCCCGCGGCGCTGGGGTCCGGGACAGTACCGGGATGGAGCTGCAGCCAGCCCCAGGCACCACCTCCCCGCTCAGGGCAGTGCTCTGCACCAGGCTGGTGACCTCACTGTGCCTTGGTGGGGACGGGGACGGGGAGTATAGGTGGGCACGCTGTGGTCGTATCTTGGGGTGGAAGGCCAAGTCCCAGCTCACTTGGGGCCCAGGCATTCCACAATTCCGCTCCCCTTCAAGCCGTCGAAGAAGAAGAAGTTGTTGTGAGGAGGATCCCGCTGCGACAGGGCCTGGGGAGAAACCAAAGGGAGTTCAGCTCCAAAGGGTACCTGGAGAATGAACAGGCAGAAACACACCTATCTTCCAAAAGTCTAAGAAAAAAAGTGAAAATACAAGCAGTCCTTAGGTGGCAATGGTTGTCAAATGGGATAGAACTTGCTCAATAGGGGCTATATATAGGGATGTCAAAAGAAAAATTTTTTGTTATTTTTTGAGGCAGAGTCTTGCTATCTAAGTCCAGGCTGGCCTTGAACTCAGGATCCTTCTGCCTCAGCCTCCCAAGTACTGGGATTACAGGCACATGCTATAGTGCTCAGCTCCATGTCTGTATTTTAAGATTTTTATTCTGAGACATCATCCTGCTAAATTGCTCAAACTACCTCTAAAGTCCAATCCTCCTGCAAAGCTGGGATTACAGGTGTGTGCCACCATACCCGGCCTAGGAGACGGTTTTGATTGTCATGTCTCTCTGCTCTGTCCCTTACCAGATGGTGTGTTTGGACAGATCATTTAACCTGTTTTTTTTTTTTTTTTTTTTTTTTTTTTTTTTTTTTTTGAGACAGGGTCTCCCTACGTAGTTCAGGCTGGCCTTAAACTCATTATGTAGCCCAGGCTGGCCTCGAAATCATAGCGATCCTCCTGCCTCAGCCTGAGTGCTGGGATGACAAGTGTGTGCCACCACGCCCGGCCATTTAACCTCTGAACCTTACTTTTTCCATGTCCAGTGAGAACAAGTGTACTGCATGAAGGATTAAAACATGGTACCCCACAAACACCCCAAGCAACAGGCAGCACAGAGTAGCATGCTGGGCAAGCAGCAGAGATGATTCCTGGGGACTGCACCCCTGGAAAAGGCACAATTCATTGCTGTCGTCTGACGATGCAGCCTTCACCGTCTGAGGGGACACATTTAACTGAGGGACGTAATGAGACAGTATGGCTCCTTCCTGAGGATACAAACTGACTAATCTTTCACAGGACAGACCAGGGCTGGAACCCAGAGAGCGGAGTGATGCATTCAGCCATGGAAAGCATGTTATCTTGCGGTGTTAACAGGACCAAGGGCTTTTAAAGATGAGGTTAGGTCCTTGGAATTACTCTATTCATTCTGTTGAGGAACTGCTCACTGTCATTTGTTTTGCTCTGTTTTTTGCGGTATGAATGACTGAAGCCAGGGCCACTTTAATTTTTTTTTTTTGGGTACCGGGGGTCGAACTCAGGACCTCACGCGCCAGCAGGTGCCTGTGCTGCTGAGCGATATCACCGGCCCTTTTTTCGTATGTGGGTTCCGGGAGTCGAACTCGGGCCCTTGCACTTGCCAGGCAGGTGCTTACGGAGCTGAACCATCTCACCAGCCCCCACTTTAAATTTTTTTTTTTTTTTTTGTGGGTACCGGGGGGTCGACCTCAGGACCTCGTGCGCCAGCAGGCGCCCGTGCCACTGAGCGATATCACTGGCCCCTTTTTCGTATGTGGGTTCCGGGAGTCGAACTCGGGCCCTCGCGCTTACCGGGCAGGCGCTTAAGCCGCTGAGCTATCTCACTGGCCCCCCACTTTAAATTTTGAGACAAGGTCTTGGTAGACTGCCCAGTTGGCCAGACCTGGCCACCCTCCTGCCTCAGCCTCCCAAGCACTGGGACGATAAACGTGCACCACTGAGCCTGGCCCTCCGAGTTTTCCATGTGGAATGGAGACTGCAGGCTGGTGCCAGTGGCCTTGCCTCTGTGCTTTGTGGTGGCTCGTGAGTCCTGCATGGGCATGCGTTTCTCTAAGGAATGGGTTCGTGGGTAATAACGAGGTTGTAAAGAGACAGTTAACCCCTGAAAGGCTGAAGTTTCACCATGAGCCACCGTCTGGAGACAAGGACATCCCCACGCAGCTCCCAGTGCAGTTCAACGGCTCCCAGGAGCACTGTTGCTCATCGTTTCCAAGAAGGTAAGCGCCATCGCCATCCCCACTCTGCGTCCTCATCTGTACGTGGACGGTGCTGGTTACCTCAGGTACAGGTTTGATCATTCAGCCAAGCGAAGTGTACCGGGCACCTGCTCCACCCCAGATGCTGGGTTAGACATTATGACGCCGAGAAGGTCCCTGTGCTCAGAAGGAGCGTGGATCATAAAGAGGCTTGCAGCTAGGTGTGGTGGTGCATGGCTGTAATCCCTGCACTTGGAAGGCTGAGGCAGGAGGGCGGCACCCTCCTCAAGGCCGGCCTGGGCTACACAGTGAGATCCTGTCTCAAAAACAAAACAAAACAAAAAAAACCCAAGAATAAGAAGAAAGAAGAAGAAAAGGAGGAAGAAGAGGAGGAGGAGGAAGAAGAGGAAGAAGAAAGAAGCTTGCCTATAGAACGGAAAAGTAAATAGCACCTGCCTACCTGCCTGCTAGAAATTCTGATGGAGATAAAATGTGAGCAGGCTTGCGATGTGCCTGGCACATCCTAAATTCTCCATAGCTAGAAGCTTGGTATTATTAATGGGGACCGGGGTACACTAGCAATATATTTCAGGGATGCCACACACTCAGGCAGGTGGAAAGGCCTAGCAAACCACAGCTGGAAGTTCTAGGAGCAAAGTTACAGATGATCCATTTTCTACATTTATTTATTATCATTATTACATTAACAGATGGCTTTCACTGTATTCCCAGGCAAGCCTGGAACGCCTGGCTCCAGGGACCCTGCTGTAGCTGCTCAAGCTGCTAGGACTATAGCTGTGTGACACCGTGCCCAAGCCTCATCCAGGTTCTAATTCAGGGCCCGGGGTGGCTGCTGCTTTCACCCTCACCTCCACTCTGGGTAGGGAGACTGCCAGGGACCACAGGGATGGAGGGAAAGCAAGGGCGGCTTATGGCTCGGGAGCGGGACGTGACAGTGGTAGATGGCAGAATAAAAGGAAGGAAGGAAACAAGAGATGATCCCAAGGGAACAGACTGTCCAGTTGTCCTCCGGCTCTGATGCTTCCTTTTTATAGGTGGTCAGATGAGGCCCTCGGTTCAGGGCCCTCTTGCCAGCTGGCTGAAGGTTGGGTGACAAGGGGAGCGGCAGGATGAGAGCAGGGCATGGGGTGAACATGGGCAAAGCGTAAAGTGCTCCCCAGCAAGATGGGGTCAGAGGAGATTCCAAACACACCCAGCAACCAAGAATGCAGAGTGTGCTGCTTTCTGGGATAAACAGAAACAAGATGCTGGGCAACAGCTGTCCCCAGTGGGCAGGAAGGAGGGAGCAGCTTTAGGACTGGGATGCAGAGAAGCCACTGCAGACAACGGGGTCGAGGCCACTTGCCTCAACCTCCCACCTCCACCCCACAGGGGAAGCTGGAGCAGGATGTGTGGGGGTGAGCTGAGGTCTGGCTGAGTGTTGGATGCAGGGCCACTTAGAGCAACACCTGAGGTTGGGAGGGTAGGGAAGAACACAGGCAGACGATCAAAAGCAGGGCCTCGTGCATGCAAAGCATGGGCTCTAGCACCAAGCCGCACTCCACACTCACTGCTTGTCTGGTTGGATATTTTTTTTTTGACATAGCATCTATGTTGCCCAGACTGGCCTCGAACTAATGATCCTCCTGCCTCAGCCTCCTGAGTAGCTGGGATTATAGGTGTGTGCCACCACTTTCGGCTTTTTTTGTGTGTGGGTACCAGGGGTTGAACTCAGGACCTCACGCACCAGCAGGCGCCCGTGCTGCTGAGCAATATCACCGGTCCTTTTTTTGTATGTAGGTACCAGGAGTTGAACTCAGGACCCCGCACTTGCCAGGCAGGTGCTTATGCTGCTGAGCCATCTCACCGGCCCTCGGCTTTCTACTACCTCATTTATTCAGGATTTTTTTTTTTTTTTTTTTTTTGTGGGTACCGGGGGGTCAACCTCAGGACCTCGCACGCCAACAGGCACCCATGCCGCTGAGCGATATCACCGGCCCCTTTTTCGTATGTGGGATCCAGGAGTCGAACTCGGGCCCTCGCGCTTGCAAGGCAGGCGCTTACGCCGCTGAGCCATCTCAACGGCCCAGGATTTTTTTTTTTAATGTGGGTACCAGGAGTTGAACTCAGGACCTCATGCTTGCCGGCAAGCACTTGTGCCGCTGAGCGATATCACCGGCCCTTTTTTTTCCCTTTATGTGGGAGTCCAACTCAGGACCTCACGCTTGCCAGCAGGCACTTGTGCTGCTGAGCGATATCACAGGCCATTTTTTTTCCTTTATGTGGGTTCTGGGAGTCGAACTCAGGACCTTGCGCTTGCCAGGCAGGCGCTTATGCCACTGAGCCATATCACTGGCCCAGGATTTTTTTTTTTGGTGGGTACCGGGGGTCGACCTCAGGACCTCGCGCACCAGTAGGCACTCATGCTGCTGAGCGATATCACCAGCCCTTTTTTCGTATGTGGGTACTGGGAGTCGAACTCAGGACCTCGTGCTTGCCAGGCAGGCGCTTATGCTGCTGAGCCATCTCACAGGCCCCCAGGATTTTTTTTTAAAGACAGGGTTTTACTATGTAGCTCAGGCTGGCCTTGAACTCATGTGACCTTCCTGGCTCAGCCTCCTGAGTACTGGGACCACAGGAGTGTACCACCACGGCTGGACCACCGCTTCGTATTTCAGGCAAGAACTTCACTTCTCTGTACCTCAGTTCTTCCTCTATGAATCAGGGATCACAACAGTTCCTACCTCATAGGGCTGTCATGAGATACAATGAGTTTACACTAACTCTGAGTGGGTTTGTGGTAGGCTTGCAGTAATTACTTATTGTTATTGGCGACGGTGTCATCATTGTAGACTACAAAAACTTGTTCCCCTAACATTTCTCTTTCCTGAGCTGTCTACAGCCAGCCTCCACCACCTTCTCATGATGGCCTTCTGGGCAGCCACTATGATCTTCTGAGTGAGGGCACACAGTCACTTTCACCACCATGGGCTGAGCAGAGGTGCGAGGGTGGACACGGGCACGGCCACCACATGCTTCGCCTCCTGCTGTTCCTCCTCAGTGCCTCTGACAGAGAAGCAGGTTAGACTTCAGCAAAGGAAGGGTTTTGCCAGGAAACAAGAGAAAAAAGGAGCCAAAGGAAGGTGGTGAAAATGTCAAACTGAGTCCAGTGTCTCCATGTCTTAGACAACGTGATGAGAGCTGGTCTCCAACCAAACCGTCCTGTGGAGCTCGAATCTGACTCATACACACCCTGAGGAAACCATCGCCCCAGGCGTGACTGTGCCCGTAACAGAGAGGAGAAGCCATTACTGCAGGTCCACCAAGGCAGTCAAGAATCTACAAAGGGCAGTTATTAAAATGTGGTTCTGGAGCCTGAACCCAGGGCCCTGCGCACGCTGAGCACGTGCTTTACCACTGAGATACACGCTTAGCCCTGCCAAAGGCAAATGTAAAACTGCTGGACAAATATCAAGGTCCCCAAAGGAAGTAAAATCTATTCTGGGGTATGCTACAGTTTCAGCAAGATGAACGTTCCAGAAGACACCCTAAGAGCTGCACTAGTTAGTTGCTGGTTGTGGGACTCTGCGGGGGATCCTCGTGCCTGCCTCACAGAGTCACAGTCACCCTGCGAATAACACAGACATCCATGTTCCTCCTCTACAGATGCCTGTGGCTGATGGGTGAAAAAGACGGGGGCTTTGATGCTATGGTGATGGATGGAGGTTCTGGAATCCATTTTGGGGGCCTTAGTGTCTTCCTCTTAAGTGAGGATCACAAGAGTATCCACCCTCACGTCGCAGAGCTGTGCCCGGCAGAGGAACGGGCAACTCTGCTAAGCACTAGATAACCAACAGGTCTCGAGGAGACAGCACTGCACAGGCCCTGCGCATAGCTCAGGGCCATTTGCTGACTGGCTTCGGGACAGGATGGAGAGGGAAAGGCAGGGCACAAGACAAGGCCAAGGTGGGGTCACAGCGTGGCAGCTCCCAGGATGATCCGCACCCCTCAGTTGGGACATGGACAGTGATGCTGTGTGCGCGAGCTACTTTCTTTTACCTTCACAATTTCTTGTGCCAAGATCCCTCCAACCACCGCACACACCGGGGCCATCTCAGAGAAGCAGTACCTAAAAAGAGAGGACAAGTGAGGCATGGCTCTGGGGAGTAGGGTGCGATGACATCTGTAGAAGTTTGCCAGTGGACTCTCGGGGGTGAAAACTGCTCCATTCAGACCACAACGCCAATGCTGGGCTCTAGGCATGAAAATTCAATCTCACCCAAGGGTCCGTGAGTGTTTGGGAAAGACCTTTGAACTCTGGCAAGGAGGGATTCTTTCACACACTTTTTTCTTTTTAAACCAAAGGAAAGATTACATCTGTGCTTCCTAAAAATAAGGTCCTACAAATATCAGATGTTTCGCTGCCCCGGTCACATTCTCGCAATTCTGCCCTACTGTAATGGGGGCTGGTGCTGTGCACTATTCCCGGACGAGCGGTGGGGAGCGGGCCTGTGTCAACATGCGTGAGCACGGGGCGTTCAGAGTCTCACAGGAAAGCATGGGGGCAACGGTCCTCACAACGCCGCAAGGCCAGGACAGGGAGTCCAGAGGACAAATGTTAGCTGATACTCTCACCTGGTCCTCAAAACTGGCCATCCTGGGGACGAAAATACCTTCACCAAACATCTCAACAACAGAGGAGGTATGTTCTGCTAATTCCTACACAGAGCTGGGATTTCTTTCCCTTCTTCCTGACACTGGAGATTGAACTCAAGAGTCTATGCACTGAACTGCATACTCAGCAGTTCCTTTTTTTGGAGACAGGGCCTCCCTATGTAGCCTCAAACTCATGGCAATCCTCCTGCCTCAGCCTCCCAACTGCTAGGATCACAGTGTGCACCACCATGCCCAGTACCAGCCCTTCTTTAAAATCTTGAGACAAGGTCTTGGCTAAGTCACTAAGTTAGTCAGACTGTGCTCAAACTTGTGATTCTCCTGCCTCAGTCTCCAAAGAGCTGATTATAGGCTTGCACTACTATGCTCGACCCTTCTAGACATTTTTTAAAGTGCACATGTCTAAACATATATAACCTTAAATCTAAGTAATATCAACTACTATTTGTTCTGTTATGCAACACACTGAAGGATATATAGCTATTTGACATAGCAATCATCCATTTTGGTACAGTTAACCAAACTATTCCATAAAAACCAGGTGTGGTGGCGCACACTTATAATCCCAGCACTCAGGAGGCTGAGGTGGGAGGATCGCCAGGAGTTCAAGGCCAGGCTGGGCTACATAGCAACTTCAAGGCCATCCTGGCCAGGTGAGACCTTGTCACAAAACGAAAGACACAAAACAACAACAATGACAAACCAAACCATTCCATAAGGCAAATCTCTAAATATACAAATGCTAGGCCTTGATACATATTGCCAAATGCCATCTAGAATCTATCCATTCCAACTCCCAGCAGCAGTGTCTGCGGGTGTCATCTCCTCATCCCCTGGCCAGGCAAAGCATCCTCCCATTCTGTTAATCTCAGAGGAGGCTTTTCCCCCTGCTTATCAAGGTCCACTACAGGAAGCACATGGAAAACTACAGCCAATGGCAATCCTCCTGCCTCAGCCTCCCAAGTGCTGCCAAGATCTCCATGTACTATACGACATAATTAAATTGGACTTAGAGATAGAGCACTTGCCTGGCATGTGTGAGGCCATGGGAACACCGCACACATACAACAATTAAATTGACCCCCTACCTCATATCGCGATGTAAAAAAATTAATTCGAGAGCCAGGCAGGAGGCATGGACAATCTAATAAGACCTGTTTGAAACAAAGGGTGGGGAGGCCTAGAGATGTAACCCAAATGTTCCTTGGGTCCAAGCCTTCATACCCCAAAAAAAAGAAAAAAGAAAAGAAAGAAGAGTTAGGTGTGGTGGTGCTCACCTGTAATCCTAGCACTTGGGAAGCTGAGGCAAGAGAATTCTCACATATTCTAGGCAAGCGTAGGCTATGTAGTCAGTTCAAGGTCAGCCTAAACTAGAAAGTGAGACTCTGTTTAAAAAAATAAAAATAAAAAAGGCAGAGGTGCTGGTGCACACCTATAATCCCAGCACTCAGGAGGCTGAGGTAGGATTATAGTGAGTTTGAGACCAGCCTGGGCTACCTATTGAGTCCAAGGCCAGCCTGAACTACATAGCAAGACCCTGTCTCAAAAATAAAGTAAAACAAAACAAAAAAAAACCAAAAGTAAACAAGAATGAGGTGAATGTCAGCCAGGTGTGGTGGTGCACGCCTATAATCTTAGCACTCAGGGGGCTGAGTCAGGAGGATCCCCACTGAGTTTGAGGGCAGCCTGGGCTACCTAGTGAGTTCGAGGCCAGCCTGAACTACATAGTGAGACCTTGTCTCAAAGAACCAAAAAAGAAAAGAATGAGGTGAATGTTTAGAATGCTTCTGGTAATAATGATCCCAAATAATCTAAACGTCCTTCATCTAGTAAACAGACAAACGACAGTATACAGTGGAGTATTACTCAGCAGCCAAGAAGGAACAAGCTACTGGTTTATACCACAACATGAATGAATCGCAATCGCATTGAGCTAAGCAAAGGACGCCAGGCTCAGAGGACCACAGGGCCTATGATCCCATTTCCATCACGCTATGAAAAAGAGTATGGCGAGCAAGAGATCAGATCAGCGGCTGCAGGGTGGCACAAGGCACCATGAGGCAAGTTTCTGGCTTGATGAAACATTTTTTTTAAGTACTGGGGATTGACCCTGTTGCAAAATTTAAAAAATGAGCTAGGAAGCTGGGTGTGGTGGTGCATGCCTGTAATATCAGTTACTTGGGAGCCTTAGGCAGGATGATCACAATTTTGAGGCCGGTTTGGGCAATTTGGCAAGACGCTGCCTCAAAAAAAAACCCCCCCCCAAAAAAAAACAAGAAGAAAGAAGGGCTGGCGATATAGCAGACACCCTGGGTTCAATCCCCACTCCCACATCTAGACACAAGAGTCAAAATGGTTAATTTATATATACTTCACATAATGCAAAATTAAACACAATGTAAATTATGTTATATACACAAGTTATGAATGTTTATCAAGTATATATAATAGTGAAAAACAGTAACAACTTAAATATTAACCAATAAGGTGTCAGTTAACAATCATATGTAGACAATGAAACATGAGATACAACTGACATGCTTCTCTGTTTACATAAACAAGCCCATGATATGCTGGAAAAAGGCTATTAAAGAACAACATAGATAGTATGTTTCTCTGTTTTGATAGTTAAACAGAAAAAATATGAGCACATATACAAAGAAAATTTCTGATCCTAGACCCAGAAATGCTACAGTGGCTCCAATTACAGCTGAACCCCTTCTTCCACTTTACACTTTCTGGATATGAGGATCTGTTACTTTCATAATCTGAAAGCAATAAAGCTGAGAAGAGAATAAATAATGTAACACAAAGAAGTGGGCAGGCAGATCTCAGGCAGATGAAGGGAACAGAGGCTTGTGCACAGCTTTCCCTGCTTGATGGCGGCACTGGGCAATTTGTGAGGGTAGCTCAGCTGCAAGACGGCGGTTTATTTCTTTGCCAGCACTGCTACTCCATCCCAGGCCTACTTAGGTCCGTCCACAGACAGGATTCAAGAGGCCACCCAATGCCTCTTACTTAAAAGGCAATCGAGCGGGAGCGCCTGAGACATGGGAAAGCAGCTTCCATGGGGGGTGGGCAGGGAAGAAGAAGGCCGTGCAGAGAAAAGCTGGCCAGCAGCTCATTAGGCTGTGGCTTGCCCTTTCTCCAAGGCAGGGCCTTGGTGCAGAGCCAGTCCATTCATCACTGTAAACAGCCCAACGAGCCACTCAGCTGCATGCTCATGCCGGACACCTGGCACCAGGTACTCCGGGCAGCTGTAGCCTGCTGCTGACCACTGGGGTAGATCAGCTGGAACCGAAGCCCAGCGTGATCTAGGCCCACCTTCTGCAGTGAAGCACAGAGCAGGCAACTGCTTCTCACATACTGGTCCTTCCTGCACCAAGAAATGAGTGCCTGGCTAACTTAGCACGGGACAGGGACCCATCCAGGCCTGTAACATCACCGGCCCATGACCTCACGGTATCGATGTTACAAAAGCACCACACAGACTGCTGCCTAGTTTTAGGTGATGGGTTTTCAGTTCAGGGCTCTGTAGGTGGTTCGAAGACCAGTGCTGTCCCTAAATGGGTTGGTGCTGGCCAGTGTGTGCACGAGGTTCGCAGCGGGAGGTGAAGAAAGGAACTAGGAAAAAAGAAACTGATTTTTTTTTTCCTTTTTGAGACAGGGTCAAAACAAACATACATACGCACATACTGAGGACAGCTAGGGGCGTAGCATGGTGGCACACACCTGAATCCCAGTACTTTGAGCTCAGCCTGGGCAACTTAGTGACTCAGTGAGACCTTGTCTCACAAAAAAAAAAAAAAAAAAAAAAAAAAAAAAAGCAGCTCACTGTGAAGGCCCTGGGTTCAATCACCAGTACTAGAAAGGGGGAGGGGGAGAAAAAGACCATCAAGAGATTATAAGTAGCCAAGCATGGTGGTGCACACCAGTAATCCCTGTACTAGGGAGGCTGAGGCAGGCGGGTCTTCGAAAGTTCAAGGCCAGCCTGGGGTACATAGTGAATCCAAGGCCAGCCTGAACTACATAGAAAGACCTGGTCTCAAAAACCAAACCAAACCAAAACAAAAAGATTATAAGAGCCCCAGCCACCTCATAGGGCTAGGTCTCATAAGATGATTAAGAATCCCACAGATGAGGCTTGGGGGTATAACTAGTGGTAGAGCACTTACTCAGAATGTGCACACGCACGCACACATGCACGCACGCACACACGCACACAAAACCCTTACAGCTGGGCATGGTGGCGCATGCCTGTAATCTCAGTACTTGGAAGACTGAGGCAGGAGGACTGCTGAGTTCAAGGCCAGCCTAGAATATACAGTGAGACCCTTCTCAAAAAACAAAAACATGGGCCGGTGAGATGGCTCAGCAGCTTAAGCGCCTGCCCGGCAAGCGCGAGGGCCCGAGTTCGACTCCCGGATCCCACA
The DNA here is from genome assembly GCA_028451465.1 of Erethizon dorsatum. NCBI lineage: Eukaryota > Metazoa > Chordata > Mammalia > Rodentia > Erethizontidae > Erethizon > Erethizon dorsatum. The sequence goes on along the minus strand of CM051834.1, from coordinate 107,929,337 downwards.
TACGAAAAAGGGACCGGTGATATCGCTCAGAGGCACGGGCGCCTGCTGGCGCGCGAGGTCCTGAGGTCGACCCCCCGGTACCCACAAAAAAAAAAAAAAAAAAAAAAAAAAAAAAAAAAAAACCTAACCTAAACTTAAATGGGGAAAGAAGGTACAATTCAAGAGACTGCTGTGGCAATTACAGGCAGCTGGGCGGGTAAAGCCCAGGAAGTCTTCAATACATGGTGCTGTTGTGCCTAGCTACAGATCTTTATAGACTGGTCACTTTGCTTCTCCAAGGTTTCGTTTCCTCACCTATAAAATGCACTGTGGGGATGTGAGGAGTAAGAGACCACGTATATAAAGCAACTATCCTGTTACCTGGCATGAAACAGCTGCTCAATGAACCGCGGCCACCATCATCAGTGCTATAACCTGGAGCCATGGCGAAGCAGTCTGGGAAGTTCCCAAAGGCACAGAAAGGGAACCAGAGTGAGCAAGTGATCCCAGAACTGCTTGGAAGGAGCTCACAATCTGGTCACCGTTCGATCTCAATCAAATCCCAAGCCCGACTGTGTATGAGAGCAGATGAGAAGTCTAAGGCAAAAGCATCCTTAGTACCCAAGGGAGAAGATGCTGAGAACCTGGATGTTTTTGCTGGTGGAGATACAAAACGACAGCTTAGCCATAGAGGAAAAGTGGCAATACCCACCCAAACGATCAATTGTAACCTTCAGGCCCAGCAAGTCTCTTCCTACTCACTTACCCTGCGGTTATACCCGTGCACATAGTGGCCCACAGTGTATGACAGAAGGTGACACACCACAATGTTCTGTGACAATGAAAGCCTAAACTCCAGCAAGCAGGCCACTGCTTCAGGAAACCATATTGCTCCAGAGCCAAGCGCGGTAGCTCATGCCTATAATCCCAGCATTATCAGAGGCTGAGACAGGAAGATTACAAATTTGAGCCCAGCCTAGGTAATTTAGCAAGATCCTATCTCAAAAAACTAAAAAAGTGCTGGGAATGTAGCTTAGTTTGAAGGTCCTGGGTTCAGTCCCCAGTACCACAACAAACGAACAAACACAAAACAAATATATCCCAGCTCAACATGCTGGGATACTACAAAGCTGTAGAAAAGAAGACATTATCCATTCATCAGGAAATGCCACCCAAAAGGTAACAGAAAGTAAAAACGACATGGACAGGATAGGGTTAATGTATCCTATACTGCCTTTTTTTTTTTTTTTTTGGTGGGTACCGGGGGTCGAACTCAGGACCTCGTGCACCTGAGTGATATCACCGGCTCTATACTGCCTTTTTTTGAGACAAGGTCTCACTAAGTCACCCATACTAGACTCAAACCTGTGATTCTCCTGTCTCAGCCTCTGGGAGTGCTGGGATAACAGTCCTGCGCCACCATACCTGGCTCCTGCCCTGAATTTTGTTTTCGTGAGACAGGGTCTTGCTGTGTAGTTCAGCCTGGCCCTGAACTCACTATGTAGCCTACACTGGCCTCAAACTTGTGGCAATCCTCCTGCCTCAGACTCTCAAGTGCTGGGATTACAAGTGTGTGCTACCACACCCAGGCTGTCTTGAATTTTGAACCATGTGAATGTAAGTATTTTACATATTGTCAAAGATAGGACCTGCACCTCTTTTATTTTTCATATACTTTCAACCCAGGAGAGAGGCAGCGGGCTCAGGGCTGGGAGAATGCGGGACAGGGCATTCTCAGAACGCTGGGTGTCCATGAAGGGTCTTCCCAAATCAAGGCAAACACTGGACTGATGTTTACCTGTCCAGGCTAAGCTCCGAGAAATGCTCAGACTAACCTGACAAAGTCGTTGGGAAGCAGATCAGGACTCACACCCAGTGAGTCAAGCACATCATTTCGAATGTGAAGCAGCAACTCAGAATCTTCCCCGTAGTTATCAGAACTAGGATCTCTTCCTTTATCTGTGCGGAATTTCAGGAGCACTGGGAACAGGGAAAAGAAGGGAGGTTATAAAGCTGGTTTTGTTATAATGAATGCATATAGATACCAATAACTTTTTCACTTTCTTTTTTTTTTTTGAAACAGAGTCTCAGTATGTAGTTCAGACTGGCCTTTGAACTCACGGTGATCCTCCTGCCTCAGCCTCCTGAGTGCTGGGATTACAGGTGTATGCCACCACACCCAACTAATATCTTTCTTTTTTATAGGAAGTAGTACATTAATTAAAATGTGGGCCAAATGAAAAGCTAATACACTTCATTTATCCAATAAATAGAGTCAGAGAGACAACCAAATAATTACAAGAACAAACTGGTTGTGATAGTATGATGAGGGTCTGACCATCTATAGGGTGGTGTCAGCTAAGACTTCCCTGAGGATACCTCAACAAGTATGTGTGACGGGTGTTTGGGTGTACGCAGGGGGGAAAGAGAGAGAGAGCAGAGAAAGTGCCCGACTATGGACCCAAGGAGAGGTCAGGAGCGGGAGGCATGCATTCTAGGCATCAGTTCAAAGAGCTGCTTCAGCCAGAAAACCTGGCCAAGTTCTCAGACTCAGGTCATTAGAAAACTATGTCAACCCAGAAATGGACATTTAACTTTGGCTGTGAACCAGATGAAGGGTTCTGATGATCTTTAAGTCAGAACTATGTATAAGGAGACCCCAATAAGACTAAAGCTTTTAGCCCCAACAAAAAAACCCTATAGAAGCATGATATGGTTGACTAGGATACAAGCACATTCTACTGCCACTGCACCTTATCCTCAGCAATAGAGGAAAGTGGCAATACCCACCCACACAATCAGTCATAACCTTCAGGCCCAGCAAGTGCTACTCACTTATCCCACAGTTACACCTGCGCACATAGTGCCCACAGTGTACAAGACCACACACTGCAATGTTCCGTGACAACGAAAGCTCCCTGTTGTGGAGCAAGCCTGGTCCCGGTGGCCAGGCACTGTTCCCTCTGTGCTCCCCAAGGCAGAGGGACAGCTGGCCTCGAGTCTAGTCCCTTGCGCTGAGGCTCCTTCTCCTACATCACAGGCTATTTGAGAATGGGAGCCGAGACGTGGGTCAGCGTCCAGGTCCAAGCCCTGGGTGCTCCAGGACAGTGCTTCAAACTGCGGTTGCCCAAGTACTTTCATTTAAGTCTCAATAGCATCTGCTGGTGGAAAAAGTAAACTTACTCAAATTATATGGTTAGTACAGGGGTTCTTCTCTAAAAATTAAGGTAGGCTGAAAACCCAAGCAATCTGCAGTTGCTGTGTGGATTTTTAAGTCCAAGCATTTGGCTGGGTGAGGTGACACACGCCTGTAACCCCAGCACTCGGGAGGCTGAGGCAGGAGGATCACCTCAAGTTTGAGGCCAGCCTGAACTACAGAGCTCAAAAAACAAACAAAAATCCAATCACTTGGCTCCTACTCATGAAGAGTTTTAGCAATGAGCGGCCAGGGTTGACAACCACTCTGCAAGAGGCTTGAACTCATCACCCAGCTGTGATGGCTGGCACTCACCTGGCACGCAGACCTAAGTGCAGAAGCACAATGGCGAGAGGTGATCTCTTGCACCTGAAGGTGATGGTCACCGGAACAAATCACACTAGAGGGCTCAAGAAGCACGTGTGAAACCAGAGGCCTTGGTAAAGGCCATGACCTGCTACCGGCTACATGCTCCTCACTGCCGACGTCAGTCCGTAACTCCCCTGGTAACTTTCTCACGGCCAATATAGGGTTCTGCATCCCCAGTGCTACAGACACCTGTTCATCCCGGTTGCTGTCTGGGAATCTCACGCTCTCTTTCTTTCGTTTTCTTTTTTTTTTTTTTTTTTGGTACCAGGGATTGAACTCATGACCTCAGGCTTGCCAGGCACGCACTGTGCCACTGAGCTGTATCCCCGGCCCTCACTCTCTCAGAGACACAACTTGGGGAGCCCTCATGCTGCTTGACCACTTGGCAAACAACTCAAACTGGACGACGATGTGGGTGCTGGTTAACCCCGATGTGTCATCACCTAAATCTAACTTCTAACTCGTGGATTTGCTGCTGATACCCCAGTCTGTAGGAAATGCACTCCAGCAAGCACCTGAGGGTTCACAAAGAGACTGTGCAAGTGGCAGGCACTCCCTGGTTTGGAGCAAGCCTCTTCTCCCAGAATGTCCCACAGAAACAATGAACTCTGGAAATCTGCTTTAGTCTAGCCAAAGCAGAGGATGCTTCATTTGGACTGTGTGGACTCCCAAGAGGACAGAGGAATATGACCTCGGCAAGAGAACGGGTACCACGGCCGCTTGAGCAGATGACAGAGGCAATGTCAAGTGCAGGCTGCTTGCACCACGCAACCCAAGGCCCAGTGACTTGGCACAACCAAGTAAGGCTATTTGCTTGCAAGCTGGTGGACTGAGGACAGTAGCAGAAACGCTATGCTGGCAGCTCCTGCACAATCCTCTCTTTCCTGCGTCGCTGGGACAGAAACAACAACTGCCACGAGGGACCAGGGAGTACAGGTTAACTTTTTTCAGCCTTTACCACAAAACTTTTCATTCTCTGGTTAGAAAATACAGCTCTGGGAGTAGAGCCCAAAGTGTCAGAGTGCCCGCTATGTGCCAGGCACCATGCCATACATGCTGCATGTATGAACACTCAGTCCCTCCTCAGAATAACCTGGTAAGGTCAGTCAGCACCATCACCTAGTTTACAGATGAGGGAAGCCAAGTTCAGAGACACGGTGGCTGTTCACTGTAATCGCAAAGTAGCACAGCAGGAATGTAAACTCAGATCTGGCTTCTAACCTAATGCAACGCAGGAGAGATGGCAGGCCCATGCAGGGACATAGAGACCAAGTGGTCTGGCTCTCTGTCCCCATCTCGGAAAGGCTCCTGTTTGACCACATTTTTGTGAGATGCATTTTCCAGATGGGCCATGAACTCTCACAACGGGTGCATTCATCAGGAACCACTTGCTCAGAGAATGAGCAGTGCAGGCAGAGGCCGTGTCAAACCTTGCCCATCGGTCTCAGACAGCAAGACTGGTTTCATCTGAGAAAGAAACAGGATGGCACTACGAGCAACAGCGAGGGCAGCCAAGCAGCTGGCCCCGCCGCTTCTCTGGGCCCCTGCTCACTCCAGCGCAGTCTGCCTGGCCGAGGACCGGCAGGCTGGCACCGGCCACATACCTCACTGACCACATCTGAAGTGCTCGTGGGGCCACTGGCAAGGGCGCCAGTCAGTTGGGCCACTTATTTCAGTAAAGCAAACAGAAGCTGCCTTTTTCTCTTTTTTTAAATGTCAGCACTCCAGTTAGAAGGGTGGAGGGGGCAGGAAGAAACCCATGTTCTAGAAAGGCAGCAGCCTCAGGACTGACCCTCACCTCTGACGAATTCTTGCTTATTAAATTCTCCTCTTTGTTCTGCTTTCCACCGCTCCCAAATAGCCGGACATGCACACACACTGCTGTTGACACTGCACTTCTGAAGAGCACCTCCCCGCCGGTTTACAGATTACAAACCCATTCCGTTAAGATCAAACAGTCAGGGATGGAGAGCTGCTCTGCCAAGAGATGACTCACTGAATTGTATCAAAACACTGCACAAAATTAGAGTTCCAAACTTGATTAACTTCATCTGAACCTTTTAATTAACTCAGGCTGCTGAAGTCCAGGGGGATGATATCCACTGCTGGAGACGACGGGCTGGCGTCTCTGCTTAAGTTCGGGACTTGCCCAAGTAATGGAAAAGGCAAATTTGGGAAGTGAGAGAACAAGCAGCTTTCCACGTATTTAGAAGAAAAACTGTATATGTGAATATACTATCTTGAAAATACTTAATACACATTAAAATTTAATCTAAATACAGAATATCAAATTAATGCTACAAAGGATTTTAGATAGCAATTTTTTCAACACTAGGGATTGAATCCAGGGCCTCCTCACACATGCTACGCAAGAACTCTACTACTAAGCTATACCCCTACCCCTTTTTCTTTGTTGCTCATTTTGAGACAATTTCATGCAAAGTCACTAAGTTGTCCAGGCTGGACTTAAACTTGCAATCCTCCTGCCTCGGCCTCCCAGAGTGTTGGGATTAGGCCATGGACTATTGAGCCCAGCTGGAGAGTAATTTTATTAATCAGTTTCTTTCTTTCTTTTTTTTTTGTGGGTACCTGGGGTCGACCTCAGGACCTCACGCGCCAGCAGGCGCCCGTGCCACTGAGCGATATCACTGGCCCTTTTTTTCGTATGTGGGTAGCGGGAGTTGAACTCAGGACCTCACGCTTGCCAGGCAGGTGCTTATGCCACTGAGCTATCTCACCGGCCCTCAGTTTCTTTTTATAAATTTACTACATTCAAATATTGTAATTTTAGGGGCCAGAGATTATGTCAATGGTAGACAGCTTGTTTAGCATGTGCAAGGCCCCAGCCTCGATCCCCACCAACACACAAAATAAAAAATAATCAAATATTTCAATTATATTTAATATAATCACTAAAGTCACCAAAAACAAAGTCCAAGGAAAGCCAAGTATTTTAATAGGAAGAAAATGAAGTCAGTGCCACAAATAAGCCCCCAACACAATTGTTGTCCCCAGAAATGGCTTAAGTGAGGAGGGGAGGAGAAGCTGAACGTGTATTAAAGCCTCATTTTCTGATTGATGCCTGAAGTTTTTCTGGCCAGGCACCTGAGCCCCAATCTTTCTGGCTTTCCCCAACCTAATGTAGTCTCCTCCCCCAGCTACCTCACTCAGTGAGGACTCATCTTCTCTGCTAGTCTGGAAATCCACTCCTCTCAGGGAACGCACACTTTCAGGAAAATGCAAAGCAGTTATTCTCTTAGCCAATAAGCTATTTTCCAAGACAAAGCTCTAGTTCTGACATGGAGTCAAGCGTTCACACAGGAAACACAATGAGTGATGACTTTGTGCCAGGCCCTGGGCTGGGCAGGGGAGAGCAAAACGATGCTCTACCCTCTGAGAGCAATTCACAAGGGCCACCAAGAACCTGCAGGAGACATCAAATGTGCCAAGTAGAGAAGGAGTGCTGACAGAACATGACCTGGCATGAGGCTGCTGTCCCTAAGCAGCCGGGCTTCCTGCACTGGCAGAACCACCCTGGTCCTCATGGGCCCCCAGCCCACACACCTCTGATTGTCCCCATGCTCTCTGCCCTTGGTTAGTTTACACTGCTGCTCTTTAGGACCGATGAGCCTTCTCTCTGCAAGGGCTGTCCCAGGCCTGGAGAGCTTTCAAGATGACGGGTTCAGGGTACCAAGGAAGAGTATAGTTCTAGAGAAGCCAGACTGCCTGGGCTGAAGTCCCTATTTTTCCACTAACAGTGACCTTGTGCAAATGACAACATCCCTGAGCCTCCTCTAGAAAATGGGAATCCCTAGCTGAGCATGGTGATACACACCTATAATCTCAGCACTCTGGGAGGCTGAGGCAGGAGGATCTCAGATTTTAGCCTAGCCTGGGCAACTTAGTGAAACCCTGAATCAAAATTTAAAAAGAGCTGGGGGGCTGGTGAGATAGCTCAGCGGCATAAGCGCCTGCCTGGCAAGCACGGGGTCCTGAGTTGGACTCCCAGATCCCACATACGAAAAAAGGGCTGGTGATATTGCTCAGAGGCATGGGCGCCTGCTGGCGTGCAAGGTCCTGAGGTTGACCTCCGGTACCCACAAAAAATAAAATAAAATAAAATAAAAAAATAAAAAGAGCTGGGGATGTAGCTCAGTGGAAAAGCCCTGCATTCAATCTTTAGTACTCCCACACAAAGAGAATACTGAGAACACTTAGCTGATAGGATTTATCAGTTAGAGCAATGTATCTGTGTAAAGCACCTAGGATGGTGCAGGGTGCTCCTACATCCATTGTACACAAACCCAGTTCACATACCTTCTATCAAAGCCAAAACACTTGCTCTGGTGACCATGGTATTGCAAGGCAGCTTATGCTCTAATCACTCATTTACTATATTACTTACTGCTCATTCAATCTTGAGGTTTTTTCTCCCTTCAGTGCTGGGGATTGAACCTTGGGCCTTGAACATGATAGGCAAGTGCTCTACCACTGAGCTACAAGTTGCCAACTGTGAGCTACAAACACCATACTGACTCACCCTGGACCATCTCCCCATGCTCAACTCGTACAGCCCTCTCTGCATCTGACATGGGTACAAGGGGCTGAAGGGACCTGATGCAGGGCTCACCTTGAGCAGGCTCATTAATAGATCTGCTACACAGCATGTCTCCGTGGCTGGGGAATGAAGGAAAAGTAGGTAGGAGCGTTGACAATAAAGTGACACAGGAGGGCCAGGGATATAGCTCAGCAGCACAAGCGCCTGCCTGGCAAGCGCATAGTCCTGAGTTCAACTCCTGGTACGTACATACATACATACATACATACATACATACATAAAGTGACACAGGAATATCCTCACAAATCCAAACTGGACCTGCTTTTTTACTAAGTGATTAGTTTTCAAGATACTCAGAAGGGTTGTTTCTTATCAAGTGTTTATGAACATGCTAAACATGGAATGTCTAGGAAGAAAAAGAGTACACCATATTTGCCTGCAAGAGGGAATAAGAAGGAAGCCCCACTTTCAATGTTGCATCTGAGGGCCAAAGGTAGGGGATGACCACAGGTGAAACTCAGAGCTGGACACAGAGGCGGGCTGGGGAAACCAGGGGCATCATGAAAACCTCCACACGTCTATCTCCCTCAACCCCTCACCACTATAGCAACTGGCCATTTGCTCAGTTTAGCTCCCATTTCCTTTGTTTACCTTACTTCCAGTATTCCTCTTTAATCCAGGAACAAAAGTTTACGTGTGTGTGTATTCATGAATCCATCTCACAAACATTTTCTGAGCACCTGCTCTCCACCACAGCCCTGTGCTAGGACCCACATGTGACCAGAGAGCTGCAGGCCCTATTTTTTTTTTTTTTTTTTGTGGGTACTGGGGGGTCAACCTCAGGACCTCGCGTGCCAGCAGGCGCCCGTGCCGCTGAGCGATATCACCGGCCCCTTTTTCGTATGTGGGTTCCGGGAGTCGAACTCGGGCCCTCGCGCTTGCCGGGCAGGCGCTTAAGCCGCTGAGCCATCTCACCGGCCCCTGCAGGCCCTATTCTTGCATGTGGAGCTCACAATCTGCAGAGGGCATGGTCAGAAGCCTGTCTGTCACCAGGGCCACACATGGTACTTAGATCTCTTTCTCCAGAGTGGCCTCCCCTGAAGGCTCACTCCAAAATATGCCCCCTTTTGAACTTCCAAGTCCCGCCCAACTGCTATGTTTTGGGTAAGTGTATTCCAAAAGCTCATGGGGTTGACCCCCAGCATGACACTACTAGGAGATCTTTAGGTCATCAAGAGTGTACCCTTAAAGGGGACTGTGGGTCCCTCGTCCCTACCTCTGGCTTTCTTTTGCTTCCCATCTATTAGGCAAGCGCATCTTGCTCAGCCATGCACTCCCACCATGATGTGCTGCTTCACGACAGGCCCAAAAGCAAATAGATGGAAATGTCCAACACTATGAGCCAAAACAAACCTTTCCTCCCTTTAAGTTGACAATCTCTGGTATCTGCTATGGTGACAGAAAGCTAACACATCACCCTCCGTCTCTCCAATGAGGCTTCATTGATGACTGTGTAGGGAGAGACCCTGCTCTCATCATCTGCATCTCAGTCTCTTCTGACAAAGTTCTGAGGCAGCCAGATGAAAGCTGTTGATGGGGGAAAGGAGAGAGCTAATTCTCAGAAATGATCTCAAAATACAAGGCCATTTTTTTGCCTACCAAATTAAAGACTGAGGTTACTCAAGCAAGAAAGCAGAGGGACCTGCCCCTCACTCGGAACCAAATGCTCACACTGGTGAGCCATGTGGATCCGTGGCAGTAAGGACCTTTAGAAAAGGGCAGCTGGGCATGGTGGTGCCTGCCTGTAATCCCAGCTCTCCGGAGGCTGAGGCAGGAGGATCACTGCAAATTTGAGACCAGCCTGGGTTACAAAGTGAGCTCAAGGCCAGCCTAAACTGCATAGCGAGACCCTGTCTCAAAAAAACAAAAAACAAAAACAACAGGGCTGTGAGATAACTCAGCGGCATAAGCGCCTGCCTGGCAAGTGTGAGGTCCTGAGTTCGACTTCCGGTACCCACATACGAAAAAAAGGCTGGTGATATCGCTCAGCGGCATAAGCGCCTGCTGGTGTGCGAGGTCCTGAGTTCGACCCCCAATACCCACATAACAACAACAAGAACAACAACAAAACCCCAAAAAAGAAAACAGCATGGCCCTGGGCCACAGGCTGGATCATGAATACATGTTTACAGCCCTGTTACTCAAATCACAGAAAACTTGGAAAGAATCTTGCATTTAGTAATAGGTGGTTATATAAAATATGGTAGGTTGACGAAATGGAATTCCTCAGCTGCTAAGATTATGTTTTTTGTCTTTTTGAGACAGAGTCTCACTATGCAGTTTAGGCTGGCCTTGAACTCACTTTGTGTGGGTACCGGGGGTCGACCTCAGGACCTTGCGCTTGCCAGCAAGTGCTTGTGCCGCTGAGCGATAACTGGCCCTTTTTTTTCCTCCTTTATGTGGGTTCCGGGAGTCAAACTCAGGACCTCACGCTTGCCAGGCAGGTGCTTATGCCACTGAGCCATCTCACCGGCCCTTGAACTCACTTTGTAGCCCAGGCTGGCCTCGAACTCACAACAATCCTCCTGCGCCCGCTTCCTAAGCGCTGGGATTACAGCTGTACGCCACCACACCTGGCCTAAGATTATGTGTAGGCACAGTTTTTAGAGACTTTTCAGGCAACAATTAGGTTAAAACACACACACACACACACGCGTGCGCAATATCCTGTATTCAAAATAAGCTCTACTATGTAAAAATAAAACAGAACAGAATGAGTAGGTTCAACTGCTATCATCCTTCATTTTTAGAGCTAGAAAAACTAATGCTTAGGGCCGGTGAGATGGCTCAGCGGCGTAAGCGCCTGCCTGGCAAGCGTGAGGGCCTGAGTTCGACTCCTGGAACCCACATACAGAAAAAGGGCCGGTGATATCGCTCAGCAGCACGGGCGCCTGCTGGCGCGTGAGGTCCTGAGATCGACCCCCGGTACCCATAAAACAAAACAAAACAAAAAAAACTAACGCTTAGAATGGGCTCACACACACACACACAAAATAAATAAATAAAAAAGAAGGGGCTCACAGTGCAATGGAATAAAAAATCATCACACTCAATCTCTACGCTGTATTACTTACTACCTTGGGAATGGAGACAAGACAGAAGACATTTCATTTTTTAAACAATCACTGTAAGTAATTTGGATTCCCTAGCTTAGAATCCGCCAATTTAGAGTAGCACAACTCCCCTCATTCAGATTCTAGTCCCAGCTAAATATTCTATTCCTCCCCTAAAAAATATCTGATGATTTCTGAGCTTGCCTCATCTTCAGTCTCCTCCTGCTCTCCTTTTTTTTGGAGCCAAGATCTTACTATGCAGTCCAGGCCAGCCTTGAACTTGTTATGTAGCCAGACTAGACTTGAACTCAAAATCTTCCTGCCTCAGCCTCCCAAGTTCTGGGATTCCAGGCAAGTACCACTACCACACCTGGCTCCTTGACTTGTATTTTATTTTATATATATATATTTTTTTTGGTGGGTACCAGGGGTCGACCTCAGGACCTTGTGCGCCAGTAGGCGCCCGTGCCGCTGAGTGATATCACTGGCCCTTTTTTCGTATGTGGGTTCCGGGAGTCGAACTCGGGCCCTCGCGCTTGCCAGGCAGGCGCTTATGCCGCTGAGCCATCTCACTGGCCCTGTATTTTATTTTTGAGACAGGGTCTCACTAAGTTGCCCAGACTGACCTTGAATTTGTGAACATCCTGCCTCACCCTCCTGAGTAGCTGGAATTACAGGCATGAACCACCATACCAGGCTTTGACTCGTTTTAATGGGGACATTCTAACTACTGTAAAGTGACTGTAACTTACAAATATGGAGCACGCAGAGGCAAGTGATGCACAGGGCAAGTACACATTCCCATGGGCCCCTCTGACACGGCCTTTCATCCATCAGCTTGCTAACTGCACCCTCTAGTCACAGAGCTATTCTGACAGAGCTCTCCTCATTTAGACCTACCCAGCCTGGTCACAAGCAGCAGGGAAAGAGGGTCTTTTCTCCAGCTCAGCACTTGAGTGGCACATGACCCTGACTCTGGGCATCTGCTGCTCTCTGCCAACCTCTCTTGCGGAGGGAAGATGGCACAGGACATTCCCGTGACTGTTGTCTGACAGAGAAAAGATGTGAGGCTTTCAGCAAGAACTGCAGCTGGGCCTTGGGGCTTGTAGGCCGCTCAAACACGGGCAGATGCCAGAGACTGGGGGATGCAAAGAAAAAGCCAAGGCAGGTTCTTGACAATGTGGCCCATTGTTGTAATCTGATCTCAGTATGTCTCAGTTTCTCATTTTGAAAAGTGAAATAAATTGTCCCAGAGTTCCTATGAGTTCAGATAAAATAATTACCATAATAACACTATTAGTAATGCTAATAATTAAAGTCAGTCCGAGCACTCTGTTGGGTGATGGCTAAACACAGGCTCTAGGGACAGCAGCTTTGGCTGAAGTCTTGACTCTAACACTTTCTAGGTTTGCCGATCCTGGACAAATGACTTAGCCTCTTCAAGACTCAATTTCTTCAAGTGAAAATGGGGTAAGATCCGATCTTCTGTGGGTGCTCTGAAGACGTAATGGAATCACGGGGCACATAAAGCACGTAACCAGCAATCACTAACACCCAGCATACGCCTGGCCTCCGGTAACCCTTATGGCCCTCGCAGGAGACTTGTGTCAGGCTTGTTTTTCAGACTGAGGCGGGAGCTGGTGACTGCCCATCTGCGCTCTCACCAGGCTGTCGCTGCTGGTGGGTGTAAAGCACTGAACTGTGCTCCTGGGTCACCTCTGCCTTGCCCTCACCTCACCTCTGCACGGCAGGGCCTTCTTCCTTTCTCAGTGACTATCGTCTGCACTGTCTGCCGCTGATAAAGGCAGTGGTGCACACACATACACACGAACACAAACCACTGTTTTTGTCTCCCTACAAATTATTTTTAAACATTTGTGGTCATGACAGCAGCAAATCAACAAGTAGGCAGCTGCTGCCCTATTATCAGAAACCATCTCCCTGTGGCTGTCTCCTCTGCAGCAGTTCTTGTCATTGAGGGACTCCGAAAACCCTCTGGAGAACATCATGCCCGAATACTGATGGCCACCTGTGGCCTGGATGGCAAAGGTTACAAGTTCTAAAATCTAAGAAGTTTCTGCTGGGCATGGTGGCACATGCCTGTATCCCAGCACTCAGGAGGCTGAGGCAGGAGGAATGCTATGAGTTCAAGGGCAGCCTGGACTATGCAGCGAGACCCTGTCTCAAAAAAAAAAAAAGGGCCGGTGAGATGGCTCAGCGGCGTAAGCGCCTGCCTTGCAAGCGCGAGGGCCCGAGTTCGACTCCCGGATCCCACATACGAAAAAGGGGCCGGTGATATCGCTCAGCGGCACGGGTGCCTGTTGGCGCGCGAGGTCCTGAGGTCGACCCCCCGGTACCCACAAAAAAAAAAAAAAAAAAAAAAAAAAAAAGGGCCGGTAAGATGGCTCAGCAGCGTAAGTGCCTGCCTGGCAAGCGTGAAGTCCTGAGTTCTACTCCTGGTACCCACATAAAGGAAAAAAAGGCCTGGTGATATCACTCAGCAGCATAAGCACCTGGCAAGCGTGAGGTCCTGAGTTCCACTCCCGGTACCCCCCCCCCCCCGCAAAATCTTCTTAAGAGGACTGATCCCAAAAATCAAGATGGGATTTAAAAATCAAAACTGGGTGGCTGGGGCCGGTGAGATGGCTCAGCGGCTTAAGCGCCTGCCCAGCAAGCGCAAGGGCCCGAGTTCGACTCCCGGAACCCACATACGAAAAAGGGGCCGGGATATCGCTCAGCGGCTCGGGCGCCTCCTGGCACGCGAGGTCCTGAGGTCGACCCCCCGGTACCCACAAAAAAAAAAAAAAAAACTGGGTGGCTGGGCCAGGGATGTAGCTCAGTGGCACAGTGCCTGCCTGGCAAGTGCCAAGGCCCTGAGTCCAATTCCTGGTACCACAAAAATAAAAACAAAACAAACAAACAAAAAACTGGGTGGTTGAGGGCATAATTAGGAGGGAAATGAAGAATAAAAGAAAGTTTTCTAAATTTGTCTTCTAATAGGAAAGAGAGAGAGAGAAAGCTCTATAACTGCCATAAATAACGAACAATGCAAAATAATTCAAGCAGGAATGCTGAATGAGATATAAAATACTAAAAAGTAGGGCCGGTGAGATGGCTCAGCGGCGTAAGCGCCTGCCTTGCAAGCGCGAGGGCCCGAGTTCGACTCCCGGAACCCACATACGAAAAAGGGGCCGGTGATATCGCTCAGTGGCACGGGTGCCTGTTGGCGCGCGAGGTCCTGAGGTCGTCCCCCTGGTACCCACAAAAAAAAAAAAAAAAAAAAAAAAAAAATACTAAAAAGTTTCGGGAGAATACACAAGAAATGGTAGTTTCCTGAAGTATCCAAATATTTTCCTAAGAAGATGTCACACTTTTTACAAATTGGAAAAGGAGAAGATGAAACTATGTCTAAGGCTCTCGAACACACACGATCATGAGAATGAGAGATTACCACAGGGAGCGCCACTTTGATGGGAGAAAGCAGGGGCTGTGAAGGGGGAAGAGGGAAGGAGTACACGATACTGATGCGAAGGAATTAGGCCTCAGGAGGAAGATCTCAAGGTTTTGAGCTTAGGTCATGAAAAAGTTTCTACAAGTTTCTACAGGAAGAAAGCCCTTCTGAACTCCAAACTTATCTGCCTAGATATTCGAATCAAGATAATCAGCTGCCTTAGGAAAACACTAATTCCCCCAGAGGGCCTAGCTGACCTGCTAGCTCCAGATGTTTCTGGTAGGCAGCAAGCCCCTGGATATGGGTAGCTATGAGAGGATTACAGTGCTCCTCAACGCTTTGGACAGGTGAAGCTGTAATCTGAGGGTCAGTGGCATTTCCTGTCTTGTGGCACAATGGGGAAAAGGCCAAAGGCTGATCATGCAAATTACACCTCTAGATCAGGTATGTACAATCTGGACAGCTAGTAATGCAGCCCCACGGGATCATAAACTGCTAACACTACTAAGTGGTTCTCAGCAATATTTTTCATGAATCGACTGCATGGTGACTGAGTGTGGGCTGTGTAGGTAGAGGGGAGGGCCCAGTGCAGGGCTCACTCTGCTTCCCCACTCACCACAGTCAGTGGAATCAAAACCCCAGTATAGCACACCTTCCGCATGCTTGGTGACCTGATTACCAATTAACAGTACTTTGACTGACCTACACGTGTGTGTGTGCCTGTGAAGACAGGTGTTTGCTGTTAAATAGCAGGCATGTAAATGTTCTTATTAAATGTGAGTTTCATTGTATTATTTTGTAAAATAATTTAATAAGTCAAACACAAAAAAATTTTGTCACTCACATACATTAACTACATTATGTATTTTATATGCTGTCCAAGACAATGCCTCTTCATTCAATGCAGCCCAGGCAAGCTGAAAGTTTGGACACCATAATCTAGATGGTTTCACATGAGCTTCAAATAAACTAATGAAACCACAGGTTAAGAACCAGCCAGATTCTACAAATTTGGGACAGGAGCCCAGAGCCATCAATCCACTCATTTTCCAAGCCCCTGCTTTGCATCAGGCCTGTGCTGGATAGCAAAGAGGTGAGGGAGCCATGGTCAGCTCTGTACAGGGTCCAGAGGGTGGCATGGGATTTGAGAGGAAACATGAGCAGTTAGATTCCTGGAGGTACCATCTGAGCTGAGCCGTAAGGATAAGCAAGGGCTAAAGACACGCAGAAGGAATAGAAATATGTACAGAAATCCAGGGAGTGAAAGCATGGGATTACTGGAATCTGGAGATCAGAAAAGTAGTTCAAGCCAGTAGTACACACTGAAAATACCATCTACTTGGGAGGCTGAGGCAGGATTTTTCACAATTTCAAGGCCAGCTCAGGCAACGTACTGAGACTGTCTCAAGAAACAAAGAATGGGGATGTATCTCAGTAGTGGATTATTTACTAGCATATATGTTTGAAGTCCCAGATTTAACCCCAAGGAAAAGAAAGGGAAGAAAGGCAGGTTGGTTCAATTAGGGCACGAGAGTAGGGCTCAAGGAGAACAGAAGGAAGCTGAAAGGAAAACAAGAAGTCAGTGGGCCTTGTTAGGGGTTACCAGTCTGGGAGGTCTGAATTGTATCCTTAAGACAAAAGGGAGTGAAGGAAAGCCTTCATTTTTAGATGGTCATCTAAAGAAAACAGACTAGAAGGAGGAGGTATGAAGCCAGAGACCACTACAAGGCTGGCACCAGACTAAGCCACTGCAGTGCCACAGCCCCATGGAAGAATCCTCCGAGCAGGAAGGCTGGGGTCTAGGATGAACTCCCGCCTCCAAGCTCTGTGTGAAAGGTCTGGTGATGACATTCTTGAACTCAACAGATAATGGCAAATGAGTCAGAACAAAAACAACAGCTCAACCTGGAACAGTTATTTCTAAACTCACATTCTGAATCTACTAAGCAGTGTTATGCACAGCTCCACCCCCAGACCCTCATACCTTATCTTTAATCCACCCCACCCAAGGAGGTGAAGAGACTCACCTAGGCCACACTTCACACCCTACTGTGCATCCCCCAGCCACCGTCTGCATTCCTAGGAAGGTCTGGCTCAGCTCCCCACAAGAACTAAACGTTGATCAGTCAGAAGAAATTCCTTTCGCAGAGCAAGTGCCCAAACTGAGACCATCCCAGCCTCATTTAGAAAAATCCTTAGACCAGGCGTGGTGGTACAGCCTGTAATCCCAGCTACTCCAGCAAATGAATGACAACTGGAAGACTAGCCCCCACACCCCCCCAAAATTTTTAGAAACAGGCTGGGGAGAGCTTGCCTAGCATGTACAAGCTACTAGGTGCAACCCTATACACTGAATTAAAAACAAACAAACAAACAAATAAAAAAGAATAAATAAATCAAAACCGAGGCCTGATTTATCAGGGCCTTGCTGTTCTCACTCATAACATGTGATATTCCTCCCACAATAGTGGGGCCCCGGAGACCCTTAAAAATGTGGAGAACCAATATAGCTTCCTTCCAGAGGCAAATGTACATGATGAATTTTGAGATAACATCCTGGTCCTCAGATCTGAAGAGATGATAGTGGGGCGTAGCACTGTGGTAGAGCGCCTGTCTAGCATGCACAAGGCCTGAGCTCCGTCCCTAGCACCCTAAGCACACAAGCAAACAAACAGAAACTTTCTGTGGACCCGACATGGATCCAAGCCCTTTGCAGGTATCATTGATCCAGTTACCCAATACTGGCACTTTTCTAGGTGCTGAGAGCTGGGTTTGAAGGATTTTCCTCCTTTTAGTATTTTTTTTTTTCTTGCAGTACTGGAAATGAATCCTAGGGCCTTACACATACTAGGCAAGTATGCCGTTAAGCCACACTCCCAGCCTCCCTATTTTAAATTTTATTTTCAAATGATTTTAGACTTGTATTAGTTGCTGACCTCCAGACCTTTTTCAAATTTTACCAAATGTTCTTCTAATGTTCTTCAGAGCAAAAGGAAAAGGTAATTTTCCCCTGCAGTTCTGGAATCCAATCCAAGGTTCTACTTAGTTATGCCTATTTTCTCCTACCACTTAGGAGGCTGAGGCAGGAAGATCACCGCAAGTCCAAAGCCAGCCTGGGCTATGTAGTGAACTCAAGGACAGCAGAACTACACAGTGAGACCCTATCTCAAAAAAACAACAGAAAGTTATGCCTATTTTCCTTTTATCTGGAATAATTCTTCAAGTCCTTTGTGACACTTTTGAAGGAGGGCCATTTATTTTCTAAAATGTCCCTCAACTTGAATTTGTCTTATATTCCCTCATTAGGAGACAAAAATCACAAATTCTAGACAGGAATTCCAAAGCAAAATTGTAAGAGTACAGCTCAGTAGTAGAGAACTTGCCTACCAGGTATAAGAGCCTGGGTAAATCTTCAGCAATGCCCAAAAAACCCAAACCAAAACAAACAAACAAACACAAGCAATATTGTGTCCTCAATTTACTGTATCAGGAGGCATGGGATGTGTCTGTCCTATTCCTGAATTGGTAACCTTGATCATTTTGCTGAGGTAAAACAATCTGCCGGAGCTCTCCCGTGTCTCTCTTTGTGATGCACGCTCGGCCAAGCACTCTACCACTGAGCAACACTCAAGTTGTCCACATCTTTCTTTACAATTAAAAGTATTAGAAGATACCCTGTCTCACAGCAAACTCTCCCTCATTAGTTTTAGCATCCAAGGATGATTCTCTTTTGAGATGGGGTCTCAAATTTCTAGGCTCAGTGATTCTCCTGCCTCAGCCTTCCAAGTGCTAGGTCTATAGGCAGGATAGCACCAGGGTAAAGGCTTTTTTCTTTTCTTTTTTTTCAGACAGGGTCTTGCTACGTAGCCCAAGGCAGCTTTGAACTCTGGGGTTCAAGTGGTCCTACCATCACAGCCTCCGGAGTAGCTGGGGCTACAAGTGTGTACACCACCCGGCTTTCTTAATGATTCTTATTTGCAATCACTTTTACTATGGTGATAGACACAGATTATTTTTTATCTTGCTCATTCCTCCTACATTTATTGGTTATCACTCTTGTTCTTTTGACGTGTTCCCAGAATTCTTTGTTAGTATGTGTGAGTGTGTGTGTGTGTTACTGGTTATGAACTTAGGGCCTTGTGCAATGCTCGGCCAGCACTCCACCTACCACTGAGCCATACACCCAGTCTCTCTCCTGTCATTCTTAAAGCACTTCTTTACTTTCTGGCCTAGCAAGATATTCCAAGCTTACCCGTAACTTTTCTTACCCCAGCTCTAGAATAAGCCATTCCTCCAAGGATCCCTGCTTTCATTCAGTGAAGGAAGAATCACCACCACCCCAGGTATGAATGTGCTCACTACCTCTAGGATGTCTCTGCATCTAAGCCCTGTTCATAAACAAATCTAGGGGGTATATACATAAAATGTGAACGCACATACACACAAACATCTCTTTCTGTATCTCCATTAAAAAAACCGTGATTTCATCTTGGTAACTCTTAATTCCAATCCAGCATCACAGGCTTCCTTCTAGCCTTTTCCACCTTCCACATCCACAGGAACATCCTTTCCTCCCAATAAGAAAACTTGGTTCTTGTTATTCACACTGTTTACACACATGCTCAACTCTAGAATGCATTTTAGTTTCAGAACTCTTAACTAATACCACTGCGAAAAACGCAACTACAGTTCAGTATTGAGTTATTTCTTCTTTAGTCTGTAGGTACAGCGTCAAAATTATTTAAAAGCTGAGTTACTTTTGGTCCTGTCTCAGTACAAGGTCATTGTCTGAAATGTAGCACATCCTACATAATTAAACACAGGCATAAATGAGAAAACCAAGGCTTTCTTCTACAATTTGGGCTCCTTTTTTCCTATGGTAGTACTTTCCCCTAATAGCCTGATTTATCCTTCAGAAACCTGGGAGCTTTAGAAAAATCTAAGACGTGGGCCGGTGAGATGGCTCAGCGGTGTAAGCGCCTGCCTTGCAAGCGCGAGGGCCCGAGTTCGACTCCCGGATCCCACATACGAAAAAAGGGGCTGGTGATATCGCTCAGTGGCACGGGTGCCTGTTGGCGCACGAGGTCCTGAGGTCGACCCCCCGGTACCCACAAAAAAAAAAAAAAAAATCTAAGACGTGTAGTCAATCCTAGTTATTTTCAGTCAGCAAAGTTAAGCTAGAGCCAGGAAATCTACAGGTTTCAAACATCCTCTGGGAGACCCTATCAGATAGAAAGCCATTGGCCAGTTTCCACTAAGCTCCAGCCTTAATGCAGCTTGGCCTTTGTCCTGCTGGTGCATTGCATATGCTGCTCCTCTACCTACAAATTCTCACCTCTCTCTACCACCTACCCAGACTGTATGATTCCCCAGAGATAGCCACTCTCAGTTCCCTAAGCTCCTGTGGCAGTTTGCTTCTGATTACTGACTAATTCAGACATACTGGAAAACAGAACACAATATGATAATATGACAGCTTTTCTTTGGGGGTGTGTGGGGGGGTGGGGAGACAGGGTCTTGCTATGTAGTTCAGGCTGGCCTTGAAGTCATTATGTAGCCCAACTCAGGGCAAACCTCCTGCCTCAGCCTCCCAAGTGCTAGAATTATAGGTGTGTGCCACCACCCCTGGCTACAATAGCTTTGTTTGTTTGTTTGTTTGAGACAGGGTCTTGCTTTGTAGTTCAGGCTGTCCTTGAACTCACTATGTAGTCCAGGTTGCCTCAAACTCACAGTGATTGTCCTGCCCCAGCCTACCCAGTGCTGGATTACAGGCATTTGCCACCACACTCAGTTTACAATAGCTTTTTCTTTGGTACTGGGAATTGAACTCAGGACCTTGTGCTTGCCAGGCAGGCGCTTGTGCAGCTGAGCTATACCCCCAGCTACAATGGCTTTTTCTATAGCACTGTGTTACAGTTCTCCTGACAGGTCACGGAGAGTACAGTTCATGTTTGTCTTTTCCTTTAGCGAGACGACTTATTTTTCCTCTGATGATTCTCAGCAGTGGGATAAGGCAAACAGCAGGTGCTCACAAAATGTTTGGTCTAAGATTATTTTTAGCTTCAGTTTGTGACTCAAAAATGGCCTAGGCACTTTTCCCTAACTCATCAAAACAGACTAAGAAAGTTAAGATTGTGAAGGATTCTCTGATAAGAACTGTAATTCTCATCTTCAGACAAGTCCATCTCCTCCTGCTCTGGACTAAACCTGCATGTTATTGTTCGTGCTGGTAAGTGAATGGTGTTTCCATACTAGACCTGGTATTTTTAGCACTCCTGTTATGATAAACTCACAGTAACCTCAAAAAGAACAAATCAAAGTCAACTTTTTGCCACAGGAAACCAGCTCCACTTAATGTTTTGCAACATGCCACAGGAGAATAATAAAAAGACGAGACTCTTTTGCTCAGAGATGGCAAGGCCAACTCTTAAGATAGTGGAAAAATGCAGCAGGAAGCATTCAATCTGACCACTATCTTATTAAGTAAACTGGAAAAACACTCAAGACCCAAACATAGCAAGTACATGGGCAGCGCTCACGGATAAGAGAGCAGCTGCTGCACCAGAGGCTAAATTGTGAATGGAGCAGCAAGAAATGTCTACCTGTGAGTAGCAGGCCAGGGTCAGGAAGACTCTAGATCCTTTCAAAGTATGGAGGGTACCCAAGGAGCAGGCAGCAAAAGGACCTTATGGGGATATGGTGGGCAGGCTGCTCTCCCAGTAGGACAAATGACCAGACAACCAATAACCAGTCGCTCATTCAAAAAAATGCATTTACTGAACATCAACTAGGTGTTGAATTAGGCAGTGGTGAAACAGCCACGTTCTTTATTTTCAGATGTGCACCACAGCTGCGCACCGTCTTCATAGGACCAGTACAGGTTATATTAGGGCATCACTAAGGCATCAAGACACATCTGTCACATTCCCAGAAAAGATCTTGGGGAAAAATTACAAGGATTAGGAAAACTGTGAACAACTACATGCCTGTCAGGATAAGACTGGTCATAGATGCTGGCACAATTAAAAGGTTAGCACATTATGAAGTCAACAAGATAAAGTGACTCTGACATATGCTCCAAAATCCTTTTTCCCCTCAAATCTTTCCATATTATCCACGTCATTAACATTAAAAAACTGGGTATGGTGCCACACACCTGTAATCCCAGCACTCAGGAGGCTGAGGCAGGAGGATCGCTGCGAGTTTGAGGCCAGCCTGGGCTACACAGTTAAGTTCAAGGCCAGCCTGAGCAACCCAGTGAGAACCTGTCTCAAAATAAGAGAAGGGGTGGGGTGGGACTGAGGTGGTATAAAAGCTGTACCTGTGGCACTGACTCCTTTCACAACCACCGTCTCATTACCTTTCTTTGAACTTTATTCCTCTTAATAGGTATAGGTAAGAAACAAAAATTCCTATACCAAAGGTTATCCCACCTGAGTCAAGGGCAGGGACAGTGATCTGAGCACAAGTTTGCTGGTCTCTAAAGCTTGTGCTTTTCCCAAGGCACAGGAGTGTCCACCACTCTACTTAGACTGCATGTCTAATACAGTGGTTGGTGATCAAAACAGGCTGGGCAAAAATACGATTCTAGGACAGGGATGGTGGTTTATGCCTGAAATTCCAGGGCTCTGGGAGACTGAGGCAAGAGAATCACAATTTGAAGCCCAATCTGAGTGATTTAGCAAGACCTTGTCTCAAAATAAAAAAGAACTGGGTATGTAGCTCAGTGCAAAGGCCCTGGGTTCAATCTCCAGTACCACTACCGCCACTAAACAAACAAACAAACAGACAAACAAACAAATAATCCAGTGACTGATTCTAACTACAATGGAACTCTAGCGCTAACTGAAGGATTTTGTTTGGAATAACAGAATAATTTGTAGAATTTTTCTAAGGAAATATACTTAAGATGGATAAACCTAGATAAATCATATCTCAATAAAGTTGTGTAAAGAATAAAAAAAAATGCAGAAAGACATACAAGAATTTATGTTTCACCGTATTCAATGACTGCTTAGAATGCAGACTTTAGAGACTGCTCAGTTAACTTAATCTCATCATTTATAGTGGTGCAAACAAAATTCCAAAAAGGCAAGTTGATTTATTTGTCCAAGATCACAAAGACAGTTAATGGCAAGTACATTTGGCAGAAGGTAGCTTCACACACGGATACCACTATATTCTCATAGATAAACCTAATAAGGTCGTATTACATAAGAACCTCTCAATTATATAACAGTCAAGCAGAAAAATCAAAAGAAATATTTCTGTGAACATACAGTAATATACCTGCAGAGTCAGCTCAGTATCTCCAAGCTGCAGGTTCTAAGCTGCTAGCCCAGAAGGGATGAGAATCATTCCCCTCTACTTCTGGAAGCTACAGTGCAGCAGGCAACCCAAGGAGTCAAGCAGGCATGCAGTGGGACAGACAGCAACCCAGGCCCTGGTGGTCACTGCATTTGGAGCACTCCTTGCAGTTCCAGTTGCAGCTCCTTTGGAAAGACATAAAAGCTCAGAAAGACGGGGAGGGGATAAAGTCATCAAGAACATGCAGATGCTAACAAACAATAAAGGTGAGGGCTTGTCATTTGCTGCCAAAGGCAGAACTCAGGAAGGTCATGTTGGATATCTGAAACATGAGGAAGGACATTATGTGTGATATAACAGAACCAGAGCCCGGAAGTCAGAAGACAGCTTTTAGGCCTAAGCTACCACGAACTTGTATGACCAAGGACAGTCACTTCACTTCCATGCCTCATTTGCATCCTAAAAATAGCCTTATCAGAACTGAGAAGTGGGTTCATTTTACATGCCACATCAGAGAGGGTCTGCAGGCAGTACTGTTCAAAGGGTTCTGAGGCCACAGGGAAAGTGGCAGGGTGCATTAGACACCCTGCTCCTTGAACTATATCTGTCAGAGGTAAGGGATGGAAGGAAGATTGGGAAGGACATATTTGCCATTCTCGGCATGGATGATACTTGGTATGCTTCCTTGTTCTAAGATTCTGTAACAGGAAAAAAAAAAAAAAAAAAAGGACAGCTGGGTAGGTGGTGCATGCCTGTAATCCCAGCACCAGCAAGACCGAGGCAAAAGGATCATTGTAAATTCGAGGCCAGCCTGAACTGCATAGTGAGATGCAGTCTCAAACAAACAAAAAAAACAAACAAATCTAACCCTAAGACTATTACCATGTACCTCCAAAAAAAAAAGTTAAAACAGCCAAAAAATTTTTATTAACAAATAATTTTAAGCTGGGCATGGTGGCACATGCCTGTATCCCAGCCCTTGGAGGCTGAGGTAGAAGGATCGTCGCAAGTTCAAGTCAGCCTGGGCTACACTGTGAGTTCAAGGCCAGTGAAAACTGTATAGCAAGACCCTTTCTCAAAAAGACAAAAACAAAACAAAACAAAACAATTTAATCACCATATTTAATACCTTGGAACTTGAAACTACGAGAACAGATAACTGGTACCATTTGGACGAGACTCAAAACATATGGGATATGTTTTCCAACAGTGTCACAGGCAGAAAATTAAAACCCTTCAGGATTGTTACCATGATAGTACCTACTGAAAGATGAAATTAAGGGTAAACTGAGTCAATCCCTGAATCTCTACTACACAGTTGCAAAATATACATGCTAACAAAAACACCTAATTCCATGGACAATCCTATTCTTTAAGACTTGCTCTATGCTAGATGTTGCATTTGTCCATCATCCAAGCCATGCAAAAGCCCTCTGAGGCAAGTGCTGCTAATGGTACCATCTTCAGAGGGATGCTAAGGCCCTGGGGAATTTAAGTCAACGCTCAAGATCACTCATCTTAAAAAAAAAAAAAAAAAAAGAAAAAAGAAAGGCAGGGCTGGGGGTATAGCTCAGTGGTAGAACACTTGCCTAGCATCAATAAGGCCCTGTGTTAGATCCCCTAGTACCGCAGATAAATAAATAAACGAGCAAACAAATAATTTTTAAAATGGCAGAAGCTGGGTGTGGTAGCACATGCCTGTAATCCCAGCACTTGGGAGGCTGAGGCAGGAGGATCACTGTGCGTTCAAGGCCAGTCTGAGATTATAGTGAGACCCTGTCTCAAAAAATACCATACCATACCATACCATACCATACCATACCATACCATACCATACCATACCATGGCAGAGCCAGGTCCGGAAGTCATATCTGTTTTAATTCCAAAGCTCCTGTTTGAATAGCCCACACATCAATGACTGCCACATGGGTCATGTTACAGTGGTGCTGCTTCCTCCTTTGGGCTCTGGTAACTTCTGATGGTGTAACGGTCAATAGGATGGCCAATAAAGCTGCACTTGTCCCCTACTGTCCCAGTGTATTGGTTTTGCTTCCTCAGCTCAATGGCTTTGCTGAAGGCAGGGACAGCCATAATATCTGGGTATTCATCAGCTTGTGTCTTCAAAGATATCTATAAATGAGGTGCATCACTATCTCACACTGACACCGCCAAGATTCAATGCGCTATGTACGTGTGCACCTCTAGGAATGGCCCTGTGTGCTCTCGTTACTTCAGACCCCAAAGGGTGGTTAATCAGACTTCAAGCACCTGGGTTACTTGAGTCCTCCCTCCTTTGCCATTTACAATCTATGTCTCTCGTTTCCTCAATTCAAGAAAACAAACTGGGGATCGTTTCTACCATGCTTACCTCAGGAGGGTGCTGGAAAGTTGAGCTGAATGAAAAAATAATTTGGCAACTGCAGAGGGTTAAATCACGCCTCTCAATCTGAGTACTACTGCCTTTCGTTTGTGAGACAGGGTCTCATTATGCAGTCCAGGCTGTCCTCAAATTTGCAATCTTCCTGCCTCAGCCTCCTGAGCTCTGTCTTGGGAGCTGCCCTGAACAGTGTAGGGTATTTTGCAACAACCCTGGCCTCTACCTGCAGATGCTAAAATGTCTTCCTGTGCAGTTGTGACACCCAAAACTGTCTCCAGACACGGCCTAATAGCCCCAGTTGAGACTCACTGGATTAAGGTACCTCAAGTACGAGGTCCCTTCTTTCAAGAGCACCATTTAGAGATGTTCATGTCATGCCTTTACAGGTTCGTGGCTGCTAACCCAAGGGCTCCCAATGTGCCAGGCCCTGAACAACTCACTTCCCCCACGTGGTCCAAGCATTGTGCTCACAGTGAACCCTGGACTGGACAGGCCCTTGCTCTGACCCCAGCTGGAACTTCCTCCATGCCAGGTCCCACAGGCCTGCCTTAGTCACATGCCAGACTGATTTCCTGCTTAACCCATTTAATTATTTCTGTTCAAATGGAGATATTCAGGACTTTGGAATAGTTCATTCCTCCAGATGCTCCCTAACTCATCTTGTTAACACAATTAACTAGTACTGAAAAAGCTTTGTGCACAGAAAATAATAAACTTGTAATCTAGTTTGATCCTCTTACGAGTTATCAAGGATGTCTTATATATATGTATTTTTCTGCCCCCTCCTTTTTTGGCGGTACCAGGGATTGAACAAAGGGAGTTACATCCCCCAGTACCCTTCCTCCTTTTTGGAGACTGGATCTCAGTAAGTCACTATGTTGCCCAGGTTGAGCTCGAACTTGGGATTCTCCCTTGTCACCCTTCTACAGTGTTGGACTCTAGGTGTGCATGGTGCGTTCTCTCGTGGGGGATGGGGGTGCTGGCAATGGAGCCTAAGGCAGGGACCCTCATGTCATCTTTACAGGAAGTAAGAAGAGGGGGACATAGTTCAATTCAACCCAGGGCAAAGAGAGGCTGGAAATTGTCCAAATGTAACCAAATGATACTTTTCAGGTTTTCTAAATAAAAGCTACCTCTCTACTTTTATCTGAAAGTGAGTTACAGTTATGCAGAGATATGGATTCCCTTAGGCCCTGGAGTGGACAGACGGGGCTGGAAGAGGTGGCTGAGGGACTCCAGTATCCTGTATAAATATTGTGTTACATGTACTATGTCATGAAAAAACAAAAACACAAAAATGTCAAGGTCATGTATTTCCTTCTTTGTGCTTTTCTGGTATGCTCTACAGTAAGTACAAGTTATTTTCAAACTTATTAAAAGTATTATTTTTACGTCCACTTGCTGTATAACCTTCAGAATAGTAGTATACTTAATCTGTGCCTCAGTTTCCTTGCTTAAAAACAGGAAGAGTTAGAGTAGTGTGGTGGCACACACCTACAGTTTCAGCTACTTGAGAGGCTAAAGTGGGAGAATCAAGGGTTCAAGGCCACCTTGGTCTCAAAAATAAATAAATTTAAAAATATGGAGTGGCAGCGGCACAGCGCCTGCCCAGCAAGTGAGAGGTCCTGAGTTCGATTCCCTGTACCCCCTTGCAAAAAAAAGGTAGTGGGCCAGGTGTAGTGGTACACACCTGTAATCCCAGCACTTAAGAGGCTGAGGCAGGAGGATCACCTAGGCTAGCCTGAACTATATATAGTTTGCGCTTATTATTCACAGTGTTTTCAATTATTTTACGTAATACTTTAAAAATCGGAAGTACCAGGCACAGGAAGAACATTGACAAGCCAACCAATACTTTGTTAATATCTCCCCAAGAATGAGCAAGGATGGACTGAAAAGTAGCTCATTAGCAGCGATGTGGGGGGCCCCCCAAAACCCAAACACCTCTGTGGTTTTCTGTTTGGGAAGGGAGACTGATGCCCATTATTGAGGCCAAGGAAGAACTGTAAAGGAGGAAAAGTGGTGACGAGAAGTTGCTGGGTTTGTGATACTATTTCTCTAAGGCTTAACTGTAGAGGACAGGTCATTTCAACAGAAAAAAGCAAGTCACCAGAAAGTAGAGTTCAATCCTGAGCCTCATCCGCATTTATTTATTTAGCCTTTCTAGAGGGGCCAACTAAGAGCCGGCTGGAGAGGGAGTCGACTCAGAGCAAACATCACCTGTGCAGCAATGCGAGCCCACAGCCTGCCCTGCCAAGCTCGGCCAGCTCACCTTGCAGGAGAAAGTAATCAGAGGTTGTGCGCTTCAGGGCGGCCTTTGCTTTCTCACTGCTCCAGTCCACCTCCAGCGCCTCTTTGACAGGGCAGAAAACCACCTTCTGTTGAGAAAAGGCAGAAATGTTCAGGGATGAAATATGTTGACTTTAAATCACAAAGCAGCAGCTTTTTCAGAGAAATTCCATTTTTTAAACTTTACTGATCACTAAGAGAAGCCAAGGCCCATTCAATCGAAGAAATGCTTACCGACCACTTCCCGTGGGCCCCTCTGTACATGGGGACCCTGTGACAGACATGCACCCTGCACTGAGGGAGGACAGAGTCAAGTTCCCCAACACTGGGGTCCACTGCACTTCCTTAAATCTGGCTGTATGCACACTACAGAAATACTTGTACCAGTGAGAAGCAACGATATGCATCTAAAAATATTCAATAAAATATTCTTTGTAATATTAAACAAAAACAAATGAAAATTAAATGGTTCTCAGAAGAATGGTTTGATAATGAATGACGATAATGTTAAGAAAAACACTAACTGGTACGGGACAAAAGCTGTGGAAAAGGCTGTGGAAACAGAATAGCATTTGCAAAAGTCCTGGGATAGGAGGAGGTCTGGCTGAAACTTATAATGCTAAATCAAGTTATCTTTTTTTGGTGCTGGGGATTGAACCCAGGTTTGCACATGCTCAACTGAGCTTCATCCTCCTCAGCCCCAAATCGAATTATCCTAAAAAATGCAATGACATTTTATTTTAAAATATAAACAATTTATTTTCTAATTTTTTTTTTTTTTTTTGTGGGTACCGGGGGTCAACCTCAGGACCTCGTGCGCCAGCAGGCGCCCATGCCACTGAGCGATATCACTGGCCCCTTTTTTCGTATGTGGGATCCGGGAGT
The DNA here is from genome assembly GCA_028451465.1 of Erethizon dorsatum. Lineage (NCBI taxonomy): Eukaryota > Metazoa > Chordata > Mammalia > Rodentia > Erethizontidae > Erethizon > Erethizon dorsatum. The sequence continues at coordinate 107,900,813 of CM051834.1, read as the reverse complement.
CGAACTTGGGCCCTCGCGCTTGCCAGGCAGGCGAGTACACTGCTGAGCCATCTCACCGGCCCTATTTTCTAATTTTGTACAATAAATACATATTATTTATCACCTCCAAACATTAGGAAATAACCATATAAGGAGGACGACTGTTCTTTCCTTATCATGAATAATTCAGTCCAAAACCAATTGCTGGGAAAAACACTACCACCCAACCATTTGGTAGAAAGGGCAAGGTAAATCCAGAGTGCCCCGGCTGGCTTGGGTGGCCTGGCCAGAGGGGTTACAGCACAGTAAGGCAAGAGAGCCGTTCCCCCGGGACAGCAATGGGAGACTGACTGCATTCAAAGGCTGATGTGACAAGTGTATTTATTGAGAATTTGGGGGGCCAGGTTGACTGCCAAAGAGAATTTCAGAGGTGAATGAATTCTCTGGGAATTTAGTAATTATCATCACTGGGAGACAACAATGTGTACAACCATGCCAGTAATCCCAGCAGGAGGATCGTTATGAGTTCAAGGCCAGCCTAAGCTACATAGCAAGACCCTGTCTGAAAAAAACAAAAAAGCAAAAAAACCCAAAAAACAAAAATGAAAAAAAAAAAAACCCCAAAACCAAAAATTCATGGATATATATATATATAGTGTGTGTGTGTGTGTGTGTGTGTGTGTACACACGCACCAGTACTAACTAGCTATGTCTGCTGAGAATGCCCAAAAGCAATGACACCCTACTAGCAACAAGCACACTTAACTCCCACATCCTGATTCCTAATCATCATTCCCCACTCACAGAAGCATTTCTCCTTAGAGAAATGGCTGATTTCAAAGCGGGGGTGGGGGTGGGGAGCGGGGGCCAAGCAGGGAGAGTACAAGAGGAGCCTGGAACACCTTATCATGCTAGAAAGTAAGGAAATGCTCCCAGAAGTCAAGAGGAAAAAACAGCCAGCTTAAAGAAACTCCCACTGGTCAAATCTGGGACAGTTTGACAATAAAAAAAAGTTATACTAATGAATAAAACAACACCTTAAATAAACTGGAATCCACTGGTCTACAGACCTAAAATTAACTAAATTAGCTAAAAGTTTGATGAGAAATGAGATTTTAACATGTTCAAGTAACTCTCCACAAAATACATGCTGTTCATGTTAAGGCCAAGAGTAACTTTAAACATGAAGTCTGGCAGACACCTTAAACAATCAATGTTAACATTACCAATAAACATGTGCCAGATCACAGGATGCAATGGGAAGAATGTACTCCCAGATACTCTTGCCACAGATGTGTAATTGGCACCTAATCACAAGAAAACATCAGAGAGCCTGTGATCCCAGCCTGATTGCTGCGAGGTCGAGGCCAGCCTGTGCTACAAAGTAAGTTTAAGGCCAGCCTGAACTGCATAGTGAAACCCTATCTGAAAAAGACCAAAAAAAAAAAAAAAGAAAGAAAGAAAACATCAGATAAACCCAAAGGGACATTTTACAAAATAACTGGCTTGGGCGAGGGATATAGCTCAGTGGCACAGTGCCTGCCTGGCAAGCATGGGGTCCTCAGTTTGATTCCAGGTACAAAAAAAAAAAAAAAAAAAAAATTGACTTATGATTTTCAAAGGTGTCATGAAAATCCAGATATATACATGATCCTGAACTGGATCCTGGTACCATTAAGGATCTAAGTAGAATAACTGGTAAAACTGAGTAAGATTGGATGATTAGAAGGCAGTGATACAGAAATCTGAATTCTCTTGTAATGACTGGTTTATGTTTATAGAGAATACCTTCTTAAGAAAACAGACTAAAACATTTGGGGGTATTAGGTAGAGACACTATGTTGGCACCTTACCCTCAAATAATTCAGATAAAACAATTCAAAGTACTATCCATAGCTACTTTCAAAATCTTTTTTTTGGGCCGGTGAGATGGCTCAGCAGCACAAGCACTTGCCTGGCAAGCACGAGGTCCTGAGTTCAACTCCCGGTACCCACATAAAAAAGGAAAAAAGGGCCGGTGATATCACTCAGCGGCACAAGCGCCTTCTGGCAAGTGCAAGCTCCTGAGTTCGACCCCCGGTACCCACATTAAAACAAAAACAAAAACTTTTTTAAAAAAAAATATGCAGGTACCGGGAGTCAAACTCAGGACCTCGCACTTGCCAGGCAGGTGCTTATGCCGCTGAGCTACATCACCGGCCCCTACTTTCAAAATCTTTTTTTGTTTTAATGTGGTTACTGGGAGTCAAACTCAGGACTTCGCGCTTGCTGGCAGGCGCTTGTGCCACTGAGCAATATCACTGGCCCTTTTTTTCCTTTATGTGGGTACCGGGAGTCGAACTCAGGACCTCATGCTTGCCAGGCAGGCGCTTGTGCCACTGAGCCATATCACCAGCCCTACTTTCAAAATCTTAACTACAAGCCGGGCATGGTGGCACAGGCTTGTAATCTCAGTCCTTCGGAGGCTGAGGCAGGAGGATCGCTGTGAGTTTGAGGCCAGCCTGGAGTACATAGTGAGACCCTGTCTCAAAAAAACAACCAAAAACACAAAACCTCAGAACTGCTGGGCACTGTGGCACATGCCTGTAATCTCAGCGCTCTGGGAGACAAAGGCAGGAGGATCTTAAGTGTGAGGTCAGCCTGGGCAACACGGATGGACTCTGTCTCTAAATATATAAGTTTTTAAATGGCTGGGAACCAGCCTTGGGTTCAATTCCCAGGCAAGGGATTTAGCTTAGGAATCCCTTCTTTTTTCTTCTTTGTGGGTACCGGGGGTCGAACTCAGGACCTCGCGCGCCAGCAGGCGCCCATGCCACTGAGCGATATCACCGGCCCTTTTTTCGTACGTGGGTACCAGGAGTCAAACTCAGGACCTCACGCTTGCCAGGCAGGCGCTTATGCCGCTGAGCCATCTCACCGGCCCCAGGAATCCCTTTCAATCCTTACTGCAACCAAAAGAAAAATGAGAAGAGAAAAAAACAAAACAAAACACTACCACCCCTCAACTGTGGAATTTCTCAACTGATTTATGAAAGAGTATTGAAATCCCCCAAATTAGTCACTTAGTATTTCAGGAGCAGAGGTAAAAAGAAATCTGTATTTTCTTGGTACATCATGAACAAATCCCACTTGGTGTATCTAAATTTTCAAGACCTGTGATAGAGTAGCCACTGTCAGGTGTTTAATCATTTCCAACAGCCAGGCATGGTTGGTGCATGCCCCTAATCCCAGCACTAGAGGCTGAGGCAGGAGGATCCGAGGCCAGCCTGGGTCACATAGTGAGTTCAAGGTCAGCCTGCACTACATAGAGAGACCCTATCTCAAAAAAAATAAAAATAAGGGCCGGTGAGATGGCTCAGCGGCGTAAGCGCCTGCCTTGCAAGCGCGAGGGCCCGAGTTCGACTCCCGGAACCCACATACGAAAAAGGGGCCGGTGATATCGCTCAGAGGCACGGGTGCCTGTTGGCGCGCGAGGTCCTGAGGTCGACCCCCCCGGTACCCACAAAAAAAAAAAAAAAAAAAAAAAAAAAATAAATAAATAAAATAAAATAAAATAAAATCCAACAGTCCCTAATAACATGGACAATCCACAAAACAACTAAAAGCAGCAACGTGGGAGTGTCAGTGCCTTTTATCCTAAAAGTTCTCCAGAAGGACTCCAATCCTCATATTTTTATTCCATCAACCTCATAGACTTTCAGGTTACCCTACAAACCTCGCAGGGGATTTACCTTGTAAATCACAAGTAGAGCTGGTGCCCTTGGCCACTCTGTCTATGCTCTCAGCCCACTCATTCCTTCTGTCACCAGGCTGGGTTTGAGAGGTCCCCAGCCTGAGATAAGGAACTTATCCCACCCTTCTGTAGAAAAAGTTTACAAGTTCACAGAAAAAGCATTTTCAGGACGAGTCAGAAAAAGGCATGGGGAGGATTCACTAGGCAGAGACGTCAGGGTGCGCTCAAGAGGGAAGGATGGCTGCTTGCCTCCCTTCTGCCTAGTCCTCACTTCTCCTACCCTACCTCACTTCCTCCACAGCTGGGGCGCCTGGGCAGGCCAGCAAGTTTCTTCAGGCTTCTCCATCAGGTGTGCACTGGGGCAGCAGGACCAGACGTGCTTCTGTGTACCCCACACAGCGCCTTGCACACATACGATAGGCATTTTATAACTCACAGATCTGGCTGTTTTGGGGTGAGGAAAGTCACAATGTCTCTGCCCCTGTATCTGTCATTTTGTTTAACCTTCTCTTCTGGGGGAGTAGCTGACTAAGTTTGGTGACTGGCAAATTTGCACCTCTCACGCCAACTCAAACACTTCCTCTGGGAAATCTTTTTTGGATACTTCCTCACTACCATTCCATTGCTCTCTCCCCATTTCTCTCTCTCTCTCTCTGGTGGTCATGGGGGCTGAACCTAGGGCTCTCACACTGAGGTACATCCCCAGCCCCTTTTAAAAATTTTTTTACAATTTTGAGATGGGGTCTTTCTAGGTTGCCAAATTGTCCAGGCTGGGCTCAAACACAATTGTCCTGCCTCAGCCTCTGAGACTGCTGGGATTATATGCCTGCATTTCATTGCTCTCCTTTATCTGCTGCATGGTAGGGTCTGTATCGGGCCTGTGACAGTTCAATTGTGATTAAATCTGTCTCATGACTTGTCTTGGGTACTAGAGGAAGCAAACAAACTATGGGCTAGGCATTTTCCTACTGCCTTATTTATCATGATGGCACATGTGCTAGAAAAGCCCAGTATCCTCCTAGATGGTGTGAAAACCACAACTTCTGTTTTTCCTCTTAGTTTTTTAAAGTTTCTAATTTAGGAGCATGAAGTGTACCTTGAAGCAAACAAGGCTTTACAACATTTGGTTTAACCTAGGAATAGGGGGGAGGGGAAGGGAACTCTAACCAGAAACCTTTCACAGGAAACAGGAAGTGGCTTCTATCCTTCCCCCATTCTGTATCCTCTGCATAATCCAACTAGTTATTCTGTACAATCTAGGCAAAAGGCTCGAATCTGAATCCAGAATTTTTTTTTTTTTTTTTGTGGGTACCGGGGGTCGACCTCAGGACCTCGCGCGCCAGCAGGCGCCCGTGCCGCTGAGCGATATCACCGGCCCTTTTTTCGTATGTGGGTTCTGGGAGTCGAACTCAGGCCCTTGCGCTTGCCAGGCAGGTGCTTACGCCACTGAGCCATCTCACCGGCCCTGAATCCAGAATTTTTGAGTTCAAACATAACTTCAAAATCATAGGGCCACCTCTGCCAAAATGGAGAAGGCTTGTTATTATAAGGTGACAAAGCCATGGCCAAAACCCAGTTTGGCCAAGCCCTTCTAGAGTGCTCTGGGTAAGGCCACACAAAGACAAGGTTTGGAATCCCAGGGATTGTCATCAGGAATGTATTGAATGCCTTGCAACCTTGCGGCTTGGGTTTGGAATCCAGACTTGAACTGTACAAGTGTAACAGCTGACTAACAATGTCAGCTGGGGAATATTTTGATACCTTCAAATTCAGCCCCATGTAGGAAGAGGCTGCACAAAGAGCTCTGACTGTAGCACCCTGAGGAATGGTACATGGTACGCCAAGGCCCAGCCTGAGCGCCTGCTTGGGCGGCCACATTCTCCTCGTAGTGAGATATAAAGTGGCTCCCAAAAAAGGTTTCCAGATCCACCCCTGTGGGCACCATCGGAATTGACTCCAGGGAAACTTCCAGCTGTGAATGGCTAACAAAGCTAGGCCGCTTGCTCTGTATTTGAATGTAAAAGAGTTCCTCACTCAGAGAAGGCCCTTAAGCCATAAAACCCTGCACACCAAGGCCAAGTGTCACACTCATAAGAGGGTGTGATTTATAAATTGACAGCACCCACAAAGCTGCTTTTGTACTCCTCTGTTTGTTAACAATTTATTCCCCCCCCCATCAAACTCATGGAGCTATTCAGATAAAGCTTGACTGCTTGACTGAGCCTCCAAAATAAAAAAAAAGGAAAGGACGAAAGAAAGAAAAGAACCAAAGTTTTGGCCAAAACACCAATGTTCAACTCTGGTAATTATGGTCCTGTGAATAGACACTAAAATTAGGGCTTAATAAATAATTCCTCTGTGTCACACTCACAGCATCAAGCTATTCCAATACAAACACAAAAAGCAAAAGAGAGAAAATCTCCAGCGCTGCCTTGCTGGAGCCTCTAAGAGTTCCACTTCTGTGGTTTTCTGCAAGTCTCTTTTGTGGTTTCTGTACTCTTTAGAATGCCCCCTTTAGAGCAAGTTTAACTTGAAATTATGACCTGCTGGGTTTTTTTCTCAACATTTAAATCTGTAAAGCAAAAAGTAAATATGGGGTTGGTCATGTCTTTCCTCTCAGTTCAACAAAGCCAATTCAGGCCACTTCGAATTATTTTCCCCATTGCATGATTCCATTCTCAGAGTCCAATACTTGCTACAGAAACCATCGACTTCTGATTCCTTTCCCACTCCTTTCTTTAAATAAATCTAGTTCATTCACCAGATCCAAACACAGGCTAACATAAACCACATTACAAAGCATATAAATTGCACATGGTGGTAGAGACCTGTAATCTCAGCTACTAAGGAGGTTGAGGCAGAAGGATCACACATTTGAGGCCAGCCTTGATAACTTAGTGAGATCCTGTTTCAAAATACAAAAGGGCTAGAGACATTGCTCAATGGTAGAGTGATGCTGGGTTTAATCCTCAGTACTGCCAAAGGGCAGTGTGGGTATGCCTGTAATTCCAGGTACTTCAGGAACATAAATTTGAGGTAGCCCCAAGCAATTTGGTGGGACCCTGTCTCCCCAAAAAATCCAAATAACAAAAAAAAAAAAGAGGAGGGGCCAGGGACATAGCTCAGCGCACAGTGTCTGCCTCACAAGCAGACACAAGCGCAAGGTCCTGAGTTCGAGTGCAAGTACAAAAAAAAAAAAGGACTGTAGAGTGCATGTCTAGATGCTCAAAGCTGTGGGTTCAATTCCTGGACTGCCATACACACAACCCCCTCTTTCTTTCCATATATATATAGATAGATATCATCTATCTATCTATATATCTATCGTATCTATCTATATATATATCGTATATATATGTATCATATATATATATAGTTTTGGTTTTTTTGAGACAGGGTCTTGCCATGTAGTCCTGGCTGGCCTCAAACTCACAGCAAGCCTCCTGCCTCGGCCTCCCAAGTGCTGGGATTACAGGCATGTGCTACCATGCCAAGCTATAATTATTATTAAATGTTATTTGGTGAAAGAAATCAACCAGGGCATGGTGGCACACGCCTATAATCAAGCTATTCAGAGAGGCTGAGTCAGGATGCTCACAAGTTTGAGGCCAGGCCAGGAAATTCAGTGAGACCCTATTTGAAAATAAAAATTAAAAAAGGACTAGGGATATATAGCTCAGTGGTAGAGCACTTCCCTAGCCCTGAGTTCAATGTGTGTGTGTGGGGGGGAGTGTTTAAATTGCCTCCTGCACACTTAGTACTTATCAAATTGTGTATCTAGAAAAAAATTATTTGTGTAAAAATAATGCCTTCTGCTCACAACAATCTGATACTACTCCACGCACCACAGGTCAATACTGGTAGTCCATATACCACATAAGCACACACAGGCATGTTCTGTTTGGCTTCCACAGTGTTGACCAAACAGCGTTCAAAGAAATTTCAGCAGCAGTTAAAAAGTTTGGCCTGCCCGGCAACTGTAAGGTCCTGAGTTCAATTCCCGGTACCAAAAAAAAAAAAAAAAAAAGTTTGGGACAGTGCATACAAAAATCAGCATTTCCCCGGATTCTCTTGAAAATTTACACCTGGAATGTGGACCCTCTTTCTCTCAGAGCAACAACTGATTGGCACTAAGCAACAGCCTCCTCGCTGGGTGGGATAAGCATGGGCCCTCCCCTCAAGACTGCTCCACTGGGCTTGCTTTTCTCATTTGCAATTGCAAAGGCCCAGCCCCAATAAAGCTCTGGGTTTCTGACCTCCCACCCCACGTGGCAAGTACTGTACCTTTTTGACCATTGTAGTCTCAGATGAATCAAGTTTTGCTCTCTTGGTGTCAGGTCCATCTTCTACTCCTTGGCTAACTTTGGCAACTTTTGTTTTCTCCCTAGAGAGGGAATTGAATTCTACTATTATGAACTGTGCCATGATTAAAAAAAAAAAAAAGTATTACCAGCTCTGAGCAGGATGATGTGTAAAGAGCAAAATCTTTGAAGTTAAACAGACCTGGGTTCAAATCCCAACCCTGTCACAAACTACCTGATAATCAGTGACCCACTCTGTGGAAACAGCAGTCCCTGACACCCTTAAAGCAAAAGTGCAATAGATAAATTACTCAGCACACTGCCCTGCACATATATGCTCTCAATAAATGAAAGCAATTACTTTAGATCACTCTACTGGAATTGTAAAATAAAAATCCAGCCAGGTGTGGTGGTGCACACAAGTAAACCCAGCACTCAGGAGGCTGAGGCAGCAGGAGCACTGAGAGTTCGAGGCCAGCCTGGGCTACACAGTGAGTTCAAGGGCAGCCTGAACCACATAGCGAGACCCTGTTTCAAAAAAAACAAAAACAAAAATTCAACCTTAATTCCTTCCTGCTTCCGTGGCAAGCCCATGTTAAAACAGAAGCTTGCCTGCTTTTTGTTATTATAACTTTATTTGTAATATATGCAAAAATCTAGATAGTTCCAAACCCATACAATGCTATAATTAGGAGATACCTGCAACACGTCTCTCCTTCCTTCATTTTCAATTTATTGGCAAGAGAAATTTTGGCTACTTCCCTGAGAGGCTGAACAAGAGAGCAGTTCTCAGGGTTCTCAGGGCTCTGGGTAGGAAGCTCCCCCACACCCTGCAGGCCTCTCCTTACCTCTCATGAGCAAGTTGGGGCAGGGGAGGAGTGTGTGTCAGAAATTACAGCCAAAATAACCAACTAACATAGTTTTACAATACTTCATCACCTGCAATCTTTCATGCAGAAGGTACAAATTGAAAACACAGGTCCCATCATGTGAGAATTACCAGTCTGCAGCCTCAATGTTTGAAATGAGGGATCAGGTCTGTTCGTTCCACCAGTGTAATCTGGACACAGAAGCTTTTCCAAGGTAGACTTCTGCTGAATGAGCCACCAGGGTGACCCATCTAACTATCCAACTATCCCTCAAACTGAAAGCATGCCTTTCCCATGCAGAAAATGTAGGTTCAACACCCGAGGTCCAGACTGATCAAATACCCAATGGTGTACTCTACTTGTACAACTGCGTTTGCTTTAGGCTTTAGAGCAGACTATCATTTTGAAGGGCAGGAGCTGATCTTCTACAATTTTGAACCCACAGCCAATTATATTCAGTAAATTGTCAACGGCTTGGTTTCAGGATATTCTAAGTATTACAGTAAAGTACTTTCCTTATATGCTATAATTCCTACCAATAAATAAAACTAAATTTGGAAATATTCCATTCTCCCTTCCATGCCCAACTTACTCTACAAACTCATGCTCTCCAAGATTGGCAAATGTGTAGCCATGGTAGCCAAAAACATCTCCTGTGAAGAATTTGATGCTGTTTTTGTGACAGATCTGGTCAATTTTAACTATGACATCCCTGGAGCAGCATGTCAGGCATACCTGCAGGAAGGAAGAAATTGGCTGGGTGTGAGTTTTGCAAACTGTGAATCACTGCCCTAATGTCTAAATAAACCTTAATGAACAGTCAGTCTCTGGGCATGTTAAAAGCCAGTTTTAAACTGGTACAACAGGTTCTTTGGGTGCTCTGGGTAGAAGACGAAAGAGAAGGTACAAGTTTCAGTGTGTAGAAAATGTAAATTATGTGTCAGTCACCTTCTGCAACCAAAAGAAATGTTTAGCTAAAAAAGTAAAAGCCATGAAATGAATGTTTCCCCTAATCCATGAACATATACAAACTACGCAGTTGTCATGAAAAAGATGGTAATAATTCACCAAGCTATTTCTAAACTAGTGCCTAGATCTATTAAAATTCAAAGAAACTATAGTGACAAGCAAAACGTTTTTTTAAACTGACCCAAAGGTCATATTTGAATAGGAGAGCATTCCTCCTTCTCTTGATTGATATGTTAAGAAGATAAATCCTGCTGAGATTATTTTCCCACAGATTTTGGTGTGAAACTTTATCTGAATTAAAGGACAAAAGAAAAGGTTATAGGCCAAGTGACCTTCCCTTCTGACTTAAAAGACAATAAACCAGTGTGATTCACTCACTGGAGTTATCAGTGTTGCTCTGCAACCTCTAGATTGTGTTCCAATAGCCTGCCATGCTGGAAACAGCCAGGTTCTACTGCACGAAACACCATCTTAACAGGAGAAGCTTTGTGATTGCCATTAAAAGATAACTTCGGGGCTAGGGGTGTAGCTCAGTGGTACAGCACTGGCTTAGCATAAGTGAGGCACTGGGTTCAATACCCAGCACTGAGGAAGGGAGGAAGGAAGGAAAAAAAGGAAGGAAGGAAAGAAGGAAGTTACCTAGCTTCTAAATTGCACATATTTTTGCTTGAACGTAAGGCCATTTTCACTTGGTAGAGCCTCTTTTGTCTAGCAGACTGGGTACTGAAATAACACTCACAGGAAGAAAAAAAAGAAAAACACTCAGAAATGTGTTCCTTTGGTGTTTCAAAGGATGCAACCACCCAAGGAAAATGCACATCTAAAAGGTAAGACAGCCACAGGGAACATGCAACCAACTGATGAAATAGAACAGAGTCAAAAGTGATTAGAACACCTGTGTGGACCAGCCAAACATGGCCCACAGAGAAGTCACCCTCATCCCATGCATGTGATTTACCTGGCCATACTCATCTGTTCTTACAAGCCATGTCTCTAAATCTACAAGTTTAAGGGACATCTCGAATAAACCAAATGTGGTTACTATGGATAAGGAAATGAAGAGAAGACTTTAAGAGTCAAATGGAGAGTGCCACAATACCTGGAGTTATAAATAGAAGGGACTGGGGAAAAAGGACAAATACACAGATGATCCATCATTCCAAGGCTGTGCTGGACAGATGGGCACACTATAAAATACAACAGTGTGATGCTGGACATGGTGGCACATGCCTGTAATCCCACCACTTGGGAGGCTGAGGCATCCTAGGCTACATAGTGAGTTCATGACCAGTCTGAATTACATAGCGAGACTTTGTCTCTAAAATAAAAAAACAAAAAACAGTGTGAAAAACAAACTAACCAACCCAAATTCTAACTTTGTATGTAATAGGCCTTTCATTTAAAAACAAGTACTTCCTTTGTGACCCTTCACTGTTACCCTGGATTTGTCAAGCTTTTCCAGGATACAGGGTTGTATGTCTGAAAGATCAGACACTGACAGAGAAGTGAACTCATCCTTTCACTCCTGCATAGAACTGTCAGTGAAAATAAATGAGGTTGGCTATGCCTCACTGGACTTATGACTATGGTGATTTTGCCTTGTTATCCAAGGCAAATGAGGCAGCCACAGCTCAAGGTATGCTCTTTAAGACAAAACAGGAGCTGTAGTCTGATACAATATTTCTAACACAAAAGTGCCTCTCCACTGAAATTAACAACTTGTTATATTTCTGGAAGAAAACATTTGTAATACTATATATCAAAGCTATGCGCAAAGATTCCGGAAAGACAAAACGCCAATGCTGAAATGTGCTTTGGGGGACATATGCCGGGAGAAGCCAGCAGATAGCGCGTTGCAACCACAGCAGGTCCAACAGACGGGATCTAGCTACCAACATATTCATGTGGCATATTCAGCTAGTACAGAGCAGCTTAAAAATTTACTTGAGAAAAAGTTCAGAATTTAAGATTTGAAGGCTCTAGTACACCTACAACTAGTGCTTTAATTTGCTTAATTCCTCTAGCAAGCTTTACATTAAGAAACTTACAGCATCAAATTGAGTGAAAAACGATTCGGGTTTCTTCTCTATATCCTCGGTGTCCACCTTCACATCCACCATGGGGTTGAGATTTTGGGCTCTCTCTAAAGAGGCTTCGGCTCTATTTCGGCCAATGGACCCAGTACGAATCAGGAACTGAGCTCCAGGATCATCTGGAGATACCTAGGAAGGAATAATTCTTTCTTTATTCTTGATTTTTTTCTGAAAAATAAATTTCAAAGACTATGAACTACCTACTTTAAAGGATAGCTAAAATACCACCATCAAATTGTATTACTGTTCCTATGGCGATCTGCCTAACACAGACTCCCTACTCTCTTCTGAGAATTTAAAGCAGGACATTTAACTTTTTCTGAACTGGTCATTGATAAATAAAGAGCACCCCCTTGTGTTTATAAAGGAAATTAATTCTAAATGAAATCCTTTCTTCTTGCATTAAAATTTACATTTCTAGCTACTAACAAAATGACTGGTAACAAATGGTAAGAACACAGATTTTGCAGGGCATGGTGGCACAAGCCTGTAATCCCAGCACTCAGGAGGCTGAGGCAGGAGGATCACGAAGGTTCGAAGCCAGCCTGCTACATAGTGAGTTAAGGCCGGCCCAAACTGCATAGTGAAACCCTATCTTAAGCACACACGAGTGAACAAACCAACCAACCAACCAACCAACCACAGATTCTGGTTACAGTGCTAAGGACACAGAACTGACTAATGTAGATATCTACCATGTACCAACCCTAAGCATTCAGAGAAATACATGAGGATCCAGTCCCTGACCATTAAAATCAGACAAATGCAAAAATCAGACACAATTAGGAATACTTGAAATGAACTTTTAACCTTGATTACAATTCAGAGAGAAGGACAGATGAGTGGAGGCTAGAGTGTGAACCTCACCCTAAGGCTGGATGTCATCAGAACAAAGCCTCAAAAAATGGAATATCAAAATCCCATGACAGCTACAAGACTAGACTCCATACTGCTTACAAAGCATTTCTTCACATACCAGTATCTAATTTCACCTCTGTCAATGATTTCACCACCTTCACTAAGACTAGGTTCAATAGAAGTAATCTCTCCTCCTACCATCCATCCCTAGCATACTTTTCCTCATCTTTCCTCCAAAAAAATGAGCTGGTCCTCCGCCTAATCCAGGCCAACCCTGTAGCACTATCCTTGACCCATCCCATCCTACTTCTTCAGGGATCTCATTCTGCAGGAGAGGCTAGACTTCACCGTATTTAAGAGTAAGGGCCCTGAAATAACCAGGGTTGATTCAAATCTTTTATTCAAAACCTGCTTGAGCCAGGCATGGTGGCACATGCCTGTAATCCCAGCTTTGTGGGAAGCTGAGGCAGGAGAAATACAAGTGTGAGGCCAGCCTACACAACTTAGGAAGACTCTGTCTCAAAAATTAAAACATAGTGCTGGGGATGTATCTCAGTACTCCCTGGGTCAATGCCCAGTACCAACAAAACAAAACAACAACAAAAAAACCACAAACACCTGGTTCAACTACTTGCTGTGTGACCTTGAGTAAACATAGGAAAATCACATGTATTTAAATGTATGCACAAAATTAAGATGTTAATAAAAACATACCCTCATTAAACCCCACCAATGCTAGTCATTACCATCAGTCCACACATACCTTCCTCATGACACTCTACTTCCCTGGCCTCTTGATCCAGGTCTCCTCTTCCCTCAACAGACAGCCCAGTCTCTATACGGCCCTCTTACTACAAACTGTCCCCAGGATTCCATCACAGAACCACTCACCTTTTCACTCTGTATAGCTCCATAAACCAAATCAATACCTCTTTTAGTGTCTACCGAAATCTGCAGTTATTTCTCAAATCCCTCTTAGTAGTGCAGATTTCTTCCTTATATCCTTGAATTGTTTATGAAACTACCCACTGAGCCATTTTCTGCTGGATATCCAACAGACTTTCTTTCTTTCTTTTTGCAGTATTGGGGTTCAAATCCAGATGCTCTACCACTGAGCAACATCCCTAACCCCTTTTTTTTTCCATTTTATTTTGAGACAGAGTATCACTAAATTGCCCAGGCAAGACTCAAACCTTAAGATCCTCCTGCCTCAGCTTCCCTAAATACCGGCATTACTAGGTGCCACATCTGGCTTAGTCCTTCTTGATGGACTCCGTCTATATTTGCCATCTTCATTGATAAGCCACCAACCATCCATCCGGTCACCCAAGCCAGAAACCTGGTCTTCATTCACTGATATCCCTTGACTACTGCTGCACAGAAGGGTGGCTAAGGGCATGGGCATATCCTGGACGCAACACTGACTACTGTGAAACCCAGGCGGACGAGGACTTCACTTCCTTTCCAAGTTCTCTTTTCTGTAAAACAGGGATGATAACAGGTCCCAGTTGCTGTGAGAACTAAACACAACAGCTCACAGAACAGGGCCCAGCACCTTCAGTAAAATCTCAGGTGCTGCAGCTATTCCTGCCTCTTCTTAAACTCTTAATATGTATGCTTCTACCAGTTATATCACCTAAGTTTCTCTCTCACAGTCACGTGCTTCTTGTCACCTCTATCACCAGGATCTTTGCTCAAACCCTTTTCACTTCTCATCTATACAGTATACTAAAGCAGGAGTCTGAGTGGTCTTCTGCCGCGTATCTTGTACTGAACACGATTCACACAATGATCAGTGATCTACTCAAACAGACCTATTTACTGGTGACCTGTTCCCATGGTAATGATCTACTTTATTAATGATAAAGCCCAAAGCTGACCAGGTCACCTTCTCCCCCCATTTAAAACTGTTTAAGGAGCTTTTAGCACCTACAAGACTGAGTGGAAATTTTTCTTTATGAGTAGGAAAATTTATTGGGAAATAAGAATAGGGAATAGGAATAGCTCCTGAGACAGGAGGGGTCCCGAATGGGTTACCAACAAGCCCATTTCTCTGAGAAAATTTTATAGAGCAAAGTCACAAGGGGTGGGTACAATGTGGGTCAAATTATAATCAACCAATAAGATTACAAGTATAGCCACTTAGCTAATATTGATCCAATAGTAGCAAGGCGCATGGATGACATCATTAACCTTGGCCAATAATCTACAGACTTAGTCTTGTCTTTCTTTAGTCTTAGTGGATGGGAGATAATGGTTTATTTATATGGGAAATCTCAAAAGGATGGTACCAATAATCTCAAGCTTCCTTAGGGAAGAATGTAAATCTGGCCACTGTGACTTTTATCTTCTTCAGATGTGCTTCTAGCCAGTTTTTTTTTTTTTTTTTTTCTTTTTTGGGTGGGTACCGGGGGTCAAACTCAGGACCTCGCGCTTGCCAGGCAGGTGCTTATGTCACTGAGCTATCTCACCAGCCCTAGCCAGTTTTTGATGTGCTCTCATCTTCTGCACTGACTCCCTCAAAGGCCTAGCTCTATTTGACTGCCTATCATATTTCTACCTAACTTATCTGTCTATAATACGCCCCCTCTGAAGAAGGGCGTAGTTTCCACTTAGCTGCTTCGAGCTGAGAGGAGTCAGTGTAGGGGAGACTGCAGTCAGGGGCCTTCTGCAGAGAGCTAATCTAATGGGCCTTGGCTAGAAGTCATGTTGCAGTTATGAACTCCCTTTACAAGGTCGAGTGGATACCGGTAAAAGGAGTCTGGCACATTTATTATTGGTTCCATATGCATGATCACTTGGGACTGAGTAAAAACATATAGTGGATCCTCCCAGAAGGCTCTCCTAACATAATCTTTTTTTTTTTTTTTTTTTTTTTTTGGTGGGTACCGGGGATCGACCTCAGGACCTCACACACCAGCAGGTGCCCGTGCGGCTGAGCGATATCACCGGCCCTTTTTTTCGTATGTGGGATCCGGGAGTCGAACTCGGGCCCTCGTGCTTGCCAGGCATGCGCATACGCCACTGAGCCATCTCACCGGCCCTCCTAACATAATCTTGACCTGAAACCTGCCCTACCCCCACCGCACTGGGTCTCATACTCTAAAAACACCAAAGTGCTTGTTATACTTCATTTCTACCTTGTTGATGAACACTTTTGTGCCACCACTAATGTCCCCTACCTAAAATAGTTCCTCAAACTTGACGCACCACTCTTGGTTCTTTAAGACATATTCAGAAACTCCAGGACGCCTTCCCGCTACAATGACCTGAGTCAGGTAATCTGCACTCTGGTTTCTAGAAAAAATTGAGAATGGAAACCAAACTGTGAGCATGTTTCTATCACTAGCACCTAGCAGGCCAGAAGGAACCCAGCAGGTGTGCTCAGATGCTTGCTCAATACAAACTCAACTCAAAGTTCTGAGGGGCATTAATGTCCTCATTTTAGAGACAAGCAAACTAAATTTGAGAGGTTTAGTCCTTTGTTCAGTTTGAGGAGCTAGGATTTGAGCCCAAGTCTGCATGATTCCAAAGCCTTGGTACTTTGCAGCACTGTTTCCCTGGGGTGTTCCTAGTCAGGCAAACTGCACATGAGAGAACCACCACGAGGTGTCCATGAATGGTTAATTTATCTGATGGGAGTCAGGCTGAGTAAATTTACTGAAAGCAGGTTATATGAAGTCAGTGGTGGTCAACTCTCCCTACTAGACTCATCTGGAGAACTTCATTTTTAAGTAACTTCCCAGATATCCTAAAGTACATCTGAGGTTGAGGACCACCTTGTTAGGCAGGAGGAAGGCACTATGACCCTGCAAGTGAAGAGGTAAGGGACGACCACCCGCTTGTTCAATGGGGAGCAGTCATTACTGTTCAATGTGATATCAGTACCATTATTACACCTCTCAGTATATGATCATCCTCCATTCACATATTCCCACAACTAAGTGAGAAAGTCATTATCCCTATCGTTTCTTATTTATTTATTTATTTATTTATTTATTTATTTATTTATTTATGGCTGGTAATGGGGACTGAACTCAGGATCTTCACATTGAGCTATGTCCTCACACCTTTTTGAGACAGGGTCTTGCTAAACTGCCCAAAGTAGGCTCTAATCTGTGATCCTCCTGTCTCAGGGTGCTAGAATTACACACACATGCCAGGTACATGTGGTTAATTTCTCTTTTTTTTTCACTTTGAGACAAGGTCACACTAAATTGCCTGGGCTGGTCTCAATCTTGAGATCCTTCTGCCCCAGGCTTCCAAATAGCTGGGATTACAGATATGCACTACAATACCCAGCTCCCATGGAGTTTCATTTTTGCAAGCCAAGTGCTATCAGTTAGTGCAGCACCCTGCCTTAGAACTCGCACATTTTTCTACACAGGGGTCTTCTTTGAATGAAGTGCTTCTACCTCTAGAGGGCAGTGTGATTGGAAAGATGCACCCTGTCTCCTGGCAGCTAGATTTCAAGAACTTTTTTCCTTAGGTTTTAAAATGCAACTCAAGGCCTGGTGAGATAGCACAGCGGCATAAGTGCCTGCCTGGCAAGTGCGAGGTCCTGAGTTTGACTCCTGGTACCCACATATGAAAAAAGGGCTGGTGATATCGCTCAGCGGCACGGGTGCCTGCTGGCGCACGAGGTCCTGAGTTTGACCTCCGGTACCCACAAAAAACAAAATAAAATAAAATAAAATGAGACTCAAAAACCAACTTGGGGCTGTGATATAAAGTGAACCAACTACCATTTCTTTTCATATTGCAGTAGTGTTTTGTGTGTGTGTGTGTGTGTGTGTGTGTGAGACTGACTGAGGACTGAATCCAGGGCCACACACTGAACTGTATCCCCACCCCTTTTTACATTTTACCTTGAGACAGGCCTCACTAAATCGCCTGGTTTTGCTTTGAGCTTATAATCCTCCTAACTTGGCCTCCCTAGAATTACAGGCAATGCACACTGTCTCCAGCTTGAAGTAGAATTTTTTTCTTTATAACAAAAATAATACTTCCAGCCAGGTGTGGTGGTACACGCTTGTAATCCCAGCACTGGGGAGGCTGAAGCAGGAGGAATGAGAGTTTGAGGCAAGCCTGGGCTACACAGTGAGTTCAAGACCGGCCTGAATTACAGAACGAGAACCTGCCTCAAACAAAACAAAACAAAACGAAAACCTTTCCAGATCTTCCTGAACACCCACATAAAGTGAGTTTTAAAATTTTTCATTAATTTACTGGTTATCTAGTGTTCAGGACAACAAATAAATAAATACGTAAATAAGCTATCTAGATCAGTTGGGCCACTCTGTTTTTTCAGTTAGTTATTCAGATGATTTTTAGGCATAGATTAGAAAACCATTTCTCTACTCCTTACAACTACTTTCCTAAGGGAGATGTTATCAACTCAATTTTACAAACTGGCAAGCTCAGTCTGGTGACCTGGAGTCTCCACTGTCATCCAGCTAGAATGTGGTACAGTTGGAATTCAAAGCCAGTGTCAGCACTGTTAATCTCCAAAGCCTACAGTTCCACTAACTACAGCCTTTCACAGCACAAGTAGGCAAACACGAAATGTGCACAGCAAAGGGGAGGGCAGTGATAGGGCGGCAAAGGCGCACCTGTTCATGATCCAGCATGGTCAGTCCTTTCACTCCTGCCAAGATGAGATTCTTGGCAATTTCAGCTCCAAGTCCTTTCATGCCAACGAGAAGCACACGGGAGGCCCGAAGCCTGTTAAAGGAAGACACTGTTAACCTGATGATACACAACAGTGGAGCGTGCTGAATCACAGAACAAAGTAACAGGGAACTAATTTTAGTTTTCACAAAATGCATGGAAGTGAAGCCTCGCAGACTCAAATCTACTAAACATATAGGCTCCAACCCATGCTGCACAAATTTATAGGTATTGGCTACGGTAATGAAATACAACAATACTGTAAATACAACGGTCCCTCCCTCCTGGAGAGGGAGAAGATAGATAAACAGATACATGTCAACCAGCACCAGGCATGGGGGTGCAACTTGTAATCCCAGCATTCTGGGACACCAAGGCAGAAGAACCACAAATTCCTGCCTGGCCTGAGCGACTTATCAAGACCCCGTCTCAAAGGAGGGGGACAGGTAGCTCAGTATGTAGGTCCTGAGTTCAATACCAAGTACTGGCCAAAAAAAAAACTAACCAAAACAAAACTTAAGCGATGAAAATCGAGCATAAGGATCAAGGATGACAGAAGATTCTGGGTTTTGTTTTGTTTTGTCTCACTGTGTAGTCCGAGCTGGCCTTGAACTCACTATGTAGCCCAGGCTGGCCTGAACTCCCACTCCTCCTTCCTCAGCCTCCTGAGTGCTAGGATTAGAGGCATGTGCCACCACTCCCCAAGTATAGGCTATGTTTTTAGATAGAGTAATCATGAAAATAAAACCCCCTTTCTGAAGAGGTCCTATTTGAATAAAAATCTAAATAAAGGTCAAACATACACAGTTGGGAGCAGAGCATCCCAGCTAGCAAAGCAAGAAGTGCAGAAGCCTGAAGCACAAGAGTCCTCCAGCATATTTCACAGACAGGAGGACAGACAGGATGAAGAGCTGTGCAC
Organism: Erethizon dorsatum; assembly: GCA_028451465.1. Classification (NCBI taxonomy): domain Eukaryota; kingdom Metazoa; phylum Chordata; class Mammalia; order Rodentia; family Erethizontidae; genus Erethizon; species Erethizon dorsatum. The sequence goes on along the minus strand of CM051834.1, from coordinate 107,881,422 downwards.
AAGGGAAGAATGATAGGAATCAAGGTTGTAGACAGACCGTGGGGCCACATCATAAAGGCTCTTACAGGGATTGGAAGGGTTCTGGACTTTTTCTAACCATGATGGGAAGCCACGGGATGAGGAAGGTGTCACACTTAACGTGAGAGAAGATGGTAGGGCTCAGACTGGTGTGATAGCAAAAGAGGCAGTGAGAGGAGTACTATTTACACTATTAACACATAAGCAAAACACATGACAGCATGAAAAGAGGGCGTACACAGGATCTTTCTAAAGATCTTAGATCTTTCTAAATCTGTAGAGTGACAGATGAGGCTAGAAAAGGCAGTCAGAGGCTAAGCTATCCTAAGGTCACTGGGAAGCAGGGTAGGTTCACAATCTGAAATCTCCTGAATTAGAAATGTTTCAGAAGCACAATTTTTCAGATTAGAAAAAGGAAACATAAACTTTACATCATTACAAGACAACCTCATCAGGATCTTAGCCAACATCCTATAATCCAAACCACTAATAATTCTACGGAACATATATACATTATTCCCACTGAAAAAGATTAGTAAGAATTCAGAATACTATCACAAAAATCTAAGGTCTATTGGCCAATGAGTTTGCTACAAACAAAAAAATTTTTTTTCTGATTTTTTGGTAAGAGTCTCACTATGTAATTCAGGCTGGCCTTAAACTCACTGTGCAGTAGAAATGTCTCAAGTTTATCCTTCTTTATGAGTGAGTAGTACTGCATTGTTTTTCAAAAAACCACGTCTTCTTTATCCATTCACCAGTTGATGGGCATTTGGGCTGTTTCTAAGATTTGGCTATTACAAACTGTGCCGCTATAAACATGGGTGCGTATATACCGCTGTGGTATAATATTTTTAATACTTTCAGGAAGATAAAAAGAAGGGGAAGAGCTGGGTCAAATGGAACCTCTAGTTTTAGGGTTTTTTTTTTTTTTTTTTTTTTTTTGTACCGGGAATCCAACTCATGACCTCGCGCTTGCTAGGCAGGCGCTGTGCCACTGAGCTATATCCCCGGCCCTAGTTTTAGTTTTCTGAGGAATCTCCACACTGATTTCCACAGTGGTTGCACCAGTCTACAGTCCCACCAACAGTGGAGAAGGGTTCCTTTTTCCCCACAGCCCCGCCAGCATTTGTTATTGATTTCTTCATGATAGCCATTCTTTCCGGGGTGAGATGGAATCTCAGTGTTGTTTTAATTTGCATCTCTCAAATGACCAGTGATGTTGAACATTTTTTTCCTATATATATTTGCTGTTTGTACTTCTTCATCTGAGAAGTGTGTATGCCCAAAAAATTACACTTTATAATTGGTAACCAATGCATTTTGTGGTGAAAGAAGATACAAGAACACTTATAAAACAAAATCTCAACCTATTCCAACTCCTAAAATAAAAGATTTGCAAAGTAAGAAATTACCAATCTTGCTTGGAAAGCAGGCCTTACTCATACTCTCAAATTCACTTTAATTGCTTGACATATAATTTAGTACTTTAAAAGACTTTAGCTAAATTGTTTAATAATATTTTTAGAATGTTACTTCTCTGGATAGACATGTTTCACACAATAGTTTTCAATTAAGAAGAAACCACTAGGGCCGGTGAGATGGCTCAGCGGCTTAAGCACCTGCCCGGCAAGCGCGAGGGCCCGAGTTCGACTCCCGGAACCCACATACGAAAAAGGGGCCGGTGATATCGCTCAGCGGCACGGGCGCCTACTGGCGCTCGAGGTCCTGAGGTCGACCCCCCGGTACCCACAAAAAAAAAAAAAAAAAGAAGAAACCACTAGATAGTTATTAATCATAATTTGTGATCAACTGATTAATGGATTCACAATTTGTTCAGCAATTCAGATGGCATAAAACCAACAAAAGGAATAATGTGGTAATTCTTCACTGTGCAATTCCATCCATTAGTAACACCAAGCCAAGAATCCAACAGTCCTTCCGGCTGGATTGTTTCCATGTGTGCTACTGAGCAATAAAAAATAGGTATACTATATTGAGTTTAATCCTTTCTTTTTGTTTTTGTTTTTGACGAGCAGCTCAATGATTTGAGGGTTGATTAGTACAATACAGATAACATAGGGGAAAAGTACAAAATAGCACTTTAACATCAGTGCCAGTACTTATCTCATTATGGTAATCATTAAGGATATTATTCATTTTTGTTATTTGCTTTTCTTAGAACATAAATCAAAGCCATTAACCTGAACTTGAGGTATATACACAATACATACACAGCCTTAAGCAAAATACTTTTCGTAGGTAACGTTATATTTCAAAATATTGGGCCGGTGAGATGGCTCAACGGCTTAAGCGCCTGCCTGGCAAGCGCGAGGGCTCGAGTTCGACTCCCGGAACCCACATACGAAAAAGGGGCCGGTGATATCACTCAGCGGCACGGGCGCCTGCTGGGGCGCGAGGTCCTAAAGTCGACCCCCCGGTACCCAAAAAAAAAAAAAAAAAAAAAAAAAAGAGTTTATATTTCAAAATATTGGAAACAGTATGTGCTGATTTGTATTTTGACTTAATGGAACAACAAGAGAACCACATTCAACTAGGGAGGGTTATACTTACAATAAAGCTCTTTAAAGTTCAAAATGTCTTTCTCTCCCTTTGTACTTACCACAGGCTCTAAAATGTCCTGAGAGGATTTAGTATGAAAAAATATCAATCACAGGGGCCGGTGAGATGGCTCAGCGGCTTAAGCGCCTGCCCTGCAAGCGTGAGGGCCCGAGTTCGACTCCCGGAACCCACATACGAAAAAGGGGCCGGTGATATCGCTCAGTGGCACGGGCGCCTCCTGGCGCGCGAGGTCCTGAGGTCGACCCCCCCGGTACCCACAAAAAAAAAAAAAAAAAAAAAAAAAATCAATCACAGCTTTAATACATACTTTGTTGGGTTTGTTTTCTTTCCTTCCTACTTTCTTTCTTTCTTTCTTCCTTCCCTCCTTCCTTTCTTCCTTTCTTTGTCTTTTTGAGATAGGGTTTCACTATGCAGTTCAGGCTGGCCTTCAACTCACTTTGTAGCCCTGGCTGGCCTTGAACTCCCGGTAATCCTCCTGCCTCAGCCTCCCGAGTGCTGGGATCACAGGCGTGTGCCACCACACCAGCCTTTTAATACATACTTTGGAAGGAACTAATGAGAAAGCAAAATGGAAACTGAAACTTCATACTTGTTTTCTTATAAGTGGTCTTACTTTTTCTTTTTTCAGATTTACTTATTTATTTATTTTTATTTTATTTTTTGTTTTTTGTTTTGTGGTGCTGGGGATCAAACCCAGGGCCTTGTGCATGGAAGGCAAGAGCTCTACCACTAAGCCACATCCCCAGCTCCAATTTTTCTTCTTTAGAAAAAGTTTAAATCTTCTTTTTTTTTTTTTTTAATGTGGGTATCGGGAGTTGAACTCAGGACCTTGCGCTTGCCAGCAGGCACTTGTGCCACTGAGCGATATCACCGGCCCTTTTCTTTTTCTTTTATGTGGGTACCTGGAGTAGAACTCAGGACCTCGCACTTGCCAGGCAGGCACTTATGCCGCTGAGCTATATCCCTGGCCCCAAATCAATTTATTATAAATATATCCAAACCATTAATTTTTGCAACTTTCAGGTAAAGTCCAGCACTTTGTTTATACAAAGTCCGTGAGAAGAGGTCAGTAGAGATCATCTAATCTTAAATCGTGACATCATCTATTCAAGCCCTGTTCAACCCTGGCCTGGGCCACTCAAAATAAATATTTGGCCTGGCTCAAAATAAAAATATAGGGCCAGTGTGATGGCTCAGTGGCATAAGTACCTGCCTGGCAAGCGCGAGGGTCTGAGTTCAACTCCTGGAACCCACATACGAAAAAAAGGGCCAGTGATATCGCTCAGCGGCACAGGTGCCTGCTGGCGCACGAGGTCCTGAGGTCGACCCCCAGTACCCACAAAAAAAACCAACCAAACAAACAAAAAAAACATTCTAAAAGGGCTTGGAGAGCCGGTGAGCTAGCTCAGTGGCATAAGCACCTGCCTGGCAAGCGCGAGGTCCTGAGGTCGACTCCCGGTACCCACATAAAAAAAAAAATAAATAAAATAAAATAAATAAAAGGGCTGGGAATGTAGCTCAGTGCAAAATCCCTGGGTTTAATCTCCAGTACCACCAAAAAAAAAAAAGAAAAAAAAAGGAAAAAAGCTAGATATTTTAGTGCAGTGATAGGGCACTTCCCTAGCAGGCTTGAGGCCCACGCATTCCATCCCGAATACAGCACCCATATCAAAAAAAGAAAAAGGTGGGAAGCATGTATGTCTTTGTCTTTTTTCCTATGGGACCCCTTCCACTACCAATCATAGGCTAGGAGACATAAGCCTTTCAAGTGGCCATTTCACTTACCTAGGAGGAGGAAATTGGGAGAGGACTGACAGCACACAAACAAGGTAAACAACATGCTAATAATGAATGGGTCTCATCACAGACACATAGGGAGGGCGGGAAGAAGGAAAGCTACGCAACTTTCCGGAGGACCCCCAATTGCTTGCAAATCCGCATGTAATAATGTTTCCAAAGAGAATATAGTGCCCATGTCAAACCTTTGACTACAGAAAAGTTCAGCACCTCTGCATTTTGCTGACCATCCCAGGTCCCTGCTGTCACTGTTTGTCTACCACCCTCCTTTTGACTGGTCTTGCAACCAGAAGTTGCAGCTCCAAAGTTCTCTTTCAAACTGAGTGGCTGGGTCTTGCACGGATAGCCAGCATGGCCTAGCTCTCCTCTGGGAATCTGGGAATATCTTCAAACTTTACCAAAGGCCTCCTAATCTCTAAACCCACTAACTTTTGCTCAAGCTCTTACCTCCCTGATGTGCCTTTAGAAATGGCCACTGCTAATCACTAATGCCCTCTGAGTGTGAAGACTTGGGTTTGAATTCTGAACCCTGCCACTTCCCAACTGGGTGACAGGTAAAGCTACACAGTCACTCTAAACTTCAGTTTATTCATCTGTAAAATGAGGATACTAATTCTGAGTTCATTTCATTTAATTCCTTTGACAGCCTGGTAAAACGTATGTGCGAAAACTTCCAGCATAATACCTGGCCTATAACAAATAATAAATATTATGTGAGTTTACTGAATGTGAATTCACTGAAATTTTCAATCTCCACTGCCTTGATTATAAAAGGGCCCATGCTAGGCATGGTGCCACATACCTGTAATCCCAGCACTCAGGCACCTGAGACAGGATCTCTGGGAGTTCCAGGCCAGCTTGGGCTACATAGTGAGTTCAAGGACTGCCCGAACTCATAGTGAGACCCTGTCTCATAAAAGCAATAAATAAATAAATAAATAAATAATCTCAGCAGCATCTACCCACTTCCCTCCACTTCCCTAGCCACCAGCCACTATGCAGTATGCAGGCTGGCCTGAACTTGCAGTGATCTCTTGCCTCAGCCCCTCGAGTACGGGGACTACGGCTACGTAATAATCGGTTTCAGTAGCAGTATGAAACTAATATACTGAAGAACAGAGCTATTAGGAACCTGCCCAAGATCCCACAGCTACCAAATGGCAAAGCAGGTATCTACAGCTCAGGCAATATTACTCCAGAGCCTGCCTCTCAATAGCAGAAATAAAATGTGTAGTCTTAAATCACTTGATAGGTTGAGGCAGAGGAATCACATGTTCAAGGCCATCCAGGGCAACTTAGCAAGACTGTCTCAAAATATAAAATGGGCTGGGGGCATACCTCAGTGGTAGAGCAACCCTGGGTTCAAACTCCAGTGTGTCATGAAGAAGAAAAAAATAAAAGGTTAGCTACTGTGTGGAGGATGGACTACAGAGTTAAGGTAAGGGAGCAGATGTGGTGGTATAAATCTATAATCCCAGCACTAAGGGAAGGCTGAGGCAGGAGGATAGCTTTGAGTTTGAGGCTACCCTGGACTACATAGTGAGACCCTGACTTGAAAAAGAGAAAAGAGAAAAGAAAAAAAAGGGGTAAGAGCAGGCTACTGAGGAGACAGTGAGAGAGACGATGGAGGGTGCCTGGGACTAAGAAAAGAAAAAAGGCGGATGAAATAAGATTCAAAGCAGAGCCAACAGGACTTGCCAATGCACGCAATATGAACATAAACAACAAATATTAATAAAGAACTCTTGGATTTCTGGTCTGTGCCACCAGATAAACAGTGGGGCCATCTACTGGGATGAAGAAGATTGAAGGAAGAGATTTGCCTAAAGCAGAGTAAGGGTGGGATACAGAATCTTAGTTTTTATTTTAAGTTCTGACAAAATAAGTAAATATAATGCAGAAACAGATGGAAGGGGCAGTACTGCAGAAATATATGTGTGCTGTTAGTCAAGTTTTCTACAAGAAAACTGGTCAAATATACCAAACGCTGAAAAGTCCGGTAAAATGAAGATAAACGCTGGGCATGGTGGCGCATACCTATAATCCCAGTACTCAGGAGGCTGAGGCAGGAGGAGCGCTGTGAGTTCGAGGCCAGCCTGGGCTACATAAGCAAGTTCAAGACCAGTCTGAACTACATAGTGAGACCCTGTCTCAAAAAAAAAAAAAAAAAGAAAAAAAGATGAAGACAGATGGAAATTGTTATTGACCTTTAAGATAGTTTTGGTGAAGTAAATATGAAAGCTTCAATGAAATGGACTGAAAAGCAGACAAAGGTGAGAAGTGAGTACAACGAGCACAGAAGACTTGCTGAAGAGTTTTGTCAGGAGGGAGCAGAAATAAGGCATGAGCTGAAAAGAGGGGTAAGTAACAGAAAAGCCCTTTGATGGGGTTGAGGATATAGGTCAGTGGCAGTAGAGTGTGTGCTTAGCATATATGAGACCATAGGCTAAATCCCCAATAAGAAGCAAACCAAAACCAAAAAAGATACTTTGTTTTTTTTTTTTCCTTTTTAAACACTTCCAAGTATATTTCCAAGAAAATGTCATGTACCAAAATTAAGATTCACAGGGGTTTGTTTTGTTTGTAGAGGATTTTAGATGTTTCTAATTTTTTTTGAAATTTTAAATTTATTAAGGTTTTTTTGTTTTAATTTTGAGATAAGTCTCACTAAGTCACTACGTTAGTTGCCCAGGCTGGGCTTGAACTTGTGATCCGCCTGCCTCAGCCTCCCAGAGTGCTGGGATTATGGGTACACCCCAACACACCCTGCTGCTCCTAAATTTTATCACAAACAGTTGAGGCCAGCCTGGGCTACACAGTGAGTTCAAGACCAGCCTAAACTACATAATGAGACCTTGTTTCAACAAAAACAAACTCTCTCTCTATCCCCCCTCTCCTCCCTAGAGGGAGAGAGGAAGAGAGAGGGACAGAGAGGAAGAGGAAGGGAAAAGGAGCGTGTGAGGGAGAGATGAAATACTTAAGACAAATACTAATTTAATGTCACTTAAAATTTCAGAGTAAGTAAAGTGTTAGAATCTAGAGCATTTAGTCCAACCCTCCCATTTTATAGATACACAAACTGAGTGACAAGTAGAGAGGAGAAAGAATTTGCAGATTCAATGGATTTACTGATAGCTGGGGAAAAATATAGTAAGTCTCCAAACTTGCAATGTACTACTTTTCTTAAACTGTACCTACCACATTAGCCAATCTCTTTACTGTAACAACCCCATTAATGAAGAACTTCAATAAACCTTTCTGTCAAACGTTACATTAACAGAGTTTGTAAATTCAAGTCTAGTCTGGGCAGCGACTTAGTGAGACCCTGTCTCAAAATTTAAAAACTGGGAATGTAGCTAAGCGGGAAGGCCCTGGGTTCAATTCTACCACAAAACAAAACAAAATAAAACAAACAAAAAACCAAAGATTAAATACCAAGGATTTTTTTTGGAGCTGAGATTCAAAATTTTTTGTGGTGCTGGGGATACAACCCAGAGTCTTGTGCATGTAAGGCAAGTGCTCTACTACTAAGCTACATCCCTAGCTGACCTTTCTATTTTTCAAGAGAAGCCCCAAATCACAAAGGCAAATCTCCAAATTTGGGGAGACATTTTCTCCCAACCTCCTGTTATAAAACATTTTAGCTGGATTTGGTGGTCCACACCTATAATACCAGCTCCTCAGGATTACTGAGGCAGGAGGATCCCAAGTTCACAAACAGCCTGGGCAGTTTAGCAAGATCTCTCAAAATGGGGATGTAGCTCAGGGGGAAGACAGCATACCTAGCATGTGCTCAAAGCCCTAGTTCAATCCCTAGTTCTGTTAATTAAAAAAAAAAAATGTTGTCCTGTGCACCTGTAATCCCAGTACTGGAAGGCTGAGGAAGGAGGACTGCCACAAGTTTGAGGCCAGTATGGGCTACATAATGAGTTCAAGGCCAGCCTGCACTACAGTGCAAGAGCCTGTCTCAAAAAAACAAAAAAATGGCCAGGTGTGGGTGTGCACACCCATAATCCCAGCACTTGGGAGGCTGAGGGATTACAGGCATGTGCCATCACGCTTGGCATAAATTATTTTTTGAAACAGGATCCAGCATGGTTCATGTGTTACATGCAGCTATCACTTTTTCTACTGGTTTTTAATCTACAAGATCCCCTTTTTTTTCATGACACTGATTTTTGGGAAAGCTGTCTCATAAAATGTCCACCAGCCTCTCCATCTGACCAGTCTCCCAATTTTCAGCCCTTCCATTTCATAAAGGAGCACCAGCTCCCCGAGTTCTACTGTTCCACCTGCAGCCCTCTTACAGGCCAAGTAAGGAGCCTCCTACCTTGTCTATAGAGGGAATGAAATCACTGTCCTTACTCTAGACAGCTGCTATTAGTTGAAACAGACACAATAACTTCTGTGTTTTGTTTTCTTTTTTTTTGTGGGTACCGGGGGGTCGACCTCAGGACCTCGCGCGCCAACAGGCACCCGTGCCGCTGAGCGATATCACCGGCCCCTTTTTCGTATGTGGGATCCGGGAGTCGAACTCGGGCCCTCGCGCTTGCAAGGCAGGCGCTTACGCCGCTGAGCCATCTCACCGGGCCTGTGTTTTGTTTTCTTGAGACAGGCACTCTTATATAGTCCAAGGTGGCCTTGAACTCACTGTAGCCTAGGCTGGCCCTGAACTCATGGTGACCCGCCCACCTCAGCCTCCCAAATCACTGGGATTACAGGCATGCAGCACCTTGCTCAGCAAGCACCACTGTTTTTTTCTCAAATTTATTTATGACCTCAACAGTCGACCAGAATCTTTAATTGCACTTCTGCTCACTGTGTCTTTTTCTCCACACAGAATCATCCTTTCAAAGCACAAATCAGATCATATTACTCCCACACTCAAATACTCCAACAGGTTTCCCAGCAGTTAGAATAAAAGCTACTCCTTAACTCATTTGGCTCCAGCGACCCTATTTCTCTAATCTTCCAAGAAGTTCAGGCCTCAGGGATTTGGCGGGTGCTGTTCCCCGCACTAGGAAGTTCTTCCAGGTAGCTGGATGGCTTTTCCCTGGACAAAGCTAAGGCTCCACGTCACCCCCTCAGAGGCCTTTCCTAGCCACGCAACGAAAACAGATCTCCACCTTCACAATCTTTTACTTATTATTGATCGATTCCTAGTTTTATTTTTCTCCCTAGCAACTGCATTACCTGACTTTATTTCTTCGTGTTTATTGTCTCCCCACATCAGAATGTATGCTCCATGTGGACAAGGAGGCTGTCTAGTCCTCTGACTCATGCCCAGAGCCTGCAAACACTGCTCAAGAAATACATGATTGAGCCAGGTACGGGGGGAAATACATGGTTGAGTCAGGTGTAGGGGCACACGCCTGTAACCCCAGATACTCAGGAGAATAAGCCAGGAAAATTGCAAGTTCCAGCCCTGCCTGCGCAATTTAACAGCTTGGTCAGACCTTGTCTCAGAATTTTTTTAAAAAATCACTCAATCAATCAATCAATCAATCGGGCTGCGGCTATTGGTCAGTGGTTGGCAGAATGCTTACGTAGCAGACGGGAACCCCCAGTACCCCCAAAACGGAATCAATCACATTTTTGAGATCTCATCCCCCAGGCTAACTGCACTCAACACCCAAGAGGCGTCTCCCCCGGGCTCTGGACACACCTCAAACCTAGGCATCAGGGGGCGGGTGAGATGGCTCAGCGGCGTAAGCGCCTGCCTGGCAAGCGCGAGGGCCCGAGTTCGACTCCCGGAACCCACATACGAAAAAAGGGCCGGTGATATCGCTCAGCGGCACGGGCGCCTGCTGGCGCGCGAGGTCCTGAGGTCGACCCCCGGTACCCACACATACACACACACAAAACCTAGGCATCAGTATTCTCCTTTGCTACCTGCAGCCCCCCTCAGACTCTCCCAGCCTCTCCAATTCTCAAAATTCGCATTCTCTTACCCTGGCCCGCCCCCAGGAGCCACAAAAACGCTGAGCCCGCGTCAGTTCGGGTGGATGCCCCTCCCAGGAATGAATGAACCACGGTTCCTCCACACAGATCGCGCGCCCTCGGCCCGCTTGGGCCCCGCCCTCACCGCTTCCGGAGCCCGAGTCCTCGGGTTCGAGTCCTCCGCGCTCTCAAGACCCCCACACCCTGTTCAGAGGCCTCCGACCCCTCCCACTCCACCCGCGACATCCCACTTTCATATCCTCTACAAACACCCGCAGTCAACCCTCCAGCCCCCTCAGGAGAGCCAGGCACAGAAATCCAGCCTCCGCTCTTCAAATCAGGCCTCCCGCCCCGAGGCCCCAGGACGCCTCAGACCATCGCCCCCTCAAGAGCCCAGACGCCTCACGCCACACCGGCCCTGACCGTTTCTGAGCCTCCAATCCCCACAGGCGGATCTGCCGGTCATACTGCGCCGCCTCCTCCTCGCTGATGCCGCCACCGGCCTCCTCCTTCTCCACCATGGCGCCGGTTCTCGCTGCCGCAGCTCTCAAGTAACTCCCCAAGCCAACGACCCGCCGGCTGGCGCGCCTGCAACCTCCTCTGGCTGCGCGCCCGGGCCGCGTCTGCGCCTGCGCGGGAGGCGGGGCCGCGCCTGCGCAGGACCTGCTCCTTGAATTTGGGACCACGTGGCCTTCCTGAGCCTCAAAGCGCCACTATTCCTAATCCTGCGAGGAGGAAGGCGACTGATCTTACCAAAAGAATGTACCCTATCGGCATATTCACGTGGTCCTTTGTGACGCTATTCAATTCTGCAAATGTTTATGGAGCTCCTGCTGAGATACCAGCTGTGGAGGTGTGGTGAAGTAAAGTGATAAAAACAGGAGGCAAAGGCCTACGCTCAAGGGGCTTACCTTCTATTGAGGGAAATTAAATAAAAAACAATGCCAGCTGTGGTAATGCACACCTGTAATCCCAGCACTTGGGTGGCTGAGGCAGGAAGATCACTCCAAGTCCAAAGCCATCCTGGGCTACATAGTGAATTCAAGGCCAGCCTGCACTACATAATGTGACCCTGTCTCAAAAAACAAAACAAAAACAAACAATAAAATTTATTTATTTAAATAAATTTAGGACTCCTGCTTTGTAAATTCAAAAGTGCGACACACACTTACAAGAGGGGGGAAAATTGCAAGTTTGAGCTCAGCCTGGGCAACTCGGTGACTTAGTGAGACCCTGCCTGAAAATAAAAATTAAAATGAAATAAGAGGACCGAGGGGCTGGTGAGATGGCTCAGCGGCTTAAGCGCCTGCCTGGCAAGCGCGATGGCCCGAGTTCGACTCCTGGAACCCACATACAAAAAAGGGGCCAGTGATATCGCTCAGTGGCACCGGTGCCTGCTGGCGCGCGAGGTCCTGAGATCGACCCCCCCCCCGGTACCCACAAAAAAAAAAAATAAATAAGAGGACCGGGATATAGCTCAGGGGCACAAGTGCCTGCCTGGCAAGCTCAAGGTCCTGAGCTCGATTCCTGCTACCAAGAAAAAAAGAAAGAGAAAAGAAATAAAAGCTGGGGCTATGATTCAGTGTGACGCCCTGGGTTTAATTTTCGGTACGGAAGGGAAAACAAAAACAAAAACCCAGGTGAAATGGCGCACACCTGCAATCCTGGCACACTGGAGGCTGAGGCAGAAGGAATCTCCCCCCTTCCCCAGTTCAAGGCCAGTCTGAATTACATATGGACACCCGGTCTCAAAAAAAAAAACGAAAACAAAAAACCAAGAACCAGGAGAGGACGTGCAGCTCATCGCAGACAACGCGGTGTTCGCGGCGTTGTGGCCGCGGTTGAGGCCGGCTCCGCGCAGCAGGGCGGCCGGGGCTTTGGGCTCCATCCTCTGTTCCCTGGAAGAGGGCCGGCGCCAGCGCGAGAGCGGGAGCAGCAGAGGCGGAGGCTCCAGCGCGGCTCTCCCCACTCACCCTGAGCCAGACGAGGCCTAGCGCTCCGGGTGGCTAGGAAGGGCTTCGCTGGCCAAGAATGGCAATTCTCTTCACTAGGATATGGAGACTGTTCAGTCACCAGGAACACAGTTTATCACCGTTGGGTTGGATAGTGCAGGGAAAACCACCATCCTTTACCAATTTTTTATGAATGAAATTGTACATACATCCCCTACAATAGGAAGTAATGTAGAAGCAATAGTGATTAATAATATGTGTTTCCTGATGTGGGATATTGGTGGCCAAGAATCTCTTCATGATTCCAGGAACACTTACTACGCTAATACAGAGTTTGTAATAGTTGTGGACAGTGCAGACAGACAGGATTTCTGTAACTAGAGAAGAACGCTACAAAATGTTGGCTCATGAGGACCTAAGGAAAGCTGAACTGCTGATTTTTGCTAATAAACAAGATGATAAAGAATGCATAACTAGCAGAAATCTCCCAATTTTTTTGTTTTGTTTTTGGAGGCAGGGTCTCACTATGTAGTGCAGGCTTGCCTTGAACTCATTATGTAGCCCAGGCTGGCCTCCAACTCATGGAGATCCTCCTGCCTCAGCCTCCTGAGTGCTGGAATTACAGGACTCCCAGCTCTTGAAGCTCACTGTTATTAAAGATCACCTGTGCATATGGAGGAATGCTGCACTCTTACTGGTGAAGGATTATGCTAAGGGCTTGAATGGATTTAAGATTAGATAATCTCGGGAGCTGGTGAGATGGCTCAGCAGCATAAGCGCCTGCCCGGCAAGCACTAGGTCGATTTCGACTTCCGGAACCCACATAAAGGAAAAAAAGGGCTGGTGATATCGCTCAGTGGCACAAGCGCTAGCCCGGCAAGCGCGAGGTCCTGAAGTCGACTCCCGGTACCCACATTAAAAAAAAAAAAAAGATTAGATGATCTCGTGTGACCTCTTCTCATGGACTTTGTATAAACAAAGTGCTGGACTTTACCTAAAAGCTGCAAAAATTAATGGTTTAGATATATTTATAATAAACTGATTTAGGGCCAGGGATATAGCTCAGTGGCACAGCACCTGCCTGGCAAGCACAAGGTCCTGAGTTTGATTTCCAGTACCAAAAATAAATAAACTGATTTAGGGCCAGTGAGGTAGCTCAGTGGCATAAGTGCCTGCCTGGAAAGTCGAGGTCCTGAGTTCTACTCCAGGTACCCACATAAAGGAAAAAAAAAAGGGCTGGTGATATCGCTCAGTGGCACAAGTGCCTGCTGGCAAGTGCAAAGTCCTGAGTTCAACTCCCGGTACCCACATTAAAAAAAAAAAAAAAAAAGATTTAAACTTTTTCTAAAGAAGAAAAATTGGAGCTGGGGATGTGGCTTAGTGGTAGAGCTCTTGCCTTCCATGCACAAGGTCCTGGGTTTGATCCCAAGCACCACAAAACAAAAAATAAAATAAAAATAAATAAATAAATCTGAAAAAAGAAAAAAGTAAGACCACTTATAAGAAAACAAGTATGAAGTTTCAGTTTCCATTTTGCTTTCTCATTAGTTCCTTCCAAAGTATGTATTAAAAGGCTGGTGTGGTGGCACACGCCTGTGATCCCAGCACTCGGGAGGCTGAGGCAGGAGGATTACCAGGAGTTCAAGGCCAGCCAGGGCTACAAAGTGAGTTGAAGGCCAGCCTGAACTGCATAGTGAAACCCTGTCTCAAAAAGACAAAGAAAAGGGCCGGTGAGATGGCTCAGCGGCGTAAGCACCTGCCTGGCAAGCGCGAGGGCCCGAGTTCAACTCCCGGATCCCACATACAAAAAAAGGGCCAGTGATATCGCTCAGCGGCATGGGCGCCTGCTGGCACACGAGGTCCTGAGGTCGACCCCCCGGTACCCACAAAAAAAAAAAAGACAAAGAAAGAAAGAAAGAAGGAAGGAAAGAAAACAAACCCAACAAAGTATGTATTAAAGCTGTGATTGCTATTTTTTTCATACTAGATCCTCTCAGGACATTTTAGAGCCTGTGGTAAGTATCAAGGGAGAGGAAGACATTTTGTTTTGTCTTTTTTTTTTGTGTGTGTGGGTACCAGGGGTCGACCTCAGGACCTCGCGTGCCAGCAGGTGCCCGTGCCGCTGAGCGATATCACCGGCCCTTTTTTCGTATGTGGGTTCTGGGAGGCGAACTCGGGCCCTCGCGCTTGTCAGGCAGGCGCTTACACTGCTGAGCCATCTCACTGGCCCCTGAGGAAGACATTTTGAACTTTAAAGAGCTTTATTATAAAAACTATAACCCTCCCTAGTTGAATGTGGTTCTCTTGTTCCATTAAGTCAAAATACAAATCAGGGCCGGTGAGATGGCTCAGCGGCTTAAGCGCCTGCCTGGCAAGCGCGAGGGCCCGAGTTCGACTCCCGGAACCCACATACGAAAAAAGGGCCGGTGATATCGCTCAGCGGCACGGGCGCCTGCTGGCACGCGAGGTCCTGAGGTCGACCCCTGGTACCCACAAAAGAAAAAAAAAAAAAAAAATACAAATCAGCACATACCGTTTCCAATATTTTGAAATGTAACGCGGTGGTTCTCTTGTTCCATTAAGTCAAAATACAAATCAGCACATACTGTTTCCAATATTTTGAAATGTAACGCGTCTTACAAAAAGTATTTTGCTTAAGGCTGTGTATGTATTGTGTATATACCTCAAGTTCAGGTTAATGGCTTTGATTTATGTTCTAAGAAAAGCAAATAACAAAAATGAATAATATCCTTAATGATTACCATAATGAGATAAGTACTGGCACTGATGTTAAAGTGCTATTTTGTACTTTTCCCCTATGTTATCTGTATTGTACTAACCAACCCTCAAATCATTGAGCTGCTCGTCAAAAACAAAAACAAAAACAAAAAGAAAGGATTAAACTCAATATAGTATACCTATTTTTTATTGCTCAGTAACACACATGGAAACAATCCAGCCGGAAGGACTGTCGGATTCTTGGCTTGGTGTTACTAATGGATGGAATTGCACAGTGAAGAATTACCACATTATTCCTTTTGTTGGTTTTATGCCATCTGAATTGCTGAACAAATTGTGAATCCATTAATCAGTTGATCATAAATTATGATTAAAACTATCTAGTGGGGGCCGGTGAGATGGCTCAGCGGCTTAAGCGCCTACCCAGCAAGCGCGAGGGCCCGAGTTCGACTCCCGGAACCCACATACGAAAAAGGGGCCGGTGATATCGCTCAGCGGCACGGGCGCCTGCTGGCGCGCGAGGTCCTGAGGTCGACCCCCCGGTACCCACAAAAAAAAAAAAAAAAAAAAAAAAAACAAACTATCTAGTGGTTTCTTCTTAATTGAAAACTATTGTGAAACATGTCTATTCAGAGAAGTAACATTCTAAAAATATTATTAAACAATTTAGCTAAAGTCTTTTAAAGTACCAAATTATGTCAAGCAATTAAAGTGAATTTGAGAGTATGAGTAAGGCCTGCTTTCCAAGCAAGATTGGTAATTTCTTACTTTGCAAATCTTTTATTTTAGGAGTTGGAATAGGTTGAGATTTTGTTTTATAAGTGTTCTTGTATCTTCTTTCACCACAAAATGCATTGGTTACCAGTTATAAAGTGTAATTTTTTGGGCATACACACTTCTCAGATGAAGAAGTACAAACAGCAAATATATATACGAAAAAAATGTTCAACATCACTGGTCATTTGAGAGATGCAAATTAAAACAACACTGAGATTCCATCTCACCCCGGAAAGAATGGCTATCATGAAGAAATCAACCAATAACAAATGCTGGCGGGGCTGTGGGGAAAAAGGAACTCTTCTCCACTGTTGGTGGGACTGTAGACTGGTGCAACCACTGTGGAAATCAGTGTGGAGATTCCTCAGAAAACCAAAACTAGGGCCGGGGATATAGCTCAGTGGCACAGCACCTGCCTAGCAAGCGCGAGGTCATGAATTGCATTCCCAGTACCAAAAAAAAAAAAAAAAAAAAAACACCTAAAACTAGAGGTTCCATTTGACCCAGCTCTTCCCCTTCTTTTTATCTTCCTGAAAGAATTAAAAGCATTATACTACAGCTACATATGCACATCTATGTTTATAGCGGCACAGTTTGTAATAGCTAAATCTTAGAAACAGCCCAAATGCCCATCAACTGGTGAATGGATAAAGAAAATGTGGTTTTTTTATACAATGGAGTACTACTCTGCCATAAAGAAGAATACACTTGAGATATTTGTTGGAAAACAGATGCACCTTGAGAGTTAAGTGAAATAAATTGGACACACATGTGCAAATACCACATTGTTTCTCTGGTGTGAGAAACTCAAAGTGTAAATAAGGACCAAAATATATAATAGGTATTGTGAAATAGGAAGAAAATGTTCAAATGGGGAGGGGAATAAGGGAGGGGGGAGGGGGATAGGAAAGAAGGGAAAAATAAAAGAAGAATAAGAAACAATGGAATCAAAGCTTTTGTAAATGGGAAGGGAGGAGAGGTTTAAGGGAGGGGAGGGGAATGGGAAAAAAATCAAATTATATCATGTACAGGTACAAATTCTCTTTGATGAATGTGATCTTTATGTTTATCTAAAATGTACCAATAAAATCTGATTGAAAAAAAGTGTAACTTTTAAGACTTTTGTGAATTTGATTGAGAAATTGATTGACATGGTATATTATTTGTACTAAAAAATAATTTGACCCAAGACACCTTTTATATTTGCATAGGGTTTTTTGTCTTTTACTATCTTGAAGGTGTTTCTGTCATCACTATAAACAAAATTAACCTGTATTAAAACATATTTTGGGGTACTCTATTCATGTATCTTTCAGGCTCTGAAATTGTGAAGGTTAATTCAAAATGGCATGTTATAGAATATTCAAGAAAAGGAATAACTACTCTTAACACCAGCTTTTTAAATTTCAGTGGAGGTTTTGGTAAGGAATGATCTGATGAAACTTTGAAAGTTTCTTTCTATAAAATATAAATTACTCAATATCTAAATCCAAATTAGCCATGGAAGATCAGTATTAACATTGGATTTTTGTGTTTTATATTTGTTTTAATGTTCAAAGGCAGGTAAAACATTTAGTATTTGTCAACATGGTTTTACAAAAGTAAATCTGAAAGTACTAAGCTTTGTTCATATGTTCTCATACTGTTTCAAATCACTATAAGAAATGATTTGTGTATTAAAAATTCTCTTACCCCCCCCAAAAAAAAACCAACAACAATAACAACAAAAACCAAGGACCAAGGAAGTAAGAGTCTTTTTCCTCACTGCATCAGGTCGTGGCTTCCCAGTGACACTGTGGGGCTTCTGTCCAGGTTCTTGGTGTCCAAACAAAGAACTGGTCAAGGCACACAGAGAAGGCAGTGAAGATGTACATTTATGGAAGGCAGAAAAATTTATGTTCTACAGGGTGAACATGGCCCTATGAAAAAGCTCATAGCAGCAGCCCTGAGAATGAGGGGAAAGAAATCTTAAGTATTCAAAATACCTGGATTGGGCCGGTGAGATGGCTCAGCGGCGTAAGCGCCTGCCTTGCAAGCGCGAGGGCCCGAGTTCGACTCCCGGATCCCACATACGAAAAAGGGGCCGGTGATATCGCTCAGCGGCACGGGCGCCTGCTGGCGCGCGAGGTCCTGAAGTCAACCCCCCCGGTACCCACAAAAAAAAAAAAAAAAAAACCAAAAAAACCACAAAATACCTGGATTGACATTCCCCGCATGCAAATGATACATTGGAACAATGGTCCTATGGAAAACTCACTTGGCTCCCCTCCAGATGTAAATGAAGGATCTGGAACAGTGTCTTTTGATTGGTTGCACCCACATGCAAATAAAGGATTGAAAAGAGCCTCTTCTGATTGGTCCTATGAACACCACTAGATTCAAATGAAAGTTTGAGAATATGGACGATTGGTTCTGTGTAAAGTGCTTGGGAGCTGTGGAATCATTTTGGGTCTGGTGTATTAACTCAACCTGTTAGCCGCAGGTTTTTATGACTTTTGACACATTTTACCCAACTTGTGGTCCAGTTTGCCCCAACTCTAGTTTTTTACCTTGCTTAGTGGGTCAGTCCCTATACTGTACTGTTGCCCTTCATGCTGTGGCATAAATCCACTTTCAAATGGTATGTTTTGCCCATTTGTGACCTTTTTTTGTGTGTGTATGTGGTGCGGGGCATTGAACCCGGGGCCTCTGCACTGAGCTACATCTCCAACCCTTTTTATTTTTTCTTTTGAGACAAGGTCTAGCTATAGGTGAAGCTTCTTCCCCAGGTTGGGCGCAAATACTTCATCCTCCTGCCTCAGCCTCCCAGAGTGCTGGGATTACAAGCATGCACCACCATGCCTGGCTCCTCTCATGATTTTTATCTCAAGTAGAGCAGGTGAGCTGGTAACACCAAAGATCACTGGCATTGGAAACAGCCTCAACTGGGCCAGGTAATACTGAAGGCAACTGGCAGCCAAAGAACAATGGAGAACAAAGCAGAATTTCAGGAAGCCACCACCTTTGGTCAGAAGGAGAGCTCCCGAGGGCTGCTGGGAGTTGCTGGCCCCAGCTTCCAGGACAGTGGTGGAGGCCCACTGACACCAAGAGCTGATAGTTGCTGGTTTCCTATACTCAGGTATGTTAATGCTAGGAAGAGCTTCACTTTGCCTACTCGTGTTTCTGTCTGAATTGAGCAAAAGAACCCTTGATATGTGATGACATTTGGTTGAATTGAAGAGGCAGAACTGACAGCTATATGGAGTGCCAAGTATATAAATCAATCGATGATAAATGTTTTGGAGAAAAATGAAGCAAAAGCCAGGTGTGGTGGCACATACCTGTAATCCCAGCACCCAGGAGGCTGAGGCAGGAAGACTGCTGTGAGTTTGAAGCCACCGTGGCTGCATAGTGAGACCCTGTCTCAAAAAATAAAAATAAATAAAAACAAAAAAAGAAGCAAGAGGGCCGGTGAGATGGCTCAGCGGCATAAGCACCTGCCTGGCAAGTGTGAGGGCCCGAGTTCGACTCCCGGAACCCACATATGAAAAAAGGGCCGCTGATATTGCTTAGCAGCATGGGCGCCTGCTGGCGCGTGAGGTCCTGAGGTCGACCCCTGGTACCCACAAAAAAGAAAAAAGAAGCAAGATATGGTGCTACAATCCAGTCATGATGGTGCATACCGGCAATCCCAGTACACTGGGAGATAAAGGTAGGAGGATCACAAGTTCAAGCCCAACCTGGAAAATTTAGTGATTTAGTGAGACCCTGTCTCAAAGTAAAAAATAAAAAGGCTGGGGATGAAGCTCAGTGTGAAGGCCCTGGGTTCAATCCCCAGTACTGAAAAGAAAGAATGAAAGAAAGACTTCTCAATGGTGACACTAATCAGAAGTTACTAAGGGAACAAGCCATTTGGATAACTAAAAGATGGAGCATTTCCAGCCAGGGAACATGCAGGTGGAATGGGTCTGACCCTGGAGTGTGCCAGCAGAGTTGAGGGACCGTGGCAAACACAGGGTAGTCAGGGCCAAGTACGAGAGTGGCCCAGTGGTCACGGATGAGAATACAGGGCACAGGGGTCTGTGCTTATCTAGCAGGCATGAGGCACCGTGGCCAATCCCCAGCTTAATTAAGGGAAAAAAAAGACAGAGATGAGCTCACAGGTCGCAGATGAAGTAGGTGGGGAATTGTGCAGTGCCTTGTAGGGTATCGATAGCTAATATGTATTCTTAGGCAGGTACCTTTTCATTAATCCAACAAACACTTACCAAGCACTTGTTATGGGTCAGCCACTGACCTCTGTTCTATGTATAGAGCTGTGAACAAGAAAGTGAAACATCCCAGCACTCAGGAGGCTGTGGCAGAATAGTCACCATAAGTTTGGCCCGCCAGGGCTATCTAATAAGACCCTATCTTTACCATTCTCCCAAAAAAGAAAGAGGTAGCAATTCATTCAAGACCACTGTATCATTTAAAAAAAAATGGGCAGCTGGGATTATAACTCAGTGATAGAGCAGTTGGCTAGCATCCACAAGGCCCTAGGGGGATTCTATCCCCACTACTAAAAAGAAGAAGGGAGTGGGGAGCAGAGGAGGAGGAGGAGGAAAAGGAGGAGGGGAACGAAAAGGAAGAATCACTGAGTCTACCTTTTGGTTTATATCCTTAAAGAGACATACACAAGCCAGTGCTTGTTTAATTTTTTTGTGGTTGTTTTTTGAGATGGAGTCTTGCTACATAGTTCAGGTTGGCCTTGAACTCACTATGTAGTCCAGGCTGGCCAGAGGATTCCTGCCTCAGCCTCCCCAGTGCTGGGATTACAGGTCTGCGCTACCATGGCTGGCTTAAGGTTGCTCTTGAACTCATAATCCTCCTGCCTCAGTCTTCTAAGTGCTGGGATTCTAGTCATATGCCTAATAGACTTCTCATTAGCAATTCAGGAGTCAGCATCTCATCCAAAAATAGAAAAGTGCTACGCTGAGTATTTTTATAAGGTAGCCTGAACAAGAACGAGGAAACAGTATAATACAAAAACAGATTGGTTAACATCAGGTTATTTCAGATTACTTTTTTGCTAAGCGTTAAACCAGGACATCTTAATCATTCCAGCTAACACTGGCTTGTTTGGGAATTGGATTATGTTTCTCTCTCCCGATTTCTTGGAAGGTCAAAACAGTTTCCATTTGGTGAAGTGAAACTTTAGCATGAGGGACCCCATTTTGGTTTGGTTGGTTAGGGCCTAGGCAGGAGCTTGGTTCAAACCAACAGCCTCCTATACATTTTATTTAATACCATTAAACAACAGCTCTTCATGTTTCCCGCTGCTTTCTCCTCAGCCCTTGGCAACAACAGTTCTTTCTTTTTCTGAGTTTGAATATTCTAGGCACTTCACATAAATGAAATCATATAATATTTTATTTTGTGTCAGGGATGGTGGCTCAGGGCTCTTATTCCAGCCCTCAAAAGCCTGAGGCAGGAGGATCGCCATGAGTTCACATAGTGAGACCCTGTCTTAAAAAAAACAACAAAAAAAGTCGAGCATAATAGCTCATGCCAGTCCCAGCACTCAGGAGGCTGAGGCAGGAGGATCGCCAAGAGTTTGAAGCCAGCCTGGGCTACATAGTGAGTTCAAGGCCAGCCTGAACCACATAGGGAGGTCCTGTCTCAAAAAAACAAACAAAAACAACTTGCATTTTGTTTTTGGTGGTGTTGGGGATTGAACCCAGGACTTCGTGTATGTTAACCACATGATTTGCCACTGAGCTGCACTATCAAGTGCCTAGTATTTGTCTCTTTCTGTCTGGTTTCTTTCAATTAGTACAATGTCCTCAAGATTCATCCTTCTTGGAGGATGTGTCAGAATTTCCTTCCTTTTATTTATTTGGTGCTGGAAATCAAACACAGGGCCTCCTACATACTAAGCATGTTCTCTACTCCTAAGCCACATCCCCAGCCTTTTTCGTGTGTGCAGGGCATTGAACCCTGGGTTTTCACATTGAGCTACATCTCCAGTTATTTTTAAATTAAAATTAATTAATTAATTAATTTATTTATTTATTTATTGTCTTTTCAAGGCAGGGTTTCACTATGCAGTTCAGGCTGGCCTTGAACTCACTTTGTACCCCAGGCTGGCCTCGAACTTGAAGCGATCCTCCTGTCTCAGCCTCCCAGGTCCTGGGATTACAAATGTGCACCACCATGCCTGGCCTTTTTTATCTTTTATTTTGTTTTGTGTTTTGGGACAGGGTCTCACTATGTAGTCCTGGGTGGCCTCGAAGTTGCAGCAATCCTCCTGCCTCAGCCTTGCAAGTACTGGGATTACAGGCATGCCTCACCACTCCTGGTCTTTTTATTTTTTATTTTGAGTCAGGGTCTCACTAGGTCACTAAACTGCCCAGTTGGGCTCAAACTTGCAATCTTCCTGTCTCAGCCTCTCAGACTGCTGGGATACAGGAATATGCCATCACACCAGGCTTTAGGCTTTCCTTTTAAAAGGCTAAAAAATATTCTTTATGAGTACATAATATTTCATTAGTTTGTTCATCTATTAATGGATATTTGGCTATTTCCACCTTTTTTGTTTTTTGAGATAGGAGCTTGTTATGTAGTTCAGGCTGGTACTGAACTCACTATGTAGCCTAGGCTGGCCTCAAACATGCAATGATCCTCCTGCCTCAGCCCCCTGAGTGCTGGGATTATAGTGCCGCCATACCCGGCTACTTCCACATTTTCACTGTTGTGAATAGTTACTATGAATATGTGTGTACAAATATGCCTTTGAAATCGTTTTTCAGTTCTTTTGGATATATACCCACCAAGCTGCTTGGTGTGTTTTAGCAACAGCTAATAAGAACAGCTACCAAATTAAGGCTCTGTAACTTAAAAGGGGTGGAGAACGGTTACTCAATACCTTGGGCCCCTGGGTTTGCAGATTTCTTAATTACTTCCACCCAGGTGACTGCATCCCCTTAGCCCAGGCAGGGACTCCAATCCCACCTGCACACTGGCATCGCCTGGGAGCTTCCCAGCCCGCAGCGCCTGGACCTCTCCTTTGGGGACTCTCATTAATTGGTGTGGGGTGGAGCTGAGACATGGAGAGTTTTACAAAATACTCCCCAGATGATTCTAAATGCAGTCAGGGCAGAGAACCATGGGAAAAGTTGTGTAACCTTGTTCACTGTAGTCTTGACATTTTTCTTCTTAGGACCACATCACAGTCACATTTTGGGACTCACTGCTTGAAACGCGCCCGGTTTGGTACTCGAGTGTTCTGGTGTGAACGTATTTTCCCAGTCCTCGTTTGTTTGGTACTTGATGTGCAGGCTGGGACTGCTCAGTGTCGGCTGCCTTGTGGCTCTCGAGTCTTCCAGCCAAAACAATTTGTTTGGTGCTTCTTATTTTCGGTGCTCATTGGGCCTCCCAGGAGGATACATACCTAAGTACCACTGGCACACTTAGGGCTATTTAATAGCTGTTACATGCTGGGTGTGCTGGCACTTGCCTGGCATCTCAGGTACCTGGGAGGCTGAGGCAGCAAGACTGCAAGTTCGAGCCCAGGCAACAGAGAGAGACCCTGTCTCAACATAAAAAGTGAAGAAACGGGCTGGGGAGGTACTCGGCCCTTGCTGGGTTCAATCCCATGTATTCCCTGCCTCACCAAAAAAGAAGTTAGATGAAAGGGCTGGGTGTGTAGCTCTGTGGTAGACTACTTGCCCAGCCCACACAGGGCGTTGGGGTCTATCCCCAGCACTGTAACAAAATAAGTTGAAAAAAGAGAAGCTGGGTATGGTGGGGCAGGCCTGTAATCCCAGCACTCTGACAGGCTGAGGAAGGAGGATTGGAAATTGGAGACCAAACTGGGTTTATCAACTTAATGAAACCCTGTCTCAAAAAATATATAAAAAATAAAAAATAGCTGGGGATGTAGCTCAGTGCAAAGCCCCTGGGTTCTATCCCAAAAAAGAAAAAGAAAAAAGGAGAGACAGAGACAGAGATAGAGAGACAGAGAGAGGTTATTCATGCACAGGTACAATGATTCTAGCTTTATGGCCCAATCCAGGTTTTTGTTTTTGTTGTGTTTTTTGCAGTACAGTACTAGACACTGAATGACATTCCCAGCTCCTCTCTTGTTTCTTTCTATTGGGTTTCGCTATGTAGCCCAGGCTGGCCTCAAACTCTGAGATCCTCCTGCCTCAGCCTCTTGAGTGCTGGGATTATAGGCATGCACCACCATAGCCAGTTCTAGTTTTTATTTTGAAATATGCTCTTGCACCTGTCACCTCAGCACTTGGGAGGCTGAGGCAGGAGGATTGCCATGAGTTTGAGGCCAGCTTGGGCAACGTAATGAGTTCAAGGCCAGCTTGAACTACATAGTGAGATCCTGTCTCAAAAAAAAAAATAAATAAATAAATAAATAAGAAATAGACCCTTGCTAAATTGGCAGGCTGGACACGAACTTTCAATCCTCCTGCCTCAGCTTCCCAGAGTGGTGGGATTATAGGCCTGCACAATGACATCAGGCTTAAATCTGCAATCTTAAATTTATGGCTCCAAAGCTCTTACACTTTGGTGTTTTGTATTTTTCCCCTGAGATGGGAAAATGCCAATCACAAGATCAATTAATCTCTTCCTTCAGGAAAGACAAAAGTCCTGGGATGACCAGGCAGTGGAGAGACATATCATGCATCTTTTGGCTAAGCCTCCAGAAATAAACACTTCTGTCCTGCCACCATTGCTGACCCCGATGACTGGGTAAACACTGCCTTCCCCAGCACCCGACCAAACTGGGACTTTAACACTGCACAAGGCTGAGAGACCTTAGAACAGTATCGCAGGACCCTCCTGGCAGGGATAAAGGAATAAGGAAAGAAACCTATTAACATGTCCAAAATTGCTGAAGTCATCCAAGAACCTAGTGAGAGCCCTGCAAAATTCTATGAGAAAATGTATGAAGCATATCAAACTTATTCTCCATTTGATCCTGAGGCCCCAGAAAACCAACAGATGATACATGTGGTTTTTGTGACATAATGCACTTCAGACATCTGGAGAAAAATTCAAAAGGTAGATGGATTTGCTGGCATGAACACCACCCAGTTACTTCAGATAGCCCAGAAGGTTTTTACAAACTGAGAAAAAGAAGAAAGGAAAGAATGTAAATGTGAGGCAGACCACAGGGCCAACGCCAGACTGCCTCTTGGTGGCAATCATGGGAAAACTGCTCCCTGAGAAATCTCAGGTGAGCCAATCTCACTACCGGCACCAAGACAACAGGGCCCAACAGGGACCCCAATTCAAAACGGGTGGACACTGGCTCCTAGGCTCTGGCTCCAAACTAGCGTGCCCAACGCAAGCAGCTGGGACACTGGAAAGAGAAATACCCTCTCCACCTGAAGGATGAAAGGCTTCAGGACAACTGAACTCAATACTGCCTAAGCCCCTACTCTCATTTTTTAACAATGATGAATAGGAAAGACTGGGTTCCATAACACTGGGCCCCCAGGAACCCATGGTCATTGCCAAAATCCAGGGAAAACCAATGATTTTATGGTGGTCAGTAGGGCCAAACATTCCATTGTCACTCAACCTGTTGCCCCCTTGACAGCCCAACAAATTCAAGTGATGGGGGCTACTGGCGTTCCCACCAAAAAGAAATTTTGTCAAAGCAGATCCTGTGAAATCGATGGACATTTCATTAAACATTAATTTCTATACATGCCTGAGTGCCCTATTCCACTCCTGGGACGAGACCTTCTCTAGAAGCTGGGAGCAACTATTTCCTTTGCTCCTAATCAGTCTGCCACCCTCACATTTGGGTCCATGACTCCAAACCTGAGATTGACCCTGACTATGCCTTGAGAGGAAGAATGGCAACTGTATCAATCAGGAATGCCCAAGAACTATAACCCTGAGGCCTTAAAAGACATGTTTCCAGATGTAGGGGCAGAAGACTCACGACCAGGGCTGGCTGTCAACCACGCCCCTTTGATAACTGTACTCAAACCAGGAGCTACTCCCCTCACTGTCAGACAATATCCAATGTCCCGAGAGGCTCGCCTTGGGATCCTACCCCACATCTCCAGGTTAAGACAAACTGGAATCCTGATAGACTGCCAATCCCCTTGGAACACTCCCCTCCTTCCAGTGAAAAAGCCAAATGGGGATTATCGGCTGGTGCAAGACTTCCATGTCATAAATGCAGTCACCGTAACCCTGCATTCAATGGTCCCAAACCTGTACACCCTCCTGGGCTTGCTCCCTCCTGATGCTGTCTGTTTACCTGCTTAGACTTAAAAAATGCTTTCTTCTACCCACAAGTGGTCCCTGCCAGCCAACTACTTTTTGCCTTTGAATGGGAAGACCCTGGCACAGTACGAAATGGACAACTTACATGGACTTGCCTCCTTCAAGGCTTTAAGAACTTTCCCACGCTGTTCGGGGAAGCTCTGGTTGCCGACCTGGCCAAATTTCCCCACGGGAAATTCAACTGCACGCTCCTGCAGTACATTGATGATGTATTAATTGGCAGCCCCACCAAACAAGATTGTTGGGAAGGAACTGAAGCCCTCCTCCATCACTTGTGTGATACTGGGTATAAAGACCCTCAGAAAAAGGATCAAATCTGTAAATGAAGGTTCATATACTTAGGGTTTGATTTAGAAAAGGGGCTACAAAACCTAGGCCCAGAGAGAAAGGAAGTCATTGGCTTCACTCCATGGCACAACTGCAAAAAGGAACTTAGAGAGTTTCTGGGAATAGCTGAATTCTACTGGATCTGGATACCTGGGTACAATGAAAAGGCCAAACCACTTTATGACATGTTGACAAAACCTACAACTGAAAGAGAGGTAATCAATTGGACTTTAAAAGAAACTGAAGCATTCAAATAAATCAAAAGGGATTTGGCCTCAGCGCCAGCCTTTCAACCTGTTCACCAATGAGAGACAACATGTCGCCTTGGGAGTCTTAACACAAAAGATGGGCCCTGGGAGAGGCCAGTCGCCTACCTGTCTAAGACACTAGACTCAGTGACAAGAGGAGGCCGCCCTGTTTGTGGGCACTCACTGCCACAGCCCTCCCGGTCAAGGAGGCAGACAAATTGACTGTGGGGCAAAACCTGACTCTTCAGGTGCCACACGCTGTTCTCAAGCTCCTCAATAGTGAAGGACACCGTTGGTTCTCAAACAGCCGCATTACCCAGTACCAGGGGCTGCTTGTCGGAAATCTCTGACTCACTTTCCAGCCAGTTAAACCTCTGAACCCAGCCACATATCTGCCCAAGAGCTTGGACAGCTGGACCACGACTGCCTTGCACTGACTGATGAACTCTGCCAGCCGGCCCGACCTCCAGATGGAGCCTCTAACAGATGCTGAGTACACCCTGTTTATGGATGGAATTAGCTCTGTTAAAAATGGACAACATAGGGCTGACTATGCTGTTGTCACCACCGATGAAGTGCTCTTAGGAGAACCTCCTCCCCAAAACTGGTCCACTCAAAGAGCTGAATTCTGGGCACTCATCCAGGCCCTAAATTGGGCAAAAGATAAAAAGGTCAAGATATACACTGATTCAAGGTACACCTTTGCTACTGTCCATGTCCACGGGATGTTATATCAGGAATGTGGCCTTTTGACAGCTGAAGGGAAACAAATCAAAAATAGAGATGAAATCTCTCAACTTTTGGCTGCCATATGGAAACCCATGAAGGTGGCCATTATCCATTGTAAGGGGCACCAAAAAGTAAAGGACACCATCACCTTTGGAAACCAAAAGGCAGATGAAGCCACTAACACGGCTGCCGAAGGCTCAACATGGGGAGAAAATGACTTAGTCCAAAACTTAGATGCTCAACATGAAATACCTCCAAAGAGTGTTCTCAGTCTCCAATAGGGACCTCTCCACTATACCCAGGAGTAAATGAAATGCTCACAACAAGGAGCTCATAAAGACCCAAATGGGGTCTCTGCCTTACCAGATGATCAAATATCATTCCAAAGGAACTGGCTTGGGCCGGGGATATAGCTCAGCAGCACAAGTGCCTGCCTGGCAAGCACAAGGTCCTGAGCTTGATTCCCAGTACCAAAAAGGAAAAAGAAGCAAAGGAACTGGCTTACACCTGGGTGAAACGCCACCATGACATCACCCACAGAGGAAAGGCAGCTATGGCCCAGCTTCTGGATTGTTATTATTATATCCCAAAGTTGACATTGATCTGTGCAGCTGTCAGCAAAAGATGTCATACCTGCGCAAAGACTGAGGCCTCAACGGTCCCCTGACCACTGCCTGGAATTAAACACACGGGACTCTCTCTCTTTGAAGATCTTCAAATAGACTTTACTGGAATCAAGCCATGCCAGGGCTAAAAATATCCGTTGGTTCTTGTCTATACTTATTTTGGATGGCCAGAGGCATTCCCCACTAAAACTGAAAAGGCCTCTGAAGTATGTAGAGTGCTATTAAGAGAAATTATTCCCAGGTATGGACTACCCTTGACTATTGACAGTGATAATGGAACATCATTTGTGGCAGAGATGATCCAAAAATTGGCTAAAGAACTAAAGATCAAATGGAACCTTCATACTGCCTATAGGCCCCAAAGTTCTGGCAGTCGAACAGATGAATAGGACCCTAAAGTCAATCTTGACTAAATATTACCAAGAAACTCAGATACCATGGGTAGATTTACTACCCACGGCCCTCCTAAAAGTCAGGACAACACTAGGACCCACTGGATACACCCCATTTAAAGTCCTGTTCGGGAGACCCCCACCCCTAATAAAGGGCCTCCAGGGAGACCTACGCCAGCTGGGAAATATCGCTTTACAGGAACAACTTGTTTAGTTAGGAAAAACATTCTCTCAGATACATAAAAACAGAGCGGAAAGGTCACCCCTTCCCACTGACACTCCTGCCCATACCCACGACCCCAGTGACATGGTCTGGATTAAAGATTGGGAAAAGGACCCCCTGTTCCCCACCTGGAGGGAACCATATTTCATTATCTTGAGCACTCTCACCACAGCGAAAGTGGCAGAGATCCAGCCCGGGGTTCATCACTCCATAATCAAGCAGGCCCATCCCAATAATTGCTGGAAGGCCTACCCTGATGAGTCAGCCCCATTGAAGACCACTCTGAGGAGACCATGTACCCAAAGCCCTGCCCTCATCACTCCGGGAGCTGACAAGTCAACGCATGGCTGAAGCTACATGGACATCGTACAGTGAAACATCTACCCTGGTCAATTCATGTTCTGCTATTCTGTTTGATTTCTGGTCCCCTTTCTGCTATTAATCTCAGTGTTTGTTGTAGGACTCTGGGCTGTGTCTCCAGAGAATTGGAAAACTCCCCATAAGGTCACCTTTGTTCTCTTTTACACTGGTATGACCATTAGACTGCCCACCCTCAATTGTTTAACCCGTGGCTAAAATGACTTTCTTATGGGTAATTTGTCTAAGCTTCCTAGGAGCATATGGAAAGGGAGGATACTGGGAGTTCCAAGTCTGCCTGAGAGGGACTCAATATCTCCTCAACCATACTAAGTGGGACCCCCATCAACCCAATGTGTCCTTGTACTTTGATGCCTGTCCCAACAACCAGACTAATGAATGCTATACAGGGTGTGGTGACCTGAGTTGGGAAACAGCTTACTGAACCAATAATAGTATGTTTGTCAAGGTTGGCAGGAACCCCCATTCCAGACAAGTAATATGGGTAATAACATACACTCCTGGTACTATAGTGTTTGGAGATGTGACAACATATATTGGCCCGGAAAGGAAAACCAGAGAAATGCAAATGTATGGAAAAACTCTCCCTACAGTGGAAGACCTCCCCTTACTCAAACCTTAGCCCTCTTGAGCTGCACAAAGGGCACCTGTAATCCTATTCAGTATCAGGCGTATAACCCTAATGACACTGTTTGTATGCCAGGCTGCTTATTAGTCATCCGGGTAGATGGCACAGGTAAAGATCTGACAATGTTGGTTCAAATCCTAAAGGTTTTTATCCCCACAATTTGGGTCCCTGTGCCTAAGGTTTTCACAAGCCTTAGATCTTCCCTAGCCAAAGATAATGCCACCAAAAACCTCTCTCTGCTTGCTCCAGACCTGTTACAATTCGTTAATGGGACCCATACTGTCCTCCAACAGGTCCATCCAGCCCTGGGGGAAGACTGTGGGCTCTGCATGCCACTCACCGCCCTCTCCTAACAGGCTTTAGGACTAACCCCAAATGCCTCTTGGTTTAACCCCACCCACTCCCCAGCAGATCTACTTCAAGCCTCCCCAACTCAAATAAGGGAAACTCCACCTGCTTCCTAGGAAACAGAGGCTCTCCTAATGTATCACCTGATTGTGCCTCTGTAACCCGGCCCAGCTCCTTGCTCCAGGCTAATGCTGGAACCTCTTTTTTTTTGAACCAGGAATCGAACTCAGGACCTCACATTTGCAAGGCAGGTGCCATGCCGCTGAGCTATATCCCCGGCCCCTGGAACTTTTTTATATGTTTTGATGTAATCTATCGTGTGTTTTCCCTGCAAACCATGAGCCTCTGCAGTGTTACCTTCCTGGTCCCGGATCTCTATGTCTACCCAGGTGACCGAGGCCCTCTATCTTTCCGAGTCATGTGTGAAATGAGATCCCATGTTCCTGCCTATCCTAGCTGGCATAGCAATAGCGGGAGGCCTAGGCATGGGTGGAACAGCCCTTGGATTGGGACAAAGTCAATACATACAGCTAACCAACAAAATAATATGAGACTTTGAAAATGCCCAAAGCTCTACTGACACCCTCCAGAACAGACTGACTCTCTGGCCATGGTTGTTTTACAAAACTGATGGGCCTTAGACTTCTTGATGGCCCAGCAGGGAGGTACCTGCTTTTTCCTGGAAGAGGAATGTTGCTATTATGCCAACAAATCAGAAGTAATAAGAGAAAACTCCCGCCAGTTGCGGAAGCAGCTCAAACAGAGGGCCAAAGATAGAATGGGTATCTCTTCCCGGTGGGAACCCCTACGCTTTATTCCCTCACGGGAAGGAGCCTTACTTGGGCCTCTGACGGCTCTTCCGACAGTCTTCCTTCTAGGTCCCTGTGTGATCCGTATCCTGACTCAATTTCTGACTGAACACTTTGAAGCAATGCACCGCCAGCTCCTCCTAAGGACCACTCCTTCCTAGCAACTTCTTAAAACTGAGGAAGAAGGGCCAGTGAGATAGCTCAGCAGCATAAGCGCCTGCCTGGCAAGCACAAGGTCCTGAGTTTGACTCCTGGTACCCACGTAAAGGAAAAAAAAGGGGCCGGTGATATCGCTCAGCAGCACAAACGCTTGCTGGCAAGCGTGAGGTCCTGAGGTCGACTCCCAGTACCCACAAAAAAAAAAAAAAAAAAAAAAAAAAAAAAAACAACAACTGAGGAAGAAGAATCTTCCCTATAAAAAGCAGGGGGAAATGTGACAGAAATTTTTAAAAAACTAACAGTCTGATACCATGCTAAGACAAGATATGCTCACCCAGCCCAGCACATGGTTGGACCGTTAGACTCGGTCAGCCCTGACTGACCATGCCAGCTGCGCCTCAGAGACGGTCTGACCCGGCTCTGTCCGACCGCATCCAGCTGCGCTGCCTGCACTCCCGAGCCCATGAACATCTCCTGTTTTACTAACCTGTTCCAAGGACTGTCTACCCGAGATAGACGAGCCTAGTCAAGGATACGCATGAGTTCACCCACCTCCTCAGCCCCAACTCCCTCCCTGGACTCTCCCGCCTTATGATAAACCACCCCTCCGACTAAACCCGCCCAGAATCAATCTGCCTGGTAACATTATGACTAGCCTACGTGACCAATTACAGACTGATTCGCTATCGGCTTCTGTACTTCCTGCTTGCAACCATATATAAGTTTCTGTTTTACCCTAAGTCGGGGCTGGTGATTTGGAACTGAAATTCCCATCAGCCCACCGGCATGATAAAACTGTTGCCTTCCAAGTGCCTCAGTGCAACGTGTCTTCCTCTCGGTTCAGTTTCTTTTCTGTGACACTACAGCAGGTCCTTTCCATCATTAAGAGCTATAATTAACTTTGTTCATTATGTGCCCATTCATTATTAATATTATATTGTAGAACACTTCAGCATCCATGGAAATAAGCCCCTTATCATTATGACTAATGACCAAAAAACCAAATTTCCAAAACATACCCAAGGGAGCAATAACATTCCCTTGAGAACCAGTTGACAGCCAAAAACTATTAATTAATTATCCTTAGTAATTTCCAAAATGTCCTTTAGGGGGCAGCATCATCCCCTTGAGAGCCAAGTGGGCAGATGATTCCTCTGCCAGCCTGGCCATCATTACTTCTCACCAGGGTGGGAGTACCTAGTTTTGGGTATTGTTATTTTGGTTTTTGAGACAGGGTCTCACTATGTAGTTCATACTGTCCTTGAACTATGTATCCTGGGCTGGGCTCAAATTTGTAGCAACCCTCCTGCCTCAGCCTCCCAAGTGCTGGCTTCACAGGTATACACCACCATACCAGGCTCTGGATTTGCTGGGAAAGTAGCTATTGGGTTGCCAGTCCAGGCTCCCACACAATGCAATTCCTCTCTTTGGCCAATGGTCTTGTCTTCCCCAGGTGAGCCCTGAGGTTGAGTCCAGATAGTGGTATTTCTTGCACACTCTGGAGTATCGTCTTTGTAGAGAACATTTCATTCGCAGTACAAAGGACTCACCCTACAGCCATCCCGGGAACTAGAAAATAAAGTTCCTCATCAGAGTAATAATGTATTCAGAGGAGGAAGAGACATACACCACAGAAATGCTAGATTTATGACCACTTGGGAAAGTTCAATCACAAAACAAAAACATTAAAAGCAACAAAACAAACAAAAATCCAAACAGGGATGTGCCAACTCTAAGACATCTTCAAGGTTCAAGGCAAGAAGATATGTTAGAATTTTACTTTTTCCAGAATAAATGGGGCCAGGTGTGGAGGCACACACCTGTAATCCCAGCACTCTGGAGGCTGAGGCAGGAGGATCACTGCAAGTTCCAGGCCAGCCTGGGTTATATAGTGAGTTCAAGTCCAGCCTAAACTATATAGCATAATCCTGTCTTAAAAAAAAACAACCAAACAACCAACCAAAGAAAGGACTGTGTATGTAGGTCAAGGTAAAGGCCCTGGGTTCAAT
Source organism: Erethizon dorsatum (assembly GCA_028451465.1). Taxonomy (NCBI): domain Eukaryota; kingdom Metazoa; phylum Chordata; class Mammalia; order Rodentia; family Erethizontidae; genus Erethizon; species Erethizon dorsatum. Next base: position 107,848,459 of record CM051834.1, on the reverse strand, counting down.
CCCCAGTACTGCAAAGAAAAAACAAAAACAAAAAAACAAAAAAGAAGGAAATGCATACCAAGGACATGAACAAGAATGTTCACTGCCAGGTGTGGTGGCATATGTCTATTATCCCAGCACTCGGGAGGCTGAGGCAGGGGATCACTTTGAGTTCAAGGCCAGCCTGAACTACAAAAATCAGGAAAAAAAAAAAAAAAAAGAATGAATGAAAGAAAGAGAAAAAATTTGCTGAGCGTAGAGCCTAATCGAGAGTTAAATGGTAAGTCACAGCAAATAATATCTAAAATTTGGGGCTTGAAAAGTTCTTTTTTAAGCCAGAGCTTGGTAGCCGATATTTGTGAATGTTCTATTATGACCCTGAAGAACTGTTAAGAAACATTCCTGCCTCACGGATGGTAAAAGAAAAACTTGGAAGCAGAACTTTTTTTTCTTCTTTTGTACTGGGGATTGAACCCAGAGAGTGCTATGGTACATCTTCAGCTTTTTTTTTTTTTTAATTCATCTCCAGCCCTTTTAAAATTTAATCTTTTTGATACCAGGACTGATATACTAGGAAGTCACCTGGCACTGACTCATCATTTGTGCCCTGCAAGTTTTCTCGGTTCCTGGAATTGAAATGGTCTGTGCCTTATCAGAGCTTGAAATAAGCTATTTGCTCTACCTGAAACCTTCTCCCTCTGGTCCCATCCTAAACTGCAATCCTGAGTCTTTCCTCACCCTACCTCCCCTATTCTTTAGCTCTCAGTCCCCTCCCAATTAGGGATTTGTTATTAAGCTTGAGAAGCTAGGAACCATTCTCATCGTCTATCACTGGGACTGGCATTGTAGAAAGGGCAAATAAATTAGTCAAAGGAAGATCCCTCTGTTAAGGCAGGTAGACATTAGCAGACCTGGGACAAAGGGGGAGTCTAATATTACATGCTGTGCCAGTTACAGTCAAGTAAAGCAACAAAAACTTCAATGTACAATACACTTCTGATCATTTACTAGCTCTCAGACCCTTAGACACGGGTTCTCTTCTAGAACAAGGTGCACACTATTCCTGGTTGCCATGGCCTACAGCCCAACGATGTAAGGAAAGGAAATGGTCTTTGAAGATCCTCCTGCCTTGGGCTGGGATCTACTTTACATTAAGAAACATCTTTCATGGGCCGGGCGTGGTGGTACATGCCTGTAATCTCAGCACTCAGGCGGCAGAGGCATGAGGATTGCTGTGAGTTGGAGGCCAGCCTGGGCTACATAAGCGAGTTCAAGGCCAGCCTTAACTACACAGTGAGATCCTGTCTCAAAAAACAAACAAACAAACAAACAAACAAACCAAAAAACCCCACATCTTTCATAAATTTCTTTCCTAAAGTTCTTACATGATTAAGGCCCCTGAGAGAACACTGACCATTTGAAAAGGGCAGGAAGACATTTTGCAACTCCAAAGTAACTTCCAAGAAAAATTCCAATAAGCATCATAATTACCCTAGTTCTCTGGGCCTCAGGAGTAACTTCTGTGTGCAGAAAGATAACCAAACTTGAACTCAGGCACATGGGTTTGTGGCATGGGCTCTGGCACATGGGTTCCTGGCATTGCCTATCTTCTCACTGCAGTAAATTTTTTGTTTTTGTTGTTTTGAGATAGGGCCTTGCTATGTAGTTCAGGATGGTCTTGAACTCACTATGTAGCCAAGCTGGCCTCAAACTCACAGTGCTCTTCCTGCCTCAGCCTCCCCACTGCATGCCACCATGCCCGGCTTACTACAGTAAATTATACCTGTATTTCTGCTGGCAGCCTGTGCGTTTTGACTGAATTAATTCACCAAGAGCCCAAAAGGTCCAAGGAGATTTGCGAGTGCCAGTTCCTTGTGGTGTCAGCACCTGGCTTCCTGGTGACAACCAGAGGCAAATGGGACTGAACAAGTTTGCAGGAGGCAACAGAATGCCAGCTTTGATTAAAAATCTTGTGATCCTCTGACCTGGAGCCAATTCACTCTTCAGTCTTTTTTTTTTTTTCCCCCTGTACTGAAAACTGAACCCAGAGCCTTTGCAATGAGCTATATCCCTAACTCCTTTTTATTTTGATTATGTGATAGGGTCTCACTAAATTGCTCAGGCTGGATCCTCCTGTGTCAACCTCCTGAGTAGTGTGCGCCACCGCGCCTAGCTTTCAGTCTTAATTTTCAGTCCTCACCTGCAAAGGGGAATAATAGCAGCTCCCCACGACAATGCGAGCCTGATAAAACTGCGTTTGCACACAGCTTTGGAACCCAGGTCAAGGCGCCCGGGTGGAAGGTTCCGTACTACAAGCCCCGCCCCGCTCTGCCCCACATGACGTCACGGGCCGAGGTATCTAGTGACACCATCTCCGCCGGGCCCTGCTCCAGCCCCTCTTCTCCGGAAACCTACGACTCCTGGGACCGACCTCCGGCTTTCGGTTATTTTTTTGCTTCCCTCCCATTCTTCCACCTAAAACCTTTCACTTTTTCCGCCTTCCTTCAAGCTAGCAGTTTTCAATGCTTCTCACTTGCTGTCTGGCGAGTTCCTCAAAGTCATTTGCTCTCAGTTAATCGCCTTTCAGCCCCCACCCGTTCGACTTATTTTAAGTCACATTACCCCGGCTCGGTTTCTTTCGGTTATTTCCGCCTCCTGCAGCCATCTATCTTCGGCTCTTTTCGGATTGATCCCTCTCTCTTCGGCCCAGTACCCATCCACTTCGTCTCTTTCCGGCGCCCCATTCTTTCTCTAGTACTATCCCTATCATCGTCTTCGGCTGTTTCCATTTTTTGGCTTCTCGTACGTCGGTGGCCCAGACCATCTTCGGCTCTTTCCGGCTCACTCCAGCCTCCTGCTGTTGCCGGCTCAGCTGCTTTCGGCTTTTTCCGCCTCTCCTCGGCCTTGCCCTTTCCTTTCGGCTATTTCCGCCGGCCTTCGGGCGAGCAGTCTCGGCCCCGCTCCTCCGCGTGACGCAGCCCGGGCCTCCGCCTCTCAGTCCCCCCTCCCTCCCTTCCTCCCGCCTCAGTGTCTAGGCTCGTCCTGGTCGTGCCGCCATTTTGTGTGAATTCCTGACTGCGGCGGGGGCCGGGCAGCCGGGGCACCTAGGGCGGGCAGACAAGACAGTCGGCCGATCTCTAAGGCCCGTTTCCTCTCTTCCTAAGATCCCTTTTTTTTTTTTTAATCCCCCCTCGCTTGCTCACCTCTTCTCCCCTCCTCCCTCGCTTGCTCCATTGCGCGCGGTCCGCGCTAATTACACCCAACCAACCCACTAGTGTCCGTGTTCTCGGGTACCCCGCCCCGGGCCCGTGGGCGAGTGTGTGTGGGGGGGCGCTCGCTGCGATGAGGGCCTCGCGCCCGTGAGCGAGTGACCGGCCGCAGGCGCGGGCTGCGGAGAAAGCAGGTGGCGGGCGGCCCGCCGGGGCCTAGGCCGCGCGGCCTACGCGGAAGTCGGCGCCGAGGTGATTCCGAAACCGAAAAAATACAGACCCAGTTCCCACCAGGAGCCCTCAGAGCCGAAGTGTGCCCCTCCCGCCACGCCCAAGCAGTCCTTTTTCGTGCATTCACGTCCCCTCCCCCCCAAGGATCCATGGAGGCCGCGCCCGGGACCCCCCCGCCGCCGCCATCAGAGTCGCCGCCATCGCCATCGCCGCCGCCGCCATCATCGCCTTCGCCTCCTCCGTGTTCCCCCGACGCCCGCCCAGGCTCCCCGCACCTCCTCCACCACCGCCTCCCGCTCCCTGACGACAGGTCAGGCCCCCGGCCGGGCCGGGGCAGCGCCCCCGGGGGGAGGAGGAGGAGGAGGAGGAGGAGGAGGAAGGGCGGCCGCCATGTTGGGCCGGGCCGCGGAGGAGGAGGAGGAGGAGGAAGGGCGGGGTCGGTGGGTGTCTCTTGCTCCTCGCTCTTTCTCGCTTGCTTTCTCTCCCGGCCTCATGCGTTTCCCCCCCCTCGCGGCGCTCGCCCGCTCTCCCTCGCTCTCGCTCTGTCTTTTTTGGGCGCCATGCTGAGGGGAAGGTGAGGAGGCGCCCCCCGGATCCCCCGTGCCCGCCCTGGGGAGGGGGCGCCGGGGGGCGCTGTGGAGGCCCGCGGGGTCCGCGCTGCCCCTGCGCCCGGAGCTGGCAGCCACCGGCCCGCCTGCCGCCTGGCTTCGGGGCGGGGTGGGGGAGGGGCTCCCGGACCCTTTTTGGGGGGATCTCGAGCCACAGCCCCGCTCTTAGAGGCTTGGAGTTGGGGGGGGTCTTCCAGCCTCCGGCAGTATCCTTTCTTTTGGGGGAGGTGTGCCCTGCCCTTGGATAGGCACCCGAGGTTTCTTAGGAGGCAGAAAGTGGGGGTTCGCTCAGTCTTAATCTTTCTAACGGGGGACCTTTGATGGCAGCTCCTTTGCACTTTTTTTGGCGGGAGGTGTTTTCTAGCTACACCCCAGAAAGCTGAACCGTGGGGTGCATCTTTAGCCCTTTTGATGAAACTCCCTCTTGGGGGGGGGAGAAGCCCTTTCCCCACGCTTGTCCTTAGAGGGAGGGGTTTCTTTTCTTTCGTAAGTAGGTGACCTGGGGGAGGGTCCTTGGCCGTATTTTTTTAGGGGTGTTTGGTTTTCTTAGCTTGGGAGAGGAAGTTGCCCTTAGCTTTCTTCTGGGGTTCGCTCCTCCCCTGGGGTAGAAGGGGGAGCCATCCCTTCCCGGAAAGAAAAGGTTTCCTTGTGCTTTGGCAGGGGGTGGAAAGGGACGCCCCTTGCCCTTTAATTCAGTTCGAAATGGGTCCCCACGCCCTTCTCTGGCGCGTGATGATGGGGCCAGCCCCGCGCCTTTCAGGATGAGCTTGGGACCGCTGTTTGCCTTGCTAAGAGCGGACGACGTTGGGGTGCAGGGTTCGCTCACCGTTCCTGCTGGGGTAGGGAGGAGGCTGGAGAGAGGCTCTGAGAAAGAAAGGTGGGGTTCAGCCGGCAGGAAAGCGAGTCTTGGAGTGGGGGTGGGGAGGGGAAGAGAACGCGCTGGACAGATGGCTGTTCAGTCGCAGCCCAGTCGGGGGGTCTCAGCCAGGGCTTCCCCCTCAGGCTCCATGGCCCCTTCTCCACCACTCCCACCTCCCCCTTTTCCCTTTCTCCTTCACAGACCATACTTTGCTTTTTAAAAGAAATGCCACCCACATTCAGAGACACAAGTGCAGCAGTTTGGTGAGCGTTTACAAATTTTTTTTTTCTTTTTCTTTTTTTTTTTTTTTTTTCTGTTTTGTTTTAATTAAATGTATCGTCCTGGGACTCGCAGCCCTTCGCAGCCCGACTCCAGTTCAAGGAAATAAACAGATTAGCAAAGGTCTGTTCGCTAAGCCCACATTGGGCTTCCGGGGCCTCCTCTCTGGAGGCAGGTGCATTACTCAAAGGTGCTCACACGCTTTGTTCGACCTCTAAGGAGTTCTCTTATGTCAGAAGTGTATGTCTTACAATGGGTTGGGATGGTAAGTAGCCTCTTTTATTGAGTAATTCAATTATCTCCCTCTTTTTGTCCCTTTTCCTGCCTGCCTTCCTCCTCGCCTTTAGACCAAAGTGATGCTTGAGAGAATGAATTTATATGTTCAAATCAGGTTTCTAACCCTGTTGAGCCCTTTTAGACTTGCACATCCTTTCAATATTTAATTTTAAAATTTGACGTACAGTTTTCTCAAAGAAAAAAAAAGTATTACTGTAACATGACAAAAATCTATGTAACAGGCCCATGTTTTCAGACTCCTGGGGGCCCCCTTTCCATATCAGTCCATTACTTTATCCAGCCACGTGTAGGAGACAAGTTTACTGAATTTGGTTTGTGATAACTTGCATTCAAGTTAAAGTTCTCCCCTCCTCTCCACCAAAAAGATTGTGGTTCAAATAGATCCAATTTCCCCATTTTATTCCGATGTCTCTTATGGTGATGGACATTTAAATTGAGCAAGTCATTTGTAAAGTACTGTTGAAGCACAAAATGTGTAAACTGTGTCAAGCCCCAATCTCTGCCTGTCTCCACTGCTCTTTGTTGGAAAGCACATGCCTGACCGTGAAAAGTTGATGCAAAATGTGTTACACGCCCAGTCATGTTGGAGAGAACACCTCCAGTCCCCTATCCTACACGTACAAAGGAAAAAAAAGAAAAAGAAATGACTTGCAGAACCAAACACTACTTCTGATGTGTTTTACAAGCATAAGTTTTTCGGTTAAAAGACAAAACACGTTGAAGTTCCATTTTCATTCTGGCCCACTTTGGTCCCTGACATACTTTGTTAGAGAAATCTTTCTAACACGCCATCCTAGCCTTCTCCAAAAGACAGTTTCTTTTTTTCCATTCTTAGGAGAAACGTGTTCACTCTCATTTAGATGAAACATGAACTGCAGTTCATTAGGCCATTTATTTTGTTCTTAATATGTTCACGACTGTGGTGCAGTGGTGGTCTTAAGTGTATAAAATCAGTTGTGGGAGGAAAAAATCCCCAGAATGGATAGTATCCTGTGAAAAATGTCCAAAGCACAAAATGAACACACTGTCCAGGCCAAAAAGGAATTGCACTTGAAGTTTCCCATCCTTGGTAAAATTCCTCCTCCAGGAGCTAAGAGCAGAAACTGGAGGTTAACTGATGACTCTTTCAAGTTTATAGGATTACTGAATTGTTGAAGAATGCTTATTTAAGTTTACTTTTTAAAATGCAATTTTAAGGAAATAGAATATCGTTTGTAAGTGAAAATTTTAGCCATCAGCTGAATCTGAAAATAATTTCCCCAAACATTTAAGACATTCTCAGGCATATCAACACAAGGGTTTTTTTGTTTTCTCAAAGGAATCTCATCCATCAAGTCTAAGAAGCCCCAGTAATTCAATCAGACTGCATTTTGGTAAACCTTGTTTTTGAAATGTCACAGTACTACCTTTTTTCTCCCCTAAACTGATGTACCAGTAGTAGTTAAAAATGAAATTAATGGATGTTGCAAAAGAAAAAGAAAAGGGTGTCACTCAGAATGCCTGATTTAACAGCATATCTTAAACACTTAAAACCTTTTAAATTTTTGTTCTCTCTGGGAGAGGATTTATTTCAAAGCAAATCTAGATCTTCCATTAGAAATAAAACCAGTTGTGACCGTGAAAATACAGATGTTATAGTCAAAATCTTTTTTTATTTATTGTCTCAAGTTTGCTCTTATATAGGAAAAAAATAGGATTTCCCAAAAGGGCTTTCTAATCCTGGTCTGTCCTGTCTTCCTGACCCTGAGTCAGGGTTTCAGTTTTCTCCGAAGGTTTAAATTTTTCATTCATTTTTTTTTTTTTTTTTTTTTTTTTTTTTGTGGGTACCAGGGGGACGACCTCAGGACCTCGCGCGCCAACAGGCACCCGTGCCACTGAGCGATATCACCGGCCCCTTTTTCGTATGTGGGTTCCGGGAGTCGAACTTGGGCCCTCGCGCTTGCAAGGCAGGCGCTTACGCCGCTGAGCCATCTCACCGGCCCAAATTTTTCATTCTTGACAAGCTAGAATTTTAAGTAGAGCTAGCTGTTTTAGAAAACCACTACTGTGGTTTTGCATTATCCAGGAAGGCTGATCCCATGGGAAAAGTGTTTTTGCACCTGTGGAAATGAAGGCCTTCTTAGCTGTTTACTGCCTGACACACTGAGTTGAACATGTGGCTCCTAAGTTTGTAAATTTCCATACACTTGACTGTAGAACAATCGGGTTGAGCCTGGTCAGTGATTCATCTTCTAACAATTCCTCCACCTCTACCCTTGGCTTTTAGATCTTTTACCCTTCCTGATGGAAAGAAATGGCTGTCTCAAGGTTGCCTCAAGCTGTTCATTTGCATTTTATTTTTGTGGCTCTGGAGTCCTTAGAAACATCTCTTTATAAAGGCCAGATCTAGTTACAGTAAATACCTCTGGCAAAAACCGCTGATGAAATTTCGACTCTCTCTGGATAGCTTTAAGTCAAACCATGTTCCAGAGAACCTAACTGTGGTCCCTGTGGACAGCGTCTTCTAGTGCCAGAGCAATTGAACCTGACCCTATTTGGGAGGTTGAATGATAGAGCAAACGGTGAAATAGCCAGGTTGAGCAAGGTGCTTAACCTGTAGCACGGCGGACAGCACAGCTACTCACGACAGGAGAGAAAAAGGGAGGTTCTGCAGCTTCCTGGCAGTTGGTGTACATTAGGCTGATTCAAGGACCCTACGAGCAGTCTGCGCATTGGTGGAGGGAATCCTGTCGGAATAAATGGTTCGAGGCCAGTTTCATAATTAGAACCTAATATGGAAAAGCTGCCAGTGCTGGTGGCACTTAAAGTTCACTTTGAGGAGTAAAGGTAAAAATGAGATTGAGGGGAGCCAATCTTCATGGATTTGGCTTTCCAAATTGCTTGGCCTAGACTTGCAGAGCTCTTTGCTTTTGATATTAATGTAGGCGCACTCTTGATGACATTGAGTTTTTTGTGTTGGCTTAGTAATAACGTGAGGTGGGCAGTTTTTAAGATTATTGATATATTACCCACTGGGGTCATTGTTGATCAGTTGGTGACAAAAATGAAGATGGGGCCTCTCGATTAGTGATACAGTTGCTTTATATATGGGTATTTATTTATTTTATAACAGAACACAGGATATTTGCTGGGAGCATAGTTTACTTTTACTTTTCCTGGTCAGATTGTTCTGGATAAAGGATCTTTCTGGTTTTTAAATTTTTTCGACATGTTGCATCTGAGTGAATGGTGACTCAGCTCCTTGTTTGTCAGGCAAGTGGTGACATCTTTTTGAACACTGGAGGTGGCAACAGGATGTGGAGGAAGACTGTGGGTTTTGGAGCCAGATAAGAGTGTCCAGGCCTGGCCCCTTCCCGGCAGTGGCAGTGAGCCTTGAGCATAGTGCCTACTTCTCAGGGTCATTGTGGCCAAAAGGATACAAGGGCAGCACTCCCACGATACCCAGCATTCAGTGAATCTTTCCAACTCTGTAAACGTCTAAATAGAATGTTTATAGTCTCCTGGGTAAACAAAAGTAAGTATGACATCTGTATTTTTGATTTATCTTTCACCTCTCAGGGTTCTGGTCAGCTTATTTAGTTGCAAAGAGCTGCTGATTGGGCTTGAAAGTAAGTAGAAGCCATCTTACAGTATTTCCTGCTTGCCCAGTGTCCTTATTCTAGATGCTAAAATAGTCCTATTGTCTTGAGCTAATACTGACTGTATTGTCAGTTATCTTCTTGTTTTTTCTGTAGTAGGGGGTAGAACTCAGGCCTTGGTGTATGCTAGGCAAGCACTCCACCATCTCCAGCCCCTTTTATTTATTTATTTTCTTTTTTTTTTCTTTTTTGGTGGGTACCAGGGGTCGACCTCAGGACCTCGCGTGCCAGCGGGCGCCCGTGCCGCTGAGCAATAACCGGCCCTTTTTTTGTACGTGGGTTCTGGGAGTCGAACTCGGGCCCTCGCGCTTGCCAGGCAGGCGCTTATGCCGCTGAGCCATCTCACTGGCCCCCCTGTTATTTTTTGAGACAGGGTCTCTCTAAGTGGCCCAGGCTGTCCTTAAACTTGTGACTCTCCTGCCTCAGCCTCCCGAGTACCTGGGACTGCACTCATAGAACACCATACCTGGCTGTCAAGTATCTTGCGCTTGGTAACAGAGTCGGTGCTACAGCCATGGTAGGGCTCTTCAGAACTGGGAAACCAGGGAACTAGAACCTCACCCACTGCCAACTAGTGATACCACTTCACTTAGTCTGCTGACCCTCTCATGAGTCTCTGAGGGCACGGTCTGTCCTGGCTCCAGGATCCCACACCCCTGAGTACTTTGGCGGAGTCAGTTGAGGTTTTGTTCATTCAGCAGCCAGGCTTGTCCCCTGCTTTTCTCAGCACAGAAATGTTTTTGTTTGAGTGTACAATGTGCAAAGACCCCGTCTGTGCTGGGGACTTCAGTTACAGAGTTGAGCTAAGGTTGTCACCTTTACCAGCTTCATATTCTCTGTCTGACCCACGTTGTTTCTGGCCTCCATAAAGACTTGCTGCTGCTGCAGTTTACTGATCCCCAGGTGCAAAGCAAATGCTTTAAAAGCTGTAAGGTTAGGAGCCAGGTGTGGTGGCACACACCTGTAATCCCAGAACTGGGGAGGCTAAGGCCAGGAGGAGGAGGAGGAGGAGTTTGAGACCAGCCTGGGCCACATAGCGAGAGACAGTGTCTCAAAAAACCAAAACAAAACAAATTGTAAGGTTGGCGCTGGTAGCCTGATCTCAGGCAGAGTCATTGGGAGACAAACTGGCCCAGCAGCTGGCTGAGACCGGTTTCCTTGTCCCAGTTAGGACTCAGGTGGTCACTGAGAGTGCTTCACAGCCTTAAGGCTGGGTAGCCTGCATGCTGCTCCACTCCTTCCATGCAGTGCCCTCCATTGGTAGAGAGATGTTGAGAGCGGCGGGCGGCTGGCACACTGGATGTGACTTCTGTGTTCATCCATTCCTAAGCCAGTCTCCTTTGTCTCCCCAAAGGATGACAGTGCCACTTCCACTTGTGCACTGTGGATGGAAAGGTCAAAGATTACCCACCAGGCACCTGCTGAGTGCTTCTCACATTAGCTCATTTAACCTCCATGGGGGCAGAGAAATTGCAACAGAAAGGGGAAGTCGTTTATCCCAGGTCACAGAACTAGTGTGCTGGAGGCCGCATCTCTCTCCCCATTATACTGTCCCGGATCCGGTACATTTTTCAAACTGCAGGTTATAATCATTGGTAGGATATGAAGTCCATTTATTGATTTGTCTCCGCAATTGTAAAGCAGAGCAACACAAGAGGATGCAGTTAAATGCGGCTTCTTGAAACTTTGGTTTGAGAGGAATATAGAGGAGGAGGTATGGGTCAAGGTCAAAAAGGTTGACAGCCACGATGCCCAAGATAGGAGTGGCTTTGAGCCACCCGACTGGCCTGTTTTTTAGAGTGAAAGTGTAGTCGGCAGACAGCCACATCCATTTGTTATATTGGCAGTGGCACCTGGCAGCAGTGAGTCTTGGGACCTAGACCCTTTGCCCGGAGCCTTTGCTGGCCTCCGCCCACATGCCCCCCCCACTGCTATTGTGGTGGGAGGGAATGGGGGACACATGGGCTCTGTTTCAAGTCAGCCCCAGGGATGACATCCCTGCATTCTGCTTCCAGAGAATGTAGAGGCGCAGGCCTGGGCTTTTGAACCCCTAAATGGGAGGCATTTTCATTCATTAGAACTAGAAACTGTAGACCACTGGAGGCCCATTGTGGAAGTGGATCATGTCTAACGCATCCTGCTGTGGCCCAACCCAAGGATCTGAGCCTTGATACTAGTGTCACTTGGCTAAATGACCATTGCAGCTGGCTTGGATTATTGCCCTCCTCATTTTCCTAACACACACCAGGGTTTAGGTTTCCCTGGGATTCTAGTCAGGCCCTGCCACTGCCCAGGGCACCAGAGCAGTCACAGTAACCAAAGCAGATGCACAACATTGCAGGCCTCTTCCCTGAGAGGCCCCATTTATCTCCTCTGCCCAGCTTATCGTGTATTACTTTCTGGCCAATCAGGAAGCCCTTAATAACAGCTCAAAGAATGAGTTTGTGACAAAAGACAGCCCCTGAGGGACCTCATCAGAGCTTTAAGTGGTTTGGGTTGGTGAGGGGGTTCTTTTTGTGTGTGTGTGTGTGGGTACCGGGGGTCGACCTCAGGACCTCGTGCGCCAACAGGCACCCATGCCGCTGAGCGATATAACCGGCCCCTTTTTCATATGTGGGTTCCTCGAGTCAAACTCAGGACCTCGCACTTGCCAGGCAGGCGCTTACGCCGCTGAGCCATCTCACCAGCCCTGGTGAGGGGGTTCTTAAGAAATTATCTGAAGGCTGCACGTAGCTGAGACGGATGCTGCATTCGTGTACTGAGCCACCTAGCCAGACTGGATCTGACCCTGTGCTGGGCTTTGCAACATTAGGGTCACTGTGAGCTTCTTTGTCTTCCTTTATGGTGTCCACAGGTGGCTGGAAATTAACATTGTTATATACAGATAATTGCAGCTCTTAGGAGAAATTACACTGTAAGCCAGAAATTTCAAGTCCCGGGGCCAGGTCTCTTGTTAAGAGGAAAATAGTAGTACTTTGTTGGTTCAAAGTATGTTGAGTGGAACCAAATTGATTTTCCTAAAAAATTATAAACAAGGGCCGGTGAGATGGCTCAGCAGCATAAGCGCCTGCCTTGCAAGCGCGAGGGCCTGAGTTCAACTCCCGGATCCCACATACGAAAAAGGGGCCGGTGATATCGCTCAGCGGCACGGGTGCCTGTTGCCGCGCGAGGTCCTGAGGTCGACCCCCCGGTACCCACAAAAAAAAAAAAAAAAATTATAAACAAGATGTGGTCTCTATTCACAGCTAAATAATTAGACTTTCCTCTTGGGAGTAGTAGATATCAGGCTGCCTTGGGTGAGATCCAGCACCTTTGCAGCTTTCAGCCAGCTGCAGCTCTGTTGGCCTGAGAAGGTGGTTAGAAAACTTGATTCCTGAGAAGCAAATTCCAGAGGTTGATCTGCCAGGAGAAACTTGGATCTGAGATCTTTGTTTGCTGATTGAACAGGGCTATATTCAAAGCTATGGGTGTGGAAGAAAAGCATCTGGGGCAAAAGAAATGGCAACTTTGTCTCCTTGAGGCTCCTTTAGCAGGTTTGGGTGGTTTTTTTTGTGTGGGTACCGGGAGTCAAACTCAGGACCTCGCGCTTGCCAGGCAGGCGCTTATGCCACTGAGATGTATCACCGGCCCTGGGGTGGGGTTTTTTGTTGTTCTGTTTTTCTGAGCCAGTCTTGCTATGTAGCTCAGGCTGGCTTCGAATTTGCACCAATCTTCTTGCCTCAGTCTCCTGAGTACAGGGATTACAGGCTTGTGTGTGTTTTTTTGTTGTTTGTTAAGACTACTCAAATGTTCTGCCTATGAGGTTTGTGAGCTTGCAGGAGTTCCAGTTGTGGGTGCTGCATACTTGGGAGTGAAGGTGTTCTGTTTCCTCTTACTGGCCTTTGCAATTTACCTCCTGTGGGTATGCATTGCTTTCTGCCATGGGAGCATTCTTTTTTTTTTTTTTAACTAGGATTCCTTAGATCTTTCAGTGCACTCCTTATTTCCTAAACCATCCAAACATCCTTGGTCACATTTTTGAACGCCGTTGTTCTCTTTATTTAATATTTGGAAGGACTGTACCAGTCTCCTATCTTTGCATTTCAGTAGTTTTTACTCCTAAAGCATTTGGTGAGCTGGGTTTGTGCTCATTGCTTTGTGTACATAAGCTCATGGAATTCTCCCCACAACCTCATCCTGGAGGTTCCATCCTTGCTTTCTCCTCACAATTGAAGAAACTGGGGGTCACGGGGTGTTTAAGAAACTTGTGCAGTGTCTTAGTGCCTCATTTTGCCAGCTCTTGGAATACAGTCATACCTAGGGACCTGACTGCTTCGAAACTCTTTGCATTTGGTACTTGGCATAATTTCATGTGAAGAGTTTGTCCTGGCAATTGGCATTTCTTTGATATGGACACCAGCTAGAACTTAACAGTGTCAGTTACCTTGTGATACCCTACCCTTTCCAGCCAAAACTGTTTGGTACTCATCACACCTTCTGGAACCAGTTAACAATGAGTACCAAGAAACCACAGTACTGTTTCACGTATTCTGTTTTATATACATATGTCTTTTTTTTTTTTTTTTTTTTTTTTTTTGCACTCAAGTTATAAATTTCAGGGTGAGGATTGTTTGTCAGTTGGCCTGTTTAGTACATTATTCTTTTTCACATAGTTTCTAATCGTTGAGAGCTGGAGCTTGGGGTCAGAAAGTCCTGGTGGTGCACCCCAGTAATTCCAGGGACTTCGAAGGCTGAAGCAAGAGGATCACAAATTCAAGATCAGCCTGGGCACTTCAGTGAGATCCTATCCTAGAATAAAAAGGGCCTAGGGGTGTATAGTTCAGTGGTAGAGCTCTTTCCTGGCATAAATGAGGCTCTGGGTTCAATTTCCGTAATATTAAAAGAAAAAAGGAAAAGTAAGTCCCAAACTCAGATTTTAATTCTGGTTCTTCCTGCTGTCACCCTATGGGCAAATTAATTTCTTCCCATCTGAGGGGTTCACATATGCTAAGCGAGTGCTCTGTCCCTGAGCTATACCCTGGCCCTTTATTTGAAAGCAGGTCTCACTAAACTGCCCAGGCTGGCCTCCTCAACTTCCCTCCTTCCTCATCTTCCCTATACTTGGGATTATAGGCATGTGTCTCCATTCCATACTGGGGATTGAACCCAGGACCTCTACATTGAACTATATCCCCAGGCCATTTAAATTTTTTTTACTTGAGAAAGGGTCTGGCTAAGTTGCCCATGTTGGGCTCAAACTTGCGATCCTCCTGCCTCAGCTTCCCAGAGTGCTGGAATTACAGGTGAGCATCACCATGCCTGGCAGGATTTATTTTTTATATGACAAAAAACCCTGCCATCTTTCCTAACAAAATTAACAATAAGTAGTTAAAGTCTCAAATACCCAGTCTAGGTTCCAGTTGCTCTGGTATGCCTGTGTTGCAGCTGCCAGGAGGTGATGGCTTGGGTTTGGATGCCTATGTGGCATGGAATCTTGGTTGTGCAGAAGTGAAATGCCCGGTGCTGGCAGTGGGGCTTCTCCATTCTCGTGGTTGGCCTGTGCCTGCCACTGAGCTGGTTGCTGTGATGTTGGCATGTTACCATGGAAAGGTGTGACATCACAGAGTGGGTTGTGACCACATCTGAGAATGCTGAGGTGAAGGGAGACACAGAGCTCTGTTGCTTTCAGTTTCTGGTTGATAAAGTAGGTAGTGAGGACACTGAAAAACATGTCTAGAGCCCAGAGATATAGTTCAAGGATTCCCTGGCTCTGAAAGCCTTCAGCGAGGTTCCCCTGTGGCTGCTCTACACTTCTTAATTCAAGGGAAGGTCGTGGGGTCCTTTCTTAGGTGTGAAGCCTGATCTGATGTTCCAAAGGAAAAGGAAAGGCCTCAAGCCTTTGCTCCTGCTTCCGGCAGAGATAAGCCCAGATCTTGGATTTCTGTACTTAGGCCAGTGGTTAAACATTTGAAGAGGCTGAGCCTCCTTGTAATTTTCGTAATTTTGTCCCTAGTTAATGAGTCATTCAGAGCCTACCCAGGCAATCTTTTGAGAGTCTGGACAGTTAATGATCATAACCCTGACCTTCACATTAACCTAGCTGCCTCATGAGCTGCAGGTAATAGCCACTGTTCCCACGAGTTTGTATCTTTTTGTGTTTTGCCTCTTTTTTCCCTCATAAACCAGGTGGAGCCATAAGCTCCTGCCCCCTTTCAACTTTGTCCAACTCTTTATTTTTTTATTTTTTGAGACAGCATCTTACTTTGTAGTTCAGGCTGCCCTTGAACTCACTATGTAGCCCAGGCTGGCTTCAATCTGGTAACAATTCTCCTGCTTCAGCCTCCCAAAGTGCTGGGATTTCAGGTGTGTGCCACCATGCCCGGCTGTCCAGCTCTCTTGTCTAGACCGTTGCCATGCTGCAGGCTTTGTTCTCCCAGGGGCTTTTTGTCCCTTCTTCCTGGGTCTTGCCTCTCCCTGTCTCTCTTCCTGTTGGTCAGCCACCTGGTTGCTTTCTAGCATAGCGTAGATGAGAGCTGAGGGAGGGGAGATGTTGATTTCATCAGTTTTGCCAGCTGGATTGGTTGGGAGAGGGTGGCAGCGGTCAGCAGTGTCTCCCAGGAGTGGTGGCTGTCCCATCCCCATAGAGAATGTGCTTCACTGTCAGCATAAGCCAGTCTAGGGTTGTCTGTGTTCAGGTGCACTTATGCGAGCTGGTTCTTCAAACCTGTAGCTTCTGTTTATCTGCTTCTCACTGTGTCCCTGCCTCCCATGTCAGATGCTTCATCCATGTTGTCTCATTTGACAACAGTGCCCCACGAGATAGGTACTAATGTTACCCATTCCACAGGGAAGAGCACCAAGGCTCAGGTTATAGAGGAAGAACACTTGCTAGAGAAGAGGCAGAGTTGGTTGAGTTACTTGGTCTGCAGGAAGAAAAATGGTGCCTAAGCCACCAGACTGCTTGGCAGAGCAGGTCTCTTTTCCAAGTCCAGTACTGTTTTTGCCGAGCCCACGGTATGTGATGAACCCCACACGCTTCTGTGCCCTGTGGAGTTGGCCCAACAGGTATTACTTAGGCCAGGAGTCCAGATCTATTTTTGACCCAAGACGAGGTCTGCCAGCTCTGAAAATGGAAACTTGGATGCTCAGGAAGCTTCGTCCTGGAGGTTCAGGACAGAGAGCTGCCTCGGCAGGTGTTGGCGTCTTCCCATTTCCTCCTAGGGGCCCTTCCAAGGCGTCTCGCGGTGTGGCTGGTCTCCTCTCTCCCGTGGCTCTGGCGGCTGACCCGGCTGCAGCCATGGCGGGGCATGCCGGTCTAGGCTCTGGGAATAAAGCGGCCTCCACACAGGCTGGCCCTGCAGGGTTTGCTCCCGCACACTGGTCTCAAGAGGATTTGGCAGGTTTAGATTGAAATGATTAGCGCAGTGGGGCTCCCCCACTTTTCTTGGGGGATTATGTCACAGTCTATTAAGTGTGCTCCCTCGGTATTTAATCCCACTCTGACATGGATTTTGTTGGCAGCCTGTTAAGTGGCACCGCTGAAACCTGGTTGCTGTTTTGTGGAGACTGCTTTTGTGCAGTCGTGTGAATGGCCCTCAGGATTTCTACCCGCTCTCCCAGTGGGCTTGATTTCCTTTCTTTCTTTTTTCTTTCCATTGAACAGGGTCTGAAGGAAGTAGTCAGACCTGATATTCTTGCAGGCCTTTTAGCTGGAATGGCATGGCACATGTGACCACGGGCAGAGTTAGCCTGGGCCCTAGCACAGGGAATGCCCAGCCAGCCAGCCAGCCATCCAGCGTCACCATCGCAGTGCTCCTTCATGAATCATCAGTGATCTTTGTAAAATTCCTGTTTTTCAGCTGCACTCCGGGTAAAGAAAGTTCCAAGTTTTCACTGCCCATTGCGCAGAAAGTTGTGCAGTTGAACCTCACTGAGCCCAGATGTGCCTGGGGGTGTTGGTAGAGGTAGTGTGGAGAATCCATCTTTGGCTGAAGCCTGCAGGAGGATCTGAATGCTGTACTTGCCCACCTTGGTAAAAATTCTTAAGAAGGAAGAGGCTTCTTCTGGAATCGCTTTGGATGATGGTTAAGGCTCTTGAGTTCCTTGGGTGGTCTTTTGTTGTAGTGCCCCTAACATCCCCACATGTTAGGTTAAAGCAGCCGCATGCCTGTCAGGGCCAACTGTGGCAGGGGGGCTGTGTGGAGGCCTCAGGTGATCTTGGACAAGACATTCCCTTGCTGTGCTTGGTGGGCTCCCTGGGGCTGCTGGCCAGCTGTGGCTCAATTGACCCCACCCCCCATGTCATGGCACCTTGTGAACTGAGTTTCTCGTCACTTGTATCAGTTTTCTATTAGGAAAATGCAGAAGGCTTGTAGTTCAGTAGCTGGTACTGTGTAGGGACTCAAATGTTTGTGGCCTGAATGGTGTTTATGACCTCCTCAGCTTTTCCTGTTCCAGAATACAGTGTGGAAGACAGTGCTATAGTCAGCTTTTCCTTACAGATTCCAGACTGTTACCTCTGCAGGCTAGCTCTGGGCCCTATCTACCTTTCCTTGTGTTTGTCCCCCTGTGTTTCTCTGGGGTGTGGCCCTGGCCCGCCCACAGTATTCCTGTGGGGACATTCAGTCAGTCTGCACCAGTCACCACCTCCAGTGACTACACAGCAGGAAGTTTGCCATGTCACTGAGTAACAGCTTCTCCCTGGGGAACAAAGCAGTTTCCCCAGTCAGGTGGTGCTTTTAAAGTGGGTGAGGCCATCCTGCTGGTTTTGAGGCTCCTGCCTAGCTGGAAGGTGCCTCACTTGTCAGGAATGCCACCTCTCCTGTCCAGAGGTTGCTGTGTGTCTCCCTGAGGGGCCCCAGACAGCCTGGCAGGTTAGGAAGAGACAGTAGGAGGTGCACATTGTTACCTCTCCTGCCCTTTCCTTTGAAATGACAGAGCTTTGTGTCCTGAATTCTGTTTCCAGAGCTGCCCTTGACCTCTGTCTCTGGGGATCTGTGAGGCAGGGCCATTTGGGGTTTAAGTCAGACCCTTCCCCTTTGAATTGGGCATGAGATTAATAGAAAAGCTTCTCTTGAGGGGCTCCTTGGTGTTTGGGGCACAATCCCAGGGTGGACAAAGGAGTGATGTGAGAGAAAGGGCCGTGGAAGGTCCTCAGGAAATGGTGGTTTGTTTCTCCCCACAAAGCCCCTAGACCTTTTGGGGCTCCTGCCTAGCCATTCTGATCCTGAGGCCTCTCTACTTTGGGCTTGTTTTGTTACCGTTTTTGGGGGGAGGTAATGAGGATTGAACCCAGAGCCTTGTACATGCTGGGCAGGTGCTCTACCAGTGAGCTACACCCTCCCCTTTTTGAGACAGGGTCTTACTAAATTTCCCAGGCCGGCTATGAATTTGCAATCCTCCTGCCTTAGTCTTTGTAGCTGGGATTACAGACGTGCACGCCTGTGCCCAGCTTCATTACTCTTGAGATTATCCTTTTCTCTTTTTGTGTCCTAGTTAACTGAGATGGATGGGATTTTTCTGCTCACACACAAAACTTGCTGTAGTCATTCATGAGGAACTTTTGGAGCTTTTGAAATTAATTTTTTTTTTCCTCTATCACCTTTTGTACTTGTGAAAACTGCGTCTGTGGGTTTGGCTTGAACACTGGATTCCTTTCCTATCTGCTGTCCTCCCTGATCACTTCTTCACCCCCACCCCACGCACAGCATGCTGCAGGCAGTCTGTCATGTTTGGAGAGCACTTTTACTTTTTAAAGTATTGGGCATTGGGGTGACATGGGAAAGGTGACAAAGGAAAACAGGAGCCACAAGAGGGGTATGGAGGTGAAGCAAGTCAGAGAAAGGAAGGGGAAAACAGCATCAGCCATCAAGTGAGGGCCTTAGAAGGGGCCCAGCCTCGGCCGAGGAGAGTTCTCCCTCCTCTAGTTGCTCAGCTTCCCTGTCCGTCTGTGTCCCCATCCCCTGCTTAGCAGTGGGACTGACGGGTAGATCAGACCCAGAAGCCCAGGGTCCAGGTCATCTTCACCAGTGATTGTTAGGGGGCCACTGTGGAGTCCTTTGGTACCCCAGGCCTGTCTCTGAGGAGCGTGGGGAGCTGCAGGTCACCCCTGGTGCAGACCCAGGGCTTTCCCACCACTGTCCATGACCACCATCTCTCCCCTCGCTGAGCATCTCCAGGGGCCACAACCTCCAGCTGCCAGGTTACTTTGCTGCCAGGTCACTGCTGCAGGAAGGGTGCCAATCCTGGTTCCTGGGTCCAGGCACTTCTGTGGTCAAGTGGGTTTCAGAAATGCTGTAGAGTGAGTCGAACAGCTGCTGGACGGTGAGGTTCTCTGCGGCCTCTGGCCAGCCCTAAGTGGGGCTTTTTTCTTCCACTCGCATGACCATAGAACCTGCTGCCATCTTCTAAGAACACTGGTCCCGAGGCACATTCGGGGAAATCCTAGCTTGGGTTTGTCCACAACATTGCTGGTGATGTCCCTGTATTTTTTTATTTTTCATGGTTCTGGGAATTGAGCTCACGACCTTTCATATGTTAGGCAAATGCTCTGTCACTGAGCTAAATTCCAGCCCCTGCCTGTTGGCAGTGGTGCCTTTGCGTTTCATTTGTTTTTCTACCTCCACCCATCCAGCCAGTTACACTCACAGGCACAGTGCTCTTGGGGTGGGATGAGGGGTGATCCTCACGTCCTCCCACAGCCCATCCCGAAGATCACAGCTCTTGCCTGCACTCCTGTGGGCTTCCCTAACCCTGAGCCCTTGGGTTCTGCCGTTGATACCCCTACTTCACGCTGACTTTGGGATTGCTTTTAGGGAAGATGGTGAGTTGGAAGAAGGTGAACTGGAAGATGATGGGGCAGAGGAGACCCAAGACACCCCAGGAGGGCAAGAGAGAAGCCGGAAAGAAAAGGGGGAGAAACACCATAGTGACTCGGATGAGGAGAAGTCTCACAGGAGGCTGAAGCGGAAACGGAAGAAAGAGCGGGAGAAGGAGAAGAGGAGGTCAAAGAAGAGGAGGAAATCCAAGCACAAAGTAGGTCCGGGAAGGTTGGCATTGCTGCACTGCTGGCATGGGGCCTGCCCTGTGCACCCAGAGGGCACTCTTTGCGATGCCTTACCTGTCCCTGTGTGGGTAAAGACTTTCTTAATGAGCTGGCAGCTTATGCTTCACTGCCACCAAGTGCCCCCAGGTGAGGCGTTCAGGTGGAGTACAGCACCCTCGGGGCATAGTCCAGCATTGCTTGTCCTGGGGCTTCCTGTGCAGAGTGGCCACCTGCAGCAGTCACTAACCCACCTCCCCTGTCACTGCAGCGCCATGCTTCTTCCAGCGATGACTTCTCAGACTTCTCAGACGAGTCGGATTTCAGCCCTAATGAGAAGGGGCACCGCAAGTACCGGGAATACAGCCCCCCATATGCTCCGGTGAGTGACTGCTTGGGACCTTGGTGGCCAGGGGGCCAGGAGTACTACAGTGCCTGTGTTTACTGAGTTCTTTCCACATTTGGGGTTTCTTGCATGAGCTTTGCATAGACTTTAACCCTACTATATTAGGTGTTATTTTCATCCCTGTTTTATAGGTGAAGAAACTGGGATTTAGGAAATTTCAACAGGGTCACCAGCTCTAAAGTGGAGGAACTAGGATTTGAACCCAGTAATGGATCTCTGTAAAGCTTGCTTTTGAGCCTTCTCTGGGCCATGTCTACCCCAAAGCCTTGGCAGGACTCAGTGTGTCTCACTGGTCCAGGTCACAGCTGAATGCTTTCTGCTGTCCATAGGTGACTTTTGTGGCAAGGGAAGGAAATGATCAGGGTCATAAATTATCTTAAAGATTTTTTTTTCTTAAAGGTTTTATAGTCAGAGGTCAAATACTCCATTACATCTCTGAGTTTAAGCATACTTATACGTTATTTCTTCAGTTTGTGTACATTTTTTCCCCCAGAAAAACCCAGAAGAAGAGAAATCCACTAGCTGGATGTGGTGGTGGACAGCTGTATCCCAGCACTTGGGAGGCTGAGGCAGGATGATCACCACAAGTATGAGAGCAGCCTGGGCTACATAGGGAGTTCAAGGCCAGCCGGAACTACTTAGTGAGACCTTGTCTCAAAAAACAAAGCAAAACAAAAAACCTGAAAAATGTTAAAAAGAAATCCACTTGGATTTTTAGATTCTGATACGAAAAGTTTATGGCTGTTTTTCAAGCTGGAGGGACAGTATTGTCCTGTGACTCTGACATCTGTTATAAGGGATGATTTGTGTCAGATGCTGTAGTTGAGACTGATCTACTGTTAAGGCTCAGACCTGGAACCTGAGGGAGGATGGGAATAGAGGGTGTGGCTTACTTTGATTGTGAATGAGAGCTTGAGGTGATTTGAGATCTGTGAAAGTACTGTGTACGCCTCTGTGTGTGTGTCTGTGTCTATGTCTGGATGTCTGTATTTTGAGTTTTTCTATAGTAAACTTGGATATTTAAAAATTAACGGAATTGCTAGTTGTGGTGTTGCACACTTGTAGTCCCAGCCCTTAGGAGGCTGAAGCAGGAGGATCACTGCGGATTTAAGGCCAGGCTGGGCTACATAGTAAGTACAAGGCCAGCCTGAAATAACATAGAGAGACCCTATCTCAAAAAAACAACAACAAAAAACAAAATAAAATTAATGGACTTTATTTTCTAGAGCAGTTTTAGGTTTATGCAAAACTGAACAGATAGTATAGTTCCCTTATCCCCTCTCACGCTGCAGTTTCCCCTATCATTAATGCTTGCACTGGTGTGATACATGGTTATAATGTGGAACTCCGTGCTGACATAGTACTGTTTATTGGTGTCCATCACTTGGGTTACAGTTCTGAGTTTTGTTGTAGCATCACACAATAGTTTCCCTGCCTGTGCTCTTCCTATTCATCCTTGCCTTCTTCCCCACTTCTTCCCCCTTCGACTCCCAATCTTCTACTATCTCCGCATTTTGGCTTTTCTGGACCGTCTTAGTATAGTCTGTAGTATTTTGGAACTGGCTTCTTTCCCTTAGCAATATATATATATATGTGTATATATATATATATATATATATATTTTTTTTTTTTTTTTTTTTTTTTTTTTTTTTTTGAGATGGGGGTCATACTGTGGTGCCCAGGCTGGCCTTGAATCCCTGGGCTCAAGTGATTCTCCTGCCTCAGCCTCCCCAGGAGCTGGGACTGCAAGCATACACCATGGTACCCTGCCTCAGCAACATGCCTTTAGGGTTTCTCCATGTTTTTTCATTGCTCTGTAGCTGGTTTCTTTTCTTTGCCCTATTGTCTGAACGCATGACAATTAGTCTGTCCATTCTCTTTGTGTGTGTGTGCGAGTGTGTGTGGCTAAGGATTGAACCCAAGTCCTCACACATGCTAGGCAAGTGCTGTACTACTGAGCCACGTCCCCAGACCTGTCCGTTTTCTCATTAAAGGACATCTTGTTCCTTCCATGTATACGTGTTTCCCTCTTCTCCAGCACCGCTTCGCACCAGCACACCTTGGAAAGCATCATCTGAAACTGCTCTTTAGTGTGGTTTCCGAGCAGGACAGTAATTGAACCCCAAGGCTCTAGAGTGATTTTGAGTGCAGTGTGCTTCCTGCCAACGGGCCCCCTCCCAAACATAGTTGCCCTGCATCCCCAGGCAATGCCCCTTCTCTTTCCCTTGGTTTACCAGGGGGTTACAGGACCTTTGTTTCTGCTTCCTTTGAGTGGCTGCCCTTTCTGAAGAGCCAACACCTTGTTGCCCCAGCCCTTCAGGGAGGAGCCAGGCCCCAGAGTCATTTGGGGGAACTGTGGGGACATGGGTGGTCCTTGACCCCCAGCCATTAGGCCAATTCACGTCTCCTCCCTCTCCCTGGGACCCAGTCCCACCAGCAGTATCCCCCATCACACACCACATCCCTGCCCAAGAAGTCCTACTCCAAGATGGACAGCAAGGGCTACAGCATGTATGAAGACTACGAGAATGAGCAGTACGGAGAATATGAGGGGGACGAGGAAGAGGACATGGGCAAGGATGACTATGATGACTTCACCAAAGAGCTGAACCAGTACCGCCGCTCCAAGGAGGGCAGCAGCCGAGGGCGAGGTGAGCCGGTCCAGCAGTGTCTTCTCCAGGGCTCATGCCAGGCAGACCCTGACTCCTGGCCCTCCACAGGCTCACATCTGGGAGGAGACACAGGTCGTCATTTAGGAAGGGAGAAATGTGTAAAGGGCTGAGGTGAGCCACCCAAGGGTGTCAGGAAGAAGACCCCTGGCCAGGCTGAGATTAGGATGGCGCCAGGCTGGTAGGAGGCAGGGAAAAGGCCACACGGGCTGAAGCGATTTTTTTTGGTTGGGAGGGGTACCAGGAATCAAACTCAGGACCTCACACTTGCCAGGCAGGCGCTGTGCCACTGAGCCAAATCCCTGGCCCCTAAAGCACAATTTTTTAAGTTCATTTCCTGGTGAGCTGTGGGGAGAGAGAAGAGGGACAGCTTCTCTCTCATCTGGGCCAGTGTATCAACTGCCCATTCTCTTCCTCATCCCTGGCTCTCATCACGTGACCAGGTGTGGCTTCAGCCCAGGCCTCTGCCACACCTCTAAACCTTGAACCTGTGGCCTGCATCTTTGGGAGGATGATGGGGGAGGGCTGAGCATCAGAGACTTCAGCAAAACCTGGAGTCTTGGAACTGTCTCCTTCTAGAGACAGCCTGGCCGAGGGGGCCTTTTGTAATCTTTTCCTTTCTTTTTTTTTTTTTTTTTTTTTTTTCCCCCAGACAGGGTCTCGCTGTGTAGTTCAGGCAGGCCTTGGACTCATTGTGTAGCCCAGGCTGGCCTCGAACTTGCAGCCATCCCCCTGCCTTAGCCTCCTGAGTGCTGGGATTGTAGGCACGCGCCACCATACCTGGCATGGTTTTGCTATTTTTTCAGACAAGGTCTCCCTGTGTAGTTCAGGCTGGCCTCAAACTCAGCAATTACAGGCATGTGTCACCAGGCCTGTCCAGAATCTTCTAATTGAGAGGTTTTTTTTCAGGCTCATGACTCCTGCCTGTTGCTAGTGGCCATGCATTTGTCTTTCCTTGGATACCTCCTCCTGACAGGCCCTGTGTTTGGGGGAGACCCTATAGTGGGCCCTGTGTTTTGGGGAGACCCTAGACCAGTGCTGTCAGGTAATGTGAGATGCCAGTCACCATGTCATGTTATGTGTTCCAGAGCCACGTTGGCAAAGTGAGAGGAAACAGATTAAACAAACTTTAATAAACGATTTCATTAACTGATACATTCCAAATCTTATTTCAACATGACATCAAAATAGAGAAGTGAAATAATTTCTATTCTTTTTCCGTAAGTCTTTGAAATCAGTGTGCGTTTTGTACTCACATGTCTTCAGGTTGGAGCAGCCACGTGCCAGGTGCTTGTTACACATGTGGCTGGTGGCTGCTTTTGGGCCCTTCAGCCCTAAGGGGACAGGTACCTTGAAGCAGGGGAAAGGGCTGTAGTAGCCTTGTGTCCAGAACACCTAGGGGGCAGGGGCCAGGCTCTGAAAGGGCAGCAGGGGGCTGCCTCTTTCTTACTGGTCGGGCCACTCCCCC
This sequence comes from Erethizon dorsatum, assembly GCA_028451465.1. Classification (NCBI taxonomy): domain Eukaryota; kingdom Metazoa; phylum Chordata; class Mammalia; order Rodentia; family Erethizontidae; genus Erethizon; species Erethizon dorsatum. Next base: position 107,823,796 of record CM051834.1, on the reverse strand, counting down.
GAGGCTCACTGTGCAAATCCCCATGCAGGCAGCCGAGGCCGGGGCAGGGGCTATAGAGGCCGAGGAAGCCGTGGAGGATCTCGAGGCCGAGGCATGGGCAGGGGCAGCCGAGGCCGGGGCAGAGGTTCCGTGGGAGGAGAGCACCCAGAGGACGAGGAGGACTTTTACGAGGAGGAGATGGAGGTGAGGATTCCTGCAGCCCCAGGGAGACGGGAGTGCGGCTGGTGCGCAGTGTGGGCTGCGGGCACTGTGGGAGGAGGCTGTAAGAAAGACATGTGGCTGTGCTGAAGGAAAGGAGGCCTCAGATGTCAGGTTCCTTTGCTTAAAATGTTTACTTTGGGATAGAGGAACCTTTACATGGAGTGAAATAGAAAAGGTGTCAAATGGCAGGCTGTGAAAAAATCTCATCCTTAGAGACAGGTTCCTGAATATTCTCTAGAATTGTTTTATGCCTTTCCAGTCAGGCACCTGTGTGTCATCCTGCCCCGACTGTTGAGGCGGCACTTTCAGTCCCTAGGGTTGGTCCCCTGCCTCCAGGAGGGCAGAACACACAGTTACAGGCAGTGTTGCTTGTGTCCACCATAACGCTTTCCTGCCCTCCCTTCTCTCTGGAATTACAGTATGGAGAAAGTGAGGAGCCGATGGGAGACGACGACTACGATGAATACTCCAAGGAGCTGAACCAGTACCGCCGATCCAAGGACGGCCGAGGCCGAGGTGGGCAGGGGCCCTGGAGGTGACATGCTGGGCGTGGGACCCATGAAGGGTCAGCAGGCTAATGCCCTCTCTGCCCTCTGCAGGGTTAAGTCGAGGCCGGGGCCGGGGTTCCCGGGGCCGAGGGAAAGGGATGGGCCGGGGCCGTGGCCGAGGTGGCAGCCGAGGAGGGATGAACAAGGGCGGAATGAACGATGATGAAGACTTCTATGACGATGACATGGGCGTGAGTGACTCCTCATTCTGATCTGATGATTTTGGCCAAGTCTCCTGGGAATTACTGGGGTTTTTTGTTTCCTTTTCTTTTCTTCAGTGAGTCATTCTGTGAGGTGTGTCCCCCTGCTCCCATCGGCCCTTCCCTGGGGGCTGACAGGCATGTATCATCTCTGGTGGGGGCTGCTCTGCTAGTTGGACGCTCTGTGTTTTCGGGGCCACGTCACAGGCAGCATGTGCAGCCTTCTTAGTGAGTCTGGGCTTTGAAGCTTCTAGCGATTCAGCCATTCAGCCTGGGAGGGCCTCACAGGAAGGCTGTGGCCCGTCCTCTGGGGTGGGCGTGTTCCTGTCAGGTGTGTGGAATTCAGGACCTCCGTGACCCACAGCTCCAGGTGTCAGCACCTTTCTTGTGCCAGCACCAGTAGTTGGCACCCAGGCCCAGCCTGCCCACAGCCTTGGTGTGTCAGTGTTCTTGCGAATGCTCATTCCCTTTTCCTGTTGGTTACTTACCTGTCCAGAGCCTGTCTCCACCCTTCCTTTCCGTTCCCCTCCACACCACGCTCTGCGTTCCTTCCAGGACGGCGGCGGGGGCAGCTACCGGAGGGGTGACCATGACAAGCCCCACCAGCAGTCTGACAAGAAGGGCAAAGTCATCTGCAAGTACTTCGTGGAAGGGCGGTGCACGTGGGTAAGGAGCCGCACAGCCACCCTCAGAGGACGTATGGCCTCCAGGAATGGAATGTTGGGGGTGACCCCGACTGTGAGGGAGAGTGGGAGTGATGGTGTGATGGTCTGTGGTCCGGGCGCTCATCAGTACTGAGAGACGCCCGGGCGGAGCTGGAGCAGGCTCATTTCACCTCTCGGAGTGAGGAGGACCAAGAGCAAGACAACGTGCAGATTATTTTGGTTTTAGGGATTTTTTTTTGGCCAAATTTCTCATCTGATCCTTATGGCCTCACATGCATTTATGAATTGATGCTTATGCGAAGATGTGATGTATCCTGCTTGAGTTACTGAACTTGAGGGGTGGGGAGGGAGTCACGCTGGGCCGTAGACTTGAAAAAAGTTCAGCGCCAGGAGATAGACCAGTGACCACCAGAGTGCTGCGGCAACCAAGTGTAGCTGAGTTTGTCCGGCTGGTGTTTATCCAGCAAACACACGCACTCAGGGACTGCTGCTCCCCTGCGTCTGTGTAGGGAAGAAGTTGTGCAGTATTTCAGATGAACACATTGTATGGGAAATATTCCCTATTCTAGTCACGATTCATTTTTTTTCAGAAGTTTGAAATATATGTATAAGCAGAGAAAAATAAGTGGCCATTCCAAAGGATAAAGGGAAGCAGATAGAGAGCAGCTTCTGTCTTTAGTGGTGGAAGTGATTCCTGTGAGGGATGGGGAACACAGCCATGATCCCACTGAAGTGAGGTATCGTGTTGCTTGGATTGTTCAACTGCATGAGAAGGAAAATGTGGCCCCGCTGGCTTCAGCATGTAGGCCTTGGTCTTAGAGCAAGGAATCTGAGGGCAGGTGAGTAGCACAGGGCAGTGCAGTGCTCAGTGGCACTTGGTACCTGGGCTCCTTCTACCCTCTGCTTTGGTCCTTGTGTTTGCACAGTGGCTGTTGTGCCTCTGGACATCACATCCAAGTGCTAGGAGGAAGAAAAATGGGTAAAGGAATGTTTTTTATTCAGGAATTTTCCTCTTCAGGAGCTTTTGCCTGTATCTCATTGGCTGGTTCTGCAAAGGAGACTGGGAAATGGGGTATTTTAAGCTAGGCACATTCTTCCCCAGACTAAATGAGGGTTCTGTTAGGAAGGAAGAAGTGTGGTGCTGAATTACAGGTAGGTGACAAGCCCTGGTTGCCACACAGCAAACGGTAAAAAAAAAAAGTGAGTAGTGAGCAGGATGGGAAAGAAGAGAGGAAGACAGAGAAAAGAGTTGGAAAGCAGCAGCCAAGGCAGTGGCACGGAGAGGGGAGGATGGGGGTGTCGGGAGGGGAGGGGCCAAAAAGGAAGGCACGTGGGCAGGTTCTGGGTTGGCCCTGCTGGGGCAGAAGCATCAAGATCGGGAAACCTGCCTTTCCAGGGCATCGGTTCTGTGGCCCCTCTGTTCTGCATGCCAGCAGTGGCAACAGTGCTTCCCTTTGTAAGACAGGCGTGAGCAAGGGCTTGTGGCACCACCACCTTACCCTTTCTGTGCTTCTCTTGCAGGGAGATCACTGTAATTTTAGCCATGACATTGAACTGCCAAAGAAGCGAGAGCTGTGCAAGTTCTACATCACGGGGTTCTGTGCCCGAGCTGAGAACTGCCCCTACATGCATGATATCCTTTGCTCCTGCCGGCAGCTGCTGCTCCCGAGGACAAAGCAGGGGTCTTAGTTCGCCTTCACCTCTTCCCCATGGTGGGCCTGCTGTTCTGCTCTGCAGATGAGTAAGCGGAGATGTGTCTGCTGTGCATCCTCTCAGCACATGTGCTCCATCCTGGCCTCCACGCGGCCTAAGTTTTTTACAGCTGGCTCTGTGACCTTGGGCAAATCTCTTAACATCCCCCTCCACTGAGGGTCTGAGGACACAGCCCTAAGGCCAGCTCAGTGGGGCAGAAATTGTTCTGGAATAGGAGTTTTGCGAACCCAGTGGGCAACGTGAGCATGTCACCTCACCTCTGGGCTTCACTCTCCTCATCTCCAGAAAAAAAGGGTTGGGTTCTGCGCGGGTAGGACTCATGCGGTGAAGCCTTTGCCTTAACTCACTCTGAACGAGACTTTCCCTGTAAGCTGTACCACACGACTGGGAACTGCATCAATGGGGATGACTGCATGTTCTCCCACGACCCTCTGACCGAGGAGACGCGAGAGCTCCTGGATAAGGTAGGGGGTGCGGGGCCACGCTCACAGGAACCAGGAAGCCTGCCTGCCATGGCCTTGGTGCTGCTGCTGCCCCCTCCGTCCTCTGCAGGACCAGAGTTCCCAGTTGCAGTGATCTGGGGCTGAGCCATCTGAGGAGGAAACAAGACTGTGATCCCTGCAGGGACGCTGGGTGGGTGGTCACATGTGTATCTTCAGCAGCTGGGGCAGGCAGCTGTGAGGTGCACTGGGGGCACTAGGTGAGGAATGCTACCTGGTGGGTCTCCATGTGCACCTTGTGATGTCTTAGAGACAAGGTGGTGGACATGTGAGGTGCTTGTGTGCAGCTCCTAGCTGCTCTCATGCAGAGAAGGTAGGGCCTTTGGAGGTCTCAGGGGAGGAGACTTCCTCAGGGAACTGTTGGGGCGATTAGGCTTCTTGTCCTCGCTTTTCTGACACAGGGATCTGTGCAGGGAATGAAGGGGGAGAAGCAGATACCCTTTCACAGGATGCTTGCCTCTCCTAGTGCACAGAAATTGAAGGAAATTGGCTAGTTTTTGAGATGAGAAGGACTGAGACTATCAGTACATGAGCTAGCTTTGAGAATCTGTCCGTCAGGACCACGGAGAAACCCTGGGGAAGTGAAAGAGAGCCTGCATACCTCCCAGGGGTCTGGGGAGAGTGCTTGTTCTTGCCATTTCCTTTGGGGAGTCTGTCAACCCAGAGTTGTGTGATCAGTAAATACCTAGAGTCCGGTTACTCTGGCAGGACACAGTGGGACAAGTAGTGGTGGCCCCTTTTATTTGGAGGATTAGGTGATCTCTAACTGACTGCTGCTCCCTGCTGGAAGTTTATAGAGTTTTGCTTCAATAGGAACAACTGAGCCTTGCAGTTCATTTTAGTATTTTTAGTACCACATTTTTATTTTTATTTTTTATTTATTTATTTTTTTTAAACCTCCTACTTGGTTTTTTGTTCTTGTTTTGAGACAGGGTCTATTTTTGTTTTTTTGAGACAGGGTCTCACTGTGTAGTTCAGGCTGGCCCTGAACTCACTACATAGCCCAGGCTGGCCTCAAACTGATGGCGATCCTCCTGCCTCAGCCTCCAGAGTGCTGGGGTTACAGGTGTGCGCCACCATGCCTGACCTTTCCAAGCTGACCCTGCACTCAGAGCAGTCTTCCTGCCTCAGCCTCCCAGAAGTTGGGATTACAGGCATGCGCCACCATAGCCAGCGCTTCTACCAATTTTTTATTTAATCCAGAATACCATTTTATTTTTTTCCCAATAAAACTTCATCTTCAAAAAACAGGTGTGGGTTTGACTTGGCCCACAGTCAATAGTTAGCCAACCCCCGCTCCACCATGTTTTATTTATTGGTGTATTTTAGATACACATAGGGAGTTAGTACCTGTACGTGATGTATCTCTTTTTTTCCCATTCCTCTCCCCTCCCTTCAGTCCCTCTTCTCCTTACTTACAAAAGCTTTTTTTCTATTTTTTTCTTCTATTTTTTTATCCCTTCCTTCCTTTCCCCCTCTCCCCTCCCTTGTACCTCTTCTCATTTGAACATTTTCTTCCCATTTTCCAATATCTGCTTTACGTTTTGGTCCTTATTTAGACTTTTGGTTTCTCACACCGGAGAAACAATGTGGCATTTAAATGTGTGTCTGATTTATTTCACTTAAGAGTATGGTCTCAAGGTGCATCCATTTAGCTAGAAATGTCTCAAGTTTATCCTTCTTTATGGAAGTGTAGTACTGCGTTTCAGAATAGCATTTTAGCAATCAATGAATAGCTAAGAAAATTGAGATTTTTTGTTTTCTTTTTCATGGCACTGGGAATTGAATCCAAGGGCTCAAGCATGCTAGGCAAGCTGCATCCCCAGCTGTGGAAAGTTGTATTTTCTGCTTATTGGCCTCCATTTGGATCAACCCTGTTTTGCTGGCCGCAGGTGGCCTACGCCTCCACATTGAACAGCACTACTCCAGAGGCCCTCACTGTAAACAAAGTGGTGTATTTTAGCTCCTGGCCACACACCTTTTAAGGTGTCACTATTGTCTCCTATCTAAAGTCCATAGGTTTAAAGACTGGCAAACCAGGAGAAAGCATGCTAGGGTTGGGATTATCAGAAAGTAAAATACGTATACTACCCATCTCGGAAGGGCCTCGCTGAACCCTAGGAAAGCCTGGGGCTCCCCTGGCAGCCTCTTGGTAGTCCAAGCTGTGGTGCCACTCAGAAGAGGCCCAGCCACCCTCTCCTAAAATATCTGCCCTTTTTTTTTTTTTTTTTTTTTTTTTTTGGGCAATGTTGTGTATTGAACCCCAAGCCTTCACACTGAGCCACATTCTCAGCCTTTGTTTTTCTAATTTGAGACAAGGTTTCACAAAGTTTTCAAGGCTGGGGTCAAACTTGCGGTCCTATCCCAGCCTCTCAAAGTTGTGGAATCACAGGTGTGTGCATGCACACCCAGCTTCTCATCTGCTTTTCTGTCCTGCCCACCCCACCTATTTCAGTTCAGGAACTGGCCTACGTCAGGGGTTGGTGATGAGGCTTATTTGTGAGCAAGTGGCAAGAATAACAAGAAGTTCCTGTGCCCAGGTTCACCCGCCAGTGATACTTTGTCCCATTTTCTTTCTTAGGCACTCTGGCTTTAGTGTAGATGTGTAGGTGTGCACTTTTTTCCTTGAGCATTTGAGAATAAAGTGTGTACACCTTGGTCCTTCACCTTCAGTACTTCAGTTGCAGATAAGTTTGTTTTTTCCCTTTTGCTTCTTTTTTTTAAATTTTTTTTTTTTTTACAGAGAAGAAAAAACAAAACAAATCAAAAGAAGAACAAATTTTCAAAACAACATAATAGGAGGGTAACAATGGTTAATACATTACGTATTACTATCTTTAAGTTAGTTATTCAGGATACCAGACATTAGCATTCAATTGTCCAAACATTATTGGCACAAACCTTACTCTTCAGTGAACTAAGTAAAATTGGTAGTGTATCTATCTTAACCATCTTATATATATATACAATTTTTTTCCCTTTCCCTTCTTTCTTTTCCCTATTCCAGTCTCTCTTTCCTTTTGACCAGTTTCGTTTTGATTCATCATGTCTATTGTACATTTTGGATCTTATTTACTCTTTCAGTTTCTCATACTAGAGAGACAATACGATGCTTACACATGTGCTTCTGGTTTATTTCACTTATGAGTATTTTCTCGAGTTGCATCCATTTACCTATAAAAGTCTCCAGTTTATCCTTCTTTATGGCTGAATAGTACTCCATTGTATAAAAATACCACATCTTTCTTATCCATTCCTCAGTTGATGGGCATTTGGGTTGTTTCCAAGATCTGGCTATTACAAATTGTGCTGCTATAAACATGGGTGCACATATATCGCTGTGGTACGATGTTTTTAATTCTTCTGGGAAGATACCCAGAAGGGGAATAGCTGGGTCAAATGGGACCTCCAACCCTAGTTTTTTGAGGACTCTCCACACTGACTTCCACAGTGGCTGTACCAGTCGACACTCCCACCAACAGTGAAGAAGGGTTCCTTTTTCCCCACAGCCCCTCCAGCATTTGTTATTAGTTGATTTCTTTATAGTAGCCATTCTTTCTGGGGTGAGATGGTATCTCAGTGTTGTTTTAATTTGCATCTCTCGAATGACTAGTGATGTTGCACATTTTTTTGTATATTTATTTGCCATTAGTATTTCTTCATCTGAGAAATGTGTATTCATCTCAGATGGCCATTTTTGGAGTGGGTCTTTAAATTTGGGAGGTCTGATTTTTTTGAGTTCTTTATATGTTCTCGATAGTAATCCTTTGTCTGAGGAACAGCTGGCAAACATTTTTTCCCACATTGTGGGTTGTCTCCTCACTCTGTTGGTGGTTTCTCTTGCTGTGCAAAAGCTTTTTAATAAGATGAGATCCCAGTTATTGATTTTTTGGGATAGTTCCCGTGCGGTTGAGTTTTTATTCATAAAGTCTTTGCCTACACCAATGTCTTCAAGGGTTTTACCTATCCTACCTTCCAGCAGATTTAATGTTTCTGTTTTAATATTTAGATCTCTGATCCATTCTGAATTTAGTTTAGTGCATGGTGAAAGATATGGGTCTAGTTTTAATCTTCGGCATGTGTAGAGCCAGTTTTTCCAGCACCATTTATTAAAGAGGCTATCTTTCTTCCAGCGAATGTGTTTGGCACCTTTGTCAAAGATAAGATGGCTTAGTATGTCTGGGGTTGTTTCAGCATCTTCTAATCTGTTCCATTGATCTTCAGGTCTGTTTTTTTGCCAGTACCATACTGTTTTTATCACAGTAGCTTTATAGTATAATTTCAAGTCGGGGATTGTGATGCCCCCTGCCTTGCCTTTGTTGCCCAGAATTGCCTTTGCTATTCTAGGTCTCTTCTGATTCCAAATGAATTTTAGGATTGTTTTCTCTAATTTTGTGAGATATGCTGTTGGAATTTTGATTGGAATTGCATTCAATCTGTATAACAATTTTGGAAGTATGGCCATTTTCACTATATTGGTTCTTCCTATCCAGGAGCAAGGGATATCTTTCCATTTTCTGATATCCTCTTCAATCTCCTTTTTCAGAGTACTGTAGTTTTCAGTGTAGAGGTCTTTTACATCCTTTGTGAGGTTGATTCCTAGGTATTTCATTTTTTTTTGGATGTTATTGTGAAAGGTATTGTGTCCCTAATTTCTCTTTCAGTAAGTTTGTTATTTGTGTACAGGAAGGCTATTGACTTTTGAGTATTGACTTTGTATCCAGCAACACTACTGAATTTGCTTATTAAATCTAGCAGTTTTTTAGTGGAGTTTTTGGGGTCTTCTGTGTAGAGTATCATGTCATCTGCAAATAATGATAATTTGACTTCTTCCTTTCCAATCGTTATTCCTTTTATTTCTTTCTCTTGTCTAATCGCTCTGGCTAAAGTTTCCAGAACTATGTTGAATAAGAGTGGGGACAGTGGACATCCTTGTCTTGTTCCTGATTTTAGAGGGAAGGCTTTCAGTTTTTGGCCATTTAGTATAATATTGGCTGTTGGTTTGTCATAGATAGCTTTTACCAGATTGAGATAAGACCCTCTATTCCAATTTTCTGTAGGGTTTTTATCATGAAAAGGTGCTGGACTTTGTCAAAAGCTTTTTCTGCATCTATTGAGATGATCATGTGATTTTTGTCTTTGGTTCTGTTAATATGCTGTATTACATTTATTGATTTACGTATGTTGAACCATCCCTGCATCCCTGGGATGAATCCAACTTGGTCATGGTGTATAATCTTCTTGATGAGTTGTTGGATTCTGTTTGCCAGTATCTTATTAAGGATTTTTGCATCTATGTTCATTAGGGAGATTGGCCTGTAGTTCTCTTTCTTAATTGGGTCCTTCTCTGGTTTTGGTGTCAGGGTAATGCTTGCTTCCAGGAATGAATTTGGGAGTATTGCTTCCCTTTCAATTTCATTGAAAAGTTTGAGAAGTAGTGGCGTTAGGTCTTCTCTAAATTTCTTGTAGAATTTGGCAGTGAATCCATCAGGGCCTGTGCTTTTCTTTGTTGGGAGGTTTTTAATTACATCTTCAATTTCATTGGTTGATATTGGTTTATTTAGGATTTTTAAATCTTCTTGATTCAGCTTTGGTAATTCATACGAATCTAGGAATCTGTCCATTTCTTCTGCATTTTCCATCTTGAATGGAATATAACAAGAATATAGATTTTCAAAATAGGTATAGATGATCTTCTGGATTTCTGCAGGGTCCGTCGTGATATCACCCTTTTCATTTTCAATTGCATGGATTTGAGTCTTTTCTTTTCTTTTCAATAAGGTTGGATAAGGGTTTGTCAATCTTATTTATTCTTTCAAAGAACCAACTTTTTGCTTCATTGATTCTTTGTATTGTTTTTTTAGTCTCCAATACGTTAATTTCTGCTCTGATCTTTATGATTTCCTCCCTTATACGGGCTTTTGGCTTAACCTGCTCTTCTTTTTCTAGAAGCTCGAGGTTCACCCTTAAGTTGTTTATTTGCCCTTGCTCTATTTTCCTGATATAAGTATTTAATGCTATAAATTTCCCTCTTAGGACTGCTTTCATTGTATCCCATACGTTCCGGTATGTTGTACTGTCATTATCATTCAGTTGTAGAAAGTGTCTAATTTCTTCTTTAATTTCATCTGTGACCCATTGGTTGTTCAGGAGGGTGCTGTTTAATTTCCATGTGTTTAGGGAGTTTTTGTGACATCTTTTGCCATTGATTTCCAATTTCATTGCACTATGGTCTGATAATATGCATGGGATAATTTCAATTCCTTTGCATTTACTTAAGCAGGTTTTATGAGCTAGTATGTGGTCTATTTTGGAGCATCCCATGTGCAGCTGAGAAGAACATGTATTCTGATGTTGTGGGGTGGAACACTCTGTAGACATCTACTAAGTCCATTTGTTCCAAAGTTTGGTTCAGTTCTACTATTTCATTATTGATTTTCTGTCCAGTTGATCTGTCTTTTTGTGACAGTGGAGTATTGAGATCTCCCAATATAATTGTATTAGTGCTTATTTGATTTTTCATGTCCTTTAGTACTTGTTTTATATAGCTGGGCGCACTGGTATTTGACTCATATATATTTATGATCGTTATCTCTTCCTCTTGGATTGTTCCCTTTACAAGGATGTAATGACCGTCTTTATCTCTCTGAATCCTTCTTGGCTTGAAGTTCACTTTGTCTGCAAAAGGAATAGCTACCCCTGCTTTTTTTCTGGGTTCCTGTGGCATGGAGTATTGTTTTCCATCCTTTGACTTTCAGTCTATGAATTTCTTTCTGATTTAAATGTGTTTCTTGTATACAGCATATTGTTGGATCTTGCTTCTTGATCCATTTCGCCAGTCTGTGCCTTTTGATTGGTGAATTGAGACCGTTAACATTGATGGTTAAAACTGATATGTATTGACTTATACTTGTCATGATATTTTCCTGTTGTTGGTTCCCACTCTTTGTTTTTCCCCTTTCCTGCTATTTAATTATCTGCCCTGCCTGGTGGATTCCTTCTGTTGGGGTTCCTATCTCTTTCTAGAATGTCCTTCAGAACATTTTGGAGTGCTGGTTTGGTGGTCATAAATTTTCTCAGATGTTCTTTGTCATGAAAGTATTTTATTTCTCCATCAATTTTGAAAGATAGTTTTTGCAGGGTACATCAATCTGGGTTGAAAATTATTTTCCTTTAGAGCTTGAAATACGTCATTGCAAGCTCTTCTTGAATTGAGGGTTTGTGCTGAAAAGTCAGCTGTGATTCTGATGGGTTTTCCTTTATAGGTGATTTGTCTCTTCTCCCTAACAGCTTTTTAAGATTCTGCCCTTCTGTTGAATTTCTGGGATCTTGGCTATATGTCTGGCTGAAGTTTTTTTTTGATCATGTCGAGTTGGTGTTCTAAAAGCTTCACTTATAGGTGGGTCAAATTCTTTTTCTCTTCCAGGAAAGTTCTCCCTGATTATGTCTTTGAACAAGGTTTTAATGTCATTTATGCTATCTCCTGCTTTTTCATTTATTCCAATTATTCTTAAGTTGTTATATCTTTGAGTCATCTAGCAGCTGCTGAATTGATTTTTCATGGTCCCTTGCTGTTTTTAAGAATTCTTCCTTTTCATGATCACTAATTGCAAGCCTGTCTTCTGTATCTGAGATCCTGTCCCTCGCATTGGCTTAATCTGCTACAATACTTTCAATGGAATTTTTGTTCTCTTGGATATCTGCTTGAATCTGCCTTATGGATTCCATTTCTTTCCTATGCTGAGCATTCATGGTTTCTATAGTTTTCTTAAGCTCATCTATTTTTTTGTCTGTATCAGCTATAGTGTCCTTAAGCATGGTCTTCATTGTGGACATTATCTCTGCAGTTATCTGTGAGATTATTTCTGTTTTAGTTTTTTCCAGAGCCTCATTCAGTTGCTTTGTTGTTACCACTTCAGATAGGCCAGGTGGGTGGCTTTTGGATTGTCCCACCTCGTTGCCCCCTAGGTTTGCCTTTGGTGAATTGGATGTGTGGGGTTGCATCTTGTTTAAGTGTCGTCTCATTTTTTCTTTCTTTAATTCCTGGGGTGATGTTTGCAAATTACCTATGGTAGGTTACTTTATTGCTAGTGTTTAAGATCTTTAGAAGATGACTACTTCTCTGCAGTATCTTCCAAGTGGAGCTTGCTTTTGGGTTTTGAGCTTGCTGCCAGATCCTACCTCTTCAATTCGTTGGATATGCGAAGTTGCTACCTGTTTGGCCCAGTCCTTGATTCTTTGGTACTGTGCCACTGTATTTTCTGTGTCCCTTAGTCAATCTCAATCACGAAACATCAGGAAGGAAAGATGTTTAGAACAATTATTTCACATTTGGCTATAATGGTAACTAAAGCATCAAACACAGCCTAGAAAATGACAAACTGAACTAACCAGTTATTTACCACTTTTAGCTGTATAGAGTAGAGTTGCGGTTATATAACAAAATCTAAAACACACCAGAAAAATTATATGCAGTATACAAGTCCTATGTATGTCAGTTTTTCCCTCAGGAGTTTAAATTTAAAATGAGTTAAGGAGGAAATAGAGTATTGGGAGAATAGGAAGGAAGTAGATGTAAGGTTAGAGGACCAAGAGGGATCCCACTAACATTGGGACACTGGTGCAGAGTACTAGTGGGAAAAAGAGAAGGAAGGGATAAAAGGAAGAACAGATCACAACCACAATCACAAAGAAGTTAGAGTTGCTGTTTACACTCATATAAAAAAACCAGAGAGAATAATGAAGGAAAGAGCAAATACACATACAGAAACAAAAACGAAGATAAAAACAATAAAACAGACAAAACAAAAATAAAACCCCACCAAAAAAAAAAACCCTTCGCCAGAACAAAAAACAAATGAGAGAGAAAAAAATAAAAAAAATTAAAAAATAAAAATAAAAAGAATCAGTTCCAGGTGTTGACTCTGCTGTAGGCAGGCACCGTGTGGTGACAGAGTCCTGTTCCGTGCAGGTCGGTCCCAGTAAGCCAGGAGCAGCCCTCTGGTGGGCGGTGAGCAGAGGCCCGTACTTTCAGGCAGAGACCAGTCTAGCTCGCCTCCGCTCTCAGCGCCCTTTCACTATCCCTGGGCCTGAGAGGCGCAGCGCACTGTCCGGAGCACGGGTTCCCTGCACTGGTTTCCCGCTGCTCTGATTTTCGCCACGCCCCCCACAATGGCACCCGGCCAGTCGCTCTCTGGCGCGGCACAGGTGTGGCTGAGAGACCAGTCTCCTTCGCCTGCTGCCCTCAGCACACTTTCGTGGGCCTGAGAGGCCCGGCGCTGCCCTGTCCCGAGCGCGAGTGTCCAGCGCTGTTTTTCTTTTGCGCCGCACCCCCCACAATGGCGCCCAGCCGGTCACTCTCTGGCGCGGGACAGCTGTGGCTGAGAGACACTCACCGCCGGCCAGCGCAGTTCTCCACCGCTCCCCCGCCCCGCCGCTGTCTCGGGATTATCTGTGGGGGCTCCCTGGGTGCCAGCTGTCACCTTGTGTCCGCAGAATTGAGCTTCTGTCGCGCTGCGATTCCTAGGATGGTAGAAGGTGCGCGCTCGTTCTGCTCCTTCTTCTTTGTTGGAAAGTACCCTTCACTGGTGCCGGGGGTCCCAGTTTGCACTTCAGAACTTTTCTGGGTTCCGGGGAGGCATCTCCCCCCTCCTGCGCTTTCCCGGTCGCTATATTCCCGTGTTCCAACGGTAACTTTTAGAGAGAGTTCCGCTGCCTGCTTTTTACTCATCCGCCATCTTTTTCCTCCTCCCTAATTCTTAAATTTTTTATTTTTTTATTTTTTATGTGGGTACCGGGAGTCGACCTCAGGACCTCGTGCTTGCCAGCAAGCACTTGTGCCACTGAGTGATATCACTGGCCCTTTTTTTTCCTTTATGTGGGTACCGGAAGTTGAATTCAGAACCTCGCGCTTGCCAGGCTGGCGCTTATGCTGCTGAGCTATCTCACTGGCCCCTCGTTTTGCATTTTTGAGTGGGGGTTGTCACTGTGTTGTTCAGGCTGACCTTGGACTCCCTGTGTAGCCGAGGCTGGCCTGAAACTCTCAGTGATTATCCTACCTCATGCTCCTGAGTGCTGGGATGTCTGGTGTGCACCACCATGCCTGGTGGTAGTTTTTTTTATCGTCAGGTTTTGAGGTATAGTTGGGATCCAGAAAATTCTCCTGCGTAGTCTACAGTTCTGTGACTTGACCAGCATGTAGAGTCATTGCTGCCATCACACAATGCAGGTACAGGAGAAGAGCGTCACATGAATGGAAGTGTGTGGTAGAGAGCCTTGGGAGGGGCTGTGGCTTCTCAGAGTGGGCATAATGCATTTGAGGTTCGTTGCTGTTGGTTTCTGAGTCGTTCTCCACTGTGTGGATGGCTGAGTTTGTTTAGCCAGGCATTAGTTGAAGAAATTTGTGTTGTTTCCACTTGGGGACAACAGCTTAAGAGTTTGTGACCAACTAACTGCCTTGAGCTCATTTACGTGGCAAAGCTGGGTCCACATCCTTTGCATCTGTGCAAGTGTGAACCTTGTTAGGGTTGAGAAGGTGACTTCGACTTCAGGAAACTGATCAGGTCACTGAGCATCAGTGCTGGGGGGCTTCCGGGACTCGGCGGGGCACTGATGGCCATGTACAATGAGATGTGCCTGGGACAGTGGCCCTGCAGCGGGGAGGCTGGAAAGCACCTGGGGTCCAAGGTACCCTGCCACATGTCTGTGCTGGAAGGACCGGTCAGTAGTTTGGGTTCAGTCCTTCCGCTTACTTCCTGTCTTAGGTAATTTATGTGTCTGTGCCCTGGGCTTAGATATGGTCAGTGCTGGGCGTGGGGTGCAGGGAGCCCATCTGTATCTTGAGCGGTGTCTCTTGGATGTCTCACGGGCTGTGTGGGCTGGGAGGCTTGCGTGTGGCTGAGATCCAGAGGTGGGGAGCTCTTGTTCTCAGCACAGACATGTGGCGGAAGTGCAGCTGAGACGCTTCTGTGCAGAGTGCAGTCAGGCCCCAAGAAGAGGCTGACTCCCAGGTATTGGGGTGCTGTTGTGGAGCACCTCACTCCAGTCACTTGACCAAGGTTCCCTCAGGTGCTTCCTGGGTGTGACCGCTGTGTTTGAGCTGCCCAGTGGCTGTCTCAGTCCCCGGAGCCAACAGGCGGACGGAGAAAGGGGCGGTGGCTGGGTTTTCAGTCTGCTGAGCAGTAGAGAGAAGTGCGGCACTTGTTCTGTGGTCTCGAAGGAGCAAACCTCTTTTGGGGGCATGAGGAGGCCTCTGTAAGGGCTGGTGTCAGGCAACTCTGGAAATAATGGCAGTGCCAGCTATTATAGCAAGGGAATAGGGATGGGAGCAGAGGCTAGGGAGGTGAGGGGCACATAGTCCACTCAGGGCCAGGCCCTGGAGGGGCTTGTGGGAGGAGAGGGCAGAAAGGAAGCCTGGGTGAAGTGTGTTCCTGTTTAATGAGGTATAACCTTATTAATTTTCCACCTTTGACTTGAAAGCATTGAGGCTGTGTTGAAAAGATTTAGAGGGCAGTGGCATGGCCATGTTTGTGACCTTGAATTTTGCTCTGTGGTGTACAAAGGATGCTGGGAGATTTGAGGGAGTCCAGGACCAGGAGCAGGAGCAGGACCAAGACAGCGGGCAGCATGTGGAGGGCACTCAGGCCTGCAGTGTTCCCTTCTGCACAGGGTCCCAGTTGCTGAGATGTTGTGTCCCAGTGTAGATATGGGTGTTTTTTGGTATCTCACTGGGGATCTTCCCCATGTCAGGTCTGAGCTGGCAGCTTGGAATGCAGCAGGAAAGGCAGTAGTCCCTGCCCTCTGGGGGTGGACTGGATGGGCAAGCCAGGAATCAATAAGGGAACGCCAAATACATGGTCTTCTCAGGTGTGGGCAGTGCTTTGAGGCAGCTCACAGTGTCCGGGTGGGGAACGCAAGAGACAGGCGCCACACTCTGTTGACATTTGAGACCCCAATAAGTGGACCAGAAGCCACCCAAGAATGGGTTGGGAGAATAGAAGCCTGAGTGAAGTCTGGGCTGAACTGAATCCTGCAGGGAGACCTTTGCCATCCTTGCACCTGAAACAGGGCTGGGTGGTTGGGTTCGAGGGGAAGTCGCGAAAGGAGATGGAGCCACCAGGAGCTGCTCAGCTATCCTCTCATGTTGAGTCATGGTTAGCAGCTGGGGTTTTACTGAAGGTGAAATGGGAGGCCTTCACCCAGGCAGATACATCTGCCAAAAAAGAAATGCGGCTGGGGCATGAGCTCAGGGTGGA
This sequence comes from Erethizon dorsatum, assembly GCA_028451465.1. Taxonomy (NCBI): domain Eukaryota; kingdom Metazoa; phylum Chordata; class Mammalia; order Rodentia; family Erethizontidae; genus Erethizon; species Erethizon dorsatum. Next base: position 107,807,715 of record CM051834.1, on the reverse strand, counting down.
GTGCTTGCCTAGCATGCGTGAGGCCCCTGGGTTCATCTCCAGCAGTACAATAAAAAAGGAAGGAGAGAAGGAAGGTCAGAGTGCCAGATGGTGTAACATGGTGAACCTAGCTAAGTAAAAGAAGCCTGTCATAAAAGGCACTAACACATGGTTCTGCTTAGACGTTTCCTGAGTAGACCAATCTGAAGAGAGAGTAGGTGAGTGGTTGCCAGGGGCTGGGGAGGAAGGGCAGGCAGTGACTGTCTTAAGGTACAGTCTCCTTGGGGATGTTGGAAACGCTTTGGGACTAGAAGAGGTGGTGGTTGCCAAACTCTGAGTGTGTTCAGTGCCCTGAGTTGTTCATTGTAAAGCAGTTAAAACGCTACACATGATGTGATTTGTATTTTACCACAGGACAGGAATGGCTCCCCCTGCTTGCTGATCCCAGAGATTGGCCACAAGAGTGGTATCTGATGAGGATTTTTGCTTGTTTTTGTTTTGTTTTGTTTTGTTTTTGAGATAGGGTCCCGCTATGTAGTGCAGGCTGGTGTCGAACTCAGGGCAGTCCTCCTGCCTCAGTCTCCTGAGTGCTGGGATTACAGGCATGCGCCACCACTCCCAGCTTGTTTGTTTTTTGGGGTTTTTTTTTTTTTTGGAGTTTTGGCACAGGGTCTCTGTGTAGTTAAGGCTGGTGTTGAACTCACTATGTAGCCCAGACTGGCCTTGAACTTCGGGTGATCTTCCTGCCTCAGCCTCCCAAGTGCTGGGATTATAGGCGTGTGCCACCACAGCCAGAAGTTTTTCTTTTTCTTTTTTTTTTTTTTTTGTGGGTACCGAGGGGTCGACCTCAGGACCTCGCGCACCAACAGGCACCCGTGCCTCTGAGCGATATCACCGGCCCCTTTTTCGTATGTGGGTTCCGGGAGTCGAACTCGGGCCCTCACGCTTGCAAGGCAGGCGATTACGCCGCTGAGCCATCTCACCGGCCCCCAGAAGTTTTTGAGGTAGCACCTCATGTAGCCCACGCTGGCCTCAAACTTACCTCAGCCTCAGTGATGAGGATTTTTGTTACAAAAAATATTTGCGTTGGCAAGTGTGAGGTCCTGGGTTCGATTCCCAGTACCAAAAAGAGAAAAAAAAAAGCAAAAAGGATTTGTGGGTCTGAGGGTGTAGTTTAGTGGTAGAGCACTTGCTTAGTTTCATGAGGACCTGGGTTGGGTTCATCCCTGGTACTGCCAAAAAAAGGCGGGCTGGGGGGGGTCATGGTCATTGGCTCTATGCAGTAAAGGCCTCAGCATGCTTGTGTTTTAGAATTTTCCTTGGAAATTGAGTTCTTCTTTGTTCCCTTTCTTACCCACAGATGTTGGCTGATGATGCAGAAGCAGGTGCTGAAGACGAGAAGGAAGTTGAGGAACTGAAGAAGCAGGGCATCAATCCCCTGCCTAAACCACCCCCCGGTGTGGGCCTCCTGCCCACCCCACCTCGGCCCCCTGGGCCCCAGGCCCCCACCTCTCCCAACGGCAGGCCCATCCAGGGCGGGCCCCCGCCCCCGCCCCCTCCCCCTCCTGCGGTACCCCCTCAGATGTCCATGCCAGTGCACGAGCCACTGTCCCCACAGCAGCTGCAGCAGCAGCAGGACATGTACAACAAGAAGATCCCTTCCCTGTTTGAGATCGTTGTACGGCCCACAGGACAGCTGGCCGAGAAGCTGGGTGTGAGGTGAGTGCTCTGGCCACATGGGGCCTCAGGCCCTGGCTCCAGTGGGTTCCTGCCTCTTTGAAGGTGTTGGGAGTTCCTGCCTGGGACCCATGACGGTGAGCTCCGAGCCCTTTGCTCTTTGGAGCTCTCCATACCATCTGGGGGTGGGTGCCACCACTCCTCCTCAGCAGCAGCTTTCACAGGCACCATTTCCTCCTCTAGGTTCCCTGGACCTGGTGGACCCCCAGGGCCAATGGGTCCCGGGCCCAACATGGGACCCCCGGGGCCAATGGGGGGCCCTATGCACCCCGACATGCATCCGGACATGCACCCGGACATGCACCCTGATATGCATCCAGACATGCACCCTGATATGCCGATGGGCCCTGGCATGAACCCTGGTCCTCCTGTGGGTCCCGGTGGTCCCCCCATGATGCCCTATGGTCCTGGAGACTCCCCACATTCCGGAATGATGCCCCCCATCCCGCCAGCCCAGAACTTCTATGAAAACTTCTACCAGCAACAGGAGGGCATAGAGATGGAGCCAGGCCTCATCGGGGATGCAGGTGCGCGGGGCTTCCGCTGGGTGTCCTGTGGGCTGGGTTTAGCAGGATGGAAGGGGATGAAGGTGCAATTTTTCTCCCTTGCTCCAAGTCTCTTTGAAGGTGGAACTCCAGCTCCCATCTTTGTCCCATTTAATAGTCGAGTGTTTCTTGTGACATTAGGCTCATTATTTGTTGAGATCAAAAGGAGTTTTAGGACCAGCAGCATATAGCTCAGTGGCATAAGCACCTGCCTGGCAAGCGTGAGGTCCTGAGTTCAACTCCTGGTACCCGCATATTAAAAAAAAAAAAAAGAGTTTTATGTTTATTGTCAATATGGCTTATTTATTTTACTTGTTTCTTTGTGGTGCTGGGGATGGAACACAGGGCCTCACACGTGCAAGGCAAGCACTGTACACTGAGCTACAACCCAGCCCTTTATTTCATTTTCAGACAGACTTTCACTAAATTGCCCAGGCTGGCCTCCAACTTGGCAGTCCTCCTGCCTCAGCCCCCTGAGTATTTGGGCCTAATAGTCATGTCTACCATCCTTGGCATTTTATTTAGTTTTTAAGAATTTACTCAGTGTGCCTGGAATCAGGAGCATGATCCTGTCAGAAATAAGTATCTTTGTGAAGCTCTTCTTTTAAGATAGCTTTGGGCTCGGAGCTCCCAGTGCTGACCTGTGACTGTTTGTCCTGTCCCTGTGACTAGCCATTTTCCTTCCTTCCTTTCCTTTTGTGTTGGTGAAATCCTGGTGCCACAGTCAGCAAGGGCTAGATGACATGCACAGCAGTGAGCGCCCTCGGAGTGGAGGAGATGTGCTTGCAGCCCCCAGGGCTCATGGCGAGCAGCCAGGCCTGGCCTCAGCTGTTTTAGTGGAGGGAGGAGGCTGTGAATAGGTGAATGGGCTCTTTTCGGCACTGACTGTTGTTAGAAGACACAGAGTAACATGGAGGAGTGACAACTGGAGACTCGGGGCCCTGGCAGGGACAGTCACAGAGGACCACCTCTCAGGGAAGCAAGAGAGGGCCGGATGGGCATAGAGGAGGCTGCAGGGCTGATCCCTGTGTCCTGGCAGCAGCTCGTCAGGTGGGCCTAGCCTGCAAAGGAAGGCTGAGGGGGGCCCCTGCGAGAGGACTGTGTTGGCTGCGGCAGCAGGAGCCCTGTGGCAGTGAGGAGTGCTGGCAGTAGATGAGGGCCGTGGGTGGGAATTGGGGCGTGCCTGCACTACTGTAGAGTGGTCCATGGCAGAAGTGAGCAGGCATAGCAGGGTCAGGCTTCATGGACAGGACCCTGGCTGTGCTGGGCGGGATGGCACGGAGGGTGGGGTGTAGGGGCAGTCGCCTGATGGGCCAGGCCTGTGGAGCAGGTGGCTCAGGAGCAGCCCTTCTGCTTTGGCCACCTGGAGATTCTGAAGGGTGCTCGAGGGGCATCAGGGAGCCCTGCAGGGAGGAGAAGGGAACGTGAATGGCTTCGGCTTGTGGGTGGTGAGAAGGCAGAGTGGAGCGGGGACACTGACAGTCCTGCATCAGTGTGTGTAGACGTGTGGAAAAGACTCTACTGGGAAGGAGACCAAGGGTCACTCGGCCTTCAACAGTAACTCGAAGCCGCGTATGGTGGCGCATGCCTATAATCCCAGCACTTGCACTCAGAAGGCTGAGGCAGGAGGATTGCTGTGAGTTTGAGGCTAGCCTGAGCTCCGTAATGGGTTCAAGGCCAGCCTGAACTGCATAGTGAGACCTTGTCTCAAAAAGAAAAGAAAGTAACTCTAGTCTCTAGGGCAGCGGCGTTGAACCTATGGCACACATGATGTAGCAGGCTATTTGCTATCATTGAAAGCTCTAAGACATTCGCCATCACTGCTGTAGTGTAACTTGCTTTTTTAAAAAATTGAGATGTGCTGGGCATGGTGGCACTTACCTGTGATCCCAGCACTTGGGAAGCTGAGGCAGGAGGATTGCTGTGAGTCTGAGACCATCCTGAACTACATAGTGAGACCGTCTCAGAAAAACAAACTAAATGAGTTGTAATGCCCCTACCATAAAACCCACTGTACCCACAGTTGTGCTGCCATCACCATGTGCTCATGACTGTGCTGTGCTGTGAAGGAGGAGCCTCGGCCGTCCTGTCACCAAGTTCCCTGCTCCCCGCAGGTGTATCACAGAGCAGGCTGCCATCCACCATCACGTTCACACAGCCAAGAGTACACAGCTAGCAGCAGGCGCGCGCTCGTCTTTTGCTTCATAGACTTGCCTATGAAATATTTGCCAATTTTGTAATTTTTTGTCCTGTTAATTTCTCGGCAACACTGGCCATTAATCCTCAGTTGTCCAAGCAGGGTAGAGGTGGCCATACCACATGTGAAAGGGACAGCGCTGATGCTGGACACACACTGTACTCAGTACACGAGCTCCTCCTTGCTCAGTGCTGTGCACACGCTCACCCCCGTCCCGAGAGTGGCACTGGGTGACAGTGACAGCTCTGCAGCCCTCGGTTCCTGGGTCTCCAGAGTGGTGCTGGGAGGGGAGTTCAGGGCCCGCGCTGGAGGAGCAGGAGAAATTGCCCCCCAGCCTCTTGGTTGCTGTGGAGTTTTCATTCTCCTCTCCTGGTCTTTTGTTCTTCGTTTGTTCATTGGCAAACATGGCTGAGCTCATACTGTGAGCTCACCATGAGATTCAGTGGTGCTGTTCATCACTTCATCTCCAAGAATCATGAAACCTAACTAGCGCTCATCACAGATAATGCAAGTTAGGAGCGAGTGGGGAAAGCCAAAGCTTCCCTGAGGCCTCCTCGCTCCTGTCCCTAGGACAGTCTTCTGTCCTCTCAGAGCCTTCTCCCACCTTTATACCTGGCCAGCATCCATCCTGTTTCCATCTCTGAGCGCTGGCCTGTGTCGCTGTACCCCTCCCCTTGTAGATGGAATGCCCCGCGGCCTGCCCGCTGTTGGGTTCTCCGTGGGCACTAGGCATGGGAGGGCGGGCAGGGACGACTGGATGTCCACACTCAGTTTCCTGCAGGTGGCTTCTCCAGTGAAGGGCCGGGGGTGGAGTTGGTGCTGTGAGGCCCTTCCCGACCCGAACCCTCGGTTCTTCCCTGCCACAGAGGACTACGGGCACTACGAAGAGCTGCCGGGGCAGCCTGGGGAGCCCCTCTTCCCCGAGCACCCTCTGGAGCCAGACAGCTTCTCTGAGGGAGGGCCCCCAGGCCGGCCGAAGCCAGGTGCCGGTGTCCCCGACTTCCTGCCCTCAACCCAGAGGGCCCTGTACCTGAGGATCCAGCAGAAGCAGCAGGAGGAGGAGGAGAGAGCGAGGAGGCTGGCTGAGAGCAGCAAGCAGGACCGGGAGAATGAGGAAGGCATGTGTCTCGCAGGGCTTGGCTCCCGGGTGCTGTGCGGGCTCAGTGGGGACTCTTGGTCGGGTTTCCTGGCAGGTAGGAGCCTGCACCCAGGGAGGACCACGGTTCAGGGTCACGAGATCAGGCCAGGCTGTTGCTATTCCATGTCCCCGAGGAAACTAGAGTCCAGGGCTGCGCTTCTATGTCTTGGGGCTCAGGGAGACCTGATCCATGGAGGAGGGTGGTGGGCTGGTCCCTGCCAGAGACAACGGCTGGCAGGATGGGGCGCCCACACCTTGCGAAGGAGGCCTGGGGCCTCTCACTCCTGTCTCTGGAGTGCACTCTGGGAGCTGAGAGAGAGGACTCGTCACTGAAGTCCATGTGGTCACAGGGCTAGGGGGTCAGCCTGGTAGCACCCATCTCAGGGAGAAGTGTGCAGGTGGTATCTGGGAGCAGAGGGCAGGAGCCATGGGGGCCTGGCAAGAGCCTGGGGACCGATGGGGAGGAGGGGTGGGCTAGGTGGCCCCTGCCCAGGTGGCTCAGGTTCCTCTGCTAGGGTTTTGCTTGCGTCAGTTCCAGTGGTCATTCGGCCCCTGTTCTTCCTGGGGGCACTGTAACACTGCAGGGGACCTGAGGACAAATGCCTTGAGAGCCACCGAGGGTTAGCAGTGGCCACCAGGACCTCCCAGCCCGGGGGGTGGGAGGAGGCAGTGGAGCCCGGGCTAGGTGTCCTAGCTCACTCTTGGTGCTGTCTGATGGGCACATCAATGACATGACCTCCTGGGTGGCTGATGAGCCATTTAAATACGACAGACAACTTAGAACAGTGCTGGCACAGTGGAAAGCTCCACAGATGGCAGCCCAAGCCTGCCAGGCCCCAAGCTGGGCACCCAGGCCTCCGGGATCTCCCCCATCCCCCAGGGAGACACCTTGAGAGGAGACCCTGAGGTTATCTGTACCTAGAGCAGAGCAGCCATTGGCCCCATGGGCTGCCTGGGGATCCAGAGGGCTGGTGGCAGATGTGGTGACCACTCACCCCTCCCTGCCTCTCTGCTCTTTCTCAGGTGATACCGGAAACTGGTACTCGAGTGACGAGGATGAAGGTGGGAGCAGTGTCACCTCCATCCTCAAGACACTAAGGCAGCAGACATCCAGCCGACCCCCGGCTTCAATTGGGGAGCTGAGCAGCAGTGGGCTGGGGGACCCCCGCCTCCAGAAGGTACACACCACTGGAGGCCGACTGGCCGACCCCCGACTCAGCCGGGACCCCAGACTCTCCCGCCATGCTGAGGCTTCCGGTGGGTTGGGCCCAGGAGACACCGGGCCCTCTGACCCCCGGCTGGCTCGCTCCCTGCCTGCCTCGAAGCCTGAGGGTAGCCTTCATTCCAGCCCTGCTGGCCCCAGCACCTCCAAGGGCTCTGGGGCTCCCCCTCAGGAAGAGGAGGAAGGGGAGCGGGCCCTGCGGGAGAAGGCTGTGAACATTCCCCTGGACCCGCTGCCTGGGCACCCACTGCGGGACCCAAGGTCGCAGCTACAGCAGTTCAGCCATATCAAGAAGGATGTGACCCTGAGCAAGCCCAGCTTTGCCCGCACCGTGCTTTGGAACCCAGAGGACCTGATCCCTCTGCCCGTCCCCAAGCAGGACATGGTGCCCCCTGTACCTGCCGCCCTGCAGTCTATGCCTGCCTTGGACCCCAGGCTGCACCGTTCCAACCCTGCAGGGCCCTCCAGCGCCCGCCAGCGTCCGGGCACCTCCACAGACCCCAGCACCTCTGGCTCTAATCTGCCCGACTTTGAACTCCTCTCTCGCATCCTCAAGACCGTTAATGTTACTGGCCCCTCTGCAGCCCCCAGCCCAAGCGACAAGCCCAGTGACCCCAGGGTGCGGAAGGCCCCTACTGACCCTCGATTGCAGAAACCAGACTCAGTGGCCTCCTCACGTGCTGCCAAGCCCAGCCCTCCTGAAGGGTCCTCTCCAGCCTCCAGCCCCAGTGGAGGGTCCTCCCCACCTGCCACAGCTCCATATGACCCCAGAGTACTGGCAGCCGGTGGGCTGGGTCAGGGCAGCGGCAGTGGGCAGAGCAGTGTGCTGAGTGGCATCAGCCTCTATGACCCGAGGACTCCCAACGCAGGTGGCAAAGCCGGGGAGCCAGCTTCCGACACAGGTGCCCAGCCCAAGGGGCCCGAGGGCAATGGCAAGTGCTCGGCCTCTAAGACCAAGGAGCCCCCTTTCGTCCGCAAATCTGCATTGGAGCAGCCAGAAACAGCGAAAGCTGGTGCAGATGGGGCCTCGGCCATGGCCACGGCCACGGACAGATACAACAGCTACAACCGGCCCCGGCCCAAGGCAGCTGCAGCCTCCGCCACAGCCACAGTCACTGCACCTACAGAGGGTGCCCTACCCCAGCCCGGGGTGCACAACCTGCCTGTGCCCGCGCTCTTCGGGACTGCGAAGCCAGCGCCCAAGACAGGCTCGGGAAGCCCGTTTGCTGGCAACAGCCCAGCCCGGGAGGGCGAGCAGGACGCAGGGTCCCTGAAAGATGTTTTTAAAGGCTTCGACCCCACCGCCTCCCCCTTTTGCCAGTAGTGTTAGCTCGAGCCAGCGCTCCCGCCACCCCGCCTCTTCCAAGGTGGTATTTAAGGGCAGCAATCAGAGTTGGGATTGGGGGGGAGATGGGGAGGGACTGGGTGTTCTTTCTTTTCTGTCTCCTCTTTTTCCCTTTTTTTCCCCCCCTCATGTATTTCCTTCGAGACATAAATTGTACATAAGCATCTTGGGTGGAAGGATTCTGGTCAGTGCTGCAGGGCTCCCGGGCTTCCCGCAGTGCCGGGCCGCAGCTGCAGTGGGAGCTCCGGAGCCCGTGCCTCCCTGGATGCATGTGGGGGGCTTCCGGGCAAAGCTTGGGGTTCCCCTCAGGACAAAGGGGACATAAGTGTCTGAGAAGGCACTAAAGGTCACTCACCCCACACTGCTGGGCAAGGAGAGACCGGAACCCCTTCCTGTGGGGCCTGCGAGAAGCCCTGGCTCTTCAGTGTGAAGCCTGTGCCTGCTGCTTCAACTGGGGAGAATGAAAAGGTATTGGAGGAGGCGGCTGAGATTTATCAGAGGCACCCTGGTGGGCACTCCCTGCGTCCACTCGTCTCTGAATTAACCACTCGCGCCTCTCTGGCCCCAGCCTCAGCCCCCAGTTCCTTCCCAGACCTGGGCCCTCCAGTCTGTGCAGGTGCCTGGGGGTGAAGGTGGCCTTGGGGGCAGCAGGCCAGTGGGGACAGTTGCCTCTGAAGAGCTGTCCGGGACAAAGCCCAGGAGCATGTGTTCTGTCAGTATTAACCGTCCTGCCCCACACGCCGGGGCCTGCCCTGGCCCTCAGAAGCCACAGCACCCTGTGTGCCTGCATTGCCGGCCTCCGCCCTGGCGACAGCTCAAGGATCCGTGACTGGCCGCTCTGCAGGCTCCCTTTTGGGAGCCCCAAGTGGCTCTTTGGCACAGTGTTCGTGCTCTCTGCTTTCTTTGCTCCTTAAAGCGTAGTGTCTGTGGGGGATGAGGTACTGGTTTGATTTTCCTCTCCCAGGCCAACAGACATCACAGTTTAGGGTTTTATGCACTTCCTGGAAGGGTGATGGGGCAGGAGACCATAGCTGGAGCAGGAAGGGGGCGGCCAGGACCCCACTGGGGACAGAGAGGACTGCAGGTTCAGCTGAGCTGGGACAGAGCAGAGAGGTCACAGCGGCCTCTTTTCCCCTAACTCTCCCATCCCACCTGAGGACTTGCCTTGTCCCAGGGGCCCTGTGGGAGGCCTGGCCAGTGAAGGTGGCTGGGCGACTGGCTCAGGGGACCCTGGGAAGACCTGGGCATCACTGGCCCCAGAAGGTCTGTTTACTTGGGGGTCCCTCTGCCTGGGCCCACTGCCTCTGGTGCCACACTGAAGGCCCTGTCTCATGTTCACAGTGAGACCTGGTCACCCAGCTGAGGGATCCCCCTCCTGTCCCATGGTGGGAGCCCCACAAGGCTCCTGGGCCACCCTGTCCCCAGAGAGAAGAAATAACTAATTTGGGGCCAGAAGCCAGGGTGAGTGCAGCTGGGCTGGGCGCCCTACAGGGCCAGACCGCACCGTGGGGTCAGCGGGCTGAGGTCAGGGTGGGCTGGCCAGCCGGCCGCCTTTTGTGTTGTTTTCCAAAGCAATCATCAATGAGATTTGTCTTCAGCCACCAGAGCTGGCAGTGGAGCCGAGGGCTGTGGCCCAGGCATGTGTAAGATGAGGAAGGACACAATGTGGCAATGTTTGGGTTTGACATTTTTTCCCCCTCCTCTGAGAAAGTAAATGCTTTTTTAAAACTGAAATCTGTGGATGAAATAGAAGCTGAAGTGCTCCTCTTGGAATGTTCAGTGTCAGAACCTCATGGGACTATGAATTCATCCAGAATTCCCTTTTGCCATCAGGCCGAGCTTTTAAAGAAAATTGTTCTCTAACCAGGATTGTAACAAAACTGTAAATACTATTTCAGAGTTGAAAGTCGATGGTGCAAATATGTATATAATGTACTGTATTTTTACAATGATCGCCGCATGACTACCCCACCCCTTTTTGTACTCCATATCTGTCTTCCAGAAACCTCTCCTGCCTTTTCTCCTGTGTCTCTTAATCTGATAATTGTATTACTGCCATTAAAGGATGCAGTTATTTTAAACAGCCTGTGGGTCTCGCCTCTGCTGCCCGGAATATCCTCTGCCCCCAGAGTGGTGGGAAGTGAGAGGAGGCTGGGGGAGGCCTCAGTGGGCCACTGGTGCTGTGTTCTTTTCCTCTTCGTGCCCTTGTGGCTGCACTCTGCCACCGAGCTGCACCCTGGCCCCCACTGACACAGCAGCTGCATTGGGGCTCTCCAAGGAACTGGAAGGAGAGGACACGTGCAGTGTTGAGGATGCCCTGTGGTCCCTACACGTGTCTGTCTGTGTGTGTGTGCATGCAGATGGTCCCTCCCTGCGATGGTTTGACAAGATATTTTGACATTATGATGGGGCAAAAGCAGTATGTGTTGAGTAGAAACTACTTCTGAATTTGAATTTTGAACTTTGGTCTTTTCCCTGGCTGGCAATATATGATCTGATCTCTCTTGGGTTGCTGATGGGGGTGGGGGGGCAGTGAGCTGCAGCTCCCAGTCAACACACAAGGTGCATGGCTGGGCGTGGTGGCGCACGCCACACCTGTAGTCACAGCATTCTGGAGGCTGAGGTGAGAGGATCGCCACGGATTCAAGAACAGCCTGAACTACGAAGCGAGACCCTCTCTCAAAAAAAAAAAAAAAAAACCACAACACACAAGGTGCTGAACGCTTTGTTATAAAATAGTCTTTGACCAGGTGTGGTGGTACACAACTGTAATCCCAGCACTTGGGAGGCTGAGGCAGGAGCCTCACTGCAAGTCCCAAGCCAGCCTGGCCTACATAGTGAGTTCAAGGCCAGCCTGAACTACATAGGGAGATCTTGTCGCGAAAAAAAGGCCAGGGATGTAGCTCAGTCCAAAGGCCCTGAGTTCAGTCACAGTACCGCAAATAAATAGGCCTGGTGTTGGGTGATGGTGGTAATCGGCAGCAGCTGTAAGCCAGTTAAGTGTTCTGAGCACTTGTAAAGGAGAACTGGGGGGCGGGGATTTAGCTCAGTGGTGTAGCACCTGCCTGGCTAGTACAAGGTCCTGAGTTCGAGTCCTGGTACAAAAAAAAAGCTGTGGTGCTCAGCACATTTTTCACTTAGAGTAGGTTATGAGGAGGTAACACTGTCCTGAGTTGAGCAGAAGCTGGAGGAGGAGAGGTGAAGGTTTTGCCCCACTGTGGAGGGTGGCATGTCCAAAGCTGGTAGAGAAGATGGGTTTCTCTTTTTTTTTTGAGACAGGGTCTCATGATGCAGTTCGAGCTGGCCTTGGACTCACCGTGTAGCCCAGGCTGGCCTTGAACTCACAGCAGTCTTCTGCCTCAGCCTCCTGAGTGCTGGGATTACAGGCGTGTGCCACCAGGCCCAGGCAGATGGGTCTTTCTTCTGTTCTTCCTGAAATGGTCTGGCTACATCCCCCAGGCTGGCCTCAAACCTGCAGTCCTCCTGCCTCAGCCACCTGAGTAGCTGGGATTGCAAGTATGTACCACCGCATGTGGCTTTCCCTTACTGCACCTCTTTGTTTTCTGTTTTCTGCATGGAGCTGGGGATGGAGCCTAGGGCCTAGCCCGTGCTAGCTGCAGTGACCACTGAGCCACACACCAGCCCTTAGGCCAGTCTTTAAGACCTTCAACTGATTGAATGAGGCTCACCCACATTCTGGAGGGCAGTCTTTCCACAAAATCTGATTTAGATATCAGTGTCCTCAAAACACCTCACAGAACTATCTAGAATGATGTTTGACCAGATGGCTGGCCTAGGGTGGCCCAGCCAAAGTAACACAAAGTTAACAAACAACCACCACTGGGGCTGGGGATATAGCTCAGCAGTGCAGTACCTGCCTGGCAAGTGTGAGGTCCAGAGTTCGATTCCTGGTACCCACAAAAAATAAATAAATAAATAAAATTAGATCATATTAAAAACAAACAAAAAACCCACCACTGAGGTGAGGAGCCCCCATTCATTCACTCATTACCTGACTACAGTTGCCCACACCCAGTAACAGGCCAGAGAGGCACCCGGGGAGCGAGCAGGCACGCAGGTACCATGCCACCCCCCTTCACCTTGCCTCACCCCCACCTTGGTCATGAGGACACCAAAAGCAGGGTGAGGCTCAGAATGGTGAATTTAACCTCGTGCAAGAGGACACACCTGTCACCTCTATGAACACAGAAGGCAAAGGAGAACTTGTCTGTGTTAGGGAGGTGGAGATGAGGTTGCAGAGACAGATTAGTGGCACATTTGTGTAATCCCAGCACTCTGGGAGGCTGAGGCAGGAGGATGGAAATTCGAAGCCCTGCCTGGACAATTTAGTGTCTCAGCGAGACACTGCCTCAAAATAAGTGTTGGGGGTGTAGCTCAATGTGAAAGCCCCAGATTCATCCCAAGTACTGAAAAAAAAAAAAGGCTCAGTGATGGAGTGATTGCAAAGCAAGATTCCTGGCCATGTGCTGCTCCTTGCTGCAGCCACCGTCACAAGATACCGTTGATTGGATGACTTCAACTTGCACCGAGTGGGCACACTTCAGTCCACCATGTCCCCGATCACCCAATTAAAAGACAAAAAGCTTTTTTACACATTCTTTTTAAATTTTTCTGACAATTACTGTTTTAAACTATGTGTGGACTTCAGGTACTTTTTTTTTTTTTTTTTTTGGTGGGTACCGGGGGGTCGACCTCAGGACCTCGCGCGCGCTGGCGCCCGTGCCGCTGAGCGATATCACCAGCCCCTTTTTTGTATGTGGGTTCCGGGAGTTGAACTCGGGCCCTTGCGCTTGCAGGGCAGGCGCTTAAACCGCTGAGCCATCTCACCGGCCCTTCAGGTACTTTTATCAACTTCCCATTCCCTGTCCCCTACCTTTTAGCCGTCTTTTTTTTTTTTTTTTTTCCTTGCCTTCAAGGCAGGATCTCACTAAGTGGCTAAATTGCCCAGGCTGGGCTTGAGCTTGTGATCCTCCTGCCTCAGCCTCCTGGAATACTGGGATTATAGGTCTGTGCCACCACACCTGGCTTTTAGCCGCTTCTGTAACATTAAATAATGTGATACCTTATCCTCTGTGCAGAATGTTGGACTGTTCCACAGTGGTGTAGGTGTCCTCTGTCCTTGCTGTCCCCTACAATTGTCACAGCCGTGCGTGGCTACTAAGCACCTGAACTGTGGCAGGTATGACATAGGTACTGACTTTATTTTTAATGATGTTTAAACTGCCACATGGATCTAGTGGCTGCGGTATCGAAGGGCACGGTTACAAACCACAGCTGTGGCCCTTTACCTCTGGTGAGTTACAAGGGTCGCCACAGGCGACCATTCCCCTCTGCAGACCTCCCACTGCCTGGTGACTGCAATCCTTGTCAGCCTTGGCAGCTGCAGCTGTTTCTTGTTGCTACCTTAATAAATTACCACAAATTTAGTGGCTTAAAACGATGTGTAGGTGGGGATGCTTTTTGTTATTTTGTTTTGCAACTGGGCATAGTGGCACACCCCTGTAATCCCAGCATTCTGGGAAACTGAGATGGGAAGATCACAAATTCAAGCCTTGCCTGGGCAATTTAGCAACTTAATGAGAGTCTGTCTCCAAGTAAAATATTGAGAGAGAGACAGAGAGACAGAGACAGAGAGAGAGAGCTGGGAATGTAGCTCAGTGCAAAAGCCCTGGGTTCAGTCTCCAGTATCAGGAAGGACGGGGTGCGGGGGGGATAGATTTGTTGTTTGTTTTCGTTTTGTTTTTGTGGTACTGGCCTTTTAAAATTTTGAAACAGGGCCTCACTGAGTCACTGAATTGCCCAAGCTGGGCTCAAACTTGTAATCCTCCTGCTTCAGCTTCCCAGAGTGCGGTACTACGGGTACACACTACCTCACCCGGCTAGACAGTGTCAGAATTACATCACGACGGTGGTCTTCCTTCTCAGCCACCATCCAGACAAGCGAGGGTGCTTCTGAAGCTCGATCCAAGCTAAAGTAGGATGACTGTGCCCTTCTAGCCCCTAAGAAGGAGATTGTACCAGCAGAAAGCTGTATGTGTCACAATTCTGTTCTGCCAGTCTGGGGTAAATCCACATTGAACAGGGGAAGGAAGACCAGACAGCAATAACTCAGTTGGGGCCACCTAGGTAAATCTGGAACAGGCAGTCAAACTCCCCTGCCCACTCCACCTCCAGGGCCTTTCCACTGAGCTATGTCCCCAGCCTTATTTATTTTGTATTTTGAGACAAGATCTCTTTAAGTCTCTAAATTGCCAAAGGTGGGTATGAATTTATGATTCTCCTGCCTCAGCCTCCTGCCCAGGTGCTGGGATTACAGGTGTGTGTCACTACAACAGGCTCTGCATGTATTTCCTATCTTTCACTGAACCATGATGCAAGTGTCATCATGTTCCCCATTTCACAGATGAGCAAATCAAGGCATGAAGAGACTAAGTAACCCATTTAGATCAATAGCTGCTCAGTGGCAAAGTAGGGCTTCAAACAGACTCTGGCTCCAGACTTGTCTTTCTAGGGCACAGAGTGTCAGAGGCCAGTGGTGGTTAGAGGAATCCAGGGTGGCCCTTCTTTTCCTGTTCACTCAGTCAACACCCAATGAGGGAAACGAATCACTGTCTGTACTTAGACCAGAGAGAATGTAGTGCAGGGAACTGGACCCGAAGGACTGGAAGGTTTGGAGGGGCAAAAGAGGGATGATCAGGTACCAAAGATTAGGAGGTGCAGGAAGCTGCTACAATCCTCAGGGTCAAGGAACCCAGAGGAAAATGTGAAAAGTAGTTTGCAGGCTTCTAGCCTCAGCTGCAGAGGCAAGCTCAGCAGGACCGTGCACACGAACCTGAGCGACAGAGGACTATCTTGGCTGTGTCCAGGTGACCATGCTCTTTGGGAGCCCCTGGAGGCCTTCTGGTGCCTGGACCCTCCCTCTTGTAAAGGACACAGCCCTCGTCCCACATGGCCCTTAGAGTTTCAGCCCAATGTAGAGGAGAGTCCCTGGTGATGAGGATGGGGTGCAGCTTTGGGGAGCAGAGGAAGGTGAAGGAGATGACGCCATCCCAGGAACCCCTGCTAAACCCTGTGTACCCCAGGAGTTGGAGGAACAGGACCTGTGGCTTTTCCTAGAAAGTGCCCCTTCCTCAGCCCTTTCTTTCCCTCACAGGCTTCTTCATTCAACCTTCAGCCTGCAGCTTTTCCTTTATCTCCCAGGTATGCTGTTGTCTTCCCAAAAGCTGTGTTAGGACAAATAGCCAGTGCCCCAAGGCGTCTGTCATGTAAGCTCAAGTCCCATGGGCCATGTCTTGTGAGAGGAAGTGCAGTGATCCCCTCTGATCCTCAGTTTTGCTGTCCACAGTTTTTTACCTGCTGTCAGTTACAATCCAAAAATATTCAATGGAAAATTCCAGAAATAAACAATTCCTAAATTGTAATGGCACATTGTACAACGGCACATCTTCCTGATGAAATCTCATGGTGACCCTGGTTCCATCCCATGAGGGACAAGGAATCATTCATCTGTGCAACGTGTCCACACTATATATGCTACCCGCCTGTTACCAGCAAGCTCAAGAGCCATCTCCATTGGCACTGTTGTATCTCGTGTTTGGCACTTGATCTCCCCAGTTTCAGGCCCACACTAGGAGTCTTGAGATATATCCCCCAATGATAGGGGGCACCACTGTATCTCTTGAACTAAATGTGTCATTTGATGATCATGACAATCAGTTGCACCATCACCACGCTATAATTGACATCTATAGGTGAATCAAGATGACACTAAAATTCCAAGATGAGACCAGCCCTTAGCTCTACTCCTCTGTGCAAGATGGAAAAATAAAGGGCTAGCAAGGTCATGGGCCACCACAGGGTGGTGCACATCTGTAATCCCAGCACTCTGGGAAGCTTAGGCAGAAGGATTGCTAATTTCAGCCCAGCCTGGGCAACTCAGGGAGAACCTGTCTCAAAATTAAAAATAAAAAATGGGCTGGGGTCCTGAATGGAATCCATGAGTCCATTGGAAATATGTATACATAATTTGTAATATACAATAAATTCTACTGGGTGGCCTGGGGTATAGCCCTGGGCTTAATCCCCAGTAATACAGAGGTAAAGGGCAAAGACTCAGCTAGAGTTATTTTTTTTTAAATATGTGTTCATCTACTTTATTGACTGGTTAACCTTCTTATTTTATTTGTTTGTTTATTTTGGTGTTTTGAGACAGGGTCTCGCTGTATAGTACAGGCTGGCCTCAAAGTCACAGTGATCCTCCTGCCTCAGCCTCCCAAGGGTTGGGATTACAGGCGTGTGCCACCACTCTCACCTGGGAGAAGTTTTTTTTAAAGGATTTTATTTCCATGCTTCCTGTGAAGAGGGATATTAGATAAACTACCATGAGCCTGAGAGCTGTAGCCTAGCAAGATTACCCACATTTGGGGTCCAGTTACAAGCAGGAGTCCTGATACCAGTGTCCATTTAAGCTGTGGTGGATCGGGGGTCGTCAGTGACTCTATTTACCTGCACCCAGAGCGGCACTGGCATCCAGCGTTCTGAAGAGGAGTCTGGATCTCCCGGAGGTTCACAGAAGGAGCTTTCGTTTTGGGGGGTGGTCGTTGCCCTCAGACAGTTCAGGCACGGCTGGCTTGATCCTAGAAAGTTGATCCAGCTCTGTCTCTGCCACCTTACTGCCATGGGGGTGCAAGGACCCCTGAAAATGGGCTCTTGCTTTGCCTGTAATTGGTCTGCAGGAGCCCCTTCTTGCCAAGATTTAATGAGCACTTGGTCTCCACAGCAGACACGGGGGGTCCCCCTGGCCAGGAGCAGGACTTCGTTCCCAGCTTTCTCATGGCCCAGAGTGATAAAATGCTGTAAAAGCCTTGTGGCCCCTGGGTCCACTGCCACGTCAGCAGATAGGGAAGGCCTCCCATACGTGTCTCAGATGGACTTACAGCCAGTCTGGGGTGTTTTGAACCCTCATGAGGGCTGTTGGCAATAAATGGAGCCAAGACTCGGAAGTCTCTTGGCAAAGTGGAATTATTTTGGTTGTCCCTTTTTTTTTTTTTTTTTTTTTTTCTTTTTGAGACAGGGTCTCACTATGTAGTTCAGGGTGGCTATGAACTCACTATGTAGCCAAGGCTGGCCTCGAACTCACAGTGATCCTCCTGCCTCAGCCTCCTGAGTGCTGGCATCACAGGTGTGTATCACCATGCCCAGCTCTAGGCAAAATTTTTTTGTTCTTTTTTTTTTGTGAGTACTGGGGGTCGACCTCAGGACCTCACGCGCCAGCAGGCGCCTGTGCCGCTGAGCGATATCACCGGCCCTTTTATCGTATGTGGGTTCCGGGAGTCTAACTCAGGACGTTGCGCTTGCCAGGCAGGCACTTATGTCGTTGAGCCATCTCACCGGCCCTCTACGCAAAATTTTGCCAGCGCTCCCTCTAGGATCTGGTTGGCACTCTCAACCTTTCCAGAGGACTGAGGTCTCCATGCAGAATGGAATTGGAATTTTATTCCTAAAGCCTTTGCTCTGCTGAGCTATTTGAGAGGTTAAAGAAGGCCCACTGCCATTGTGAAGGGACTGGGGTAGTTCAAACCGAGGGATGATTTCTGTGTGGAGAATCTTATCTAACTCCATAGGCTTTTCTGAACGGGTAGGGAAGGCCTCAATCCTACCTGTGAATGTGTCAGTCAGGACCAATATCTGTTAAATCCCCTACATGGTGACCTGAGGGTAAGTTCTAATTGCTAGGGTCACAAGAGACTGTAATGCTGCCCTTTTCGTCTCCCTATCAGCCTTTTGACTTCCCAAGGGGACTTTAGACATGTCCCTTTGGTGTCCCTTGCAATGAATGACAGTGACCTGCCTGGGAAGATAGACTGTCTCAGGAGTTGTTGAATTTTTTCTTGTGCTTTATAGATAATTGTTTATTAGTTACCAAGCTCCCCCCCCCCGATTTTTTAAGATGGGCATGTAGCACCAGAAAGGCATATTTGGAATCTGTATAAATATTCAGCTTCTTAAATGATAAAAGTCTGAGATTTTTCATATGCTTAATATATTGAGTTGATCATTACACTGTGCATGAATGTAAGATAACCCTGTTTCTCACTGAGATGTACAATTATCTATCAATTAAATAATAAAGAAAAATTGAAAAGATAAAAAAATTTACCTTCTTGTCTTTTCCTAATATCAATGCCTGAATAAGAGCTATGAGCTCTGCTTTTTGAGCAGAGGTCCCTGTGGGGGAGGGGTTTAGCCTCAGTGACCTGTTGTAGACTGACAACTGCAATAACTGCCTTTTCATGGCCTTGGACAAAGCTATTTCCATCAGTGAACCACTCCTCCTCAGGGTTTTGGTGAAGCAGGTCACTGATGTCCTGCCTGCTTTCATAGGTCTGGAAAATCACTTGTTCACATGAGTGGCTAATTTCTGAGCCCGTAGGCATCAGTGAGGCAGGATTAAGAATAGTGCAATCTTTATGGCAACCTCAGAGGTGCCTAAGAGTATGGCCCAGTAAGCTGATTCCCTGTCAACCACAAGTGACCTTTTGTCTCAAGAATAGCCCTGGGGAGTCAGGACTTCTAGTTTTTGCCCCAAAGTTAGTTTCTGTTAGCATAGCTATAGCTGCTATTGCCCTCAGGCATGGTGGCTATGCAGGAGCCACTCCATCTAACTTTCTTTATAAGTGTGCCAATGGGTGGAGTTCCTGTCCCAGTCTTCCACTTAAGATACCCAAAGCAATTCCTCTCTTTTGGAATACATAGAGGAAGAAGAGTGTTTTTGTTTTGTTTTGTTTTGATTTTGGTTTTGGTTTGTTGCTGTTTTGAGACAGGATCTACTTTGTAGTGCAGGCTGGCCTTGAACTCTCTATGTAGCCCAGGCTGGCCTCAAACTTGCAATGATAGGCCAGGCATGGTGGCACACGCCTGTGATCCTAGCACTCTGGAGGCTGAGGCAGGAGGATCACCACTAGTTCAAGGCCACCCTTGGCCATATAGCGAATTCAAGGCCAGACTGAACCACACAGTGAGACCCTGTCAAAAAAAAGAAAAGAAAGAAAGAAAACCTTTATATACCTTCTTAGCTAGAAAATCGAAAGTATGGATAATATTATGTTTGAATAGCTCCCAAGTTGGGCTGCAGGTTAAAATATCATCTATTAGCTGGGTGTGGTGGCACATGCCTGTAATCCCAGCACTCGGAAGGCTGAGGCAGGAGGATTGCTGCAAGTTCCAAGCCAGCCTGGGCTACATAGTGAGTTCAAGTCCAGCCTGAACTACACAGCAAGACCCTGTCTCAAAAATAAACCAAAAAAAGAGAATATCATCTACATAATGTTTAAGCTCCAGGTTCCTTAATTCTTTTCCCAGTGCCAGAGCAAAAACGCGAGACCCGTGGGTGAACTGTCCAAATATATTGTTGTTTTTTCTTTGAATTGAGATTTTTCCCATTCAAATGTAAACAGAACTGGGCATCTGAATGGAGAGAAATAGAAAAGAAAGCCTTTTTAAGTTCTAAGACTGAGAACCAACTTATCTCTCCTGGAATTTGGGAGAGGATTGTATCTATAGATTGGTGGATTGGGTTACAGCCTCCTCAATGAGGTGAAGGTTTTGTTTTGTTTTGTTTTTGTTTTGAGACAGGGTCTTGCTACGTAGTCCAGGCTGGCCTTAAACTCTCTATGTAGCCCAGGTGTGTGCCACCATGCCTGGTGAGCTGGAGGTCTTGCACCACCCTACATTCTCCTGAAGGTTTACCATGGGGAGAATAGGAGTATTGCAAGGGACTGGCAAGACTGTAGAAGGCCATATTTGAGAAACCTGTCTGTGACAGGCCGGAGGCCTTTATGAGCCTTTGATTGGATACCGTTTTTGTTTGGGAAATTGGCTGGGATCTTTTAGTTTTATAACCCCCGGCATTGCTGAATTTGCCCTTCCTGGTATTCGATTATACTACGCAGCAGGATCCACCTGCTGACTAATTAGGTCAAGGAGGCCTGGTGCAGTCTCAACAGGTAAAATCTGCTTTGGCCTTTGCTGGAATTGGAGAGCCGCCCCCAGTTTTACTAGTAAATTTTTTCCTAGTAAGGGAGTAGTAGTATGGACAGCTAAGGTAGGTAGAAATATTCTAGGCAGTCGGACAGGGCTGGGCCCTTGAGGGAGTCAGTGTAGGAGATGAAAACACATTATAACTGTGGCTGGATGTGCTGGTTAGAGGGCAGGCCTCAAGATAAAGACAACATGACCAGACCTACACACCCCCAAGGGATAAGCAGTAAATTAACATTAACATCAGTCAGGGTCTGTGAGATGGCTCAGTGGCATAAATGCCTGCCTGGCAAGCGTAAAGTCCTGAGTTTGACTCCTGGTACCCACATAAAGGAAAAAAAAGGCCAGTGATATCGCTCAGCGGCACAAATGCTTGCTGGCAAGTGCGAGGTCCTGAGGTCAACTCCCGGTACCCACATAAAAAAAAAAAAAAGGTTAAAAACAAAAAAAGCAAACATCAGTCACCCAGGTGGGTGGCCGGGACCCTCTAGTTCATCTCTTCCTAAAAAGGTCCTTGTTCTTTCCACGTACACTTGCTACATGACCTGCTTCCCCATTAGAGCAATATTACCTACCGGGTACACTTGTAATCTTATTGCTTGCTCATAGTTTTGTCCTGCCTTGTGCCCACCTCATGATTTTGCTCTATAAAACTTACTCTGTAAAATGGGCTCCACGGCAACCCATTTTTCAGGTCCCCTCCTGTCCCTCAGGAGCTCTCTCTCTCTCAATAAATATTTCCTACTCTTAACCTCCATCATTCCTTACAATTCATTCTTTGATTTTAGGGAGCACAGACTCAGCATATCTGACATCGGAGAGCTTGGGAGTGTTACGTTTTTTCCCCCATACCAGCAGGACACTGGGGGAAAATGAAAAACTCACGCTTGAACACTGATCTGTGTCAGAGCAGGAGTGAAGAAGGTATAACTAGGAGTCCCAGGGCTGGGGATGTGGCTCAGTGGTAGAGTTCTTGCCTTGCACACACAAGGCCCTGAGATCGCTCCCCAGCACCACACACACACACACACACACACACATACACACAAAATAATAACGAGGAGTCCCCTCATCTCCATTTGTAGCTATAGATCTAGAGGAGGTTTCTCTCAAGTAGGAAGTTAAAACAGTGTAAGCTGCCCCTGTATCCAAAAGGAATTGAGAGTTCCTCAGAGGATGGGGAGATGTCTGTGGACAGGGGCATTGCAGGTTGTCCTGGGCCCCTGTTGTCCTCTTCATTAGAGCAGGAGGTGAGGGCTTTGGCTGGCCCAACCCTGTCTGGGACGAGGACCATCAAACTTCCAGTACCACGGATCGGGCACATCAGCCACCTGACAGGGCCTGGCTTGCCGCTTGGTACAGTCTCAAGCCCAGGGTCCATTTTCCTTGCATCAAACCCTGATTGACCCTAGGTTTTCCCCGGGTGACTTGGGTGTGCTTAAAGCACTGCCAATTGCCACAGCCATAATTTTGGCTACCTTTTTTCCTTTCTTTCCTTTTTTTTTTTTTTTTTTTTTTGAGACGGAGTCTCATTCTATAGTCCAGGCTGGCCTTGAACTCCTAGATACATATGAATTACCCAAGTTGAATCAAGAAGATAAAAAAATTCTAAATAAACCAATATCAGTCAATGAAATTGAAGATGTGATTAAAAACCTACTGTTGTAGTCAGGGATTACAAGGGAAAAGATTTAATACAGGACATATAATTTATAGGATCATTTTATAATATTCACCCAAAGAGTCAAATGCAAAAGAGTGAGAGAGATCTGTCCACACACTAGAGACTCAAAGAATCCAGCTGAGGGCCTGGATCCCACGACAATGTCCTGCACGAGTCCAGTGAAGACCTAGAGCCCACGACAATGCCTCATGCAAGTCTGTATCGAGGATCTGCACTGGGAAGGCCCAAAGGCCAGTGGTGGAAGCCAGAAAGTCTGTGCCAGGGTGAAGGATCTGTGCCAGCAGCTGAGGGGTCTGCACCGGAGCCAGGAAGCAACGCTCAAGATAAGGACCAGAGCTCCCCGGAAAACAGCCTCAGCCATCCTCAGCAACAGCGAGGTCCTGGGCTCCTCCAATGATGAGAACAGCCGAGTTCGTATCAGGAAAACCAGTGCGACAAGCTTCTCCACGAAAATCAACAGCACCCCATCTTCTAGGCCAGTTCTCTTTTTATGCTGTTGGCAACAATCCTCAGGTGGGCCCTCCACACACAGCACCACACTGACTCAGTTCAGCTGGGTGTTACAAGTTGACCATTAGTTAATCCACCACACCTACCAACAAAGAAAAGCGCAGGCCCTGATGGATTCACTGCTGAATTCTACAAGAAATTTGAAGACCTAATGCTGCTACTTCTCAAACTCTTTAATGAAATTGAAAGGGAAGCAATACTCCCAAATTCATTCCTGAAAGCAAGCATTACCCTGATACCAAAACCAGAGAAGGATCCAACCAAAAAGAACTACAGGCCAATCTCCCTAATGAACATAGATAAAAAAATCTTCAATAAGATACTGACATACAGAATGCAGCCAATCATCAAGAAGATTATACACCATGACCAAGTAGAATTCATCCCAGGGATGCAGGGATGGTTCAACATATGCAAATCAATAAACGTAACACACCACAGTAACAAAGTCAAAGACAAAAACCATATGATCATCTCAATAGATGTGGAAAAAGCATTTGACAAAGTCCAACACCCATTCATGATAAAAAACCCTACAGAAAATTGGAATAGGTTTTATCTCAATCTGATAAAAGCCATCTATGACAAACCAACAGCCAACATCATACTAAATGGAGAAAACTGAAAGCTTTCACTCTAAAATCAGGAACAAAACAAGGATGTCCACTGTCACCACTCTTATTCAATGTTCTGGAAACTTTAGCTGGAGCAATTACACAAGAGAAAGAAATAAAAAAGAATAAGGAAAGGAAAGCAAGAAGTTAATTATCATTATTTGTGGATGACATGATACTTTACATAGAAGACCCCAAAAACTATACCAAAAGATTTCTAGATTTAATAACCAAATTGAGTCATGTAGCTGGATATATAGTCAATACTCAAAAATCAGTAGTCTTCCTGTACACAAATAACACTGAAAGAGAAATCAGGGAAATAACACCTTTCACAATAACATCCAAAAAAAATGAAATATCTAGGAATCAATCTAATGAAGGAAGTAAAAGATGTTTACATTAAAAACTACAGTACTCACTGGTGTGAGAAACCAAAATGCCAATACGGACCAAAATGTATGAATGTTACTGTGAAATAGGAAGAAAATTCAAATGGGGAGGGGAACTAGGGAGTGGGGAGGAGGAAAGGAAGGAAGGGGAAAGGAAAAAAAAATGAGAAAAGAAGGAAAAAATGGAAATACAGCTTTCGTAAATAGGGAGGGGAGGAGGGGTCGAAAGGAGGAGAGGAGAATGGGGAAAAAAGAATCAAGTTATATCATGTACAGGTACAAATTCCCTATGATGAATGTGACCTTTTTTTTTTGTACCGGGAATTGAACTCAGGACCTCACACTTGCCAGGCAGGTGCTGTGCTACTGAGCTATATCCCTGGCCCCTGTGATCATTATGTATACCTAAAATGTATCAATAAGCTTAATTAATTAAAAAAAGAAAAGAAAACTATAGTACTCTGAAAAAAGAGATCGAAGAGGATATCAGAAAATGGAATATCCCTTGTTCTTTGGTAGGAAGAACCAGTATGGTGAAAATGGCCATATTTCCAAAATTGTTATGCAGATTTAATGCAATTCTGATCAAAATACCAATAGCATACTTCACAGAATTAGAGAAAACAATCCTAAAATTCATTTGGAACTGGAAGAGACCTAAAATAGAAAAAGCAATTCTGGGGAACAAAGGCAAGGCAGGAGGCATCACAATCCCTGACTTGAAATTATACTACAAAGCTACTGTGATCAAAACAGCATGGTAGGGCCAGGGATATAGCTCAGCAGCACAGTGCCTGCCTGGCAAGCGCAAGGTCCTGAGTTCGATTACTGGTACCAAAACAACAACAACAACAACAAAAACGCAGCATGGTACTAGCAAAAAACAAAACAAAACAAAAAAACAGATCTGAAGATCAATGGAATAGATTAGAAGATGCAGAAACAACTCAAAACACACTCAGCCACCTTATCTTTGACAAAGGAGACAAACACCTCCACTGCAAGAAAGATAGCCTTTTTAATAAATGGTGCTGGAAAAACTGGCTTTTCACATGCCCAAACTAGACCCATATCTTTCACCATGCACTAAACTAAAATTGAAATGGATCAAAGATCTAAATTTTAAAACAGAAACACTAAATCTGCTGGGAGATAGAATATGTAGAACACTTGAAGACATTTGTTTAGGCAAAGACTTTATGAACAAAACCCGGATCACACAGGAAATATCACAAAGAATCAACATCTGGGATCTCATCTTATTAAAAAGCTTTTGCACAGCAAAAGAAATCACCAAAAGAGTGAAGAGACAACCCACATGTGGGAAAAAAATGTTGCCAACTGTTCCTCAGACAAAAGACTAATATCTAGATATAAAGATCTCAAAAAAAAAAAAAATCAGATCCCCCAAATTTAAAGACCCAATCCAAAAATGGGCATCTAAAATGAACACACACTTCTCAGATGAAGAAAAAGAAATGACAAATAAATACAGAAAAAAATGTTCAACATCACTGGTCATTTGGAGAGATGCAAATTAAGATAATGCTGAGCCAGGCATGTATTGCAGGCCCGTAATCCCAGCACTCTGGAGGCTGAAGCAGGAGGATCACTGCGAGTTCAAGGCCAGCCTGAACTACATAGTGAGACCCTGTCTCACAACAAAACAAAACAAACAAAACAAAATGAATACTGAGATTCCATCTCACTCCAGAAAGAATGGTTATTATCAAGAAATCAACCAATAACAAATCCTGGTGGGGCTGTGGGGAAAAGGAACCCTTCTCCACTGTTGGTGGGAGTGTAGACTGGTGCAACCACTGTGGAAATCGGTGTGGAGATTCCTCAGAAAACTAAAACTAGGGCCAGGGGTGCAGCTCAGCAGCACAGCATCTGCCTGGCAAGGGTGAGATTGTGAGTTGGATTCCTGGTACAAAACAAAAACAAAAACAAAAAACAAAAAACAAAACTAAAACTAGAGGTTCCATTTGACCCAGCTATTCCCCTTCTTGGTATCTTCCTGAAAGAATAAAAAGCATCATAGCAGGACAATATATGGGCCAGGGCTATAGCTCAGTGTCACGAGAACCTGCCTGGCAAGCACAAGGTCCCGAGTTCAATTCCCAGTAACAAAACAAAACAAAACAAAAAACCACAGCAATATATGCACACCCACGCTTATAGCAGCACAGTTTGTAATAGCTAAATCTTGGAAGCAACCCAAATGCCCATCAACTGATGAATGGATAAAGAAGATGAGGTGTTTTTTTTTTTAATACAATGGAGTACTACTCAGCCATAAAGAAGGAGAAGCCTGAGACATTCCTAGGTAAATGCATGCACCTTGAGGCCATACTCTTAAGTGAAATAAATCAGACACACATGTTCAAATATTGCATGGTTTTCTGGTGTGAGAAACCAAAAGTGTAAATAAGGATCAGAATGTATAATATATATTTGGAAATGGGAAGAAAATGTTTAAATGAAGGGGTTGAAGGGAAGGGAGAGAAATGGGGGAAAAAAAGAGGAATCAAGATATATTATGTACAGGTACAAATTCCCTATGATGAATGTGATCATTATGTATATCTAAATTGTACCAATAAACTGAATTAAAAAAGATTGAAAAAAACGTTCAAATGAGAAGGGGAACAAGGGAGGGAGAGGAAGGAAGGGACAAGAAAAAAAAAGGAAGGAAAAAGTGGAACCAAAGCTTTTGTAAATAAGGAGGGGAAGAGGTGTTGAACGGAGGGGAAGGAAATGGGAAAAAAGAAGCAAGATATATCACGTACGAGCACAAATTCCCTGATGAATATTATCATTATGTACATCTAAAATGTACCAAAAAAATTAAACAAAAACAACAACAAAAATCCCTACTTCCTAAAAAATTTTAAAAAGATAAAATTAAAAAATAAAAAATAAAATTAAGCCGGTCATGGTGGCGCACGACTGTAATCCCAGCACTCAGGAGGCTAAGCCAGGAGGTTCTCTACAAGTTCAAGGCCAGCCTGGGCTACATAGGGAGACCCTGTACCCCCCCCCAAAAAACCCCAAAATTAAATAAAAATAAAAGTTAAAAAAAAAAAGATCGACCTCTGTAAGGACGATTTGTTTCCTCTGTTCTAACCCTTTCTGGTATTCAACTGTTTATTTCTCTTTCTCAACAGCAGAAAGCATTTCCTCAGCCAAGAATGCGAAGTACGTGTCTGTCGCAAGTATTTCCAGTTCTCACTGAAGCTACCGACCGCTGTGCATAGTTGCAAACCACAGGCCTGTTCTGGCCCACGCGACCTCACTCTCAGGGCCACTTCTCCCTGTCCCGCCGGAGAGCCCTTCCCACCTTTCCAGGGGAGACGGAGGAGCAGAGCCCGAGAGCAGCCGGCCCAGTGCCCGGCCACCAAGGCCCCAGAGCGATGGACTCTCTCTGACCTCTTCCTGTCCCCAGAGGGCTTAAAATGGGGAAAGTCCGCAGGGGTTTATTTAGAACTTCCTCTGCCCGCTAAGCCTGTTTCCCATCAGCGCTGCTGCTCCCCCTCCTCCTCTGTCTCCTCTCCCACTTAGGTTAGGCTGGCCTCGAACTCACAGTGATCCTCCTGCCTCAGCCTCCTGAGTGCTGGGATCACAGGCGTGCGCCACCTCGCCTGGCATCACTACTTTTTAAATTTAAAAAAAAATTATGGAGAAATGTTCAGTGGCACAAATCAATGTTCCTAATAAAGTTGTATGAAAAAATAATTTGTCAACCGGCATTTTATTTTGTATCTGCATAGAATCGTACGGTAATACAACAAAATAGTAACCGCTCATTGATGAGATTACTGGTGGGTTTTACTCTCCTGTCTGGGCTCCCCAGGGTTTTTCAGATTGCACATTAAGAACCTACAGTTTTTGTTTTGTGGTCACTGGAATTAAAGTTATTTTTAAAACTACAACTCCAAACAAAACAAAACAAGTCCAGCAGACCTCGCGCCGTAACTTTGAAGCCCGCCTTCCCCAGAGGCGCTGATCGCCGGGACTTGTAGTCAGGAGGCAAAGGCGAGGCGGGATGCGTACTACCGGCACAGATGACAGAGGAGGGAACCACCGCCACTTGACCAATGGACAACGCTTACTGGGACTGAATAGCAGGCGAACAACCAATAGCGAGCCGCTCCGTCTGAGTGACGTGAGTCACAGCCTACGGGTGCCCCAAGGGGCGGAGCGGCGCGCCGCGGCCGTAGTGTGAACCATGGGAGGCAGCTGGTGGTGGGCTCGGGTCGCCCGCCTGGCCCGACTCCGCTTCCGGGGGTCGCTGCTGCCTCCTCAGCGGCCCCGGAGCGGGGGCGCCCGGGGATCCTTCGCACCGGGTCACGGTCCCCGCGCCGGGGCTTCGCCGCCCGCAGTGTCCGAGCTGGACCGCGCGGACGCCTGGCTCCTCCGGAAGGCTCACGAGACAGGTTCGTGGCAGGGGCTGTGGTCGAACCGGACTGGAGCGGGGCTCCGCAGCCGAGCGTGCGAGCGCGTGTGCGGGCTGCGAGGCTGCAGCCGCGGCTGGGGGCTTCCGTATCCGCGCAGAGACGCTGGCTGCAGGGACACAGGCAGTGCGCACAGAGCTGAGGCTTGCGCGAGGGGTGGCGGGGTCGGGGCCAGCGGGGCGCTGTAGGGATCGGGGAAGGCGCCCGGCAGAATTGCGCCTGTCCGACAAGGGGGCTTCCCCGGGGCAGCTAAGGGTGAGGGGTTCCCTGCTAAGGGCATCCGCACGGGTGGTCTAAGGGACCACTCTGCTTACAGCAGAGTGCAGCTCCCCGCAGAAGATGGGGGAGCTCCGGACTGGAGGAGGGCGCAGCCAATAGGGGCAAGGCTCTCTGCTGATTGGAGGAAGAGGTGATCTAGGCTGCTGGGGGAGGAGCCTCAAATGGGAGGATGACAGGTCGGAGTAGACGGGACGTCGGATATAGGATACAGTAGGGGACTTGAGCTGGGGGAAGTGTGGATGCTTTTAAGTGGGCCCTACATGGTAGGAGAGGGCGGCTTTTGAAGGTCAAGGGGGATGCCTGAGAGCGGCCCGCATGGGGAGTCTGTCTCAGGGGTCTGAGAAAGAAGGGGGTTTGGGACCACACTTGTGGGAAGGGCTTGGCCAAGACGGGCCCCTGGAGTTTTCCCTTCTCGAGATTGAGGGTCTTCACTTTTGGTTCTAGATCGCCCTCTAGGTTCCACAGAGGCCATCTTGAATCTTTGGTGTTGCAGAATTTAGGGGCGAGGGGCTCAGAGATCGGGATAATTGGTGGGAGGGGTTTGGTGGGGGCTTCCTGGAATTGGTGAGGATTTGGGACTGGTTGGCCTCACAGCTGGATGGCATGGAAGTGGGACAAGTGGAAGCCCCCCAGGTTAACTGGGGAGGGGGTAGCTGGGGGGCAGGGCTTGGGCTGACGCCCATCTTCCTCTCCCTGCAGCCTTCCTGTCCTGGTTCCGCAATGGCCTCCTGGCTTCGGGCATCGGGGTCATCTCCTTCATGCAAAGTGACATGGGACGGGAAGCCGCCTATGGTAAGTGCTAACCCCTACAAGGCAGCGAGGGTGCTCTGGGCCCTAATGTAAGTGTGGACACTGAGTGTCATCCTCCTGCCACTGGTGGCCCAGGGCATGGGTCTAACCGCACCCCTCAGACCAGGGGCCCAGGGCCAGCAACCCCCTCCCCTCTGGCCCTGTATCCCACCCCCAAGGCCTTGACACCCTGATGGCTTCTGGTGCGCGCGGCCTTAGGCCTGTCCTGGCTGTGCCTGCCCCCTCGGGTTTGTCCCCTGGCCTTCCTGCAGGCGCTGATGGCTCCCTCTCCCTCTCCGCAGGCTTCTTCCTGCTGGGTGGCCTGTGCGTGGTGTGGGGTGGCGCCTCCTATGCCGTGGGCCTGGCCTCGCTTCGTGGGCCCATGCAGCTGTCGCTGGGGGGTGCGGTGGCCGGCATGGGCGCGGTCCTGGCCGCCAGCCTGCTGTGGGCCTGCGCTGTGGGCCTCTACATGGGCCAGCTCGAGCTCGATGTGGAACTGGTGCCCGACGAGGACGGGGCGGCCACCGCCGAAGGCCCGGATGAAGCCGGCCGGCCGCCACCCGAGTGATCAGCAGGGCTGTGGGGACCGACCGGCCCAAGGACTGGGACATTAAAACCTGAGCTGCCCGCGCTCCAGACTCCAGACTCAGAGTGGTGGCTCCCATTCCTTGGGGAAGGCGCGACTGGAGGAGGACGGGGCCTGGAGGGGTGAAGAGAGGAAGGGGAAGGGGAGGGGAAAAGGAGGGGGAGGAGAGAGGTAGGAAGAGCAGGAGGAAGAAGAGGGGGAGGAAGGAGGGGGCAAGGAGCAGAAGGGGATGAGAACAGAGGAGGACGAGGAGCGGGAGAGGGAGGAGATGGACAAGCGGGGCCTGCGCGGGGACACCAGGCGAGGGGAGCAGGCTCTAATCCCGTGCTGCGGTCTTCAGTCCCCCTTGTGCTGTGCCCTGGGGCCCGTGAGCGCGAGCCCGGAGCAGGGCAGGCCGAGTGCGGGGCAGAGGGTGCCGGGCAAGCGCGGGCACACGAAGCCCAGCTCGGCAGGCGCATAGCGGATGGCGCCCGGCGCGCAGAGGCCGCGCACCATGGGCGGCAGGAAGCCTGCAGGCAGCAGGGCGGGTGGCAGTGACGGTGGCAGCGGTGACGGGTCGCACGGAGGCCCCGGGCCCCACGGCCGCAGCGCGCCCCTGATGACCGACGTGAACCCGGGCCGCACTGCTTGAGGCTGCTCGGTGGCTTCCTCGTCCCCGCTGTCCTCCGAGCCCCTGGCTTCCAGCACACGCGGCTCCACTTTGATGCGCTTACCCCGGGCCTGGGGGGCGTCATCTTGGTCTGGGGGTACAGCCTGCTTCCTTTCCACCGGAGTACCCTGCTCTGGAAGAGGAAGATCACGACAGTCTGGTGAGTGTCCCGGGCCTCAGTTTCCCCAACTGCAGCTGTGCTCAGTGGGTAGACTCGGGGTTGTCAGCAAAAGGGACTGTCCCCCAGGAAACACTTGGCAGTGGCTGGGGACATTCTTGATTGTCACGGAGGAGACTGCCATTGGTATCCAGAGGGTAGAGACCAGGGGGCTGCACAGGACTGGGCCCCCAGCCCAGAACCATCAGCCTGAACTGTCAGGGAGGTAGGCAGGGATTGAAAAGCCCTGTGTAAGGCAAGTCCAAGTTGGCCCTGAAGTCCTGGCGATCCTCCTGCCTCAGCCTCCTGAGTGCTGGTATTACAGGCATGCGCCACCACGCCTGGCAGTGGACTTTTAATTTTAATGTTCATGTGCATAGTCACATGGGCTGGTGGCTTCACAACTGGACCAAACTCCCAAAGGGCCGTCCGGGGTTACCAGGGACAGTGGGGGCAGGGAGGTGAGCTTACTGGTGGGCTCTGGCCCAGGGCTGGATGCATCCTCACAGGCCGTACTGGCTGGAAGCTGGAAGGTGTCCAGAGGTGTCTGGCCACCTTCAGCATGGCTGCGGAGAAGAGGATGAGGTTGAGAGCCACGGGTTACAGGCCACCCAGCCTCTGGTGACCCTCTTGTCCCACACGATGCCAGAAGTAAGCACAGCTCCCTCACTGTGAGAGCAGGTGCCCCCACACCCAGACGCTAACCCCCAGCCCCAAGCTGGTTTCTAGCCCAGCTTGGCTCTCTCTTCTGAGGCCAGACCCACATAGCCATTGGCCACCTGGATGCTGCCACCTGAATTTCCCCAAGATGCTTCATGCTCATCTGACCTCAGCATCTTCCTTCAAAAACTACTGTTCCTCTCCAGAGCCCAGCTCTAGGCTCTGCAAAGCCAGAGATCTGGGCGGAAGATGCCCTTTCCTGCAACCTTGGAATCTGGCATGTCCCAAGACCTGCCCTGGCCTCCTCCCTGGCCCCCCTCTCCACAGCAGCAAGGAGACTTTTTCCAAAAGCCATGACTCCAGCTCTAAAGCCTTCCACGCTTCTGAGACAAAAGGCCCCATAGTCATTCGCAGCCCTTTTTCTCTGATGACTTTAACCTCCAGCCTGTATGCTCCCTTTCCTCCTGTGGACAGGTCGAGCTGTTGGTTCTTTGACTCTTCTGGGCCTGTGCTGGCAATGCCCTTTCCATGCTGGGCTCCAGCTTGGTTATCCTCCTGTCTAAGCCTCCAGACAGCTCCAGCTTCTCTCCTTGACTTGGTCTACTCTGGTCCTCCGTGGCAAGAGCCTCCCATAGCTTCCCAGTGCCCCAGAGTTGAGTCCAGTTGGGCCGGAGACTGCTGTGAATGTGTCCTGCCTCTCAGACACTGTCCCCCCCTCCAGTGACTCTCCATGTCCCCTGCACCCCTAGGCCTTTGCTCTCACCCCCTGCTCCCTTCCCATCCACTTATCCTATCCCTGGAGGGTACCCACCCCAAGATGGGGCACAGTGGCTCCTAACCCTGCAGGAGGGCCACGGCCCGTGGCTGTCACCTGAGCACGTGGCTGACCCAGAGCACATGGTGCTCCCCAGGGCTCTTTCCGCTCCCGGCCACGGTGGCCACAGATTGCAGCCACACGAAGCCACCTGTGCGCTGCAGCCAGCGGTAGTAACCGGTCATCACCTGGCCCTTGTCCAGCACTGGGCCCAGCCCGGGCAGGTGAGACAGTAAGGGATAGGGGTGGGATAGGGGACAGGAGGAGGCCAGGGAAGGAGTGACCAGCGGAGGGGGTGGCCGGGGAGATAGGCAGACAGACGGACAGCAAGGGGGAGACAGGGAGAAGCCAGAGGTGCAGAGAGGGAGACAGCGAGTCAGAGGGAGCAGAGCCTGGTAGCAGCGGGGCTCCTGGAGTGTTAAGGGCAGGTCACAGAGACCCCACGGCCCGCCCCCATGCTGAGCCAGGGCTCAGTGTCCTCGAGTGTCTTCCCGTGCTGACCAGGCCCCTCGAGCTGTAGGTGCAGCAGGAGGGACCGTGGCCAGCTTGGAAGAAGGACTTCCTGGGGACAGGGGCAGGAGAGATGTGTGTCAGATATAGGCCTCACGGTCCAGGTGGCTTTGGCGGATCCTGGTGGCATCCTGTCCGTGGACAAACTGATAGCAGCTGCGGCCCACCAGCTCTGAGGGCCCCAGGTCCATGTGGTCACTGACTCTGGGGGTGACAGAGGAGAGGGGAGGGGCCTGAATTGGCTTCAGAGCACCCAGAGCCCCAACCCTTGTTCCACAGTGCCCTGGGCATGTTTGGCCCTCTGTGAAATGGGCATAAGAGCGTCCCTCCTAGGGCAGCTGTGAGCATGCGCAGGGCCCAGGCACTCCAAATGCTCTGGGCCAGGACCAGTTCATTGTTTAAGTGCCCCACTGCCTGGTGCAGGAGAAGAAGCAGGAGAGAGGTGAGATGAGAGGCAGGGGCTGGGAAGGGTGGGGCTCTGCAGACCCTCAGGGACCCCAGCATGACACGGCCCATCCAGGCCAGGCAAGGCTGGGAGGCTTGGCTGTTGCCTCCCTCACCTCTTTACCTGCCCGCGGCTCCTCCTCCTTCGTGGCTTCCCATTGCACAGAGCCTGCAGACCCAGACTGGCCCTGACTTCCCACAGAACCAAGATCTCCTGGGCACCCCCCTTCACCTGCCTCAGCCCCCAACCCTGGTACCTGCTCTCACAAGCAAGGATGGTGAGACCCAGGCTGAGGCGGAAGACGATCATGTGTCCGTGTAGAGGCAGCTCTGCCAGAGGGGCTGGGGGCAATGTGTGACCCAGGGCCACAAGGCCTAGGGCGCGTGCTCGCAGGCGCCCTGTCACGTGGATGACCTGCTGGGGGGGGCGAGGTTGGTGGAGGAGAAAGGCGGGGTGGGGGTGGAGGTGGAGGTTTCTGGTTGGGAAAGGTGGAGCCATTGAGCGAAGGGCGTCGCTGGGGAAGGCCGGGCCACGGGCTGGTGTGCGGGGCTGGGGAAGCCAGGGGCAGTTGCTGGCACAGTTGGAGGAGGGGCAAGGTGGGCGTCAGAGCGAGGACCATAACAGGCCACCTTGCCAAGTTCCATCCATCACCCACAGGCGTGGGGCGCAGGGGCCAGCGTGTGGCTCCCAGTCCCCAGCCTTGGTTCCCTAAAGCACAGCACCTGGTGAAGCCACCAGGCTGGTTCTCTTGGTCACGCTCCGGGCTGGGACAGAGCTTGCAGGAACTTTAGAGGTCTCTCACAGCCGAGCACCCACCTTGTACCCTGAGGCCTTGACGTGCAGCCCCCTCTTGGTGAGGGTGGATTTCATGCGGACGAAGAAGGAGCGCTCCTGGACCCGGGCAGAAAGGGGCGCCTCAGCGGGGCTGGCGTCTGGGGCAAGAGAGGCAGTTATGCGCGCTAAGAGGAGAGAGGAGACGCCGCACCCTCACCCTCTGCCTCTAAGCCAGGGATCCCGGGGCTCTGACAGGGTCCCCGCCACTTCCGCTCGCAGACGCACTGAGGCGCTGGTCTCCGGCTCTGCGCGCTCGCTGACACTTGCACTAACTCCCCTCCCGGGCTTCGGAGCCTGTTTGGGGACAGGTCAGTCTCCCCACTAGAACTGTGAGCCCCAGAACGGGGAGAAGACGCGGCTGTCGTGATCACCACCCCGCGTCCTCAGCATCGGGCTTGGGACAGAGCAGGGGCTCTGGGAAGAGCAACACATCAAACTCCCCAATCTGGATTCTTCCGCGAACCCCACCATGTGGTGTAATAACTGCTCACAGATGACCCGGTGCCTCAAACTGTCACAGGCAGCCGCGGGGCTCGGGACACCTCCCCAGACACTGCTGACGTCTAGATGGTTTCGGTGCTAAGCAAACCCAATGCAGGAAAACCCTGTCTACAGGACAGCGAGCCTCAAAGTCCCCCAACATTAAACTAAAGGCGCTGACCTCACCAACCGCCCCACCCCACCCCTGCGCTCCACCACCAGGAGAGTGGAAATGGCCACTTCTGAGAAGGGTTAGGAGCTCAGGTCCTGGAGCCAGGTAAATGGGCTACAGCTCTGATCTGGACAGTTAACTTGGCTTCTCTGTGCTGTGCCTTGTTTTCTCTAAAATGGAGCGGACTTGCTCTGTGGGATTGAGGTCAGGATGTAATGCAAATGTGGCGTAAAGGCACAGCGCAGTGTGGACGCCCAAGAAGCCTGGCCACCCCCACCTACTCAGCAGCCAGAGGGGTCTTTCTAAGGCTCACATCTTGGGGCCGAGGATATAGCTCAGCGGCACGGAGCCTGCCTGGCAAGCACGAGGTCCTGAGTTCGATTCCTGGTCACCCCACCCCCCAAAAAAGCTAAAGCTCACATCTTGCGGAGCCTGGCATTCTAGGGAGCGCAGGCAATCTTAGAGAACCAAGTCTTATAGATTCTGGTTCGTTGTACAAAGCCTTGCTTCGCATAACTCAAGGAGAGGGGTTTTTGTACAAGCCAGGCTTAGCTCCGAACAGTTACCGGAACCCCCAGGCTACACTCAGGCTTCATACTTTGGGGACCCTTGGAATTACCGATCTCAAGGGTATCCGCCAGCGAGGAGGAAGAGGAGGAGGAAGAAGAAGAGATGGAGGGCGGGGTGGGGGGGCCGGGGGTCGGGGCCCGCAGCCCCAGTTGCTCCAGCACCTCGGAGTGGTCCCCGGGGTGGATGTAGTCGAAGACGCTGCTGCCCGTCAGCTCCACCTGCCGGCGACGGAAGGGAGTGCAGGGGCGGCTGAGGTGCGCAAGCAGCCACTCAGGCTTGCAGCACAGCTCAGGTGCCCCTCGTGCTAGTTTAGGTTTTTATCGTTTGCTTGTTTTTCGTACTGAGGGATGAACTCAGGCCCTTCGCACTGTTTCCACTACAGTCCCGCCCCCACAAACCGCCTTCCTTCCCCTTTCTCTTCATCCAAATCCCCTTCCTTAGCCAGGAGTGATGGCGCACACCTGTAATCCCAGCACTTGGGACACTGAGGCAGGAGGGTTTCTGGGAGTTTAAGGCCAGCCTCAACTACAAAGCAAGGCCCTGTCTCAAAAACACACACACGGACACACAAGTGCCCTCCCTTTTGGGGGTCTTCTCCCAGGAATCTCTAACAACTCACCGAAAAGCTGCTCACAAGGACCAAGTCACCAAATGCACTGAATTCTCTCAATTTCTCACTTGCCAAAATGTTTGGGAAAACGATGAAAGGCGAGAACGATATGTATGAACAAATCGGCAAGGCCTGGGCACTGCAGAAGGCCAAAGCTTCTCCCAGTGCTCAGAGGCAGGGGCTGGGGCAGAAACCATGCCCAGAGACAAAGCCTCAAACACCACGCAGTCTCCCCATTGGAATTACTGTAAACGAGCTGGGCGTGGTAGTGTACACCTGTGACCCCAGCACTTGGGAGGCTGAAGCAGTAAGGTCTGGAGCCCAGCCTGGGCAATTAGCGACTTAGCAGACCCTGTCTTAAACAAGTGGATGGGTGGATGGATGGATGGATGGATGGTATGGGGACTACATAGCTCAGTGTGAAGGTCCTGGGTTCAATCCCCAGTACTGTAAAGAAAACAAAACTTATAAACTTTTAAAAAAGAAAATGGGCCGGTGAGATGGCTCAGCGGCATAAGCACCTGCCTGGCAAGCGCGAGGTCCTGAGGTCGACTCCCGGTACCCACATTAAAAAAAAAAAAGAAAAAGAACAAGTGTTGGCAAATATGCATCTCGCCATCCGGTCATCGATGAACTGATTTTTCAGCTCATTTGCTTTCCTCAGATTAACCTGCGTTAACAACCTCCTCCGCCCATGGTGTGCCACCTGGGTGCCATGTGGGGTTCCAGGGAACAGCTTTTGGGAACCACAGATCCACTCCATTTTTTTTTTTCTTCCATGCTGGGAGGGGGAACCAGGAAAGAGCAAGGCATGCACCGGCTGGGCAGCCCGCTAGGGACCTTACCTGTGAGAGACCCAGGTAGATGGAAACGGTTTCAGAGATGTACAGAAATTTTCCTTCCTGGTTCAAGGCGAACACGAAGCCGTCCAGGGACTGCAGTCGGGGAAAACAGGGGGAGGCAGTAGGGAGGATTGCGGCCCCAGCGGAAGACCGGGTCTGAAATCTGGGTCTCCCCTAGGGGTGCAGTGAACCGGGGCTGGCAGGCGGCAGGGGGCGCGCGAGCGTTCGCCCTGGGGTCCGCGCGCTGCGCCCTGCTTGGGTGTGAGAAGAGGAAGCGGTTCCGCACATGGCCACCAGGTGGCAGCAGAGAGCGGCGACGGGGCCTCACCTGCAGGATGTGTCCTCCCAGGTGCTGCTCAAAGATCTCGGAGATCAGCGCCGCGGGGCCCCGGCGGCTGGGGCCTGGGGACGGAGAGAAGGGTGCGCGGGGCCGGTTAGTCTGGCGGACCCAGCCCCGGGCGATCCTAAGGAGCCGCTCTACAAACCTCCCGCGTCCCTCCAGGCCTGTGGCCGCCTTGGGGTACTGGGGCACTCAGGGTCGCAGGGCTCAGTGGGGGTGGGCTGGGGTGTTGGGAGGGCCCGAAGTGCGGGGTCCAGTGACAGAGTGACGAAGACGCAGACACAGAGGAGGGAGCAGAGAGGGATCCTCACAGGCTGCCTGAACCCTGCTGTCCCTGTCCTGTGCTGGGCAGTGCTGGAGGGCACATAGGTGACCAGCACAACTCAGCTGCTGTCGCCCTGCTCCAGGTCCGGGGTAGATGAGCACCAAGCAAGAAACGAACACACATAGAATTAGTCTATGGCTGGGGTCGTGAAGGTCAGATGGCGTGAAAGAGACTGAGAGCCTGCAGCCTGTAATTGAGCACTTGGGAGGCTGAGGCAGGAGGATCACTGTGAGTTCGAGGCCAGCCTGAACTACATAATGAGACCCTGTCTCAAAAACAAAACAAAACAAAACAAAACAAAAAACCAACTAAATACACAAATAGCTGAGGAAGTAGCTCAGTGTGAAGTCCTTGGGTTCAATCCAGTACCCCCCCAAAAGGGAAAAAAGGCAAACATTGGTAAAGAACTTGAATGAACATTTTTCCAAAGAAGATGTGCAAATGGCCAATAATCACACCGATAGATGCTCAACCTCTCTAGTCGCTAGGGAAATGCAAATCCCAGCCACAGCGAGACGCCACCTAACACCACTATGATGGCCATGAGTGGAAAATAAAAAAAGACTAAGTGCTGGTGCGGGCAGAGAAACACATCCTCACTCCCTGCTGGGCGCAGGCAGTGTTCCGCTGCAGAGGAGCGGGCTGTTTAGTCACTAAGTAAACGTGGGTTCCTCACAGGAGACTGCGACACCACTGCTAAATGTGTAAGCAGAAGCAAAGCTCGAGGGTCCCATGAGATGGCTCAGTGGCATAAGCACCTGCCTGGCGAGCTCAAGGCCCTGAGTTCGACTCCCAGTACCCACATTAAAAAAAAAAAAAAGAAGCAAAGCTTGTGAGACCGGCTTGAAACAAATGCAGGTCTGTGCACATCCATGCCAGCAGGAGTCACTGCATCCAAAAGGTGGAAACGAAGCCCAGTGGCCCCCCAGGTGACCAGTGGATGGGTCCTGGAGCACTGAGGTGTGGCTCCGTGGGGGAGCAGGGCTCAGCCTGCAGGAGGTGTTAGGTTCCAGCGCTAGCCCCACCAAAAAAGGCCGGAGAGGGGATGAAGCTGGGCCCAGTGGCATAAGCTGTCATCTCGGCACTCTGGGAAGCTGAGATAGGAGGATCCCAAGGCCCTGGGTTCAGTCCCCAGTATTGAAAAAAAAAAAAAAAGGAAGCGCTGCCACATATATGAACTGTCCAGGACTGAGATCTACTGGGATAGTGGGAAGGAGGGGTGGCTGCTTGTCAGGCATGGGGACTCTTTCTGGGGTGTCAGAAGTGCTCTGGAACTAGACAGCAGTGACTGGTCACACTGAATGCCACTGATTTGCACATTTTATAACGGCCAATCTCAGCCAGGTGTGATGATGCACACCTGTAATCCCAACACTTGGGAGGCTGACACAGGAGGATCGCCATGAGTTTGAGGCCAACCTGGGCTACATAAGCAAGTTCAAGGCCAGCCTGGACTGCATAGCAAGACTTTCTCAAAAAAAAAAAAAAAAAAAAAAAAAAGCAAAATAGCCAGTCTTGTTCATTTGGTGGTGCTGGGATTGACCCAGGGACTTTGCACCGAGCTACATCCCCAGCCCTTTCTTTTTACACTTTTTTAAAATTTTGAGACAGGATCTTGGTAAGTCACTAAATTGCCCAGGTTCAAAATTGAGCTCCTCCTGCCTCAGCCTCCCAGGGTGCTGGGATTATAGGCCTGCACCAATATGATTGGCTTAAAGTGGCCAAATTTACCTCAGTGATTTTTTTTTTTAAAGATAGGGATAGAGACACATATAAACGGAGAAACTGAGACAGAGAGGCAGGCAAAGACAGAGGAAAATGATGTGGAGACAGAGATGGCAAAGGAGACACAGGCAGGTGGCACAGCCCCCATGCCCTTCTGTCAGGAGGTTGGCAGAGACAAGGGTGTGGAGGAGCCTGACCGCAGCCGGG
This sequence comes from Erethizon dorsatum, assembly GCA_028451465.1. Lineage (NCBI taxonomy): Eukaryota > Metazoa > Chordata > Mammalia > Rodentia > Erethizontidae > Erethizon > Erethizon dorsatum. The sequence goes on along the minus strand of CM051834.1, from coordinate 107,768,841 downwards.
ACCCCTAGTGCCCCTGACCCTGCAGAAGACGACCCCCCCCCACCAGGGAGATCGCGTGCTCTGGGGAGGCCAGAGGAGGACTCACACTTCGGAGTCTCCGAGCGCCTGCTTCCTGCAGGCTGAGGTCAAGCTCCAGCACTGCCCTGCCCTGCCCAGCCCTGTCTCTCTGTACCTCAGTTTGCCCCTCTGTGAAGTGGGTTTGCAAGGAGCACCCAGTCAGCTCCGCAGACAGAAGGGCCCAGCTGCGAAGCGCGGGACCGGGTTAAGAGGGCGGCTGCTGTTGTCTCCAGCAGACCCTCGAAACGCCAGGCCGCCCAGCCCCGCTCCCCCAGGAGCAGCCCCGCCACTTCCTCCCGGCTGTCCCAGTCTCTCCTCGCGGGAGCTGCAGGAACAATAACTGAGGGGGCTGAGGGGGACCCCTCCCCCGAGATGCAGCTCCAGCCAGCCCGGTGACAGGCGGGAACAATGCTGCCTGCTAATTGTCGCAATTTTCCCCTGTCATTTTTGCTAATTCCTTCATTTTCCCTCTCCCAGGATCAGCCCGGGTCAGACTGAGCTGCCGCAATTAACAGCATTAATGGGCTCGGCGGGCTGGGGCGCTGGGGCCTGCCGTTCCCTACGCGCGGCCCAGTCCCCGTGCCAGGGACCCGGCTCTACCTGCGATCGCGGACGGCTGCGCCTTCTTACCCCGGCTTCTGCCTCAACTCCCAGCTCCTCCCCGCGGGGCGCCCGCTCTCCGTCCCCAAATTCACCCCGCCCAGATCCGCCTCTGCAAGTCCCAACCCCAAAGGTCACTCACTCTTCCAACGCTCGGTTTCTCCTGAGGACCCGTCCGGGTCTCAGAGGCGGAGACGGGGATGCTGGGCGGGGCGTCCCCCTGCGGCGGCCTCCGTGGTCTCCAACCCCGCCTGCGGTCTGTGACCCGGGCGCAGGGAGATCGGACGGCGCCTCCCCAGCACGCAGTAGGCGCCTAATCCTTGAGTCCTGCCTTAGTCCTGCCTTAGCCTTCGCGACACCACTGCGAATAACGCTGGCACCATGCACACACACACACACCCGCCTGCTGTGGCCCCTTTACCTCTCCAGCACACGAGCGTCATCAGCAAACCCCAGGGGCCGAGGTGTCCCCATCGCCACATCCGCCAGCTCTCGCCACGCCCCAGCCTTGTCTGGCTGTCCCTCCCGAGGCCCCTGCTCCGGAGGGTCTTCACGGGCCATGTCCTCGCCATGCCATGGGGCCCTGCTTGCGGCCCCGCTGACCTCTGCCTCCAACCTCTACAGACCCCAGGTCTCCAGGCCGCGGCTGCACCCAGCAAGGGGCCCACCGGTCTCAGGGCCTTTGCATGGGCTGTGTCCTCTCACGCACTCCTGGAATGGAATCTCAGCTCACGGGTCACTTCCTCCTAGAGCAGCGCCCTCTCACTGGGCCTCAGCTTTCTGCCTGTGATGGGAACTGTAACAGTCCTTCCCTCCGGGATTTCTGCACAGCCCTGCGGTGCTTTGTATAAAGCGCCGGGCACAGTGTCCGAGTGTCTGGAACATGCATCGTACATGTTTATTTTAATTTTCAGCACTAGGTATTGAACCCAGGGCCTTCACACAGAGCTATATTCCCAACCCCTTTTAATTTTTATATTTCGAGGCAGGGTCTTGCTAGTCACTAAGCTGCCCAGGCTGGGCTTGAATATGCAACCCTCTTGCCTCAGCCTCCCAGAGTGCTGGGATTCCAGGTGTGCACCACCACACCTGGTCTATATTGTCACTCTTATGGCTGAGAAGGACACCAGGCAACCCACCCTTTCAGACTGGATACTTGGTGCCTTTTTGGGGACCCTGTAGGGCTGGAGGTGTCCTCTCCCTCGATTTGAGGACCCGCAGGCCCATGCAGATGGGTATCCATCCGGCCGTGTGTCACCTGTGTTGTGACCTCACCAGCAGCCTCCGGATACCCAGCCAGGTAAAGGGGGCACTGGACTTCCCAGGGCTCCCGCAACGCCCCTCTGCAGCTCAGGGACAATAGACAAGATGTTTATCCCCCGCAGCGCACGTGTTGTTCGGGTAATGGCAGTAATCAGCGACGCTAATGCGGCATTCTCTCCGCGCCAGTCAATTCGCCTAATTACCGCCTGCGAGGCTGGATTATTTAAATTTAAATGGTGATTTATTGCGGGCTTAATCAATGCTATTTTCTCCCCCCCCCAGGACCGGGGCAGGAGGGGAATTGGAACCCCTCCAACCCCACCCTGAGGATATCCTTTCCCTGCGCTGGGGACAGTGGGGGAGGCGCTGCGTGGTCTGTCTCTGTCCTTTGCAACCCCGGATGGGCACCTCGCACAGGGAGACACCAAGTAGAAGCAATAATGGTGACAATCGCACTTGCAGGTATCAGGGATCCAATCTGAGCGACGATGAAACCAGAGAGCCCCACCGCCCTGTCATCGCCTGTATTTCTACACAGTACAGATGCCATTGTTCTGCCGCTTCACTGTCTTGGACACTAGCAGGGCCGCCACTCCAGGGCAGGGACTTTGGTTTGTTTCCTGCTGGATCCTGAGCGATCAAGGGCCCCAACAGTTCCGCGAGGTGACCAGACACAGGGTGACTCGGCTGTGGGCTCGGCCAAGGTCGCCTGGTGTGGCCTGTGCTCAGTCCCCCAGGGAAGGTCATGAAGCGGGAGCGTGGCTGAGGCCACGTGGGTCCCGGGAGCCTTCCCAAAGCCCCCACATTCCCCACTGTTATCTCTCCCGCACCCCCAAACAGGGAATCCACACTCCAGCATCTCTGAGGCCATGCAGTCCTGGGTGCAGTGTCTCTCTCCCTTAGAGAGTGGGCCCGGCAAGGTAGCACATGCCTGTCTTCCTAGCACCCGGGAGGCTGAGGCAGGAAGATCGCTGTGAGGTTTTTTTGTTTGTTTTTTGAGACAGGGTCTCGCTGTGCAGTTCAGGTGGCCTTGAACTCATATGTAGGCGAGGTTGGCCTTGAACTTGCGGCAGTCCTGCCTCTGCCTCCTGAGTGCTGGGATAGGGATAAGCGGTGTGTGCCACCACACCCGTTGGATCGTTGTGAGTTCTAGGCCAGGCTGGACTACACAGAGTCCCAGTCTAAGAGAATCAAAACTCAAACCAAAATCCGAATCCCGTTAGTGAGAGGGAGGCCTGAGTGGGTTTCATCCGGCTCCTCCGTGCAGCTTTTTCTTTCGTGATAATAATGGTTCACCTTCCCCAATAAAATACTAGCATTTCCCTGTGGTCTGATCCCTGCTGTTGCTGGATCCCATTTAGGCCCAAATTCACTAAATCTCACCACTTTCTCGTGCCCATTTCACAGATGAGTAAACCGAGGGCTGGAGAGCAGCCGCCACCCGTAGCGACACACAGCTCCCGCAGCTGGCGGGGCGGGGAGGGGCGCCGCGCGTGCTCACTCACCAAGCCCTGCCGGGGGCCCTAGGACCCGCAGCCCCCAGGGCGGCGCCCCGAGCGCGGCGAAGCGGCGCAGGCGAAGGTAGGTGACGCTGAGGCGCACGATGGACGCCTTATCCAGCTGGCTGGAGATGGCGCCGGGCAGCGGGAGCAGCTTGGACAGCTCGAAGAACTCCAGGTTTTCCTTCCCGCGCCGCGAGCGCGCCGCGTTGCGAGACTTCTCCTTGCGCTGAGCCTGCAGGCTGGGCGGGTGGCGCGGAGGCGTTGCGGGCGGGCTGAGCTCCGGAGCCCGGCGACGCGGGGGACGGGGCGCTAAGGGCGGACTCGACCCTCCGGAGATAGGGGCAGACCTGATGGCGATTCTACCCCCGCAGGCCGTGGGGACGGAACCTGGGGTGTGAGTGTCCTCCTTGGGTTAGGAGTGGGGGGCGGTGAATTCTTTTTGTTGTTGAGACAGGGCCTCGCTATGCAGTCCAGGCTGGCCTTGAACTCACTATGTAGCCCAGACTGGCCTCCAACTCGCGGCGATCCACCTGCCTCAGCCTCCCGAGAGCTGGGATGACAGGCGTGCGCCACCACGCTTAGCTTGAGGAATGGCTGGTTGAATCCCGCGCGAGGGGACCGGCATCCACACAGGTCAGGGTGGGAAATTCCAGCCAGGGGCGGGGCGGGAAGGTGGGGGTGCCTTCTCCTCCCCAGGGAGGGGACCGAACCGCGGGGTCCCGCTTCCGGGGCGGGACCGTGCTCACCAGGGTCCGGGCGGGGCCTTGACCATCAGCCCGGGCAGAAAGCCCCACGGGACGCTGGCGCCGCTGCCGGCCCCGCACTTGACCTCGCCGCCGGGGTACGAGGTCGCCATCTCCGGGACCCGGTCAGGCGGGCTCGGGGACCCGAGACTCCTGCAGCGGGGAGGAGTCCGGGACGGGGCTCAGTGCCCCGGGGAGACCTTCTAGGGAAACTGAGGCCCCTGTGGGGTCCAGGGGTCCAGCGAGGAGCAGGGCTAGTCGTGCCTCAGTTTCCCCTTCCTGGGGCTGGGCGCCGAGGCACTCTTGGCTCCGGCGAGGACCTGGCCGCCGCCGCCCCCGCCTGCTCGCCCGCCAGCGCCCGCCGCACGCCCGCGCCGGGCCGGCTCCCGCATACCAATGGGCGCACGCGGCGCGCATACGGATCGCACCGCGCTGCGTGCCAGGCATCGCCAAGCCGGCGGGCGGCGGGCGGGGGCCTGGGGACCCAGCGGCCCAGCCCCTCACCCCCGAGCCCACCCTGGACTCCGACCCCCAGACCTGCGAGGCACCACTTTCCCACGCGGTACCCAAGAGGTGGGAGAGAGCGGAGCGCAGGGGCCTCGCCCCGCGCCCTGCTCCGGGAACCCCCTATCCCGTCCCTCCGGGTGTTGCCACGTGTCCCGACCCCCAAATCTCCGCCATCAACTTCCTCCTTGCGGACCCTGGCGCTCGCCCCAGCCCCTGACGCCTCGGCCCGGGGCGCCCCCAGGATGCGCCCCACACCTGGAGGAGGGCGCCCTGCACCCGAGCACCGGGTGCCCTAGAACCAGGGGATTGGATCAGTTGGGGCTCCCTGCTTCCTGCCCCCTAACCTTAGGGTCCAGGCCACCCCAAGCCTCCCAGCCAGGGTTCCAGATAGATGCCCCATTGCCTGGCGTCTGGGCTCCTTGGCTCCCCTTTGCCAGCATGGGAATTCAGGCGTCCCCACACTTTAGCCCCCAGGACGCAGAGCTGCGGCTCCGCACTCCTCCAGCACCCAGGGGTCCCCCTGCGCCTCCTGCCAAGCGTCCAGGTGTCCCCTCCCGCGGGACCCCGCCCCGGCTACCTGGTAGCAGCGCAAGCTCCGGGCCGGCCGGGAGGCGCAGGCGGGCCGCGCCATAGACCCCCCCGGCGGCTCTCTGCTCTCGGCGCCCAGCGCCCAGCGCCGCCCGGCAGACTTGGAGACCGCGGACAGCGCCGGGGCGTGGCCTGACGGAGCCCCGCCCGCCTAGACTCCGCCCCCCTGGGCCTCTCCGGGGTCGTGGCCCTCACGCGGAGTCCGGCTGATCTGGTGTCCGACTCCGTCGTCCCACGGCGGTATCGGGTCAGAAGACGCTTGGAGTCGGAGCTCTGGAGCTGCGACATCATGGGAGCACTGGGGAGGAATCTGGAACCCTGGCTCCCCCGGGGAACCCCGCGCCCCAGCAGCCCCGGACGAGGGAGGAGGGCGCCCTTCACCCGAGCCCCGCGCGGCGCCTCCTGCAGGGTTGCAGGTCCAGGTCTTGGGGACCCTCCCTTTCCAGAAGAGGACTAGGGATCAGCACCGCCTCCCTGATGAGGCCTGACCTCTCACGCCAGCCGCCGCCGTCGCTTACGAGGCTGGGGTTTGGCGCGGGGACCGTTTCCACCCCCAGGTCTCAGGGACTCCAGGACCAGGGTCGTCGGGCCTCCTCTCCATGCCCCACTGAGGGACTGGAACCCGCCCTCAGGCTGCCCAGTGGTTCCTAAGCGGGGCCGAGTGGTGTGGTGCCTGGCACAGGGCCCAGGGTCTCCCAGCTGCCTCGCACTCACGCGTAAACGCCCCTCCGGGATCCCATTGTGGGAAGAGAAATGGGTGGGGGGGGGGTCCAGGAGAGAGAGGCTGGCGGGGGCTCCCGAAGAGCATGGGCAGCGCCCCTGGTCGGACCGATGGGGAAACCGAGTCACACAGGAACACCCGGTGCACAGTTAACAGCAGCCAGGGCTTATGTCCCAGAGTCCTTTGCCCCACAGTAAAGTCTGCCCGGGCTCCTATGGGTCCATTTTAGAGCTAGGGAACCAGACACTCGGAGGCCATACTGTCTGGTGATGATGTTCTGGCCAGCATGATCTCCGTGTGTCCCCAGAGAGATTGGGTGTCAGGGGAGTGACGCGAGCTCCGATCTCGGGCTCCTGACACCACTTGCTGGCGCCGCGGCATGGCAGGGGCCGTGCCAGCCCTGGGAGGGGCGCCCGTGCTGTGGAGCTGACCCACGCTCCGTGCACACTCCCCTCTGCGCCAACGCAAGAGCCTGGCTGCTGGGGTTCAAACCCCAGCTAGGCCACTTACCGCTGGGTGACTCTGACTAGGGAAATCACCTTCCTGGGCCCATAAAAGGAGGACATTTCATCCTCGTGCTCCCCGCCCAGCATCCTATGGTTAAATGAGTTCATCTGGCAGCTCTCACTGTGGCCTGGAGGGTTGAGGGTTCCCACAGGCATTTCCCTTTTTTGTTTTTTTTGGGTGGTGGTAGTGGTACTCTGAGTTAGTTGAACCCAGAGCCTTTGCTCTGAGGTACATGCCCAGACCTTTTTTATATTGAGATGAGGACTAAGTCACTAATTGTCTGGGGTGAGCTCAAACTTGCGATCCTCCTGCCTCAGCCTCCCAGAGTGCTGAGATTACAGGCATGCACTGCCATGCATGGCTCAGGCCATGTTTCCATACTGAGAGGTTTTCTGTGTTTTCCCCCTCTATTCTGCCACCCATGTCCCGTGGGGTTTCAGAGCCAACACGGCCTGTGGTCCTGGACCAAGCCGACTGCAGAAGCACCCTGGAGAGCTGGCCATCTCCTCGAGGGCTGGCCATTAGGGAGACCTTGAAACAGTAGATAAAGCCACTCCTCTCGCTGAATTCTTTCTGTACTGGAAAATCCATTTTTCATAAAATATATTGTTTATCTTGTAATGATTTTAGTTATTTATTTGTCAGCATTGGGGGTTGATGCTTAACCTAGGGTTTTTGCATTGAGCTACATTCCCAGCCCTTTTTCATTTTTTATTTTGAGACAGTCTCGCTAAATTGTCCAGACTGGGCTCGGGTTTGTGATCTTCCTGCCTCAGCCTCCTGAGTGCTGGGATTACAGGTGTGCATCACCATATCTGGCCATGAATATTATTTTTTAAAACTTTTTAGCTTTAGCCAGGTGTGGTGGTGCACACCTGTAATCCCAGCACTCAGGAGGTGAGGCAGGAGGATTACTGTGAGTTCAAAGCCAGCCTGGGCTATGTAGTGAGTTCAAGGCCAGGCTGAACTACATAGTGAGACCCTGTCTCAAAAAACCAACCAAACAAGCAAACAAAAAACCTTTCAGCTTTAATTTTGAATTAAAATTTTGAATGGCAAAATTTGATACCTTATAAAACAAAAAAGCTTTTAGGGATTTATTTTTGCTGGGATTACATTCATGTACCACCATACTGGGCATTAGGGGTCTTTTATAACAGCATAAAGAATCAGACACACGAGCTTCACTATTGCATGGTTTCTCTTATGTGAGAAACCCAAAATATAAATAATTTAAAGAGCAAAATAAAAGATAGATAATGGGGAACAGGGAGGTAGATCTTTTCTTAAAGGGAAGGGGACCAAGAGATGGAGGGAAGGGGATGAAGAAGAACTGAGATGTGTTATGCACTCCCCATGAGGAATATGATCATTATGAACTACACACACGTATTAATGAAAATAAAAATTTAAAAATTACAACATAGTAAAAAGAAAGCGTGAAGATCAGTCTGTACTTTTGGGGTAGCTCAGCTGCAGAGCATGTGCCTAGCATGTCTGAGGCCCAGGGTTTGATCTGAAGTACAGCAAAAAAATAAAAAATAAGCTGGGCATGGTGGCCACATCTGTAATCCCAGCATTCAGGAGGCTGAGGCAGGAAGATTGCCATGAGTTTGAGACCAGTTTAGCCTACATAGTGAGTTCAAGACCAGCCTAAACTACATAGTGCCTGTCTCCTAAAATCAAACAAAAAAACCATGCCGGTGAGTGGCATGGCATAGGCCTGGAGTCCCCCCCACTTGGGAGGTGAGGTGGGAGAAGCCTAAGTTTGAACCATCCTGAGCCACTCAGCAATTTACTGAGCGTTTGTCTCAAAATGAGATAAAAAGGGTTGAGCTGACGCTCAGAGGTGAGGACTCCTGGTTCCATCCCCAGGAACTTCCACCCACAGCGTGCATGGGCCCAAGGCCCTGGGGTGCTGCCGCCCCAACAGTGAATGCGGTGGACGTCACCCTGACACACCGGACACACGTGTGCAACCCCCCACTTTCGGGTCTCACTGGCCCATCTGGGACCTGGGTGGCCAACCCCTGATCTCTGGCCTGATGACCACTTCTGGCCATGGTGGGTAACAGGCTGCCCACTCCCGGGAGCCCCGGTGTCTCACAAGGGGCTCCTGACACAGTCTAGGGGTTCCAGAGGGGCTGGGGCAGTGGCAGTGCTGGCAGAGTGAGAACAGCGACCCAGGCCCGAGCGGAGGGACAGCCACCCCAGCCCACACTGTCTCTAGGGCCACCCTCTGGCAGGGGCGTTGAGGTGATGTGGACACAGGGATAAGAGCAGGGTGCACCCCTCAGAGGGACCCGAGGGAGCCCCAGACCCTCAGCCCAGCTCCCAACCTCCCAGCTGCTTTTGGCTCTCCTTGTCCTTCCCATGCTGTGCTCACATTTTCTCTTCAAACCACGGGACTTTGCTATGCCCGAAGCAGCCCAGATGGAAGCAATGGGGAAAGGAAAGGACAGTGTGCCCCCTTTGAGATAGTGAGCTCCCTGTCACAAGGGGAAACCAAGGAGAGGGACAAGCATTTCGGTGTGCACTGAGTGAGTGTGTGTGTTTGGGGGGTTCCAATGACTTTGGCTTAAACATACTCAGCCCCCCCCATTGGGGGTGGACAGCACAGGTTTAGCCTCAACTGGCTCCAGTTCAAATTCTGGCTCCATCTGTGAGCTTGGGCAGCTTCCTTCATCTCAGGGTCTCACTAGCCTCGTCTGTGAAATGGGGATAAGTAACAGTACTCCCCAAGTAAATGAGTGAATTCTGCCCATATCCACATGTACCTCGAAAATAGAATCTCAGCCAGGTGTGGTGGCACACGCCTGTAATCCCAGCACTTGGGAGGCTGAGGCAGGAGGATTGCCACAAGCTCAAGGCCAGCCTGGGTTACATTATGAGTTCAAGGCCAGCCTGGACTACAAAGCAAGAACTGGTAGCAATGATCTTTTTTTCTATTTGTTTTTTGAGACGGGGTCTTGCTACATAGCCTAGGCTGACCTGGAATTTGAGATCCTCCTGTTTCAGCCTCCTAAGTGCTGGGATCACTATGCCTGGCTGCAGCAAAGATCTCAATGCATGTGGTGGGTGCCCAGATGTCCACTTAACGATCAGTTATTGTTTAAACCAGGCAGACGTGTTTTGCGCAGTCTGGTTGGATGCAGTTCATGGTAATTAAAAGGGGGTTGGGGAGCACAGTGTGGGCTGAGCCGCACTTGCCCCAAAATGCCTTGCAGTCCCGACCCAGAAGGCGACTACTTGGAGACAGGTGTGGTCTCGTCAAAGGTGACGGAGTTAAAATAAGATCATTAGGGTGGGTCCTAAAGCAATCTGACTGATGTCCTTACAGGAAGGGGAAGCCGGACATGGTGACACATGCCTGTAATCCTGGCACTCTGAGAGGCTGAGGCAGGAAGATCGAAAGTTTGAGCCCAGCCTGGCTTAGTGAGATCTTGTCTGAAAACAAAAAATAAAGAAGGGCTGGGGATCTGAGGATGTGGGTCAGCGTGAAGGGCCAGGGTTCAATCCCAGTGCCACATGTACATGCACACACATACACGCACACACATACACGCACACGAAGGGGAAATGCAGACACGGGGGGGTGGAGACCATGGAGGGACAGGCAGGCAGGGACTAGGTGGGGAGGTGGCTATACGCCAAGGATGGGGACACAAGCTCTTCAGGAAGCTCAGAAGCCGGCGGAGCAGCGAGCAGGTGCCCCTCAGAGCCTGGGCAGAAAGCTGCTGGGTCTTTGGGCTCCAGAACCATGAGACGAAGAGTAGGGCGCCCGCCTGGTGTGTGCAACCTTGCCATGGCACTCTAGGAGCAGCTGCCAGGGGAAGGAGAGGTACTAATGGCCACAGGACTTCTTTAATTAATTAATTATTAATTATTTTCTGCAGTACCATGGAAGAGCACAGTTATAGAATAGTAAACACAGAAATTTCATAGCAGAAGTTAAAAATCAATTAGTAGCCTCTGCCTAAGCTCGTGCTGCCTGTCACCCAGTTAGATTCAGTCAGCCTTGACTGCGCCCAGCTGCTTCTCCCAGATAGCGTGCTAGGTCAACCTGACTGCATCCAGCTGTAATGTCTGCGTTTTCCTACCCAGAAGGATATATTTGTAGTTTTCCAGCTTGCTTCAAGGACTCTGGGTCCAAACAGACCCAGGACACATTTAACTCCACCTGCTCTGCTCAAACCCCACTCCCCTCCTTCCCAGAATGTTATAAACAATTCCTTATAAGTAAGCCTGCTTAGGATAAGCCTGCCTGACAACATAATTCATGTAACCAATCATACAATAACCTGCAATCAGCTTTGTACTTCCTGTTTGCTAAAATGTATTTAAAATAAACGCTAAAACTGACTCTGAGCTGGTGATATGGACTCAGGCCCAGTGCCCCAGCCCGCCTGTGTTACTAATAAACAAGTTGCCTTCCAAACTCCTCGGTGGGGAGCATTTTCCTATCAGTCCTGATTTGTTTTTCCTCAACATTCTTGGTGCAGTTGGCTGGGAAAACACTGTGTTGACCCCTCTGGGTCACCAGTGGAGGCTTGCTGGTCATGGCAGGACTCACCCTCCAACTTGCAGATGGGACAGCATGCCCTCTGACTCTTTTTGGAGTCTCCTCCGTGGTCTAGGAGCGGGCCCCTGTGCAGCAGCAAAGACCTCACTGGACCAACAGGAGGAGCTGGAACATGACCGGTTCGGGCCCTCGGGTGAGGTAGGATCGCCCCGGAAAACTCCTCAGTCTGTCGGTTTTCCATCCCCTGCATGGGATGAAGGAGGCCCTGATCAAGCCTCACCTGTGTTAGGTCCGTCAGGTTCGGTTTCAGTTTCAGTTTGATTTCACCCTCGGGATTGGGGGTTGCAATGCATTAACTTCTGTGTGCCTGTGCATGGCTGTGAGGGCTGAGCGTGAGCAGACAATGGAAGCAATAGGTCTTCCCACCTGTGCCCCACGACGAAAGACCCCCGTGGGGTCTCAGAGTTACAGAGCTTGATTGGGTCGGATCTCTGCCGTTCCGTAGTCACGTCTAATGGGCTCAGTGGTGACTCAACCTCTGTAATGGGGTCTGACCTGGTACGGGGTTTGTACATATGCACCTATTGCCCTGGACGGACCTAGTCCCCACGAGGGGAGCAGCCAGAACCAACGAGCAAGTGGTCTTTCCTTTGGGAGGGGCACCCATCTTTTATCTGTCGTGACACCATTCAAGGGCACCACACACACCACAGGGAGTCAGCATGGGTGCAAGCCAGAGTAAGCCCACTGTGTCAGACTGCATGGTAGAGAAGTTCAAGAAAGGCTTCTCAGAAGACTTCGGGTTGAAAACGAAGCCGTAGCAGCTCCGCACTTTCTGTGAGATCGACTGGCCGTGCTTATGCCCTGCTTGGCCACCATAGGGAACCCTGAACGTGGAAGTCACCCACTGAGTCTGGGACAAAGAGACGGATCCCTCACCGAAAGGCCACCCTGATCAGGTTCCCTTATATTGACTCATGGCTAGAACTGTGTCAAAATCCCCCACTGTGGCTCCGTGCTTGTGCTCGTCAAGATAGGGGAACTGTCCTGGTGATCAAAGCCAATTGGTCAGATCAGAAGCCCCTATAAAAAAGCCCCAAAGACTACAACCAAAAAGATTTTCCCCATCCTGTCTGATGATCCTAAGGAAGATTTTCCTCTTCCATATATGGGTGGCCATCCAGACCTGCCAGACCCTCCACCACCGCCCCCAGAGGCGGCCGCGTCACCTGACCAGCAGCCAGCTGCCCTGCCAGATTCTACCGCTCCGTCCCCGCCGACCACGTCATCACCACCTAGCCCTCAGGAGCCACCTGCACCAAGTCCCATTGGTGACTGACTCTGCTCATCACATCTCCAGATGGCTCTTTGGGGATATCCTGGTATGGGGGAACCAAATCAACTGACTGCTCTGTACTATCAGCCTTTCAGCTCCACTAACCTCCTCAACTGGAAACACCATACGCTGTCATACTCAGAAAAGCCCCAAGCCATGATCGATCTCCTGACCTCGATCTTCTAGATACATCAGCCGACTTGGGATGATTGCTGGCACATTCTTCTGACCCTGTTCAACACTGAGGAGCATGCCCGCATTTTAGAGGGAGGATGGGCCTGGCTAAAGATGAGTTCCAGATGCTGCTGCTGATCCTGATGCCTGGGTAAACACTGCCTTTCCTGCTACCCAGCCTGATTGGGACTTTAACACTGAAGTAGGCCATAATGCTTTAACAGAGTATCAGAAATCCCTACTGGCAGGAATAAAAGTGGGGGGAAAAAAGCCCATCGATATGTCCAAAATTGCCAAAATTACTCAAGAATCCAATGAAAGCCCTATGAAATTTTATGAGACACCGTGTGAAGCCTACCGAATTTACTCCCCATTTTGAGGCTCCTCAAAATCAAGAGATGGTGAATTCAGCTTTGCGTCACAGTGTGCCTCTGACATTCAGAGGAAAATTCAAAAGTTCGATGGGTTTGCTGGCATGAATGCCTCTTGGCTGCTCCAGATAGCTCAAAAGGTTTTTATAAACCAGGAAAGAGAGGAAAAGAAGGAACACAAATGTAATCAGACTGCAGTCTTGGCTGCAATCATGAGAAAGCTGCTCCCCGAGGGGCTACAAACAAGTCAGCAATGTAACCGGAACCAGGGCAACAAAGCCTCACAGGGAACTCAATTTCAAAATGGGCGGTTGTCCCTACGCCTTAGCCCCAAACCAGTGCATCCAATGCAAACAGTTTGGACACTGGAAAGACAAATGACCCCTCCGCCTGAAGGACTAGCAGACTTCCAAGGCATTGAACCTGCCCCGCCCGAACCCCTGCTCTCACTTTTTGACGGCAACAAATAGAACAGACCAAGCTCTATCAGATTGGGCCCCTGGGAGCCCATGATCACAGTGAAAATCGGAGAAAAACCAATGACTTCTATGGTAGACAGCAGGGCCAAATATTCCACTGTCACCCAACCTGCTGCACCCTTGACTTCTTGACAAATCCAAGTAATGGGGGCTGCTGGCATTCCCACTGAAAAGAGGCTTTGCCAAAGCAGATCCTGTGAGCTTGGAGGACATTTTATCAAACATGAATTTTTATACATGCCTGAATGTCCTGTCCCATTGCTGGGCTGAGACCTCCTGTCAAAGTTAGGAGTGACTATTTCTTTTGCTCCTTATCAGCCTGCCACCCTCCCCCTTGGGTCCCCGACTCCAGACCTGATATTGACTCTGACCGTGCCCCAGAAGATTGGTGATTCTGTCAAACAGAAATGCCCAAAGGCTGTAACCCTGAGGTTCTGAAAACCATGTTTCTGGATGTCTGGGTGGAAAACTCACCTCCAGCCTAGCCATTAACCATGCCCCCTTGATGATTGGACTTAATCCGGAAGCCACTCCTGCTGCCACCAAGCAGTATCCCATGCCTCGTGAAGCCCGCCTCAGGATCCAACCCCACATTTCCAGACTGAGACAATCCGGGATTCTAGTAGATTGCCAGTCACTCTGGAACACTCCATTGCCGCCAGTTAAAAGCCTAGTGGGGACTATCAGCCAGTACAAGATCTCCACACCATTAATGCAGCCACTATAACTTTACATCCAACGGTCCCAAACCCGTACACCCTCCTGGGCCTACTCCCTGTCAATGTCACCTGGTTCACCTGCCCAGATTTAAAGGTTGCTTTTTTCTGCCTGCGAATAGCTCCTGCCAGCCAGCTTCTTTTCACTTTTGAATGGGAGGACCCTGACACAGGACAAAAGGGGTAACTCACATGGACCCTCGAGGGTTCAAGAATTCCCCCACGTTGTTCAGGGAAGCCTTGGTGGCCGATCTAGCCAAGTTCCCCCACGGGAGATTTCACTGCACAATTTTGCAGTACATGGACAATATCCTAATTGGAAGCCCCACAAAAGAGGGCTGTTGGAGAGGAATTCGGGTCCTCCTCCACCAGTTGTATGAGACCGGGTACAAAGTCTCCTGGAAAAAGGCTCAAATCTGTAAGCAAAAATTTGAATATCTAGGGTTTGACTTAGAAAAGGTCTCTGACACCTAGGCCCAGAAAGAAAGGAAGTCATTTGCTCCATCCCGTGGCCCAACTGCAAAAGGGAACTCAGAGAGTTTTTAGGGACAGCTGGTTTCTGCCAAATTTGGATACCTGGGTAGGCTGAAAAAGCCAGGCCGCTTTATGACATGTTGAAAAAGCCCATGACTGAAAGAGATATAATAAATTGGACTTTGGAAGAAACTGAGGCATTCAAACAAATCAAAAGCTTTTTGCCTCAGCTCCAGCTTTAGGAATCCCAGATGTGACTCATCCTTTCAACCTGTTTGTGGATGAGAGACAACACGTTGCCTCAGGTGTCCTAACTCAAACAGTGGGACCCTGGGAAAGGCCAGTTGCCTACCTAAGACTCTAGACTCAGTATTTAAAGGATAGCCTCCCTGTTTGCAAGCACCTACAGCAACTGCCCTCCTGATTAAGGAGGCAAACAAATTGACTTTGGGACAAAGCCTGACTCTTCAGGTGCCACACACTGTTCTTGAGCTCCTCAACAGTCAGGGACATTATTGGCTCTCGAACAGCCACATCACTCAGTACCAAGGGCTGCTTGTTGGAAATCCCCGACTCACCTTCCAGCCAGTTAAGGCTCTGAATCCAGCCACCTATTTGCCCACAGAGCTCGACAGCCCAACCATGATTGCCTTGCATTAACTGATAAGCTCTTTGCTAGTCTGCCTGACCTCCAAATGGAGCCTTTAGCAGACGCTGAGTACACCCTGTTCATGGATGGAAGTAGCTCTGTTAAAAATGGACAACATAGGGCTGGCTATGCTGTTGTCACCACCGAAGAGGTGCTCCTAGCCGGACCTCTTCCCCAAAATTGGTCAGCTCAACAGCCGAGCCCTGGGCACTCATACAGGCCCTCAGTTGGACAAAGGACAAAAAGGTCAATATTTACACGGATTCCTGGTATGCCTTCCCTACAGTCCACATCCATGGGATGTTATACAAGGAGCGTGGACTCCTGACAGCTGAAGGAAAACAAATCATGAACAAGGATAAAATTTCTCAACTTCTGACTGCAATTTGGAAGCCTAAAAATGTTGCTATTGTCCACTGCAAAGGACATCAGAAAGTAAAGGACACTGTTACTCTTGGCGATCATAAAGCAGATGAGGCCGCCAAGCTGGCAGATGACGCCTCAGCTTGGAAAGACAATGATTCAGTACAAAACTTAGAAACGTTATATGAGATCCCACCAAAAAATGTTCTTAGTTTTCACCGAGATCCAATCCATTATACTGAAGAAGAAATAAAATGGGCAAAACAAGAAGGGGCCAATAAGGACCCAAATGGCACCTGGACCCTACCAGATGACTGAATTATCCCAAAGGAGCCTGCCTACACCTGGGTTAAGCATCACCATGACCTCACCCACAGATGAAAGACTGCTAGGGCCCAGCTTCTGGGTCATTACTATTATATCCCAAAAGTGACAGCAGTTTGTGCAGCTGTTAGCAAATGGTGCCAAATCTGTGCAAAGACTGAGGCCTCAACAGGCCCACGGCCACCACCCGGGATCTGACACACGAGACTCTCTCCTTTTGAAGACCTCCAAATAGACTTTCTTGAAATTAAGCCATGCCAGGGCTATAAATATTTGCTTGTCCTTGTTTGCGCTTATTCTGGCTGGCCAGAGGCATTCCCTACAAAGACTGCAAAGGCCTCTGAAGTGTGCAGAGTTTTATTAAGAGAGATTATTCCCAGATATGGGCTGCCCCTGACTATAGACAGTGACAATGGGCCATCATTTGTAGCAGAAATGACTCAAAAATTAGCGAGGGAACTAAAAATCAAGCGGAATCTCCTCACTGCCTATAGGCCCTAGAGCTCTGGTGAAGTAGAGCGCATGAACAGGACCTTAAAGTCAATACTGACAAAGTATTACAAAGAGACAGATGCGATGGGTGGACTTGTTACCTATGGCCCTCCTGAAAGTTAGGACTTCAGCAGGACCCACTGGGTACCTCTCTTTCGAAGTCTTATTTGGGAGGCCCCCACCATTGATTAAAGGCCTCCAAGGGGACCTATGCCAGTTGGGAAATAACACCTTGCAAGAATGGCTTATTCAGTTAGGAAAAACTTTCTCCCAGATACATAAAAATATAGCAGAGATCACCCATACCCACTGACATACCTGCACATGCACCCAATCCATGATATGGTTTGGGTTAAAGATTAGGAAAAGGATCCCCTGCCCCCAATTTGGAAAGGCCCCTATTTAATCATTTGGATCACTCCCACCACAGTAAAAGTGGCAGAGATCCAGCCCTAGATTCAACACTTCAGGATCAAGTGAGCTCATCCCGGCGATTGCTGGAAGGCCTGGCCTGATGAGTCAAATCCTCTAAACACCACCTTGAAGCGACAATGCACTAAAACCTTGCTCCTGCCACTCCGGAAGCTGGCGGGTCTACACACGGCTGAAGATTGAACGGACGCTGTACACTGGAGTACCTGTCCTAATTGACCCACGTTTGGTTACCCAGACTCTGGGCTGTATCCCCAGAGGACTGGAGAGTCTCCTGCTACTTGCACTTTTCACATTCATTCTCTGAATTGTAAGTCAGCAGATTTGGAGCCTCATCGGAAAGCTGCTTTTGTTCTCACTTATTTAAATACAATCCTTGGGTTTCTTACTTTTAACTGCCTAAACCAAAATGGGAGTGAATTTCCTATGGATAATATGTATTAACATCCTGGGAGTGTATGGAAATTCAGGACACTGGGAATTCCAAATTCAGATTTATGGTGTGAACCTTGTCATAGTCCTTAATCAGACTAAATGGGATCCCTCTCAGCCTAGAGTAAACCTTTATTTTATTTTATTATTTTATTTTTTTATTTTTTGTGGGTACCGGGAGCCGACCTCAGGACCTCACGCACCAGCAGGTGCCTGTGCCGCTGAGCGATATCACCGGCCCCTTTTTCGTATGTGGGATCCGGGAGTTGAACTCGGGCCCTCGCGCTTGCCGGGCAGGCACTTAAGCCGCTGAGCCATCTCACCGGCCCATAAACCTTTATTTTGATGCATGCCCAGTTCAGGCCAGTACTCCAAATTGGGAAAACCATTGCTATTCTACAGGATGTGGAGGATTAACTTGGAATAAGAATATCGTGCTAATAAGAAGTGTATTTGCCCAGAATGGCAACAAACCAAAATACATTGTAAACCCCCCTTCTTCTCTATGTTTTGTCCTAGATGGGACTGTATCATAGACTGGGGTGGATCCAAAGATAGCCTATTGACTCAGGTCTCCCCTCGCCAAACTTCGTGCTGGAAACTTGCAATCCCTTGCAGTATACTATTCCAGATCCTTCCCATTGGGACTGGTCATCATGTTGCCGGATAAAAGTCCAGATGGATGGACGGGGACAAGACCCATGGCTTGTTTTAAAAATCATAAAGGTCTGGTCACCCCCGTCACCCCATCTCATATTAGGATCCCTTCCCCAAAACCCCCAGTGTTCCCATTGGCCCCTACACCTGTTGCCAATCACACAGAACCCCTGACTCCTGATCTATTTCGTCTGGTTAACGGCACCCATCAGGTCCTCCAGGCTGTAAACCCAGAGTTGGGCCAAGACTGTTGGCTCTGTGTTCCCCTTTCTGTTCTTTCCTATCAAGCTCTAGGCCTAACTCAGAATAATTCTGAACTCAATTCTACTAATACTCCTGACTGTTTACTTCAGCCCTATCCCACGGCAGTACGGGGAACACCTCCTGCTTCCTGGGTTCCACCAAGGGCCAAAATGCCTCTGCCGATTGCATACCTATATAGACTGTCACCACAGGTTCTCTGGTGGCCCCCTTTGAAATTTTTTTGTTCTGACAGGATTCGCCAAGTGTTTGATAGCAGCCAGATGAGTCTTTGTGCACTTGCTTTTCTGGTACCAGACCTCTCTGTTTATCCAGGTCAGCAAGGTCCTGCTCATGCCCACCAGTCACATCAGAAGTGTGACCCCATGATATTGCCCATACTAGCAGGAATAGCAATAATGGGGAGTCTGACACTCAGTGCCACAGCCATGGGCATAGGCCAACAGTAGTACTCTCAGTTAAGCGCTCAGATAGCTGGAAATTTTGCCAACATACAAATCTCAGTCAACACACTGAAGGATCGAATAGATTCTTTAGCTGCATTTGTCCTCCAGAATCGAAGAGTCTTAGATCTCCTGACAGCCCAGCATGGAGGCACTTGCCTTTTCCTAGAAGAAGAGTGCTGCTGCTATGCCAACAAGCCAGGGATAGTAAGAGAAAACTCCCGACAGCTGTGGGAACACCTCAAACAAAGGGCTCAAAATACCATGGGAGGCTCTTCCTGCTGGGGATCCCTAGACTTTCTCCCCTTGTGGATGGGAGCTCTGCTCGGACCTTTGATGGCCCTCCTGACAGTCCTTCTTTTAGGCCCTTGTGTGATTCACATTCTGACTCACTTCCTGACTGAACGCTTTGAAGCTATACACCATCAACTCCTTTTAAAAGTTATTTCCCCTTACCAGCTCCTTAGTACTGAGGAAACTGAGGAAACTGAGGAAGAAGAATCTTCCCCATAATAAAAACGGGGGAATGTAAGAGCAAAGTTATAGAATAGCAAACACAGAAATTTCATAGCAGAAATTAGAAATCAATTAGTAGCCTCTGCCTAAGCTCATGCTGCCTGTCACCCAGTTAGACTCAGTCAGCCTTGACTGTCTGCGCCCAGCTGCTTCTCCCAGATAGCGCACTAGGTCAACCTGACTGCATCCAGCTGTAATGTCTGCGTTTTCCTACCCAGAAGAATATATTTGTAGTTTTCCAGCTTGCTTCAAGGACTCTGGGTCCAAACAGACTGGCCCAGTCAAGAACACATTTAACTCCACCTGCTCCACTCAAACCCCCCTCCCCTCCTTTCCAGAATGTTATAAACAATTCCTTATAAGTAAGCCTGCTTAGAATAAGCCTGCCTGACAACGTATGAGTGAATTCATGTAACCAATCATATAATAAGCTGAAATCAGCTTTTGCACTTCCTGCTTGCTAAAATGTATTTCAACTGAACTTTAAAGTGACTCTGGGCTAGTGATTTGCACTCAGACCCAGTGCCCCAGCCCACCAGTGTTACTAATAAACAAGTTGCCTTCCAAACTCCTCAGTGGGGAGCATTTTCCTATCTGTCCTGTTTTGTTTTTCTGCAACACTGGAGATTCAACCAAAGGCCTTCGCACTGAACTACATCCCTCCTTCCTTTAAATTTTGAGACAGGGACTCCCTAAGTCACTAAGTAGCCCAGGCTGGGCTTGAGCATGCAATCCTCCTTCTCAGCCTCCCATAGTGCTGCGACTGCAGGTGTGAGCCACCAGGCCTGGCTGGCAGTGCCATCCTGCAGGTGTTTAGGTGAGAGCCACACTCCTCACTTTCTGCCACACCATATCCAGCCACCAGTCGGCAGCTCTGCCTTTAGAATGTCCCCAGAATCCCCCATGTGGCCACCTCGGCTGCTGCCTCTGGGCTCCCCTCACCTCTGCCTGAGCATTCCGGGTGACCTCCTCCCCTGCTAGGAGGTCGCTCTCACCCTCCAGGGTCCATGCCCTGCCTGGTGGCCAAGACTGTCTTCAGAAATGGGAATCAAGGGCACACGCCTATAATCCCAGCTACTAGGGAGGCTGAGGCAGAAGGATCAAAGTTCGAGCCCTGGTGGCAACTTAGTGACATGTAAGACCCTGGCTCAAAATTAAAAAAAAAAACAGGGCTGGGGATATGGCTCAGTGTGAAGGCCCTGGGTTCAATCCCCAGTGTGTGGGGGATGCTACACACCGGAGGGAACCCTCCCGTCCCCTCGCGGAGGCAGGTCTCCTGTGCACCGTGTCTCTCCAATGCCTTTCTCCTCGTTCCAGCTCCTCCAATTCTGGCGAGGTCTCCCGCTGCTCAAGCCCCCTCCGTGGCTCCCCAGTGCCCCAAGGACGAACTTGGAACTTACTCTCTTGCCCTGCGAGGCCCCGGTCACCGGGTGGATGGGCGGGTGGACGAGGAGGCGGGAATTGCAGGTCTCGCCCCGCTGCTGGGCCGGCCCCAGGACGCATGGCTTCCACCCGCCTCCGCCCATCTGCTCCAGGTCCCGCCTCTTTCCGCAACCGCCGGGCCGGGCTCCCCTCGCGGCCCCAGCCGGGCTGGGCAGGGCGATGCTCTGCTTCCCCCTGGTGGCCACAAGGAGGAACGCAGCGCAATCTGCCCAGGCCGTGGCCTGGAACAGGTTCACTCCCCGCCTGGAGTAATGGATCGACAAATTCTGTCGCCTTGACCTCCAAGATATCCAGAACCCTGCCTCCTCCACGCGGGCTGGCTCGCTCTGGCGGGACCCAGCCTGGCCTCCCAGCTGAGCTCCTGGTCTCCTCCGGCCTAACGCTCCAGGACAGCTCGCTGCGCTGTTCCTGATTCATCTCTGTTGAATCTTGGTTTCTGTTTATCATTAAATTTTTTTCCACAGTACTGGGCATTGAACCCGGGGACTCCACACTGAGCTACGTTCCCATCTCTATCATGTATTTATTTATTTATTTATTTATTTATTTACTTACTTACTTACTTATCTATTTATAGTTTGAGACTGGGTCGTGCTAAATTGAGAAGGTGCCCACACTGGGTTTGAGCTGGTCTCCTGCCTCAGCCTCCTAGAGTACTGAGATTGCAGGTGTGCACCACCACGTCTAGCTTGAACTTTTTTTATTTTTTGACACCGAGTCTCACTATGTAGTTCAGACTGGCCTTGAACTCACTGTTTCTCAGGCTGGCCTCGACCTCATGGTGATCCTCCTGCCTCAGCCTCCCGAGCTCTGAGATTATAGGTGTGTGCCACCAGGTGAGGATTGAACTTTTATTTTTTAAAAGATATGTCTGAGAGTAGTTTTAGTAGAGAACTCCTCCTTCAACAGCAAAGGAATCTTAGCCTGGTTAGGGTTAGGGTTAGAGATGAGGAGGGAAGGGCCAGGGATATAGCTCAGTGGCACAGCATCTGCCTGCCAAGCACAAGGTTGTGAGTTTGATTCCTGGTTTAAAAAAAAAAAAAGTCAGTATGTTTCTAACATTTGACACTGAAGTGGAGATGAGGAGGGAGTGGCCCAGTGGGTGGATGGATGGAGGACAGTGTGGCAGCCGGAAGTAGCAGAGTGTGTAAATTGCCTGCGGTGGGCAGGCCCTGGTCCAAGGCTGTGAGGGCAGACAGGGCCGAGAAGAGGCTGTGACCTTGTGGAAGGACCTGGGCTTCCTCTACAGGCACTGGAGCGTTGGCAGAGCCTGGATGCTGAGTGTGAAAAGCTCCCTGGCCGTAACACAGGGTAGCAAAGAGGGAGGGGCTGGCGGCTGCAGGACGCAACAGATGCCAGGTGAGGCTGGGGAAGGACGGGGCGGGAGCTCTGTGGGAGGCAAAGAGGGACCTGGAGGGCTGCAGGACAGGGCTGGGGAGTGTGACGCCCCAGGGTCTCTGGCTTGTGGGTGAACTGGAAGACGGAGAGGTGTGGAGAAGGGGGTCACGAGTCGGGCTGTGGGGGTCACAGGCCAGGTGAATCCATGGGGATTCTAGAGCCTCGAGTGACCTGCGAGGGGAGGGGACAGCATGGAGTACAGATCAGGATCAGGTCAGGCTGAACCCTGCTGGGAGGAGCTGAGGAGTGGGGAGGAAGCGGCCGGGTCTCAAGTCCGGGTCCTGCGTGGTCAAGGGGGAGGCCCCTGAGTGGCCGCCTGGCCAACGCCCATGGGGAGCAGGCGGTGTCCCCAGCACCAGGGCCGTCGTGTGGCAATGGCTGCCAGGACAGGCTGTGGATCCTGACCACTCGCCGTGTCCGTGGTGGCAGGGCTAAGGCATCTTGACCTTCTACTCCTGCCATGGATGGGTGAAGGGGCAGAAGCAAGGGCTGGGAGGCCAGGTGGCGGCACACCTGAGTTAGGGTCAGGGCAGAGAGGTGCGGGGAGCATGGGGCAATGGGTGAAGAGGGAAAGGTAGAGGGAGTGGGGCAGATCACAAGGACGGGGGTGCCATGGTGCACGCCTGTAACCCTGGGGCTGTGGGAAGCTGAGGCAGGAGAATCCCAAGTACAGGTGGAGGTGCAGCACAACGTGAAGTCCTTGGGTTCCATCCCCAGGACTTCCAAAAAAAAGTTTTCTTCCTGGCCGCACTGAGGGTTGAGCCCAAGGCCCCGCTCATGCTAGGCGAGGTTCTACAGCCCCAGCCAGTGGTGGTGGTCGGCAAGGGGTTGTTTCTTGCAGCAGGGTTGTTGGGGGAGGCGGCCCATGGCCATTCTTGGAAGAGCAGTGCTGGGGACAGCGAGACGGACGTCAGGCTGTGGCAGGAGGCTGGCTGCATCCCTCTGCTCCCAGAGCCCAGGTCTCTGACGTTGGCGCCAGCACCAGGCAGGAGCCGAGCCCCGGGCCCTCCTCCGGCAGCACAGCCCTCACTGCCGTCCCCAAGTGCTCAGCCCGCCGGCACTGGGCACCAGGACGCTCCCAAGCAGGGACCCGGAAGCAGCCGGCCCTTGGGGTGGGGGTGCTTTGGCCCTGGGAGGAGGCCCCTACATTTCTCTCAGGTTTGGTTTTTTACAAGATTGATTTATTAACTATGATACATTTCACATAAGGCCTTTTCAGTTTTTTTACACCATTCCCATTGAGACAAGTACAATACTTGGTAGCAAATACATGATTTTAAAAAACAAAACCAAACAAAAACACCTCCTTCCGAGATGCCTCAGCCTTTGTGAGGGCTGACCATGCACTAATCAGGTTGGAGCCTTAAAAACCCACGATGTGTTAAAGAAAAAAGTGGAAATTAAGCCAACATTCCTAACACCAACTAGAAGAGGTGCTGGTTAAAGCCCCTAAAATACAAGAAGTAACTGTTATACTTTCTTTACATACAGTTCTCCACTTTCGCTGCGAAACAGAATTTTGGGCACACGGCCAGACTACTAACACATTTCAATACCATTAATATGCTTTTGTTTTTCTCGGGAAACTGAAAATATTTGTTAATTCAACATATATAAAGATCATTTAACATGTGAAAATACAAGTACCAGAAAAATAAGCTGGCAGCAGCACTATTCCAAATTTTCCAACAAGTTTTATTCCCATACAATTTGGAGACATTTCTTTTTAAAATGTACACAGGGAACATGATTTCTTGATGCAAACAGTAACTTATGCCGTCTCCACTGCATGGAAAGCTGTGGGGTGGCTGTGGTCAAGTACAACAGGGGCTGCCATAGGCAGGTGACAGCCCAGATGGCTCCGGGGGGAGGGGGGACCAGGTCCTGGGGTGCCCAGTCCTTCCTCTTCCCCAGGCACACTCCACTTGCACACAGCCCTCAGGCCCCCAAGTCCACCCATCTCAGCCCCCAGCCACTTGCTCAGGCCCTGCAGCCTCCCTCACTGACCACTCCGGACAAAGGGACCTTCCTGGGCCACTACTGCCAACACAGTGCAGCCCTGCTCACAGGACAGGGGAGGGAGCACAGCCAGAGGTGACTCGATGACAAGATGCTGCAGCTGACCTGCCTGCAGCTTTCACGGGCCTAGGGAGCCCACCACGGGGACATGGCCACCAGGGCTCCCTCCCCTCAGACCAGGAGGGAGCAGGAGCGAGCTGCTCCTGTGATGTCACCCTCAGCCACAGTGGGGAAGACAAAACACCATGCCAGAAGCCTCTTGAGCGGGGAAACACTGGGGGCAGACTCAGACGCGCGATCTCTCCATGCTCCTCCCAAAAATGCCCAGTGATGAGAAGGGGGTGACGGAATGAAGAAGTGGTGCATGGTGATAATGATGTGTGACACAGGCCACCCCTCCCTCCCCACGCAGCTGGGGGCTGAGCAGAGTGGAGTCAGGCTTGGCTCACCACCCAGGGCACAGCGGGCAGGGCAGTCACTGGATGGCGAGCCTGCTGGCCACCGCAGGTCTGGGTGCACGGTGCAGCCCATGAGGGTCTGCGTGGAAGCGCCTTCCGGCATTTGGAGCCCTGATGAATGCCAGGGCAGGCAGCATTCTGTGTATGGCCAGCCTGCCCCCAACCAGCCCCTGACCAGAGATGAAGCCTAGGGTCCAGTACTGTGGCACGGAGTGACTGTCTTCCGGCCCCTCAGCCTGGAGAAGCAGGAAGTGAGGGGCTAAAGGGGTGGCCATGCTGGCAGCTTCAGGCCGCTACCCCACGGCCAGGTGGGGTGGGAGCACTGGTGGCGGGAGGGCGCAGCAGCCCCTGGGATGTCGACCCAGCTCCATGCTGGATCTGGCTGCTCTTGCCCATTCCCACTGCAGCTTCCCTGCCACTCCAACTCCTTGGAAGAGCAAGGCAGTGACAAGTAGAGAATTTAGACAACATCCAGGCTCAGGGCTGTAGGAATTTGTGAGCCCCAGTCTGGGTGTGCCAACCTCAGCTGAAACACCTGCCCCACTTCCAGCCCATGACCCAGTGAAGGGGAGAAGAGCCGCCACCACGTCTGCACAGGTGTGTGTCCCTCCGGCTTGGCTTGGGTGTGTTCTTGGAGGGGTGACAGAATTGCAGGCCAAGTTACTGTTTCCAAGCACCTTATTTGGCCACCAGGAACTGGAGACACAGCCAGCTTATCCAAAGGAGGGACTGGGGGGAGGGGGAGCAGATGGGAGGTGCAGGGGGGCCACCCCTCCTGCCCCACGGGCCCCTCGGGACTTGCCACACGAGCTGCTTCTAAAGTGCAACAACAGGGAGCGGGGCGGCGCAGGACCCTCCGCCCCACTTTCCCATGCCCAGGTACCTCAGTGTTAGATGTGGCCCAGCCATGAGGATGGACACTTGGGCGGCAGGGACAGCCATCCAGCAGAACTGCTGTGCTGGGAGTGGGGGGGAACAGGAAGGGCTCACAGGGGTATCTGGGAGGGCCAGGCTGGTGGTGACAGGCAGGGACATGCTGTGGGCCCCGCTGGCCCCAGGAGTTCAAGGGATCCCTGTGCAGGCTCCACGGATCACCAAGTCTTCATGGCCCATACCAGCCCACATTCCAGACACTCCCGCTGGTGGCCTCCCCCAGCCTGGGCTGCCACTCCACCCCTAACCCAGGCTGGGCACGCGCGAGTAGTGTTTCCGCAGTGTAGTGTCGGAGCCTGGGGCCAGCCTGGTCCCACTGCCAACTTCCCCTAAGGGCTCAAACTGTCTTATTAGGGACAGGGGTCTGCAGAGAGGATATAAGCAGTGCCCAAAGGCTTGCAGGCCACGTCACAGGCATCCTTGTCTGGCTGTCACAGTCAGGGTGCCCCCCACCTGCCTGCCCAGCAGACCTGGGAGGGGGTGGGAGCTTGAGGTCTGTAGTGTTCTTTCTGGGCCGTCTTCCTTGTCTGCTTTACTCTTGGAGGGACCACTCCATCTCCTTCCAGTGTTGCTCTGCTGTGAAGGGACTGTGTACGGTGGGTGCGTGGGTGGGGGAAGGCGCACCCTTGGTCCAGGCTCAAAGCTCTCCTCCCGAGGTTCCGATCTGCTGGGCAGACAGCCCTCATGAAGCAGGGGCCCACGTGCTCCCAAGGACTTCTCACCCCAGTGAGTATGCAGATGCGGAGGTGCGAAGACAAGATGATGGATGGGATGTGTTCTCTTTAGGGCACAGCCGGCCGGGGCAGCCTCATCTCAGAATACCTTGCTCCCTGGGCAGAGGCTGGAATCTGTCCCAGGAGCGAGCTCCGTAGAAGCAGGCGACACCACAAGGCTGGTGTGTGCAGACGGCAGTGGTCTGGAGAGGGCCGGTCCCCAGTGGTCCACGTCAGAGGGCACGGCCCATCCACGGTGCTGCCTGAGGCCACTAGGCCTACAGCATTGGGCTTGGAGTGCCCAAGAACCTGGCCTGTGGGGGACCATTGGCTGGTACCACCGCTGAGGTCTTGAGGTGACAGGGGAGGGGACCCTTGGCCCCTGCCCTGCCCAACAGACTTGGTTTTGTTCAAGGCCAAATGTCACCCCATCACAGAGAAGACTGGTTCTCCCGCTGCCCAGGCCCCAGTGGCTCACAGCGTGTGTTCAGCTTGCAGTTGGGAAGGGAGCAGGGGCTGCATTGGGGACTGGGGGGTGGGTGGGGGGGACTGAGGGGGTGATGGCTGGCCCGTGACTGGCGTGGAGGTGAGGAAGGGTACGGTGGAAGCCACTGCGGAGGGGGAGCTGGGCACGGCGCCCGGGGGCTCGCTGATGGGCCGGTTGTAGAAGAAGAAGGGGCACTGCTGAATGAAGAGCTCGATGATTGTCTGATAGGTGCGTGTGGCCGTGAGCGCATCCATGGTGCTGAAGTCCGGCCTCATCAGCGTGGGCCAGAAGCAGATGGAGAGGTTCTCACTTGTCATAAGGTTCACCTTGTTGTTGTGGCTGACTCTGCAGGTGACATCAAACCCAGTCAGGGCTGCGCAAGTCCCCACCCTATCCCACATGTGCTCTTAGTCCTCGTCACCAGGCTCTTCTCCCTGCCTGCCACCCTCACGCAGCTATAGAACCCAGGGCTGCTCCTCTGCTGAGCCCTGGCTGCACGGCCACCTCAGCAACTGGCTTGCTAGACAAATTCAGTGGAACACGCCTGGCTGCAGGGAGCTATGTAAGTACCATTGACAGCTGCCAGCAAGCCCATGCTGGGTGGCAGCTCCCTGGGAGCAGCTGTCCTGCCTGCAGCGCCACACTCCGGAATGGAGGCATGCTCCTGTCCCTGGCAGGCCCCTCCTGGAGTGAAAACAGAGAGGAGTGTGGGTGCTGCTGCGACTCACTTCTGGAGGGGCCGGTACCCACTGAGAATCTTCCCTGTCTTCTCTTTTGTGGGGAGTAAGGGCATAGGCTCCACAAAGTGCCCTGCAAGCTCAGCTAAAGCCAAGTGTGCTGTCTGGTGCTGGGAACGCTTGGGGCCACGTGGGCTTCTCTTAGCCAGGGTGGTGACCCAAGGTTCACTCCTGTGAGAGGGCCCAGGGTGCCCAGGGAGGAAGCCAGGCAGCACCTGCTGCGAGCCCCCCTCAGACTGCAGCTGGGCCCGGCCCTGTACCAGGCTGAGAAGGGAGCCTTGGTAACAGCTCTTAACTGACCCTGGTTGTTCCCTTCCCTCAGGAGGAAAAACACCAGAAAGGCCCACAACCTACTTGTTGAGGTGAGAGATGACGTATTTGAAGACTTCATGGTTCTCCTTTGGGAACCTCTTTAATACTTCCTTAAGGGCATGTAACTTCTGTTCTCGGTCGTTGATCTCTGAGGAGAGAAAAGCGGACTTTTATGATTACAGCTGACCGGGCGTCCTGTGCTTCAGAGTCAGGACCCGCTGGAGGAACACGCACGGGCTGGTGCGGGATACCCTCTGGGGGGGGCTTTAGACACGCAAACCCTGGCCTTTTCCCCAAAGCCTGTGCCCACAGCTGGCACACCTGGCAGTGGCCTGAGCCCAGCGGCGAGGCTCACCTCCGTGTCCCAGGCCCCTGCGGAAGTGAGGTACTGTGTGCTGGGGCTTCCTGCCCCACCCGAGACGGAACCATCCGGAGGCTCCACCATAAAGAACGCCATTCTTTGCCCCTCCGGCTGCCCCTGGAGACAGGCATCCCAATGCAGAAAGACTGCCTGCTTTCTAACCACCCATGCCAGCAAACGTCTGGGGAGGGAGCCCACCACAAGACCAGGGCTCTGTCCTTTCCTGGGGACACAGGGAGCCTCCATACATTGCTGGGTAGAAGGGGCTGGTGGAAACAGTGGGGGATTCTTATGCAGCTCATCAAAAGCTCACTCCCTCCCCAACTGCTGCTTACACATTGCCCAAGAGGAATCCTAATGTCCTTGGAGAGGGAAGCAGACCGCCCTAAAAGAAGTACATAACCACGCCAGGCCCGAGGCAGTCCGAATTTGGAGGCAGGACAGTTCCCACCACAACTGGAGGATAAGGAATCAGGTGTCCAGAGAGGTGGCAGAGCTGGGAGTGGAAAGCTGAGCACCTGGACGTGGGGCCTGAGCTGTGACCACGGGGCTCCCTGGTGTCCTGGCTCCCTGCCTTCAGTGGCCTGGCCCATTGTGGTCGTGAAGCAGAACTAGCCCAGAGCCCACCTGAGCCATGGTCAGCCAAGAGCTCTCAGCCCTGGACAGACAGCCTGGAGCTACTTCTTGGACAGAAAGGCAGCTCTAGCACGCCAGGGCTCCGGAAAGCCACTGGAGGGCCCCATGAAGGAGACGGTGGCCACCCACAGCTGCCAGGCCAGGGGTTCCTGGGGGCTTATTAAAAACCACAATGGGCCAGGTATCACCATACACATGCCTGTAATCCCAGCAATCAGGAGGCTGAGGCAGGAGGATCACTGAGTTCGAGGCCAGCACGGGCTACATAAGCGAGTTCAAGGCCAGCCTGCACTACATAGCGAGACCCTGTCTCAAAAAAACCAACAACCAAAACCAAACCAAACCAAACCAAAAAACACCCCCAAAATCCCCACAATGGTTTCTAATGGGTTTGGGTGCACAGGCTTCTTGGACATGGGTGAGAGCTCTAGATGCTCTCCCTGTAGCTATGCCATGGACCTTCCTGTCCCAGACTCCTGGAAGCTCACGAATCCTCCACGCTCTAAGTTCTTGAGGACCATGGCCTCCTGGGTAAGAACCTCTGCAGCAGGTGACACTCAGGAGCCTGGCGCAAGCTGGGCAGGGCTGAGCAGGGAGGAAGGTGGTATGGAGGTTCAGAGCCCAGATCCCAACTCAGAACGTCCTGGGTACCAATCTTCTCTCTAATGTCACACAGCTGTGTGACCCTGGACAAGGACACCAGAGTGTCAGTCAAGAGCCGAGCTCAGGGCTGGACACAAGACCTGGGAGCTGTCCCTGTGCAGGGCACCAGGAGTGACCTGGGCCGGTAGGTGTATGAGGGAGGGTGAGAGTAGGTAGCACTTTTTTGGTCTGAGAGCTGGGCCTGGTTAAGAGAAGCATATGTTAGAAAATGACTAAAAACCACAGGAAATAATGTAGAACTATGATCAGCCTCATTCTCTGAACCCAAGATTCATTTTAAGGGTTCAACCTCAACAGCAGAGTCTTGGCAGCTTTTATTGTTATGTCTCAATGAAGTTTGCTTAGAAAAAGCAAACTGAAGCCAGGTATGGTGGTGCACGCCTATAATCCCAACACTTGGGAGGCTGAGGCAGGATTGCCTTGAGCTCAAGTGCAGCCTGGACTACACAGGGAGACCCTGTCTTAAAAAAAAAAAAAAAAAAAGGAAAGGAAAGGAAAAAGTAAACTGGTACAGGGAGGTCGGAGATCATCTGAGGAAATACAAGAAAGCATGTGTACTACAGCTCCAGGTTCCACTTAATAAAATAACCATGCCCCCTTCCTGACGTAGGCGTGCAGGTCTCTGTAGGTGCCGGTGTGACACAAACACAGCTGTGTTTGTTTTAATCAGGCCCTTGATTGGCAGCACCTTCACGGACGAGCAGAGTCTCAGCCGTCCTTCTAGCCGAGACAGGAAGCCAGGCTGGGCAGGCCACAGTCTGCCGGATGCCCTCTCTCCTTCCTACCCGAGGAGTAGCAAAGACGGGGCTTCCTCTCTTTTCTCCTTTGGGCAGTAATGGAGCCGCTGGAGGAAGCCCAGCCCTCCTCCACCTAGCTCTGCGCTTGGAGCCTGTAAGGGGCTGGTGGCCAGTGTCTTGCCCTTCCCCTCCCTTCCCCCAGCCCTGGCCCAGGTCTCAAGAGCACCTCAGGGAGAGAAGGGGAGTCCTGGCAAAGCCCAGCCCAGCCTCTCTAAACAAGACCAACCCTGCCTGCGTCCTTTGGGCCTGACCCGCTTCTCCTCTCCGTCCCAGAGCTCACCCTGGCCCCCAGACTCCTCTCGGTGAGCGACTCACTCTAGGCCTGGACCTCTGCACGTGCAGAAGACACCAGTAATGCCTGATACCTGCTGGTGCCGCGGTACTGTGGGAGCCTCACCATGTGCTGAGCAGAAAGAAGGGGCTGGGCTTTCCCTGTGCTGGCTGAGAAGCGTGCTCGAGAGGTCACATTAAGGCTAAAGGCTGGTGACGGGGTGGATGGAAGGGGACCCTGGGCCAGGCTCCCAGCTCAGCCATGTGCTCCAATACCAGCCATGCCCGCAGCTGCAGGGGTCCCCTGGGAAGAAGGGATGGGGCCCCACACAGACAGTAAGCAAGGTGCGGGGGGCATTCTGGGCCCAGGTGAACCAAGACCAAGTCTGGACACAAGGTAGGTGACTGAGAACCATAAGACTCCAGGGACTGAGGGGGAAGTGGTGGGGACAGTCAGAGGCTACCAGGGACCTTAGAGACACCTTGCATAGTACAAACCAGGGCTAAAAACAAGCCCTAAGTCACCCAGACTGGTGGCAGGATCCCTGCCCTGGCAGCCTGCCCTCTTTGGCCCCAGGCTGCCAAGCCAGTGCTCAGCTTGATCTGCTGCTGCCCCCTCAGTGCCTGCAGCGCCCTGCATACCCACATCATGAGAAAGGGCAACAGCCCGGCTCAAGGTCACAGGCATTGTGTGCGGCAACCCGTGCGCAGCTTGCCCTCTCCCCCACGCGGCGGGTGACCCCAGCCCAGGCTGGGATCTCACTGTGTGTGGCCGGAATGGAAATTTCAGGCCGTCTCTCTGGAGGTGACCTTGTAACACGTTCCCTGCCCCACCAGACTGAGGAGGAACTACACACTTTCCGTCCATTGCCATATGTCCCTGTCCACATGGGGCCTGGCACATAGGTGTATCTGTGAAATTTATAAACCTGTGCTTGGAAGTGAGGGTCAGGCAAGAGGAAGGCAGGGGCCTAGAATCAGCAATGTCATAGGCAGCAGGGGAAGGACCCTAGGGCAGCAGAGCTGTCTGCCTGCTGACTTTGGCAATAGGACTTTTCTTATCTCTAGCCCAGGCTGTCTCAGCAGTCAAAGGGGAAGGGCAGGATGATAAACCAATATCCCGAACCACTTCCCCCAAACAATCTGGTAAAGCTAGTGGCCTTCTCCCTGGACTAAAAATATACAGCTCTACAGGCAGTTTTAAGAGTTAATGAGGGCCCTGGGGCTAAGTCCCTGCCCAGAACTTCTGGCCTAGGATAGAACCAGCTCTTGGACCCTTGATACACAAGAACTGTCAGACAGGGCTCGAGGACTGGACTTGGCAGGGTTAGGAATAGGGAGGGAGGTGGGATAGGGAGAGAGGAGAAGGCAGATACAGGGCAGCAATTATTCCCAGGCTAGGTAAGATATGGGTGGGGCAGAGATGGGTGATACCAAGGCTTCTCCTCCACCTCCTGGAGTCTTGGTCCTGGCCCTGATCCTGGTCCTGGTGCAACCTGGGGCCACAGCTCAGGCCGCCCCCTCACTCCCTACTCGCCATGCTGACTGCACTTCTCACTCTGCTCATCTCACTCTGTCTGCAAAGAATGTCACTGTGCACCGGAGGGCAGGGATTCAAGCACCCCTTGCCACTCCCTAGCAGGGTGGTCCTGGGCCTCAAGCCAAGCTGTGCTCCCTCCGAGAGCCTCAGTTTCCTCCTCTGTAAGATGAGGCATCACACCAGCACCTCAGTGCTGCAAGAGCGCTGATACCTCGCAGATAGCCAGGCCAGGCACACCACAAGCCCACAAATGAGCTTTGGCTGTTGCTGCCATTCATTCCTCATGTCCTCCCATGTCATTCTGAATGTGACAGGAAGATAACTGGTAAGTAATCGCAAAAACCTCTACACTTTGTGGGCACATGTTCAACAATGTTCAATTTTGTGAAATTCTGTTGCTAACAGAACAATTAGCGACCTTGGTGTTTGTGGTGATGGATGTTAAAGCAGGCCCAAGCTACAACCCACAGATACAGCCGCTCTTAGTTATTAAGTGGAAGAAGCTGGTCAAGTTGATGTTGCCATGGAGATATAGCCAGTCTGGAAATAGCGATATTCGGGCACGACGTCCCTTGACACTAACTTCTGCACTACCTGGTGTCTCTGGCTCGGCTACCCCTGGCTCACAGAGCTGCAGTCACTCGTCCCTTGGTTGCTTCAGCTGTGAGAGGGACCATGACAGTGAAAGCCCTCCCACCCCATTCTCTTCTGCCAGGTCCAAGACTGCGGAGGAGCCCCAGCTGACGAGTGCGGGCACAGGAAACACACAATGGGGAAGAGGAAGCCGAAAACCTCCACCCTTTTCCAGGCTGCTGCAGCAACCTCTTCAGCAGTGGGAGCCCCATCAAAGTGGCGCTTAGGAAAGGAGGCTGGTTCACTATCAACAGCACCTCCTCAAACAAAAAGGTGCCCTGTCAGCACTTCCTGTGGAGACAATGGCTTTCTGTGGGGTGCCAGGATCCCGCACGCCTCTAGATGGCACCAAGGCAAGACAAATGCAGAGGCATCCTGGCTTTCCAGAGGCTGTGGACCAGGCCACACCTTCCCCTCTCCCAACTTCTGTTCAGACACAAGCTTGGGCAAAGAGCTGAGAGAGGGCCTGCTGCAGAGATTTCCAATGCTTTTCACTGGAGCCTGCAGAAGCCAGAATGTGTCCCCCCCACCCACTAAATCCCCTGTCTTCAGAGGCAGGTGGGAAGGAGGGCCAGGCCCTGTGACAGGCCCACAAGTATGATGCAGTCTTGCCCTTTCTCTGGTGGGTGAGGTAACCTGAGGGTAAGGTTAGAAGCTGTGACCAACCACCTGGCTGGGCTGCATGGGCAGAAAAAGAGAAAGGAGCACCTAGGCTGTGGAAACGAACACCAGGGGAGATGCAGACCCTGGAAAGGTGACCTGGAAGGCAGCTCAGCAGCCTCCACTCATGGATGGGCTTCCTCAGCACCTGCTTCTGTCAGAGACCACCAAGAATCTTGGACCCAGATTCGAGGGAACTGAGCTATAACCTCCAAGTTCTGCCTCACCACTGACCTTGTGGGTAAACTGCTTGTTTCAAACCCCTCCTCTGAGTTGGCCAGTGACAAGATGAGCCTAATGCCCCATGGCCTGAGGAGCACGCCTCCTTTCCTCTTCCCAGTCTACCTCTGGGCAGCTCAAGAGCACTCCCTTCTGCAGGTACCAGGCAATGGCTGCTTCTGGGTCCTGGCCCTGCAGTGGGGCAAAGTCAGGAGCTGCCTTTGGCTAGAAAAGGTAGTGCTTCTGTGGGGGAGCTCCGAGAGGTCAGGTGAGATGGCACTCAAGAGAACGCCACTGAGACCTGAGGGTTAGGTGTACTGCAGTGCCAAGGGAGCATCTGGCGGAGGCCATTGGAATTGTCCCTTTCCCTCCAGAGGTAGCTTTCTAAGGAGTGGTATGGCCTCAGACATTACCTCCCTCCCACAAAGGGTGGGAAGGCAGGGAAGAAAAGGGGAGGGGAAAATCCGCTACAGAATCAGTCCTAGCCAGCCTCTCCTCGAGACCTTTCCAAGCCTCCCTTCACCCACAGCAGGGATGGTAAGGGCAGTAGCCAACTCCCGGGCCCTGGTGGGTAAGCTGTCCACAAGCAAAAGAGCAGGGATTTGACCAGGTTGGGCACCCATACTTCATGGACAGAGTACTCAGGAAAGCTGCAGCTGTCTTGGTAAAACCTTCAGAGCCCCACTTGTGGTCTGCCGAGGCGGGTCCTAGTTGGAAGGCGCCTGGGCCTACTGGCTACTTCCCTCTCCTGCAGCCCATCCAACCCCAGTGCCAAGGTGAGAGCATCTCTTCTGAGGGAAGGACTTGTCTGTACAGCGCCACACTCCTCTCCCACAAGCCCACCCAGGCCAGGCCTGCTCTGTAGCCTAGGGCCCTGGACCCAGGGCCATCAGTACTCACTGTGTGCCTCCACCAAATCAATCTGCATGTTGTACGGGACCAGGGGGTCTGGCAGTTCTGAGAAAAAGCTCTTCATGGCACCGGCCACAGTATTTACTGTAAAGTCTTTCTCTGCCAAGTCCAGGTTGTGGTCTGAAAGGAAGTCAGGAGAGTGAGGCTGGACCAATCTATGCTAGGCAGAAACAATAGGGACACTCAAGGCCTGGGAGAAGCCAGAGAAAGCTCAAGGCCCTGGGATGCTGATTAGGGCTGGCCTGGAGCTGGGCAGGGACTCAGGATTAGAAAGGACTGGGGAGGAGATGGCATGTGTGAATGCTGCTAGAGAGTCTGAAGCTGGGCGTGGTGGTGCACACCTATTATCCCAGCACTCAAGAGAGGCTGAAGCAGAAGGATCTCAAGTTCAAGCCTGACCTCCTAACTGAACAAGACCCTGTCTTGAATTGGGGGGGCCTCTGGGGATATAACAGGATGCAGGCCCCAGGTTTAATCTCCAGTCCCACAAACACAAAAAGAAATCAGATCTGTGGTTGGAAGAGGGAAGTGACCCCAAGCCCACTTTCCGAGGTTGCTGGATCTGCCGCCCTTTGGGTAGGGGTTGCGCCATGGCATCTCTGACCCACCCGACTCCCTCCTTGGCAGCAGCGTGGGGCTGCCTTTCCTCAATGCCCAGCCCAGGAGGAAAGGAGAAGGCTCTGCTGTGAGGCTGCTCACTTTCTAGGTATGTCCCAAAAAGCGTGACAGCCATCCTGATGACCGCCTCTGTCCCTGTCCCCCGTGGCTGCAGAGCTTAGGAGATACCATGGCTCCACTGACCTTGCCTCCAGCTTTCTCTCTCCCTGCATTCCTCATCCCGTGACAGGTACTGCCAAGAGTCCATCTGGGGAGCTGTCAACTGTTTAGACTCTTGCCTCTCTTGTCACAAGCCACCTAACCACATTCCAGTCAACAGCACGTGTGACTGTGGTACCACGAGATGGTACCGCCTAGTGACAAAGTGGCTGTTTTAGTCTGGGTAAGCACATTGCGATGCTCGCCCGGTGGCCGAATAGTTAAGAATGCAGTTCTCAAAACGTGTCCCTCACCTTCAGTGACAGGAGACTGTGTAAGTGCAACCTCTGAGGCGGGGCTCCACATTCTTTTTTTTTTGTTTTGTTTTGCAGTGACAGGGATAGGACCCTGGGCATCACACTAAACAAGCGCTATACCACTGAGCCACAGCCCAGTCCCTCCACCCTTATCTGATCTTAGCCTCCTTCCCTGCCCACTGACCACCAGGAACTTCTGCTGCTCTGGGCCACTGGTTTCTGGCATGGGCAGGCGTGGCTCCTCACCCCGCAGGTGGAGTCTGGTTGCCTGGCTGGGGGCATCGCACAGCCGACCAAGCTTAGGACAAGGAGCCCTGCTGCAAACCAGTGTGGTGCAGCCCAGCTCCCCACCTTCTCCAGCAGGCCGGGGTGCTCCATGGGCCCTGGGAACAGAACCACCATCTCATCCAACTTCTGTGTCACGTCCCTAGTCAGGGAGGTGGCCATTCAGGGAATGAAGCTGTGCCAGGCCGCCTGGAACAGTGTCTGTGCGTGGTGATGCAGAGGGTGGCCTGGTGCAGTGACTTGGCCTTGGCAGGTGCGGAGCTTCAGCTGGCTCCCAGGTCTGCTCTCTGTGTAAGGCAGCGGACCACAGAAGCTGAGCTACTTGGGGCCGCGTGCGGCCTCTTCCTCCGCGTCTGAGCTAGCGCACCCTGGCTGTGGCTTGGCAGGAGCACCCCCATGCCCCATGGGCAATGCAGCTGCAGCATGTGCCGTGCCTGGCTCCGGTAGCCAGGGCCTGGCCAGGGGCACCTTACCTTGGTCGAACTGTCTCTGCAGACTCTCCATTTCTGACTTGTTCCCGCTAACCCGGTAGATGCCTTCAGTGCTCAGTCCTGAGGGGAAATAAACAGGTAAGGGTCCTATTAGCAGGAACTGCGGAGCGGGGAATGAAGTCTGCATGCAAGGAATGAAGGGTACCAGGTGCCCATTGTGAGAGGAGCAGGGCTAACTATGCTTTCTCATATGGTTTTTCTAGATGCTTTAACCCACTTCCTATTTTCTTTTTCACTTAAAAATTTTAAAATAGGTGAGCGTGGTGGTGTACCCCTGTAATCTCTGCTACTCAGGAGGCTGAAGCAGGAGGATCAAAATTTTGAGGCCAGCTTGGGCAGTTTAGAGAAACCCTGTCTCAGAACAAACCAAAAAAAGGGGTTCGGGGGTGTAGCTCAGTGCAAAGGCCCTGGGTTCAATGCTTCTTCTCACTGAGTACTAAGGAATTATGTTAATGTTATTAATGTTTATCCCCCACCCCGTCACTTTTTTGGAGACAGGGTCTCTATGCTGCTCAGGTTGGTCTTGAACTTCTGGGCTCAAGCAATCCACTTGCCACAGCCCCCTCAGTAGCTGGGACTACAGGTGTGCACCACCACATCTGACTCCTGTCTTCTTTTATTAAATTTTTTTAAAGTACACAATGCAAAATTTTTTTTTGAGATGGTCTCGTTATATAGTTCAGGCTGGCCTTGCACTCACTATGTAGTCCAGCTTGGCCTTGAACTCACAGCGACCCTCCTGCCTCAGCCTCCCGAGTGCTGGGAGTACAGGCATGTGCCACTACACCTAGCTCAAAATTCTTAAATTTTCAAGGTCATTCATGTGGTTTTGTTTTTGAGACAGGGTCTCACTATGTAGTTCAGGCTGGCCTTGAACTCACTATGTAGTCCAGGCTGGCCTGGAACTCACAGTGATCCTCCCGCATCAGCCTCCTAAGTGCTGAGATTATAGAAGTGTGCCACAACACCCAGCTATGATTTTTTTCTTTTAAACTGTCATTCTCCTGGAACTTATCTGGTGTACATTGTAAGGAAAACAATCAATAGTAAAAATCAATTACTTAAATGATATAGAACATAAAGAATCAAGTGAAAGACTGACTGCAGCCCCTACCCCAGGGAAGAGGTCATGCCGTTCAGTTTCAGGTGGATTCCGAGCGCTGTCTACTGAGCCCACTCTCCCTGTCCCACGGAAGGAAAACCATGGTTTACCACCAAGATCACAAATCTAAAGGACAGTAACATCACTGTTAAAAACCAGGATGGGTTCTGCTGGCCAAAGAAACTCTGGGTCCCTTGTGAAGAGCCTGGTCCTGAGCAATGCCAGCTTGCTGAGGACACACCCTGGTGGACACCACAGGGCATGGAGGCAGTGCAGGCAGCGGAGGGAGGACTAGTCCTGTGGGGTGGGGCTCCTGAGAGCCAAGGGTGTCAATGTCATCGCTAGCGTGGCTGCTGTGTCTAGGGGGTCCCCATCTCGCAGGAGAAAAGCAGTCACTCTGTACCTTCAGGGCCCCAGACTGGTGGCAGATGAGCACTGGAGAGCATCAGCACAGAAGGCATCAGTTTCCTGCTTGAAAGCTGTTAACCACGCACAGGCCTCTCACCCAGAGAGAAAGAGGCAAATGGGCCAACCCCAAGGACACCACACCGTGACCGAGGCACTGCCCTGGCTGTGCTCTTGTGCCACATGCTCCCCACTTGAGCAGTGCCCATGCTGTGTGCCACACCCACCATGCACTTAGTCATGAGTCACAATGCCATCAGCCTTCCACACCCCTGGGAGGAGCTACTGGCTAGGGACAAAATACAGCTGTGAAAAACAAGGTTTACAAGGGCGAAGTCCTTGCCCCGAGTTGCATGGCTACAGGGTGGCCCATCGGAGCCCAGGCCTCTACCACACTTGTGCCTCCATACTGTTCCAGAAGCCCCCAGCTCAGCCTCACGCTGCTTCACTTTAACCTACCGGGCTGGGGTCCAGCCCGCAGTGTCCCCAGAAGCAGCCCCACTTGTGTCAAGTTCCCTGGCTCTGCATGGCTTCTGAGACGGTGCACCTCTCCTGCTGTCGAGACCCATTCACCACCCCGAGAGTCTGTACAGTGCTTTGACCAGGGAAGTGTCCCTCAGTGGCTTTTCTAAGCTGTTCTCAGACGTGTTTAAACTCCCTACCTATTTCACAGCTCAGGTGCCACATCAAAGGCTTACACATGAGATCACCCACGTGCTGACAAGTCAGGAATATGTGTCAGCAGTTTCAGGTTTTCACTTCCTAGTTTGAAAAAAAAAAATTTTTTCCCTTCCCTTTCCCTGAATATCAGCCATCTTTTAAAAAAATTTGTTAGTAGATGTTTGTAGTACATAATAATTATACACACTGTAGGGAGTTGCTACACATAGATAACACATCTTAATTCTTTTTACCTCCCCTTCTTCCCTATCTCCCTCCCAGCTGTTTTTTTTTTAATTTGAGATAGGGTCTCAGCTGGGTGTGGTGACTCAAACCTATAATCCCAGCACTCAGGAGGCTGAGGCAGGAGGATCGTTGTGAGTTCGAGGCCAGCCTGGGCTACATAATGAGTTCAAGGCCAGCCTGAACTGCATAGCGAGACCCTGTCTCGAAAAAGACTAAGCCAAGAAAACAAAACAAAACCAAAAAATAAGAAGTATACCTGGCCCCCCCAGCCCAATTTAATGCAAAGAAAATGATGGTACAAATGGAGCTTAAAAAGCCCTCGATGATGTAGCAGTGTCACAGATGCACATCCCAGCGTGGAGAAGCACACTCCACCCTGGGGAAGACCCCACAGTCCTGGCAACTCATCATCTTCTGAATCCCGGCCCTCTGCGTGGACAGGAGTGCCCTGTGCACCACCTCCTCATGACACCTGCCCTGGCGTTGGAGGGCAGAAGACAAACTACAAATCCGCTACCTGGGAATGAGAGGTGCAGTCCTGCCGAAACCTTGCTAGATGCATCATCATCTAGATGGAAGCATTTGTAAGCACAAGGCCAGCTCCAGAGCACGAATTAATCATCAACTTAGTATTTCCTGTAATCTGAGTACATGTTTATTTACAAAATCTCATTTTAAAATAGCAATTCTGTTGCTATTGTACCTAACACTATGGCATAATCTAGGAAAGGTATCATTAGCAGCTTGGCCAGTACAGTTTATCGCAACTACTAATTAGACATCAATTTAAGAATGAGCACTCACTGCCAATGCCATGAAGGCTGCAAGTGACTAGTGGGCGCTGGTACCCGGGTGAGAGCCAGGACTCGGAACAGAGCAGGGCAGCTTGCTGAGGGGCTCCAGACCACTACAGGACAAGCCAGGGGCCTGGTGCCCACAGGAAAACATTGCAGGAGTGATTTGGAACACGCCTGCTAGTGGAAAACAGAACTCTTTCCAGAAGTGGCCCCTGTCCAGTGTGTCCACCCCAGGTTCCCAAGTCCACCCGAAAAAGCACCAAGCTTAAACTAATATTCATATCCCTCCCTCCCTCTTCCACTCCCTCCCTTCTTCTACGGTACTGAGGACTGAACACAGGACCTTTGTATAGGGCTACATTCCCAGGCCTTTTTTAATTTTGAGATAAGGTCTTGCTAAATCACTAAGTCATCCAGGCTGGCTCTGAATTTGCAATCCTCCTGCCTCAGGCTCTCAAAGTGCCGCGATTACAGGTGTGTACCACCATACCTGCCTTCTTTTTAAAATATCCCTACAAATTTCACTTAAATTTAAGTTCATCTTTGGGATTAGGACAAGAAAAAGCTCAGAATGGCTAAGGTGACTATTTTCAAATATCCGAACCACCACCATGTAGACAAGTCTTGTTCCAGTGACTCTAGGGAACAGAGCTACAACTAAGAGTGGAAATTACTTTCTCTCAATATATAAAATGCCTATTCATAGCTACAGACATCATTTATTGGAATTGGCCAGAGCTTCTGCATTCCCTCCTCACTGGAGAGCCATCTGACTGGCATGTGTTTAAGAAGATTAGTATCTGATCTAGGAAGACAGCTTAAAACAACAATCATATAATAAACCACTTGCTGAATGCCTACATGTGGGGCCTGCAATGCTGAGTGTTTGCCCAGACCTTTCCCATCAGTGCTCCCAGTGACCTCTTAGACAGGTGACCACTAATCCCACTGCACAGAGGAGCATACTGAGGCTCAGAGGCAGTGTGCACAGGCCAGAGCCTGTGGTCTTCTATTATGTGCTACCCTGCCAGTTCTCAGAACTGAGTATGCATCAGAATTAGCTGGAGGGCTTATCACAGACCCTGGAACCCTGGATTCTGTCGCTTTAGAGTGGAGGCCAAGTCTGCATTTTCACACATTTCCAGGGTTGCTGCTGCTGCGTGGTTCAGACCTCCAAGGTCTCTCTGACTCCTGAATCCAATGAGGCAATATACCAGACAAAAAAGACACACACACAGATACACACACCGCCCCCCCACAAAGCCCAAACCCAGACACCAGAGCCAGTATGGTGGCTCACTCCTGGGAGGCTGAGGCAGGAGGACTGCAAGTTCGAGCCCAGCCTAGGTAACTCAGCAAGATCTCAGTCTCGAAATAAAAAAATAAAGAGTTGGGTTCAATCTCCACTATTTAAAAATATTTTTTAAAAAAGGCCAGATACTTTA
Source organism: Erethizon dorsatum (assembly GCA_028451465.1). Taxonomy (NCBI): domain Eukaryota; kingdom Metazoa; phylum Chordata; class Mammalia; order Rodentia; family Erethizontidae; genus Erethizon; species Erethizon dorsatum. Next base: position 107,728,017 of record CM051834.1, on the reverse strand, counting down.
AGAACAAAGCATTTCCAAGAATTATTAAAACTGCTGCTTTTTATATGTAAGCAAGCTTTTAACTATAATTTAATCTCTTAACCATGGTCACGCATGACTTTCAAAAAATTTTTTAAAAACAGTAAATAGGGCTGGGGATATAGCTCAGCGGCACAAGCAACTGCCTGCAAGCACACGATCCTGAGTTTGATTCCTAGTAACAAAAAACAAAAGAAACAAAAAACAAAAAACAAAACAAGGGCCGGTGAGATAGCTCAGCGGCATAAGCGACTGCCTGGCAAGCGCGAGGTCCTGAGTTTGACTTCCGGTATCCACATACAAAGGAAAAAAGGGCCGGTGATATTGCTCAGTGGCACAAGCACCTGCTCGCAAGTGCGAGGTTCTGAGTTCAACCCCTGGTACCCACAAAAACAAACAAACAAACAAACAAACAAACAAACAGTAGAAAAGTAGTAATACATGCTCACCGAGCAGACATCTGCATGACAGGTATGCTCCTTTACAAAGACTCGGGCTTGGCTCCCTCCACCACCGTGGCCTTCCCCCAAGCTAAGATGTGTAGGTTTTGCCCTTCAGCTGCCCTGGCTCTTGAGAGATGTCAGTGGCACTTGGCAGGACTGGGGCCCCACAAGAGCTTGGAAGCCAACGGGGAGAATCTGCTCCTGGCCCGGGATGGGCCTGGCTTTCTAAGATGTCCAAACGAGTTTTATTCCTAGGTCCCAGGCCAGCCCTAAGCCAGAAGTCCTTCCGCCTTCAGCTCCGTTGGGCCTTCCTGCCGCTCCTTGACACCAGGCTTTGGTTCTTCTAAAGTTTCCTTTCTAGCAACAAATCATTTCTTCCTCCAAGACAAACTTGGACTTGCTTATTTTTTACTTCCTATATTTAGATATAAAAACTCAGCACTTTTGTCCTTTACAAAAATTTAACCAGCCCTTCCAGTGTGCTAAAACACAGACAGGGATGAACTTTTCTGGAGGCTGAGAGCATGGAATAAATCATTCTCCTTGTCTCTTGTGTGAGGAGGCTGAGGCAGGCTAAGCCACAAGGCCCAAGGGATACCGCGAGGTCAGAGATGAGGAGACCCCCTCGCATACCACGACCACCCTGTCTTGGTGGGTGCTTCTCTGGGCATGGCAGCCCTTTCTTTGGGTCGCACACCAGCAGCCTACACTGCACCTCCTTTTGAGGACCCTGCTGCTTCCTTGCCCCCTCACCTCCATTGCAGATAAAAGGGCAAGTGGCTGGGGCGGGTTGGGTCAGAACCAAAAGCCAGTGCGCTGCATGCCCCTCTGCACAGCAGCAACAGCAGCTCCCACCTCAGTGTGGTGGGTGTGTTTAATAAGATCTTGGCACCGTGCTCTCAGAGCCTAATGATCACATTAGCCTAATGGCCTAGCGACTGCAGGTGGACAAGGCTACAACACTGAATTTTGTTGTCAGGGAGGTGCAAGTTCGAATCTTGAGCCTGATGCTACTCATCTGACTGTAGGACAGCTTCAATGAGCTGACTTTGAGGCCAACCTGGGTTACCAAGTGAGTTCAGGGCCAGCCTGAACTACATAGCGAGAGCCTGTCTCCAAAAATCAAAAGGAAGTTATGAACATTGAGGTTATACAAAAGAAAGCAGTTAGTATGAGTAGGTGGCACAGTGAAATAATACTGAAATAATAATAACAGTGAACTTTTGGCTGAGGAGTTACCAAGTACCAGGCACTGTAACAAGCTCTTCTCTAGAAACAGCGTGGTGAACCCTCCCAATAATTTTAATTTTTTATTTTTTTACAGTACTGAGGATTGAACCCAGGGCTTTCACACTGAGCTACATTCTTTTTTCATTTTTAAATTCTGACAGCCGGGTATGGTGGCGCATGCCTGTAATCCCAGCACTTGGAAGGCTCAGGCAGGAGGATCACCATGAGTTCGAGGCCAGCCTGGGACACATAAGCGAGTTCAAGGTTCCTGCTTGCTCTCTCTGTGAAGGTCTGCTAGGGTCCCATGCTCACAGTCCCCACCAGGCTTCCTTGCCACCTTCCTGCTCTGATGTGCCTGGAATGTCTTTCTGGCCCTTCTCTTGCTGGAACACAAGAGCTACTCACTCCAGTGCCCATCATTTATCTTCCCTGGCAATTCAAAAGAGCTGCTCTGCCAATGCCAGCCCTTTCTCCCTAGGACGGAGTGCCGCTAATACTCTGTGTCATGACTGCCTGACTTAGTGTTAGCTCTGCAAGCAGGCACTGTGGCTTTCTGCATCCCTGGTGCCATCACAGGTCCACACGACCATGTCATAAATCTCACGGCTGAGGGGGAGGGGTGGAGGATCTGGAGGGGAAGCCAGGAAAACCCCACACTAGGTCTGGGGCGTCATATGGCTTTGGCATCTGGCTGGTCCTCCATGAACTGTGAAGCAGGGCTTCTGAACCTTGCTCTGAGCCAAACACAGGCTCTGCGTTCCCTACCTCTCATGAGAAGACACACACAGGGCTGTGCCGAAGAAACTACACAGGCAAAGTGAGGTGCAGGCCTCTGGGAGCTGACACTGCCCCGGCCTGGGGAGCAAGAAGTGTGAGCCACAACTGAGGTGAGCAGGCCGCACTCTGCAGAACAGGAAAGAATGTTCCAAGCCAGAACAGCTGGGAGAACCCCCTTGCCAAGTACACAACGCACCGTCTGGGCTGAGATGTGATTCTGCCAGCACACTGCACAAGCCCAGTGGTAGAGGGGTGATGCCAGTGTGACTGAAGGCAGCTGATACCACCACTTGGAGGGGCTCGTGGGTAACAAAGAGGTACCAACAAAGGCACAGCCTGCCGACCAACACACAGGCACACCAACCCCACTTCCACACACAACACCAACTCCAACAGTGGCCCAAGTGGAAAAGGCCCACGAGGACACAGGCAGACTCCTCCCAAGCTTTAATAAAGACAGATGTTAACTTCCTCCAGGTTCCTGACTCCCAGGAAGGAAGCAAAGATGCCACCAGTCACAGCCCTGGCCACACTTTTCATAGTCAGAAGCTCAAAAATCTCTGGAAAAAAAGTTCACCCCAACCCCCATAATCTAGGCATTTAAACTTCCCAATATGGGACTTTAGGGGCTCCTGTCACCGGGCTAAAATCTGTCACCTTCCCCTGCCCCGCTTTACTCCAATCCCAGTAGCCTTTCAGGGCCTCAAAGCACTCACTGCTTCCTGCCTCAAGGCCTTCTCCAGGCTATCCTTTCGCCTTTACCTCCATGCTGTGGCTGGCCCCGTTATAATAACGAGGCTGCCTACATTCGTGGCCCATTAACCCTCTGGGCCAGGTACAGCCATGCACATCACGCAGGGAGCATCCCGCCAAGCCCTCACAACCACCCTAGGAGTTGTACAGTAACATCACTCTTCCCATTCTGTAACTGGAGAAACTGGGCCAGGTAGCAGATAGTGGGCAGGGCTGGTTTTCGAGCCCAGGCAGTCTGATTCCACAGCTGGGCTTAAGCAGGACACTACGCTCCTGCTACACAGCAGTGAGCAGCACAGGAAGTCACTGCAGTGTGTACCTGCTTAAAGCTGGTCCTCCTAGTGGCCCCCAAAGTCCCAGAGAGCAGGCAGTGCTTTCTGACAGCCCTTCCAGCAACTGGGCCCAGCACAGTGCCTAGCACCTACTCAAAGGCTCAGAGATTATCTGTGGGTGGGAGAGCGCCCACCTCCTCTCCCTTCCAGATGTGTGCAGGTTCTGCCTCCCCATCTCCCCCTCCCCAGTGACTGCATCGGTCACTACAGCCTGCCCTATGCTGCTCCAAGCCTGGTCTGCTGACCCACTTGGACAGGGCAAGGCCACAGTTTCGCTGTGGCTGGCAGCCCCACCAAGGGCACCACGACTTCACAGAGATGCCTGCATGTTCCTTAGCAGGGTCTTTTATTGGGGCTCAATCCTCCCAGGTTCCCAGGGTGCTGTAGGTGGGTCTCTGACATGTTTGGGGTCAGCCTAGTGCAGAGAACAGATGATTTCATACAGGGTTCTCCAGCTTCAGTGAAATGATCAGGAAGCAAGTGGGCCGGGCTCACTCAGTTCCAGTGCTGGACTTACTGCCACCTGGTGGTACTCACTGCCTCAGTGTTCCCTTCTGAAAAATTGGATGATGGAAGGACCTTTGCGCCAGGGCTGCTGTATGTGTCGGTCTTGCCTGCAGAGCACTGGCACAGACAGCCTAGGCCTGGAGAACACCAGGGCCACAGGACTTCCCCTCCTTGTCCCTGTAAACCTGAATTGGGATAGCAGGAGTGTGAAAGCCAGCACTAAGGCAACATTGTGTGTGTGTAAGACATGCAGATGGACACACGCAGGGCAAGAGCAAGGACCAAAGGTGTTCCCAGGCCCTAACTGGATGCCACAGGCAGGCCAGCTCCTCGGAGGGCCCAGAAGAGGGCCGCTCTCTAGCACAACCTGCTGTCCCTCTGTGCCCTCCTGCTTGTCTTTCATGGCAAACCCAGCCCACTTTTCTCTCAGCTTGCACAGAGGGGGACAAGCTCAGCAAGACAGCCCGGCTAAGCAGGCCCATAGGACTGTGCTGGGGACCTGGGCTGCCACCCAGACCATTCCTGTCTGGGGCGGAAGGCAGGATTACTGTGAGACAAGCCCTACTTCTCTTTGGCTGCTGGGCCGTCCAGGCAGCTTGCCAGGGCACACTGTTCTGATCAGGCAGGGCACTGGGTCCTGAGGAAATCCGCTTGAAGGGCCAAGTCACAAGCTCAACGAACTCTGCTTATCTGGAACAGCCAAGAGCTGGCGAGCAGACTACCGGCCTGCATGGCAGTGGGGAATTTTTGGAATGCAAGTGATTTGTGCTTCATTTACAAGCAAGCAGAATGGTGAGGAATGGGTGCATGGAAGGCAGCAAAAATGAAAAAAATGTAGAGAGACTTTTGTTTTAAAGCTATTTGAATTGTAGGAAAGCAATTTGTTAACAAGCCTAGAATTATAGGGGAGGGAGAGATTTACACAGACCCCTTCTGAAAAATCACAGCATATGAAACCAAATACTTCATATTTTAGTACTTTATCGCCAATTCAAAGGAGCACAAATATGGCATTCACTCACTGTAAGCCTGCTGGTGTGTCCACACTGTAGTGGCACCTAAGCAACAGCTATAGCAATAGATGGAAGCAGACACTGAAAAATAGCTGCCTTGGTGGAAACAATGCCAGAAAACTGGGCTTTCCAACTGCAGGGAAATAACTTACTGAACCAAACGGTCTAGACTCACCAGCTTTTTTTTTTTTTTTTTTTTTTTTTGAGACCAGGTCTCGCTATGTAATTCAGGCTGGACTTGAACTTACTAAGTAGCCCAGGCTGGCCTCAAACTCATGGCAATCCTCCTGCCTCAGCCTCCCAGTGCTAGGATTACAAGTGTGTGCCACCACACCCAGCTTCACCAGCTTTCCTTCATGGTAGCTCCACAACAATGCTTGTAGGGCAGCTGCTTCCCAAGTTGGAAGGAATCTGGACAAATTCTGCATCTGTTCAGTCACAGGCTATAAAGCCCACAGCCCCATAAGTCTTCAGCACAGAAGGAGGGTGGGAATTTGCCCTCCTCCCTGGGGCTGTGAAGAAAAAGCCCCACACAAACCCAGGGTTATCACTGTGCTGATGACAGGCAATGGCCCCTGTGCCCCCAGCCCGGGCCGGGCCCTTGGTGCTCCTGCCAGCTTCAGGTGGCAGCCTCTTCACCTGGGTGCCTCCAGGGGGCGGTGGAAACCTACCCACAAGGTCTTAAATTTAGGAGCTTTATAGGTAGGGAATGGAGCACTGTGGTACAGCAGGAAATATATATTTGGCATTTGTCCTTGGTTCCTGGCACAGAGCTTCTAAAACTCTTGGAATTTCCTGAATGATAGAAATGTCTTTAGTTACTCATGGAGAATGATTTAATCAATCGTGCCTATGTAATGGAAACTCCATAAAAACACAAAACAACAGGGTCTGCGATTAGTTAGCACACGAAGTGCATGGGGGGGGGGTATGTGCTAGGGCATTCTGAGGACATGGAAGCTCCATGTGCTTCCCTTTCCTTGCCCCAAGCATCACTTCCATCTGGCTATTCCTGAGCTGCAGCCTCCACAAAACCGGTAATTGTAAATAAAGTGCTTTCCTGAGTCCTGTGAGCTGTTCCAGCAAATTATCTACTCCTGCAGGTAGGAGGAGCTCATACTGGGCCCTTACTTTGGAGGCAAGTTAGTGAGCTGACTTCTGGTTAGTCACCCAATACTTTCCTGCCGTCAGAAGTGGGGGCAGTCTTGTGGGACTGAGGCCTTACACTTGTGGGTGTGATGCTAACTCAGAGTTAGTGTCAGTTGTCAGAGACCCAGTGGTGTTAGGGGGCTGGAAAGAGCCCCTCTCAACATTTGGTATGAGGAAAAAACCCTTTCCAGCAGTTAGAGGGGTTTTTGGTGAGGGTGAGCGGAGTCCAGTATTTTCTGGCCTGATTCCTCTTCTCCATGAGCTGCCGGGCCCTACCTGGCCTGTGTTCTGTGAGCTTCAGATTACCTTCAGGGACAGGAGGAAATGTGGCTGGGAAGATGATGGCTTTGGGTTTGAATGTCAGACTGTGTCTTTATCTTCTTGAACTCCATTTCCCTTTTCAGAACATTGGCAATTACAGCTGTCTCACAGGGTTGCTATGAGGGTTAAATGACACGTGTGGAAACTTTAGCTCAGAGCCTGGCAGGTGAACTCAGAGCTGGCACTTGATATACACGATCTCTTTAATGCACACAACGACCCTGCAAGGAAGCTATTTTTGTCTTTATGTTACAGTCAAGGAAATAGAGACTCGAGAGAAATGAAGGCACTTGCTCAGGGCCACTATGGCCACACCGCCCGCAAACGCTGTGCTGGCACCTCTCACGGAAGGCTCTGTGCTGCGTGCCTGGTCGAAACGAAGTGCACTTCCCAGCTGGATTAAGCAATCTGGGAGTTCACCGACAGCTGTGGGGAATCAGCTAAAGCAATAGTTGGCCTTTTGTCCTGCTGTCTCCCATCAGGACATTGTAACTTGGTCTCAGTTAGAAAGCTGAAATATTTGCATATTATTTATTCCAAATACTTAAGGGTCATTTTCCATTTAATAATTTTATGGTGGAATTTTTTGGAGAGTAGTTCCAGGAAAAACTGGGTTGATATTTTCTGAAATTATGCACTACTCACTGAAATGTTCCCTAACATTTATTTCTTGAGAACATGTGCAAACACAAAGGAGGCAGAAGTACGCCGGGCCACCTCCCTATGGAAAAGCATAAAAGTGAGGCAGTTGTTAGAACCTAGCACCCCAGATGGTTCTTTTGTTTTTTTAGTACTAGGGGTTAAACCCAGGGCTTATGTTTTTTTAGTTTTTCATTTTGAGACAAGGTCTCACTAAGTTGCCCAGGCTGGGTTCAAACTTGGGATCCTTATGCCTCAGAGTACTGGGATCACAAGCGTGCGCCACCATACCCGTGCCGGACATTTGCTTCATTCTAGAAGACAGAGGTGAGATACGGGAAATAAAGCCAGGGCTAACATGACCACACCGAAACACTGTTAATTACTATTATTGCTATGACTCTGTTGTGGAAGGGAAGCGGTGGCAAGAGATGGGCACAGAGTAAAGCTGCAACTAACTTGGGAAGCTGTGAGGTCTCCCATTTCACAGAGCTGTAAAGAATAAACTATTTTGCCTAGATGCCGTCATTTCAATCCAACTCATCCTTTAAATCTGAGTAAGTCTCCCTCCTAGTCCACGTGGCGTCTCTTTTTATGATCCCCAAGTAGTTTTTACCTTTGTGAATGACCGAGGACAATGATGTGTTCCTAGCCTTGCTTGCCCGGATCATGCAGTAGGTACTCCACAAACACTTCGGGTGGATGGTAGCCTCTGATACCGAGAAGGTGCAGATACCCCCACTTTGATGATCTAATGAAGGCAGCAGACCTCCTGCTCCACACTGTGTGCAAATGCATGTGCACCTGTGCACACACACAGGCACATAAAGCCTCTCCAGTGATTTTCAGGGCTTCAGAGCTCCAGAAGCCTATCCAAAGACCATCAATTAAACCTAAGTAAAAAAGATACCTGGTGGTGCATGCCTGTAATCCCAGCACTCAGGAGGCTGAGGCAGGAGGATCAAAGGTTTGAGTATAGGCTATATAGTGAGTTCAAGGGCAGCCCAGAGTACATAGTGAGACCCTATGTCAACCTCGCCCCCCAAAAGCCACCCCCAAACAAAAAACTCCACCTGCTTGCCCAGTTCTTCAAGTTACAGATTACATGATCTGAGAACCTGCTTTTCCCCTAAATTTCCTGCTCTACCCTGTGCGAGGATGCTCAAACAACAAATATTTAAGGAAATTCCAAATGACTTGAGGCCACAGCACTCTAGCATTCAAACTTTAAAGAAAACCTGTAAGCAATAGGGCCAATGGAAACAGGGCAACCTGGTAAGGGAAAGTGCTGACAGACAACCAGCCAATCAGAAATCTCCAAGTGATCACCCCAGGAATTCATCCTGCAGTTTGTGACTTAGTTTCCTTATTTGCCGTATACTAACTCATTTAGTACATGGGAAGAATAACTTGATATCTCTTCAATAAGTACCCAAGTGCCGACCGAGGGGCAGGTTCCATGCTAGATGACAGGAAGAAAGCACTTGCCCAGATCCCACAAGGTTTAGTAGAAGTGGACTAGCAAAGTGGCAGGGACACAACAGGGCAGTAATCTCACAACAGAGCGCAGCTGTCCCACTGCTTCACCCAGGTGGGGCACTCTTTCTGGCCTTGGGCAGGCGGCGGGGGGAGGGTGTTGGGGAAGGACTCCTAAAATCAGAGATCAACAGAGAAGCCAAGGTAGAGATCAATTCAGAAGGGACCCAGACCAAGCAGCTTGTAGCAAAAGGCGGGCCGTGGCACGAGGAGCTCAGCTGCCCACAGAGGGCTTAGGAGGGAGCCAGCGCTGCTTCCCTGAGCTGCTGACACCCCAGGCAGCACTGCACTTGGGGTGCTCCGTCCTCAGAACCCTGAAAATCTGCAAGTGTCCTCTCCCATTCTGTGTGCTGCTGCCCACACTAGCCAGATGCAGACACCACTGTCTCTCCCAAGCCCGCCTGCTCCCCAGAGCTGAGCAGTGCCTCAAGCAGGACACTTCTCTAAGGGTCCACCTTGGTTAATACATGCCTCTGTGGACTCGGTGAAAAACTTACCGAACCTGGAGGAAAACACCTCTTTCTCTGTCCTCTACCATTATTTTACAAGTTTTACTGATACATTTTACATCCATACAATTCACTCATTTAGGAGTACAGTATACACTTCAGCTGGGCCTGGTGGCCACACACCTGCAATCCCAGCACTCTGGGAGGCTGTGGGAAAAGGGTCAAAGTTCGAGCCCAGTCTGGGCAAATCAGCAACTTAGCAAGTCTATCTCAAAATAAAAAGGGAGATGCAGCTGAGGATGTAGTTCAGCGTGCAGGCCCTGGGTTCAATCCCCAGTACCAAAAGAAACAAAAAAGTATAAAATTCAATTTTTTTTTGCTGAGCATAGTGGGGCATGCCTATAATCCCAGCACTTAGGAGGCTGAGGCAGTAGGATTGCTGTGAGTTCAAGACCACCCTAGTCTACATAGTGAGACCTATCTCAAAAAAAAAAAAAAAAAAAAATCAATATTTAAAATCATATTCACAGCTGAGTGTGGTGGCACATGCCTGTAATCTCGGCACTTGGGAGGCTGAGGCAGGAGGATCACTAGAAGTTCAAGGCCAGCCTGGGCTATACAGCAAAACTTTGACTCAAAAAACCAAAACCAAAACAAAACAAAAGTCATATTCACAAACTGTGACCATCACCGCAATCAATTTTATACTTTTTCTTTTTTTTTTAATAATTTTTTAGCCAACCTTTATTCTTTATTCTTTTTTCATTTTTTTTTTTTTTTTTGAGACAGACTCTATGTAGCCCAGGCTGGCCTTGAAATCACGGAGATTCTCCTGCCTCAGCCTCCCAAGTGCTGGGATTATAGGTGTGTGCTACCATGCCAAGCTTAATTTTATACTTTCATCAACCCATAAACAAACTCCAGCTGGGCATGGTGGCACACATCTGTAATCCAGCACTCAGGAGGCTGAGGCAGGAGGACTGTAGTGAGTTTGAGCCCAGTCCGAACTACAAAGTGAGACTGTCTCAAAACAAACAAACAAATGAAAAGAAACTCCATATCCAGAAGCAGCCACTCCAAACTTCTTTGCAGTTTTTATTTCACTGCTTTCTATGGCTGAATAAATCTACCGTATGGATGTACTACATTTTGTTTGCCATGCGTCAGTTTGATTATTTGGGCTGTTACCATTTTTTTGTTACTATGAATAATGCGGTCTCCACATTGTTTTGTTAAGAGTTTCTTATTTCTAAACTTGGGGAAGATGTCTTGGTATCTCCACTGCCAGCTCCCACCCTGGGGACATCAAGTTCCCCATTGACCCCTTAGGCTGCAGCCCCGTCCTCCCAAGTCCATTTATTAGATGCCCTACCTAGATGTCTTGCATACACTCTGGGTTGTTAGCAGCACATCCTCTACCCCCACACCACACACACAGGGCATCTGTTCCCACCCAGATGTTGCAACCTTGCTCAAGACCTTACTATTATATACATCTTTTCCCTTTTGCCTTTTCTATATACACAACTTCACGTTTCCACTGCTGAATGGAGCTTTTGAGGGATGAAGTCTTTTGAGTGTCTCTACACCATTCAGTCATTCATAGTCATTTACTGGAGCCCTGTGTACTTAGTTTGGAGGAGACAATGATGAAGACCCGGTCCCTTCCCTCAAGGAACTTAGGGTCTATTGAGGGAGGCAGACAATCGGCATCCAGTGTGCTGAACACTCACAGAGGGAGGCACAGGGCGTGGTGGGCCACAAGGCGGGCCCTGGCTCAGGGGGTTGGTTAGAGAAGAACTCCAGGAGGGGCTCTTGAGGTAGAGCCACGAGGAAAGTCTTAGCAGGTGAGAAAGAAGATGGACGTTGTGGAACCACGCACGGCTCTGCTCTGTGGCCACAGGTGTAGGCTGGAGGAAGGAAACAGCAAGAGGCAAGGATAGACAATGGGCAGGGGGCAGATTCTGCTGGCAACAGCATTCCACCGTGTCCTGCAGTGATGGAGAACAACTGAGGGATTTTCAGCAGGGGAAGGTAAAGTGAAGCCCACCTGTTTTAGAAATAAATTTGCAGCAGTGTGCATGAGGGACTGAAGGACATGAGACCAGGAACAGCGAGACCAGTCACTGAGAGGCTCTGACAGTAAACTGAGGAGAGTGCAAGAGCAAGTGCCATGGCAGAGGCCAGGCCCAAGACACCGGGAAGAGTAAAAACAGCAGGGCTAGGCTGAGTGGGCGGGAAGGTGACAAGGAGCAGCCCAAAGGCTTCCTGCTGACATGGGCCAGCAAATTCTCTTGGATGAAAACATTCAAAACCAATCTTTCCCGATGGTGACAGCTGACAGGCTTTCTCCAGAGTGACGAGATCTCCTGTCCAAATGAAATCTTAAACTGAACCTTAAGGGAGCAGACTCCAGTGTCCTGGCCTTTCCCCCCCCTCCTTAGAATACTAGGGATCCAAGGAGAGATCTGAAAAGCCCTGGACTTTGGGCTGGGAGCTTCCCTTCAGAGGATTCAGGGCAAGATCACCACTCACCTCCCACCTGACTCGTACCTGCCCACGTTCCCCGCTCCCGAGATGCTCTGATCCTTCTCTCTCAGGGTCCAGCAGTGTCTCAGGGCAGCCAGCACCCGAGACATGTGCTCATTTCTTCCTTCCTAACGTCAGGGCACCAAAGGCTTGCAGCCTCCCTGACACTGGGTGAATTCACTGCCATGAGCTATCATGTTCGCTCCAATCCAGTCACCTCTCTAGGGAGAGCTGGCCTTCGGCTTCCTATCTTCTTAGCATTAAAAACACCCCGTGTTCATGGGCACAGAAACATTTACGGACAGACGACTTAATACACTCGTCCTACCTCATCACCCCTAAGAAGTAAGATCAACAACTCTAATGACCATATATGAGAAAGAAAAGGGGGAAAAAGCACAAAGATCAAGAGTTTCAGTTGAAAGACCATACCCTAAAGATGTTCGCCAGCATTTTAAATATAAATCAAATAAAAATCTCAATGGAATGATAACACACTAAGCAAATAATTCCAAATACAGTATCACATAGTTTGCCAAAAAAAGAAAGAAAAAAGCCCCACTAAAAATATCTTTAGGGCAGGTGAGATGGCTCAGTGGCGTAAGCGCCTGCCTGGCAAGCGTGAGGGCCTGAGTTCAACTCCCGGAACCCACATATGAAGAAAGGGGCTGGTGATATTGCTCAGCGGCATGGGCGCCTGCTGGCGCGCGAGGTCCTGAGATCGACCCCTGGTACCCACAAAAAAAAAAAAAAATCTATATCTATCTATATATATATCTTTAAAAGATCCAATAGAAAATACCACAGAGAGCAAGCAAGTTCAAGGTGTGTGTGTAAGTGGCTGCTGGCTGTAGTAATAAAGCAGGTGCAGGACTGCAGGAACACATGTTTCCAACTAGCACACCTCGACCGACTTGGTCTTGACCACAGTCTCTCTATACCAAGAGTCCTTCAGGGCTATATCATTCAATCTCCAGCATCTAATGAAAGGGACACATAACAGGACCATAATTACTATTTTAGGATTGTGAAGCTACAGAATATTCTAACAAAGAGAACAAATAAGGGAGTGGAAAGTGGAAAATGATTAATTTTAACAGCTTTTTTTTTTTTTTCCTTCTGAGATAGGGTCTCACTAAGTAGTCCAGACTGGCCTTGAACTCATGGTGATCCTCCTGCTTCAGCCTCCCGAGCACTTGGATTACAGGTATGTGCCATCATGCCTGGCTTATCAGCTACTAAAGAACATTATAAAATAAGAATTTAGGCAACATGATTTTGGTATAAAAACAACAAAGTCAAATCAGTAAAACAAAAATATTAGAAAAGACTCAGTTTTAAAGATCTACTATTTGATAAAATAATGGTGACAAAATATAACAGGGTATCAAAAGATATTATGATAACTGAATAAATATAGGAGAGAAAATAAATACCTCTCAATCTATGCTTCATATTCTAGGAGGCTACCCCAAACTGGCCATGACTGTTCATTTCTGCAAGCTTCTGAGGCTTCTGCTTTCACATGAGTTACTTAGTTTGAAGGAGACAATGTGTTGCCGTGCACCTACTTCTACCTTTCCAAGGGGCTCCTTCCCGATCCTTGGAGCCTCGCCGGCTGTTCTGCTGAACGAAAACTGCCCTATCAAGTACATATATCCCACATTCAGAGGTGAGCTGAGGTTAGCTGGGACTTAAAAATTATTTTGTCACACAGTGTTTCTATGGGTGACTGATTGGCATGTGTGCCACCTGCTCAGGTTCACAAAATAAAAACTGAAATTTTAATTTATAACTTTGGGCCGGGGATATAGCTCAGCAGCATGGCACCTGCCTGGCAAGCGCGAGGTCCTGAGTTCAATTCCCCATTCCCCAAAACAAAAAAAATTATAACTTCATCTTTGATGATATGGTGGCAACATACGGTGGCATTTAGGAAACAGAGTATCAAAGTAATATATCATTACTAAAAGCATACTGTGTGTGGGATCCTTTACTAAATCCTATGGGGGATACAAAAATTGACAACCTTTTAGGAGAAAAAAACTGACTTAGGGAGAACAGGGAAAGGTAAAGAGTTAATTAGTCTGAAAGATGATAAAAGATAACAAGGCCATGGTCCTCTGCTAACCACAGTGCAGAGACACAGGGACGCGAGTCCAGAGCAGGAAGGGGAGGGTGGCTCATGCGTCGTGGCAGTCAGTGCCGAGGTGCACTTTGCACAGGCTCTTGGCTGACAGATGGCTGTGGCCAGACAGGAGTGAAGGCACTGCAGGAAGGAGGAAGGGAGGAGGCCGAGGAGGGCACCCACAGTTGTGCATGAACAAGGTCAGCTGTGTGTGTGTGGCTCAGTGCTCAGAATGTATGGAATTTCCACTCAAAGGCAAGCGTTTTGACCGCAGGAAATGCTCAAACATCAGCTCTGCTTTGAATCACAGAAAGCTTCCTGATAGAACTCCCCAGGAAAGTAAAGGAGTGCAGGATGCTAAAATTCTCCCGTCTCAGTCACACCAGGCAAACAATTCCTTTGAGTTTACCACTCTCTGCCCTCCCAAAGCAAGCCCACAAAGAATAAAACAGAAATCTGTTTTCTTTTTACCCTAAGCAAGTAATTTTACTGAAAAAGATAAAATGATCTGCAAAGCCAGCCTGAAAACTATTAGGAAGCAGCAGCAGTGGATGGAGATTTGGATGCAGAGAGAAGGATGAAGTCAACGAACTCATGAAGGAGAAAGGCCGGTAACAGACAACAGGACTTCTCCAGAACTTGTCTGCCACCTGGGTGTGAAGGCTGGAGCTAGGATTTCTTCCCCAAACCCAACAGCTCAAGCTATAAAAGCAGAAACTCCACTTGGCATATCAGCTGGCTCTCAGACACTCCATTATTCTTCCAGGGCCTCAAGGCGAGAGACAACTCTCACACCACAGCCTTTCCCAGTGCCAACCGGACCGCTAGGCCAACCTGGGCAAGGCAGCACCAGGGTCACAGGAAACCTCAGCTGCATACAGTGGCAGAGGGAGGAAACTCTTCAAGTCTTGGGGTCTTATCTATAAGAGCTGGGGTAGGTGCTTAAGCAAATTTTTACTGGAAGATAAGACACATTCTAAGTTTACAGAGACTGACCACACTCATGTAAATGAGACCCACAGATCAAGAAACAGAATGTCCCAGCATTCTACAAGGCCAGGGTGCCCTCTCTCAATCTACTCTCCCCAAGTGACAGCCTCTTAACTTATTTCTAATAGCACAGGTCAGTTTTTTCATTTTATAGAAACAGAATCCGATAGTATGTGCTCTCCATCTGACCATGCTACTTATACACTGCTTACACTTTACTCCGGAGAGCTTTTGGCAGTATCGTCTGAGATAGAAAACACACATACCCTCCATCCATCTAATACACTCATATTTGTTCTAAAAATACGTCAACGCATCCGCATGTGTATATGTATATCCACACCTATACAGGCAGATCTACTGCAACAATATATATATATATATATATATATATATATATATATATATATATATTTTTTTTTTTTTTTTTTTTTTTTAAAGAGAAGAAAAAACAAAACAAATCAAAAGAAGAACAAATTTTCAAAACAACATAATAGGAGGGTAACAATGGTTAATACATTATGTATTACTATCTTTAAGTTAGTTATTCAGGACACCAGACATTAGCATTCAATTGTCCAGACATTATTGGCACAAACCTTACTCTTCAATGAACTAAGTAAAAATGGTAGTGTATCTATCTTAACCATCTTATATATATATATACAATTTTTTTTCCCTTTCCCTTCTTTCTTTTCCCTATTCCAGTCTCTCTTTCCTTTTGACCAGTTTCTTTTTGATTCACCATATCTATTGTACATTTTGGATCTTATTTACTCTTTCAGTTTCTCATACTAGAGAGATAATACGATGCTTACACATGTGCTTCTGGTTTATTTCACTTATGAGTATTTTCTCGAGTTGCATCCATTTACCTATAAAAGTCTCCAGTTTATCCTTCTTTATGGCTGAATAGTACTCCATTGTATAAAAATACCACATCTTTCTTATCCATTCCTCAGTTGATGGGCATTTGGGTTGTTTCCAAGATCTGGCTATTACAAATTGTGCTGCTATAAACATGGGTGCACATATATCGCTGTGGTACGATGTTTTTAATTCTTCTGGGAAGATGCCCAGAAGAGGAATAGCTGGGTCAAATGGGACCTCCAACCCTAGTTTTCTGAGGAATCTCCACACTGACTTCCACAGTGGCTGTACCAGTCGACACTCCCACCAACAGTGAAGAAGGGTTCCTTTTTCCCCACAGCCCCTCCAGCATTTGTTATTAGTTGATTTCTTAATAGTAGCCATTCTTTCTGGGGTGAGATGGTATCTCAGTGTTGTTTTAATTTGCATCTCTCGAATGCAACAATATATTTTTGAAATTTAATTTTTTTGTGGTACTGGGGATTGAATTCAGGGCCTTGTGAATGCTAGGCAAGCACTCTATCACTGAGCTACATCCCTAGCCCTGCAACAATATTTATAATAACATAATACTGAAAACAGGAGACTGATTAAATTATGATATGCCCAAAGAAACACTATGCAGCCAATTTTTCAAAAGAAAAAAGGTTCAGCTGGCTATGGTGGCATACTCCTGTAATTCCAGCATGTGGGAGGCTGAAGCAGGAGGATCACCCTGAGTTCAAGGCCAGCCTGGGCTACACAGTGAGTTCAAGGCCAGCCTGAACTATATAGTGAGACTCTGTCTTAAAAAAAAAAAAAAAAACCTCTATACCTATCATTATTGAAAAATGTTCACAATATATACATAAAATATATATATTATAATATAGATTATATAATATATTATAATATATACTATAATATATAATATATTATAATATATTATAATATATTAATTATACATAATATATAATATATTATATAATACATAATATATAATAAATATTATATATATATATTTTTTTTTTTAAAGGAGAGAAGGTTTATTTAGCTCACAGTTTATAGAGGTTTCAATCCATAATTGGCTAGTTCCAAGGCAGGGTGGCACATGGCAGAGAGGCAACAGTTCATGGAGGCAGAAGACAGCAAAAGGAATGAGAGAGGGAGGGATGCAGGGAGGGAGATGGAGACAGAGAGAGAGAGAGAAACAGAGAGAGAGAAGGAGGGAAGGAAGGAGGAAACAAGGGAGGCAGGGAGGAAGGGAGGGAGGCAGGGAGGCAGGGAGAGGGAGGGACCACAATATATTTTTAAGAAGAAAAAAAGCAAGAACAGTACACTTGTGTGAAAACAATAAGCACATGCTACACAGGATGTGTAAGTACATAAAAAAGAAATTTCTGGAAATATCATTCAAACTATTAACAGATGATAACTTTGGGGAATGAGAAAACAACTTTTGCTTTTAGTTCTGACAATTCTTTTAACTTTTTTACAAGAGTAATATTTATTGTTAAATTTTTTTTGTATATCGCAGAAATACACGAAGTAGTAAAAAGCCCTATTTAATTTGCTCTCTAAAAGGAAATCCTCTTTATGTAGAATACAGAATAAAAACCTGTCAAATTCTCCATCAGGCATGGCCTAAGGAAGCCACGGGACCTGTGGGTCTCAGCTCCAAGCTCTCCAAGGGCTTCTGGCTGGAGTGATCACCTTGGTCCACGCTGGTTCCTGCGGTGCACATGCATGGCTATGGAGGAGATGTGGCTCCCGGAAGTGTCTCAGCAGAGTGATAAATATACACAGAGGGTGGGTAGTCAAGGCCAAAGATCTGACTGGAATGCTAACCAAATCACAAGACAGAAACAGCTGGGGTAATGGAGAGAAGGCAGGAGAGGGCACAGGACTAAACCCGCAAGCCACTCAAGATTACGTTACCTTTAAGTGACACAAAAACAGCAGTTTCTCAGTCAGGAAATTCTCTTCTGTAGGCAAAATATAATGGCCATTAAAAAAAGCCATTTTTCAGATTGCTAACTTTATTTAACTTAAAGGACTGAACTTAGTTTAAAAACAGCAGAATAAAGACCTCCTCTAGAGAATCACACAAGAGCAACCAGGAGAATGAGAAACAGAAACATCACATCTTTGACAAAACTGGAGACATCTGTGACCCCGAACCCCAGTATATGAGTAAGAGCCAAATGCTGTAAAGGTCAAAGAAGGGTGTGGGAAAGAGAGAAGAGAATGCCTGTTGTTTCAGATGTCGGACAAAGCACGCCATTCCATTTCTCAATACCAGGAGCCAAAGCAGTGATCCATTGTTCCAAGCAATGGGGCCAGTTCAAAACTGGTGACCAAGGCGTCCTCATACCCAGGTTAGCGTGAACAATTATAAACACAGCCAAATGTGTAGGAAGCCATCTATCAATGAGTAGGGTGACAGCAACTGGTCTGAGGACAAGAAGGGTTTCTAGTGCCATTCCCGTATAAAACAGTCAAGGAAAACCCGTTAAGCAAGGCCCTTCCCGAAGGAGATTTCCCACAGATCACTCCAAGATGAAGAAATTATCTCCGCAAAGACAATCATTTCTTTCTTTTTTTTTTTTTCTGGTACCAGGGTCTTTGCACTGAATTGCATCCCAGGCATTTAATTTTATTTTTATTTTGAGACAGGGTCTTGTGAAGTCACTAAATCCAAAATTCGGAGACACCAGTAGAGGTCATGGTTAAATGCACAACCTTTTACTAGATCTGCAAGAAGTAAGACACTGCATCATAGTAATAATGTGCCCTATGTGGAGGGCAAGGCCTTCCGTCTTTGCTTGTTTGTAGTGCTGGGTATTGAACCCAGGACTAAGCTGGGCATGGTGGCACACACCTGTAATCCCAGCACTCGGGAGGCTGAGGCAGGAGGATCGCCGCAAGTTCAAGGCCAGCCTGGGCTACATAGTGAGTTCAAGCCCAGCTTGGATTACATAGTGAGACCCTGTCTCAAAAGAAAAAAAAAAAAAGTAAGGAACCTAGGACCTCACAAGCTTACGCAAAGGCTCTGCCACTGAGCTGTACTCCCAGCTCACACATTTAATCTCTTTAAAGCTTTATGACACCATTAGAATGTTAGTCTCACAAGCCTGTGATACAGATCAGAGGGGACAAGCACCTAGCACAATCCTAGTCAAGAAGTAGAAGGCCCAACTTCCAGGTTTAAATCAGGAGACTAACACAGCCCCGGATGAAGGCAGCTGCAGTCGATTTACAGTGCATCTTCACATGTCTTTTCTTTGATCTTCAACACTGTCCTGGAGTGAATGGAGTATAGTCTAGGTAAGATCTCCACTGTGCATCGAAGAAATTAAGGACAAGAAAGATGAAATAAAAACACAACAAAAAAAAAAAAAAAAGAGAGAGAGAAAAGAAAAAAAAAAAAAGACCAAAAAAGAAAAAAAACACAAACTAAAGGGGGGGAGTTGACATTGAGATTCTCAGTCTTTATTTTGTGGTGCTCCTGCAGTGCGTGTGCACAAAGCTTGTTCTCTGCCTCTGAGCCACATCCCAGTTCCTCAGTCTTCAATGAAGGAAATCTCCCTGCTCCTACACCTGTTTCCCATTCCCTAACCCCTAGGGGCAGGGACCATGTCTGGTTCCTTGTCTTTGGACTCCTGAAGAGCCTTTTTTTTTTTTTTTTTTCCCCCGAGACAGGGTTTCGCTATGTAGTTTAGGCTGGCCTCAGACACTCGGTGAGCCTCCTGCCTCAGCTTCCCAAGTACTGGGATTATAGGCATGTGCCACCACACCAGGCAACTGTTTTGTTTTAAAACAGTCTTGCTATACAGTCCAGGCTGGCCTTGAACTTGCAAGGATCCTCCTGACTCAGCTTTGCAAGTGCTAGAATTATAGGCATATGCCACCACGCTCAGTTAAATCACACTTGTTTTTCAAAGATGAAGAACAGTACTATTTAAATTGCAGTATTATAAGGTCTGCTTTCATAGCTAAAACTCATTTGTAAGCAGGTGCTGAGACCTATAAAAAATGTTTCTTAAATGTTTAGAAATAGTTGGTTAAACCTAGAACAAGCCAGGTATAGTGGTGCGTACCTATAGTCCCATCTACTCTTTTTTTTTTTTTTTTTTTTTTTTTTTGAGACAGGGTCTCACTATGTAGCCCAGGTTGGCCTCAAACTCATGGCAATCCTCCTGGCTCAGCTTCCCAAGTGCTGGGATTACAGTTGTGCCCCAGCAGGCCCAGCTCGTCCCATCTCTTCTTGAGGTTACGGATCCTTGAGCCCATGAGTGTGAGACCAGCATGGACAGCAGAGTGACACCCTCACCTCAAAAAACAAAAATAAACCAGGCACAGTGGCGCTGCCTGTAATCCCAGCACTCAGGAAACTGAAGCAGGAGGATCACTGAGTTTGAGGGCAAGCTGGGCTTCATAGTGAGTTCAAGGCCAGCCTGGACAAATAAACAAACACCCAGAAACCCAGGCATATGTGAAAATACTGTCACTTTTATCATCATCCCCTTTCAGTAGGGAAGGAAATGGGGGACGTGGACTGGGCGGGCTGCTGAGTGGTGGTGCTAGGCCTGGCATGGACCCAACTGGCTCTAGCTGGTTGCCTCTAGGGGCTCTGGGGCATCACTGGTTGCATCTGCACGGCAGCAGTAAGGCTCATTTTTACTTTTCCCTTTGTATCTTTTAAGAGGAAAAGCATAACAATACAATGATTTCCATTTTCTAAAAAAGAAACTTTTTTCCTTAATGGTCTAAGGGGTTCCCCGGTAATCTTGGTTACTTTATTTAAATGCTGAGTAAGGCCTTCCCTTCAACAATCACTCTGAAGATAAAGCTTCCTTGTCCAAAATACAGGAAATATGAAATAGTGCTGCTTAGATTAGGAAGATATTGTCAGCTTTATATAATTGCTGCCAAGAAGGCTGCTGAAAGCTAGCTGTGTGTGGCCAAGACACAACTCCTCTGAGGTGCTGTCCTTCATGGGGAGGATGAAATAAAACAATGCCTGTAACGAGCTTAGGCCAGTGCCTTCTAAACATTCATTATCCTCATCATTCTTGTAATTAAAATAGCTACTACCACATTCTTGCTCTGATGATATACAACTCTGCCTATTTTAATGTTTTCCAAGCTAGGCCGACTTACCATTAATACCTATTCTTACCTGCTACCACCCCCTCCCCAGGCAGTAAGAAAGGGAGCTGGGAATGGTGGCAGCGCACAATCAGGAATTATTGTATTAAGTTTAATTCAGGCTAGGAATTTCTACCTTACACTTCCTCAACTAGTCTTTGTGATATCAGAACCACCAACTACTACTACACAACCTATTTTTTCACGTCAGGCCTGCCAGAATGATGCTGAAGACTTCCCAAGGCTCAGAAAATCGTGAACCCAGAATCAGGGTCCCTCCTGGCTTCAGGGTTAGCGAGGGCCCAGCCCAGGGAGTGAATACCTCATTACAGATGAAGCTTCTACAAAAAACACACTCTCGCTGTCACAGCCCAAATGCTGGCTCCCAACAACCACGACAGAAGAAAAGAGTCTCTGTTGTGGCTTTTGAAATATACAAAATAGATCACCAAACAGAAACTCCGATTGTAGTTCTAGTTATCAGGAGCTTTGGACTACATTCTAGAAAGGTCTCATTTCAACCAAACCGCAGCTGACGTGAAAAGATAAACTGTGTGAGGCTTTTTTTTGGGGGGGGACTTTTGTTTTAAACTGTTGGAAGGCCATCGAATTTAAATAGCCAAAGGATTCCAGCCAAGACTGAAGAACTCAAACTAGGGTGAAATTGCAAAGTCTTGCGCCATCTGTTTGAAAAGTAGGATTCAATTGTCTGACACCCGTCATCTTAACGTTTCAAACCAGTGAAGCACCCGAGAGCCAGGCACTGCACAAAAGAGTGCACTTATCTTCTCCGACCCAAGTTCTCAAGTGGTATTCTCCTACGTCTTCGTCCACCTGTCTAGTCCTTCTCACTCTGTTGCCTCAATTCCCATTCCTACTGACCCCATTCTCTGTTCCGGCCCCGTATGATGTCTCTGAAGAGCTGGGCCCACAGGGACGAATGAGTGAGAGGATCTCAGGTGTTCTGACGCCGTCTGTCTGAGCTGTGACAACAAAATACCACAAACTGGGCGGTCTGAGTAACATATACTCATGTCCTCACAGTCTGGAGGACTAAGTCCAAGATCAAGGTGCTCACCAATTTAGTTTCTGGTGAGGACCCTTTTCCTGTTGGTCTGTAGACAGCCACCTTCTTGCTGTGTCCTCACACAGTGGAGAGAGGACAGCACGAGCGGGTGAGCCTTCCGTGTCTTCTTGTGAAGGATGACAGAGAGAAACAGATAACTCTACTGTACAGGGAAAGGGCTACCTAGAGGTTGGCTAGAATGAAGGCTTCAGAAAGACTGGAGATCAGTTAGGTGAGCAGGAACACAACATGTTAGTCAGTTGGAAGTGATGACAATGACATGGAGGCATGACACTGCTTGAAAAGGAACAAGGTATCCTGTGTGAAGAGAACTGAAGCGGGACGGGCCACCACGACCCTCCTGCTGACCATCCTGTGTCCTCCCAGAGTGGGCTCCAGCCACTGAGCTGAGCTGCATGACTCGATCCTTTCAAATCTGGGTGACCAAGGCCAGCAATACAGGACAGGACCTCTGCCCCTCCTAGTCTCATGGAAGGGACAGTAAAGGAAGGAAGACTTACAAAGACATCTAGAGCACTCAAGTCCTCAAGGGCCAGGACTGTCCTCCACACAGTGGCAGGGTCACTATATCTGACAGAGGCCAAATCTAGTCCCTCTGCTCAGGGCCCTCCAATGGCTTCCTTCCTCAGAGTGAAAGCCAGGGCTCTGCTAGGAATGGTCCAGCCTCAGGGTTCTGCACTTGCCATCTGAAGATTCTCCCCCAGGCATCTTTCCCGCCTCACCTCCTTCAGGCCCTCCTCACAGGCACTTTCCCCATTCTCTTTATCTGAATGTGAACACTCACCTACACAATTCTCATCCCTGGGGTGATGCTTTAGTTTTTTGCCCTGAGCACTAGTCACTAAGATCCTTCGTACAATTTGACTTAGTATTGTGCATCTCCTCCATTAGATTGTCATGTGTGTCGCAGAGGGGCAAGGACGTTTGTTTTGTCCAAGAGTGGATGGCCAGTGGCTTGAACATGCACGGCGCATGGATGAGGTGTTCCACCTACACTCGCTCGTAACTGAGCAAAGCAACGTCTTAGCTCCTCAAGGCCTGTTAAACCCAAAGGATTACTGAGAGAGAGAGGTCAAACGCAGTGAACAGAGTGAGAGACCAGATTCCCAACTCTGTGTCACAGGCCTAGTGAGCAGAAACGAGATCCAAAAGAATATGAGTGACGAGGATCCCTGACAGCAAGGAGTGAGCGTCTCAATGAGGACTCAACACCAACCCATGAAATAATCAGAGAACAAGTCAGAAGTTAAAACTGCAATTTCGCAGTGAAGTTATAACAGCTCCCATGCTCTGAAATTACTGTGGACCACGCCAAGATCTCATTCAAGCCTCACAGTACTAAAAGGTGGGCTTTATCCTCAGCTGCATCTTGCAGAGGAAGAACAAAAGTTCAGAGACAGGAATCAGTTAGCCAAGGAACACAGCAGAACTGCAATTCTATGCCAATTGTACCAATCCCAAAGTCCATGCTCTGTTCAGCTCTGTCCAGCCCCCAGCAAGTCCAAAAGGAGAGCGAGCACGTGAGGTACTGTTCCTGGGGAGTAGCCTGCCCTGGACCTTGAAGACCAACAGCCTCCATGCAGGGTCCCACACAGAGTCCCTACTACAGTTGGAGGAGGCATCAGGACAGCGCCAATAGTAACAGCTACGAGAGCAACAGCTAACTGACTACGTACAACCTGGCTATTACTGTTAAAAGGTCTATAACATACTGAATCATCTCAATGACTCAAAGTGCTATCATTAGGCCCATTTTATAGTCAAGGAAATGAAAGGAGAGAGGTTAAACTTCTGTCCTAGCCAGGTGTGTGTGGTGGCGCACGCCTATAATCCCAGCACTTGGGAGGCTGAAGCAGGAGGATCACCATGAGTTCGGCACCAGGCTGGACTACATAGTGAGTTCAAGGCCAGCTTGAACTACACAGCAAGACCCTGTCTCCAAACAAACACTCCCCCAAAACAAACAAACAAACAAAAAAACAAACAAACTTTGCTCCTAAGCAGCACAAGCAAGATTTGGATCTAGACATTTGGCTTCAGTTCATTCTGTACAGACTATTCAATAGCAGGGAAGAAAAGGCCACTAAACATGCACATAGCACACACGCACAGGCCATGTGACAGATGTCCTCTCCTAGCTTCTCTGTGGCAAGTCCACAGTTACTAATAATAGTTGTATTCTGCACTCTCTCCAACTCCCACCATTCTTGGTCTGCCCTGGACATGTTTGTTGCTGGGTTGTCTCCCAAAGGCCTCTGATCTAATGGTAAAGCACTATTCCCTAAAGATGCTCCCATCAATTAGTGGTGAAATTTAAATCTGTCACGCAGAGAGCTCTCTGTGCATTTACCCAGGCAAATGAGCTGCATCGGAAGGGAAGTCGCACTTTGAGTATTCTGTCAAAGGCCATTTTTATAGTGGGCTTCCATTTGCAGCCGAGGAGCCAGGGGTCACCTCTGACCTGTGGGCCATGCCGACAAGCTGATAGGCAGTGACAGCCCTCAAGCCACAGCTGCAGCTCAGTGCCCGCTGAAGAGCTGCTGGGGGAAAGAGCTCACTTCCTGACCTTTCTTCCTTCGTCTCCTGACAAACTGCCCACAGGGCCAACCTTTTATTTTAGAGTCTTGGTTAAGACTGATATCTCACTGTGCAGTATCAGTAAGAACACAAACTTATCTGTGCCACGAATGGTCAAAATTTCATTAGAGAGCAGTAGTCTGGCAAGTAAAAGCCCAGGGTGATGAAGATGCGTGGGACCACAGTCTCGACTCAACACCACACAGTGTCACAGGAGAGATAGGAGCCACAGCACATGGTGCACAGACCCCACCAGGCATCTTTCACAGGGGGAGGACCCAGCCACTACAGGAGTACGGGAACTTTGGGGTAGCCATCCTCATCTTACCAGCATGGCCCCCTCAGACCTAAAAGATACAAACCACAAAGCCACAGCTAGAAGCCCAGAGATCCCTTGACTGCTTCAGCAATCCACCTCCTGTCCCTTCTGGGACTGATATGTGTCCCAAGACGTCTTTTAAATTATCTTGTTCAACATGATAAAATGAATTATTCAAGACTGCCTCCTTCTAGGTGGACACTGACAGGAATGTAGACGTAGGTCAGTCAAAACTCACCCACAGGGCCGGTGAGATGGCTCAGCAGCGTTAAGCGCCTGCCTGGCAAGCGCGAGGGCCCGAGTTCGACTCCCGGAATCCACATATGAGAAAAGGACCGGTGATCTCGCTCAGGGGCATGGGCGCCTGCTGGCACACGAGGTCCTGAGGTTGACCCCTGGTACCCACACACACAAAAAAAACTCACCCACAAATGTGTTCACAGCAGTGCTATTTTAACTGTCCTGAGCTGGAAAGCACCCAAAATGCCCAGGAAGAGCAGAAAAAATAAATCAGTTGTGGAATATTCACATGATGTAATTGTACAGAGCAATGTGGTGGCATACGCCTGTAGTCCCAGTACTCGGGAGGCTGAGGCAGGAGGATTGTTGCAAGTTCAAGGCCAGCCTGGGCTGCATAGTGAGACCCTGTCTTTAAAAAAAAAAAAAAAAAAAAAAAAAAAAAATTGAATTAGGGGCCGGGGATATAGCTCAGCGGCACAGCGCCTGCCTGGCAAGCACAAAGTCCTGAGTTTGATTCCTGGCATCAAAATAAATAAATAAATAAATAAATAAAATTTGAATTAGGCCAGGGAAAAGAGTTCATGTTATAAACAGAGTCATCACATTAGGCCCCCAAACTTTTCTTTTCTTCATAACACTTTCTTGTTGAGGTCAGGCCTAGTGTCTTATAAAATGTATCACATTCTGGATTTGACTGATTATTGTCTCATAAGATTCAGATTAAATATTTGGCAAGGAAGCACATGTTAGAACAGTAACTCCTAGGTTTTTCCATGATAAAGGTTCAGCTTGCTTTGTAATTATTAAGTAATTAATGCATTGGGTAAAATTTTCAGACAATATAAGTAAATATCAAGTTCTATGAAAGCGATTTTTCAATTTTTTTAGTTTTTAAAAATCAATTTTATTCAGCATAGTTTATACATAATAAACTTGCTGCCCAGCTTTCAGGCCACCACATACTAGCCTGCATTTTCCAGAGCTCTACAGAAATGGGATCATTCCTGTGGTTTCTGTGCCTGGCTCCTGTCACTTGCTGCAGAATGACTGAGGCCCAGCCATGTGGCTCCAGGGCAAGTGTTTCACCCTGCTGGAGCCCCGAGCAGCTCCACTGGCTGGATGCTCCACAGTTTATTCTGATGGACATCTGGGTGGTTTCCAGTTTGGGGCTCAAGAACAAAGCTGCTAGAAAGAGTTGCATATAAGTCTTGTTTGAACATATGTTTTCATTTCTCTTGGGCAAATACCTAGAAGTGGATGGTAAGTGCATGCTTAACTTTTTAATAAACTGCCAAAGAGCTTTCCAAGGTGATCCCACCCTTTTACACTGCCCTCCAGTGTCTGTGAGGGACTAATAGCTCCATCTCCTCACCAAAATGTGGTCCTGTCAGTCATTTTATTTGCAAACAATTTTATTTTTTATTTTTTATTTTTTTGTGGGTACCGGGGGTCAAACTCAGGACCTCGCACACCAGCAGGCACCTGTGCCACTGAGCAATATCACCAGCCCTTTTTTCATATGTGGGTACCGGGAGTCGAACTCAGGACCTCGCGCTTACCAGGCAGGTGCTTATGCCACTGAGCTATCTCACTGGCCCCTGCAAACAATTTTAAAATCCAATAATATTCCCTGCCTGGTTAATTATGCATTTGTGTGATTAGGTCTGTCTTTCCCACGCCTGGCCATAATGAGGGCAAACTGAGTTCAACACAGTGTCTAACATATAGTAAGTGCTTAATAGAAACATTCAATAAATATTGGTTAATTGAATGAAATCTGCCACTTCCCTACACATAAAAAGATGATAGGGCCAGTGAGATAGCTGAGTGGCATAACCACCTGCCTGGCAAGCGTGAGGTCCTGAGTTCGACTCCCGGTACCCACATACAAAAAAAGGGCCGGTGATATCGCTCAGTGGCTTGGGCGCCTGCTGGCGCATGAGGTCCTGAGTTCGACCCCCAGTACCCACAAAAAAAAAAAAAAAGATGATAAACAAATTATTTTTAGAGCTATAAATGGGTTATAAGAAAGTTTCTGTCTATTTACAATCACAGGGTCCTGTGTCTTGGGTTTCCCCACTCACCCAGGGAAGAGATCAGGCTCAACCTGATTATGTTGGCCACTAAGGGGCAGTGGTCCTGGAAAGCCAGTCAAAATGGCACATCCTGCTGCATGCACAGCCACAGACACCCCAAGGCCAGCAAAGGCTTTTGAAAATAAACACATTTCCGCTGCAATACTGAGCCCCAGTAGGTGCTACCCTGAGAAGCATGATTATGTAGGAGTCCTCCCAGGAGAGTAGGGGATGGGAACATAAATTCCTGCCACCTCCTCTCCAGTGAGGCTAACCCTGCACTTTGTGGGCACTGAGGTCTTTTCTGAAGTGACAAGATTGAGATTTTCCCTTACCACCCCCCCACCAAAGGGCCAGTGTCCCGCCATAACCTGGGTTCTTACAGCAACAGGACAATCCCTTGTGCAAAAAAAGTCACATATGCCAAGTGCCTGGAACAACTGCTAGACCATAGCAATCCTCCATAAATGTGTAAGGAATAGAAAGCAGGGTGAGGGGCCATGATGGCAAACTAGCTTCGGTATTTTCAACAACTGCCAGTCTTCCTTGATTTTAGGGAGCTCTGCATTCCATGGGAACCAAATGAAATTAAGATGCTCTAACAAAACCATGGCTTACTAGTTATCTCTACTGAATGGTCTGAATGCATTATAATTTAAGATATTTGCTAAGTGCCTTCTGCCTAGTGAAACTGCTTCTCCCCAGAACAATTCTCCTAAGCCCCTGCCAGTGCCTGCTGGAGGGATTGGGGGCTGGTTACCTCTCAGACAGCAAGCCTGTTAAGAAAGGACTAGATGGATGGGATATCATTTTTGTCACCACTGCCCAGTCTCCTCCCACTGCTAAAAGAAAAAGGTGAATCACTGAAAGAGGGGGCAAGGAGGTTTGGTCTTACATTATTCAAAGAACCCATGCCTAGAAAAAGCTATTTTTAGTTAATCAGCCTCCAGGTGAGGCTGAGGGGCTGGACTCCAGAGAATGAGGCAACAGAGCCAGAGCAAGCAGAGCACCAGGCACTGGGCCTCCAGGGGCCCAGGCCTATGCAGTGGAGAGAGCAGGCACATGGAGTGGCTCACTTAAGGTGACCCTATGCGCAGGACATAGGTACTTCCTGAGCTGTAGGAAGCCTTGGCTCACATTTGGCCCAGAGACCCCTGCTTTAAAACACTAGTCTGTGGCCACCAGCAGCTGTAGAGACAACAAATTCCACCCCAAGCAATTATTCTCAGCAGGGCAGTGAGCAGGCTGTAAGAGTAGCCCCACTCCAGCAAGATAAATGGCACAGAATCAAATATGCCTACTTCCTGTCATGTACAAGAAAGCTCACATTAGCTTGATCAGGGCTGTCTGTCACTGAGTTGCACCATTCTAGAAAGGACCAACAAGTCCATGACCTCCACCAATTTTCCACATAGCTGAAAGCTGGAAAAAGCAGCTGCTGAGGCAGGAATATAAAGTCCTTCTGACTCCCAGGCTTTGCCACCCTGCCACCACTCTCATGGAGGTCCCAGAGCAGTTGTGGTAGCGATTGCCACCACACTTACGGATGGCCTCCTCCAGCCCTGCTGCACAACCCAAGCCACAACAGTGAGAATCTAACACCCTTTTAGCACAGCAGGCACAGAGTCTATCCCAGGCCTGCCTCACCTAAAAGCATCTGTGCATCAAGGTGAAAGCTGTTCTACTTACACACCTGAACACATTTGTGTTTTAGGAAATGTGAAACAAAAGTAAAGGGAACAGTCGCAAAACCCAGGAAATAAAGACAGGTTCAAACAAGAACCAATCTGTACCCATAATGTCATAAGCTAGCCTATGAAAGAAAAATATGGGAAGAAGTCTCAGTTAGAGCCTTGTCATAAATCTCAGGAGCAGCAAATTTTGAGGTGAGAAAGCTATGATCCTTTTTCTTGTGAGGGAGCTGTAAACTTATTCACAAACAGTGGAGAGGAGACATGGCAGTCACAGGACTCAGCAGCGTGCTCCTTCCGCAAACAAGGCTGCTGTTCTCCCCACATTCCCAGAACCCCTTCTGATGCCAACTCTTGCTGCCCTTTTCTCTACCAAAATCTACAGTGTAGGGCTAGGGGTGGAGGTCACTGATAGAGCATGTGCTTAGCACACTCTGATCTTCAACACACACACCTCCACCACCACCACCAACAAACTGTAAGGCAGCGGCCTGGAATGGAATTAAGATTACGCTGACCATAAAGCAAACAAGAAGCTGAGGAACAGTACAGACATGATCTCAAGTTTTCAAACATTCCGGAGGGCTAATACTAGCAGAAAGCCCACTCCAACTCCAAATGGAGATTACTTCTAGAGACTGGAATTCTAAGCAACACATTTTGTTATACATACCTGTGACTAATTTGTTTTACAGTAAGGAAGTGTTTTTGTTTTTGTTTTGTTTTGTTGAGACAGGGTCCTGCTCTGTAGTCCAGGCTGGCCTTGAACTCACCATGTAGCCCAGGCTGGCCACCAACTCCTGGGGATCCTCCTGCCTCGCTTCCCAAATGCTAGGATTACAGGCATGCACTTAAAGTGATGAGATGGCTCAGGTTGTCCTGGTTTATAAATGGCTGAGCTACTCTCCTCCCCACTGCAAGGCTGTGGTGTCCTCTCTGTTCATTACCCTCTTGCTGGTTGTGTCCCTGGCTGTGCTGAGAGGTGGCACGGGATGCCACACAACATGGGATGATACAAAGTGTTCATTGCTGAGGCAAGCAGCCAAGTGCCAAAGTACAGGAGACAGATACAAATACCAGGACATGTGGACTTCTCCCTGGCCCAGGCCTGTCAAACAAGGTTCCCTGGAGTGACATCTCCAACTGGCTCAGAGGGCACCCATGTGAAACTGTTCAGTCACAGGGCAATTTCCACCAGGCATGACAGAGGGAGAGATGGGACGGGAAGCCAGGTGGCAGCACCCGCTTTCCTAAGACCAATTAAGTCAGTCTGAACTGGAGACAGTATAACCCTGACTTCAGTCATTCAACACAGTCTAGAGAGCCCTGTCCAGAGAGGGGTGGCAGTCCCATGTCCACTGCATCATTCTGGGGCTATAGGTACCGATGAGAGCGGGCTGAAGATAAATGAAAGGTCCGAACAGCACATGACCAGAGGGGACATCTACAAGACCACTGTCTAGACGATTCGGAAAGTCATCAGTTTATACAGGCAGAGGACTGTTCTAGACTGAACGGGAGCGCAGAGGCAACAGCCAAATGCAGCACATATACTGATGAGATCGTAGTCTAAAATAACCACACCACACAGTTTTAAGTCAACTGAGCAAATTTTAAACATGGACTATATAGAAAATGAACTATGGAATTAAGGCTAATACTCCTTTTGTTTTTTATTTAGTACTGTGAGGTCGAATCCAGGGCCTCCAGCATGCTAGGCTAGTGCTCTATCTCTGAGCTACACCCTGGCCTATGGCCAAGTGATGTTAGCGCGGTTCTGGAAGAGAAGGCATTTAACCTTAGGGACTATGCTGAGATTTTTAGGAATGAGGTGACACGGCATCTGAAGTTTGCTCTAAATGGCTTAACAACAATAAAAATTACGGACAGAAAAGGGCAAAGGTGGTGGGACGTTAACCACCGAGCATCAGGTGACCACTGTACAACTCTGGGCTTTCCAGTAGGTGTTACTATTCTCAAACTGAAAAGCTGATGGGAGTTCACACTTACCGGGAATGTCACGAGGCCAAACAAAGGGAAGGAGACCAAAAGTACTGCTAGTGAAACTAACAGCAGTGAGAAGCAGGGGACACTTCTGTGGGACAGGCACCATGTGTGTGGCCCTTAATGCCCCTCCATGAGGCAGAGCCTACATCACCCCTGTTCTACAGATAAGCACGTAGCAGAGCAAAGACACCAACCCAGGCTTGACTGCAGATCAGGAGCTGCATCACTCCTAGCTATTCTTCTTCTTCTTCTTCTTTTTTTTTTTTTTGGCCTTTTTGAGATAAAGTCTTGCTATGCAGTTCAGGCTGGTCTTGAACTCACTTTGTAGCCCAGGCTGGCTTCAAACTCACAGCGATCCTCCTGTCTCAGCCTCCCAAGTGCTGGGATTACAGGCCTGTGCCACTGTTCTGTTTTTTAATTGTAAGCATCTCAGGAGAAAATGCTGCCTGGTTAACAGCTGAGGAATAGTTAGGTCATCTATGCGACAGCCACTTACTTATGCAACATCACACAGCAGTTTGCACTGCAGTTGTGCTTCCCACACATCCGTGTTTCAAAACAAGTTGTGCAAGATAGATGTATGTAATTTTGGTTCGTCAGTTAAAGTCATTCATTTTTTAAAAACACAAGTTATGTTTTCAGAGTATCTAACAACAGAGAAACAAGCTCACAGGACAATGTCTGGTTTAAAACACAGGTGTATTAGTCCTGGTATAAGGCAAGATAGCTGCAAGGTGGTTTTATAAGAGAATGTTTTCAGAAAACACACACTAAAGTACTTAGGAGGAAAGGGGCATTATATTTGCAACTTTCAAAATTTTTATGGAGATAAAAAAAGGTGGAGAGAGAAAGAATGACAAAGCAAATGTAAAATGTTAAAATTTAGGATAGCAGGAGTTTTTATAACTTATAATTTATAACATTTATCCATTTATATAACTTCTCTAGAAATCTAAAATTATTTTAAAGCAAAAAGCTAAGGAAAAAGGCTCCTTATCTCTTATCTCCCCTCATGAAAATCCCACTCTCTCTGAAGTGTAGGTCAACAAGAAGGAGGGGCTTTGACCACTCTAACTTGCTTCCTGCAGATTTTCTCCTTGTCTGAGAGAAACAGTCCAGGAAGAAAATGTTGATATGAAAGCACAGTGAAAAGATGGACATTGAGAGAAGATTGTAGGTACACAATGGACTAAGCAAGGCTGTAGATCTGCTATGATTATTCAACTCTGGGTGCCACAGAGGAAACCCTGGAAATAACTACAGTCTTTAGTGGACTTCAACTTGAAAGCTATCTTCCCTGATTTGGCACATCCTATGTAAACATTAACACTGTCACTCGGCTCCACAGGATGTTGCTGAATGATTGGCTGAGCCTGGCAGGCTGTCCACACCACACAGTGCTTAGGATCATTACAGATAACAGTGGCATTAGAAAGAACATGAAGGAGGCTGTAATCCCTACCTTAGTTTCAAATCAGCATAAGCCTGTATTTTTGAGCTCAGTTATTAATGCTATACTACCTTCTCCTCAAGGATCATCAGCTTTGAGAACAGCCAGGAGAAAAATCAAGGGAAACAATGATGTGAAACTGGAAGGCCAAAGAGACACATACATGGGAACTCTGAATGAAATAAATGGTTTTAATACAAGTAAAATCTTGTCCTTTTAAGAATGCTGCAGAAAAATTTTAAGACAGTCTGCCTTTGTGCTAACCCCAAGTTGTCAGTGTGGCTGAAATTCAGATTCATGACCACAAGATAGCCAAGCATCCTAATTGCTTTCTTATCTCAGAAAAAATATACTATTAATATACCAGTCTCAGGCATCTGTTCAATAGTACTAGGGGCTGCAACAGTTACGCTACTCATTCATTTTATTAATTAAAAATGTGTTATGCATCCAGTATATGCAGACAACAGGATAAATAAAACCCTTACCCTGTCCTCAAGGAGCTTACACATCTACAGGGGACAGACAGCCAGGCAACTGACAAACAGCGCTGCATGCTGTGGCTGAGTGTTGAAGCCAGCACAGAGAAGGGATCTAACATCCATGACTGCAGTCCTGAGGACAGAACTGCTCCTGTACACAAAAAGGTCTAATAAATGCCATACAACAGCTTCACAACTGCACAAAAACAGAGAACCTACAAATCTGACAGCCGTCAGATCATCTCACACTAAACCATACCTTCTATAAACGCCAAAAAGCTTAACCCTCCTGAAAATGTCCTGCAGACAGCAAAAGCTATGATCTGCTGTGAGGTAACACTCTTACCTGTGGCTTCAATGTACTCAATGCATCTTTCAATAAAGATGGGGATGGGCTTCTCCGGAGTCACAACAGTCGTTAAGGGTACCCCAAAATAATTACTCTCCCAGGTTGCCTTTGTGATGGATGGCCGAGGTTTGGGCTTTGGTTTCTGTCCAGAAAAGAGAAAAGGAAGCACAAAAACAAAGTGAGTATCAACACGTCATCATCAAGTCTTCCAGAGAGAAACTCACAGCAGGGTGGAAAAATGCCAGAAAGATTTCAAGCAAGATAAGGAGACCCACTTGCTCATCTCACGAATTTTGAATTTTCTTTTCTTTTTTCTTTTCTTTTTCTTTTTTGTTGAGACAGGGTTTCGCTATGTAGTGCAAGCTGGCCTTGAACTTGCTTAGGTAGCCCAGGCTGGCCTTGGAACTCACAGCAATCCTCCTGCCTCAGCCTCCCGAGTGCTGGGATTACAGGGATGAGCCACCACATCTGGCTAATTTTGCATTTTCTGGCCTCTAGATATCACAAAAGATTCTGGAACGTTATCACGGAGACACACCTTGAGTGTGAGACTGAATTATTCAAACAAAGATGTTTATAAAAAGCAGGCCAAGTTTATTTAATAAAATAACAATAAAATGACTATCCACATCCTTTATCAGAGATGCACTGGAGTAAACAGGAAGTCTTCCAAACACTCCACATGGATAACAGATGTTATATATTTCAAAAGATAAAGCCAGATCGGAAAACTAATAATTTCCTCTTCCTAGAAAAGACATATACAGTATGCATTTTACTTAGGCTGACAGTACCAAAAGAGAATTTGTTTTCTGATACACTAGCCTGGGGTTAATTCCCAGTGGCTTCCACATTAGCAAAGACTAAAGCCAACTAATCCAACAAGACAATATAGTTCTTTGTCTATTCTTTTCTCAAAGTCACCTTCTTCATGAAGTAGTGGCAGCAGCAAATATTTGAGAACTTATTTCCTTTTAAATCTCACAATATTCCATTTTACCAAGGAGAAAATGTCTCATATGCCTAAATGACACCAACTACAAAGTGACAGTGCTTGGGCTCAAATCCAGGAAGGTCTGTCTCCAAAGACAGAATGCTCATTAACACTATTAATATTGAGATACTCTACTCCAAAATTATTCATTTTGAAGCTTGTGTAAGGAAAAATCCCTGGCTGTTCATAAATGCTAAATTTTTGAAAAGCCAAAGAAATACACTTGACATTTTGATCTTTTGTTAAAATATCTACAAAAAAGAGGAGGGTGACCAAATGGGATCAAGGTAAACAGACCCAGGTGTGTCTTGGCAATATGGTTTCCTTTCTCCAAGGTGATGAGACCAATATGGAAGAACAGATTTACTTAAGAAATGTTCACAGGCTATAAACCTAGTTAAAGATCTTTACAGAAAATCCACTGGAGATAACTGCCAGGTCAAGTGCCAACATCAACCATTCCCGTTCCTTCTCCTGACCATCTCCTTCCTTTTACAACCTTTTATATGGGAACAGTCACTTCCTGTTTAGTCTGAGATTCTTTGAGGACTTCCTGTGCAAACAAGTGGCAAAAAAAAGAACAGTGGACAATAAAATGCACACTGAAGAAAGAGTCCATTTCTGGGCTGCTGGTTGATCATATTTCCAGTGACAACCCAAAGGCAAAGATAACCCAATCTTCACACAGCCTGTGTAGAGGACCCTGGGGTCCGGGAGAAGATCCATGTGCTCCTGTGCCTGGCCCTGCCCCCTGTGACATGTCCGCTCGTGGTCAATCCCCTGACGTATGACCAGAGGTAAACAAGCTCTGATTTCAGACTTACCCAAAGAAGGAAAGTAAGGAAAAGCAAATGAAGAGTTCATGATTCTTTATAGGAAATAAACTACAAGAAGAATTAATGCTTTGAAATCTGATAAACCTGGTGGGAATCCAGACTGCAGAGTACTGTGACCTGGGCCAGGCAGTGTATCATCTCTACCTCCATGACAGTGCCCGGGGCACAAGATGGTCACATGGCTTAAAGGATACGCTGCAGGGAAGTGGCGCAGCATCTTGTACACAATGGTCATCCAATGAATGGGAGACATCACAAAGAAAAGGGAGGAGTTCAGTGCTTCTTTTGCACATGTTAGGCAAGCACTGTACCACTGAGCTAAATCTTTTTTTTTTTTTTTAAGACAGGGTCTTGCTAAATTGCCCAGGCTGGCCTCCAAATTGCAATCCTCCTGCATCAGCCTCCCAAGTAGGTGAGATTACAAGTAAGCCCCATCAAGCCCAGCCTGTTATATTGCTGTAATTAAGTAACAATGAGTTAAGTAATGCTCTTCCTGAAAAAATCCCTACTATTTAAAAGGTTAACTCTAGAAAGTGAATACCCAAAGCCAATCATCTGTATTTATTTATTTATTTATTTATTTTTTTTTTTTTTTGTGGGTACCGGGGGGTCGACCTCAGGACCTCGCGCGCCAGCAGGCGCCCGTGCCGCTGAGCGATATCACCGGCCCCTTTTTCGTATGTGGGATCTGGGAGTCGAACTCGGGCCCTCGCGCTTGCCGGGCAGGCGCTTAAGCCGCTGAGCCATCTCACCGGCCCAATCATCTGTATTTAAACAACATTCTTCCACCCATCCTGTCAAATTTCCCTGTCAAAACTAACATAACAGCATTGTTCTTCAGTAAGACTGAAGTTCCAAATAAATGGCTAAGGGGGAAAAAAATGCAACTGAAATGGACTTTACTCCTAATCACCATAAATCCTCCTAGCCATCATTATAGTAGACAAATTTTAATCTCATTTTCTTCTACCCTCTAGAAAATTTTACTCCCATCACTAAACATTTCCTATGCCCCAGACCCAAAGCTCTCTGAAATGTATTACCTCCCTCAAACTCACAACTCATCTGTGGGTGTAGATGTTAAGAGCCAGGCGTGGTGGCGCACACCTGTAATTTCAGCACCTGGGAGGCTGAGGCAGGAGGATTGCCATGAGTTGGAGGTCAGCCTGAACTACATAGTGAGACCCTGTCTCAAAAAAGCAAATAAGGGGGCCGGTGATATAGCTCAGCGGCATAAGCACCTGCCTGGCAAGCGCGAGGTCCTGAGTTTGACTCCCAGTACCTGCATTTAAAAAAAAAAAAAAAAAAACAAGGGCTGGTGATATAGCTCAGCGGCATACGTGTCTGCCTGGCAAGCACGAGGTCCTGAATTCGACTCCCAGTACCCGCATATATAAACAAACAAACAAACAAACAAAAATTTCCCCTTTAGGATCTATCTATCTATCTATCTATTTATCTTGGTTTGAGACAAGGACTCACAATGTAGTTCAGGCTGGCCTTGAACTCACTATGTAGCCTAGACTGGTATCACAAAACTAGGCAAGAATTTTTAAAAATTTTTATCTATTTCTTTTGCCTTTTTGAGACAAGATTTCACTATGCAGTTCAGGCTGGCCTTGAACTCCCAGCAATCCTCCTGCCTCAACCTCCCAAGTGCTGGGATTACAGGTGTGCACTACCACACCTGGGTAGGCAAGAATTCTTGCATGACTAATTCTAAACATTCCTACTAAGGAAATCAGAGTTTGTCATGCGTGCGAGTTGGGCCAGATTGCTGATATAACCACCAATACTTCAGGCACGTGAAGGGTTACTGGGCACATTTCAGCAGGAAATGCTATCTACTTAGCGGCTTGCCAGATGTCTCATGTCCCCAGTTAGATGTCTGTCCCTCGTTAGGAAACCATTAGGCACACTCTCAGCAGCAGCAGGTGCTTAGAGAGGTAAAAACAGCATCACCCAACATCCCATCTTCTTTTGGGGATACTTGGTGGCTGAAGTGAAAACGCATCTAGCCAGAGGGAGCCAAGCCTGAGAACATCTACACATCTGTGCCTCAAGTATAGTTTCTGATCGGTCAAAAATGGAAGAGAGAAGCCAGGCATGGCGGCACACATCTGTAATCCCAGCAGGAGAGTGGCAAGTTTGAGCCCAGATTGGGCAACTTAATAAGACCTTGTCTCAAAACAAAAAAAAAATAAAATTAAAAAAAGGGCTAGGGATGTAGCTCAGTGTGAATGCCCTTTGTCCAATTCCCAGCACCACACATATCCATGAAGAATAGTACTGTAATTCCTTAAGAGTGCTAAGTGCTCTGCAGTTACCTGCAACCTTACAACCACCCTGTAAAACACAGGTTACATGCCCCCTTTCACAACTGAGAACGGAGGCTCTGAGAGGTTCACATCCAGCTGGAGAGTGCTGGGATCTAGGACTGCTAGAGTCCTCCCTTGATGATGGAACGCCACTGCCCAGACACAGGGACCAACTTGGACTACCTTTACCTTGACCTTTCAGGTAGGCGTTTTTGTAATGAATAACACAGTCCATTATTCTGTACCTTAGGGTTTCCTTAAAAAGATACCTAATTCTTAGTCTTGATACTAACCATGAAAAATTTGATATAAATAGCACTTTATGCCAGTGTTGCACTGGGGAAAAGAGGTGAGAGGAATGTGCCTCTGGCCTCTTGGCTCTCTGGAAACAATGGCATACAGGTGAAACCCCTGACTCTGGCAGAACAGGAAGCTACATGGTCACTGGCCTCTGCTGCCCACTGGGGTGTAAGTCTACCCTACAACCCCTCCCAATCCCACTAGGGCAAGAAAAATGGTAGAATGCCAGCTACAAAATAAGGAAGATCAAAAGAAGGGCCCTTCCTCAAGCCTGGAAGATGGCTGGGCCAGAGCCTGGTACGCAGTGGGACTGCAACACACTTGCTGAATAAGCAGTTTCCAGCAACACTCAGGCCATGGCTCCTTCCCGTGCTCTCATGCTTAGCTAGGCGAGCCCTACCTGCGGTACAGATCTTTTCCTCACCTCGGTGCGCCGCTCATACTGGCCTGCGAGGAGTGAGGCACACAAGGCCTTGTTCATTCTTAGTACTGTAACAAAAATCCTTTCGCCCTGTAGGCACTAAACTAAGTAGTCACTCAGGTCCACATGCAACTATTTTTCTACTGGGCTAAGTTCCTGGAAGGCAAGAATCTTGGCAGTTATTTTTAAAATGAATTATCCAAGGTCACATAGCAAAGTGGCAGCAGAGCTAATCCCAGGCCTAAAGTCGTCTCACCCTCAATAAACTTACACTCTACACAACAGAGCTGACCTAGATATCACATGAGTAAGTGGTGACCAAATGCCGAAGAAAATGGTCAGGAGAATTATAAATAAGAACCGAGGGTGGGTGAGATGGCTTAGCGGCGTGAGCGCCTGTCCGGCAAGCGTGAGGGCCTGAGTTCAACTCCCAGAACCCACATACGAAAAAAAAAGGGCCGGTGATATCGCTCAGTGGCACGGGCGCCTGCTGGCGCACGAGGTCCTGAGGTCGACCCCCAGTACCCACAAAAAAAAAAAAAAAAAAAAGAACCGATAGTTCTAGGGCTCCAGCAGAGAGGCCATAAAGAGTATTCTATCTTCTGTGGGAACAGCAGGTATAGCTTTTCAGTGACCCTAAGTTGTCAACTCCAAATATTGTCTTCTGGTCTCCATAAATACTCTCATACCTGTCAAAGTACTTATTTCCAGATTTGAGGGTCAGGAAATATGGTTACTAGAGTTATGCACCAAGTAGGGTAGCCTTTTAAATGCTTGGATGCATAGCTGAAAAGTCAATAATAGAGAGAATCCATGCTGTTGGATGTGTTTTTTAAGTTTTTAAAAATTTGTATTAGTCCATGTTTGCAGTACATGTTGTTTATATTCTTGTGGGGACTTGGAACATGTATGTGGATACTTTTATTTTTGAAGGGGGAACAACATATACAGAATGTAATCTGGAACAGGGATGGTGTCCTCTCAGCGGGGTAAGAGGGAGGCTGACAGAAGCAGAGGGCTGCCAAGCTGTGCGGTGACATACAATGACAGGAGTCTCAGAAAAAGTGAGATTCCATAAACTACATTACTTAAGCTTCCTCCACAGCACTTTCTTGCATTCTGTAACCAACATTGCACCTTGCTGACCAGGAAGTATTCTGTCATGTTCCCAAGAGAGCTTCAAAACAACCTTTTCAATTAAGTTACTCACTTATGCCCCAAATGTGTTCTTGATTAACTGGTGCTCCCCCTTCTGGCTCAGAATAAATCTAAGGCCAAGTTTAAGAGAAAACTTAAAGGTGGACTAATTCTTGTTGGTAAAGTCTATTATGTAAGCACTGATGCTCGAATTTGGTCTCCTTCATGCTGGCAGTTAATAGTATGGCCCAGTCACTCACCAGCTTGAAGCATCTTTGTTTCGGGATGTACAGGAAGGAGAACAAAGTCCTGGCCTTCCTGCCATCTAACCTTCCTGAACAATGGAAAAAGAAAGGAAGAAATGCCATCCCACTGCTCCAAGTGACACAGAGATCACCGCTTTTTGTTCCTTGAAGTCTGGCAAACCTGGTTCTTCTCTGTTGCTCTCTCAGACTGGACTCACAGCCACACATTAAGAGCTCGGTGGAGAGGAGGGCTCCCCAGATCCCTGCCTGAAATGCCACAGGCACTGACTCTGGTCCTCCAGCGGCATGGGCCCCTCTTATCTGCTGGCCTCCTCTCAAACACTGATGAGATTCAGCAGGAAGGCCTTCTCTCGGGAAGCAGGGCTGATTCCTGGTTGCCTGAAAAGGCACTGCAGTGTCCCCAGGTGGTGGAGAGGAATGCGCTAGCTCAGGGAAGCAGGTCTGTTCTTTGAAAAACAGATCTGGACTGCCTATTTTAACTTTTTTTTTTTAAGAACAGGTATGCTATAAGCTAAGAAAGATAGTTAAAAGATAGTCTATTTTTAATCACCAAAAACACTACAGAAGTTCTTCAGGCTTAAAATAAACTAAGAATTGAGTGACACCAGTTTGAAACAATTTCTCAAAGTTCCAGTGGCTATTTCAGGGCCTCCCTGCCTTTTTTGTCCTCTACTCAACTAGGCTCTGATGCTGGGAATAGACAGCACCATGCTGTTCTTAGGGAACAGTGTTGGGAAGTGGACTCTGGCTAACCAAAGTTCTTTGTCTGGATGGGCAAACTGAAAGGACTGGCTGAGTGGCCTCATGTGTGCCTGACCACTGAACAGTAGCAGCTTTCTTGCAGAGGACAGGACTCTGAAAACTCACTGGAGGCGGATGTCAAAAGACTGGGTTCAGAATTCTTAGCTCCTTTACCTCATGTTACATTAACTTGGGCACGGGGTTTAAGTCTTAGTTACCTCATCTCTAAAAAAATGAAAACCAGGATGAAAAATCACTTCACTGAGACTGGCAAGAGAAGTAAGGGAAAAGCTGATCTGCAAATGCCTGGCAGAAGGCCTGGCACACAGTAGGTATTCAATAAATACCAGCAAGTAAGTGCATCTTCCTTCCTTCAGCCTGATTCTCCCTCATGTCTCTGCAGAGCCAGGCCAGGCTTCCTGCAATAATTTCAATAGGTCCTGTTTCTTTGGCTCTGAGGGCCATACCTTTTCCTGGAAAACTCTCTCCATGAAGCCTCCGTCTTCCTGACTTTGCCTGCTTCTCCCTTCACAAGTCTCAGCTTTAAATATTGTTTCCTTGGGAAGCTTTCCTAAGTGCCTAGTTTGGGCTAAGCCTCCTTGTTAAACAATTCCTCAGTACCTGTACCTCCCCTCTGGTAATGAGAAACGCATGCACTATATCCTCAACACTTATCACCCCTGAAAACCAACCAGATGAACATAGTGCACACACATATGTCACCTACAACAGCATCAGGCATGAACAAATGCTCACTGGGCACTCAAGCACTGAGTTCAGCGTTTCCTTCCAAAGAGAAAGAATGAGCTTATGTGCTGCAGCCAAAGTACTTCCTTTAGAAGATAAAACTATTTCAGGAATCAGAAAGGAATCAGAAAGCCAAGGTCAAGTCGGTGTTTTTTTGTTTTGTTTTGTTTTGTTTTTTTGTACTGGATTAAACCCCAGTATCAAGCGCAAGGTCATGAGTTTGATTCTGGGTACCAAAAACAAAACAAAAAAAATACAAAAAAAACCCCCAGGCTTCATATATGCTAGGCAAGTGCTCTATCTACACTGAGCTACAGCCCCAGCTTTTTTCCTAATTTTATTTTGAGGGATGGTCTTGCTAAGTGGCCCAAGCTGGCCTCGAACTTGCAATCTTCCTGCCTCAGCCTCCTAAGCAGCCACATCTGGCAAGTCAGCATTTTTAAGACCAAGGTATTTATTTATTTATTTATTTTTATTTATTTTTTTTTTGTGGGTACCAGGGGGGTCGACCTCAGGACCTCGCGTGCCAACAGGCACCCGTGCCGCTGAGCGATATCACCGGCCCCTTTTTCGTATGTGGGATCCGGGAGTCGAACTCGGGCCCTCGCACTTGCAAGGCAGGCGCTTATGCCTCTGAGCCATCTCACCGGCCCTATTTATTTGGTTTTAAAGCTCACTGACTAGCACTAGCCTTTCCTGAAATACACATTGAGTCTTTCCCGGTAGGTCACAAAGAGCTCATATCTCTTAGCATTTAGCTTGTCTGTCAAAAATCAACATCCCTCCCAGAGGAGCAAGCAGTCCAATTCCCCAGCTGGTTTTTATTCACACTAGAAACTTTAACTCTGTTCTAGGCCTCACAAAATGAGAGCTGTGTCCACACAAAGCCACAACAACCAGCCAATTCACTGAATCCCATGAAATAAGCCAATTCACCGGGGGTGGGGGGACACACACAAACTGTCAAACTGGTTACTTGGTGCCTTACAGACCAAACAATGCGTGATTGAATTGGTTGGCTTTCAATAGGTTGTCT
Source organism: Erethizon dorsatum (assembly GCA_028451465.1). Classification (NCBI taxonomy): domain Eukaryota; kingdom Metazoa; phylum Chordata; class Mammalia; order Rodentia; family Erethizontidae; genus Erethizon; species Erethizon dorsatum. The sequence goes on along the minus strand of CM051834.1, from coordinate 107,686,130 downwards.
TGTCATCTGGCAGCTACAGTGAAGTGAAAGATATTCTTTATCATTTAGGTTTCAATATATATAAACATATAAAATAAGAACACATCAGATAGAATGGTAAATAGCCAATAATGTCTTCTTTTTAAATCATGGTCAAACACATCAAATTCAGCAATCTGAGCACGCCCTGAAGGCACATTTGTGGAGTAAGGCTCCCCAGCCTCTTTTCTGGCTTTAAAATAAGAGCCACCGATCCCGATCTTGTCTTTGCAAGTACATGGCACTGGGAGACAGAGACCGTGTGCAGCACCACCGCCTCAGACAAAGCTCTATTCACGCCCCTGCTGAAGTGCAATCACAGTTTCAATTTCATTCAGCTGAGTGCGGAAGGCTCCCACTGAGGGCGGGTTGCTGAATGGTTCCGCTGGGAAAAGGACCCAGAAGGAGAGGCAGCTTTACAGTCTGCACTTTCATTAGGAGAGATGAAAGCACGTCCCTCACTCTGACTCCAGTTTTACAGTGAAGCACGAATCTAGCAAATTAGCAAAGGGCGCTCAGTTATTTTTCTTTCTCTTCATCACACTGGTACCCACACCACAGCGTTTTTTTTTTTGTTAGAGTGGTTGCCAGAGTAAGCACCAAGAAAGCAGCTAAGTAACATAAGCATTAAAACTTACACGAAAGGCGGAAAGTGCTACGCCAGACCTGGTTTCTCCTTCTCTGAGTTCACAGCATGCCCACTGCACCTCCGGGTGTTCCTTGACCCAGTGCTGGTGCCTCTCCCACATCCAGCTACGTGACAACAGCAGTGAGGCTTCCCTGCCTGCACCATGCTCCATCATCATTCCTCATAGCCCCAGAGGAAGGTGCTCCCTCTAATACAAAAGGACATGGAGAGGTGACTCCTGCCCGAAGTTCAAGTAAAGAAGTAGGGAAGTTGGGATCTGCAGCTGCTAATAATCACTACACCCCACTCTACCTGAACCCCCTCCCGTGCACGGGCTCTCTGCCCACACACAGCCTTTTCAGGGCAGAAAACCCATTTTCAGGGCCGGTGAGATGGCTCAGTGGCATAAGCGCCTGCCTTGCAAGCGCGAGGGCCCGAGTTCGACTCCCGGATCCCACATACGAAAAAGGGCCCGGTGATATCGCTCAGCGGCACGGGTGCCTGTTGGCGCGCGAGGTCCTGAGGTTGACCCCCCGGTACCCACAAAAAAAAAAAAAAAGAAAAGAAAACCCATTTTCAGTAGCAGTGCAGGTCTTGCTGTCCCAGCTGAGTGCTGAGGTGTGGCCAAGACAGGGGCTGGGCCATTTCCTGTGAGGTGTCTGACATGCAGGAGGAATTGTTTTTCATGACCAACTGAAATTGGGAGTGCAGGTTTGCCCTTACTTCAGATGAATATTGTATTGCTTTGCCATGCCAATAAAATCAAAGGTCAAATCCCTCATGGAGGGGCTGGCTTGGCATTCTCTGCCCTGATCCTACCCTATTTTTCCAATAAAACAAGTGTCAGTCTGCGTTAAAGGCAGCAATGTTAATGGGAGGTTTGCTCTGGTGGCAAGGACATTTTCCTCCTCTGCCGAGGGATGACAAACCAGCTACACTCATTCCAAAGCACCATTCTCCAAGGCAGGAAAAGAGCATTTCACCTTCTGCTCACTCTTGCCAAAGGATACTCCTAAACTGACTCCTGGCACATGGAGTCACTCAGGGAAGCAGCCGGGCACTAGCAGGAGCACAGCTACTTCCAGGCTCCAAGAGGCACTGTGCTCACCAAGCCTGCACCATGGGTGAGCTGGTGAAAGCTCAGCTTATTGGGAACGTGTTTTAAAAGCATCATTTGCACCAAGTATTAAAAAATGTCACCAGAAGGCAGGGAAAAATAGTTTTACAGTAATTCAGTGCACTGTTATGACACTTCCCTAATTCCCAGGTGTGCGAACACCCCCACAAATTAGAAGACTGGCAGCATTCAGATAAGCTGTTCTGGCATCAGTCTTCACTGGGAGCGGAGGAGGAAGAGAAGAAAGCCAAAAGGTACAAAATGTTTGGATTCCAGTATTACTAAAACAGGGGTGCTTAGGGAACATACCAAGAAGCTGCTTTCTGCTTCCTAAATAAGGACTGCTTTTGATGGGTCTGTCTCCCACCGACCTCTGGAGAACAAAATACTAGAGGCAGACAAAGAACTCCAGTGGAAAAACCACCATGGGGAAATCATCAGGAGAAGCATGCACTGATATTTATTAATAATCATCAGGTGGGGCCAGAACACACACGATATTGCCCTTCCCTTCTCGACACTGGACAGGTAAGAAACTCTGGAAGCTCCTGACCAGTGCTGACTGAGGGGCTCTCTGTGCACTACAGGGAGCACGGGTGGATAAAATTCCTCAGGAGACAATGAACTAGCCTCCTATATGTATGTCACAAAAGAACTGTGAGCTCTCAAGACAGCCAGGACCCTGGACCTTCTGATCTGTTATTTCTTGAAATAGTGTAAGCTATTGGCAACTTTTCTTTCCAAAGGTCCCTGTAATACCTTTAAACAAGTGACTTTGTTCTCTGTTTTGTGAGAGAACAAAAAAAACTTGCAAGGTGGGGAAACCATTCTGTATATTATAATGCTGGTCCAGGGTTATTGTATTTCTACTGCAATCTTTCACCAGGATGTCTTTCTCTGAAAAAGACACAGTATTTTCCCCTACTCTAAATGGGGGGAGGAGGGATAAACTGGGAAATAATTTTCCTATCTCAAAGCCCAAGCCTAAAAAGATAAGGTACTACCTAGAGACCTCTGCCCTGCAAACTACAAACTACAGTTCCACACGAGAGAAGTTACCGGCCTCTGCATGTGGGACTGCCGCCTCTACAGCTGGCAGGGTAGGTCTGATGTGTGTAATGCATACGGTTAACTTCTTCTTCCCTTCCCTTTGGCTCCCTTCCCTTTGGCTCCCTGGCTAAAGAAAATCTGAGCTCTCACTCTAGAAGCAACAACTCACTTAAGGATATAATAATGGAACTACGTGACACTATTTTACAAATATGAGCCAGGTTTAGAAGTCTCACTGTCAAGATTATTTTTCATCTGTGCACCTAAAAACCTTTCACTGTTTGTATGGGCAAATAACCATCCAATCTCTCACTAATCTAAAATACAGCCACCCTTGTGGATCAGCAAAGGGAAGAAGGAGCATTGAAGAGACATATGGATGACATGTATGTTTAGCAACAAGAGACTGGGGCATGCAATTTTGCATTCTGGTGTTTAAGTGAAGAAAGAGCAAGCAAGGGAGGGTAGGAGAAGGGGGAAAAAATAATCAATTTATATCATGTACAGGTACAAATTCCCTATGATGAATGTGATCATTATGTATACCTAAAATGTACCAATAAACTTAAAAAAAAAAAGAACAAGCAGACTGTCGCTGACTTGACTACTTGTCAGAATGCTGACAAGTGCTGTGCTACCTGGTCATATGGATGGTTAATCGCTGTTTTAGAGGAAGACAACTCAGGCTATCTAGCCAAGGTCCTACCTACTTGAGAGCTGCCAGTAGTAGCATCCGAGACACTGCTAACTTTTTAATGGTGCGTCTAAGAATAAATTTTCTCTTTCTCCATTTTCTCCCTCCCTCTCTCACCTCTCTCTCCATTTTTTCCCTCCCTCTCTCTCCATTTTCTCTCTCTCTCACACACACACACATACACACACACACACGCACAGAGCGGGGTTGTTTGTTTCATCAGAATAAGATCCTTTTGAGAAGTCATTATCAATCAGCTCTCACTGAGACACTGTATAAACCAGTGGTGAACCTATGACACACATGCCACACTGGGCTATTTGTATTATTGAAAGCTCTAAAAGGTTCGCCATCACTGGTATAAACCATTTCCATGATTCATCCTAAATTGATGTCTTACCTTAGTATTCCTCCTTAGACTTCGGAGAATATTCCTCCTCCTCGGGTCTTCGTCTGTTTCATATGGAATGACAGCATTGTCCCCTTTGTAACCTTGGGATGCCTGGTCCTCCTCTTTCTTCCGTATTGGCCCCAGCTCATCGTCACTCCCCACACTGAAGCTGGTTCGGTAACTAGCAAACCGCCCCAGTCGGGTGCATCTCGTCCTGTACAGCACTGGCTTGCTCACGATAGACACCTTACGGCCTCGCTCTAGAGAACTGGTGTCCATTTCACTGTCGGAACCATTGCCACTGCCGTTGGACTGGGCTTTGTTGATATTCCGAATGGTGATGATCTTGCCTTGGGTGCTGTCGTGGGGCACAGAGTATATGTTTTCCTCTTCATTCCTTGGCTTGACTACAGCATCCATTGGTTCAGCATAGTCAGAAGGGTCGAACCCATCCTGAGGCAGCCAGGGGCTAGAAGATACAGACTTCCTTTGCCCATCCCTATGCCCTTGGTCTAGGTAAGACAGATCTCCCTTCGTAATGTCAAAATGGACAGGAGGCTTTGGTTTGACTGGTGGAGGTACTTTGTTGTTCAGTTTACTCTCAAAATTGCTCATGATGAATGACAGCCCGTCATTTCCCTCCAGTTCCATAGAGAGCTTGGAATGGTCTTTGGACAGAGAGGGCAGTGATGTATCTTCTCGAAACAGGCTGTAAGACGGGGGTTCGATATCCTCTTCCGAATCCTGCAGGTTGGAGTTGCAGAGTGGAGACCCTGCCCGGGGGGAGTTAAACACCTCCTCCGTGGTGCTACAGGCCTCAGCAACGTTATCATACATATGAGTGGCCTCGATTATGTTCTTTTTCTCCACCACATCTTTAAAAAATGGGTGAAAGATCTCAAGTTTATGCTGAGGTTGGCTACAGGGGATGCTTGTGAACCTTCCATCAATTTCTTGAGCAATCTCTTCCCCCTCCGTCAGCTGTTCCCGACTTAAGTCATTGTCCAGGACATCTACAGCGCCACCGGTGAGTGCTACAAGCTGGATGGGGATAATATCCTGCACTTCACAAAGAAAGGCACGTAACATAGCCAAGGAGGCCTTACGTTTGGCTGAATAAAAAACAATGTACCCATGGACCAACCGGCTCTTTCTGATACTAAATGAGGAATGGTATGAAAGAACAGACAATTCAATCCGTTTCTTGTGTATTCCGATTGGAAGTTCAAGTAAAACAGAGTTGCTGCTTCCACAATGGGAAGATTTGCAAGTTTGGGACTGAAGAACAGGAAAGAGTATATCGTCTGCACTAAAAGGATCCCCACACATCAGACACATAACAATTCGCAGATCGACATCAGCCAAGTCTTTGATACTAGCAGTAGAACTGACTAGATTTAAGTTACGCTTAGAGTCTAGAAGTCCCTTCAAAACCTGACTGATCTGCTTCTCATTAATGTTGCGTCCATAGCCAATGCCAGCAGATGCGGGGTCAAGAAAGACACACTGAAGTTTACTGGCAATTTGCTGACCTTGCTGTATTAAGCTATGCAGGGTCTCTCCGCTGGTGTCTCCTCTCTTGTTAACCAAAATTAACGTCAGGGGAAGGTGAACTAAATGATTATCCCGCCTGCCCAGTGTGGACTCCCTGCTCTTCTCTATACTTTCCACTACATAGGACAGTGACTCCTTTGAATTGTAAAGGCAGAGGCAGCCATGGGGTTGAAAGGTTGGTGTCTGGAAAGAGTTCACAGGAAGCCTAACATTGCCTTCTATTGGCCTCAGGGAAAGCTCATACATTTTACCATCTATCACGTACTTGTCATCATTTGTACAAAGAGCTCGAATCTCATTGGCTAGCTCTCTGGCAAGGCCATCTTTGCCCAAGATAACCAAATTGATCCTATCAATGTTGGGGTCAGAGAGTGAATTTTTCTGATTCCGGTCAGATGGTCGGATAAACCGAGAACTAATCAAGTGCTCAATCTTAGCATCCACACAAGCTGGGCAGCTGGGGCATGTCTCCTTTGTTGGGTGGTAAACAAAATGAATGTGCTTCAGAATGAGGGCATCACGCTCTGCTTGGAGCTTTTGTAATGCTTTAAATCGCTGCTCCTCTCCCAGAACATCCTGAATGACGCCCATCTTCTCCTTGCTGGGCTTAGCATCCAGCTCTAACTCATAAAACAATTCTGAGTATTCCAAAAGTAACTCCTGAAACTCTTCCTTTGCTTTGTCTATAATTTGCTTTTGGTGTTTGCCATAAATATCCATGTATACAGATTCTTCCAGCCACTGGTAGAAATCTTCATTCATAATAAAACTACGGGCCTCTTCCCAAGGCTTTCCAGGAGTTATGAAAGGCGAGGTCTCCAGATTTTCTTTGAATGCCCTTCTCATCTCCACTCTCTTCCTCTCATTCCTTAGCTTCTCTAAGTGGGCCTCGTACAGCTGCTCTGCAGGGACAGTATCCATTAAGTCAAAGGGAATCCGTTCATTTTCCATGTTGTCAATGTGGCTGGTGGCATCCCAAGGCGTCTCTTCAAGCACAACAAACCACTTCAAGAATTCTGGCTTGGTCTCTAAGAGTTTTTTGGCTTTTATGCAGCTTAGGTGGTCTATTTCATCTAGATTAGGTATAAGAGCTTCGAAAGCTAATGGCAGGGCTGCCAGGTACAGCTTTCTCCTGCGCTCAATATGTTCGTGCTTGAGGCGGTGGATGTGCTGTAGGAATAGCTTCTTGGCTTTCTGAGTCCCTTCCAGGTAGACATAGTCCTGGTACTCTGCGGAGGCCTGCATCTTTCGGCTGACATTCAGCCAATTCTCATTGTGGTTTTTCACAATGCGACTAACCAGCCACTCATACTTGTCTTTTGCTGTAGCTATCTGCTGACTCTGCTGTTTGAGAGCTTCAAAGTAAGGAATGATTTTAGTCTTTCCCCGACTTTTATCAATGAGTTGCACTAAGGTGCTGAAAGCCAAGTCCACGTTTACATTGGATCTCGCGGAGGTCTCTACAACCTGGAGGTTCTTTTTGCTTAAGGCAAAAGTATGTGCATCTCTAATGTACCGCTCAACGCCCTCATCACACTTGGTCAGGACCACCACTATGGGCTTTTTTGTTTTTGCAAGCTGATTGTAGAGATTGGACACAAACTTGAGCTGGTCATCAAAGTTCCTATTCATGCCCCTGCTTACATCAATACCAAGAAGAAAACCATCGATCAGCAGCTTTCCATCTGGCATTTGTTTCTGCTCAAAGTCCTGCTCCAGTCCCAGCTGGTCAGTGCAAAAGTACATGAGTTTTTCAGCTGATGCAAGTTTAGTTGCAGCAGCTCTCTTGATGTAGGGCTGCAGGGCCGTGCTTCGATGAGGTTGGAAAGTCTGATCATCGATAAATTCAGTCTGTTCCACGATGTGCATCTTACATTCCACACAATCCTCCAGGGAGCGGCTAACTTCTCCCCAGTAGAGAAAGTGGTCGTTATTGACCACACGCCCGCCGAAGTCACTGGTGCTGAGGACAGAGGTATGATCCAAGTGAAACTCATCGGCACTGGGGCGCACGAAGCGGTTGCAAAGACAAGACTTCCCAATGCCACACTGGCCTTTCTCCTTCTCGGTCCCAGACAATCCCACCACACTGATGTTGTAGGTGGGAATGCGGACATCTTGCTTTCTTGCCATCATCATCGTCGACACATCCTGCCACAATCAACCACTTCCGAGATCAGATTAGTGTTTTCCAGTGGAGTGGAGCACTTCTCGACATTACCAGTGGAGGCTGGCTGCCCATGGAGCAAAAGTGTCAGGTCCCATAGTGCTCGTACACCACTATGAGGTCAGTTTTTACTGCTTCTCACTGAAAAAGAGCCAACATTTCTTCCTAAATGAAGGGGAAAACAAAAAAAGAAAACACATCAGCATTTTGGAACCCAATTTTAAACCCTGAACTATAACAAAATGATTTAACTCAACAAATATTTAGTAAATATCGAATGTGGCAGGCCTTATCCTAGGTGAAGCTATGAGGGAATAAGACTGACATCTATGTACTCTCAAAGAGGTATAGTCCAGACTGCTGCAGGAGGATTTAAACAAGGAATGTGCTAAATGCTAAAGCAAGACTGTGAGGATTCCTCAGAAGAATGGCTAATTCCAGGGCTAGCACAAGATGAGTACAAGATCATCCAGGAACATCTTATGCAAGAAAAAACAACAGGACATCTCACAAGCACAGGGATGCCATCTTGAAGGGCTTCTCACTGGCCAAATCTGAGACAATTTGAATACCAAAGTAATTAAGTAATAAATTATAATAAACCACGTAAAATTGGAACATGAGTGCATTCAACTGAATCAGACAAAAATCATGACCAGATGCTAAATCTAGGGGGAAAATCTTGGTAAGGAGCAGGATATTTATAGTATATGGAATTCAGGTGTCTCCTGATGTATTAATTAGTTGCAAGGGAGAGAGGAAGGAAAAACAACAATAGACAAAAAGCAATTACAGTAGAGAAAGAAGGCAATACTTTGGGAAAATAAAGTTAAAATCACTGATGAGGGATACAAAGATAATCGTGGACCTCTAGATGTGGTATCCCCCCAAAACCACCTCACTATGCAGTAATATGCCTTAGACGGCACAATATGAACTAATCAAATACAAAACACAAGTGAGTATTCAAATCTGATGAAAAATGTTTTTTCTAGGAAAAAGGGGGGGCACTGTGGCTTTTTTAAAAAAAGTATATTAATAAGAAGAATGGCTATGTAAATGTTCTAGATAAGAGGCTAAAAATATTTTATATCTAAATGTAGTTATCTAACCCTAGACTAAATCCTGTACCAGCCAAGAAAACGAAGGCTATATTGGACACTAGATCAATTAACAACATTAAACTATAAAGGGAATATCAAGAAAAGTATTTTTAAACAAAGTCAGTACACAAAAATCAGTTCTATATACTAATAAAGAATAATCTGAAAAGAAAATTATCAAAATAAATCCTGCCGGGGGTGGTTCTCATCTGTAATCTTAGTACTTGGTAGGCTGAGGCAGGAGCATCGCTGCAAGTTTGAGGTCAGCCTGAGCTACATAGTGAGCCAGCTCAAACTACATAGCAAGACCCTGTCTCAAAAAATCAAAATAAATAAATAAATACATAAATAAACAAATAAAAATAAATCCAGCTGGGCATGGTGGCATAGGTCTGTAATCCTAGCCACTTGAAAAACTAAAGTAGGAAGGTCACAAGTTCGAGGCCAGCCTGGGCAACTTAGTGAGACTCTGTCTCCAAATAAAAACAAAACAACAAAAAAGAATTAGTGATACAGCTCAGTGGTAGAATGTCTCTGGATTCAGTCAATCCCTGATATTGCCCCCTCATCTAAAATTCATTTCCAACAGCATTAAAAAAAAAAAAAGGAAGCTAAGTGTGGTGGTACACACCTGTAATCCCAGCACTGGGGAGGCTGAGGCAGGAGGATTGCAAGCTCAAGGACAGCCTGGGTTACATAAAAATAATAACAACAGAAATTAGCCAAGAAATTAAAAGATCCAGACAATGAAAAGAAATTGAAAACACAAATAAATGGAAACATCCTATGTTCATGGATTGTAAGATTTAATGTTGGTAAGATGTCAACACTACCCAAAGTGATCTATAAGTTCAGTACAATCCTTTCTTGTTTTTTTTGCAAATATAAAAACCCATCTTAAAATTCTTATGGAATCTCAAATGAGCCCTGAATAGCAAAACAATCCTGAATAAAGCTAGCAGACTCATACTTCCTGATTTCAAGACTTACTACAAAGCTACAATAGTCAAAATTGTGGTACTAGCATAAAGGAATCGAATATAATAGAAATGGAATATAACAGGAACATAATGGAATATAATAGAAAGCTCAGAAACAAACCTTCACGTATATTGTTAAATGATTTTTTTTTTTTTTTTTTAATATGCAGGTACTGGGAGTTGAACCCAGGACCTCGCACTTGCCCGGCAGGCACTTATGCTGCTGAGCTGTATCACCGGCCCCGTTAAATGATTTTTGATAAGTATGCAGACTCTTATGGAGAAAGGACACTCTTCAACAAATGGTGCTGGGAAAACTGGATATCCACACGTGAAGAAATAAAGTTAGATGCTTACCTAACACAAAAATTTACTCTAAAAAGAGCCAAGACTGAAAACTAAAAACTCTTACAAGAAAATATAGGGCAAAACCTTCATAACATAGGATTTGGCAATGATTTCTTGGACATGACATCAAAGGTACAGGTAACAGAAGGAAAAACAAACTGGATTTCATAAAAATTTTTGTGCATCAAAAGACAGTATCAGGGGGCTGGTGAGATGGCTCAGCAGCGTAAGCACCTGCCTGGCAAGCGCGTGGTCCTGAGTTCGACTCCCAGAACCCACATACGAAAAAAGGGGCCGGTGATATCACTCAGCGGCACAGGCGCCTGCTGGCACACGAGGTCCTGAGGTCGACCCCCGGTACCCACCAAAAAAAAAAAAAGAAAAGACAGTATCAACCAGGTGTGGTGGCACATGCCTGTGATCCTAGCACTCAGAAGGCTAAGGCAGGAGGATGGCTAAGTTCGAGGCCAGCCTGGGCTACACAGTGAATTCAAGGCCAGCCTGAAATACATGGTGAGACCCTGTCTCCAAAAAAAAAAAAAAGCGGGGGGGAACCTGGTTTATAGCTCAGCAGCACAGCACCTGCCTGGCAAGCACAAGGTCCTGAGTTCGATTCCTGATACAAAAAAAAAAGTATGAACGGGACAGATCACACACACACCCCTCCAAGGTAAAATGGCAACCTACAGAATAAAGGATTGCAACTCATATAAGGGATTAATATCCAGAATATACACACCCTAAAACTCAACAATAACAACAACGAACTTAGTTCACAAATGGATAGCTGGGCATGGTGGCCCATGCCTATAATCCCAGCACTCTGGAAGGCTGAGGCAAGAGGATGGCAAGTTTGAGCCCAGTCTGGGCAACTTAGTGACTTATTGAGACGGTCTCAAAATACAAAACGTAGCTCAGTGTGATAGGCCTGGGTTCAATCCCCAGTACAATGGGAAAGGGGAGTGAGGGCAAAGAAAACAACTTGATTAGACATTTCTCCAAAGATGACAAACAAATGGCCAACAAGTACATGATGTTCAACATCAACAAAACCAATAAAAAGAAATTATTAGAGAGGATGTAAAGTCTTTTTGTGATATTGGCAGGAATTTAAAATATTGTACCAGATACTGTAAACAGTATGGCAGTTTCTCAGGAAGTTATAGGAACTACCACATGACCCCTTGATTTCTCTCCTGGGTATGCACCTGTAAGAACTCAAAACACAGTCTTGAAGAGATATTTTTATATCTACATGCACAGTATCATTATTCACAACTAAACCATGGAAGCAACCCACACGTCCACTGATAGGTGAAAAGATATGGAAAACATGGTACATACATACAGTGGAATATGATTCTGCCTTAAGGAAGGAAACTCTGACACATGCTACAAGTGAACTCTGAATAATTATGTTAAGTAAAATAAGACAGTTGTTAAAAGATAAATATGATTCCACTTATATGAGGTACATAAGAGTAATTAGAGACAGCAAACAGAATGGGCTAGACAGAAGAGAGAAAAGGGAGGTATTGTTTAATGGGCATAAAGATTTAGTTTTAGAAAACCAAAGAGTTTTAGAGATGGATGGTGGTGATGTTTGCACAACATTATGAAAATTCCACTCAACTATATAGGGAAAAATGGCTAAGATGGTAATTTTATGTGTATGTATTTTACACAATTTCAAAAAAGAAAAAAGTAACATAGGGACGTGTCTTGGTTACTTTTCTCTCATTGCTGAGACAAAATACCCGACGCCCAAAATTAAAGAGGGAAAGGTTTATTTATCTCACAGTGTGTGGAGGTTTCAGTCTGTAATCTGCTGGCTCCAAGGCAGGGTGGTACACGGCAGAGGGCAGCAGTTCATGGCCATGGAAGACAGCCAAAGCAGCAAGCGCAAAAGGGGCAAAAGGGAGGAGCATGAGAGAGACAGCAAGCCTCTTTCTGTCCCTTATATTGTATGCAGGCTACCCAACCCAGGGCAGGTGTAGCACTCACGCCCATAATCCCAGCATTGGACCATGAATCAATCACAAACTCTAGAAGCCCACCCCCATGACTGCATGAGGCTTTGGGAGGACATCTAGACACAAATCATAACAGGAGGCTAAACCAGGAAAAGTTATCAATGTAAATTTATGAAGTTGACAACTATCATGGGAGAAAATATCTCCACTTTTAGGAAATATACACTGCAGTATTTTGAAGAAAAGGGCCATAATATATGTAAGTGGCCCGGGGGGGGAAAAAAATGGATATATTAAGAAAGGGTAAGAATACAAATGAATAAAATGTTAATAGGCACACATGGGTAAAGTGTATAGCATATTACTTTGTGTTCTATTGTTGTGACTCTCTGTAAGTTTATAATTATTTCTAAATTTAAAAAAAATTTTTTTCTGAGACAGGGTCTCGCTATATAGTTCAGGCTGGCCTCAAACTTGTGGCAATCCTCCTGCCTCAGCCTCCCGAGTGCTGGGATTACAGGCGTGCACCACCACGCCCAGCTTAAAAAAATTCTTAGCGGTATAAATATGAGGTAGTTTCCCTGACAAGAATGTAAGCCCTTGAGGATAAAGCTACTGTTGTCAAGTTCACTGCTGTGTCCTCCCCCTCCGGCACAGCGGTTGCACAATTTCTAAAGGAATGAATACAGTGACTATGAAGCACATGAAAGGGTCCCCAAACCCAGGCTTTAACACTGAAGAAAGCCTTTCTGGAGAATTCCATCTTAAGCGATACCTGGAAACATGCAGTGCATTTTAGACAGAAGGAATGACATGTACAAAGGCCCTTCTCTCCCCAGAAGAACTCAGGACCAATTAGGGGGAACTGCTAGAGTAAGGAGTGAGTGGAGAGCAGATGGGCTAGAGGCATGAGCAAGTAAACAGGAGCTGGATTAAGCCATTTTGAAGCCAAGAACGTGGCTGAAAAGTGACACCCTAAAGGACCCTAAGTTTTGTTTTGTTTTGTTTTTTTAGGACCTAAAGTTTTAACAGCTGAAGTAACGTGTTATTACTTCATGTTATGTCTTCCAAAGTCTTCAGCAACTTTCCAGCTGAAATAAGTAACTAGCCTGATTGCCTCAATATATGTGGTCTTCTGGCTACCACACAGCTGTTTCTTACACACTCAAATGAACAGTCTCCTAAGACAACCATGAAGAAGAGAATGTAGAATAATCAGACAGCAATCTTCTTTTGACTCTCACTTCTATCTGGTAGGAACCTGCATTTCTACAACCCTCATACGCTCATGTGTGCCCTACTCACAGCAGTGCCTCCAGAAGTCAGACCACCACGTGTAAATCTGACAGACAGAGTCAATGAATGGGAAAGCACAGCTGTCCCCTGCAACAATGACCTCAAGCGGTCACAGACGTGTTCTAAACATCTTCCTCCTACAATGTGGAAAACCAAACCTTCTAGGGAAACAAAATGTGGTATATAAAAGTTGACCATTTCAAAAAAGAAATCTCTTGGGGGCCGGTGAGATAGCTCAGCGGCATAAGCACCTGCCTGGCAAGCACGAGGTCCTGAGTTTGACTCCTGGTACCCACATACGAAAAAAGGGCCAGTGATATCGCTCAGTGGCACGGGTGCCTGCTGGCACGCGAGGTCCTGAGTTCGACCCCTGGTACCCACAAAAAAAAATTTTAGAAATAACAAAAAAGAAATCTCATGCCCGGCGTGGTGGCACACACCTGTAATCCCAGCACTTGGGAAGCTGAGGCAGGAGAATCACTGTGAGTTCGAGGCCAGACTGGGCTACAAAGTCAGTTCAAGGCCAGCCTGAGCTGCATAGCGAAACCCTGTCTCAAAAAGACAAAAAAATAAAAATAAAAATAAAAAAACTTAAAAAAGAAACCTCAATGACTGTGGTTAGTCACCTCCAGATGATGATGTGCTCCTGAGGAAGCCACATTCCAGGCTTCAGTAGGAACGGGGGGAGCACCCATGGGTGAGAAAAAGCAAACCTTCCCCATCCTCCTCCGATCACCAACTACTTCCCCAGGTGACTGCTTACATAAACAAAATTATAAGACACTTGTGAACACTACAGCTTGTTTACATACATCCTCGAAATACCTGAACAGCAAAGATCTGTACAAAATCAAAGTGCTTTGGCACATTATCTGTTGTATACATGTACAAATTTGTTTCAACCCACAGGGATACACTTAGGCTTGGCAGAGTCTCAGGACTGCTGATGAAGGTTTAAGGAAGTCAAGAGTGCTCTCCTCCATCAACTCCTCACCCAGCAATGGGCAGGTCTCAAGCCTTCCCCCTGGATCAATCTTATAATGCAACTTAGCAACACCAGACCTACTTCAGACGACTGCTGCCTGTAGCTGGCCTATCATCCCTTGTTTGTGACTCAGTTATTCTCTGTGAAGTGGGTCTAACCATCTATCCCTCCTCAGAAACCCCAGACTTAAAAAAGAAAGCAAAAACATTGGCTCTATTTTGAAATAAACTAAAATGCATTAGTCATTCCTCACATTGTTTAATTATCTTGCTTTCAACGGCACAATAGTCTCAATTATCTGAAAGATGTTAAGAAAAGAAAGCAACAGTCACTCTGAAGAATGTTCTAATGGTATTTTTAACCTACAATTACGCTGACAACTAAAAAATCTACACCCTCAAAAGTGAGAATTAGCTGGCATGGAAGTGGTTAATTTTTGGACACCTGGTAACTTTCCATTTGTTAGAAATCTAGTAAGTTCCTTGGTGTAAGCACCTCTTCTAAGCTTTGATGTCTGGATAATGCAGTTTTACTAGTTCCTCAATTGGACTGAATTACATGGTAAACAAAGACTGTTATAAATCTAAAAAGGTCTCAAACACTTGGTTTAAAGGAAATAACTTTAAGTGCCTGGTCACATACAAATTCAACTCTTCTAAGAGGTAGGCAAAAAAAAAAAAAAAAAAAAAAAAAAAAAAAGCTGAGTCACTAAATTTAATGATCTGAAGAGCACAAAGGAAGAGAAAATAGGAAGATGGGGCATGTCCAAGACTTTACAATGTCTTTAGAGTTTAAGTCTGAGGGGAACTGGTGTTCTTAGTAGGCAACTAAGATACTCGAACAGTGAAATCTGAAAATGCATTCTAATAATTTTCCAATACTAATCCTTTTAAAACTGAAGAGTTGGGGCCGGTGAGATGGCTCAGCGGCTTAAGCGCCTGCCCGGCAAGCGCGAGGGCCCGAGTTCGACTCCCGGATCCCACATACGAAAAAGGGGCCGGTGATATCGCTCAGCGGCACGGGCGCCTGCTGGCGCGCGAGGTCCTGAGGTCGACGAACCGCTACCCACAAAAAAAAAAAAAAAAAAAAAAAAACTGAAGAGTTGGACTGGTGATATGGCTCAGCGGCATAAGTGCCTGCCTGGCAAGCGCCAGGTCCTGAGTTCGACTTCCAACACCCACATAAAGGAAAAAAAGGGTCAGGGCCGGTGATATCACTCAGTGGCACAAGCGCCTGCTGGCAAGTGCGAGGTCCTGAGTTTGACTCCCGGTACCCACATTAAAAAAAAAAAAAAAAAAAAAAACTGAAGAGTTATAACAAAGGAAAAAATTCTCTTAAAACAGTTAACTCAGTTGGGCGTGGTGGCGCACACCTGTAATCCCAGCACTCGGGAGGCTTAAGGAGAAGGATCACTGCAAGTTCCAGGCAGCCTGGGCTACACAGTGAGTTCAAGGCTGGTCTGAACTACATGGGAAGATGCTGTCTAAAAAAAAAAAAAAAAGTTAACTCAGCTCTTATGTGCTTTTGTTTAAGTTGCAGACAAAGACTCATAGATAACTGTAAAACATTAATTCTCTTTTGCAACCTAGAGCTCATTATTCAGTATGAGTTTGGATAAATATAAGAAGGCATATGATACCTAGGACAGTTTAAAGTGATGAGGGTACTGAGAACCATTAAGGTCAGCTCCAAGATTAAAGAGTTGATAATTAGCATAGGTCATGAGAGAAATCTCAATTACATTGATTCAGTATTCCAATTTTCATGTTGTGACACATGAAGACAGATTTTTTTCTTTCTTTCTTAAAAACTATCTTGGTCTGCAGTTAAAGATACATCTTAATATGAGTGTTTGGATCATATTTGTTTAAATGTAGTAAGTGGGTATTATCAGATTAAACCTCCACAGGTTTCATTTAAAAAATAAATAAATGCAGGGAGTGGTGGTGCACACCTACAAATCCCAGACTCAGGAGGCTGAGACTGAGGGATGGCAAATTCAAGCACAGCTCTGGCAATTTAGCAATACTTTATCCCCCCAAAAAAGAGAAGAGCTGAATATGTAATTCAGTACTCTCCCTGGGTTCAATCCCCAGTACAAAACCACAGTACTTCCTTGTACCTTTGAGTGTTACAGAGGTATTCATATTAGAAAAATAAAAACATACAACATAGGGGGCCAGTGAGATGGCTCAGCGGCTTAAGCGCCTGCCCGGCAAGCGCGAGGGCCCGAGTTCGACTCCTGGAACCCACATACGAAAAAGGGGCCGGTGATATCGCTCAGTGGCACGGGTGCCTGCTGGCGCGCGAGGTCCTGAGGTCGACCCCCCGGTACCCACAAAAAAAAAAAAACCATACAACATAACAGTTTCACATTTGATGCCATGAGTGAACTACTCCAGAGGAAAATACTTCAGGATACAGTGATACGTCAGCTGTCCAATGCCTGCTCGGTGTTCGTTACTTTGCTCCATAGTCAAACCAAAAATCTGACTAGAAAAAACCTGTATGGGCTGTGAGTCCTGCCATAGAATAAAAGGGGTGATGCTTCAGTCTAAGCACCGCTCTCACCCAGACAACATACAGAGCTTGTGTTAGTGCATTAAAACATTCATCATTGGGCTGGGGATATAGCTCAGCGGCACAGCGCCCGCCTGGCAAGCACGAGATCCTGAGTTCAACTCCTGGTACAAAAAAAAAAAAATTGTCACTGAGTGCTTTTTTTTTTTTGCACGTTGAGTAAAATATCATAACCATGGCTCCAAAGACAGACAGTGATACCAGCAGTAGTAAAGCTAAGAGGAAAATTGTGAGAACCACAATAGAGTTACAGAAAGAAATCATTGTGAAATTTGTTGAAGTCGTGGAAAAATGAATTTATAAGAGTAATTTTTTGGCCTCAGAACCAATTATTTGGTTTTCCATTATTTCTTATGGGAATAATATGTTCAGTTCTCAAACTTTTTGGTGTTTGAACACAAATTTGGAATGAACTGAGTTTGAAAACTGAGTTATCATTGTATTTTCAATTCTTTATCACAAATATATGCTCTAATAAAACAATGCAAACATCTATAATTTTTTAGGACTTGTCACCAGGCACCCAGAACTGTCTCTGATTTGTTTAACCATGACTCTTGCCCCACCAATAGCTCTGCTGGAAGGTAGAAGGAGGCTTTGTTTTCTCTTTAACACCTCCACAAAACACCTGGATAAGAAGAGAGCACACATTTCTCAGAAGTGCCACTGTGATCTCAGGATTACTGACTGCTGAAGTTCATTCTGTCACAGCTCTCTCAGGCACACCCAGGGGTGTACACCACCCTTCCATCCTGAGGAGGAAATGTTCCTGGGCTCTGTGGTGTAGGATGCACCCTTAAGACACAGGTCTTCCCCAGTATTATCCATAAATAAGTGAGAACAGTCAACAACTTCTAAAATCACATGTGGAACACCATCAACTAATACTACAAAGAAATCAATTCATAGGAACTTACTAACAAAGGAAATAAAATACTTATTGCCATAATTTTCCTTAATCCCCCAAAAAGAAGGGAATGGAAATATATATGTAACTATCAGAATGAAAAAAGCATTTGCTAAATTTCCTTAATACCTCAACATCTTACAAAGCTAAGAATTAACATGAGCAGTTGGTAAAATGCTTGCATCATCTGGGGGGAGGGGCCTAGGGAACAGATCTATGTAGAAAACTTTCCCTGTAAGACAGAATCCACAGTTGTTTTCCGCAGTTTACTTTCCAAATGGGCCAGGAAGGATAAGCTGTAAAAGCTCCAATAAGAGAATTTAGTACTAAATTGGACATGGTGGAACACTTGGGAAGCTGAAGCAGGAAGACTGAGTTCAAGGCCCTATATAAGTAGCAAGACCCTGTCTCAATCCCCTCCCCCACAATTCTCTGGTCTATGAATTTAAACATTATTTTAAACCCAATGCTTGTTTTCATATTAATAAACACTAAGTCTTCTGGCTTTGTCTTTCCTCTAGAGCACAGATAAATTAGAGACAAAAAGATGGAAGCAGAGTCTAAGGTCCTTAGTCATCCATTTTATTAATCATGAACTCTAGATGAATTGAGAGAAACTTCAAGTCAGTGATAATGCAAAAATGGTATGTCAGAGCATGTAGCTGTAAACAGGATTATAATCTTTTATAATATGACTGAGATACAATAGCCATGCTCATTTTCTGTGAGTCAGATTTCTGCTGGAATCTGAAGCAATACCCTTAATTCTACTCATTTATCACAAGGAGTGTCTTATGAAATGACTACATCAAACTCAACAAACAACATAGCCTCCAAGGCTGGATAACAGAAAGGTCCCACCTGATGCCCCCAGTTACACAGCAGCTAGCTGCTTCTTTCCTGTAGGTTCAGAGGGATAGCCA
This sequence comes from Erethizon dorsatum, assembly GCA_028451465.1. Lineage (NCBI taxonomy): Eukaryota > Metazoa > Chordata > Mammalia > Rodentia > Erethizontidae > Erethizon > Erethizon dorsatum. The sequence goes on along the minus strand of CM051834.1, from coordinate 107,667,416 downwards.
TTTTTGTATTGCTCTCTAATCTGTATGACTAAGAGCCCAACTGTCCATCGACCAAACCAAATACATATTTATAGAGCAAAGACAAGGTGATGAAACAGAAAAGCACTGTCCTTGCTGATAAAGATCTTAGAGTTTACCTGAGAAGGTTACACTTAAAAAATAAATAAACTTCCCAGGACTCAGGAGGCTGAGGCAGGAGGACTGCTGTGGTTTTGAGGCCAGGTTAGGCTACAAAGTGAGTTCAAGGCCAGCCTCAACTGCCTAGTGAAAACCTGTCTCAAAAAGAAAAGAAAAAAAAAAAAAAAAAAGAAATCATTATGTACTGTAAACATGTATTAATAACAATTTACAAATAAGTAACGAAACCACCTGACAATCAATAAATGGTACAGATCATTTCCTGGGACCCAGAGATAGGAAGAGGAGATCACTCAGAACTGGGATGGTTGGGGAAGGTGCAAGAGCAGAAGTAAAATGTGATTTGCTATTTAAAAGATGGGCCAAGTTTAGAGAGGTGGTACACATATTCTAAAGATGCAAAGGGAGCCGAGCATGGTGGTGCACACCTATAATCCCAGCACTTAGAAGGCTAAGGCAGGACTGCCTCAAGTTCACAGCCAGTCTGGGCTACAAAGCAAGTTCAAGGTCAGCCTATACTACCAAGGGAGACCCCATTCAAAAAACAAAGCAAAACAAAAAATAAACTCCAGCCAGGCATGGTGGCACACACCTGTAATCCCAGCACTTGGGAGGCCGAGGCAGGTGGATGTCACAAGTTTGAGACCAGCCTGGGCTCCATAGTGAGTTCAAGGCCACCCTGAACTACATAGTGAGACCCTGTCTAAAAAAAAAAAAAAAAAAAAAATCTAAAAAAACCCCAAGAAATACCTCCATTTGAGTTTCTTGACAGTTACATTTCTACCATTCAATCCCATGCTAATTAAAATTACATTGGCGATGTGTTTATATGTAGAAAATGATGGATTTACAAAAAAAGAAAAAAGCAAATGACATTTTGCCCAGAAGTACTGTTAGCTGCTTCCACTAGTACAGGCTACATACACCTAAATCCCATTCATTGGTAGTGGGACGATTTCCTCACACCACAGAACCTAACCGATCCCTTGGGCTCTAGATACAGAAGGTCTCTATGATGGTCACCACCTGGATCTTCAGAAAGACTGATGCATTTACACATCTGGTCTTGAAACGTGTCATCTGATACAACAGATGGGCTGTTGTTCTTGGACAGTGACTGGGTGTGAGCAGTCACTTCCCGCTACATCCTCTGCAAACTCAGTGCATGGTTCACTGCAGAAAGCCCAATAAGGAAAATACAAGGAATCAAAAAATTTCCAAGGACTGATAACTCAGATGTCTATTTTAACAATCTGGCCTAGAGTTTCTCTTTGCTTGTTTTACAGTACTGGGAATAGAACCCAGGGCTTCACACATGCTACACAAGGACTCTAGTGCTAGGCTCCACGCCCAGCCCTTTTTATTTTGAGACAGGGTCTCAGTAAGTTGCTTAGGGTGGCCTTGAGCTTGTGATTCTCCTTCCTCCACCTCCTGAGTCGCTATGATTATACAGGCATGCCCCACCATGCTATGGCTAAAATTAATTTTTTAAAGAGCAGCTACAAAGATTCTCTGACATTCCATTCATAATTTTTGCAAATGTCCTCTGGCCCTCTTGATTTATTTTTTCCCCAAGTCCTGCTAAAGAGACCTCTGAATCCCAGAGTAGGAAAACAGAACCACGTTGCTATCTGACCATGGTAGCCAGCCCTCACCAAACACAGCAAGCCCATTTTCTACCCTGATACAATTCTCATGCTTTGAAGCATGCAGAACTCCTCAAACTGGTCCTAAATAATCAAAAATTCCGGCCGGTGAGACGGCTCAGCGGCTTAAGCGCCTGCCTTGCAAGCGCGAAGGCCCGAGTTCGACTCCCGGAACCCACATACGAAAAAGGGGCCGGTGATATCGCTCAGAGGCACGGGTGCCTGTTGGCGCGTGAGGTCCTGAGGTCGTCCCCCCGGTACCCACAAAAAAAAAAAAAAAAAAAAAAAAAAAAATCAAAAATTCCACGCCAAGTTATTCACAGGATGCAATAAGACTCCCGTGATGAATGAAGGGACCACTTTTAACAAAAGCATTTCCTTAAACTTTATCCTCAGCAGCTTTTGACCAGGTGGTTATAAAATTCTAATCAAGTTATCTGACCAAAGCATAAGACAAGGGATATAGCTCAGCAGCATAGCACCTGCCTGGCAAGCTTGAGGTACTGAGTTTGATTCCTGGTACCGAAACAAAACAAACAAGCAAACAAAAGCATAAGGCAAATACAAAGGTACAATTAAAAGGTGAGAAGTCATTCTCACAGATGCAGTGTAATTTCCTTGGGTTACCTATTATGATACTGGGAAATATACTTTTGGTCTACGCCCCTGTTTCCTGGCTTACAACTCCTAAAATCTTGGGAATCCTCAAAGTAATGTGTCGGGCTGGGGTTGTGGCTTAGTGTTAGTGTTGGCCTAGCATTCCTGAAGCACAGGGCTGATGTAGGGTAATAAGTGTTAATTTGTATGCTAATGAGTTGACCCAGACCAGAAGACCCCAGGCAGCTTCTGGATAAGGGTTACTCAATTAAAACCAAGGCAGGACTAGAAAGTTGGGATTTTCAGCTCCATCTTCCAACTTCTGGAAAGGAGAGAGGGGCTGAAGGTTAAGCTGATCACCCATGGCCAATTTTTTAATCAGTCATACCTATGTCAATTAAATCCCAAAAAGACAAGGTTCGGCAAGCTTCCAGACAGCTAAATATGTGGAGATTCCTGGAGGATGATGCATCCAGAAAGAGCTGCCCAGGGAAGCTCTGTGCCCCTTCCCACATGTCTTGCCTTATGCATCCCTTCATCTGTATGTTCCTTCCTTTCTCTTTCTTTCTCTCTCCTTTTTTTTCCCCCAGTACTGAAGGGTGAACCCAAGGCCTTTGCACCGAGCTGCAGTTCTAGCCCCATTTTATTCTGGGCTCAAACCTGTGATCCTCCTGCCTCAGCCTCCTAATGTGCTGGAATTACAAATGTGTACTGTGTCACTGAACCCAGCTATATCTTTTCTAATATCCTTTAGAATAAACCAGTACACAATTCCCTGAGTCCTGTGAGCCACTCTAGCAAATTAATTAAACTCATGATTTATAGCCAATATGCTATACACAGCTAAAACAAGCTGGCACAGGACTGAGCCTTCAAACTGTAGGATATGATTTCACCTCCAGGTTTATGTCCTCGGAGCTAAATTGAACCTGAGGACATTCAGTCAGTGTCTACTGCAGAACTGCCTGCTTGATGTGACGGGGACCACTGCACATCTGGTGCCTAGACGTGTGCTGTGAGTACAGTGCAAGAAACAGTTTGTTCATGCCTATATCCTCAGAACTGGAGTCAGAACTGAGATAAGCTAGGATGGCCCAAACTCAGGGAAATGTGGTTGGGGAAGAAAAAAACAAAAGGGTAGGTGGTGAGAACTTTGACTCCTGGGTGGCCACATGGTTACTCATAGTACAGAGTGGCAGCTGTGCTGCATTCACTTATTAAAGGTAAAAGTTACCGATGTTATTTATAGATGGATCCAACTGCTGGAGAGTTGGTTAGCTGGACATACATGGAAATGAAGATTACTAAGAAACAAACTGAAATACTCACTCCCTTGGCTATTACTATCTGTGACAGTTCAAATGAAAGTAGAAGAGAACACTGGTCAGACATCAGTGCTAGACCAACCTCATATTCCAACCTGTCTGAGCTGTGGCCACCAGCCTCAAACCACCCCCCAAGGAAAAAAATATTCAAGGACAACAGGAAATACCTCGAAGAACTCTGGTCACCAAAAAAGTAGTGAAAGTGCTAGGAGTGGAAAACCAAGAGGGGACAGTGTGCAGATCAGTATCACAGCTTCCTGAGGCGCCTTTCCTGAAGTGGATTCTGGGAGTGATGAATTGAGGGACAACTGTCTTGAGTGCAAATGCTGCAGAGTGGATGGAAGAGCACATCTGGGTAGACACAGAACTCAGCACTCCCTGTGGATAGATGCCAGGCGGCTTACATGATCCAGTTCAGACAAACAGGTCATTCCCAAGGGCACAGCCACCTGCTGGACAGCACAGAAGCCAGTCAGGTCTGTCACCCTAAGAAGAGGGCTGCCTGCCTCTGCTCATCCATGGCAAGTGGAAGGAATGTCCCAGATGAAGCAGCTGATGTGCTCTATGCAGGTTGCATGGGAATCGTTTCTGTGATGAGCAGGATATGCACCTGCTGATACTCTTGGTACCCGGGTTATGATAAATGCTATGATAGAAAGGGGTAGCTCCTTTAACACGGGACCCAGCCCACCAGGTAACCTTATTGCTGCAAAACCAAAAACCAGTTCAGAAAGCCTTATCAGATTTGTTGGCTTAATGTTCCCTCAGAGATCTTACAGATCCTAATAAAAAAACTATATGAATTAATAAGAGAAAGGTGAAAGGCAGAGGGAAGAGTCAATAGACTCATCCAAGAAGGCAAAAAATTTTAAAGGTTATTAGAAAATAAAGTGAATAAGGAAAACTGACGGGGTGAAACTAAAAGAAAGTGGAGAATCATGAGAACAAAAGTCTAAATACAATACTTTGAAGCTGGACGTGGTGGGGAATGCCTGTACTCCTAGTACTCAGGAGACTGAAGCAGGAGGATTACTGTGAGTTCGAGGTCAGCCTGGGCTGCAGTGAGTTCAAAGACAGCCTCAACTATACAGCAAGACCTTGTCTCAAAAGAAAAAAACAGCCAGCCATGGTGGCACATGCCTGTAATCCCAGCACTCAGGAGGCTGAGGCAGGAGGATTACTTCGAGTTCGAAGCCAGCCTGCACTACATAGTGAGACTCTGTCTCAAAAACAAAAAACAAAACTAACAAAAACAAACAATACAATACAATACTATGGAAAGTAGAGTGGACCCTGGGGAGTCCCTGCTGGTACCCTAACATTAAGGAGTTACAAGAAAGTTTGCTGTATTTGCCCTAGTTAGAAGCTTTAAAATTCAGAAGGCAGAGATTATATTGAGAAATCTGGTCTGAAATTGCCTGGAGCAACAGGGAAATTAAGATAAAGATGAACAAGAATCGAGATAAACATTAGGGTATATTGGCTCAAACTCCCCTTCTCCATCCCTGGAACCCAAAGTCTCATTTATACAAGTAGACAAAATGGTCAGAGTGGTGAGGAGAAATTCCTGGGGCTCCTCACTGTGGGAGCCCCATGCACTTCGGTACCAAGATCCACTGGGGAAGCCTGGCCTGGGCTACAATTAGACTGAGAACAGAAACGTGAGGGTGGCCTGGACTGTGGTAGTGGGGGTGCTGGAGCCAGCTTCAGGCAAAAAAGCTGTGTCTCCTGTACAGGGATGTTTTATGCGATTGGACAAGATTACTGATGAGAAACACTACTTATTTCATAAAACCTATCCATTAGATCCTAATGGATGCCACCATTAGGAAAGTAAGGGTGGATGGAAGTAAGAGTTTACAGACAAGTTGATATTTATATATGTATGTATAAATTGTTGTTTTGCAAAGCTTTATTAAACCTGGGATCTTGTGCACACCAGACAAGTGCTCTGCCGCCGAGCTAGAGCCCAGCCCAAGTTGGTATATTTGAAGCCGTGTCACGTGAAGTGACCACGCCTCTCTTACCCGACTGCAGGATGGGACTGACACTGTATCTCACCGGGAAAGGTCTTCCCTACCTAGCAAGCACATGAACAGAAGGGGGGACACCCACCCTTCCTGCAGTATTGACTGGACACGGCGCATGGGAACCACGCACACACCCGAGCCCACGGAGTGGAGGAGTGGATGCTGGCAGGGGAGCATTTCTGTGCAACAGCTCCAGCCAGAGCCTCAGCTGGCACTTGAGGGGCTGTGGGCTAGAGAATTTCCACTCGGGGACACTTGTCACCTTGCTACAGGGCGTTGGCTGAAGCGGTCCCTATGAGTGAAAGACACAAAACGATCTTGAAACCCAAGAAAACCATAACATCTTGGGTGAGGCACCCGTGGGGACGCAGCACGCCACAGTTCCACAGTGGAATGGCGCTGGTCTACACGGGCCAGTTGGGCTCTCGCGACACTTGGACAGTGCCTTATAACTGCTCTCAGCAGACCCAAAAGCCGCCTGCTGTGTTGATGGTATTTCCATGGGGAACAGACAACATCCTGCTTAGGAGGATGCTGCTCTGATCCAAAAACATAAAGCAGATCGGCAGGCTGAATCGCACAGTGAAGAACTCAACAGTGTCAGAGGCCCCGTGTCTGGGTTTTCACTGACTCGTGGGTAGTGGCTAATTGAGAGTTTATTCCTATATTCTCAGATCTTGTAAGGAAAACAACAACAAACACCGGGATTTATGGTAAGCTATAAAAATATTCTACACCAAAGGTAATACAAAACCAAGGCCAATTCAAACTTGGCAGCACTGGAATAAGTGTAGGTGTCACAGTGTTATCTAGCCACCAACCAGGTAAGCCCAGATCCCTACCAGCCAAGATACAAAATCAGCCAGGTATCTTCCAATTTCCTGATACGGAGATGAATTTTATCATTTTTTGAAGTGGCAAATAAAACCTATAAAATTATTTCAACATTCCCTTCTGACCACTTATAATCTATTTAGGTTTCTTTAATCTCAGTAGGAAAAAAAGGTTTTTTTTGAAAGAACATTTTCCATAAAAATGTTTCTGATTATGCAAGAATGGAAGCATGGGGCAGGGGTGCACTGGCGGTATCTTTGGCCAACAGGACATTGTCAAAGAAACAGGCATTTCTGTCAATTGGGAAAAATGGGTCAGCCTAGTTTCAAGTCCAACAGTCAGCCTAACTATTCCCCCGGTGGCATTTTAAGATGACACAAGCATGACAGCCCATTATTTCAAATTATTCCTCACCACTCATTTGCATTATTCTATAAATTGCCAGCCCTAAAACAAGCTACTGTAAGTAATAAAAGTTATACCACATGCACAGCTTTTCAAAAAAAGTGATTACTATTTTATCAAAGTACACCTAAAGTAAAAATAAGAATAGTGTCACAAAGAAATAGAACAGAACCAACTTTTAAACCCAGTAAATTTTAATAGGGATTAATCTGGATTTATAGATTGAAGACTTAAGTTTATACTAACAAAGTCAGTACCCATATTCATCTTTTCCATTTGCTGGCCTCCAAATTTACTTTACATGCTTCCTTTGTTTCAAACGAAGGTTAAAAAAGAAAATCAAATGAAGGTAAAACCAGAGGTAAGAGAATGGTGAATAAATGGTGAGTTACAAGACATTGAGAAGGGTATGGGATCAGCACGAAAATGTGCCCTGGGCCCAATCATATCTGAAAATTTGCTAAATTAAGGTTGTTCTCCCCTATTTTTTTTAAGGAAATGAATATATGACTTAGTATGTTTAAAATAAACATTTTCTAAATGAAAAGATATTTTAGTAGGCACTATTAACAAAATGTTACTACAAAGAGTACTATTATTTCTTATTCAACCAGTTACCACCATGAGCCAGGCATGGTGGGGCAAACCTATAATCCCAGCACTCGGGAAGCTGAGGCAGGAGGATTGTTGTGAGTTCAAGGCCAGCCTGGGCTATAGGCTACATAATAAAACACTGTCTCAAAAAACAAAACAAGAGTTCCAGAAAAAGATGGCGGATCTGTAAGAAGCAGGCAGTGAACCTCTCCAAAAGTCACCATCCAGACACTGGAATATAGTGACTGGAGGAGGACAAGAAAGAGGGAAGTGGCTCCCATGGACCCAGGAAAGATCTGAAGCGCAGTTTGGGGCCCACGGAGAAAGTGAAGAGAGAAACTCCAACAAAGAAGAAGGAGGTGGCCACTGGCACCTTTTTCCTGTATCGGGAATCCCAACGCGACAGAAGTGGTTCAAATCTACGGACACGCGGTGACTGCTGGCGCCCCCGGGGCCTCCACGGAGGAACGCAAGAAGCAGTGGTGCAGAGAAGAAGCGGCTGTGAAGGACACACTGACTGGCGGCAAGTGCTGACGCCCAGCCCTCCGGCGCGAGAGAGCGACTAGCCGGGTGCCATTGTGGGGGGGCAGCAGCTGAACTTGAAACTCAGGGCGGCCGCCACTCCACCCACGGCTCCAGCGGGGACCTCCGTGGAGGAACGCGAGACACAGTGGGAACAGAGAAGCAGTGGCCGTGAAGGACACACTGGCTGGCGGTGAACGCTGACACCCAGCCATCAGGCGCGCAAGAGAGCGACTAGCCGGGTGCCACTGTGGGGGGTGCAGCAGCTGAACTTGAAACTCAGGGCGGCTGCCACTCCATCCACAGCTCCAGCAGGGACCTCTGCGGAGGAATCCGAGATGCGGTAGTACAGAGAAGCAGCAGCTGAGAAGGACGCACTGACTGGAGCTTTTCTTCCTGGTATTCCAAGACTGAGATTGTCTAAGGATCACAGAAAATACTGTGGCACAGAACCAAAGAACCAAGGACTGGGCCAAACAGGCAGCAACTTCTTATCTCCAACAAATCGAAGAGGTAGGATCTTGCAGCACGCTCAAAACCCAAAAATAAGCTACACCTGGAAGATACCTCAGAGAAGTAGCCATCTCCTAAGAGTTTGAAATACTAGCAATAAAGCAACCTACCGTAGGCAATTTACAAACAACACCCCAGGAATTAAACTAAAGAAAGAAAAGAAAATGAGACAACACTTAAACAAGATCCAACCCCACACATCCAGTTCACCAAAGGCAAACCCAGGGGGCAGTGAGGTGGGACAAACCAAAAGCCACCCACCTAACATCTCTGAAGTGGTAACAACGAAGCAGTTGAATGAGGCTCTGGAAAAATTTAAATCAGAAATAATTTCTCAGATAACTGCAGAGATAATGTCCACAATGAAGACCATGCTTAAGGACGCTAGAGCGGACACAGACAAAAAAACAGATGAGCTTAAGAAAATGATGGAAGCCATGAATGCTCAGCATAGGAAAGGAATGGAATCCATAAAGCAGATTCAAGCAGATATCCAGGAGAACAAAAATTCCATTGAAAGTATTTGTAGCAGATTAAGCCAACTGAGGACAGGATCTCAGATATAAAAGACAGGCTTGCAATTAGTGATCATGAAAAGAAAGAATTCTTAAAAATAGCAAGGGACAATGAAAAATCAATCCAGCAGCTGCTAGATGATGCAAAGAAGAATAACGTAAGATTGATTGGAGTCAATGAAAAAGCAGGAGATAGCATAAATGACATCAGAACACTGTTCACAAACATTATCACAGAAAATTTCCCTGGTAGAGAAAAAGAATTTGACGTTCAGATAAGTGAGGCTTATAGAACTCCTATTAGCCACAATCAAAAAAAATCTTCAGCCAGGCATATTATAGTCAAGATTCCAGAAATTCAACATAAGAGTAGAATCTTAAAGCTGTTAGAGAAAAGAAACAAATCACCTATAAAGGAAAGCCCACCAGAATCACAGAGGACTTTTCAGTACAAACCCTCAAATCAAGAAGAGCTTGGAATGATGTATTTCAAGTTCTAAAGGAAAAAAATCTTCAACCTAGACTGATGTACCCCGCAAAACTATCTTTCAAAACTGACGGAGAAATAAAATACTTCCATGACAAAGAACATCTGAGAAAATTTATAACCACCAAACCAGCACTCCAAAATGTTTTGAAGGACATTCTAGAATGGGATAACAAGGACTACAACTCCAGAAACCCCAACAGAAGGAATCCACCAGGAGGAGCAAATGATTAAAGAGAGGGAGGGAAAAATAAAAAGAGGGGGAGCCAACAACAAAAAAATAACAAGGATAAGTCAATACATATCAGTTTTTTTGTTTTTTGTTTTTTTTGTGTGGGTACCGGGGGGTCGACCTCAGGACCTCGCGCGCCAGCAGGCGCCCGTGCCGCTGAGCGATATCACCGGCCCCTTTTTCGTATGTGGGACGCGGGAGTCGAACTCAGGCCCTCGCGCTTGCAAGGCAGGCGCTTAAGCCGCTGAGCCATCTCACCGGCCCAATACATACCAGTTTTAACCATTAATGTTAATGGTCTCAATTAACCAATCAAAAGGCACAGACTGGCGAATTGGATCAAGAAGCAAGATCCAACAATATGCTGTATACAAGAAACACATTTAATTCAAAAAGAAATTCATAGACTGAAAGTCAAAGGATGGAAAACAATACTCCATGCGACAGGAACCCAGAAAAAAGCAGGGGTAGCTATTCTTTTTGCAGACAAAGTGAATTTCAAGCCAAGAATGATTCAGAGAGATAAAGAAGGTCACTACATCCTTGTAAAGGGAACAATCCAAGAGGAAGAGATAACAATCATAAATATATATGCAACAAATACCAGTGCACCCAACTATATAAAACAAATATTAATGGACATGAAAAATCAAATAACCACTAATACAATTGTATTGGGGGATCTCAATACTCCACTGTCACAAAAAGACAGATCAACTAGACAAAAAATCAACAATGAAATATTAGAACTGAACCAAACTTTGGAACAAATGGACTTAGTAGATGTCTACAGAGTATTCCACCCCACAACATCAGAATACACATTCTTCTCAGCTGCACATGGGACGTTCTCCAAAATAGACCACATACTAGCTCACAAAACCTGCTTAAGTAAATGCAAAGGAATTGAAATTATCCCATGTATATCACCAGACCATAGTGCAATGAAATTGGAAATCAATGGCAAAAGAAACCACAAGAACTTCCTAAACACATGGAAATTAAATAGCACCCTACTGAACAACCAATGGGTCACAGTTGAAATTAAAGAAGAAATTAGACAGTTTCTGCAACTGAATGATAACGACAGTACAACATACTGGAACTTATGGGATACAATGAAAGCAGTCCTAAGAGGGAAATTTATAGCATTAAATACCTATATCAGGAAAACTGAGCAAGCACAAATAAACAACCTAATGGTGAACCTCAAACTTCTAGAAAAAGAAGAGCAGGCTAAGCCAAAAGCTCGTACAAGGGAGGAAATTACAAAGATCAGAGCAGAAATTAACGTATTGGAGACTAAAAAAACAATACAAAGAATCAACAAATCAAAGAGTTGGTTCTTTGAAAGATTAAATAAAATCGACAAACCCTTATCCAACCTTATTAAAAAAAGGAAAGAAAGTACTCAAATTCACGCAATTAAGAATGAAAAGGGTGATATCACAACGGACCCTGCAGAAATCCAGAAGATCATCTATACCTACTTTGAAAACTTGTATTCTAATAAGATGGAAAATGCAGAAGAAATGGACAGATTCCTAGATACATATGAATTACCAAAGCTCAATCAAGAAGATATAAAAATCCTAAATAAACCAGTAACAATCAATGAAATCGAAGATGTCATTAAAAACCTCCCAACAAAGAAAAGCCCGGGCCCTGATGGATTCACTGCTGAATTCTACAAGAAATTTAGAGAAGACCTAACACCACTACTTTTCAAACTCTTTAATGAAATTGAAAGGGAAGCAATACTCCCAAATTCATTCCTGGAAGCAAGCATTACCCTGATACTAAAACCAGAGAAGGACCCAACTAAGAAAGAGAACTACAGACCAATCTCCCTAATGAACATAGATGCAAAAATCCTTAATAAGACACTGGCAAACAGAATGCAGCAAATCATCAAGAAGATTATACACCATGACCATCCCAGGGATGCAGAGATGGTTCAATATATGTAAATCAATAAATGTAATACACCATACTAACAGAACCAAGGACAAAAATCATATGATCATCTCAATAGATGCAGAAAAAGCTTTTGACAAAGTCCAGCACCCATTCATAATAAAAACCCTACAGAAAATTGGAATAGATGGTCTTTATCTCAATCTGATAAAAGCTATCTATGACAAACCAACAGCCAATATCATACTAAATGGACAAAAACTGAAAGCCTTCTCTCTAAAATCAGGAACAAGACAAGGATGTCTACTGTCCCCACTCTTATTCAACATAGTCCTGGAAACTTTAGCCAGAGCAATTAGACAAGAGAAAGAAATAAAAGGAATTATGATTGGAAAGGAAGAAGTTAAATTAACATTATTTGCAGATGACATGATACTCTACGTAGAAGACCCCAAAAACTCCACTAAAAAATTGCTAGATTTAATAAGCAAATTCAGTAGTGTAGCTGGATACAAAGTCAACACTCAAAAATCAATAGCCTTCCTGTACACCAACAACAAACTCACTGAGAGAGAAATTAGGGAAACAACACCTTTCACAATCACAACTAAAAAAATGAAATACCTAGGAATCAATCTCATAAAGGAGGTAAAAGACCTCTACACTGAAAACTACAGTACTCTGAAAAAGGAGATTGAAGAGGATATCAGAAAATGGAAAGATATCCCTTGCTCTTGGGTCAGAAGAACCAATATAGTGAAAATGGCCATACTTCCAAAATTGTTATACAGATTTAATGCAATTCCAATCAAAATTCCAATAGCATATCTCACAGAATTAGAGAAAACAATCCTAAAATTCATTTGGAATCAGAAGAGACCTAGAATAGCAAAGGCAATTCTGGGCAACAAAGGCAAGGCAGGGGGCATCACAATCCCCGACTTGAAATTATACTATAAAGCTACTGTGATAAAAACATGGGGGGCCGGTGAGATGGCTTAGCGGCATAAGCGCCTGCCTTGCAAGCGCGAGGGCCCGAGTTCGACTCCCGGATCCCACATACGAAAAAGGGGCCGGTGATATCGCTCAGCGGCACGGGTGCCTGTTGGCGCGCGAGTTCCTGAGGTCGACCCCCCGGTACCCACAAAAAAAAAAAAAAAAAAAAACATGGTATTGGCTAAAAAACAGACCTGAAGATCAATGGAATAGATTAGAAGATGTAGAAACAACTCCAGACATACTAAGCCACCTTATCTTTGACAAAGGTGCCAAACACATTCACTGAAAGAAAGATAGCCTCTTTAATAAATGGTGCTGCAGCGATATATGTGCACCCATGTTTATAGCAACACAATTTGTAATAGCTAGATCGTGGAAACAACCCAAATGTCCATTAACCGAGGAATGGATAAAAAAGATGTGGTATTTCTACACAATGGAGTACTACTCAGCCATAAAGAAAGATAAACAGGAAACTTTTATAAGTAAATGGATGCAACTCGAGAAAATACTCACAAGCGAAATAAACCAGATGCACATTTGTAAACATCGTATTGTCTCCCTACTATGAAAATACAATTTCACTGTGACTATTCCATTCCTTAGTCTTCTATTTTTACCTAGCTTTTACATGGCTTAATCTTATACTGAGTATTTTTCTCCAAAAGGTATTTGCACATTCTCTAATGCTTGAGTTTGTTAATACATGAGAATGTTTACTTGTTGTCTTTAAAAAACAAACAAACAAAAAAGAAACAAAACAAATATCGTCTCAATATTTGGTGGGGCTGGGGGGTGGGGGTCATGTCAGGCTGTCCTTGAACTCACTATGTAGCCCAGACTGGCCTCAAACTTATGGCGATCCTCCTGCCTCAGTTTCCCAAGTGCTGGAATTACAGGCATGTGCCACCATGCCTAGCTTCACTTCAATATTTGAAAAGCACATTTCAGGGTCTTGCTCTTAGCCTAGGAAAGGAGGGGGATACAGAAAGGACTCAGTTCTGTTTCTTCAGTAATGGCTGGGTATCTGGGTATTCACTTCCTGATTGCTCACGCTGTACATCTTTCTACACTTTCCTACACAGCTGTCTAAATGGACAGCATTCAGAGAAATGAAAAGCCACACATTCACACAGTTACCAAGCAGAGCTGGGATCTGAACTGACCACTCCAATATACTCACCTTCTACAGCAGGGCCCTGGCTGGGGTCATGTCAAATAGGTGACATCCTCACTGTAGCAAGTGAGAAGAAATGCCGAGAAGCAGCACCCTGGAGAGCCCAGGATGTTACTGGCAGTTCTTTAGGCTACTAAGAAGGCTCAACAGGTGGTGCGCCAGACCTTTCGGCCTCAAGGACAACTTTAATTTGGTCTATTTAATATACTGAGGTCCCACAATTAAAAAACTGAGTTCTACAGTTTTTTCAAAAGTGATAAAAACCATTTAATGCTCAGACATTTGGTGATGTTAATTCGCAAGCTTTTGCTAAGAGACAAGACATAAAAAGCAACTTGTCATCAGTACTCCAAATCCTTTCTTTTTGCATTTAGGAAACCTATGCAGATCAGTGATACTGATACAGAGAAAGGAGATAGCTGGCTAACTAGAGCCACGCCCAGAACCAGCAGAGGGTGGGAAGCAAGTCTGCGAGGGCTCCACCACACTGGAGAGGACTTCACCCTCTTAGGAAGCACAGGCTTCTGGGAAGAACACACAGGCAGATCTAGGGTGAAGAAGGTTATTCCTAAAGCAATCTGCACAGATGCCATATATCTGTCCTATTCTTTTACCTTCCCACATAAAAGCCAATTTCAACCTGGACATAATAAGCACCAAGAAAAAAAAAAAAAAAAAACTGCCTGTGATGGAAACGCTGACACAGGGGTGGTGTGAGACGCTCCTTTGAAAAGCCTCATCAGGCCCAGTGTTTGTAATGTAGTGGTGGCTCACAGGAAGTGCCTGGGAGTCAGATTCTTTCTGTGTTCAAGGCCGTAATTTCCTTCCCATACTTAAACTGATGACCCTGTGGCTCACTGTCAAGGGAGTGGCCCAACGGGAAAGGGCAGATAAATAAGAGGCAAAATCTGAAGAAAACTGGCTGATGTGAAAAAATTCCTAAGATTCTTCTCAAGATTAACTAAGAGGACTTCTAGATGAACATGGTCTGTTGTCTGCATGGGAGCCCCTGGAAGGCAGGCAGAGCTGGCCCAGGCAGGCAGGCAGGCAGGCAGCTCCCTCCCTGTGGAGGCTGCAGGGGAGAGGGGAAGGGTTCTTTCCAGAAGCCCCCTGCAAACTTGTGCTCCAGCAGGCTTGCCCTCATGCTGTCCCATGTTGAGAGTAAAGGCGATTAACCAATGTCCTAAAATCAAAACAACTGCAAAGGGGCAAAAAGTGATGTTCAGCCAGTACCATTTATTAGAGCAAAACTCACCCCTCACCCTAAGTATCTTTTTATGAGATTCTGCTTATTTGCTCTATATATCACCTGTCCACCCCTTAATACTTCAAGGTCAATTTCAAACTAGAATATATGCCCCGTTGGGGAGTCCAAAAGTAATTAAGAAAACATTTGTGATCATGTAAGGAATTTAATAAATGGCTTTTTAAAAAATAGAATGCGGGCCGGTGAGACGGCTCAGCGGCTTAAGCGCCTGCCTTGCAAGCGCGAAGGCCCGAGTTCGACTCCCGGATCCCACATACGAAAAAGGGGCCGGTGATATCGCTCAGCGGCACGGGTGCCTGTTGGCGCGTGAGGTCCTGAGGTCGTCCCCCCGGTACCCACAAAAAAAAAAATAAATAAAAAATAAAAAAATAAATAAAAAATAGAATGCTCACTCTATGATTTCCCTTTAGATAACAGACCAGAATAGTAACTAGTTCCTCCCTATCAGCCACCATTCCTTAGAAAGTGCTTGGCCAGTAATTTCTTGAAGATCAATGAGTCACCTCTTATCACTGCTTTAGCTCTCAGACTTGGGAAGGAAAACAGGCCAGCCTTCTCTTCCACCACAGCTGTCCTACCTGCTGGAGGAAATCACCTTGACCTCATATATTTAGCTGCCACTCAGAACACCAAGTCTCCGGGTCCCAGTTATCAAGCACATATGTGCTTACCCACGTTTGCTGCTCAGCTGCTTATGTACAGAATGCCTGCGCCACTCCTTCGCAGCATAAATCCAGTTTCCCTCCCCAGCACTCACATGGCCCTGGAAGGCACAGGGCATCTATTTTCTCTCATAGTTTTAAAATAAGTGTACAACAGTTACTGCTTGACCTACGTCATCATGAAAACCTTATCAAAAGACTGACTAGCACAGCCATCAACTATGTTAAACTTTTTTTGATGGGGAGGGTTCTGGTGATGGAACCTAGGGCCTTGTGCATGCTAGGCAAGTGCTCTATTACTGATCTTCAACACCAGCCATGAGTATGTACCAGCTCCTTCCTCTGTACCAATATCACTGACTTTACTGGGGGCGGGGGATTGGTTTTGTTTTTTGAGGCAGGGTCTTACTACGTAGCCCAGGGTGTCCTTGCATCTTCCTGCCTCAGCCTCCCAAGTGCTGGGATTACAGACATGCAACACCACGCCTGGCTATGTTAAACTCTTAATGAAAACTTGTAACATGACTAGTGTGACTACTATCATATTCAGAATGAAATGGATTTATAGAAGAGCAGGTGCCTCAACTGAGCTCCTTTACTCCTGCACGTAATTTCCCAGACCACGACTACTCCCCTACCCCAAAATCCGACTGTAATTTCTACCTTCTGCTCTGAAAACCCAGAGTGCAAGAGCCTGTCCACGACTGAATTTGCTATCTATAACATGACAATCCCTTCCAGTGATTAACTCTCTTCAAGAGCACAGGTGTGGGCATGTAAACTTATAGAACCTGTTTATACCAAAACACTGTATCAAACACACAAACTGCTTCGTCTTCATCACAGATATCATAGGTCATACTCAAAAGATGACAGACACTTTACTGAGCCATTTCCACCCAGGGACAAACCATGTACAACAGAATAAGGTGAAGTTTTCCTGACTGTGTGTGTATGTTTCGTGAGGGGAAGAGAGTTGCTCTGTAATAATTTGTCTGTCCCTGAGCTTATATTTTCCTGCACTGTATTTAAAATGTTACAGTGGGCCTTTTCAAAAATGATGATTAAAAAATATATACCATGGCTTGTCAAGTCTCATTACATAAGTTCAGAAAACTTGGGTGACTCAACTCCATTTTCCTTACTATTTAACAGAAAGCTAAACTCAACTAGTTGAGTCATGACAGGTTAAAGCCAAGTCAGGTGCACACAAAAGTCGACTGAGCCAGAAAGTTGCATATCCACATTCCATACTGCTAAGGCTACAGCGAGCAGATGGCAGGGTCTGGGCTAGCCTGTGTGCACCTTCTCACTCTCCTCCTCCATTCCCTGCAACCCTGACCCATATTCCTACAGAACATACCCCGCTATCATCTACTACAGTGAGGTCAGTGTTGTCTGGAGCCACAAAGTTTTATATGTGCTTGCTTGTAACTAAAGACCATTTGATTTTAAGAACATAATAAAAGCGCCATAAACCTGTATCATTCCATGAGAATGCCAAGAATGCTAAGTACCCAACTAATATTCTTCCAGAGTGACCTTTATTAAAGGCTGCCTCTACTTTGCCAACTAACATGTCAGGAGGCAGACACATTCCTATCACAGGCTACTCAACTTTAAAAACCAAAGGCAAGTGAAAAGGCCTCTAAGTAACCAAAGCAGCTCAAATTCTAATGTGAATTTTTGGAGTCTGTACAAACAGACTCCAAAATAGAAAAATTGAAGTTGAAAAAGCCACTTACCGTGCTAACAAATGATTCAGAAGAATTCTGAGAAAGGCAGTATCATTTTGGTGGTAGAATATTTGGAAAGTAGCCAAGAGGCCTGGACTCCTTCCCTAGCTAGGTCATTAAATCTTGCAAAGGGGAGGGACAGCACACACAGATAAAAACTAGTTAAATGGCACCTCACAGCCAATCTCAATAGCTCTCACCCATCAGCAGGCTCACCTGGACAATGATGTTCTTCAAGGAAACAGGTAGAACTCCTGGGGCTAATCCTAACCTAAGCGCGTGCAATTATAATCACAATGACAACAAGCAGTCCCTACCTTTGGAACTGGACACTCAAATGCAACATCTGAGAAAGGTTAACACTCCCGCTGCCATGGAAGTTACCAGCCTGGATCCCACAGCCTTACACGCTCCCTCCCAGGCCCACTCCATCTGCTCTTGCTCTTTATAAGCTCTCCTCCAAGGACCAGCACGTTCTTTTTAAAGAACTGATCTGATCTTGTCAATCCCCTGCTTAAAGGTTCTCAGAGCTTCCCTCTGCTCTTACAGTACAACACAGTTGTTTTTTCTTTTTTGTACTGGGGTCTGAACCCAGGGCCTCTGCACTAAGCTACATCCCCAATCCGTTTTTCTTTTTGAGACAGGGTTTCACTATGCAGTTCAGGCTGGCCTTAAACTCACTGTGTAGCCCAGGCTGGCTTGGGAGTCACAGCGATCCTCCTGCCTCAGCCTTCTGAGTGCTGAATTACAGGCATGCACCACCACACCCGGCCATCCCCAATCCTTTTTAACAACAACAACAACAACAAATATTGTTTTTAAATTTTGAGACAGGGTCTTGCTAAGTCTCTAAATTGCCCAGGCTGGGCTCTAACTTGCAATCCTCCTGCCTCAGCTGCCCAGAGTGCTGGGATGATAAGAGTATGCCACATGCCTGCCTACAAAATTCTTAATGTGTTCTTTAAATCCCTATATGACCTCATCTCTACCATTCTACCTTTTTCTCACTAGACTCTAGTCCCTGTGGCCTTCCTTCGGTTCCTGGGATGCTCTCATTTATTTATTCTCTTTTATCCATTCAGCCATCCAACAAAAAAATTACATACCAAGCACTACTACTGTGCTTGGCCACAATCTGTCACTAGTACCTATACTAGTAATGAACTAAAAAGACTAGGACATTTGCCCTCATGGAGCTCACATTCTAGCAGAGAGAAACAGACAATTACAAAACAAACTGAAGGGATAAATAGTACAGGAACAAGGCCAAGCAGCAGAGTTTAGCATGTGGGAGGGCATAGCACCATGTTAGAAAGGACAGTCAGAGAGGTTCTACTGAGGAGCCTGAGAGCAGTCAAGGAGAGAAGGAGCTTATAAGGTGGGACTCCGGGGATACAGCATTCAGAGTAAACACCAACTGCAAAGACCCTAAGGCTCAATATTATTTTTTGACTTTAACATCTGTTTCTCAATAAACTGCTAATTCCAAGGCAAGGGAGCCTAGTATCTTACCTATTCTGCTCCTCATTTGACCTCAGATTACACACAATACCTGACTCAATAAAAACCTGCTAAATGGAATGAATGAATTAGTATATAAAGAAAAAAAAAACTATCCCCAAATAATAAAAGTGCTACCTCAAGTTATCAAGGCCCCTGCAGAGTTTACACAGGCTTTGAGTTATTATTACTATTGCAGTGCTGAGGATAGAACCCAGGGCCTCCCACATGTCCACCAGACGTTACACCACTGAGCTACATCCCAAGCTGTTAATAAAGTTTTTTTTTTTTTTTTTTTTTTTTTTTTTTGTGGGTACCGGGGGGACGACCTCAGGACCTCGCGCGCCAACAGGCACCCGTGCCACTGAGCGATATCACCGGCCCCTTTTTCGTATGTGGGATCCGGGAGTCGAACTCGGGCCTTCGCGCTTGCAAGGCAGGCGCTTACGCCGCTGAGCCATCTCACCGGCCCTGTTAATAAAGTTTTGATCAAAGTGAATTTAAGGACCGTTCAAGAGAACGGTCGGTCCTTGGTTAAAGGCCGGTGAGATGGCTCAGCAGTGTACGTACGCACCTGCCTGGCAAGCGCGAGGGCCCGAGTTCAACTCCCAGAACCCACATACGAAAAAAGGGCTGGTGATATCGCTCAGTGGCACGGGCGCCTGCTGGCGCACGAGGTCCTGAGGTTGACCCCCCGGTACCCACAAAAAAAAAAAAAGAGAGAGAACCGAACATCATGAGTTAGTCTTAGGCATAAAAAGTAGAGAACAAGAATCTTTCCAAGAGTATAAGTAATCAACAAATGCAATTTGTATAGAAAAACAGAAAATCAGAATCCCTGATTTATTCCAGTTACTTGTGCCAATACATTGAGAGGTACATCAGTTGGATGGACTGCTCCTCTCCAACCGCACTAGCACAGCCTTAGTTCTGCTCTGCCATATCAACGCTGGAACTACCATGACAAGTGTTTTCATTGGTCTGTCCAGGTCAAATCACTGTGCTTGGTGTTTTTATTGCAACATCCCACCCCAACCTCCCTTTCTGGCCTTATTCCCAGCTATCCTTCAACAAGAACATGCTCCAGCTAAGCTGCTCCCTACATTGCACTGCGCATTCCTGCTTCTACACACATTCTACCCCTTATCAGAAATACCACTGTACTGCTTCACCACCTATCTGAATGTCTCAGAATAAAAGAATGCCTTCTCTGCCTATCCCCACTCTGACAAATCCATCATCCCCAAGCAGTGATGGCATTCAGTTGGCCACCCTTGTCCTTCTAAACTCTCCTCTGTATCGGTGGAATGGAAAGCCAGCAGACTATATTTCCCAGGCTCCTCTGTCCACTGCCCTCCACACACACTTGGTTCTGCCAGTGGCTGGTGACTGGATGGCAGGAAGACGTTATACACCATATCTTTCCACTTCCGGTCTGTCTCCAGCAGCAGCAGCAACACGAGCAGTGTGCAGGAGAGCAAGCAACTACAGCACCACAGGCCCCAGTGGCAGAGTCAGCAGCTGTGAGCACAGGCTCCTGGGCTCCAGCCCACAGGCAGCTTACTAATATTTGCCTAACAACCCTCTCCCTCCTTTTGCTCCTCCAGCGCTTCCAACTCCTCTGTCACAAATCTCTTCAAGTCCCTTTCAGCTTGAATTGTCTATGGTGGTTTCTACTTTCCTGAATGGACAATAACCAAGATAACAGCAGAGAATAAGGAATAAGGAAATAAAAACAGCAACATAGACTAAGCTAGAAAATAAAGTATAAAAGGGAAAAAAAAAAAAAAGACTATCAATTTTTTTTTTTAAATCCCAGAAAATTTCTCCCTAGGTATATTCCAAAATAATGAACTCTAAAATTGCAATGCTAGTTTAGCTGTATATTCTTTTTTTACTTTATTTTTTATTTCTTTATTTATTTCTATTTTTATTTTTTGTGGGTACCGGAGGTCGACCTCAGGACCTCGCGCGCCAGCAGGCACCCGTGCTGCTGAGCGATATCACCGGCCCTTTTTTCGTATGTGGATTCCGGGAGTCGAACTCAGGCCCTCGCGCTTGCCAGGCAGGCGCTTACGCCGCTGAGCTATCTCACCGGCCCTATTTTTTATTTATTTTTATGGTACTGGGTTAAACTCAGGGCCTTTGTACTTTGTACTGAGGTAGATCCCTAGCTGCCCCCGTTATTTTGAGACAGTCTCACCTATGTCACTTGGTTGCCCAGGCTAGATTTGAACTTGCTATCCTCCTGCCTCAGTCTCCCAAGTGCTAAGATTACAGGTTTGTGTATCACGCCCAGTTTACATTCTTTCTATTGGAGGAAGACAATATAACTCTATATTTGTGGCTAAATGAAGTTTCTGTAGAATCAGAATCTTCCTACGTGTTTTCTTGCCTGTTTCCCAACAGCAGGTACTTCTACGTATCTGGTGTCAGCCTGATGACTACTTATAAAGTTTTGGAATGCAGAGAGATGTTATAAGTAATTTGAAAACAAATCTCATACAAAGCACTTAGCAAGGATTCCAAAGTTCTTTCCCTCCTGAAATGTAGCCACTAGTGAGGGAGGCCAGAGGGGTCTGACTGGCACACGGGGCAGGGATTTTCAACTCTTCCTTGCTGAAGCCATCCTTAAACTTGCAAAAAGCTGTCTACATTAAGCTGGGCAGAGCCGGGCGTGGTGGCACACGCCTGTAATCCCAGCAGTCAGGAGGCTGAGGCAGAAGGATTGCCTGCAAGTTTAAGGCCAGCCTACGCTACACAGTGAGTTCAAGGCCAGCCTGAACTACACAGCAACACCCTGTCATTAACAAAAAAAAAAAAAAGCTGCCTACATTTCTGAAGCTCTCTAAGTTTTGGTTAAAAAGCTAGCCTGGGGCCGGTGAGATAGCTCAGCGGCATAAGCGCCTGCCTGGCAAGCACGAGGTCCTGAGTTCGACTCCCGGTACCACGTAAAAAGGAAAAAAAGAGCCTGCTGGCAAGCGCAAGGTCCTGAGATCGACCCCCGGTACCCACATTAAAAAAAAAAAAAAAACAAAAAAAACAGCTAACCTGAAAACCACACTACAACAAACTGCCCACAACAGGTTACCTTTCTTGAAGGATGAAGAACTGACTGCACCTGGAGCAGATTCAAACTCCTGGCTCCCAAAGTCTGTGTGCTTCCAACTGCTCAGAGATCGCGCAGACATCTCTAAGTCCTACATCAAATTCACTTTCAGGAATTACATCAAAGCAAGAGAAGGGTTAGAAGTGGTGGAGGTTATTAAGAAAAAGGAAGGCTAAATAAAAAGCCACTAACTTCAGAGATTAACAACCACTACAGCTACACCAAAAACCCTTCATCATATCATCTGCTGATCCCACTTCCCATTAGCAAAAAATGTCTAATGAATGGACACCTTATGGAAAATATAAACCCCAGTAAGAGCAGAGAAACTCGACTCTTGCTGATTTCCAGGCTGACTGTTTAAGGGAGCCCTCAGCTCTTGTCATTTCCATATTTTTCTTTGACAACATGCCTAACAAATCAACACTTGAACATTTTTAGCTGGTCCATTATTTCTTCTAACAACCTTACCACAGAAAACCATGTTCTTGGGCCGGTGAGATGGCTCAGCGGCTTAAGCGCCTGCCCGGCAAGCGCGAGGGCCCGAGTTCGACTCCCGGAACCCACATACGAAAAAGGGGCCGGTGATATCGCTCAGCAGCACGGGTGCCTGCTGGCGCTCGAGGTCCCGAGGTCAACCCCCCGGTACCCACAAAAAAAAAAAAAAAAAAAAAAAAAAAGAAAACCATGTTCTACAAGCCAATGTGAGCAGTTCCCAAGGATTAGGTACAGTAAATTCCTTTTAGAGAAGGCACTGTCCTAGTGAAAGGTATTTACTAACTACTTCACAGGTAGTAATAGATAATAATGCTTCATAGATAATCAACTCTCAACATATAGTATTCAGTAATGAGGGACTTTAGATTCACCACTTATTTACCATTTACTAGGGCCTTCTTGGGGCCAGGTAAGAAATAAGTGGACAATTAGATATTGGGCATGGTGGTGCACACTTCCATCCTGGCTACACCAGAGGCTGAGGCAGGAGGATCACAAGTTCAAGGTCAGCCTCGACAATTTGGCAAGACCTTCTCTTGAAAAAATTTTTAAAGGGCTAGGGTTGTGGCTAAGTGGTATAAATAAAAAGACAATTAGAGCACGAGTTTCATGCCCATGTGAAGTCTCTTCACTGCACAGACATGAACCAAATAAAGGATCAGGAGACATCCCCCAGAGATGGCTCTAAACACAATCAACCAATCTATCTCTTTCTCCTTCTCTAGTTGCTTTCCCACCTAGTCTTTTTTTTTTTTTTGGAGACAGGGTCTCACTATGTAGTTCAGGCTGGTCTTGAGCTCGCTATGTAGCCCAGGCTGGCCTTGAACTCAAGGCAATCTTCATTCTGCCTCCCAAGTGCTAGGATTACAGGTGTGTGCCACCACACCCAGCTTCACTTCTCTTTTATACAGTAAAAGCAAATACTCTTTTATGAGCCACGCACAGCACCAAATAAACAACATGCATATGTGATTTTGTGTTATTCTTCACAATAACCCAACAAGGCAGGTTCCATCACAACCCTATTTTATAGAAGAGAAAACAGGCTCAGAGAGGGCAAGTGGCTCATTGAAGATCACTGGTACAGTTAGTATGCCCTCAGCAGCAGATCCCTGAAACCCACACATGTGGTTTCACCCCAACACAGCACACCTGCAAAGACAATAGACTGCTAGCAGAGGCCATGAGGCCTGACAGCACTACTGCTGTAGCCCACTTGGTCTTCCAGCCAAGTTCTACTCTGAGGGGAACAGTCTCTTACCTAGCCAGATGTTAAATTTATAATATACTCTTCAGTATTTTTTGGTTTATGTTTCTTATCTTGTTCAAAATACTTAGATACCTTGCCTTAATGCTACTTAAACCCATCTAGGAAGGGGAGGTATATTCTCTTCATTCTGCAGATAAGAACATTGGGACCTGGAGATTAAATGAACACCAATACGCCTACGTCTCATGGAAGAAACAGAATTTCTGCCACAGTTAACCACAAAGATCATCTCCAAAGTGAGGATGGATGGAGCTTGGAGTGGTGGTACATAACTAATCCCAGCACTTGAAAGGCTAAGGCAGGAGAACTGGCAAAAACTGAAGGCCAGCCTGAAAATGAACTATACCAGACCATCTCAAAAAAAAAAAAAAAAAAAAAAAAAGAGGATGGATGGGAAATGGCTATCTTTAAACTTCAGTAATAAGAATTAGTATCATTTAAACTGTTTGAACATTAAAAAACATTTCACAACTGGGTGTGGTAGTGCATGCCTGTAATCTCAGCACCTGGGAGACTGAGGCAGGAGGATCGCTGCGAGTTCGAGGCCAGCCTGGGCTACACAGTGAGTTCAAGGCCAGCCTGAACTACAAAGCAAGACCCTCTCTCAAAAAAACAAAAACAAAAACAAAAACAAAAACAAAAAAATCACTAAATGGCCCAGGCTGGCCTCAAACTTGTGATCCTCCTGCCTCAGCTTCCTGGCATTATATGCATATGACACACCTGGCTTGAGCATTAAATTCTGAGAAAGCCATAATTTGTAGCTTTTTTTCATTCCCCAAACCATGGAAAGGATAAGATACTGTAATTTATACCTCTTAAAAAAAAATTTTTTTTTTAACAGGATGTCACTTTATAGTTTAGGCTGGACTTGAACTCACTTTGTAGCCCAGGCTGGCCTTAAACTCATTTGGCCCTTAAATTTAACCTCATTTTTTTCATCCCAGTGCAAAAATTCATTTATACTCACTCAGAATATATATTTATTTTAAAGGGGAATTACATAACTTCACTGTTCTAGAAATGCTCTTTCAAAACTCCAGAGAAAAGTGCCTCTCTTAGCAATCAAGACAACAGTGTTCACATGAATCCTGAGTTTGCCCCCCTCATGAGAACAATGATAACATTAAGTGCTATGAGAAGAAAGCTGGTCTCAAATTTAAAGCATTAATGTACAGTAAAAATTAGTGGGAATGTGAAAATCCGTCTCTATTCTCTCAAGCCCAAGAACAGTTACAAAACAGCAGAGTAAAATATAACATAGGGGACAGCAAAAAAGGATCTATGTCTCTTCTCTCACTAAAAGTAAAAGTAATGGTAGGACAGAGTAAAAATAAAGTTGATTTCATTTAATGTTTCAAAGGAAAAAATAAAATGCTCAGAAGATGAATCTTAGGCGATATTTCACTCATAAATCAAGGCTATCTTAGATTTTTTTTTTTTCTGGTACCAGGAATTGAACTCAGGACCTTGTGCTTGCCAGGCAGGCACTATGCCTGCTGAGCTATATCCCCGGCCCTACCTTAGACATTTTAAGTCACCCCTCCACACTCAAGAACTCTGACTGGCTGAGGTGATGCAGGCCTGTATTCCCAACACTCAGGAGGTTGAAGTAGGAGATCTCACTAGCTGAGGCCTGCCTGGGCTTATAGTGGTTCAAGAACATCCTGAATTACATAGAGACCATGTCTCAAAAAAAAAAGAATCTGGACCTTAGCCGGGTGTGGTGGCACAGACCTGTAGTCTCAGCATTCTGGGAGTCTGGGGCAGGAGGATCACAAGTTCAAGCCCAGTCTGCCTTCGTGAGAATCTGCCTCCAAAACAAAATAACATCATCAAATCTAAACAAAGCCTGACTTTGTGAGTATTCAGGTTGTGTAGAAAATAATTTTCCTTGAAATCCACAGGCAATGGATTGCACCCTGATTGCATCATTTGCTCTTTGTTTTCACAGTACTGAGGACAATCCTAAAGTCTGGGTAGTTGTGCTTAAAACTATTCAGCCTCGGCTGGGGTGTAGCTCAGTGGTAAAGTATTTGCCTGGTATGTGCAAGGCCTTTGGTTCCATCCCCAGCACCACAAAAGTAAGTACACAAATTAAAAATTTAATAAAGGTAAAAATTGAGCCTAATCACAAAATGGATTAGAAACTTAAAAAACCACCAGAATTTATAGTCAAAAGGTCCCAATTCAGTAGATAGGTTTGGTTTGGTTTTTCCCTAATATACAGCCTTCATTAACCTGAAATCATATTTAACAATGACAGCCTTGATTTCAAAAAAAATGGGAAGAACTCATGAAAGGCAGAAACAAACCCAAACTCTCCCTCAAGAGAGCACCTTAGGGGCCGGTGAGATGGCTCAGCGGCTTAAGCGCCTGCCCGGCAAGCACGAGGGCCCGAGTTCGACTCCCGGATCCCACATACGAAAAAGGGGCCGGTGATATCGCTCAGCGGCACGGACGCCTGCTGGCGCGCGAGGTCCTGAGGTCGACCCCCCCGGTACCCACAAAAAAAAAAAAAAAAAAAGAGAGCACCTTAAGGGCCGGTGAGATGGCTCAGCGGCATAAGTGCCTGCCTTGCAAGCGCGAGGGCCTGAGTTCGACTCCTGGATCCCACATACGAAAAAAGGGCCAGTGATATCGCTCAGCAACAAGGGCGCCTGCTGGCGCGCGAGGTCCTGAGGTCGACCCCCAGGTACCCACAAAAAAAAAAAGAGAGCACCTTAACACCATATTGATTGTTGGGAGAGATCAAAAGATATTGCCAAACAGCCACAACCCAATAATTTTCCATCTGCTCCTCGAGCAAGTAAACAGTCCAGTCCAAGGGTCCAGCCCAGTGCACACCCTCTGGGTGCCCAATGAACACCTGGTGAGTGGCCCAGGGCAAAGAGAGCTTTACACTCTTGTCCACAGGACAGCAGGCAAATGGAAAGAGTAGTCTGTACAAAAGAGTTCTGGGTGAATGCATGTTTCACAGCTAGCCCTGCAGTCACCATCGTGTTTCCAAGCAGACCTTTCCAGTTTAGCAAAGACCCTAAGCACCTAATCTGTTATACCCTTGCATGCAAAGGTTTGCAGCACATCAATGAGGTAATGAGTTAAGTCAACACTGAAATCCCAATAAAACCTAAGAGTAACTCTAGATAACCTTTCCCTGGGTTCCTGTCCTGCCCTGTACATCCCCATGACTTTAGCCATCATTTCCGAGTACTTACACTGCTATCACTGAATCCTCCTGAGGTCCAGCACCATCACTTCAGCTCTGTGACTACCGTTCAGCATATAAATATGGCAAATGAATGACTACGTGGATCTGGGAAAGCCATTATCATAATTTCAAACAGAAAGTATTTACCAAACATGAGGGAAAAGATGAAGGTTTAAGAGCCAGAATACCAAGCTTCTGAAAAAGACTTACATATTCTTCCCTTAGATTTTCAACTACAGAGTTCTTTGCACAAAGGACTCCTCCAAGTATGTATCAGGGAAAAACAAAACAAAACATCCCATCTAAAATGGTCAAGTAAAAGGGAGACAAAAACGAGGCCATGGACTCAGTGTTACTCTAAACCAGTGGTTCTAATCTTTGGTGAGCCATGGATTCCCTTGAGAATTGTATGAATTCTACAGATTCTCTCTACAGAAAATAAACAGAACCAGGGGCTGGGGAGGTGGCTCAGTGGTAGAGTTCTTGCCTTGCATGTGCAACGCCCTGGGTTCAATCCCCAGCACCAAAAAGAAAAAGGAAAAAAAAGAACAAAGAACAAAGAAACAGAACCAAAATTTGGCATATAATCTGATAGTATCATAAACACTCCTTGCCCCAACCAGTAAGACTGCCAGACCCTAAACTCAAAAATCTGCTTAGAACCTGTATTTCCTGCCATGTCCAAATAAAGGCAACCCAAATTCACCAACCAGTTAGTTTTTAAGATGCTACATCAACATTAAGGGAACCTGAAGACACAAGCAAAGTATTTGTAATATCTCACCACCCACCACAATAATCCTTCTTCTCTTGCTACCGGATTCTTGGTAAGTCACAATAACAAACTATGGAGTGAAGATGTTCTATTTTCCCCAACTAGGACTAAGAAATTCAAAAGCAGCGAAGGACTGCTGAGCATGGTGGCACACACCTGTAATCCCAGCCTCCCGAGTGAGGAAGGAGGATCACTGCAAGTTTGAGGCCAGCCTGGGCTACATAGTGAATTCAAGGCCTGCCTGATCTTCACTGACAGACCCTGATTGAAAAAAAAGATATTCAAAAGCAGAAGCCATATTTGACAGTATCATGCATTCCACCTAAGGTGTACATGTTTTAGATAATTAGTAATTACTGACTGGTTCACTAAATAACAGGTTTAAAATAACCCACACATTAAATTTTATAATAAAGTGAGCTATAAATTCAAGTAGTAAGGATAATGCTACATAACTAAGATTTGTAAAAACATTTTCCTAAATTAGACGCCTAGGAGCTTTAAATAGAATAAGCCAGTCACAAAATGTGGCCCCTCCCCTCTCCTCCTCTCTCTTTTCTCTTCTTCTGCCCTTCCCTCCCCTCCTTTCTCATCCCTGAGTTTCTTTCCTTGGTAGAAATATAGATATCTATGGCTACAGTATATGCTACAAATCACAGCCAACACTACCAAAGGGCATGGGGGGAACTGCAAAGTGAAGCCTCAGAAGATCTGAGCATGAATCTTGCTGAGTTGAGGATATTTCTTCCATAAGCATTTCTTGAACATCGACGATGCCTAAACCCCTGGGTTATAAGTATAGAGAGTCAACGATGAAAGATAAAGATCCCGCCCTCAAGGAGTTTAAAATAAAATTGGAGAGACAAGAAATAGCCCATTGGGAAATAGTCCATTGGGAGCCACGTGTGGTGGTGCACGTCTGTAATCCCAGCACTCAGGAGGCTGAGGCAGAAAGATCGCTGAGAGTTCAAGGCCAGCCTGGCCTACAAAGCGAGTTCAAGAACAGCCTGAACTGCATAGCGAAACCCAGTCTCAAAAAGACAAAAAAAAAAAAAAAAAAAAAAAAAAGGAAAAGGAACAGGCCATTGGAACAGAATAACAGGTATCACAACAGGGGCAGACTGACGGGCTGACTACTGTAGGCCAGGGAAGGCTTCCTGAAAACATAACCTCCAGCTCTGATATCAAGAATTAAAAGAGTCAGGCGTGGTGGTGCACACCTGTAATCCCAGCACTGGAGAGGATGAGGCAAGAGAATCACTTTAAGTTCAAGACCAGCCTGGGCAATATAGTAAGTTCAAGGCCAGCCTGAACTGCATAGCGAGATCCTGTGTCAATAACTAACTAATTAACTAAGTAAATAAATAAATAAATGGGCTAGGGATGTTGTTCAGAGCAAAGGCCCTGGGTTCAATCCCTAGTATGAAAGGAAGGAAGGAAGGCAAGAAAGAGACAGAGACAGACAGAAAGAAATTTTTTTAATTAAAAGAAATTACTCAAGCTATGTTTTTTGCTTCTAGGTGACCTTTCTTTTTCTTCCAGTTTGGTTGGGGGAGTGGGTGGCAGGCGACTAGTCCAGGTAAAAGGCGTATGAAAAGGCACAGAAACAAGCATCTCTGGGAGAGCTGCAGTCACAGCTCACTGGAACACCAAATCTAAGGGGAGTGGTGGACAGACGGGAAGAGCTGCCACACGGTCCTCACAAGAGCCCTCTGATGAAGTCATGGCCTTTGGTTGCTCTTGCTAGCCTGGCTTTTAAGTTCTTATTTTGTAGTAATTTTACATTTACAGAAAAGCTATAGCTATTACAGCATTCTCTTAAGCCCCTCACCCAGCTTTCCCTAATATTAATATAACCATAGTATATTTGCCAGAAAATTTTTTAAAAATTAACTTCAGGGGCCAGGGATATAGCTCAGCGGCACAGCGCCTGCCTGGCAAGTGCGAAGTCATGAGTTCAATTCCTCGTACCCGCCCCCCCCAAAATTAACTTCAGGACAAAAAACTAAACTACTCTAAGATTTCAGTAACTTCCATTAATTCCCTTCTATTCCAGGACCCAACCCAAGATCTCACACCCCATTTCACTTAACTCAAAAGACTGAAATTCTTTTCCTCTGCATCTGAGCACCAGTTCTCTACCATCTATCACACTCTCCATCCATGCCTGCCTCCCTATTCCCCAACTTCACCAGCCCACCTGGAAGGGAAATCTATCCTTTTAGCACAGAATGCAAGTGACAAAAACAGATGACTTGGAGAAGAGAGAACTATTAGAGATTTAAGCAAATCTAACAAAAAAAGAAAAATCAGTGACATGTCCACGTGTAAAGAGACACACACACACACACACACACACACACACACACACACACACACCCCACCTACAAAATTAATGTGGCCTAAAATACTGCTTCCACTATGGGAGAAAAAAGAAATCCAAGCAGACATGTTTCTGCCTCTTCAGCACTTTTTTTTTTTTTTTTAAGGAACCAGGAATTGAACTCAGGATCTCGTGCTTGCCAGGCAGGTGCCATGCCACTGAGCTTTACCCCTGGCCCTGTTTTGTTTTTTGACACAGGGTCTCACTATGTAGTGCAGGCTGGCCTTGAACTCACTATGTTGCCCAGGCTGGCCTTGAACTCATGGCAATCCTCCTGCCTCAGCCCCCCAGGATTACAGGCATGGGCCACCACACCTGGCTCACCTCTTCAGTTCTGCCAGCAGGTAGTAAGCCCTCTTAAAATCTCTCTCAAATACCCAACCACCTCAAAGAGCTGAGATCCCCTCAACCCATCCTCAAAATAAAATGCAGGCAAAACCATCTGGGATTTGGGAAGGGACAGAAGCATGACTCATCATTTCTTTTCTGAATGTTCATGAAGCCTTCTAATAGGACAAAATTCCGTCATACTGCAATTATCTTTATAAAGGGACTTTACCAGTATTAGTCATACTTCTGTTATGTACATGACCTGCATGCCAAGTCTCCATCTTCTACAACTCCCACATTTACAACCTTGAGTACTGTCCACTTTATGGACGCAAGGATGAATCCTATGCAGAAACTGTTGTAATGCTGATGCAAACTGGCAATTTTTTCTACAATTTTTAAACCATAACTGTTAACAATAGTTATCCCTAAGAGGTAAAACTTAAATAGTACTTTAACTTTCTCTAAATATTTCAGCTATTGGAAGCTACATATCAAACATTCATCAAATATATAAGGAACACAGCCTTATGCCAGAGTTGGGAGGGTGAAGGAAAAAGGTGGGCAGGAAGGAAGGAAGGGGGAGAGGAAGGAAGGAAGGAGGGAGGGAGGGAGGCAGGCAGGCAAGAAGGCAGGAGGGAAGGACAGAAGAAAAAGAAGGTAGAAAGGTAGGTCTCTCTTTTGTGGTGCATATGATCTAGATCTGCATTCTACTCTCCAATACTGGTCATTTACAGTTAAATCAATCAAAATTAAATAAAATTAAAATGTAAAGTTCTCAGTCCCACTATTTACATTTCAAATAGTGACATGTGCCTAGTGCAGAAAGTTCTATTAGACAGGGCTGATATAAAAAAAGCCCTGATACTACTTCCAACTTTGGAAATACAAAGAGGGTATTTGAAATAGGCATTAGAGCAAGCATTCCAGGCTGACTGTAAAGAGCATGCATCACTGGCCTCCTGCATTAGCAATACCAAAATTTCCAGGGCTCTTAACCAAACCTAAAAGGCAAAACACTTCAAAAAGGCATTAGGGAGCCAAGCATGGTGGTGCACGCCTGTAATTCCAGCACTCGGGAGGCTGAGGCAGGAGGATTGCTGTGACTTCAAGGCCAGCCTGAGCTACAAAGTGAGTTCAGGGCCAGCCTGAACCAATTTCAATTAGGACCTCACTAAAAAGGAAGAGGGGAAGATGGAACTGGGATTAACTGACAGTTCACTGTGGAAATCTTTAACAAGCTAAACTAGGGATCAAGGGAACCAAAGAATGTATTATTCCCAAACAGCTTTCAGTAGGAGACACATTTCCCAATAATCAAGGTCAGCATGAAAATCACAAGTGATTAACACCACATAAATAAAACAAGAGGTGAGATTTATTCTCCTTCCTCTGAATGCTTCATCTGCATCACCTAGCATGTGGTGTTCTTGGTTTCCTTGTCTAAGTAATGGGTGCAAAGATAGTAACTATTTTATAAGGCTGTTATATGGACTGCTTGGGTGAATACAGGTAACGTGCATAAAACAGCGCCTGGCAGATAAAAAGGGCTAAGGAGCATTTGGCTATTACTATTATTAAAGAGTCTCCAACTGTCTCTAAGGATCTAGTTTCACTTGCCTGAAATCTAAAGATTTCTCTAAAGGTAAGCTCACAGGAGAGAGAAATGCTGAACTGTCATATTAGAAGGGTTTGAAAGGTTCACTCCATCCCGAACAGAGACACCTTCCAACCATGTCCTCTGGGCTGTTACTCATAATGCCCACACCATGGGGACAGCTGCCGGAACTCCTCCAACCTGCAGGATTTAACTGTAGACCTTGAGAAATAGAGTGTTCCATTTTTTCCAATTATCTATCTAGTCTCTCCAGCAGGACTACTCTATCTTTCATTCAGATATTCTTTAAGAACCCGTAACAGGCCAGGCACTTCTCTACGCAAAGCAGAAAACAAAACCAAAAGCCCTCTAGCTTCAAGAGGGAGGAGACAACCACTCTACTCCTGGGAATTCTCCTACATGTATAATCTCACATATGCAAAGTGGTATGTTCAAGTTTCCTCTACCTACAGGAGACTGGCAAAAAGCAGTTAACGGTGTATGTGCCTAATGGAACACCATGAGGCTATAAAGAAGAATTAAGTTTTCTCTAATAGGTAATGATCTCCCTAGACATTTAGCAACAAAAGGAAGATGTAGAACCATAATTACAATATGCTACCACTCATGTAAAAAGAGAGGGTAGGTCATACATACTCATCCTTCCTTGTCTGTGTGTATTAAAAGTATCCCTGGAAGGAAAAACTAGCTCTGGAAAACCACTGACATCTCTAAGGACCACGAGGTGGCTATAAGACAAAAGTAAGGGAATAGTACTGGGTGTTCAGTGACTACTGATGCAAAACCACATGGACATATCACTACTTAAAAATAAGCGATACACATCACACCACCAGTGATGTGCTAACGGATCACAGTCGACACAATTCCAGTAAGCAAAGTCTCAGAGAATACTGGACTCCTGAGATGTCAAGGATGAATAGGGAATTCACCAATCAGGGAAGGGTTGGTGAAGACACTCAGGAGAGAGGAGCTGCCTTCATCAAAAACAGGTAGAAAAAGAACAGAGTGTTTGGGGGCCCCAAGCAGCCCACCACAGCTGGAGGACAGGGATCCCAACAGGGAAGTACACAGCCAGCAGACAGGGAGAATGCACCAAACAGGACGGGGCTCTGCAGACCACTTCATGAGCCTGGATTTAATTCTGCAGGCAACATAGAGTACTGAAGGTTTTTAAGCATGGGAGTACAATAGCCCAGTTTTTCTTAATGACGCAGAGGCTTATACAGAGAAAGGAAAGGATAAGAGGATACCTTGAGGGAAACTTCCGCACACAAGCCAACAGCCTACACCTTGGGATCCCCAAAAGCAAGCATCACAATGAATTTCACTTACAGGCACCAGTGATAGTACTTACCATCTGAAAGCAATCATCTCTACTAAGTATGTCAAACACTTTTCACCCATCGCACAATTTAGTTCTCGAAACTCTGTGAACTATTAAAATTTTTATTTTATAAATGAGAAAACTAAGGCTCAGGGAAGTTAAGTAGCCTAAGGTGACAGAATAAATGGAGGAACACAGGAAATGAATCTGTCCAGCTTTCTAGATACCTGACTACATATTATTGATGCTGACCATGGCAAAGTCCTCCCTAGTTTATGTAAAATGAGAAACATACACCTACCTGTCTATGTAAGGCCGCCAACTTCCTTGGGATGGGCTTTCATTCTGGTACTGGAGACTACATTTTATGAAATAAAAATGAGAACAGTACTCCCTCCCTCCTTTCCTTCGTCCTCCCCTTGGCAGAACTACAAAACTTGCTTTTGGTAAACTTGCTGTTTTCCCATCACTATATTCTCCACCCAGTTTATAAAAGTCCAGTCTAAACCAGATGTGGTGATGCACGCATGTAATCTCAGCACTCTGGGAGGCTGAGGCAGGAGGATCCTAAATTCAAACCGAACCTGGCTAACTTAGAGACTTAGCAAAAACCTGTCTCAAATAACTAAAGGAGAGTGACAGCTAGGAATACAGTTCAGTGTGTACGTCCTGGATTTAATCCCTAGTACCAAACATTTTTTTAAAAAAAGAATCAAGCCCAGCATTAATAATGGCATTGCCTGAACATTTACCATGAGCTGAGCATTATTTAAGCTTTTCGTTTGTTTTGAGAGAGGGTCTCACTATGTAGCCCATGCTTGTCTGGAACTTGTGATCCTCCTGCCTCAGCTCTCAAGTGCTGGGATCATAGGCACATGCTGTGATACCTGGCTATTTTAAGTTTTTTTGGGCACCAGGAATCAAACTCACGACCTCGCGCTTGCCAGGCAGGCACTGTGCCGCTGAGCTATATCCCCAGTCCTAAGCTTCTTAAATACTGATGTGTTTACTGTAGTGACCATATGAGTAGACACTGTTATAGTCACCTTTCACAAAGGTGCCTGAGGCACCAGAAGTTTCTCAAGTGTCTTGCCTAAGGATGAAGAGCAAGTATGAAAAAGAACTGTGACTCCGGCCCAGGCCATGTGTCCTGATGAGAGACAGTAACTGAGGCTTGTCTCAATGCCAAGAATGTCAAACCACCTCAATAACTGCTACTTGGCCTATGACCTGGAGTTAACGTTTAGATGTGTGAGACACTCACTGATAAGACTCAAAACTCGCTGCTACCTGGGGGCAAGTTACAAGCTGTACAAAGACCAAGAGATAACAAATCAATAGGATGTACTGCTCTACTTTCGGATTCAAAATTTCATCATGCTGCCTGTGTAGCAGCTAACATGCTTGCTTACCTGAGCATTTTCATTACTTAAACTGTTCTTTCACTCTCCCAACAAACTCAAAAGGTTTTCCAACTTCACAGAGTTTTTGTGTTCACTCATGGCACTTAATTTTCAGTGATACAAAGACACTGGGCTAGCAGAGTAGGGTTGTTTGTTTTGCTATTAGGATTGAGCCCAGGGGTTGTGCACTGAGCTATACCCTTGGCCCATTTTTATTATTTTAAGATAGGGTCTGGCTAAATTGCCCAGGCGAGGCTTGAACTTTTAAGCCTCCTGCCTCAGCCTCCCAGCATGCTGAGATCACAACCCTGTGCCACCATGACAAGCTAAACAGAGCAGTTATTTAAACCCACATTATATGCAAAAGAACTCAAAAGTACCTAACTTGTCTGAGGTCAAAAGTTGATAAGAAGCAGTATGACAACTAACAGCTGAGTCTCCTTCCTCTCCATCACTTGAGGAATCCTAAGAATCTAAGTACAGACACTAGACTTCATCTTCTCTAGGTTTCTCATTTAAAACCTCACACTTAGGCACAGTGATGCACACCTGTAATCTACCTAGAATCCCAACTGCTCGAGAAGCTGAGGCAGGAGAAACAAAAGTTCGAGGCCAACCTGAACAATTTAGTAGGACAAAATAAAAAAGGCGGAGACATTACTCAGTGATGGAGAGTTTACCTAGCATGCTTGGGGCCCTGTTATCAATTCCTGGTACTGGGGGGAAAGAAATACCTCACACTTTTACTTGACAGATATACTCCAACTGACCAGTCAGGCCCTATTGTGGGAACACAAATAGAGGAACAGAGCTGGGGATGTAACTCAGTGGCAAAACACCAACCCAGCATAAGTGAGGTCCTCTATTCCATATCCAACACAAAAGAAAACAAACAAAAACAAAGGAACAAAAAGGCAACCTCACAGAGCTTCCAAAATTTTTTACTTTGCAATTTCCCTGATGTCTGAACGCAAACCCCTCTACACTACAACTGACCATCGGCCTTCAGTACTCCTCCACAAGAAAGAATAATCAGTAAATATATGGGTCTGTGTATGTGCAAATGGCTTGTTAAATAATAATAGAAGCAAACAGTAAACTTTAAAATCCTCTATTCCTCACTAAAGAGAAAATATGAACTTGAACTGGTTTCTTCAAAAAGTTCTTTCTCATAAAATGAAATCTGTCTTTCTAGTCAATGCGTTCTTGGATTGAAATGTTTAGTCACACTTAATTCTTTAAGATACGATCAGCAGGAAAAAAATCAGGCCACTGCCTTCTAAAATTTTTACTTTCTGGTTCAGAAACAGGGTGTTCCTTGTGTTACCTGTAAGAGAGGAACTGCCTTTGTTTTGTAAGTGGCAGACAAACTGAGGGAGGAGGCATGGCTTGTGTAAGTGGCGCTCTCAATAGTGTAGATACCCAAGCACTGGCTGAATAGGGAGGTTAAAGAAAAAATAAAATGTTTCTCCCTCTCTCCCCTATAGCTAAAAAGAACTAGTTTGTTTCTTCTTTTATTTAGTGAACCTTAGCTACTTATTTGATAAAAAAAAAAATTATTTGAGTAAAAATAAACAGATTAGCCAGAAATGGTGGCACATGCCTGTAATCCCAGCACTCAGAGGAGGCTGAGACAAGACGATCACTGTAAGTTCAAGGCCAGTCTGACCTACAGTGAGACCCTGTCTCAAAAAACAAAAGCAAAACAAAACAAAAAGATGAGATATTAAATACAATTATTTAAATCTTACTTAAAGATTTTTAGTCCTTGAAAGAGAAGACATAATTACTTCATGGTCATCCCTGCGTCTAACCAATGGCTTCTTCCCTGTTAACAAGCACACTTTGTGGGAGAAAGGGGTCCCTTACTAAACAGAAAATTGAGCTCCAATTGCCAGGCATGCAGCAGACTCTGGAGCAGCAGATCACCTTGTGCAGAAGCATTCTGGAAAGTGAAAAGCATATCAGAGAAGGCCACAGAGCAGAGGTTCTGGGCTGACTGCCTCTGGGACCATTAGCTGTGTGGCCTTGGGCCAGTCCTCACCCCATACCTCAGTTCTCCATGCAGAAGCTGAGAATACCACACACCTTCAAACATGACTAGGAGAGGGAGGTAATACTCCACTGTCTTCCAGCACAAAATAAGCAGCTGCTTGTTACTGTTAATATTGTTAATATGCTGGGCATGTTGGCACACGCCTGTAATCCCAGCACTCGGGAGGCTAAGGCAGGAGGATCGCTAAGAGTTCGAGGCCAGCCTGGGCTACAAAGTGAGTCCAGGCCAGCCTGAACTACGTAGCGAGACCCTGCTTCGAAAAAAAGAAAAAACAGGGCCGGTGATATAGCTCAGTGGCGTAAGTGCCTGCCTAGGTCCTGAGTTTGACTGCCAGTACCCGCATATAAAAAAAGAAAAGAAAAGAACAAACATATTGTTAATAATTTGATTAATGTCTAAGGGACTACAGGGATAACAGTCCAAAAGATTTCACCATTTCTGATTTTTTACTTTCCAGTTCAGTTTTTCCTTCATATATCTGTAAGAAAAACCTAACATGAAACCACCATATTGAAAAAGAAAAAAACCCTTGTTTGTTTTTTAATCAATGGTAAAATCACTGAAGAAAACTTGGGGAAACTCAGAAAGAAAATAAAAACGGTTAATCACCCAAAATCATACAACACAGAGATAACTACTAACAGCACTTCAGCATATTTCTTCTACATTTTCCCATATATATTTCAACATAACTGGACTCCTACTGTTTATAGTTCTATATCCTGCTTTTTCCCATACTTAATTTTATTTTGTGTGCACTTTCCCATGTCAAATGTTCTCCAAAAACATACTTTTTTAATGACTCCATACTTCCTATAAACCAACCAATCCCCTAAGGTTAAAACATTTATTTTCCCCCTTTTTTCTTTATAAACATCACTATTGGTAAGATCTTTATAGGCAATCTTGGTTTGCATTTCTACTTCTTGGTCTATACAGGTTACTGTAAGTAGATCAAGGGCTATGTCTCTCAAATTATTGCCAAGCTGCAGTGTAGAAAGTTCCCAGCAGTCTGCAGGTGTGACAGCAGTTTGAGTACCAGTCCTATCATGCTCTCACTAGCAGTGACAACTGTTTCCTTTTCATTCTCAGCAGAGACCGAAAGAATCTGGAATTACAACCCAAGTATGAAAGACCTGTTGTTAAAAGAATGCTTGTGGTAATGTACATGCAATTAAGATTGCTATTATCCCACTCTTTATCATGTATGTGACCTTGACCAGGTTTGGAAAAATGAGAAATTATCTACATGTTCATGTCTGTATATTACATATATCATGACTGAAGTACCTTACATAGACCCTACTCTCTAAGGTATTAAAAATTATGTAGCCAGGTGTGGTGATGCATGCTTGTAATCCAGGTACTCAGGAGGCTGAGGCAAGAGAATTTCAAGGTCAGCCTGGGCCACTTATTGAGAAATGTCTCAAAAAAAAAAAAAAGACTCGGGGTGTAGGTCAGTGGTAGAGTGCTTGCCTACCATGAGCCAAGTCCCTAGGTTCAATCTCCAATACAAAAATTATCACAAAAAATAACAAGCATTATTATGTAGAAAAAGAAATTACACCAATTATATAAATAGGGAATCTATATAAGTAAAAAATTCAGAAATGTACACTTAAGATTTATGTACTTTTCTACATGTACACTGTACCTTAATTTTCTAAAAAAGTAAATAAACTTAAAAAGGGGATCTATACACAAGAAAATAGGTATTTCTTATACATACACATCAAATCAATCATGACTGTGTAAGCTAACACTGCCATTTTTCACAGCCTTTGTGGCTGCTAATACTGGGCATATGTCAATAGCTGGGACCTACTCCCACAGCAGTCTTCTTCCCCCTGTCTTTCCTCATTTAGCAAAGATTTTATGTGCATTCCTCAACTGACTAACTTATTAGAAGAAATTTCTTACAGGTCAGCAGCTTTAAAAAGGTACACAATAATTTCAGGCGATTAAAAAGGTTATCACAAAAGCAACATCCACCTGCCTTCTACCTACCAACTTAATGGGCACTTTTGAAAAATTAAGACCTAGTGGCAGTTTATCACCAAGCATTTAGGTACACTATCCCAGTGAAGTAATTCCCTTGAAGTGAAAGCCACTCTAGCTGAAGATGCAGATTTCAAGAATCTAATAATCTTGCATTAATGCGTGCTGACTTTCATTTGTACACAGTTTGTTACTGAACAAAGAACCCTTTTTAATTGCCTGTGCCAGTTAAGGATGATCCTTTTCCTTTGTTTCATTCCTAAGGAGCTCAGAATGCAAGAGATGAAACCACAGCTTTGACCTTTCTTTTCAACAGAGATGGAGGAAAAGTACAAGGCAACTGTACATTTTTTAAAATTTTTGTATACCTTGGGAGGCTGTTACCTATATAGCTTAAGATACTTTCACCCTAACATTTTTTTAAAAAACTGCAACTAGCACAGCACCTGCGTGGCAAGCGTGAGGTTCTGAGTTCAATTCCCAGTACCAAAAAAAAATTTAAAAATAAATAAATAACTGCAACTAAATAATTATAGTGAGCTCCACACAAACAATTTAAGAACAGTGGTTTTCTATCCACTTAACTATATATGTCTAGGTATATATATATATATATATATATATATATATATATATACACACACACATATATATATATATATTTTTTTTTTTTTGGTCTTGAGACAGGGTTTCACTCTGCAGGCTTAAACTCACTTTGTAGCCCAGGATGGCCTCGAACTCACGGTGATCCTCCTGCCTCAGCCTCCTGAGTGCCGGAATTATAGGCGTGTACCACCACACCTGGCAAGGTATACATTTTTTTTTTTTTTTTTTTTTTTTTTGTGGGTACCGGGGGGTCGACCTCAGGACCTCGCGCGCCAACAGGCGCCCGTGCCGCTGAGCGATATCACCGGCCCCTTTTCCGTATGTGGGATCCGGGAGTCGAACTCAGGCCCTCGCGCTTGCAAGGCGGCGCTTATGCCACTGAGCCATCTCACCGGCCCTACATTTTTAAATGTGTATGTTTAATTTAATTTTTTCTCCCCCCACCACTCTCCAGTACTGGGGATCAAACCCAGGGCCCTGTGCATTCTAGGCAAGCACTCTAGCACTGAGCTGCATCCTAAGCCCCTGTTTTTGTTTTTGTTTTTTTAATGATAAACTCACAAATTACTTTTCATATATTCTATTTACACGTTTTTAGTCACATGAAGAATATTGTCCAAAGGAAAAAAACCTTGGTTAGGGGTATAGTTAATGGTAGAATGTATGCTAAGAATGTACAAGGGCCTGGGTTTAATCTCCAACAGAGAAAGAATGAGAGAGAGAGACAGACAGACAGAGAGACAGACTGACTCTCTCAATTAGGAGCTACCCATATATTTTTCTATTTGCCAAAGAAATTACAGATTTAAGGAGTATTACATGACCAAACATTTCTATCTTCCTTTTCATAAACTGGTTTACTTACACAGTTTTGTTATACCTAGATTTGAATCCAGGTCAGAATTAAAATGTTCAACTTTTCCAATGGTCTGGCTACAATAACAAACTGGTACTTTATAGATTCTTTTCAAAATACTGTGATACGGTGTGCTTAGTGTCTGAATACTAAAATCTTTAGGACTATTAATATGGGACTGCCTCCCAAGGAGCCATACATTAACAATAATCTCTTCATCATTTCCTTCCCTCCACCCTTTTTTATATAATTGTTTACAACTGACTATATGTTCCTGAAGGAGACAAACTATAAATTATTTTTATATCCCAGAATGGAACAGCAAGGCAGCCTAATAAACACAAATTCTGAAACAAGAACACCCGGATTCTTAACAATACCCTACCACTTATAACCTTGTCACCCTGGTCAAGATGTTCATGACACAGAAAGCAGTGGACTAAATGCTGTCCAGGAGTGTGCCCTCTAAAAGTGTAAAGCTGGAAAATGGCCGTTACAATTGGGACACAATCTCAAAAAATAAATGAAAAAAAAAAATGAAAGGCTTTGGCACTTGTTTAGATTCATGTACATACTAGGGACCTACCAAGTACAAGATATTTTGCCTATGAGAGTCCCCTTCCATAAGGAAGTGTACTATTCTAAAAAGAAAACAATCTAGTATTATTAGTTATAAAATAAGGCAGAATTGGGCCAGGGATGTAGCTCAGTGGCATAGTGCCTGCCTGGCAAGCGCTAGGCTAGAGTTTGATTCCTGGTACCATAAAAAATAATAAAATAAAAAATGTAGAACGGAAACCAACCAGTATAAGTCCCTTCATTCTTCAAGTGAAGAAAATGCAGTCCAGAAAATGAAAATCCAGAAATATTGGGCCAAAGTTACACAGCTATTAAATGGCAGAGCCAGAACTAAGAGGGGAGTTTCTTCAACATTCTTTACACCATAGGAAGCTGACTCTCAATTATTCAAATTCCATGACCAACTTACTACAGTGACCAGAAGAGGACATTTTCCAAGAAAGAATGCAGAGATGCCTGGCAGCAAGAGAGGCATAAAATACCTACAAGATGTACAATGCAACAGTCACAAGCACTGCGAATTTCACAAAATGGCAATGTTCCTTTCAATAAGGGAAGATGAAGGAGACAGGACTGACTATCTTCAGTGAAAATAAATACTATTTGCCTGTGATGCTGTTTCATGGCTGAAAGTACTTGGTTCTCTGCTAATACAGCAACTTAATGGTGTTTCTCAATACCAGAGAAGAAAATAATGAAAATTAGATTGACAAATGCCAAAAGTTATTTTTGAGAATTCTTTATAGATGAAGCATGATAAAGCATTCTATCTAAAGTTGAAGAGAAATAAACTTTCGGGAAGATGAACATGAATGATTTGTTTGCCTTGCTTAATACTAGCAATTCAAGTACTATTCAGATCATTGCTAGTTCAAAGCCTAGGTCAACAATGACTCAGCTTGAAAAATTCCACATTATTTATAAAAGAGGTTCTGTATATGCCTTTAGTTATGTAGCTAATACAATCTGGATGGTCCATCCCCAAAATTATAAACTAATTCCTGTGTGAATAGCTGAGAAAGAGACAGTGTTTACACTGAAAAAAATACAACAACGCTAATCCATTTTCCTGTACCGTCCCCCCAAGCAAAGTGTCCCATCCCAATTCTGGTTGACAGAACTTGTCAGGGAGGGAGTGACAAAAGGGGGATCTAAGAACAGCACAGGGAGCTCATTCCTGGTTCCAGTTCTAACTTGGCATGTGACCCAGGTCAAAGATAATCTACTATCGGGGCTGGACAGCACACCAGACTTCATACTAGAAATGTGAAATCCAGGGAGGGAAGCAGTTTGTCCAAGATCCTAACTAATCAGAACAAGGCCTAGACCAGAAGGCAGCCCCTGTCCTTATGCCCGATGTTCTTTTGTGGCAGAAGCTGCCACAATGCTTTGGGCAAACCTTCCATTTCCTCACCTGTAAATGAGAAGATGAGACTAGGCACTAATTTTCACACTGAGTTCCACCAACCAAAGCAAAAGGGCCAGAAGAGGCATTTCTGCTAGTCAACTTTCCTCTTCAAGCAGAGAATCTCAATGTTACTTATTTTCTTTCTCTTTTCTTTTCTTTTTTTTTTTGGTACTGG
Source organism: Erethizon dorsatum (assembly GCA_028451465.1). Classification (NCBI taxonomy): domain Eukaryota; kingdom Metazoa; phylum Chordata; class Mammalia; order Rodentia; family Erethizontidae; genus Erethizon; species Erethizon dorsatum. Next base: position 107,624,718 of record CM051834.1, on the reverse strand, counting down.
AAATCAAACTCAGGACCTTGCACTTGCCAGGCAGGTGCCTGTGCCGCTGAGCTGTATCCCCAGCTCTACTTATTTTCTACATTATGAAAAACAGGAAATTTTACACAACTGGATTAAATTATCAATCACACTGATTGGGTAAATTAAGAGACTGTTTGCTAGGCATGGTGGTGCATGCCTGTGATCTCAACACTGAGGAGGCTGAGGCAGGACTGTTGTGAGTTTGAGGTCAGCCTGGAATACAGAGAGGCACCCTATCTTAAAAAAAGAAAAGAAAAGATACTGTTTACACTGCTAGGTGGTGAATGACAAGAATCACAGCTGATCACAGGAAAGCCCTGCAGGAAGCCTGACACCTCTCAGAAGACCACCACACACCAAAGACAGAAAAACAGACCAGATTAGATGGAGCCACACAGCCACTCCCATCTTCCCGTCTCACACTCTACTGACCTGACATGCTTCCGTATTGCTCAGATGACTAACACACAGGTTGTACGTAGTTCATGGTCATCTGTGCAACACTTGTCCCTCCCAGGCTATCCTTCCCTAAAGGTCCAGGGATCTGCACCTGGACAACTTCTTCCATTTGTCTGAAATGACCGTTTTCTGATTTGTTACTGTCCTGTGGCCTTCAGCAAACCAAGAAAAAATGAAGAGCAGGGAAGAGAGAAGGGAGATGGTTAAAAATAAAAAAAGATTTAAAAGGAGGAGGAGGAAGAGGAGAAAAAGAAAGAAAGAGAGAAACTTTGATCAGGTTAGTTTCTAAAAATCTAGGCAGGGCGAGAGCCCTTGAAGACAAGTAACTAGGTTGAAAATAGCTGTCTACTGCCATCTCCTGCTCCACACCCTGACCAACTGGCACATTACCTGTTCAGAAGGCCCAGACTACCACCTCACTTTTCTGTAGCACCCAATTCCATCACCATCAAAGCAAATGTCAGTCAGGGGCCGGTGAGATGGCTCAGCGGCGTAAGCGCCTGCCTTGCAAGCATGAGGGCCCGAGTTCGACTCCCAGATCCCACATACGAAAAAAGGGGCCGGTGATATCGCTCAGTGGCACGGGCGCCTGCTGGCGCGCGAGGTCCTGAGGTCGACCCCCCGGTACCCACAAAAAAAAAAAAAAAAAAAGCAAATGTCAGTACTAGTATTGGAGCCTCTGTTACCATCAGGGAAATCTGACAGTCTTTGGAACATCAGTTACCAGCTTAGGAAGAAAAATCAGCTCTTTGTTCTTTAGGTCTCCTCTCTTCCTATTATGTAAACTTAGGCTTTGGGCACGCAGGAACTTTTTATGCTGCCAGTGATATTAAAACTGGAACACAGCGGGGCACAGTGACACACGCCTGTAATCCCAGCACTCAGGAGGCTGAGGCAAGGAGGATAGCTGTGAGTTCAAGGCCAGCCTGTGCTACACAGTGAGATCCTGTCTCAAAAAAAAAAAAGCAAAAACAAAAAACACAAGCCAGGCATGGTGGTGGGTGCCTGTAGTCCCAGCACTCTGGAGGCTGAGGCAGGAGGATCGCAATGAGTTGAGGCCAGCCCAGGCTACACAGTGAGTTCAAGGCTCAGCCTGGACTATACAGCGAGACCTTGTCCCCAAAAAACAAACAACAAAAACAAAAAACTGGAACACAAATTTAAGCAGTACTGCATATGCAGTTGTTTTCATTCTTAATTAGCTGTCACCTCCACATTAAGAATTAAAAAAAGGGCCGGTGATACAGCTCAGCGGCATAAGCACCTGCCTGGCAAGTGCGAGGTCCTGAGTTCAGTTCCCGGTACCCACATAAAGGAAAAAAACAAAACTATACCAAACTCACAAACTCTAAAATAAATTCAGTGAGTTAGTCATGACACATAAGACCAAAGACTCTTGAAATGAACCAAAATTCTTTAAGATAGGGCTGGTGAGATAGGTCAGCGGCATAAGCGCCTGCCTGGCAAGCGCGAGGTCCTGAGTTCAACTCCCGGAAACCACATACGAAAAAAGGGCCGGTGATATCGCAGCGGCATGGGTGCCTGCTGGCGCGTGTGGTCCTGAGTTCAACCCCTTGGTACCCACCAAAAAAAAAAAAAAAAAAAAAAAATTCTTTAAGATAATAACAATGAAAACCCATTAAAATTGCCAGACTGCTTGTTCGGAGATTTCGAAGTCTTAAAAAGTTACCTGTCTGGTAAGCAGAAGGTCCTGAGTTCTGATTCCCGTTACTCAAAAAAAAAGTTAAAGAGCTATACAGATATACTATCCAGGCCCTTTCACTGTCACATGTAGAAATGCCCCAACATTTGATGAGTCAAAGGTCCAGTTCTATAGATGACAGTGAATTTTTTCTTTTTCAAATGTGTTCACATAGAACTTTTCTAAATAAGTGCTGAAATAAAGTTTGAACATAGCTCAGTCAAGAAAGTCCTTCTAGTAAATGCTCCTTCCCTGCTGGAAAGCTGCTTTAATATGAAATTGCCCTAGGCCAGGGGGTGGGGGGTGAGGATCAGGCTTTTGATTTACAACTAAAAAATAAAGTAAATAAAAGTAGAACATGCCAAAGGTCCTCTGTCCCAAGATAAGGAAGGAAAATGGCTAGATGGCTCTTCTGTAAAACCGCTTCTACCTCTGAATGGATCTCCTTAAACACCATGCCACCATAAGATCACTGGAGAAAACAGCTCAGACAAGGGAGCAAAGGCCCAGTTCCCAGATAACAAGACCGAAAATCCATGCATGTCAGCCAGTCCCTGGCAGCCCTCTCCAACTACCTACCCACTGAGGTCCCTCAAAAGGTTTGGGGAAGGTCAGGCCCACCCACACACCCCTTGCACACCAAGGCGCCAAGCCCCAGAGCACAGTGTGGATCTGCCCAAAGGCGCTGGGCTCCTGTGGCTGGGAGCGGCTGAAATACCAGAGGGCAGAAATCCGAGTGACACTTGGCACTCTCTCTTTCAACAAACAACCGCAGAGTGCTTTCCAAACCCAGGCCCACACCATTTTGAAGACCAGGAAGCTAGAGCCTTCCCCAGGCAGAGGTAAAAAAGAAATAAACCCACCCTGCCCAGTCCCGCCCCCAAGGTCACAGGGCAAACCAGAGGCCATTAGGGAAGGCAAGAAAAACTCTGCTGCTTCTGCAGGCCCCGAGCAGTGGCCATAACCCTCCTGGGATGGGAGGCCTTGAGAACTGGCATTTTCCTCATCAGGAGTAAAACAAGAATATGACTTGTTAGCTGGAAAAAACAAAAAAAGTACAGCCCTAAGATCTCCCAAGGGGTACTGCCTTGAAGGTAAGAGGGGGAAGAGGGTACAACTGTGTTTCTGCAATAGCTCAAGTAGAGAGGGCGCGTGAGAAAGACAATAAAGACCTGTGAGCAGCTGCAGTCCCCCTTTCCAAAGGACACAAAGCTGTGAAGCCCAGAAATCTGAAGAGGGGAACGAATAAGGGCACAGTAAAGAAAATGGGGCAATGCACTGTGAGCTATCCCACCACTAACCTTAGTGGAAGTGGGAGAAATGGGGCAGTCACCAAGCATCCCTCACCTATTTACCAGCTCTCACAGGATCCCTGGGGATAAAACCTGCAGGTGCGTGCAGGGTGCTGAGAGAATCTGTGGCCTAAAGAACCCAAGGCCCAAGCTAAGTCCCCTCGTCTCTGAACCTGAGGGGTGGAAGCCAGAGAAAGGACACACCTAAAAAAGCCCTCAATGGGCAGTGGCTGGGCTACAAGTGGGGAGGAGCAGGGAGAGGCAGCTCAGATGGGAACTAAATGCAAGAGGAGCCAGACTGGATACTAGAGAAAGGAAAAAGGGAGAAACAAAATTGGGAGATTTGAAAAAGGAGTGGCAGGGGCCGGTGAGATAGCTCAGTGGCATAAGCGCCTGCCTGGCAAGCGCGAGGGCCCGAGTTCGACTCCCGGAACCCACATACGAAAAAAGGGGCCAGTGATATCGCTCAGCGGCACGGGCGCCTGCTGGCGCACGAGGTCCTGAGGTCGACCCCCGGTACCCACAAAAAAAAAGAAAAAGGAGTGGCAAAAGGAAAAGACCATCAATCAAAAACCGAGGCAGCTCCAAGAAGGGCGGGACAATAACAGGAAAGAATGACTAAGAAGACACCTTAGTAGGCCAGGCATGGTGGCACACACCTGCAATCTCAGCACTTGGGAGGCTGAGCCAGGAGGATCACTGTGAGTTTGAGGCCAGACTGGGCTCCACAGTGAGCCTCAACTACACAGAGAGAGCCTGTCTTAAAAAAAAAAAAAAAAAAAAAAAAAGATACCTTAGTGGTACATGCCTGTAAAACCAGCTACTTGGCACCTGAGGCAGAAAGATCGCAAGTATAAATCCAGCCTGGGCACAATGTAGTGAGACCTTGCTTCAAAAAAAAAAAAAAACAACAATTAAAAGGGCTAGGGATCCGATAAGATAGCTCAGCAGCATAAGCGCCTGCCTGGCAAGCACAAGGTCCTGAGTTCGACTGCTAGTACGCACATAAAGGACAAAAAGGGCCGGTGATATCACCCAGCGGCACAAATGCTTGCTGGCAATCGCGAGGTCCTGAGGTCAACTCCCAGTAGCCACTTTAAGAAAAAAAAGGGGGGGGCTAGGGATGTAAAGGGATATGCAAAGGCCCTGGGTTCAATTCCCAGCACCAGAAAGAAAGGAAAAAAAAAAAAAAAAAAAAACCTTAAAATCAAAAGTGAGGGAAAGAGAACTCAAAAAGGAGGTAAGAGGCAAGACTAGGGACAGAGAATACGTGAAAACAGGGGAGGGTGAAAACTGAATCAAAATGGTGTGGCAGTAGAGAAAACCAGCCAGAAGATAGCATTGAGAGGGACCAGAGCTGGGTTGCAGTTATAAGGAGACCAGTGTTAAAAGGACCACTTCAAGAGGGACAGCAACAGCAAAGTTAAAAATGGGTCAAAAAAATATTCGGGCAAATGGACAGCTCCAAAAGGGAGCAAGTTGGGGGTGGGAGAACCTAAGTAAAGATAGGGACAGAACTGAAAACTAAGAGCAGGTGCTCTAAGGGCAGTCTGTGCGATGCAGAATAGGAACGGGATAGGTGACGGTCAGCTCAGTCATCAGAGGCATAGTGAAGGAAGGGCAAGGCTAAGAAGCCCCACAATGGGCAGAGGCAGGAAGCAGGTCTTAGGCAAAGAGGAACTGAAAGGAAGACCGGCCAGAGGAAGGGGAGCAAATGAATGGAACAGCTCCGAGGACGGCAAAAGGAAGGTGAGAAAAAAAAAACCCAAGTGAACACTAGGACAGACCTAATAAGGCTGAGGGAAACTGGGTGAGGGATCGAGGTCAGGTAAGTGAATAGCAGACACGAGGGACCTGCAGGGTCAGAGAAAGGGGAGGAGACTGCTTCCTCGGAAGGCAGAGGCAGAAAACAAGCAGGCCAGGGAGCAAGATATGAGCTCCAGCAAGGGGCAGAGATAGGAGCCTAAAAGGTCTGGAAGAGAGGAAAAGGTCTGAATGGCAAATAGGAGCAAGAGCTGAGAATGGGAGGAGGCGAACATGGGGCAGCCAAGTCAGAGAAGGGTCCGAGAGGCAGCCAAGGGACATCCGGGGGTGCAGCAGGTTCTGAGAGGGCGAGCTGCGCCCAAGACGGGGATGGAATCAAGTACATGGGAAAGACTCCGGGACGGCAGTGCCAGGGGTTTCTGATGGATCTCCAAGGAGGTGCAACAGCAGGTCCTAAAGGGACAGCTCCTGGGGGGGGGCAATACTAGATTTAGACACAGAATAACAGTAGATAAGTCACAGAAAAGCCCGGAAACAGATCCTAAAGACAGCGAGAGCAGAATCAGAAGGCAGAAGGGTCAGGCATCTCCAAGTGCGAGCCAGAATTAAGGGATGCAGAAGGGTCACGGAGATGGGTCCCGCGACCACTGCAGAGTCCAGGAGGGACGAAGGGCATTTCTAGGGCCGGAAGAGGGAAGCGGGGAGGTGCAGAACTGGGAGCAGGGTAGCCAGCGGTGGGTGGGGGGAAGGACAGACCCCCGAGACCCACCGGGCCGGAGGCGGGCGCAGAGACAAGGGGCGAGGGCGGACAAGGGCGGTCCGAAGGCGGCCGGGCCCCAGCGCAGAGCTGCGGGGACGACGGGCCCGGGGCGCTGGGGGGGCCGCTCCCTCCCCTCCCCCTCTGTCTCCTCCATTGTTCGCGGGCTCCGGGCCCCTCCGTCCCCGCCTCCCCCGGACCCCGCAGCTGGGCGGCGCCCGGCCTTGCCGCGCGGGGCCCGCGAGCTCGCGCACTCACCAGCTGAGAGCCCTCAGCGCGGCCCCGGCCTCGGGGATCCGAGCCGCGGCGACGGCGGCCCCGGCGCCATGTTCCCCCACCACTCGTCCGGCGGCGGCTGAGGCGGCGGTGGCTCCGGCGGCGGGGGGCCGGGCGGACCCTCCCTCGCGGGCTCCCTCCTCCGCCTCCTCCGCCTCCTCCCGCCGCGCCGCGGCTCTCCCTCGGGGCGGGGGGCGGGGAGGGAAGGGGGAGGGGCGGGAACCAGGGGGAGGGCGGACCGGCCTCGCTCGCTCCCTCCCTCGCTCGCGCGCGATGGCGGCGGCACCTCCTTCCTGCGGCCGCCGCTCCCGGGCGCGCGCGCCCCCTCGCTACTGCGCGTGCCTGGCGCGGGGACCGCTGCAGGGGGATAACGGCCCCCAGGCGCGCTCCGCGAAGAGATGGGCAGCGCCGGACAGCAACAAGCAGCCGCAGCGCGCGCGCGCCTAAGGGGCTCGCTGCCGCCGCCGCCGCGGCCTGAAGCAGGGAACGGGCGCGAAGGGAGCAGTGCGCGTGCGCCCCGAGCAAATGCCGCTACTGCGGCTACTGCGGCGCGAGACTGAGCGCGAGGAGACCCGCGAACGGGCAGAGGGAGTGGGGTGGGCAAATGCGCGTGCGCAGTAGAGGCTGCCAGCCGGCGCGGCTGCGGGCGCAAGGCGGAGGGAGTGGTCCAAAGGAGGCGCGCGCGAAGCGCGCGCCAGAAGCAGTCGATCCTCTACCTCACGCTGGCTCTGGGAGAAAACAGGAGTGGAGAGGCATGGCCTGGCTCTGGAGGAGGAGACGAAGGGCGCGATCCCGCTCGCGCGGGACCTGACCAACCAATGGGAGGCAAGGGTAGGTGGGTTTGCCGCGCGAGCCGCAGCCCCCCGGATAACGGAGGAGGAGAGGAGAGACGTAATGTGGGGCGCTGGGGTGGTGGGCGAGGCTAAGAAGGAGGGAGCGCACCCAGCGAGGGAGTTGATTGGAGAGCACTAGGGGGCGTAGCCTGCCTCAGCCCAATCAGATCCTTGCAATTCGTCGTCCCGGAAGAGGGGGCGGGGCTGGAGAGCGCGTGCTCTTACCCCTGGCAGTGAGGAAAGTCTGCGGGCACTGCGCGCGTTAACATAAGTTGTTCATGATTCCGTGATCGTTCGCTGCCTGGCAGAGGGAAGACGGCCTAGTCCTACACACAGTCCTGGCCTCCAAATCAGCATTGTCCAAATGACTGCAAATCAACTGTCATTTTGGACGTTTGGAGAGGAAATAGTGATGGAAGAGGGCACCGCTGTAAAACTTGATTCCTCTGAACCAAGGACGAGTTCCTCTGGGACTCCTCCGGAAGTACGGATTGTAGAAAATGAGCCTCTGGGCCCTGAGTCTGTATTTTGGAACGCACGAAGAAGGGCTGTTTCCCATTGCATTTTGCCCCTTTCTTTAATCTCTTATCTATAAAATAGGAAATTTTACCTCCCTCAGAGGGGTGGCTCCCTGAAAGCCCAAATTTTACATATATATGTATGTGTGTGTCTTTTTGAATTTTTCATTAGTACATATTTGAAGTACATAATGATTATATTCATCGTGGATGTTTTCGTGTACGTACATACCTGTGGTAAAGTTTAAGACTTAGACACATGGGTCGGTGAGATGGCTCAGCGGCTTAAGCGCCTGCCCGGCAAGCGCAAGAGCCCGAGTTCGACTCCCGGATCCCACATACGAAAAAGGGGCCGGTGATATCGCTCAGCGGCACGGGCGCCTGCTGGCGCGCGAGGTCCTGAGGTCGACCCCCCGGTACCCACAAAAAAAAAAAAAGACTTAGACACAGGGGGCCGGTGAGATGGCTCAGCGGCGTAAGCGCCTGCCTGGCAAGCGTAAGGGCCCGAGTTCGACTCCCGGAACCCACATACGAGAAAAGGGCCGGTGAGATCGCTCAGCGGCACGGGCGCCTGCTGGCGCACGAGGTCCTGAGGTCGACCCCCGGTACCCACAAAAAAAAAAAAAAGACTTAGACACAATAACAGATTAACAACAATAGTAATAAAATAGAACAATTATAACTTCACTGATCTGTAATGAAAATATCGTTATTGTGGACCCTCACTTGAAAGATTTAATACAAATAGCAATTATTTTCCACCCTGTTGACCATCAGTTCCTGAAATTTAGGAAAGCAAAACCAGGGCTCAGTGGTAGAGGGCTTCCATAGCATACCGGAAGCTGGCTTCAGTCCCCGACCAGGAAAATAAAGGGTAGAGGATTAAGGTGAGACCATGTGAAGTGCTAAAAATCATGCCTTGCATATACAAAGTGCTCAGTAAGCATTGATAAATTTACATGGGCTCAAGTTTTTTGCCTTTGTTTTTGTTTTTTTGGTGCCGGGAATCGAACTCAGGACCTTGGACTTGGCAGGCAGGCACTGTGCTGCTGAGCTATATCCCCAGCCCCCAACATGGGCTCAAGTTTTAAAGCATCTGTTTAAGAAAAGCTTTTCAGATTAAAGATTGTTTCCAACTACCTTTTTAACTTTTTTACGTTTTAAAAAAATTTAAACCTTTTGCCGAGTGTGGCGGCACATGCCTGTAATCCCAGCATTGGGGAGGCTGAGGCAGGAGGATTGCCACAAGCTCAAAGCCAACCTGGGCTACATAAGCGAGTTCAAGTCCAGCCTGAACTACGTAACAAGACCCTGTCTCAAAAAAGTCAAGGGGGGGGGAACATAAAGCACTTGAGACATTAACTCCGTCCTCACAACAACCCTATGGGTAAGTTATAAGGCACAGAGAGGTTACAGATATAAGAAGGGTATATCTGAGATTCAAACCCAGACAAGTGGGGGGTCAGGTGACTACACACCTATGCCTAGCACTCCATCAGTCCTGTGTTGGTGTCACCATTTTATGTGTCACCTTTTAAGGCTAGGACTCTGGTTAGTTCCCAAGCCTGGCAAATGATACACAATAAATACTTGTTTATGAACAAGTGAATGAATCCCAAACTAAATAAAAAGGATGGGAGGCACCGGGGGCATGGTAGCCACAAAGACAAAGTCCTTGTCCACCGAATAACTCCTACCCTTCTTTCAGATGCTAGCTCCATAAATGTCCCCTCTTCAGGAGGGCCTCCCACCACCCCTGGCCCAGGCAGAGCCCCACCCCAGCCTTCCCCATCCAGGCCCTGGCCTTGCTGGCTTACTCCAGTCTGGTAATGAGTTTTTTGTGAGGGCGAAACACGACTATCTTAGTCATCGATGATGTCCCTAACAAAGGCCCAGGCCCAAGGCGGGGCTCAGCAATGTTTTGTTGGATGGATGGAACATCAAGGAGGGCCTTACCGGCTCTGCAATTCTTTCCAGCACGCGAGAGGGCAAGTGGAAGCTGAGCCAGCCAGGGACAGGAAGCGGGCTTCCCCAGGGGCAGCCGCACCCGCGCTGGCCACCCCACACACACTCCGGATAAATAAACAATCGAGTAAACAATTAGCCAAAAGAGAGACGTGGCAAGTGCGGGCTTGGGCCACTATCAAGATGTCCCAAGCATTGCCCTAGGGCCGGGTCACACCAAGCAGAATAGGTACGAGATGGGGCGCGGAGTTCTGGACCAAGAGCATCGGAGAGATGCACAGGCCTAAATAAATTTTTTTTTTTTGTAAAGCCACAAAAGAATTTTGCAGAAAATACAGGAGTGCTGGGACTTTTTCTGTCTCCACTCCTGAGAGTCTGAAAGAATCTGAGAGGGTGGGGACCAGGTCTACGAGTGACCAAGGAGTTGGTGAGCCCACAGCACCGCCTGCAAACAGATGGGAGGAAGCTACATCTCACCTGGAGCCGTCGGGGCTGGCAGCCAGCATGAACTCTTCTGCCATTGACCAGGAGCGCAGCCAACCACGAGGGAAGAACGGGAGGTGGTGATGTGCGTGTCCACTGCCCAATCTCAACGCGCCTGACCTGGCGCTTCCCACCTGGTGGGCGTGCGCTGAGTATTTGAGGGAAGGCTGCAGGTTGAACCTCACTATTTTTATAAGCTTTAAACATTGAAGCGTGGGCCGGGCGTGATGCCACACGCCTATGATCTCAGCACTCGGGAGGCTGAGGCAGGAGGATCGCTGTGACTTTGAGGCCAGCCTGGGCTACACAGTGAGACCAGGCCAGCCTTAACTACATAGTGAGACCCTGGCTCAAAGAACCAAAAGGAAAAAAAAAAAAATTGATATGTGACATAGATATTGAGAAGTGCACAGATCACCAGTGTCACAAAGAGCACACACCCTCTAACCAGAACACTGCCTGACAGGTCGCTCTCAGGCCCCTGTGCCTCCTGCCATTGCTCTGCCCCAGGGAAGCCTCATCCTGGTTTCTAGTACCACACCTTGATTTTGCCTGTTTTGCACTTCATATGAACGGGATCATGTAGTAGCTACTTTCAGATATGGCTTCTCCCAAAGAACACTGGGAAAGGCCTTCACCTTACTGTGTGTTAGGGTAGATCTCTTTCTCTCCCCTCCCCTCCCTCACTCTCTCTCCTCCTTTCTCCCTCTCCTTCTTCTAAGAAAGGGGTCTCACTCTGTAGTCCAGGCTGGCCTTGAATTCCCTGCTGCTTAGGCTGACCTCAAACTCTGTGATCTTCCTGCCTCCACTTCCTAGTGCTGGGATGACAGGAATGTACCAATATCTTTGGCTCAAGATCTTTCATTTTTGTCCTGTTGGCAGGCACGTACTTAAGAGTGAAATTGCTAATGATAGCCCTTTCATCTTTCCCGAGAAGCTTTCCAAAGTGGATGCATCAATTTACTGTTCTACAAGTTGCTAAGAATTTTGATTGTTCATGTCAGGTATGGTGATGCATGCCTGTGATCCCAGTACTGGGGAGGCTGAGGCAGGAGAGTCACCACGAGTTCGAGGCCAGCCTGGGCTACATGGTAAGTTCAGGACCAGCTTGAACTACATAGGAAGAACCTGGCTCAAAAAAACCCAAAATTAAATAGATAAATAAAATCCAAGATGTAGCTCAATGGAAGAGCACTCGCTTAATATAGGGAAGGGAGGTTTCAGCTACTCCTCATTTCCAAAACACTCTGATGTGGTTTTAATTTATCTTTCTCAAATGATTAATGAGATTGATTTTATATATGTATATATATATATATATATATATATATATATATATATATGTATCCCATTTGAATAGCATCTTTTGTGAAGTGCTTATTCAAAACTTTTGCCTATTTTCTCCCTGTGTTGTATATCTTTTAGTGTTGCCTTTTTAAAATTTGATATGGGAGTCTCACTATGTTGCCCAGGGTAGCCTCCTACTTAAGATCCTCCTTTCTTGGGCCCCCAGTAGCTGGGATTGCAGGTGTGAGCCACTGCAGCTGGCTTTTTTATTTTTATTTTTTGCCATGCTGGGGATCAAACTCAGGGCCTCACACATGCTGGGCAGGTGTTGTACCACTGAGCTATATCCCTAGCCCCTATTTTAAATTTTTTAATTACAAAATAACATGAATTTCTTGTCCTTGCAAAATCTCTTAAATACTCCAGGTAAGATGCCATCTCCTTGGACAATCCAGGTGCATCTCACCTGCCTCTCCAGAATGTGTTTTGCCCCAGTCCTTTCACCAGACACGTATGTGGTAGAGCTCAGTGCCGAGAGGCAAAGACTCTGAGCCTGCCCTCCTGGCCGTGAGTCAGCTCCACAGCTTACAAGCTGTGTTACCGTGAGCAAAGTAGACAACCTCTCTGTACCTCACTTTTCTTATCTGTAAAGTAATAATGTTAGTGTTTACCTTACAGAGTTGTTTTGAGGTTGTCATCAGTAATACGCTTAGAAAAATGCGTGGACATGTCGGGCATGGTGGTGCACACCTATAATCCCAGCACTATGGGAAGCTGAGGCAGGAGGGTTACAAGTTCAAGCCTAGCCAGGAAATTTAGCAATTTAGCAAGATCCTGCCTCAAAATTAAGAAAAAAAAAAAAAAAAAAGTAAAGGCCAGCCATGGTGGTGCATGCCTGTAATCCCAGCATTCAGGAGGCTGAGGCCAGCCTGGGCTGGCTACATTGTGAGTTCAAAAGCCAGTTTGAACTACACAGCAAGACCCTGTCTAAAAAAAATGTTTTTTTAAAGGGCAGAGGATGTAGGTCAGTGTGAAGAACCTGAGTTCAATCCCCAGTAACTAACATACATACAAAGAAAGAAACAGAAAGAAAGGAAGAAAGGAAGAAAAGAAAGGAAAGGAAGAAAGAGAAGGAAGGAAGGAAGAAAGAAAGGGAAAGAGCAAGCAAGCGAGCTGGAACATAAATAGGTGCCATGTGGTAGTAACAGGTAGTCCTAAGTGGTGATAATCGTGTAGCCAGGCACACACCTATAATCCCAACACTCGGGAGGTAGGAGGATTGCAAACTCCAGGCCAGCCTGGCTACACGGTAAATTCCTATCTCAAAAAAACAGATAAGGGGCCGGTGAGATGGCTCAGTGGCGTAAGCACCTGCCTGGCAAGCGTGAGGGCCCGAGTTCGACTCCTGGATCCCACATATGAGAAAAAGGGGCCGGTGATATCACTCAGCGGCACGGGCGCCTGCTGGCACGCAAGGTCCTGAGGTCAAGCCCCGGTACCCACAAAAAAAAAAAAAAAAAAAAAATGGGGCCGGTGAGATGGCTCAGCGGCTTAAGTGCCTGCCCGGCAAGCGCGAGGGCCCGAGTTCGACTCCCGGATCCCACATACGAAAAAGGGGCTGGTGATATCGCTCAGCAGCATGGGCGCCTGCTGGCGCGCAAGGTCCTGAGGTCGACCCCCCGGTACCCACACAAAAAAAAAAAGAAACACAGATGAATCCTGTAAATTTTTCTTTCTTTTGGCAATACTGGAGATTGAACCCACCAGTGCTCTACCACTGAGCTACATCCCCAGCCAACTCATATATATTTATATATGTATATAAATTTTAAATTTTGAGGCAGGGACTCGCTAAGTCACTGTGAAGACAAGGCTGGGCTAAAACGTGTGATCCTCCTCCCTCAGCCTCCCAGAGGGCTAAGATTACAGGCATGGGCCACCACGCCTGGCACAACCACGTTTTCTTTATTCACTCCTCATGTATTGGTCAGCATTTGCATTTTTTGACTATTGTGAATACTAATGCTGCTATGAACACTGTTGCAATTATCTGTGTGAGTCCCAGTTTTTGATGCTTTATAGAACTAGAAATCAAAGTACAAAATCATATTAATCACTCTATATTTTTGGTTTTGTTTTTTGAGACAGGGTCTTGCTATGTAGTCGGCTGGCCTTGAACTCAGGGCAATCTTCCTGCCTCAGCCTCCCCAGTAATGGGATTATAGGTGTGCATCACCACACCCGGGTAACTTTTCTTTCTTTTTTACTTTTTTTTTTTTTTCAGTGCTGAGGATCAAACCACCTCAGGCTTTGAGCACGCTAAACAACTCCTATACCACTGAGCCCCAGGCAGCCCCAGACCTATATTTAACTTTTTTTTTTAATCTTATAATTGACATTTTCCTAATGGGTATGTAGTGGTATCTTGTGGTTTTGCTTTGCATTTCCCTAATGACTAGTGATGTTGAGCATCTTTTCATGCACTTATTGCCCATTTTGTAGATCTTTTGAGAAAGGTCTGCTCAAGTTCTTTGGCCATTTTTTCCCCAAACTGATGCAAAGTATTTATTCCAAGTTAGTTATTTTATGCTGTAGTTTTCCCTCTCAACAGACTTCTGATAACCACATCTTTTTAAATCTGAAAATAATGTTATCGAAATAATCTTAACCTTTGAAATGTCACAAAAATGTATATATTGAGCCAGGCTTGGTGGTGCACATCTGTAACCCCAGCACTTGGAAGGCTGAGGCAGGAGAATTGCTGCAAGTTCGAGGCCAGCCTGGGCTACATAGTGAGTTCAAAGCCAGGCTGAAATATATAACAAGACCCCGTCTCAAAACAAACAAAAAGTATATATTACAGGGCCGGTGAGATTGCTCAGCGGCGTAAGCGCTTGCCTGGCAAGCGCGAGGGCCTGAGTTCAACTCCCAGAACCCACATACGAAAAAAGGGCCAGTGATATCGCTCAGCAGCACGGGCGCCTGCTGGCACGCAAGGTCCTGAGGTCGACCCCCAGTACCCACAAAAAAAAAAAAGTATATATTACAATTCACCCTGAATATCAAGGCTGCATGAATAACACATTTCCTGTATCCAAATATTTTATGGCTTACCCAGAAAAGGAAAAGAAAAACAAAAACCATATGCTTGGCATATGCTTGGTTAAGGGCTAAAGTTACCTGAGCAGCCAAAAATAAAATAAAATACTCAAAATATTAGCATTACCTAGTCAGGCATAATGGCACATGCCTATAATTCCAGCACTTGGGAGGCTGAGGCAGGAGGATCTCCATGAGTTTAGGCCAGCCTGGGCTACTTAGCGAGGCCCTATCTCAGGAAGAAAAAACAAATCACAAAGTATTAGCATTAAGTTAATACCATGACCACTTCAATAGTCACTTTGTTGTCGCCAATGATTGTTTGAGCACCAGGGTCCCAGCCGCATACACTGGCAGCAAAAGCTGTTGCTGCAGACCAGCACCCCCCTCTCCCTCTCTGCACTGCCAAACCCCCACCCACCCACACACATTGCCCCGTGTGTACAGCGTACGTGGATTGAAAAAGCTTTCCCACCACACAAACATTTCTATGAAGCACATATCAGGAAGAACAACAACAAAAGCTCAACAAGCCAACTGCTTTCTCTGGGATAGGGTTATTTCCTTTGTGCATGAAGTATTCAACAGCATTAAAAAAAGGAAAAGGAGCCAGGTGTGGTGGTGCATGCTTGTAATCCCAGCACTCTGGGAGGCTGAGGCAGGAAGATACCAAATTTAAACCTATCCTGGGCAACTTAGCAAGACCCTGTATCAAGAAAGGGCTAGGGATGTAGGTCAGTGTGAAGGCCAAGTTCATCCCCCACCAAAAAAAGAAGTTTTGTGTGTTGCTTTGCTTTGTTTAACAGACTCTAGATTTGAGTTCCCTTTCCAACGATTAGGTGTCTGGGTATCATTGCTAATGTGATGTTACTTACAATGATAAAATAAGTAACTGTGGGCCGGTGAGATAGCTCAGCGGCATAAGCGCCTGCCTGGCAAGCGCGAGGTCCTGAGTTTGACTCCTGGTACCCACATAAAGGAAAAAAAGGGCTATTGATATCGCTCAGTGGCACAAGCGCTTGCTGCCAAGCGCGAGGTCCTGAGTTCAACTGCCGGTACCCCCATAAAAAATAATAATAATAAGTAACTGTGAGCTCTAGAGGACAATGACACATGCATAATTTTGTGACCTTAACACTATCGAGCATTTACATTGAATGATGAGGTCCAAACCAAAAGTGTGTGGATAGAATTATTCATCTTATTTCTCTAGGCAGAGAAAGCAAAGTGCCACGTCTTTTTTGCTGGGTCACAAGTAGCAAACTATTATTTTAATGTTTTTATTTATTTATTTTAATATTTTAATTTAAATCAGTATTACACGCCTGTAATCCCAGCACTCTGGGGACTGAGGCAGGAGGATGTCTGTGAGTTCGAGGCCAGCCTGGGCTACATAGTGAGACCCTGTCTCAAAAAAACAAAACAAAAAAATTTTTTTAATTTAAAAAAGAAAAGAAGGACTTCTTTCGTACATCACCTAAGCACACCAGCCAAGTTTGCTGGGTGGAAACCTTTGTGTGTCTACTTCCAGGCCTCCAGGCTGGCGTTTCATGGCTACCCACTTCAGTGATCGAGTCCTCAAACTCTACTTTACAACTGCTTCTCTTGTTTTGTTTTTATTGTTGTTGTCGTCATTGTTTTTTTTTTTTTTTTTTTTTTTGTGGGTACCAGGGGGTCGACCTCAGGACCTCGTGCGCCAGGAGGCGCCCGTGCCGCTGAGCGATATCACCGGCCCCTTTTTCATATGTGGGATCCGGGAGTCGAACTCGGGCCCTCGCGCTTGCAAGGCAGGCGCTTAAGCCGCTGAGCCATCTCACCGGCCCCATCGTCATTGTTTTTTGAGAGAGTCTCGCTATGTAGCCCAGGCTGGCCTTGAACTCATGGTGATCCTCCTGCCTCAGCCTCCTGAGTGCTGGGATGACAGGTATGCACCACCATGCCCAGTTTAGGAACGAGGTTCTAGACACTTGGGAACATATTTGATGGTTTAGTCCCTTTCCGTGGTGAGATCCTGGTGCAGAGAAGCCGGCAGCAGGATCCTCTGTGGAAGCTTCTTCAGCTAGTACCATCTCCGAGGGTTGCTTGGCAGATGCAGGGTTTCTCCCCCTCCCCAAGCTGTCCCTGTAGGTCTATGTGGTTGGTTCTGCCTGCTGGGTCCTGGGTTCAGTGAAGGACAGGCTTCCTCTTCCAACTGCAGCTTTTCCACCTGTCTTCTTCCTCTTCTTCTCTAACCTCTGTTTGCTTGTTTGGTTTGGTTTTGGTTTTTTGAGACAGGGTCTCTCTGTGTATTCCAGGCTGGTCTTGCACTCATAGTGATCCTCCTACCTCAGCCTCTCAAGTGCTTTTAGTACAGGTGTGCACCACCACACTGGGCTACTCTGTGTTTTTTCAAAGTGTCCATAGGCAACTTAGTTGACCATGGTGGTGAGAAATTTAGCCCAATAAGGGCAAAGCCATTCTGTGCTGTTTAGATCAGGGTCACTTTTCAGCAAGGAGAGGCATCCAACCTCGTGGCAGGATCCCAGAGTGAAACCTCTCTGTTCCTGTTTCCTGAACTCCTTGAGGTTACCAGCCAGAGTGCCCTTGAGGTTTTCTTGTTAAAGGATGCTTAAACTAGGTGTGGTGGCACATGCCTGATCCCAGCACTTGGGAGGCTGAAGCAGGAGGATTGGTTTGAGTTTGAGGCCAGCCTGAGCTACATAGTGAGCTTAAGGCCAGCCCAAACTGCAAAGTGAGACCCTGTCTCAAAAAACAAAAAACTAAACAAACAACTATTAAAACACAACCAAAAATTTTCAGAGCAGTCAACATGACAAAGCCTTTAAAACACAGATCTCTTTGTTTTTACACAACTGCTAAAAATAGTGTACAGATATTTACTTGTAATTATTTTAACCTTCAAAATCTACCCTAAAGGGCTGGTGATATAGCTCAGCAGCACAAGTGCCTGCCTGGCAAGCGCAAGGTCCTGAGTCAACTCCCAGTACTCGCATAAAAAAAGAAAAAAATCTACCCTAAAGATGTAAGAAATCTTGTTTTAAAAAAAAGGATAACTGCCAGGGGTGGTGGCCACACCTGTATTCTCAGCACTGAGGAGGCTGAGGCAGGAGGATCACTGCAAATTGGAGGAGAGCTTGGACAACATCATGAGTTGAAGGCCAGCCTGAACTACACAGTGAGACCTTGTCTCAAAAAAAGAATAAATAAATAAATAAAAATGTAAAAGGCTGCATGAGTCCACCAATTTGTGCTTCTGATCTCAACCCCTCTTTTTCTGCAATTACAGCTTCTGATAACTCCACCCTCCGTGTACACTGGCTCCATCTACTGGAGACATGAGGCAAGACCGGCTAAAGCGGAGGATGAGACCCAGGTCTGGGGATGTGTTCCCAGCTTCTCCTCCCAGTACAGGTGAGCAGTCCGTATTTTAAAGAAGCTCTTCCAAAGTGGCTGCCACAAGGCCAAGGATTGATTGATTGACTGACTGACTGATTTTTATTTTTTGTTGTTTGAGACAGGGTCGCACTCTGTAGTTCAGGCTGGCCTTGAACTCTCTATGTAGCTGAAGGGCCAGCCTCAAACTCTCTGCCATCCTCCTGCCTCAGCCACCCAAGTGCTGGAATTACATTCATATGCTACCATGCCCGGCTTGTTTTGTTGTTGTTGTTGAGTTGTAGGAGTTCTTTATTCTAAATGGTAATGCTTTAAAAGATACGTGCTTTGAAAATATTTTCTCCCATTTTATGGGTTGTCTTTTCACTCTCTTGATAGTGCCCTTTGATATGCATTTGTGTGTGTGGGTGTGTGTGTGTGTGTGCTTGCTGGAACTCGGGGCCTCATGCTTACAAAGCACATGCTCTACCACTAATCCACACTTCCAGCCTCAATATATTTTATTTTATTTTTTTTTATTTTATTTTTTTTTTTTTTGTGGGTACCGGGGGGTCGACCTCAGGACCTCGCGCGCCAGCAGGCGCCCGTGCCGCTGAGCGATATCACCGGCCCCTTTTTCGTATGTGGGATCCGGGAGTCGAACTCGGGCCCTTGCGCTTGCCGGGCAGGCGCTTAAGCCGCTGAGCCATCTCACCAGCCCCTCAATATATTTTAAACAAAGCACTGGGTGAACATGGGAAGACAGTTACACCCCAACGCAGTGGTACACGCCTGTAACTCCTCCTCTGGGAGGCTGAGTGAGGCTGAAGGAGGTTGATCACAAGTTCAAGTTCCCTCTGAGCAACTTAGAAAGACCCTGTTTTAAAATGGAAAATAAAGCCAGGCTGGTGGTGCACTGCTGTAATCTCAGCACTTGGGAGGCTGAGCCAGGAGGACCTCCACGAGTTCGATGCCAGCCTGGGCTACATTAGCAAGACCCTGTCTCAAAAAACCAGAAATAAATAAATAAAATAAAATAAAAAATAAATATAAATAAATAAATGAAAAGACTAGGGATGTAGCTCAGTGCGAAGGCTCTGGGTTCAATACCCAATGCCAATGGGGGGCAGTTAACACTGTATTTCTAGGTCCTCAATGCAGTTTACTTAAAACTACTATTCCCAGCATGCCCTCCTCTCCAGGAGGCGAGTTGTGTGTGGGGGGGGGAATGGACCAGACTATATTTCCCGAAATGCAACGCTTTCGCGGGCTGTCAACCACGTCGGGAATTGTCCTTCGGAGAAAGCTTTGTCCACAACTCCCAGCATGCACTTAGACTCTGGTTCCTCTGATAAGAAAAGGACTGTCGTGCAGCATGCTAGGAGGAGGGATCGACCCTTGCCCTCGCTTGCCGCCCGTGGGAGGAACCCCTTCGTGAAACTACAACTCCCAGAGGGCCGTGCGCGAGCGAGGAGGGCCCTTCCGTCGGAAGTCCATTCCAGCCCTGGGCGCCCCAACTGCAGCCACAACCGGAGCCACCCAGTCGCCGCGGCATCTGGGCTGCTGGGGTCCCGACAGGGGTCGCCATGGTAACGGGGGCGCGCCACACCCGGAACTGGTAGAGGGAGGGTCCACGCGCAAACAGCCGACTCTTGGTTCGGCACTGACGAGCCCCCCCCTGCAGCGGATGGTCTGGGCCAGGCGCGGGCTCTTGGGATTGGGGCGGTCAGGGGCTGGGATGGGGGAACACGGCCTTGGTTCTGCCCTGCGGGTGGCATTGGGAAACAGGGGAAGAGGGACCAGGAGAAAGGGCTGTGCAGGTGGGCTGTACTGGAGGTTGTTGGGGGCTTGACACAGGAAAGGCAATTCGCGCGGCACGGGGCAGGGAGAAGGGTGGGAAGGAGGTGTTGGACGGGAATGGGGACACTGGAACAGGGAGCGAGGTCTCCCTTCGGGAGGGGTCTCCAGAGGCAGGGAGCTGGCATTGCAGTCGGAGGGGGGGTTTTGGAGCAGGAGACTGCTGAGGAGGGAGAATCTCAAGGGGAAGGGACTGGGCACTGGAGACCGGAAGTAGGCAACTGCCGGGAATCAGGGTCTACCGTCGGGGAAAGCATAGTGACGGAGGAGAGAGGCTTAGAGGTCGGGGGTGGGCGCTAGAAATGAATGGGGAGCAGCTGAACTGATCTTTCCCACAGGAGAGATCTTGGGGGTCAGGGAGCAGGCCTAGAGGTGTGACACGGGGAGGAGGCTCTTGGAGCAGGGACTGAGGCTTGGATTTAGGGGGTACCCCTGTACCCCAGGTTGGGACTTTGGAATTGAGAAAGGGTTCTTTGGTCAGGGAGTCAGGACAGGCGGCGAATGGGGGAGTGTCGGACTGAGGATGGGTCTCCCCAAGGAACAGGGTCCTTGGAGGCAAGATTCGATCTTTGCTTTTTTCTGGTGGTGGTAGATTTTTTTTTCTTTTGAGACAGGGTCTTACTGTTTAGTTCAGGCTGCCTCAAACTCACGCGTCCTCCTCTCTCAGCCTCCCAAGCGCTGGGATTCCAGGCGTGAGCTACCACACCTGGCAAGATGTGATCTTTGGAAGAAGGGAGGCAGCTTTGGAGGTGGAGGAGGGACGTCTCCAGTGAAAGGCTCCTGAGGCTTGAGAGGGGACCTGAAATTGAGAAAGTGGAGGTCAAAAGGGATTAACTCCGAGGGAGAAGGGTTGGAGGCAAGGAAAGTTGGGGGGCATCCGGAGGGACAGCAGAGGCGTGAGGATGCAGGAGGGAAAGAGACCTGGAGAGATTCGAACAGGAAGGAGTCTTGAAGGGGGTTGGGCATAAGAGGCATCAATGTCAAGTCCCCAGAGGTGCCCTGGGTTCCTGCTCAGCCCCAGCTGTGGCTACCTGCTGCACCCACCCCTCTCCCTTCCCCTTCACCCCTGCGGGGATAGGAAGTGGCTTTCCCTGGCTCAGCAGAAGGTGTTCGTGGAAGGAGCTTGTAAAATCCTGTTCCTGCCGTTTGCTGGGTTGGGGCCCAGTGGAGTGTATAAAGAATGAGGCTTAGGAAAGGAAGTGGGGTGCCATTAAAGGATGGGGCTCCCACAAGTTAGGGTTAAGGGGGTTTAAGCAAAGCCTTTAAACTCCCAGGTCTTCCTTTCCCTGAGCCTCGGTTTTCTTATCTGCAAAATGGGCATCAGCTTGCTAGGCTTCCTAGCTGGGTCCTATGTTGGGGCCTTGTTTTCTCAAAGTCAACAACAAATTATAATTGCTACTAGGAGCTAGTGTTATATGACACTTAGAATATGCTAGTACCTGTACTACACCGTTGTATTCATTGCCATGTGCCTTAGTCTTATGAAGGAGGTACTCAGTGTGTCCATTGTATGGAAAGGGAAGCTGAGGCCCAGAGAGGTTAAGAGATCTGCCCCAGACACACAGCAATAGTGGTCAGGATTCGTTCTGGCTCTAGAGTCTGTGCTTGTAGCCACTGGATCGAATGCTTCTCAGACATAATGATGGCTAATTTTTATCGAGGGCTCCCTGTGTAACGGGTACTGTGCTAAGCACTTCTGTCTGTGTCTTGTTTTGTGGTACTCGCAGTGGAACCCAGGGCCTTGTCCTTGTGCGTATCAGGCAAGCGCTGTGCCACTGAGCTTCATCCCTAGACCTTTTCAAAGTTTTATTTTAAGGCAGTGTCTCTGTGTTGCCTAATTTGACCTTGGTCTTGTGCTCCTCCTGCCTCAGCCTCCTGGGTAGCTGGGATTATAGGGTACCACCATGCCTGGCTTCTAAATGCTTCTGACTTTGACTCATTCTGTTTGCACAGTAGCTGTGATGTTTAACCTGACTTTACGGAATCATAAGAGCAAACTTCGCAGCCAGAACTGGTGGTAATCATAGCTAACATGGAGCGTGAATTCTGAACCAGGCTCCGCTCTCGTGCTTCTCCATTGTTTCTGCTCATGGCAACCTGAGGCAGTTAGGTCCTGATGTAGTAAGAAAGGACAGGGCCTGGGGTGTAGCTCAGTGGCGGAGCACTGGCCTGGCCTTGGGAAGCCTTGGGTTCTTTCCTCAGCACTGCAAAACAAAACAACAACAACAACAATGGCAAATGTTTTGGAAAACAATTCCTGAAATGGTTCAATGTAGTTTCCGTATGACCCAGCAGTTCCACTCCAGGTCTACTCCCAAGATTCTACGCAAAAACCTGGACATAACTGCTCAGAGCAGCATCTGTCATGATAGCCAGGAAACGGAAGTGACCCAAAGGCCCAACTAATGAGTGGATAAGCAGAGTCAGAGGCCATTGCGTGATGTTATTCACCATAAAAAGGAACAAAACCATCCAGCGTGCTGCCTGCGGCTGCACCTCAGAAGCTCGTGTAGGAGCCAGGTCCCCAGAGCCACATCTGTGCGATCCCACTTACACGAAATGTCCAGAAGGGCAAGTCTGAAGGAGCAGGGATGGGGTGGGGGTATAGGAGGTTTCTTTTGGGGATAATAAGAATATTCTGGCGAGGTGTGATGGCCCATACCTGTAATCCCAGCATTCAGGAGGCTGAGGCAGGAGGATTGCCAAGAGTTCAAGGCCAGCCTGGGCAACATAATGAGACCCTGTCTCAAAAAACAAAAACAACAAACAAAATGTTTTGGAATTAGTGGTGATATTTGTACAACTATGAACATACTAAGGGAATATCCTGGAAACCATTGAACTGTCTGCATTTTTTTTTTTTTTTTTTTTTGGTACCGGGAATTGAGCTCATGACCTCATGCTTGCCAGGCAGGCGCAGTGCCACTGAACTATATCCCCAGCCCCTGTCTACATTTTTAGTGTGAGGATTTTGTTGACCTTGAACTCACTATGTAGCCTGAGCTGGCCTCAAATTTGCAGCAATCCTCCTGCCTCTGCTTCCCAAGTGCTGAGATCACAGGTGTGCACTACCACACCTGGCTGACAAACATTTACTGAGTATCTGCTGCGCACTGGCCACTGAGCCAGGTTGATAAATGTATTTAACCTTCAAAACACTTCGGCAACATGGGTGTCCTTTTCAAACTTATGTCACCCATGCAGGAGGGAACAGGCTGTGGTGGAACCCTGGAGCCACCCACTGAAGAAGGGAAGTCGAGGGCCGGTGAGATGGCTCAGCGGCGTAAGCGCCTGCCTTGCAAGCGCGAGGGCCCGAGTTCGACTCCCGGAACCCACATACGAAAAAGGGGCCGGTGATATCGCTCAGTGGCACGGGTGCCTGTTGGCGCGCGAGGTCCTGAGGTCGTCCCCCTGGTACCCACAAAAAAAAAAAAAAAAAAAAAAAAAAAGAAGGGAAGTCGCACCCGGGGGCTGGAGGGACCTGGGACTGGGCCCCCAGCTTCCCTGCAGGGATGGGCAGGGCTCCCGGACTCTGCCACCCTCACTTCCTCCTCCTCCTCCGCCCTCAGATCCGCTTCATTCTCATCCAGAACCGCGCAGGCAAGACACGCCTGGCCAAGTGGTAT
The DNA here is from genome assembly GCA_028451465.1 of Erethizon dorsatum. Lineage (NCBI taxonomy): Eukaryota > Metazoa > Chordata > Mammalia > Rodentia > Erethizontidae > Erethizon > Erethizon dorsatum. Next base: position 107,601,407 of record CM051834.1, on the reverse strand, counting down.
ATGCAGTTCGACGACGACGAGAAACAGAAGCTGATAGAGGAAGTGCACGCCGTGGTCACCGTCCGAGATGCCAAGCACACCAACTTTGTGGAGGTGACGGATCCCCCACCCTCCCGCTTCTGTGTGCCCTGTCCCTCTGGCCACCTATTCCTCTCTTCTTGTATTCAGCAGCCTTCAGCCTTCTTCCTCCCCTTTCCTTTTTGGGTACTGTTTGTTTGTTTGTTTGTTTGTTTGTTTTGAGACAGGGTCTCGCTATGTAGTCCAGGCTGGTCTTCAACTCACTATGGAGCCCAGGCTGGCCTGGAACTCGAGGCAATCCTCCTGCCTCAGCCTCCTGAGGGTCCTTGGAGGCAAGATTCAATCTTTGCTTTTTTCTGGTGGTGGTAGATTTTTTTTTCTTTTGCGACAGGGTCTTACTGTTTAGTTCAGGCTGCCTCAAACTCCCGCGTCCTCCTCCCTCAGCCTCCCAAGCACTGGGATTCCAGGTGTGAGCCACCACACCTGGCAAGATGTGATCTTTGGAAGAAGGGAGGCAGCTTTGGAGGTAGAGGAGGGACGTCTCCAGTGAAAGGCTCCTGAGGCTTGAGAGGGGACCTGAGGTGTGCGCCACCATGCCTGGTGTTTTTGGGTACTTTTCACTGTGAAAAGTTACAAATGTAGGGGCCAAGGATTTAGCTCAGTGGTGTAGTGCCTGCCTGGCAAGCATGAGGTCCTGAGTTTGATTCCCAGTACCCAAAAAAGTTACAGGGCCGGTGAGACAGTTCAGCAACATAAGCGCCTGCCTGGCAAGCACGAGGTCCTGAGTTTGACTCCTGGTACCCACATAAAGGAAAAAAGGGGCCAGTGATATCGCTCAGCGGCACAAGCGCTTGCTGGCAAGCATGGTCCTGAGGTTGACTCCCAGTGCCCACATTAAAAAAAAAAAAAAAAAAAAGTTACAAATGTATAAACTCGTGCAGAGAGAAAGGAAGAAGAGACTGAAGATCCACATGCCCACTGCTTAGGTTGTACCTGTATAACTATTTCACCTTCCTGTTCTGCCTTATTTGTGTTTTCATCAAGGAGTTGTGTTATTGGTATTGTTGCTGTTGTCTTCGCAACGCTGAAGGTGAACCCAGGGCCTCACACACTAGGCAAAGTGCTCTGCCACTGAGCCCCAGCCCCAGCCCTTTTTTTTTTTTTTTTATTTTGAGACACTACATTGGCCAAGCTGGGCTTGAACTTACCATCCTCCTGCCTCAGCCTCCCGAGTAGCTGGGATTACAGGTGTGCGCCACCATGCCGAGGCTCCTGTGGCTCAGTTTTGATCTCTCCATCTTTTATTCTAATGACATTCACCTGTTCAAGAGACCAGGCTGGGGCTGGGGGTGTAGCTCAGGGGTAGAGCACTTGGCTACCACACGGGAAGTCCTGGCTTCCACCCCCAGCACCACACACACAAAAAAGGGACCAGGCTGATTGTCTTATAGAATTCGACAAATATTAAATATTTGGGAGGTTTTTTTGGTTTTGTTTTTTGAGACAGGGTCTTGTTGTATAGCCCAGGCTGGCCTGAAACTTGAGGCAGTCATCCTGCCTCAGCCTCCCAAGTGCTGGTATTATAGGCGTGTGCCACCACGCCCAGCAAAGCATTCAACAAAAATTAACCACAGGCTTCCTGTGCACTGCGCTGTTCTTGGTGCTGAGGGCACCGTAGTGAACGTAACAGACACAAATCTCTGCCCTTGCAGAGCTGACTTTCTGGCTCATAGGAGATGGATGGTAAAAGATATAGTATCTGGCAGCATTAAAGAGCCAGAAGAAAAATAAGCAACTAAGGTGGTGGGAAAGGTGCTAGGTGTGCAGGTTTCCCTTCAGGAAAGCATCACTGAAAAGTGACCTTCAGCTAAGGCCTGAAGGAGTTGCTATCAGAACAAGGAAACTCCCAAGTTGGGGGAAGAGGAAGTGCAAAGGCCCTGGGGCAGGACTGCCAAGAAGTTGGGGGCTTGTGAGGGAGGAAGGTAAGCTGTGGCAGAATGACCCAGGGCTGGCTGTGGGTTTCCCAGAAGACTGAGTGAGGCTTGGAGCAGGGGGACACGGGTGCTGAGGCTGCTAGGATCCCCTGGGGCAAGAGCAGAAGCAGGGGAGCATGGGGAGGTGACCACAGTGGTCCAGGGACAGGTGCTGACGCCGCAGAAGTGTGGGGTGGCCAGCATGGTGGGGCACGTGGTGAAAGAGAAGCTGGGGCTGACATCTGGGATGTGCTGGAGCCCCCAGCAGGGTGTGGCACTGCCCTCTCCTGAGATGTCACAGGTTGGGGTGACGCCAGGAGGGTGATGGAGAAGGACAGCAGGTCTGTCAGGAGAGGCGATGATCGGGAATAGGGAGGCCTGGGCAGTGCGGACGAGGTAGTTTCTGCACCCTGGGGGTGGCTGAGCTGAGGGATGCTGGTGGCAGTGAGGTGACAGAGACAAGGTGGGGGTGAGGGTCCATGCAGAGGCAGGGGTTGGGGGAGAGCAGAACCCTGAGATGTGGGCATCCGGCAGCCAGGGAACATGGGGTACCAGGAGGCTGCCACAGTGCTTGCTGGTGGCCTTGGCCAAGAGGACCCGGGGTGTTGGGATCCAGGCTTGCGTATTCATCTCTGATGTTTCCCGGGTATCTCTGGGGCCCGCCCTGCCGAGCCTGCCTCTGTGTTCACCACGGTGACCGGCAAGGCCTTGTGCTGCTCGTGGGCATCTCACATTCAGGGACACACAGGCCCAAACCTGGCAGGGTGGCGCACATCTGTAATCCCTGCACTCTGGGAGGTTGAGGCGGGAGCATTGTGAGATTTTGTTTTTTTTTTTTTGTTTTTTTTTTTGTGGGTACCGGGGGTCGACCTCAGGACCTCACGCGCCAGCAGGCGCCCATGCCACTGAGCGATATCACTGGCCCTTTTTTTCGTATGTGGGTTCCGGGAGTCGAACTTGGGCCCTCATGCTTGCCAGGCAGGCGCTTATGCCGCTGAGCCATCTCACCGGCCCAGCATTGTGAGTTTGAGCCTAGCCCGGACAACTTAGCTCCTTAGGGAGACCCTGTCTCAAAAGAAAACAAAATTAAAAAGGGCTGGAGATGTAGCTCAGTGCAGAAGCCCTGGGTTCCAGCTCTAGTACAAAAAAAAAAAACAAAAACAAAAAAACAACCAAAAAGCAGATATAGGCCTGTCTCCAGATAGTAACCACCAGGGTGTGCAGGGCTAGAGGAAGGAAGGAGGCCGAAGAGGCCTGTGAGTCTGGAGGGCTTCCTGGAGGAAGTATCAAGTGGAAATTAAACTAAGTTTTTTGTTTCGTTTTTTTTTTTTTTTTTTTTTTTTTTGTGGGTACTGGGGGGTCGACCTCAGGACCTCGCGCGCCAGCAGGCACCCGTGCCGCTGAGCGATATCACCGGCCCCTTTTTCGTATGTGGGTTCCGGGAGTCGAACTCGGGCCCTCGTGTTTGCCGGGCAGGCGCTTAAGCCGCTGAGCCATCTCACCGGCCCTTTTGTTTCATTTTTGAGGCAGGGTCTCACTTAAATAGTCCAGGCTGACCTCGGACTCACTATGTAGTCCAGGCTGGCCTTAAACTTCAAGGATCATCCTGCATCAGCCTCCTCAGTGCTGGGATTACAGGCGTGCACAGCCACACTCATGTCCCAGGGAATTTAGGACAAAGGAAGAGATATGCCAATCAGTGTCAGGTCACTTGTCCATGGGTTGTGGTAGGCATTATTGTAATATTAGAAAACAGAGTCAGCCTGTAGAAATTAAGAGGATGAGCGGAAAGAATACTCTCTAGGAGTAATGTTGGCACCCACAGTCACCACTAGGTGGTGCCATACACACATCCTAGACCTAGGCTTCTGCCAGAATGTGTACTTTTACTCTACTATGCGTGTAAGTACCTGTATCTATCTTTTTCCTTTTTTCTTTTTCTTTTTTTGGTGCTGGGCGTGGACCCCAGGGTTTGCACGTGCTGAGCCAGGCTCCACTGCTGAGCTCCACCCCAGCCCCTGTCACTCTTTTTACCTCCGCAGACACAAGATCAGTCTGTCCCTGCTCCACGGGCTTGGTGTGTATGTGTGTTATTATGCTAATATTTGTATATAACAGTTGAATATCCCTTATCTGAAAATCTGATAAAGCCCAAAATCCAAAAGGTTCTGTTGTTTTGAGACAGAGTTTCCCTACAAGGCCCAGGCTGATCTTGGATGTCTTGGCTCCAGTGATCCTCCTGCCTTAGCCTTCTGAATAACTGGGCATTCAGTGTGTTCCACTGCACCCAGCTCAAAATCTGAAACTTTTTCTTTTGCCAGCATCATAGCACACACCTGTAATCCCAGTACTCTGGGAGGCTAAGGCAGGAGGATTGCCCAACCTGGGCTATGTATCGAGACTTTGTCTCAAATTAAAAACTAAAAAGGGCTGGGCATGTAGCTCAGTGTGGGGCCCCAGGTTCAAAACCCAGTACCATAAGGGAAAAAAGTGTGAAACTTTTTGTGTGTGGATAAGAAGCTCAAAATGTTTTGTTTTGTGTGTGTGTGTGTGTGTGTGTGTGTGTGTGTGGGTACCAGGGGTCGACCTCAGGACCTTGTGCGCCAGCAAGCGCCCGTGACGTTGAGCAATATCACCAGCCCTTTTTTCATATGTGGGATCCGGGAGTCGAACTCGGGCCCTCGCGCTTGCCAGGCAGGCGCTTACACCGCTGAGCCATCTCACCGGCCCTCAAAATGTTTTGAGCATTTCAGATTTTGGACTTTCAGATTAGGGATGCTAAACCAGTAAAGTCTATGCAGTTTCCAAAACTCTGAGATCTCAAACTCTTCTGGGCCCAAGGCTCTGTTGGGTTCCGTGAGGGCAGGGCCCATCCTGTGGATGGAACCAGGGCCTGGCACATGCTAGGCAAGTGCTCTACACTCATCTACATCCGCAACCCTTTTTTAATTTGAGACAGGGTCTCACTAAGCTGCCCAAGCTGAGCTTGATCTTGAGATCTTCCTGCCTCAGCCTCTTGAGTAGCTGGGATTACAGATGTGTGCCATACCCTGGGCTCAGAGCGCTCCTGACCATACTCCAGGCTCTGAGCAGACATCCGCCTTCCTTGGGGGTGCCTCCCTGACTCCCGGGCTCCAAGGGGATGAGGTCTCATGCGGGACCCTCGCAGGAGTGAGGTGTCTGTATATCTCTCCTCCCTCATGAGCCCTGGGGGCAGGGCTGGGCACAAGCAGCGAGTGGACCGAAGGTTTTGGCCCCTCCTTGCCTGGTATGGGGGTCCCAGGCCCCCCTCACCCACAGCCTCTCTGCCCACAGTTCCGGAACTTTAAGATCATTTACCGACGCTATGCCGGCCTGTACTTCTGCATCTGCGTGGACGTCAGCGACAACAACCTGGCCTACTTGGAGGCCATCCACAACTTCGTGGAGGTACAGGCGTGGCAGCCCGGGAGGCCCTCGGGTGCTGGGCCCCGTCCCTGTCCTGTCCTTCCTGAATCCGCCCTACCCACCGATGTCCTTAGCCACACCTCTGTGCCTGTCCCCTCTGCGTCTGCCCATTCTGCCGTCTGCTGCCTTTGCCTTAGTCTGGTTCTTCTCTCTCACTCTCTTTTTTTGTTTGTTTGTTTGTTTGTTTTTGTAAGACATGTTCTTGCTAATTTGACTTGAACTGAAAACGTAGCCCAGGCTGGCCTGGAACTCATGGTGATCCTCCTGCCTTAGCTTCCTGAGTGCTGGGAGTACAGGCTTGTACCGCCACGCCTGACTTCCTTTTGTTTTTTTGAGACAGGGTCTTGGTACATAGCCCAGGCTGGCCTCGACTTCTCTATGGTCCAGGCTTCTGCCATCTTTCTCTGTTCTCTCCCAGTGACCCGTGTTCTTGTTTCTCTCCCTCACCATCTTTGCCTGTCTTATCGTCTCTGTCTCTCTCTCTTGCTAGATATTTCTCTGCCCCTGCTCTCAGTTTCTGTTACTTTTGTTTTCATTTTTTTTTTGTCTTGTCTTTTCAAGACAGGTTCTTGCTATGTAGCACAGGCTGACCTTGAACTCATTATGAAGCCCAGGCTGGTCTCAAACTCACAATCCTCCTGCCTCAGCCTTCTGTGTAGCTGAGATTACAGGTGTGGATAAGCATGGACCACTGCCTTTGCTCAGCCTTCTCTCCATGGTCATTTTGACCCCTGTTGCTCTCTCTGTCTCCCCGTCCCTCCCCATTGGGGTCTCTTTCCCGGTCTCCCTCATCCCTGTCTCTGGCTCCCTCCCTGTCTGTCTCTCACCACTTCCTGTCTCCCTCGCCCAGGTCTTGAATGAGTATTTCCACAATGTCTGTGAGCTGGACCTGGTGTTCAACTTCTACAAGGTAGGCTCCCACCAGGCAGGGAGGCCACAGTGGGCTGGGGCTGTCCCTGTTGCCTGGTGCCCGGTCCCTGCTCACAACGGCTTCTACCGGTGGCACAGGTTTACACGGTGGTGGACGAGATGTTCCTGGCAGGCGAGATCCGCGAGACGAGCCAGACAAAGGTGCTGAAGCAGCTGCTCATGCTGCAGTCACTGGAGTGAGACAGCAGCCCCGCGCCCCAGCTGCTGCCCACTCCTGGCCAGGCCCACCTGGCAGCCTCCCTGGAGAAAGGACCCTGGCAGGGGCCTGGGCCACCAGGGAGGAGGCCACCCCGTGTGTCCTGAGTAACTGTGCCGTTGTCATGTGATGCCGTGAGTGTGTGCGTGGAGCCCCCAATAAATCTGCATTCCTGCCTGGCCCAGCTGTCTTTGAGCCCCTGACCATCTTCTCTGGGAACCTAATCTTGGCCTCAGTCCATCAGCAAGTCAGTCAACAAACAGCTTTCTCTGTGCTGAGCAAGGTGGTGGGACCCCAGCACAAAGCAGATCTGCTCCTGCCTGCAAAGGGCCCCCAAACTGTAAGGGGTGACAGGTTTAGACACCAAGCATTTGTCACTAAGCTACACTCAGAGCTAACACGTAGCAGCGCTGAGAATCTCCCAGGCATTGTTCTGAGTGACTGACATGGACCATCATACACTTGACCCTCGAATGACTGTAAGGAAGGGACTTTTATTGTCCCGTTTTTCAGATGAGGTCACTGAATTAAAAGACCTGCCCAGTTCTTCTAACCAGTCAGCACCGAGGTGGTTTATTTGGAGCAGGTTTCTTTTCTTCCAGTTTTTTGAGACAGGGTCTTGCTGTGTAGCCCAGGCTGGCCTCCAACTCACAGTGATCCTCCTATCTCAGCCTCCCAAGTGCTGGGATTTCAGTACTCATAGTGTGCCACTATGCCCAGTGAAATAAAAACTATTGCTGGTATGGTGTTGCACACCTGTAATCCGCAAGTTCAAGGCCAGCCAGAACGACATAGCAAGACTGTACCTCAAAAAAAAAAAGCTGGGTGTGGTGGTGCATGCCTGTAATTCCAGCACTCAGGAGGCTGAGGCAGGAGGATTGCTGTGAATTCAAGGCCAGCCTGGGCTACAAAGTGAGTTCAAGTCCAGCCTGAACTATATAGTGAGACCCTGTCTCGAAAACAAAAGAAAAAGAAAAAGTTTTTACCTCACCCACATTTGAGGATTTTAAGCTGTAGGAAAGTTTCGGTCGTACCTGGTGTTGGTGAGCAGGTGTTCATGCCACAGACATTAAGCGCCTGCTGTGTGTAAGGCTGTGTCAGAGATGCAGAGGGAGACGGTGAGCACTAGAGCTCTAGCCATCATCTTTTGGGTTTTGTGGTTTTTTTGTTTTTTGTTTTTTTTCCAATACTGGGGATAAAACCCAGGGCCTCATGTATGCTAGGCAAGCGCTCTGCTGCTGAGCTATACTTCCAGCCATTTTTTTTTTTTTTAATTTTAATTTTGAGTCACAGTCTTATAAATTTGCTCAGGCTACTCTCAAACCTGTGATCCTCCTGCTTCAGCCTCCTGTGTAACTGGGATAAGAGGCAAGCACCACTGTGCCTGTTCATAATCATTTTTTTTTTTTTTTTTTTCTGTACCAGCAATCAAACTCAGGACCTTGCACTTGCCAGGCAGGCTCTGTGCCACTGAGCTATATCCCTGGCCCTCATAATCATTTTGTACATGGAGAAACTGATAGGTGCATTCCTTTAAGTCGGACTTTTTTTTTTAAATAAATATAACAATATATTAGTTTTCTATTGCTTCTGTAACAATTACTATAAACGTAATATCTTAAAAAAAAAACCAAATTTTTCATTTTATAATTCTGGAAGTAAGAAGCCTGAGCTGGCCATGCTGGAGCATGCTTGTAATCCCAGCACTTGAGTGGCTGAGGCGGGAGCATCACTGAGTTGAAGGCCAGCCTGGACTACATATATAGTGAGACCCCATCTCATAAAAAAAAAAAAAACAGGCAGGGGATCCCCATAAGTTGGAGGCCAGCCTGGCCTACAGAGTGAGACTCTGTCTCAAAAAAAAAAAAAAAAAATTTTGAAACAGTGGGTGTGGTCTCCACTACTTGGGAAGCTGAGGCAGGAGGGTTAGTTGAGCCCATGAGTGAGTGTAAGGCCAGCATGGGCAACACAGTGAGACCCTGTCTTGGAAGGAAGGAAAGGGGGGAGGGAGGGAGGGAGAGAGGGAGGGGAGGAGAGCGCTGCCCTGGCCTCCCTGCAGGCTGACTCCAAGGCTAATTACTGCACCTCCCGTGTTGCTGCCAGGAAGGCAAACGGGTGGCCACTTGGACAGCAGCTGGGCAGCTTCTCGCAGAGGTAAATACACCCTTCCCTGTGACTCAGCGGCCCCATGCTGGCTTGTTTAACCGAGAGAAATAAAAACCTGCGCACACACACGACCTTAGCTGCATTATTCACAATAGCCAAATGCTGGAGTGCAGCCAGATGTCCACTTACTGATGACGTGGTGAGCCAGCCGCGCTCTGTCCACAGCCGAGTAACATCCGCCATAAAAAGGAACCAAAGCTGGGCGTGTGGTCCACGCCTGTGATCCAGCACCCGGGAGCCTGAGCCAGGAGGATCACAAATTCAAGCCCAGCCTGGGAAACTTAGAGACTTGGGAGACCCTGTCTCAAAATAAAAAAAAAAACCTAAAAAGGGATGCAGAGCAAAGTTGCTCAGTTGCCCAAGCTGGGCTCGAACCTTCAATCCTCCTGCCTCAGCTTCCCGAAGGGCAGGATTGCAGGTGTGCACCACCGTGCCTGGCTGACAGCATGCACTGTCACTGTCGGGTAGGACGCCCTGGTGTGGCTGTCTGTGAAGGGCCTGGGACTCACTGTTTGGCACACATGGGGTTTTTCTGGAGGATCGACGAGCCAGCTTTGCTGACAACTGCGCTCTGGACTTCAAGCCCCCAGAACTCTCTGGACACAGTCATTTCGGTTGTTGAAGCTGGAGTTTTGGGTGCTTTGTCAGCATGCCTTGGAAACAAAGGTGTGTGGGAAAACAAAGCTCTACAGAAAGGCAGGGTAATTCCAAGCACAGAAGTGACAGCTTATCAGAAATCAAGATTCAGCCTTTGCAACCAGGGAGCATGGTACCTGTGTAACAGTGGAGAGCAGGTGACCAGGAGAGCCCTAAAAAAGCCCAGAGACAGAGCTGGCCACTGAGCCAGCGAGGATTAGGGCTTTCTTTGCAGTGCAGGGGATTGAACCCAGGGCCTCATGCAAGCTGGGTGAGTGCTGTATCCCCAAGCTGCACACCAGCCCTCTGGTAAATGACAGAAGCCACCTTTATGTCACTGGGGAAGCACATAGCAGAAAGCACCCCTATTTCAACACTCAAAAAAAAAAAAAAAAAAAAATGAAAAGGCCTGGACATGTAGCTCAGTGTGAAGGTCCTGGGTTTAATCATCAGTACTGGGGGAAAAAATGTAAAGAACTTCCTTATTGTGGTTGTAGAGAAAGATTTCTTAGGATACAAAGAGTACTAACAAGCCAGGTGTGGTGGTGCACGCCTGTCATTTCAGCACTTGGGAGGTTGAGGCAGGAGGATTGCCACAAGTTTGAGGGCAACCTGGGCTACACAGTTCAAGGCCAGCCTGAGCTACAAAGTACTCACCATAAAAGAAAAGACTAATCAGTTCAGCTGCATTGGAAGTGATACACCTAGGCATCAAAAGACACCATAAAGGAAGTGAAAAGACAAGCCCCTAACTGACAAGACGTCTGCCACACATGTCATGAACAGAGGGCTTCACATTCACAATATGTAAAGAGCACCTACGAATCAATATAAATAACCACTGATTAGGACAGTGGGCAAAAAATGGAGGTGTCAACGTTTCAGAAGCCCCAAGCTGGGGGAGGGTGCAAATCACACGGATGGTGCAGAAGGTCAGATCTCTACCTCAGCCATGCACCAGAGAGCTGTGATTGGCTACAGTGTTAACTACCAGAATGATTCTGCCTTTGCTAAAGCCTTGTTTTCCTAAATGGTTGTAGTTAACAGTTAGCAAAGGTCCGAATAAAGATGGGCCTGGGAGAAAGTGAATACAGGTAGACATGAGAGAGGTGATGTTTTTATGGCCTAGGGAAGAGAAAGGAGGCCTAGCGCACAGAGAGAGCATGAGGCAAAATTGCGGTTGGCTCCTTGCCCAGCACCTACCTGAGTCTTATCAGGGTTAACCCTGGCCACCCCCCTCCGATGATGCAACCCACACCTGGCTGACAATTTTTTCGATTTTGAAACAGCAAAATTGCTAAATTGCCCAAGCTGGGCTCGAACATGCGATCCTCCTGCCTCAGTCTCCTGGAGTGCAGGATTTCAGGCTGACAGCGCGCATTGTAACTGTCAGGTAGGGCGCCTTGGTGCATGGCTGCAGAGAGGCATCCAGCTGCCTGCTTCCTGCAGCTGGGTAGTGGCGACCCCCTTCCAGGAGCACAGGCTGGAATCTCCGAAGGGACTCAGGGCTCCTCTGCCTTCCGTGCCCCACCTCCTGGCCAGCAGGAAATCCTGTTTCCCTGGCCTTTGGAATGTCTCCAAAGGCCGCCCCACTGTTAGTCCAACTGCTGCCACCTACCACCTGAACTACTGCAATCACCTTTCTGCCAACAGAAACAACTACATGTGGCAGTAGGGCATTTTACTGAAGTGAAATGCTGGCCAGGTGTGGTGGTGCATGCCTGTAATCCCAGCACTTGGGAGGCTGAGGCAGGAGGATCCTCATGGGTTCAAGGCCAGCCTGGTCTCCATAAGCAAATTCAGGGGCAGTCTGCACTACATGGCAAGACCCTGTCTCAGAAACAAAGACAGGGTGGGGGATATAGCTCAGCGGCACAAGTGCCTGCCTGGCAAACACAAGGTCCTGGGTTTGATTCCTGGTACCAAAACAAAAACAAAAACGAACAAAAAAACTATGTGGCTCGCATTATATTTCTGCAGGCAACGCTGCTCCGTAGGTTTTGCTGGTTTATTCAGTATCTTTCTCCTCAGTACTACTAGGATGTCAGCTCTGAGAAGAGCAGGCTTTTGTTTTATCTACCACTAGATCTCCAGCGCCAGCACCGTTCCTGGGACATGGTAGGCCCTCGATAAATATTTGTTGACTGAACGAATGTTCCAGATCTTCTTCCTGGTGACCTCTCTGGCATGAACTCTCAGATATCCCCTCCTCGCACCCAGCTCCCACGGCTTCTTCCTCCCCACCCAGGGTCGGGACTCAGGGTGGGAGCCAGAGGGGCGGGCAGAGGGGTTGGGAACAATCCCGGAAGGCTTCCTGGAGGAGGCAGTGAAGCTGGTGGTAGGAGTCCCAGCTCAGTAAGGGCCTTCTGGACGGTGCTCTCCCCCTCCACGAGGTGGGCCTGGCTGTTTCCATCGAGACACTAAGTGATGAAGTGGTTGCCATGATGACCCCGTCCTCGGCACAACGCGGTCTGTGCCGGCCAGATGCCCTTTGGGTGGAATTAGAGTGACGTGAGATAAAAATAGCAGCGAGGGAAGAGCTAAGGGCCCAGCTCTGAGGCTCCCGACTCCCATTGCCCGCCCTCTCTCACCCACCGGTCCGGGATCAGAGCTGACACCGGGACGCGAGAAGTCGCCGCCCTCGCTCCCTTCTCGAGCCGAACCGAGCAGCTGCTCCACGCGTGGGACTCCGGACCCGCAGCGCCCGCGCCGCCGTCACACCCTGGGGCTCGTCGTCCGCACCCCTGCCGCACCGCCCCTGCAGCTCCTCCGTCCCCTTTCCTGGAGCGTCTCCTGGGGGACCCCGACTGTCCGCCCCCGGGGCTGCTGTGGCCCAGCTAACTGGCCTGAGACCAGGCAGAGAATCCTCAGCCCCCGCGCAAGGGTCCCTCCGTAACTTCGAGCCCCTGCCTCCAGGGGGCGCTTCGGGTTGTTTGCCAATTTCATTGAAGAGCCCTAGCGCCCCTGCTCCTCCAAATCCCTAGATTTTTCATTTTAATTTGGGGGGAATACTGGGGATTTAACCCAGGGCCTTCACACCGAGCTACATCCCCAGTCTTTTTTTTTTTTTTTTAACCTTTTTATTTTGAGACAGGGTTTTACTAAGTCACTAAATTGCCTAGGCTGGACTGGAACTTGCAATCCTCCTGCTTCAGCCTCCCGGAGTGTTGGAATTACAAGTGTGCAACACCACACCTGGGTAAGTTTTTTTTTTTTTTCTTTAACATGGTAAAGCCGTGCTTGGTGGCACACACCTGTGATCCTAGCACCCAGGAGACTGAGGCAGGAGCCACCAGTTAGAGCCCAGGCTACATAGAGAGACCCTGTCTCACAAAAACAATAAATAAATAAATGGTAAAATAATATGTAACGTAAAATTCACCATTTTGCTCATTTTCTTCCCCTGTGATGCTAAGGATTGAACCCAGGGTCCTGGTCGCACTAAGCAAGTGCTCTAGCACTGTCCAACATACCTAGCCCTTTTAAAACATTTTTTTATTTCAAGACAGGTTCCTGCTAAATTACCCAGGCTGGCCTCCAACTTCCACTCCTCCTGCCTCAGCCTCTTGAGTATTTTGGATTACAAGTGTTCACCATCATGGCAACGCACAATGACCATTTAAAATGGACTAGTGGGGCTGGGGATATAGATCAGCAGCACAAGCACCTGCTACCAAAAAAATAAAATAAAATAAAATGTACTAGTTCTGGGTGTGGTGGTGCATGCCTACACTCCCACCACCTGGAAGGCCAAGGCAGGAGGATCACCTGGAATTCAAAAGCAGCCTGAGTCTAAGACCAGCCTGGACTACCTATCAAGACCTTATCTAAAGAAAAAAGAAAGAACTTATCTCAAAAAATTAAAAAATAACTGCAATAAATAAATAAATAATGACATACTCTTAGCTGAGTGTGTGGTGCACACCTGTAATCCCAGCACTCAGGAGACCTAGGCTGGGTTGCATAGTGAGTTCAAGGCCACTCACTATGACAAGACCTCATCTCAAAAGCCGGGCATGGTGGCACATGGCTGTAATCCCAGCACTCAGGAGGCTGAGGCAGGAAGATCGCCATGAGTTCGAGGCCAGCCTGGGCTCCATAGTAAGTTCAAGGCCAGCCTGGACTACATGGCGAGACCCTGTCTCAAAAAAAAAAAAAAAAAAAAAAGACCCAATCTCAAACCGAATAATTAATAATAAATAAAAATGCACTGTTCGGTAGTATTAAGCATGTCCATGATGTTGTGTAACCATCCCTACCGTCCATCTCCAGAACTTTTTCGTCATTCCAAACAGAAACTCTGTGCCTAATAAACAGTAGCTCCCTCTTCCCTCCTCCCCCAAGTTCCTGTAACCTCTATTCTAATTTCTGTCTCTAAATCTGCTGATTCCAGTTACTTCGTATCACTGGTGCATGCCATATTTGTCCCTTGTGTCCAGCTTCTTTCAGTTACATGGTTTTTTGTTGTTATTCTTGTTGTTGTTTTATTTGTTTTTTCATTTTTTGAGACAAGGTCTTGCTATGTAGTGCAGACTGGCCTTGAACTCACTATGGAGTCCAGGCTGGCCTTAAACTCACAGCAATCCTCCTGTCTCAGCCTCCAGAGTGCTGGGATTACAGGTGTGCGCCACCACAGCTGGCTTCAGTTACATATTTTCAAGGTTCATTAATGTTATTGGAGGTATCAGAATTCCATTGCTTTTTTGTTTCTTTGTTTGTTTGAGACAGGGTCTCACGATGTAACCCAGGTTGGCTGCAGACTCAAGATCCTTGTGCCTCAGCCTCCTGTGTGTGCTAGGATTACAGGCATGCGCCACCATGCCTGGCTCATTTTCTTCGAGGCATTTATTTATACATGTGTTTTACATTCCTATGAAAAGGAACCCCAGGATTTTCGCTCCTGGGTGTTTCTCTCCTGCTTCCCCTCGGCTGTGCTGCCAGCTGTGGCCCTGACACAGTGAACCACTGGGACAGGAACGGATTATTTTTGCAGGTCTTTGAGCTGCACGGCAGTTCTGGGCCTGCGCATTCCCAATTTCCTCAATCCGCCTGTGGGGTTCGAGACTTTTTTTGGCTCTGTGCTCATCAGCAATTTTAAACTCATGTGTCACCAAGCTTCAGCGTCACAATTAGATGATACATGCAGGGCCTGGAGCATGGCCTAACAAGCCCTTGGCATCTTGCAGTCCTTCCAGCATTGTGTGCACTCTTTCCAGTGCTGGTGGAAATGGGGTCACACATCACAATGGCTGAACTGGAGTTCACTATGTGGTCGCCCTACATTTTAGCCATTCATTTTGCATTGTTTTGAGACAGGGTCTCACTATGTAGGCCTGCTTTGAACTCACTATGGAGCCCAGGCTGGCCTCAGATTCACAGTGATCCTCCTGCCTCAGCCTCTCATGTGCTGGGATTACAGGTGTGTGCCACCAGTCCCAGTCTCTGTTGTTGACATACACTTGAGTTGTTTCCTATACCTTTTCTTCAGTACTAGAAATAGGACCCAGGGCCTTTGCACTGAGCTAGATACCCAGCCCTTTAAAAAAAATTTTTTTTTTTTATTTTGCGATTGGGTCTCACTAAGTTCCCCAGCCTATGCTTGAACTCCAGATCCTCCTGCCTCAGCTTCCCAGAGTGCTGGGATTATAGGCACGCACCACCACACCTGGCTCCCTAAGTATTTAACAATTTACTAAAGTCTCTCTCAATTTACTGTACTCCTATACCTCCTCCCTTCCTGTTCTCTCTCTCTTAGTAGGAACTTTACTTCCTACTTACTGCATCCAGAAAAGAGTTTAAAGAAAGAAAATTTCTGGTTGGGTGCACACCCTTAATCCCAGCACTCTGGGAACCTGAGGCAGGAGGATCGCTGTGAGTTTGAGGCCAGCCTGGGCTACATAAGGAGACCCTGTCTCAAAGAAAAAAGGAAGAAAGAAAACAAACTTCCAATTGTCCACAGCTGCATAACAAACAAGCCCCAAGCTTACTATGTGCTAGCTTCCGCAGGTCAGGGTTTTGAGCCCGGTGCAGCTGGCAGGACCTGCGGACTGGGAGGTCTGTTAGCCTTCCTTCTATGTGACAAAAGATCCAGAGAAATAACTTCCAGGGCAAGGATCATTCTGGCCCTCGGGTTCTGAGGGCCCCATGCCTGATGAGCAGCCAGAGTGAGGCAGAACCGCGATGGCAGAGGGGGCCTCAGAGCAAAGCTGGTGCCCTCATGGCCACCAGGAAGCAGAGAGTGGCAAAAGAGCGGGGGATGAAGGAACAGGGGCCGAGATGGAGACCAGGGTCCACCCCAGGATCCTCAGGCCACTTCCTGTGCACTTCACTTCCTGTAATACCATTCAACTGGGGTCCATCCATAGCTTACACAGCGGGCAGACAGGAGCGAGCCCTCATTATCCTTTCTTCCTTAAGCCCGTTAGCAGCCAAGCTTTCAACACATGAGCCTTTGGGAGCTTTTCCTTTTTGTTTTTTGTCATCTTTTTTTTTTTTTTTTTTTTTTTGTGGGTACCGGGGGGTCGACCTCAGGACCTCGCGCGCCAGCAGGCGTCCGTGCCGCTGAGCGATATCACCGGCCCCTTTTTTGTATGTGGGATCCGGGAGTCAAACTCGGGCCCTTGCGCTTGCAAGGCAGGCGCTTACGCCACTGAGCCATCTCACCGGCCCTTGTCATCGTTTTTTGAGCAGGGTCTCACTCCGTAGTCCAGGCTGGCCTTGAACTCACAGCGAGCGACCCTCGTGTCTCAGCCTCCCAGGTACTGGGATTACAGGTGTGTGCCACCACACCTGGCTCATGGGGCCATTTTGGATTCCAGCCATCACAGGCGATTCAGGGGCTGAGGGCTGGAGCCAGCTGGAGGAGCCCTCACAGGGGTCTAGGGTCACTCTGGTCCTTCCTGGTGACTTAGGCCCTTGGCTTTTGTGGTGGCTGCAGGCGCCAGCCGAACTTCCTCACTGAGTGGTGGGTGGAGCCTGCAACGTCCCTGACATTGGGGGGCCATGGAGGCTTCACAGCCTGGGACAGGCTAGTTCTGCCCATGTTCCAGTGGAGGGAACTTTTGCCCCCACACACTCAGTGGGAGGAAGGTCAAGGCCAAGGTCCGACTGTAAGAAGGTCGTGTAGATGGAGATATTGTTTGGACCTTTGGAAAATGCACATTTCTCCCACTGATGAAATCTATACCTTTTGTTTTGTTTTGTTTTGTTTTGTTTTGTTTTGTTTTGTTTTGTTTTGTTTTTGAGACAGGATCTCTCTATGTAGTTCAGGCTAGCCTTGAACTCACTATGTACCCCAGGCTGGCCTCGGACTTGCAGGATTTGCAGTGATTCTCTTGCCTCAGCCTCCCATGTGCTGGGATAACAGACATGTGCCACCCTACCTGATTTAAATCCACTCCTTCTTAAAATGTCCCCTTCCCTTGAGCCCTGGGGACCCCGGGCCTTTTACCTATTCAGGAACAACATCCCAGCCTCTCTCCCCTCTTTCTTTTCTTCTAGAATCTTCTAGAATTAAGATGTGCTATGAGCTGGCACATGCCTGCAATCCCAGCACTTGGGAGACTGAGGCAGGAGGATTGTACAAGTTTGAGGCCAACCTGGGCTATATAGGGAGTTCAAGACCAGCCTGAACTGTATAGTGAAACCCTGTCTCAAAAAAAAAAAAAGGATGTGTTACATACCACCAGGCACCAGCTTCCCAGATGAATTATGTACTGTTAGCTGGGCGTGGGAGTGAACACCTGTAATCCCAGGACTCTGGATGCTGAGCCAGGAGGATTGCTGCAAACATGTTCTAATAAAAACAACAAATTAGAAAAAAAGTAGAATCTTCTAGAACCCAAATAACTCTCATCTGCTCAGAAACCTGCAGTTTGATCTAGAAAACTGACTCTCAGCCACTACCTCTCTCCCATACCTGGTTTTTCTCCATGGAACTTTCCGGCCTTGGACACCTGCCATCTTCCCTGTCTCTGTTTATCATCCATCTCTTGCACTGGAATATCCACTCTACAAACACCAGAGTTTTGGCCTTTCTCCTCTGCCACCATGTCTGAGCCCTTAGGACAAAGCTGGGCACCACAGGAAGGGCTCAGGAAATATTTTTTTCCAGCAAAGCTGATAATAATAATTGCTGCTGGGTGCCAGACAGGGGACTGAATGGGCAGTAGACACACCTGGTTTAATCATTTGCGCTGCCAGGCGTAGAGTCCCAGCTACTTGGGAGGCTGAGTCAGGAAGCTGGCAAGCTCCAGGTCAGCTGGGGCAACTTAGTGAGATCCTATCTCAAAATCAAAAATACAGGGCGGTAAGATGGCTCAGCGGCGCAAGCGCCTGCCTGGGAAGCGTGAGGTCCTGAGTTCGACTCCCAGTACCCACATTAAAAAAAAAAATCAAAAATAGGGGGCTGAAGTGCAAGGTCATGAGTTTGATTCACTGTACCAAAAAAAATAGGGGGCTGGGGATGTAGCTCAGTGTGAAGCCCTGGGTTCCAGCCCTAGTACTAACGAAAAGAAACAAAAACAAAAAACAGCTGTTTCCACCCAATGTGAGGGGTGATTTATAGTCACACTTTTATTTTATTTATTTTTAAAAAATTTAAATTAGTATATATTTGCAATACATAATGAACATATTTATCATGGGGTATTGCTACATATTGCATCTTGATCCTTTTTATTCATGGTTTTGAAGTTATGAAATAAAGATACTTCCTTTTACCATCAAACCTTTGCATCTTCTTAATTTTGATGCTGTATCTTACCCATTTGAGCTAATGCTTTTTTTTTTTCCCCAATACTGGGGATTGCACTCAAGGCCTTTACTCTGGGCTACATCCCCAACCCTTTATTTATTTTTTATTTTGAGACAGGGTCTTCCTAAGTCACTAAGTTGCCCGGGCTGGGCTCAGACTTGTGACCCTCCTGCCTCAGCCGTGTGCCACGAGGCCCGCTGATGTTCTGTTATAATGGTGGGTAAGTACATGGACCCTTTGCTAGTTCCAGGCCCTGCCTGCTCCCCCATTTCCCAACCTGCAGCCTCAAGTGGGAACCTGGGCTCCTTCCAGCCCCCCTCCCCAAGCCGAGTCTGATGCTCTGCTTCAGAGGAGCCTTGGAGGATGTGATGGAAGAGGCTGGGGACCTGGCGAAAGCGGCTACCGGGGACCTCAGGAAGCCCCGGAGCTGGGTTGGGTTCAGGGGCTGGGGCAGAGCAGAGGCTTCCCAGGGCTTCCTTGGTAACTGAGCTTTCACTGAGCACCCACTGTGTGCCCAGGCCAGTGCAGGGCGGCGCTGGGCACACAGTGGGGACCGGCCCTGTCCTCATAGCACAATGGCAAGCAGAAACACAGAAACGACACCTAGGATTTGGGGGCAGATTTATTTATGTGGACGGGCACTGATCAGGATCATTCCCAGAATATCAGGCCCTGATCTCTGGTGGTCTAGGGCTTATATTGGATAAGCAAGCAGAGAATACAGAGGCAGAATGGCTTGTCAATTAGGGACTGGTTTATACAATGTGCATCACAGTGACCAGCCGTTTCTAAGAGACAGAAGCAACCGGAACTGGAATAGGAACTATTACCTGGGCAACTAACAAACTGAAGTATACCGGCCGGGGGGGGTGGTTACAATAGGGCTCACAGTCCCAGGCAGACAGCCAATGCTCAAGGGCTTGGGATCAGGGCTGGGATGTGGAAGCTCAGCCGTTGGAATCAAGCAGGGCTTTTTGAAAGAAGGGACACTGAGTCCTCAGAGTCTATGACACCCAAAATAGTGTCACAAGCCATCTCTTTAGCTGCTTCTCCTTGCTCCCTCCCATGCAGCCTCACAGCCTTTTTTTTTGGGGGGGGGGGACAGGGTCTTGCTAAATCACTAAGTTGCTTGGGGTGGGCTCCAAGTTGCAATCTTCCTGCCTCAGCCTCCCAAGTGCCAGAATTCCAGGTGTGCGCCTCAGCACGCAGCTGCTTCTCTCTTCTCCGCTCGTCACCTACCGAGGCTCCTCCTCCTCCTCCCTCAGTTATTCTCGCAGCGGGGAGCTCTTCTCAAAGCTCCCTTTGTTTCCAGCTTCTTCCTGACCTGCCCACGAGGTTGTGGCCTCTCCTCGGCCAGCGCTAGGCAGACATTTGCCACATGAAGGGAGGAAGCCAAGGAAGCAGAAGAAAGCGGCCGGAGGAGAGGCGGGCGGCGGGAGGAGCTGGCTAAGGTGTGGGGCGGAGGGGCAGCCGGGAGCCGGCTGGGAGGGAGCCGGCGGCCGCGGCCTCCTGAGGGCAGAGCTTCCCTCTGCGCGCGCCGCCTGCCTCGCCCTGCTGCCCACGGCGCTCACACAGCTCTCCGCGGTGACTGCGGGCGCCACGGGAGAGGACCTGGCGAGAAGCCTTCTCTTCTCCCCTCTTCCGCCCCTCAGGCGCCTCCTGGGCCAGGCTCGGACCGCCGCCCGCCCCTTTTATCCCGGCCCCCAAGGCCCATCTGCGGGGAGGCCGCCGGCTCTGAAGTGGCCGGAGCAGACAGGAGGAGCCCAGGTCCTGTGCCAGCCTGCAGGGTTGGTACGGGGCGGCCAGGAAGCGCTGGGAACCAGCGAAGGCGCCGACTTCTCTTGACTGGTCTTCGAGTCACGTGCAAGCACAGACGGGGAAATGCTGTCCAGGGCCTGCACAGCTGTGAACCTTGTTGCTTTTAATTTACAGTGTTTTTTTTTCAACACACGTTTTTTTGAGCACCTATGACATGCCAGGCACTGTCTGGGTGTGGCGGATACAGCAAAAACCAATAGGGACAACCAGGCGTGTTGGCACATGCCTGTAATCCCAGCACTTGAGAGGCTGAGGCAGGAGGATCACTGCAAGTTTGAGGCCAGCCTGGGCTACATGGCAAGACCCTGTCTCAAAAAAACAAAAGAAAAAAACCAAACCAAACCGAACAACAACAAACCTTGGCCTCTGTGTTCTCCCTCACGCTGTAGGGTGACTTCTTTTCCTACATTTCCTTGACCCAAATTCACTCTGCATTGCCTGTTTCTTTTCTTACCTTTAATAAAACTTTGCTGCTGTTAAAAAAACAAAAACAAAAACCTTCCCCACAAAACCAGTGGGAACTAAGTTCCCTCCTCTGCTGGGGGTGACACTCTAGTGAATGTGGACAGCAGGTAAATAAAACGACAAGTAGGTTTTAACATTGCATAGCAGCTCAGGAGGCTGAACAGTGTTACTGATAGAACACAGAGTGGGGGAGCTGGAGTACTGGAGACAGGCTTGAGCTTTTCTTTGTTTTGTTTTGTTTTTTCAAGACAAGGTCTTGCTACGTAGCCCAGGCTGGCCTCCAACTCATGGAGATCCTCCTGCCTCAGCCTCTCAAGTGCTGGGATTACAGGTGTGCGCCACCATGCCTGGCCAGGCTTAAGGTTTTTGTTTTTTGTTTTTGTTCTTTTAAGATGAGATCTTGCTATGTAGCCCAGCCCGGCCTCAAACTTTCAGCGAACCTCCTGCCTCCACCTCTTGAGTGCTAGAATGACAGGTGTGTGTCACCATGCCCTGTGTCAAAAGTGACATTTGAACAAAGTGCTGAAGGAGGTAAGGGAGTGAACCATGGGATTATCTAGGATAAGTGTGGGAACAGCAAGTGCAAAGGCCCTGAGGTAGGAATGAGTCTGATGTATCCTAGGGCCAGAAAGGGGAGAGATGTGGGTGGGTAGGACTAAGTAAGGAGAGTGAGAGGCCTAGAGACTTCCAGGCTACTGCCCAGAATTCGGCTTTTGGGGTTGCAGTGTAGCTCAGTGGTACAAGCTTGCCCAGCATGCTTGAGGCTCTTGGGTTCAATCCTCTGCACTGAAAAAACAAAAAAATTGCCCTTCACTTTCTCATCTTGGATTCATTTTCGTCTCAGTGTGTACTGGAGCTGGTTCTCAAGAGGAAATTGCTAAACTTTTAGGAATTTCGCAAGCCAGTACTTAGCTAGGACTAAAAATTAAATTCTACAAATTTAAAAGTAAATAATTTATCCAAACAAAGTTAATGCAGGGTGTGGTGACACATTTCTGTTATCCCAGCATTTTGGAAGGCTGAGGTAGGAGGATCAAAAGTTGGAGTCCAGCCTGGGTAATTTAGCATCTTAATGAGAACTTGTCTCAAAATAGAAAATAAAACAGGGCTGGGATGTAGCTCAGTGCAAAGTTCCTGGGTTCAATACCCAGTACTGGAAAAAAACAAAAACAAAACAGCCTGGCATGGTGGCACATACCAATAATCCCAGCACTTAGAGGGCTGAGGCAGGATGATCACAGCAAGTTCAAGGCCAGCCTGGGCTGCATAGTGAGATCCTGTACACACACACACACACACACACACACACACACACAAATAAAAACAAAGGTAATAAATACATAATGAATATTTATTGCTTCCTAATTATTATTATTTTTTAATTCCTTTGGGCTGCTGGAAATAGAACCTAGGGCTCCCACCTGCAGGCAAGGCAAGCATCCTACCACTAAGCTACATTCCCAGCTGTCTTTCCTAATTCCTTTTTTCTGTTTTGTGTTGTTTTGTTTTGTTTGTTTTTTTAGACAGAGTCTCAATGTGTAGCTCAGGTTGACCTCAAACTTCCAGTGATCCTCCTGCCTCAGCCTCCCAGCGCTGGGATCACAGGCATGCACCACCACGCCTGGCTCTTCCTGATTCTTCTGCATTTAGTGATGTCGCTCTGGCAATGAAATCAGCCATGGTGGGAGTAGGAGGTGTGATGAAAAAATACGGTGAATATTTACATTAAAAATATATTACAGGGGCCAGTGAGATAGCTCAGCAGCATAAGCGCCTGCCTGGCAAGCGCGAGGTCCTGAGTTCGACTCCCGGTACCCACATACGAAAAAAGGGCTGGTAATATTGCTCAGTGGCACGGGCGCCTGCTGGCGTGTGAAGTCCTGAGTTCGACACCCGATACCCACACACACACAAAAAAAAGTATTACAGTAAAAGACATATTGCCATTAATCAACTTGGCTTCAAACACACTCATCCCATTGTTCTTGCCTTTCTTTTTCTTTGAGGCAGGGTCATGCTATGCAGTCCAGGTTGGCCTTGAACTCTCAGGGATCCTCCTGCCTCAGCCTCCAGAGTGCTGGGTAACAGGTGTGCACTACCACGCGCACCACATTCTTTTTTTTTCCAGTACTAGAGATGGAACCTCCGGGCTCTGCCACTGAGTGACAACACCTCTCGCCCCAGGGGACACAGCTCAGCCCTTTGTTTCATCAAGCTGTGTGGTGTTCCACTGCAGGGCCCTTTGTGACGTTTCTTCCAGTCTTTGGCTACAGCAAACAGTGCCCACGTGTTGGCTTGCAGTTGCGACATAAGCGATGCAGAGTGTTCCCTGGAGGTTGGACCATTCTGCCCCACTGCAAATGTGCCAGAGAGCACAGGCTGCTCCCAGGGCTCAGCTCTGTCGCCTGGAACCTCGAGTCCCCGCTGCTGCTGGACTTGGCCTTGTCCTTTGTCAGGCCCTGTCCTTTGTCTTCCTGGAGGAAGGTGGCACTGTGACCTTGCCATGACCCCTTGTCTGTCCTGAATGGCTGTGTCCCACCACTCTCATGAGGGGCTCCCTTTCTCCTGGGGGTGCAGGGCTGATTCCCAGGGCCTCCCCCAGCCTAAAGCCGCTGGTCCAGGCGCTGTGCCAGTTTGTCCTGTTTCTGGTCTTCGGCGCAATCGGGAATTGCCTGGCTCAGCAGGGTGAAAAGTCATCACCAAGGTGGCTTCAGGCATGGCAAGCTTCAGGCTCTTGAGTGGTGCCCCGGGCCCAGTCTGAGCCTGTTCGTTCGGTCTCGTCTTTGCTGGCACCTCTGGCGGTCCCAGCTGTTGGCATGCTGTGTCTATTTTACTGCAATCTAAATAACGAGGCGGGGACCGGTGAGATGGCTCAGCGGCGTAAGCATCTGCCTGGCAAGCACGAGGTCCTGAGTTCGACTCCCGGAACCCTCATATGAAAAAGGGGCCAGTGATATTGCTCAGCGGCACGGGTGCCTGCTGGTGCGCGAGGTCCTGAGGTCAACCCCCGATACCCACACACACACAAAAAAAAAATGAGGTGGGAGATGCTTAAAAAATGAAATAAGATAGTCGGAAGCAGTGGCACAGGCCTGTAGACCTAGCTACTCAGGAGGCTGAGGTGGGAGTATCCCAGAGTTCGAGGCCGGCCTGGGCAACTTGGCATCGCAACCAAAACACACGAATGAAAGGGAAAAAACATTGAGTGGCTTCTCTGCTGTTCTGGGCAGTTTGCGCCCTTCCTCCTGCTCTGCCCACCCCCAGGCCTGCGGCTGCTGGAAACATCGCACCTTCACAGCTCATGGCTTCTCCCTGGACTCCTTCACTAATTTGCTATGGTGTGTGTGTGTGTGTGTGTGTGTGTGTGTGTGTGCGCTCTACTGGGACTTGAACCCAGAGCTTTTAGACTGAGCTACATACCCAGCCCTTTTTTATTTTGACACAGGGTCACTAAATTGCTAAGCTGGGCTCAAACTTGAGATCCCCCTGCCTCAGCTTCCCAGAGTGCTTGGATTACAAACATGCCAGGGTGCTGTGGGACTGTGGGACCCAGTTTCTTTGTCTTTAACAAGATAGGATTGGGCCCACCAGTGTATAATGTGCCCTCGAATGTCATGTTCCTGGGTCTCTTTTTAGCCTGAGGTGACAACAGCCTCTTGCCCTCCCTACCCCAAAATGCTGGAACTCTTTCCCTGGGACTGGGATGATTTTGCCCAGCGCCTGCTAATTAATAGCCACTCAGACTCATTCCCCTGGCTAAAGTGCAAATTCTAACACCTCTCAGTTCTTACTTGAGGAGGCTGAGGCAGGAGGATGGAAAGTTAGACCAGAGCCTGGGCACTGTGTTGACTTAGATTCCCTCTCTGAAAGTGAAAGATAAAAAAGGCTCAGCGGCAGAGCGCTTACCTAGTGTGTGTGTGGCCCTGCGTTCAGCCCTCAGTTAAAAAAACAAAAATCCAGGCCCAGGCCCCGCTCTGGCTCAGAAAGCCAGGCAGGTTTCTTTGTTTTTGTTTTTGTTCTTTCCCCCTATGTCTAGTCAGCTCCGGGGAAGGAAATGTATTCCCGAGTTCCTGTAGCCCCAGGCGGTCTGTGGCAGCAATGTCCCCGACTCAAAATGTCCTGGTTCTTCACAGCCAGCTGCCCTGGGTGGGAGTGGCACCCACACAGACACTGTGAATAGGCTGAGTGTCCACTCAGAACTGGCTGCGAACAGGGCCGTCTCCCCCGTGTCCCCCGTGTCCTCCGCCCCCAGCAGCCCAGCTGTCCTCCAGCCCCGCTGTGCCCACCCTTTAGGGCTGCTTTCTCTCCCAGCTTCTGGCCAGGCTTCCCCAAAGGGAAGAGCTGATGTTCCAGTCAGGCCCGCCCTCCCCCCACTTCAGCAGGGGCTTTGTCCCCCCATTTCCCAGACAGGTCCTGCTTTCCTGAGTCCCACAGGAAGACCTGGGCCTCAGGACGGACCCTGTCCCCGAGGTCAACTAACAAGTGGGCATCCTCCTCCCCCACGCCATCAGATCCTGTCCTGCCCCCTCGGACGCATCAGATGTCTTTCTATACAGGTCACCAGAGCCAGGGACACCTATGGGGTCCCCCGGTGGGCCTGGAGTGGCGGCCACACTGTTGCCCTGGGGAACTGGCCCCTCCCGCTGGGTTAGGGGAGGTGGGCCAGGCTATAGGACACCAGCTCCTCGGGGTGCAGAAACTTGAGCAACAACAGTGCCACAAGCCACCGGGGCCTGCGGGAGAGGGGAGGCCGTCGGAGCAGCAGACAAGCCAGCTCCGAGCCAGCTCTTAAATAAATCATGCGGACGGGAGGCAGGACAGGGCAGGGCGCTCTCCAGTTCCCCAGGCCAGAGGCGGAGGCGCCTGGGCCTCTGAGCTCCCTGTGCCTGAGGGTCCCTGCAGAGGCCACCTCTTTTCCTTCCGGTTTCTGAGTCAACCCACATTCCTGGCGTTCCCACTGTGTGCCCCGCTCTAGGCAGGGCCAAGTGGGGCCCTGCGGGGCCACTGCAGAAGTGGAGACGGTCCCCCAGCCAGTCCAATGGAAGGGCCAGACCTGTCCCCAGACAGTGACTGAGGCAGTGACCGTGCAGGGCGCGCAGTGCTGGGGGGTCCAGAGGCCTGGGGAGGTCTGAGGGGACACCTGGACTAGCCTGGGGGCCTGGAGCTCTCAGGGAAGCCCTGAGTGGAAATCTGAAGATGTGACATGAGGACAACAATGTTTGGGACACAGAAGCAATGTGGTGGGTGGAGAAGGCCAGAGGGTGACTGCAGAACTCGTAGACCAGTGTTCATCACGAGGCCTCGAACCCGAGACTTGCGATGTGCAGTAAGAGAGTGTGTTCCTTACAGTGCAGTGTGTGTGCACATACACATACATTTTTTCCGTTTTTGTTTTTTGAGACAGGGTCTTGCCATGTAGCTAACCAGGCTGGGCTCAGATTTGTGGCAAACCCCCTGCCTCAGCCTCCTAGTTGCTGAGATTACAGGTGTGCACCACCATGCCCAGCTATAACACATGTGACTTAAACGAAAATTTCACAAAAATGATTAGTTCTTCCATGCATTCCAATATTTAATATTTTATTTTATTTGGTACTGGGAACTGAACCCAAGTCTTCCTGCTAAATTTAACTGCTTAATTGAGATTCACTAATTTATTTCATACCCTAGTTTGAAATAAATAGGTTTATTGGTTGACACCTGAGGTTTGAAAATGTCAAAGGACAAAATACAACTTAGGAATGCTTTTCAGTACTGACTATTGAACCCAGGGAGATCCAAGCCACATAGCCAGGCCTCTTTATTTTTTTTATCTTCTTGTGCTTTTATGACACTGGAGATTGAACCCAGGGCCTTCACACTGAGCTACATCCCTAGCCCCTTTTATTTGTTTTAAAATAAGCTCTCTCTAGGTCACTAAGTTGCCTAGGCTGGGCTTGAACTTGGGATCCTTCTGCTTCAGCCTCCCAGAGTGCTAGGATTATAAGCATGCACCACGACACCTGGCCTTTTTTTTTTTTTTTTTTTTTTTATGTACCAGGGATCGAACTCTCAACCTCATGCTTGCCAGGCAGGCACTGTGCTGCTGAGCTACATCCTTGGCCCTTGGCCTATTTTTAAATTTTCTTATAGGGTCTCCCTAAGTCGTCCTGATTGGCCTGGAACTTTCAGTCCTCCGCCTCAGCCTCCTGAGTAGCTGGGATTACAGGCATGTGCCACCTCACCCAGGTTTAAGGAATTTAATCGATTTAGGGATTCTAGAATCAGGCAACATTGGATTCCATAAAATAGAGTGTTCATATAGACTGAGAAGAAAAGATTGCTTCTATAGATAGAAAAAGGCTGAAAAAGCCAGATGTAATGGCATACACCTGTCATCCCAGCACCTGGGAGGCTGAGGCAGGAGGATTGCCAAGAGTTTGAGGCCAGCTTGGGCTACATAGTAAGTTCAAGACCAGCCTGAACTACATAAACTACATACCAAGACCCTATCTCAAAACAAACAAACAAACAAATAAAGAAAAGGAAAAAAAAAAAAAAGAAAAGGAAAAAAAAAAGAAAGAAAGAAAAAGAAAAGGGCTGAAAAAGCAGAAACTGAAAACAAAAGGCACATTGATGGTCCAAAGTTACTTTCCTTGTAGGATGAGCCCTGGGAGGCCGCAGCAGATAAGTAACTGCTGACCGTTGCTTGCTTGGGGTGGCTGTGTAAGGATTACAGGGTGGCAGCGTGAAACAGAGGAAGCTTCATTATCTCTCCCGAGGAAAGTGGCCTGTGTGGGAAATTGAGCTTTTCCTCTTTCTTCTGATTTCTCAGATGGCCAGATAGTGACTTCGCTTCTGCTTGGTGATCGGGAACTTTAGCAAGAGTGGCTGCACTGCTTTTCTTGTCGCTTGTTTGTTTGTAGTGCTAGGAACCGAACCAAAGGCTCACACATGCTAGGCAAGTGCTCTCCCACTACCTACAAACTCAGCTCTTTTCATTTTATTTTTGGTGGCACTGGGAATTGAACCCAGGGCCTTCACGCTGAGCTACGTCCCCACCCTTTTGTATTTTTTTATTTGAGACAGGATGTCGCTGAGTTCCTAAGTTGCCCAGGCTGGGCTCCAACTTGTGATTCTTCTACTGGTTTGCAGTTGTGCACCACTGTGCCTGGCTTTTTTTTTTTATTTTTTTCTCAAGGTCCTGGGGATTGACCTCAGGGCCTTTGCACTGAGCTACATGCCCAGGCCTTTTTATTTTATTTTTTAAATTTTGAGACTGAATGTTCCTAAATTGGCCAGACTGAGCTTGGACTTGCAATCTTCCTGCCTCAGCCTCCCAGAGTATTGGGGTCCCAGGTGTGCACTACTACACCCTCTCAAAGGCGGAAGCTTTTTAGGAGTTGCAGTTCAGCATTGTTTCTCTGGCGTGAGAAACTGAAAGTGTAAATAGGGACCAAAATGTATAATAGGTAATGTGAATGTGTAACAGGTATTGTGAAATAGGAAGAAAATATTCAAATGTTCAAATGGAACAAGGGAGGAGGGAGGGGGATAGGAAAGAAGGAAAAAAGGAGTTGCAGGTCACATTACCACACTTCAGATGGAGGCTACTCTGTCAGCCTAACTGAACCCTGGATGGACCCTAGATGGACGTGAAGCATGAGCGAGAAATAAGCCTTTTTCATGAGCCAGTGGGAGTGCTTGTCGCTGTTACAGCTCTCATCCTGTCCTGACCAAAATAGCCAGTAGAGAAACTCAGAGTCAAGGAGAGAAAAAAGTGCTAAGCCGGACAGGACTAGCGCTCCCGACGGGGTGGGAAGGTATGGCTTTCATGTGGTATTTTTTTGGAGGGGTACCGGGAATTGAACTCAGGACCTCACACTTGCTAGGCAGGCACTGTGCCACTGAGCTAAATCCCCAGCCCTCGTGTGTGGTTTTTTTTTTTTTTTTTTTTTTGTGGGTACCGGGGTCGACCTCAGGACCTCGCGCGCCAGCAGGCGCCCGTGCCGCTGAGCGATATCACCGGCCCTTTTTTCATATGTGGGTACCAGAAGTCGAACTCAGGACCTCGTGCTTGCCAGGCAGGCGCTTACGCCGCTGAGCCATCTCACCGGCCCATTGTGTGTGTTTTTATTAGTGATATTAATTCACACAGAGCAATGGCTCTCGCTGCACATCTTCCTACATATGTATAATGCACCGGGTCGTATCACCACTCTTAACCCTGCCTCCCTCTCCTCTCTAATGACGTCCATGTCCTTCCATGTCCTCTTTTTTTCTAGATTCTACAGTGAGAGAAGGGAACGTATGAAATGGCCCAGGTTGGGCTCAAACTTTCAATCCTCCTGCCTCAGCCTCCCCACATGGTAAGATTATAGGTCTACACCACCTGGTTCCATTGTTTTCTTTTCTCCCCATCCAGACTTACTTTCTAGTTGATCTTAACCAGTCCCAGGGTTTACAAAGCTTCTCTTCACCCAGAGCTCCCGGGGTTGGCTGGACGATGGTGCTCAGGGTAATCCAGTACCTAAACCCGTGGAAGTCACTGTGCCTGGCAACTGAGAGGGCACTGTGATGAGGGACCAGAGACCCCATTAGGACAAAGAGCAACAAACTCCTGGGCAGTTAAACTGTTACTCCTCCAAAGCCCGGTCTGTGTTTTTCCCTGAGGCAATCAGGGACTTAGGGTGGTTTTTCTGTCTAGTGTGGTGGTGCAAGGCAATAATCCTGCTCTGGAGGATGAGGCAGGAGGATAGCCCTGGGCTCAAGGGCAGCCTAGGCTACATAGTGAGTTCAAGGCCATCCCGTCTCAAAAAAATAAACAAATAAATAAAATAAATAAAAAATCAAGCATTTTTTTCCTAAAACCCATGACTCTTCACTTGGGCCTACAAATACCCAGTAGGTAACTGAAAGCAGACAAAGTTTGGCCTTCAATTTGTGAAACTCTGGGTGGTATCTTTCTCAGCTCTACAGTTGGCACGTTGGTCGCTTAGGGGGCATCTGTCTAAAGTTGGGAAAATGAGGGTCATCAGCCCTAAATCTACCTGGCCTTCAAGACTGAGAACACCAGGAGGGGAGACTTGCAGGGACAGTCAGCTACACCTGGGGTGTCCATTGCCCTAAACCTTCTTTCTATAAATTTGGTTTTTTTGTTTTTTTTTTAATTTGGGTTTTGATTTCCGTTTTCACTACAGCAAGTTCCCGCCAGCAGTGTAGCCCAGACGTGAGGTTGTCTTGCAGGTGTGAGGATCAAGATCTTGAGGTGGGGAGGTTGTCCTGAACACCTGGGCACCCTAAGGTCATCACAAGGCTCCTGATAAGAGACGCAGGAGGACATTTGACATACAAGAGGAAGGAAGATGGTGACTCCACTAAAGAAGCAAGGATTTGCAGGCACTGTGAAGATGTGTTCGGTTTTGTTTTTGTTTTGAGACAGTTAAACATGCAGACCATGCTGGCCTTGTAGGCTCAAAGGTCCTCCTGCCTCAGCCTCCCAAGTAGATGAGGGACATAGGTGCGCACCACTACACCTGGCTTTAGCTTTTTTTTTTTTTTTTTTTGAGACGGGGTCATGCTAGGTAACTCAGGCTGGCCTTGAACTCATGGTGATCCTCTTGCCTCAGCCTTCTGAGTGCTAGAATTACAGGCATGTGCCACCATGACTGGTTGCTGTTGCCTCCCCCCCTTCTTCTTTGTCTTATTTGATGCTAGAATGGAACCCAAGGCCACTGCATGTCACTAAGCCACCTGCCCCATAACTCCAGGCTTGGCATTGGTTTCCAGCTCCTTGCCACCCCCAGCCTCGTTTGTCAATTTCTCTCTTGAATTTTCTACTCCAACCAATTCCAGCTATTCGTGTCTTCACCAATTATGCAAAACTTTCTCACCTGCAGGCCTTTGCCCTTGTCGTTTCCTCTGTACCCTTCTTCCCCTTCCTTCACTGACATCTTTACTTCACACACCACCACAGGAGGCTGAGGCAAGAGGATCACTGGGAGCTCAAGGCCAGCCTGTGCTACATAGGGAGACCTTGTCTTAAAAACAAACTAAAGGAAACTAAAAACAACAAAAAGAAGAACAATAGCCATTTCACAGATGGCCCTGGCAGGGCTTCTCTGCTCTGTGGGGTCCTGACTCCCCACCACTCATCCCAGCCTCCTTCTGGCCCCTCTCACGCCTTCCCAGAACCCCAAGGCCTTTTTCCCCAGGGGTGAAATTGGAATCTGGGTAGAGGGAGGGAAGCTGTCTGAAACCCGCAGTATTTTCCTGTCCCGGCCTGGGCGGGCAGGGGGCGGGGCGGTCCCAGCCAATCCTGAGCCAAACCCTCCAACCGTGTCCTCCTGGCACCGCCCACCGTACACTCCGCGGAGGTGCTGGCGTCCCGGGGCGGCTCCCTCCCTGCCCTCTTAGTCTGGCACCTGTGGCCAGGGTGGCTGTGACTACCCTGAGAGTGGAATATGCCCACGTTGCCCAACTGGCCCGGGGCGCTTCTCCGTAGCCCTGGCTTGGATTCCCAGGAGCACAGCCAGGAACCTCCGTGCTCAAACACCTGGTGGCACAGCACCTGAGGCCCAGCTGTGTCCCATCCCGGCCTCTGTTGCTCCCAGGGCCTCAGATCTCAAGACCTGGGAGTAGGGCGCCCAGCTGGAGGATTGAATCCATGTCTGCCTTTGGGAGCACCCTGCTAGAGGTCTTTCTCCGCAGGATCCCTTTTTTTAGGTATTTTTGTGGGGTTTTTGTGTGTGTGTGTTTTGTTTTTCTTTTGGTTTTTGAGAGAGGGTCTCACTGTGTAATTCAGGTTGGCCTTGAACTCACTGTGTAGTCCAGGCTGGCCTTGAATTTGCAGTGATCCTCCTGCCTCAGCCTCCCAAGTGCTGGGATTACAGGTGTGCGCCGCCACATCTGGCCTTTGTTTTAGTTTTGAGCTAAGCTCTTGCCAAAGTGCCCAGCTGGCCTCCACCCCATGGGCACAAGTGGCCCACTTGCCTCAGCCTCCCTGTAGCCAGGACTTTAGGCGAATGCCACCTCCCCAGGCAGAGTCTTTGCTGGGAAAGGTCATCCAGCTGGTCCCAGTGGCACAGGCCTTACCAGCTACTCGGGAGGATCAAAATTTTGAAGCCAGGTGGGTAATTTAGCCAAAATAAAATAAAATAAAATAAAATAAAATAAAATAAAATACCTGAAGTTCTACAAAATATTAGAGTGCATTTTATTTTTTTCAATATAAATTCTTTAATTTCTGCCTTCTTTGCTATAGTGCATTTTAGTCATTCATTATCTGTATGAAGTTATAAAAGTAGTCCTAAGTAGGAATTATGGCATTTGTATTAAACTGAAATCTGTTTCATTTATTTATTTTTTTTTTCTTGTTTCTTTTTTTTTTTTTTTTTTTTTTTTGTGGGTACCGGGGGGACGACCTCAGGACCTCGCACACCAACAGGCACCCGTGCCGCTGAGCGATATCACCGGCCCCTTTTTTTTCGTATGTGGGTTCCGGGAGTCGAACTCGGGCCTTCGCGCTTGCAAGGCAGGCGCTTAAGCCGCTGAGCCGTCTCACCGGCCCTTTCTTGTTTCTTTTTTGGTACCAAGAATTGAACTCAGGGCCTTGCACTTGCCAGCCAGGTGCTGTGCCACTGAGCTACATCCCCAGCCCTGTTTCTGAGTATCTATTTCACACTGTTGTGAAAATGTTTTACTCTTTACCTTTGTCTTTTTTTTTTTTAGGAATTTTGTCTATTTTTTTTTAACCTTTGTTATTTTGTAATGAGAGGATTTCCTTTTACCCTTTGTAGCACAGAGAGCACTGATGTATATTTCAAACACAATAAACATGCTCCTGAAGGTACACACACACACACAAATAAAAACAAACAGGAGTGACAGTGCACCCTTGCCTGTAATCTCAGCACTGGGGAGGCTGAGACAGGAGGATCACTGTGAGTTCAATGTCAGCCTGGGCTACATAGCAAGACTGTCTCAAAACACCAAAAATACACACATACATACATACGTACATACATACAACAAAAAAGGGCTGAAAATGTAGTTCAGCGTTCCCTGGGTCCAAGCCCCAGTACTGGGTGGGGGTCATTATAGCTTTACAATACCTAGGGGCGAGGGGAGTGGAGGTTTTTTCTTCTTTGGTGCTGAAGATGGAACCCAGGGCCTCTCGTGTGCTAGGCAAGCACTCTCCCTTTGGGCCCCGGCCTCAGCCTGGGGCTGAGATTTGGGGGCCTCAGCTAGAGCACTTGACACACACACCTCCCTGTGATCAGCTCTCCACCTCTGTAAAATAGTCCCCATTTCATGGCATGGCATACTGAGCTCACTGAGGCCAGAGAATTGAGTGATTCGCTCACTTAGCCACGGAGCAGGAAGACAGAAGCTCATGAAGGCAGACTCTGCGGCTCCCACCCTGAACTGCGAAACCTCAGCTTCCTTCCTCAGTGTGATTTCTTGGAATTCCTGCAGGGAGATAATGCACCGAAAGGTGATGTCATATGTGCGTTTGTTTTTTGTTTTTTGTTTTTTTGAGACAGGGTCTCAATATGTAGTCCGAGCTGGCCTTGGACTCACCCTGTAACCCATGCTGGCTTTAAACTTATGATGATCCTCCTGCCTCAGCCTCCCAACTGCTGCGATTACAGCCATGCACCACCACACCTGTCACACCCACAGGTGACATGGTGCCGGCCTGCACCTTGCTTCTTCCTTCTTAGAAAAAGACACATCTCAGCCTCCACTTCTTATCTGTGTTTTTTAAAAAATCTACTTGCTAATTTTACCCATCTATTCACATGAGACTATTGTATAAGCATTGCACATTATTATGGAATACATTTTTCTCAGCTGGATGAGAAAGCAGGAGTTACAAGCATTTCTGGAACAATTCTTACCCTTTTAGCTGTAAAAATTAAAGAAAGGGCTGTTACAATTTGCAGCTGAAAATACATGAAAGCTTTTGGGGCGTTCAGACATTGCTTTCTGGATCGATTCTGGATACTTTTTTGTTTGTTTGCTTTGTTTTTATGAGACAGGGTCTTGCTATGTAACCCAGGTTGGCCTCAAACTCATAGTGATGCTCCCGCCTTGGCCTCACGAGTGCTGGGATTACAGGTGTGTGCCACTGTGCCTGGCAGCAGTACTTATGTCTATGTTTTTTCACCTTTCTTTGGTCTTCATTATGTGCTCAAAATATTAGAGTCATCATGCCAGGAAAATACAAAAAAAGGTAAACATCTTCCTTCTTAAAAATATTTCTTGGGCCGGTGAGATGGCTCAGCGGCTTAAGCGCCTGCCCAGCAAGCACGAGGGCCCGAGTTCGACTCCCGGAACCCACATACGAAAAAGGGGCTGGTGATATCGCTCAGCGGCACGGGCGCCTGCTGGCGCGCGAGGTCCTGAGGTCGACCCCCCGGTACCCACAAAAAAAAAAAAAAAAAATTTCTTGACTAGAGTGTTGCTCAGCAGTAGACTTTAATGCGCACCAGAATTTGTGTTTGAACCCCGGCGCCAAAAATTATACTGACTGGGCATGGCAGTATGCACCTATCATCCCAGCTACTCAGAAGGTTGAAGCTGGGTGTGGTGGTGCATGACTGTAATCCAAGCACTCAGGAGGCTGAGGCAGGATGATCGCCACAAGTTCGAGGCCAGCCTGGGCTACATAGTGAGTTTAAGTCCAGCCTGAACTACATAGCGAGACCCTGTCTCAAAAATAAACAAACAAAAAAAGAAGGTTGAGGCAGGAGGATCCCCAGTATGAGGCCACCCACTTAGCAAGACCCTGTCTCAAAATAAAAGAATAAAAATTGCTGGGAATATGGCCCAGTGGCAGAGCAATGGCCCAGCGTGTGTGGGGCTTTGGGTTCAATTCCCAGCACCACATACACACAAACACACAAGTGTGCGCAGGCAAAGGAGGATCTGCATAGGTGCTGGGAAACACTATTCCATTTTATGTGAGGGACTCGAGCATCCTTTGATATGGAAGAGACCAAACCGGTGGATGAATCACAGAACCACCCGGTGTCAGCGTCGGCACATGGGGGCGTCTCCTGCTAGTTAATGGTGTTGACATTCTGTTCTGTGCATGTGGTTTGTGGAATAATTGAAGGCATGAGCTACCGAATGGATCGATGCCCAGCTGAAGAGTCTGGACCTAATCTGGCAGGGAGCGGTGGGCCACCCAGAGGATGGGGCAGCTAGCTTAGACGTTTGCTTCAGAACGTTCCCAGCTCTTCAGCTCTGTGGCTTTGCACGTGCCATTTCCTTGATCTGGAATAGGCCATGGATGAGTCTGTTTTCCTTACTCTAATGAAATACCCAAGGCTGGCTACTGTATAGCCCTTTTTTAATTTTTAATTTTGAAGTCACCAAGTTGTCCAGTCAGGGACTCCAACTTTTGATCCTCCCTCCCCAGCATCCCAAAGAGCTGGGATTGCAGGCAGGAGCCACCAAGCTCAGCTCCATCGTCTCCTCATCAAGCTCCCCCACCTAATCTAATCTCCTCCTGAGGGCCACACCCCTAAGCATGATAGATTAAGTTCCCAACCTCTTAATACCATTACTGTAAGTCTTTGGGGGATTAAATCCCTTCCTGAGTTGGGGACAAACCATTTTCAAGCCATAGCAGTCCAACTTCTTGTTCCAGCAGGATTCCTCTTCCTTGAAGCATCCCCTGCCTCCCAATCCTGTCACTGTGTCATCACTGTGGGGACTTTAGGTCCCAGGGAGACAGAGCCAGGACTGTCACGATGACTGCTGGGTCCCTAACCCTATTCTCACAGGACCTGACGCTGTGCTCAGAATAATTTTTGGTGCCTCGAAGGAAATAGCCATTCCTGGAGAGGCCCAAGTGCAAGAGTCCTAACAGTGTCTGATAGAGGATGATGGTGCAAGCCAGGCTCAAAGACACCCAAGTTCAAATCTGCTCAGACAGTGGGTCTGGGCCCCTACAAACTTCATTACTTTCATCTGCTTTCAAGTCAGGAAACTGGGAGAGTGAGGCTCTCAGGCATTAGTAGAGATAATGTCAAAAAAATAAATAAATAAACTATAAACATTATTCAATGAACACTCAGGAGGCTGAGTTAGAAGGATCGCTGTGAGTTCAAGGCCAGCCTGGACTACATAGTGAGTTGAAGGCCAGCCTGAAGTACACAGCGAGACTCTGTCTCAAAACGAATACAAAAACAAAAACATTAGTTAATGAATAACTGTCTCATTCAAGTCTTATAGCTATCATGTAAGGAATGAGCTTCTGTCACCTGCAGTTTATAACGGAGGAACTTAAATTCTGAGAGACGACAAGACAGAACTCAGAGCTGAAAAGTACGAAGCTGAGCTGATTTGCAAATGAACTACTTGAGTATCACCTGCACTTCCTAAAGACCCTCGGGCCGGTGAACCGCTGTGGCTTAACCGCCCCAACCCACAAAGCAATTTCTTTGGCGCGAAAAAGCAATTTCCCAACGCCCCGCCCCTTCTGTACCGCTCTTGATCCTCCCTGGCCCCGCCCCCAGACCACGCCCTTACAGACCTTGTTTCTTAGACTACTTTGGGCTACTGGCCCCTGGCGGGTCTCAGCCCCGCCCCTCTCCCGCTGGAGCGCTTGGAACGCGTCGCAGCCAATCGGAGCCTGCGGGCTGGAGCCCGCCTTCTTAAACCCCCGCGCTGCCCTTAATCCTGGCAGCTTCCGCCGAGCGGGCTCAGAGCCACGCGGCGCGCCCGGAGAACTTGCCCTCGGTGGACGGTCGCTATTTTCTTCAGTCCCAAGCCGGTACTTTCCGTACCCAGGGGCCTGAATTTTCACCTCTCTGACCAAGGGTCGTAAGTTCCTCCTGGAGTCCGCTTCCCGGCCTCCAGGCTCCGGCGCCCTAGCCTTCGTTTTCCAGGACCCAGGGTCCCCGCCTCCCGAAGCCAGACGTCCCGAGTCTACGCCATCTGGATTTAGCTTCCTGCGGATCTCCGCCACCTGGGCGCTGTCGGCCTCCGCGAGCCGAGGACCTCACGTCCAGAGCTGCGAAAGCCAGGCGCTTTGGGGCGTTCGACACCACCGGGAAGAGCACAGGAACCCGGACGCCCTGTCGAGGGCACCCACCCCGCGGCTCCCGAGAGCCTCTGAACTCCAACTCCAAGGCGCCCTGCGAAGTTGCAGCCTCCGGGCGCTCTTACCCAACTCTCCGCCCTAAGGACGCGCGTCCTGGGAGAGAGCCCCAAGCGCTCCCAGCTTCCCGGCGTCTAGGAACCCTGCGCGGCCCATCATGGTGGTCGATCCTCCCAAGGGGTTCGCGGCGGCGGAGCCCACCGCCAACGGTGGCCCGGAGCTGGGTCCCACAGAGGACCGAGGCGCGATGGCCGGTAGCTGCTGCGCTTCCCGCCGCCAGGTGCGTCGCTGCCTGCGAGCCAACCTTCTGGTGCTGCTGACTGTGGTGGCCGTGGTGGCCGGCGTGGCGCTGGGGTTGGGGGTGTCGGGGGCCAGTGGCTCCATAACATCCGATCGCTTGGTAGTCTTCGCCTTCCCGGGCGAGCTGCTGCTGCGCCTGCTGAAGATGATCATCCTCCCGCTGGTGGTGTGCAGCCTGATCAGCGGCGCCGCCAGCCTGGACCCCAGCGCGCTTGGCCGCCTGGGCGCCTGGGTGCTGCTCTTTTTCCTGGTGACCACGCTGCTCGCGTCGGCGCTCGGCGTGTGCTTGGCTTTGGCGCTGCAGCCGGGCGCCGCCTTTGCTGCCCTCAACACCTCTGCCACCCTCAACACCTCTGCCACCCAACCCACGGAAAAGACCCCCAGCAAGGAGGTGGTGGATTCCTTCCTGGATCTTGTAAGGTCAGACATCCTCTCTTCCCTCCTGAGTGGGGTGGGGCGCCCCGTGCTAGGAATATGGCAGTGGCCACGTGGGCAGGAAAGGGCTTTGGGTCCTCTAGAGTGAGGCATCCCTCCCTAGGGTTGCTGGTTGGGGGCTGTGGTCACTAGGGAGAGTGAAGCCAGACTCCTGGGGAGGGGGTTTTAAATCTGGGGGGCTGGGTATATAAGCAGGACCCTGCGTGAGGGTGGTAGGCAAGGAGGTGTTGGAGAAGGAAGAGGAATGCTTGGAAGTCTTGTGGGACGTAGGTCTGTCCAGAGGCAATGGATTCTGTGAGGATGGGGAGCCTGAGGACCCCTCCAAGTGGACCTGAATCTTCATGCTAACCCACCCCAACAGCTGCGTACCCACAGCAGTGGGAGGGACTCTTTGAGCGTCCAAGGACCTCATGATATGGGGCTTTTTTGGATGAAAGTTTGGGAAGAGTGTCAGAGGGATTGGGACTCTTGGGTAAGGAGCCCCTGGAGGACCCCAGGGGATCTGGAGTCCCCTCCTTTCCAGCCCCGAGGCTGCCCACACCACATGTCACCCGGACACAGCTGTCTTTCTGAGCCTATCCACCCTCCCAGTTCAGCTGGCCCAGTCACTTCCCTTTTCTGTTTTCCAGGTCAGCCCTGCCACCCTCGAAGGGGAGCAGATTGGATTCCTTCTGCCCCCTCCCCTCCCCAGAGGGGAGACAGTGGTGTCCCTGTGGCCTTTGCCTTTAAGGCATCTGATTCAGTGTCTGGGCTGGGGACTTCCTGGAAGTTGGGGGAGGAAACTATGTAATGGAACGGGGTCTTCCCAGCCCGGGGACGTTAGTGTGGTGAGATGGGTGCTACCCACCCGTGGCTGCTCTCCACATTTGCAGCGGGTGATACCTCCTGGCTGGGTGAGATTAGCTGGGTTCTGGCCCAGCCCTCGGCCGCAGGTAGGCACACCCACCCTGGGCTGTTTGTTTATGAGCACCAGCTCCTTACGCCCCTCAACAGTACCAAAACAGCTGTGACTCACACTTGGCCGGCCACAGTCACATGGCTTCTAGCGGCGGCCACACAGCTGGACACAGGCACTCAGAGACACTTAGACACATGGCCTTACAGCAGCTGTTGCACACCCGCTCCGTGGGCTAACACCTTAGCAGAGCGCCTGGTGATGCCACCCGCCATGGAAACGGCTAAACCCACACTTCCGCACACGTCCACACCTGCGTGACCTTCCACAAGTCTTGGCGCCACTGCACCACACAGCCTGGCTATGCTGGCACTGCCCCACAAGTCTGATCCTCATGCTGGCCAGGTTCAAATCCCAGCTCTGTCACTTCCTAGCTGGGCAAGTTTTTTGCCCTTCTGTGCCTCAGTTTCCCTCTCTGTGAAATATGGTAGTAATGCTCGTCCCAGGGCTGTTGTGAAGATGGAATGCTTGGCCCTGAGAGGTACCAGAACTGGTGGCTGCTCTTACTCTTTCAGGGCAGGCGTGACACACTGTAAGTGCACATGCATATTCATGACACACTCGGCCTGGCCTGCCCTGCCGCCCCTGCCCTAGCCTCTCACTTCCACTTTCCAACACACCCAGATCCTCCCACACCACACCCTTCCCTGTCTGCCCAGCCTGCCCCTCAGGAACTAGCCCTTTTCTCGGTACTCCCGGAAGTAGCTGATGCAAGATGGCCAGAATGTTAAGTTTGCTGCACGGGTGGAGTTAAGGTCAGGGTGACTCCACCGTGGGGCCCAGCATTCTTTACTTACAACCCACAATCCCCTGGGCCTGGAGTGCCAGTCTTCAGATGGCTAGAAGAGGCCAGCTCAGAATTGCAACCCTGGAAATGTGTACAACCCATTCCAACTGCAGGACATGGGGGGTGGTCACATTCGGGTACAGATGGGGCCTCAAAAATTCTCTTCACTCCCCTCCAGGAGGCCAATCCACCCCCCATACACCTGTCCTCCCCCCACAGTTGCGTTTAATAACCCCTCTGTCTATTCCTACAGAAACGTCTTTCCCTCCAACCTGGTGTCCGCAGCCTTCAGCTCAGTAAGTCCTCAGAGGTGTCCCCTGCTGGGGCGGGCAGGAAGGGAGACAGCGACTCATAGCCTTGCCACCGACTTTTGGGCCAAGCCTGGGAGCATGCATGTGGCCACACATTACATGTGATTTTGTAGGGTTCTTGGTTAGCCCCGAAACCTACCTGTCTTTCCCAGCAAGGAGCGGGAATATGGGTTTAGAGCATCCTGTGGGTTTTCATTCTAGCTATGTGACAGGTGATCGGGCAGGTGGCTGTACCGCTAGGAAATGGGATGCTAATTGTCCTATCTTGATGGGATCGCTGCTAGCAGGGGAAACCCATTTAGAGGATGCTCAGGGCAGGCTCTGAACATGTCGGCCTGGGGGAAGAGGGGCTATGGACAGTTGACACTAACGCTTCTAACCTCGCCTGCAGTACACCACCACCTATGAAGACAGAGTGTTCAACCACACCGTGGTGAAGGTGAGCGCGAAGGGCTGCGGGCTCGCACCATGGTGGTTTTCTGGTTCTGCTCCTGCCCCAGTCTTTATTTGCCTTCTGGGTCTTCTCACTGGTGTGGGATTTGATTTAAACTCTGCAATCTTTTGCCAGTTTTGGCCTTTTCCACCTTCTAAATGCGGCTGCACTTTATCCTCACTTTTCCCTCCCCACGGCCCTCCCCTACTTCACGCTCCTCTTTCCCAACCTCCAATCCCATCCCGTCTTATCCCCAACCTGGCAGCCAGAGGGGTCTTTCCACAGTGCAAATCTGACTGGTTGTGCACTGTCTGGTGCCCTGCTATGTCCCCTAATGTCCTCAGGAAAAAGCCCGGGCTTCTTGCCATAGTCTGTGCACAATGGGTCCCTGTGGAGTCAGACCCCAGCCTCCCTCCCCCAGCCTCATTTCATGACTCCTGTCCAGCCTCTGCCCAGGCTGGTTGGGTGTGGGATCCTTCTGCCTCAGCCTACCAGGTGCTAGGATTACAGGCATGTGCTACCATGCCCAGCTTCTTTCCGTTCTTTGAATGCTCAGCTTGGGCTCATTTCCTGGCTGTTGAACATTGTTTCCTCTCTAGAAAATTCTACTACCTGGTTTGCCTCTTTACCTGGTTTATCTCTCCTATCTTCAGCTTGGGTGCCTCTTCCTCCAAGAAGCCTTCCCTGATGCCCAGGCTGGCACCCCTTTCAGTTCGCACCCTAGGGCTCCCTAGTACCAGCCCTATTCACTCACATGACCCCTTGTGACACCTGTCTCCCCTGGACCCAGACTGGTTTGGGCTGTCTTGGCTCTGCTGGGTCTCAGCAGTGTCCAGGACAGACTTTCCACCTGGGCAGTTGGACTGATTGTCCCTCCTTCCACCCGCCTCTGTTTCTTGACAAAGGTGCCTGTGGGAAAGGAGGTGGATGACATGAACATCCTGGGCCTGGTGATGTTTGCCATTGTCTTTGGCGTGGCTCTGCGGAAGCTGGGGCCCGAGGGGGAGCTGCTCATCCGCTTCTTCAGCTCCTTCAACGACGCCACCATGGTACTGGTCTCCTGGATCATGTGGTAGGTAGCAGGAGATAGGCTGGCCTGTCTGTGTGGGGTAGGGGGAGCCTGCATCCACTCCCTGGAGCCAGAGGGCCTGCATTCAAATCCAACAGTGACTTCCCTGGCTGTGTGACATTGGGCAAGTGACTTGCCATCTCTGTGCCTCAGTTCCTCACTTATAAAATGGCAACAGTACTGGATTCCATGAGTGCTAAGAATCCAATGCTGGTACCTTATTGATCTTTTTGGTTTTGAAACAGGGATTGAACCCAGAGCCTTCAGGCTGAGCTATGTCCCCAGTCCTTTTTAATTAAGTTAATTAATTGTGTTTTTTGAGACAGGGTATCATTAAATCTTGAAGTCGCCCATGTTGGATTTGAATTTGTGATCCTCGTGTCGTAGTGTATTGAATGCTGGGATTATAGGCAGGTGCTACCATGCTTGGCCTTGTTTTGTTTTGAGACAGACTTGCTATGTAGCTCAGGCTGGCCTCAAACTTGCCATCCTCCTTCCTGAAGGCTAGGATTATAGGCATGTGTCACTACTCCTGGCTGGGACACACTTACAATAGGAGATCCCTTGTGGGTTGTTGTGATAATTCAGTCGCAATCCAAGGCTCAGTGTGTTGTAAATTCCTCAACATGGGAATTATTAAGATCTGAAGCCATGACCTTTTTATTTTTGATGATGTGCTAAGAGCGTATTGGTTCAAGTCAGGCTGGCTGCTATAACAAGCAAGTCAGAAAACAAATGACCACACATAATGGATGTTTCTGTCTCACTCAGATGTTGAATCCAAATTGGAGGACGCTCCTCAAAGCGGTGATGGAAGCACCCAGGCTTTTATCTCCTGGCTGCTCCACTTTCAAGGGAGAGCCTAGGGGAGGGAGCAGAGGCTGCTGGGAGTGGTACCCAAACTTCAGCACACCTTACCCTGGGCTCCTGATGCTGGGGGAGGCTGGGAAGTGGGGCAGCAGCAGTAATGGGTCTCTGGGTGCCTAGGTACGCCCCTGTGGGCATCTTGTTCCTGGTGGCCAGCAAGATCATGGAGATAGAGGACGTGAGGCTGCTCTTCACCAGCCTTGGCAAATACATCCTGTGCTGCCTGCTTGGCCATGCCATCCACGGGCTCCTGGTCCTGCCCCTCATCTACTTCCTCTTCACGCGCAAAAACCCCTACCGCTTCCTGTGGGGCATCATGACGCCACTGGCCACCGCCTTTGGGACCTCTTCCAGGTGTGCCTTGCTGTCCACCAGGGCAGGATATTTAGGCAAAGGGGCATGGGCTGGGCATTGGGTATCCAAAGACCTGGAAACTTTGGGGATAGTAGATCTAGGTATAGGAGCCATACTTCCATCAGTTTCTCACAGTCCTGGGTTCCACCCCGCTCCTTAAAAATTTAGGAAACCACTGCCTTAGATTTCTTCCTTCCTTGGGTATTTTGAGAGGTAGCAGTTTATACTCTCAGGGGTGTCCAGGTTACATATTTTAGAATCTTGGCATTTTGCAGGATCCTTTGATCCCGTCTTCTGGCTGTGGAGGAGAAAGGGCTACAGTTGGGAAGGGAGCTAGGAAGAAGGGCGGGCTCTCCCGGAGGTGGGGTGGGCGGGGCGCTGACTGCCCTTAGTCCCTGGTAGCTCGGCCACGCTGCCCCTGATGATGAAGTACGTGGAGGAGAAGAATGGTGTGGCCAAGCACATCAGCCGCTTCATCCTGCCCATTGGCGCCACCGTCAACATGGACGGAGCAGCGCTCTTCCAGTGCGTGGCTGCCGTGTTCATCGCGCAGCTCAACCAGCAGCCCTTGGACTTGGTGAAGATCATCACCATCCTGTGAGTGCCCAGGGTGGGGGTTGCAGCTAGTACCCCTGGGCCCACCTGGCCCTACCTCTTCCCAGCACCGACGGTCTGCCTCACTTGACCTCTCCTCCTCCCTTGCCCCCAGCGTCACAGCCACAGCGTCTAGCGTGGGGGCGGCTGGCATCCCAGCAGGCGGGGTCCTCACCCTGGCCATCATCCTCGAAGCCATCAACCTCCCTGTCCGAGACATCTCCTTGATCCTGGCGATGGACTGGCTGATGTGAATGTGGGCCTGGGGGCTGCAGGGCACCTCTAGAAAGGGAATGGACCAGTGTGTCTTTGGTACCTGTCTAGACAGAAAAGGAGAGGCAGGAAGAGCTCCAGAGGGAGGGTTGGCGTCTGTGGGGTTCTAAGAGGAACCCCGGAAAGCCAGTAAGCCCAGGTGGTTACTAGAGGTGGCGCTTAGGCCAGGGAGACCCTATCTCAAATAACAAAACAAACAAAACTTTGAGGGCTGGGAGTGTAGCTCAGTGGTAGAACACTTGCCTAGCATGAGGCCTGGGTTTGATCCACAGCATGGAGAAAAAAAGAGTATAAAGATTGGAAACCAGTCTGGCTTCCAAAGTAAATATGGGGCTGGGGATGTAGCTCAGTGGTAGAGTGCTTGCCTAGCATGCACAAGGCCTTGAGTTCAATCCCCAGTACCACAAAAAAAAAAAAAAAAAAGTGTAAATATGGGGCCAGGGATATAGCTCAGCAGCCAAGCATGAGGTCATGAGTTCAATTCCCGCTACCAAAAAAAAAAAAAAGTAAATATGAAGCTGGTCATTGTGGCACAGTGGCCTGTAATCCCAAGCACTAGAGAGGCTGAGGCAGGATGATCTCAAATTTGAGGTCTGCCTGGGCAACTTAGACTCTGTCTCAAAATTTAATGATTCCAGCGGGAGAGGTGGGAAGTATAGGCCTTGGCCCTTTGCTTCCTTCCCTTCTCATTTTCCTTCCTGTCCATCGTATCCTTTTAGAGATCGGTCCTGTACCGTCATCAATGTGGAGGGTGACGCTTTTGGGGCTGGACTCCTCCAAAACTATGTGGATCGTGTGAAGTTGCAGAGCTCAGAGCCTGAGTTGATCCAGGTGAAAAGA
Organism: Erethizon dorsatum; assembly: GCA_028451465.1. Lineage (NCBI taxonomy): Eukaryota > Metazoa > Chordata > Mammalia > Rodentia > Erethizontidae > Erethizon > Erethizon dorsatum. Next base: position 107,557,692 of record CM051834.1, on the reverse strand, counting down.
GAGGTGCCCCTGGATCCACTGCCACCCACCGCAGAGGAAGGGAACCCCCTCCTCAAAAGTCATCACGGCCCTGCAGCCAATGCTGTTGCCTGTGAGAAGGAGTCAGTTATGTGAAGCACAGGAGGGACTGTCCCCACCTGCTGGGGGCACACTGGACGCTGGCATCATAAGGGTCGGATGACGGACAAGCTGGGGCTTGGGGGCTGCTACATGCACCAGGGAGCCAGAAGCCAGGAGCCTGTCCCCCTTCTGGACAGCAGATGGGCGCTGGTGTGTGTAGCATCTCCCCAAAGCTCCGCTCTTTGGCTCCTGTCTCCCACCTAAGGCGGTAATGCCCCCTGCCCCAGAGCCAGCTGGTCCCCCATCTCAGGGCACAGGGGAGTCGCCCCATGGTGTTTGACCCCCTCTGAGGGGGGTGGTGAGCGGATGCTGGATTGTGGTGGCTGAGGGAGGATGGTTGAGTGAGTGTTTGTGTCATGGTGGCTGTGGCTATGTGTTGTGATGTGTGTATGTTGGGGCCACCTAACTGCGGTACGTCCCACCTTGTCCCCAGGCCCTCTGTCCCTCCGCAGTAGCAAACACTCCCAGGAGCCCTGGGGCCAAGGATAAATACTGTCACTCCAGAGGACATTTTTTGAGCAATAAAGTATATTTAATCGGGTGTTTTAAGAATTTATCTAAAAGCATTGGTCATGACAACAAAAATGTGTGATTTAATTGGAAGAAAAATATGTGCATCAAAACCCACCCCTGGGGGGCTGGTGAGATGGCTCAGCAGCATAAGCGTCTGCCTGGCAAGCGCGAGGTCCTGAGTTCGACCCCCGGTACCCACAAAAAAAAACCCAAAAAACAAAAAACCCACCACTGGGCCAGGCCCAGGCAACACAGTGAGATTTTGTGGCTGGGGGTGTTGCTTAGTGGTAGAGCGCCCCTGCGTTTGATCCTGAGGACCATGAACAACAACAAAAGCACCTCACTGCTGGAAAGCCACAAGGAGATACCGCTCACTGTACACCTAGGTAAAAAACAAGGCCTGTGGTTGGGAAGGAAGCTAGGACACTGGATACTGAGGGCAGTGTGGGGCAGCTGGACTCAACTCCATGAGATCTGGAAACTTGTTCCCACAAAAACTTGTATACAAGCCAGGTGTGTGCCTGTAATCCCAGCACTTGGGAGGCTGAGGCAGGAGGATTTCAGAGTTCAAAGCCAGCCTGGGCTGTGAAATGAGACCCTCTCTCAAAAAACAAACCTGTTCACAAACGTTTGTTATAGATTTGGGAATGGAGTGTATTGGGGGTTGAACCCTGGGCCTTCTCATTGAGCTACATTTCCTAGCTTTTTTTTTTTTTTTTAATTTTGAGAGAAGCCAGGTGTGGTGGCACATGCCTTGTAATCCTAGCGCTCAGGCGGCTGAGGCAGGAGGATCACTGAGTTCGAAGCCAGCCTGTACTACATAGCGAGACCCTGTCTCAAAAAAATTTTTTTTGCTTTTTTCCCCGACCGCAGGCCTCGTTTTTACCTCGGTCAGTGTTATGGTTAGGTCTACAATGTGCCCCAAAGTCTCGTCTTTTTTTTTTTTTTTTTTTTTGTGGGTACCGGTGGTTGACCTCAGGACCTCGTGCGCCAGCAGGCGTCCGTGCCGCTGAGCGATATCACCGGCCCTTTTCTCCTATGTGGGCTCTGGGAGTCGAACTCGGGCCCTCCCGTTTGCCAGGCAGGCGCTTACGCCACTGAGCCATCTCACCGGCCCAAGTCTCCTCTTTCGAAGGCAATGGACCATGAGGGCGCTAGACTCATTGCGGATTCATCCGTTGAGTTCAGTAGTGGACCCTGTTGTTAAGGGGCGGGGCCTGGTAGGTGGCTGAGGGCGTGGCCTAGGCCCACGTGTGCTGGTCCCCGGCTCCACCCCTCTTGCTTCCTGGCTGCGGTGGCCGGAGGCGCTGTCCTCAGCCAGACACTTCACCGAGCTGTTTCTGCCGTGGAACCTGCCGACTGGACTAAGCCCTGAGCCAAAATACACTTCTCATTTAAGTTGTGGTCTCCGGATGCCGTGTCCAGCAACAGACAGCTGACCAATTCAATGAGCTACTGAAATACCCGGCTGTTGCCAGCATCGTTATCCCACGGCGCTGGGAGAATATTAGGAGTTATTTCTCCTGTGCAGCTGCATCTCTGCATATGTTAGCCATCCTTCATCCTCCCTTTCCTGGGCTCTGGTAATCCGCAAGTGATTCCAGTTGCTCTGTGCATGACTGCCAACATCTGGGAATCAGTTGGAGAAGGTAGCAGCTTCGTGCAATGGAGAAAGCCGGGCGGTGGGAATAGGACTGATATACGCTGCCACTTGGATGAGTCTCGCTGATAATTTGTGTAAAGAAGCCAGGCCTGGTGGTGCGGGCCTGTAAGCCCAGCACTCGGGAGACTGAAGCAGGAGGATCACAAGTGCAAGCCCAGCCTGGGCAATTTAGCAACTTGGTGAGACCCTATCTCAAAATAAAAAATAAAAGAGCGCGGATGTAGTTCAAAGGGAAGGCCCTGGGTTCAATCCCCAACATCACCAAACAAAACAAAACAAACTTGTACAAATCATGGTAAATTCATTTCCCGTTGTAATCACCTACATAGGATGTAAATATCCCTTGATATCTGATATCTCACGACTTAAATAGCCCCAGTGTAATGACTTGCTTTTTCTAAGAAAACCCTGCATCTGCTGTTTGAATCGAAAACCTGCTGTGCTGCTGTCGGAAGTCCTGTGAGTCCCGGATGTGGTCTCTGGCAGCTCTCACCTGGCACGTGGAAGCTGAGTCCTGCTCCACGCTGCTGATATCCTCCTCCCCTTCTGAGGTCCCACCGACTCCGGGTGCCCGGAGGCACCACCGACCCGGTCAACGGTAGATGGCACCGGGTTACCTTTAGCAACTCCTTGGTTCAGGGACACCCCGTGATCATTGTAGGATGGAAGGGAAACAGTTCATTTCAGGTTCTGTGCAACTAATGAATGTAGGTGTTGAATAACTAGGTAATTGGTATTTTAAATGCTTTCTGCTATATCATAGTTCTTGGCAGGTGAGGATAGGGGTTTAGGAGTGTCTTTATATCTGGGAAAGTTAGTTAAGGTTTTTGGATGAGGCTAGGATTGCATTACAGTTGGTTATGATGGCTCACAGCTGTAATCCCAGAACTCTGAGAAGGAGAGGCAGGAGGACTGCAAGTTGGATCCCAGTCTGGGCAATTTACTCACTTAGCAAATCCCGTGTCAAAATTTAAAAAAAAAGTAAAAAGGGCTGAAGAGGGCCAGTGAGATGGCTCAGCGAGGTAAGCGCCTGTCTGGCAAGCGCGAGGGCCTGAGTTCGACTCCCGGTACCCACATACCAAAAAAGGGCCGGTGATATCTCTCAGCGGCATGGGCGCCTGCTGGCACGCGAGGTCCTGAGGTCGACCCCCAGTATCCACAAAAAAAAAAAAAAAATAGGGCTGAGGATGTAGCTCATTGAGAAGGTCCTGATTTGATAATCTCTAGAACCACAAAAGAAAAAAAGAAAGTGCTTCATGCAAAAAAACAAACAAAAAAAAAGCTAATTTGTTTCTGCTATGGGGGATTGAACCCAGGGGCACTTTACCACTGAGCTGCATCCCCAGTCCCTTTTTTTTTTTCCTCCTGCCTCAGCCTCCCATGTAGCCAAGATTATAGATAGGTGTGCACCACTGAGCCTGACAGCTTTTCCATTTTAAAAATTTGCTGGGCACATGCTACTAATACATTTAAAACATAGCTCTAGGCTGTGTAGAAAAATTAGAACCATTTCTGATCTTCTCTGTATGAACAGGAGCTTAAGCAGCCTACAGACACAGCTCCTAAGCTCTGTGAGTAATTGTAGTGGAAATTTATTGATTACTCTCACTGTAATCATTGTGCACATTTTTCTAAACAGCTCTCTGAGGTGATTCCAATTATTTTCATCCCTCCTTTCTTTTACCTGGGGTAGACTTGGACTTGAGATCCTCCTGCCTCAGTCTCCCAAGTCCCTGGATTACAGATGTGCACCACTGTGCCCAGCTGGAAGATAACTTCAGATCAATGGTTTTAACATTTTAAAAAACCTGTGGACTAGCTGGGCATGGTGGCACACCCCTGTAATCCCAGTACTTGGGAGGCTGAGGCAGGAGGATTGCCTCAAGTTCCAGGCCAGCCTGGGCTACATAGTGAGTTCAAGGACAGCCTGAACTGCCTAGCAAGACCCTGTTTCAAAAACAAAAACAAATCAAAACAAAACAAAACAGTGGACCATCTTGAAATCAAGTCTGTGCAAGTGTCTGTAACAGATGGAAATGGCAGCTTTGAAGGAAGGGATGGGTTAGGTGTCCCCTCTGCCACCTCCTCCGGAGACTGGGACTCAGAATCAGAATCCTCCAACATGGCCCCTGTCCCTTGCAGCTGGAACACCTGGACACCAGGCAAGGCCTGCCCGTGTGACACAGGGTGCTACAGCTATCAGAGAGCTTGGGGACTTTTGGTTCTCCTGGGGTTGGCTCTAGCCTGCTGCTGGGGGGCCCAGGGCTGCCGAGGAGGTAGGAGCAGGGGCTGGCACACAGGCCTGATGAGCCACTTTATTTATTTATTTTTTTTGTGGGTACCGGGGGGACGACCTCAGGACCTCACGCGCCAACAGGCACCCGTGCCGCTGAGCGATATCACCGGCCCCTTTTTTCGTATGTGGGTTCCGGGAGTCGAACTCGGGCCTTCGCGCTTGCAAGGCAGGCGCTTAAGCCGCTGAGCCGTCTCACCGGCCCATGAGCCACTTTATTTTCTTCCCTCCTGTCCCCTACTCTGGTCATTCCTGTCTCACATTCAGTTTGTCAGAGACCCCATTTTCTCTGCCCTCAAAAGAACCCCCAAGCCGGGAGTGATGGCTCAGGCCTGTAATCCCAGCACTCAGGAGGATGAGGCAGGAGGAATACTGAGAGTTTGAGGCCAGCCCAGGCTATGTACTGAGTTTAAGGCCAGCCTGGAATATGCAGCAAGATTCTGTCTCAAAAAACAAAGCCCAGGGCCGGTGAGATGGCTCAGCGGCTTAAGCGCCTGCCTTGCAAGCGCGAGGGCCCCGAGTTCGACTCCCGGATCCCACATACGAAAAAGGGGCCGGTGATATCGCTCAGCGGCACGGGCGCCTGCTGGCGCACGAGGTCCTGAGGTCGACCCCCCGGTACCCACAAAAAAAAAAAAAAAAAAAAAACAAAGCCCAGCATGGTGGCGCCCACCTGTAATCCCAGCCCTCAGGAGACAAGCAGGAGGATCTCAGTGAGTTTGAGGCCAGCCTGAACTGCACAGCGAAACCCTGTCTCAAAAAAAAAAAAAAAAAAAAAAAAAAAAGAAAACCAAATAAGCAGCCCCCCCGCCCAAACAAACAAACGAAAAAATGGAAAAACAAACCACAAAAACAAAACCAATTCTTTGCTAGGGGTGTAGCTCAGTGGTACAGCATGTGCCTAGTAAGGACGAGGCCCTGAGTTGATCCCCAGCATCTCAAACAGGGGAAAAAAGAAGAAAGGAAAGAAAGAGAAAGGAAGGGAGGAATTCTTTATTGCCCTAACAGTAAGAAGAAGGAAAAATAAAAGGGTAGTAGCCAGGCACTGTGGCACACACCTATGATCTCAGCACTTGGTGGGCTGAGGCAGGATTGCAAATTTGAGCTCAGCCTGGGGAATGTATTGACTTAATGAGACCCAGTCTCAAAATAAAAATAAAAAACAGCTCAGTGTGAAGGTCTTGGGTTCAATCCCTAGTATGGAAAAAAAAATAATAAAAGAATAGTAATTTAAAAAAAGAATAGTAATTTACAATATGTATCTCAATATGCAAATCTGTGGGGCTAACACCTCAGAACCTAACGTGGTGGAAACACGCTCTGTTGGCGTCTAATTGCCAAGAGCTGAGCACAAAATGATTTTCTGACACGGCAGGCAATCCTTGGCCAAGTTCCTAACCGGATAGAAGCTTCCTCATTTTGCACAGTGGTTGCACTTCCTGGAAAATTCAGCGGTTGTTAAATCCTCAAAAAAAAGACTTTGTGTTTATAGGAGTGAATTCGATTGGGAGTTCAGATGATTACTACCAATGTTTTCACCTCCAAGTAAGGCTGAAATTCAGTTGGTCTGAACTGGTACCAATACACTGGTTGCTAACCTATCAAAATAGTTCTGTTTGACTGGTTAATAGTTCAAGAGTGTTGAAAAGCGCATATCAGTGGTCCATATTCTATTTTGATTTTTTAAAATTAATTAATTTTTTTAAAGACAACAAGTAAACATTCTCCTATATTAACAAACTCAAGCTTTAGAGAATGTACAAATACCTTTTGGAGAGAAACATTACTCAGTATAAGATTAAGCCATGTAAAAGCTAGGTAAAAATAGAAGACTAAGGAATGGAATAGTCACAGTGAAATTGCATTTTCATACTAGGGAGACAGTACAATGTTTACAAATGTGCATCCGGTTTATTTCGCTTGTGAGTATTTTCTCGAGTTGCATCCATTTACCTATAAAAGTTTCCAGTGTATCTTTCTTTATGGCTGAGTAGTACTCCATTGTGTAGAAATACCACATCTTTCTTATCCATTCCTCGGTTAATGGGCATTTGGGTTGTTTCCAAGATCTGGCTATTACAAATTGTGCTGCTATAAACATGGGTGCACATATATCGCTGTGGTACGATGTTTTTAATTCCTCTGGGAAGATGCCCAGAAGAGGAATAGCTGGGTCAAATGGGACCTCCAGTCCTAGTTTTTTGAGGAGTCTCCACACTGATTTCCACAGTGGCTGTACCAGTCGACACTCCCACCAACAGTGAAGAAGGGTTCCTTTTTCCCAACAGCCCCTCCAGCATTTGATATTAGTTGATTTCTCAATAGTAGCCATTCTTTCTGGGGTGAGATGGAATCTCAGTGTTGTTTTAATTTGCATCTCTTGAATGACTAGTGATGTTGAACATTTTTTCATATATTTATTTGCCATTTGTATTTCTTCATCTGAGAAGTGTTTATTGATCTCAGATGCCCATTTTTGGATTGGGTCTTTAAATTTGGGAGGTCTGATATTTTTGAGTTCTTTGTATGTTCTCGATAGTAATCCTTTGTCTGAGGAATACCTGGCAAACATTTTTTTCCCACGTTGTGGGTTGTCTCTTCACTCTGTTGATGGTTTCTCTTGCTGTGCAAAAGCTTTTTAATAACATGAGATCCCAGTTGTTGATTCTTTGTGATACTTCCTGTGCCACTGGGGTTTTATTCATAAAGTCTTTGCCTACACCAATGTCTTCAAGAGTTTTACCTATTCTATTTTCCAGGAGATTTAATGTTTCTGTTTTAATATTTAGATCTTTGATCCATTTTGAATTTAGTTTAGTGCATGGTGAAAGATATGGGTCTAATTTTAATCTTTGACATGTGTAGAGCCAATTTTTCCAGCACCATTTATTAAAGAGGCTATCTTTCTTCCAGTGAATGTGTTTAGCCCCTTTGTCAAAGATAAGGTGGTTTAGTATGTCTGGGGTTGTTTCTGCATCTTCTAATCTGTTCCATTGATCTTCGGGTCTGTTTTTTTGCCAATACCATGCTGTTTTTATCACGGTAGCTTTTTTTTTTTGGTGGGTACTGGGGGTCGACCTCAGGACTTTGCACGCTAGCAGGCGCCCATGCCTCTGAGTGATATCACTGGCCCTTTTTTCCTATGTGGGTTCCGGGAATTGAACTCGGACCCTCGCGCTTGCCAGGCAGACGCTTACGCCGCTGAGCTATCTCACCGGCCCACAGTAGCTTTATAGTATAATTTCAAATCAGGGATTGTGATGCCCCCTGCCTTGCTTTTGTTGCCCAGAATTGCCTTTGCTATTCTAGGTCTCTTCTGCTTCCAGACGAATTTTAGGATTGTTTTCTCTAATTCTGTGAGATATGTTGTTGGGATTTTGATCGGAATTGTATTAAATCTGTATAACAATTTTGGAAGTATGGCCATTTTCACTATGTTGGTTCTTCCTACCCAAGAGCAAGGGATATCTTTCCATTTTCTCATATCCTCTTCAATCTCCTTTTTCAGAGTACTGTAGTTTTCAGTGTAGAGGTCTTTTACCTCCTTTATGAGATTGATTCCTAGGTATTTCATTTTTTTGGATGTGATTGTGAAAGGTGTTGTTTCCCTAATTTCTCTCTCAGTGAGTTTGTTATTTGTGTACAGGAAGGCTATTGATTTTTGAGTGTTGACTTTGTATCCAGCTACACTACTGAATTTGCTTATTAAATCTAGCAATTTTTTAGTGGAGTTTTTGGGGTCTTCTACGTAGGGTATCATGTCGTCTGCAAATAATGATAATTTAACTTCTTCCTTTCCAATCATTATTCCTTTTATTTCTTGCTCTTGTCTAATTGCTGTGGCTAAAGTTTCCAGGACTATGTTGAATAAGAGTGGGGACAGTGGACATCCTTGTCTTGTTCCTGATTTTAAAGAGAAGGCTTTCAGTTTTTGTCCATTTAGTATGATATTGGCTGTTGGTTTGTCATAGATAGCTTTTATCAGATTGAGATAAAGACCATCTATTCCAATATTCTGTAGGGTTTTTATCATGAATGTGTGCTGGACTTTGTCAAAAGCTTTTTCTGCATCTATTGAGATGATCATATGATTTTTGTCCTTGGTTCTTGTCTCGGTTACTTTTCTCTCGTTGCTGGGACAAAATACCTGACTCCCAAAATTAAGGAAGGAAAGGTTTATTTAGCTCACAGTTTGTGGAGGTTTCAGTCCATACTCGGCTGGCTCCAAGGCAGAGTGGCACATGGCAGAGGGCAACAGTTCATGGTGGCGGAAGGGAGCAAAAACAAGCAAGAGCCAAAGGGAGGAGCATGAGAGCAAGAGAGTGAGCAGCCTCTTTCCCTCCCTTATATTACATGCAGGCTGCCCGCCCCAGCATGGGTGTAGCACTCACGCCCATAATCCCAGCATTAGACCACGAATCAGTCATAAACTCTAGAAGCCTGCCCCCATGACTGCATGAGGCTTTGAGGGGACATCTAGACACAAAACATAACAGTTCTGTTAATATGGTGTATTACATTTATTAATTTACATATGTTGAGCCATCCCTGCATCCCTGGGATGAATCCAACTTGGTCGTGGTGTATAATCTTCTTGATGATTTGCTGCATTCTGTTTGCCAGTATCTTATTGAGGATTTTTGCATCTATGTTCATTAGGGAGATTGGCCTGTAGTTCTCTTTCTTAGTTGGGTCCTTCTCTGGTATTGGTATCAGGGTAATGCTTGCTTCCAGGAATGAATTTGGGAGTATTGCTTCCCTTTCAATTTCATTAAAGAGTTTGAGAAGTAGTGGTGTTAGGTCTTCTCTAAATTTCTTGTAGAATTCGGCAGTGAATCCATCAGGGTCTGGGCTTTTCTTTGTTGGGAGGTTTTTAATGACATCTTCGATTTCATTGATTGTTATTGGTTTATTTAGGATTTTTAAATCTTCTTGATTCAGCTTTGGTAATTCATATGTATCTAGGAATCTGTCCATTTCTTCTGTATTTTCTGTCTTATTAGAATACAAGTTTTCAAAGTAGGTGTAGATGATCTTCTGGATTTCTGCAGGGTCCTTTGTGATATCACCCTTTTCATTCTTAATTGTGTGGATTTGAGTACTTTCTTTCCTTTTTTTTTTAATAAGGTTGGATAAGGGTTTGTCGATTTTATTTAATCTTTCAAAGAACCAACTCTTTGATTTGTTGATTCTTTGTATTGTTTTTTTAGTCTCCAATACATTAATTTCTGCTCTGATCTTTATAATTTCCTCCCTTGTACGAGCTTTTGGCTTAGCCTGCTCTTCTTTTTCTAGAAGTTTGAGGTTCATCATTAGGTTGTTTATTTGCGCTTACTCTGTTTTCCTGATATAGGTATTTACTGCTATAAATTTCCCTCTTAGGACTGCTTTCATTGTATCCCATAAGTTCCGGTATGTTGTACTGTCATTATCATTCAGTTGCAGAAACTGTCTAATTTCTTCTTTAATTTCAACTGTGACCCATTGATTGTTCAGTAGGGTGCTATTTAATTTCCATGTGTTTAGGAAGTTCTTGTGGTTTCTTTTGCCATTGATTTCCAATTTCATTGCACTATGGTCTGATAATATGCATGGGATAATTTCAATTCCTTTGCATTTACTTAAGCAGGTTCTATGAGCTAGTATGTGGTCTATTTTGGAGAACGTCCCATGTGCAGCTGAGAAGAATGTGTATTCTGATGTCGTGGGGTGGAACACTCTGTAGACATCTACTAAGTCCATTTGTTCCAAAGTTTGGTTCAGTTCTAATATTTCATTGTTGATTTTTTGTCTAGTTGATCTGTCTTTTTGTGACAGTGGAGTATTGAGATCCCCCAATACAATTGTATTAGTGGTTATTTGATTTTTCATGTCCATTAATATTTGTTTTATATAGTTGGGTGCACTGGTATTTGTTGCATATATATTTATGATTGTTATCTCTTCCTCTTGGATTGTTCCCTTTACAAGGTTGTAGTGACCTTCTTTATCTCTCTGAATTATTCTTGGTTTGAAATTCACTTTGTCTGCCAAAAGAATAGCTACTCCTGCTTTTTTCTGGGTTCCTGTCGCATGGAGTATTGTTTTCCATCCTTTGACTTTCAGTCTATGAATTTCTTTTTGAATTAAATGTGTTTCTTGTATACAGCATATTGTTGGATCTTGCTTCTTGATCCAATTCGCCAGTCTGTGCCTTTTGATTGGTGAATTGAGACCGTTAACATTGATGGTTAAAACTGATATGTGTTGACTTATTCTTGTCATGTTATTTTCCTGTTGTTGGCTCCCCCTCTTTTTATATATATTTTTTCCCTCCCTCTCTTTGTTTGCCCTGCCTGGTGGATTCCTTCTATTGGGGTTCCTGGAGTTGTAGTCTTTGTTATCCCTTTCTAGAATGTCCTTCAAAATATTTTGTAGTGCTTGTTTGGTGGTTATAAATTTTCTCAGATGTTCTTTGTCATGGAAGTATTTTATTTCTCCGTCAGTTTTTTTTTTTTGTGTGTGTGTGTGGGTACCGGGAGTCGACCTCAGGACCCTGCCCCTGAGAGCAGGGGCTTGTGCCACCAAGCGATATCACCAGTCCCTTTTTTCCTTTATGTGGTTTCTGGGAGTCAAACTCAGGGCCTTGCGCTTGCCAGGCAGGCACTTATGCCGCTGAGCCATCTCACTGGCCCTCTCCGTCAGTTTTGAAAGATAGTTTTGCGGGGTACATCAATCTGGGTTGAAGGTTATTTTCCTTTAGAACTTCAAATACATCATTCCAAGCTCTTCTTTTTTTTTTTTTTTTTGTGGGTACCGGGGGGTCGACCTCAGGACCTTGCGCGCCAACAGGCACCTGTGCCGCTGAGCGATATCACTGGCCCCTTTTTCGTATGTGGGATCCGGGAGTCAAACTCGGGCCCTCGCGCTTGCAAGGCAGGCGCTTATGCCGCTGAGCCATCTCACCGGCCCCAAGCTCTTCTTGACTTGAGGGTTTGTGCTGAAAAGTCCGCTGTGATTCTGATGAGCTTTCCTTTATAGGTGATTTATTTCTTTTCTCTAACAGCTTTTAAGATTCTACTCTTATGTTGAATTTCTGGAATCTTGACTATAATATGCCTGGCTGAAGATTTTTTTTTTTTTTTGATCGTGGCTAATTGGAGTTCTATAAGCCTCACTTATCTGAACGTCAAATTCTTTTTCTCTACCAGGGAAATTTTCTGTTGTAATGTCTGTGAACAGTGTTCTGATGTCATTTATAGTATATCCTTTTTCATTGACTCCAGTCAATCTTAAGTTATTCTTCTTTGCATCATCTAGCAGCTGCTGGATTGATTTTTCATTGTCCCTTGCTATTTTTAAGAATTCTTTCTTTTCATGATCACTAATTGCAAGCCTGTCTTCTATATCTGAGATCCTGTCCTCAATTGGCTTAATCTGCTACAAATACTTTCAGTGGAATTTTTGTTTTCCTGGAAATCTGCTTGAATCTGCTTTATGGAGTCCATTTCTTTCCTATGCTGAGCATTCATGGCTTCCATCATTTTCTTAAGCTCATCTATTTTTTTGTCTGTGTCTGCTCTAGCGTCCTTAAGCATGGTCTTCATTGTGGACATTATCTCTGCAGTTATCTGAGAAATTATTTCTGATTTAAATTTTTCCAGAGCCTCATTCAACTGCTTTGTTGTTACCACTTCAGAGATGTTAGGTGGGTGGCTTTTGGTTTGTCCCACCTCACTGCCCCCTGGGTTTGCCTTTGGTGAACTGGATGTGTGGGGTTGCATCTTGTTTAAGTGTCGTCTCATTTTCTTTTCTTTCTTTAGTTTAATTCCTGGGTTGCTGTTTGTAAATTGCCTATGGTAGGTTGCTTTATTGCTAGTATTTCAAACTCTTAGGAGATGGCTACTTCTCTGAGGTATCTTCCAGGTGTAGCTTATTTTTGGGTTTTGAGCCTGCTGCAAGATCCTCCCTCTTCAATTTGTTGGAGATAAGAAGTTGCTGCCTGTTTGGCCCAGTCCTTGGTTCTTTGGTTCTGTGCCACAGTATTTTCCGTGAACCTTAGACAATCTCAGTCTTAGAATACCAGGAAGAAAAGCACCAGTCAGTGTGTCCTTCAAGGCCGCTGCTTCTCTGTTCTGCGGCGTCTCGCGTTCCTCCGTGGAGGTCCCCATTGGAGCCATGGATGCAGTGGCGGCTGCCCTGAGTTCCAAGTTTAGCTGCTGCCCCCCCCCACAATGGCGCCCGGCTAGTCTCTCTCGTGCACGCCTGACAGCTGGGTGTCAGCACTCACTGCCAGTCAGTGTGTTCTTAACGGCCGCTGCTTCTCTTGTTTTTTGATACAGGGTCTTACTATGTAGTTCAGGCTGGCCTTTAACTCACTATGTAGCCAGGGCTGGCCTTAACTTGCAGTGATCCTCCTGCCTCAGCCTCCTGAGTGCTGGGATTACAGGTGTGCACCACCACATGTGGCACAAAATATTTTATTTTTTTTATGTGGGTACCAGGAGTTGACCTCAGGACCTCGCGCTTGCCAGCAAGCGCTTGTGCCACTGAGCGATGTCACCGGCCCTTTTTTTCCTTTATGTGGGTTCCGGAAGTCGAACTCAGGACCTCGCACTTGACGGTCAGGTGCTTATGCTGCTGAGCCATCTCACGGGCCCACAAAATATTTTAAATAACACCTTTCTGTCCTGTATGTCCAGTAGGACACGGGACCTGCACCTGAGGCGAATGAGATGAGGGGTGATGCTCTCCTGTGGGGAGTCACGCTGCACGTTATAAGACATCTTCCATCCAGAGCTGTGCCTTCTGTGAGCCAAGCGTCACGGTGATGACCAAAGTCACGCCGGAACACTCCGGCTTCTTGGGCAACCATGGTGGGTTTGTGGTTAAAGGTGAGGATGGGCTATAAGGAGTCAGGCTCTGGATATCTGGGCCACAGGAGAGGAAAATGCTCCTCTTCAACCCCTCTGAGGGCACAACTCTGTAATGTTACCAGTCCCGGAGATGGACACGTTCAGGGAGGTAGACTTGCCCAAGTTCACAAAGCGACTAAGTGGTGAAGCCGGGATTTGAACCCAGCCCTGACACCAACCCATTTACCACTGAAGCACCATTTACCACTGAAGCACCTCACTCTGTGGAGTGACTATTCTCCTTGTCCCCATTTCCCAGACACAAAGCAGAGGTCTGAGTCACACTGCAGGCAGGGCCTCTGCCACCTCAGGGCCTGTATTTTGTTCTTTTGAGACAGGGTCTTGCTATGTAGTCCAGGCTGAACTAGAACTCAGTGATTCTCCTGCCTCACCCACCCCCCCGAAGTGCTAGGATTACAGCCATGCACCCCACCTCCAGCTCAAGCCTGTGCTTTCATTTTTTGTTTTGTTTCAAAGACTGGTGTCTCGCTGTCACCCAGGCTGGCCTGGAACTCCTGGGCTCAAGTCATCCTCCTGCCTCAGCCTCCAGAATGGCTGATATCACAGATGCGCACAGCTGAGCCCTGCTTTAAAAAAGCACTCAGGAGGTGTGTGGAACAAGTCACTGGGATAAGAACATAAAAACCTCTATTCTTATTCACTTTTTATTGTAAGATGGAATAATGTAAGCCTTATAGAGATAGTAGTATTTGTGCATAATTCATAAATATACACACACTGCAGTACATGCCCCAATACTACTTCCCCATGAAATAGGGGCTCCCAACCGCTTCTGGGTGCCATTTCTAGAGGGGCCAGAGGAAGGAGGAGGTCAAGCGTGGGCTCCGGAGCCTGTCAGACTGGGTTCAAGTCCCTGATCCGCTAATTCTGAAGCTCTCTGGCCTTGGGCAAGTGACGTCACCATTCTGGCCTCAGTTGTGCTCACCACAAAATGGACAAACAGCAGCTGTCACTTCAGAGGGATGAAATGAGGGCAAGTCAGTGAGTCCATGTTTACACCGAGTGACGTGTGGTACCTGGTAAGGGCTCCATCACCGTGTGCCACACTACCGTTGGCCTCCTGGCAAGTGCAGTGCAGGCGTGGAGAGCCGAAGTACTGAGGTATGGTAAGGAGTGAGCTGGGATCCAGACTCGGTTTAACTACAGCCCACCATGCTGGGAGCTGTCCCCTCCTCAGCAAGTCGGGGTTAAGAGCAGCAGGGACCTCACACGGTCCCATAGGGAAGGAGTCACTGCAGAGGGGGAGATGGCCACCGCTGTCCTACCTCCCACAGTGTTTTTTTTTTTTTGTGTGTGTGTGGGTACCGGGGCTCGACCTCAGGACCTTGCGCGCCAGCAGGTGCCCGTGCCGCTGAGCGATATCACCGGTCCTTTTTCCTATGTGGGCTAGGGGAGTCGAGCTCGGGCCCTCGCGCTTGCCAGGCAGGCGCTTATGCCGCTGAGCCATCTCACCGGCCCCCTCCCACAATGTTTCTGAGAAGACCAAAAACTTAAGAGATGCGATGGCTATGGAATCCGGGCGCTGGGCTGTCACCCTGGCAGTCGCAGGTGGCCACCAGGAGCGGGACAGATACGCCCTCTAGTGGAGCAAGCAATCCCAGCAGCTAACGGTCCGGAGCGCTCCTTGCCTTACTGGGCACTGGATGACAAGTCGAGGGCCCTGGGAATCGAGGAGGAAACTGAGGCAGAGACACTGCTCCAAAGTGGTAGCGCCAGAATCCAGAACCTACTCTCTTTCCCAAACTGTCCCAGATCAGTGGTGCAGGACACTTCTCCGAGGCTTGGGGCTGTGTTGGGCCCTAAAGGATGGCCTGCCATCCCCGACCTTGTACACCTAATGCCTGCAGCTCCATCGATTACTGGGATGACGCAGGATGTCCCCAGTCACATCCACCGCTCACAGTGGGCAGGCCCACTGGAGAATCTCTGGGTGTTGCTTCCGGTCCTGTGCCTAGTTCTTCATGGAAGAGCCACATTCTCCCTCCCTCCCGGGGCTTCCTGTCTCCAGCGTACAGTCCCCGCATCCCATCAAAAGAAGCTTCTCCACACCCAGACAGACCTCAGAAGATAAAGCTCCCCATGCCCGAATATTCCCCCGATCCCGGGGACCCCAGGTGCGGGCATCGGGGCTTCAGCCGCCTGTCAAACTCAGGAGCGCAGGGTTTGGGTACTCGGGGTTCTCGATGACCCCGGGGCCAAACTTGAGCTCCAGGAAGCGGCGGTAATTATTGGGGGCCTGCGCCACAAAGCCAGCAAAGCGCAGGGGCACCAGAGGCTGCAGAAAGTGCTCGGGGAACTCGACGTCCTGCCGGTGGTCCAGCCACGTGTCCTTGGTCATGACCCCATTGCGGGGGTAGAAGGGCCACAGGTCCACGTGCAGGTGGTTCGTCTCGCTGTACTGCACGCGGAAGAAGTCGCCCTCCACGGCCTTCTCCCACACGAAGCCGCGCTCGTCCACCACCGAGCCGGCCTCGGCCCCCCGCAGCTGCTCGCAGTTGCCCACGTCCTCCAGGTAGATCCCCAGGTCCACGTCGTAGTCCCAGGGGATGATGTCCCCGTGGCGCGCGGCGCCCAGCAGCGAGCCGCCCTCCAGCCAGTAGCGCACACCCGTGGCCTCCAGCACTCCCACCACGTAGCGCGCAGTCTCGCGCAGCGCGCGCAGGCAGCACGGCGGCGTCCAGCGCCCCTCGTACAGGTAGGAGGGTGTGTCGCCCACCACTGTCCCGAAGCAGCGCGAGGTCTCCTTGCTGCAGCCGAACCACTCGAGCCGCCCGCCCGCCCAGCTCACCAGGCGGACGCCCAGCGTGCGCATCAGCGCCGCCCGCCGCGTGCGCCCCTCGCGATCGGCCTTCCAGCGTGCGTGCGCCGTGCTCAGCGGGGGCTGGCGCGCCGGGGCAAAGGGTAGGGCGAGCAGCTGCACGCGCCAGCCGCGCAGAGCGGTCTGCAGGAAGAGGCTGCTGCCCAGCGGCCGTGCCAATGGCGCCGAGAGGTTGAAAAGATCGCGGGTGCGCAGCAGAACTATGGCGTCGCCGTCCAGGGCGTCGCAGCGGGGCACGGCGGGCGCCGGGGCATAGTGGGCCGTCCACTCCCGCAGGCTGATGTTCAGCGATAGGCAGCGGGCAGGGTTGGCGGTGGCGACGGGGGCGGCCACCAGGCGTGCGCCTCCCACCCGCAGCGCTTCCACCATGTGCTCCAGCTGGCCTGGCGACTCAGCGCGCGACCCATCGGGCACGAGGGCCACGAACTCGGTGGCCACATAGGTCTCCGGGCGCGAGGCGGCGGCAGGCCGGTCCAAGGCGGGTTGGAGCAGTGCCAGGCGAACATTGGGGACGCGGGGCAAGGCGAGAGGTGGATAGGGGAGGGCGTCGGCCACTACCACCACGGGCTGGGCTGGGTCCTGCTGCAGGAAGGAGTCCACCAGCTCAGGCACTGCGTTGTCAAAAGCTTCAAACTCCCGCACCAGGACGGTGACGCGGGGACCGGCGGTGGATGCCCGGCGGGGGCTGCGGGCCCGGGAGTTCCTGGGCTGGTGCTGCAGCCATGAGAAATAGAAGAGGACCAGGAGGTTGAGGGTGATGGCAGCTGCGAGGGCAGCCTGGCAGCGCGTGAGTCGCATGGGGCCGAGGCCAGGCCCTATTGGGCGTCCAGGGCATCCTGGGGAGATAGAATGGAAGGGGAAGCTGGAACTGGCTGTCAGAACCTCTCTCCCTCAGCCAGCCCTTTTGGGGTTAGACATGGAACTCAGGGCCTCGCATGCTAGGCAAGCACTTGCAAACTTGAGCTACATTCCCAGCCTTCATTGCCCCCCGTTTTTTCCAGCCTGAAGTTCTCCCTGATTTTGCAGCCTGGGTCAGGCAACTACTCTGGACTTCTATATCTTCCTGGGGTTCCCCTCCCTCGGCCGACCATTCTTAAGTCATCATTATGTGGGAAAGGGTCTTTGTCCCCCACTGGATTGGGACCACCATAAGGGTGGGACCCGAGGCTGTTTTGGTCACTGCTGGGTTCCCAGCACCACCCAGGAGAGAACCAGGTACACATTAGGTGCTCAGTACCCCCCACCCCCGAATCACTTTCTTTATTCAGTCTCATCCTTAAAAACTCTGTCAACTTCTCCAGGTTCAGGGTCAGTTATAAACACCTTGACTCCATTCCTCAGCCCAACTGGTACCTTCCTTTCCACCATTCCCTCCTCTCGGAAGCCACCCCTGATCTCTTCCTTGCCTCCCTCCCACTCCTCGCCCTGAATCCTGGGCCAGGCTGATGCTGCAGCCCCCAGCATTACTCCAAGCCCTTCTGTCTGCCCCTTCTCACTTCCCCAAGCCATGCACCATCAGGTGATCTTCTGATGGTCACTTCTGATGGCCACTGATTTTGCAAGAAAAGTCAGAAGAAAGAAAAAAAGGCGGGCCTTCAACTCACTGTGTGGCCCAGGCTGTCCTCAAACAAGCTGCAATCCTTCTGCCTCAGCCTCCTGAGTGCTGGGATTACAGAGATATGCCACCATGGCTGGCCAATATGAATGGATTTAACACCACTGGACTGTGCGCTTGAACCTGGTTAAGATGGTAAGATGGTAAAATTTTATCTTATGTGCACTCTATTACAATTTAAAAATTTTGAATGGAATGGATCACATCAAAAGAGGCTGCCCCACCAAGCCAGGTGTGGTGGTGTAGGCCTGTAATCCCTGGATTCCAGGAGGCAGGATTGCAAGTTCAAGCCCAAGCTGGGCAACTTAGTGAGACCCTGTCTAAAAAAAAAAAAAAAAAAAAAAAAAAAGGGAGCCTGGGGATGGAGCTCAGGGACAAAGCCCTGGGTACAGTCAGCAGTAGACCGCACACAGGCTGCCAACCACAGGACGCAAGCCATCCCCATTCTCTGGCCACACTCCCAAGTAAGCTCTAGGTGGCGCTGTCTCCCCGTCCCCATCACGACTTTGAAGGTTTCCCTGGTTTGGGCAGGCGGTGTAACTGGGCTCCCAGCAGGTGCTGAAAGTTTCCCCATGAAGGTTCTACCCCTCCCCAAGGAAGGTTCTACAGGTTCTGCCCCTCCCCAAGAGGCAGAGCCAATCCCCTCCCCAGCCAATCCCATCTCCTGAATACTTTTGTCCCTTCCTTCCCATTTTCACAGCTCCCTCCCAATCTGGGTCCACCAGTGTCCCATGGAACCTTCCCCTGTCCTTCTGCCCGAGTCCTGTCCTCCTGGTAGCCAAAGGGGCACAGGTCTGACCTCTCCCTCCCGGATGATCAGAACTTGTCATGGCAAAACAGTGTGGTACTGGCAAAAAAACAGACCTGAAGGTCAATGGAACAGATTAGAAGATGCTGAAACAACCCCAGACATACTAAGCCACCTTATCTTTGACAAAGGTGCCAAACACATTCGCTGCAAGAAAGATAGCCTCTTTAATAAATGGTGCTGGAAATACTGGCTCTACACATGCCGAAGATTAAAACTAGATCCATATCTTTCACCATGCACTAAACTAAATTCAAAATGGATCAGAGATCTAAATATTAAAACAGAAACATTAAATCTGCTGGAAGGTAGGATAGGTAAAACCCTTGCAGACATTGGTGTAGGCAAAGACTTTATGAATAAAAACTCAACCGCACGGGAACTATCCCAAAGAATCAATAACTGGGATCTCATCTTATTAAAAAGCTTTTGCACAGCAAGAGAAACCACCAACAGAGTGAAGAGACAACCCACAACATGGGAAAAAAATGTTTGCCAGCTGTTCCTCAGACAAAGGATTACTATCGAGAACATACAAAGAACTCAAAAAAATCAGACCTCCCAAATTTAAAGACCCACTCCAAAAATGGGCATCTGAGATGAATACACATTTCTCAGATGAAGAAATACTAATGGCAAATAAATATACAAAAAAATGTGCAACATCACTAGTCATTCGAGAGATGCAAATTAAAACAACACTGAGATACCATCTCACCCCAGAAAGAATGGCTACTATAAAGAAATCAACTAATAACAAATGCTGGAGGGGCTGTGGGGAAAAAGGAACCCTTCTTCACTGTTGGTGGGAGTGTCAACTGGTACAGCCACTGTGGAAGTCAGTGTGGAGATTCCTCAGAAAACTAGGGTTGGAGGTCCCATTTGACCCAGCTATTCCCCTTCTGGGCATCTTCCCAGAAGAATTAAAAACATCGTACCACAGCGATATATGTGCACCCATGTTTATAGCAGCACAATTTGTAATAGCCAGATCTTGGAAACAACCCAAATGCCCATCAACTGAGGAATGGATAAGAAAGATGTGGTATTTTATACAATGAAGTACTATTCAGCCATAAAGAAGGATAAACTGGAGACTTTTATAGGTAAATGGATGCAACTCGAGAAAATACTCATAAGTGAAATAAACCAGAAGCACATGTGTAAGCATCGTATTGTCTCTCTAGTATGAGAAACTGAAAGAGTAAATAAGATCCAAAATGTACAATAGACATGGTGAATCAAAAAGAAACTGGTCAAAAGGAAAGAGAGACTGGAATAGGGAAAAGAAAGAAGGGAAAGGGAAAAAAAAATTGTATATATATATATATATAAGATGGTTAAGATAGATACACTAGGGCCGGTGAGATGGCTCAGCAGCATAAGCGCCTGCCTTGCAAGCGCGAGGGCCCGAGTTCGACTCCCGGAACCCACATACGAAAAAGGGGCCGGTGATATCGCTCAGCGGCACGGGTGCCTGTTGGCGCGCGAGGTCCTGAGGTCGACCCCCCGGTACCCACAAAAAAAAAAAAAAAAAAAGATAGATACACTACCAATTTTACTTAGTTCATTGAAGAGTAAGGTTTGTGCCAATAATGTTTGGACAATTGAATGCTAATGTCTGGTATCCTGAATAACTAACTTAAAGATAGTAATACGTAATGTATTAACCATTGTTACCCTCCTATTATGTTGTTTTGAAAATTTGTTCTTCTTTTGATTTGTTTTTTCTTCTCTTTAAAATAAAAAAAAAAAAAAAGAACTTGTCATGGCTCCCTAGTGCCCAGGGGAAAAGGTTAAATCTGCTTTGAACACCTTACTTCCCTGCCTACCATTCTAGCCCATCTCCTGCCATGCCTCCCTCAAATTCTGAGCCTAAATCAACTGGTGCTTTTTGTCAAACTGGTCTTATTTCTAAGTGACTGTATGTTCTGTTCCTTCTGTTTAGAAGGGACTCCTCTCTGACACCCCATCTCTCCACATTCTTCTTCTGGAGAACTCCTACTTACGCTTGAGGGCTCAGCTCAGGTGACCCCTCCTCTACGAAGCTTTCCCCGAACCCTGTGTTGAGTCCCAAGCCTACAGCCCTGCCCCCTGGGGCTCGTCACTGTGTGGGAAGGGGTCTGTTTGCCCCACTGGGCTGTGCACCCCGAGAGAGCAGAGCCAGGTCTGTCTCCATCGTGGCCTTGTCCCCACATGTGGCCAGGAGCTGAGAAGGCAGTGGTTGAAAAGGTGATGGCCAAGGTCAGGGTTTCCTCAATTTGTGTTACGGCTTGTGTCTAGATGTCCCCCTAAAGCCTCATGCGGTCATAGTGGGGCTTCTTCAGAGGTGGCTTTTTCAGAGGTGGCTGGATCTAGAGTGTGTGACACTGGGATTGATTCATGGTGCGATGCTAGGATCAAGGACTCTAGGATTAACGACGTGAGTGCTACCCCCTAAGTACCCTGGATAAGATAATAGGGGATAGAGAGAGCTGTGGTTGTGCCTTGTTGCTTTGCTACCTTCTGCCTGCCATTGACTGTTTCTCCTCTGTGATGCCTGTCTGCTGCACCACCCTGCCTTGGAGCCAGCCAATGATGGACTGAAACCTCTACCAACTGTGAGCTAAATAAACCTTTCTTCCTTTAACTTTGGGTGTTGGATATTTTGTTTCAGCAACAAGAAAAGTAACTAAGATAATTTGCAAAGCTCATGAAGGTCCTGGAGCCAAACTCTGCCCTTCTACCATGCACCCAGGCCCTGCCCTCCCTCCCTCCCTCCTACAAAGCAGGAATGCCTTCCCTCCCCTCTTTACCCACCCCCTGTTCTGTCTTCTCCAATATAGTCTGGACCACACTTAAGAATCTGGAGGGCGTAGCTCAGTGGTAGAGTACTTGCTAGCAAGCATGAGGGCGCAGGTTCAATCCCCACCACTGGGGCAGGGGAAAAAGAAAAGAATCTGAGTTGCACATTAAGAGTAACTTGCAGGAGACCTCAAGATGGCGGATGAGTAAGAAGCAGGCAGCAAAACTCTCTCTAAAAGTTACCATTGGAACACGGGAATATAGCGACCCGGAAAGCGTCGGAGGGGGGGAGATGCCTCCCCGAAACCCAGAAAAGTTCTGAAGCGCAATCTGGGACCCCCGGCACCAGTGACGGGTGACTTCCAACAAAGAAGAAGGAAAGAAGGAGCAGACCGCACACGCGCACCTTCTAATATCCCGGGAGTTGCAGCGCCGCGGAGGCTCAATTCTGCGGACACACGGTGGCAGCTGGTGCCCAGGGAGCCCCCACGGAGGATCCTGAGACAGCGGCGGGGCAGGGGAGCGGCGGAGAACGGCGCAGACCGGCGGTGAATGTCTCTCAGCCACAGCTGCCCCGCGCCAGAGAGCGACCGGCCGGGCGCCATTGTGGGGGTTGTGGCGAAACTCAGAGCGGCTCGAAAACTGCTCTGGGAACTTGTGCTCCGGACAGGGCAGCACGGGGCCTCTCAGGCCCACGAAAGTGTGCTGAGGTCAGCAGGCGAACGAGACTGGACTCTCAGCCACACCTGTCCCGCGCCAGAGAGCGACTGGCCCGGCGCCATTGTGGGGGGCGTGGCGAAAAACCAGAGCGGCGGGAACCAGTGCAGGGAACCCGCGCTCCAGACAGCGCGCTGAGCCTCTCAGGCCCAGGGATCGTGAAAGGGCGCTGAGAGCGGAGGCGAGCTAGACTGGTCTCTGCCTGAAAGTACGCGCATCTGCTCACCGCCCGCCAGAGGGCGCTCCTGGCTTACTGGGACGGACCTGCACAGAACAGGACTTTGTCACAAGGTACCTGCCTACAACAGAGTCAACACCTGGAACTGATTCTTTTTATATTTTTTATTTTTATTTTTATTTTTATTTTTATTTTTTTTCTCACTGATTTGTTTTTTTGTTTGTTCTGGCGAAGGGTTTTTTTGTTTTTGTTTTGTTTTGTTTTGTTTTTTGGTGGGGTTTTATTTTTGATCTGTCTGTTTTAATCTTCGTTTTTGTTTCTGTATGTGTATTTGCTCTTTCCTTCATTATTCTCTCTGGTTTTTTATATGAGTGTAAACAGCGCCTCTAACTTCTTTGTGATTGTGGTCCTGATCTGTTCTTCCTTTTATCACTTCCTTCTCTTTTTACCATCTGTTCTCTGCACTAGTGTCCCAATTTTAGTGGGATCCCTCTTGGTCCTCTAACCTTACATCTAATTCCTTCCTCTTCTCCCAATACTCTATTTCCTCCTTAACTCATCTTAAATTTAAACTCCTCAAGGAAAAATTGACATACATAGGACTTGTATACTGCATATAATTTTTCTGGTGTGTTTTAGATTTTGTTATATAACCGCAACTCTATACAGCTAAAAGTGGTAAATAACTGGTTAGCTCAGTCTGTCATTTTTTAGGCTGTGTTTGATGCTTTAGTTAACATTATAGCCAAATGTGAAATAATTGTTCTAAACATCTTTCCTTCCTGATATTTCATGATTGAGATTGACTAAGGGACACAGAAAATACAGTGGCACAGTACCAAAGAATCAAGGACTGGGCCAAACAGGTAGCAACTTCGCATACCCAACGAATTGAAGAGGTAGGATCTGGCAGAAAGCTCAAAACCTAAAAGCAAGCTCCACTTGGAAGATACTGCAGAGAAGTAGTCATCTTCTAAAGATCTTAAACACTAGCAATAAAGTAACCTACTATAGGTAATTTGCAAACATCACCCCAGGAATTAAAGAAAGAAAAAATGAGACGACACTTAAACAAGATGCAACCACACACATCCAATTCACCAAAGGCAAACCTAGGGAGCAACGAGGTGGGACAATCCGAAAGCCACCCACCTGGCCTATCTGAAGTGGTAACAACAAAGCAACTGAATGAGGTTCTGGAAAAAATTAAAACAGAAATAATCTCACAGATAACTGCAGAGATAATGTCTACAATGAAGACCATGCTTAAGGACACTATAGCTGATACAGACAAAAAAATAGATGAACTTAAGAAAACTATAGAAACCATGAATGCTCAGCATAGGAAAGAAATGGAATCCATAAGGCAGATTCAAGCAGATATCCAAGAGATAAAAAATTCCATTGAAAGTATTTGTAGCAGAATAAGCCAATGCGAGGACAGGATCTCGGATATAGAAGACAGGCTTGCAATTAGTGATCATGAAATGGAAAAATTCTTAAAAATAGCAAGGGACCATGAAAAATCAATTCAGCAGCTGCTAGATGACTCAAAGATAAACAACTTAAGAATAATTGGAATAAATGAAAAAGCAGGAGATAGCATCAACGACATTAAAACCTTGTTCAAAGACATAATCAGGGAGAACTTTCCTGGAAGAGAAAAGGAATTTGACACCCCTATAAGTGAAGCTTTTAGAACACCAACTAGACATGATCAAAAAAAAACTTCAGCCAGACATATTATAGTCAAGATCCCAGAAATTCAACAGAAGGGCAGAATCTTAAAAGCTGTTAGGGAGAAGAGACAAATCACCTATGAAGGAAAACCCATCAGAATCACAGCTGACTTTTCAGCACAAACCCTCAATTCAAGAAGAGCTTGGAATGATGTATTGCAAGCTCTAAAGGAAAATAATTTTCAGCCCAGATTGATGTACCCTGCAAAACTATCTTTCAAAATTGATGGAGAAATAAAATACTTTCATGACAAAGAACATCTGAGAAAATTTATGACCACCAAACCAGCACTCCAAAACGTTCTGAAGGACATTCTAGAAAGAGATAGGAACCCCAACAGAAGGAATCCACCAGGCAGGGCAAATAATTAAATAGCCGGAAAGCGGAAAAACAAAGAGTGGGAACCAACAACAGGAAAATATCATGACAAGTCAATACATATCAGTTTTAACCATCAATGTTAACGGTCTCAATTCACCAATCAAAAGGCACAGACTGGCGAAATGGATCAAGAAGCAAGATCCAACAATATGCTGTATACAAGAAACACATTTAATTCAGAAAGAAATTCATAGACTGAAAGTCAAAGGATGGAAAACAATACTCCATGCCACAGGAACCCAGAAAAAAGCAGGGGTAGCTATTCTTTTTGCAGACAAAGTGAACTTCAAGCCAAGAAGGATTCAGAGAGATAAAGACGGTCATTACATCCTTGTAAAGGGAACAATCCAAGAGGAAGAGATAACGATCATAAATATATATGCATCAAATACCAATGCACCCAGCTATATAAAACAAGTACTAAAGGACATGAAAAATCAAATAAGCACTAATACAATTATATTGGGAGATCTCAATACTCCACTGTCACAAAAAGATAGATCAACTGGACAGAAAATCAATAATGAAATAGTAGAACTGAACCAAACTTTTGAACAAATGGACTTAGTAGATGTCTACAGAGTGTTCCATCCCACAACATCAGAATACACATTTTTCTCAGCTGCACATGGGACGTTCTCCAAAATAGACCACATACTAGCTCATAAAACCTGCTTAAGTAAATGCAAAGGAATTGAAATTATCCCATGCATATTATCAGACCATAGTGCAATGAAATTGGAAATCAATGGCAAAAGATCCCACAAAAACTCCCTAAACACATGGAAATTAAACAGCATCCTCCTGAACAACCAATGGGTCACAGATGAAATTAAAGAAGAAATTAGTCACTTTCTACAACTGAATGATAATGACAGTACAACATACCGGAACTTATGGGATACAATGAAAGCAGTCCTAAGAGGGAAATTTATAGCATTAAACACTTATATCAGGAAAATAGAGCAAGCGCAAATAAACAACTTAAGGGTGAACCTCGAGCTTCTAGAAAAAGAAGAGCAGGTTAAGCCAAAAGCCCGTACAAGGGAGGAAATTATAAAGATCAGAGCAGAAATTAACGTATTGGAGAATAAAAAAACAATACAAAGAATCAATGAAGCAAAAAGTTGGTTCTTTGAAAGAATAAATAAGATTGACAAACCCTTATCCAACCTTATTAAAAAAAGAAAAGAAAAGACTCAAATCCATGCAATTGAAAATGAAAAGGGTGATATCACGACAGACCCTGCAGAAATCCAGAAGATCATCTATACCTATTTTGAAAATTTATATTCTACTAAGATGGAAAATGCAGAAGAAATGGACAGATTCCTAGATTCGTATGAATTACCAAAGCTGAATCAAGAAGATTTAAAAATCCTAAATAAACCAATATCAGCCAATGAAATTGAAGATGTAATTAAAAACCTCCCAACAAAGAAAAGCCCAGGCCCTGATGGATTCACTGCCGAATTCTACAAGAAATTTAGAGAAGACCTAACGCCCCTACTTCTCAAACTTTTCAATGAAATTGAAAGGGAAGCAATACTCCCAAATTCATTCCTGGAAGCAAGCATTACCCTGATACCAAAACCAGAGAAGGACCCAACTAAGAAAGAGAACTACAGGCCAATCTCCCTAATGAACATAGATGCAAAAATCCTTAATAAGATACTGGCAAACAGAATCCAACAAATCATCAAGAAGATTATACACCATGACCAAGTTGGATTCATCCCAGGGATGCAGGGATGGTTCAACATACGTAAATCAATAAATGTAATACAGCATATTAACAGAACCAAAGACAAAAATCACATGATCATCTCAATAGATGCAGAAAAAGCTTTTGACAAAGTCCAGCACCTTTTCATGATAAAAACCCTACAGAAAATTGGAATAGAGGGTCTTTATCTCAATCTGGTAAAAGCTATCTATGACAAACCAACAGCCAATATTATACTAAATGGCCAAAAACTGAAAGCCTTCCCTCTAAAATCAGGAACAAGACTAGGATGTCCACTGTCCCCACTCTTATTCAACATAGTTCTGGAAACTTTAGCCAGAGCGATTAGACAAGAGAAAGAAATAAAAGGAATAATGATTGGAAAGGAAGAAGTTAAATTATCATTATTTGCAGATGACATGATACTCTACACAGAAGACCCCAAAAACTCCACTAAAAAACTGCTAGATTTAATAAGCAAATTCAGTAGTGTAGCTGGATACAAAGTCAATACTCAAAAGTCAATAGCCTTCCTGTACACAAATAACAAACTTACTGAAAGAGAAATTAGGGAAACAATACCTTTCACAATAACATCCAAAAAAATGAAATACCTAGGAATCAACCTCACGAAGGATGTAAAAGACCTCTATACTGAAAACTACAGTACTCTGAAAAAGGAGATTGAAGAGGATATCAGAAAATGGAAAGATATCCCTTGCTCCTGGATAGGAAGAACCAATATAGTGAAAATGGCCATACTTCCAAAATTGTTATACAGATTTAATGCAATTCCAATCAAAATTCCAACAGCATATCTCACAGAATTAGAGAAAACAATCCTAAAATTCATTTGGAATCAGAAGAGACCTAGAATAGCAAAGGCAATTCTGGGCAACAAAGGCAAGGCAGGGGGCATCACAATCCCCGACTTGAAATTATACTATAAAGCTACTGTGATAAAAACAGTGTGGTACTGGCAAAAAAACAGACCTGAAGATCAATGGAACAGATTAGAAGATGCTGAAACAACCCCAGACATACTAAGCCACCTTATCTTTCTTTTTTTTTTTTTTTTTTTTTTTGTGGGTACCGGGGGGTCGACCTCAGGACCTCGCGCGCCAGCATGCACCCGTGCCACTGAGCGATATCACCGGCCCCTTTTTTGTATGTGGGTTCCGGGAGTCGAACTCGGGCCCTCGCGCTTGCAAGGCAGGCGCTTAAACCGCTGAGCCATCTCACCGGCCCCAAGCCACCTTATCTTTGACAAAGGTGCCAAACACATTCGCTGGAAGAAAGATAGCCTCTTTAATAAATGGTGCTGGAAATACTGGCTCTACACATGCCGAAGATTAAAACTAGATCCATATCTTTCACCATGCATTAAACTAAATTCAAAATGGATCAGAGATCTAAATATTAAAACAGAAACATTAAATCTGCTGGAAGGTAGGATAGGTAAAACCCTTGGAGACATTGGTGTAGGCAAAGACTTTATGAATAAAAACTCAACCGCACGGGAACTATCCCAAAGAATCAATAACTGGGATCTCATCTTATTAAAAAGCTTTTGGGGGCCGGTGAGATGGCTCAGTGGCGTAAGCGCCTGCCTTGCAAGCGCGAAGGCCGGAGTTCGACTCCCGGAACCCACATACGAAAAAGGGGCCGGTGATATCGCTCAGTGGCACGGGTGCCTGTTGGCGCGCGAGGTCCTGAGGTCGTCCCCCCGGTACCCACAAAAAAAAAAAAAAAAAAAGCTTTTGCACAGCAAGAGAAACCACCAACAGAGTGAAGAGACAACCCACAATGTGGGAAAAAATGTTTGCCAGCTGTTCCTCAGACAAAGGATTACTATCGAGAACATATAAAGAACTCAAAAAAATCAGACCTCCCAAATTTAAAGACCCACTCCAAAAATGGGCATCTGAGATGAATACACATTTCTCAGATGAAGAAATACTAATGGCAAATAAATATACAAAAAAATGTGCAACATCACTAGTCATTCGAGAGATGCAAATTAAAATAACACTGAGATACCATCTCACCCCAGAAAGAATGGCTACTATTAAGAAATCAACTAATAACAAATGCTGGAGGGGATGTGGGGAAAAAGGAACCCTTCTTCACTGTTGGTGGGAGTGTCGACTGGTACAGCCACTGTGGAAGTCAGTGTGGAGATTCCTCAGAAAACTAGGGTTGGAGGTCCCATTTGACCCAGCTATTCCCC
This sequence comes from Erethizon dorsatum, assembly GCA_028451465.1. Taxonomy (NCBI): domain Eukaryota; kingdom Metazoa; phylum Chordata; class Mammalia; order Rodentia; family Erethizontidae; genus Erethizon; species Erethizon dorsatum. Next base: position 107,529,191 of record CM051834.1, on the reverse strand, counting down.
TTCTGGGCATCTTCCCAGAAGAATTAAAAACATCGTACCACAGCGATATATGTGCACCCATGTTTATAGCAGCACAATTTGTAATAGCCAGATCTTGGAAACAACCCAAATGCCCATCAACTGAGGAATGGATAAGAAAGATGTGGTATTTTTATACAATGGAGTACTATTCAGCCATAAAGAAGGATAAACTGGAGACTTTTATAGGTAAATGGATGCAACTCGAGAAAATACTCATAAGTGAAATAAACCAGAAGCACATGTGTAAGCATCGTATTATCTCTCTAGTATGAGAAACTGAAAGAGTAAATAAGATCCAAAATGTACAATAGATATGGTGAATCAAAAAGAAACTGGTCAAAAGGAAAGAGAGACTGGAATAGGGAAAAGAAAGAAGGGAAAGGGAAACAAAAATTGTATATATATATATATATATATATATATATATATATAAGATGGTTAAGATAGATACACTACCATCTTTACTTAGTTCATTGAAGAGTAAGGTTTGTGCCAATAATGTTTGGACAATTGAATGCTAATGTCTGGTGTCCTGAATAACTAACTTAAAGATAGTAATACGTAATGTATTAACCATTGTTACCCTCCTATTATGTTTGTTTGAAAATTTGTTCTTCTTTTGATTTGTTTTGTTTTTTCTTCTCTTTAAAATAAAAAAAAAAAAATTAAAAAAAAAAAAAAAAAAAAAAAAAAGGAAAGAGAGACTGGAATAGGGAAAAGAAAGAGGGGAAAGGGAAAAAAAATTGTATATATATATATATATATATATATATATATATATATAAGATGGTTAAGATAGATACACTACCATCTTTACTTAGTTCATTGAAGAGTAAGGTTTGTGCCAATAATGTTTGGACAATTGAATGCTAATGTCTGGTGTCCTGAATAACTAACTTAAAGATAGTAATACGTAATGTATTAACCATTGTTACCCTCCTATTATGTTGTTTTGAAAATTTGTTCTTCTTTTGATTTGTTTTGTTTTCTTCTTCTCTTTAAAAAAAAAAAAAAAAAAAAAAAAAAAGAGTAACTTGCAGGCTGGGGTGCAGCTCAGTAGCACAGCTATGCATGGGACCCCTGGGTTCCACCACCAGCACTGAAAAAAAAAAAAAAGAAAAAGGTGACTTTTTCTAGGCACAGTGGCATGTGTTTGTAGTCCCAGCTACCCTTAGTAAGACACTGCCTCAAAATAAAAAATATGCCAGGTGTGGTGGTGCAGGCTTGTAATCCCAGCACTCAGGAGGCTGAGGCAGGAGGGTTACCAGCCTGGGCTACATAGTAAGTTCAAGGCCATCCTCAACTATATAGTGAAACCCTGTCTTTAAAAAACCAAACAAAATGACATAAAAATAAAAAAAAGGCTGGGAATGTAGCTCACTGCGAAGGCTCTGGGTTCAATCCCCAGTGCCCCCTGCGTAGCCCTGAAAGGCACCAAGAGCCCATGTTCTTGTTTCCACCACCTTTGTCCCCTGTTCTATGCAGAGGGAACACCAGAGGGATCCTGTTAAAATCGAGTTAGAGCTGGCACAGTGTTACAGGCCTGCAATCTTAGTGGCTCAGGAGGCTGAGGCAGGAAGATTTAAATTTGAGCCCAGCTTGGGCAACTTAGTGACTTAGTGAAACCCTGTGTCAAAAAATAAAGGGAGTTTGGGATGTAGCTCAATGTGAAGGCTCTAAGTCCAATCCTTAGGCCCCACCACCGGAAAAATCGAGTTAGAGAGTTAGAACTGACCCTGCCTTTACTCACACCCACCAAAGCTCACCTGTTGCTCAAAGGAGATACCCATGTCCTCACTGTAGTCCACAAGGCCCACATGGGTCCCTTTCCCACCTGCTCACTCAGCTCCAGCCACACCAGCACCCTCCCCATCATGCAGATGCACCCGCGCCTGCACCAGCTGCAGAACTGCCAGGTACCTGCCTGGCTGCTCCTCCGCCAGGTCCTCAGCCCTTGGCTGGATGTCACCTTCTAGGGAGCCCTGGCTCTGGCTGTCCTCTTCAACAGTTCCTCTCCCTGTCACCCACACTTTCTCTCCCCCATCCCCCACCTTACTTTTCTCTCTTGGTAATTAGCATGTGGATGTGACTTTCCTGTTTGTTATCAGAGTCCCCACAGAAGGCAAAGGATCTGCTTTGCCTGTTTTGTTCCTTGCTGTATCCCCAGAGCGCAGCTCAGGGCCTGGCCCACTGCAGGTGCTCAATACACATGCGTTGAATGAACAAGTGATGTAGATTGTTAAGCTAGGGAAACTGGTTCAGAGACCAGGAGACCAGGTCTCCACATCCAAGGCCGCAATCCATCTGGAGGATACTGGGCCAGGAGCTGTCCAGAGGGGCAGAGGACAGAAACTGGCTTCCTAGGGACCAGCAGCTTTGATGGCCAGGTGCCTGCTGTGGTGAGGGTAAGGGGAACCGAGAGGGAAAAGAACCATGTAGCACCCTGATAACTTTGGTCTTGGCTTCACAAACTCTAGGGACTATAAAATTATTTGTTGGGGCAAGGTCAATGGAATGATTACTTTTTTCTGTTTTTTTTGAGACAGGATCTCGCTATGTAGTTCAGGCTGGCCTTGAACTCACTATGTAGCCATGGCGATCCTTCTGCCTTAACCTCTCAAGTGCTGGGATTACAGGTGTGGACTACCGTGCCTGGCTCTGAATGATGACTTTTTTTTTTTTTTTTTTTGTGGGTACCAGGGGTCGACCTCAGGACCTCGCGCGCCAGCAGGCGCCCGTGCCGCTGAGCGATATCACCGGCCTTTTTTTCATATGTGGGTTCCGGGAGTCGAACTTGGGCCCTCGCGCTTGCCAGGCAGGTGCTTACGCCGCTGAGCCATCTCACCGGCCCCTGACTTTTTCTTTTTTGAGACAGGGTCTCGCTGTGTAGTTCAGTCTGGCCTTGAATTCACTATGTAGTCCAGGCTGGCCTCGAACTTGTGGCGACCCTCCTGCCTCAGCCTCCCAAGTGCTGGGATTTCAGGCGTGCAGCACCACACCTGGCTCCAAATGATGATTTTGAAGGTCTGAATGTTCTACATTGTTCTGAATCAGGATATATAACATCACAAGTCTAGCAGTTCATAACATGTCAGGCCCTGTTCTAAGCACTTTGTAAGTATTCACAGTTTTAAGCACTTCACTCATTTCATCCTGATGTTATGACTACATTTAAGATTAGGAAGTTCAGGTACAGAGAGGTAAGGACACTTGCTTAAGGTCACAGAGGTGAGAAGTCATGGGCCCTGGATTTGATACAAGAACCTGGCTCCAGAGTCATGCTTTAAACCAGTAAACTCTGCTCTCTTGGGGACCCAGGGCCAGCCCAACTCTTCAGTCCATCTTTGGTGAGCTTTCTCCAGCCTTAACCTGACAGGTGCTGGCAAAACTAAATGTGGCTTGGTAATTAAGTAATTGAACTCATCAACTCAACAGATGACTATGGAGTGCTCTCTGTGCTAGGCCCTGTGTTCTGAGGACACAGGATGAAAAAGGCAGTCACTGGGTTGGGACTGCCTTCCAGACAGGAGAAGACAGACAAAAACCAAACAACTTACAGATATGTAGCTCAGGAAACCAGCAGGGTGCATGGGCCAGGGAGCATGCACAGAAAAGGTGGGGCGTGAAGAGTTGAGCTTGGACCTTACTGGTCTCTCCATGCCCCACAAACAGTGCAACTGCCTTGCTCCCATCTGGCCTGAGCCTCTGCCCTGGCAGCTGGTAGAGCAAATAAGATCGCGTGGGAAAGCCTTTGGGGGTGAGAAAAGGGCAATTTCCATGTGAGTGCTGGGACACAGCGACTTCTTACCTCCCAGGCTGCAGGCTGGGGGAGTTTCGGGAGGACAGTTCCAGTCCGGCTCAGCTGCTCTGCTGAGGGAAGGAGAACCAGAAAACCCCAAGTCAGCTGCTTCTGCCCAAGAGAACACAATTTCATCTTACCACGCACCTACAAAGTCAGGGAACCCTTCTTCTTGAAGTCCCATAAACTTGGGCACTACCTGGGGCATCTCAGGAGTGTAGTGGAGTGGGGATGTCAGTTTTCATAGCAACCTAGAACTATCCCTGTCTCCTGAATGTGCTCAGAAAAGGTAGGGGTAGTACTGGCAGAAACTGTTACCATGACGACTCCTTCCCTAGACATTTCACCCCCTACAGACAATCCTAAAATGTCCTGACCTTGCTTGGTGAGCTTAGTTCCTAGGGTCATTGGCGAGGGGAGGGGAGGTTGTCCTTTTATCATAGTAACCAGGGTTTGCGTTTGCCCATTTCTCACCCCGCCCACATATGGGCCAGATCCTGTAACCATAGCAACTGCCCTGCAGGAGCACATCCCCTCCTTCAGATAAAAATACCTGGTGGGTTAGGTCCATGGACCTCCCGTGATGGGACGGGAAGATGGTTACCATGGTAACGCCAACTGGGTGGCCTTGGGGGAGGGGTTGGGGAAGAGGTATTTATTTTTCTTAGAGGCCAATGTCCTTGGGGCTGGAGTTCTTCCTACCTGAGTGCAAGGTGTGTGTGGGGGGAGTTGCCGTAGTAACTGACTGTGGGGCAGAAGGACCACCAGGGACTTAGGTTACCTTAGCAACGTCCTCCTGGTGAAGACAGAAGAGGTCTGGGGCTACAAACCACAAAGGGGTAGCAGAGATGAGAATGCGGGGGTCTAGGCTGGGAAAAGGTTACCATGACAACCGACCGGCCAGGAATCAGAGAGAATGGGACCACTGGTGAAACCACCCAGGGTGGCTGCCCTTTCTCTCAGAGTGAAAGCGATTGTCCAGTGGGATATTTGGGTCTGGCAGGGGTAGGGCTCTCTCTTTGTGGGAAAGTGAGACGGGTGCAGAAAGCAGCCCCTTCCCAACTCTCGCTCCTGCGAGGGCTACCGTCGCGCGGGACTAGGGGGACTTTGCCCTTGTGGGGTCCCCTCCTCCTCCTGCCCCGTCCCTGCTCGCACACCCGCGCGCACGCGCGCCGCCGGGGAGACCCGGGTGGGCGAGGCTCGCGCCCGGCCTCGTGCTCGCACCGCCTTCCCTGGCCCCGTCGAGCGCGCGCGGGGGGGGGTTGGCGCGGCCGCGCAGGCGCGGGAGACACAGCGGGCGCGCGGGCCGGCCCCGGGGCCTCCATGATGGAGGAGCGAGCGGCCGCCGCGGTCGCCGCCGCCGCCGCCGCCTCCTGCCGCCCGCTTGGTTCCGCCGCGGGTCCCGGCCCGACTGGGACGGCCCCGGTCTCCGGCCCTGTCCCCGGGCCCGGCCCAGCAGGAAAAGGGGGCGGCGGCGGAGGCAGCCCCGGGCCCGCGGCCGGCCCGGAGCCCCTGAGCCTGCCTGGGATCCTGCACTTTATCCAGCACGAGTGGGCGCGCTTCGAGGCCGAGAAGGCCCGCTGGGAGGCTGAGCGCGCTGAGCTGCAGGTGAGCGCCGCCCGGGACCCCGACCCCCTCCCGGCCCGGCCCGGCCCGGTCCGGCCTCACCCGCTGCCGCCGCCGCCATCTTGGAGCAATGGCCGCCGGGACGGCTGGGGGGGCGGAGGGGACCGCGACGGACCGGAGCCGGCTGGAGGCTGTCCGCACCGGGCCGGGGCGGGAGGGTCCTGGACGGCTTGAATGCGAGTGGCAGGACTGGGACTGGGGACGACAGGGACCGAGAGCGTCGGGTCCTGAGGAGGAGGCGGAGGGGCTGGGACCGGCGGGAGGGGGAGAGGGTGCGCGGGCCAGGGGCTCCGAGGCGGGCGGCGTGAGGCCCGGGACGGCCTTGGAGAACTCAGCGCAGGGTGCCAGAAGGAGTCGGTGGGGAAGTCCTGGGCGTCCCGTGTGGAAGTGGGTTGAGGCTTTCAGGGTGTTGAGGGTGAGGGACAATCCCCTCAACCCATTCCCGCCAGGTGCGAGTTGCAGGTTGCCCGCGTCCAGGGGCTTCGGGTGGGACAGCGGGACCATCTGGGGGTCCTGGACCCGCTGGGCGCCATGGCCGGTTCGGAGGAGTCGGGAGGAGCGAGGGGAGGAAGTCCGGGAATCTGGGATGGGGTGTGTTTCGGGGCGGTTGGGCGGGAGGAACCGAAAGATGGTTGTGGGAGGGGAGTTTTGAGGAATCTCGAAATGAAAGTGTACCCTCTCCTCCTAGGAGGAAACTTTGGGGAGCCTGAGCATGTGTGGCAGAGTGCAGGGGATGAGTTCCTGGGCTGGAGGCGTGAACAGGACAGAGGACACATCTAAAGAGTCGCGGTGGGACAGCTTGAGAGTGGGAGCGCCGGTGTTGGGGAAGTTGGGGTGATGGCCCTGAGATGGGAGTTGTGTGTGGGATGTCAGAGAGAGAGTCCTGAACTGGAGGGGGGTAGCTGGTCATGTCCATTGTGGAGATGGGGGCCTTGGGATGAGAACAATGAGAAATGGGGGTACCCTGGAGTGATGCATTAGGGGGAGCATTTTGTACAGCAGGAAGGCAGCGTGAGGCGGCATCTCAGAGGCACCCTAGGGGGAGATGTGTCTGTGGAAGGTCCTGGGGAAGCGCCCCCAAGGCTAGTGGAGGATCGAGGAGAGGAATGTGCCTTGGGATGAAGTATGGAAGAGACTGGGCTCTGTGACCTTGAGAAGAGTGGGTGCTTTTGTAGAGAGTGTCTGGAGGAGCCTGGAGATGATGGGGAGGGGAGGATTTGAAGGGATCCAGGGATGGGCTGCCAGGAGTCTGTGGGCTCTTGGGCTGGGGTGTTATTAGCAGAAGTTGTCAGTACTTGAGTCTGGCAGCCCCTCTTTCCCTATCCCAGTTGTCATTTCCTATGTAGTTAAAGGAGAGACCCAACTTGTGTGTATAATTGGTTAGAATTTTGTCCATGGACTGAATAATAAGGGCATCTCACATTTGTGTGTCTATCACCTCCCCATCTTAGTTGGGTGGTAGCAGAGGTTCTGCCTTAGATTGGAGAGGAACCCTTACATAAGTGCTTCTTGCTTTCGTTGCCCACTCTACTTCCAAAGCTTGTTTCCAGCATACTTCTCATTAGATCTTCTCAATACCCCATTATGTAGGCAGGGCCAATGTCATTACCTTATTCAGCAATAATGATAGCAGCTGCTGTGTATTCGGTGCATATTATGTGTTGAGCACTGTATTAAGCATTTTAGATACATGCTATCATTTATTTTTGCAACATTCTGCGAAGGTAAATTATATTTTCTTTTCCTCTCTTTTTTATTTGTTTTGCTGTACTGGGAATTGAACCCAAGGCCTTCACACTGAGCGACAACCCCAGCCCCCCCCTTTTCTTTTTGTGGGTACCGGGAGTCAACCTCAGGACCTCACACACCAGCAGGCGCCCGTGCCGCTGAACGATTATCACCGGCCCTTTTTTCGTATGTGGGTTCCGGGAGTCGAACTTGGGCCCTTGCACTTGCCAGGCAGGCGCCTACGCTGGTGTACCCTTTTTAACGTGATCCCTTTTGGTGGACTTTGAGAATTATTTCCAAATTTTCCCCCATCAGGAATGGCTTTGGTGGATATGCTTATCTTCCTGTTTGAGTGTGAAGCAGAATGGATGGGTGGAATAGTGGAGTAGAAGTGTTTATAAAATGGTGATAACTCGTACACACCTCTCCTGCAGCACTTACAGAAGCTTACAGAAGGCCCCAACTTCCCTATGAGGTCCTTCCCTCAGCTGGGCACTAGCAGGCTTTCATGAACCCTGAAGCACTGAACCCAGCTGTTCTGAGCACCCAAGGTGCGGTCAGTGCTCAGTACAGAGGTGTTGGGCAAGGCCTTGCTGACTTGGAGCAGGGCGTGTGGAGATGCTGTGTGATAGTGGGCAGGAATGTGTTTGTGGCGGGTATCGGACCTGTTATCTGTCTGATAATGAGCAGGCAGTGTGGTTTCTGTCCCCAGAAACTTCCAGGCCAGCACAGGAGGCAGTTTGCACAGGAGACTGCAGAGAGCTGTATATGCTTATCCATGGTTGACTTCCCAGTTGCAGAGCCCTGTGTGCTCTGCTGTGCTGTGTTGAAGGAACCTTTTGGGAAGGGCTCTGACCTGGGCGTTCATGTGGGAGTAAGGCAGCTGCCAGGTGTGGAGCTGTCCCCTCCCCACTTAAGACTCCCAGTGGAAACGTCTTTGTGCCAGGAGCTGCGGCAGCTTGGGAAGGAGTGTCAGAACTGCAGGGCTCCCAGCACTGCAGTGGGACCTAGGGACAGACAGGTACAGCAGGAGTGGAGAGGCTGCCTTTCTGGAGAGAGGCACAGCCCTGTCCTAAAGTAAGGTTTGGAGGCGAGTGTGTTGTCTGGCCAGCCAGAGGGAGATGCAGTGGGCAGAGGTGGTGAGCAGAGCCCTTCTAGATCTCAGCCTTACCTGAGGCTCTGGTCCATGCTATAGGTGAGGCAGTGGGGGCTGTTGGCCTTTGCGGGCCCGGAGAGACTGACTGGCCACCAGGACTTCCTTCCCCCTTTTGCTGGGTTTCCACAGTCTGAGACACTTAAGCTGCATCTTTCTGGTTCTGTTTCCTCCTTTCCTTTCCTTTTGTTTTGTTTGTTTTTGCAGTAAATGGGAATTAAACCCAGGGCCTTCACACTGAGCTACATCCCAGCCCCCCTCTCCACTTTTTTGGTACTGGGAATCAAACTCACAACCCTGCGCTTGCCAGCAGGCACTGTGCTGCTGATATATATCCCTGCCCCCCCCGAGCCCTTTTTATATTTTATTTTAAAACATGGTCTCCTTAAGTCACTAAGTTGCCTAGGCTGGCCTCAAACTTGCAGTCCTCCTGCCTCAGCCTCCTAGAGTGCTGGGATTACAGGCATGTGTCATGGGGCCTGGCTGTTTCCTCCCTTCTCTGCCAGAGGAACCAGGAGGGGAACAGCAGAGTGGAGTAGCTGACTTTGCATCATAACCAGCTGGGAGATGAGGCCTCAGGGTGGCTCAGAGGGAAGCTGAGCAAGGGAGAAGCCTGAGCTGGCTTCTTTCCTCAGACCTGCTCCCCCTGCTGCTCTGGTCCTAGTCCAGGCCACTGCCATTTCTCCCCGGAATTTTTGTGATTGTCCCTTCTTCTATGAATGGTGTCTCTGCCTTTAGCTTTGCTAACTCTATAATCAGTTCTACACATTATGGCTGGACTTTGCACATGAAATGTGATGATATCTCCTTTGCCTAAAACACTGCTGTGGCTTCCTTGTGTTCTTTCCATGGCCCACGATCCTTTGTCAGGCCTACATCCTTCTCTAATTTTCCTGACTTTTTTCTTTTTTGTGTGTGTAGTCCTATGGATTGAACCTAGAACCTTTGCACTGAGCTATATCCCCAGCCCCTCCTTTTTAAAATTAAAAAAAAATTTTGAAACCATCTTGCTATGTCACTAAGTTGCCCAGGCTGGACTTAAACTTTCAATCCTCCTGACTCAGCCTCCTAGATTGCTGGGATTACAGGCTTACGCCACCATGCTGGCTCCTCACTGACCTTTTTACACAATCATTCTGGGTCTGTGGTGCTAGGGATCAAACCCAGGCCTGTGCGAGGATGGCAAGGGCTCCACCACTGAGCTGCAGCCCCAGCCGTTTTTGGTGCATCCTGATGCAGCTATACTGGCTTTTTTTGAGTTCTTCAAGTCCATTGTGCTGGTCTTTTCTGTCTTCTGCCCGAAGCATCCTTCTCTCACCTGACTGTCTTATGGTCCAATTCAGGACTTAGCCGAAAGGTCATTTCTTTGTCCCTCCTCCTATTGCATCCTTTGCTCCTCCCATGGCCCTGGTCACATTTTACATGGGTTGTCACTGCCCATACCTGTCCCTGCACTCGATGGAGAGCCCCTTCGGAGCAGGAGCCTCGTGGCTCTTCGTTCCTCCCCAGTGCCTTGCACAGTGCCTGGCAGGCTGGGCAGACACCACACAGTGTCTCCAGGCTGCACTGCACAGGGCCTGTAGAAGGATCAGTAACAGAGGCCCGGAAAGGCAGGCAGCAGTGAGGTGGACACTTGGGGTTTATGCCTGGTAATGGACCTTTCCTCTCTGCCTTCTGAAACAATGCGTGGAGTGGACTTGGGGACTGAGAAGATACGCAGAGGACAGATATGAGTTACATGTGAGGAGTCCGGTTGCCTGGTTGAGGATATTCGTGCATGTATGGGTTTGTGAAAAGTGTTAAGAGGAACAAAGGTCCCATCCCTTCAATGGACAGGAGAGGTATCTTTTCCATGTGTATCTGCTGACATATTTGTTGCTATTTGTCCTGTAGTCTCTCACACTAGACTACAAACCCCATCTTGTTTGGTGCTGTACCCTGATTCATAGTTGCGATTAATAAGTACTTGTGGTGTAGATAAATAATCTTTTGTCATACATTAGTGGATGTGTGTCCCTTTTCATTTCTTCCTAAGGAGGCATATCACTGCGAAGGTGCCCACAGGACAGATTCCTAGCAGTGAGACTAATGGGACAGAGAATGTGCATGGATCGTGGTTCTGGATACTGCCGGCTTCCCCTCCATGAGGGTTGCAGCCATACCTGGCCCAGCAGTGTATGTGGGTGCCACATCCCTGGTGTGCTGGATATCACTTAGCAAAAGCTCAGCTCTCTGCTAACCCAAGGGCCACTGCGGGCCCTGGAGCAGGACAGAGGTGAGAGCTGCTCCATGTGCACATAGCAGGTAAGCCAGGGTCTTGTGAGTCCCAAGGAGAGGAAGAGTGGCCTAGGTGGGTATCTGAGAGGCTGCCCAGAACAGACAGAGCGCAGCCTGGAGGAGGTGTCTTGGGTCAGCGTGGGAGCTTCTGGTGGAGCTCATGGTGCCCAGGCAGTGTGGCGCTAGGAAGATGCAGCTGTCCACAAGAGCCGGGGGACATAATCCACAGCATTCCTATCCTATGGGTCTTGTGTTTCCAAGAGCTGTGCTCATTTTGAAGTTATGAAAGAATAGACAAATAAAAATGACAAGGGGTAGAGGTGGGAGCTGTCAGCCTTCATTCTGAGATAGGCCTTGATGGAGAACCAAACACAAGGGAAGGTCTCTTGTGCACCCTATTTTCTGGAGGGGCAGGTGGAGGCTCGGTGACCTGCTTAAGCTTATGACGTGCTTAAGTAAGTAAGTGGCCTAGCCAGGTCTGGTGCTCACACTGTCCTTGCCGGACCAGTGGGGCCCTCAGGGAGAAGCCAGGCGTGAACCCCATGCTTAGAACTTTGGTTGAAGGGCTTCAAGAACATGGTCAGGGGCCAGGATCCTGCCTTGAAGCATTGGTGCAGTGTCTCCAAATGGCCTGTTGACAGACGAGCAGACTCGGGCAGCCTGAGCCAGCAGATGGTGTGAAATGTTTGGCAGGAGCCTGGGCCATCCTCACACCCGGGGCAGACTTCAGGGTATGGTTGGTTCCCATGGTGGGGTTGGTGGGGCTGGTGGGGCTGGTGGGGGTCGGGTGGTAAAGCTCCTGCACTGCAGTGGGAGCTGAGCCAAGCCACCCACTCTTGTCCCTAAACTCTAGAAGTAGCTTCCTACGCCTCTGGGAGACAGATGCTCTAGAAGGAATAGTGAATTGCCACCTCCACCAGCAACCTGAGGGATAGCTGCCAATGAGAGTATGCGAGGGGGAGGTCAGGGCTGTTAACATCCATCCCTCCTGCCCGCAGTCCCAGGCCTGACTTCCCCCACACCAGCAGCTAAGTTAGGTCTATGCTGGCCCAGTTTTGTTTTTTTTTTTTGCTTTTTTTGTTTTTGGGTATTTTTATTTTGTTTTTTGGTTTTTTGACATGGTCCTGCTGTGTAGTTCAAAGTGGCCTTGAACTCATTCTGTAGCCTAGGCTGACCTCGAATTTATGGTGATCCTCCAGCCTCAGCCTCCTGAGTGCTGGGATTACATGAGTGCGGCACCACACCCAGCTGGCCCAGTTTTAATTTCATGGGTTAAGAAGTCTTTGGCTCTTTCATTGTGGGTGACATGGCTGGGGACACTGGAGACAGATCCAGCCTTTTCAGTGCTTTACTGAACCCCAGCATCACTGTGGGGTCAGTACCGACTAAGGGGCCCCACTGAGCTCCACCGATCTCTCCCTTCTGTCCCCCTAGGCTCAGGTGGCCTTCCTCCAGGGAGAGCGGAAGGGGCAAGAGAATCTAAAGACAGACCTGGTGCGGCGGATCAAGATGTTAGAGTATGCGCTGAAGCAGGAAAGGTGAGCCTGGCGCTGCGCCAGCCACCCTGCCTTTCAAGGGCGGCCACCTGCTCAGGATCCTGTCTTCCAGGAGAAGGGCATGAAGCGAGCATGGTGGGGGATTCAGAGTTGGCATCAGAGGGGTATTCATGATGATGTCGGCCCCCTGCATGCCATCTCCTGGGCGTTCACTCTCCCTCATTTCTCACCTGCCTGCTGGGTTTTGTTGGCTCTGTTTCCCATAAGGGACGGAGGCCTCAGGACTGGCATAGCAGCTGGCCTGACTCCAAGAAGTCAGCTGCACCACTGCCTTTCTATGCCACTTCCTGGGGGCAGCTGGGTGTGGTGGGCGGGGTGTGAGTGGATGCGGGAAGCTCTGGGATTGGGGCTTTCTGGGGCGGCTGCTGGCCCTGTCTACTTTCAGATCTCTTACTCATTAATCTCTCTTGTTTAGGGCTAAATATCATAAACTGAAGTTCGGGACAGACCTAAACCAGGGGGAGAAGAAAGCAGATCTGTCAGAACAAGGTACCCCACCCCATCTCCTCAAGCTTCCCGGACTGGGGCCATGTGAAGAGGGTGCTCTTTCCTACTCTGCTCCTGCCCGGCACTGTGCTGGCCTTCTGCGGGGTGAGGTCCCTCTGCGGGGTGAGGTCTCTCTCGGGGGTGAGCTGTCTGAGGCACTAGGCAGCACATTGCCTCCCTCTCTAGGGAGAGGGAGCCAGCTATTTATAGGGCTCTGTGAAAAGCTCGGAAAGACTTCATTGAAGAGGCAGTGTTTGCTCTGGGTTGTCATTCAATTATTCCTCCAAGAAAAGTTTGTGAGGTGCTGGCTTTGTGTCACAGAACAAGGACAGCAAGATAGACATGGTCTCTGCCCTGTGGGCCCGTATAGTCTAAGCCCCTTGGAGGAAGAGTCAGTTCCCTGGCAGGGAGTGAGGGTGGTGTGTTGGGACAGGGAGTCAGTTGTGTGCCTGGAGCAGATAGTCAGGGCCGTATGCCCCTCGGGCTGGCCTTGGTAACACCGAAGCTTGGCTGAGTGGAGCTGCGGGGGTCTGGCCTGCCAGGCTGAGAGTGATTATTATCTTAGGTCAGATTCCTCCAACTACGATGTAAGTTCCACAAGGCAGGGCTGTGTAGCCCCAGACTCTAGTCAGGGGTAGCGCAGGTGCCCAGTAAATACTTGATGAATAAAATATTGAACAGATTATCCAACTGAATCCTCACAGCAGTCTCAAGAGATAGATGTTGTTACTCCCCTTACTTCCAGCAGAGGAAGCTGAGGCTTAGGTGGATGAGCTAACCTGCTCCCCGGATCCCACAGAGGTGTGGAAAGTGGCAGAGCTGCACTTGATGCCACCTGCCCATTCTCTTAGAACCAGGCTGACTTCTGGCTAGGAAAATAACAGCCAGCTCAGCCACTGAAGGTACAGATCTGCTCTTAGCTGGGGGTGGTTTGGGGAGTGAGTCAGGAAACCAGAGATGAGGAGTGCTTCCAGGAGCAAGAATTACTGAGAATAGCCGGGATGGTGGCGCATGCCTGTAATCCCAGCACCCAGGAGGCTGAGGCAGGAGGATCACCACGAGTTCAAGGCCAGCCTGAACTACATAGCAAGACCCTCTCTCAAAACACGCAAAAAAAAAAAATTTTTTTTTTTTTTTTTTTAAACTGAAAACAGAGTGGGTTTAGGACACTCAACAGTGGATACCGAGCACTGGTGTCAGTGACAGATTTGAGCCAGGGGTGAAGAAGGTGGGCGAGGTGATGGGTGAGTGGCAGTGCTCTGAGACGGCCTCTTCCTTTCTTTCTGTGCCAGTTCCCAATGGCCCTGTGGAGTCAGTCACCCTGGAGAACAGCCCGCTGGTGTGGAAGGAGGGACGGCAGCTTCTCCGACAGTAAGTATGGGGGCCGGGGCAGGATGGGGTAGGCTGTGGTACATTTGGCTCAGCAGATAACCCTGAAGACTCCGCGGTCCTTCCTGCCTCTGCTGGGGACACTGATCTGTCAGGATCCTAGCCAGACACAGCTGGAATGGCTTGTCACCCTGGGTGTGGAGCCCCGGCTGGGAGGGGTTGGGGAGGGAAGACTTACTGCATTCGCCAGGCTTGGGGACACTCCATTAAGGAATGCATCCCTTAATGCTTCAGTGGCACTTTTTTAAAGAGTAATGCCAAAACTGTTGTGTGGGGGGGATAGAACCCTAGAACCCAGCGCCTCAAGCATTCTAAGCACATACTCTTTATCACTGAGCCATACCCTCAAGCTAAATGATGATTATTTTTCAAATGATTATTTTTTATTACAAGGATTACATTTTGGAAAACATAGCAGAACAAAAAGAAAAGTAAAAGCACTCATAGTTCTAGAACCTGAGGAATTTTATAGCCCCATAAACATTTTGATGTGTGTACTCATGATCTCTTAACACATTCCTGCCGGCCTGAACCACTGGTGATACATGCCTGACTGTCCCATCAGTGGCTTGTACCACTCGATGGCACTGTGCCATGCTACTCGATGGGGCAGCAATGCACATACCCCTGGTGGTTCAGTGCCTCCTGGCAGCAAGACATATGAAGTATGGACTGCCCATCCCTTCTATGACTCTGTGTGTGTGTGTGTGTGTGTGTGTGTGTGTGTGTGTGTGTGTGTAAAAGCTGGGATTCCCCCTTCACTGTTTTGTAATGCATTGCTTTTGTTAAGTGTTATGAACACCTTCCATATAAATTATTTATGCAGTATTTCATCAAAGGTGGTTTTTCATCTTTCCGTACTGTAGGCAGTGTAACAAACATCAGGCTGCTGTCCTTGACTTCCCGAAGCTCCATAGCTGCAAGTGTACCTGCCAGCGTCAAGTGTGCGCAAACAGTACCCCCAAACAACTACAAAAATAATGATGATTGGCGAGGCATGGTGGTGCACGCCTGTAATCCCAGCACTTGGGAGGCTGAGGCGGGAGGATCGCCATGAATTCAAGGCCAGCCTGAACTACATAGTGAGACCCTGCTTCAAAAAAACAAAACAAAAAAAAAAAAAAGAGAAAAAGAAAACGATGATCACAATGGGCCACACTCATCAAGTACATTTTTTGTGCCTGGCCCTGTGCCAGATACTTTCCATACATTGATTCGTATTCTAGTCCCTGTCCCTGTGCAGTACAACACCCAGCATCCCCTCAGTTTCATAGGTGAGAAAGTCAAGGTGCAGAGAGGGGGTCTGGTTGCTGTAGGGCACCCAGCTAATACGTCAAGGGCTGGGGTAGGGCCTCAGGCAGTCCACTGAGGAGCCCCCTTCTTAGCCACCACACCTCCCTGCCTCTCCTGCGGGGGGATGGCAGGCTCAGTGCACACTGGCACCTGAGGATGAGATCAGCAGAGGGAGGTGAGCAGCCTTTCTGGTGAGAGGTGTCCTCAGATCCCCAGGGACAGTGAGTGGACCAGGCTTCCCAGCTAGGCCACTCTCTGAGGAGCAAGGAACTGCTTTCTCATCTTTTGAAGACACAGATAATACCCACAATTGCCTTTTTTTCTTTTTCCTTTAGGCCATTTTAAGCTGGCTTTTTTTTTTTAATTGCAGAAGCAATGAGTGTTCAATTGTAGAAGTAAAGAAGATGCAGAAGGGCTTCTGTGTCCCCCAGGTCACTTGACAGAGGTCACTGCTACTTAGTATGTGTCTTTCTAGGCCTCTTGGGGGCATGACACAAGTGTGTATCTGTGTATGGTGTAAACCTTTACACACCTGACACTTAACATTTTCATTGTGCTGTTCAGCATAGCAATCTTGTGGCCTTCTGCTGTGGTTACTTTTGGGTTGTGTCCCTATCAGTAGTTTGTTGTCACAGCCCTGTCTTTGGATGTTGAAGCCAGCCCCCATACTTGGGCTGTCCCCTGCAGTGTGTTGGGGATATCTTGGGTAGCAGTGATCACGTGGACCAGGGCTTCTATCAGCAGCAGTCTTGAAAGTGGCCCTGCCGTGTCACGGACTGTGCTTACGTAAGATGTGCCTGCTCTTGTGTGGCCCCTTGGAAGGCAGTAGCAGACTGTGCCCTATGGTCTGTGAAGAAGCGCAGGGGCGTCTGACCCACCTGGCCCTGCCCCCTGCAGGTACCTGGAAGAGGTGGGCTACACGGACACCATCCTTGACATGCGGTCCAAGCGCGTGCGCTCCCTGCTCGGCCGCTCTCTGGAGCTCAACGGGGCTGCTGAGCCCAGTGAGGGGGCCCCCAGGGCGGCACCTAGTCCCGGGGGCCTCAGTGGCAGCGAGTCCCTGCTGGTGAAGCAGATTGAGGAGCAGATCAAGAGGTGAGCCTCAGGCCTGGTGGGCGCCTGTCTCCCCCGGCTTCATCTCCAGCCCCTACTCCTCAGCTCAGGCCTGTGCACCCCTCAGCATGAGCATTTACTGAAGGCAAATCCTGGGTGGCTTCCCAGGACATAGCAGGGAACAGGACACATGTGGTCACCACCCTCGGAAGCTCTCCTTCATTCTTTCTCTCATGAGTAATTGGTATTCAGCTGAATAAATACTGTCATTATTAGGTGACACTAGTGTTGGAAAGAACGTCAAACATAAGAGAGACGAGCTGGGGATGGTGGTGCATGCCCATCATCCCAGCACTCAGGAGGCTGAGGCCAGAGGATTGCCAAGTGTTCAAGGAAAGCCTGAACTACATAGAAAGACCCTGGCTCAAAACAACAACAACAACAAAAAAGCAGGAGAATCACTTGAGCCCAGGAGTGCAGGTCCAGCAGGACAACATGGCAAGTCCCTGTCTTCAAAAAAGACGAGAAATAGTGCTACGTTGGGTGGGGTAGGCAGGGAGGCCCCCTGTGTGGAGATGACATTTGGACAGAGGGTAGCTGGGTGGAGAATGTTCCCAGCAGAGGTGATAGCAAGCGCTGGGTTCTGAGGCAGGAAAGGCCTGGCATGTACCGGAAGCAGGGGTCAGCAGGGGTGCATGGGGGAGCACGTGGCCTGTGGTCTGTGGTGAGACCAGCTGTCAGGAGGCAGATCGAGGAGGGCTGCCCTGGCAGTGATAAAGGGTTTGGATTCTAGCCACACACTGTGACATATCTGTAGTCCCAGCACTCTTAAGAGGCTGAGGCAGGAAGATTGTAAATTTGAGCCCATCTGAGCAACTAAGAGACTTAGACTCTCCCTATTTCAAAATAAAAAATCAAAATGGGCTGGGAATGTAACTCAGTGCAGAGGGCCTGCATTCACCAAAAAAAAAAAAAAAAAGATTCTACCTTTGGGGTTGTGGGAAGCCACTGGTTTCTCGCAGAGGTGTGATGTGATCTGCCATGTTGATCGGCTTTGAGGAGAGGCTGGGTGGGAGATTTCTGCAGTGTCCAGGCAGGACTGTTGGAAAGGTGGGAGAGAGGCTCTTGCTAAGTTGCCCAGCCTGGGCTCAAACTTGGGATCATCCTGCCTCAGCCTCCCTAAATGCTAGGATTACAGGTAGTTCCTTTGTGATGGTCAGCACTGTTTAAGCTATTGAGATGAAAGAAAGAGGGTGACTCCAGGGCTTGGTCTGAGTCACTGAGCAGCAGCTCCTGAGGTGGGGAGCAGCAGAGGCCCTTGAGGTTGAGCATGGCTGCGTACCCCACATGGAGAGGTTGCATAAGCTTGGGACACGTGGCGACTAAACCTAGCTCTGGTTCACCAGCACACAGCTGTTTTTGGAAAGCCACAGGACCACGTATGGTCACTGAGGGAGCGAGTGTAGACGGCCAGGGAAGATGTCTGAGCGCAGAACCTGGAGCCTTCCACGCCTGGAGGCTGACAAAGGGAGGGAGCAGCAGGGGAGGGGAGCTGGCACAGGGTGGCTCTTGGGAGAGGAAGCCCAGAATGGTGTCTGCCTGCCTGGCAGTGAGTGGGGCTGTTCTGCGACAGTGCCAGGAGGCCAGAGCAGCAAGTGCTGGCCCGGCAGCAGGAGGCAGGTGGGGTGAGTCTACAGTGGTCTCCGCCAGTGGCGACTGGTGGCACTGGCAAGAATTCCAGGGTGGCAGGAAGGAGGGTCAGTGTCCACCTGCACTTGGATCCCACCCCGCATTCTACTGTGGAGCCTGGGTAGGCAGACACTCCCTAGAACGCCTGTCAAGCTGGAGGCCAGGAGGTAGACGTAGGAGTGCCAGCCATGCAGGCTCCACAGTGTGGCTCCGCTGGTCTGTGGCCGAGCATTTGCGCGTGGCAGTTCCTCTTTGCTGCTGGCAGTTCTGCCTCTGGCTGAACTGCTGCTGAACTGTCCCTTTTGTTTTTTTTGCAGGTTTTTTTTTTTTTCTTACTGGTGTATTTTAGGTATACATAATGGTCACGTTCATCATAAGGAGTTTGCACCCATATGTGATATATTTTGCTTCTGCTTTTTTTCCCATTCCCCTCCCCTCCCTTCAACCCCTCTTCTCCTTATTTACAAAAGCTTTGTCTCCATTTTTTCTACATTCTTTTTTTTTTTTAATCCTGTCCCTTCTTTTCCCCTCCCTTCTCCCTTGTTCCTTTCTCATTTCACTTTTTTTTTTTTTTTTTTGGTGGCATTGGGGTTTGAATCCAGGAGCTCTCTGCCACTGAACTGCATCCCCAGCCCTTTATTTTTATTTTTATTTTCATTTTCATTTTTATTTTTTTTTGAGACAGGGTCTTGCTGTGTAGTTCAGGCTGTCCTTGAACCCACTGTAGAGCTCAGGCTGACCTCTGACTTGCTATAATCCTCCTGCCTCAGCTTCCCAAGTGCTGGGATTATAGGCATATTTCACTGTGACCCACTCTTTTTTATTTTTTATTTTGAGACAGGACCTTCCTAAGCTGCCCAGGCTAGGCCAGAACTTGTTTTTTTGTTGGGGGGGGCGTTGTTTTGTTTTGTTTTGTTTTGTTTTGTTTTGTTTTGTTTGAGGCAGGGTCTTGCTATGTAGTCCAGGTTGGCCTTGAACTCACTATACTGTAGTCCAGGCTGGCCTTGAACTTGCAGCAATCCTCCTGCCTCAGCCTCCTGAGTGCTGGGGTTACAGGGGTGTACCACCACATCTGGCTGGGCCAGAACTTGTGATCCTCCTGCTTCAGCCTCTCTAAGTGCTGGGGTTACAGGCATGCTTTCCTCCTGATGTGGTCCCTGTGTGTAGACGTACTTAGGCCAGGGCTGGGTCTTGATCTGGATGAGGGTTCCAATGGGGTGTGGCTGGGTTGAGCCATCCAGTCAGGATCAAGGCTCTTTGGGCTCAGGGACTTAGCTGAGTCTGGGCTCTGCCATGAAACCTGGGTGTCCTCCCATCTGGGCTTTGTTGCTTGGCGGGACTAATGTCCTGTCTGCTTCCCTGTCGTGGGCAGGAACGCGGCAGGCAAAGATGGCAAAGAGCGTCTGGGTAGCTCAGTGCTGGAGCAGATCCCCTTCCTGCAGAACTGCGAGGATGAGGACAGTGATGAGGACGATGAGCTGGACAGTGTGCAGCACAAGAAACAGCGCGTGAAGGTGAACCCTACCCCCACCCCGCACCCCCCCTCCCTGCCCCCCAGTCCAGGTGCATCACTGCTGGGTCCCCTCCTACAGCCAAGCTCTCACCTCTGACTGCAGCAGTGCTGGTCTCCGCTGTTGGGCCTTTGCCTCTGCCCCCATCTTGCCCTGGAACCCCAGCACT
Organism: Erethizon dorsatum; assembly: GCA_028451465.1. Lineage (NCBI taxonomy): Eukaryota > Metazoa > Chordata > Mammalia > Rodentia > Erethizontidae > Erethizon > Erethizon dorsatum. The sequence goes on along the minus strand of CM051834.1, from coordinate 107,509,441 downwards.
CTTAGACCTCCCCTTCCTCAGCTCACGCTGTCCTAAGGGCCATTTCTTGACCCTGCCTCACTGCACCCCACACTCACTGTGCTGTCCTGCCTGGGTGGAGCTGGAGGGTTTCACTGTGACTGTTGGTCTCTGTCTGCCCCTCCACCATGCAGGGGCTTTGCAGCTTTGCGTGCCTTGAAAAGAGTGCCACAAAATAATTTCTAAAAATTTTATTTATTTATTTATTTATTTATGTATTTATGTATTTTATTTATTTATGGTACTGTAGATTAAACTCAGGGCTTTTGTGCTGAGCTACATCTCTAGGCCTTGTTTTTTATTTTGCCCAAACTGGACTCCAACTTGTAATTCTCTTGCCTCAGCTTTCCAGAGTGCTGGGATTCCAGGCTGGGCCACTATGCCCAGCTTTTCAGTAAATATTTATAAATGGAATGAGTGTGGCTGGGCCCAGTGTTCAGCCTGGGGTTTCTGTAGGATGTAGGTGTCCAATCTGCTGTTGGCTTCAGGATCCAGGCCTAGGGACCCTGCCCTTGGAGTAGGTCCAGGTGACCTCGGTGTGGCTCCTAGTACAGCCTCCACATTTCCCACTGGGCCTTGCCTGCCAGGGCCCCTTGCCTCTGCCATCACAAGGCCACTGTCCTCAGACATGGCAGGTTCCTGTCTGGTGAGTGACAGGGTATTCCCAGGCGAGCTCTGTGCGGTCAGCAGGGACAAGGAGGCACATAGGTCCGGGCCCTGTGGAGCAGCTTGTGGTCTTGTAAACTCTCATGTGCATGAGGGTGGCCATGGTGCAGGCAGAGGCACAAGCCCAGGAAGGAGGCCTCAGAGGGGATCCTTGGGGCTTTCCCTGAACGCTGCCTTCCAGTGATGGCCTCTGCTGGGACCCTTTGTCCTTCCCTCATACTCCGCTGACACCCCCTCCTCCAGGACACCTTCCTTGACTCTCCCTGGGCACCCCTTTCCCGGTCCTGACTGTGCTGGTGGTGGCTCTGTACCTTTCCTTTCCAGTGTCTCCCCATCTGGCTCAGCTCGGGGTCCTGCCCCGTGAGGTCTTTGGGTAGAGCCCTAGAAGAGGATTTGTGGAAACACAGGGTATTTGAGTTGAGCCTCTTATGTTGCTCCCTGGCCAGGAATCCTGGTCCCTCCTGCCTCCTTGGGATTTTTGCTCTTTTTTTCATGATGTGTTTGTTCCTCTGGGAAACTGGCCCTGTTTTTGTTTTTTTTAAACAACGTCTTACTATCTAGTTCAGGCTGGGCTTTAACTATGTAGCCCAGGCTGGCCTTGAACTCAGTGATCTTCCTGCCTCAGCCTTCTGAGTGCTGGGATTACAGGCATGTGCCACCACACCCAGCAACCACTGGCTTTTTGGTACTCTATTTGCAGCTGTCACTGCATTTGTTCCTCATGCCCCTTGGGCTGGCTCACGGGTAGGGGTCTGCCAGACCCTCTGCACATAGCAGACCTTCCATGGCTTAGCTACGCACCCAGACTGTAACCCAGGAGACCTGCCATGTCTCTGGCACGTGACTGAGGGATGGGCCTAGGTCGACTCCCCCTGGCTCTGGCTGGAGGACTTGATGAAAATGAGGGGATGTGTAGCAAGTCCTTTGCTATGTAGTGGCTGCCCTGCCACAGCCCATAAGGTGTCGTGTCAGCCAGCATTAGGAGTGGAGCTGGACGGGGGTTGCTCATGCACTTTTTTTTTTTTTTTTTTTTTTTTGTGGGTACTGAGGGTCGAACTTAGGACTTTGCGCGCCAGCGGGCACCTGTGCCGCTGAGCGATATCACTGACCCTTTTTTCGTACGTGGGTACCGGGAGTCGAACTCAGGACCTCGCGCTTGCCAGGCAGGCGCTCGTGCCGCTGAGCTGTCTCACCGGCCCTGCTCATGCACTCTTAAGGGCTCCCATGACCGTTGCCTTTTTCAGACCTCTGACCCCAGCCAGGGCCTCACGAGGCATGCTGCAGTCTAAACCTTGACCAGGGCCTCTGTCCCACTCCTTTGGTCCCCTCTGCAGGCCTGAGGCTGGCCCTTCAATACCAGAAAGTCTGGTGTTGCCTCCAACCCAAGGAAGAGTCTGCAGGCTGCTGAGGCTGCCCTGGGCGTGGGCCTCACTGGGACTTGGTGACTTGGGGTGAGGGAGTCCTTTGCTCTCTCCTCACCACTTGTAAGAAAGAGGTCAATCCTTGCAGGAATCGTAGTGGTTGCTCACAGGCCTGGAGGTCAGGTTGAAGCCAGTGTGCCAAGCTCATCCTGCCAGTCAGTTGCTCTTGCATAGGCATAGAGGCTGGCACAGTGTGGCCACGTTCACTGTTCTCATCACTGCTGCTCTGGTGGTTAAGATCCTGGCTCTGCTCTTTCGCCCTTTAACTGTGCGTCTCCCCCTTGCGCATGCAGACACAATCCATGTCCTCCCCTGCGTTGCTGTATTACCTGACTCTTTCTGAGAAGCATGTGCTGGAGGGCACAGTGGTCTCAGCAGAGTCCACAGCCCAAGGGGTCTCCAAAGCCAGGCTGAGGGGGGCAGCCCTGCCCCCACCATAGGCCCCTTTGGGAGGTTTCCAGCAGGGGGCGCACCACAGTCCCAGCTGTCACTCAAGGGCAGCCAGCTGGTAGCTGAGGCAGAAAGGGTGTGAGAGGGGTGAAAGAGGGCAGGAACCCTGGCTTGTCTGTTCCTGGGGCCGAGACTGGGTGGGCTTGGTGTCTGGACACGAGCCCCTGTCTGGTCTGGTCCACACCCTAGCTCCCATCCAAGGCCCTCGTGCCTGAGATAGAGGACGAGGATGAAGAGGATGACTCTGAGGATGCCATCAATGAGTTCGACTTCCTGGGCTCAGGAGAGGATGGGGAGGGGTCTCCAGGCCCTCGGCGCTGTGCCAGCGAGGGGAACCCCCACGAGCTGGGTAAGTTGGCTGGCTGGCCTTCCTCCCCGAGGATGGGGTAGGCCCAGGTCCTCCCCCTTGCACACGCAGCCCCTGCAGCTGCTTCCTGCCCAGGTCTCCCCACCGGATGGATATGCTTCCCGAGAGGAGAGGCCTGGGGAGCCTGGAGGCCCAGCTGGCTGCCAGCCCCTCACCCTTCCCTGGAAAGTCCCCAGGCTACAGGCGGGGCAGCTCTTCCTGAGGTTGAGCCTCCAGGCTTCTGCAGCAAGCAGTCAGTGCTGGTCAAGCTCCAGGAGGGAACAGGATGAGGGCCTGGTGGGGAGAAGCAGGTGGGGGAGGGTGAGTCTTCCTCCTTGTCCTGTGGCCCCCCCCCCCAGGAGGGCCATCAGGGTCACGTCAGTGGGTGGCTGGGGACTGAGGCCAGGGCAGGGACATGCCCACTACCTCATGGAGTCCCTGCCTGCCTCGGTTTCCTCTGTCTCCTGCCTGGGAAGAGCTTCTCACCCCCTCACAGTTGCAGCCAGGCCTGCTTCAGTGGGGGAGGTGGGAGCCCCACAAGGCTGGGCTAGAACTGGTGGGTGACTCCTACTCTGTGTCTCGTCCCTGCAGAGAGCCGTCGAGTCAAACTCCAGGGAATTCTGGCTGACCTTCGGGATGTGGATGGGCTGCCCCCCAAAGTGACAGGCCCACCTCCTGGTACACCCCAGCCCCGGCCCCACGAAGGTAACCCTCATACCCCAGGCCCTTGGGTCCATGGCAGAGGAGGCTGCAGAGCTAAGCCCAGGGCTTCTGTGTCCTTGGGGGCGAGGCCCAGCCTCCAGTCTGCAGCCTCCCTTGTCCCAAAAGTTCGTCTGTCTGTCTCTGTCTCCCTCTTTTTGTCTGTCCTGCCCTGTCTGTCTCTGTCTCTTCCTTTCCAGCTGTGATTCTCGGTCTCGTCCTCTCCCCTCTCTTTCTCGCTTCTTATTTCCCTCTCTGCCTCTTTCTTCTTCTCTCTCTCTCCCCGGCCCTTTCTCCCCCTCCCTCCCCTCCCCCTACCAGGTTCCTTTGGCTTCTCCTCAGACGTTTTCATCATGGACACTATCGGGGGCGGGGAGGTGAGCCTGGGGGACTTGGCAGATCTCACCGTCACCAACGACAACGACCTCAGCTGTGATGTAAGTTATTGGGGTGTCCCCCTTGGACATCACAACTTGCTGGCCCTTGGCAGTCTCTGACCATGTTGTGCCAGGCTTAGGCTCAGTCCCTTTTGTGTGGGAGCTGTGTGAGGTCGTTTCACAGCCCTAGGAGGTGGCTCCTCCTGCTGACCCCATTTTACAGCTGGGTGCAAAGCAGACAGTGGAGAGACCTGGCCATAGTCATGGAAGTGCAGAGCCTGCAGGACTTGAGCCTGGGTCTTACAGTATTGGTTTGCCCTGTTCAGCAGCCCTCCCACCTCTGGTGATTTGGGGCCTCAAGCCAGAGCTCCCCCAGGTCAGGCCAGTCTGGCACGAATGGGGCAGTTGACTGGAGTGAAGGAACCCTGTGGCCAGGGCTGTGCCCCAAGCAGACAGGCTCTGGCCACGGGGACCCTCGGATAGGGCATGTATGTGTGTTCTCCTGGGTGGAACAGGATCTCAGGTGGTGGTGGCCCTAGTGAGGCTGGGGACGCAGTGTGGAAGTGAGGTGAGCCCAGGGTCTGAGCCTGGAGTGCCGCGCCTTGCTGTGGAGTTCTCCATGTGCCTCAGTTGTCACTCCCCTGGGGAGCGTAGAGGGAGCAGGAGAGCCACACAGCCACAGATCCTTTGGCTCCAAAGTCCTGTGGCATGAATGGTGCCTAAGGTTGGGGCCTGGGGTGCCCTGAGCCTGGAAGAAGGGGTTCATCCAGTGTGAACCCCATTTTGGACAGGGCACTGGGCCTTGCCTGACAATCTGCTCATTGTGTTTTGAAAGCCTGTCCTTCCTGGGCCCCCACTCAGCCACAGGACCTAGGGGTCCTGCAGAGGCTGTTGGTTTGCTCCAGTTCTCCCCACTCACCTGTGTCGTCTCCGCAGTCAGATGTCTGATCTCGGTGTCCTCTCTGCTGGGTTGCATGACCTCTTATCCTCTCTCTGCTGCTATTTTCCTTCCTCTAATCCAGGCCTCCCAGGGGTGGCCAAAGACAGCCCTGTCAGTCCCCTTCTCTGAACCTTTTGTGGCTCCCCATTTTCCTAAGGATTTTTCTTAGGATGCACTGCAGATTTCTGAATGTGGCTCAACCTTTGGCTTCTGTCGACCATTCTGGCCTCATCTGCCACTTCCCTGGCTGCGTGCCTCCCAGTTACTCCTGTCTCTTAGAACCTGGCCCCTGCCCTTGCTGCCTGCTACTTTAGGGACTCTGCACACGCTGCTTCCTTCTCCAGCCCCATCCCCTTATCTGGTTCAGATTAAGTTCTGCTGCCTTGTCACTGCCTCAGGAGAGCCATTGCTTCTGCAGAGGAGCCAGGCTGCCTGGTGTTCTGTCCTCGTGCATCTCTGGTCATAACATTGTTGGGAGTTCATGATCCTGTGCACTTAGGATCTGCTTGTCTCCCCCAAATTCCCTAACTGTGAGAGGCAAGGTTGAGGCCCGCCTTTATCTGTCCAGACCCTGACACCCTGCAGGAACTTGCTGAGTGAGCATAGGGACCCCACCGACCACACAAGAAGGGGAGCATCAGGGTCCATCAGGGCCGGAGCCACAGTCTGGGTTGGGGAGAGAGGGGTCATGAGGCCCAGCATCAGTGTCTGCAAGACTGCCAGGATGACAGGGGGACACTGAGGCAGCTCCCCTCCCCCCAGCTGTCTGACAGCAAAGATGCCTTCAAGAAGACGTGGAACCCCAAGTTCACCCTCCGCTCGCACTATGATGGCATCCGCTCCCTGGCTTTCCATCACAGTCAGTCAGCACTGCTCACCGCCTCCGAGGACGGCACTCTCAAGCTCTGGAACCTGCAGAAGGCGGTCACGGCCAAGAAGTGAGGGTGGCAGCCTGGCAGGGCGGGCCCGGCCCCGGCCCTGGCCCGGGGGTCTTGGTGACACCTGGCTCCTCTGTCTCCCACAGGAACGCCGCACTGGACGTGGAACCGATCCACGCCTTCCGGGGTCACAGGTAGGTGTTGCCTGTATCTGCCAGGAGCTCTGTCTTCAGGCCATATGTGTGACCTGGCCACCTCCCAGCCCCAGGAGCCCCCACTCTGTGTCAACACCCCTCTGCATACCTCCTCACTTCTGGGCCCATTTGGGTTTGCATTTCAGAGACAGGTGGGGAGTAGGGGACAGGTGACTTGTCCAAGGGGCACAGCCAGACCCCACACGCTGAATTCCTTTTGGCCATCCTTGAAGAATACCAGTGAGGCCTGTGAAGGCAGGCGTGGGCTTGTTGTCCGCCTTCTCTCACCCACTCTTGCACCACAGGGGCCCTGTGCTGGCGGTGGCTGTGGGCAGCAACAGCGAATACTGCTACAGTGGCGGTGCCGACGCCCGCATCCACAGCTGGAAGATTCCGGACCTCAACATGGATCCCTACGATGGTTACGGTGAGGACGACCGCCTGATGCCTTTATGCTCACACACCTGGCTCTGTGCTATGCATGGCAGAGTCCAGAGCTCTGCCTCCCCTCAAAGAGACCGTACTGTTTTCCACAGTGCTAGGTCGAGGGTCAGACCCAGCCAGGGGAGCTACCACACTCTAGGTGTCAGCAGGCTCGGCCAGGGCCACCTGTGTCGAGTTGGCGGTCAGGAGGCAGTGGTGGGGCTTTGCAATAGCAGGCTGTGGAGACAGGCAGGGCCCGGCACACCCAAGGCCCGGGTAGAGAATGCTGCACAACTAAAGAGGCTGCTGGCATGAGCAGAGGCTGTGAGCGTTCTGTGCCAGGCCGTTAGGGCATTGGGGCCCCAGAGCTACCACTGAACAGCCGGTTTCTGGGCCCTGCGGAGATAGCAGTGAACAGGGAAGCCCCTGGCTCCTGAAGCGTGAGGAGGCTTCAGAGCCCGATGCTGCTCAGAAGATCTGGTGGTCAGTGTGAGCAGCCATGGGGTGCAGGTCCACGGGGTGGACGGTTGGGGGCCAGGCTTGGGCATGAAGCCCCTGAAGGCTGCCTTGGCCCAGCCACGAGGTCCAGCTCTGGGCTGTCTTAGAGCCCGCAGTCCTAACACAGCCCATTTCCTCCCTGGACCGGCCCAGACCCCAGCGTCCTGAGCCATGTCCTGGAGGGCCACGGGGATGCCGTGTGGGGCTTGGCCTTCAGTCCCACCTCCCAGCGCCTGGCTTCCTGCTCTGCCGATGGTACCGTGCGCATCTGGGACCCCAGCAGCAGCCCAGCCTGCCTCTGTACCTTCCCCACAGCCAGCGGTGAGCAGGGCCAGGGCTTCACAAGTGAGGGACAGCCAGGGGCTGGGGAGGAGGAGTGGGTGCTGAGGAGGCCCCAGCCCCAGGGCGGGGCCAGGCCGTGGGACAGCCTCTTCCCCTCTGTCCTCAGAGCACGGGGTCCCCACTTCAGTGGCCTTCACCAGCACTGAGCCTGCCCACGTTGTGGCCTCCTTCCGCTCTGGCAACACCATCCTGTATGACCTAGACGCTGGCAGTGCCCTTCTCATGCTGGAGTCCCGGGGGAGCAGTGGTAAGGGAGGACTGGGCAGGCCAGTGGGACTAGGGCCTGAATGCCTATGAGAATTTCCATTCTTCCCGTGGCTTTGGGGACAGTCAGGTCAGGATGACTCTCCTGGGCCTTCCTGGACCTAAGTAAGAAGGAAATTTAAGTTCAGTGGAGGCCTGGGTGGCCCTGGTACACGGGGGACGGAGGGGAGGTAAGGGATCAAGTCACGGACACTTGGGCGAGTAGACAGGGCGTTTCCCCATCCACTGCCCTGCAGAGCAGTAGTATGGCCCGGGGATGGGACTGGTTCCTATGGCCCCCAGGCAGAGATGCGGGGGTGGAGTGTAGGTACCCCAATCTTGGCTCTGTATTGGTCTCCCTGATGTCCCCTAATGACTTTCTCTCTGTCCCCTTTTCCTCCCAGGCCCAAGCCAGATCAACCAGGTGGTGAGTCACCCGAACCAGCCCCTCACCATCACTGCCCATGACGACAGGGGTATCCGCTTCCTGGACAATCGGACAGGTGAGGCCCCACCCCCGGCTGGGCTGGGGGCAGGAGGAACCTGGTATCCACAGAGGCTCTCAGAGCTTCTTCCAGCCCCCTCGCTTTCCAGGCAAGGCCCAGAGGGGGAAGGAGACCTGCCACCAGCCTCTCTCCTTTAGGTAAATTGGTGCACTCCATGGTCGCCCACCTGGATGCGGTCACTTGCCTAGCTGTGGACCCCAATGGTGTATTCCTAATGTCAGGAAGTAAGTGGTCTCTCTTGGTGGTCCCTTCCCCCCAGGGTGAGAAGGGGACAGGGAGGAGAGCTGGGCCTCAGACATGGGCACATGCTCCAGGAGATCCTTGGGGCTGGGGCCGAGCAGAGGCAGGAGCGATGGTGGTCACAGCAGTGGTTACAGCATAGCCCTCTGCTCAGAACCCACTGGAGGCACATCCTCCGTCACCCCGATCCTCTTCTGAGGAGTCCCGCACGGTGAGTGGTTTATCCCCACTGGACAGCGGCCGGGGATATAGCTCAGCGACACAGCGCTTGCAAAGATATATATATCCCCACTGGACAGACAGGACGTGAGGTTCCAGAGTGTCAGGGCTTGGCCATAGCACTGCGAGTTGCAAGAGTGGGTGCCCGCAGGGACTTGAGCTCTGGATGAGGGCAGGCGGCCTGGCTGTCCTGGAAGGGGCAGCTGGACTTGGGCGAAGCGTGAGGCCTGTACCCCTCCACTCTGTCTCTTGGTGTCAGACCTCCACGAGGCCTATGGCAGTGGCGTTGGCATGTGAGCGTGTGGCATGTGTGATAGGGGTGGGAGCATGGTGGCAGATGCTGTGGGTGGCCTTGTTCTCTAGCTGCTGGGTAATGGCAGCAGCTGTCTCTGCAGAGGGTGTGAGGGGACCATCAGAGAAACCAAGCCTGGTGCCAGGAAGCCAGCCAAGGGCTCCATCTGGGAGCTGTGATGCCTGGGGCGGGGGCCAGAGCCTTCAGCCGGCCTGGCCCTGGAGCCTGACCCAGGTGGTCAGTGAGTGCTGGGATCATTGGTGTGCATCACCACCCCGGCCTCCTCCCTCCTTCATGTGGTGCTGGGGATGGACCCCAGGCCTTCAGCTGCTATGCAAGTGCTGAGCCCCTGAGCCACAGTGTGGCCCTGCTGGGTGTTACCTTGTTCTCTTTCTCATGCTGCAGCGTCCACAGGGCCAGGAGATTTCCCTATTTTGTTTAGTGCACCTTCTAGGGCCTCATACACAGTGGGTACTCAGTAAATAGTTGGTGACTAGATGGGTGGATGTTTGACAGGGTGGGTACAGAAGGGCTGTCCTTTGGGCAGAGTGAGGGGAGGGAGAGGCCTAAGTCTTCACTGTCCCCAAGGTCTCTGGATGAGGCCAAGTGAAGGGTTGAAGAGCTGGGTATGAGTGAGGACCTCAGTGACTGGTCCCTACCCCCCAGGCCATGATTGCTCCCTGCGCCTGTGGAGCCTGGACAATAAGACCTGTGTACAGGAGATCACAGCCCACCGCAAGAAGCACGAGGAGGCCATCCACGCTGTCGCCTGCCACCCCAGCAAGGCCCTTATTGCCAGTGCTGGCGCTGACGCCCTGGCCAAGGTCTTCGTATGATGCCCACTTGGCCCCGCCCTGGCCACCACACTGGCTGAGGAGCAGGGCCAGGCAGGTGGGGCTGAGGTGAGGGCCTGCACTACCCCTCTGCCTGGCACTTGGGTGTGCCAAGCCCCACAGTCTTGTGAGAATGACCAGGGTTGGCCTGGGCCCACAGAAGGGAGGCTGAACCTGAGGAGAGGCCCCCAGGGTGGTGGTCCAGTCTCTCCTCTGTCTCCCACAGGTGGCTGCAGCCTCACTTAGAGGCTCAAGGCAGCCTCTCTCCACCTGCTGTGGAGTCTGGTGGTGCTAACTAAGGGCCCTGTCCCAAGAACGGCCTCCCACAGCTCTTGTCCCTGCACACTGGCCTGGGGACGGGCCCTGCAGGAATCACTGCCAGGGGCCTCAGATGCCCATTCCTGCATCAGCTGCCCTCACGTGCAGCTCAGCCAGGGCCAGAGTCTTTGGGGATCAGTTTTCCCAAGATGCCAGAAGGTGCCGGGTTCTCCCCTTGACCCCCACCCCCAGCCTGTGGTAGCTGTGCTGGGAGGGTCTCCTGACGCCCCTCCTCCATGGGGATCCCTGTGGCAGTGGGAGGCCACCTGGCCCACCCCTTAGCCCTTCCACTGTTTTCCAGACACTAACCTCCAGGGCCAGGACTGTGCCCCCAGGCTCGCAGGGTGCCCTTCCCTGAGGCATGGGGGTAAAGTGGGGACCTCATGTAGCTCCCTGTATATCTGTATAAATGGACGGGATTTTAATGGCACCCCTCCCTATGTTATCACTGTGTGATAGTCTTCGTTTGTCTCCTTCTGGCTCCACATTTTGCCTCTATTTATTTCACTCTTCGTTTGGGTTCCACCCTGCACCCAAGCCCTTGATCCCTCTTCAGGTTCCTGTTTATAAGTCACCCTCTGCCCTGAACTTGTATGTGAAAACTTGTCTCAATAAACCCTTTGGAGTAAGATGGTGCCTGTGCCACCTTTTGAGGAGATGGGGACTTTTTGGGAGGAGTCACCGCCTAAGTTGGGTGAAGTTTGAGGAGAAGGGATACGATAGGCTTGGGGTTTGGGGGGGTGCAGAGAGGGGCCCAGAATTTGGATGGGTGTGGGTGAAGAGGCGGAAGCTGGGCACAAGGCCGAATCTCCTGTGCCCCTCCTTTCTGTCCCTAAGTGTACTGTCCCCAGGGGCAGGCCTGGTAAGCCGATGCTGTGATGGGACGGTTCAGCTGAGGACCCACCCAGGCGTGTGGTGGCTGGTGCGGAGAACTGAGCCCTTGCCCTCCCTGTTACACCCTACAACGCAGTCCTCAGAGCGGGAAGGGAAAGCGGCCTGCCAGCCCTGCTGGGAGGGTCCCTGAGGACACGGGTACCTCAGGCCCTGAGGGAGTGCGGAGTCCCTCCCTTCCCTTTTTGGTAGTTAGTGTTTACTCTGTTTCTGAGAAGCCAAGCTGAGCGCAGCGGGTCCCTGTCATTTCACAGTGCTTACAACCTCCGCAAATGCAGAGCAGGAGGGGGTGCTCAGGATGAGCAGGGCAGGGGAGTTGGTGTCCTGTCCCTGTCCTCAGCCTGCTCTGAGGCCTCCACCTTCTGCCAGCCCCTCCGTGATAAGGTGGTGATGTCCACACTCTCCTGGCCCCTGGCACCCCTGAGAACACTTGAAGGACTGGAGGCTTGTGGTGTGGGCTGCCCTTGGAACATGTTGGCACTCACTGTGGCGCTCGGCCCATCTGGACAGTGGCACAGATGGGAAGGTGATGATTAGGTGACACGGCCTGGAGCCAGGCTGTGGACCCCACGTGGCCTTGCTCCCCTTGGCCCTGCAGCTTCCCCAGGTGGTGGTTTGGGTTTTCACTCCAGCCTCAGACTTCCTTCCCCACCCCAGCCCCCGGATGTGGTGACAGAGTCGGCATTGTACCAACCTCAGCGGCCCCCAGCAGTCCTACATGGTGTGTGTGTGGGTCCTACTGCAGCCCCCACCCTAACCAAGCCAGGCAGTTGGCCCTGCTCTGGCACAATGCCTTTGGAGCGAAAACCTAGGCCTTGGCCTGTCAGGGAGGGGCTGATCCTGAGCAAGTCATTGCTCTCCCGGGCCTGGGCTCCCTGTGCAAATGGAACAGGAGCGCTAGCTGGGGAGAACTCAAGTCGGCTCCCCTGAGGCCTGGACGTGTTCTAGACAATGCCCGCCCGGCATGCAGGTCCTCAACAGATGCTTGCTGGGTGACAGATTGATGAACGAGCTCACCCAAACCTTTTCTCTCTGCAAATTAAGAGCAACAGCCACCATTTACTCAACTTGAGCTGTGTTCCAGGTGCCCCCATACCAAGTCATCAGTCCCACAGACCCCTGCCATTGGCCCTATTCAGTGCCACCTAACAGTGGGGAGACTGAGGCTCACAGGAGAGATGTGGCCCAGCTAAAGCCACACAGATGCAGGCACATGGCGCCAGAAGAGCGTCAGTTCTCCATCTGTGAAGGGACGTTGGTGTGTGGCCTCCCTTCCAGGCCCCAGCCTTCTGGCATTCTGAGACCCTGGCGGAAGGAAATCACATCCCCCCACACCTGCCCTCCAGCTGGCTCCATGCACCGGGGACAGACCTGAGGCAAGGTGGCGCCTCCCCCATCCCATCTGCGGAATGGGTGGGCGCACGCGGCAGTACCCCCCTCCACGAGGCTGGCGCGAAGCCCAGGGTCGGGGGAGGCCGAGCCGGAAAGCGGGCCGGACTTGACACCCTACTTCCGACCCTCTCCCCTGCGGTGGGCGACGGATGCAGGCCAGCCGAAACGGCTCCCTCCATGGAGGACCAAGCGCCTGCTATACCCATCCCCGCGCCCTGCGCTGGGCGAGGTCTGCTCGGCTCTCGCTGTCAGTGCAAGGGGAAAAGTTAACTTCCCAGTCTGGGGAGGAATCGACCAGCCAGCCTGACACCTATCTGCCACCCTGGGGCCCTCCATCGGATTGGGGGAGGTCCCGCCCCCAACTCGAAGGCGCAGGGCCCGCCCTCTCCTTCCGCCCCCGACCCCTCGGCAGGCACCGCCCCTCCCGACGTCACCGGGGCCCGCGCCGATTGGCCGACTGCGCAGTCGCTCGGGACACTTCCTCCTGCGCCGCCGCCGCGGACTTAAACTTTGAAGGGGGAAAAAAGAGCCGCCCACGCTGTGCGACCACCCTTGCCCCCCACCCCACCCCGCCTCCGGTAACGCCCCCCGCCTCGCGGTCTCCGACCAAACTTTTCTCCAACTTCTGCGACTCGTGAGATTCCCTTCTTTCTACTCTGGCCCTGGGGACCTCTCTGCCCATCCCTGAGCCGGGAGGATCCCTGGGATCCACTTGATCCCCAACTCAAAGAGACTGCCGCCCTCCGCCCCCAAGGTGGCGAATTCCTCGGGCCCCCTTCTTCATGAAATATTGGTCTCAGAGCCACTGCATTCTGGGGTCCTCCCTGCTCCCCTTTCAACCCCTTGTCTGTCCAAGGGGCCTTTGGATCGCAGGGTCTCTTGATCCCTGCAACCCTGACCTACTAGAGTTTCCTATTTCTTGGAATCTCACAATTGCTGGGTTTCCAAACCATTACTTTCTCCTTTCTGATCTGTGATCCCTTGATTCCGAGCGTGTGTTCCACTAGTCCTTTTCTCTCGTTTCCCAGGATCCTGCCATCCTCGGTCCCTCAACCTGCCGGCTTTCCGTTCTAGGACCCTGCGCTCCTTCCACCACCCCACGGGCTCCCTCGGCTCAAGGACTCGGGTTCCCAGGGCTCCCGCACCCGGATTTGGGCACCGGGCGGCGGGTCCAGGCCTGCCCCCATGGCCGCCGCCCCCTCCCATCCCGCCGGGCTCCCCAGCTCTCCCAGGCCCGGGTCCCCTCTTCCCGCCGGCGGTTTGGAGCTGCACTCGCCGCCGCAGCCACTGGTGCCCCAGGCCCCGGTTCCCGGCGTCTCCTTCCACATCCAGATCGGCCTGACCCGTGAGTTCGTGCTGTTGCCCGCCGCCTCTGAGTTGGCCCATGTGAAGCAGCTGGCTTGTTCCATCGTGGACCAGAAGGTGAGCGCCTCGGGCTCCCCATCCGGCTTGGGGACGTGTCCCAGGAGGGGCGTCTGACTGAGGCAGCCTGCCGCCTAACCTGCGGGAGGGGAGGGGGGGCATCTGGGCCACTTGGAGACATTGGCCCCCAGTTTCTCCTCACCCCACCACCCATTTGAGGGAGGCCCTGACAGGGGTGGGGTGCTGCAGAGGCCTCCCCAAATTGCATGTCCTTGCATGTTGTTGGTTTCTGCAGCCAGCAGGTAGGAAGGGAGGTGCCTGCTAGGTGTAGAGTGGGGAGGAAGGGCCAGGTAGGGGCAGCAGATATGGGGGACCTCCCCTCCAGGCCCATTCTGGGCCTCCCATTTGGTGGAAACAGTAGAAATTGAAGCCGGACTGCCCATGGTGATCGGGTGACATGTGTGGGTGTGCACTTGTGCACAAGCAGCCAGGGCAAATGAGGTCTCATGCCCCAATCCCTGACCTCCTCCAGCCCCTTATTCACCCCAGAGGCCCTGAGGACTCTATCCCCCTTCCTAATTGCAGTCCCCCCCTCCCCTGTCGCCAGGGTGGGGGCCTCTGGGATCAGGAGCGAGTGGCAACTGGGCAGACTTGGATGCTTGACCCTAGAATGTTAAAAGTCAGAATTGTGAACTTCTGTGTTGTTTGAATACCAGACTAAAAATGTTAGAATCGTTGAATCCTAAGTAGTTGAAATATGCATCATAGCTCATTGAATTCCTCTGACAGTAAAGTATTCAAATGTTCAAGTTAGAACCCTAACTTATTGAAATACTAAAACATTAAAATGTTGGAAGTTTATTCATTTTTTTTTTTTGTGGGTACCGGGGGGTCAACCTCAGGACCTCGTGCGCCAGCAGGCGCCCGTGCCGCTGAGTGATATCACTGGCCCCTTTTTCGTATGTGGGATCCGGGAGTCGAACTCGGGCCCTCGCGCTTGCAAGGCAGGCGCTTACGCCGCTGAGCCATCTCACGGGCCCCAAACTTTTTTTTTTTTTTTTTTTGTGGGTACCGGGGGGTCGACCTCAGGACCTCGCGCCCAGCAGGCGCCCGTGCCGCTGAGCAATATCACCGGCCCCTTTTTTGTATGTGGGTTCCGGGAGTCGAACTCGAGCCCTTGCGCTTGCCGGGCAGGCGCTTAAGCCGCTGAGCCATCTCACCGGCAAAATGTTGGAAGTTTAGATTCCTAGGCTGTAGGAATCCTAGAGTGTTAAAATGTTAGAATTTTGGGATGCTGGGTTGAACTCCTTTAATGCTAAGATACTCAAATTTTAGAAGTCTAATTTGTCGGCGTTCTAGAACATAAAAATATGAGATTACTACTCATCTAGGTCTTTGAAATCCTAAAACGTATGATAGTATGTTGGAACCTAGAGTAATTCTATGTGAGCATGTTGGAATCTCAAAATATCCAAATCCCAGAATTTTCTCAGACCCCAGGAAATGAATCCTGTGGGCTTCAGAGAGATGTTGAAAACTGGTCCAACTCCCCCATTTTACGGAGGAGGAAACAAGTTTAGAGCAAGACCTCTCAGGTGGCCAAAGCCAAGGCTTTCCTGACTTTCTGTGGAGAGAGAACAGAGCTTGGCTCACCAAGCCCCCAAATCTATTAGGCGGGGCTCCTACCCCCACTCAGCCTCTCTGTGGAAGCCAGGCTGGGAGAAGGCACATGGTCCCCTGGGTGCAATTGTCTGTCCAACAGCTGAAATCCCCAGCTAGCCCGCCTCAGACCTCAGCCCATTTTTATTTTTCTGCCAGCCTGGTCCAGGTGCTTTAGGGCCTCTGCCTGCCTGCCTGCCTTCCCGATGCCCCACCTGGGCAGTTTCACTTTCTGTTCTACCGAGGTTTCATTTCCTGCCTCCCCCACCGGGGCCGGGACACCTGGGTCCTTTCAGCGTGGAGTGAGGGTCTATCTCCCTACCTCCAGGTCTCCAAGACCCAGCCCACCCCTCCTTCTAGGAGCCCTAAGTCCCCTCCTTCCAGCTTGCTGAGTACCAACACTGGGCCTTGAGCCAGGTGGCTACGACAACAATAGATCCAGGAAGGAAGCTGGGGTGGGGGTGGTGGCCGAGTGGGGAGGCGTGCTCACTCAGGCTCCCCCACCCCGAGCCCTGGAAAATTAGAGGTATCCAGTTCCCGACCCCCCCAACCTGGCTCGCCAGTCCTGACCCTTGCAGCCACCAGACTCGGGCCAGCGCTCCCTCCAGGCACACCTGGGGCCCCGGCATCCTGTCTTGCTCGTGCTGGGTTGGGAGAGGCCGGCAGGAAGCGGGGCGGGCGTGCGGGGTCCCTGAGTTTCCGGGGGAAACAGCCGGCCCTGCCCTGGGAGGTTCCAGCCCTCTGGCGCAGGCAGCTCTGAGCTTTTCCGACACCACCTCCCTCTCCCGCCCCTCAGTTCCCGGAGTGTGGCTTCTATGGCCTTTATGACAAAATCCTGCTCTTCAAACATGACCCCACGTCGGCCAACCTCCTGCAGCTGGTGCGCTCGGCCGGGGACATCCAGGAGGGCGATCTGGTGGAGGTGGTACTGTCTGGTGAGCGGCAGCGGCCAGCCTAGGGGCGGGGCCACGGATGGGCGGGGCCTCTGGAGGAGGTGGGACGAGGGACACGACTCAGAAATGCGCTTCTGCGCCGCGGTAAAGTAGAATCGGCAAAGTAGAATCGCCCGGGGGAGCTTCCACCGCCTGCCTCTGCCCACCGGATAGACGTATATGGCCGTGCCCACTGTGGCACTGTGAATGCCAACGCTGGGCACGAATGGTCCACAGCAACCTGGATGCGGCTCCTGGACATAATGCTGAGAGAGAGGTGTAGACTCCAGCCTCCGCACTGTAAGATCGCGTGTAGAAGCACAAGGACAGATGTGATTATTCCTTGGTGTTAGGAGAGTGGGTCCTTTGGCCAAACTGGGGACTGGGTGACGGGATTATTTCTATGGTACTGAGGATTGAACCCAAGGCCTTTGTGTTGAGCTACAGCCCCAGCTCTGTTTGACTTTTTATTTTGAGACAGGGTCTTGCTTCATTGGGCTATGCACTTCTGATATGTGTCATTTTCTGGACATATGTTATATCTGTTAGTTATACTTGAATATAAAGTCACAAATGTAGCAGGCCATGGTGGCCAGGTTTGTAATCCTGGCACTTTGGGAGACTGAGGCAGGAGGATCACTATCTTGAGCCCCAGCCTGGGCAATTTAGCGAGACCCCGTGTCAAAATAGAAGATAAAAATGGCTGGGGACATAGCTCAGTCAAAAAGCCCTGGGTTCAATCCCTAGTGTTAAAAGAAAGTTACAAATGTTCTGATGTCTGTGCCTCCTCCCATGGAAATGCTGGTGAAGTCCAAGTCTTTGCAAGATGGGATGAGGCCACATCCTTCATAGTTTTAGAAGCTCCCCAGGTGACTCTGAGTTGCAGCCAGAATGTAGTGCACCCGCCATACCCATTTCATAAATGGGCAAGCTTTCAGTGATAGAGGAGTCCTTCCTAAGGGGTGGGGGTCTGCCTTCCTCACTCTGTGTCCCCCCACCCCCTACACACTAGTGCTCAGGAAAGTGTCCAATGGGCGAATGACAATTTGAAGTTTCCATTTACATCTTCGGTGACTTATTCGGGCATCAAATACCCTCTTCTAAGGTGGTAGCTTCTAAATATCCTCGCCTTGGTCTCCCTTCAACCTAAATCTTGATTGTGTAGTTGTCTCCCAGACTTACAAAGTACTTGGGATCTAGTGGGAATTTCAGATCTGGCCCTAACAGAACAGAGCTCTCATGGTGCTGGGGAGGGAACCCTAGGTCTTGCACATGCTAGGCAAGTGCTCTGCCACGGAGCCACACTGCAGCCCAGGACAGAACCCCGTCTAAACCTACTTTGCCTAGTCCTCTTCATCCCAGTGAATGAAAGACGGTACCATTCACACAGGTGGGCAGGCCTTGAACCTCAGGCATCCTTGATTCCTCTTCTCTCACCTGCTCACTCAAACCCTCAGTAAACCCGCTGGTCCTCTTGTGAACATGCGTCCTGAATCTATGTCCTACCACCCCCATGGGTCCAAGCCACCATCACATCCAGCTTAGACTCTTATGAAAGCAGTTAAGTCACATCACTACACTCCATTGCTCAAAATGTTTCCATAGCTCCCTAGTACCCTGGGAATAAAATAGAAACTCCTTAGCATGGCCTCAGGGACATCTGTGACAAGGCCCCTGCTAGGTCCCTGAAGTCATCTTTTAACACTGTCCTCACTCTCAGTCCCAGCCGTGCTGGCTGCCCTCTGTCCCTTCTGCACACCAGCTCCCTCCCTCTTCAGCCCTTTGCACTCGATCTGCTCCCCATTTGGATCATTTCCTCCTCCTCACCTTCCCCAATCACCCCATCCGGCACTGTCACCTTCTCTGTGCATTCTGTGCTATCACACTGATTGATTGTTCTTAAAGCACTGGGCATTTTCTGAAATTTCCTTGTCCATTTACATGCTTGTGTTTCTCATCTGTCTCCCCAAGACTGTCTTGTCCCTGGCTTTAACCTGAGTGTGTCAACAGAGCTTAGAATAACCTGAGCATGTAAACAGTCCTTGACATATAGAACAGAGTTCCCTCTCTGTTGCATAATGGCAAGAGAAATAGTTTAATATTGGACTGAAGCGGGGGCAGTTTTTATGTGAGACACTGTTGTCCAAGAATGAAACTTAAAATGAGCTTGGGGTGGGGGATATAGCTCAGTGGTGCAGCGCCTGCCTGGCAAGTGTGAGGTCCTGAGTTCGATTCCCGGTACCAGAAAAAAAAAAAAGAGCTTTGGGTTGGGGGTGTAGCTCAGTGGTAGGAGCTTGTCTAGCCTGTGCCAGGCCCTGATTCAATCCCTAGCACCACAGAAACAACAACAAAACAAATAAAAGGAGAGCAAATATTTACTGGGCACTTTCCATGTAAGGGCACTGTTTTAAGAGCTTTGCACATATTAATGCATTTAACCCTTGAAGAACCTATGAGGAGACACTGGGTTGCTTTATTTTGTTTTGTTTTGAGACAGGGTCTCACTATGTAGTTCAGGCTGGCCTTGAGCTCACTTTTAGCCCAGGCTGGCTTTGAACTCACTGTGACTGTCCTGCTTCAGCCTCCCAAGTGCTGGGATTATAGCCTGCACCACCACACCTGGCGAGGAGATAAGTGTTATGATGCTGGGCATGCTCTTTCCTAGACAACTGCACAGCTCAGACTCTTTCCTCCCTTGGGTCTATGCTATAATGTCACCTGCTCAAGGAGGGGTCCTTTCCCAGCCATTTCTTTTTTCTCTTGGTACTGAGAGTTGAACCCAGGGTTTTGCTCATGCCAGGCAAGTGCTGTACCACAGAGCTACACCCCTGGCCCTTTTTATTCTGAGACAGTGTCTTGCTGAGTTGTCCAGGCTGTCCTTGAACTTGTGACCTTCCTGCCTCAGCCTCACCAATAGCTGGGATTACAGGTACATAGCACTGCACCTGGCTACTGTATGTTTTGTTAGCTGTAATTTTCAGAGAGACAGTCTGGTACTGGTGGCATGAACTCTAGGACCTGGGTTCAAATTCAAGTTCCATGACTACCTGTGTGACCTAAGGGCCAGCTGCTTAACCTGTCTGTTCTGTAATTTTCTCCTGCAGAGAATGGGGATAATCATAAGATATAGCCCACAGGGCTTTTAGGAGAGAGCTTTTTAATAGTAT
Source organism: Erethizon dorsatum (assembly GCA_028451465.1). Classification (NCBI taxonomy): domain Eukaryota; kingdom Metazoa; phylum Chordata; class Mammalia; order Rodentia; family Erethizontidae; genus Erethizon; species Erethizon dorsatum. Next base: position 107,490,135 of record CM051834.1, on the reverse strand, counting down.
TTTATGGTACTTAGAGCAATGCCTCACATAGTATCTGCTAGGCTGAGTGACTGTTAGGTTTTTTTGTTTGTTTGTTTGTTTGAGACAGGGTCTTGCTATGTAGTTCAGGCTGGCCTTGAACTCGCTTATATAGTCCAGGTTGGCCTAGAACTCACAGTGATCCTCCTGCCTCAGCCTCCTGAGCGCTGGGATTACAGGCATGCACCACCATCCCTGACTTTTTTTTTTTTTTTTTTTGTGGTGCTGGGGATGGAACCCAGGGTCTCACACATGCTAGGCAAGCACTGCACCACTGAGCTACAGCCCCAGCTGGATTGGGATTTTAAATTTGTAGTTGTGGTAAAGCATAGGTAACATAAAACTTGGCATCACAAGCCTTTTCAGGGTACAGTCGGTTGTGTTAAGTACACATTACAGTGCCGTCAACCCCTGGAACTGTTGACAGTTCTGGCAGAAACAAAGCCCTCTACCATGAAACGGCTATGCCCGCGGTCTCCTCTGCCTCAGCCTCCGGGAAGGCACGTTGGTGTTTGCCCATTGGTGGAGCTGCAGTTTGAGCTCAGGCACAACATACTGTGGGAGGGAGGGAGGAAGGGAAGGATGGGCAGAGCACAGCTTGTACAGAGGAGGCCTGTGAAAAACCGAGGAACGCGGGTGTGCAACAGCGTCTCCCCCTACTGCCTGCAGCCTCTGCCACCTTCGAGGACTTCCAGATCCGGCCGCACGCGCTTACTGTGCACTCCTACCGCGCACCTGCCTTCTGTGACCACTGTGGGGAGATGCTCTTCGGCCTGGTGCGCCAGGGCCTCAAGTGCGATGGTGAGGGGAAGGGGCTCGGGGCTGGGGGCGGATTCTAGGGTGGGGCCTGGGGGCGCGGTCAGGGCCCGGGGGCAGAGCTTCTGGAGGGAGCCAGGCTGGAGGCGGGGCGGGGATTGGGAGGGGCTGACGGTGGGGACTGGGGAGCAGCCCGAGCGGTGGGCGTCAGAGGGAGAAATAGGGGCCCAGGGAGAGAACCTGGAGAAGTAATGGGGCCCTGGAAAAAGGCCAGGCTGTGTCAGTCAGGTGTCGAGCACAGACAGAACTGGTAGGAGAGAAACACGAAGATACTTATCAGAAGAAACTGGTTTATGGGTTGTGGGGCGGGCCAGGCAACTCCCGAATCCTGAATCCACCGGGCGGTGGGTCAGACACAAGCCTCCGACCGTCCGCAGGGAGAATTCCTTCCTCTTGAAAGCCTCTCAGTTGATTGAATTGGGCCCAGCAATTAACTCAGTTAATCCCTCTCGCTGCAGCCCGCTCCTATCCGCAAAACACCTTCACAGCAGCCTCCAGGGGAGCGCTGGCGTGGCGGTGGACGTTAGTCTCAAGTTGACACATAAAGCTGACCATCAGTGTCTACCCCAGTCAGTCTGGCACCCGACATCGTGCTAGGACTGCCATCACCGACTAACGGGGTGGGGGCTTAAGTGACAGGGTGTCAGGAAAGTGGGGGCAGAGCCAGAGCGGCAGCAGGGCCGGTGTAGGGCGCTGGTGTCTAGGGAGAGGGGTGGGGCTGGCGAGCTGTGGAGGTGACCCTGGAGGTTTCCCTGAAGTGGGAAGGGAAGGGAAGGGAAGGGGCGCGAAGCTTAATGCAGGGTCTCCTGGTGAAGGTGGGGTACAAACTGGAATTAGGGACAGGACTTGGGATTGGTGACTTCCTTTTGGGGGGAACTGGGGTGTGGGTGATAGGGCAGGGCCTGGTGGGGAGCTGGATGCAGAGCTTCAGAAGGGTGGAGGCCTAAGAGGGCCGCGGGCTGTGTCTCTGACCGTCTGGCGCCTCCCGCAGGCTGCGGGCTGAACTACCACAAACGCTGCGCCTTCAGCATCCCCAACAACTGCAGCGGGGCCCGCAAGCGGCGCCTGTCCTCCACATCTCTGGCCAGTGGCCACTCGGTGCGCCTCGGCAGCTCTGAGTCCCTGCCCTGCACGGCTGAGGAGCTGGTGAAGATCTGGGCAGGGGCGGGTTGGTGGCCGGGGGCTGACGGGGCCCAGGATTGAGCGACGCACTCAAGGGTCCCTTCCACCCTCGCTGACCCGCAGAGCCGTAGCACCACGGAGCTCCTGCCTCGCCGCCCGCCCTCGTCGTCGTCCTCCTCCTCTTCCGCCTCCTTCTACACGGGTCGCCCCATTGAGCTGGACAAGATACTGCTCTCCAAGGTCAAGGTGCCGCACACCTTCCTCATCCACAGCTACACGCGGCCCACCGTTTGCCAGGCTTGCAAGAAACTCCTCAAGGGCCTCTTCCGCCAGGGCCTTCAGTGCAAAGGTTCGCGGGCCAGCTGGGAGGAGCCCAGGGTCGGAACCTTGTCCTCGGCCCTATCTGGGCTTGTCGAACTGGAGAAGCCTGTGATTCTGACCTTTAGGAGGCACAGGGCCTCAGAAGGCGAGTGCCCTGAATCCTGGTGTTCCAGAACCTTGGGAATTCTGGAATCCTAGAACCTTGGAAACCTAGAGCCATAAGATACTTGGCATGGGAATTCCTAAAGTATAGAGGAGAGTTCCAGAATCAGCGAACATTATAAACTGAGGATTCAAGAATTTTGGAATCATAGAATTCAGCTTAAATAACCACAGAACTTTAGGTCATAAATCTTAGAACTGTTATAGACTTTTAGAATATTAGAATTTTATTTCATTTTATTTTTTTAAAGGAGGTAGAATACTAGCATTTTAGAAGCATAGAATTTAAGAATAATGGAAGTCTCGGAGAATTACATTTGAGAGCCTTACAAGTGTAGAATCTTGTAACCTTGGAAGTATTGAATCCTAGACTCCTAGAAATCTGGACTCCCAGAACTTTAAACCAATTCTAGAATCTTTGAAGGCTAGAGCTAAAGAACCACAAGGATATAAAAATCTAGTATCTTAGTTGTATACAATCCTAGAATTTCAGAATCATCAGATTCTGGAGGCATAGAAGTCTAGAATCAGAACTGTAGAACCGCTACATTTTAGAATTTAAATATCAAATCCTAAAAACTTGGACATTAAGAAGTGTTAGGCTAGAATCATAGATTTGTATAATTCTAGAAGATTGGACATCAAACTCAGGCCTTGGAAATAGAATCGTAGATCCTTCAAATACAGATTTTCAGAGTCTGGCATGGTGGCACATGGCTGTAATCCCAACATTCAGAATGCTGAGGCAGGAGGATCACTATGACTTTGAGCCTAGCCTCAGCTACATGGTGAATTCAAGACCAGGCTGAATTATGTACACAGTGAGACTCTGTCTCAAAAAACAAAACAGGGGGGCCGGTGAGATGGCTCAGCGGCGTAAGCGCCTGCCTGGCAAGCGCGAGGGCCCAAGTTCGACTCCCGGAACCCACATACGAAAAAAGGGCCGGTGATATTGCTCAGTGGCATGGGTGCCTGCTGGCGCACGAGGTCCTGAGGTTGACCCCCAGTACCCACAAAAAAAAAAAAAAACAGGGCTGGTGAGATGGCTCAGTGGTGTAAGCGCCTGCTTGGCAAGCGCGAGGTCCTGAGTTCGACTCCCGGTACCCACATTAAAAAAAAATGGTTCTCAGCCAGCTGTGGTGGCGCATACCTGTAATCACAGCACTTAGAGAGGCTGAGGCAGGAGGATCTCAAGTTCGGGTTCAGCTTAGCAAGACCCTGTCTCAAAATAAAAAGATAAAAGGCCTGGGGACATAGCTCAGTGGTAGAGTATACCTGGGTCTGATCCCTAGTACCCTGTCCCCAAAGGTTTTCAGCTTATTCTAGAATCTTTGCTGTATAATGTTCTAGTCCCTGGAATCATCAAATTCTACATCACTGGTTCCCAACCGAGGGCGATTTTGGTAATGGTTGGGAACATTGTCAGGGCAGGATGGTGGTGCTAGTATCCAGGGTGGGGCCAAACATCCTATGCTACACGGAACAACGCACGGAACAACCCCGCAACAAAGAATTTCCCAAGGCAAAGGGTTACTTGTACCAATGAAAAACAACAACCACAAACCCAGACTCTTCTAGTGAAGGTAAACATCCCTTGTTCCCTGTCCTCCTGGCAGACTGCAAGTTTAATTGCCACAAGCGCTGCGCCACCCGTGTCCCTAACGACTGTCTTGGAGAGGCGCTCATCAATGGAGGTAAGAGGCCCAGAGGGCCTGAGAGGGAAGGGGCAGGGGCAGGACCGGGCGCAGGTGCTTCTGATTCCCCTGTCCCCCAGATGTGCCGATGGAGGAAGCCTCCGATTTCAATGATTCTGACAAGACCGCCCTCCTCATGGATGAGTCAGACGACTCTGGTGTCATCCCAGGCTCCCACTCAGAAAATGCCCTTCACGCCTGTGAGGAGGAGGAAGGCGAGGGATGCAAGGCTCAGAGGTACCAAGGGATGCACCAAGAGGCCTGAGAAAGGCCCTTCCCCATAACAAGGCTCAAATTCCCCATCACTAGAATGGTCTGACTTCACTTTATAATTGTAAATTTTCCCACTTCCTGAGGCTGACCTTTACTAGCACCACAGGCTGGGTGTGGTGCCACATGCCTGTAATCCCAGCACTGGGGAGGCTGAGGCAGGAGGATTGCCTCAGGTCCAAGACCAGCTTGAGCTACAAAGTGAGCTCAAGTCCAGCCTGAACTACATATCGAGACTCTGTCTCAATAAACCCAAATAAATAAATAAATAAATATATTTTTAAAAGCACCAAACCCTTTTTCTTTTCTTTCCCTCCCCTCCCCTCCCCTCCCCTCCCCTCCCCTCCCCTCCCCTCCCCTTCCCTTCCCTTCCGACAGGGTTTCACTATGTAGCTCAGGCAGCCCTCAAACTTATGCAGCCCAGGCTGGCCTCCACCTTGAGATCTTCCTGCCCCAGCATCCTGAGTGCTGGAATTACAGACATGCACCAGTATGGCCTTTTATTAAATTTTAAACTGGTTTTTTTTTGTTGTTTTTTCTTTTGTTTTTGTACTGGGGATTGACCTATGGCCTTCACACTAATGTACATCCCCATTTTTATTTTTTATTTTTTATTTATTTATTTTTGTGTGTGGGTACCGGGGGTGGACCTCAGGACCTCGCATGCCAGCAGGCGCCTGTGCCGCTGAGCAATATCACCGGCCCTTTTTCTGTATGTGGGTTTCGGGAGTCGAACTCAGGACCTCGTGCTTGCTAGGCAGGCGCTTATGCCGCTGAGCCATCTCACTGGCCCCTTTATTTTTTATTTTGAGACAGAGCCTCTTTAAATTGCCCATGCTGGGCTCAAACTTGCAATTCTCCTCCTCAGCCTCCCAGAATACTGGGATTACAGGTGTGCAGCTCCACACCTGGCTAGGAACCCAGCTCTTAGCGGAAGACATCCTCTGAAGGGTCCCCTTCCATGCTGAGCATTGTGGCACATACCTGTAATCTCAGCACTGGGGAGGCTGAGGGAGGAAGATTGCTGCAAGTTTGAGGCCAGCCTGAGCTACACAGTGAGTTCAAAGCCAGCCTGAACTGTATAGCAAGACCCTGTCTCAAAAAAAAAAAAAAAAAAAAAAAAAAGAGTCCTCTTCCTCACTAGGAAATCTGGAAGGTGACAACCCCCGTCCTCTTGCCACTGGGGATTTTTCCTGTACTGGGGATCGAACCCAGAGATGCCCCTTGTGGCTCCAGGCAGGACGGTCATTTGATGCATTTTGTGCATCACTACTTCAACCCTCTGCAGCTCCCTGGGCTACATTCCCCTGATGAGGGTGGTACAGTCAGTGAGACACACAACGCGGAAATCCAGCACCACGCTGCGCGAGGGGTGGGTGGTTCATTACAGCAACAAGGACACCCTGGTGAGTGAGCCGGCTGGCACCCTGGTGGGGGTGGGGAGTCCTAAGGGGGCGGGGTCTAGAACAGGGGGCGGGACACATAGTCTAGGTGGGCTTTGTCTAGGCGGGACTGCAGGCAGGGCTAGAATTAGAGGTGTAGATTTTAAGTATAGAATGAGGGCCGCCCCCAAGGAGCGAACGAAGAGGCGAGGCTAAGCGCAAGGCCAAGAAGGGGTGAAAGCGTGGTGGGTGGTGCAGGCCTGCAATCCCAGCACTTGGGCGACTGAGGTAGGAGGATCGCTGTGAATTCGAGGCTAGCCTGGGCTACATAGTGAGTTCAAGTCTAGCCTTGAACTACCCTCAAAAAACTAACAACAACAACAAAAAAAAAAAAAAAAAAAAAAAGGCGGTGGTGAAAGCCCGAGTTAGGTTTGGTACTAAAGCGAGAGGAGATGGGGTGAGGCCTATATTAATTAACTAGAACTGACTGAGGGGTGATAAAGTGGGACCAGGTGGGGTGAGGGGAGACTCAAAGGTTAGAAGAGGGCTTGCAGTGGTGGGGCTGGGTCCACACAGGCAGGAGACAGGTGTAGGGCACGAAGAGGGACAGGAAGAGGGGCAGGAAGAAGGGCAGAGGAGCCCCAGGCTGAAGGTTGACCTCAAATTAGAGGCGGTTATAGGGCGGGGCTAGGTGGGCGGAGTCAGAGCTGGGAGGGCAGCGTTGTTTGAGAAGGGGCGTGGCTGGGATTAGTGATGGGCGGGGCCGGGATGGAGGCAGGGATAGAACCTGAAAGGGGCAGTGCCGGGCTGAAGTGGGGCGGGGCTAAACGGGGCCAGCGTTGGGGTGGAGCTTGGCTGGGGAGAGCTTGGACCCAACGCAGCGCCCCAGGACACCAACGTCACCCTCACTGTCCCAAACGTGTCTCCATCAGAGGAAGCGGCACTACTGGCGCCTGGACTGCAAGTGCATCACGCTGTTCCAGAACAACACGACAAACAGATACTACAAGGTGGGTCTTCCGGCCCCAGCTCCTTCCGCTGCCTCCGGTTCGGCCACCCGACAGCTGGGAACACACCCTCTCGTGCATTTGACTTCAGCCCTGCCGCTTTCCAGCTGGGTGGCCCAGGAAAGTGACTTCACCTCTCTGTGCCTCATCTCTCAGCTGGAAAATAAATGCCTCAAATAATAGTACTCACCTCTGCTGGGTGTGGGGCACTGGCCTTTCATTCCAGGACTGGGAGCCTGACGCAGAGAGGATCGCAAATTCGAGCCCAGCATGCCTCATAATTTAGCCACTTAGTGAAACCCCGGCACAAAATAATAAAAATAAAGGGTTGGGGAAATAGTTCAGGGCGAAGGCTCTGGGTTCAATTCCCAGTACTAGAAAAGCAAAAACTCCAGTGAGATCAGAGATATCGACACAAGCAATTAGCTTAAGGCTCGACTGCTCCCAGTGTGATTCTTGCTTCAGAGCTAATTTACAGCACATTTATACCTCACTACTTCCACGTGGTCAGGGTGTCCCAGCCAGGCTCTAGCTGGTGGGTTGCACCAGTCTCGCCAGTGGGTCTTTGCAGCCAGTCTTTTTCCTATATAGCTGCCAGAGGCTTTTTGTTTTCTTTATGATGCCAGGGCCTTGGTCTGACACTGAGCCCCACCCTCGGCCCTTTTTATTTTTTCTTTGTTTTTGAGACAGTGCCTCATTAAATTGCCCAGCCCAGACTCCAATTTGCTAATCCTCCTGCCTCGGCCTCCCCAGTGCTGGGATTACAGACTTGCACCACCATACCCAGCTGGGCTTAGGCAGGAGGATTGTCGTGATTTCAATGCCAGCCTAGGTTACATAGTGAGACCCTGTCTCAAAAACTAAATAAGGGCCGGTGATATAGCTCAGCGGCATAAGTGCCTGTCTGGCAAGCGCAAAGTCCTGAGTTCAACTCCCAGTACCCACATTAAAAAAAAAAACTAAATAAATTAATTAAAAATTAACAAAAATAAATAAACCATCACAGCCTCCAGTGGCTCCTACTGCCCTTAAAATAAAGCCTGGCCCCCTGCCTGAAATGTTTTCCTTGGACTCTCCAGGGCTGGTTCTTTCTCATCCTTCCCACTTTGCTCAAGCTGTAACCTTTGCCTGTCTCCACATCACAACCTAGCTCACTGCCTATCTAAGCAGTCTTTTCTTTTCTCTTTTATTTATTTGTTTTCCTTTTCATTTTGAGACAGGGCCTTGCTAAATTGACAAGTTACCTGGGTTGGGTTTGAACTTGCAATCCTCCTGCCTCAGCCTCTCAGAGTGCTGGGATTCCAAGCAAGCTCCACCATCCTAGCTTCCTTGTTCCCTCTTTTGTCTTTTAATGCTCTCCCTCCCTAGCCCCCGCCGTGGTCCCTGCACCTTCTCTCCCACCTGGAAAAGCTGCCTTCCTGGTCTCCTATCTCCATCTCTTTCTATCCCATCCAGCTTCTGCACACAGCCCCAGGATGTCCCTCCCCTGCTCAAAACTCTTCAGTAGCTCCCTGTGGCCCTCAGACAAAGCCTAGGCTTCTCCTTGGGGCCAACAGGGTCCTGTGTGGCCTTATTTCCTTCATTTATTTATCAGGCATTTATCAGCACTTACTGTGTGCCAGGTACCATCCCTTGTAATGAGGATATGGTACATCCTTTGACTACAGGGCCTTTGCACCTGCTGTTCCCTCTATTTCTTGCCTGCTGACCTCTTCTTACCCTTGGCTTTCTGCTTCAGCATCTGACCACTTCCTGCAAACCAGGCCTGTCACTGACCCTGGCTTCTGTGCCACCCATGAGAGCAGGGGAGCCTCAGGGCCTACCCAGGGTCCTGTCCTCACCCACGCTGCTTCCATGTCCCGCCAGGAAATTCCGCTGTCAGAAATCCTCTTGGTGGAGCCTGCTCAGAACTTCAGCCTCGTGCCACCAGGCACCAACCCACACTGCTTTGAGATCGTCACTGCCAATGCCACCTACTTCGTGGGCGAGACGCCTGGCGGGGCCCCGGGCGGGCCAAGCGGGCAGGGGGCTGAGGCTGCCCGGGGTTGGGAGATAGCCATCCGCCAGGCCCTGATGCCCGTCATCCTCCAGGATGCCCCCAGCGCCCCAGGCCACGCACCACACAGTATGTCCCCACCCTGTGTTCCTGGGAGGGTGGGTCCTGAGCAAGGGAAGAGCGGGGAAGGAGAGAGCAATGGTGGGTGGGATTGGGAACTCGGCTTCTGGACTCAGCAAACCTGGGTTCAAGTCTCTGTTAAGCCTCCGACCTGCTGTGTAGCCCTGGGCACACCTCTTCCCTCTCAGAGCTTCCCCCAGGCATTTATTGAGCACCTTCTTTGTGCCCAGGACCTGTCTCATAACCCAGCAATCCCCATCCTCAGACAGCAGTAACCCAGATTGGGCAGGACTGGGGCAGGGAGGCCAGGGACCTAGGCGTGTCCGACCCAACCTGAGTATCCAGGAGGGCTTCCTGGGGGAGGCTACATGTGCACGGAGAACTGGAAGGGAAAACACATCAGGTAGAAGCAGCAGATGATCACAGAGTATCAGGTTCCCACCTCTGCAGCTCATTATCCAATGTGGGTGACAGACATTAATCACGGTCCCATACAAACAGCAAGTGTGTGCTGAGTGTGGAGGTGCATGGCTATAAACCCAGCACCTGGGAGGCTGAGGCAGGAGGTTCCAAAGTTTGAGCCCAGCCTGGGCAATTTAACGATTTATTTATTTTTGAGACGGGGTCTTGCTATGTAGTACAGGCTGGCCTTTAGCTCACTAGGTAGCCTGGGTTGGCCTCGAACTCATGGCGATCCTCCTGCCTCAGCCTCTGGGGTGCTGGGATTACAGGTGTGCACCACCAAGGCCAGCACAATTTAACAATTTAGACTGTGTCTCAGAATAAATATTCAAACAACGACCGGGGATATAGCTCAGTGTAAAGACCCTGGGTTCTGACATTTGCTGGAGTAATCTCATGTGGCCCGAGGAGCAATATTTGAGCCAACTGCAGGATGAGGCCCAGGGACAGCACGTGCAAGGGCCGGGGCTGAGACAGAGCTTGCTGTATTTGAGGCCCAGCAGGGAGGCAGCGTGGTGGGAAATACAACTTAACAGAGGCTGAAATCAGAGGTGGATGAGGGGCCGGACCAGGTCTTTAGACTAAAGGGACCCAGGCTTCCTCCCGAGGGCACTGGGGAGCCACGGTAGGGCTGAGAAGGGGAGGTGCAGGGCAAGGTTTGTGCTGCAGCAAAACCCCTTGGGGTTTCCAAGAAGGGTGAACAGGCAGGGGCAGGGCTGGGGCTCAGAGACCAGGTGAGAGGCCAGGAGCAGGGAGCTGGCTGGGCAGCAGTGGAGAGGTAGAGCGGGGCACGACTGGGACCCTGGAGATGCCCGGCTCTGCTTAGGTCTGTGGGGCACAAGTTCAGGGCAGGTTGCAGGAATCACTTTGGACTTTTCCTCTAAGCCTCAGTTTCCTTCTCTGGAAAATGGGATCTGCATGGCTGTCTTGGCAGAGAGCATGGGTAAAATGCTCAGCATATGGTTTGTCAAGCCACTTTTTTGGAGATGGGGGGATACTGGGGGTTGAAGCCAGGGTCTTCCCAATGAGCTACATCCTCTGCCCTTTTTTAAATTTGTATTTTTGCCTGGCGTGGTAGCACATGCCTGTAATCCCGGCACTCAGGAGGCTGAGGCTGGAGGATTGTCAGGAGTTCAAAGCCAGCCTGAACTATGTAGAGAGACCCTGTCTCAAAACAACCCCCCCAAAAAAACAGAAGAAAGCCCTTCCATAAAATGTGTATTTTTGGCTGTTGTAGCTTTCTGTGCTAGCCCACGCTGTGTTTCCCAGACGCAGCGTGTACTTTTATCTTTCCTCTCACTCTCTTTTTCTATTTACTTGGCCCAAGCTTGCTTTGCAGAGCCAGTTTTCTCCCACTCTTCACTTTTACTTTCTTGAATAAACTTTGCCGCTGCTATAAAAAAATGTATTTTTATGTTGAGACAGGGTCCCACTAAGTTGCCCAGGCTGGGTTCCAACTTACCATCCTCCTGCCTCAGCCTCCCAGAGTGCTGGGATCACAGGTGCCACCATGCCTCTGTGATGTCATTTCTTGAGCACATCTCATTACTCCTCCCAGTGGCGCTTTTTAGATGAGGAAACTGAGGTCAGAGTGGATGAGTTGCTCATTGTGTCGCCTAATTGGAATTGGTGGGAGGCTGGGTGGAGCCGGTCCTGAGCTGCCTCTCCCTCTCCCCAGGACAAGCTTCCCTGAGCATCTCTGTGTCCAACAGTCAGATCCAAGAGAATGTGGTGAGAGTGCTGCCCGCTTCCACACACCTCCCCAGTCTCCCCTCCCTGGGCCCTCATCTCCATTTGCACCCGTGACCCCTCTGTCTCTGCCCTACAGGACATTGCCACCGTCTACCAGATCTTCCCAGATGAGGTGCTGGGCTCAGGGCAGTTTGGAGTGGTCTATGGAGGTAAGGAGGATGCTGGGCCAACCCAGAGGCTGGGCAGAGCCTTTCCAGTGCTGCCTTCCTTTCTGATTTGCTGCTTGCTCACCTCCTGTTCTGATTGCCTTAGAAAGCTACAGCCTGGCTGGGTGTGGTATCATGCCTGCCTTTAATGCCTGTAATCCCAGGACTAGGTAGGCTGAGGCAGGAGGATTGCTGAGAGTTCAAGGCCAGCCTGTGCTACACAGTGAGTCCAAGGCCAACCTGAACTACATAGTGAGACCCTGTCTCAAAAAAAAAATTATTTAAAAGAAATAAAAGCTATGACATGGCTACAGGTGGTTGTAGGGTCCTCTTTTCCCATTCGGAAAGCCAATGCCCTTCTTCCTGGTGTTAGTAAGGAGTGGACTTTCTGTGCTCTGATTGGCCACAGTGCCAGTTCCTTCCAGCTTCTGATTGGTTATAAATCTAGCTTTCCCTGTTATCTATTGGCCTCTCCAGAGCTCTGCTTTTTTTTTTTGCAACAGGGTCTCACTATCCAGTGTAGGCTGGCTTTGAACTCACTATGTAGCCCAGGCTGGCCTCGAACTCACAGTGATCCTCCTGCCTCAGCCTCTCAGGTGCTGGAATTACAGGGGTGCACCACCATGCCTGGCCTTTGTTTTTGTTTTGAGATAGGGTCTCCCTATGTATTCTAGGCTGGCCTTGAACTCACTGCATTGCCTAGGATGGCTTTAAACTCCTGGCAATCCTCCTGCCTTAGCCTGCAATTGCAGGCATGTGTCCAACACCTGGCCAGAGCCCTGTCTTTGACCTTCCTTTCACTTTTACTCTCAGCCCTTCCACTCTACCCCCACATATTAGGGAACCCTCAGGGCCATGTTGGTGGCCCTTCCACCACCTTGGCCCAACTCCGGTGGGGCTTTTCCTGCCAGGATTGGGAGGCCTTGCTCCCTTACCCCTTACCTTCCACTTCTGTCACCCAGGAAAGCACCGGAAGACCGGCAGGGATGTGGCAGTAAAGGTTATTGATAAACTGCGCTTCCCCACCAAGCAGGAGAGTCAGCTGCGCAATGAGGTCGCCATTCTCCAGGTGACACCAGGGTCACAGCCTAGCCCTGCCCCTGCTCAAGTGGGGCCTTTACTTCCTCTTCCTCCTTTTGGGCACAGCAACTTAGTCTGCAGTGCTCAGGCAGGCTTCCTGGAGGAGGAAATCTGCTTGCTCATGGGAAGGGCTCTGAGCAGAGGGCCGGCCAGTGCCAAGGCCTAGGGCTGAGTGGACCCAAGGTCTGGGAAGGTGGTGTGGGAGAGCCACAGGGAGGGCGGGTCTGGATGCCACAGGCTTTCCCTGAAGGTTCTGGAGGGCCTTAGAAGGACTCTGAGGACCGAGGGTGTAGCTTAGTCATAGAGCACTTCCTAGCATGTGTGAGGCCCAGCAGTCCCACCAAAATTTTCAACATTTAAAAAGAAGAAAACAAGGGGGCAGGGGTTGAGCAAAGGAGGGCCAGGATCAGGTGTGTTTTTTAGAAAAATCTCTGGGGCTGCCATCTGGAGGGTGGGTAGAGAGGGATATAACGGAATTGGAGCCCTGGGCGGAGCAGGGGAGGAATTTGGGGAGGAGAATTGAGGTCAGGCTAGGACATGCCTGGAAGAAGGGAGGACGCACAGAGTGAAGAGCTGTAGATAGAAATAAGAAGGAAAACTAAGGATGCCAGTGTACAAAGCTGCCTGCTTCTCCAGGCTCCCTGCTCCCTCGCCTCCCACAACCCTGGCCTTCCCAATGCCAAGTCTGTGATGCAGAGGTCCCAGGGACAGCAGGAGGTGGGGGGGACATGTTGCCCTGGGAGTCTCCACTCAGTCCCTATTGCCACCCCTGGGGATGTCCTTTTCACCTGTCCACCCGCTTCCATGGCTGACCTCAGGGCTGAGTTTAGGGGTGACCTAGATCCGACCCCTCCCTGCCCTCCAGAGTCTGCGGCACCCCGGGATTGTGAACCTGGAGTGCATGTTCGAGACACCCGAGAAGGTGTTTGTGGTGATGGAGAAGCTGCACGGGGACATGCTGGAGATGATCCTCTCCAGCGAGAAGGGCCGGCTGCCCGAGCGCCTCACCAAGTTCCTCATCACCCAGGTGCGCCCCCCTCCGGGGTCCCCTGGCAGAGGCCCCAAGTCACTGAACCACTGGGCAGGTGCTGCGTAGGACTCAAGGCAGCAGACCATACCTGTGATGCCAGCATGGAGGGAGGCTGAGGCAGGAGGATCACAGGTTAAGAGCCCAGCCTGGACAACTCAAGAGACTTAGTGAGACCCACAGAAGGGCTGGGGATGTAGCTCAGCACAAAGCCTTGGTTCAATCCCCAGGACCACCCAAAAAAAAAACAAAACGTATCACCAAATTCCCCAGCTGTTAAAGACATAGGTGTATAGATTCACTTTTTTTTGTACCGAGGACTCCACGCAGAGCTTTGCACATGCTATGTACACACTCTGCTACTGAGCTACATCCCCAGCTTTTTAAACATTTTATTTCGAGGCAGGGTCTCACTGAATTTCCAGGGTGGTCCTGAACTTCTAATCCTCCTGCCTCAGCCTTCTGAGTAGCTGGGGTTATAGTCATGTGACAGCATGCCCAGGGTCGTGAAGAGTTTTAACATTTACGATGTTAAAGTCCCCTTATGCAGCTGTTTTCTGGGCTTCACATCCATCCTAGAAAAGCCTTCCCACTGGGCTGGGGCCCACCTTGTTCTAGGATGTCTTCTCTGTTGGTTTCAAGGAGCCCTGTGTTGTGCTCTGTTGCCCAGTGCCCTTACTGTCCCATGCTGTGTGTGTGCACATATTGGGCTGGCTCAAGGGTGGGGACAGGAACCCACTGAGGCAGGGGCATCAGACTTCAGGTGGGAGGAGGGCACTGATCACTTTCAGCAACCAAGAGAGCTGCTCTTTCTGGTCTTTCATTTCTTTATCTCTTTTTGCTTCCTTTCTCTGTCTCTTTCTCCTCTCTGCAGATTTCTGCCTTATGGGTCTTTGCCTGCTTATCCCTGCACTAAGCTCTCTACCTCCTGACCTTACTTACGCCTCACCACCCTTTGAGGTAGGTGTCACTGTCACCCCATTTCATAGAGGAGCACCCTGAGCTTCTGGAGGTGCCAGACTCTTACCCCAGGTCACAGTTGGGAAGCTGCCTGGCTAAGATTTGAACCTGGCTCTGTCTTCCTTTCAGTCTACCCTCTGTTCATTGCCTTAATTGGGAAAAAATCAAATCAGCTGCCAGAAAATCTGGAGATGGCAAATACATGTGCCTTTTTCTACCCCAATCTCACATGAAAAATAGGTTTGGAGAATAAGGACCACAACAGTGGCTTTCAAGTCGTATTTCATTCTTAGAAAGCCAAGTAGTGAAAACTAAATAAATAAAAATTTAAATTCTGAGATATAGTTTACAGTTGCATGCTTACATGACTAGGCTTCTGCGGCATTTGGTATTTTGTGTGGGTTACACAGAATCAAGGAATAGTATCAGGATTTTTGTGTGTGTGTGTGTGTGTGTGGTACTAGTGATTGAACGCAGGTCCTTCACACTGAGCTATATCTCATCCCCATCTTTTTTTTTTTAATGTGGGTGCTGGGGGTCGAACTCAAGACCTCGTGCGCCAGCAGGTGCCCATGCCGCTGAGTGATATCACTGGCACTTTTTTCGTATGTGGTTACCGGGAGTTGAACTCAGGACCTCGCTCTTGCCAGGCAGGCGCTTATGCCGCTGAGCTATCTCACCGGCCCTCTTTTTTTTTTGAGATAAGTTCTTGCTAAATCAATAAGTTGCTCAGGCTTGCCTTGAATTTGAGATCCTCCTGCCCCAGCCTTCCAGAGTGCTGGGATTATAGGCGTGCACCACCACCCTCAGCTGTAGTAGAGTTGTTGTTGTTGTTTAAGAAGAAAATATTTTTTTTAAAGTGGAGTCATACATAGAACCTTCTTGAAAGGCCCTGCTCAATTTTCCTAGTACTTCGGAGTCTCCTGCATGCAGAGGCTCTCAGGTCCTCCCAGCCCCTCGCTCTAGCCCAGCCTTTCTAGAATTCTGCCGTGAACTCTTCGCTCTTGGTGTGCATGGCTCAGAGGTTCTGAAATTCTGTGGGATCCCCAGTCCTTCCCCTGAGCCTGGGGATCTTTAAGGCTGCTGAGACAGAACGGATGGGGTGTGCATGGGGTGTGGAGGGCTGGCGCTGAAGGTAGCCTCGGGGAGTTCCCTTTTGAACTTGGCCCCACCTCCTCTCGTCAGATCCTAGTTGCTTTGAGACACCTTCACTTCAAGAACATCGTCCACTGTGACTTGAAACCGGAAAATGTGTTGCTGGCTTCAGCAGACCCGTTTCCTCAGGTCAGTTAATGCCTGCTCCTGATTCGGAGAAGTGCAGCCAACACTGGTGGTGGGTGGGAAATGTAATAATCAGGATATAGATGTCGTCACTGATTTGTGATTTGGAGACCCCAGATGACAAGGGGAGAGGCTTAAATGGGAGAGGCTTGTTTTTCACTCCTGTGGAGGCTGGCTTAAGCATTGAAGCTGGAAAAGCAGTTTCTCGGTGTTGGGGACCAGGCTTCCTGCTGTCGTGTTCTGGCTTCCTTGTGGTGGTGCTGGCCTCCCTGGCCCAGGATGCCCCTGCTGTGTCTCTTTAGCTAGGATAGAGGAGGCCCCGCAGAGTTGGAAGAAATGGAGTCGCCCCTTTCCTTTCTAGGGGATTGGAACTTCTCACATCCTATTGGCCAGAACTTGATCACATGATCATGGTTGACCGCTAAGGAGGCTGGGAAATGTAGTTTATTATGAGTGGCCGTGTGGCCCTTTAAATTCAGCATTTTTATGAAGAGAGAAACAGGGAGCAAATATTGGAGAACAACTGTGGCCCTAATGGGGAAATGGCTTTTTTTTTTTTTTTTTTTTTTTTTTTTTTTTTTTTAAGACAGGGTTTCACTATGCAGTCCAGGCTGGCCTTGAACTCGCTTTGTAGCCCAGGCTGGCCTGGAACTTGCAGCAATCCTCCTGCCTCAGTCTCCTGGGATTACAGGTGTGCGCCACCATGCCCAGCTGGGGAATGGCTTTTGACAAGTCTCTGGCTAGGAGATGAGAGCCCCATATAGAGTGGGGCTAAGGAGGGCGGTGGTTATAACAGCTGTAACTTACTGAGTACCCAATAGTCTGGAGTCGGTTACTTACAGGTTCTCATTTTTTCCACATCCCTGTGAAGTTTTTGCTTTATTATCTGTGTTTTGCAAATTATCTGTGCCCAAGGAGCATCCATTTATAGCAGACCAAATTAAAATTAAATACAAAATAAGTTCTGCAGCCCTAGTTGGCACCTTTCAAGTGCTCGGCCACCACCTGTGGCCAGTGGCCACTGTACTGGACAGTCCAGATAAAAAACCGAGGCCTGGGGGAGCTAGGACCCCTCCTGAGACCTCCTGCTCCTAACACCTTGCAGGGTTCCCTCTTTCAATCCATACAAGCACCTCTAAGGTGGAGACAGTTAAGACCTTCGTGGTGCCTACGGAACACAGAGGCAAGCAAGAGGCCGCTGAGACCCATTCTAGGGGCAGAGGAATAGCAGTAGGGAACTTTATTGCGCGCCCCCTGCAGGCCGGGTATGGTTTCACTCGTAATCTTCATGATGCCTTTTTTTTTTTTTTTTTTTTTGTACCAGGAGTCTACCTCAGGACCTCGCGCTTGCCAGCAAGCGCTTGCGCCGCTGAGCCATATCACCGGCCTTTTTTTTCCCTTTATGTGGGTTCCGGGAGTCGAACTCAGGACCTCGCGCTTGCCAGCAAGCGCTTGCGCCGCTGAGCCATATCACCGGCCTTTTTTTTCCCTTTATGTGGGTTCCGGGAGTCGAACTCAGGACCTCACGCTTGCCGGGCAGGCGCTTATGCCGCTGAGCCATCTCACAGGCCCATGATGGCTTTTTTTTTTTTTTTTTTTTTTTTTGTGGGTACCGGGGGGTCGACCTCAGGACCTCGCGCGCCAGCAGGCGCCCGTGCCGCTGAGCGATATCACCGGCCCTTTTTTCGTATGTGGGTTCCGGGAGTCGAACTCGGGCCCTCGCGCTTGCCAGGCAGGCGCTTATGCCGCTGAGCCATCTCACCGGCCCCCATGATGGCTTTTTGAGACAGGATCTCACTTTGTAGTTCACGCTGGCCTTGAACTCGCTATGTAGCCCAGGTTGGCCTCCAACTTGAACTCTCGGCAATCCTGGCTCACCCTCCTGAAATGATGGCCCTTTGAGACATGTGCTGTTATGTTCCTCCTGGTAGATGAGGAAACTGAGGCACAGAGAGGGAAATTCTCATGGCTGGGATCACTCAGCTAGAGAGCCGAGGAGCTTAGAATTGACCCACCATTCAGTTTTCTTTGGAATTGGGGGTGGGTGTGGACACTCGGGTGTGTGGCTTCGTAACCCCTCAGACCCTCCGCTCCCACCCTCTGCAGGTGAAACTGTGTGACTTCGGCTTCGCGCGCATCATCGGCGAGAAGTCGTTCCGGCGCTCCGTGGTGGGCACGCCCGCCTACCTGGCTCCCGAGGTGCTGCTCAACCAGGGCTACAACCGCTCGCTGGACATGTGGTCGGTGGGCGTGATCATGTACGTCAGCCTCAGTGGCACGTTCCCCTTCAACGAGGACGAGGACATCAGCGACCAGATCCAGAACGCAGCTTTCATGTACCCGGCCAGCCCCTGGAGCCACATCTCCACCGGAGGTCAGCGGCTGTGGGCGGGGCCATGGGGGAGGGGCCTGGAACTCCAGGCGCCTGGGGTGGGGCCTAGTGTGGGCGGGGCCATGGGAGGGGCTGCGACTCAAGGACAGGTAGGGAACCTGGGGCCTGGAGGCTCAGGTTTGGACCAGGTTCTGAGAGTTGGAAAGGAAGTGGCACAGAAGTGTTCAGACATCCGGGGCCCTGGGCTGGGTGAGAGTCGGCCAGCTAGGGTAGGACTCAGAGCGGGACAGGACCCAAGGAAGCCAGAGCACAGGGGAGGCCCAGAGAAGAAAGAGATCCTCACAGGGCCCAGCCTAGGCCGTGGAGGATGTCTGGGGCCCAGGAAAGGGCCAAGTCCTGAGGCCCAGATCCTGATGGCAGCGAGGGGGTGAGAGGAGAGGGGAGCCAGGGCCGAGGTAGATGCTGGGGTCTCTGCATCTGGGACTTTGCTGTCGTGGCAGAACTGTGGCGCAGGGTCTCATGCCTCAATCCTGTCGCCTGGAGGATGGGGCTGGAAGATTAAGTCCCGAGGCCGGGAGCTCTGCGGCGTGGTGTAGTTGTGGGACATTGCCAGGCGAGGAGGCAGGGAGTTGGGTCAAGAAGCCTTAAGAAGAATACGGGAAAGGACCTGGCGCCGAGCACTCAGGGGGATAGATAGAGGCTAGGGAGACGGTCATCAACTCATCTACAGCAGTTCGTTCAGCAGGTGCATGTTGAGTGCCAACTGTGCGGGTCACTGAGCGCCCTGGGTTCCAGGAATGCTATGATGTGCGGGACAGAGCAATCCTGTGCGGAGAAGCTTGAGGAGCGGTCTGTGAAGTGGGCGGGGAAAGGGCTCTAGAGGGGCGTGGCCTCGTGGAGCAGGTCTGGCGTGAGTGCTGAGTGAGGAGAGTGTGGTTGGCTTGGGTCCTGGAGTACTGCTGGGTATCCTCGAGACTGCCTGTCGGAATTTGCTCGGTAGAAGTGCATTGAGCGTGCATGTTGAGTGGAAGTGAGCGTTGGTGGCTGGGTGTATGGCGCCTGCGGGTGTTGGCCGAGGCAGGGTGGCCATGTGCACAAGGTCTAAACAGTCACCCTCTGTACACACGGTACCCCATCCACAGGTTCAGCCCCCATTTTTTTTTTTTTTTTTTTTTGGTCTTTTTGAGACGGTCTCGCTATGCAGTTCAGGCTGGCCTTGAGCTCACTTTGTAGCCCAAGCTGGTCTCGAACTTGTAACAATCCTCCTGCCTCAGCCTTCCGAGTACTGGGACTACAGCCATGCCAGGCTCAGCCACCTTCAGATTGCAAATATTTAGGGGAAAGGTTGCATTTGTTTGTTTGGTTGGTTGGGTTTGTTTGTTTGTTTTGAGACAGGGTCTCACTATGTCATTTGGGCTGGCCTTGAACTCACTATGCAGCTGAACAGCAGTCCTCCTGCCTCAGCCTCCCGAGTGCTGGGAAAGATTGTATTTGTACTGAACATGTACAGACTTTTTAATTTTTTGTCATTCCCTAAACAATGTAGCACAGCAACTATTTACACAGCATTTGCATTGTTAGTATTATAATTAGTCTAGAGGTAACTTAAGGTGTATGGGAGGATGTGCGTAGGTTCTGTGCAGATAACTGCCTTTTTACTTAAGGGGCTTGAGCATCTGTGGGTTTTGGTGTCTGCAGGGGGCCCTGACACCAATCCCCTGCAAATATCAAGGGGGCTCACAGTGGGGCGTTGCCCTTCAAGGCTCCTCACCGAGGAGAGAGCCTCAAACAAGTGCTGACTGGTCTTGAACACCTGCCACTCAGTAATCCCCTTTTCATAAAGAACAGCCCTCTGTTCTAATACCACCTGATGACCTGCTTATTTTTCATTTTTCTTTTGTGGTTATAGCCAATGATTGTTGCGTTTCCACTGAGCAGGGTAGGGTAAAGCTTCCATTGGAAATATATACATTTTCACCTTAAAAAGTGAACTTTAAAAAAGTGGATTGATTTGAAATTTTATTTTTTTACATAGGTTAAATACTCACATGGTTCACATTATTATTGATTTAGTTAGTTTTGTTTTTGGGGTGCTGGGGATTGAACCCAAGGCTTCAGGCATGCTAAGCAAGCACTCTTCCTTTGAGCAACAACCTCAGCCCTGGTTCATTTTTTTTCTTTTTTTTTTCTTTCTTTCTTTCTTTCTTTTTTTTTTTTTTTTTTGTGACTGAGTCTTACAAATTGCAAAATTTCCCAGATGGCCTCCAACTTGTGATCCTCCTGCTTCAGCCCCCTGAATCCTGGGATTATAGAGTGTGGTGGTACTCACCCCTGATGAAAATTCATGTTCACTTTATCTGCTTTTCTTTCCAAAGGCAATGGCATTAGCAGTCTCCTGTTTCTCTCCTAGGAGAGACTTTTGTATTCTTTCATTTTTGTCTTTACAGTGGTACCTCAATTCATCCACCTTAATTCTTTCTACAATTCTGGCCACAGGATTCGTTCCACAATTCTATTCCATATATAATATATATGACATATATTTATATAAAGTAATATATTCTATATAATAACATTTTATATAATATAATATTCCATAGAATATATTCTGTGTATTCTTTTATTTTCCCCTTTTGCAGCACACTATGTATGCCGATCTTCAACTTGTCCACTTAACAGTAAATCTTGGATACAGATGACTTGGCTTGAAGAAAAATATTAGATGAAGGATAGTGCAGTTGTACCTGTATGCCTGTATGTGCCTGTGTGTGACCAAAATTGCAAAGTGAGCTGGGTGTGGTTATAATCCCAGAACTCTGAGAGGCTAAGGCCAGAGGACTGCAGGTTCAAGCCTAGCCTAGGTAACTTAGCCACTAAGTGAGACTCTGCCGAGATAGAGAGACAGAGAGAGAGAGAGGAGAAAGAAAGAAAGAAAGAAAGAAAGAAAGAAAGAAAGAAAGAAAGAAAGAAAGAAAGAAAGAAAGAAAGAAAAAAAGAAAGAAAGAGGAAGAAAGCAAGAAAGCAAGCAAGCGAGCCAGGGACATGGCCCAATGAGAAGGCTCTGGGTTCAGTCACCAGTAAGAGGTGGGGAGATGTGAAGGTAATATAGGAATGGGGAGCCTGAGGTAGAGAATCCGTGAAGACGAATAGGAACCAGTATGATTACGTGGAGACAAATTTGCAATTTCATGAGAAAATCAGCCTCCTCTGCTAGTGCAGACAGGCTTTGAGGGTGGGCAGTGGGCTGAGGTGGCCTGCTGGAAGAGAGGCAGCCGCTGACCCAGAAGGGCTTGAACTGTCTCTCTCCTTTGCAGCCATTGACCTTATCAACAACCTGCTACAAGTCAAGATGCGCAAGCGCTATAGCGTGGACAAGTCTCTCAGCCACCCCTGGTTACAGGTGACAGGGGGCAGAGCTGACATGCTGGCTGGGCGGGAGGAAGGGGGGAGCTAGATCTCTTATTGGGCAGCCAACTAAGGATGTTCCCTGGATGGGGAACATGGCCGAGCCTCCCATTGGCTGGTCTGTGGAAGGGGGTGGGGCTAGTTTTCTATTGGCTGGACAGGTTGTGAAGGGTGTGGCTTCATCTTCCTTGGTACCCGGCGGAGCAGAACACAGCCATGGTTCTCTGGCCCCTAGTGTCTGCCCTCTGTGCAGCTCCCCAGCTAACCGCAGTTCTCCCGGCCCAGGAGTACCAGACGTGGCTGGACCTCCGCGAGCTGGAGGGGAAGATGAGCGAGCGGTACATCACCCACGAGAGTGACGATGCACGCTGGGAGCAGTTCGTGGCAGAGCATCCGCTGCCTGGCCCTGGGCTGCCCACCCACGGGGAGCTCGCTGGGGCCCGTTTGCCGCAGGACCACGAGATGCAGGGCCTGGCTGAGCGCATCAGCATCCTCTGAGCCTGGTGCCCAGCCCGCCCCGCTGCCCTCCACGACATCCCAGCAATGAACTATTCCGGGGGCTGCGGGGGGGGCGGGGTCCTAGTCCCTTAGGCCCTTGCCTCCCTCCCCAACAATTAAAATGGACTCGACTGTGCCACACTCCTGCGTCAGGTGTCACTGTTTGCCGAGTTGGGACTCTCTGGGAGGGGGCTGTCTGCGGAGAGGCTGGAGTAGGATGGGAGTGGGAGGGCACTGGAGGCAGGGCCGCGGGAGGAAGACAGTGAGAGTGGAGCACGGGGTTGGGGGGGGACTGCTGGAAGGGAGGACCTGTGGGGGAGTGAGGAGGAGTAAATGAGTGGAGGCCGGAGGGAGGACGGGAAGAGACCGGCCTGGGGCCGGGCGGGGGTTGGAAGAAAGCGGGTTCAGAGGTTCCCCCGAGGGGGCGATGTCCAGATAAACCCATTGCAAGTCCGAAATGCATTAATCCACCTAACCTACCGCTGCCTAGCACCGGGGGGTACATACACTGCGGAGTTCTGATTGTTTCCGCTTGTGATCTCATGGTTGATTGAGCTCTGCTTCTGCCACTGCTGAGCACGAGTCTTGGGCCTAATAGCACTAGCCTGGGAAAAGAACAAAATTCAAAGTATGGTTTCTACTGATTTTTTTTTTTTTCCTGTACTGGGGATTGAACCAGGGCCTCTGCACTACTGAGCTATATCTCCAGGCACCCCACCCCTTATAAATTTGAGACAGGGTCTTCAGAGTCACCCAGTCAGGTCTTGAACCTACAATCCTCCTGCCTCAGTCTCCCAAGTAACAGATTACAGGCATGTGCCACTGCACCACCCATCGTCTAATTAATTTATTTTTTGTTATGACTAATCATGATTCTTTTTTTTTTTTTTTTTTTTTGTGGGTACCGGGGGGACGACCTCAGGACCTCACGCGCCAACAGGCACCCGTGCCACTAAGCGATATCACCGGCCCCTTTTTCGTATGTGGGTTCCGGGAGTCGAACTCGGGCCTTCGCGCTTGCAAGGCAGGCGCTTAAGCCGCTGAGCCGTCTCACCGGCCCATGATTCTTAATAATAACAATTCAGTTAGCACAATTCTGACCCATAATGGAAACCGGATACATAATATTTTGTAGGGTTTTTGTTATTTTTGTGGTGCTGGGGATGGAACCCAGAGCCTCACACATTTGAGGCAAGCACACTACCACTGAGCTACACCCCACCCCAGTGTTTTTTTCTTATATTGCTTCGAGGTCTTCTCTACACACCAAATGTACTCATTCATTTATCATGTGTCATGCTGTGCTGGGTGCTGCTGGGAACACAGTGGTGACCAAGATGGCCCAGGTCCTGCCCTCATGGCACTCACTGTTGGGTGTCAGATGGACCCATCCTTGCACAGGGCTGGGATGGTGAGCCTGAGAGGAGGTGTGTGCCTGCCTCAGCCTCCCAAGTAACTGGGATTACAGGCAAGCGATGTCAGCGTGCACCTGAACACGTTCTCTTTAAGTCAGGCGCAAACGTAGGCGCTGTAATTAAAGACTCACCAGAGCCCTGTAAAAACAATTTAGCAGCGAGTTTGCAGCTAGGACTGGAATTCCCAGGCATTTACCCATTCACGGCAGATTGTCCACCTACTGGTGGGTTCTGGAACTGCAGCTCTTTGAATTCAAAAAGCTACGTGCGCCTTAGTAGTGAATGAGGACGTCTCAATGGGCTGGAAGCCTCACAGGCACAGTCAGAGCTAATCCTATTGGAGAAGGTCTCAGATCGAAGCCTGTGCCTCTAAAGTGGGTTGGCCTAGGGTCCAGGAGTGGACAGCACAGGGATGTCTCCATCTCCAATGACAGATGCTGGCTGGAAAATATGTGGAGAAGCTGCTCAGGGTGGGTCCTTGACACACTGCTCTTATGTTGGCCATTAGTTTTAACATCCTGAGACCAGGAATTACAGACAGGGTTCAAAACAAAACAAAAAAAAATTTTGTTTTTTGTTTTTGAAACAGAGTCTCACTATGTAGTTTAGGCTGAACTTGAGCTCACTATGTAGCTGAGGCTGGCCTTGAACTCACACCTATCCTCCTCTCTCAGCCTCTCCAGTGCTGGGATTATAGGCATGTGCTACCACACCTGGCAAAAAAAAAATTTTTTTTTTTAGACAAGGTCTTGCTCTGTAGTTCAGCCTGGCCTTTAACTCACTATGTAACCCAGGCTGGCCTCGAACTCATGACAATCTTCCTGCTTCAGCCTCCCAGAGTTCTGAGATTACAGGTGTGAGCCACTACACCTGGCCAAAAAACATCCTATAATGTTAACTATCAGAATGCCTCCCTTACAGAATTCCAGGGTGCCCAATATCATGAGGGTGCCATGGAAGATAAAATCATATCCATACTATGCAAACTTAACGATTCTACAATTTAAACTATTAGAGACAAAAACCCATCCTTTTGGCCATAAGATACCACAAAACTAATTTTTTTTCCTTTGTGATGACGGAGATTGAACCTAGGGGCTTCCCACTACACTACATCAGCTCTTTATTTTTTTGGTAACGGGAATCGAGACAAACTCTCACTAAGTTGCTGAGGCTGGGTTTAAACTTGCCATCCTCCTGGCTCAGCCTCCCAGGGTGTTGGTATTACAGGTGTGCGCCATCATGTCTGGCTCATGAACTTGTCCTTGAAGGTAAAACCTTATCCACAGAATGCATTTACATCATTATTAACTTTCTCCAAGACTGAATGGCAGCCCGAGCAGATTGTACACTGTCATGAGTTAAATTTTCCTCCCTCCCCAAACGATATGTTAAAGTCTTAGTACCTGGACCTCAGGATGTGACCTCATTTGGAAACAGGGTTGTTGCAGAGCTGATTCGTTGGGATGAGGTCATCCTGGAGGAGGATGGGCCCCTAATCCAACACACCTGGGGTCCCCGTAAGAAGGTGGCCACGTGGAGACAGACACACAAGGAGAAGGCCACATGATGACAAAGCCAGACTGGAACCATGTGGCTGCATGACAAGGAACACAGAAGACTGCCAGCCAACCAGCAGGAACAAGGGAGAGGCAGGAAGGATTCCCTGACAGGTTTCGGAGGGAGCTGGCTTTGCCAACACACTGATTTCAGACCTCTGGCATTTCGGTTTGTGTATTTACTTTCTGTGGTTCTGGGGATTGAGCTCAGGGCCTCACATATGCTAGGCAAGTGCTCTACCCAGTGAGCTACATCCCTAGAGTTTTTAAATTTCTTTTTTTTTTTTTTTTTTGTGGGCACCGGGGGTGGACCTCAGGACCTCGTGTGCCAGCAGGTGCCCGCGCCACTGAGCGATATCACTGGCCCTTTTTTCGTATGTGGGCTCCGGAAGTTGAACTCGGGCCCTCGCGCTTGTCAGGCAGGTGCTTATGCCGCTGAGCTATCTCACCGGCCCTAAATTTCTTTACTTTGAGACACAGTCTTCTTGCTAAATTGGGATGGTCTTAATTTTTTTTTTTAATAGGGTCTCACTACGTAGTTCAGACTGGCCTTGAATTTTTGGGGATCCTCTTGCCTCAGTCTCCAGAATGCTGGGATTAATCCCAGTACTCAGGAGACTGAAGCAGGAGGATTGCCATGAGCTCAAGGTCAGTCTGGGCTACATAGTAAGTTCAAAACTTAACTACACAGGAAGACCCTGTCTCAAAAAAAAAAATTAAAAATTTTAAAAGTGCCTCAGGTCCTCTTCTTCATGATTTTTGGGTTTATTATAATATTACATAATTTAATACATAAAGCCAGACATGGTGGCAAAACCCTGTAATCCCAACACTTGGGAGGCTGAGGCAGGAGCATTGCCAAAAGTTTGAGGCCAGCCTAGGCTACATAGTGAGTTCAAGGCCAGCCTGAATTATAGAGAGACCCTGTCTCAAAAAACAAACAAACTTTCACAGGGCAGTTCCCTAGCTGATGGATACATCGCACTTGCTTCCTCTCAAAGTCTTCCCATCTTACCTTGACTTACTTCCTCATCTACTCCTTTCCCCATCTCACACTCTGCTAGAAGAACTCAAAATCATTATAAGGCCCCTGACACTGCAAAAGTCAGTTGGAAGTTGGATATTTTACCTACTCAGATAAGATCTGGAGATGCCTTGAATTAAGTACATTTAAGTAGGCCTTCGGCCATGTTTGGGCAATGTTTGTATCTAGGACATGGTAGTCTGGGCTACCCAAGAAATCTATGAGGCTGGAGGTGTAGTAGAGCCCTAGTGTGGCTACCTAGCATGTGTGAGGCCCTGGGTTCCATCACCAGCACTTAAAAAGTCATATGGCCAGGGAATAAGGCTTAGTGGCACTTGCTTACCATGCACAAAGCTCTGGGTTCAATTCCTAGCACCAAAAACCAAACCAAACCAAAAGCACTCCCTTGCCACCTGCATCTTTTGTGATTTACACCTCTGAGAGGTGACCACCGTGTCTGAGAACATCAGGGGACACATCGAGCCAGTCCTTCCCAATCGGCTGCACCTGGGCATGGGGCTTCCAGGGCAAGAGTCTGCACCATGGTTGGAAGCAACAGCTGCATCTTTACAGCCGGAAAGTCTTTCACTATCACCACCACCACCACCATCATCAATACAGAACTCATAGGGGGCGAAAAGGAAATCTGCAGAATTGCTAAGCTCTTCTGATTCCACCAACCAAGGTGACTCTTTACCTCCTTCTCGGACTGCTCTCATGCTTTCTGGCTTCGGATCTTGGTTTTAGTACCTTGTTCTCTTTTTCTCATCCTGAATCAGCTCTGCACTGAACGTTCTACTCAGCAGTTCATTCAAGTGGTCTTGCACAAATGGGAGGGGTGAAAACCAATTCTGACTTCACCCAGACACCGACTGCTGAGAAAATCTTGCTTCCAGTTCTGCGGAGCCTATCATCCACCCCCAGCTGTTGGAACATTAAGGCAGTGTAGATCCGTCTGGAAAAAGAGGATTATTGAATAAAGTCTATCTCTACTAACGTCCAATTCACTTTTTTCTCCTTGGGTTCACTGGATTTTTTAACTTAGACGTCAAACCCTTCTGTGGCTCTTCACACACGGAAGATACTGCAGCAAGCACTTGACAAATATTTAATCTCAGGAGGGAAAAAAATCTTCTGTGGGGTACAGATGAAGAGCCTAAGTAGGTTCGCCAAGGCCACACAGCAGGAAAGTGGCAGCGCTGTCCCAAGCCAGGCGGTCCGGGAGAGTTTTTGCTCTCTAGGTACCACTGCCTTCTACTCCCCACCAGGAGGTGGCTTCGAGCACGGGAATCCCAAGAGGGAAGTTGTCACATGACTTTCCAGCTCCTGCTTTTTCTGTCCCAGAAATGGGTATGAGCATTGGAACTGGATCCTGAAGGTTGTAGGGAGGCAACTCGTAGTGACACAAGCTGGCCGCCTGAGGGGGCGCTGGCCCCGCCGGCGGAGCGAGCCTGGAAACCGCTGTCGGGCTCGGATGCCGAGGACCACACGACGCCGAGAACAGAGCATCTCAGAAGGCCGAAAACAAAGCCTCTTAGAGCACAGGACAAAGGGCCCTGGAACCGCAGACCGATGGAGCACGCAGCCTCACAGCACCTGGGAGACAAAAGCAGCTCAGATTCTGTTCTTGTCAGATCGCAGAATCCTCCATGCAGGGTCTTCTAATTCCAGCATTTGGGAAACTGCCCACTTAATTTGCACGCCCAGTGCAAAATGAAAATGTGGAGGTCCCTTGCTCAAAAGATAAGAATTTCAAGGCAGCAATTGCAGAACATAAAACCAAGCGCGAGGGTCCTAAGCGAGTCCCACGCCGGTGGGGCTGGGCTTACTTAGAATCATAGTTTTATCGGAAGATGTGTGTCTCATTTTACAGCTGAGGCTCTGGGAAGGCTTCCCGGAAGAGGAGGGTAGATCAAGGCTCGACCTTCTAATCCTGCCCTCCCCCCGCTCAGCCTCAGAAGCTGAAGGCTAGGGAGGGGAGGTGGAAGCAGTTGCCAAACTGTCACGTGGACCCATTCTCTATTTATAGAGCATCCGTCCCCTCTCGCCTGGACAGTCCAATGGTAGCCAGAGTTCGCCGGCAGGGGGGCGGAACCAGCTGCAGGACTGGAGAGTCATGGGCCAATGGCATTGGAGCAAGAGCCGACTTCTTTCATTGTGACGCGTAGGGGGCGTTGCCAGGGCCCAAAAGCGGGCGCACGGGGGCGGGGCGTGGCGAGGAGGCCCTAAAGCCGAGCGAGTAGGTTGCTTCGAGCATGCGTCGTGTTGAGCGGCGCGGGGGCACAGCCCAGCGTTTTCGTAGGGGAGCGAACCCGCCAATAGGCGGCGGTTGCCGTGTCGCTGGGGGCGTGTCCATGCAGATAAGGCGCGGGTGGGCGGCCCAATGGGCGGGCGCCTATGCAGATGAGACAGTGACAGCCCGGCCAGCGGGCGGGCGGGCAGGAGGGCTGCTGGGGCGGGAGGTGGGAACGGGAGAGGGGTGGCCGTGGGGCCCGGCCAGGCTGGGGCAGGGGGCCGCAGCCATGATCCGGGCCTTCTCGTTCCCGGTGAGCCCCGAGCGGGGCCGGCTGCGGGGATGGCTGGAGGGCAGCCTGGCCGGGCTCTGCGAGTTGCATTGGCTCCGGGAGAGACAGGAGTACCGCGTGCAGCAGGCGCTGCGGCTGGCCCAGCCCGGAATGGGGGGCGCCGAGGCCGAGGACGAGGAGGACGCCGACGAGGACGAGGATGCGGCGGCGGCGCGCCGGGCCGCTGCGGCCCTGGAGGAGCAGCTGGTGAGGGACCGTCTGTCAGTCCGTCCCTCCACCCTCTCCCGTGTCTGTCTGTCTCGGGTGGATGCTCAGACACCGGTCCTGACGGGTGGGTAGGGAGGGGGGAGGGCTGCAGGCCCCGGAGTCTGGGCAGGACCTAGCCACCCCGCCCCCCAATCGGGGCAGCGGGTAATGCATGGCCTATGTTGGGGAACCCTGAGATGCATGGGTTCCAACCCCTGATCCCTTCCGCAAACAAAACCCTCTGGGCACCGAGTATGTGTCAGGCTCGGTCCGAGTACTTTGCACGCGCTGTCTTCTCTCAGCTTGGGAGACAGACGGTGATAGTCCCCATTTTACAGAGAAAGAAACTGAGGCCCAGAGAAAGCAAGTGACTCACCCAAGGTCACACAGCAGCGATCTAAACCTGCTCCCCTCTGGGCCCCGAAGCCGGGTTCCATCTTCCCTAAGTCCCGGGGTGCTTGGAGATCTCCGAGGGGGCGGGGTGGGAGGAGGGGATCTTAGGCCTCCTGGGGGAGGGACCACTGCTGAGAGGAAGCTGTGGTCCCCGAGGGCCCCACCAGCAGCTTGACCCGCTGGTGACACCTCCCCTCTCTCCTATCTGGTCCCGGCCCTCCTTAACCCAAGAGCAGCCGGTTAGGGGCACACTGTGGCCTGACTTGTGGGCTCCCTGGGAGTCTAATTTTGGAAATGACCAGAGGTCTCCAAATTTAAGAAGCCCTCTCTCCCTCCCTCCATCATCCCTTGGGTCTCAAGACCCTTCCTGGCTTCCCTCGCTCTGTCCCTGCCGCTGCATCTCCAAGACTTTCAGACTCGGCTTCCCTCTCCTAATCCAGCCTTCCTGCCTCCCTGGTCCGCCGCCTCCTCGCGCTCTTCCTGCCCCACGTCTCAGTCTCCCTCCCCTCCCCCCAGCCCACAGACCCTGGCTCCCCTAGCACCGCCGTCCCGAGCCTGTGTGTGGTCAGAGCTTCCCGTTTGGGGAAACCTGAGCCGAGGTGGGGGGGAGGGGGCTCTCCCTGCTGCTGACCTCGGCTGCCCCCTCCCCAGATGGGAAGTGGGGCGGAGGACTGCAGCCAGACGGCGCAGACGCCCAGCCCCTCCCCCGGCCGGCAGTGGGACCCTGTTCATTCTTCTAGCAAGCAGAAACAGCTGTGGGAGGCCCCGCCCCCTCCCGAAGTTAGCGCCAGGTTGTGGGGGCCTTCGCTGCTACCCCACTCCGCCCCATCGGGAGAGGGAGAAGGCGTGAGGACAGGCTAGCGGAGCCCTCCGCCCCTCCCCCATCCCTCAGCACCCTTACCCTGGCAAGAGGCAGTAGTGAGAGGCCTGTCCCCCCCACTAGGCAAAGCTCGTCCCAGCCTGGGGAGGAGGCAGTAAGGGGCGGGGGGCAGGGAGACAGCGACAGGGAGGGAGGAGCAGAGAAACGCTAAATATAAACTCCCCTAGTGTAGGGGGTTCCTAAGTCCTTCTGAAGAGGGGTGGGGCCTCCTGTGATCCCTGAGCCCCTGTCTTATGGGACTTACCAGGCACCCCCACCCCAAACCCAAGAATACACCCCTTTCGAAGCAAGAAAGACTGAAGCTAAACTTGACTTGCTAATGGGAATGATGGGGATGCCAGGTGAAGACACGGGGTGTTGTAGAAAGAGGCCTGGATCCTGGGGGCAGGGGTCCTTGGGCCCTTGTGCTCCCAGGAAGGGTAAAGATCCCTTCCAGCAAGCAGGACTTAAGCTAGACTTGCAGAAGGACTTCCTAACAGAGGTAAAAGGACATTGGACACCGACTAGCAAATGTAGGGAGAGGAACAAATGTATGGGGAGGTTTGGCAACGGGGCTTCCAGGTACCCAGGCCTAAACTGCATGCTTGTGAAGCCCACCTGAGCTCCACAGACTGCAGGTAGAAGGGCTTGCAAAAGATAAAATCCTTTTGATGAGAAGCATTGTGGGGAGAGAGAGGAAGCAAGTTTGGGACCAAGGACCTTTGGTCTTTTAAAGATTCATCCTTTCACAGCTGGAAGGAATGAGGTCAGGCTTGCAAAACTGGGGGTACAGACTCGGGGGGGGGGCTAGATACTGGGGAAGAGGACTTTAGACTGTCTCTTCCCCCAGCTACTGCTCTTCCCTGTAGCAGAAGAACTGAAATGAAACCTGCACAGTTTACCCCCAAATCCATCATCTTACATTTATTTTTAATTATGCATGTCATATTTTTAATTATTCTTTTTATGTAGTAATGCAAGGTAGCACTTATTAAGCGCTTAAAAGGAACTGCTGTGCAAGTGTGGTGTTGGGGATTGAACCCAGGGCCTTGCATACGCTGGGCAAATGCTATACCACTAAACTATACCCTCAGCGTGTTTTATTGTGACAAAGGATCTTACTAAACTGCCCAGGCTGGGCTTAGACTTGCAATTCTGTCTCAGCTCCCAAGCAGCTGGGGTTACAGGTCTGTGCTACTGCATTTGGCTAGGAATTGCTCTTTCAAGAGATTTAATCATCACACTAACCCTAGGAACAAGTTCTATGATGCCCATGTTAGAGATGAGGAAACTGAGGCCCAGAAAGGCAAAGTCACCCACCCAAGGCCTCAGCGCTGGGACCTGGCAGAGCTGAATTTGAACCCTGGCAATGTGGCACCAAGCGGGCCTCCTGAAGCAGTGGATTATACCATCCACTCCCCACCCCCTTCTGGACCCCCTAAATTCAGCCTCTCTCCTGGGACCACTGCCCCCCTTGGCACCTTGGCCTGAGTCCTTTTCAGTGTCTTCCAATGCATCTACTTGCAGAAAGAGTTTACGTGCCAGGAAAGCAATGCAGAACCTTTGAAAAAGCTTTGCTTTTTTTACAAATTCCACTTTCTTGGGGGAGGTCTCAGAGGCTGTATCTGTGGTTCTCAGAGTCTGGTCCCATATCCTGCAGGACTTGTTACAGATGAAAATTCTTGGGCCCAACTCCAGATAGGGGTCAAAGGCTCTGCAACTGGGACTCAGTTTGGGTTTTAACAAGGCCCTCAGGTACAGCTGTGTGTAGCACTGATGTGCCTGTCAACCATGGACTCTTGAGTCCTACAAGACCATGTCACCTAGTGACCCTATAGTACACTCTTATGACTTTTTTGCGACAGGGTCTTCCTGTGTAGTACAGGCTGGCCTCAAACTCACAGCAATCCTCCTGCCTCAGCCTCCCCAGTGCTGGGATCACAGCATGCACCACTACGCCCAGCTTGTAATGTCTGCACAAGAATGAAATCATCTAATGATGCACTTCTCAAAATGTGTCCCCATTATTAAGTGACACATGACTGTAGTTCTG
The DNA here is from genome assembly GCA_028451465.1 of Erethizon dorsatum. NCBI lineage: Eukaryota > Metazoa > Chordata > Mammalia > Rodentia > Erethizontidae > Erethizon > Erethizon dorsatum. The sequence continues at coordinate 107,458,210 of CM051834.1, read as the reverse complement.
GCTCATTTGCTCGTATGCTACACATTTTGCACTTTCTCTTTCCACCAGTGCCATGTGTTGGTGATGGCTCCACGAAGCAATTTGCCTTGGTCCATCTCTTTTTTTCTTTTTTTTTTCCTTTGATACAGGGCCTCACTATGTAGCTCAGGCTGGCCTTGAACTTACAGCAATCCTCTTGCCTCAGCCTCCTGAGTGCTGGGATCACAGGCCTGTACTACCATGCCCGACTCTGCCTTGTTTCATCTTCACAGCTGTAGTAGCCCACTGTAAACCTTCCTTCTTTCATCAGCTATGTCCTGGGCATCTCCCTGTGCCGGTCACCGCGCTAGGCCTGGGGATGCAGCTGTGAACAAAACAGACGCCAATTTCTACCCTCTCAGGGATGATATCCTGGGGAGAGATAAAATACACAAGAGACACCCCAATATGTAATTTCAAGTCAAGAGGTTGTTACTACTATGTGAAGAAGGCAGAGTGCTGGTGGAACGCCAGGGGAGCTCTTCTCAAGTGGGGCTCCCAGAGAAGGTGTGCAGGAAGCCAGAGTGGGAGCCCGCAAGGGTGTGTGGGGAGCCGCTCCCTGGGTGAGAGAGCACACACCTGTTCCAGGACCAGCCGGGAGGCCAGCACGGTGGGAGCCCGGGGACAAGGTACAGACTCACAGCATGGCATGGGACAGCTATGGGGTGCCTGCAGTTTTTTCCCCCCAGAACTGGGGATTGAACCCTGGACCTTTGCTCTGAGGGGCCTTTGTTCTGCCCCTTTTAAATTTTTTAATTTTGAGACAGGTCTCTCTAAGTTGCTCAGGCTGGACTCCAACTTGCTATCCTCCTGCATCAGGCTCCTAAATGCTGAGGTCACAGGCATGGCCCACCATGCCTGGGCTGCCTGTGACTTTTTTTTTTTTTTTTTTTGAGACAAGATCTTGCTATGTAGTCCAGGCTGGCCTTGAACTCTCTATATAGCCCAGGCTGGCCTCAAATTCACAGTGATCCTCCTGCCTCAGCCGCCCAAGGGCTGGGATCACAGGCATCCCCCCTATGCCTGGCCTGTCTGTGATTTTTTTAAGCTACCCTTGATGCTACACAATTGAGCTGCACTTTGAGTTCTGTTCAAAGTGGACTGTGCTTCTGTGAGCTTCTCTACTACCCAGGGCAGAGCCCTGACTGGATGATTTGTTAACCTTCCTCACATAAACAAGCCCAGATGGGGGCTTCTGTTGTGGGGGGCAGGGCCCGGAGGAGTCAGAGGCTGGGAGGAGGCTGTGGGAGCCAGCCAGCCTTTCTGCCCTAAATAGGCAGGCTGGGTGCCTGCCCTCCCTGGCCCTCCTCCCCCTGCGAGGCCAGACAAGCTGCTTTTGTCTCAGGGTCAACCGCCAGCCGGGCGCTACCTCTGGCCTCATGCAGATCCACAGAGGCGAAGGCCTGGGGTCTGGGTGCCTCTGTCCCTGCTGTTTCGGCCCCCATCCCCTACAAGGCCACGGTTACTGGGGGATGAGAAGCACTGGGCACCCTAGGGGTCCATCTTGGTGGGAAGGGAGCCAGGATGGGAGGGGGTGTGGTCTCTAGGCCATAAGGCACCTGGCCAAGAAGAGCTGGGGATCACTGCTGCAGTGCCCGGAAGGCGGACTCACAGAGTTGAAGGGTTGTTCTGTTTTATCCCTGTGAAGGAATCCGCCTGCAGCAGGGTACGCTAAAGGAAGACTTGCAGAAGGACTTTCCATCGGTGATAAGGGGCAAACAGGGGAGATGGCCGCATCTAGGACAGGAAGGTCAGCTGGGCCTCATGCACACCTGTAATCCCAGCACTTGGGAGGCTGATGCTGGAGGATCTCAAGAGTTCAAGGCCAGCCTGAAATGTCTCAAAAAATACAAAACAAAAACAAGAAAGGAAGGTCAAAGACTAGGAGGCGGCGGACCCAAGGCTAAGGGATCTGCTGGGTCCTGGCCACAAGCTGCCACTGCTGAAGTGTCCCTACAGCAGGAAGACCTGAAATTAGACTTAAACAGAACCATCCAGGAGGGGTTACAGAGCTGTGAGCATGGCAGGGGGAGAGCTGATGGCAGGGGACAAGAGATGGGGCCTTCTAAGAGGGAATGAGGTGGCCATAGGCTTGGGGACCTTGTGACCACCCTGCTTCCCACATGTCCCCAGGAAGCCCTGCCTGGGCTCATCTGGGATCTGGGCCAGCAGCTGGGAGACCTGAGCCTGGAGTCAGGGGGCCTGGACCAGGAGAGCGGGCGCAGCTCGGGTGAGCATGGGGGAGGAGAGGGTGTTCCTGGGACCCCCCCCCAAGTTGTTCCCACTGTCCCCAATCTCTCCCCGTCCCCCCTTCCCCTCCCCAACCCTGATGGTTTCTTGGCTTCCCCCTGGAATCCAGGCTTCTATGAAGACCCCAGTTCCACAGGAGGCCCAGATTCTCCACTCTCGACCTTCTGTGGGGACAGTGGCTTCTCCGGATCTGGCGCCTATGGACGCCTAGGTCCCTCTGAGCCCCGGGGCATCTATGCCAGCGAGAGGCCCAAGTCCCTAGGTAAGGTGGCTGGGGTTGGGGCCCTGAGGCCAGGAAGAGGACAGAGGGTGGGACGCTTCTGAGTCAGCCGTGGACTCCAGTTGTGGCTGGGAGCTTCCCTCTTCATGTGACTTTTGAGCATCTCTCTCCTTGCTGGGCCTCCATTTGTCCGTCTGTTCAAATGGGTAACGAGTAGGGATGTTTCCAGCACTTAGTAGGCCTCTGCCCTCAGGCACCTGAGGCACCAGGGACTGCTGTTAATCATTCACACACCTAGGCTCTCCTACACCTAGGAGTGAGGGGCACAGCAAAGCCCTCATAGAATGGACCTTCTAGTTGCAGAAACATAATAAACGAGATAAGTAAGGTATCTAAGGTACTAGATATTGATACATGCTATGATGGGAAATAAACCAGGGAAAAAGGAGGAGCCTCTCTTCGAGTTTGGAGAGGGAATAGGACTTGTAGAAAATATGACCAGCCGGGTGTGGTGGCACACGCCTGTAATCCCAGCACTTGGGTGGCTGAGGCAGGAGGATTGCCGTGAGTTCGAGGCCAGCTTGGGCTACATAGTGAGTTCAAGGCTGGTCTGAACTACATGGTGAGCCCCTGTCTCAAAAAAATAAAAAAAATAAAAAAGACCGGGGAGGGTCACAAGGAGACTGTGACCTCTGAGTGGCTCCCTGAAGTGAGAGGGGGATCAAGCACATACTGCGGGGGGAAGGGCATCCCAGGAAGCAGGAGTGGCAAGTGCAAAGGTCCTAAGGCTGGAGCTCAACTGTCCTGTGCAACTAGGGCGCTGTGGCTGGAGAACTACACAGTTCGGGGTAGATTTGGGGTTTAGAGACACAGAACCAGGCCCAATCCTGCAGGGTTTTGTAGGAGGAAAGGGGTGCAGCCAGGCTGTTGCTGAAATGAGGTGGGGAGGGAGGCAGCCTGCCCCTCCCAGGTTGGAGGAGAAAGGACTTTGAGAGCCCCTCCTCCCTCTTCCTTTTTCGATCCCTCCCTAGGAGACGCCAGTCCCAGCACTCCGGAGTTAGTGGGCGCTCGTGTGGCGGTGCCACGCTCCTACTCCGCGCCCTACTCGACGGCAGCGGGCTCTGCGGGCCCAGACGCCTGCTCCTCGGCCGAGCGGCGAGCGCGCGCGGGCCCCTTCCTGACGCCCAGCCCCCTGCACGCCGTGGCGCTGCGCAGCCCGCGCCCCTGCGGCCGCTCACCCATCAACTCGCCCGACGGGGCGGCAGGCGCGGGACGGCCCCTGGACGGCTACATCTCGGCGCTCCTGCGCAGGCGCCGCCGCCGGGGGGCGGGTCAGCCCCGGACAAGTCCCGGGGGCGCGGACGGGCTCCCGCGGCGCCAGAACAGCGTGCGCCAGCGGCCGCCCGACACGTCTCCGCCCCCCGGAGGCGCGCGGCCCGCGCGGGAACCCTCGGTGGAGCGCGCCGGGGGCAGCGCGGCCAGCCCCGCCGCCCTGGGCCGCGCCTGGGCCTCGTCCTGGGAGGCAGAGGCGACGCCCGAGCCTCCGGTGTCGCCCTCCGCGCCCTCGCCCCCGGACAGCCCCGCCGAGGGCCGCCTGGTGAAGGCGCAGTATATCCCGGCAGCACAGGCCGCCACGCGCGGGCTCCCCGGCCGCGCCGCGCGCCGCAAAGCGCCGCCGCTGACCCGCGGCCGCAGCGTGGAGCAGTCGCCCCCGCGGGAGCGTCCCCGGGTCTCGGGCCGCCGAGGACGCTTGGCCGAGACCTCGGGCCGCCGGGGCTCACCCAGGGCGCGCAAGGCCGCGCGCTCGCAGTCGGAGACCAGCCTGCTGGGCCGAGCCGCCGCGGCTCCTCCCGGGCCCCCCAAGTACCCCACGGCGGAACGGGAAGAGCCGCGGCCGCCCCGGCCCCGCCGCGGCCCGGCGCCCACGCTCGCGGCCCAGGCCGCCGGCTCCTGCCGCCGCTGGCGCTCCACGGCCGAGATCGATGCCGCCGACGGGCGTCGCGGGCGGCCCCGTGCCCCCGCGCCCCGCGCCCCCGGGCCCGTCCCGTCCCCGTCCGCCCCCCAGCGCCGCCTGCTCTACGGCTGCGCGGGCAGCGACTCCGAGTGCTCTGCCGGGCGCCTGGGGCCGCTTGGACGCCGCGGACCCCCGGGTGGCGTTGGGGGCGGCTACGGGGAGAGCGAATCCAGTGCTAGCGAGGGCGAGTCGCCTGCCTTCAGTTCGGCCTCCAGCGACTCGGACGGCAGCGGTGGCCTCGTGTGGCCGCAGCAGCTAGTGGCGGCCACCGCGGCCTCCGGGGGCGGTGCGGGCGGAGGGGCCCCCGCGGGCCCCGCCAAAGTCTTCGTGAAGATCAAGGCTTCCCACGCGCTTAAGAAAAAGATCTTGCGTTTCCGTTCGGGTTCTCTCAAGGTCATGACTACAGTGTGAGTTTGGGGGTTTGCGTGAGCTCCCCCTTCATGGCCTCTGCACCTCCACACTCCTGATGGCTGACCCTTCCACACCCACCTTCCAAAGACCACCGTGTTCTCTGCTTCCAAAGACCCTCCTCGCTCCCGTCCAAAGTGGTCTTGGGCGGAGAGGCTCCACGGCAGGGCGCAATGAGGGAGAAGCCCTGGCTTTCGAGCTCTCAGGCAAGGAAGTTCTCCTTGTGTGGGTCTCACTTTCCTTATCTGTACCATGGGCGTCCATGTATGCAAAGGGGTGATTCGACTTGAATTTCCCCATTTTAGTGTAGAAGCTTGGTCTGTTGCCCTTCACTTTGTCACCGAGTACTCGCATTCCTCCTTTCCCTGACCAGATATGGCCCCCTGTCATTCACAAAGTGCCCCCTCCATGTCCCTGGACCCCTAGGATATCCCCCCTGGGAACCCGGGTCAGAGACTCTGCGCCTGACTCACTCGGTGCCTGCAGAGTGCCCTAGGAAGGGAAGGAGCACGGACTTGGGGGTTTTGAGGGTCAAGTAGGAGTTGACAACACCTGGAAAAGACTCTTTCACCTCTATACCTGGACAGAGGGAAGACTGAGAGGTAAAAAGGGAAGGAAGGTGGTTTCCATCTCATGCCCCGCCCTTGTGAGAGGGAGTGGGGAAAAGCAGGTGACCCTCAGCTGTTCCGATTTAGGTTTTTTTTTTTCTTTTTAAGAATTACTGTATTTATTATGACGATGGTGACTCCCCAGTGCACAGGGGGGCCAGATTCTGTGTGTTTCTCTAACCTCTTTGTAAATAAATGCACAAAGTTACATATTTGCTGGCCTCTCCTTCTATGCAGAAATGGCAGAAATGTGCCCTTTCCTCTGAGCTAACATTTCTTGAGCAGCTTCTGTTTACTTTGGATAGGGCGGTACCCAGAACCAGATGGCAGGTCCCCAGCTTGCGTTTCAATATCATATTCCTACCATGGGCTCTTTTTTTTTTTTTTTTTTCGGTATTGTGGATTGAATCCAGGGCCTTCGCACTGAGTTATATCTCCAACCCCCCCCCTTTTTATTTTTGAGACAGGATCTCACTATGTAGCCCAGGCTGGCCTTGAATTTGCAGCAGTCCTCCTGCCTCAGCCTCCCAGGTGCTGGGATTACAGGCGTGCGCCACCACACTGGGTTTATAATCAGCAATTTGGGATGCATCCTTCATGTTCTTTGTGTTTGCCTACATATATGAATTTAAATATATATGCAATTATATGTATACCTATAGTTACATGCAAACATTATATACATTTAAGTAGTTTTGAGTATTGAATGCAGTTTTTTGTTTATTCATTTGTTTTTGGTGAAATCATCTGTGCCTGGAATTTTTGTTTTGTTTTGCTTTGTCTTTTTGAGACAGGGTTTCACTGTGCAGTTCAGGCTGGCCTTGAACTCATTTTGTAGCCCAGGCTGGCCTCAAACTCTCAGCGATCCTCCTGCCTCACCCTCCTGAGTGCTGGGGTTACAAGTTTGCACCACCATGCCCAGCTAACAGTAATTTTTTTTTTTTTTTTTTTTTTGTAACAGTAATTTTTGAGGTACCTATTTTTCTACCCCTTCATCAAAAACATGTTATTGATCATTTTCATTTTGACAATCTTATGTGTGAAAACTGTTCTAATTAGCATGTCACCTTATTTCTTTGGGGTCCTGCATACTTTTGTATGCTTACTGGCACTTGCATTCCTCTTATGAGAACTGCCTGTTCACATGCTTTGCCCATTTTTCCTTGGGTAAGCCCAAGGATTTTACCCATTTCATAGTTGGGTAAATGGAGGCTTAGGGAGAGGCCACACTTCAGAGAGAGGGGAACTTCAGTCAGAAGAATGGGTATTTTTTGCTTTGTGTGCCTGGGAGGAGCCACCTCCTTGTCCATTGGAGCTCTGAGAGAACAGGACAAGACCTCCTTTTTTTGGTCACTTGTATCGCCAGCACCTAGCCAGGCTCAGGGAATACAGCAGGGGACAAAATAAAGGAAGTGCCTGCCGCATATGGGGCTTCCGTGTAGCAGGGACTGAGGGCTGAGCATGTGTTTCTGCTGGGAGAGCAATAAGCAAAGGTTGCTTTTTGGGCTGGGGTGTAGCTCAGTGGTAGAGCACATTCCTAACATGCGTGAGGCCTTCGGTTCCATCCTGAGCGTGTTTGGGTTTTTTAGTTTGCCAGGAGAGGCCATCGCTTCTCAGGATCTTGGGGCTGTGTGCCCTGTGTCCACTTCATACAAGGGACAGCTGAAACCAGAAAGTGGAGGAGACTGGTCCAGGGCTACACAGGCCACCTAGCGGTCAAAATGGTTGAAGTATAATGGATGACCCTCCTTTTTTTTCTTTTTTTTTTTTTTTGTGGGTACCAGGGGTCGACCTCAGGGCCTGGCGCGCCAGCCGGCGCCCGTGCCGCTGAGCGATATCACCGGCCCCTTTTTTCGTATGTGGGATCCGGGAGTCGAACTCGGGCCCTCGCGCTTGCCAGGCAGGCGCGTAGGCCACTGAGCCATCTCACCGGCCCGACCCTCCTTTTTAAGATTTTAGTTTCACCAAAAATAACAGGTAATGCAGTAGTGCACACCTGTAACCCCAGCAATGCTGGAGGCTGAGGCAGGAGATTGCAAGTTCAAGGCCAGCCTGGGCAACTTACCAAGTGAGACCCTGTCTCAATATAAAAAAAAAAAAGTTGGGGGATTAGTTCAGTATTACAGTGCTTGCCCAGTATGCATGAGGCCCAGGTTCTACCCCCAGTACCACAACAAACAAAAAACCTAGCAGCTGACACTAAGTACTTATTAATGTCAGACTTCATTCTTACCACTTTGCATGTATTGGCTCACTTAATTCTCACAACCTAATGAGGCAGCTACTATTATTATCACATGGAAAAACTGAGGCACAGAGGGGTTTAAGTAACTTTCCTGAAACTTGTAAGTGTAAACCCAAGATTTAAATTTAAATTGGGCAGTGAGCTAGAGGTGGTGGCACATGCCTGTAAACCTGGCACTTGGAAGGCTGAGACCGGAGGATTGCCACTAGTTTGAGGCCAGCCTGAAAGGTATACGTAATGAGACCCTGTCTCAAAAAAAAAAAAAAAAAAAAAAAAATCAGGCATCATTATCTCCAAAGTCTGTGTTCTTAACCACTGCCTCACAAAGCTTATTTACTGTGCGCATTGTCTCTAAAGGGATGCACAAGGAACTGGTGACAAGGAAGGAAGCTAGGGTGGTGTGTTGATGTAATACATTGTACAACTTGTTAAAAGCTGATGAGTGTGGGGGAAAACTGAGCAGAGGTATGAGAGAACTGAGTAGTGGGGAGTTTAAGCAGAGTGATCAGGAATGGACCATTTGAGAAGGTGACTTTTTAAAAAAAATTTTGTTTTTGTTTTTTTGAGACAGAGTCTTGCTATGTAGTTCAGGCTGGACTTGAACTCACTATGTAGCCCAGGCTGGCCTTTTACTCTCAGTAATCCTCCTTCCTCAGTCTCCTGAGTGCTGGGATTATAGGCATGTGCCACCATGCCCAGCCAAAAAAAAAAAAAAATTTTTTTTCTTGAGACATGATCTATGTATCCCAGGGTGGCCTCAAACTTGCAGTGATCATCCTGCTTCAGCCTCCCAAGGGCGGGGATCACAGGTGTGTGCCACTGTACCTGGGACCCAGAGAAGGTCACATCTGAAAGAGGGCTAAAAGCCAGGTGTGGTGCATGCCTGTAATCCCAGTACTAGGAGGCTGAGGCAGGAGGATCGCTGTGAGTTCAAGGCCAGTCTGAACTACATAGCGAGACCCTGTCTCCAAAAAAAAAAAAAAAAAAAAAAAAAGAGAAAGAGGGCTGAAGAAGGTGGAGGAGTGAGACTTGTGGATTTCGTAGGGAAGAATATACCAGCCAAAATGACTAGCCAGTGCAAAGGCCCTGAGGCCAGCATGTGCCTGGCATGTTGGCAGAACATCACAGAGGCCATGTGGTTGGAGCATTGAGGGGAGACCAGAGAGGTAGAAGGGACCACCACATTGTGCAGGGCCTGGGGGGCCGTTAGCATGATTCTGGTTTTTACTCCAAGTAAGGTGGGAGCCATGGGAGAATTCTGAGCAGAAGAGGGACTTACAGGGCCAGTGAGATGGCTCAGCGGCGTAAGCACCTGCCTGGCAAGTGTGAGTGCCCGAGTTTGACTCCCGGAACCCACATACGAAAAAAGGGCCGGTGATATCACTCAGCGGCACGGGCGCCTGCTGGCGCGCGAGGTCCTGAGGTCGACCCCTGGTACCCACAAAAAAAAAAAAAAAAAAAGAAGAGGGACTTACTATTTTGGTTTTTTTTTTAGTGGGGGGAATGCATGGTTAACAGCTTTTTTGAGTGTAATTCATGTACCATAAAGTCACCTTTGTGAAGTATACAGTTCAATGGTTTTTAGTATTTTTACAAATTTGTGCAACTATCACCACGGTCTATCCTAGAACATTTCCATCATCCCAAAGAAACCTACATTCTTCAGCTGTCATCTCCCAGCCTCCCCAGCCCCTGGCAACCACAAATCTATTTTTGTCTTGTGTAGATTTGCCAATCCTGGATGGATGTCTCTTATAAACAGACTCATACAATACGTGGCCCTTTATGGCTGGCTTCTTTCACCCAGATAACGTTTTTGTGTTCATCAGTGTGATAGCACGTGTCAGCACTGGGTTTATTTCCCTCATGAAATGCTATTCCCTTGCCTAGATAGCCTGCATTTACTTTGCCCTCTCATCTGCTGATGGAGCCTGGGCTGTCTCCACTTTGAGGCTGTCGTGAATGAAGGTGCCTTGGTCATTTGTGTCCATGTTTTTGTGTGGGCATATTTTCATTTCTCTTGGGTATATACCTAGGGTTGGGATTGCTTTGTTATATGGTAGCTATGTAACTTTTTGAATAACTGTCAGACTTTTTTTGGGGGGGAGGGATTGAGACAGCGTCTCACTATGTAGTTCAGGCTGGCCTTGAACTCACTATGTAGCCTAGGCTGGGCTTGAACTCCCGGTGATCCTCCTGCCTCAGGCTCTCGAGTGTTAGGATTACAAGCATGAACCACCATGCCTGGCTCAGCCCTTATTTTCATTTTTATTTTGAGACAGGTTCTTGCTAAATTGCTCAGGGTTGGCTCAAACTAGCAATCCTCCTGCCTCAGCCTTCCAGAATCTGGGATTACAGGCATACACCACCACATCCTGCATGAGGCCTTAGTTTTTTTTTTTTTTTTTTTTGTGGGTACTGGGGGTCGACCTCAGGACCTCGCGCGCCAGCAGGCGCCCGTGCCGCTGAGCGATATCACCAGCCCTTTTTTCGTATGTGGGTTCCGGGGGTCGAACTTGGGCCCTCGCGCTTGCCAGGCAGGCGCTTACGCCGCTGAGCCATCTCACCGGCGGAGGCCTTAGTTTTAAATAGGGTCTTTCTGGCTGTTCTGGGGGAACAGGCTGAGAGGAGCAGACGTAGAAGCCAGGAGGAATCTCCAGGAGCCTCCAACAAGGAGGCCACTGTGGTAGCCCAGGTGGACCAAGGTGGGGCAGAGGAGGAAGTGTCTGGTTCTGGAGAAGATTTGGGATGGCCTCACTGGGATTTGTTACTAGATTAGTTGCGGAGAGTGAGCCGAGGGAGTCAAGGAGCTCACACACACAGACACACACACACACACACACACAGGCGCGGGCCAAAAAAGTTCACCACCCATCGAGATGGTTAAAGCTGAGGTAAGGGAGGGTGTGGCAGAGGGAATTAGGGGCTGAGTTTCTGACACTTTAGGGGACCCACCAGACATTCAGTAGGCGCTTGGGCCCTTGATCCCAGAATGCAATGCTCCCTTTTATTAATCATTCCTTGAATCCGAGTCCAGAATCTCAGTTTCCTCCTCCAAATAAGGGGGACAATAATACGACCCAGCACTAGCTTGTTTCGAGGCTGGAGCGATTCCAGTGCAGCACAAGGGGGGAAGGAAAGTTGTCCCCGGTTGCAAAGGCAGCAGAAGTCGGCGTGACCCTCCCCCGCCTCTGCCCTTTGTCCAGGGTAGGGAGGGAGGGAGGGACGACTGGGTCGTCACCCTGTCTTTCCCGGCTCTGAGCTGGGTTTCCTCCTCGGGGGCTGCCCGGCCAGATCTGCTGATGGAAACCAGCTGCGGGAGGCGCCAGGCTCGGCACACGCCCAGGCCCCTCCTCGGCGCCGGCGGACCCCGCTCGGTGGTGGGGAGAGCGCCTTGGCTCCCGCTCCCCCACCTCCCGCAGCCCGGCCCGGGGCCCTGGCACGTCCGGCGCGCCTGATGCTTTCCAGATGTGGGCCCGGCTCCCCTTCCCAACCTGGCCCTGCCGCGCCCGTGGGGGAGGGGAAAGGAACTTGGCTCCCATACCAGTATTGAAAGGCTACCAGGAGCCAGTGTCCCCTCCCTGCCCGTCTTGCTCCCCTTCCAGGCATTAAAATCCGAGTTGGGTAGAGCTGGAGGCGGTAGGGACACTTCTCTCCCACCTCCACTTCTTTCCCGAAGCGCCGACAGCCCCCAAGAGACAAAATCCATAAGCCCCGCCCCCTGGACACACCCGTGAGGCCACGCCCAAGAAGCCACGCCCCTTGCGCGCCCCCGTCTGTCCCCGCCCGGGTGGAGGGCGCGCTGTGTCTGCCCGCAGCTGTCTCGGGGTCTTTCTCCTGTGCCCTCTGCGTCTCTGTGTGTCCTGTCTCTCCTGTCCCTCTTTCTCTCTGCAGTCCTCTCCCTCTCTCCGTCTGATTCCTCAAGGCTCTGCCTCTTGTAGTGACAGTCTCTGTGTCCCTAACTGTGTCTCTGTCTTTCCCCGCACCTCTCAGCTCTGAATTTCTCTGTCCATCTTCCATCTTCTGCCTCTGGTCCCTGTCCTGTCCACCTCCCGAGGTCTCCCTCTCCCTCCCATGTCTTTCTCTGGCTCCAATCTCCGCTTGCATCTCCCGCAGGGCCCGTGGAGGGCGCCTGGTCCTCCAGTCTCAACGTCCTGATGGCCTCGGCGCGGGTGGGGTGGCGGTTCGCGGGCCACGGGCGCCGCCGTGTGGCCGGCAGGGAGGTCGGGAGAAGCCCGAGGGCTGCGATGGGCGTGAAAGAGCGAGAGAGACGGTGGGGTCCGAGAGTGACACCTGGAGGCTGTGCGACGCCGGGAGGCCGTGTGACTGTGTGGCATGGATTATGAGTGACAAGAAGGGATTGAATGGGAGTGCATGTGTGAGTTACGTGTCGGGTGACCGTGTGCGACACTGTGAGGTTAGGAGTGCCTATGACACAGGGATACTGCAGGCGACCCTGTGTGGCAATGGGGGATCATGTGTGATTTGATCCGGGAGAGGTGGCTTTTGGGGACTCCGTGACACGGAGAGACCATATTTGGAGTGAGAGATTGTATGTGACACTATATGGAGGGGCAGGGGACAAGAGTGCCACGTTTGTTGCGGGGCAGGGCGAGCTGATGGCTGAGGCCCGCCAGGTGACGGTATGAACGGGCAGGGTGAACACGGAGAGGTTCTGGGTGTGGCAGGCTGAGTGTGAGACTGTATCAGCCACGCCAACAGGCTGTGAGAACGAAGGTGACACTGAGCTCGTATGCGATGCTGAGAGACTGGCTCAGGGTTGAGACGGCCAGTTGTGGGCCACTGAGGTGAGTGTGTGCAATGCTGGAGATGGCTTCATGAGGATGCGTGAGACAAAAAATGAGTGTGACAGCCACGTGTGACACAGACCGAAGCTCAGGAGTGTGTGTGAAGCTCTGAGATCGTGAGCGATTCTATGAGACCCTGAGCCATAATGTGTAACTATGACACTGAGAGGTGTGTGTGTGTGTGTGTGTGTGTGTGTGAGAATGAGACTCACTGTGCGTGGTCCTGTGGGGAAGGGAATGTGTAAGACTGTGTGGGCCATCGCATTGTACATGAAGATACGTGGCTGTCCATGCGTACCACTGGACAGGTGGCATGTCACTGTATGGGGCACTGAGAAATGTGTGTAAGACTGTGGGAAAAGTTTAAATTGCACATCTATCTGTGTGGCATTTTGAGAAATTGTCTGCGATGATGACAAAACTTATTCATCACTTGACACTCTGAGATAGGGTATCTGTGCCGTTGTGGAGCCGCCATTGGAGATGGGGTAGTATTCGGTGAGAGACGGTAACTGTGTGTGGCATTTGGAGAGAACTTGTGAGGTGTTGACACAGACTGTCCGTGAAAGTGAGGCACTCCTGTGTACCCATCAAGACAGGGTGCCTTCTGTGTGGGGGACTTGGAGCATGAGTGTGTGTGCTGCTGACAGGGCCATCTGTGATGGGGTGACACTGAGGTGGCGAGTGTGGCTGCGTCCACAGGGTGAGCGTGTGTGTGATGGAGTAAGAGGCTGTGTGGGACCCACAGTACAGGCTTGTGTGGCTGTGGAATAAATGGGGTGGCGCACAGGGCACCCCTAGAGGGAAGATCTTCCTGTGAGGGAGAGACACCTCGCAAAAGTAGGAGCGACCAAAACACAGAAGAGAGACAAAGAGGGACAGAGAGACATAGAGAGGACCCAGAGAGACCCAGGGCCGGTGGCAGCTGCGGGAGGAGGCGGGTCCTGAGGGGCTGTGCCCCAGGGGAGGGGGCGGGGCAGGCTGGGGAGGGGACCCGGCAGGGCAGCTGCTCTCAGCCGCTCGCTGCAGCCATCCCAGCCGTGAGCAGCAACAGGTAGGAGGCTCTGGTCCTGGTCGGGACAGCCGGTTCCGGGGCCACCGTCTGTTTGCCTGGGAATGAATGAATGAGTGAGTGAATGGATAACTGTCCTACTGTGTCTCCATCAGCCTGGCTCTCCCTCTCTCCCTTCTTCTGCCCCCACCCTCCCCATTCTCCATCCATCTCTCTCCAGCCCCTCCATTTCTCTCTGGCCGGTTCTGTCTCTGTCCTGTCTCCCTCCTTTGTGGCTGTCCCCTCTGTACCTCTCTCCCTTGTGTCACTATGCCCCTTCCTCTACCCCTCCGTCGGTTCCTCTATTTTCTTCCTCCATCCTTCCGCCCTGCCATCTCTCTCTCCATGTCCTCAGTTTGTCTGCCCGTGCCTGTCTCTCCCGCCTCTCTGTCGCTCCCTTGCTGTCTCTCCATCCTCCCTGCCCCTCTCCTGTCTGGCTGGTTTGGGCTCCCCCAGCCCTCTCTCCTGGCTGCTAATGAGCAGAGCAGCCTTTGAGGTAGCCAGGGTTGGGGTGGGGGGGCTCCCCGAGGGTGGCAGAGGGGGCAGCTGCTACCAAGGCCCTAATGAGGCCCCCTCTGCGCCCCTCCCGCCGCGATCTTAATTCTCAGTTCTCCCTGGAGCCACCGCTAATTGGCCTGGGGAGGGCCCCCTCCCTTCTTGGCTCCTGCTCCATCCCCGGGGGGTGAGGACACCTGGATCCCTAGATCTTGATCCAGCACCTGTGGCCCTGTCCTTCTGGGCCTCCTCCATCGGCCTCTCCGCTTCCCATCTGTGCATCTCTCCTTTCTCCCCTGGCCCTCTCTGTTCCCCCCCATCTGCCTCTATGTACCCATCTGGGCACCCCTTCATTCTCTGGTCCCCACAAGTGGTCTCCATCCCTTTCTGTACTCGTCTCTGAACCCCCCATTTGCGCGGTCTTCCACCCACGCCCCTGTGACTGGGTCCCACCACGCACCAACCCTACCTCGTGACACAGACGTGTCCCGGCCTGCAGGGCCCCCCACTCCTGCCTGGTATTTAACTTCTACCCTGCTGCAGCCATGTCCAACAACATGGCCAAGATCGCCGAGGCCCGAAAGACGGTGGAACAGCTGAAACTGGAAGTGAACATCGACCGCATGAAGGTGCAGGGGCCGCGAGGATAGGAGTGGGGGTCTGCGCAGGCCCGCCTTGGGGGCGGGGCTCGCCACAGCAGCGGGATCCCTAGGTGGGCGGGTCAGGGGCGGGGCCTGAACGAGGGCGGGGCTGTACGAGGAAAGGTGGGGTCAAGCAGGGGCGGGGCTTAGGGGTTCCGAGGGGCGGGGCCTGAGGCGGGGGCTTCGGCACATCTACCTGCGCGCCTGTAGGTGTCGCAGGCGGCGGCCGAGCTCCTGGCTTTCTGCGAGACGCACGCCAAAGACGACCCTCTGGTGACGCCGGTACCCGCCGCCGAGAATCCCTTCCGCGACAAGCGCCTCTTTTGCGTCCTGCTGTGAGCCCTCCCGACAGCTTACCCTCCCCTGCCAAAGTACGAGTCCAATAAATTTGGTGACTGTGGTGGTGCCTGTGCTTTCGGGGAAACTGAGGCACTCGCTGAGCTTGGGACTATCTTGAGGGAATCTGTGTTCCTTCTCCTTGCTTCCGAGTGTGTGTGTGGATCGTGGGCTGCGTGGATGCCGAGGGTGCACACCGCTACCGAAGCCTCGGAAGAAATTGTTCTTCACCGAAGGCCCCCCGATCCTATCCTGAACTTATTTAAAAATTGTCCCAACGGCCCCAGAGATCAGCTACATGATACTCATCTTACAGATGAGGACACTGAGCCTCAAAAGTCACAGAGCTCGGAGATAATGGCGTGAGGACCGTGGACCCCAACCTCCCTGTACCCCTGCCTGGGCTTGCTCCTCCCCGAATGCCTCCAGCCCGGCCTTTCATAGTCAGCCCCCTCCACTGGCTGCCGCCCTCAACCTTTTTCTCTGTTCACTCCCTATGCACCTGCTCTGTGACCAGCGCTGTGCTGGGTGAGGCTGGATACGTGGCTGTGACCCTGGTCCTGCCCTCCTGGAACGACGGATCTGTCCCTAGATATAGTTGTTGGAGCGCCTGACCCAGCTTAGGGGACAGGGAGGACTTCCTGGAGGAGGAGACATCAGGACCGGTGGCACGGGGGTAATAAGACTTGGGAAACTGAAGCAGAAAGAGCTTGGCTATAGGAAGCCCGGGCAATTTAACAAGAGTCTGTCTCAAAAGATTACAAAAATGTCTGGGGGTGCAGCTCAGCGTGAAGGCCCTAGGTTCAATCCCCAGTACTGAAAAAATAGATTTTTTTTAAATTTTGAGGACAGAGGAAGTGGCTTGTGACAGTCCTGGACCCTGCTGTCTGTTTCCCGGCACACACACTGGTGGCTTGCAACAGCCGTTGTACTCTTTGGCTTTCTACTTTTAGCCTACATGATGTTTTTTTTTTTTTTTTTTTTTTGTGGGTACCGGGGGGTCGACCTCAGGACCTCGCGCGCCAGCAGGCGCCCATGCCGCTGAGCGATATCACCGGCCCCTTTTTCGTATGTGGGATCCGGGAGTCGAACTCGGGCCCTCGCGCTTGCCGGGCAGGCGCTTACGCCGCTGAGCCATCTCACCGGCCCAGCCTACATGATGTTTAAAGACATTCTTTGTTTCTTTCTTTTTTTTTTTTTTGTGGGTACCGGGGGTCAAACTCAGGACTTCGCGTGCCAGCGGGTGCCCGTGCCGCTGAGCGATATCACCGGCCCTTTTTTCATAAATGGGTACCCGGAGTCGAACTTAGGACCTCATGCTTGCCAGGCAGGCGCTTATGCCACTGAGCCATCTCACCGGCCCTTAAAGACATTCTTGACTCTGTTCCCAATTTGGAAAATAGAGATATTTTGAATGAAAACCCACACTGCCAGCTTCTCTGAAATTGTATGCTCCACTGACCTGCAGGGTGACCATAGGCTATGAGACCGACCCTGGCTTTCCAGCCTGCCAAAGTCCTCACGACACCCCACTGTCTCCCTGTTAAAGAAGCCGAGGGCCAGTGACCATTTATCATGCAGGCTGTCTTGGGGCTTCGGTGAAAAGTGTAATATTCTGTTTCCATTGAAACTGGGGAGCTGGGTGTGGTACTGCATACCTATAATTCCAGCACTCAGGAGGCTGAGGCAGGAGGAGTGCCATGAGTTCAAGGCCAGCTTGGGCTACAAGGTGAGTTCAAGTTCAGCCTGAACTGCATATAGAGAACCTATCTTAAAAAAAAAAAAGAGAGAGAGAGAGAGAGAGAGAGAGAGAGAGAGAAAAGAAAGAAAGAAGACAAAAGAAAAGAAACGGGAAAACTCAGACCAGGTGGGCTGAGTTTTGATTTCATCACTTTACCTGCTGGCCTGAGGGCCTCTGGGTTTACAACCCTCTTCCTCCCCTTGCCATTCCCCTCCTCTCCCATCAGCTGGGGGCTGATGGAAGCTGGACCCTTGGATGTGGCTGGAGGTGGCTCGCTGGGCGCTCCTTCCTGCGCCCTTCCGTGAGTCTGGCAAATGCTCCATTATTCGGATCGGATTAGCGTCCCCTGGGCCCCGACTCTGAGCTTCCTGGAGGATTGGGGCAGGAGCAGCTGTAATTACCTCTCCCTCCTGCCTCCCACCTCTCTGCTGGCTCCGCCTGGTTGCATCATGTCTGTGGGAGACCCTGGGGAGCAGGGGGACAGGGAGAGAGCCAAGAAAGAGCCGGCATGGGGGAGGAGGGAGGATGCTGGGGATGGATGGAGCCGGAAGGCTTCCCCAACGTCCCAGGCCCAGCACCACCGCAGCTAGAACCCGACATGCAGAGGCATCTAGGACTCCAGCACCTCTGAAGACTGGATTCCGGGGTCTGCCAACCTGTGGGGCTGAGTTCCCCGGGTCTTATCTCTCTGTCTGGCAGGGACCCTGAGCTGGGCACTTCAGGAATGCAGGGACTTCTGGAGCCTAGACCTTTTGGGTTCAGACTCTTCCCTCCTGGAATCTGGGAGCTGCACAGGCTGAACCCTCCCTCCCTCCTTCATCCTTTGGGTCTGGACAGCTGCAAGGAAATGAGGGCGGCTGGCTGGGACTGGTGTGGGGGACCCAGGGCAGGGGACCAGGGTGGAGAGGTCTGCCTAGAAGAGGGGAGGTCGGGGTGGGGGAGGCGGGGAGGCTGTGAGGAGGGAGAAGCCAGAAGCCAGAGGGACAGGGCAGGTCCCCGGGTGACCAGCTGCCATGTGTCCAGACCCAGTTAATCCTATTAGCCTTACAGCTCAGCCGCAGCACCAGGTCTGGTCACCCACTGCTCTTTCCTGCCACCCTATCTGTGAGGTCAGCTCTAGGGCCAGGCCCAGGCTGGGGTCAGGGCTAGGTCATGCAGAGGCGAGGTGGCTGCCCCGGAGAAGTACTTGTTCCCTCTCTGCCTCCCCCATCGCAAAGCTCTGGCTGCCCCACCCCGAGCAGTCCCTCTTCCCTTTATATCCTGGTACCCTGTGTTCAGAGCAGTGCTTGGCGTGGCTGATGATGTCAGCTACCGCCCACTGGGGGTCCCTTTCACTGGGTCCCATCTCATTGGGTCCTCACCACAGCCCCCCAAAGACAGTGTTTATCCCAATCCTGCAGACATGGAAGTCAGGCATGGAGAAGGGGCTCTCTCTGTCATCTGGCGAGGCGGGCCTTGGGGATTAGAGCTAGGGTCTGATGGAGGCTGTGAGGAGAGGCTTGGGTGCTGGGCCTTGGAGGAGGGGAAGTGGGCATCTCCCCAGGTGGGAGCACACCCCAGGCAAAGGGGCGGGCAGAGAGGGCGGCAAGGGCCCATTTGGGGTACCGGGTAGTAGGCAGAGGAAAACGGCCCTCTGACGATAGGTGTGGGCCCTGCTAAGGGAGGACAGGCCTGGACGGACACAGGACAGCTTCTCACAGCAGCGGCAGGAGTAGCGAGAGGCCACAGACCGACCAGCAGTCCTGGTGAGGCATGGCAGCTGGTGGCGTGAATGTGCGGGGCATGAGGTGGTGCAAGCCTTCTCCCAGGCCAGGGCCAGGAGGCCGGAAGTTGGGCAGGCAGGAGAGGGTCGGGGCTGGGGGAAGTGGCAGTCTCAGGTCTGTGGCACATCCTGCCTGGGTAGGTGGCAGGCAGATGTGGGAGAGGCTTGTCACAGCTCTGTACTGAGTGTCTCTCTCTCTGTCTCTGTCTCTGTCTCTCTTTTTTTTGTCTCTCTGTCTGTCTGTCTCTGTCTCTGTTTTTTTGAGACAGGGTCTCACTTTGTAGTTCAGGCTGGTCTTGAACTCACTGCGTAGCCCAGGGCTGGCCTCAAACTACTCACACTGAGTTTGCCGCAGCCTCCTGAGTGCTAGGATTACAAGCGTGTGCCAGTATGCCTGTCCCCCAACCCTATAGTGGTGACTAAACCCTGGGCCTTCATTCTCAGCCCCCCCCCTTTTAAATTTTTATTTTGAGACAAGGTCTTGTTTAGTGTCACTAAGGTACAGTCTGGGCTGGAATTTAAAATCTTCCTGCCTCTGCCTCCCAGAATGTTGGAATTATAGGCCTGTGCTACCACACCCAGCAGCTTTGCTCTCTTGAGAACACACACCCAGATGGTAGTCCTGGCTGGATGAGGGACACCTCATCTGAAGACCCCCCTACCCAGGTCTCTATGCCATGTGGATTTATACTCAGTCCCCCTTTGCACGGTGCCCACACAGCCCCTCTGTCCCCAGCCCTTAGCACACAGAAACTGTTAGGTGTGTTGAATAAATAATAACACCAGGAGCTATTGGGAGAATTCCTGAGATGCAGGCAGGGTGAATTTCCCCTGATTTTCACACAACACCCCAATGAGGTCAAGGTGGCCCTTTGATGAAGGCAATCAAGGCTTTGCCAGGGAAGTCTTTTTCCTGGGGTCACAAGGCAAATTGTGAGTGGTAGAGACAGCTTCAAAATCCATTCTTGCTGGGCATGGTGTCGCACGCCTATAATCCCAGCACTAGGGAGGTTGAGGTAGGAGGATCGCCATGAGTTCAAGCCCAGCCTAGACACCTAGTGAGTTCAAGGGCAACCTGAACTATATAGTGAGATCCTGTCTCAAAAAACTAAAATTGGGCCGGTGAGATGGCTCAGCGGCATAAGTGCCTGTCTGGCAAGCGCGAGGTCCTGAGTTCGACTCCTAGTACCCACATACAAAGGAAAAATGGGCCAGTGATATTGCTCAGTGGCATGAGCGCCTGCTGGCAAGCGTGAGGTCCTGAGTTCGATCCCCAGTACCCACATTAAAAAAAAAAAAAAGCTAAAATCAAAACCAAAAAACCAAAATCCATTCTCTTCTCATTGAACCAGGGCCTTCCACATACAAACACACACAGGGAGACACAGCCACAAAGAAACATGTGAGCACACATTAAACAGACACACACCGACACACAAATAGAGCCAGCTATGCCCTCTGAGAAAAACTTCTCCCACAAAGACACACAGTTTAGCAATGCACCATGGGGACACAACCATGGCTGCAGACACACAGGGCTTGTGTCACGCATGTCTTCACACAGACCCAGACACACCCAGCTCCAACCATGCACCAGACACAGCAGCACATATCTGGGCATGTCCATACACACAGAGTTCTGCCTGCTCACAACCATCACACACACAGCACAGAAACCAGCCGGCCGCCTGAGATGGAAAAAGGAACCCTTCTGCATGGCTGGTGGGAAAGCAGACCAGTGAAACCATGATGGAGATCAGTGTGGAGCATCCTCAAAAACTAAAACTATGGGGCCGGTGAGATGGCTCAGTGGCATAAGCGCCTGCCTGGCAAGCGCAAGGGCCCGAGTTCAACTCCTGGAACCCACATACGAAAAAAGGGCTGGTGATATTGCTCAGCGGCACGGGCACCTGCTGGCGCGCAAGGTCCTGAGGTCGACCCCCGGTACCCACACAAAAAGAAAACAAACTTAAAACTAGAAATTCCATTCCACCCAGCTATTCCGCTTCTAAATATCCTCCCAAGAGAGTTGAAGCCCTCCTGTTACAGTGATCATGCATAACCAAGTTTTTAGCAGCACAACTCATAATAGCTAATGCTTGGAAATGGGACATACGTCCATCAGCAGATGAATAGATAAAGAAAATCAAAGATTTATTCATAATGGAGTACTATTCTGCTATAAAGAATGCTAAATTTGAGTCATTTGTAGTGAAACAGATGCACCTTGACACCATAATGTTAAGTGAAATAAATCAGACACAAGAGTTTAAATATTGTATATGAGAAATCCAAAGTATAAATAATTTAAAAAACAAAATAAAAGATAGATAATAAGAAACAGGGAGATCGATCTTTTGCAAATGGGAAGTGGACTAAGAGATAGAGGGAGGGGGAAAGGAAAGGAGGGGATGAATAATAAAAAGAATTAATGTATGGTAAGTGTACATATGTAGCCCCTAAAATGAATGTAAACATTATGTCCTACAAACGTATACTATTTTTTCTTTTTTTTTGAGATGGGGGTCTTGCTATGTAGTTCAGGCTGTCCTTGAAATCACTATGTAGTCCAGGCTGGTCTTGAACTCATGGAGATCCTCCTGCCTCAGCCTCCTTAGTGCTGGGAAAACATGTACCCATAAAAATCAAAAAAAGAAAAGAAATGGGCCAGCCAACAAAGATGCATTCACGGAAGCCACACAGACAATTTAGTTTTGCCCACCCACTGACACATTCGCGTACACCACCCACAATCACCATGCTCTCTTAGGGCCTGCTGGTGCACACGTGTAATCCCAGCTTGCTTCAGGAGGCAGGAGAACCACAAGTTCAAGGCCAGCTTGAACAATTCAGGAAGACTTGTCCTAAAAAGAGCTGGCTCAGTGGTAGAGCACTTACCTAACATGCACAAGGCCCTGGGTTCCATCCCCAGCACAGAGAAAAAACAAACAATCAAACAAAAGCTCGCTTAAGTCCTGCAGGGCCCCAAATTGCACACAGACTCCCAGGCCAAGTCCACACACTCAGCCCTGGCACCTGCCCTCTCCTGCCCCCCCCCTCCCCTCCGGTTCTGTGTCCCTGAGTCAGTCTGCTCTCTGTAGTCTCAGGGCTGTCCTTCCTCTTCTGCCAGCTGCCCTGGGTCCCTCAGGGAGGCTGAGTACTGCTCTCACAGTGGGTGGAGAGAGGAGAGAGCTGCTGAGTCACCCTGAACACCCCAGCAGTTCCTCCCCTAGCTCCCCCAGCCCTGAAGACACCCCTCCCCCAGTGCAGGCCATGACTTCCCTCCCCATGGCACCTGGGCAGAGCTGAACCCCAGTGGCTCCTGCTGCGGGCTCGGCCGTGGGTCTTGCTGGGCCATAGGCAGGCACGAGGCCAGCCATGCCCAGGGAGTGCGTGGAGGCATGAGCAGGCCCGACACAGGCACCCCCACTCCCGGGCCCTTGGTCCCCTCATTAGGAAGGAAGCTGTCATCTTCTCAAGCTGCTGATGTAGGAGCCTGGAACTGATGTTGGCGTTGCAGGCACTTGTGTCCCCAAGTGGCACAGGAGGGGAAACTGAAGTCTCGAGGAAAGCAGGGCTTGTCCCAGGTCCTCCTGGGCATGGGAGCAGAGGGAACTTCCTGAATGCTTAATGATCCTGATGGGGACAGGAAGCCAGCAGGAGAAAGCTCCGGGAACCAGAGCTCCCCACCTCCCCCCAGCAACCCCCCTGGTGCTGAGACAGGACGAGAGCCTGCCCAGCGTCATCCTCATTAATATGATATAACTTCCTGAGTTCCCTCTGCTCTGCCTGGGAACAAGAGAGTGTGAGGGGGACCACATGGCCAAGAGGCCTGGGACCCACACACAGGCACCCCTAGAGTAGGGCTGTGTGGTCTCGCAGGGATCCCCAGTGTGGCTGGCCAGGGCACCCATCCTGCCGGAAGCTGGGGTGCCAGCTGGGCATGGGTGATAGGGAGATGGGGTAAGGGCAAGGGGGTTGTGGTCAGGGGAGAGAGGACAGAGAAAGCAAGGCCATAGCTGCCCTCAGTCCAGCCCTTGGGTCAGGAGCAACCCCTTGGCCGTGGAGCTGGGACACCGTATAGGCTCTTTCCTGGCTGCAAAGACGCCTGGACCATGCTGCTTGCTCCTGTCAGCCAGAGGGCTGTGAGGCTGGTGTGAGACATCATACAGAAGAGGAAACTGAGGCACACCAGCTTCCTGTTCTTGCCCAGGACCATCACACAGGAAGAAGGTGGTCAAATTGGGACAGTTTTGTATTATGGGAGGATCATAAATTCCAGCCCAGCCTGGGCAATTTACTGACTTAGCAGGGCCTTGCCCAACCAAGACTCCCAAAATAAAAAATTTTAAAAGAGCTGGGGATGTAGCTCAATGTGAAGGCCCTGAGTTCACTGCATGGTAATACAGACTCCCTCCCTCCCTCTCTCTCGCTCTCTTATTTCTCTCTCTCTCTTTCTCTTTCACACACACACAAGGGACACAAACACAAGTGAAATGGATGCGGAATCCCAAGTCTGGAATCTCTACACTCTAGCTGCAAGCGAGTCTGGAGGGTCTCTGAGGTCCCATCTGGTCCCCATAGTCCCCAAGGCTCCCCGGGGAGCTGTGGACTCAGTGGGAATGGCCCGTACTGCTGTGCTGACAGCCGCGACCTGCAGGCTGACTACGCTGACCTGGGAGGAGGCGGCTGGGCTGTGTTTGGGGAGGATGGAAGCCATCCATGTGGCAGCAATTCTGCAGCCCCGGACGGCCACCCATCTGTGGCCAAAATATTATTCCTGGAGATCAAGGTCATCAGAGCTTGGCCTGGGGCCTGGACGAGTTGCTGTGTGAGAAGCAAGAGGTCTGCAGTGTGCTCTTTTCATGAGGGGCCACCCAAGTCCTCTGGGCCTGACCCTACTACTGGACACCAGAGCTGCTGCTCCTCTGGACACTGCGCTCATGAGCCAGGATCCTGGGGGCAAGGTCTGGCCAGGCAACCTCCTTCCTCAGCCTCTGAAAGGAGGGAATTGTGTCCAGGGACCAGAAATCCCAGAGGTGTCTGGAAAACACTGCATCAGGGAGGAGTTTCCCAGTCATTTCTCAATCCCAGGGGCCATGTCCCAACCCTGGGGCCTGGAGCCCAGAACAGAGCCTAGAGGCCACCCTGAGACAGCCCCGCTGCCAATCCCACGAGAGCGGTGGCATCCTTGTCCCCTGGTAGGCTCTGAAGCTGGGTGCCAGGACTCTGACACCCACCCTGGCCTATCGAGGGAGACCCAGGGGAGGAAGAAGGACAGAGACCTAAGTATGGGAGGGAGCAGGTGGCTCTTTTGTGGGGACTGAGAGAGGAGGAGAGGGGAGGCAGGTGCTGGCCAGGGATGCAGGGAGGACTGGGTGCAGGGTGGGAGGGAGGCAGGGAGCCCCCGGGGGGGGCGCTGGAGAAGGCGGGTGCAGGGAGGGCGGGGCAGAGAGGAAATGAAAAAGCCTGGGTGAGCAGGCAAGATGCAGAGGGAGGGCGGGCGGGTGCAGAGGGGGAGGGACGGAGAAGCTGACACAGACCTACGCAGACTTCAGACTTCGAGACACGCGCTGGGGCGCGGAGCCGCTAAGGAGGAGAGGTGGCGGGGCCACAGGGCTGCGGAGGCCCAGAATGCCGACCAAGAGCAGTTAGGGGGCTGGAGAGAAGGAGCTTGGGGACCGAGAGAGCAAGAGGCAGAAGCCAGAAGGAAAGAGCAAGGGACGCTGAGAGAGGAAAAGACAGAGATAGAGAAGGAAAGAGACGCACAGACACTGGAGGAGACGGAGAAGGGCACAGACGACCGACGCACACGAAGAGAACTGGGAGTGGGTGCTGACAGACCCTGGCTGCCGTAAGGACGTAAGCACGGTGGCCTGCGGTGGGCATCCGAGTGGTCACACCCTTGGGAGCCCTCCAGCACGGGCTGCACACTGCCTTAGGCGATGGCCGATTCCTGCCGGAACCTCACTTATGTGCGGGGCTCGGTGGGACCAGCCACCAGCACCCTGATGTTCGTGGCGGGTGTGGCGGGCAATGGGCTGGCGCTGGGCATCCTGGGCGCGCGGCGGCAGTCCCACCCATCGGCCTTCGCTGTGCTGGTCACCGGGCTGGCGGTGACGGACCTGCTGGGCACGTGCTTCCTGAGCCCAGCCGTTTTTGTGGCCTACGCTCGCAACAGCTCACTGCTGGGCCTGGCCCACGGGGGGCCTGCACTGTGTGACGCCTTTGCCTTTGCCATGACCTTCTTTGGCCTGGCCTCCATGCTCATCCTCTTTGCCATGGCGGTGGAGCGCTGCCTGGCACTCAGCCACCCCTACCTGTACGCCCAGCTGGATGGGCCGCGCTGCGCCCGCCTGGCACTGCCCGCCATCTACGCCTTCTGCACGCTCTTCTGCGTGCTGCCCCTGCTGGGCCTGGGCCAGCACCAGCAGTACTGTCCGGGTAGCTGGTGCTTCATCCGCCTGCGCTCCACTGAGCCCGGCGGCTGTGCCTTCTCCCTGGCCTATGCCAGCCTTGTGGCCTTGCTAGTGAGTGCCATTGTCCTGTGCAACGGCTCCGTCACCCTCAGCCTCTGCCGCATGTACCGCCAGCAGAGACGCCACCAGGGCTTGCTGGTCCCCAGTTTCCGGGCGCGTGAGGACGAGGTTGACCACCTGATCCTGCTGGCCCTCATGACGGTCATCATGGCCGTGTGCTCCCTGCCGCTCACGGTGAGTCTGCCCGGGAGTGGGAGCAGGGTGAGGACAGGAGAGCAGCGCCCAGCTCCATCTGCCACTGGATGAGCTACTTTCACAGATGGGGAATCTGAGTCTTGGAAGAGGTCGGACTGAGGCTTGGTCCAGGGTGAACAGCTCCCAACTTCCCAGTGACGCCTCTCCCCTTTTGCTTCTGCCCTACTTGACCACTGACTGCTGTGTTTCTGTCTACATCCCTAGCCCCTCCGTAATCAGGAGGACCCCTCCTTCCCCTGAGCCCGTAACATCTGAGAGCGCTCACCTTCTGTCCACTGGATGCTTTGCGGCTTCCAAACACCTCCTCAGATAACCCTCAAAACAACCTTCCACACCCATTCTGCAACACTGGGCAGGAAACGGTGCAAAGTTCAGCCCTACCGCCCTTTGTACAGATAAGGGGAGATCTCTTGGCCAGGATCACCCAGCGCCAAGCCTTCCGAGCCCGGACTCCCATCCCCAGCTTGCTGGTCCTCCAGCCCAGCCCCACCCTGCAGTCATTCTGGGCTCTTTAAGGCTGCCACCCTTGCCCTTTCTGCTAGAGCAGCACCAGGGTCTGTGACACCTGGTCAGCTCATCTTTATTCTGGGCCTCAGTTTCTTTTTCTGTAAAATACAAGGGGCTGGGCTGGATTTGGGGGTCTTTAATTTAGCTTTGGGAGGGTTATGATGACTTGGAGACTCAAAGGCAGGCAGACAGCACTTGGGCTCTGAGTCCGCAGGCTCAAGCCTGTGAGCCTGAGGGTTTTCCCAGGTGAAAAGGGCGGGGCAAGCACATCCCTGAATCCACCTGTCCTGCTAGGTAGCTGCGGGCGCTTTCCTGGGGCTTTCCCTCCCTCTGCTCCAGGATGCATCAGCAACTTCGTTTTCATCTTATCTTCCTTCCTTCCCCTCTGCTGTGCCATCGTCTCATCCCTGCAGTGAGCAAGTGGGAGGCGAGGAGCGAGGGTGGGGAGACGGGGGACTCATGGCCCCTTCTCGGTCCCCTCCCCACCCCCAGATTCGTGGCTTCACCCAGGCCATCGCCCCGGACAGCAGCGAGATGGGAGACCTCCTTGCTTTCCGCTTCAACGCCTTCAACCCCATCCTGGACCCCTGGGTCTTCATCCTTTTCCGCAAGGCCGTCTTTCAGCGACTCAGGCTCTGGTTCTGCTGTCTGTGTCCCCGGCCTGCCCGAGGTGACTCAGAGACACCCCAGTCCCGGCCAGCCTCAGGGAGGAGGGAGCCCTGGATCCCTGCTGCTCTGGAGGGGAAAGAGGGGACCTGGGTGCCCATGTCCGCCTGGAGTAAGGGACAGGTGGCACCCTTACCTCCTGCCTCACGGCCTGGTGGCGGCAGCACCGTGGGAACGGCGACACTGTCCAAAGCCGAGGCCGCAGTCGCCTGCTCTCTCTGCTGACATCGAAACTGGCTCTGTGACCTCCTGCCCTGTCTTCCTGATGCAGGAGCCAGAAAACCAGGGACGCGGCCGATGCTGAGGAAGCCAGAACGTTGGCCCCTGAATTGTGGGGGTGGTCAGCTGCTATTTCCCCTCCGTC
Organism: Erethizon dorsatum; assembly: GCA_028451465.1. Classification (NCBI taxonomy): domain Eukaryota; kingdom Metazoa; phylum Chordata; class Mammalia; order Rodentia; family Erethizontidae; genus Erethizon; species Erethizon dorsatum. Next base: position 107,431,342 of record CM051834.1, on the reverse strand, counting down.
AGGGTGGCCGTGTAGTCTGTGGGAGGAGAGAGCGTTACCCTGGAGCACGAAAGAACAGTTATCTCAAAATAGCCCACAGCCTGGCCCGCCGGCCCTGGCCCTGGGCTCCCTCCCCATCCGTCTCACTGTCCAAATATTTAGAAGGTGGCAAAGTTCCCAGCAGCTTCTGGGTACTCAGGTCTGCGGGGTTAGAGTTCCTGCTCCCATCCTTATCTATCCAGGGGGTCCCAGCTCCCCACCCTAGTTCCCAGGAGAAGACCCTGCCTCTCCCAAGCCAGGGATTCCCAGATAGCTCCCTGCTTCCTGTTCTCCATCATTCTTGGGGGTCCTGCATCCCACAGGGAGGTGAAAGGACGGAGAGCCTGTTCCGTTGTAGATGACACTGGTGGACATGTGCCGGTACCCAAGAAACGCCATAGCTTAATGGACCACGTGGTGTGTCTGTGAGGGCGGCTGGGAAAATGGCAGCTGAAGGGGTAGAGGTGGGGGAATCCCGGGGACCAGCCAAGAATGCAGACCCCAGTCCTGTGTCTGTCCTCTGGGGCCTGGACAAATTATTGCCTCCTTACAGAGCCTGACCTCACCTCACTGTCCTTGGAGTTCTTACAAAGATTTCATTCACTCACTCACTCACTCACTCACTCATTCATTCAACCAATATGCAGCAGGTGCCGACTCCATCTGGTGTCGAGGATACCTGGTGTCTGTCCCACTCTGGACCCTGCTGGGGTGATTTCCAGCCAGCACCACTGTCTCAGGGCTGGGAATCCGGGGAGCTTGGGAATGGGAGGGAGTTGGGATAGAGAGCTGGGGGAGAGTGACCAGAAGCCTTCCCACCCCTACCCCACACTGCCTGCCTCAGTTCCCCTCCCTCACTCACCCCTGGCCTAAAACAATAAAGCTGCACCTGGGGAAGGGGTAGAGCAGTATGCTGTGGGGAGCTCATCAGCGAGCTGGCGGCAAGCAAGGGGTTCCCGCGTGCTAGGCACACCCTCCAGCCACTGGGCAGCCTGTGATCAGAGCTTCTAGGGGCGGGCTGGAGTCAAGGCCCAGAGAGGACAATCACTGCCCTGGGTTACATAGCAGCGAGGGAGGAAGTGGAGCCAGCGCCGGCTGTGGAGCCAGATGGTCTAATCCATTGCAGGGCCCAGCTTGCTGGCTGGAACCCCCCGCCCCTCTGTGCCTTGCTCTCTTTCTGACTATAATCAGGTGCTTAGTTTAGGGATAGCTGTGAGGATGAGAAATTGCCTCTGAAAATCGATTTAGCACAGGCCTTGGAAGAAGGGCCACACTAGGCATTACTATTATTGCTGTTATCGTTGTTGCAGTTATTATCTGGGCAAACATGATCTGAAAACCAAACAAAGCAAGCATGGCATCATTGTTGTCACTTCTTTTTATTTATTCGCAGGCAATATGTTTCAAATCACATTCAAGAAAAACAAGGGGTAACCAGGCATGATGGTGCATGCCTGTAATCCCAGCATCCAGGAGGCTGAGGCAGGAGATTGCTTTGAGTTCAAGGCCAGGCTGAACTACATAGTGAAACCCTGTCTCAACTCAAAACATGAAGAAAAAAAAAAAAAAAAAAAAAAAAAAGGAAAAACAAGGGATGTTTGGGAGAGAGAGTTAAAAACTGGTCAAAACTGAGCACAGTGGTGCACACCTATAATCCCAGCTACTCATATGGCTGAGGCAGGAGGATTTCAAGTTCAAGGGCAGGCTGGGTAATTTAGCAAGACTCTGTCTCATCTCAAAATAAAAAATAAGCCAGGGGTGGTGCTATACACCTGTGATCCCAGCACTCAGAAGGCTGAGGCAGGAGGATCACCAAGAGATCGAGGCCAGCCAGGGCTACACAGTTGAAACTCTGTCTCAAAAAGACAATAAATAAATAAATAAATAATAAGAAATGGGCTGGGGTGGTAGCTCAGTGGCAGAGTGCTTGCCTAGCATGTGCAAGGCCCTAGGTTCAATCCCTAGCACTACAAAACAAAACAAACAGGTTGAGGTAACCAGTTAGTAGGTACAGGGTTTTCTTTGTGGGTAATGAAATAGTTCTGGAACTAGAGTGGCAACAGTTGTCAACAGTATGAATGTACCAAATGCCACCGGCTTTGTAACCGGCTGTAAAGTGTTAAAATAGTAACCTTTATATAATGGGTATCTCACCACACCCCCCCCAAAAAACCCCATGTGTAATACTGAAACAAATGAGGGTGTTTAGAAACGTTTATAGCAGTCATAATTGAGTAATAGTATCTTGGGTGAATTTAACAATAAAAAAGTCCAGTTATAAGAAAAAAAGCTGGGCGTGATGGTGCATGCCTGTACTCTCAGTACTTGGGAGGCTGAGGCAGGAGGACTGCTAAATGTTCTAGGCCTGCCTGGGTTACATAGTGAGTTCAAGGCCTGCCTGAACTACATAATGAGACCCTGTCTCAAAAAACCAAACCAAACCAAACTGGTCCGAAACATCAGAATCAGTCCTGCCCTTGTCATCAAACCTGGCCTGGCCTCAGCTGGAACAAATCCAAAGACCCCTACTGAACAGAGGGTAAAGAGGAAGGGATGGGGAGGGGCTCACCTCCTGTCACCCCTCAGGTGAGGCAGTTCCATCCGTGGCCTCAGGGCTTGTAAATGCCAGTGTGGAGCTCAGTACTTGACCCCTGAGGTGCCATCAGTCCCGTCTTCAGGGTGAGGACCCCACCCTCTGATCCGGATGTCACACCGCCTGCCAGGAGGGCAGTTTTCAGACAGCTCCCTCCTGCCTCCCCACAACCGCCCCCCCCAGGGTGAGTTGGAAACTCCTTGCCTGGCTGGTGTCCTGGCCTCCAAGCATTCATCCTTGCTGCCGACCACTGTCACAGCACTGGCTGGGCGCGCTGTCTGACTGGTCACTTCTCTGCCTGCAGCTTGGAGGCCACAGGCCAAGCCCAGCACTGTCCGAACACAGTGCGTTCCTTCCCTTGACCAGCAGGGCTCGTCATCGTGATGCTTGGGACATGACAGTGACCGTGACAGCCCTGGCCATGCCCTCCTGGCGCTCACTGTCCAGTGAAGACAGTCCTGTCCCCAGAGAGGGTGGGGCTGGGAGGGGGTGTTGGGGGAGCCTAGGGAGGCGTGGGGGTGCTCCTCAGAGGAGGGAGTGGCTGAGCCCGACTAGAGTTTGGAGAAGAGCAGTGGAGGAAAGGGGAGGGTCGCTGTCATGCTTCCAGTTCTGACTCTGGAACTTTACTTCTGTGCCTTTCACATGTTCATTAACTTGTCATACTTTCCCTGGAGCCTGCTGTGGGCTGACTGCTGTGTCCTTGGGGATGTAGCAGTAACAGTCACAGCCTTGGTCTTACTTGGCTTATGAACCAGTGGGACAACTGAATAAGCACATCAGTATGTGTTGGAAGGAGCGGCTCAAACACAAAATTGAAAGCTGCAAAAGTACTGTACAAAGATATGTAAGGACGAATGTGAGTTGCCTACCCTCGTCTGGGGCGGGGGTCAGGAAGTGGAATGTTGGGAAAGGATCCTTATTCATTTCTGTCTTCCTAGCAGGAGGCCAACCCTCAGATGGGACTTAACACACACACCCCACCTACATCCATCCCTGCTGGTCTGGGAGCTGCTGCTCTCTGGGGCCTTTTGTCACCATGGCCCCACCTGCTGGTCACACTGGGAGTGACACTTAGAAGCGGCCCCACAGTAGCTACACTAGCAGGCCTGTTACTCTCTGGAAGTGAGGGGAGCCTGGCCTCACTGGGCAGTGCCCCCATCTGGTCGCCTTCTCGGGACAGGCTTTGAGCTGCTCCAGCAGAGCTGGGAGCCCCCACTGGAGGTGAGCCAGCAAGGCTGTGTTGGAGTGGCAGTCCGCGGCCCCATTGCTGCCCTGGGGCCATTAGAAGCTGAATGCCTTCCATGTGTCTTTGATTAATAAAGAATGGAAAGGGAAGTCATGATTACTTAGTCACGAAGCCTGTCTGGGACTGAGTCTTCCAAAACACAGGCCTGAGGGGATGATGAAAGGCGCCGAGAAGTGCAGGCAAGGAACGCAGTGGTTAAAAGCCTAGCGTTGGGGATCCGAGCAAGCGGGATCCAGTTTTGAGATCCAGCTCAGCTGTTCCAAGAAGTGCAGCGTGGTGCAGGAGGCGCTATCTGCCCAGCTGCCATCCTCTCCTGTCAGAGCCGGGTAATCATTTACCTCCTGCTGGGCGCCTGGGCTGCAGCATGCGCACCACGAGTACCGGCAGGTGCTGAATTTTGGTAGGGACCCATGTGGCCTGGGTCAGAATTAAATGAGCTGGTGACCCCATCCACCAAGGCAGTTGTTTTTATGATCTTACTCTTACAGCTTATTCTTCTTCTCCATTTTGCAGACTGGTAAACTGAGGCTTGAAGAAATGAAATCACTGCTCTAGCATTATCAAGTCAGAAGTGGCGGAGGTGACCCCTTAGGCTTAGTGAGGGCCAAGACTCATTCACTCTGGTGAGCGGTCTAGCTGGCATAGGAGCCCCCTTCTGTGGGACTGTTTCCCATCAGTGGCTGTCCAGCTGGGTGTGGTGGTACACCTGCGTAATCCCAGCACTCAGGAAGCTGAGGCAGGTGGATGGCCACGGGTTAGAGGCCACTTGTCTCAAAAAAAAAAAAAAAAAAAAAAAGAAAAATCAATCAGTTGCTAGGCCAGAACTTCCCACAGGTAGCCAGCTGCTAAGGCCACTCCCATGTCAGATGCCCTTGCTGCTACAGCCTCAGCCCAGCCCCAACTGGCTCTGTCCATGGCCTGCCTGAAGTCAGCATTTAAAAAACTACCAGTCTGGGCCGGTGAGATGGCTCAGCGGCTTAAGCGCCTGCCCGGCAAGCGCGAGGGCCCGAGTTCGACTCCCGGAACCCACATACGAAAAAGGGGCCGGTGATATCGCTCAGCGGCACGGGCGCCTGCTGGCGCGCGAGGTCCTGAGGTCGACCCCCCGGTACCCACAAAAAAAAAAAAAACAAAAAAAAAACTACCAGTTAAAGTCCACAGTTGTGGCCAGGTGTGGTGGTGCATGCCTGTAATCCCAGCACTTGGGAGGCTGAGGCAGGAGGATCACTGTGAGTTTGAGGCCAGCCTGGGCTACAAAGTGAGTTCAAGGCCAGCCTGAACTGCATAACGAAACCCTGTCTCAAAAAGACCAAAAAAAAAAAAAAAAAAAAAAAAAAGTCCACAGTTGAGAGCTTGGATCTGGTTCAAATTTATACCAGATCCTTGGAGGAATGACCTTGCTCCTCTGGGCCTCAGTCTCCCAGTTAGCACAAGGCAGACTCATGCCACCCAGCCAAATGTCTGCTTAGGTTTTCACTGAGGTCCCAGACTTGGAGCTCAGAAGATGACCTGCGAAGCAGGATGCTTCCAACAAACAATGGCTGATGTTCACCGAGGCTCTTGGGTTATCCAGCTGCCCACCCTGGGGGTCACAGAGGCCTGGGGTGTCACCTGAGGGTACGAAGGGTTGGGTCCCAGACTCTTTTTTTCAGACCCGTTCTTATCCATTACACTGTCTACTACATTACAAATACCACGGCCTACGCAGCTGGCAGCAAGGGGCACAGATGCAGCTCTGGAGAATCAGCTGCCACTTCCAGCGTCTCAAGTCAGGGCTGGAGTCCGATGGCTGCACAACTGGGAAGCCCCAGCCAAGGCCCAACCCCACAACAGAAACACCCCAGGTGGCCATGCCTGGTGCACGCTCTGCTCCGGCCACTGCTCCATCCTTCCCTGGCCAGCGACAGTGAAGGAAGCTGTCTGTCTAGTTCTGCCCAGCCGTCCAGTTGTGGGTGTCCATGCACGTTAGCCCCGCTGTCACTTAGGCTTGTGAGTGACGAACAGCGAAGGCCACCATCTCTCCCCAGGCACCCTGTGAGAAGCGCCCCGAGGCTGCCCCATCTCTGCTCACAGCCTCCTCGGTGGTTGCATCTCGCGCTGCTCCCTGGCCGCAGGTAGGTGCCCGCGCAGCCTCCAGCTCTCAGCGGTGCCTCCGCCCGAATGCAGAGTCCTCTGGGTCCTTCTGTGGTGCAGTGGCTCTGCCTCGGTGTCTGCCCAGTTTGTCGTGTGTGAACCACATGTCCCCCGGCCCCTGCACAGAGGGTGGGGCTGGCTGCTCTCATACCCGTGTGCATCACCACGCTGACCTGCTGCTGGCACTCAGAGCCCATGGCACTCAAGGCTGCGGCACTGTCCTGCCCCAATGACCCTGCAGTCACACTGGGCTCGGCAACTGTGACGCAGAGCTGCCTGCTCACTGCAGGATGTGATGCGGCCTCAGAACGGCAGAGAGAAGGCTGGTCTGCGGCCTGCACCAGGGCAGGCCCAGGGCCTCACACAAGACGGGAGGAGCTACATCAGGTAGTCACTGTATTTTATTGGAAAACATTGATATATATTTTTCTTCACAGCTTGAACTGAACACAATATTGCCCGGTTTAAAAAAAAACAAAACCCAAACATTCTAGAAGTGCCCACAGCCTCACGCCTACCTGCCCTTGCCCTCAGCTCCTAGCCGGGTCTCCCGCCAGGCCCATCCCTCCCTCCCTCCCTTGGAGGCTGGTGCCAGAGGGCGGAGAAGAGTCCCAAAGCTGGGCAGGTCCCAGGAAAGCCACTTGTTCAATCTGGGGTGGGGGAGCTAGATGAAAAGAACAGAAGAGAACCCAGACTGACTGCCCCTGCTGACTGACTTGTCCCAGAGGTGAGGGTCAGAAGCGAGGGTGCGGATCATGCTCTCCGCTGGGGCGGGGCGGGCAGCGGGGCGGGGCGGAGGCAGTGCGGGTGCGGTGCCAAGCGGTAGGTTCAGCCCGGAGGCAGCAGGAGCGGGGGCGCCCTGGCTGCATGCAGAGGGCAGTGGACCAGCAGGAGTTTTATTGCAGGTTTGTTCCTGTGAGGGCGTAATGGGGCTCATCTTCCCTCTCCCCACCCTTCGGCTGGCCCAGCATGGTTTGGGACAAAATCAAAATTTTAAGGGACATAAAGAAAAAAAAAAAAAAGAAAAGAAAAGAGGATAACCAGCACATTACAGAGCGACCATCCCCACATCCATTCCTAGACGGCCCTGGGGGTGGGTGCGCCATAGGGGAGCGGCATGGGATGTTAGCACCAGGTATTTACAGAACAGCTGGGACCCCCAAGGGGCATGGGCAAGGGAGATGTGCAGTGGCCAAACGAGCAGCCCCCACTCAGCCCCGCCTCAGAAAGCCAGTCAGATGGTTCCAGAACAGCAGCCAACCCGAGTGCTATCCACTCTGTCCGTCCCCTTCCGAGCCGGCCCCTCCGGTGGAAAAAGCATGCCAGCTTCCAAGGGCTCCTTGCCCCTCCTGGGCCATGTCCAGTCAGTGCCACAATTCCTCAGCCCTCTCAGTGCTTCTGCACGCCTCTCCTGGCCCCCTGCCCCAGGCTGCCAGGATCTGCCACGGAATCACAGGGCTGGCTGCATGCAAGAGCGATGGGCATGCTCCTCGCCTGGGTGGAGGCTTCACCCCCACGGGGCCGGGACAAGGCTGGCAGCCACCCCAGCACCCAAATAAGAGGACAAACGAAAGGAAACAAACTGCAAGGGAGCAGAGCCACCCGGGCTGGAGGAGGGGGCAGAGGCTCCCCCAAGGGGGACAGGGTTCATCTTATGAATGCATCAGGCCTGGAGCATTTGAATGGCAGGGGGGCAAAAGGGAGCGATGAGGGCCAAGGAGGGAGACTCGAGAGGAAGGAGAAAGAGCAATCATGCAGCGCGGGACAAATCTTTTGTTGCTTTATCAGATTCTCAGTCAATCAACTGGTGTTTGCTAGAACCGGGGTACGCAGGGGAGTGTTGGAGAGAGAAGAGCGCGCGCGAGGAGAGATCAGGAGAACGGGCATCGCCAGCTGCCCGGGCCTTCACTTCGCGGTCATCATCTGTACAAACTCTGCAGAGAGATGAGGAGGCTGGTGAGCAGGACAGAGCCTGCTGGCCCTCCCCAGCGCAAGGGGCCGGCTGGCACCACTGACCTTCGTAATTGACCTGGCCGTCGCCGTCTATGTCAGCCTCTCTGATCATCTCATCCACTTCCTCATCAGTCAGCTTCTCCCCCAGGTTCGTCATGACGTGGCGCAGCTCTGCGGCACTGATGTAGCCATTCCCATCCTGGAGGTTGGGGACAAAGGTTCTCACTTAGCTCCCCCTGGCAAGGGAGTGGGGGCAGGCAGGGACTGAAGGTGAGAGACTGAAGGTGGCCAGGGGGCTGGCAAGGAGGCCCAGGCTGCCCCGGGGTGGTGGCTAGTGGTCTGGCCACACTGTCACTGCTGGCATGGGTCTCACAGCACCCCGGAGAGGACTGCTTACCTTGTCAAAGACACGGAATGCCTCTCGGATCTCCTCCTCGCTGTCGGTGTCCTTCATCTTTCTGGCCATCATGGTCAGGAACTCCGGGAAGTCAATGGTCCCGTTCCCTGGCAGGGGGGAAGGGAGGAAGGAGGAGAAGCTCTTGGCCTGGGCCCTAAGAGATGAGCCCAGAGACCCCGGAGAGGACATGCTGCCCCATCCGTCCCTGAGGGAGACTCCCTGTAGCTCACCATCTGCGTCCACCTCGTTAATCATGTCCTGCAGCTCTGCTTCAGTGGGGTTCTGTCCCAGGGATCTCATCACTGTCCCCAACTCCTTGGTGGTTATAGTGCCATCTCCATCCTTGTCAAAGAGGGAGAAGGCCTCCTTGAATTCTGGGGGAAGAAAGGGGACAGGTCTGGGTCAGGAAGCCACAGGGAGCGCCTGACCTCCTTGGACAAGGCCAAGGGAATTGGCCGCACCACAAGGTGTGGAGCCTGACCTCCCTCAAGCCTGGCCTCTCCTTGGTGCACCAATTCCTCAGCCAACCCAGTTCAGGGAAGGCGCTGGGGAGAAAATGGACTGATGGCTATCCTTAGATAACTGCACTTTTTTTTTTGGTCCTGGCTTTAGCTTCTTCTTCCAATGATGAAATGGACCAAAGTCATGGAGTAGATAAGAGCTAAGTGAACTCTTCATCTGAAGTGGTAAGCCCAGGGCAACTGGCCAGGAAGGGGGGGGAGGGGAGCAGAGGCTGTGAACGCCTCTGGCTGGCAAGAGGAAATGTGGACACCAAATTCCTCGCGCTGGGCACTGCTGGCTTCCCGAGGAGCTGAGCCTGCAGGGTGGTGACCGCAGCATGGTCGGCAGCAGAGTGCGGCTGATGGGGTGGGAGGTGAGGGGCAGCTGCCGAGCAGGGAGGCAGAGCAGTGAGTGGTGCTGAGTGGGAAGGCCACAGCTGGGGACGCATCAGGAACGGGAGAAGCACGTGGCTCCTGCCCTCCCACTGGGCCCATTTTGGCACCTGGTGCTCCCCTACCCCCACCCTCAGAGAACAGATGCCTGGCAGCCTATTCCCAGGGGCTGTGGGCTGGGGTGAGGTGGCGGACAGTTTGCTGATGGGGACAGGGTGAGAAGTGCAGTGTGCGTGTGGTGCAGGAGAGCAGTGCTGGGGTGTCGGTGGCAAACGGGGTGGAAGGGACACACGCCACTGGGCAGCTGCGACCCCCAGCCTCCTTGGGGACAGTGCCAGCTCCCTGTGCTGCTGGAGGTGACGGTGGGCAGCGGGGAGTGGGTCGCGTGGGCCCCTGCTCACAATCAGGAAACATGCACTTCTCTGCTTTCCTCCTCGGGGCTCCCCCTGCCAAAGCTGGGCCAAAGCTAAGAAGCTGCAAGTGTGGCCCTGTGAGGGGCAGCAGGGGCAGGAGCAATGAGCCCACTTCTGCCTCCTCCACTTCAGAGGCCTTCAGCACCTGTCGCACGGTCTGCTGAGCCTGATGACCGAGATGGGTAGCTGGCAGGGCCAGGGAGATAAGCCAAGAGTCGGTCTCTGAGGCCCCCCCATGCCCCCGGCAGCTCAGAATAGGGTGAGGGAGAAACACAAGTCACACAGCAGTTCTGGGGTTGGAGACTCTTGGGGAGGGGTCTACAAAAATGAACGTGACGGACTCACTGGGAGGGACACAGTCATTTCTCTGTTCATTGCTTAGCTGGCAGAATGTATGCAGCATCACCTATGTTCCGATACTGGAAAGATGGCAGGGACCAACAGGACCAAGTCCTGAACTCAAGGGATTCACTTCTAGTGACAGGTGATATGACAGGTAAAGACAATAACGAACTGCAGACGGCGAGAAGCCATGAGGGACACAAACAGAGCAATGGGACAGGTAAAGCGAGGCTACCTGCTTGAGTTAGGGGGCTGGGAAGGCCTCTCCAAGGGGACATGGAGCTGAGACCTGAGGGAGGGGGAGGAGTTGCCCATGCAAGGGCTGGGAGAGGAGCATTTCTGGCACAGGAAAAACAAGAGCAAGCACACGCAAAAGGAAGCGCAAAGCCAGGGAAGCACAGAAGTGGGAGTGACAGCCATCTCCCGGGCGGCTCCTAAAGTGGGACAGGAGCTCCACAGGCCCACAGGGAGCCAGAGAGCTCACCTTCTAGGCCTGTCTGGATGCAGCTGGCAAAAAGCTAGGCTTGTCCTGTGGCCCCTGATTTCAGGGTTCCAAATGACCAGCAGCCAGCAGGGAGACAGCCTTTGCCACCCATCAGAGGTCCGAGGTCTGTCTTAGGGCCATGGCGCTGGCGGGACGAGCTCACAAGCACATTTATTACCATCACAGGCACAGGCATCACATTGGGTGACACAGGGACGCACACACTCCTCTGTCAGCTTAGTCCCAGGGCTAAGCTCTGGCTGGAGACACAGACTTCCGTCAGGCAAAATGATGGGGACACAGAGCCAGCAAACTCACCTGCAATCTGCTCCTCGGTCAGCTGGTCAGCCTGGAAAGCAGGAAGGAGAGTCAGTCATGGGCCGCTGGCCAGAGGCCGGGATGTGTTCTCCCCGCTCTACCAGCCCCTCTGCAGAGGGCGCCACGCGGCGTCCTGCTGGCCAAGGGATAAGGACCAAGTGAAGGTCCGAGGCAGAGCTGGGCAGAGGACGAGGCATGGAGAGGCAGAAGCTGGGGGCCAGGGTGGGCTGGAAACCCAGGCCTGTGGACAGGGACAATGCCTGCTCCAGTCCCAAACCAGACGCAGTGGCCACAGTGCGTAATGGGTTTGTGTCTTGCTGCTGGGAGCCCCAGAGGCTGTGTGAAGGAGAGGCTGCCCTAGAGGCCTAATCAAGCAGCTCTAGAAGGCTCCAAACCGAAACAGGCCAGTCCTTGTGTAGGGCAGAGGGAAGATGTGTGGGCCATCTCTGCTAGTTTCTGTGTCACCTATTTGGAGGTGCTAGGCCCAGGCAGGGTGCACCCAAGTGGCCAAAATTCTCTTAACCAGTGGCTTGGAGTTGCTCTGGTGTCTGGAAGAACCCTGGTCAGGCTGGAGGCGGCCGCTCTACCCCCTGGCACCCAGGGTAGGCACAGGGTACCACTCTGTTCTGTTTCTTTTGGGCAGAAGGCACAAATGTCAGGGAGAGAACTGCAGCAGGCAGCAGCAGCAGTGGCAAAGGACTGAAGTCAGCTTCAGTGCTGCAGTTTTTAACCCTTTTCAGCCCAGGTCACTCTGGGGCCTAGCCCGCTGTGGCAGGCAGTCCTTGCTGCATGTGGGCCAGAGGGGTGGGCTGGGGAGGTGCAGGGACTAAGCTTCCTGCACATATGTGCTGGGCATCCAGGCACAGATGTTCTGCGGAGAGCGGGGTGGGCACTGGGTCCCAACATCTAGCTTTGGACAGCTAAAAGACAAGTTTCTCTTGTTTTTTGTGAATGCAGGACCCTCCCCCACGACCATATCGCTGGACAGCTGTGGGTCCAATGAACTTTCCCCTTCCTTTCCTAGTTAGGGGATGGGGCTCCAAGTCTACAGCAGATTCCGGCCTGAAGTTTGAGAGTCCCAGAAACTGAAGTAAACTACTGTGTGTCTGCGTTAGTCTACGTGGGGTTCTAGGCCTTTCCTTGAAGGCCAGAACAAACCACTGCCTGCTCCCAACATTGTCCTGGGCTAAAAAAATATGTTGTTTAACCCAAAGGGGCTGAATCCCAAAGAGGCAGGATGGGAGGAGAAATCAAAGTAATGACGACAGAGGGGAGATGGCTGAGGCAGGGAAGAAGGGAGGCACAGAAGAAAAATGCCACACGTGCACATTGGAAAGTCCGAAGTCTAAAGGGAAGGTGAGGAGGCCAGAAGGAGACTCTTCTGCAAGGCTGTCAGCAAAGACTCAGGGATGCAGGTGCAACACCAGCCCAGTGGCCTGGGCCCGCAAGCCCCGACTCCACTGCCTCCCCCGGCTCCTGTGGACTGAGGCTCAGGCCCAGCCCCTCTGTCCTGACACATGAAGAAGCTGCTGGGGAAAGTGAAAAGAGAGGATGGGCTTCTGGTTACGGCCAGCAATGCTGGGGGAGGGGAGAGGCAGAACGGAGAGGAGCAGCCCAGGGAGAAGGGCTGCCGCTCCATCTGCTTTTCATTCTCCTCCCCAGGCCTGGAGTGGAAACAGCGAGCGCAGTGAGGGCCCTTCCCAGCCCACTGCACAGCACTGCTCTGCACCAAGCCTGCCTGGGTGAGCACTGCAAGGGGCTGCAAAATGCCTAGGAGCAGGGCTAAAGGCCAGTGCTTGCCGGTCCCCACCCAAGAGCTGGAAGATGCAGGTGAGCGCTGTTGGTTCCAGGGCTGCTGCAAATAGGCGTGGCTCTGCCTGGAGGGCCTGTCAGATTCCCTGCCTTTTAGGAGCCCTGTGCCCTGCTTGGCCCAGGAAAGGCCCCAGCTCTGAGCTGCCTATCTCCGTGTGTAGCTGCTGTCCAGAAAACCAACCGCCTGAGCAGTGGTCACTGGGACCCCTCCCCAGGGCTTCTTCCCTTTCCAGACCAGAAGATGGTAAGCAGTCGCCAAACACTGTCTCCAAAATAACCCAGCTAGCCTCCTGCTTTCTTGTCCCTGCATCTTGGGCTCCAGCAAAGGGGTGGACAAGGGAAAAAAAAAAAAAAAAAAAAGCTCGGGGTGGGGGAGGGAAAAGGGTATTATTTCTCTGCTTGCCCCACCCCCAGCCAATGCCAGAGAGCAGTGTCAGATGAGATCAGAAACCAAGGCCAGGGCCCCTTACTGGGGCCAAGGAGGAGCCATAGAGCTCAGGCCAAAGTCCAAAGCCAGTTAACAGTGCCTAGTCCCACCCATACCTTGCTGATTACAAGTGGGAAGAGCAACTGGTCAGGGTGAATGCTGGGCCCTCCTTTGGAGGGATGGGGCCTGCTGGCACCTGCAAGTACTGCAGGGCCCTATTAGCAAGGTTCTGCTGGGGGAAAATGGGGTAGCGGCAAGAGGAGCCATGGGTCTGTGTCAGCAAGTATGAGATCTGATACATGGCCACGGCTGCCTGTTCTCCCCGGCCTTGCCAGGGAGGATGGCTGCACACGGTTCCAGGCTGGGGGGGGAGCCCGTGGGTGTCGTGGGTGGCAGGAGTAGAAAGAACTAGTCTGCAGGTTTTTTCTCAAAGCTCTGGCTGTGTGAATTCACAGAAGCACTCAGTGAGGGCCAGGAAAAGAACAAGAGGCCCTCAGGCTAATGAAGGGGTACCCAAGGTACCCTCCGGGCAAGCTCTACAGCCCCCACCCTGAGGGCATGGGAATAGGCGTCCGATTGTCACTGATGCCACGCTCTACTGTACTGCACTGTCATTTGGCACCAGTAAGAAGATGCAGAAGAGTGCATGGAGCTAGGGGTCAGAGGGAAGCAGCCCTCTATCTGGAAGGGTGGCTATCTTGGTCTGAATAGGGTAGAAAGGGCGTTAAGGCTTCTAGGCTCAAACAAGCTGGCTCATTTGATGCACCCCAAACTTTGATCCCCATCCCCATTTCATGGGGCTTCAGTGCGCAACTGGGGCCTAAACAACTCCGCCCACCTGCTCCCACTGCCCTGGTGCTACCAACCCATTCTTCCCAGGGAAGCAGGACACCGCATAGCCATTCCCTCCAGCATCTGCAGCCCACCCCCAACCCAGACCAAACGTCTTTATCCGGGCCTTTTCCTGGAGACAGAAGGGGAGCTACCTACACCCACCTCCAAACCTAGGCCCACTTTGGCTGCCATTCATTATCCCCTTCTACACTCCCACCTCCCTTCAACCTCACCTCTTGACACCTCAGCTAAAGTCTTCCCTGACGCTCACCTTGGAAACCCATCCATTCATGAACCCAAACGCAACACTCCTGCCCTACTCCTTCCCATTAAAAAAAAAAAAAAAATCTTAGTTCAACAATCTCAACCCACTAGTCCTCTGAGGACATTTTCCAGCTACCCCCAAATTAACAACAAGGCTCCCTGTTCCCCCAGCATGGGCAAGCAGCAGCCTTGACACCCCCTTTAACCACCTCCACCACCCAATCTTCTCAGTCCCTGTAGGCTTCGAAAGCATCTCCTATCCTCCGCGGCCACCCACCCCAGGCTCTTCCTCATCTCGGCTTGCACCTCCTCCCTCCTCCTCCTCTGCAATGCTGGTTTTTGGAGACCCTTCCCCCAAGGATCTAATGTGCAAAAGTCGTCCCCACCCCCGATCCTCCCCTCTGCACCCCAGGAGCCCCGAGGCCACCCGTCCAGGAGCCTGGCCTCGCTCTGTCCCCTCTTCCCTCCTTCAGGACCCAAAGCCTTCATCGGGGCTCAAATAGCTCCCTCCCCGGCCACTTATGTCTCATTTCCACCTTCTGGGGGTCCACACACCCAAATCTGAAACCACAAGCTCCGTCTTGAATCCAAAAATAATTCTGGGGGCTCCGAACGCTTCCTTTGGGGGCCCAAATGCTCCACTTTGGGTTCAACTGTCCCCTCGGAATGCTCAGACACCCATCTGGGGATCTCGACACACCACTTGGGGTCAAAGTCAGTTGTGGAAGCCCCAAAGTCCCCTTCTGGGACCCACACGTCCTTCTCTGGGTTCAAAGCCCCGAGGCTCCCGCCGGGGCTCCGACGCCCCCACGCGGGGCTCCCTCGCCTTCTCGGGGGGTCCTGTCCTGCTGCGCTCGCCGCCTCGGCCGCCCCTCAGCTTCACTCACCATGGCGAGGCCCGGGATGTCCGGAGCACAGAGAGCGAGGTTCCGCCGGCGGCGGCAGCAGCTACAGCAGCTCGAGCTCCGTCGCGCGTCCGCGCCTCCACACTCACAACCCGCAGCGCGCGCCGCCGCCGCCGCCGCCCGCCCCAACGGTCCCTCACCGGCCGCCGCGAGCGCCCCGCCTCGCCCGGCCCCGCCCCTCCCGGCTCGCGCGCTACCGCACTGCGGCTCCCACGGATCCCTCCGCGCCTCGCTTCGCAACGACGGGCCCGCGGATCGCTCATCTCCACACAGCAGAGAGGTGGCATTTGCCCCTGGGCGCGCGCTCCCGCTCCCGCCACGAACTACTTTCTGTCCCCGCGCGCCCAACCTCCTGTGCCCATTCTGCTTTTCCCTCTGGCGGAGGGGTACCACCAGGATGTGCGTGACGCATCCCTCTGTGAGCCGCGCCAGGATTGGGCCCGGCCCATGGCGGAAATAAGAGCACTGCGCCGATTGGCCCGGCCTTCCCTGCAATGCGTCAAACTGGGGCGAGCCACTGCGTGATGGTGGTGGGGAAGTCTGAATAGTGTGCCTAAGTGGAGCTAAGAGACAAAACGAGGCGCAAGAGGAACCCCGTGGCTTTTAGAGATGAAAATATATTGCTTTTGTGGCCTGAGAGTGGTACAAGGGCCGAAAGATGCAGAAAGACTTTCTCGTCTCTCCCCTCTAAAATGTGGAAGATGGTTCAATCCAAAATCCAGGTTCTCCAAGCCCCGCCCCCAACTGGGCCCTTTGCCGCGGCGGGGTCTTCAAGATTCTGTCCGTCATAAAGGTTCCGCCTCCCGCCTCCTGCGAGTCTTTGTGACTTAAGGTGCACGCCGTTGGTGTGTGGCTCTTGATCCGCTCACGGTCTGTGAAGCTGGAGCCATCCCAGGACAGCCTGTGGGAGCTGAGCATGAATTCAGTCATTCACTTAATAAACATGAATTGGGCGCCTGCTGTATGCAAGAACCTGTGGTTGGCTGATCTGGGACACCATACTTCTTCACCATTCTCTTGTCATTTCCTGCACAACCTCACTCCTTATCCCAGGCTTCCAGCCATAGGAGGAAAAAGAAATAATGCGAAGATTAGCTGAGACTACAGTGTCTGTTTACTGGGGCTCGGAAAACGCACCCCTCGTTTAGAATAATAGGAAGTCTTAGTTATCGCCCCTCCTAACCCGTGGGTGATTGGCTGAGGAATAGGCAAGCTGGGCCAATCATTGTGCCCCATCCTGAAGACTATAGGCGGAACTATGAGAGTCCTTTCCCGGAGTTTCGGATCTGGAGTTTGTGGGAAGAGAAACCTTTGGCTTTGGGGTGGTGAGGTTGCGAAGGACTAGGTGCTTCCTTAGCTTCCTTATACACACTCTCTGTGGCCATTTTCCCACCCTGCCCCCTCTGAGGGAAGAAAGTGTCTAGAGGAAGAGGGAATAAAAGTGTCACTGTGGAGAGGCCAAAGGCGTGCTGACATCCACTTACCTGTTTTCAGTACTCTTGAGCCCAGCCGCACCCCATCATACGATAATTTTTTATTACATGTGCTGTAAGAAATTTTATTCCAAGCAAGTCTGAGTTGAATTTCTGTCACTTGCTGCTGAAAGATTCCTGATGGATATGAGCTGTCCTAGGCTCAGTCTTGGTCAGCAGTACTGGCCTTGGAAAGGAGAAAGCCAAGTACACACTCCATGTGCTGGGCAGATATACAAAATTAAAGTAGGTGCATGCTCTCTCTGTTCCCCTTGCCTTCTCTACCCCTTCTCTCTTTTTCTGTGTCTTTCAATATTGGGGATTGACCAGGGCCTTTGCACTGAGCTACATCCCCAGCCCTTTTCTTATTTTTTTATTTTGAGACAGGGTCTCGCTAAATTGCCAGGCTGGCCTTGAACTTGAGATCCTCCTGCCTCAGCCTCCTGAGTAACTGGGATTACAGATGTGCACCACTGTGCCCGGTTTGGGTTATGGCCTTAAAGGGTGTGTGTTAATCAGCTTTTTGTTACTATAATGAAATACTTGAGATAACTTGTAAAGAGAGAGGTATTTTTTTGCCTCACAGTTTTGGAAGCGATTGGTTGGTTTTGCTCTTTAGTCTGTGGCGAGGTGACACATCATGGCGGGAGGCCATGGTGGGGCAGAACAGCTCACCTTATGACTGGGAAGCAAAAGCCCCCTTTAAGAGCTCTGACCAATGACCTAAAGACCTCTTAAGGTTTCTACAACCTCCTGCTGCCCTGGGAACTAAACGTCTACCACAGGGGCTTTTGGGCTACATTCAAGATGGAGAGGGTAGCAGAGAGCGACTCGTCTTTCCTGCTGGCAGGGCAGGCTCCGTGCTGAGAGAGAGAGAGAGATTGTGGTAAGCATGGTGCCTGGGTCCTTGATGCTTCATTGGAGCAGATCTTGCTTTTTCATCCTTAGGACAAAATTTTTCTATGAAAGAGAAATAAGCATCTGTATTGCTTTTGCCACCGTGATTTGGGGTCTTTGTTATTTTGGGTGTCTTTGTTATAGCAGCCAAATATATACTTGCTACACATTTCCCTGCTCCCTTCTGCGGCAGCTACCCTTGCTTTGGTGGAAGCTGACGCTTGTGCCTATTTGTGGCTTTTGTGAGTCTGTGGCTCGGGAATCAACGAATCAGCATAGCCCACCTTCTTGCCTCTGACTGGTTCAGAGACAGCTGCACGACCCAATTTTATTTTGCATGTGTGGTGCAGTTTCCATTCAATAAAATGCCACAGATCTTAAGGGTTCAGTTCAGTGGGCTTTGACAATTGCATAGACCCATGTAACGAGCAGCCACGACAAGATAGGGACATTTCCATCACCCCAGAACTTAGCTCCCTCGAATCTCTTTCCAGTCAGTTCCCATCCCCCTCAAGCAACTCCTGTTCTGACATCTGTCATTAGAGATTAGGTCGCTACTTTCCAGAGTTTTAGAGAAATGGAATCATATAGCATGAATTCTTTTATGCTTGGCTTTTTTTGGCTCAATATAAAGTCTTTTTTGAGCAAATGTGCATGGGGATGTATTCACTCACATTTTTCTTGTTATTGATCTGAAATTTAAATTTTACCGAGCATCTTGTATTTCTTTTTTAAAAAAATTCGTAACATTTTTATCAGTCCATGTTTGCAGTACATAATGCTTACATCTGTCCTGGGAAGTTTGTGCATGTATATAACACTACTTACTTCTTTTTACTTCCCCTCCCTCTGTCTCTCCCATTTGCAAAATATCTATTTGAGTCGGTGAGATAGCTCAGTGGCATAAGTGCCTGCCTGGCAAGCGCGAGGTCCTGAGTTCCACTCCTGGTACCCACATAAAAAAAAATCTATCTATTTGCTAAATTTGGTAACCCTAGTCTCACAGCCCCTGCTTTCCGGGGTTGGGAAATGACCTTAGTGACCCTCCAAGCTCCTACCTTCTCCATTTTACAGTCAGGCAAGAGTCTCGGTGGTGGCCCCAAATCTCCTGTGCTTCAGGAATGAGCAGTAAACTAAGTGGCTTGCATTATATTCATTTTTCTGTTGTTGTTGTTTCTTTTTTTGAGACATGGTCTCATTATGTAGCCCCGGCTGGCCTTGAACTCGTGGTGATCCTCCTGCTTCAGCCTCCTGAATGCTGAGATTACAGGTGTGTGCCACCATGCCTGGCACATTGTATTCATATTACCAGCCCTTCTCTAGTGGTATGAACAAACTGAATTCTCATATTCCTCATATATGGTAGGTACTATTATTATCTGCATTCTTTTTTTTTTTTTTGAGACAGGGTCTTGCCATATAGTTCAGGTTGGCCTTAAACTCACTATGGAGCCTAGGCTGTCCTCGAACGCATGGTGATCCTCCTGTCTCAGCCTCCCAAGTGGTGGGATTACAGGCATGTACTGTCATGCCTGGTAATTATCTCCATTCTAAAGATGAGGAAATTGGGCCAGTGAGATAGCTCAGTGGCATAAGCGCCTGCCTGGCAAGCGCGAGGTCCTGAGTTCGACTCCCGGAACACACATACGAGAAAAGGGCCGGTGATATTGCTCAGCGGCACGGGCGCCTGCTGGCACACGAGGTCCTGAGTTCAACCCCTGGTACCCACACACACACAAAAAAAAAAGATGAGGAAACTGAGGCACAGAGAGGTTAAACTATTTGCCCAAGATTACTCAGCTAGGAAGTGACAGAAGCAGGATTTGAACCCACACAGGTTGGTTTCAGCTTCTGTGTTCCTACGTGAAGCAGGATAAAGGTGAGATTCCCGTGCTGAGCACTCGGACCCAGAGTAGGACAAACAGCGACTTTATTTCAGGTGGCTCTGCAAGGGACTTGCGTCCCACTGAGAGCCCCAAATGGGGCTTCGCTTTCACTTTCTTTTTGGTAGTGGGAATCGAACTCGTAACCTCACGCTTGCAGGCAGGCGCTGTGCCACTGAGCTACATCCCCAGCCCTTGCTGTCACTTTTATACCGTTTCTTCTCTACGGGGCAACCTTTCGTTGGTGGGTGGTATCAGGTGAGGTTACAGAAGCAGAACAGGGTTAGGGGACCAGGAACCTCTGGCGGGACTTTCCAGGGCCATTATGCCTTTTCCCAAAAGCAGTCAGAGGTTGCTAGGTAAAGGAAGCCCAGGGAGTTTCCTCCCTCAATTTCCCCTTTGAGGCTCTGTGTGAAAAGCCTCATATTGACTTTTACCATCAGGGTCTGATGCCATGCAATTTTCTATCGACTGATGCCCTCTGGCCCATAGGATCCCGAAAGTCATTCTTCGATCCATGCTGGTCTCTATCACGACATTAAGGGCTCCCATTATCAAGGGCAGCAGGCAAGGAATAACCCAATAGGCCTCAATTATGGTGATAAATCCTCCCATTAAAATCTTGAAACCCCCTAAGGCTCAGAACCATCCCCCCCACCTCCCCTGGATTCCATCCCTTCCAGTATTGGGCGGGCACATGTGCTATTTCCTGCATCCTCTTTGTGATTTCCTGTTTCATCCGTCGTCTCGGTGGAGGTTGGTCTAGTCAGGAGGAGGAGGAGTTGGAGGATGAAGATCCTGTCCAGCTGGGAGGTCGGCATTGGCTCTTTTCCCATCAGGATGACCTTGGTCTCACTGTGTGGGTCCCTGGAGCACCTCCATTCTGGGGTTGAGACCTTTACTCACTGTGGTGGATCCACACGGGGATCTCTTCCACTCGGGCTATCATGGGGGTGGTCAGAGTGACTGCTAGTGGCCCCTTCCACCTCGGCTTGAGGCTCTCCTGACACCAGTCCTTTACCCAAACTGAATCCCTGGGAGCAAAGGGGTGCAAGGGGCTTGATATGCCAATGGGGGTTCTCTCTAATGTCCAAGCAGCTATCTTTTGGGAGATCTTTCCCAACTCAGTCAGTCGTCTCTCAAGGGAAGATTCCCCATTACCCTTACCAGGTGTGCCAATCCTCTCAGGGTGGGAGGAGGCCTGGCACACAGGATCTCATACGAGGAACAGCCTGTACTCTTGCAAGGAGCGCATCATGCCCGGAGGAGCACAATGGGCAAAGCTTGGACCCAGGGGAGTCCTGCCTCTTGGAAAAAATTTCCTAGCCCTGTCTTAAGGTCCTATGTATTTTTCTACCTTTCCCGAGCTCTGGGGCTGAGAGGCCACATGCAGGTTCCAATTAATCCCCAGTGATCATGCCACCCCCGAACCACTGATGCCACAAAGGCAGGTCCACTGTCAGACCCCATGCTCAAAGGAGACCACAGCAGGGAGTGATCTGTTGTACAGCTGTCGTGTCACTTCTTGGGCCTTTTCATTTTGACAAAGGAAAGCCTCTACCCAGCCAGAATAGGTGCAGACTGTGACCAAGAGGTAACGGAAGCCACGCATTCGGGGAGTTCTGTGAAATCGACCTGAATGTCTTCAAATGGTGCAGATCCCTGCTGGGGCCCCTGGGCCCACTTTAGGGCTATGTTGGGTGCAAGTGACACAGGGCAGTCATCCAGGGGATGCAGAAATACTGGCCGAACAGGAGTTTTAGTTTTTCCCTTCCTCAGTGGGTGGTCTTGTGAGCCCACTGGACCAGCCAGGGCCCAGGCAGGCAGGCACCACAGTGCGACCATCTGGGAGCCTCCACCATCCGTTCATCCCCTTGGTTCCTCTTTCTCATTCCATCTGCTGGATCCCTTTCAGCATGTACCTTGGGTCTTCATCCGTCTCCCAGGGGACTGTGGCAAAAAGTAGATACGGCAGCTGGCCTCATGTTAGCGGCCTTGGCCTCCCAGTCAGCTTTCTTTCTCCCTTTCCATTTGCTCTTTAGTCTTCCTTTTTTTGATGTCCCCAGCAATGGATAACAGTGACTTCCCTGGGAGCCCAGACTGCTTCTAGAAGCTGAGGGATGTCTTGGGGATACTTGATTTCTTTGCCCCCCACTGTAAGCAGGCCTCTTTTCCTACATAGGGCCCTGTGCACGTGCCACCCCCATCCACAAACAGTTGCACATCGGGATGCTGGAGGGGCTGGCCACATAAGTCCAGTCAGCTGGAGTAGACCAGTTCTGTGGCCTCCTCACAATTATGTAGGGACCCTTCCGGTTGGGGGAGGAGGGTGTTGGGGTTCAAGTTGTTGGAAACCTCTACTCGGATGTGGGGGTTTCCACAGGGTAGCCTCTGGCAGTGAGTCAGGCGTGAATTGGTGAACCAGTGGTGACCTGTAGCATTCATAAGAGTGGCTACTGCATGTGGGACTCATACTCGCAAGCCTTGGCCCAGGGGTAGCTTGTCGGCCTCCTTGGTCAGGAGGGCAGTTGCCACAAGAGCTTTCTAACAAGGGGGCCAGCCTTGTGCAGCCCCATTCAGCTGTCTGGACAGGTAGGCCACCGGTCCCTCCTAAGACCCCAGAGCCTGAACAAGTACCCCGACTGCTGTCTTTTTCCACTCAGTCACTAGAGGGTAAGGGGCTTACTTGGGTCAAGGAGACCCCACACTGGCTCTTCCCGGAGTTTCTCCTTTAAGGCCTGTTGTTTCTTCTCCCAGTTCAGGGGTTCTTTTTCTCCCCCATCCCTTTGTAGCCTCAAAGAGGGGTCTGACCAGAATGGCGTAGTTGGGGATTCACATTTTACAGAAACCCGAGGCCCCCAGGAATTTTCCTAGTTGCCTTTGAGTCCTGGGCTCAGTCACGTTCTGGGTCAGTGCTTTTGGGCCAACCCCAATCTCCTCTTTCCCTTGCACAGATGGAATCCCGAATACTTGACCTCAGTGCAGCACAACTGCACCTTTTCCCAAGACACTTTATATCCTTTCTGGCACAGATGCCCAAGCCATTCTTTGGTACCCCTCTTGCACCCCTCTTGTGTTTTGTGTCCCAAGAGGAGATCGGAGGTCATCGACATACTGCAACAGAGTACACCCCAGATTCTGTGCCAGAAACAAGTGGAGGTCTCAGGCCAAGGCTTCCCCAAAAATGGTCGGGGAGTTTTTGAAACCTTGCGGTAGTGTAGCCCAGGTGAGCAGGCCTCGTTGTCCAGTGCTGGTCGATCCCCCTTGGAAAGTGAAGAGGGGCTGGCACTCTGGGGCCAAGCGAATGCAGAAGGAGGCGTCTTTCAAATCTAAGCAGGTGAACCATTCCACCAAGGCTGGCAACAGTCCTAGGAGGTGTAGGGGTTCGGGACAGTGGGGCGTAGGGTCACCATGGCCTTGTTGATTGCTTGGACGTCCTGAACTGGGTGGTAGTCCCCGGTGTTCGTCTTCTTGACTGGGAGGAGAGATGTGTTCCAGGGCGACTGGCAAGGAACAAGGATCCCATAGCTTTGCAGTCTCTCAAGGTGTGGTTGGGTTCCCTGCTGGGCCAGGCTCTGGAGGACCCCTCCAACCTTGGCATTGTTGGTCATTTTCTGGCCCCCACATCGCAATCCTTGTCATACCAGCCGGGTCATAAATGTAGTCCCACCTGGGTGGGAGGTGGGGTCCTGGGAGCATCAGAGGGAAGACTTTCTGCCTCAGTGCTGGGACAGCATCAGGGCTGGATGCCAGGGGCGCTGAAGCAGGTCTCTGGCCCTGGCCTTGGGCGGGTGTTCCCTGGGTGTTCCCCCTTATGGGGTAGCTCATCCAGAAGGGGGTTCTCCAAGTTGCCTGAGAGGATGGGTAGTGTTGTAGTTTCGGGGTTTGCAAGGAAAACAATTTAATACAGGATGCATAATTTATAGTATTATCATAGTCACGCAAAGAGTCAAATACAAAAGAGTGCAAGAAATCTGTCCACACACTAAAGACCCAAAGAATCCAGCTGAGGGCCTGGATTCCACACCAATGTCCTGCACGAGTCCAACTATAGACCTAGAGCCCAGGACAATGCCCCCCACAAGTCCAACTGGAGGCCCAGAGCCCATGACAAAGTCTCATGCAAGTCTGTATCAAGGATCCGCACTGGGAAGGCCCAAAGGTCCATGGTGAAAGCTAGAAAGTCTGTGCTGGTGGGATGAAGGATCTGTGCCAGCAGGCTGAGGGACCTTCACTGGAGCCAGGAAGCAACACTCAAGGAAAGGACGAGAGCTCCCCAAGAGAGAACCTCAGCCATCCTCAGCAACAAGGTCCCAAGCTCCTCCAATGATGAAAATGGTCAAGTTCATATCAGGAAAACCAGCGTGACAAGCTCCTTCAGGAGAACCAACAGCACCTCTCCAGTTCTCCTCTCCAGTTCTCCTTTTTATGTTGTTGGCAACAATCTTCAGGTGGGCCCTCCACACCCAGGACCATGCTGATTCAGTTCAACTGGGTGTTACGAGTTGATCACCAGTTGTCAATCCACCACAGGTAGTATCTTGGGGGCCCATTTGTTTGAGCAGGCCGCAGTGGCAACCAGAACTTGGGAAAGGGGCTCCCTCAACCAAGGAGAGGGAGGCAAATAACTACTGCAACCACGAATCCACAGAGGGAAACTGATCTGGGTGTCCGGGATTCCCTGCCACAACCTGCCAACTTTCCAGACTGCAGCCTCTTTCAGTGAGTCCTGGGTAGGCCACCCAACCTGGGAGGATGGCCACTTCACTTTGCAGAGGGTCTGGAGCCTCCCAGGAGTGAGGTTCTGCCCACAGTCTCCACTAAATTCTTTTGAAATTCTTGATCACAACTTCCAGTGGGGTGGACTTGCTCTGACTCTCTTCCAAGGTCCCCACCACCCACAAAGACAAACAACAGGGTGAGACACCAATCACTTTGTCTGTCACCGGGCAGTCTTCTCATGGAGATATTTCAGGCCCCTCAGCGCTGGCAGGCCAGTGATCATGGCTGTCACCGCAGTGCTGCCCTAAGCCGTAGGAGGTGGCCCCGTCACCGAGGTTTGGGACTCTGCACCTCGCTTCAGCCCTGTTCACCTGAACTGGAGTTGGGAGTGAGTTGTCAGTGGCATTCACACACACTCATTCACTGACACATTCCAGCAAGACGCCCTCGCACCCGCCAACAGCGGCCTAAAGGGTCCCGGTTTCACTGCGCCCTGGCAGTTATTTGGGGAACACTGAGGGGGACCAGCCCTTTCAGGAGAGCCTTTCTTGGATCTTCCTCCCAATTGGGGCCCTTACACCTTACCGTGATTCAGAACTGCCAAATGCTGTCTGGTCCTCTCCGTGCGAGCCCTTCTCTGACTGGACACCCAGCCAGGGCTCTTGGCCTCCCCGGAAGGCCTCTCACAGACAGGGATGGTCATCAGTTTGCTGTCCCTGCTCTGCCCGTGGGCGAGGCAGTCTGCTGCGACGTGACGGACCCCAAATATCCCATCTGGGGTGCCAAACGTCCCACTGAGAGCCCCAACAAGGCTTTGCTTTCCCTTTTATACTGTTTCTTCTCTACAGGAAAACCTTTCACTGGTGGATGGCGTCAGGCCAGGTTACTGAAGCAGAACAGTGGCGAGGGGACCAGGAACTTCTGGAGGGAGTTTCCAGGGCTGCTGTGCCCTTTTTTTTTCTCTTTTGGAACCGGGAATCAAACTCAGGACCTCGCGCTTGCCAGGCAGACGCCGTGCCACTGAGCTATATCCCCAGCCCCGCTATACCCTTTTGCAGAGGTCATGGGTTGCTAGGTAAAGGCAACCTGTGGGGGGGTTGGTTTCCTCCCCCATTGGCCCTGCACTGTACTCCTGATCCAAGGCATATTTTTGTCTAATATAAGCATTTAAAGTTGAAAATTTCCCTCTAAGCACTAATTAGGTATATCCCATACATTTTGGTATGTTGTGTTTCTAATACTTGAGTTCAGAATATTTTCTGATTTCTCTTCTGATTTTTTTTTGATCCCTAAGCTATTTACAAGTGTGTTCAATTTCCAAATATTTGGGGGCTTGCCATATATCTTGCTGTTGATTTCTAGCTTAATTCCTTTGTGATCAGATAACATACTCTTTAGTCCTTTGTCATTTATTTAGACTAGTTTTATGTTCGCACATATGGGATGTGTTGGCTAATATATTTTATGTACCTTTGGAAACAATGTGATTTTTGTGTGGTGTATCCTATAGATGTCAATTAGGTCAAATTAGTTGATGTGTTGGTCAAGTCTTCTCTATTTTTATTGATTTTTTTTATGTGGGTACCAGGAGTCGAACTCAGGACCTCACGCCTGCCAGACAGGCGCTTATGCCACTGAGCCATATCACCAGCCCCTGATTTTTGTTTTTGAGGAAGGGTCTCACTATGTAGTCCAGGCTGGCCTTGAGCCCACTGTGTATCCTAGGCTGGCCTCGACCTTGCAGTGATCCTCCTGCCTCAGCCTTCCAAGTGCTAAGATTATAACATGTGCCACCACACCCAGCTAAATGAACCATTTTATAATTATGAAATGAAGTTTAGTTTTGGTAACATTCTTTGTTCTGGAGTTTACTTGGTCTGACTCTAATATTCCACTTTAGATTTCTTATACTTTTTGCTTGCATGGTGTATGTCATGGTTTAGATCTAGAATGTAAAGTCTCATGTATTCAGAGGTGGGGCTTTTGGAAGGTGACTGGGTCATGAAGTGCTGTATGCATGAGTGGATTAGTACACTGGTGAGTTCATAGCTAAATGTGCTGTTAGGAGGTGGGCCTGGTTAGAGGCGGGTCCCTGGAGACATGAATTGAAAGGGTGTGTTCTTGTCCCTGGCTCCTCCCTTCTCTCTCTGTTTCCTAGCTGCCATGAGTTGAGCAGTTTTCTTCCACCATGCCCTTCAGCCATTCCATTTCCTTCTTGGAGCCAGTAGATCATGTACTGAATGTCCCAAAACTGTGAGCCAAATAAAATCTCTCCTGCTTTAAATTGTGAGTGTCAAGTATTTTGCCACAGTGATAGGAAAGCTAATACAGAAAACTGGTACCAAGAGTGGAGTCAAAGTTCTGACAGAAGCCTTTGGAACTGGTTTATGGGAGGAGTTTGGAAAGGTTTGGAGGTGCAGGCTAAAGAATGCTGTAATTAGTGTTTGATGGGTGATTCTGATTGGAGTAGAGAAGATCAGAATGCTGACAGGGATGCAGACAGTAAAGGTCAGGCCTTGGAGGTTTCAGTTGGGAACAAGAACTCCATTGGCAGTTGGAATAGAGGCCATGTGTGTTACACTTTGGCAGAAAATTTGTCTTCATTTTCCCCATGTCCTGAGACTGTGCAGAAGACTGAGGTTAAGGGCAGAGGACTAATTAATCTGGTGGAGGAAATTTCAAGGCAGCCCAGTGTTCAGGCTGTAGCCTGGGTGCTGCTGGCTGCTTTCAGCCAAATCTACAGTGAGAATCAGAAGAAAAAGCAGAGCTGAATGATTTGAAAAGTTACAGTCCCCCCAGAAAGGAATCACCTGCGAAGTTAGGGCCCAAGGGAACATGGTTGCTGAAAAGATCAGCATTAAAAAGAAGGCAAGTGTCGGGCATGGTGACGTCTTTTAGAGCTGGTGGATCAGCCACGGATAGGTTAGGGTAATAAATTCATTTTTGACTTGGCATATTTTCAGTGCATGGTGGGTTTATCAAGATGTAAACCTCCCAGCACTCGGGAGCTGAGGCAGGAGGATCACCACAAGTTCAAGACCAGCCTAGGCTACATAGTGAGTTCAAGGCCAGTCTGAACTATGTAGTGTGACCCTGTCTCTCTCACACACACACAAAAGATGTAAACCTATGTAAGTTGAGGCTGAGGCAGGAGAATCACAAGTTTGAGGCCAGTCTGGGTCATTTAGCAATTTAACAAGATCCTGTCTCAAAATAAAATGTAAAAGGGCTGAAAATGTAACTCAGTACAAGGTCCAGGGTTCAATCCCTAGTATTATACACACACCCCCAAAACATATAGAGAACTCAGGAGTAGGGAAGTACTTAGCTATAAAAATCTGTAACATTTGACTGCCCAAACAAAAGTCCTCAACCTCGGAAGTATTTTCAAGATAAAAATTTACAGAAATGTGTCCAAGATGACTCAATTTTTGTTCTTTGAGACCACAGTTGTTTGAGAAGCTGTCTGAAACTTTTACAGTTAGAACTTATGATTTGGGTTTAAAGCATATAATACAACATACAGCAAAAAGAACGTTTCTCCTTTTTAAAAGAAGATTTCTTTTTGAAGGTTAAGAGTGAGAGACTGATGCCAGGCATGGTGGTGCATGCCTGTAATCCCAGCATTTGGGAGGCTGAAGCAGGAGGATAACCAAGAGTTCAAGGCCAGCCTGAAGTACATAGTTAGACTCTGTCTCAAAAAAACAAAAAAACAGCCAGGCATGGTGGTGCACACCTGTAATCCCAGCACTTGGGAGGCTGAGGCAGGAGGATTGCTGCAAGTTTGAGGCCAGCCTGGGCTACATAGTGAGTTCAGGGGCAGCCTGGGCTACACAGTGAGTTCAGGGGCAGCCTGGGCTACATAGTGAGTTCAGGGGCAGCCTGGGCTACATAGTGAGTTCAGGGGCAGCCTCAACTATACAGCGAGACCCTGTCTCCAAAAAACAAAACAAACAAACAAAACACAACAACAACAACAAATAATGACAACCACAAAAAAGAATGAGGGGCTGAGGGTTTCAGTGTTAGAGTGCTTGCCTAGTATGCTTGAGGTTCTAGGTTTAATACTCAGCATAAAAAAAAGGAAAAAAGAAAGAAAAATGATTACATGTTATTGCTGGTGTAATAAATTACCACAAATTTAGTTTACAGGATGATTCAATATAATTTCCCCATCTTGAGAGCCTTAGTCACATCTGCAAAATTGTTCCAGGTATGAGAAGAAAATACCGTAGATCTTTATATTTTTAAAATGTGTTACCGTAGAAGACACATAACTGCTGGACATGGTGGCACAAGCCTGTAATCCCAGCACTCAGGAGGCTGAGGCAGGAGGATCACCATAAGTTTGAGGCCAGCCCAAACTGCATAGTGAGACCCTGTCTCAAAAGAAGAAGGAGAAGGAGAAGAAGGCATATTGCTGTGAGTCCCCCTCAAAATCCTCCTCCTCCTCGCTTTGAACATGCTCATCCATCATTCTGCCACTTTCGGAAGCAGCTCTGCAAGTCCTCTTTCATGAGTATCTTTCCTTGCCCTGTCCTGGCTGCCTCAATGTCCTGAATCTATTCAGAATGTTTACCTTTCATGGTCATTTTGACTTTGGGGAACAGCAGGTGTCATATGGTGGCAGGTCTGGGAAATACGGTGGACAAGGAGACCCTGTCATGTTTTTAGGAGCCACCTTTCCATTCGTTGGTAGCAGCATTCACTGTGTTTTTTATCACCCCAAAGAGGACCTCAGAACTGCTTTAGAAAGTGGCAAGAACTATGAGATAAGCGTGTGTGAGGCAAGAAGGAGTATTTTGAGGGCCGGTGAGATGGCTCAGCGGCATAAGCACCTGCCTTGCAAGCGCGAGGGCCCGAGTTCGACTCCCGGATCCCACATACGAAAAAGGGGCCGGTGATATCGCTCAGCGGCACGGGTGCCTGTTGGCGCGCGAGGTCCTGAGGTCGACCCCCCGGTACCCACAAAAAAAAAAAAAAAAAAGAAGGAGTATTTTGAGTGGGACTAGTGGCAGTGAACCTCTTACTGTGATAAATTTGAAACATTCACTGTATATTTTGACCACACCTCATATACACAAGGTAATGTATTCAAGGTCCTGGAGCTCAGGGTGCTGAAGCTTTGGGGCCATCATTCAGTCTACTGCAGCTCCTCCTCTGAGACAGGGACTGAAACCACACCCCCCGCAATGTCACGGCCACCATACAGCGGCTGTCCGTCCTTCCCATGGAGATGTGCATGCTTTAAGCAGCTTCAAGACATTAAATTGGATAGCATTCTGCGTGTTACACAGTGGAGAAATGTCACTCACATGCCAGGCCTTTCTCTCCCTTCCATGGTTCTCCAAGCCAGTGGATTTTCCATTCAATAGAGTCTCTTCAAAAAAGCTTCAAAAAAATTTTAAGAAAACTTCAAAGCAGGTGATTTCTTCCTTTTGCTTTTGTTTTTTGAGACAGGGTCTCACTATGTAGTTCAGGCTGGCCTTGAGCTCACTCTGTAGCCCAAGGTGGCCTTGAATTCTCAATGATCCTCCTGCCTCAGCCTCCAAGTGCTGGGATCACAGGTGTGCGCCACCATGCCTGGCCCTCTTTATTTTTTCCCTCCTCTTCCTCCTTTTCTTCTTGGTGCAGCGCTGATGATCAAACCCAGGGCCTTGCACCTGCAAAGCAAACTCTGCCACTGAGCCACACCCTAGCCTCAGGGCACCGTCTAGGCAGCAGCTTCTGCTGTCATCCAGCTGGCACCTGTGGAGAGGGAAAACGAGTCAGGCGCACGCTTGGGCCCAAGGATTGCGGCTCCCTCAGTAGTGCAAGGAAGAATAGAAGGTTCGGAGCTGGCAAATCTGAGTCCACAGCCCTGCTTCCAATATTTCCCAGCTGTGTGACCTTGGGCAATTCCACCGGCCTCTCTGAACCTCAGTCTCTTCCTCTGTGAAGTGGGCATAAGAATTCTCTCCAAGTTTGTCGGGAAGATTCCGCGGGATTCTGCATGTGCGATGCTTAGGCTGGGACAGAGCACACCGGAAGAGCGTGGTGCCCAGCGGCCGCGACTCCGCAGGCATCAGCTGGCGGGGTGTCGACTGCGTCTCGCTGGCGCACCTATTGCCCCGGATAGTCCGCCCCGGCGTGGACCAGGAGCATTTAGGGTCCGCCCGGGCCTCTGTACACTGAAGCTCTCTCAGTGCCTCGCGTCAGGGAGATCTCACCCGCCGACCCTGGGCTGGAGCCCTGAGCTCTGTCTCTGGAGCCCTGCTCTGAGGAAAGGGGGCCCCGATCCGTCCTTATGGGTTTGTGCTGAGGATGGAGAGTGTGGCGGGGGAGCACGCGCCAGGCACAGAACGGATGAGCGTGATGTGGGCGGGGAGGGGAGGGAGACGCTCCCACACTCTGCGGTCTCCGGGGACCTCGGACCCGGCGCCTTCCTCCCCGCGGGCCAGGCCTGCGGAGGAGTGAATGGAGGGCGGGGTCTCCCAGCGGCCGGCCCTGCTGTTCCCCGACTGCCCGCCAGCGGGCGCTCTGACGAGGTCAGGGTTACGGCTCCCGCTGCGCGCTGGGCCCCTGCTCCCGAGGGTAATGCAGGTCTGACTGCGCGGGCTGAGCGCTTTGATTCATTTCAACTAGACAGGACTCTCAGTGTCCGCCAAAAATAAGACATCGGCCAGGTGCGGTGGCGCACACCTGTAATCCCAGCATTCTGGAAGGCTGAGGCAGGAGGATCGCGAGTCGAGCTCAGCCTGAGCAGTTTAGCTATTTACCAAGACCCTGTCTCAAAATAAAAGAAAAGAATAAAAAAGGGCTGGGGATGTAGCTCAGTGAGAAGACCTTGACTTCAAGCTCAAGTACTACAAACAAACAGACAAGAAATACAGCAGAGTCACAGGCCTTTATTTCTATTATGCTTGTAGGAGAATAGTGCCAACGACCCTCTCTCCTGATTTAGCACAAGAAAACACACAAGCATCTATTCCGTGCAATAACGGAGAGGATAGCTGTCACCATGGCAACAGATGATCCCGGAAGACAGCCACTCAGAATCGGGGGCTTCTCTGGGTGGCGATTTTCCTCAGGATATGGCAACAATTTCCAGGAGAATCGCTCAAGACTTGTCAAGAACCGTCTTTAATGAACAGACCTGGCTGGGTTCAGGAACTCAGGGTTCCAGGGTCATAGCGAGATGGACATTCTTAGGAATGTTCTCAGCTTGTTAATTTATCAGAGCAAATTCTTTTGGTTTTATTCACTTATTTTATTTTTTATTTTATTTTAAGACAGTCTCACTAAGTAGCCCAGGCTGGGCTCAAACTCTCGATCTTCCCGCCTCAGCCTCGGAATGCTGGGATTACAGGTGTGCGTTACCACACTCTAATGGTTTTATTATGCCGAACTATATCTCCTCATGTAGTTGCAAATTATAAAGAACATCTTTACCTCTTTTTTACATTTTAAAATGTATTGTTAATTTTCTTAGATTTTTAAAAAATAAAGTACCTTTCGTTACTTTTTTTTTGAGATAGGGTTTCACTTTGCAGTTCAGGCTGGCCTTGAGTTCACTATGTAGCCCAGGCTGGTTTTGAACTCACAGCGATCCTCCTGCCTCAGCCTCCCAAGTGCTGGGATTACAGGTGTGCACCATCATGCCAGGCTCAAAGACTTTTTTTTCTAAAGTGTAGGTACATCCCAAATGTTGCATGGGATATACTTACACTAAAAAGCATTTGCTGTTTATCTGAAATTCAAATTTATGTCATCCGTGGGCCTTTACTTCTTTCTTTCGTACTGGGGATTGAACACAGGACCTTCACAATGAGTTACATCCCCAGCCCTTTTTGTAAATTTTGAGACAGGGTCTGGCTAAATCACTAAGTTGTCCAAGCTGGGTTCAAATTTTTGATTCCCCGCCTCAGCTGGGACCACAAGTGTGCATCACCACACCTGGCGTGACCTGCGTTTTGTCTGGCGACACGATCATGCAGTCAGAACTGTGCAGTGAAACTTCCTGCCTTGTCATCTACTCTGTCTGTCCCTCTGTTGCGGATAGGAAACAGAACAGGGAAGAAGACACGTTGCACTGAGGCACTTGGAAGGCAACAGTTTTATCACGCCGGTGGGCTGATGGGAATTTCAGTTCCAAATCACCAGCCCCTACTTAAGGCAAAACAGAAACTTACATATGGTTGCAAGCAGGAAGTACAGAAGCCGATAGCGAATCAGTTTGTAATTGGTCACGTAGGCTAGTCATAATGTTACCAGGCAGATTGATTCTGGGCGGGTTTAGTCGGAGGGGTGGTTTATCATAAGGCGGGAGAGTCCAGGGAGGGAGTTGGGGCCGAGGAGGTGGGTGAACTCATGCGTATCCTTGACTAGGCTCGTCTATCTCGGGTAGACAGTCCTTGGAACAGGTTAGTAAAACAGGAGATGTTCATGGGCTCGGGAGTGCAGGCAGCGCAGCTGGATGTGGTCGGACAGAGCCGGGTCAGACCGTCTCTGAGGCGCAGCTGGCGTGGTCAGTCAGGGCTGAACGAGTCTAATGGTCCAACCATGTGCTGGGCTGGGTGAGCATATCTTGGTTTAGCATGGTGTCAGACTGTTAGTTGTTTTTTTTTTTTTTTTTTTTTTTTTTTTTATGTGGGTACCGGGAGTCGACCTCAGGACCTCGCACTTGCCAGCAAGTGCTTGTGCCGCTGAGCAATATCACCGGCCCCTTTTTTCCTTTATGTGGGTTCTGGGAGTCGAACTCAGGACCTGGCGCTTGCCAGGCAGGCACTTATGCCGCTGAGCTATCTCACCAGCCCCAGACTGTTAGTTTTTTAAAAATTTCTGTCACACCCCTTCCACCAGATGGAACTGTGGTCTTATTTACGATGGTCTTCACCGGCCCCCATGTCTAGGCAACCCTGGGGAGGTCTCCCATGCTCCTGCCTCCCAAGATTTATGCCCTTCTGGGGTCTAAGCCCCTTTGGGTGTAGCTTGGATGTGGTGACGGCTTTTAAGAAATAGAACATTGAAGCAGCACATGTGGGATTAAGTCACGAGAGACTGGCTTTGTTGGCCCCATGGTTCTGGGCTGCCCAGTGGAGAGGCTCACAGGGCCATGGAACTGATACTTCTGGCCCCAGCCAGCTTCCTGACTGCAGCCTTGTGGGGGACCCAGGCCACAACCATCTGGTTATCTCCCCCAGACTCCTGACTGTCACAAACTGTGAGGAGTAAACGTTCATTGTTTTAAGCTGTTAAAATTTGGGGTGGGCAACCCATTTGGGGCCCCTCCTGTCTCTCAGGAGCTATTCCTATCCCCCATTCCCATTCTCCATTCCTTTTCTCCAATAAATTTTTCCATTCTTAAAAAAAAAAAAAAAAAAAAAAAAAAAAGCTGGGCCTGGTGGCGCACGCCTGTAATCCCAGAACTTGGGAGGCCAAGGTGGGAGGATTGTTTGAGGCCAGCCTGGGCTACATAGTGAGTTCAAGGCCAGCCTGCACTACATGGCGAGACCCTGTCTCAAAAAAAAAAGGGGGGGGGGGAGTTGTTATGTGGCATTAGATAACAAATACACTTGTTTAATGCCCATCTCTCTGTTGGCCTGAGACATCTTGTGAGGCAGGAACCCCACCAGTGTTGTCGCCTCTGTGTCCTCAGGCAGCACAGCACCAGCCATGTGTGTTAACCAGCTCCCTGTTGCTGTGACAAAATCTTTAAGATAATCAACTTATAAGAGAGCAAGGTTTATTTTGGCTCATGGTTTCAGAGGTTTCAGTCCAGGGTCACATTATTTTATGAGGACTACTGGCTCCTGGAAACTTTATTTCTGCTTCCCAGTGATCAGGAAGAAGGCGCTTGAGGGGCTGGGGGTATAGCTCAGCGGCACGGTGCCTGCCTGGCAAGCTCAAAGTCCTGAGTTCGATTCCCGGTTCCAAAAAAAAGAAGAAGGCGCTTGAGACCCCAAAGAGTACATTTGCAGCTGCCTTACGCTTGCATAACCAAACACCCTGCTTCCCTTCTTCCAGACACATGGCTGCCCGGCTGGGGACTACATTTCCCAGCCTCCCTCGCGGCCGGCTTTGCCTATGAGAGTGGGTCTTCCCCAAACTCACGCAAGTGCATGCGGTGGGTGCACATTCCCTGCTTAAGAGGAAATTTGTGTCTCTGGACTTTCTCTGTTTTCCCTTCCACCAAGTTAGCTGGAGGTGGCAGCTTCAATTATGCAGCCGACAAAAGTGCACCAGGGCAGAGGCGCTGAGTCTGCACTAGAATTCCTTGAAGGGAAGTTTCAATATCCTCCCTCTCCTCAGAGCTGCTGACTTTGTAGGTCTCGCCTGGCAAGGTTTCTTTTCTTTTTCTTTACTCTTTTTTTTTTTTTTTTTTTTTTTTTGCGGGGGGGGGGGAGTACTGGGAATTAAACCCAGGGCCTCACACTGTGCTACATCTCCAGCTCCCCCTCCCTTTTAAAATTTTGAGACAAGGACTCACTAAATTGCCCCAGCTGGGTTCAAACTCGAACTCCTCCTGCCTCAGCTCCCTAGAGTGCTGGGATTACCACGCCTGGGGTTTGCTTTTATAAAAGGCAGATTGAGCCCTGGATCTTTAAGTACCATTCAGAGAGTGACACCCTCTTCCAAAAGTCATCCTTTGACTTCAGATGTTCAATAATTAGCTCTCCTGTGTGAACTCCTAGCGGGTGGCAAGGTCGACCCTCACTCCTGTCCCAGGTTTGTTTCTTTTCCGGGTGTGGAGGATCTCTGGAGCCAGGCAGACATGAGCTCACACCCCTGGAGCCATCGACTGACCTTCTCTGAGCCTCAGTGTCCTCTTCTGTAAAGTTGGCACGATACTTTTTCTGCCAAGCTTGCTCAGGACTCTGTGGGGCGGGAATTTGGACGCGCCTGGCTGGGTGTTCATCTCTGCCCCGATGTGAGGCAGTGGGGGCCGGAGGATCCATTTCCAAGATGGTTTCTTCCCTTGCATGTCTGGAAGCTGCAGTTCTCCGTGGTCCTTTCATAGCCTTGTGCTCTTAGGGGAGACGCAATTCTTATGACCCCAAAAGATCAAGGTGGAAGCTGCAGAAAATATTAAAAGTTAGGTCCAGGACTGGCATGGTGTCACCTCCATCGTGTTTTTTTGGCCGAAGCAGTCAGATGTTCAGCCTCATCCGACCACCAAGAACAAGCCGGCTATTTTAGTTCGCTGGGGCTGCGGTAATGGTCCGCAAACTGGGTGAACGGAAATGAGAGCTGGCGCTTTTTTTACATTAAATACGGTCTTGCTATCGTCGTATTGACCACCAGAGGGCGCGAGATTTAATATTAATTGTCCTCCGACTTGAGTCCACTACAGGCCTGGCTGAGCGCTTTTGTTAATTTGGGTAAGAGGAGACTCTCGATTTCTTTGTTAAAAATAAAAAAAATCTAGAAGAGGCTTAGGCTTTTATTTCATCATGTTTGTGGAAGGAGAAAAAAGATACTTTTCTGATTTGACAGAGAAAAACCTACAAGTATCCATTCTTTAAAAAATTGCATTGGGCCGGTGAGATGGCTCAGCGGCATAAGCGCCTGCCTGGCAAGCGCGAGGGCCCGAGTTCGACTCCCGGAACCCACATACGAAAAAAGGGCCGGTGATATCGCTCTGCGGCACGGGTGCCTACTGGCCCGCGAGGTCCTGAGGTCGAACCCCCGGTACCCACAAAAAAAAAAAAAAATGCAGAGATGTTATTTCGCCTCTGTCACCATGGCAACGAATAATCAAGGAATACAACCAATCAGAATTCAGGCTTCTTTAGGAGTCTCTTTTTGTTCGGATATTGTAACATTTTCTAAGAGAATCTCAGATCCTTTTGTTCCAGTTATCCTTTCAAGGACATACTGAAAGAACAGATGACAGAACAGGTCCGTACCAGGAAAATTCAGTGGAGCTGGCTGCGCTGGAGAAGATGGATGTTACGGAAAGTTCTCAATCTGCCATTTCCTGGAGACCAATTCTTCCCACCGATTTCATGATGCAAAATAGTATTCTTCCCTCCACAGCAGCAGGAAGGCCGCTTCTTTCATCTCCCTCTTTTTTTTTCTTAATGTTTAAAAAATCTAACTTTTATTAAAGAATTAAAAATATTTTCTTCGTCTCTTTTTGGTTGTTGTTGATGGTGAAAATGTGCAATTCAGAGGGCTGGCTCTGGCATTTCAGGCAAAAATCAGACCCATGGAGCTCCATTTTACTGGACTCCGTGAACCTTAATAACGGAGAATTTGCCGAGAACGGAGGGGAAGGCCCCGTAGATTAGGTTCAAAAGACGAAGCAATTAGTTGCAAGAGTTAGACTTTGTGTGCACCCCGTTCAACCAAGGGGGGGTGGCATTAATGAAGAAATGAACAATGAAAGGATATTTAGTGATTTTCAAGAAATTGTTATTCTTTAGGTATGATTTGGTATTTTGTTATGTTTTTGAAATAGTCCTTCCCTTTATTTATGAACATTTATTTATTTATTGCAGAACTGGAGACTGAACCCAGGGCCTCTAAATTGACCTACATCTGCAGCCCTGTTTTATTTTTTACTTTAGGACAGGTTTTGAGAAGTTGTCCAGGCTGGGCTTGAACTTGTGAGCCTCTTGCCTCAGCCTCCCGGAGTGCTGGAATTCCAGGCTTAGTTCTTCCATACTGGAATAGTTGCGGTCCTTCCCCTTGAATGGAGGCCAAGCTTCATTCTCCCTGCTTTGAACTCAGGTTGGACTTAGACTCCCTGGGAAGAAGGGAATACTGGAGAAGGCTGCGTGTGACAGCTGAGGTCCCCCGAGGACTCCCCTTGGGGAGGTTCTGTGGCCCAGCCAAGGTGGAAATGCACCCTGGAGGTTCTGCCCTCCCTGGGACCCCGGCGACCCCTCTACCTTAACGCGGGTCTCTGTGAGTCCTTGGGGAAGGTCCCTTGGGTGTTGGTCCTGTCCCCAGCCCAGCACCTGGTCCATGCAGTGCATTACAGCGTTTCCTGGGTGTCTGAAGTGAGGTGCAGTCCATGAAGGCCATGGCCAATCAGTTCTCTGTCCCTGTGGGTGACCTGTTTGTTGCATGCCTGGGATGCACATTTGAAGTTGTCCCTGGATGCCTCCTACAGCTGTGAGGCCACCTTGTCTTCTCTGAGGGTCAAGCTTGTCAGATCAGCACCTCTTTCTCCATCTCCTCCCTTTTGGATTTGCCTGTCCCAGTCACCAAGGCTAAGAAATCCACGGGGCAATGTGTCTGCCTGTGCTCTGCTTTGGCAGCCTGAGTCTGCAGGGCGAGCTCCCTTGTGGCCGTGTGGGACATGGTGCACAACTTGTTGTCATTGCCACCTTTGCCCAAGTCGCTTTATCTGCCTCCCCATCTGGATGCCCAGGCTCTCGCGCATTCTTGGACTCATTTTCTGCTGTGGTAATCAGATGCCCTCCTGGGCCCTATTGCCCCGGCCCTGTTCCTGCTACCCCCACAGCCCCAGTCAGAGCCGCTCCACCCTCGAGCCCAGCCTGCCCAAAGCAGGAGGGGTGGCTGTGTCCCCGGACGCCTGCGTGGACCTGCCATCCAGCAGATGTCACGTCTGCCTCGGGACCTGCGTGTCCTGTCCACGGTCCTCACGCGGGACAAGCCAGATCCCGTGCTCGCCTGCAACCTCTCTGGGGACAGCAGCGTGGGGCAGCCGGTGTCCTCCAAAGACTCCACCAGGGCGGCCTTGGTCCCCTCGCTCCCCATGACGCTCACGTCGCGCAGTTGGAACCGCGCAGGGACAGGCAGGTGGCGGCAGGATGGCCTCGACGGCGCCTGCTCCAGGCCCTCGGGGTCGCCGGGGACCAGCAGCGCCCGGTGCCAGTCCACGCGCAGCGCCCCCCACCGCTCCCGCAGGAGGCTCACGGCCGGGCGCTGCCACTCAACCCTGATCCCGGGCGGGAGGGGCCCAGGCGGCCTGGGCTGCGGGCACCGCGCCAACCCCACCCTGGAGGCGCCCTCGGGGCGGGGAGTTCAGGCGCGGCTCCGCTCTCAAGGGGCTGAGCTCAGCCACTTTGCCAGGGGCGGTGGGGGGTCCGCGGGGTCCTGCAGTCTGGAAATGCAGCCGGCTGGGCTCTGAGGCCACAGGGTTAGGTCGGAATCAGGGCTGCTGGGGACCCTTGGGGCGAGCAGACTGTTCCTGGGCCCCAGCCCCATCATCCCCACGGTTTCTAGGCTCAGCAGCTTCCCTCCAGCTCCTGGGTGCCCCGGTCTCTTCCTGCTTCTAGCCCGCTGCGGTTTCCATGGCAACCGAGTTCCAGTTGTTTAAAGGCGCCTTAAAAAAATGAGCACATGTGTCTTGTTTGTTTACTGGGGGTCTCCTGTTACTCTGGCCTTCACCAGGGGGACCAGGCCTCTCTCAGAGAGCAAATCCTTGTTTGGAGGGGCCAGGCATCACTCTGGCGGCCAGGCTCCAGGCCTGCAGCTGAGGTGGGTGGGAGAGAGAGAGGCTCAGGGTATTGCAAGCTCTTGCCAAGGTTCCCTGGACCCTGGGGCAGTCACTGCCACCACCATGCTGTGTGGTGCTTCATCCGTAGTGAGGGTCTGCCGAAGGGTGGGGTCGGGCTTGTTTTTTGGGGGGGGGTCTTGAGACAGGGTCTCTCTAGGTAGTGCAGGCTGGGCTTGAACTCACTATGTAGCCCTGGCTGGCCCTGAACTCCTGGTGATCCTCCTGCCTCAGCCTCCCAAATGCTGGGATTAGAGGTGTACACCGCTATGCCTGGCCGCAAACTATTAAATAAAGTTCATAGGAGGCCACTGATTCTACACTCTCTGTAAATGGCTGATTCTCCGTCACATCACGGCAGTTGTGTTAGTCGTGGCAGAATGCTAACGTGTTCGACTCAGGCAAACCCTGGACTGTAACCCACTAACCAGTGAAGCTGTAACCAGCTCGGTCGTCCCCGTATGTCTCTTTCCTTTTCTATAGATGCTGCCGTGTGACCGTGTTGGCCAGCATTTTCAAACCTACAGCCTTTGCATCTGAAAGCTGCCAATCCGTGAGTCATTCTATGCTTTTGCTGCTGGGGTTTGTGTGTGGATTTATTTATTACTTATTTTGCAGTGCTGGGGATGGAACCCAGGGCTTCACACACGCTGGGCAAGCGCCAAGCCACTGAGCTGCAGCCCAGCTTCATGTTGTCATTGCTGGCATAAGTTGTGAAATTTGCTTAGTCCGAGGCTTTTCCTTACAGATGTCTTCATAACGTCCCTTGGCGCCCCAAAGGT
The DNA here is from genome assembly GCA_028451465.1 of Erethizon dorsatum. Classification (NCBI taxonomy): domain Eukaryota; kingdom Metazoa; phylum Chordata; class Mammalia; order Rodentia; family Erethizontidae; genus Erethizon; species Erethizon dorsatum. The sequence continues at coordinate 107,392,105 of CM051834.1, read as the reverse complement.
GGCTCCAGTGGGCTCCAGGCCCACACCCCATGATGCCTCTAGATCCGTTGCACTAAAGCCCTGGGCTGTGTCCATTCCCCAGGTGGAACCCAGGTCCAAGGAGCCCCAGCGGAGCTGGCGCCTCCTTCTATCTGCAGGGAACATCAGAGCTGAGATAAGAGATGTCTTCATCAGCAGCCACGGTCCCGCACGCTCGGGTCCTGCACTGTGACACAGGGTGGGGGTCTGTTCCAGGGACAGAGAAGCCACCTGCACTGTCACCTTCTTCCCCGCTGACAGGAGATCCATGGCCCCAGGAATGAGACGTGAGCCTCAAGGAAGATGGCAGCTGTGGCGCCAGATCTGAGAAATCGGGAAGACGCTTTTCCTGTCCCCCAAGGCCTGGCCTGGGTCTTGGAGTCAGGAGTCCTGTCTGGCAGGGCACTGAGACCGCCCCCGCCCCCGTGCCCCTTCACTTGGGGGCTTGGAGAATGCTTTGGGGGGATTATACAGGGCCCTTTGGGTCTCAAATACAGAAAACAAGTTAACCGTGTTTGATCAGGTTAGTGAGAGGTGAATCCTTTGGCTTATGTTACCATGAAGTCCAGAACTGGGCCGGCTTCAGGCACGGCTGGTTGCAGGGCCCCTTCACTCACTCAGCCGAAGGACTCAGCACAGACTCCCATTGGATTCTCCAGGTCGTGACCCCACCCCTGCACCAATCACAGTGAGCAGACGGGGAGTGAGTCCTCTGATTGGCCAGGATCCGGGGGCGAGGGGTCGGGTGGGTCTCGCAGAAGCCGTAGATTCACGAATTCACCGGCGAGTTCAACGCCTTTGGATTCATCCATTCATTCGCCCACTCGATGTTTCAGTGCAGCGATGGGCTGGACCGGCCCTACCTCCCGGACCGCAGCCTGGGAGACAACGCCGTGCTGGCGGGAGAGGCTGGGTCGGATCGGGGCGGGCTTCCGGGAGGAGGTGACCACCGAGGGAGGGCGGGTAGGGAAAGGGAAGAAGCGCTTTCCCGCAGCTGTGGCCGAGGCCCCGCGATTGAAGGCCAGAAGCAGAAGGAACCGAGCAGAGGGCTGTGGCCGAGCATGGGGGCTGGGAAGCCGGGGCCAGAGCCGGCGTGTGCGCTGCTCTCGGCAGGAGTGTGGCCAGAGAGCGGAGGGCTGTGGGGCCACTGAGGCCAGAGCTGGAAACTGCTCTGCAGTTTAGGTGCTGTGTAGCCCTGGAGAAGTCGAGCACCCTCTCTGAGCTGCGCTTTCTCACTGGTAAGGTACCCTGTGTTGTGTTAGGCACGTCAGGGCTCAGCAGTGGTCCTGGCGCACTGTTGGGCTCTCAGTGGCCGTTATCGGTGTTAATCCTCCTCCTCAATCCTTTTTTTTTTTTTTTTTAAGATGGTGGGGATTGAGCCCAGGACCTTCACATTGAGCTACATCCTCATATCCCCATCCCTTTTTATTTTTATAAATTTTGAGATAGGGTCTTGCTAAGTCGCTAAATTGCCAAGGTTGGGCTCAATGAGCACCTCCTGCCTCAGCCTCCCTCAGCGCTGGGATTACAGGCTTGTGCCACCTCGCTCAGTTTCACAATTCCTCTTTTTTTTTTTTTTTTGTCTTTGAGACAGAGTTTCGCTATGCAATTCACTTTAGTCCAGGCTGGCCTGGAATTTGCAGCGATCGACCCTCCTGCCTCAGCCTCCGGAGTGCTGGGGTTACACAATTACTCTTTATGTGCACAGGAAGCAGAAGCGCTGTTAAGGATTTGCTGGGTCCGAGCGCCCTCTGGTGGGCATAGGGAGACAGTTCAGGGACCTAAGATGAAACCATAGGTTTACAATTTAGGTTCTCTCTCCTCCCTGCTCTTTTCCTCCTTTCGTTTCTTCCTTTCCCCACATTTCCCGGGACCTGCTCCTGGGGCCCTAGCGATGAGTCAGCCCAGGCCCTGCTGTTCTGGGGTTCACAGCCCAGTGGGGAGACCCAGGAAGCCCCCTGGGTAGAGCTTGACCCCCAAGCCGGGCACTTCAAGCTGGAAAGAGGCCGGGCGTCAGGTAGGGGTACAGCACGCAGGGTCTGTGGGGTGCTGGAGGACCCCCACCCCAGGGCACTGGGGGGGCTATAGAAAGGGTTTGAGCAGCGGGGAGGCGGGGTCAGGCTTGTGCTGTGTTCGGATAGGAAGGGCGAGGCTGGGTTGGGCCCCAGGAGGAGGGGGGCTGGGTGTGTTGAGGCGGGCATCCCTCCAGGGGCTGAGGAGGAGGAGGCTGGAAAGCGAGTCGGGGTGCATCCCGCTCTTGGCTGCGGGAGGGGTCCGCCTGTCTGCTGAGCTCACGGCTGGCCCATGCCAGGGTCGGGGCTCCCAGTCCCCCAGGGTGAATCCCGATGCTCAGTTAGCCCTGGTGGCTGCTTGCAGGGAGCTTAGCCCCAGGGGCGTCACCTCCCACTGCTCCCTGCGCCACTGTCCTCTTGGAGACGTGACCAGACCCACAAGGCCAGATGCTTTGCAAAGGACAAGGACACAAAAATTCTGCAGCCTTTAGGACGAGTTGACCGTGACCACCCAGTGCTCCAAGGTCGTCACCAGAGGAAACATGTTTAGAACATTTTTTAGAAATTTATATGAGCACACGCACGCAGTCCATAATGATTACATCCTCCGTGGCGAGGCGGTACCAGTGCATAATACATCCTAACATTTCTACGTCCCCTTCCCCTTCCCTCCCTCCCGTTTCTGTCCTCTCTGGGTCAGAAGATCAGATTCAGCTCAGCGGGAGCGGGGGCGCAGTGTCAGAGCAAGAGCAGCGGTGGCCAGTAGTCATATGCCTCTCACACACGCACTCTGATTTTTTTTTTTTTTTTTTGGTGGGTACCGGGGGGTCGACCTCAGGACCTCGCGCGCCAGCAGGCGCCCGTGCCGCTGAGCGATATCACCGGCCCCTTTTTCGTATGTGGGTTCCGGGAGTCGAACTCGGTCCCTCGCGCTTGCTGGGCAGGCGCTTACGCCGCTGAGCCATCTCACCAGCCCCACTCTGATTATTTTAACAAAGTCCAAAATGTCCAAAGTCCAAAATCCAAAATACTGTTCACATTTTACAGATGGGTAAACTGAGGCTCGGGGGGTAGATGACTTGCCCAGGGTTGCACAGCACTGGAGTCTGACGTCAGGCAGCGTGGCCCGACTCAGCGCTGTCCCCGTGACTGGGCATCCTGAGCTGGGACGATAACCGCCTGCTGCGCCTGCCAAGCCCAGGCAGGAGGACACGGGGTGTCGGGGAGCCTGGCCAGACCTGTGAGTGGGATGTTCCTTCCCACCCGGGCTGTGACACGGATGAACCAGCCAGGGGCACCCAGCCCCGACTACAGCATCAAGGCAATAAATGGCTGTTTTTTAATTTTTGTTTTTCCCCTCGTGCTGGGGTTTGGATTCCGGGCCTTCCCACTGAGCTACACCCTCAGCTCTCTTTGTTCTTTATTTGGAGACAGCCTCCCGCTAAATGGCTAAATTGCCCAGGCTGAGCTTGAATTTGGCAATCCTCCTGCCTCATCCTCCCAGAGTGCTGGGATTACAGGCACACACCGCAATGCCGGGCTTCTGTTTTACATTCTGAGCCTTCCACATACCTGTCTGTGTCCCTCTTTACTTGTCACCACGCATCCCGTTGCCTGGGTTTACTATCCACTTGTTCTTTTCACTTCCCATCCACATGATAACATGCGTACATCTCGAGTGTGATGCACACTGGGGAAAGCCATTTTCCCGGGACAGGCCGAGGGCCCATCGTCTGGGAGACTTCCCTCATGTCCCTTTCTGATCCCAGCCCCAGAGACAGGCCCTGCTCTGCTTTTTCTCCACCGAAGACGCGGCATTGCTGCTCCGGGCAGCACACAGCCGAAGCCTGTAGGGCTGGGGCTGGGGCCGGCTTCACCCCCCTCCCCACTGCAAAAGGGAAAAAAGCGAGCCCTGCTCTTCCACTCCAAGGTCAAGTGAGGCTGATCCTGACCTTGTACCTGCCCTTTTCCGGGGAGAGGTTTCCAGAGTGTCAGCCAACTCTGGAAAGTTCCTTCCTTCCCAGGCCACTGTCCTGAGGCTCTGTCTAGAGACACGATGAGAGGCTAGAGATGCGTTTATGTGGTCCCCTGGGACTCACAGGGCCTTGGGAGGGGACATGCAATGTCTTCCCATCCCTGTCTCAAAACAGACCTTATCTGGCGCCTGTGACTTTGTGTCTCTGACTGCTTCCTCCCATGACAGGACCTGAGCCAAGGGGACTTGGACCCTGCTCCCCATGCCACTCGTGTCCTCAGGCTTTTCGGAGTTGTCACCCCTCCTCCAGCTCCTACGAGAGCTTCCCTGGCTGTGTCACAGCGTATTATGAGATGCTCGGTTCTGCTTTTAATTTAAAAAATAGTTGTTAAAAATTACAAAATAGCGCCAGGCATGGTGGTGCATGCCTGTAATCCCTACACTGGAGAGGCTGAAGCAGGAGGATCACTGTGAATTTGAGGCCAGCCCGGGCTACGTAGGGAGATCATGTCTCAAAAAAAAAAAAAAAAAAAAAAAAATGCATAATTCCTGGAACAAGTCAAGCAATAAAGACTAACTAAAGAAAAAATATCTACATTCTCTCTGTCTAGTTCTCCCTCTTGCTGCTACATGGGTGACACTGTGTGACACTTTGGAGCACATGTTTCTACACTTTTTTCCTAAGCTTTGCAAACATACATGCACACTGGTGTCATTTATTCACATATCATTGATTTATTTTTTATTTTCAAGGTTTTTTTTGAGACGGAGTCTTCCTATGCAGTGCAGGCTGGCCTTGAACTCACTGCCTGAGCCTCCCGAGCACTGTGACTGCAGGCGGGCACCACCACGCCCTCTCATGCATCGTTAATTTAAAAGGCATGATCTTGCTCAAAGGTGTTTAAGAGCTTGGACACTGGGCCATGTCCGCTGTAGTTTCAGTCACAGCTCTGTTCATCCTGGCTGTGTGACCTTGGACAAGTTACTTCGGCTCTCTGCGACTTGGTTTCCTTGACTATAAAGTGAGAATGATAGCAGTGGTTCTGTCTGGAGCGCTGCAGCGAGCACAGTGGGAATCTTGGGATGTGGCCTGGCCCCTCTCCCTGGGCCTTGGCCTGAGTCATCAAGCTCTGTCTACCTCCACACTCAGGCAGTTGGGTGGGGAGTTGAAGTGTGGAGAGGGGACACCCCGGGATTCCACTTGGGTCATGAGGGTGCTATACTCATCAGTAGATTAATCCATCCATCAGTTAATAGCTGAGCTCACTGTTAGAAGGCAGGGTTGCTTGGGAGAGGTGGGTCACAGCGGGTGTTGCCTGCAAGGTGTATTTTTGTCCCTGGCTCCCTCCCCTCTCTCTGCTTCCTGACTGTCATGGGATGAGCGGCTTCCTGCACCAGGCCCTCCTGTCCTGCCGTTTCTGCCTTGGAGCCAGCCAACCATGAACTAAATCCCCTGAAACTGAGCCAAATAAACTCCTTTAAGTTGCAGACTTCAGCTATTTTGTCCCAGCAATGGAAAAGTGACTATTACAGCCATCCAATGGGATCATATTTGGATGAACCTCCAAACCATGGTGCTGAGTGAATGAAGTTGGATGCAAAAGTCACATGATGTGTGATGCAGTTAGGTGGACATCCAGATGGATGCCTCCAGGGAGACAGAAAGGAGGTTCGTAGGGGCTGGCGAAATGGAGGGTTAGAAGGTGCTGTCCAAATGGGTGTGGGGTTTCTTTTTTGGAGAGATGAAAATCTCCGAAAATGGATAGTGGTGATGATCCATGGAGAATCATATTTGAATTGAAATTGTACACTTTAATTATATGGCATCCGAGTTTTGTTCTTTGCAAGAACAGTGCCCATGTCATCCACACCAGACAGAGAACAGTGCCAGCTGCCTATTTTTCCTTTGGTGGTGGTTTTCCAATAATGCAGGGTTATATACAACATGGGTGCCAACCATGTTCACACACACAGATCCCCAGTGAATTCCCCAGAATAAATTCTCAGAGGCCCAGTGTGGCTGCAGAGGCCGTGAAACACGACTGCTCCAGGGACGCACGGGGGAGAAGGGAATGCAGACAGCCCTTTTTGTTTGATGACACTTTGTATATTTCAGTGTAAATGAAATTTAGCCTTAAATTCGCCCCACCTGCTTCCATTCCTTAATTGATGGTGGCCACTGTGAAGTTTGACGTTACACATAAGGTTTACATTTGGGGCTGGAATGTCATTTCTGTTGGACAGCAGAGCTCCTGAGAGAAGTGGAGCATCTATTTCAGGATCAGAAGGGTGAAAGGAGAAGAAAAAAGCAGGGGAAATAAGAGGAATAGGTGTGCAGTTTGTATATTGGCCATTTCCATGGTAACCATGCAATCAAGTCTCTCATGCAAAAAACAAACAACTTGGGAGGGGTGTGAGGTGTTTTTGTTCTGTTTGTTTATTGATTATTTAGCTAATGCTTATATAATAGTGAGCTTTCAATAAATACTGTCATGGAACTGGGGTTGTTGGGTACAAGTGGTGGAAGGGGTTGAATGCAGGTCTTCACTATAGATCAGCCTATTTTCTTCTTCTTTTTTGTTTTTAGTTTAGTAGACATTTATTCCTTACAACCTCTACACACAATCAAAATGTATGGGTCCTTTGTTCATTTTGTTGAAAGCTCAGGTGTCAAGGTTTTACATCTGTTAACAAATATTTTCTGGAAATTCACTGACCCTTTTGAAGCCGCTATAGAAAGAAAAACTGGTACAGAGAAAGCATCAATTTATATTTTGAAGTTAGACCCCCTGTTCTATTCTTTTTGTTTTGCTTTGTTTTTGGTACTGGGAATCGAACTCAGGACCTCGCACTTGCCAGGCAGGCTCTGTGCCACTGAGTTATATCCCTGGCCCCCTATTCTATTCTTGTCAGCAAACCCAGAATTTGAAAAAGTCAAAGGGCAATTTCTTCTGTATTTCTTTCATACTCAAATTTCACCTGGGAGGTGGTACCTGCCTACTGGAAGACAACAGAATTGAAATGTGGTCTTTGTGGCATAGCAAACTTTTCGAAAGTACAACGGTTTGACCAGGGATGAGAAAATTAACAGACAACAGATTAAAAACCATGAACGTGCAGCGACACCAGCTGACTCAATGTTCTTACGGGAGCTGAGAAATTGAGTTGACCCAAGTTAGTTTGCTGGGCTACATACTGCATACCTTTAAATGGCCAATACTTTTTCCCTATGTGGCGACAGGGTTTAAAGTATTCTAAGGTATTTACTGAATGGCCATTTGGCTTACTAGCTTGCCACCCTCATGTTCATCACTAGTTTACAAACCTTGAGGTAAATTTATTTACCTAATACTCCTTCCATATGCATCAGCTTCAATATACCGGGTAAACATTACTGCAGACCGCTGTGCATCAGATTCAGAATTCCATGGAGCCAGACAACTGACCCAGGGGTCTGGACTTTTAGTGTGAGCTTACTCAGTACTGTACAGACTTACACAGTTTTGTTAAGGTTAAGCTACATTTGTTTCATTTCCAAGAGAAACCTCTTGCAACAGGTTTATTCTTTTGAGAATGTGACACTTTCTTTTTTTTGGGGGGATATAAAATTTTATTGGTACATTTTAGATATACATAATGATCACATTCATCACAGGGAGTTTGCACCTGTACATGATATATCTTCTTTTTTTCCCCATTCCCGTCCCCTCCTTCAGCCCTTCTTCCCTGCTTATTTAAAAAAAATTGTTTCCTTCTATTCGCTTTTATTTTCTTGTCCCTTCTTTCTTTCCCCCCTCCCCCCTCCCTTGTTCCCTTCTCATTTGAACATTTTCTTCCCATTTTCCAGTATCTACTTTACATCTTGGTCCTTACTTACACTTTCAGCTTCTCACACCAGAGAAACAATGTGGTATTTAAACATATGTGTCCAATTTATTTCACTTAAGAGTATGGTCTCGGGCCTGTGAGATGGCTTAGCGGAGTAAACACCTGCCTGGCAAGTGCGAGGGCCCGAGTTCGACTCCCGGAACCCACATACGAAAAAAGGGCCGGTGATATCGTTCAGCGGCATGGGCACCTGCTGGCACGCGAGATCCTGAGGTCGACCCCCGGTACCCACCAAAAAAAAAAAAAAGAAAGAAAAAAGTATGGTCTCAAGGTGCATTCATTAGCTAGAAATGTCTCAAGCTTATTCTTCTGGATAGTACTGAATTGTATTAAAAAAATCACGTCTTTTTTATGTATTCATTGGTTGATGAGCATTTGTCTGTTTCCAAGATTTAGCCATTACAAACTGTGCCACATATATCAATGTGGTATGATGCTTTTAATTCTTTTGGGAAGATACCAAGAAGGGGAATAGCTGGGTTGAATGGAACCTCTAGTTTTAGTTTTTTGAGGAATCCCCACACTGATTTCCACAGTGGTTGCACCAGTCTACACTCCCACCAACAGTGGAGAAGTGTTCTTTTTTCTAAGAATGTGACTTCTCTTTTTTTTTTTTTTTTTTTTTTTTTTTTTGAGACAGGGTCTCGCTGTGTAGCTCCAGCTATTTCTGAACTCACTATGTAGCCCAGGCTGGCCTTGAACTTGTAGCAGTTCTCCTGCCTCAGCTTCCTGAGAGCTGGAATTACAGGTGTGCGCCACCATGCCTGGCTTGAATGTGACTCTTTCGAAACATTCTTTTAGAAGCATCAGTTGTACAAATGGGAACTCTGGATTAAATTAGAAAAAATCTCTAGTTGAGCTCCCATCTCTTCTACATATGATCACAATACAGGGTTATCTGATTTTAAGTTTGTATTTGCCAAATTCCAAACAACCAGCTGCTTCAAACCAGCAGAGCATTGCATTATCCCAATAAAGCTGCAGCTTTCATTACATGCGCCAAACAGATCTGCAGGGCTAGTTTTAGCAGTTCTCTTTTAGAGTTCATTTTATACCTGTTATATTGCGCAGCATGTTTTAAACACTGACATATAACTCTCTAATAAGATAAAGCAAAGACAAAAAAGCTTATCTTATTAGAAACAGAGATACACCATCACTTATAGTCTTCATACATGATTACACTTCAACTTCCATTTGACAAAGCATCCATGAAATAATCGGCAGACTACTTAACAGACATATAACACCTTTAAGCAGACAGGACTGTCCGAACTTGTTTATTAGGCTATGAATTTTACATTATCTATATTAGCAGTAACGGTGGCACTAGAGGGCATCGCACCTTCTCCAGCTGCTCAGGGAGAGCCAGCAATAGTGTGGCGGAACTGGTGACGCTTTCCAAGGGCTGACTCTCACAGCCTGCCGCTGTCGGCCCAGGCAGCTCCCTGTGCTTATGGACTGGGTTGGTGATCCACTGGGTGTCAGGATTTCTTCTAATGGCTCTGTGGAATGGATCGATGAGGATAACTTCAAAGAATCTGTATGTAGAATCTTCACACAACGGGGAAGAGTTCAGAACCCTCAGAGCCCCACAGGGGCATCCAGCTCGCTCCTCAGCAACACACTGAAGGCTTTGTGCAAACTTTAGCTGGTTAACACCACGATGGACAGGCTTACTGTAAGTCCCACCCTTAGGAACTGGGTTTGCCAGGCATGGCGGTGCATGCCTGTAATCCCAGCACTTGGGAGGCTGAGGCAGGAGGATTGCTGTGAGTTGGAGGTCAGCCTGGGCTACAAAGTGAGTTCAAGGACAGCCTGAACTGCACAGCAAGGCCCTGTCTCAAAAAGACAAAAAAAAAAAAAAAAAAAAAGGAGCTGGGCATTTGCAGCCACCATGGCACCCACAAATCCCATATATGCCATAATCTTGTTCAGCCTTGTATCCCAGTCTGCGCACTTTATCCAGCTGGGTGGGGCAGGGAGCCCTGTGGAGCGCAGAGAGCTGGTGCCACTGCCAGTAGTGGACCCTCAGAAGAGAGTGCATCACATGGGACTGCTTCTTCCTCCACAGCTCCTGGATGTGCTTGTATTACCTTGGAGACAAAGCTGACAGCTGCCCAGACCGAAAGGGAGAAGCCTTTCTCCCAGGCCAGCCTATTTTCCAACTCCTCTCTGGGATTAGCCCCTTTGAATCCATTAGAATCCCTTGAGGTTGAATGGCATTTATGACCATTTCACAGAGGAGCAAGCTGAGGCCTGGAGAAGCTCAGGACGTCCCAGAGTTACAGCAGAGGAGTGGCAGGGCTGGGCTAGAGCCTAACAGCCGGGCTGCTGCCCATAGAGCGGGACAGTCAAGGGCTGCAAAGATCGGAGGCAAATGCACATCGGAGTTGCTCTGGCTGGCAAGTGCCCAGCTGTGGATCCTGGCAGAATTCAGGTCCTGTCTCAGTAGGGCTCACACACAGATGTACACAAAGTCAAGAGCAGAGGAACACACATGGGATGGGGCCAGGTCCTGTGGAGTGAGGCCTGTGCCCCTACGTGGCTTCCCACGCTCCCAGGCTCATAGGCCCTCGAGGCCTGTTGTCTTTTCATGCTGAGACTCCGACAGGCTCGGCCAAGTGAGATCTGGTCCCATGGGTGAAGACAATGCCTTTGGTTTACGTCTACACAGAGTTCCCCTACCCCGGATGGAGGCCTGTGCTCTGGAAGGAGGCCTTGCTTCCCTGAATGTCCCCCACAGTGATGCTGGTCTTCTAAGAATCCCGCCTTGTGGGCTGATCAGTGAAGGTGGTGTTTCCAGCCGCCCATGTCCTGCTTCCCATGCTGCCATTTAAGAGCTGCTTCTCCAGACAGGCGTGCCTAGCACTCCGGGAGGCTGAGGCAGGAGGATCGTGAGTTCAAACCCAGCTTGAGCAATTTAGCGAATAGGCACAACTCTGTCCCAACAAACAAACAACAAACAAACAAACAGGCTTTGGATGTAGCTCAGTGTGATGGCCTGGGTTGAACCCCCCCAACCCCCAAACAGAGCTACGGGTAATACCCCTCCCACCACCACACCTGCTGACCCAAGCTCCAGCCTGCAGTGTTGCTGTGGAGACCGTAACCAGCAAGGTTACAGGGTGGGGAGCAGGTAGGTTCGCGCAGGTGCAGGCCCGAGGAGCGGGGTAACCCACACCCCGCTGAGCGTCTGCCTCAGAATGCGGGCTCAGACTCCCCAGGAGCGGCGGCTACCACCTCCCATGCCCACTAGGTGCGCTGGGCGCTGCCTCTTGCCCTTGGGCGCGGTGTCAGGACCCTCAGGCGTGTACCAGGAACCTTGCGGTGGGGGACCAGCCTGGCCTGCAGAGAGCAGACCCCTTAGCCCCGGTGAATCCCCAGACTGCCTGGGCCAGGAACCGGGGAGGACACTGAGCCCAGCCCGCCCCAGGCAACTGGAGCCGAGCCCGGGCCTGAACTCCCTGCCCCGAGGGCGCCTCCAGGGTGGGGTTGGCGCGGTGCCCGCAGCCCAGGCTGCCTGGGCCCCTCCCGCCGGGATCAGGGTTGAATGGCAGCGCCGGGCCTTGAGCCTCCTGCGGGAGCGGTGGGGGTCGCTGAGCTGGTACTGGCACGGGGCGCTGCTGGTCCCCGGTGACTCCGAGGGCCTGGAGCAGGCGCCGTCGAGGCCATCCTGCCGCCACCTGCCTGTCCCTGCGCGGTTCCAACTGCGCGACGTGAGCGTCATGGGGAGCGAGGGGACCAAGGCCGCCCTGGTGGAGTCTTTGGAGGACACGGGCTGCCCCACACTGCTGTCCCCAGAGAGGCTGCAGGCGAGCACGGGATCTGGCTTGTCCCGCGTGAGGACCGTGGACAGGACACGCAGGTCCCGAGGCAGACGCGACATCTGCTGGATGGCAGGTCCACGCAGGCGTCCGGGGACACGGCCACCCCTCCTGCTTCTACCTCGGAGCCCCAGGCCGGGCAGGCTGACCTCGCGGGTGGAGCGGCCGGGAGCCCTGGGAGGGGCCGTGGGGTGGCAGGAACAGAGCTAGGGGCAACAGGGTGACTCGGAAGGGCAGGAAGAGGGGTCGAGGAGGACTTCGCGGAGAGCTGGGCGTCGCGATAGGAGGTCCACGCGGGGTACCCACGTGGGGTGGGGGACAGGGCGCAGTGTATTCGAGGCCCTGGTCCAGACGAGGGGCTCACTGAGAAGACGAGGATGCAGGAGATGGTGCCTGAGAGTCCCTGGCCGAGGTCTTGGCCGGGAGCAGGGCTTCCACCGACGGTGATGCGGCTGGAAGCGCCGGACTCTAGGGGTTTGCTAACGTGTGAACAAGGGTCCCTCCCGTGCCAAGCAGAGGAGGCACTGTCGCCAAAACAGGCCACCAGCATCCAGCGGGGTCGCTGTCTCATTGGCTTCTACGTTAGTGAAATTGGAGAAAGCGATGCAGGCTTGAAATGAACGCGCAGAGGCAGGGGCTGCAGTGGGGCGGGCGCGTGCGGACCTCCGGGGATCGCGCCCCTGCCCAGGCTTTTATCCCCGCAAGGCTTTTATCCGGCTCGTCGCTTGGCTCAGACGGAGACAGAGGTGCCCCAGGCTCTTGTAGGAGTCACCAGGCGCTAGAACGGAGCGAGAAGTCAGGGTTCCGGGGGTAGAAACCGCCCCCCTTCCGGTTCTCTAAATTCTGGTCGGATCGAGGCCTGGAATGCTTACTGCAGGCTCCGCCCAGCGCATAGGACACCCCGCTCTCATCCCTGTAACCCGAGATCTGCGTCCACCCCAAGGGCTGCAGCGCCGCGCAAAACCGCCAGGAGGAGCTCCAGGACCGAGTTGCAAACCCCGCGGGCGCCGGCGCTTCCCGCGGTGCGGTGATCTGGCCGCTGCTCAGGTTTAAAGCTCCGAACTCCTGCCGCGGAAGCCACTTTCCCGTTGAGCAGCGGTCCTCAGAGTAGGTTTGGAGCCTGGCTGTACCAGCGACTTCTGGGAACGTGCTAGCAGTGCCTAATCTTGGCCTCTCCGCAGACCTACATAACCATTTTCAGAGTGGGTCGTTTCCAAAGGCCCTGCAGGTCACCGTGAGGAACACTAGGGTGACAGCCACTGCCCTGGTGCCTGAGTCTCCCAGGACCCCTCGGGTCTGGTCCTCAGCTCCGGCTGCACATGAGAACTGTGTGGGTGTGTCCTGGAATCGTCTGAATTCTGTCATTTTCCTCTTTGGTGACAGTGAGGGTGAGGTGGCTGTTTGAGCGTCAGCACGTGTGGGTGGGTGTGTGAATCTGCCTTGTGGTTTGAATCTAAAATGTACCCTCCAAAATAAATAAATAAAATGTCCCCCCAAAGCCTCAGGTGTTTTGAGAGTGGTTGGATCACGGGGTGGTATATTCATCAGTGGATCCACCCACTAATGAGTTCAGGGCTGAATGTGCTGTTTGGGGGGTGCTGGTTGGACTTGGGTCAGGGAGCTGAGACCCAGAAGGGTGTATTCTGGTCCCGACTCCTTCCTTCACTCTCCCTGCTTCCTGACCACCATGACAGGAGCAGCTTTCCTCAACCAGGTTTTTCCATCATGCGGTTTCCACCTGGAGCCATCTGACCATGGACCGAATCCTCTGAAACTGCGAGCCAAAATAAACCTCTCCTCCTTTAAGTTGCAGGTGTCAGGATATTTCGCTCCAGCAACAGGAACCCTGAGTAATACAGTGTGAGTCCCCGAGGCAGGGATCCCCCTTTTCAGCTCTCTGAACCCCTTGCAACCTCTCTCACCAGGTCTGTTTCTCCCACATCCTCCACCTCAAAGCCCCTCTACCCCCATAGACAAGGCCTCCTTCATCTGCAGGAAGCAGGGAGCCCTCCCACCCGCCTGGTACCCCGCGCCTCCTCTGCAGACAGCTCCAGAAAGCGCTCCTGTGTGGTGAGGTTTCACGCAGCAGAGCGGGCTGCCTGAACCCTGCACATTCTGTTCCCAGGGCCTTGGCTGTGCCTGGCCACCGTCTGTGCTAACACCGTGCTCAGGTGGAGCACCTGTTTTCTTTCGGTTTGTTCCTTTGAGACAGAGTCTTGCTATGTAGCCCAGGCTGGCCTTGAACTCCCAGCGATCCTCCTGCCTCAGCCTCCCAAGTGCTGGGATTACAGGTATGCACCACCACGCCTGGCAACACCTGTTTTAATTCCTGTAGCTCCAAGGTATCTGCTTGACCGCTGGAGGGGCTGGAGACTGAGAACGAAGGCCAGCCATGTGGGTGCCCCGTGCTTATGTGATTGACCCTAATATACAGGTCCTGGACCCCAGGCTTGGGCGAGCTGCCCTGGTTGGTGATGCTTTTGGCATGTTATCACATATTGTTGCTGAGAATAAAGCGCTATCCCCTGGAAGCTGGTGCCTGGTGTCCCTGGCTCTGCTCCTGTGCCCCTTCCTGCACTGACTAATCCACAGTCATGGCCACCAGCACGGCTGCTTGTCAGTTTTGAGTCTTTTTAGTGAGTCACTGGGCCTAAGAGCAGTCTCAGGGACCCCCACACCCCACCTGGCCAAGCACACCCCCTGCTAATGGGCAACGCTGGGGTTCAAAGCGGTGCCTCCCACACCCCTCTTTGGCTTGGATCCAGGCAGAGGAGGGAGGTGATGGGGTGGGGCACACCTCATTCCTTCTTTCCCCAGCCCCCAGGGCTTCTCAGACCCTCACAGCTTAGAGTTCTTAATAGAAAATGTGCTTTCCCTGTGTGCCAGAAACCTGCTCTCTAGGGTCCCCCAGAAGTGATGCAGTATTGCTCTGCTTTTAAAAAAAATCTCATGCAAACAAACAAACCTTTGTGCCTGTAATCCCAGCACTCGGAAGGCTGAGGCAGGAGGATTGCCATAAGTTTGAGAAAAAAAAGAAAAAAAGAAAGCTGTACATAATAATACCCTTTCCCTTTTTTGGTAAAAAAATGCCCTAAATAGCCTCTGCATCTATATACCTGTCTGTAGTAGAATGTAATGAACAAAGGGGAAATGCGGAGGTCTGTGTCAGGCTATGGAGCTGAGGGGTAGGGGCCCGCTACGTCCTGCTGTATGACTGGCCAGCCATGTGACCTCAGGTGAGTCATTGCACTTCTCTGGGGCTGGGTGTCCTCATCTGTAAAGTGGGGACAATAGAAGCTGCCTCCCGGGGTAGCTGGACTGCACATGGAGGGCTTCTCACAGCTCCTGGTACACAGCAAGGGCTCTGTGAGACAAGGCAGGGGTCCTTAGGCGGGCTATGTAGAGAGGGAGGTTTGCCAGGCAGGGCCAGACGGATCCCAACTACAGGGGCCGCTAAAGGTCACACCTGTATGGTCATGATTCTGTGGTTGTGTAAAATTGTGTGTGGGTGAGTAAAGACATGAAAAAGCAATACCTGTGAAAGGAAGATTATAACGGGAACCTCCCCCTTGCAAGCTATCGGAATCCCTCTGGGAGCTGGGAGTGGTGGTGCACACTTCTAATTCCAACGCTCTGAAAGACAGGCAGGAGGATTGCAGGTTCGAGCCCAGCCTGGACAACTTAGTGAGCCTGTCTCAAAATAAAAAATAAAAAAAAGGGCTGGGAATGTAGCTCAGAGCAAAGGCCCTGGCTGCTTTTTTATTTTTTGGAAAAAAAAAAAAAAGAAGAAGAAGAAGAAGAAGAAGAAGAAGAAGAAGAAGAAGAAGAAGAAGAAGAGCACAAGGCCATGGGGCCTCAGGGTTTCCAGGCCAGTTGCTCCCTTGGAATGTGGCCCTTGGCTCTCTGCGGAGTTTGGAGTCTGCGAGGGGGGAATCCGGGTCTGTAACCCGAGCTCTGTGCCTGGGCAGGATGGGCCATCTCCTCTCCCTCCACAGGGGCACAGGGTGTCATTTGTTTGCAGAAAGGGAGAGGAGAAGTGGGACAGGGTTGCCAGCTTTGTGCTCTTGAAGCATCAGGGTTTATTTTAGATTCCTGTTCCGTGCGATGAAAATGGACGCAGCAGGCGCTATGGGTTTCGAGAAGCATCATAATTCTCGACAAGTTAAGAAGTGAAATGAGCCCAAGCAACGTGGAAATATGTAGGGCACTGCCCACCAACCCATCCTAGCTTTTCATTTAAAATAGCGAAACATGGGCAACAGCCTCTGTATCCATCTACACAGCTAATTAACCATGGTGACGGCTGTCACGTGTTGCTGACTGTGACCTGTGTGAGAAATACATTTTACTGTGATCTGGACGCCCCCCCCCCCCGTAATGAGTAGTAAAGCTTCATGAAACAACATCTTACCACACAAGGTGAACCTTTGTTTCTGTAGGAAAAGTTGTGAAAGACCTCGAAATGTACCAACAGGGTGGTTGATGTCTATGCAGGAACTTGAGGAGGGCCAGCACGCCCTTGCAGCTTTGCTGATTTTGTGGGGTGTCCAACTCTGAGCCATTTGTACCTCTGTAAGTTGTAGACACCGGTAAAAGCAGTGCACATTGAACTAGGTGTGGTGGTGCACACCTGTAATCCCAGTGCTCAGGAGGCTGAGGCAGGAAGATCCCCATGAGCTCGAGGCCAGCCTGGACTACATAGCAAGACCCTGTCTCACAAAACCAAATAAAATAAAAGCAATGCACATAATCCTTGTCCACAGATAAGTAAGTGAATTTTGTCTTGTGGAGGTTCAACTGATTGTCTCTCCCACTGTGGGAAAAGCCAGTTTTCTCTAAATTAGGGAAATTCATTTTAGCCTTCCCAATGGCCTGTGTTTGTGTCTGCTCTTTTTTTTTTTTTTTTTTTTAATGTGGTTACCGGGAGTCGACCTCAGGACCTAACGCTTGCACTTGTGTTGCTGAGTGATATCACCAGCCCTTTTTTTCCTTTATGTGGGATCTGGGAGTCAAACTCAGGACCTTGCGCTTGCCAGGCAGGCGCTTATGCCGCTGAAGCATCTCACCGGCCCTGTGTCTGCTCTTTAGATCTTTCCTTTGAATTAGCTGTACAATCTCCCTAAGCTGTCTGAACAGTTAAATAAAACATTTGTTGTGTGTCCATTTTGAATTTGTAAGAGAGTCATGGTTTCACCCTTTAAAAAATAGTAACAAGGGAATGAAATTGCAGGGGATTTATATTTTCCTCTTGTCAGTATTTTCTCAAATCTTGATAACAGCCCCTCTTCCTGAGACTGAGGAGGTGCACTGCCTTCCAACTGAGCCAGGCTGGGGACCAAGCCTTTAACACATGGGCTTTGGAGGACACTTCAGATCCAAGCTACAGCAAGGGGAGTCATGCAATGGGGTAAGCAGAAGGGAAGGAGCAGCACAAATTTAAACTCTGGAGCAAGAAGGAGCTGTCACAGGACAGCGGATAAGAGGAGCCAGGATGGGTCATGCACCCCCCAGGCAGGTTACTCCAGCTTACTCTGGAGAAGAAATTTAAGTGGGAGCCTAGAACTTTTTGGGGGTCAGTATTTATGGATGCTCAACCTGTTCTCTAGAACACACAGCAAGGACCTTGGTATGATGGTGGCCCACACTTATAATTCCAGCAATCTGGAGGCAGAAGCAGGAGGATCACAAATTGGAGCCCAGCCTGGGGACTTGAGAGAATTAGACTGTTTCAAACAAACAAACAAACAAACAAAAACCTGCCGCATTCAGGAGGCTGAGGCAGGAGGATCTCCATGTGTTTGAGGACAACCTGCACTACATAGTTTAAGGCCAGCCTGAACTACATAGCAAGCCCACCTCAAAAATAAATAAATAAATAAATAAATAAAGGCAGGGAATGTAGCTCAATGAGAAGGCCCTGGTTCAATCCACAGTACTGAAAACAAAAACAAAAACCATAAAACCAGCCAGGCATGGTGGTGTAGGACTGTAATCCCAGCACTTGGGAGGCTGAGGCAGGAGGATTGCTGTGAGTTCAAGGCCAGCCTGGGTTACATAAGCGAGTTCAAGGCCAGCCTGACCTACATAGTGAGACCCTGCCTCAAACAAAACAAAACAAAACAAGACAAAACAAAACCCCAGCAGGGCATCATAGAAACCCAAAGAGCTAAACAGAGAAAGAGTATGGAAAGGCCTTCCTAAACCTAAACCCAAATGCAGAGACGGATGAGCACTGGGGCTGTAAGGATGCATCGCTATGGAAGCCACAGGGCACCCTGTGTCGTAGAAATCACAGGACCATGTGTTGTCATGGAAAGCACAGTTAGGACTCCTCTAAGGGTGCTTCGAAACTATTTTAAAATCTGCTAGGGGCCGGTGAGATGGCTCAGCAGCGTAAGCACCTGCCTGGCAAGCGCGAGGGCCCAAGTTCGACTCCTGGAACCCACATACGAAAAAAGGGCCGGTGATATCGCTCAGCGGCACGGGCGCCTGCTGGCACAAGGAGGCCAAGGCAGAAGGACCGCAGGTTTGAGCCCATCCTCAGCAACCCTGTCTCAAAATAAAAAATTTAAAAAAGGCTAGCAATGTAGCTAATGTGAAGGCCCAGGTTCCAGTCTCCAGAACTGAAAAAGAAAAAAGAAAAAAAGCTGTTGGTTATTTTTTGATGACAACTAGAACAGCTAAGGCGTTATGGGACAACTGGTGATCTGAATATGGACTGTGGGACAGGTTAACAATGTGGCATTAAGGTTAAATTTCCTGATTTTGATGTCCCTTGCAGTTGTGTAAAGAAGGTCTTTATTTTTTGGATATAAACAATGACATATTTGAGCTGAGCGAGATCACCGGCCCCTTTTTCCTATGTGGGTAACAGGAGTCGAACTCGGGCCCTTGCGCTTGCCAGTCAGGCGCGTATGCCGCTGAGCCATCTCACCGGCCCCTGGAGAGAGTTACCTTTTACTGTGACTGTAAAGACTGATAATACAGGAGGTTTGGGGAAATGAGGTCTTGTTTTGGACATTTTAACTTTCAATTCCTATTTACCAACCATATACGAAATAACGAACTTTGAACTTTTACGTGGAAAGTTAAGCTTAGTTTTATAAGTGTGATAGTCATCCATATATAGATGATATTTAAAGATGTGAATTTTGATGAAAGTGAAGAAATTTTTGATGAAAGTGAAGAAAGATAAAGACATCCAAGTTTTCAAGGACTGAGCACTGGACTCCTTTAACATTCAAATAAGGGAAAGCCAACCAGGGCATTGGGAAGAGCAGTTATGAGCCCGCAGGGGACATGTGAGAATGGGGTCGCACAATACTAGAGTTTGTTTTGTTGCATTTTGTGGTACTAGGGATTGAACCCAGCATATGCTGAGCATATACTCTACCACTGAGCCACATCCCTCGTTCCCTAATAACACTAGTTTTATGAAGAGAGAGTTGATCCAGTGTGCCCAATATCGACAAAATTGAAAAGTGAGAAATGGGGCTGGGCAACATAAAGATCCTCAGTGACACTGGCAAGAACTGATTTGCTGGAGTGGTGAGGGTAAAAATGACTGGCACGGTTTCAACAGACAACAGGAAGGCAGGAAGTGGAAGCCACGAAGGGAGATCTCTTTTAGGGAATTTTGCTTTAAAATGCGACAGAGAGGGGCCGGTGAGATGGCTCAGCGGCGTAAGCGCCTGCCTTGCAAGCGCAACGGCCCGAGTTCGACTCCCGGAACCCACATACAAAAAAGGGGCCGGTGATATCGCTCAGCGGCATGGGTGCCTGTTGGCGCGCGAGGTCCTGAGGTCGACCCCCTGGTACCCACAAAAAAAAAAAAAAAAAAAAAATGCGACAGAGAGATTGGGCAGTCACTAAACAGGAAATGGAGTCAAGAGCCTTTTGGGTTTTTTTCTTTTTTTTTCTTTCCTTTTACTTAAGATGGGAAGCATTACAGCAAGTTTGTATGCTGATAGCAATAATTCAGTTGCAAGGAAAAAGGACAATCGATGGTGCAGAACAGCAGATGGAGAGGGGGTGTGGGATGCGGCGGGCAGAGGACTCAAACATGGCTAGGACACAGGACTCATCTGCAGGCACAGGGAAGAAGGGGATATAAGGGTACAGAAGTTGGTGGTCTGGAAGGGTCGGAAGACGTACAGGGAACAGTCTGAAATTCTCTTTTGATTTTTTTTTTCACTAAAATAGCAAGCAAACTTATCAGCTGAAGGAGAGAGAAGAGAAATGTACAAACTAGTCATGTAGGTGAGTGGGAGAATACATGGGCCAGTTCTGTTCATTTGTGCATATGCAGGAAAAGACAGGAACAAAGCTGAGTGCAGCCAGGGTTAGAATTTTACAACAGTGATTCAAAGGTAGGAAAAAAGAACAAAAATGTATATAAGTATATGTAAGACAATGGTAATTTTTTCCAATGGCTCACAGTTTCTACTAAGATTTAAAAAAACTAAGCGTTGGTATCAGAAAACCCAGCATCGACAGCTGAGACTATAGAAAAGCAGGCCCTCTGAAATCGAGATGATAGAAGGTTTTTAGTAATTAATAATGACAGGGTCTAGGGTATGGCCTTTGGATAGGCAGATGAAGTAGAGTAAATAAGAAAATCATTAGAGGAGAGGTAAAAAAACTGATACATCACTAAAAATATGGCAGGGTTAATATAGGATAAAGTGAGTTAAGTGTGAGAAGATGGTGCGTAACATGGTTTGAAGACCATGAGAATCATCAATGGGAGTTTCACACAAGAGGGAGTAAGGATGAGCTGGAAAGGGTAGCTAGGATGGTTCTCTTAAATATTTATTTGAAATATTTTGGGGTGCACAATAGGGAGCTATATGCACAGTATGGTTTTATATCCATTTATTTGAAATATTTTTATAGTATTCAAAAAATTTTTTGAGACAGGATCTTGCTATGTACTCTAGGCTGGCCTTGAACTTGCCACAATCCTCCTGCCTCAGCCTCCTAAGTGCTGGGATAACAGGTGAGCACCACCATGCCAGGCTTTAGCATTCAAATTCTTTGTGGCAATAGTGGGGATTGAACACAGGGAGCACTGAGCTACATCCTCCACCCTTTTATTTCTTGGTTAGAAATTTATTTATTTATTTATTTATTTATTTATTTATTTATTTATTTGTGGGTACCGGGGGTCGACCTCAGGACCTCGCGCACCAGCAGGCACCCGTGCCGCTGAGTGATATCACCGGCCCTTTTTTCGTATGTGGGTTGTGGGAGTCGAACTTGAGCCCTCGCGCTTGCCAGGCAGGCGCTTACACCGCTGAGCCATCTCACCAGCCCCAGAAATTTATTTTGAGACAGGATCTCACTATGGTGCTCAGCCTAGCCTCAAACTGTAGATCCTCCTGCCTCTTCCTTCCCAGAGACAGTCATTTTGAATATTGCTGCACTCAAAAATCCACTTTATTAAAACCCATTGTCTCTTATTACATTACACGCCAAAGTAAATTACTGAAAGAAAGAGAAGGGCATCCTGAGACTGTCTCTAGCTCAGCTTCTCTGAGTCTGGGCCAGGAGTGAGGGCAGCAAAGTGGCAACGGCCCAGCAGCTCGTGCACGGCAGTCAGAGTGGGGAGGAGAGGCCCATGCTGGCCTGTGGGCCCTGCCACCTTGGGGGCTCCAGGCTGTCCCCCCCATCCTGGTTCACATCAGCTTTCCTTTCCAAGCGTTAGCTCAGATAACTATCTCAGGATATAGTGTTTGCAAATGTTCTGTTTTAGTAGGTACAGCCAAAGGGCGTTCCAGAATGGTTGTCCTAATTTACATTCCCATGGCCATGACCCATAAGAGAGTTCTCCTCGGAGGAAAAAAGATGGCGGATGAGTAAGAAGCACGCAGCGAAACTCTCTAAAAGTTGCCATTGGACTACGGGAATATAGTGACCGGGAGAGCGCAGGAGAGGGGGAGATGCCTCCCCAGGACCCAGAAAAGTTCTGAAGTGCAGCTTGGGACCCCCGGCACCAGTGAAGGTTGATTTCCAACAAAGAAGGAGCAGACCCCTGCGCGCACCTTCTACCATCCCAGGAATCGCCGCGCGACAGAAGCTCAGAGCTGCGGACACACGGTGACAGCTGGCACCCAGGGAGCCCCCACGGAGGATCGCGAGACAGCGGCGGGGCAGGGGAGTGATGGAGAACGGTGCTGGCCGGCGGTGAGTGTCTCTCAGCCACAGCTGTCCCGCGCCAGAGAGCGACTGGCTGGGTGCCATTGTGGGGGGTGCGGCGAAAATCAGCGGTGCAAAAACAGCGCTGGGAACTAGCGCTCCGGACAGGGCAGCGCGGCGCCTCTCAGACCTGCGGAGGTGCGCTGAGGGTGGCGGGTGAACGAGACTGGTCTCTCAGCCACACCTGTCCCGCGCCAGAGAGCAACTGGCCCGGCGCCATTGTGGGGGGCGTGGCGAAAATCAGAGCTGCGCGAAAGCAGTGCGCTGACAGCGGCGGGCGGAGGAGACCGGTCTCCACCTGAAAGTCCACGCTTCTGCTCACCGCCCGCCAGAGGGCCGCTCCTGGCTCGCTGGGACGGACCTGCATGGAACAGGACTCTGTCACCACACGGTGCCTGCCTACAGCAGAGTCAACACCTGGAACTGATTCTTTTTATTTTTTTTATTTTTACTTTTATTTTTATTTTATTTTATTTTATTTTTATATATATATATATTTTTCTCTCTCATTAGTTTTTTGTTCTGGTGAAGGGTTTTTATTTTTTTTATTATTTTTTATTTTTTCTTTTGTGGGGTTTTATTTTTGTTTTGTCTGTTTGCTTTGTTGTTTTTGTCTCCATTTTTGTTTCTGTTTGTCTATTTGCTCTTTCCTTCATTATTCTCTCTGGTTTTTATATGAGTGTAAACAGCACCTCTAACCTCTTTGTGATTGTGGTTGTGATCTGTTCTTCCTTTTATTCCTTCCTTCTCTTTTTCCCACCAGTCCTCTGCACCAGTGTCCCAATATTAGTGGGATCCCTCTTGGTCCTCTAACCTTACATCTAATTCCTTCCTCTTCTCCCAATACTCTATTTCCTCCTTAACTCATTTTAAATTTAAACTTCTGAGGGGAAATATTGACATACTAAGGACTTGTATACTGCATATAATTTTTCTGGTGTGTTTTAGATTTTGTTATATAACCGCAACTCTACTTTATATGGCTAAAAGTGGTAAATAACTGGTTAGCTCAGTCTGTCATTTTCTAGGCTGTGTTTGATGCTTCAGTTACCATTATAGCCAAATGTGAAATAATTGTTCTAAACAGCTTTCCTTCCTGATATTTCATGATTGATATTGACTAAGGGACACAGAAAATACAGTGACACAGTACCAAAGATTCAAGGACTGGGCCAAACAGGTAGCAACTTCTCACATCCAACGAATTGAAGAGGTAGGATCTGGCAGAAAGCTCAAAACCCAAAAGCAAGCTCCACTTGGAAGATACTGCAGAGAAGTAGTCATCTTCTAAAGATCTTGAACACTAGCAATAAAGTAACCTATCATAGGTAATTTATAAACATCACCCCAGGAATTAAATTAAAGAAAGAAAAAATGAGATGACACTTAAACAAGATGCAACCCCACACATCCAATTCACCAAAGGCAAACCTAGGGGGCAATAAGGTGGGACAATCTGAAAGCCACCCACCTGGCCTATCTGAAGGGGTAACAACAAAACAACTGAATGAGGCTCTGGAAAAATTTAAAACAGAAATAATTTCACAGATAACTGCAGAGATAATGTCCACAAGGAAGACCATGCTTAAGGATACTATAGCTGATACAGACAAAAAAATAGATGAGCTTAAGAAAACTATAGAAACCATGAATGCTCAGCATAGGAAAGAAATGAAATCCATAAGGCAGATACAAGCAGATATCCAAGAGAACAAAAATTCCATTGAAAGTATTTGTAGCAGATTAAGCCAATGTGAGGACAGGATCTCAGATATAGAAGACAGGCTTACAATTAGTAATCATGAAAAGAAAGAATTCTTAAAAACATCAAGGGACCATGAAAAATCAATTCAGCAGCTGCTAGATGACTCAAAGACAAACAACTTAAGAATAATTGGAATAAATGAAAAAGCAGGAGATAGCATCAATGACATTAAAACCTTGTTCAAAGACATTATTACAGAGAACTTCCCTGGAAGAGAAAAAGAATTTGACCCCAACATAAAGGAAGCTTTTAGAACACCAACTAGACATGACCAAAAAAAAAACTTCAGCCAGACATATCATAGTCAAGATCCCAGAAATTCAACAGAAGGGCAGAATCTTAAAAGCTGTTAGGGAGAAGAGACAAATCACCTATAAAGGAAAACCCATCAGAATCACAGCTGACTTTTCAGCACAAACCCTCAAGTCAAGAAGAGCTTGGAATGACGTATTTCAAGCTCTAAAGGAAAATAATTTTCAACCCAGATTGATGTACCCCGCAAAACTATCTTTCAAAATTGATGGAGAAATAAAATACTTCCATGACAAAGAACATCTGAGAAAATTTATGACCACCAAGCCAGCACTCCAAAATGTTCTGAAGGACATTCTAGAAAGAGATAGGAACCCCAACAGAAGGGATCCACCAGGCAGGCAGATAATTAAATAGCGGGAAAGGGGAAAAACAAACAAAGAGTGGGAACCAACAACAGGAAAATATCATGACAAGTATAAGTCAATACATATCAGTTTTAACCATCAATGTTAATGGTCTCAATTCACCAATCAAAAGGCACAGACTGGCAAAATGGATCAAGAAGCAAGATCCAACAATATGCTGTATACAAGAAACACATTTAATTCAAAAAAAAATTCATAGACTGAAAGTCAAAGGATGGAAAACAATACTCCATGCAACAGGAACCCAGAAAAAAGCAGGGGTAGCTATTCTTTTTGCAGTCAAAGTGAATTTCAAGCCAAGAATGATTCAGAGAGATAAAGACGGTCATTACATCCTTGTAAAGGGAACAATCCAAGAGGAAGAGATAACGATCATAAATATATATGCGTCAAATACCAATGCACCCAACTATATAAAACAAGTATTAAAGGACATGAAAAATCAAATAAGCACTAATACAATTATATTGGGAGATCTCAATACTCCACTGTCACAAAAAGACAGATCAACTAGACAGAAAATCAATAATGAAATAATAGAACTGAACCAAACTTTGGAACAAATGGACTTAGTAGATGTCTACAGAGTGTTCCACCCCACAACATCAGAATACACATTCTTCTCAGCTGCACATGGGACGTTCTCCAAAATAGACCACATACTAGCTCACAAAACCTGCTTAAGTAAATGCAAAGGAATTGAAATTATCCCATGCATATTATCAGACCATAGTGCAATGAAATTGGAAATCAATGGCAAAAGAAATCACAAAAACTCCCTAAACACATGGAAATTAAACAGCACCCTCCTGAATAACCAATGGGTCACAGATGAAATTAAAGAAGAAATTAGACAATTTCTACAACTGATGGAAATTAAACAGCACCCTCCTGAATAACCAATGGGTCACAGATGAAATTAAAGAAGAAATTAGACAATTTCTACAACTGAATGATAATGACAGTACAACATACCGGAACTTATGGGGTACAATGAAAGCAGTCCTAAGAGGGAAATTTATAGCATTAAATACTTATATTAGAAAAATAGAGCAAGCGCAAATAAACAACTTAATGGCGAACCTCGAACTTCTAGAAAAAGAAGAGCAGGTTAAGCCAAAAGCCCATACAAGGGAGGAAATCACAAAGATCAGAGCAGAAATTAATGTATTAGAGACTAAAAAAACAATACAAAGAATCAATGAAGCAAAAAGTTGGTTCTTTGAAAGAATAAATAAGATTGACAAAACCTTATCCAACCTTATTAAAAAAAGAAAAGAATAGACTCAAATCCATGCAATTGAAAATGAAAAGGGTGATATCACGACGGACCCTGCAGAAATCCAGAAGATCATCTATACCTATTTTAAAAATCTATATTCTACTAAGATGGAAAACGCAGAAGAAATGGACAGATTCCTAGATTCGTATGAATTACCAAAGCTGAATCAAGAAGATTTAAAAATCCTAAATAAACCAATATCAACCAATGAAATTGAAGATGTAATTAAAAACCTCCCAACAAAGAAAAGCCCAGGCCCTGATGGATTCACTGCCGAATTCTACAAGAAATTTAGAGAAGACCTAACGCCCCTACTTCTCAAACTTTTTAATGAAATTGAAAGGGAAGCAATACTCCCAAATTCATTCCTGGAAGCAAGCATTACCCTGATACCAAAACTAGAGAAGGACCCAACTAAGAAAGAGAACTACATGCCAATCTCCCTAATGAACGTAGATGCAAAAATCCTCAATAAGATACTGGCAAACAGAATCCAACAAATCATCAAGAAGATTATACACCATGACCAAGTTGGATTCATCCCAGGGATGCAGGGATGGTTCAACATACGTAAATCAATAAATGTAATACACCATATCAACAGAACCAAAGACAAAAATCACATGATCATCTCAATAGATGCAGAAAAAGCTTTTGACAAAGTCCAGCACCTTTTCATGATAAAAACCCTACAGAAAATTGGAATAGAGAGTCTTTATCTCAACCTGGTAAAAGCTATCTATGACAAACCAACAGCCAATATTATACTAAATGGCCAAAAACTGAAAGCCTTCCCTCTAAAATCAGGAACAAGACAAGGATGTCCACTGTCCCCACTCTTATTCAACATAGTTCTGGAAACTTTAGCCAGAGCAATTAGACAAGAGAAAGAAATAAAGGGAATATTGATTGGAAAGGAAGAAGTTAAATTATCATTATTTGCAGATGACATGATACTCTACACAGAAGACCCCAAAAACTCCACTAAAAAACTGCTAGATTTAATAAGCAAATTCAGTAGTGTAGCTGGATACAAAGTCAATACTCAAAAGTCAATAGCCTTCCTGTACACAAATAAAAAACTTACTGAAAGAGAAATTAGGGAAACAATACCTTTCACAATAACATCCAAAAAAATGAAATACCTAGGAATCAACCTCACAAAGGATGTAAAAGAACTATACACTGAAAACTACAGTACTCTGAAAAAGGAGATTGAAGAGGATATCAGAAAATGGAAAGATATCCCTTGCTCCTGGATAGAAAGAACCAATATAGTGAAAATGGCCTTACTTCCAAAATTGCTATACAGATTTAATGTAATTCCAATCAAAATTCCAACAGCATATCTCACAGAATTAGAGAAAACAATCCTAAAATTCATTTGGAATCAGAAGAGACCTAGAATAGCAAAGGCAATTCTGGGCAACAAAGGCAAGGCAGGGGGCATCACAATCCCTGACTTGAAATTATACTATAAAGCTACTGTGATAAAAACAGTGTGGTACTGGCAAAAAAACAGACCTGAAGATCAATGGAACAGATTAGAAGATGCTGAAACAACCCCAGACATACTAAGCCACCTTGTCTTTGACAAAGGTGCCAAACACATTTGCTGGAAGAAAGATAGCCTCTTTAATAAATGGTGCTGGAAAAACTGGCTCTACACATGCCGAAGATTAAAACTAGACCCATATCTTTCACCGTGCACTAAACTAAATTCAAAATGGATCAGAGATCTAAATATTAAAACAGAAACATTAAATCTCCTGGAAAATAGAATAGGTAAAACTCTTGAAGACATTGGTGTAGGCAAAGACTTTATGAATAAAAACTCAACCGCACGGGAACTATCCCAAAGAATCAATAACTGGGATCTCATCTTATTAAAAAGCTTTTGCACAGCAAGAGAAACCACCAACAGAGTGAAAAGACAACCCACAACGTGGGAAAAAATGTTTGCCAGCGGTTCCTCAGACAAAGGATTACTATCGAGAACATATAAAGAACTCAAAAAAATCAGACCTCCCAAATTTAAAGACCCACTCCAAAAATGGGCATCTGAGATGAATACACATTTCTCAGATGAAGAAATACTAATGGCAAATAAATATACAAAAAAAGTGCAACATCACTAGTCATTCGAGAGATGCAAATTAAAACAACACTGAGATACCATCTCACCCCAGAAAGAATGGCTACTATAAAGAAATCAACTAATAACAAATGCTGGAGGGGCTGTGGGGAAAAAGGAACCCTTCTTCACTGTTGGTGGGAGTGTCGACTGGTACAGCCACTGTGGAAGTCTGTGTGGATATTCCTCAAAAAACTAGGGTTGGAGGTCCCATTTGACCCAGCTATTCCCCTTCTGGGCATCTTCCCAGAAGAATTAAAAACATCGTACCACAGTGATATATGTGCACCCATGTTTATAGCAGCACAATTTGTAATAGCCAGATCTTGGAAACAACCCAAATGCCCATCAACTGAGGAATGGATGAGAAAGATGTGGTATTTTTATACAATGGAGTACTATTCAGCCATAAAGAAGGATAAACTGGAGACTTTTATAGGTAAATGGATGCAACTCGAGAAAATACTCATAAGTGAAATAAACCGGACGCACATGTGTAAGCATCATATTGTCTCTCTAGTGTGAGAAACTGAAAGAGTAAATAAGATCCAAAATGTACAATAGACACGGTGAATCAAAAAGAAATTGGTCAATAGGAAAGAGAGACTGGAATAGGGAAGAGAAAGAAGGGAAAGGGAAAAAAATTGTATATATATATATAAGATGGTTAAGGTAGATACACTACCAATTTTACTTAGTTCATTGAAGAGTAAGGTTTGAGCCAATAATGTTTGGACAATTGAATGCTAATGTCTGGTATCCTGAATAACTAACTTAAAGATAATAATACGTAATGCATTGACCATTGTTACCCTCATATTATGTTGTTTTGAAAATTTGTTCTTTTATTGATTTGTTTTGTTTTTTCTTCTCTTTAAAATAAAAAAAAAAGAGAGTTCTCGTCAACTCTCGGTACTTTTTTGACTTTTTCATTGCATGTATTCTCAGTCAGTGAGTGGGGCTTGGCTGGGAACTGTTAACTGAAGTGCAGATGTGTGGCTCTTGTGTGGGAGTGGGGTTCCTTACAGCATGGCGGCCAGAGGATAGTTGAACATCCTACTTGGAAGCTCAGGGACCTGAGAATGAGAGAATGCCAATGAACACGAGGCTGAATGCCTTCCATAACCCAGCCTACGAAGCCACAAATCTCCTTTTCTGCCATACTCTACTGGCTGGAGGGGAGGGGACATAGATCACTCAAAAGCAGTGCCAGAGAGTTTAGGGCCCAGTTTTAAAACCTCTGCATAGTGATATAGTGACATTTTAAAAAACTCAGTCATATAATTTCAATATATAAGCACATGAGAGGATGTAAAGCTCTACTGTAGCCAGAGGGTCATTTTTTGTTTTTCTTTTTGGTGGTACTGGCAATTGAACACAAGGCCTTGCACATGCTAGACAAACACTCTTATCATTGAGCTACATCCATAATCCATTTTATTTTGAGACAGGGTCTGGCTAAGTTACTCAGGCTGGCCTCAAATTTGGCGATCTTCCTGCCTCAGCCTCCCTTTTAGCTAGGATAACAGGTGTGCACCACTGTGCCAGCTCAGGGTCTATCTTTACTGGAATGTGACTGTTTAGATGTTAACAATTGATAACTTTTGTTTTGCACAAGATATAACTCTTCGGGACTCGCACAGTCACATATGTATTGGTCATGGCCACATTTAGGGATGGTGAAAATGACAGTGAAATAGGGATTTGCCTATTTGGCCTTGCAAAGGACAATTCCAAAACTGAATGCAAAGGGCAGATTTTAGTAGAATACTAACAGAAATTCTGTTCTTCATTAGCATTTTTCATATGTGAGGTCCCTGAACCTTCAAAACTTCTAGATCAAGATTTTTATGAGTATTCCCACTGTGCAGAAAAAGAAGGAGTGCAAGTTACTTTTCTAAGATCACAGAATTAGGAAGAGTATTGCCAGGTGTTAGCAGTGAGGGCCTGCAGGAAACAGATGGCAGCTCAAACTGAGTCATCCAATTAATAAACTATTAAACTATTAACCTAAATTTAGTGCTCACTTCAGCAGCACATATACTAACCTAAACTTAGTAAGTTAATAAAAAGGATTTTCCCATTGGGCAGCAAGTTGAGGAACCAACAAAGAAAGGAAAGGCACAATCTTCAGGACTGTGGAGATGGACACAAGAAAGAAAAGTTTCTAGACATTTCCAGGAATTTCTAGAAATTTCCAGGAGTTTCTAGCACTCAGGAGCTGCAGCTCACAAATGCTGCCCAACAAGAGCTGTGGCTTGTGACAGAGGGGGATGAGTGGTGGAGGGATGATTGGAGCCTCTTTTCTCTTGCCCTCTAATTTCTGACGTTTCCCAGGAGTCCAGTCTGCAGAGGATAAGAAAGCTGGTTGGGGGGCAGTGTCCCTGGGGGGGCAGTGTCCCTGGCCCTAGGCCCACATTAGGTTCACAAAGGTGGAAAGAGTGGGTGAGCCTGGAGCGGCGATCGGAGAGAGTAAAAGGCCTTGCGCAGTGGACACCTCAACAGTCGCACTTTCAACCCACTAGCTAGGCCCAACTGCGGAGCCAGGCCGAATCCTAGCAACCAACTGTCGGTTGCCATGGAGACCGCCAACCGCGGTGGCGCGGGCGCGAAGGCCCGCGCGCGCTGCGACTCCATCCTGGTCTCCGCGCAGCTGCCTGGGCGATCGAGGCCGGGCGCCGCGTGACCGTCCCGGACTGGAGCGGGGGCTGCCGGCGGCTTCTGGCTCCTTCTGGCTCAAGCCGGCGCCACCCCAGCGGCCTCTCGTTGGCGCCAGGTCCCGGGACGCGTGTGAGCTCCGGTGCCGGGCGGGGAAAGAGGCACCGGGGCAGGCCGGCCTCCGGTGACGCCGACCCCAGGCTCCTGTGACCTCCGGGCAGCTGCGGCCCACGCCCACCTCCTGCACCCTTTGCTGCCTTGGGGTAGAGCAGCTCAATGTCGGAGGCCACGGCGATGAACCTCCTGGAGGACTGGTGTCGGGGGATGGAAGTGGACATCCACAGGTCCCTGTTGGTCACGGGCATCCCCGAGGACTGTGGCCAAGCAGAACTCGAGGAGACCTTGAATGGGGTCCTCGCCCCCCTGGGCACGTACCGCGTGCTCAACAAGATATTTTTGAGGGAAGAGAATGTCAAAGCGGCCCTCATCGAGGTGGGCGAGGGCGTGAACCTGAGCGCCGTACCCCGAGAGTTCGCGGGAAGGGGTGGCGTCTGGAAGGTAGCCTGTAGGGACCCCACCCAGGATGCTGAGTTTTTGAAAAACTTGAATGAATTCCTGGATGCTGAGGGGCGCACCTGGGAAGATGTGGTCCGCCTCCTACAACTGAGCCACCCCCCGCCGCCCCAGAGTGCGAACCAGGCCTCCGAGAACTGGGCAGAAGCCTTGGGGGTGCTCCTGGGAGCTGTGGTGCATGTCATCTTGTGCATGGATGCTGAGATCCGCAGCCGGGAGGAGGCTCGGGCTCAGGAGGCCGCTGAGGCCGAGGAGGGGGCGGCGTGGGCTTTGGCGGCAGGGAAGAAGGTCAAGAAGGAGCCAGGGCTTGCCATGGAGGTGGGCTCGGTTCTGAAGATGGATAGCCCCACCTGCTGGAAGGGCATGGAAGACCAGGGTGACCCTCCCAAGCCCACAGTTCATAGGGCTGGAGCTAAGGCTCGCTCCAGGAGAAAGAAGCAGAAGAAAAACCCCAAGCAAGAACCAGTGCTCTGGAAAAAACCCAAAGGCAGCTATTGCAGCAGCTTGGCCTACTCGGAGGGGCCTGAGGCCAGTGATGCCGAAAGTATGGAGATCTCAGAGTCTGGCAAGAGCCACAGAAAGCCCTGTGTGAAGCAGGAGGAGCCAGCCTCGAAGCCCGAGGGGACAAGTATCTGGAAGGCTCCCAGAGAGCCACCTCAGGGTGCCCTGGAGGGAGCTGAGAGCCCCGGAGGTTCCTCTGAGTCAGACCAAGATGGTGGTCAGGGGAGGCCGCGGAAGAAGAAGGCCGTGGGCTGGACCTCCGGAAAGAGCCTTAGCTTGGTGAGGAGGAAGAAGAAGAAGGTGACCTTGGGCCCCGTCTCTTATGGCCCTGTTGATTCTGAAGATTCCAAGAAGAAGCTGATGGTACCAAAGAAAGGGCTAAGCTCCAGAAGGGCTGCGTCAGCTCAGAAGGCCCTGCACGGCCCGCACCCTGCTGCGGCGCCAGCCTCGACGTCCAGGCGTCCGAAGGCCAGGGCTGCAGGCTCTCCTCCTGCCTCCGATGGTGAGAGTGACGGCAGAAGCGACCGGAGTCGGGTGGGAGGCACAAGAATGCTGGTGGGGGCAGAGGAGCCCTCGGGTGGGAGGTCAGGCGGTGACGAGGACGTTCCAGTGGGTTGGAGGGAGTTGATGACACCCCAGTAAGGTTTAGAGGGTGAGACCTGGCCTCCCTCCCAGGGGCTCCTGATGGCCACCTCTGGGCACACGGGAGGCCACAGAACAAACCCAGCGAGCTGTCTTTTATGGATCATTGCCTCGGTGGTTGGTGGTCGCTCTGCCACTCCTCCCTCCCTCCCTCCTTAAGAATCAAATGGGTTGGGGTTATAATGTTTGTCAGGGTCGGTGGCTTTGGGGGTGAAGGTTTCTGAGGGCCTGCTGGGTGAATGGAATGCTCAAGGCCTCAGAAGGCAAGTCCTAGGGCATCGGACTTTCTTAATGGCACCCTTTCCTGCTTTCCCCTGTGAGCTGTTGTGATTTACCCACAGATTCCAGAAAGCTTTGATTCCGAGGACCACCTGTGCCCCAGGAGTTGAAGACCAAAGAAGAAGTCTCAAGCTGGGAGCAGAGTTTTCGCTTGCCGTCAAATGGGACAAGAGTGTTTACTCTTTGAGGGACCCAGTGTGTAGAGATGTGGCTCTCAGAGGTAGATGACAGGAGAGG
Organism: Erethizon dorsatum; assembly: GCA_028451465.1. Lineage (NCBI taxonomy): Eukaryota > Metazoa > Chordata > Mammalia > Rodentia > Erethizontidae > Erethizon > Erethizon dorsatum. Next base: position 107,359,437 of record CM051834.1, on the reverse strand, counting down.
GGGTGTGTGAGGGGACAGCGGGGGAGGGAGGTGTCTCTCTGCCTTTTTGCTTTGGCAGGTCTGCCTTTTTTTTACCTCTTCCTCAACTCACCCTCAAAGGCTAGAGAGCTGGTAAGTGGCCTGGGAAAATTCTAGAACATTCCCCAGTGTGTGTGGGCAGGGTCCCCGTTCAGCCTCCCTCCCCCACACCCTGCTTCCCATGGTCACCCAACCTTCAGGGCCTGGCGTTCTGAAGCGCAGGGTGGCCACCTCCTTCCTTCCAGCCTCCTTGTGCCTCCCCTGTGGGTAAGTGAAGCCCAGATCCTCCCCACAGGTGTGGTGTGCTTGTTCCTTCAGTCCTGACTTCCATCCGCCATTGTCTAACCGGGAGGCTTAGGTCTTAAGAGTTCTGGGGAAAAAATGAATGTCTGCCTCGTCCTTGAAAGAGTGGAGTTTCGGGGTCTATTAGTAAAAATGGCACTTGGATCCCCATTTGGGGTGAAGCCTTCTCAGGAAGCCTGTGGGGAAGAAGTAATTGTTCGGGAAGGACTTGGACTTTTCTCAGTTCTTGGCTCTCATTCCATCTAGTGCCACCAAACTCACCGGTGGCCTTGGAGGCTGAAGTCCACTTTGCACGCTACAGTAAGAAGGGAAAGAAAAATCTTTACAACATAGCTGTTAATTTGTGCCCTCTGAATTTCGACACAGTAAATCAGACCAGACTACTGTGTCTTGTGTGTGTGTGTGTGTGTGGGGGGTGTGAGCAGGTAGGGGAGGGGACATTGTCCCCAAAACCAGACTGTATCCTGGGAAGTCCAAGGCATCCCCACAGATGTGATCCAAATCTATTTTTTCATATGTTTTAAAGTGTGAAAAATGGCTACTCAAATACGTTTCAATCCAAAGCAGCTGTGTTGAGAACTGTTGAGAGCATCACCTCGTGTTTGTAGGTCCACTCGTTCATGTACAGGTCTGGAGCTAGTTGTTTCTAGCGTCTCTTTGATATAATTACATTTCTTGTAAACATGACTTGGAGGAAGGCTAGAAGCAGAGGCAGTTGGGGTCCTGGGCGTGCCCTGTGAGGCGACACTCTGAAAGGGGTCTTCCTTTTGTAACCCATGCACCCTTGTCCCGCCATGATTCTTCAGTGGTGTGACAGCAAGTGCACGTGTCAGCCTGGGGCATGACAGTGATGTTCTACCCGTGATTAAAAAAAACTTGACCAGTTGTTAGATGTTGGTACTGACTCAACTTTAAGACGTAATTCTTGTGATAGTTTATTTCAAACTTCGGGGCAGGGCTCCCTGGAGATGCAGGAGAAAAAGAACACTGTCTGCCTGCAGTTCCTCCTCTGTCTCAAGGGTTTCCTTGCGTGTGTGCCGAATGAACCCTAGGAGGGAACTGGATGTGTGTGAGGTGACGGAAGCCTGCGGCTGTCCTGTCCCCAACTTCACAGGTCTGAGGGTTTCGTGACTCCATGATCAGTATGTGTGAATGTAAACGTGTAAAATAAAGTTCAGCAAATTAAACATCTTGTCAGTGTTTTTTAGAGGTGGAGAGTGTGTGGGCTGAATTTGGGGGTAGGGCCCCCCATTAGCAGTGTACCCTGGACCCCCTGGCACACGGCGGTCGTCAGACCTGGGCTGGAGCTGCAAGGATTGTCACCTTCCCGTGAGAGGAGAAGACGTCTGTCCTCAGTTAGGGCCTCCATGATGGAAAGGGGTTTCCCACAGGCCTCAGGGTTTCAAGACATTTCTAGGATAAATGACCGGTGGCGTGAATTATTGAAAATGTGATTTTTAAAAGCAGCTGGAGCTGGGCGAGGTGGCGCATGCCTTTAATCCAAGCACTCAGGAGGCTGAGGCAGGAGGATCCATGTGAGTTTGAGGCCAGCCTGGGCTACATAATGAGTTCAGGGCCAGCCTGAACTACATAGCGAGACCCTGTCTCAAAACAGAAAAGCAATAAACAAAAAACAAAACAAAAGCAAGAAAATGAAAACCCTTCGTTTCCTCCCATCCCATTAGGCAGAAGTTGAGGTCTTTGAGTTTTTGTTTTGTTTTGAGACAGGGTCTCACTATGTAGTTCAGGCTGGCCTTGAACCCACTACATAGCCCAGGCTGGCCTCAGACTCAAGGCAGTCCTTCTGCCTCGGCCTCCCGAGTGCTTGGATTGCAGGCATGCACATCATGCCCTGCCTGAGGTCTTTAAATTGAAAGTTAGTTTCTTCTGGCCAAGCTCCTCCTCTCCTAGGGACTCCTGAACTATGGTGGGCACCACATAAGTCACCTGGAATCTCTATTAAAAATGCCATTTCAGCTGGGTGTGGTGGCTCATGCTTGTAGTCCCAGCACTCGAGATGCTGAGGCAGGAGGATTGCCGTGAGTTTGAGGCCAGCCTGGACTACATAGTGAGACCCTATCTCAAAAAAATAAAAGCGACTAGTCAAAAATGCCATTTACTGGGCCCGGCTGTGACATCAGGAGCTCTTGGGGGTTGTGCCTGGAAGTCAGCCTCTTAAACTGTTTTTCCTGAGAATTCCGATACACAGACCACTGCTGTAGATGGAATGAATGCTTGAGGCCTGGGGACAGGGGAGTAGATTTGGGGGTGAAGGTCAGGGTTCCATGAAAGGTCAGCAGAGAACCTCAGGGAGGGAAGATGCAGACGCCACTGGGGAGGCTGGGAGTGAGCAGGGCCAGGGCCGGCTGGTGGGAGGATGTGGCGGGAGGGGCCGTGTGGTCAAGGTCTGTTAATGACCTTCTGTGGTGACAGTCACACCTGGCCACTAGGAAAGTCTGTGTGGCCTAAAGGGTGGGAGGTCCGGGGATGGGACCTGGGCACAGGACTGGCTCAGGCGCTTCTGCCACTTGTTGAGGGCAGCATTGGCCAGGGTGCTGCAGGGAGGAGGGCAGCGTGGAGAGCAGCGGATGGCTGGCAGGGCTGGAAGGGGCTTTCCTTGTTGGTCTCTGCTCTGCCCCAGCCCATGTTGGTGAGGAGACTGAGCAACTGCAGTGAGCGGGTGGCAGTGAGAGAGAGCGAGTTGCCTTTACTTTTGAAGACAGGGTCTGGCTAGGTTGCCCAGGTTGGCCCTGAACTCCTGGGCTCAAGCGATCATCCTGCCTCAGCCTACTCAGCCTACTCAGTGGCTGCCATGCCGGGGGTGAGTTGGTGGTTTCATGTAGGGGTCATGTAGGGGCCTCTCTGTGGAGTGAGGTCAGAATGACTCGGAAGGAGGTGAAGGAGTGAACCAGCCCAGAGGGGACGGGCAGGGCTGAGAGACAGTGAGGACTCTGGTGTGACCAGAGCAGAGTGAGCCAGGAGGAAGGGATGGGGTCCGGACGTTTGGGAGGCTGACTGCCTGGGGCCTCCTGGGCTCGGTAAGGAGGGGTTTGGGCTGTAGTTAATCTGGGTGAGGTGGGAACTGGGGGAGGGGCGTTCCGGCACAGGATCATGAGCCAACCGGGGTTTTCACAGGTGCTCAGCAAGTGCTGTACCACTGAGCTGCACTAGAGCCTTATGTATTTTATTTTATTTATATTTTATTTTATTTTATTATTTTTGGGTTTTTGAGACAAGGTCTCACTTTGTAATTCAGGTTCAGGCTGGCTTTGAACTCATTATGTAGCCCAGGCTGGCCTAGAAATCACAGCAATCCTCCTGCCTCAGCCTCCCAAGTGCTGGGATTCCAGGTGTGTGACACCACACCCGCCCCTAGCCCTGTGTATTTTAAATGTGTGCATTCCCTGCATGTAAATTGCATTATTAAAAAGTAACAAGGGAAGCTTTTTACATTCATCTTTACGACTCTGTGCACTGCACAAATAGCCAAAAGGATAGGGGATATCGGACACTTAATGCCACAGTCACTGATGGCCCGTTTCACAAAGTTTGTGTTTTTGGTTTTTTGAGACAGGATCTCACTGTGTTGCCCAGGCTGGACCTGAACCATGGTGATCCTCCTGCCTCAGCCTCAGTGCTGGGATCACAGGCATGCGCCACCACCCCCACTCTATTCGCACGCATCAATTTAGGGTCAGGGGTTGACTTGCTGGGGCTGCGTAGTCTAGGGTGAGGGCAAACGAGTATCTGCCCAGAGGAGCCACTGGAGAGGGTTTTCCTGTTGTGAATCACAACCTCGCCGCTTGGGAGGGAGGGTGCCGAGCTCTTAGAAGATAGCAATGATTCAAGAGCCAGATTTCTCATCTTTGACTTGCAAGGGGCTGGGTTTTCACCAGACCGCCTGCTCATGTTATAAGCAAACTTTTTAAAATCTGCAGCTTCTGAGAATGCACAGAACATTCAGGGAAATGAAAGCTAACACGGGCAGATTAGCCCTGCAGGGAGACAGTGAAATGGATTGTGAGCTTTTGATGCAAGAGAATTGACTCAGGGGGAGGAAAGAGGCCGACAGAACAGCGAGGCAGCGTGAAGTCTCCCCGGAACGAGAGCATCACGCGTCGGAGAGTTCAGTCTCTGAGCACAGTGCTGTTTATTTTAAGTCAGCAGGAGAAAAAGGGGATTTTCTAAACATAGCTGGTGCTTTGAAAACTGGCCAGGCCTTTGGAAAAAATGAATAAACTTGGATTTCCTATCCCCTCCCCTGTCTCCCCCGAAATCTACCAGATGGACAAAAGATGTCAACGTAAAAAAAATGAAGCCAACAAACATTTAGATAAGAGCAGGAGTGAGTTTATTTATGGTTTTGGAAGCTGAAGTTGTTTCTAAGAAGGACTCAAATCCCAGAAGTCATAAAGGGAAAAATAAATCAACCCAACTATAGAAACATTTAAATCCTCCGGAAGGAAAAGAAACACACAGCACCGGAAAGCAACCAACAAACTCAGGGAGGCATTTACCACAGGTTGCTGGGCTCAAGGTTAATTTCCTGGATTTACAGGAGCTCACATATAGCAAAGACAAACGTAGAATAATATACCTGGGCATGGTGGTGCACGCCTGTGATCCCAGCACACTGGAAGCTGAGGCAGGAGGATCGCTGTGAGTTCTGGGCCAGCCTGGGCTACATAGCAAGACTCTGTCTCAAAAAAAAAAAAAAAAAAAAAAAAAAAAAAAGAACCCACAGAGGGTTTATAGATTGAATAGCAGAGGTTTCTATAATACAAGGTGCTAGGCTCTCTTTTAAGAATTTTAAAATAACTGCTTTTTTTTTTTTTTTTATGTGGGTACTGGGAGTCGAACTCAGGACCTCACACTTGCCAGGCAGGCACTTATGCCGTTGAGCTATCTTACCAGCCCTGCTCCCCCATTTTATAGTTGAGGAAATTGGGCCCTAAGAGGAGAATGACCCGTCCAAGTTCCCTCTACTGGCAAATGATGGAGAGTGATTTTCTCCCTTTTCTGGCGGTGCTGGGGATTGCAAGGCCTCTCTCAGGCTGGGCAAGTACTGGGCCCTGTGCCACCCCTCAGCCCCTCAGATTCACACAGGCTGGGTAGGGCTTCGCCTAGGAAGGCCACCCTCTTTCCCTAGCTCACTTTGTTTGTTGTTGTTGTTGTTGTTGTTGGGTTTTTATTTTTTTCAGACAGGGTCTCGCTGTGTAGTTTAAGCTGGTGTTGAACTCACTATGAAGCCCAGTTTGGCCTAGAACTAAAAGTGATCCTCCTGCCTCAGCCTCCCAAGTGCTGGGATCACAGGCGTGTTCCACAACACCCAGCACTCGTTATTAAAACAAATGCTCAGCCAAATGGCTATGTGCAGTCACCCTTCATTGGAACCGCTCAGGGACACACAAGACTGGGGAGGGAAGGAGGAAGCAGGCGCCCAGATGCTTTTGGTCAGCATGAAAACTGGCGCCTCCCTCCCCCCGAGGGTTATGGGGTTGTGGTGAGCCAGGCTGAGCTCTGCCTGTCCACGCAGGCCGCCACATCCCTCCTTCCTGAGTGTTTTCAGTTGTGCTGTCCCGGCTGCCTCGATGTCCTGAGCATTGATTCAAAATATTTACCTTTCATGGTCATTTTGACTTTGGGGAGGAGCCAGAAGCCACATAGTTCCAGATCCGGGGAATGAGGTGGACGCGGACACACTGTGATGTTTTTGGAAACCTCCTTTCCACTTGTCGGATGGCACTAGGCAGTATCATTCGTTGTAGTTTTGATCTCACCTTGTGAAGACACTGCTTCAGGAAGTGGCAAGCGCTGGGCGTGGTGGTGGAGCCTGTGTTGTAGTCAGGGTTTGCAAGGGAATGTCCTGCACGAGTCCAGCTGGAGGCCCAGAGCCCACAACAATGCCTCATGCAAGTCTGTGTCGAGGATCCGCACTGGGAAGGCCCAAAGGCCAGTGCTGGAAGCCAGAAAGTCTGTGCCAGCGGGGTGAAGGATCTGTGCCAGCAGCTGAGGGGTCTGCACCGGAGCCAGGAAGCAATGCTCAAGGGAAGGACCGGAGCTCCCCCAGAGAGAAGCTCAGCCATCCTCAGCGACAGGGAGGACCCGAGCTCCTCCGATGATAACAGCTGAGTTCATATCAAGAAATCCAGGGCTGGTGAGATGGCTCAGCGGCTTAAGCGCCTGCCCGGCAAGCGCGAGGGCCCGAGTTCAACTCCCGGTACCCACATTAGAAAAAACAAACTCCCCAAAAGTGACAAGACTGATGGGATAAGTGCATTTGAAGTGAGAGGGATTCATGACAATGTGTCTCTTACTGTAATAAATTTTAAAAACCTAAACATTCACCATATATTTTGATCACACCTAGTTTTTGTAATCATCCCATTGGTGTGTTCTTTTTTTGTGTATTTCTCCAAATGTTAAATCAGGATATACTTGAGAGGCTGAGACAAGAGGATCACGTGAGCCGAGGAATTTAAGGCCAGCCTGGGCAACAAAATGTAATCCTATCCAGAAAAAATCTAAATAAATAATTTTATTTCTGTTGTACATTTTAATAGTTCTTGAACAAGCAGGCCTCATTTTCTTTTCAGTTGCATCCTGGCTTGAGTGACCTCCATTTAGAAAATTGCCTGTTCTCTTGAGATCCAGAAGGGTTCTGGGCGGGCAGATTTTAAAAACATTTCTGAGCAGGATTACAAATCTCATCCCACAAGGGAAATACGGGTGCCCTGGTCAGAGCGCCACAGAGCCGTCTAGGATACTGAGCCTTGTGTTCACAGTTGTTGCACAACAGCGTGTTGTTTTCAAGTTCTTAGGTCTCCCGGGCTGAGGACATCCTTGGCAGATGTCCCCGTCACTTCTTGGAACTTAGGAAAGTGGTGGTGTGGACGACTGTAGGCACAAGGACCTCTCCAGGCCAGGCCTGCAGATTGGACTCCCCAGGTCTTACTTGGCAATAGATTTGCAAGAGTCGATTGGATTAAATGAAAATTTTATGTGAGACTTGGAGAAAAATGGGGTGGGGGGAGACAAGGAAAGGAAGAGAAAGGAGAGGAAAGAAAGGAAGAAAGGAAGGAAGGAAAGGAAGAAAGAGAAAGAAAAAAAGGAAAGAGAAAAAAGAGAAAGAAAGAAAGAAAGAAAGAAAAAAGGAAGGAAGGAAGGAAGAGAGGAAGGCAGAAAGAAAGGGAACAAGGTGCGGTGGCGCATGACTGTGCTACCAGCACTCAGGAGACCGAGGCAGGAGAATCACAGTGAGTTCAAGGCCAGCCTGGGCTACATAGTGAGACCCTGTCTCAAAACAAAATAAAACAAACCCAAAAAATGAAAGAAAGGGAAACGAGAGAAGGGAAGGAAGGAAGGAAGGACGGAAGGAAGGAAGGCCGAAACCTATAATGTGGTCTTGGCTTCTCACACGTTTTATTTTTAGGTTGCAGTGATTTAGTTTTTTGTTTTGTTTTGTTTTGTCTTTGTGATTTAGTTTTTTTTTAAAAGCCATATAAAGATGCAAACAAAGTGACCCACAGCCCATCGTCAAAATAGCCCTTGTAGACATTTAAGAATAAGATATGAAGAGTCTTAGACATTCAAACAGTGTACAGTTGAAAATATAAAGTGCCACCCCACCCTGCTTGTCTCTTACTTTCCCCCACGGCCAGTGGCCACAGCATGTTCTCATTTTCCTTCCAAAAGAGAAAAAATGTTAGCCAGGCACGGTGGCACACGCCTGTGATCCCAGCACTCGGGAGGCTGAGGCAGGAGGATCACAGTGAGTTTGAGGCCAGCTGGGGCTACATAGTGAGTTCAGGGCCAGCCTGAACTACATAGAGAAACCCTGTCTCAAAAAAAAAAAAAAAGAAGAAAGAAAAAAAAGAGCAAGAACAAAATGTTTATGGATGCATATAGCTCTCTCTCTGCATACATGTATGTATATGTGTGTTACATGTGTGCATATATTTGCATGTGCGTTTGCATGTGTCTGTGTCCGTGTCTATGTGTAAGCATATTGTGTAAATACACACGTGTTGGTTTTATGTGTCTCTAGGTCTGTGTATATGTTTGTGTGAGTGTACTCATGGCCTACATATGATGACACGGTAAAATGCTAATGATGACTCTGTGTGTGCGCGTGTGGTGCTGGGGATCGAGCCCAGGGCCTTGTGCAGGTGAGGCAAGTGCTCTGTTGCTGAACCGCGCCCCCAGTCCTAAATATGGTTCTTTTTCCCCCTAGTACTGGGCATTGAACCTGAGGAGTACTGACTACCTCTCCAGCCCTTTTTTATTATCTTATTTTTGAGATAAGGTTTCCCTAAATTTCCCAGTCTGGGCTGGAACTTGCCATCCTCCTGCCTCAGCCTCCCAGAGTGCTGGGATTACGGGTGCCACCACATCTGGCTCCTCAATATTGTTCTTTTTTTTTTTTTTTTTTTTGTGGGTACTGGGGGTCGACCTTAGGACCTCGCGCGCCAGCAGGCGCCCGTGCCGCTGAGTGATATCACCGGCCCTTTTTTCATATGTGGGTTCTGGGAGTCGAACTCGGGCCCTCGCGCTTGCGAGGCAGACGCTTACGCCGCTGAGCCATCTCACCAGCCCCTCTCAATATTGTTCTTAAAGGCTGTTTTGTATAATATTATGAATACTAGTAAACAGTACTTCTAGTAGATGAGAAACACAGTAAACCACAATACTATGTTTTGTTTCTTTGTTGTTGTTTTGTTTTGTTTGAGGCAGGGTCTCTCTGTGTAGCCCAGGCTGGCCTTGAACTCACAGTGATCCTCCTGCCTCAGCCTCCGGAGTGCTGGGATTACAGGTGTGCACCACCATGCCCCCCTCTCAATACTTTTTGATCTTATATAATTTTTTTAAAATGTGAGTACCAGGAGTCGAACTCAGGACCTTGTGCTTGCCAGCAGGTGCTTATGCCACTGAGCGATAACACCGGCCCTTTTATATAATTATTTTTAAAAATTTCAGCTTTGGCTGGCTCAGAGAGAGTACAATGACCTTTTCCTTTTCCTTTTTCTTTTCCCCCCTGCTCCTCCTTCTGTGCTGTCAAAAGCGGGTGGCAGGTCTCCCCCTCCCTAGATTGAGTCTCTGCTCTCTCGCAGTCTAGGTCACCCTCCCTGGGTTATTTCTTGGCTGTGGGGAGCCCTAGCCCAGCCCCGCCGCCCTCTCCCGCCCCAGCCGCAGCACTGGGGAGAGCCCACCCCACGGTGTGCGGGGTCCATGTCCTTCACCCTTCTGGCCCACAGTGGGCCGATTCCTGTCGTCAGCTCTCAAACAAGGCGGCCATGTGCAGGTGCTGGGACCCCCAATTTGTTAGCCCAGTGGCTGTTTTTCTGTCCTTATCTGACTGCTCCTGAGTCCTCAAACCCCTTTCCTCTCTGGGCTTATTTATTGCTTTACTGATTTTTGCAGTACTGCAGATTGGACTCAGGGCCTTTGCACTGAGCCACACCCACAGCCCTTTAAAAAATTTTTGAGACGGGGTCTTGCTGAGTCACCCAGGCTGAGCTCAAACTTTCGATCCTCCTGCCTCAGCCTCCAGAGTGCTGGGTTTACAGGTGTGTGCCACCATGCCCAGGCTATTTAATTTATTTTTTCAAATAATTTCAAACTTCTAGACAAGTTGTAATTCTAAGACTGAGGACTCCTGCACCCCTGGAGGTTATGGCCGAGTTGCTCCGTTGCCTCTTTCCCCTCTCTCTCCTCCTGTCAGGGGCTGGGACTCCCCCTCTCCCCTCACCCGTGAGAGAGAGATGTTGGAATCCCAGCCTCCAGCACCTCGGCGTGTGGCTTTATTTGGAAATGGGATCTATGCAGATGTCACTGGTGAAGGTGGGGTCACTAACCCGACACGTGATCCTGCTCCGACCTGACGCGTGTCCTTGTGCAGTGGCCACAGGGCAACAGCGCTACTCAGGGAGAAGGCAGTGATGCAGAAGGAGCTGAGGGACACAGCTGCCAGTCCAGGACACCAGCATAGTCTGCAAATGGACACAAACTAGCAAGAGGTAGGGAGGGGGTCTCCCCTAGGGGCCCCCGAAGGAGCCTGACCTGCTGAGACCTTGAATGTGTGCTTCTACCCTCCAGAGCTTTGCAACAATACATTTTTGGCCTTTTTTTTCTTATACGTGGGTACCGGGAGTTGAACTCAGGACCTTGTGCTTGCCAGGCAGGCGCTTATGCCACTGAGCTATATCACCGGCCCATTGTTTGATTTTTTGAGACAAGGACTCACTATATGATTCAGGCTGGCCTTGAACTTGCGGTGATCCTCCTGCCTCAGCCTCCTGAGTGCTAGGATTAGAGGTGTGCGGCACCATGCCTGGCAATTTTTGTTGTTTTAAGCCACCTAGTTTGGAGTACTTCGTTGTGGAAGCCCTAGGAAATGAACACACCAACCCCTCCCGTCGTGTGTGTGTGTGTTTATGTTTGAGCAATTAGAGAGTGAATATCATACATTATATTCTCTACCCTCAAATATGTCATTGTTTATATCCAAAAAATAAAGACCTTCTTTACACAACTGCAAGGGACATCAAAATCAGGAAATTTAACCTTAATGCCACATTGTTAACCTGTCCCATAGTCCATATTCAGATCACCAATTGTCCCATAACGTCTTAGCTGTTCTAGTTGTCATCAAAAAATAACCAACAGCTTTTTTTCTTTTTTCTTTTTCAGTCCTAGAGACTGGAACCTGGGCCTTCACATTAGCTACATTGCTAGCCCTTTTTAAATTTTTTATTTTGAGACAGGGTCTTGCTAGGTTGCTGAGGATGGGCTCGAACCTGCGGTCCTCCTGCCTCGGCCTCCTTGTGTGCCAGGATAACAAGTGTGCACTTCCACTGCTGCCCCAACAGCTTAGAAACAGCGAATGCAGCTCGCAGTTCTGGTGGCTGCACGCCCAGGACAAAGGCGCCCCACCCAGGTCATCAGAGTCAGGGCTCAGCTGGCGCCCTCTCCCCGGGTCCCAGTGAGGGCCGCTTCCTCCAGACCTCCTGATGCTGCCTCCCTGGGGGAGGATCCTGGGGGGACACAGACACCCAGACTACAGCAGTGTCCTTTAAGGCCGCTCAGCTTCCTAGCCCAGCACTGTGTCCAGGGTTGCGGTGACCGTGGTTACTGTATCTGTCTCATTGCCTTTGTTTCGGAACCATACCGTCTCTCTTTCGCTTTTGTGACCTGACACTGTGGGAGAGTGGGCCAGTCATCTGTAGAGTGACCCTCGGTACAGGCCCGGTGTCTCCTCGTGATCAGACCCGTGTGAGGCCTTTTAGCAGGAATCTCACCGAGGCCATGCTTTATCCTTCCAGGCTTGTCACATCCGGGTTGTAAGGGTCCCTTTTTTTTTTTGGTTTTTGTTTTTTGAGACAGGGTCTCACTTTGTACTTCAGGGTGGCCTTGAACTCACTATGTAGCCTAGGCTGGCTTTGATTGAACTCCTGGTGATCTTCTTGCCTCAGCTTCCCAAGTACTGGGATTACAGATGCATACCACCACGTCTGGCTCTTAAGGGTTCTTTTGTCCCATTACTGGCGATGGGATGATCAAAAATGGATTTGTTGGGCTTCTCTACTCTGAAATCTCTACTTTTCCTTTTGAAATGCCTTTCTTTTTTTCTTTCTTCTATTTATTTATTGATTGATTTATTTATGGTGTTATATACTTTTCTCCTTCCTTCCTTCCTTTTGTGACTGGACCCTGCTGTGTAGCCCAGGCTGTAGTCCAATTTATGATCCTCCTGCCTCAGCTTCCCAAGTGCTGGGATTATAGGCGTGTACCACCACACCCGGCAATGGCTCCCTCTGGAATGGGCTCCCATAGCGGTGCCTTTGGCAGGAGCCCCTCACCAAAACCAAGCTAACACAACTGCACTAAGTCACCCTCTCTCCTTTCTGAAGTTCCCGGCCTTGGGTATTTTGTTATAGACGCAGAGAACTGACTAGCACAGCATCTTTGGCTACAATGGTTGTGGAAGGAGCAAGGTGAGCCAAGAGTTTCCAGGATGGACAGAGAACCCAGGCCCTGCGTTGAGAAGCAGAAGCCCCGAGGCCCAGATTTGAGGAGTATGGCTCATGTCGTTAGACATAAGAAGGAAATCACAGCGTAAGTGTTAGCCAGGAGGAGGCATGATTGACACTTAGTGCTGTTCTGACCGTGCCTGTGCAGAGAAGCAGCCTAGCAACTACTGGAGGGAAGGAGGGGCGAGCAAGGCAGCTCTGGGCTGCAAAATTGATATCCTCAAAGTAATAGGTTGCCAGTGTCTACAGAGCTGACTTAGAAAAGAAGCAGAAGAAAAGACCATTGCATTTACTCTAGCAAACTTAAAAGATGGTCAAGATGGGTGTAGTGGCACACACTTGTAATCCCAGCACTCAGGAGGCTGAGGCAGGAGGGTAACCTAAAGTTCTGAGCCAGCCTGAACTACATAGCAAGACCCGGTCTTAAAAAAAAAAAAAAAGGGCCAGGGATATAGCTCAGCGGCACTGCGCCTCCTGGAAAGCACTAGGTTGTGAGTTCGATTCCCAGTACCAAAAACAAAACAAAACAAAACAAAAAACCAAAAAAATAAACAATTAAAAATGGGCAAAAATGGGCCAGTGAGATAGCTCAGGGGCATAAGCGCCTGCCTGGCAAGCGCGAGGTCCTGAGTTTGACTCCTGCTACCCACATACGAAAAAAGGGCCGGTGATATTGCTCAGCGGCACGGGCACCTGCTAGCGTGCGAGGTCCTGAGTTCGACCCCCGGTACCCACAAAAAAAAAAAAAAAAAAAAAAGGGCAAATGACTTAAATAGACATTTCCTTGAAGATATGCAAATGGTGGCGAGCACACAAAGAGATTCTCAACATCATTAGCCTGCTAGGAAACGCAAGCGGAAGCCACAGTGGGACACCAGGCCATATTTGCTAGGGTGCTATGACAATCGACATCAACAAGGATGTGGAAAAACTGGAACCATCACACGTTACTGGTGGGAAGGTAGAACCGTACAGCCACTTCGGAAACGTTTGGCAGTTCCTCAAAACATGACACAGCACATTCACACCTAGGTGGACGCCCCACAGAAATGAGGGTGCTCACACGCAGACTTCCACACAGAAAGCCAGGGGCAGCACCCCTCATGGAGCAGAAACAACCCGGATTCCATCAATGATGCAATACAGAGCATGCGTCAGCCACACAGTGGCGTATTACTTGGAAATAAAAAAAGGAATAAAGTACTGATGCGTGCTTCCGCGTGGATGAACGTGGAAATACCGTGTTAAGAAAAAGAAGCCAACCACAAAAGACCACATAGCATCACTTGACACTGTTACACTGAAATGTCTGGGACAGGCAAATCTACAGGGACAGGAAGTAGATCAGTGTTTGCCTCGCGCTGGGAGAACGGGTGGCGGGGAAATGGGGAGTGACTGCAAATAGGCACCAGGTGTCTTTCTGGGCGATGAAAATGTTCTGAAATTGATGGTGGTGCCGGCTGCACGGGTCTGTGAGCGTCGCGCGTCTGGCAGAGCGGAATTGTACGGTGCGTGAATTATAACTGAAAATAGCGAAAGAGAGGGTGCTAGCCGGAAATGCCTGGCCCCTCCCTCCTCCTCCCATGGCCACGTGTTGGGGTCCGTGGGCCAAACGTGGGGGTGCTGGCTTGGAGAGCGTCGGGAGGTGTGAGAGTGCAGGACCGGGGAAGTGTTTGGACTCTGCTTCCAGGAGCGCAGGACACAAGGACAGCGAGAGGGAGGTGCAGGCGGCGGGCCGGTGGCGGGTAGGGGACGTGGGGACAGGCAGGCCTGTGGAAATGTAGGGGATGAGAGGATACTGGCCTCCTAGGGGCGTGGGAAGTGGGCACACGGTGACCCCCCCACGGGCTCCGCAGCCAGAGGGCAGAGGCAGGGCCACCCCCTGGGGACACAGGCGAGTCCTCGTTTCCCCAGGGAGCGGAGCGTGGAGGCGCGGCGGCGTCTTTTCCGCTGGCCCTGCCGCAGCCACACGGGTCCCACGGATGGGCGAGGGCTGGGGTAGAGGAGTGGACCCAGAACCCACGGTGGCCCTAGAGGGACCACGAGGATCCCCTGCGGGTCCTCGCCCGATGCTTTCCGGGAGTTCGGCCGTGAAGCCATCTCGGATCTCGATCGGCCGGTGGCCGCCCCAGACCGGGCGCCGGGTGGTGGCAACCGCACCCTGCGCCCCGCACTGGCTGGCGATCTGGCCGCCACCTCGCCGTAGGCGCGGACACGGAGGCTCCCACGCGGACCCTGGTGCCCCTAGAAAGATGGGCCCGCGTTCTGGTCACAAGAGGAAGGAGAGTGAGCATTCGAGACCACCAACCCCACCGCCTGTGTCATCCTTTTGGGTCTCCCCAGCTCCCTGTCACAGGGTGATTTCCGTGTCCTCCGCCTCTGTAGGAGCTGCTGGCCAGCCCTCTCTGTCAAATGGTAGAGAAATAGTCGATAAATTAAGAAAGGGCCCCTGCGAAATACAATGCAACTGGTTGGGGTGGGGGGGTCACACAGTTCATAAGATTGTAAGGGAGCAGGGGTGGTGGCGCAGGCCTGTAATCCCAGCACTCAGGAGGCTGAGGCAGGAGGATTGCTGCAAGTTCAAGGCCAGCCCGGGCTACATAGTGAGTTCAAGGCCAGCCTGCATTACATAGTGAAACCCTGTCTCAAAAAAAAAAAAAAAGGTTGTAAGGAAAAGTTGTCACTAAATCAATGACAGTAGGGGAGAAAGCAAAATGCTGCCTCTCGTCTGGTAACTGGCCCATGGCTAGGAAATGAAAAGACTGGATGGAATTATCCCAAAATACTAAGGGTTCTCATCTCTAGGTGGTAAAACTAGAACTGATTTTCTTTCTGTCCCACTTTAAAATCATCCTGATCGATGAGGTTCTGTTCCTAATGTAAAAACCTCTGCACCTGGCTGGGTGGAGGCCAGGGCCCTCTTATGCTGGGCCAGTGCTCTACCTGAGCTGCACTTTGCTCTTTGAGGGTTCTCGTCGGTGCGCAGGAGGTGGCCTCACAGCTGGGACCCAAGGTCTACAGAGCAAGGAGCCTTGCTCTGGGGCACATCCTCCCCTCGGTCTGGCCACCTGTCTCAGACACCTGAGTGTCATCCACTCAGAGGATGTGGCCTCCAGCTGGGGCTCTGGCCACCACCAGTAGCCCAGTGCGGGGAGCTCTGGTCCCAGGCCCAGCGGGCAGAAAGCAGTTGCCTCCCTCTCCACCTGCATCCTTCAGTGAGTCCGAGGCATCCTCACTACAGTCAGCTCTCTTCATAACACAACCAGACGACAGTCTTTACTTTTAATTTCTTGTAAGATTTCCAGGGAATGAAAAGCATCAAGAGGAAAATAGAAAAAAATGTCACTTTAATTAAACTGGTCTGAATTTTTCCCTCTGACACTAACTGAAATTAAAAATAGAAATCAATTTCTGCAACCTTTCAAATGTCAAGGTTCTAAAAATTATTTTACAGCAGCAATTTACATATAAATACAATCTGTACAATGTGCTCACTGAACAAGCGGTGAGCTGCCATCCCGGAGCAGATGTGACCCTGAGACAGGCCAGGCAGGATTCAGTCACTGTCGCTTCAGCGGGAGACGTTTCAGCCTGAAAAAGAAAACGGAAAAGAGAGAGAGGGGCTAAGTTAGATACGAACTGAAAAGCCAAACAGGGTTGGGGCTGTGGCTTGGTGGTAGAGCGCTTCCAGGTCAGGATGAAAAGGAAAAAAATCCAAACAGCTGCCTAAGGGCTGAAAATGCCACATCGTGCCCTGGGTCACAGTGGAAAGTGGAAATACGGGGGCGTGATTGCCACAAGGAAGCCTGGCTTAATGTGCATCGTCAACTGCTTCTTCTCTTACCCCAAAACACACATAGAGACATGATCGCCCACATCTTAAACTGGACCCCATGTATAAGAACAATTCCTAATCCCAGTTTCACTCCCCACCTCATCCATTTATGACCTTGGGAAGGACTTAAAACAGGTTTGCTCTAGGTTGTCACCTCAGCGTCATATACGTAAGAGAGTTCACAGCAGCGCTCCTCAGGGTGCAGCTGGTCCACACTGGTCGTCTTGCTCCGCACAGGAAACCAAACGTGCAAGATGACAGAACAGCTGGGGGCACAGTGGTGTAGTCACATAAAGGGGTTCTCCCCAGCACT
The DNA here is from genome assembly GCA_028451465.1 of Erethizon dorsatum. Lineage (NCBI taxonomy): Eukaryota > Metazoa > Chordata > Mammalia > Rodentia > Erethizontidae > Erethizon > Erethizon dorsatum. Next base: position 107,342,939 of record CM051834.1, on the reverse strand, counting down.
GAGCGTGACCCAGCTACGGGCACTTAGGAACCTCCTAAACTAGGTGCAAAAGAGGCTACAGAATAAACTCCTTTAAATAGTCTAAAACTACCAAGAGTAGTCAGTGGCGATGGAAGCCGGAGGAATGGCTGCCTCTGAGGAGGAAAGGATGGTAAGTGGGAGGGGAAAGGACAGGGCCTTGCCCCGATCTTTGTGCTCTGGACAGTGTGCCCAGCGGGTGGAAATGTGTGCAGCCCCGAGCTTACGCTCTCTGCACGTTCACATGTGTGTGGACAAACAGTTGACTTGCCTGGATGGTGCCGTTTCTACGGCATTCCAGAATGGGCAAAACTAGCTGACAGCAAGTGACAGGAAGCAGATCAGAATCTGGGGGGGCAGGTGCTGCAACTCTAACCAGAACCAGGCTGCACTGCCACTGAAGAAAGTGCCAGGGGCCCCTGCCAAGAGTGAGACCCCGTGCCAGCGCCGGGACGCAGACCACATGGTTGTAAGCCTCGAATGTGCCACACGCAGGAGACACGTGCAGGGAGTCCAGACACAGAGTGGAAACGGCACTCGTCCGATGATAGCCCCCCCATTCCTTGGGGAGGCCTGAAAGGCTTGAGGGAGAGCAAGAGGCATGCGAACTGCGCCTCAGAGATGCGTGCCCTTCTCTTGAGCGTATGGTAAGAATCCCTCCAGCCTTCTTCCTGGGCTAAGAGCTACGTGCTGCGGTTTAATAAGTGTCCTCACAGGCCTGTGCGTTAAAGCCTGGGTCCCTGGCATGGTGCTACTGGGGGGTGGGAGCATGTTTAAGAAGTGGGACCTCATATAGGTCACAGAGGCTATGGTCTTGAAGGGGACAGTGGGACCCACCTCTTCCTGTTTTTACCTCCTGGCCATGAGGCAAGTGGTTCTGTAAGAGAAAGCTGACTAACCCTGCACACAAAGGTGCATTTAGAGAAATATGTGCTCGCATCCTTTGTATTTTTGGACCAAGAGGATGCACTGTCCATTTGAAAGAAGCGAATGAAAAAGAAAAAAGGTGGCACTTGTCTTTCTAGATAGCAATACTATAAAGATACAATAATTAGGACGGGAGGCAGAGAAACACAAAAGAAATAAGAATAGAGAACCTACAGGCCCCAGGGGTTTAGAAGATGTATAAGTTACACTGCCCCTCGTGAAATGCAGCACTGGGTGGGCTGAGGGGGCCCCTGAGCACCCCTGTTGCTCCCCTTCATCTTGGGCCCACAGCCAGGCTGCCCTTCCCAGTCCTGGGGTGGCCAGGAATGTTTGTGATTTTTGTAATTAATGTAATAAACAGTGCTTTCACGATTTCAACGGATAGATGTACTTTGGAAAGCACATGGACAATATTTATATATTGTAATTGTTCATACTCTTCAAATTTATGCTACCTTAAATTGTGTTTACATTAAAAATGTCCAGCTGGGTGTAGCAGCACACACCTGTAATCCCGGCACTCTATGAGAATGAGACAGGAGAACCACGAAGTTCAAGCCCAGCCCAGGCAACTTAATAATTTAGTGAGATTGTGTCTCAAAATTAAAAATTAAAAAGGGCTGGGGATGTAGCTTAGTGCAGAGACCCTGGGTTCAATCTCTAGTGCCACACAAAAATAAACAAAAGGTACACAAAAATGTGCATGTGAGTGCACGGACACACATGCGGTTACACGAGAGGTAACTAACATGAAAGTGAGGGCCGAGGTTACTGTGGAGAAGGGAGGGCCACGGGGAACTGACCAGAAGCTCTGGAAAGCTTTACGGAGAAGGTCTGAACATTCATAATAATGAATACATGTTACTTACGAGTAAATACTAAAACTGTTTTAAAAAGCTAGTTAATACACGAACTTCTCATTCTTGACATTTGCATCTAAGCAAACACAGTATTCAGGAAGCCTCTGGCCGCTGGCCGCCTGTCTCTGTGCCTACCGTCGCAGCAGCTCCTGAGGTGACAGCTCGGTGGTCCCTTCCCCGTCACTCTGGCTGTCGCGGCTGTTGGTACTCTCAGAACTGCTGCTTTTCTCTGATTTTTTAGTCTTTTGTTTGCTTTTATGTTTGTGCTTCTTGTGTTTCTTTTTCTGGAAAAAGAAAAGGGGACGAGAGAGGAGGGAGATTTTGGTGTGAAAAGGTAGCCCGGATGCTGGGGGCGGAGCTGAGGGACAAAGCTCTCGCCTAGCACGCATGAGGGGCTGGCTCGATCCCTAACGCCCCGAAATACGGAAACACACGCAGGCATGTGGTTGCTGGGATCATTCAAACACAAAGTCACGCACTGAGCCTCGGCCTAACACAGGCGGACAAGAGCAGATAGCTGGGTACGTCCCCGAGCAAAGGCTGACAGCGCCAAACCAAGCAGACAAGCCAGAACCCCATCTTTCTTGACATTTAGCTGGTATGTGTGTGTATATATATATAGATATACACATATATATTTGTATGTGTATACCTATATATGTATATGTATATCTATCTATCTATCTATTTATATATATATTTTTTTTTTTTGTGGTACTGGAGATTGAACCCAGGGCCTTCACACTGAGTTGCATCCCAGCCCTTTTCACGTTATTTTGAGACAGGGTCTAAGTTGCCCCAGGCTGGCCTCGAACTTCTGACCTTCCTGCCTCAGCTGCAGCCTCAGCCTTCCAAATACCGGGGTTACTGGCAGTACTACACCAGCTACGTAGCCCTGTCTCCTCTGCAATGACTGGCACCACCTCCCACGAGCCTGACTGGTTTGTTTCGCCAGGCACCCGAGGGACTGCACGGTAGGGACAAGCAACTGGGGTGAGCGGGGAAAAGAAACTGGCAGGAGGTCAACAAACAGTGGTGCCCTGTCCAAAGCAAACAGGATCCAGTCTTCCAGCCCTGACTCTTCACTGGACGAGGACTTCAGTCAGCTACACCTGTAGCAGAAAATGGCGCCTCTTCCAGTATACTTCAGTTTCTCAGTTGCCCAGGTAACAGTTCCTGTTCCAGTTCCGGTTGCTCCTGTCTCTTAGAAACGGCTGGTCACTGTGATGCACATTGTATAAACCAATCCCCAGTTGACAAGCCATTCTGCCTCTGTATTCCCTGCTTGCTTATCCCATATAAGCCCTAGACCACCGGAGATCGGGCCTGATATTCTGGGAGTGATCCCGATCAATGCCTGTCGACGTAAATAAACCTGCCTCCACATCCTGGGTGTTGTTTCGGTGTTTCTGCTTGTCACTGCATCTGGTGCGTCGGCTGGGAAGACCAACCATGCTGACCTCTTTGGTCACCGATAGTGACCCTTGTGGACAAAGCAAGGACTTCTCCAGGCCCCAATGGGAAGGCGCACCCTCAAGATTTCTTGAGTCCCCCTGGAGGTCTGGAGGAGGATTCCAGGCTCCCCGCTCGAGTAGCTCACATTGGACCCCAAAGGGAGGAGGACACAATCTGTCTGTCTGCCTGCCTGATTCCGGTAAGACCTCCAGGAGCTCCCCAGTTAGACTGTCTGTCAGTCCTGCTCAGTTTGAGCAGAAGAAGAGCTTGATCACCTCTTGTTAGTTAAGGCCACCCTCAAGGGAAGGGGTTGGAATGTTTAACCTCTGAGTGCCTACTGAACGGATGTGTGAGTGAGTGGAATGGACAGCATAAGGAACAGGCTGCTCCGTCTGTGCACCAAGACTGGGAAGCACTGGTCACAGTGGCTGATTGGGCCCTCACCTGCGGTTCGTGCCTAAGTCTCTGTGAGGGGTGCAGCCAGGCGGGCATCGGAATGGTCTCTCTCTGAGGGGCACCCACCCTTTGTCTGTTGTGCCACTGTTCAACGGTACACAACATACACCATAGGGAGATAGAATGAGAACTGATTAGTTGAAACCCATAGTCCCTGACTGCAGAAAAAGGGCTTTTACAGAGTTAAAAATGAAACCAGGGCCAGTGAGATGGCTCAGCGGTGTATGCGCCTGCCTGGCAAGCGTGAGGGCCTGAGTTCGACTCCCAGAACCCACATACGAAAAAGGGGCCAGTGATATCGCTTAGTGGCACAGGCGCCTGTTGGTGTACAAGGTCCTGAGGTCGACCCCCGGTACCCACAAAAAAAAAAAAAAAAAAAAAAAAGAGGAAAAAGAGGCCCATTTTTCCTGAGAATTCTGCCTTGGCACCCTCATCGGCTCCTGGAGTTGCTGCCAACACCTATAGCTTCACTCCCACTCCTGACTTGTCTACTTCCAGCCAATTGAACCGATCCCAGCTAGGCCTTGCCTGCATTCGGCCACAGGCCCTCCCTCCAGAGCCTTCTGCTTACATTCCTATCCTGGTCAAATGGCGTCATCTAATGCCCACCCGAGATGACTGTCAGCAGTTCCTTCTGAGTTCCACATTTTGACTGAGGAAAATTGGACAGTCAGCCCTGACGAATGAGTTGCCATGGTCTTTTCAAAGGTCGCCTCACCTAGAAACAACCCAGTCGAGTGCTTCTCAAAGACATCAAAAAGTAGGGTGGGGGCAAGAAGCCCATTCACTACTGTTACCCAGAAACTCGATAAAAGAAAAGCTCCTGATATCCATAAGAAAATCCAGTCTGATAGATGACCATACCCTCTGGCTATGAACTATAAGGACTATGGACACTAAAAAAGTAAATAAATAAATGAAAAGATAAGAACTCTCCAAAGCTTCAACCTGGATTGGATGACAACCCTTTCATTGGTCTGACGGGCTCAGACTAGGCCAGACCGGGCTCCCTTCTGCTGGGTCACCAGGAGCCCACAGTACCATCACTGGGGCAACTGTGACTTTCACCTCTGGGTGACCCCTTCTGCCAGGCACAAACTTGCAGCCTGGGAGGACATCTCACCAAACATGAGTTCCTGTATAAGCCGGTCCCCATACTGCTTCTGGGAAGAGACCTCCTCTTCAAGCTAAAAGCAACCATCTCCTTTGCACCAAGCCAGACAGCCTCCTTCTAATTTAACCCTGCACTTTCAACTTTGACTGTTCCCCTTGAGGAAGATGACGCCTGCATCAGCCTGAGACAGATACCATAATCCTGAAGTTCTGAAAACTCTCCTCTCAGAGGTATAAAGACTCACCTCTGGACCTGGCCATCAATGATGCCGCCTCACTGTGACCCCCGTTGCTGTCAGATGTCACGGGAAACACAAACAGGCATCCAGCCACACATCAGCTTGACAGACTGTTAATCACCTTGGGCAAGATCTCCATGCCATTAACAACGCAGCCACAGGGTTTGGGAACTCTCTATTTTCAGGGAGGCTCTGACAACAGATTTGGCCACTCTGAGACAGCCTGTTCCTCATTCCCTTCCACCTCCACAATTCTGTCACTGTCCCCTGGGCCCTGAGATTGGGCCATCAACCACCTGCCTCTGATTGTGAAACTCCATCCCGGGACAACCGCCACCTGCATCAAACAGTATCCCATGCCACAAGAGACTCGGCTAGAAATTCAACCACACATCCAGAGGTTTCAAAACCACAAATGTTTATAGACTGTCAAACTGCTGAAATACACCTCTCCTGCCTATAAAGCCAGTTCAAGATCTACGAGCTGCCAATGCTGCCTCAGTTGCCCTCTGTATATGTCACCTCAGTCTTCTGCCATCCACAGCCTGCTGGTACACCTGCCTGGACCTAAAAAATGCCTTCTTCTGCCTTTGATTGGCTCCTGTTAGCCAGCCCCTCTTTGCCTTTAAATGGAAAGACCTCAGTTCTGGACTGAAAAGCCAAGTGACTGGGACTCAACCTCCCAGAGGTTCAAAACTTGTTTCCTCTTTGAAAAAACACTTCTGATTAATGACACTCAAGCTGCCTGCTGGAAAGACACAAAAGCTCTGCTACAATATCTGGCAGAAACTGGTTACAAGAAAAAAATTCTGCAAATTTCTTGGAGCTGCTGGCTTCCATACACTTACTCAGACTGTCAGTCCCTGGAGAACCCAGTGACTGCTAAGGCCTGCATCCTCCTTTGCCTCCATACTCTAACAGCCACTGTCCTTCTGATCAAGAAAGCTGACAAGCTCACCTTAGACCGAGACCTAACTGTCCAGGTGCCACATGCTGTACTGGGATGGACCCCTTAAAAATGGACCCCTTGACAGATGCTGAGTACACCCTGCTTACAGATGGAAGTAGCTCTGTTCAGAATGAAGTCCAACAGGCAAGATATGCTGTGGTCATGTAGGACAAAACTATTTTGGCCAAAACTCTCCTGCAGGGATTATCTGCACAGCAAACTGCTTCCTGCTGCTGTTTGGAAACCTAACACCAATAACTAATCCGGTCCAGAGGCCTAAGCTCCCTCTGGGATCCGATTGACTGAAATATCAACCCCAGCCACCACACCCGCATGTTCTTCAAGTGCAAGCTGCTGCACTGGCACCTGCACCTCTGCAGCCAGCTCAGGCTTCAATGTCTGTGTCACCAGCCCCGACCTCCCATCCCCTACCTGCACTGAGAAGACAACAGAAGTTTATAGGGTCCTGCTACGAAAAATCATCCACAGATATGGCCTACCCTTGACCACTGACAGCGACAACAGGCCTGCATTTATAGACGACATACAGCATACAGGCCACAAAGCTCTAGAAAAGATAAAAACAGCTTGTAACCAGTTAAAAGACCAGCTATATATGCAGACATTCCTGCACACACATATAACCTAGGTGCATATTAACTACCTCTACAAGTTTCAGAAATCCAGCCTTAGATCTGCTGGAAAATTTACCTGCACAGCTCCTCCGAGGCTCACTCTAAAGGGACAATGCACTCAAAGCCTTGCTCCTGTCACCCTGGATGCCTACCAGTCCACGCACAGCTGAAACTCGAGGACACTGTTCACAGGATTGCTCCATACCTATCCCCCGTGATTTTTGTGTCTTTTCAGGCTGCTTACCCCAGTCCTTGCTTCCCTACCCCACTGCTAGCTGTGGTTTTTGTTAATTGCCCTGCATTCTGCTTACCCCAGTCCTTGATTCCCTGCCCTCTGCTGTGTTTTTTGCTTTAAACTCTCTGGATGGTTGCCCCCCCAAAATAGAACAATCAATCAAACACTTGACCAAGATTTAATGAGCATCCAAGGCACACTGGACACTCTCCTAGATCAGATTAACTCCCTCACTACCTTGCCAGAGTAATGTTACAGTACAGATAGGCTTAAATTCTAGTTGGGCCTTGTCTCAGAAGATCACATGTAATATGCCCAGCAAAGATTTGCTGGGGGAAACTAAAAGAGGGGGAAATGTAGCAGAAAATGCCCCCCCAGCCAGTATACTTCAGTTTGTTAGTTGCCCAGGTAATAGTTCCTGTTCCAGTTCTGGTTGCTTCTGTCTCTTAGAAGCGGCTGGTCACGTGATGCATAGCTGGTCACTATGATGCACATTGTATAAACCAATCCCCAGTTGACAAGCCATTCTGCCTCTGTACTTCCTGCTTACTTATCCCATATAAGCCCTAGACCACCAGAGATTGAGGCCTGACAATCTGGGAATGATCCTGATCAGTGCCCGTCGATGTGAATAAATCTGCCTCCAAATCCTGGGTGTTGTTTCAGTGTTTCTGCTTGCCGTTGCACACTCAGGAACCTTCTTCCCTGGGAGCCAACACTGGAGCAGTTTCCAATCTACTCTACCCCCAGACCAGACCACACTGGGTGCCTGACAATAACAAGAACTCGGTTAAAAGCCTAAGGAAGATGTGGATGATGAGACGAGGGATGTCAATGATGGACGCGCAGCTACTCTTTCTATTCAAGTTTCCTTCAGTTCCAATGGCAAGTTATGGACCGAAGGCCCCATTTCTAACGATGCAAAAGTAGTTGATGCCAGGGGTAGCTCAGTGGTAGAATGCTTGCCTAGTAAGGTCTGAGGTTCCAGCCCTAGTACTGTTTAAAAAAAAAAAAGTAGCCAGGCACAGTCGCACACACCTATAATCCCAGTACTCCAGGACGCTGAGGCAGGAAGATCACAAGTTTCAATCCAGCCTGGTCAATTTAGTGACTTAGCATACCCTGTGTCAAAATGAAAAATCAAAAACGGGCTGAGGATGTAGCTCAGTGAGAAGGCCCTGCTTTCAATACCCAGTACTAGAAAAAAAAATTAGTTGAGAAGTGCTCAAGATACCTTCATTTTAATATAGGATGAATAATCAATAAATACCGTTATATTATTTAATACTCAGCCTTTAGGATGCCTTAAATACCCTTTTTTCCTACTTTTTAATCTTCAACAAAAATTTTTTAAAGTACAACTAAACAAATGAAAATATGCTGCTTTGAAAGAAAAACAGCTCCTGAGAGACTGAGCGTTTGCCCTGAATGTCAGCATTTCCATCAAGGTACAGCAGGACACGTGTCCCCCACCCTGGCCATGGGCTCCTCCCCGACTGGCTCCACATGCACTCAGGGCTTCTCTGGACACCAGAAGCAGCAGCGCCAGGCCCCACACAGACCCTGGGATGCGCGGAAGTTGCTCACCTTCTCCTTCTTTCGTTTGTGCTCTTTCTTGGTCTTGTGTTTTTCTTTGTTCTTTTTATCTTTCTCTTTTTGAGGTGTCTCAGGTTTCTGACGAGCATCTGGAAGACAAATGTAATCAACATGTGAACTTTAGAGAAAACAAAGACTATTAAAATAGTTCCGGGCCGGTGAGATGGCTCACCCGAACCCACGTAAAGGAAAAAAAAGGGCCGGTGATATCGTTCAGCGGCACAAGCGCTTGCTGGCAAGCGCGAGGTCCTGAGTTTGGCCCCCGGTACCCACAAAAAAAAGAAAAAAAAAAAAGAAGTAAGTTCCTAAATCACTGAGCTAGGAGTCTGCCGTGGATGAACGCTTCCCACTGAGGCAGAACTCCTGCCATTTGGTTTGTTTTGGCCGCGGTGGTGAACGGATTAGCACAACTCATTGTCGTGCTACAGTCAGGAATCGGCCAGAAACCTTAATACAGGACTCTGCAAGCCCAGCAAGGCCCTGCCATCCCTGGAGATGAAGGTGGGGCAGAAAGCCCACGTGCCAGCTGTAGTGGATCCTCAGGTAAGTGTGGTGCCAGACAACACCTGAGGCCTAGCTCCAGAGCCAGCCCTGTGATTCTGGCATGTGGCCCAACCTCTGCAAGTCTCTTTGCCCATTTTAAAATGGTGATAGTTGGGTGTGGTGGCACACACCTGTAATCCCAGCACTCAGAGGCTGAGGCAGGAGGATCACCATGAGTTTGAGGCCAGCCTGGGCTATGAAAGCGAGTTCAAGGCCAGCCTGAACTACATAGAGAGACCTTGTCTCAAAAAAAGAAAAAAAAGTACCAATAAAATTAATTAAATAAAAATTAAATAAAATGGGGATAACAAGAATCCCTACTCTCTTAGGGACATAAGGAGGATGAACTAAGATCAGGCACATGAATCCCACAGCTCAAAATCTGCCATGTAACTGTCAGCTCTTCATAAATCATCTTCTCTTTACAAAAAAAAATATTTTTTAAGAATTTGTCTTATAAGTGAAAATATTAAAAAACTAGTATTAAAACAACATAATGTATGTAATAATTAAAAACAACTAAAGAAGCAGGGCATGGTGGCATATTCCTATAATCCTAGCTACTTGGGAGGCTGAGGCAGGAGGATCACAAGTTTAAGGCCAGCCCAAGCAACTTAGTGAGATCTTGCCTCAAAAAACAAAACAAACAAAACAAAATGAAACAAAACAAAACAAAATGGCTACAAATGAATCTCAGAGCAAAGGCCCTGGTCTCAATCTCCAGTCCCCAAACAGAAAAACTAAATGAGATGCACAGGCCTAGGCTCACCATCTCAATTCAGACCAAAACATTTTCATAGGCTGTATATTTGCAGGTAATTAAAACAAAACAAAACAAAAAAATCATGATAGTAGGAGAATGAGTCATTAAATCAACTTTTTCCAGCTAAAGAAAAGTTCAAGAGTTTCAGGAATGTGGCTATTTTCCAAACCCTGTTAACAAATGCCTGTAATTTCTAACCTTAGAGTTGCTCCGGTGTTTCAGAATTTGACCTCCCTTGATTTTTTTTTTCACTATAATTTTAAAAAAAACCCATGTCCCCTAAGTAACCCATATGCCAAATTGTTATAAATTATTTTATGAGTAGCAAGGACATTCTGAAAAAGAATGGAGGGCTGGTGAGATAGCTCAGCAGCATAAGCACCTGCCTGGCAAGCATGAGGTCCTGAGTTCGACTCCCGGTACCCACATAAAGGAAAAAAAAAGGGCCAGTGATATTGCTCAGCGGCACAAGTGCCTGCTCGCAAGTGCGAGGTCCTGAGTTCAACCCCTGGTATCCACATAAAAAAAAGAAAAAAAAAAAAGAAAAAGTAAGGAAGGAATAATAAGGTATAATTGCCTCACCAAATAATTTTCAAGTGCTAACACCAATTTTAAATTAAAAATCTAAGCAACTAAAGCAAATGGAAAATATATTCGCTGCAATTTTTCCAAGCTTTATACTCTTCTCTGCTCTCTAGCATCTCTTTGAAAGAACGAAATCAATATTTAAGTGTGAGGACTACAGAAAAATAGAAGTGGACAACGGAATTATAGGCTATCTACATGTCGGGGCCGCATTTTCAGATGTTAATGGAGCCTTCGAAGAGATGATGAAAAGCAGTCTAAACGTTTCATCAGGAGAGCCACTCTAAGAAGGCGCTGCACAGCGGTGGCTCACAGATACTACATGAGGAGGATGGATAGTATTTTATTTGCTTCATTAGCCAAAGTATAAAAGATTTAAAATATCCTTCCCCTTGCAATTCCCCTGCTATCTTTGCAAGATTTTTATTTATTTATTTTTATCTCTATAAGTGATGAAATTTAGATGCTTAGGACCCCACAAAGCACACCCGAAAATGAGGCAGGGGAAAGCAGAGAGGTCTCTGGCACTGCGGGACAGCGACCATTCAGGCACGAGGTGGAGGCAACTGGTTTCAAAACGTGACCAAAAGCAGGAAACCAGAGAGATTCTTCCAAAGATGGCGGATCTGTAAGAAGCAGGCAGTGAACCTCTCCAAAAGTCGCCATCCACACACTGGAATATAGTGACTGGAGGAGGACAAGAAAGAGGGAAGTGGCTCCCATGGACCCAGGAAAGATCTGAAGCGCAGTTTGGGGCCCACGGAGAAAGTGAAGAGAGAAACTCCAACAAAGAAGAAGGAGGTGGCCTCCGGCGCCATTTCCCTGTGTCGGGAATCCTGACGTGACTGAAGCGGTCCAAATCTACAGACACGCGATGACTGCTGGCGCCTCCGGGGGCCTCCACGGAGGAACGCGAGAAGCGGCGGTGCAGAGAAGCAGTGGCCATGAAGGACACACTGACTGGCGGTGAGTGCTGATGCCCAACCGTCAGGCGCGCGAGAGCCACTAGCCGGGCGCCATTGTGGGGGGGCAGCAGCTGAGCTCAGAACTCAGGGTGGCCGCCACTCCATCCATGGCTCCAGTGGGGACCTCTGCGGAGTAACGCGAGACGCCGTGGTACAGAGAAGCACCAGCCGAGAAGGACACACTGACTGGCGCTTTTCTTCCTGGTATTCCAAGACTGAGATTGTCTAAGGATCACAGAAAATACTGTGGCACAGAACCAAAGAACCAAGGACTGGGCCAAACAGGCCGCAACTTCTTATCTCCAACAAATTGAAGAGGTAGGATCTTGCAGCACGCTCAAAACCCAAAAATAAGCTACACCTGGAAGATACCTCAGAGAAGTAGCCATCTCCTAAGAGTTTGAAATACCAGCAATAAAGCAACCTACCATAGGCAATTTACAAACAGCATCCCAGGAATTAAACTAAAGAAAGAAAAGAAAATGAGACGACACTTAAACAAGATGCAACCCCACACATCCAGTTCACCAAAGGCAAACCCAGGCGGCAGTGAGGCGGGACAAACCGAAAGCCACCCACCTGACATCTCTGAAGTGGTAACAACAAAGCAGATGAATGAGGCTCTGGAAAAATTTAAATCAGAAATAATTTCTCAGATAACTGCAGAGATAATGTCCACAATGAAGACCATGCTTAAGGACGCTAGAGCAGACACAGACAAAAAAATAGACGAGCTTAAGAAAATGATGGAAGCCATGAATGCTCAGTATAGGAAAGAAATGGAATCCATAAAGCAGATTCAAGCAGATATCCAGGAGAACAAAAATTCCATTGAAAGTATTTGTAGCAGATTAAGCCAATGTGAGGACAGGATCTCAGATATAGAAGACAGGCTTGCAATTAGTGATCATGAAAAGAAAGAATTCTTAAAAACAGCAAGGGACAATGAAAAATCAATCCAGCAGCTGCTAGATGATGCAAAGAAGAATAACTTAAGATTGATTGGGGTGCCAAACACATTCGCTGGAAGAAAGATAGCCTCTTTAATAAATGGTGCTGGAAAAACTGGCTCTACACATGCCAAAGATTAAAACTAGATCCATATCTTTCACCATGCACTAAACTAAATTCAAAATGGATCAGAGATCTAAATATTAAAACAGAAACATTAAATCTGCTGGAAGGTAGGATAGGTAAAACCCTTGGAGACATTGGTGTAGGCAAAGACTTTATGAATAAAAACTCAACCGCACGGGAACTATCCCAAAGAATCAATAACTGGGATCTCATCTTATTAAAAAGCTTTTGCACAGCAAGAGAAACCACCAACAGAGTGAAGAGACAACCCACAATGTGGGAAAAAATGTTTGCCAGCTGTTCCTCAGACAAAGGATTACTATCTAGAACATATAAAGAACTCAAAAAAATCAGACCTCCCAAATTTAAAGACCCACTCCAAAAATGGGCATCTGAGATGAATACACATTTCTCAGATGAAGAAATACTAATGGCAAACAAATATACAAAAAAATGTGCAACATCACTAGTCATTCGAGAGATGCAAATTAAAACAACACTGAGATACCATCTCACCCCAGAAAGAATGGCTACTATTAAGAAATCAACTAATAACAAATGCTGGAGGGGCTGTGGGGAAAAAGGAACCCTTCTTCACTGTTGGTGGGAGTGTCGACTGGTACAGCCACTGTGGAAGTCAGTGTGGAGATTCCTCAGAAAACTAGGGTTGGAGGTCCCATTTGACCCAGCTACTCCCCTTCTGGGCATCTTCCCAGAAGAATTAAAAACATCGTACCACAGCGACATATGTGCACCCATGTTTATAGCAGCACAATTTGTAATAGCCAGATCTTGGAAACAACCCAAATGCCCATCAACTGAGGAATGGATAAGAAAGATGTGGTATTTTTATACAATGGAGTACTATTCAGCCATAAAGAAGGATAAACTGGAGACTTTTATAGGTAAATGGATGCAACTCGAGAAAATACTCATATGTGAAATAAACCAGAAGCACATGTGTAAGCATCGTATTATCTCTCTAGTATGAGAAACTGAAAGAGTAAATAAGATCCAAAATGTACAATAGACATGGTGAATCAAAAAGAAACTGGTCAAAAGGAAAGAGAGACTGGAATAGGGAAAAGAAAGAAGGGAAAGGGAAAAAAAAATTGTATATATATATATATAAGATGGTTAAGATAGATACACTACCATTTTTACTTAGTTCATTGAAGAGTAAGGTTTGTGCCAATAATGTTTGGACAATTGAATGCTAATGTCTGGTGTCCTGAATAACTAACTTAAAGATAGTAATACGTAATGTATTAACCATTGTTACCCTCCTATTATGTTGGTTTGAAAATTTGTTCTTCTTTTGATTTGTTTTGTTTTTTCTTCTCTTTAAAATTAAAAAAAAAAAAAAAAGATTGATTGGAGTCAATGAAAAAGCAGGAGATAGCATAAATGACATCAGAACACTGTTCACAGACATTATCACAGAAAATTTCCCTGGTAGAGAAAAAGAATTTGACGTTCAGATAAGTGAGGCTTATGGAACTCCAATTAGCCATGATCAAAAAAAATCTTCAGCCAGGCATATCATAGTCAAGATTCCAGAAATTCAACATAAGAGTAGAATCTTAAAAGCTGTTAGAGAAAAGAAACAAATCACCTATAAAGAAAAGCCCATCAGAATCACAGCGGACTTTTCAGCACAAACCCTCAAGTCAAGAAGAGCTTGGAATAACGTATTTCAAGTTCTAAAGGAAAATAATCTTCAACCCAGATTGATGTACCCCGCAAAACTATCTTTCAAAACTGATGGAGAAGGAAAATACTTCCATGACTAAGACCATCTGAGAAAATGTATAACCACCAAACCAGCACTCCAAAATGTTTTGAAGGACATTCTAGAAAGGGATAACAAGGACTACAACTCCAGAAACCCTAACAGAAGGAATCCACCAGGCAGAGCAAATGATTAAAGAGAGGGAGGGAAAACAAAAATTAAAAGAGGGAGAGCCAACAACAAGAAAATAACATGACAAGGATAAGTCAATACATATCAGTTTTAACCATTAATGTTAATGGTCTCAATTCACCAATCAAAAGGCACAGACTGGCGAATTGGATCAAGAAGCAAGATCCAACAATATGCTGTATACAAGAAACACATTTAATTCAAAAAGAAATTCATAGACTGAAAGTCAAAGGATGGAAAACAATATTCCATGCGACAGGAACCCAGAAAAAAGCAGGGGTAGCTATTCTTTTCGCAGACAAAGTGAATTTCAAGCCAAGAATGATTCAGAGAGATAAAGAAGGTCACTACATCCTTGTAAAGGGAACAATCCAAGAGGAAGAGATAACAATCATAAATATATATGCAACAAATACCAGTGCACCCAACTATATAAAACAAATATTAATGGACATGAAAAATCAAATAACCACTAATACAATTGTATTGGGGGATCTCAATACTCCACTGTCACAAAAAGACAGATCAACTAGACAAAAAATCAACAATGAAATATTACAACTGAACCAAACTTTGGAACAAATGGACTTAGTAGATATCTACAGAGTGTTCCACCCCACAACATCAGAATACACATACTTCTCAGCTGCACATGGGACATTCTCCAAAATAGACCACATACTAGCTCACAAAACCTGCTTAAGTAAATGCAAAGGAATTGAAATTATCCCATGTATATTATCAGACCATAGTGCAATGAAATTGGAAATCAATGGCAAAAGAAACCACAAGAATTTGCTAACCACATGGAAATTAAATAGCACCCTACTGAACAACCAATGGGTCACAGATGAAATTAAAGAAGCAATTAGACAGTTTCTGCAACTGAATGATAACGACAGTACAACATACCGGAACTTATGGGATACAATGAAAGCAGTCCTAAGAGGGAAATTTATAGCATTAAATTCCTATATCAGGAAAACAGAGCAAGCACAAATAAACAACCTAATGGTGAACCTCAAACTTCTAGAAAAAGAAGAGCAGGCAAAGCCAAAAGCTCGTACAAGAGAGGAAATTATAAAGATCAGAGCAGAAATTAACGTATTGGAGACTAAAAAAACACTACAAAGAATCAACGAATCGAAGAGTTGGTTCTTTGAAAAATTAAATAAAATTGACAAACCCTTATCCAACCTTATTAAAAAAAGGAAAGAAAGTACTCAAATCCACGCAATTAAGAATGAAAAGGGAGATATCACAACGGACCCTGCAGAAATCCAGAAGATCATCTATACCTACTTTGAAAACCTGTATTCTAATAAGATGGAAAATGCAGAAGAAATGGACAGATTCCTAGATACATATGAATTACCAAAGCTCAACCAAGAAGATATAAAAATCCTAAATAAACTAATAACAATCAATGAAATCGAAGATATCATTAAAAACTTCCCAACAAAGAAAAGCCCAGGCCCTCATGGATTCACTGCTGAATTCCACAAGAAATTTGGAGAAGACCTAACACCACTACTTCTCAAACTCTTTAATGAAATTGAAAGGGAAGCAATACTCCCAAATTCATTCCTGGAAGCAAGCATTACCCTGATACCAAAACCAGAGAAGGACCCAACTAAGAAAGAGAACTACAGACCAATCTCCCTAATGAACATAGATGCAAAAATCCTCAATAAGATACTGGCAAACAGAATGCAGCAAATCATCAAGAAGATTATACACCATGACCAAGTTGGATTCATCCCAGGGATGCAGGGATGGTTCAACATACGTAAATCAATAAATATAATACACCATATTAACAGAACCAAGGACAAAAATCATATGATCATCTCAATAGATGCAGAAAAAGCTTTTGACAGGCCGGTGAGATGGCTCAGCAGCTTAAGCGCCTGCCTGGCAAGCGCAAGGGCCCAAGTTCGACTCCCGGAACCCACATACGAAAAAGGGGCCGGTGATATCGCTCAGCGGCACGGGCGCCTGCTGGCGCGTAAGGTCCTGAGGTCAACCCCCCGGTACCCACACAAAAAAAAAAAAAAAAAAAAAAAAAGCTTTTGAGAAAGTCCAGCACCCATTCATGATAAAAACCCTACAGAAAATTGGAATAGATGGTCTTTATCTCAATCTGATAAAAGCTATCTATGACAAACCAACAGCCAATATCATACTAAATGGACAAAAACTGAAAGCCTTCTCTCTAAAATCAGGAACCAGACAAGGATGTCCACTGTCCCCACTCTTATTCAACATAGTCCTGGAAACTTTAGCCAGAGCAATTAGACAAGAGAAAGAAATAAAAGGAATTATGATTGGAAAGGAAGAAGTTAAATTATCATTATTTGCAGATGACATGATACTCTACGTAGAAGACCCCAAAAACTCCACTAAAAAATTGCTAGATTTAATAAGCAAATTCAGTAGTGTAGCTGGATACAAAGTCAACACTCAAAAATCAATAGCCTTCCTGTACACCAATAACAAACTCACTGAGAGAGAAATTAGGGAAACAACACCCTTCACAATCACATCTAAAAAAATGAAATACCTAGGAATCAATCTCATAAAGGAAGTAAAAGACCTCTACACTGAAAACTACAGTACTCTGAAAAAGGAGATTGAAGAGGATATCAGAAAATGGAAAGATATCCCTTGCTCTTGGGTCGGAAGAATCAATATAGCGAAAATGGCCATACTTCCAAAACGGTTATACAGATTTAATGCAATTCCGATCAAAATTCCAACAACATATCTCACAGAATTACAGAAAACAATCCTAAAATTCATCTGGAACCACAAGAGACCTAGAATAGCAAAGGCAATTCTGGGCAACAAAAGCAAGGCAGGGGGCATCACAATCCCTGATTTGAAATTATACTATAAAGCTACTGTGATAAAAACAGCGTGGTATTGGCAAAAAAACAGACCTGAAGATCAATGGAATAGAATAGAAGATGCAGAAACAACTCCAGACATACTAAGTCACCTTATCTTTTTTTTTTTTTTTTTTTGTGGGTACCGGGGGTCGACCTCAGGACCTCGTGCGCCAACAGGCACCCGTGCCGCTGAGCGATATCACTGGCCCCTTTTTCGTATGTGGGTTCTGGGAGTTGAACTCGGGCCCTCGCGCTTGCAAGGCAGGCGCTTACGCCGCTGAGCCATCTCACCGGCCCAATCACCTTATCTTTGACAAAGGTGCCAAACACATTCACTGGAAGAAAGATAGCCTCTTTAATAAATGGTGCTGGAAAAATTGGCTCTACACATGCCGAAGATTAAAATTAGACCCATATCTTTCACCGTGCACTAAACTAAATTCAAAATGGATCAAAGAACTAAATATTAAAACAGAAACATTAAATCTCCTGGAAAATAGAATAGGTAAAACTCTTGAAGACATTGGTGTAGGCAAAGACTTTATGAATAAAACCCCCATCGCACAGGAAGTATCACAAAGAATCAACAACTGGGATCTCATCTTATTAAAAAACTTTTCCCAGCAAGAGAAACCACCAACAGAGTGAAGAGACAACCCACAACGTGGGAAAAACTGTTTGCCAGCTGTTCCACAGACAAAGGATTACTATCAAGAACATACAAAGAACTCAAAAAAATCAGACCTCCCAAATTTAAAGACCCAATCCAAAAATGGGCATCTGAGATGAATAAACACTTCTCAAATGAAGAAATACAAATGGCAAATAAATATATGAAAAAATGTTCAACATCACTAGTCATCCGAGAGATGCAAATGAAAACAACACTGAGATTCCATCTCACCCCAGAAAGAATGGCTGTTATCAAGAAGTCAACTAATAACAAATGCTGGAGGGGCTGTGGGGAAAAAGGAACCCTTCTCCACTGTTGGTGGGAGTGTCTACTGGTGCAACCACTGTGGAAATCCGTGTGGAGACTCCTCGAAAAACTGGGATTAGATGTCCCATTTGACCCAGCTATTCCCCTTCTGGGTATCTTCCCAGAAGAATTAAAAACATCGTACCACAGCGATATATGTGCACCCATGTTTATAGCAGCACAATTTGTAATAGCCAGATCTTGGAAACAACCCAAATGCCCATTAACCGAGGAATGGATAAAAAAGATGATATTTCTATACAATGGAGTACTACTCAGCCATAAAGAAAGATAAACTGGAAACTTTTATAGGTAAATGGAGGCAACTCGAGAAAATACTCACAAGTGAAATAAACCGGATGCACATTTGTAAACATCGTATTGTCTCCCTAGTATGAAAATGCAATTTCACTGTGACTATTCCATTCCTTAGTCTTCTATTTTTACCTAGCTTTTACATGGCTTAATCTTATACTGAGTAATATTTTTCTCCAAAAGGTATTTGTACATTCTCTAATGCTTGAGTTTGTTAATATATGAGAATGTTTACTTGTTGTCTTTAAAAAAAATAAATAAAGTTTAAAAAAAAAAAAAAGCAGGAAACCAGAAATAGGTAGGTTGGGTGGGCCTGGGGTCGGATTAGAGGGATGCGTGGCTGTCACAACGCTGTGAGAGCTGTCACATCTCAGGGGAGACGCGTGCTGATGCTGGCAGGCAAAACGAGAGCTCTGGACTCACTGGGGCAGAAGACGGGCGGCAGCCTTGGGCCGAACTCTTCCCGCTCATCCAGTTGCATCTTCTGTATCGGGAACGGAGGCGCCGGGGCGGGCTCACTGGCTGAAAAACACCAGAGGAGGACTTTCATCCATTTGCCTGGCACTAATACAGGTAACTTTCATTAATGTCTTCTGCCACCAAACAACATGCTTGTCTTCCCTTTGCTTAAGTAGCTCAGGCCAGGCACAATGAACTTGGACAGGTCCACCTCTGCCCTGGGGACACTGGAGCTGGGAAGTCAGCTACACGAGGACACCTATGGCCAAGTGCACCAGGGGTGTCCTGCCGAGAGGCAGCTGTACCCAGGGGCACACACTCCTGGTCACTGTGGAGCTGAGGGTCACACCCTCAGGAGAAGAAATTAGCACTTACAGACAAACAGGGCCATAATGTGTCCCTCCCCGGAAAACTGCTGAGGACTGATTTTACTCGAATAAACTATCGACAAAGGAAAAAATGAAAATAAACAAGCATGTTCATATTAATAACCATACTATTCAAAAGATGTCTACTAGAAGAGAGAAAAAACTGGAAAAATATGCATAAAAATGTTAAAAGTGGTTATTTCTAGGAAAAGAGATTACAAAGGACTTAAGCTTTCTACATTTCTTGTGGGTGAGGAGCACGGGGTGTTGATCCCGAGGCCTTCACACTGAGCTACATCCTCAGCCCTTTTTTATTTTTAATTCTCAGACAGGGTCTTACTAAGTCACTAAGTCTCCCAGGCTGGGCTCAAACTTATGATCATCCTGCCTCAGCCTCCCAAAGTGCTAGGATTACAGGCACTTGTATACTTTTAAGACTTTGTAATTTTAAAAATGTTGGGCTGGTGAGATAGCTCATCGGCATAAGCGCCTGCCTGGCAAGCGCCAGGTCCTGAGTTCGACTCCCAGAACCCACATAAAGGAAAAAAAGGGCCGGTGATATCGCTCAGCAGCACAAGCGCTTGCTGGCAAGCGCAAGGTCCTGAGGTTGACTCCCGGTACCCACATTAAAAAAAAAAATTTTTTTTTTAAATGTTGTTTTCCCCCACAGATAAAAGAAGTTGATATTTGCGATTACCTAAAGATAAATAATATCGATTTAGTAACTTTTTGATTAAAGCCCTTAAACATTATACCCAGGTCTATCACAACCTGATAGGAGCCGGCAGAACACGCCAAGGTGTAGATAAAAACTCTGTGTAACCACCCAGGCGTCTGGAGGCTCTCTCACCGCTGCGGTGCTGGAACTCCCGGCGGGGTGGAGAGAGCAGGCCAGGCTGCTGGGCACACGAGGGCCTCACGGCTCTGAGGATGAACTGCCTACCGGGACCCCTGTGAGCCAGGCAGGATGGGCCTGATGCCTGACCCACAGCACACCATACACTTCGTGACCAAACGGCTTCCAACTATCCTTGCACCACCTCACCAGCCAGGCTGAAAAATCATATTTTTATTTATTTATTTATTTTTTTTTGTGGGTACCGGGGGGTCGACCTCAGGACCTCGTGTGCCAACAGGCACCTGTGCCGCTGAGCGATATCACCGGCCCCTTTTTCGTATGTGGGATCCGGGAGTCGAACTCGGGCCCTCGCGCTTGCAAGGCAGGCGCTTACGCCGCTGAGCCATTGAAAAATCATATTTTTAAATAAAAATATTTTTACATTCCTCTCAACTAGGTTAAGTTGGAAAATCAATTATGATCGAACAGGGCTGTCCTAAAATTATACAGAGATCTATACTAGAAGAATTCTGGGGCTGGGGTGTAGGTTGGAGCTACAGCACCTGCCTGGCATGTGTGAGGTCCTGGGTTCTATACCCAGCACTGCAAAAATTAAAAAAAAAAAAAAAAAAACAGGGCCGGTGAGATAGCTCAGCGGCGTAAGCACCTGCCTGGCAAGCGTGAGGTCCTGAGTTGGACTCCCAGAACCCACATATGAGAAAAGGGCCAGTGATATCGCTCAGCGGCACGGGCGCCTGCTGGCACACAAGGTCCTGAGTTCGACCCCCGGTACCCACAAAAAAAAAAAAAAAAGAAAAAAACAAAAAAAACACGAACTCCACTCTACTCAATTAAAAATATGTTGAACACCCCGATTACTAATTCCCCTGGTTTAAGATTACAGACTGAGAACCAGCGTTTTCCCCTTTAGATCCCCAAGTCTGAGACACTGACATACCGTGGGCCACAGACGCGGCTTCCCGCACGGCAGTGTCCTGGGAGCCGCTGAAGCTGGCCTCCTCCGGACCCGCCTGCTCGTCCTCACTGTTGTCCTGCTCCTCCTCCTCCGACGAGGACTCCGAGGAGCTGGCGAAGATGGCCCTGAACAAGTCCATGGATGGGCGGCCGCCTTCTCCCTCAGTCTGTGCGTCCGCACCGCGGTCTGCTGTCTGCGTGAGCAGCGGGTGAGAGTCAGAGCACGTGAGCAAGAGCAGCGCACTCGTCCACACACGCACCCGGGCACACGCACACATCACTCACGTCCGTGCTGGTGTGCGTGGGCGTCCACAGCCACACACCGCCTGCCAGACCGTGTCACTCTTGCAGCATTTATTTTTCTGATGCTTTTCTAGGATGTGCTGAGTGAGCAGAACTGAGCCCCTTCATAGAGACTGGTCACTAATCAGGACTGTGGAGGGTCCCCAAAATGAAGTCAGGCACAGTGACTCTGTCCTGATTTCAAGAGACTCTTGAGCCCTCGGGGTTCAGCGTTAACAGTAATAAAGAGAGCACGCCTGTAGGACACGCTGCAGAGAAGCTGTGCTCTCCATGCAACCAGGACAGAGCCAGGACAGGTCAATAAATGGTCACGAATCTTCCCTTGCAATTACACCATCCTTCCTAAAATAGACCCAGGCAATGGCCATTCTGTCTAACAAAAGGAGGCAGTAACTTTGTACAAACCAGTGCGGTACACAAGGGGCAAAGGTACGGAGCAGACAGACCACTGTTTGCCAACAGCATCTCACCAGAAGGAGATCGGGGAACTCAGTGAAGACTGCGGGGACAGGAAATAGTCCCAGGATGGGCCTACGCAAGCCACTCATCCTCCCACGTCCCCACGGGAGAACGCCGAGCCAACACAACTGAAGATGCCTCCGGGCTTGTGCCCAGCATGGGCCTGGACCCTGACACCCAGTCCTTCTCACTCTTGGTCAGTGGCAACTCCCCAGGCCATGACACTTCCGACCTCTGGTACAGCGGCAAATACCCACACGAGAAAGACTGGGGCCAGACAGTGAAGGCTGTAGTTTTAAGGCAAACTCTTCATTGAAAAAACAAAGAGGAAATGTAGTGATTTTTTTTAAAAGTCAGGCTGGGCGTGGTGTCGTACCCCCATAACCTCAGCACTGTGGGAGGCTGAGGCAGGAGGATCACAAGTTCAAGCCCATACCACACAATTCAGCAACTTTGTGAGACCTTGTCTCAAAATAAAAAATAAAAAGGGGCTCGAGATGTAGCTCAGTGCAAAGGCCCTGGGTTCAATCCCCAGTAACACACACACACACGCACACATGCCAGGAGTGTGCCCAGAACGTAATTTCTGGACATCATTCCCTATGAAAAACACCTGGGCACCTTGGAGTAAGGACTGATTCTGGAGCGAGGGGCTGGGAGAGGACAAGGTGAGGAGCCCGCAGTCTGTGCCTGTGCCTAGACAGTGAGGCTGTGCTCAGAGAACAGGGCAAGACGTGCGAAAGACACAGCCAATGTGCAGGGGCCCCAAGCCGCCGAGCCGCAGAGAACCCGAGCACAGAAATAAACACAGCACCACTTTTCTTCTTCTGGATGAAGTTGGAGGCCGTGCAGCCACAGTGCTCTAATAGTTTTACGAGGAAAAAAGCATCTGCATATTTCAAATGCTCCTAAATATTAATCTAAAATAATTAAGTACATGTTTATAATAAATTAAGAAACAAAAGGCCTTATTGATTTCAAAAGGGAAAAGACTAAATAAAACTTTACAGTAGAGAAGCCAGACAGACCCTGCCTATGCAAGGGACCCAAGAGAACATCAGTAAGGGGACACGCTGGCGACATGTGCCGCCTGAAAGGATGTGAGGACAGCACAGCATCTCCTCTGGGAGTGTCCCTGCCAGGGAGGCAGCCCCTGAGCTAATCTCAAGGAAGCACCAGACAGGCCCACATGAGGAGCGGTCTGCGAAGTCCTGGCTGGAATACAAAACCTCACCTGCGAGTCCCAGCTACTCAGGAGGCAGAGGAGGGCGGCTCAAGTCCAGCCTGGGCAACATCTCATCTCAATAATCAAATCCAACCAACATACAGCAAACACACATCTGGTCATTAATCAGGAGTGCGGAGGGCCCCCAAAATGAATACCCCCTCACCCTCTCCAGAAAGGTGTGTTCATTCGCATCTGTGTAGACTTGAAGCTTTCAAAGAAAGAAATTAAATAATCCAGACACTAGAGGCATTCAAAGGATCACACAGCTAATAAGCAAAAAAGTAAGAACCAAGATATTTTTAGGCAAAAAAAATATACAAATGCTGTTTCAACATGATTTTTAAGAAAGTCTAGAAGGCTTTCTAGTCTGATCATATCACTGAGCCAGGATCTCGTAGTGGTGTTTATGCCATTAAAAATGTAACAGTAAGGCATGGTGGTACACACCCATGACCCCAGCATCCGGCTGAGGCAGGAGCATCACAAATTCAAGCCCAGCCAGGACAACTCAGCAACTTAATGGACACTATCAAAATTAAAAAAAATTTTAAAAGGGCTAGAATATAGCTCAGTGCAAAGATCCTGGGCTCAGTCTACAGTACAAAAAACAAAACAAGACAAAATCACCTCAAGGAGGTCCCGCAGAAGGAAATGACATGAGACGAAAACTTGGAACCTCAGGAACAACAGAAAGGATGAATGTGAGGAAACAGACAATCACCTCGGCACTCACTCTTTTATAGTATGTGGAATTATTGAAAGCAAAAATGATTACACTGATGGACTTTCAGTGTATATTTAACATACAGGACAACATAAAAGGAGGAGCGTAAGGGACCTACTGATATATTCTTCTATGTCCTATTTGAAGTAGTAAAATAATTAATTTTAAGTAGAACCTTAAAAGGATAGTATGTATATTATAATCCCTAGAACAATTGATAAAAAATATACAAAGAGAGCCAAAAAAGGGTAAATTCAAATGGAATACTAAAAATTATTCAAATAATTCAAAAGGCAGATGAGGAGAAAGAAAGGAACAAAAAAAGAGAACTGGGCTGGGGATATAGCTCAGTGGCACAGCGCCTGCCTGGCAAGTGCAAGGCCCTGAGTCTGATTCCAGATACTAAAAAAAAAAAAAAAAAAAGAGAGAGAATCAACAACAACAAAACAATAAAATAGCATACCTAAATCCAAAAGTATCAATAATTACATTAAATATAAATGTTCAACACACACAAAACATGGAGTATCACTAAAGTGAGAATATATATATGTATACATGTATAGGTGTGTGTGTGTGTCTTTTACATATTAAGTAAGAGTCCTTAGGGGGGAAAAAAAAAAACATGGAGTATCAAAAAATATTTTAAAGTAATACCCAATGACAAGCTGCTTATATGAAACCCATTTTAAATACAACGAAATAGATAGGTTAAAAGTAAAAAAATAGGGCCGGTGATATAGCTCAGTGGCATAAGCGCCTGCCTGGCAAGCACGAGGTCCTGAGTTCGGTTCCCAGTACCCACCAAAAAAAAAAAAAAAAAAGTAAAAAAATAGAGATATACATACTATGAAAACCCCAACCAAAAGAATATCATCAAGGATAGAGTGATATTATAGGCCAGTGATGGTGAACCTTTTAGAGATGAGTGCCCAAACTGCAACCCCAAACCCACTTACATATCACAAAGTGCCAACACTGCAATTAAACCTGAATACTGGTTTTAGGTTTTAGGTTTTAGTTTTGAAAAACAACGCATAGATTAACATTTTTGTCCTAAAAGAAAAACAACACACAATGCCATAGGTTCGTCACCACTATATAAGTGGATATGGTGGCACAGTCCTGTAACCTCGGCACTCTGGGAGGCTGGGCAGGAGGATCACAAGTTCAAGCCCAGCCTGGGCAACTTAGCAAGAACCTATCTCAAAATAAAGTATTTTAAAAAGGGGTGGGGATGCAGCTCAGTGAGAAGGCCCTGGATTCAATCCTCAGTACTGAGGAAAAAAAAAAGTGATATTACATAATAATTCATCAGAAAGATATTAACAACCCTAAACATGTATCCACCTACCAAGACAGCTTCAAAATACGCAAAGTAAAAGCTACTTTGGAATATGCTTTTTCTGTTGTTGTTGTTGTTGTTGTTGTTGTTGTTGTTGTTTTGAGACAAGGTTTCGCTATGCAGTTCAGGCTGGCCTTGAACTCACTTTATAGCCCAGGTTGGCTTTGAACTTACAGCGATCCTCCTGCCTCAGCCTCCTGAGTGCTGGGATTACAGGTGTGTGCTGCCATGCCCAGCAGCACATCAATTTTTAAAAAACAAAAAATACATGAAGGTATTTATTAGATATTAAAAGCAATTAAGTTCAGCTTTTAACTATAAAGGAAGTAATTTAAAAAACATCAATGGATATCTTCTTTATTTTTTCCACAAAAGAACGGTATGGAAAATTATATTTTCCAATATGAATACAATGAATCTTGTTAAAGTGGTTGATGCAGATGAAAATCATGCTAGACAGAGAAGTTTATAATCTCTCCTAACATTTTTTTTTTCCAATACTAGGGATTGAACCCAAGGCCTCCCCACTGAGCTACATCTCATCTTTTTTTTAAATTTTGAGACAGGATCTTATTACGTTACTAAGTTGCCCAGTTGGGCTCAAACTTAGGAACCTCCTGCCTCAGCCTTCCAGAGTGTTGCTCCATCACACCCACTTTCTCCTCACATGATTAAAGCCACAGTTGAACTGTTGCACTGCAGAGGAGACATTAGCCAAGTATAATCCATGGACCAAATCCAACCTTTGCCTCATTTCTGTAAATAAAGTTTTATTGGAACGCAGCTACACTCAAGTCACTGACATATGTGCCTGTGGTTTCCTTCACACAACTACAGAGATGAGTATTTGCCAGAGAGTGTACGGGCTAAGAAGCCTAAAATGTGTACCACCTTGCCCTTCAGGAAGAAAGTGTGCTGACCCCTGCTGTTAGGTAACACGGAGAAAGGATCACCGTGGAGAAAGGCCAAGGCCACAGTCAGCCTGAACCTGGAGCCCCAAATACCTTATCTGAGAGTGACTCCGGCGCACGCTCTTCCTCTCTGTTTACAGAGGGACTGGACTCTTGGTTAGGAGGACCGACTTTTGATTGAGCCAAACTTAAAAATGCACTAATGGAATCTTCCTTCTTTTCATGTTGAGATGTATCCCATCTGGACGGTTTCCTCAACTCTGAAAGGTAGGACACACGGATCTGATGTTGGAATTGGCAAGCAAAAGGCAAGTTCTCCACTACGCATCTGTCACTTGCCTGGAACATCGGCGCAGCCAAGACGCCTTGGCACTGTGCAAGGCGCTGGGGGTGCGGCGGGGCAGAGACGGAGCCCAGAGAGCCCACGTCTGGACCAGCGCAACAAGATGACATAGGGACGCGAGCAGGTCAGTAGTGGAGGGAGAGTCTGCACCACGTTGTACCCTTAGGACCAGGCCCCCCTTTATCCCCATCCCCCCCAGCAGGTGAGAGGTTCGGGTGCTGCTCAGCAGAGACCCCAGAAGCCCCGCTCCCTGTCCGAACCTCGGGGCTGCGGGGCTTTTCCACTGGAGGCTTGCGTTGTGGGTGAGGAGGTGGTCTCCGGCAGAGTCAGGAAGTTGAAGACTGAGTATTTGTCACGCTTCACTCTTGGTAAGCCGACTAAAGTTGAACTAGGGGTTGAAAAGAAAAAGAGACATAATTCGAGCAACAAATGTTAGGATAAAATCCACTTCCTGTAAAGTTTTTGGTCTCACATCTTTGCCCAGCTCTCCTACTTCCCTAAAGGGTACATCTCAGACGTCTGCACTTCCCAAAGCAACTCTGCATTCAGATGGCTGACTTCAGAATCCATGAGTTTTTTCTTATTATACTAAGAGCTAGAAGGAATTAATTTTTTGATGGTGCTGGGGACTGACCCGGGAACGGCACATGCCAGGCAAATGCTCCACTACTGAATTACTCTCCTGGTCTTTTTTATTTTCAGACAGGGTCTCAGAAAGTTGCCCAGACTAGCCTGTGACCTCCTGTCTCAGCACCCACAGTAGCTGGGATATAGGCACGAGCCACCACAACTGGCTGGAATTTAATTCAGCAGTGGATTTCCACTCCTAAAACACATCCACAGTTTCTGATATAGTGTGGGGCCTGTGAGATAGCTCAGCAGCATAAGCGCCTGTCTGGCAAGTGCGAGGTCCTGAGTTCAACTCCCAGTACCCACATAAGGGAAAAAAAGGGCCGGTGATATTGCTCAGCGGCACGGGTGCCTACTGGCGCACGAGGTCCTGAGTTCGACCCCCGGTACCCACAAAAAACACCCCAAAAACCTGATATAGTTTGAATTGAGTGTATATGCTTTCTGGCAGTGTTTGTAATCAAGTAAGAAAATGTTTAACATTAATTAATTCATTATTTCTCTTGGGTTTTTTTTTTTTTTGATACAGGGTCTTGCTATGTAGTGCAGGCTGGCCTTGAAATCAGGCCCAGGTAGGCCTCGAACTCATGGTAATCCTCCTGTCTCAGCCTCCCAAGTGCTGGGATTATAGGCATGTGCCACCACACCCAGCTGGGCTTTTATTGAGAATTAGGAAACATAAGTGACTGGGTATGGCTCAGTGGTAGAGCACTTGCCTAACATGCACAAGGCTCTAAGTTCAATCCCCAGGACCACCACCACCAAAAAGAAAAAAGATAAAGAAAACGTAAGTAATATCTTAAATGTAAAGTGTATGAGCAGCATTTAAAAGATGGCAAACAAAAGTATTAAGCTTTTGTAACTAGACACATCAGAGTTTTGTATCTTCAATATGGATAAAGTTTGCTATCTGAATATTTGGGTTTTGGGGTGAGTGTTTGTTTGTTTTGTGGTACTGAGGATTGAACTTAGGGCCTTTGTACTGAGCTAGATCCCAGCCCTTTTCAGAAAAATTACTTGAATGCCAGGTGTTGGCAGCATATGCCTGTAATCCTAGCACTTGGGAGGCTGAGGCAGGAAAATCACCTTAAGTTCAAGGCCGGACTGGGCTACATAGTGAGTTCAAGGCCAGCTTGAACTATATAGCGAGACCCTCCCTCAAAAAACCAAAACCAACCAATCAAACAAATAATAAGAACAAAATTCTTTAAAATTTTGAGACAGGGTCTTGCTAAGTCCCTAGGTTGCCCAGGCTGGGCTTGAATTTATGATCCTCCTGCCTCAGCCTCCCAGAGTGCTGGGATTACAGGTGTGCACCACCACACCTGGCTGGATATTTAGGGTTTATTATTATTTTTTGCAATGAATTAATAGAAATTAAAGTAAATCTGCAAAATTCACAACTCTACAGATTTATAACTAAGTTCATCTAGAAAAAAGAAATTTATAAGGGTACCACGAGGGGAAAGTTAGCTTGAATGTGGGCTAACATGTTTTGTAAAGATCCAGAACATTTTATGGGGCTCACCCTGGATAGGGATCGGGGACATTGAACCTCTTACACAGAAGCTTGTCGGGGTGCCACTCAAACGTGTCTCGGGTAAGTTTCCCGAACATCTTCATCTTCACCGCGGACTGCTTGTCACTGACATCATTCTGGGAAGAGACCCGCACTGTTTCATGAGGTGTCACACAACTAACCTGACCGCACTTCCATTTACAAAGTGTCAAGCTTCACTGTCTGCCATTTCCACAGTCATCAATCAATCATTCAGTGCCTCCATACCCACATGCACACATAAGTAAATTTTCAATCAACTGTCTAGAATTACAAAAGAGCTCATACTATATATAACATTTTTGCTTAAGTGCCTTGGAAACCAAAGCATAAAATCATCTCATAATCTACTATGCCATGTGTATTTTGATCTTTTCAGTGACACATTTAAAATATTTAGCTGTACAATGTTTTAAATTTAAAATGTAGCTTAGTGGTAGAGTACATGCCTAGCATGTGCAAGGCCCTGTATTTAATCTCCAGCACTGCAATAAATATATAAATAAATAAATTAAAAAAAAAATACAATTCACCAGGTAGGAACACGATGGTGACAGACCTCTTGGTCTCGAGGGACTTCTACTTGCTCTGAATCGTCTTCCTCCTTGGCGTGAGTGAACCTGGAGGACAGGGTCGAGTGGGAAGATGTGTACAGCTGGGCTGCCCTCACGAACTCTTCCCGCTCTCGGCCTCGCTCCCACTCGGTCATACCGGGGTCCAGACAGCGCTCCAGAGCATCTGCGGCGCAGGGAATGAGACAGAGCTTAGAGGAGAACGTGCTGGCACCACTGTACCCTCAAGTACGTCACGGGAAAAACACGTGTAGGCATGGGGAGGGGTCGCGTTGGCAGGTCTCCCCGGGTAGCACTGTTCCTTCCTTCCATATCATGCTTTTATTGAATTCTGTCTACCAAGCACAACAGAGAAACCATCTGGGAGGCCACCGCTTGGTGATACCTTTCGAAGCATGGAACTTGGCACCACTCCCAGAGTGATAGGTTCATCCCAGCTATATTCCTACATTTTGGGCAGAAAAACACCATCTCTAACCTTTTTCTTTAAGTTAACAAGTAAACCTTAGGGGGGATGGGTTCTTAGTAGAAAGTAAGGCACCGTCAATGAACTTTACACTTCCCGAGGATCACTTCTTGAAAATCAACGCCTCGAATTTGCTGACCAGCTCTCAGACTGCTCTGCACACCCGCAGTTCCTCTCATCCTTACCGTGCGCATTTCATAGATCACGGTGACTTTTCCCTGTGCCATAGTTCAACAGCCCAGGTACGTCTTTAAGTCAAACTTCAGGCTATGGTTTGGGACTGGATAATTAGGGTAAAGCAGGAGCTAATGTCTGCTTCGTTAGAAACACAGCACTTACAGAAGTCAATCATTCCCAAACAGCAAATTAATTTAGCACTAGCCCCTGGCAAGGCTCACTTGCACCTGAAGAGCTGTCCTTCCAACCTGAGCTACAGAGGAACGCGAGCTTCAGAGCCTGCTCTCTGGTCAAGAGCCAGGGCCTGAAACCGCATCGTCTGCGGCAGGACAGGCAGAAACTGGCCGAGGATTTGGGGACAGTAAGAGAAGGGGGCATGCTGCCCAGCCCAGGCTGAGGCACGGGAGACCCAGTCTAGCACCCACCTTTCTGACCCTTTTTCATATGTACTAAGAACTCTTCGTATCGTTTTTGCTTCTCTGGATCTTTAGCAAAAGGTCTGAAGTTGCTGGCTCTCGCTGGGGCTGTGGCGCCGCCCAGGGCCATGCGCCAAGAGCTGTGTCCGAGGTCTGGTGACGAGGGCCCAGCTCTGCTGCTTGCCGCACTCAGCGCCAGGCTCCTGGCCTGCAGCTGCGCTGCTTTCAGGTCAGTTGCCTGCTTCATTTCTTTGATCCTCTCTCTGTCTTTTTGGGACAGAAACTCTAACACTGAAGTCGCTGAACCTGAATAAAAATAGTAATAAGAAGGGATGAAAAGTATCACGAGGTGTATATGTTTGTATTTCTCTGTATGGTCATTTTCAATATCGCAAATTTACATAATTGGAGATGAGAATTATAGGGTTAATTTCTCTTCTATACTCATATGTCCCAGGAATTAGATAGTAGTAAATAATGAGACTATTTTTCAGTTGAGAAATCGGAGGTTAACACTTGGTTGGGGGGAGCTCACGTGAGAGGAGCGGCAGAAGGCAGGGGAGTGGCCGAGGCCAAGAGTGGGCGTGCTGGCGGCAGAGCTAAGAGGACTTGTGGGGTGGGGTCAGGGTGAGAATCGGGGCTCCTCCTGTGTGCTCTGAGCAGTACTCGCTGGAGCCACACAGACTGACATGGGGAAGACGAGGGACAGCAGGTGTGGGGAAGGACGTGGGGACACAGCTCTGTTTTGGGGTGATCATCTCAGGATGCCATTAGGCTCCCAAATGACAATGCTGCAGAGCTGGATTCCCTCAAGACCCAAGGCCTTCTCTCCTGCTCCTCTTTTTACTGCACGCTGCAAGGCATTCTCCACATTCTTCGCACTTCTATACACATTCATTCCTTTTGGGCTTTCACAAGTGGAGCTGCCTGACCGGCTCCCTCCAAGGAAAAAGCGTACTTTCCCTGGCTGCGCAGACAAGGCGAGTGCACCCCATTCTTAGACCTAAATGCCTAAGAACAGAGGAGTTTAAGCAAAAGTTGCAATTTTGCAACACACTGAAAGTGGAAAGACAGGTCTGAGAAAGGAAAGGGCGTGCACACTATTACACACGCGCGTCACAGTAAACGGCATTGCTCCTACGGTGGGAGGACAAACGCAAACAAAGAGCTGCAGTGGGGAAAGTACGACTCTCCACTCTGACTTCACGGAGAGATTTTTTTCAGCGCAATGGTTTCAATCTTTTCGTGGCGCATACCTTGGACTGGCATCTCTCCTAGCAACTCCCCCCGCTTGGAGGCATTCAGTTGGTGCCTACTGGGTGTCGCTGGGTCATGTGCTGCCTTTCCGGCCGACTCTGATAACACCTGAAGTAAACGGGAGTTCTCGGAGGTGGCAGCGACCACGGGTCGGAAATAATGCACCGGTCGATAGTCCCTTGGCAACTCAGGGGGTGGATAAATCTTAACAGAATAAAACAAAATCCAGGAAATACAGGCTGCAAAAAGATCATGTTAAATTTAACCAAGAAAACCCCTTCCTGTACCTCTGAGTATGACTAAACCCACTCCTTCCCAGCGGCATCCGAGGCAGCCCTCGGAGTGTCACCAGAATACACTGTTCCAGGGCTCACATACTTTGAACATCACCCCTGCCCACTTCTACACAGAAATGAGAATCTGAGTGTTTTATATTATGACAACAAGAAAGATGATGGGCAACTCTGTGTCATGACCCAAGTGGAACTGGCCCACCATAAAGCAGAAAACAGAAAAGCATGATCAAGGCTTTGAAAAAAATAATAGCTTTAAATTAGTTACTTTTAAATTAAGAATTCTGAGCCAGGTGTGGTGGCACATGCCTGTAATCCCAGCACTCAGGAGGCTGAGGCAGGAGGATCACTGCAAGTTCCAGGCCAGCCTGGGCTCCATAGTGAATTCAAGGCCAGCCTGAACTACACAGTGAGACCCTGTCTCAAAGAAAAAAAAAAAAGATAATTCTGCTTCCATTTCAGTTCCAAATTCAAACTTCAGGCCATACTTTTTTTTTTTTTTAATGTGGGTACCAGGAGTTGAACTCAGGACCTCACACTTGCCAGGCAGGCTATCGCGCCTATCATGCTTGCTGCTGAGCTATCTCACCGGCCCAGGCCATACATTTTGATCCAAAATATTTTTAATAATTCAAATGATAACTGAAATTTAAATATATTTGGGAAATTCAAGAGTTTTTCATTCTGAAGGCATTGATGGTAGAACAGAGAGATTAGAACTATACTAAATGGTCTCGCTTTTTCTTGATGTAACAAACACATCTTAACCGACAGTTTAACTTAGCCTGTCTTCTAGATTCTGAAGTGTCTTAAAAGAAAGAGTCAAGTCACCTCTGAACTCTGCAGCAGGGGCAGCCCTGGCTCCTCTTTGTCTGCGACCCTTAGTCCCGGTGCACACTGGACTTGCCTGCAGCATTTCCACAACACTGTGCCTATCCCAGCCCATGAGGTCTGATATAACTGGAGTTTCCCAAACTCCAAAGGTGGTTGTCAGGTACTGCCTAGGTCGAACATGTGGCAATACTAAAAGACCAGGAAAGAGTGGCATTATCGTTGTCAGGAAATCTCATTTTTAAAAATCAATTTATCTTGATTACCTTCTCTGAAATAAGGAGACTCCCAAATTAGCCACAAAACATTCTCATGGTACCACACACAAAAACCCAGAGGGTTGACGATGTACCTTGCATGCTTAGTATGTGCAAGGCCCTAGGATCAATCTACCACAGAAGGGAGGAGGGGAGTGAAGGAGGGAGGGAGGGAGGAAAGGAACCAGGCACAGGGAGACACACATGTAATCCCAGCACTCTAGGAGGATGAGGCGGGAGGATCTCAAGTTCAAACCCAGACTAGACAACTCAGTGACTTAGCAAGACCCTCTCTCAGAATAAAAAGTAAAAAAAGATGGGGATGTAGCTCAGTGTGAAGGCCCTGGGTTTAATCCCCAGTACTTCAAAAGGAGAAAAAAAAAAAAAAAAAAAAAAGAGGAGGAAGAAGAGGAGGAGGAAGAAAAAGAAAGACAGACCAGAAAGCAAGAAAGGCAAAAGAAAGCAAAAGGAAAAAGAAGCTGAGAGGGGAGGAGATCCAGAAGCCCTGGGATAAAAGAGGGGTGTGTGCATGCCCCATCTTTATACCCCCCATTAAACTCAAAGCGTTTTTCTCCCTCTGCTAAGTCACTGTTCTATTTGGCCTCCCAGTGCAGCGGCTGGGGTTTTAGCCACCTACCTAGGACACCTGTCCACCTGTGAGAGGCTAGAGGAATACAGCCCTCCTCAGAGTCATTCTTGCACAAAGCCCCACCCCAGGGAGGAGTTTCCAGGACCCCAGGACTCAGCCTTTCCACTGATAGTGCTGCCAGCTGTGCCCTGCAGAGCTGTGTTAGCCGGTGCCACACCCTCACTGGCAGGGCTCCTTGGGCCTGGGACTTAGCGACCTGTGTGTCTGCTGGATGCTGGGTGGAATGCAGGGCCTCCTGAGCACGTTGCTCTACTCCCAAGCCACATTCCCGAGCCCGGGGCAGTTCAGGTTTGAACCCCAAGTCAAATGAGTGTTTCTCTGCCATTTTAAACTATGCCTCCTTTTCTTCCATGTCAAAAACTCACATTCTGGGCCAGTGATATGGCTCAGTGGCATAAGTACCTGCCTGGCAAGCACAGGGTCCTGAGTTCGACTCCTGGTACCCACATAAAAACAAACAAACCAAACCAAAAGAACATCTCACATTCTCCTCGGTATTATTTGACATTTCTGGTAATAATAGCCACTTACTACATGTCTAGTACTGTGCTAAATATATCTGTTTGCTGTTAGAACGTCTTCACTATCAAAACTAAACAAATCCAAGCCTCTGTAATGCCAAATGTGGTTTTTCAGGCTGCACTGGCCTCCTCTATTCTGAAAAACCACAGGCCATGTCTTAGAGGTACTTAACGAACGTTTGCTGAGTGAAGAAAGAAAAGCTGATTAGAGTGCGGGACACTCTAAATAAGAAGTGCTGACAGGTAAATGGCCGGGTGCCCCTCCTGAGCCGTGACACCCACATCTGGCTCCTGAGTGTGTGCTGGCAGCAGGGGCTGGTGGGAGCTAAAGGAAGAGCACTTCTTGGCCTGACAACACATATTCACACGCACTACAACAAAATCTCACAAAAACGAGACTGTACAGAGAGGCCCATCAGCTCTCCCCGAACCTGACCCATCACTCGCCACTGCCCTCTTCTACTCGGCCACTGCTGCGGAGTCCCGGGAACCCGGCTCACACTGGCTTCAGAGCACCAGGAAGAATCAGGACTGTGGGTTCTGATGGTTTTGGGGAAAGTTTCCTACTCTTCCAGGAGTTATACTGCACCTGCATTGGTAGCCGCGGGGATGGACCCCAGGCGCTTGCGCATGTTAGGCAAGCAAGCACTCTACCACTGAGCTACATCTCCCTGGTGTGTCTCTTTTAAGGGAAATAAGCATTAATTTGAAGTTTGGATTTAAAAGATTAGCAATTAAATTGGGCAAAATGGTGCACACCTTTAATCTCAGTGGTTCAGGAAGCTGAGGCAGAAGTATTGTAAATTTGAGCCCCTTCGGGACAACTTAGTGACACCCTGTCTCAAAAGAAAAAAAGGGCAGGTGATGTCACTTAGTGGGAGGATCCCCCTAAATTCTATCCCCCAGGATGGGGGCGGGGAGGGGATTAGCAATTAGATTTTTTTTTTTTTTTTTTTTTTTGTGGGTACCGGGGGTCGACCTCAGGACCTCGTGCGCCAGCAGGCGTCCGTGCCGCTGAGCGATATCACCGGCCCCTTTTTCGTATGTGGGTTCCGGGAGTCGAACTCAGGCCCTCGCGCTTGCCGGGCAGGTGCTTAAGCCGCTGAGCCATCTCACCGGCCCTAGCAATTAGATATTTTGAACACAACATAGCTGCTGAGTGATGTTTCTAATGCAGATTTTTTTTCAGACATTGTCTCCCTACATGGTCCACACTGGCCCCAAACTCACAATTCCGCTGCAGCCTCCCCAGTGCTGGGATTACAGGCATGGGCCGCCACGACCAGCCTCAGAATATGTTTTCCTGGAAAGCAGAATCCCCCTATCTTTTCAATTAACATAACAACTCGGATTACATAACTGTACCAAACCAGAAAAAAAAATTGTTTTAATAAAAATAATTATCTTACTTTTTTAGATGATAAAGGTTTAGAAGCCAAGGAAAATCCATCCAAAATTTTGCCAATATATCGAAGATCTTTCTCTGATTCTACAAAATAATGGCATTGATTAATTCTAGAAGTAGAGACCATCAGAGTAAGACAAAAGGCATGAGCTTCCTATCTCCAAGAACATACACAGTACATGTCACAGGTGACCTCCCTCAGGGGTAGCAGGAGGGGCAGACAGGGCGGGGTGTAAAGCCACATGCCTCTGCTGACACAGTGACTGGTGGCCCAGCCCATACCACCCTTGGCTGGTTATTGGCCAGGACACGAGGCTGTGGCCTCCCAAGACAGTACTTCGACACCAGGTTTAGAAAAAGGACCTCAGGTCTTAAGCCTAGGGATATTCTATGGAGTAAAAGAAAAACCATCAAGAGGAAAATGATGGGTAAAATAGAAATCACAACTGTGAGAGTCATTTCTAAGACTAGGTGAAGAAGTAGGGAGACCACCGTACCTCCCAATTTCCTTAGCAACAACCCAAGTGGGGGACGAAAGGCAGCTCCATCAGGTCAGCCTGTAATCTGACCTGAGGACAAGTTAAAAGGCACATTCGTCTTTTTCACAAATGCAGTTCTAACAGAAGATAATGCTCACAGCTGAGGACACTGAATGACCAATGCCCCCGGGCTCAGAGTAATGACAGTCCCCCCCATGAGTCTCAAGATTTCCTGCTTAGGGTGGTTGTGGCACAATCTACCACATGCACTGTGTTTTCTGAACCACAAAGGTCCTGCTATAGGACAGGCACCTCCACAAGCTCTGGCTGGGTCCTGTTGCTGGCCCGGCCCACCGTGCAGAGGAGCTAAGGTCCTGCAGCTGACACACAGCACCAGCTCGACATCCCTCCCCACAGAAGCAGCTCGCCCTTCAACGCAGTGGGACTGCCTGCTAGTTTCTACAAGTTCCTTAAGTTCTGTGGGGTAATTTGAGATTCAAGTTCACGCTGGTGGAATTTTATTTTCTTTTAAAACTCAAAAATTGGCTGGGCATGGTGGTGCACACCTGTAATCCCAACACTCAGGAGGATGAGGCAGGAGGATTGCTGTAAATTCGGGGCCAGACTGGGGTAAAAAGTGAGTTCAAGGCTAGCCTGAACTGCATAGTGAAAAACCCTGTCTCAGAAAGACCAAAAAACAAACCAAACCAAACCAAACCAAGAATTTCCATTATAAGGGAAAGTATTAGAGCAGAGGAAGGGGTTGGGAGAGGGGAGGGAAAGAAGAGGGGAGCAATGGGGGGGGCAATCTATGTATGTTATATGCATGTACTAACACACCAAAATGAGACCCATTTTCCTGTATAATATGGTCTAATAAAAAAAGAATATTTATTATAGCCCTACTAATCATGAAAAAAATAATTAAAAGTCAATCATGGGCTGGGAGTAGTGGTGCACAGGGCTGTAATCCCAGCACTCAGGAGGCTGAGGCAGGAGGATTACCATGAGTTCAAGGCCAGTCTGCACTACGCAGTGAGGCTGTCTCAAAAAAAAAAAGTCTAACCATTATTACCCTCCTATTATGTTGTTTTGAAATTTTGTTCTATTTTTATTTTCTCTATAAAATAAAAATTAAAAAAAAAAAAAGGTCAATCATGAAAATTAGATAAAATGAAGATAGATTCACTCAGTGAAAAGCGATACAGTCAAAACTACAGGGGCCGGTGAGATAGCTCAGTGGCATAAGCGCCTACCTTGCAAGCACGAGGGCCCGAGTTCGACTCCCGGAACCCACATACGAAAAAAGGGCCGGTGATATCGCTCAGCGGCACGGGCGCCTGCTGGCGTGTGAGGTCTTGAGGTCGACCCCCGGTACCCACAAAAAAAAAAAAAAAACTACAGAAGTCGTGGCCCTGCAGGTGGGAGAGCGGAGAGGCTATAGGAGACAAAGCTGTGTGGTACAAGCGGAGGTGAAAGATTTAGCTCAGAAGGTAGATTTAAATATACATGTATTATTAGTACTAATGACTATAGAATTGATATATTGACATTATTTAGTTAATATGTGCTGATTAATAGTATAATTAGCGTGTATTAATGTGAATATAGAATATTGCCAACTTCATTCTACCGATTTCTAAAGAATGTTTAATAATAATTACATTTTGTATAATTAACAAATAATATGTTGTCAATAGCATAGATATATTAATGATTATATATATATAACTCAGTTAAATATATGGTTACATATTAACTATAATATACCACTACAGTGTACTGTGCTGTAGAGTAGCTAACCCACACCCAGGGGCAATGCCGGCTGACGCGGGCACACACCTTCAGGCATCTTGCGTAAAGCCCTGGGTTTGTAGGTGGCGATGGCACTACAGGCCGCTCACACTTCACAGTGCGCCCCACTTTCCAGCAATGAAGCCAAAGCATACAGCAGTTAAGGAGCTTGTCCCAGGTCACAGCTGATAAGAGGGGACAGCCAGCACCAGAATCCAGGCAGACTCCCCCCAGAGTCTGCACTTCTGTTACACAAACTACCTTTAAAAATTCTGTAGTCTTGCACACCTGGGAGGCTGAGGCAGGAGAATTGGAAGTTTAATCCTAGACTGGGCAACTTAGGACTTAGTGAGACCCTGACT
Source organism: Erethizon dorsatum (assembly GCA_028451465.1). NCBI lineage: Eukaryota > Metazoa > Chordata > Mammalia > Rodentia > Erethizontidae > Erethizon > Erethizon dorsatum. The sequence continues at coordinate 107,304,794 of CM051834.1, read as the reverse complement.
CAAAATAAAAAATATTTTAATGTAGCTTGGTACAAAGGCCCTGGGTTCGACCCCCAGTAGCCGGAAAAAAAACAAAACAAAAACAAAAACACAGAAACAAACAAACAAACAAACCCTTTCTTCTATCTGCTCTTTTCTCTTCTAGAAATGTAAAATGGACATTATTTGGGGGGCTCTGCTCACATGTATATATTCTATAAGAGATTACTTCAACACAGATTTTAGAAAAATTTGACAAGTATTAAATCAAACCTTACCTGACCATAGCTAAACATGTCTGAATAGACTGTTTTACCTCGGCGCTCAACTCTTGACTTTTTAAGTTGTTATTATTACTATACTCAAAGGATAGAAGGTGCGGTTTATTCCGTCGGGGGAGGGAGTCTGTGTGCCAATGTCTGGTTATCCCCATGCCAACCTCTGGGATGGACTTTAATCTCACTTCACAAATGAAGATTGTGATGCCCAGAGAAGCTGGGAGCCTTACCCAGGGCCACAGTGGGCAGTAGAGAGCTGGGATCCAAATCCACGTCTGACTGACTCCAAATCACATTACTCATACTCACACTGTCTGCCCCCGCACCACCTCTGGATTGAAAAACTGAAACCCGGGGCCGGTGAGATGGCTCAGTGGCATAAGCGCCTGCCTTGCAAGCGCTAAGGCCCGAGTTCGACTCCCGGATCCCACATACGAAAAAGGGGCCGGTGATATCGCTCAGCGGCACGGGTGCCTGTTGGCGCGCGAGGTCCTGAGGTCGACCCCCCGGTACCCACAAAAAAAAAAAAAAAAAAAACTGAAACCCTACTTAGAGCCGCAGAACCTGAATCACCGCTACTCTGACTTTAGATTCAGCTTGTGTTGGTGCCCACGAGAGCTCCCTAAGATGACGATTAGACAAGAGGAAGAGGTTCAGAGGGAGGGGTGAGGGGATGGGTATGGTCAAAGGTACATGCATATATGAAAACGGCACAATGTAGCCCAATAGTCTGTGAAATTAATATGCACTAACTAAAAAAAAATAAATAAAAGAGCCAGGGGCTCAAGTGGGGAGACAGACTGGCTCCAAGTTCCATCTGTTGCAGGCTGTGAGGGTCCCTACCACCTGGCCCCTGAGCCTGGGCTTCGGACCTGCTGCTCAAGTTACCCTACGCTGGCCGTCCGCCAGGTCCTCGAGGCTCGAGTGCTTCCCTCCGAGCCACCGCGGCTCTGCGCAGCAGCACGCAGCTGTCCACACACTCGCCCCTTCCCCGGTCCCAGTCCGCTCCTCTCCAACATGGCCCATCTCGACGGCCAGCTTTGGCTTTGGCCTGGTCTAAATGCCACTTCTCCCTTCTGTCCTACACAGGCCTCTCTTCTCCCCACTGCGTTTCTCACCCCATGGAGGCCAACGCTCCAGTATGGATCTTGCAGTCGCTTCCCCGTGGGGTCCTGACGCTCACTCCCACCCTGGGGTGCGGGTCTGTGCAGTTACCTTTCTGACTTCTATACTGCCTGGGTGCCGTCCAGCCGTAGAGTCCATCTCCAGGCTCCTCGTCCTTCAGGACGGTGTCATACCTGGACAGCGTTTCTGTGGCATAAATATCATCGTCTTCCTCTTCCAGGGCACCCACACCAAAAGCCTTCAAAGAACAAGGTTTCACAGTGAGCAGTTACAGCTTCCGGGCCGTGTCTGCACTGAAGGCAGAGCTCCCGGAAGGATGTGATGAACAGGCCACAGTGGCATCACTTGATCACCAAGAAAGAAGCGAATGGGAGCCCCAGATTAACACAGCCTCAAGTAGCTTGGAAAACAGTGGCCAGCAGCAAACGCCACACCTCCAGGGAGCAGCTGTCCTCCACCCTCAGCAGAAGTGGGGAGTTTGGGTCCTAGCACAGAAAGAGGCAGCGCTGCAGAAGCGGAAAGAGGGCCTGCAAAAAGGGGGAGGCAGCGAGGTTCATCCCCTGGTCACTGTGGCCCGGGGTCAGTGCTGGTGGCTGGGTCTGAAGACCACTGCTACTCTAATGGTGGCTGTAAGGACTCCCGGTCCTGCTGGGAAAGTCCCCTACAACTTCATTTTTGTTAAAGGACTGGAATGAAAAAGTAATAATGAAATGAAAGTAGTCACTTTCTAAATGCATTTTAACAAAGAACTCTGAATTCATTTGGGAAGATGGGCAATCAGGAAAAGCTCTCCATCTTTCCAAAAGTAAAAAGCAAGTCTCCAAATAAAGATGAACCTTGTGTCCCCAACTTGGGACATGTAGCACTAGGAAATACTCCAAGAGGTAGTAAAACTTGGACCTAAATTTGGGGAGGCAGATTGTAATTAGAATATTACTAACCAAAAGGGTAAGAGCAGCGCTGTGCTCAGGCCGCAATCCCAGTACTCTGGAGGCTAAGGTAGGAGGATGGTGAGTTTGAGGCCAGCCTGGGCTACAGATCAAGTTCAAGGTCAGCGAGAATACACAGTGAGTCCCTGTCTCAAAAAAAAAAAAAAAGCGTGATTTTCTGCCTGGCCCACAACGTGAGAAAGCAATCCTCACCTGGCAATGCGTGAACTCCACCGAGAAGATGAGCACAGGCTCTTAGGAGCCCTTCGTTAAAATCAAGACAGTGTGCTTTACAAGCCCTCCAGAAAACACGCTAGGAAAACATAACCATTTCAAAGTCTTCATTCATGCAATGAATGATGAGAGGGGCAGATCGAACACAGGAATTGTATTCATTTACCAGCGGTTCCACCTTTATATACACAAACACTTTACCTGGCCTGAAATTCCCAGTTTTCTTCCTTTATTTAGTCCGGCATCTCCAAGAAGATTGCTGGCTCCCTCAGGTCCTCCACCGAAAAGATTAAAATGTTCGGCTGAAGTTCCAAACAAAGCTTGGTGGGGATCCAGGCCCTTGTATGCCAGCCCATGCACGTTATCCTTCGGTGTGAAATCCACAGGGGTGACGTCTTTGGGTGCAAAGGTCACATTATCTGGCAAGTAGTCGTCATCTTCATCCTATTTCCAATGTTTAAAGTAGCATTAAGGCGAGTCGCTGCCTGGTGAAAAGTAAACCCACTATTTTTTTTTGGTACCGGGAATTGAACTCAGGACCTCGTGCCTGCCAGGCAGGTGCCGTGCCACTGAGCTATACCCCTGGCCGCTAAACCCACTATTTTATTTTTATTTTATTTTTTGTGGGTACCGGGGGTCGAACTCAGGACCTTGCGTGACAGCAGGCACCTGTGCTGCTGAGTGATATCACCAGCCCTTTTTTTGTATGTGGGTACCAGGAGTCGAACTCAGGACCTCGCGCTTGCCAGGCAGGCGCTTATGCCGCTGAGCTATCTCACCAGCCCTAAACCTACTATTTTAAAACATGGTGATTGGGCCGGTGAGATGGCTCAGCGGCTTAAGCGCCTGCCTGGCAAGCGTGAGGGCCCGAGTTCGACTCCCGGATCCCACATACGAAAAAGGGGCCGGTGATATCGCTCAGCGGCACGGGCGCCTGCTGGCGCGCGAGGTCCTGAGGTCGACCCCCCGGTACCCACAAAAAAAAAAAAAAAAAAAAAAAAAACAAAACATGGTGATTAATTCCAAAAAGATAATTACCAAACTTTTATTTACACTGTTACAAATTATCTAATCACACCCTTGCACGAATGATACTAACACAACTCCATAATAAACTGAACAGACTAAGGTTATCTAAGGTGCAGGGGTGTTCCTGACATTATCTGACAGAATGAGAGTTTTAGGCAATGGGTGTTGCACAGTACTGAGATCTGACTGACTTCTAAGATTGTGTCTAACCCTAAAATCTCAGGATCATAAAGAAGCAGGCTCCAGTGAACCCAATACCTCTGATCCTTCAGAGCCTCCAGGGGGTAATGCACAGCCATAGATTTTTACTCCGGGATCTAGAAAAGAGATTTCAAAGGCATTAGCCATGAGCAACCAAAACCAAAATCAAAACACCCAACTCACTGGCCCTCTTCAGAAGCACACGTCTGTGCTTACAAAGGGCTGCAGCCTTAGGGTCAGAGGTGCATCACCAAGTACATCACTAGAGGATTTTCTACCAGCCCGAACTACATAGTGAGACTCTCTCTCAAAAAAAAAAAAAAAAAAAAAAAAAAGGAAAAAAAATTTTTAAAGCACGTTGCAGAATAAATGACAATCAACAGACATACCAGGTTTTTGTCGGCGTGGCCTTCTCTTTGTTCGAGGACCGATTCCTTGTCCCTCTTTCCAACCCATTTTTCTTAGCAATTCAAAACCAACAGATAATCTAGGACATCAAGACATTGAAAATGAACTTCTTTTTACAACATTAGCGACTACAGTATGGAATGGGCAGCATCTGAGTCCCAGACCACGCACTTCCTGTGCCCATGCTGAGCTCGTCCCTCGTCTGCCTCAGACTCGTGCCCCTGCCATCCCAGCCACAGCGGACTGGGCGTTGAGCGGCATGTGACCTCGGGAACATAATTAGACGTCCTCTCCCTGGCCTTCGGGATGGACGCTTAGGGACTGTGGATTGTCCCTGCCTAGCATGTGGCCAGGGAAACCACGAAGGCCTGAGGCTGCCCAGGCAGGCCACATGCCCAGGAGCAGAACAAGGTGTGAAGGAAAACGGGGCAGAATGGGGCAGCTGGGGAGAGCCCATCGGGCCTGTGCGGGAGGTGGAGAGGAAGCCCAGCCAGTTCCTAACAGCGTCCCAGCCTCCGTGCACCCCAGCAGCAGAGCCAGCCTTGCTCTTGAGTTACTCCATGCAGCAATGATATGAGACCACACCAGCAACGCCCGCCTTTGTGCTTCAAATTCTAGTCTAAGAAGCTGCTCTTACTTGTCACCAGACTATCCCTAAATATGACCATCAAATAATCAGAGTTAAGTTCTTCTCACTTTGCTGGTGTTATGAAGTCATCAAGCAGAGTGGCTCCAGGAATCGGGGCAGTGGCAGCTGCCAACTGTCTGGCCTTTTCTTGTATTTTGTCTTTGGTTTTGGAAGCAAAATCATCTGTGGTAACAATTGCTTTAGGTGCTATCCCAAATTCACTAAGATCCTTAAAAAAAAAAGAAATTCAAACAGAATTACATTATTTGGAAGTGATTCAACACAAAGCTATTTTTCTTATTTTTTTGTCTTTTTTTTTTTTTTTTTTTTTTTTTTTTTGGTTTGGGTGAGTACTGGAGACTGAACTCAGGGTCTCTTCACGAAGCTACATTCCAGTCCTTTTATTTTTTTTTATTTTGAGACAGGGTCTCACTAAGTTGCTAAATTACCCCTACTGGGTACAAGCTTGAGATCCTATCTCAGCTACCCAGTGCAGGCATATGCCACTACGCCTGGCTCATTTTTCTTTAAAAGAAAACAAGTTAAAACTACAAAATTTAGGGCCAGTGAGATAGCTCAGCGGCATAACCACCTGTCCGGCAAGCGTGAGGCCCTGAGTTCGACTCCCGGAGCCCACATAAAGGAAAAAAAGGGCTGGTGATATCACTCAGCGGAGCAAGCGCAAGGTCCTGAGGTCGACTCCCGGTAACCACAAAAAAAAAAAAAGAACTATAAAATTTAGCTGGAAAGTGACACACTTCATACTCTAACTTGTAAACCTCATCCTCCTCACATAAGGTAAGGCTGGTGGTCAAAGACAGGGCTTAAGAGCGGCTGCTCAGTGGCACTGCACACACACACAGCACCGTGCTGGAAAGACAGGAAGCAAGTTCTTCTCGACAATATCGAAGGTCAGTGTGAAAGGACAAAGCCTAGGTTCACAGCCAGCAAGCATTTCTGAATCCCTGTGTGCTGAGCCTTGAGCAAGGTGCTTTGTACTTCCCGGGCAGGTGCTGTGGCTGCCCGTTCAACAGCCACTGTGCCCCTTCCTTTCCTCATAGAGCCCCAAGGTTGCTGCCTTCGTCTCTGTCACCATTCACTTCAGGACAGGTACCCAGCTGTCAGGGGACAGGGTTAGCAAATGGGGTTTATGTCTTACCCAAGCCACTCACCTTGGTCCCATTTCCCTTGCCAGAGATTGCACTAGGAATGGGCATGGAAAACAGTTTGTCCCAGCACACGCGAGGGGAAATGCACTGTAGGGCTGAGGTGAGAGGCTTCTCTGCTCTCAGGCCAGGACACCAAGAAGAAAGTCCTTCTACAGATAATGTCCTGGATGTGCCAACTGGAACCACTGCCCCCGTCTTCCAACCACAAAGAGAGGTAACGTAAGGATGCGCTGACGTGGAGAAGGTGACAAGAGAGTGCCAAGGGCCTCGGTGCATGTCAGCTTCTCATTACACGTGATTTATGACTATTACAGTTTGGATCTTCTTCCAGGGTAGATCTAAAATGTCTCCGAAAAGTCTCACGTGTGGAAGGTGATTGGATCATGGGGTGCTGTACTCATCAGTGGATTCCTCATGGATAAGTTTAGCAGCTGAATGTGCTGTTAGGAGGTAGGGCCTATTGGGGCTGGGGGGGGGTCACACTGAGGGGTATGACCTGGAAGGGTGTTTTTTTGTCCCCAACTCCATCCTTCTCTTTCTGCTTCCTGGCTGCCATGAGGTGAACAGCTTTCCCTCATCATGTCCTTCTACCATGCTGTTTCTGCCTTAGAACCAGATGACCATGGACTGAATACCCCAAAACTACAAGCCAAATTAAACCTCTTCTCCTTTAATTTGTGGATACTAGGTATTTTGACCCAGAGACAGGAAAGCTGACTAATACAGATCTCAAATGTCCCCCAAAAGCTCACGTGTTGATGGCTTGCTCCCTAATACAGCAGTGTTCAGAGGCAGTGCCTTTGGGAGGCGATTGGATCATGAGGGCTCTGACCTCATGAGTGGATTCATCAACTGATGGACCCACAGCTTAATGGGCTATAGAGAAGTAGTAGGAGCTTTAGGGGCTAGGGCCTACTTGGAGGAAATAGGTCACTGGAGGTATGGCCTTGAAGGGCATCTTGTCCTTGGCCCCTTTCTCTCGCACTCACTCATTCTTTGCTTCCAGGCAGCTGTGAGGTGAGCAACTTTGCTTCATCCCAGTATTTCTTGCCATGATGTCCTGACTCACTACAGGCCTAACACAATGGAGCAGCTGGCCATGGACTGAAACCTCTGAAACCGTGAGCCAAAATAAACTTTTCCTCCTTTAAGTTGATTTCTGTCAGGTATTTTGCTACAGTGATGGAAAACTGACTGACAGTTTCCTAATAGATTATGCTACTTCAACAAGGAAGAGGCCTACCTTTCCCCTTCCTTGCAGCCTACAGCATGCTGCTGTAAGTACTTTATTTAGTCTCTATGATAAATCCAGGCTAAGGTTTTAAGATAGAGATTTAATTTTAGTCTAGTTGCTCCACTATTCCTTACAGCATTGTGTGCATACGAGTTACTGCAAAAAGCTGCAGGCTAAGCACCATGGACACAGTGCTTTGGGGACAATTGAAACTATTCAAGAAATACGTCATGCATGACTTTCCCCTTATACTCCTGACTTTAGAAACCAGCCCCAGCATAAGCTACTGCTCCAATGCAGGAGAATCCACTGATGTACACGGCACTGTAGTGCAAATGCCTGACAGATAAAGCCTTACAAGCAAAGAGCAAATTGCACACTGGAGTTTCCAGGGAAAGGGAAGGTGCCACCATAACCAGCCACACACATCACACCGCCTAATTGGCATTTGAGTCTTGCACACCTACCTCTTCATCCATAAAATCTTCAGGACCAAGAACAGATCTGTCTGCTCTGTTCTGTCGTGAAGACACGTAGGTGGAAGGAGTCCATCCTAGAAAGAAGAGTTCACAGTTTTAGAACCCTTGATAGCATTTTGATAGAATTAAATAACTAAGTAACATGGAAGGACTTGAAGCTGCCAGTAACTACAGACTCTGAGCTACCGCCCGTCTCACTTTTACACAGACGTAGTTACTCTACATAAACTTCTAATTAACTTCTCTTACTCCTGTTGTCCAATCTTAGTGGATTTAGTGAGGTTTCCTCATAAGAACTTGATATCAAGTGAAATAAAATTCTATTTTGAAAGTTAAGCCATTAAGGAAGCTGGGTGTGGGCCCCCGTAGTCCCAGCTACTTGGGAAGCTGAGGCAGGAGGATCACTTGAGCCCATGAGTTCAAGGCCAACCTGGGCAATGTAGCTAGATTTTCTCTCAATAAATAAACTGAAAAACACAAGTAGATCTGAGCAGAAAGGTGCAAGGTCACTTTAAAAGGAAGGCTACCCTGGGATCAGCACCACAGCAACCTGAACAGATTAACAAATCTAAAGAAAGAGTGGGGGCAGGTGTTGTAGCCCCGGGGTAGAATGCCTGCTTAGCAAGCAGGAGGCCCCGCCTTCAATGTCCAGCACCAAAATAACAACAACAAAAACCTTATGAATGTTGCTTTAGTGATATGGAATTGGTTATACTACGTAACATGAAAATTTTAACTAATTTTTTTCCAGGTCAAAAGTGAGTAGCAACCAGTCATTCTGTGGTCCCCAGTGTCAGGAGACAGCAGCTGGGGATTCTCTGGGCAGCTCTGATGCTGTGCTGGCTTCTTATCCTCTCCAACACTTCGTGGCCTCATCTGCGAAACACCTGGACCTCTGTCATCCTCCTGAGTCACTGAGTCCTGTGAGACGGTCTGTGGTCACCTGAGTGAAACTGTGAGGGTTCTCTGTGCATGGCAAAACCCCGCACCGGACGTCATTACCGAGGTTTAATCACCAGGTTAGAATGTATCCATTTTCTACAGAGCGTAAAAAGAAAATGCTTTCCCTTTCTGTTTGCAATCAATGAGCAACACACAAGTTAACTCTGGAAATGTTACAAGCATTCAAAGTACACAAAAGACTACAGAGTGTATGGTAAAATGATTAAAGACCTTTTTTTAAAAAGTTAGGGGAGGGGAAGACATCTTAAGATATTTCAATTATTTGCTTTAGCAATGTGATAGCTGTAAGTAGGAAAACCGTACCTTCTTTTGAGCCAACAGTATTGAAGTACCCAGCTGAGAAACCGCCACTAAAGGCTCCATGAAATCGCTTATACCTTCCCTTTTCATCTCGGACAGTCTGATCCTGAAGAGGAATTGGTTTCTTTGGTCTTTCGCCTGAAAAAAAAAATTTTTTTTAACGAAAAAGAGAGAAAGATTAGTTAACAAGAATTAGGGAAAATTTTATTTCTTAAACATAAGGAATTGTTTGCTTATTACTTCAAATATAACAACTTAAATTATATCTAGACTTTACTATGCTAATACGGTGTAGAAAGCAATATACAGCAGTACTCTGGGTCACAAACTTTTGTACTATGATCTTGGAAAAGATGGCCACATTTGTGTTTGTATGGGAAAGATGGCTATGGTCATGTTTGTCACCCGATGCAGTTTACAAACAAAAAAAAAATTTTGTCAAATGCTTCTACAAAAGTATTCAAGAATTAAGGTACCACTGTACAGTATTTTATCAAGCATACGATAGAAATAAGTTATAGCAAAAATTTCCTGCTTTTCTCACTAAATTGCATTATAAAAACCAAATTACCTTGAGGAGGAGCGTTCAAATACATGGAACATCTGGGCATCATGGTGCACACCTATAATCCCACCACTCAAGAAGCTGAGGCAGGAGGATTGCCATGAGGTGGAGGCCAGTCTGAGCTATACAGTGAGTTGAAGGCCAGCCTAGACCACAAAGTGAGATCCTGTCTCACATTAAAAAAAAAAAAAAAAAAAAAAAAAAGGGCCAGGGATATAGCTCAGTGGCACAGCGCCTGCCTGGCAAGCGCAAGGTCATGAATTCGATTCCTGGTACCAAAAAAAAAAAAAAAAAAAAGATGTGAGTAGAAATTTCTTGGCAATGAAGGAGCCAAGATTGTGAAGTAATATATGGCATGTGGAGGTTTACAACAGAGGAACACTTATGTACCTCTTCCAGAACTCCTAGAACAGCATCACTGTCTCCAGAATACTTTCTTTGGGGATTGCTCATTTACCCAAATCTTAAATTTCCTTAAAAGTCTATGAATCTCCTTATTCCTCAGTTCATGTTCTTTAAATTTATTCCTTTGTCCTGCTTGGTTGGAAGGGCTAAGTTGTTACATCACACAAGCAAAAGGCAATTGATACATTTTGGCCAAATCTAAAACTCCCTCAGATTTATAGTTTCATGTACTATGACACAAACTACTGGCTAATTTCATCAACTCCAATTCGAAATTCTGAATTTGTTTAACTTTTTTTTTTTTTTGTGTGGGTACCAGGGGTTGACCTCAGGACCTCATGCGCCAGCAAGCGCCCATGCTGCTAAGCGATATCACCGGCCCTTTTTTTGTATGTGGGTACTGGGAGTCAAACTCAGGACCTCGCGCTTGCCAGGCAGGCGCTTACACCGCTGAGCTATTTCACCAGCCCTGCTTAATTTTTTAAAAAACAAGTTATTTTCAAAGGTTCAGAATAAAAAGTAGGTTCAGTGGTTAATTAAGGACTTGCTTTTGAGCCTACAGTGCTGTGGATGTTAAAGCCAACTGCACCTTTGCTGGTGCTAGCTTTCAGTCATCTTAACCTCTCTGTTACAATTTCCTCACCTGCAAAATGAGGAGGACATTAATAGTAATAGTTATTTCATAGAGTTATACAAATCAAGAAATTTCTACAGAATTCTTAGCAAGAAGAGGGACAACAGTAAATACTTTAAAAATGCTAGCTGCTATTACTATTATTATAATTTTTTTGTCATAATGTCCTATTATGGTTATTGTATACCAAGTATGATAATATGTTAAAAAGTACATATCTACCTATAACTTCACCTATTAGACTATTTCTACTTTTCTTTTTGAAATGGGGAGTCACTATGTTGCCCAGATTGTCCTCAAGTGATCCTCCTGCCTCAGTACCCCAAGTACCTGGGACTACAGGTAAACACCATACTGCCCAGCTTTTCCTTTTTCTTTGGTTTAAATCAAGGTCTCACTATGCAGTTCAGGCTGGATTTGAACTCACTATGTAGCCCAGGCTGGCCTCGAACTCGTGGTGACCCTCCTGCCTCAGCCTTCCAAGTGCTGGGATTACAGGTGTGTGTCACTAAGCCCCGGCCCCCAAAATTCTTAAGCTCTGAATTTCTTTAATTTTCCCTAAATTCATTCCTTGACTTTATCCAAATCCTCATTCTGGTCACAAAAGAGTTAAAACTCTTTCTCTGCAGTTATGAGGTACTGCACTAAGCTGCCTAGAAACAACACAAGATAAAATATAAGACCTATTCAGCTCTCCAAATGAGCCCCATCCACTTCAAAGAGTTAATGTGTATAGATGTCCTTATTTCAACTAGCTTCTGTGAGACCAGAGTAATGGATCTTGTTGATTTGCAACTTTTTTTTTTTTTTGGTGGGTACCGGGGGGTCGACCTCAGGACCTCGCGCGCCAACAGGCACCCGTGCCGCTGAGCGATATCACCGGCCCCTTTTTCGTATGTGGGATCCGGGAGTCGAACTCAGGCCCTCGCGCTTGCAAGGCAGGCGCTTATGCCGCTGAGCCATCTCACCGGCCCTGATTTGCAACTTTGATGTACAACCTTAAACAAATGTGGATGTTGCTGGAATATTAACAAGGAACAAAAATCACGGGAAATGCATATCTAAAATGGCTCCACTTGCCATCTCAGATCCTTTCCCATGTCTTCAATCCCTTATAAAAACCCCACGCTCGCTGGGTGTAATGACGCACGACTGTAATCCCAGCACTCAGGAGGCTGGAAAAAACAAAAAACCCCTCTCACCCTGACGTTGCGAGTCATTCTTGAAACTCTCCCACTGCCTCTTGAAGTGTATCAATAAACTCCTAATTTTTCTTTTATGTTACGTTTTGGTTTTCGTTTTTTTAAACAGGGTCTCGCTATGTAGTTTAGGCTGGCCTTGAACTATGTAGCCCAGGCTGGTCTCGAATTCGTGGCAATCCTCCTGCCTCAGCCTCCCAGGTGCTGGAATTACAAACATGCACCACCACACCCAGCACCCTAATTTTTCCGTTCCCCGACTGTTGGTAAATTCTCTTACCGTCCCCGACCCTCCCTACACCATCTCCCACGGAACTATTAAAGACTATCCCAAATTTTCCTTTTAATTTTCCTCAGGTTTCCCCATTGGAAGCCCCAAATTCAACCCTTGGTTCCTGCCCCACCCCAATCTCATTTCTGGCTTTCCATCAAAATTCCTAAACCTCCCATGAATTTTCCTCTCCGGTATTCTTTGGTCTCTGTCCTGGGACCTAATCTCAGACCCTCAAACCAATCCCTTCCAAGCACTCTTTCTTTCCGGGTCCCACCCTCGCCTGCCCATTGGCTCCCGGCGCGTGCACTCGTATCCCTCCCCCTGATTGGCTACGTGCGCCTCTCGTAGGCTCAGACTTCCTCATCTCCATTGGTTTCTCTCTGTCAAGTCCTTGCCCACGCTTGCTCTCTAGAGCTTGCCGCCGCTGGCGACCCCTCATGGATCCCTCAGGCCCGGCAGCCACAGGTGTACACTCTCCGCACTAGGCCAGAGGGGACGTCTCTGCTGCCCACGGCTCTTCGCCTCCCTGGGCGACAAAGGCGTTGTAGGCATAGGCTGCAAAGAGGACGTTCGCGCCCCGAATCCTGGTCCCCAGAGTGGGTTTTTTGAGTTTTTTTTGTGGGTACCGGAGGTCGAACTCAGGACCTCGCGCGCCAGCAGGCGCCCGTGCCGCTGAGCGATATCACCGGCCCTTTTTTTTTTTTCGTATGTGGGTTCTGGGAGTTGAACTCAGGCCCTCACGCTTGCCAGGCAGGCGCTTATGCCACTGAGCTATCTCACCGGCCCCCCCAGAGTGTTTTCTACAGACCCTGCCGACCAACCGGCCCCACACCTTCTTCCAGAGGCTCCAGGCCCGTCCCATAGCTGACCAGGTCCTCCTCGCTGTCACTGTGCTGCGCCGCCATCCTGAGCCCTTCCGGGCCCCGCCCCCTCGTTACGGGGGCCTAGGCGAGCCAAAAGCCTTCTGTTTTTTCCCCTCCGCGATTTGAAGTGACATTGTAGCTGGTAGGTTTAAGAGATTCTCGTCCTGTTCGAGGTGGACCCAGGCAGGAGTTGCCTCGAAGGATTAGATATCGTAGCTCTGCCGCGTGAGCCCCCAACTCGTGGACACAGCGGCCAGCCCTTGATTGTATCTGTAGGCCAAAGGACAGGACTTCCTGCCTCAGTGTCTGGCTCTCAGAAGACACTCCTCCGTCCAGTTCAATCTGAAGCCCACCAGATCAAGCCTCCAGCCCCCAGTCCCACCAGGAACCCCGGGGTTGGAGCGCCCAGTCCACAATCCAATCTAGAACTCACAAATTGGAGCTCTTTGTGTCCCCAAATCTATCTCGACCCCAATTAGTAACAGCCTCTAGCCTTGATCTAGCCGGGATTCCGGACAGGACGGGAACCCCAGGCCTTCATCTTTCGTTATTTAGTGATCTCGGACTGCAAATTCCCGACCAGAGCTGGAGCTCCAGGCTCAAGCCCTCTCCCTCCAGGTCCCCAGTGAACTCCCCACCCTTTTCTAGAGGACCTGGGTGGGGTGGGGGGCATCCCCACTGGGTCCAGGCCTGCTCCTGCTGAGTCCACTCCAAGTGTTTGCAAAGAGGGCAGATGGAGTGAGTGTGGCATTACAGAGAACCCACCCTGAGGCTGGACAGTTAGGTGGCTTTCAGCTTCTTCCAGGGGTCTGCTCCTGACCAGGAAGGGAAGGGAAGGAAAAGGGAGAGGAGGAGAGGGGAGGGGAGGGAAGGGAGAAGAAAACAAGACAACAATTCGGAGGCATGGGTGTGTCTGTGGTTATGAGAAGGTTCTAGAATTGATCGTGGTGATGGATGCACAACCCTGTGGCCACACTAAAAGGCACTGAACTGGACACGTTGGGCGGGTCTCATGGCGGGGGGATTATAGCGCGATAAAGCTTTTCAAAAGAGAGACAGGTGAGAGAGGCTGAGGCCAAGCCCTGGTGCCTGAGAACCAACACAGGCCAGAGACTCCAGGAGACACCAAGGGGAGGCAAAGCCTGGGCCAGACTCCCCAGGACTGAGGCGTGAACTCCCACAGCAGGATGCGGGCGGGATCTGCCCACCCGGCCAGGAAGAGCTGTGCTAGAGATTCAGGCCCAGGAGTCAACCATAGCTGGGGGGAGTGGGGACTGAGACCCCGCTCTGGGGATGGCTCTTGGCCGTGAGTGGTGAAGGCCCGGAGGCAGGCAGAGAAATCCAGGCCCAGGCCCACAGTAGCCCTGGCTGCTGCTGCTCACCCCCCAGACTGGCTCCAGAGTTCTGCTGTGGGGTGGGCACTGTGATTAATGCAATTAATTAATTAACCAGGTAGCTGAGGCAGCAGATGAGGCCTGCACTCCAGGCACACAGGACTTCAAGGACCTCTTCAGGAGTCCTGTTGATTCTGCCAGGCTCACCAATATGTCGACTGGCAAACACTTACCATGCTGTGGCCCTCAGCTACCTCATCAAACCTCCCCTCTCTGCGTGTCCTTCTCCCCCAGGGAAAAGCCCCAAGTCCTCACCTAAGGCTCCAAAGTCCTGCAGGACCTGGCTGTCACTTTCCTTTCCCTACCATTTGCTTTTTCTCAGACTTTGTCCACACCCCTCTCTGTTCCCTCCTGTCCCAGAGTTCCATGGGCCCTGCTGCTCCTCAAACACACCGGGGGCCTCGGCCTCGGGACTCAGCACAGGCTGTTTCACTCGGAACACTGTTCCCTCTCATAGCCAGAGGGTGCTCTGCTACCTCCTTCGAGTTTTTCTGAAACATTGTTTTTACTTAGCACAAGGTAAGGAAATAAAAACCTCCCCACCGCTCTCACTGCACCTTCCACCACCTTCCACTCCCACCTAATTTCCTACTTTTTACCTTCTCAGCCACGGAGGCTCACCATATGACATATACAGCCATCCTTCCACGTCCTCGGGTACCATGTGCACAGATTTAGCCAACCGCAGATAGAAAATATTTGAAAAAAATTGCATCTGTATTGAACAATCAATGACTCTTTCTTGTCATAATTCCCTGAACAATACAACCTAATGACTACTTCCATAGCCTTTACATTGCATTAGGTATTGTAAATCTTCTACGGATGATTTAAGATAGATGGGTTGGACATGGTGGTGCATGCCTGTTATCCCAGCTACTGGAGAAGCTGAGGCAGGAGGATCTCAAGTTAGAAGCCAGCTTGGAAAACTTAGTGAGCTCCTGTGTCAAAATAAATAAATAAATAAATAAATAAATAAAAAGGGCTAGGGATGCAGCTCAGTGCTCTCTGGATTCAATCCCCAGTGCATGTCACACACACACAATAAGCCCAATTCGTCTATTCTGTTCTCCCCGTCCCCACCACAAAGCACACCCTCTGGTAATTGCAGGGCTCCTCCTTCTACTTGGACAGTGGCAGAGTTCCCCTGTGCCTGTCATAACCACAGACCACACTCCTAAAAGTGCAACCTGTCTCACTCAAGTGTGCCCAGCTCGTCACCAACATCAGCAACAAGCACACCTGTCAGTAAATATTGGTGTCAAATAAATGAACCATTCTGCCACCGGCTTCTCGATTTGGAGTGTGTGTAAATACAGGGACTCGGAGCGGAGAGCCAAAGATTCAGAACTCCGTGGCAAATAGTTAGCACTGCCAATCTGCCTCCACCTTTTGAAGGAAATTCATCTCCATATCACAACGACGTGCCATGTATGGAATGGAAGGTGATCTTTACAGTGCTGAAAATCAAACCCAGAATGCTAGGCACATGCTCTACCCCCGAGCTACACCCCAGCCCCAGCCCCTCAGTTCTGACAGATTTTCTTTTTTTATTTAATTTTATTTTTATAAATGTTGCAGTTTATAATGATTACATTCATCATGGAGCGGTGGTACCTGTACATAACACATCTCAGTGCCTTTATGACTCCTTCTCCGCCTCTCCCTCCATCTCTTGGTCCCTTCCTGTTTGCAGAAGATCCGCCTCCCTGTTTCCTGTTATCTTTTCCAACAGATTTTCATCAGGGGACATGAGGGCCCATTTTGACAGATTCTCGCCCTCCACTGCCTCTCAGGACACAAGGTCTGACTGCACAGCCCAGGCTGGCCCCAGACTCCTGTGCTCTAGCGATCCTCCCGCTTCAGCCTTCCCAGTAACTCAGACTGCAGGTGCACAGCAGACCAGAAGGTCGACTTCCAGTATTTAGGCTTCCGGTTTGTGGTCTCTGATGTAAGCACTTTCCTCCAGCTCACGATGGACAGTCCCTGAGGCGTTAGTCAGTGTCACTGTGACACCACCCCCTCCCCACAGACACTGCCTGTGCTCTCAGACGCACCCACACCTCCACTCAGTGCTGCGGCTCCTGGAGGCCAGGACGGGCCATTGCAAGGGGCAGGCGTGGGGCCGCAGAGGGGGTAAATGCAGAGCTGAAGGTGATGCCCACTTACAAGGACTCTGCCTTCTGGGGTCCCTTCCAGATCCCTGCCTGCCCTGTCCCTACCTATCCTCCCTGCTCCCAAGATGACCCAGAGGAGAAATGACTTCGATGGGAGAAGCCGCTCTGAAATGTGAGAGAGGAGATTCGTCCTTGGATGCTAGACTGACACTGCCAGGCTGCCTTGGCTGGACAAACCTTTGGTGTTCAGCCAAAATCACTATTAGATGCGAAAATGACCTAACCAGATGCTGTGCACAGCGAACGCTCACAAGTCGCTTCTGCCCCTCCTTCCTTCCTCCTTTCCTTCCTTCCTTCCTTCCTTGTATTAGGGATTGAACTCAGGACCTTCATACTGAGCTGCATTTTTTTTTGTATGTGTGTGGGTCCCCGGGGTCGACCTCAGGACCTCGCGCTTACCAGGCAGGAGCTTATGCCACTGAGCTATCTCACTGGCCCCTTGATTCTTTTATTTTGAGACAGGGTCTCACTAAGTAGCAAAATTGTTCAGGTTGGGCTTGAGCTTGTGATCCTCCTGCCTCAGCCTCCCAGAGTGCTGGGATTCATTCTTGTCTCAAGTTTTTCTGTGTAAGTTGTATTTTGGGATACAAGTTACAGGAAATCTCACTCAGGTTTATGGCAGATGATGGGATATTTTGGCACGGAGAAGTATAAATGAGACTAGGTCAAATGCTGCGAGCACACACACTCCTGCAGAGGAAGAGCTTTATCCAGAGAGGGTGAAAGGGGCTTCAGTCAAATTGGGGCTTTGGCTGAAGGGAGCCAGCAATTGAATGAGTGACAAAGCTGCTGCCCCCAGAATGAAGAGAGTAGCAGGTTTTTATAGATATGCTTGGCCAGGACAAAGTCCCGTAATTCCCGTGACCAGAGGCTCCATTCTGAAAGATGTAGCAGACTTGGATCATGGGTGGTCATGGTCATCTCATCCTAGATGCGTTGCATTTTCGTGTATCTGGCGCCATCGTCCTGCACATCCCAGCCTCAAGCGTGGTGGGCTAACACGAGGTCTGTTTCACTCAGGATCTGCCGAGCTACTCCTACCACTGGCGTCATCTCCCACACACATGCCCTGGCCTTGAGACAGGGAAGGATATTCAATGATTGGACTGCCTGGGAAGCAGGACACAGCCCAGCTCGCACGGGCAGGAGTCCTAGCTCACCTGTGTCATGGACTTGGACACAACCTTTCTTTTTTTTTTTTAATGTGGGTACTGGGAGTCAACCTCAGGACCTCATGCTTGCCAGCAGGCGCTTGTGCCACTGAGCATTATCACCAGCCCTTTTTTTCCTTTATGTGGGTTCCGGGAGTCGAACTCAGGACCTCACGCTTGCCAGGCAGGTGCTTATGCTGCTGAGCTATCTCGCCGGCCAAACATTTCTTTTTTTTTTTTTTTTTGGTGGGTACCGGGGGTCAAACTTAGGACCTTGCACGCCAGCAGGCGCCCATGCCGCTGAGCGATATCACCGGCCCTTTTTTCATATGTGGGTTCCGGGAGTTGAACTTGGGCCCTCACGCTTGCCAGGCAGGTGCTTACGCCGCTGAGCCATCTCACCGGCCCCTCAAACATTTCTTAAATGGTCCACAAGTCCATGTGTGCAGCCCAGTAGAATCTGACCTCAGGGTTAGGACAGCACAGGACAGATACAACAAAGGCACAAGTGCCAGGCCTTTTACCCCATCCCAATCACCCACAAGACAGTAGCTGCAGGCCCAGTGAAGGATCAGTGTACTCAGCAAAAGCAGCCTCAGGTCCCCTGGAAGTCACCCGGCACTGTTATCACAACCCACACGCTGGGAGTGGGAGGTCAACTACGGCACAGCTGTGGGAAGCTAGCGCTGTATCGTCCTGCTGTGCGGCTCCAAAACCGATGATTTTAAATTGACTAAGAGTGAGTGGGGCTGGAGGGCTTATTTAGGTTTTTGGGTTTTTTGTTTGTTTGTTTGTTTGTTTGTTTTTCTTGGCAACAGTTTCTCATTTCGTGCACACATTCTGCTTCTTTGGTTTCATCAGTATTTACCTTGGGTCTGGTGAAACTCACTGTGCTGCCAAGGGTGGCAGCTTACTGCGGCCAGGGCTTTATTCCTTCACTCCAGCCTTCTGTCCCACGTGGTGGTCCCTGGCTGTCTCAAACTCAGCTTAAACAATGAAGGTAATATCTAGAACATATAAAGAGTGACAAAGCAGTCACAAAAAGATGACAGCTCAAAAGAGAAACAAGGGAAAGACCTTAACAGACTCTTCACAAAATACAATATCCAGATGGCATAAGCATCTGAAAAAATTCTCAATGTCATTGGTTGTCAGCAATATTCAAATTCCAAATGTGAGATTCTACTTAGGAGACACCACAATAAGCTACATCCCAGAACTGCCAAAGTGAAAAGGTCTCACAATACCCAGTGTTGAAGAGGAGGCAGGGAAACTGGAACCTCTGCACACTGGGTGTGGGAGTGTAAAGTGGTCCAAACGCTTGGTGATGCTTGTGATATTTATGAGAGCTAAGCATTTGCCAACAGATAGGTACACCAAGAAACACAAAGCACATATTATTCAATCCATTTATATAAAATACCAAAGTAGACAAACAATCTATGCTGTTGAAATCAGGGCAGTGGCTGTCCTCAAAAGCACACAGTGTAGCACCTGCCTGGCAAGCGTGAGGTTGTGAGTTTGATTCCCGGTACCAAAAAAAAAAAAAAAAAAAGCACACAGTGACCCAGAGAAAGCACATCACATTATTTTTCTGGGGATCAGTTATTGATTTGGGTGCTGGTTACACAATGTGTTCAGTTCATGGGTTTTCACTTATAATCTGTGAACTTCCCACTACCTATGTTGCAATCCAATAAAACTGTTTAGAAAATAGTTTCAGAGGGCGTCGTTTCGGGACTGGTTGGACCCAGAGGCACACGAGGGCATGAGGAGCATGACTTGGTTTCTCAGTGGTTCTCTCAGCGCTGCCTGCCTTAGGATGCAGAATTCCTCCTCAGAATGACTTCTCCCAGGGAGTGGGGTGTAGCTCGGTGGTTCTGTGGGTGTTTAGCACGCACTAAGCCCTAGGTTCAACATCCAACCCTCGGGGCGCGGGGTTGGGGTTTCTCGTGCCGCCGAGATGGCGCCTCCAGCTCTCCTCCCATGTCTAGGGGCAGGTATTTTGAGACAATGAAACAGCACACATTCCTCACCAAACCTTCCATTCACTTACATCTATATGAACTCTTGGATTCTTATTTTACTCGGGGGATTACAATTGGTTACTCTTATTGGTGTCCAAATCATCTCAGAGTTGTCCAGCAGGACTTAAAGCAGGCTCCTGTGTCCTCCAGGGCTCTCATCATTCTTTGAATATTTCCTAACTTTCTGACCCCAAAAGACATTCCAGGCTCATTTTATATCTTCTTTGTCTCTCAGCCCCTGGAATCAGCCATGTTCTCAGAGGGGAAGGGTGGATACTTCTGACCTCTCACCTCTGAACGACCTCTTTGGACTGTGATTTCAAGGCAGCAGGGCTGGCCAATGACAGAGGCGATGCTCTAGTGGTTTCCAGGGAAACCGCAGGGTTGCAGGGTGGAAGGAGGAGGTGACGTCACTGCAGAGCAAGAGTGCTGGCCACATCCTCCACTTAGCCGGCCACTGAGCACTGAGGGCAGCATCTGGGCAAGCGGTGAGGGACGAACCCCCTGCCTACCAGCCCACGACATTCCCATGACAGCAGCCCTGGGGAGATCAGCAGTCCCAGATCTGCTGAGACCATCAGGGCCTGCAAGACTTTGGGGACCACTGCTGATAAAAGGGAAGCAACGTCTTCAGATCCTCCCTGACTCGGCCTTGCCAAGGGCCCGAGAGCCACAGTCAGCTGGCAAACCCGCACCTCTGAGTCCCTGGCACACGTGAGTTCTGGGAGTTCCCATGGTTGCGCTCTCAGGAGGCAAAGAGGAGTCTGCACAGTGTCAACCCGAGCGCAGGGGCTGGGGCGCCTTGATGGAGCTGGACCAGCTGGGTCTCTTGGTGGCGTCTGCCTGTGAGGCTCATTCTCGTGTGGACTTTGGTAAGAGATTGGGGCATCCTGGATCATTTTGGGGATTCCCAAGGCAGCTCAAGTTCGCAGCAGCGGGCACACAGCTGCCTCAAGGAGCTGGGCCAGATGCAGTTACAAGTCCCTGATGATCCTGGGGATCCCGGAGGACTGCAACCACGAGGAGTTTGAGGAGATCATACGGGCCCCCCTCAAACCTCTGGGCAAATTTGAAGTGGCTGGGAAAGCTTTGCTGGAGGAAGAGAGAGAACCAAAGCTGCCATCATCAGTCTGGCGGAGGACCTCAACTATGCCGTGGTCCCCAGGGAGATCAAGGGCAAGGACAGCGGGGTGTGGAGAATGGTGTCCATGCCCCGGAGGCAGGACATTGAATTCCTGACCAAGCTGAACCTCTTCCTGCAGAGCGAGGGCAGGACGGTGGAGGATGTGGCCCGGGTGCTGAGGCACGAACTGTGCCCCACAGTGGCAAGACCCAGAGAGCTGCCTGTGAGGCAGTGCTGTGCCCCGCCCGGGGAGAACTCGGAGGTGGAGGCCGCCGCCAGGGTGGATGCGGTGCCACCCTTGGACTCCCCGGAGAAGGAGAACAAGGCTGGGGATGGCAAGAGAGGCAAGAAGAAGCACAAGAAAAGCTGGCGACGGCACCATGCCTCTGACAAGAAGCTGTGAGGTGACACTGGGTGTGTGTGGGGGCCATGTGCGTGAGGGTGGACGTCATCTGAGTAGGGTGGCAGTGGGGTGGGGTGGGCACCATCTGAGTAAGTTTGGGCAATGCCAGTGGGTGTGGGGAACATGTGGGATGGATATTACTCCAGCGAGTGGGTGACTTCTGAGTAAGAGTGTCACTGAGTGGCACAGGTGACATCTGACTGGTGTGAATGTGTGTGTGCACCTGAACTGACAGCTGCGTGGGTGTGGTTAACACCTGGCTGAGTGCTTGCTGTTCCTTCCTCCTCTCATCTACTCTGGATATTTATTGCACAACTACTATGTCCCAGCATTGTACTGAAACTGGGGTTACTGAGGAGCATAAACCCCCACCTTCATGGTTCTTACAGGAAGTGAGTAATAATTGTGTTCTTTGGATGTGGCTCAGTGGGTGGAGGTATTCTTTGAGCAGATGTAGGTAAGAGCTCAGTGACCCTACCCAACTGACGATGGATGTGTCATTCATTTGTCCAACCAACAACAATTTCCGGAACACTTTCAGTGTGAGTTCGGGTGGGTAACACTGGAGTAACTGTGGGTAACATTTGAGAGAGCAGGCAACACAGGAGTACGGCATGGGTGTTATTGGAGGGAGTGAAGGGGACTTCTGAGTTAGGAAGGGTCTCAAAGACCAGCAAACAATGTCTAACAACTGGGAGACCCCAAAACCCACTGCTGCCATGGGGACCTAGGCTGCCCCAAGCACTTGCAGGGGTTTGCAGGAGATGGAGTAGAAGACTTGGGGTTCCAGATTCTGAAGTTTTGCAGGTCTCTTGCCAGAACTGAGGACAATTCATGCAGATCCAGAAAGACACGTCAGGGGATTCCTTGCTTGGAAGAAAGGCTTCACATTCAGGCTTGGCCATCACTACCACCCTGAGTTTGGGGACGGCCACCTCTTACTTGGTGCTGAAGTGATCCAGACATCTCTGGAAATCCTGTCACTGCAAACTCTAGAGCCATTTTCTGTCTTTCAAAAGGACACCCTTTAAGGTGCCTCTGCTGCAGACTTGTCTGTATCGAACCACCCTATTTCACTCGTGTCAAGAAGCCGTGGCTAACCAGGAGGCCACCTGCTCACCACAGCGGAGGAACTTGCCTCGTGTGTGACTCTGAAAAGCTGCCACTGTTCTCCACAGCGGCCTTCCTTAGAGAAGCGGTTGGAGGTGGGGGCAGGGGCGGGGGCGTTCTGCCCCGACTGCACCTGCAGTAAGAGAATGGGTCTCCTCAGGTAAAAGCCAGTTGTGTGTCCAAGCAGCCGTCTCTCCTTCAGGGGCATCAGACCTGTGAATTTGCAAACTTCCATCAGGTCAGGAATCTGGAAAGGTTGCAGCTGGTTTCCTTTGCAAAAATATAATTTATACCCACATACAGACTCTCAGATTATTACCTACCAACTATAGTACTGCAGTCCCTGGTGTCTCATATGGGGAGCATCATCGGTCGGATACGCGACTTCCAGTGCCCAACCCCCTTTCTGATTCTGGAGCTGATGTGTAAGCTCTCTCTCTACACCTCTACCCTGGCAGCCGGGCTGCGGGTGAGAGATCCGTCCTCAGGCCTGTTAAGGATGCCTGTTAAGTCCTTCACTCCGGCGGCACTGCGAAACCAAAGGGACTTTTAGAGAGCACACTTGGTTGACTTAACGTAAAGGCTCGAGGCCTCTGACTTCTGCCCATTTGCCACGCTGGCCCAGCAGCAGCCACCTTAGTGTCCTTTCTTTTTGTGCGATGGCTGGGCTCGAGCTTTCCTGCCATCCTTGGACATACATTTGAACTGCTTACAAATCTGTAGTCAAGAAATTTGTATGGTGATCTTTTCCCTCCTTGCAAATCCCTGGCCCCGGGCACACCTACTGATAGGACATTCTACCACTGTCTCTCATTCGGTCACAGTCCGAGTTGGAACAAATGACACACGTTTGTTGCATGCTGTTCTCCCATCCAGGCATAATGGTGGTACAATAAGGGACAGTGTGACGTTTCTTATCATCATACGGCATCTTACAACAATATTTGTGCTTACTGTGGGTTCCGGGTGTTTCCCATATAGCGTTTATACTTACTATACTCGGTGTAAGTGGTGGATCAAGGTCACCTGTGGAATCAGAACCTCCTACTACTGCCTCTTGGAGGTTTTCTGGATTCGAGAGTTTTGTGGGATTGCAATGCAAGCTATCGTGTAAAACCGTAGTCACTTGAGGTCACCTACCTGAGTCAAGGCATCACAAGCAGAGCAAATCCCAAGAGAAAATTCACAAGGAAGTTGGTTGAGCTGGGTGCCGAAGATCCAACCGGCCTTTATGAAGCCCTGATTTCAAAAGCTGATTTAGCTAAAACTTCATTATTCTTCATGATTGAGGATCTAGTGTATAAATGTGAACTGACAAAATAAATATCACCTAATGAAATTGCAGTCTCCTCTTTACTATGCTGGGAGGGGAATCCATGTAAGGTTTAATTTGTAAAAATGATCTGGTTGCTTAAAAAGAAAGTTTTGACGACCATTTCTATGAGTTGCCTGAAGTTTCCTACGGCTGCGTTACTTTTAAAAGAAGTGTTGTCAGGGCCGGTGATATAGCTCAGCAGCATAAGCGCCTGCCTGGCAAGCGCAAGGTCCTGAGTTCGACTCCTGGTACCCATATAAAGGAAAAAAAGGGCTGGTGATATCACTCAGCAGCACAAGCACCTGCTGGCAAGTGCGAGGTCCTGAGTTCGACTCCCAGTATCCAAGTTAAAAAAAAAAAGTGTTTTCAGACCTGCATGGCCAAAAGGACACAAAAATACAGCTTTCTTTCATCCACTGACTTCCCCAGATCTCAGACCATTTTCCAATGGCTGAAGTGAAAGGTGGAACAATTTATCTGGCATAAAAACTGTAGCTCGGCATGGTGGTGCAAGCCTATAATCCCAGCACTCGGGAAGCTGAGGCAGGAAGATCGCTGTGAGTTCAAGGCCAGCCTGGGCTACATAGTGAGGTCAAGTCCAGCCTGTACTACATAGCGAGACCCTGTCTCAAAAAAAAAAAAAAAGCAGCACCCCACCCTCACCCTAAAACATTCTGATCCAGTAGGTTGGACTCAGGAAACTGATTTCTAAAACTTTACTCAGTGATTCTAATGCATACCAGAAATGAGAATCATTAATGTCAAGAAAGGTGCTGAATGAACAAATGAAGGAACAAATGATGCCCTCAAACTACTGGCTTTGCTTCTACACCAACCAGACAGCTTTCAGACTCAATAGGTTGGATTACGGAGAAAGGGACCCCGTGCAGTGCCCTGTGTGTTGACCACAGTGCTGCTTCTTGCTGTATCTTTTGGGACCCTACTTCCAGCGCTGGCAGTTAACCCACTAGTATCCGGTTCAGAAGTGTGGATAATTTGTATCTTGTCCATGCTGGACAGGGCACTTAGATTTCTGGGCATTTAAGACTAGGAACAAATCTGGTGATTGTGCCAAGATTATAAATGTCACCCAGGAGGGAAGTTTTACCACCAACCTTAATCCTCACACAAAATACACAAAGGCTGGTGAGATGGCTCAGCAGCATAAGCGCCTGCCTGGCAAGCGTGAGGTCCTGAGCTCGACTATCGGTACCTGTGTATAAAAAAATACACAAATAAATATATAAATATAAAATGACAATGAAGGGCCAGGGATATAGCTCAGTGGCACAGTGCCCGCCTGGCAAGTGAAAGGTCCTGAGTTCAATTCCCAGTACAAAAAAAAAAAAAAAAATGGCAATGAAGGATAGCTGGTACAGGGATGGAGCCATGTTTTGTTTTCTTTCTCTATTC
Organism: Erethizon dorsatum; assembly: GCA_028451465.1. Classification (NCBI taxonomy): domain Eukaryota; kingdom Metazoa; phylum Chordata; class Mammalia; order Rodentia; family Erethizontidae; genus Erethizon; species Erethizon dorsatum. Next base: position 107,279,785 of record CM051834.1, on the reverse strand, counting down.
TTATTTGATTGTTCATTTCTTTTAAAGAAATAAAAAGTGGGGCCAGTGAGATGGCTCAGTGGCATAAGCATCTGCCTGGCAAGCACGAGGTCCTTAGTTCAACTCCTGGTACCCACATACGAGAAAAGGGCCAGTGATATCACTCAGCGGCACAGGCACCTGCTGGCACATGAGGTCCTGAATTCGACCCCCGGTACACACACACACACACACAAAAAAAAAAAAAAAAAAAGAAATAAAAAGTGGGAGCTACAGTCATTAGGCTTTTATTTCCTGGGGTGGCTGGAGGAGGATTTTGCTTGCCAGAGGTCTGGACAATTTAAGACACCCACAGTGGGTGGATCAGTCTGCTCAGGGGTTGGCAATTTTTATAAGAATGTTGGACATTTAGAATTTTGACTTCTGGGATGATTCTGATGATTCTCACACACATGCCCAAATTTTTACAAAAAGCAAACACATACCAAAAACCAAACAATTATAGGCATGAGGGCCGGTGAGATGGCTCAGCGGTGTAAGCGCCTGCCTGGCAAGCGCGAGGGCCCAAGTTCGACTCCCGGAACCCACATACAAAAAAAGGGCCGGTGATATCGCTCAGCGGCACGGGCGCCTGCTGGCGTGCGAGGTCCTGAGGTCGACCCCCCGGTACCCACAAAAAATAAATAAATAAATTATAGGCACAAACACCTGTAGCCCTAGTCCTCTGGGAGGCTGAGGCGGGAAGATTATAAGTCCCTGCCCTGGCTTGGTCATTTACCAGTTTAAAGAGACTTTGTCTCAAAACAAAAAATAAAAAAGGGCTGGGGATGTAGCTCCAGCTCTTTCCTGAATTATTAGCACCGCACTCACACTGCCTAGGGAGGGAAAGCATGTGCAAAGGGCCTGCAGTGGCAGCAAGCCTGGCCTGCTGGAGCTGAGGGAAACAGCTGGAGGAGGGAGAGGCAGATTTTGCAGCAGTTTTGGGCTGTGCTGAGGGCTTTGATTTTTAATCTGAGTGAGATGGAAATTTTTCAAATGAGTAGAGACAAATCTGACTTTAGTTTTTAAAAGACTTCCCTCTCCCAGCTGCCGGGTGGGGATGTCACAGTAGCAAGGGGGAGGAGGAGCTTGGAATCTATTTGCATTCATCCAGGCTTGCGATGAGCCTGCTGCTCTAAAGGGGTTACCCGGCCCAGGAGAATTGGCTGTGGTTCACACCCTGCCCGGTCCTTTACTCCAGTACTTAAGACCTGGTGCAAACATCAGAGTCTCCGCTTAGGGCTCTGAGGCTTCAGACCAGCCTCAACCCCCATGCAAGAATAGGGTCCATGCAAGTTAACTGCTATTTCTACCGCCTCTGCGGTGGCAGCAGCAGCTGTGTGGTCTGTTTTATTGCTGAGCTGGCTGCCTCAGAATTACCCAGGAAGCTGCAGATCCTGACCCAGGATGTCTGTGGTGGGGTCTAAGGACCTTGGATTTTATTGAATTTATTTTAACTTTTTTTGTGGGGGGAGGGCAGTACTGGGGATTGAACCTACGGAGCACTGAGCTACATCCCCAGCTACCCCTCTTTCAAAATTTTATTATGAGACAGGGTCTCACTAAGCTGTCCAGGCCACCTCAAACGTTCGATCTTCCCGTCTCAGCCTCTGAGTAACTGGGATTACAGGTAACGCACACCACCACACCTGGCTAATTAACATTTTCGATTGCTGAGAATACAATTCAAAAGGTATAGCATGAAAAGTGCATGTCTCTCCTGCCTTGGGCGGGGGACCCTTTCCCAGAAATAGCTACTGCTGGCAGCTCTTGTGCAAGCGACCAGCCTAGGTACGCATCTGAACTCCACTGCATGCAAATGTCAGGCTGTTCTGGATTCAAATCCAGGCTTTACCACTTCATGGCTATGGGACCTTGAGCAGGAGATTCCCTTGGGCCTTAGTTTCCCCAGCTGTATAATAGGAATGCTGTGCCAGGGCTATGGTCAGGGTTTCATAGAAAGCATACAGGATGGTGCCTGGTACTAGAAAGTGCCCCACAAATTTTGCCTACCCTGAGGCACTTACTCTTTTCTTTAGCTGCACAGCATTTCGCTGTAAGCTTATCCCTACGGGTGAGCATTTAGGTTCATTTATTCACTTGAAAGTGTTTATTGCCAGGCTTGGTGGTGCGCGCCTGTAATCCTAGCACTCTGGAGGCTGAGGCAGGAGGATCGCTGCAAGTTCAAGGCCAGCATAGGCTACATAGTGAGTTCAAAGCTAGCCTGAGCTACACAGCGGGACCCTGTCTCAAAGAAAGAAAGAAGGAAAAGAAAGTTTACTGAGCACGAACTGTGTAGCAATCGCCGTGCTAGGGACCAGCGCTGAGAGACCCTCTATCACTTCTCCCCACGCGCTTGGGTGCGGGGTCGGCAGTGTTGGCGCCCACAGTCCAGCGAATTTATCATGGTACCGCTCGGTGTCATAGCCCTCAAAGGCCGGCGCCATCAGCACACGGAAACCTGGACCTTAGGATGGCAGCTTTGGGCGCAGCCTTTCGGGGAAGGCGCTGACGTGGGCCCCGGCGAGGCCCGGGGCGCGGCCACACCCCCGGGGGAGGGGAGCGAGGCCGCCCGAAGGGAGTGGACAGCTCCCTGTCAGTCCGAGTGTAAGCCGAGAAGGGGAGGTGGGCCTCGCTCGGGAGGGGCGCGGAACTTCCTGCCGTGCGCCCCACCGCTCGGGCGCGTCAAGGTCACCCAGCGCGGGGCGGGGCGGGAGACCCTCCCGGGGGCTGCGCTGAAGGCCTCGGGGCGCCTCGGCCTGCTGAACCGCCACGCGGAGCCGTCTTTGTCTACGAAGTCCCCTTCTCAGTGCCCAGTCGCGATCTTGACTCAGGACGGGGCGCAGGAAGAAGCTCCCGAAGCCCGGGCGGGACACCACGTTGGCTCCTTAGGGTGGGCTTGGAGCCTCGGCCCTGACCTCACCCCGGCTCACGTAAGCACGTTGGGAAGTGATTGCCACAAATCCTTGCGGGGAGCACGACCCGACCGGGACTGGTCTTGTTGCAGGCGGTGAGCCTGGGCGAGGCGGGCCCTCATCCCTGGCTGGGGAGGGGCGGCACTCCGGCGGCTTTGCTGGGACCTCTTTCCCCTTCTCCCAGGACTAGGGGCCCCCACCCCAGATTTCACCCTGGAGATCTTAAAGACTCTGGAGAAAAGCCATGTGGGGGGCTGGTTCCCCTGGGGCTTCCTCCCGTCCCCGGACTGCCTGATCCTCTGGAGCGTCCCCGATGTCTGCAAAGACGTGGATCTGGACGTCCTCGTGGAAGCCTTGAAGCCCGTGGGGACCTTTAAGAAGATTGGCAAGGTGTTCCGAAAGGAGGAGGACTCCACGGTGGGGTTGCTGCAGATCGGGGAGGACGTGGACTACCTGCTCATCCCCCGGGAGGTCAGGCTGGCCGGGGGCGTGTGGAGGGTCATCTCCAAGCCCGCCACCAAGGAAGCGGAATTTCGGGAGCGGCTGATCCAGTTTCTGGAGGAAGAGGGCCGCACCCTGGAGGACGTGGCGCGCATCATCGAGAAGAGCACCCCGCACCCGCCCCAGTCCCCCAAAAAGCCCAAGGAGCCTCGAACCAGGAGGCGAGTCCAGCAGGCAGTCACTCCTCCGCCTCGCCTTGTCGTCGGCACCTACGACAGCAGCAACGCTAGCGCCAGCGAGTTCAGTGATTTCGAGACCTCCAGAGGCCAAGGCCTGGGGCGGGCCCGGAAGGCGCGCAGAATGCCGGTCAGTTACTTGGGCAGCAAGTTCCTGGGGAGCGACCTGGAGAGGGAAGACGACGAGGAACAGTTGGTCCAGGCCTTCCTCCGGCTGGGGGAGGAGCAGCCCAGGGCGCCGCCTGCCGGCCACGGCGCCCACCCGCCTGTGCCTGTGTTTGAGGACAACCTGGGGCCCCAGCTGTCCAAGGTAGACAGGTGGCAAGAGTGTGAGAGCCCGGTGTCCTGGGGGAAGCCGAAGCAGAGGGTGAAGAGTTGGGCACTGAGATCTGGCCCTGAGGAGGATAAGGCTCATCAGGCCACCATGGCTGCAGAGAGAGATGGGGTGTCCACCGGCCGGGGGGCTGACCCGGCTAGGCAAAGGGATGGGGGTGTGCCTGAGCGCTCCCCCGGGCGGTGGAAGCCCAAGATCACCTGGGCCTCCTTCAGGCGTCGCAGGAAGGAGGAGGTAGCATCCTCAGCTAAGGGGGCAGCTGCCCCAGCTGAGCAGGGGCCCGAGGCTGCAGATGATCAGAGGGCAGAGGCTGAAGATAATCGGAGGGCAGAAGCCTCCATTTCCCAGGTAGCAGGAATTGCAGATAATCAAAGGGCAGAGGCCAGAGCTGACCAGAGGGAAGGGGCTGGAGCCCAGGCTATCCAGGAAGCAGGATCTTCAGCAGCCCAGGGGGACACAGGGACAGCCCCAGGAGCCAGGCACCAGAAACAGGTCAAGACAGTGAGGTTCCAGACCCCTGGACGCTTTTCGTGGTTTCGAAAGTTCAGGAGAGCCCTCTGGCACACTCCCCGGCTGCCAGCCCTGCCCGAGAGAGTCCCCAGGGCAGGGGAGGGCAGGAGCCTCAGGGTGCTGAGGGCTGAGGCCAGGGCAGAGAGGGGGCAGGGAGAGCTAGAAGACCAGCTGTGAGGGGGGCCCCTACTTCGGCCCCCGGGTGTCCACCTCCCTCCAGGCTGCACAATGGAGGTGGGCAGCTGGGCAGGCAGCTCCTCCAGGGCCCCGCTCTGACTTACTTTATCTCGTGTGCATTGATTTCTTTTTTCAGTACCGACTCCTTTTAGCATCCCAAGGAATGTCAAGAAAAGAACTGAGATGGTGGGGTTCCGTTGCCCATGCTTTTAACTTTCTCAGATGCAACTCTCTGCGTTCAGCTTGGAAAGGGAGGCAGCGGGCGGGCGGGTGGGGGGATGGTTCCCACATCCCTTTGCCTGGGCACTTCTCACCTACCACCTCCTTGAACTCCAGAAGAGATCTGAAGCCAACATCCAAATAAAAATGTTTACCAGTTGATTTCTGGGCCTCAGACTGGGCAATTTATAGCACTCTGGGGTGATACGGCCCTTGCTGGTGGTTCGCCCATCCTGGATATTGGGGACTCCCGTCTGCATTGTCACTTTGCTTACCATCCCTGTGCCCCTGGCCTCTGCGAGTTTTTTTTTTTTTTTTTTTTTTTTTGTGGGTACCGGGGGGACGACCTCAGGACCTCACGCGCCAACAGGCACCCGTGCCGCTGAGCGATATCACCGGCCCCTTTTTCGTATGTGGGTTCCGGGAGTCGAACTCTGGCCTTCGCGCTTGCAAGGCAGGCGCTTAAGCCGCTGAGCCGTCTCACTGGCCCACCTCTGCGAGTTTGGAGGGCACAGGGGCTATGGTTCACACATTTCACCCTGGTCTTGGTAATGAGCTACAGAAAGTTATCTGGGAAGCACATTCAGAACACAGATTCCGGGGTCCTTGGTGCTGGAAAGGCGGCTTTGCCTGAGCTGGCCGCGGGATCCTCAAAGCTGTCTTTATCAAGCGTCACAAACGTCTAAGGGCCTTGGCCACTGGATGAATGGAAAAGTTGTTATGATAGGAACAGACCAGAGTGGGCTCTGGAGTCCTGTGCCATGATAGTTTCTACAGTCGAGGAATGATGGGCTGCAAGGCCTCGTGGAGGTCAGGAGGAAACTGGGGGACATCTCCCCATGACCCCCAGCAAAAAGACAGCAAAACCAGCCTCAAGTCCATCCTGTGTTTACAGATGGAGAAACTGAAGAATTATACCCCGTGCCACCTACCTTTCTTGCAGGGCAGGGGTTCAAACCAAGGGCCTCATGAATGCTAGGCAAGTGCTCTGCCTCGGAGCCCGCTCCCAGCCCCTTCCCTGTTTTCTTCTGAAAGGAAGTGCTTACAGATGGCAATGCATGGTGCCCGGGTGGCCTTCCGAAGCCCCTCTGCTCTTCGGGGTGGACACAGCTGTTTCGTTCCTGGCCACAGAGAGGCCCAATTCAAGACCCCACCTGGAGGGACCTGGCAGGGTGGGGCGGAGTCAGGCTGGTGGGACTGGTGAGACTGCACTTTGCTGCTGCCTGCCAGGGAGGACAGAGGTCTCAAGACCACAGGACCCGGGCACTGGAAGGTAAAAGTGAGGCACCGAGAGCGATGGAGACACCTTGGAGCCTGAGTGGGTTTTTGTGTGTCCCTCTTTCAGAGTCTGGAGCTCAAGGGGTCTTGGGTGACAGTGGGGTTGATTGGGAGGGGAAGGGGTGTGTGCCACACAACGAGGCCAGACAGCTTTGACATGGAGCTGTGCACTGCCATCGGCCACGCCTGGCCACACCTCCCTTGCTTCCATGCTTGTGTGCATGTGGGACACAGACACAGGCACCGGCACGCCCAGCACGGTCACAGATGGCAGACCTACACCCGGAGACAGATCCAAGGGCCGATCAAAGCACGGTGTGGGTTTACATTTTAAAAACTTACAGCAGCAAAAGATGCTACCATTAATCCCCTGTAAAAGTCTCCCCCTCACTTCAGGAGCACTTACCTCATTGTTCTGGCCACTTCCCAGAGCTTTTGCACTGAGCTACATCCCTAGCCCTTTTTGCTTTTTGTTTTTGAGACAGGTTCTTGTTAAATTGCCCAGGCTGGGTTCCGATTTGCGATCTTTCTGCCTCAGCGTCCCAGAGTGCTGCGATTACAGGTGAGCGCCACAGCACTGGGTTTAATGCTACGTTTTTCTGAGCAGGCCCCGTGGTGAGCCCAGGAGATAAAGAACAGGTGCACAGACCACAGGTGCCTTCCCTTCAGTGGCCTTCCCCAGAGATGTCCCCAAGGTCGATCCGCGGGGAGGTTCTCCTCTTCTCAGTCAGTGATTGGCATCCGGTGTGTGTGTGTGTGTGTGTGCGTGTGTAAAACAGGCCAGGTTTGGTGCCAAACATCTGCATCCCAATCTAATCAGCCCCAGATCTGAGCAGAACACAGGTTCAGGCAGATTTGCGGGACCAGGAACAACACAACAGCTGCCAGGCCCCACTCCCGCCTGGTCCAGCTGGGCTCGGCTTCCCCCGTGGCGCTGCCCGGCCACGCAGCTGCAGCCTTGACCTCTGCACGTGGCGGAGCTTAAAGCACGCATCCCTCTCCTCTGCTCAAAACCCTCCGCGCCTCCCAGCGATTCACCGCGGCCACATCTCTAGGCTGCGCTGCGTTCTAAACTCCATTCCACTGAGGCAGCGACCCTTAGAGGTAGGTGGCCTGTTTTGGCATGGCACTGAGCCTGGCACTGCAGGGGCCAGCATTTATTCATTAACAGACTGCTAAGGTCACAGCTCTTAGACTACGTTTTTGTTTTTGTTTTTGTTTTTGAGATAGGATCTGAATAAGTCGCAAAGTTGTCCAGGCTGGGCTTGAATTTTCGATCTTTCTGCCTCAGCTTCCCAGAACGCTGGGATTACAGTTGTGCGCCACCTGTGCTTCCCTTCTGTGCTTTCTGACCACCACAATCCTGCCACTAATTTCCTCCCTTAGACATTCTGACAAAGACAGTGCAATGTTGAGAAGTCATGTGCTGGGGGCAGTCAGAGCTCTGAAAATAAAGTAAGGGTATTTGCAAAGGACACTATGTATTTATTTGCAGTACTGGGGATTCAACCCAGAGAGCACTGAGCTACATCCTTAGCCCTTTTTATTTTTAATTCTGAGATGGGGTCTCACAAAGTTGTCTACATTGCCTTGAGCTTGAGATCCTCCTGCCTCAGCCTCCTGTGTGGCTGAGATCGCAGGTGTACACCAGCTCGCCTGGCTGGAAAGGATTACAATTCTAACTAGGGTGGTCAGGGGAGCTCTCGCCGGCAATGTGATGTTTGAAGAAAGACTGCACGAAGGAAGAAACCACGTAAGTATCCTGGGGAAGGGCAACTCCAGTGCACAGGCCCTGAGGCAGGAAAGTGCTTGGCATCCGGAGATGGGTTAGGGAGTGAAGACACTTGGGACCCGGAGAGGGTAACGGGAAATGAAGTAGACCTAAGGTGGAGACAGAGGGTGTGGACCAGAGCTGCTCAAGACTGCCTCAGAGACTTGAGCCTGAAATTACACTGAAATTGACATTGTCCCACGTGGGGAGTGGCTACTTCCGGGAACGGAACGGGTGTAGCCCATTGTAAGGTCTATGGCTTTGATTTTAGTGACACACGAAGTCATCAGAGTTCGGAGAGGGTTTATAAGTCACTCCCAGGCATAAGGCCTGCCGGGGTTCAAGCGCTAGGAAGAAGAGTCCATCTCCGGGTGCGGAAGTTCCAGGAGGCTACAGGGAGAGACGATGCGCACGCTGCGCCCTCTGGCGGCGGCGGCGGAGAAGCGCCCTGGCGTCCAAGTCTCCCGAGCGCGGCGCCCGGCTCTGCTCACGATCACTTTGGTGACCCGGAGGTGGCAGCAAGGGTGCTCATTGTTTTTTTTGAGTGCAAAGAGGATTTAAGTAGTCCCCGCAGGGCCTGCTTCCAAATTCAGCCTTTGGGCCTGTGGTTTCAAACACAAGCGTCAGAACCGTCGGCCCGAGGTCTTTGAATCTGGTTAGTCGGACCAGCTCAGCGGCCACTCGTCGTCACAAAGGAGAACGACGGGCCGCGGCTGTGGAGCGGAGAGAGCCCGCTGTCCTGCCCCAGACCGGCCAAGGGGGACCCGTCCATCCGCCTAAGACCTCAACCCGTTACTGCCTCTCGGTGCCTTCGTTCACCCGCTGAGAATCGCGTTCTCCTAGCAAGAGCAGAAGGACCTGCGCCCCCCAGCAAGCTCCGCCCCTGCGTGCTTCCCCGCAACCTGCTTCCCTGTGCTTTGGGTTTTTGGGGACGGCAAGTGGGAGTCGTCCAGTCCGAGACTTTCGAGTCCCTGGGGTTGGAATTAAGCCAGATTAACTCAGAGCCAGAATGGCTGATTGCAGCGTTTGTGATTAGTATTAAACCCCGGCCTCCAGTTCAGAGTTGCATCAGTCTGGGCACGTTATTCCCCTTGCGCACCTGCGAGGAAGCGCCATCGCTGGGGTTGTTTTCTTTTGTGTTTTTGAGCCAGGCTGTCACTCTAGCCTAGGCTGGCTCGTAACTCACGATCTCCCTGCTTCAGCTCCCCGACGTGCTGGAACCACAGGTCTTTAACTCGCGGTCCTGGAGCGCCACCTAGTGGGGAGCGTGAGAGCCGCAGCTTGTTCGGCCGGTACCGAGAGCGCGTTCTGCGCGGCAGGGGGTGCCGGGAAGGGGGGTCACCTTTGCGAGCCGGTCTGGTTTCGGGTCACATTCCAGGAAGTATGGGGCGCCCCTCTCCCGGCCTGAGAGACCTGGGCCTGTTCGACAGCTGTGGTGGGTGGAGGGGCCAGAGCCCGCACCTTGGCCTCAGGCTGGTGGTGCACGGCTGTAATCTCAGCGCTCTGGGAGGCCGAAACAGGAAGAACACAAGTTTCAGTTCAGCCTGGGCAATTTAGAGACCCTGCCTCAAAATAAAACAGTAAAAAAAAGGACTGAGGATGTAGCTCAGCGTGAAGGCCCTGGGTTCAATCTCCAGTACTACAAACTACAAACTACAACTGCTTAACCTGTCAACTCCAGGGACAGCTGTGCGACAGAGCCCGCGTGGGAACCGTCTAGTACAATCATCCCATCAACCAACTGCAAGCAAACCATTTTAATGACTTAAAAGTCATCTTAGACCACGTGCAAGGTCCTGAGTTCAATCCCCGGTACCAAAAAAAAAAAAAAAAAAAAAGTCATCTTAGAAAAAGTTGTATGCCTTTTGCCCCATGTATACATATAAGCTTTTTCAACTGTATGAACATATTCAGATATGGTGGGGAAATTTTGTTTTTTGAGACAGGCTCTCACTAAGTTGCCTCCCCAGTGCTGGGATTACAGGTGACATCTACTGTGGCTGATGTTCAATTTTAAAAAATACTTACGAAGCAGCACAAAACAATAGAGTGTGAAGCCCAATGTCCTAGGGGACTTGCATTTTCTGTAAGTGTTCTTACTGAGCACAGGGCAGTGCTGGGAGGAAAGTGGTCACATTTGGAATGCGCAGCAAAGCTCACTCTTAGGAAAGACCCGCAGTGATGAGAAGAGCCAACAGGGCAGGCCCAACCTGGCCTTCTGAGTAGCCACACTGTGTGTCCTTTCAGAGGGGCACACACGCCATCACAGGTACACAAGGTGACACAGCCTTCCCACTGGCATGTTAACTCTATACCCCAAGGGCTGTCACAACAAAGCACCACCCATGGGGTGGCTTAAACAGCGGGAGTTTATTTCCTCACTTAAGGTGGTGGTGCTGGCAGGACTGGTTTCTTTGGAGGTCTCTGTCCTCGGCTTGTGCTGCTTTGCTGGTGCCGGGTTGACCAGGCCACATGGTATGTATGGTCAGCTCGTGCTGGGCCTTGGGGCTGTGCCCCAGCCTCCTACTGGCTCACTCATGGCCATGTCCTCCCCAAGTCTTCTGACGGCTGATGACACCACTCCCACGGGATTAGGCCCATGCGCATGACTTCATTTTACCTTAAGACTCTTTACAGGTTCCATCTCCAAACAGAACAATCCCAAGGGGCTGGGAGTTGAGACTTCCAGGTGTGAATTTAGGGGAGGACAGACCAGAACACATGCTCAGCCGCAGTGGAAGTGCCCTGTTCCCATGACTGTGGCCACAGGGAGCTTGAAACTTGGCTGTCTTCTCTGCGCTTGTCCTGAGGGCTGGGGAATCCCTTCAGACTGTGACAAAACTACACCCTACCCCGACTGTCTTCAAGTGTAAAGACACGGCAGGAATCCTGCCGTGATCTGACCGGCAGGTGGCTGTGTTATGAAGTGCCAGCTAACTGATTTTGTGGTTTCTGTTTAATTTGGAAACAAGACTTTCTGGCTCTAGTTTTTGAGACAGGATCTATGTAGTGCAGGCTGGCCTTGAAATTGCGGTGATCCTCCTTGCCTCAGCCTCCCAAGTGCCGGGTGGCTCAAGTATTTTTTGGGAGGTGGTTAAAAAAACAATTGAGGGCCAGTGAGATAGCTCAGCAGCATAAGCGCCTGCCTGGCAAGTGCGAGGTCCTGAGCTCGACTCCCGGAACCCAAATACGAAAAAAGGGCCGGTGATATCGCTCAGCAGCACGGGCGCCTGCTGGCACGCGAGGTCCTGAGGTCGACCCCCGGTACCCACAAAACAACAACAACAAAAAACAATTGCTCTTGCCCACTGGGCCTATGAGGCTTTGTAATAAGACATGAAAGTCACTCAGCACAAACTTGCTAAGTCTGTGGATTTGAAGCTTTAATTTTCATAGCTATGAAAAGCTCAGTGTAACTCGTGGTGGTCAACTTTGCTGCAGTTCCTCTTTCTGCAACAGCTGAACTATTAATAGTCATTTTGAACAGCTTTCCTGATATGTAAAAATATGCCAGTATGTCTGTTTTGTGGAGTCCACATATTCCTGCTGCTCATTTTTAAATCAGATGCATGGCCACAGGAAGGATAAACCTGGCAGGACCTATGCCGAAATGTTAGCAGACTGGGGCTGCCCCCAACCAGGCAGAGTTCAGAGGCGTCAGACCACTGTCACTGAGGATGGGACGCAGCTCAGCACGCCTTTCTGTTGTGCTGGTATCTACAGTTCCCACGGGGCAGGGGGATGTGTGGCTCCAGCCCCTGGGTCTCCAGAGGAAATGGTTGCCCAACCCCAGCCCCAGGTGGCTCCATCTGAGACAAGGTGACTTACAATAATGACTTTATTTTAACATATTTAATTACAGACATAAAACAGCCGGGGAGGGGGTGCGCCCCAGCCTAGCCCCACCCTGGGGCTCCCAGGAGGCGGGTGCAGGCGAGGCCTCCCTGAAGACCCTCTTTCTTGGGGCTGCCTGCGGCGGGACCCTATTGCTTTAGCGAGGGAGGAGCCATGCAAACGAGGGGGCGGAGAAGCCTGGTGGCCCCGCCCCACCCGAGGCCGGCCTTCCTCCGAATGCCCTGGCCTCGCTGCCCCAGCACCCACTCCGCCTTCGCCTCCGGCTCGGACCTGGAGTGCTCCGGCCAGCCCCGCTCTGACCCCGCCCCCTCTGCAAACCTAAAGGGGAATAAATACAAACTTTACAAAGTAAAAGCGGGTCCAAAGATGCCCTGGGGCGGGGCCTGCTCTGCCCAGCTGGGCTGGTGGGAGCGGAGGGGCCCTGGGTGCGACCGCCCGCCGGCTCACATCATCCCGAGCTGCAGCAGCGTGTTGGCGTAGGCCATGGGCTTCACGTTGGGATGAGGCTGCGGCAGAGACAGAGGGGACACACAGTGAGCACTCACACCTGCTGTGGGACCCGCTGCCCAGGCTCGGGCAGAGGGCAAGGGACATGGGGTGACTCACCACTGCTGTGAACTGGTGGAACTGGGGCCGCAGGTCGGAACCCCGGAGGTGGATGTAGGAGGCTTTGTTCCCCATCTGGTCGCTGTGGGGACAGCAGCACAGTGACAGTGTGGTCAGGGCTGGGGATTAGGAAGAGGAAGGAAAGGCGGAGGGGAGGCAGGGACAGCGCCATGACAGGTGTGGGCAGACAGACAGGAAAGCGCTGGAAAGAGTGGGGACGGGAAAGAGAGGAGCCCCGGGGCAGAAAGGAGGGCGTTAGCGGGGGCAGGAAGGGGGAGTCAAGGGAAAAGAAGGGGTGACAGACAAGCGGGAGCAGAGGTGCTAGCAGAGACAGGGCATGACCCACCCTACGGAAGTAGGACCCCTGCCAACCACCCTGAGCACCAGGAGACGCAGGGGACAGAGCGTCGTGTCACAGGGCATCGTAGGGATGTCAGCCTGGCCCATGCCAGTGAAATGGGGGTGGTGGGAGAGGAAAGGACAGGGGACTCACAGGTAAAGAAAGGAAAAACAAGTTTCCCCTTTAGAAAGGTCTTGGGGTATCAAGGAAGGAAGATGGAACACCTGGGGCTGGCTTAGCCCCCAGTGTGGTGTGGTGACAGGTATGTGGCGATTGTAATGTGGTTTATCTACTCTTGTGTATCTTTCTTCCCATCACGCAAAATTAAAGTCAAAAGAGACAAAAACCTGTGGTGTAGGAAAGAGGCCCTGGGCAGGGAAGGTGGAGACGTACCAGTAGTTGGGGGCAGAAAAGACGGTGACACAGCGGCCGCCATGTGCCACCTCATAGCCCTCAGCCTTGACCTCGTGGCTGCGGATGATGTAGTCTAGGTGGTTCTCCTCCAGGAAGGCCTTGGTGATATCAGGCCCAAACTGACAGCTCACGCCCCGCTTGCTGATGGAGCGCCCGTTCTGGGGGTGGCAGGCAGGGGGGAGGTTCAGGGCAGCTCCCGGCCCTGCCCCACCCGCTCTGCCCAGGACCCAAGCCCCTGGGCACTGTCACTCACCTGGGGCTGCGGATCCGACCACAGCAGGTCGCACATGGGACCTGGTGGGGATGGGAAGGAGCGTCAGGGACCTGTCCACCTCCTAGGCCTGGGCTCACAGGTCACTCCTGGCCCAGCAGTTAGGCCTCAGCATTGACCCACATTACAGGTGACTCTTGGACTTGGGGCTCCTTGCCAAGGGCACAAAGCCAGTTGGTGGCAGGGCCATGGGTACAGCTCGGGTCTGAGCCCAGGGCACTCCTTCCCACTGGAGACACTGAGGCCCTGGGAGGAAGGGGTGGTCATGAGACCAGCCCGACTTGCCTGAGTCCGGGGGCTGCCGATTCCGCTCAATCTTCCGGATGTCGTCCAGGGTGACACCGTCTTCGCTGAACAGGCCTCCATGCATGATCTGAGGGAAGCAGGAAGCTGCTGGGACACAGGAAGAGCCGCCCCTGCTCGCTTCACCCACATGTCCATCCGACTGCCCGACTGTGGGGCAGGGGTCCCCGAGGCGTCCTCACCAGCACTTTGCCATTGATGCACTGGGCCAGCGGGAGCCACTCGAACACCTCGCTGAAGAGCTCGTACATCTGGGCTGTGTACTTGGCCTTCACCTCGCCCTCAAAGCCGTAGATCTGGTTCATGTTGTCTGTCTCATGGTTGCCTGGGGTGACAGTGGGGCAGAAGAGGTTCCTCAGCATCCCCCTGCCTGGCACCCTCAGGAATATCCCTGGGGACCCGGGCAGGGCCATCCACTGGCACAGGCCCTTCACAGACACCCGGAGAGGTGTGGACACTGTCTTGAGGGAGCAAACAGCTGAGATGGACCCATGCATGTGGCACTAGGGCCAGTGGCCTGACCAGTGGACTGGTCCCCACAGTGGGGCTTCCAGGACGGACTGCAAGGCATCAGCAGACACAGCAGTGGTCAGCTGCAGCGAGGTCACATGCTGTGCTGTCCTGCATTTGCTCACCTCCCTCTCGCCCTGGCTGGGGGAGGTGAGGTGGTCCCCAATGCCAGAAGCCTAGGGTCTGACCCCAGCCTGAGCTCTCTGCTGCCGGCAGGAGTCCCTCACTGCCCTTTCCTGGCTCCAGGCCTCCCCGGCCACACCTCCCACCTTGGTGGCTGGCCCTCCCCTCTGGGGCCTGCTGTCTCAGCAAGCCCTTGCTGTCCCTTATGTGTCCACTGAGGAATCTGAACTTCACAGGCCCTGGGGACCCAACCCCATGACACCCCCAAGCCATGCTGGCCCCATCAATAGCAGCCACAGCCCTTAGGGTGCCTCAGCTGGAAACCTGCAGGCCCCTTCAGCCCTGCTTTCTCCTCCTCTGAGCCTGCTCTCTGACACACACTCTGGGCTCTACCTGGAGGACCCGAACCTGCTCCCACAGGGTTTAGCAGCCCCTCACCATCACCCACAGCCCCCTGATCCTCAGACTGTGGCCACACTGAAGCTGGGGGATGCGCTGACACCTCAGGCAGCCCAGACCCTGCTCTGCTCAGAACCCTCCAATGACCACAGTGCGTGGAAGCCCGCAGGCTGCGTGCAGCCCCTCCCCCAGGGTTCCTGCACTGCTGGAGCCCCGCAGCCCATGGGTGAGGGCAGGACCTGCCAGAGCTGCCCCACTGTCCCAGGACCTTTGTACATGCAAGTTCCCCACCCGCCTGCTCCCACTCCCTGTTTAAACCCTTGCTTCAGCTGCACACCTTGGCGGGGCTGTCCAGGTCAGCCTGAGTAAGGGGAGCTCCACACACCCCAGCTGCCCTCTCCTCCCATGGGAGCATGGAACTCCCTGGCAGCGCCTGCGCACCCCCTGCCTGCCTGCCCAGCCCAGGAGCCCTCAGGCAATCTCTGCTCCCTGCCATCCCCAGTGACCTACCCACACCCTGCAGGTCACACAACCATCAACCACTGTGCAGGCCAGACAGAGGCATGGGGAGGTGGCACCAATGGCCTGGGCTACACAGCTAAACCAGCCAGTGACCTCGCCACCCCAACTCTGCCTTTGTTTTAAAAATGTGACGTACGTATTTCTTTTGTGGGGTAACATAAGTCACAGAATCCCCTGCCCTCAGGACCCCTGCTTGCCATGTGCTGGAAAAGTCACGTAAACACACAGCAGGATGTGAGAACATGGCATCACTGCGCAGTGCACAACCTGCTCAGCCTTACAAGGTGGCCCTGGGCGTGATCCCTGTGAATTCACCAGGTGAACAGCTGCAGTGATTACCCTTGATTTACAGATAAAGAAATGGAGGCTGACAGCGAAAGGCAAGTGCTCTGCCCGCAATGGCCCCAAGCCCCTGCTGACTTCCAAGCTCACCTCGAAGTAGGTGAAAGTGATCTGGGTACAGGAGCTTAAAGCCGAAAAGGGTGAGGATCACTTCAACGGAGAAGGAGCCGCGGTCCACAAAGTCACCATTAAATATCTGCCCCGCTAAGGAAACCAGGGCAAATGGGGGTGGCAGAAGACAGGCCACACGGGCTGTTCCTTCCTGGGTCTCCCCCACCGCTGAGGCTCCTGCCGGTCCTTCCCAAGGAGGACCACCAAGGGGACTCAGCGCCTGGAATCTGTCCCCGAGGAGGACAGCGCTGAGAACCAACCTTACCTGTGTCTCAGGGAAGCCCAGGCTTGGGGGCCCAGGCGGGCAGCTGTTTCAGCTGTCTCCCCAGAGCAGCCCCCAAGCCAGAGGGGAGATGGGACTCGGCTCCAGCCCAGCGCACAGGCAGGCAGCCTGCAGAGGCTGTTTATTAGCAAGCAGCATAACACCTGATCCACAACACAAGTGTGGGCCAGGCCCTGTGCTCAGCACTGCACATGAATCGGCTCATCTAGGTACAACCCCCAGGTCACCAGCAAAAACAGGGGTTCCAGGAGGGGAAGCAACCTGCTAGGTTCCCAGGTGGGAGTGGCCCACAGGGATGGAAGCATGGGAAGTGCAGTTATTTGTGTGATCTCAGAGCAGACAAGAAAAGGTGGGGCCCAGAGACACAGGGTGGCTGGCCCAGGTGACACGGAAGGAGGGCATGGGGACTGGCCCTGGCGGGGGTGTGGAAAACCCACAGTGGCTGTGCTGAGAAGGATACGTAGGGGTTGGTCTCCGAGGGTAAACCGTTGAGCTCAAATATGTTGAGCAGGTCATAGAACTGGCCGTGGGTGTCCCCGCACACTGTAATCTTCTCTGTCTGGAAGAAAAGAGGCCACCGGAGAGGGAGGGGCCCAGAGAGACAAGTGGGGAGGGGGCAGAGGTCAGGGCAGACCGAGAAGATCCATGCAAGGGAGACAGGCAGGGGATGCAGCAATGAAGCGGGGGGCAGAGATGAGGAGGCCAGGAGGAGAGAAGGACACGCGGAGGAAAGAAACACAGCAGGGTGTTGTGTCAGGGACAGAGGGAAGGGCAGACTGTGCCAGGTGCGCTGTGGGGTCCTGAGCTCAGCCCCACCCCACCCCAGCCAGGGAGCCCACCCCAGGACACGCACCTCTTTGAGCGTGGTCTCCACGAGCGTGCTCAGCTTGGACAGGACCTCTTTGACCTGCACCAGGATCTGGAAGGCAGAGCAGACGGTGAGAGAGGTGAGCCTGGATGCCCAGGGGACCCGCGGGGCTGAGGAGGTGGGCAGGAAGCTGGTGGGAGGCCCCCAGCAGTGGGTGCTGCTGGGCCGAGGTGGCCCCAGGTGCTGCTCTGAGTGGGCAAACATCTGGATCATTTCATGAGAAAACCTTGAATTCTGGCTTCTTTTAAAGTCATCATCAGGCCGGTGAGATAGCTCAGTGGCATAAGCGCCTGCCTGGCAAGCGTGAGGTCCTGAGTTCAACTCCCAGAACCCACATACGAAAAAAGAGCTGGTGATACCGCTCAGTGGCACAGATGCCTGCTGGCAGGCAAGGTCCTGAGGTTGACTCCGGTACCCACAAAAAAAAAAAAAAAAAAACAAAGAACAAAAACAAACAAACAAGAAGTCATCAGCATGAGGAAACGTGAGGCCGAGTTCACATCGTAGAAAACTTTATAAAAGAACTGGCCTGGATGCATCTCAAAGTTACTGTCATAGAAGTCCCTTCAAAAAGCGGCGAGACTTTCTCCACTTGAACAGATACTCTGGGGAAAACTGAAGCACCTGGGAACGGAGGTCATATTACTTTCTCCTTGACAATGCTGTGTATCTGCCAGCGTTTCCCAATTTCATGCACACACCCCATGGACCACAAGCATTCGTCAATACTGTCACATCAGCAAAGGGGACAGCTGAGTCCTTGTCACCACAGGAATGCCTTTGTTTGTAGGAGGTATAGGTTATGATGTTTGCTATTTTCAAATAGTTCCAGGATAAAAAAAAACAAGAAAAAAGTACACACACACACACACATGTAAGAAGAAACTTAATGAGGGGCAAACATAAGCAAAGTGTGTACAGATGTTAATGGCATTGGTCTTCAACTTCTCTGCAGGTTGGACAGCTTTCAAAATAAAAAGCTGCAGCTGTGGTATCCACCAGACCCGAGTAAGAGTCCATTGTCCAGGTGGACCCCACTTTATCTAGTCACCTACTGAGTGATACCTTAGCTGCTTCCATGTTTTGAGCTATGAATAAAGTTGCTATAAAAAAAAATAAAATAAAAAAAAATAAAAAGCTGGACAGAAGAGTGTTAAAAAAAAAAAAAAACTAGCTGGTGGTCATTTCCGGTGAGAATGTAGAAAATTATAAAAGAGTATTGCTGAGGACAAGAACAAGCCAAATAACCAACAATATTAAATTTTAAAAAGCAAAGAAGGGGCCAGTGAGATGGCTCAGCGGTGTAAGCGCCTGCTGGCAAGCGCGAGGGCCCAAGTTCGACTCCCGGAACCCACATGCGAAAAAAGGGCCAGTGATATCGCTCAGTGGCACGGGCGCCTGCTGGCGGGCGAGGTCCTGAGGTCGACCCCCAGTACCCACACAAAAAGAAACTAAATAAAAAGTAAAATAAAAAATAAAAAGCAAACAAAAATCTGAGAGCCAGGATGCAAAGAAACCTGAATGAATCAACTTGCAGACAGCACGGAGCCAGCCCTTCCTCGGGGACAGAGGCTGCTCTCGAGTTAGCAGTAGGAGGCGGCACCTGCCCAGACTGCGTGCGGGGAAGCTGGTGACTGCGTGTGGCCAAGTGTGGGCTGTGGTGACAGATGAGACGACCAGGGAGTCGCAGCCACAGCACGCCTCTGCTCCCTGTGCTAATTCTCACGACCTTCACAGAAGTCATGAGAAAGCTGGGTGCACAGAGACCCCAAGGTGTGAAAGTGGGGGCAAGACTGGAGACAAGAGAACTCAGCAACCTAAAAATCTGGCAGTGGGGCTAAAGGGTGGAGATTTCCCACACTTCCAGAAGCGGTGCCACCTTGCACAGCTTTACCGGATTTATTTTAGGGAATGAAATGTAGCCTCTAGAGTAAAAAATAAAGTCGATTAAGATCTCGAATTTAATTGCTGTAATTTTGTCCTTTGACAAAGCTAAAGGAAATTGGAAGGCTTCAGGAAGTAGCCTCAAAACCAAAGTCTCTCTGACCTTTTTGCATGCACCTCCACCCCAACTAGAGGCGAGTTCCAGGGAAGTCAACTTGCACGACAGGGGAGGAGATACCACGTCCAACCGACCCTGTTGCGGTGCTGAGCTACTCTACTCTCAAGACAACTCTGACTACCTGAGGCCTCTGCTGACCACAAATTTCCTCTCTTGCCCTCATAACTTGTGCCGGCCACCTCCCCTACTTACCCTCTTCCCCCTTCCCCTTTCCTTTCTGCAGAACTCACACGCGGCCCGTGTCTCTGCCCCTGTGGAATGGCATCGGCTGCCACTCCTGAAACTACTGCAGCCCTACACATGTGCATGCAAAAAGGTAACTCAGGAGGTGGCAGCTGTCGTGTGGCCTTCTCCTCTCACTCTGAGCAGTGCTAGCATCCTGTCAGGGGTCCCAGGGCGCCAGGTGTGTGCATTACCTGGTAGGCGCATTTCCGGTGCAGTTTCTTCTGTTCCTTGTACCACTGCATGAGCTCCTTCATGAAGGTGATTGTCACTTTGCCGTCTTCCAGCTTGGGCCCGCTGTACTCATCCTCAATGGCTGTGTGTGAAGAAGGGAATGAGTCAGTGGCCTCGGCCACCAGGGGTAGGAAGGGGGACCTGGTTTCCAGGGATGAGGGAGACGTTGCCTTAGACATGGAGATGAAGAGGGACAGAGGAAGTGACAAGTCCTGTGATACTGTGATATGCACCTCTGGCCTTGCCGAGTTTTAGGATTAGTTGTATGCTAATCCCCAAATCCTAAATCGCCCAAGTGAGTCTCTTGATGGCCAGTTCTAACGGTGGCTGCTCCTGTGGGAGTTGCCTTTTTCAGAGTTCCCCCTACTGACATTTTAAACTCTAAAAGCACCACCTAAATGAGTAAGATGCTAAATGGTTAATAATCTTTCCTCAGATTTACAGCCCACAACATCTGATGACCCTCGTGTAACATCAGAATGTGAGGCTGGGCTTGGTGGTGTACACCAGCTACTTGGGAGGCTGAGTCAGGAGACTGCAAGTTCAACGCCAGCCTGGGCAACATAGACACTGTTTCCAAAACAAAACAAAACAAAACAAAACAAAACAAAATAAAACAAAACAAAACAATAGCAACTGTATAACATCCTTCCTTCTTCCTTATGCTTTAGGACAGTACATCAACGAATACAAAGCATGCAGAAGCGTGTAAACTGCTCTGCAATGTAACTTGTGGAAAATGTCTAGAGTATTACAGGAACTAGCCCCAGGAGGTCAAAGTCATTTGTGGTGCTGTGGCCAGAAAAAAAGAAAAAGACGCATGCCCTGGAGGAGGAAGACCCTGCCCAGCCTGTGGCCCCTGCCCCTCCCCTCTCCCCATGTATGAGCCCCTTGCACAGCTGAGTTTCACATGATGGTCCTTTCTTGGAGCTTTCTTGGAGGGATGACAGCTCCCCCCATCATCTCAGGGTGCAGGCCCTTGAATACACTCAATTTCCTTCCCCACTCATCTTGAGCACTGGCTTTTAGGGGGCACACAGATGGACTTGGGTCTGTGACACAACAGCCAACGATGTGCTCCTTGCTGCCCAAGTGCTAGGGCCTCCGTAGAAACCTGAGGAAAGGGCTCAGCCAGCTCTGAACCTGTGTCCTCTGTAACACTGTCCTTTTCCATAAACTGCTAAACATTTTCCCTAAGCTCTGAAGCCATCTGGGAAATTAACCAAACTCCTGGGAAGGTAGGAAAAAAAATTTTTTTTTCTTTTTCTTTTTGAGACAGGGTTTTGCTATGCAGTTCAGGCTGGCCTCGAACTTCCAGCAATCCTCCTGCCTCAGCCTCTCAAGTGCTGGGATTACTGGCATGCACCACCACGCCTGGCAAAAAGTAGAAATTTTTAAGGGGTCATTAAGAGTAAGTGAATAAAACTTGGATGGGGGTCAAAGTAAAAGGAAGAGAGAGTTGTAATTCTTGGTTACTAAGAAACAGGATGAATAAGGTGGAAACTGATGGGGTTAAAGCAAAGGCCAAGGACGGGTGGGCTAAAGGGCTCTCCCAGCGGGGCAGGGTGCCAGGCAGGTCTGCCGTCTCACCCAGTCTGGAGAGGTCTGCAACTGCCTGGGGAAGCAGGCAGATCGATACAGATGAGCACTGAAAAAGGGATGAGGGTCCTTTCCTTCAGCCCCCGATGGGGACACATAGCCTCCTGTGCACAGATGTGTACAGCAGTCTGGGAGTGGCCAGGAGAAATTCCTGGGGCTCCTCGCTGTGGGAGCCCCATGCACTGGGTACCAAGATCCACTGGGGAAGCCTGGCCTGGGCTACAACTAGACTGAGAACAGAAACGTGAGGGTGGCCTGGACTGTGGGAGCGGGGGTGCTGGAGCCGGCTTCAGGTAAAGGAATGTTGTTGGGGCTCTGAAGATGATCCCCCAAGGTACGGCGCTCCAGTGGGTGAGCACACTGAACTGACGCTGCCCACAGGAATCGCGTGCACCAGCCAGGGAAGGTTAATCACCCCGAGGGGCTGAAAGTCCTCACCCCGCAGACCACCTCCTACTCTTCCAGAGGCTGTGCTGATACAGATTTTATTCTGAGATTCTGCACCCTAACACGATCCTGCCTGCCACCAAGTCCCTTCTCTGTCCTTTCCTTAACTTGTCTCATCTCCCCCAAACCCTCCTTTCCTTCATGCTGTTAAAAAAATCAACCATTTGGCCCCTGCTGGCCTATCATATTCTCCTCTGAGGCTCCTGTGTGCCTGTGACTAAAATGGCTTTTTCTCTGTTCATCTGTTTGCTGTCAGCTCATCTCAGCAGACCTGAACTTCAAGCGGGAAGGAAAAGTGCCTTCACCCCTGCAATACTTTGTGGGATTGGGCAGTATGTCTGCCTAGCAAACTCTTTCCCTACCTCTTATTGTAAAGCCAAAACCTTTTGATTAGGCCCCAGTGGAGGCTAGTTAGGAAAGCAAGGGTTAACAGGAGTAAAAGTTTATAGGTGAGATGGTATTTTACGTATATGTGTACTTACATTTCTTTTTTAACCTGGCATCTTGTGCACACCAGACAAGTGCTCTGCCGCCGAGCTAGAGCCCAGCCCAAGTTGGTATATTTGAAGCCGTGTCACGTGAAGTGACCACGCCTCTCTTACCCGACTGCAGGATGGGACTGACACTGTATCTCACCGGGAAAGGTCTTCCCTACCTAGCAAGCACATAAACAGAAGGGGGGACACCCACCCTTCCTGCAGTATTGACTGGACACGGCGCATGGGAACCACGCACACACCCGAGCCCACGGAGTGGAGGAGTGGATGCTGGCAGGGGAGCATTTCTGTGCAACAGCTCCAGCCAGAGCCTCAGCTGGCACTTGAGGGGCTGTGGGCTAGAGAATTTCCACTCGGGGACACTTGTCACCTTGCTACAGGGCGTTGGCTGAAGCGGTCCCTATGAGTGAAAGACACAAAACGATCTTGAAACCCAAGAAAACCATAACATCTTGGGTGAGGCACCTGTGGGGACGCAGCACGCCACAGTTCCATAGTGGAATGGCGCTGGTCTACACGGGCCTGCTGGGCTCTAGTGACACTCGGACAGTGCCTTATGACAGCTCTCAGCAGACCTAAAAGCCACTTGCTGTGTATTTCCATAGGGAACAGACAACATCCTGCTTAGGAGGATGCTGCTCTGATCCAAGAAGATAAACCGCATTAGCAGGCTGAACCGCACA
This sequence comes from Erethizon dorsatum, assembly GCA_028451465.1. NCBI lineage: Eukaryota > Metazoa > Chordata > Mammalia > Rodentia > Erethizontidae > Erethizon > Erethizon dorsatum. The sequence continues at coordinate 107,257,195 of CM051834.1, read as the reverse complement.
GAGGTCCTGTGTTAGGGTATTTTTTGTTTGCTTGTTTTGTTTTTGTTGTTTTTTGAGGCAGGGTCTCACTATGTAGTTTGGGCTGGCCTTGAACTCACTATGTAGCCCAGGCTGGCCTTGAACTTGGGGTGATCCTCCTGCCTCTGCCTCCTGAGTGCTGGGATGACAGGCGTGCACCACCACGCCCGGCTTGTGTTCAGGTTTTTACTGACTCACGGGCAATGGCCCGTTAGAGGGATGCCTGTATGGAGCACAGCCTTTGGAAGTTTTAGGGGTGCGCTAAAGTAGGGCATGCTGATGCCATCAAAACTCCTTCCCAGGTTCTGAAGGACATGAGCAGATGTCCTCGTGTGCTCATTTCAGGTGGCCACCTGGGTCCACGAATGAGTGGCACAGGGAGCTGCAGAGGCAGCAACGCACAGATGGGCGAGTCTAGGCATGCTCCTTCTGCCCCTCTGGCACAGAATGCCAATAAGCGGTTCTGCCTGCCAGCAACAGGGTGAGAGACTGCAATGGCCACAGACTCCCCAGGGGAAGGCCCTGAACCCAGCTGGTGGCCCTGGGGGACTACAAATGGGGCCGGACAGGACTAGACAGTCCATGAACTGGCCTTGCTTGCCTGGTAGAATTGCAAACACCCAGAATGCTCTAGAAAAAGCAGAATGGAAGACAGTGCCGGTGCGGACAGCCAGCCATCACCTCTCCACACCACGGAGCACAGCATATGACCCATCATGTCCAACAACTGGCAGAGAGTTACAGTCACAGTTCAACACAGAGATGTAACTGGAAATTGAAAGGCTGGCTGTCTAAAATGAAGACGGATAAAGGGAAGGCGGCCACGAAGGACTAAAGGGGCATCCCTGCTAGATTCTCCCCGTCTTCCTAGTGCATGCTGGTGTGGCCATGGGATGCTTGCTGGGACAGCAGTACGCTAGTAAAATGATTATACTGTTTTCTTATTTTCTCTCTCCCCCATCATCCCCCACCCCAGTAGTGGTCCCAGGATCAGAACAGTAACTGCAAGTGCCAGGAGCCAAGATGATGATCCTGAGGTGACACACTACCTAGGTGTTTAAACCTGTGGTCGGAATTCCCAAGGACCTGATGCAGGTGGGCTGGGCTTTAACCTCACCTGGCAAAGTTAACAGCAGATGCCATGATATTACTTGGTGGTGAAAATGGCCACGAGCCCTGCGCCCAGGCCACCTTTCCCTATCTAAATAGGAATGGACTGGGGGGAAGCACCTGCTGGACTATGATAAAAGAAAAATTCTAGGGTGTCCTTAATTATAAGGTGGGGCCGGTGAGATGGCTCAGCGGCTTAAGAGCCTGCCCGGCAAGCGTGAGGGCCCGAGTTCGACTCCCGGAACACACATACGAAAAAGGGGCCGGTGATATCGCTCAGCGGCACGGGCACCTGCTGGCGCGCGAGGTCCTGAGGTCGACCCCCCGGTACCCACAAAAAAAAAGAAAGAAAAAAAAAATTTAATTATAAGGCTAGAGGATGGGAGGGAGATGAGACTGAGAAGTTAATCAGCTAACAGCTGTGGGTGAAGCCAGCAAGACGGTTCACGATCCCAACGCCTGACTTAAGCCTCATCCTGCTGACCCCAGCCGTGTGTGCAGGGACGCGCAGCTCTCTGGGCGGAAGGGTGGTGCCCGTGCCCGACTCACTCATGCTCTCGATGTCGAGAGAGTCCACGACGGAGCGCTTGTGCTCGTCTCCTGCGATGGCCCGCTCAAAGGCCTTCTGCTTCACGATCTTGTTGCACTCCTGATACTTCATTTTGGCATCTTTGTCATGGGGCTTCACCCTTACCACCTGGGGGAGGGAGGAAGTGGGGAGAGCAGGGAGAGGCGTCAGCATTCACCATGTGGGGAGGCCTGCCTGGTGCAGGGGCGGGGGACGCGCAGGCTCTGCAGCTGCCCTGATGTGCACAGCCCCAGGCTCCTAAGACACTGAAGTCACCACCCAGGGCCATCGTGCGATAGGGGGCAATCCTGGTGCATTTCATCTCTGAGCTTTGGGTTCTGCAACCCAAAACTGATCAGAGCTGCCACGAGGGGCAGACACAGGAACCCATGCAGGAGCTGTCAGAAAGCTTAGCTGTGACCATCAGTGGGAGAAAATGGCCCTGCCCGAGGACCATGTATTCAGCCTCAGGGTTTTGGGGGGACCCGGCACAGCTGTGAAGTGTCCCACCGATCACCTTGGGGTGGGAGTCAGGGGGAGTGTGGTCTGGACTCCGGGCAGAAGGACAGCCTGGATTCAAGGGCAGGCCAGCCTGCTGCAGCTGAGGCCTGAGTCCGAGCCCCGCATCTGTGAAGTGTGGTGTTAAGGGGTCCCCGCCAGGGTGCTGGAAGGAATGGCCCAAGGGCTGGCACACAGAAGCTCACTTGGCCTTGAGCTATGTGGGAGTCTCAGTTTCCTCTATGAAGAGGAACCCAGGCACGTGGGCCGGTTTCCCTCTGTAAGGTGTGGCCTGCAGCATCACTACCTCAGAGGGCACTGTGAGAACGCAACGCAGGACCACATGTAAAGGCCATGCACAGTGCCAGGAAGGGTCAGCCCTGATTGCACCTCACAGCCCCTTTCACCAGCTGCCTTGCTGATTAAATGAAAGCAAACACAAGAAGCACAGGGTGCACGGCTTTGGGACATGGCAAGTTTCCAGTTAGAGGAAAGTACCCTCTCTTCTCTCTCTACCTTCTATCCTGTTTCCTACAAACCCTGATCCGCAGAGCTCAAAAGTAGGTAGAGCAAGATTCAAATCCTGGCTCTGCCACTTATTTCCTGTGTGAGTGGCAAGAGAATTCACCTCTCTGAGCCTCACTGTAGTTATCTGTAACCCTGGACCGTCCTGGCACGCCCACCTGCATGGCCTCCCCAGGAGGAGGCCCCCTAAGCTCCTGTGTCAAGGGACAGGCGTAAGTGCCAGGCTGGCCCTCAAGGGGTAGGGGCTCCCCTTGGAAGAAAGACTGGCAGATGAGTCAGACACTGAGCAAAGAAAGACACCGGCTACATCGGCAGGGCCAATGGCAGGGTAGCAAAGTCCACGCACCCTGAGGCTGCTGTGTGGAGCCAATGGGTGAGAAAAAGCTATGCAGTGGCAGGTGGGCGGCAGGCTCTTCCCTGTCTGGGCAGGTGCAGGCTAGGGTGCCGGCCAGGTGCCTCCACGTGGGGTGAGGGTGGGGTGCCAGGCCAGAGAGGCTGGCAGCACCAGGCATCCCTGGGGTTCCTTCCCACGGGAGAGACTGTGAGTCCATGCCCCAGGATAAAGTCCACAGCATGGCCTGGCCTGGCCCATGAGGCCCCACCAACCCCCACTCTGTTTGCCTGGCACTACCACTACCAGGCAGACCACTCAGCCCTAGATGCGCCAGCTCCAGTCCCTTGCCAGGCCGCCCCCTGCCTAGCCTCCTCCTTTCCCCTCCAAGTGCTTTCCAGCTCCCTCCTCAGGTCTCAATACCCCAGTAACTGAGCACTGCATACGCCAAGGTTAGGTGCCCCTATCTGGGACAAGGCCACCACCTGCTAGGATTCCTGTGGCACCTCAGGAGAGTGACCTGCCTCCCTCCAGGCCTTGGTTTACTCGTCTGTAGGTAAGGGAAAAGGACCCCGCCATGCAGGACTGCTGTGCAAATTAAATGAGCTGCTATGGCGGGAAGGCTGTCACCGTGCCTGGGGAGCGCTGTGGGAAGCACTGGCTCTGACTAGCCTGTTCCTGTCACATAGCTGTGCCACCATGTCTGGGTGCTTGTACGGGCTTGCAGGGTGGAGTGCACTTCTAAAGGACCACGCTGGACGCTACTCGCAGAAACCAAAACCAAAGCCAGAGACCACAGGCAGGGTGGGGAGTGTAGGCAGGAAGAGCGCCCCAGATCTGGGTGGGCCTACACGACCACCGAGCACAGACAGGACAGACACAGTGGTGCTTCTGAGATGGAGACCCGAGAAGAGGCAGGCCCACCTGAAAGGAGTATCCGGAAGGACAGGGTGTGTGTATGGGCTGGCATGGCCCACGGGAAAGGGAGATGCACCACTGAGGGCCAAGGGTTGGGCCTGAAGGGGGAGCAGGATAGAGACACATCTGGCGCCCCCTCCCCAGCCATATCCTGGTGGCCGTGGGCAGCCCTTCCTGCAGGGCACCCCAAAATGTCTTCTGCAGACACCTGGAGGAGACAGTTACACCTCCTCTAAAGGCACTACTATCACTTACTCCCGTGCAGCGGGCCCTAACATCCTCTCCCTTTGGCAGATGAGGACACTGAGGCAAGAGCCAAGGCCCTTAGAGCCACAAAACTGCTACCTGAGATGAGCTGGCCATGAACCTGAGTATCCTGGCCATGGAGCTGGTGTTCTGACCATGACTCACGGTAAGAAATAGGTGTGGTTTTTACATCACATCCAACACATCTCTACTCACGAAAGTAAAAAATATTTTTCACAAAACAATATTTACACACTTCCTCCAGTGAACCGTTTTTTCTTCTTTACACATCAGCCATTCAACTAACTTTGTGGCTCACTAACGGTTTCAATCGTGGACTCTGGGTGATTCCCAGTTCTGCCACCTTCCTGCTAGGTGACCCTGCAGGGGCCACCCTCTCTAGGCCTTGATGTCTTTCCTGCATGGCGCATGGGATTCATTTCTGCCTGGTGCTCATGGCAGTCCTGAGCCCACTGTGAGCACGTGGAAAAGGAACTGAGGCTGAGCCAGGGAGGTTCACCCAAGGGCTCAGGCTGCTGAGGGGCAGAGTCTCAGGTTCATTCACTCAAGGTCAGACCTTGCTCTGCCTCCACAGCCAGCTCCTGATCCAAGGGCCAGGGGCTGGGCATGTTCTCCGTGACACTCCAGCCTCTGGTGCAAGATGCCCTGGAAAGCAGGAGGCAGAGTTTCTGGGCCAGCCCTGAGCCTGACAAGTGTGGGCGAAGCAGGCTGATAGCCTGCAGGCATGCGAATGGCCTGTGGTGGCAGCCAGCCTGGAGGGTAACAAACTCAGGCCCGTGTGGGGTTCTCCAGTGCTGAAGGTATGGGTGCTGGGTGTGGCCCTGCCTCAAATCAGTTCTACACAGGGGTTTGGGTTCCCCTGCCAGCCCTCCAAAGCATTCACGAGGCCTGGCCACTGCTCAGATGTGGGGCGTGCACAGCTGGCTGGAACTAACTCCTGTGGCCTCCTGGAGCTTGCAGGGAAGGAACTCGCTCCTTTCTCACAGGGTGGCAAGGACCCACCCTCCACCTATCCTGGGCTCCTCTCAACTTCTGCCCCTACCTGTCTCCTCTGGGCACTTCCTCTTTCTGGAGCCCAGCCCCCCAGCCCCACTGCCCTCTTGGTTACTCATTACTGAGCCCTCCAGCCCCAATGACCTTTACTCACACCACTTCATCAGAGCCCCGCAGCTGGCCAGGATGTGGCCACTCCTCTTGACTCCACTTTCCACATCAGGACAAGGGAGTGGCACGGCCAAGGAATGGCTTAGGCACCCAAGCTCACCCTCCTGGGTGTCACCCCAGCCCCTCTCCACACGCTGTCCCCACCTGACAGTGTTCTTCACCCCAGGCTCCCTCCGACTGCAGACATGGCTTCCCAGATGCCTCAGTGTCCCTGGCCACAGGACAGAGGCACGGTGGAGGTCAGGGTGTGGAGATGTGCTGTGCAGGGCGGGCAAGCAGCAATCACTCCCATGTCGACAGCTCCTGTTCAGCTCCTGTTCTCAGGAAGCTGACGCTTGAAAGGAGGGGACAGAGTCTCGGGGCTCTGCCACTTAGTGCTGGCCAAATGACTTAACGCCCCAGGCCTCAGGCTCCTCCCCGGTTCCCCTCCCAGGGCCGCAGCAGTGATTCGGTCAGTGGTCAGCATGGGGGCACAGGACACGCTGTGCAAAGGCGCGTGTGCTGGCAGGTCCCACTGCTCTGCCAGGACACCACTACTGCTTAGGCCTCCAGCAGGGCAGTGGGCAAGAAGAAGCGAGCAGCTAAGTAGCAAGTCCTGCCGTGCTCTAGACCCGCCCAAAGTCACAGGCAATACATCCCCATGTGCCCTCCCTTTACAGCATGCCAGCCTGTTCTATTCAACAGCACAGATCCTTATCTGCAATGACTTTGTTCACCCATCCCATGATGTGAGGGTTTTTTGTCTCCCCCCAAACTAAGCTCCACCAAAAGGGCTGTGTGGCTCTTGCTCATGGTCAGTAATAGCAGCGGTGATAATCTAAAGGTAATTATTACAGATGACTATGTGCCAGCACTGCTCTAGGCATCTGAAAAGCAGAAACACACTCGTTCCCTGCAGCAGCCCTCGGGGGAAGTCCTAGCTTCTCCTCGGTTCACAGATGTGGAAAGCGAAGCACAGCAAGGAGCAGTGACTCGCCCAAGGTCAGACAGCTTGTGGTGGCAGAGCTAGGATGGGAATCCCCGCAGCCTGGCTCGGGGCCTTGTGGGCATCTGCTGGATGAGTGGAGAGGGAATGGGGGCCACCTCTGTGCTCCTTCCTCTGCCCCCCATCCACCTGGCTCGGGTGCCGGGAGCTGGCCCATTCCCCGAGGCCCGGCTCACCGTCTCGTAGTCACGCAGGGCGGCCCGGAACTTGCCCAATGCCATGTTGCTGGCGGCCCGGCGGTAGTAGCCCTTGATGTACTTCTTGTCGATCTCGATGGCCCGAGTGGCGTCAGCCAGTGCATAGCCGTAGCACTCAGTGCGCAGGTAGGCCAGGCTGCGGTTGCCGTAGTAGATGGCATTGCTGGGGTTCAGCTCGATGGCCTGGCTGTAGAACTTGATGGCGTTCTCGTAGTCCTTGGCTGTGGAGGAGGAGGCAGCATGAGATTGGGCGTTTCCTTTGTTTACAGATGAGGAAACTGAGGTCTACAGTGGAGCTCAGAAATGTGTCCCCAGCCTATTTGCTCCTCCCTGTCCGACTGCCCCACCCTAGCTCTAGCCTTGTCCCCTCAGGCCAAAATCAATTCCGCACTCAATTCTGTCCACCCAGTGCCCCCGCTGGGCATTAGTTATTTCTTGCAGGACTCCAGAAGGGGCTCCCCACCCTCCCCACATCCAAAAGGGAATCTTGGTGAGTGCCAGTGTGGCGATCTGAAACAGGTCAACTGGGCGTGCCCTGAGCTCTCTGGTTGTCCAGCTCCCCCAAAAAAGAGAAGGCCATGTGGGAGATGAGGTGGAGAGAGGGGAAACAACTACTTAGGCCTCTGGACTGCAGGGAGGGCATTCCCGATAGAAGCCACGGCAAGTACGGAGGCTGGAGTGGACCAGGGAGAGGCTGGGGAGGCTGGAGAGGGCAGGAGAGGAGGCAGAGAGGCTGAGGGGACGGATTCCCTGGGCTCTGGCATCCACAGCGAGGGCTGGATGTTGATGTTCTGCATGTGGAGTGACAGGGTGTGACATCTAGCCAAGGGCAAAAGGTCACTTTATCTGAAATGAGCCACAACTATGCCCCGTGCTTTACATCCTGACCTATAGAATCCTTGTGTCTGCACAGCTAAAGTGCCATCTGCTGTGCACCTGACAGACGAGCCACAGAGGTTTTGTTCAAGGTCAAATGCCCAGCCTGTACCTGCAAAGCCAGGCTTGCTTCCTCCCACGTACCAAGCAACAGGAAGGAAACCCAGGCCTGGATGGTCTCAGAGTTTTGCCCGAACTAGGAGGCCACGAGGTGCCAGGTGCCATGCAGGGTTTTAGAACATGAGTCCATCACTAAACCCTCACAACAACCTCAGGATAGCTGCCTCGGCCCATTCTCTAGATGAAGGACTGAAGCTGAGCAAGGAAGATTTAAGCTTGAGGTCACACAGAAAATGACAGGAGGGGATTTTAAGCCAGGCCAAGACCAAAATGCACTTACTCTTAGCCCGCCCCCCCCATGCCTGGTGTGCTTTAGGTGGAAGCCTGGCACAGGCAGGGAGAGGGACACAGGGTAGGCGGCCTGGGCCCAATCCTTGGCTCTGCCTCTTACTAGCTGTGCGTCCTTGGACAACTTACATACCCTCTCTGGACTTGAGTTTCATTCTTCTCCTGTGGTACCTTGAAGCCTAAAATGGGAGTCCCCACCTTAATCCCCACTTTAGTCTTCTCCAGAGCACTTGCCTAACAGCCGTGACCTTCCTGTTTTCTTTGTTTGCCCTATAATCAATCTCCCACATCTGAACCTAAACTAAGGGTGCGGCCCATCTGTCTTACTTTCTTGAGCTCCTGCCCTGTCTGGGGGCATTGAAGCCCCCAGTCCTGCTCTCCCACAGTTCACAGCTGAGAGGAGGGGAAAGAACTGTCCCCAGACAGACAGTGATGATCCACAGTGTTCAGGGCAGCCAGGCATGGTGGCGCATGCCTGTGATCCCAGCACTCGGTAGGCTGAGGCAGGAGGATCACTGTGAATTCAAGGCCAGCCAGGGGTACATAGTGAGTTCACGGCTGGCCCGAACTGCATACTGAGACCCTGTCTCAAGTCAAACAAACACCAGAGTGTTTAGGGCTCAGGCAGCCCAGAGAGGATACTGGAGCTTCCACCTGGAGGACAAGAGTGAGTCAGATGAAGATCATGAGAGGGAGGGAGGAAAGAACAGAGGGAGAGGAGGAAGGAAAGGAGGAAGGGAGAGAGGGAAAGACAGAGTAACAGAAACTGAAATTAGAGGATATGACCAGGGACAATAGAACAATACTTCCTGGCCATCTTCCAAGTGGCTCAAATGTCCCTCCTTCGGGAAGCCCTATTTGACCTCCAGTCTGGTCAGATACCACCTCCAGGCTGCCCAGCCCAGCCAGTGCTCTGAGGGTAAGGTGTTTCTCAGTCGCGTGGCACAGGGCGAGGCGCCTCCCATGAGGCTGTGCAAATCCCTTACATGAGACAACAGGCAAAGGACTGCCTCCCTGTGAACCTCAGTTTACGAATCAGAAATCCCTGACTCACAAGGTCCTGAGTTCGATTCCCAGTACCAAAAAAAAAAAAAAAAAGTCATCCTAACAGAACTTTGGAAAAGCCCTGTTAAGGTGGCCAGTAGCAGAAATCCCAGACTCACAATGGGCTCTGCCTCACTGGTGGCTGGGAGAGTTCCATGAACTTGGGTAGGATAAGCAGCTGCAGCCAATGAATGACTAAACAAAGGGAAGAGGGAAGGGAGAGAGGAAGGAAATAGGGGGAGCTGTGGAGGCCCAGCCCTGCTCCTCCGTGCTTCCCTGACACCAGCACGCCTAACCCTCCAGGCAGTCCCCACTCCGAGGTCAAGCACTTGCCCAGGCTTGAGCTTCTCCACCCACTCTAGACCAGGAAGACCCTTGGGAGTTAAGCACAACCCCCTCCCCCATCTTGCAGAAAGGGGCACTGAGGCCCAGGGAAAGGAAGAGAGTGGAGTCAGACGCAGACTGAGTCCTGGGTCTCCGAGTCTCCTCTTCTCCCCGTGGTAGCCCCTCTCCTTCCCACAGAGACCATGATTCTGAGGCTGCGAGGCGAGCACGTGGCGAGGAAGGGGATATCCGGGCCACAGCTCATGCTCTGACCTTGGGTGAGCAGTTTCACTTTTCTGAGCCGCTTCCTCTATAAAACAAACAGGGCTGCTCCTGCCTACTTCCCAGTGCCTCGGGGAGGATTAGCCCAGCGTGTACCTGGCCACCACTGGGGCTCAATTAAAGTGAGCTGTAATTATTCTTTTTATTGTTATTCCCACAGCCCCTGAGCCTGGGGCTCTGTGCCCGCCACTGCCTGCAAGAAGGCTGGACCAGGGGGTTGTTCTCCAAGCCAGCTCCATGCCAGGCACCTCTGGCTGCCTGCCCAGCCCCCAGGGCTCCTGAGAACACAGGTCCCAGGTCCTGGGGGGCAAGGGCCCCTCCCCATGGCTTACTCTTTCCCAGAATTCTCACCTAGCTTCATCGGCAGCCCCAATTCTTGCTGTTTTTCTCAAGCCCCATGGAAGGGGACAGCTTCACCTTCAACCCTATCACCTAGCTGGAGATCTGGCCTCGTCCTGGACACCTCCTGACCCCAGACCCCAAGCCCAGCATCTTCTTCATTCTGTTACATCCGCCTCCTGAGCATCTCTCACATCCATTCCCTCACTTCCATCCCTGTGACCCTGCCTGCGCCCCGCCCAGGTTCCTGCCCCAGACTCCAGTCCTGCCCCTCCAGAATCTTCCTAAAGCACAAGCCTGACCTTAACTTTTCTCTGTTCAGTGCCATCCAGGACTTCCCAAAGCCCTCAGCTGAAAGTTGGGGCCCTAAATATTCTGCTGCCCGCAGCCTCACCATATACTCCCTCGCCTCCTCCATTCCAGCCCCCCCACTAGGTGCCAGGTTCTGCTCACCTTTGGGCCCTTGTACCCGGGTTCTTTCTGCCTGGTGACCCCCTTCCCCCGCCACCACCATGGCCACTGTCATTTCCTCAGCTCTGCCCCTCCGGCCTGGTCTGAGCCCCTACCACCTCTCGCCTTTGCTCTGTTCTAGCCTCCTTCCAGGGCTGCAGTCTCGCCTTTATAGCCAGTCTCTGTACACCAGCCAGCAGCAGGGGATCTTTTTCCAAAGCTACTCAGACTGTGTAGCTCCTCTCTTAAAACTCTCCATGGCTCCCCACCATCTTCAGGCTGACACCCAAACTCCCCAGCCCAGCCTCCTACCTCTGGCTGACTCTCTCACCAGTCCTACCTCCTTCCGTTGCTCCCATCTGATCAAGTCCTCATACTCTGAATTGGTTCCTGCTCCCATAGGGGGCTCACTTTCCACTGCGGTTCTACAGCTTCCCACCTTCCAACCACCTTCTCCAGAGTTTTCCAGGTGTGAGTCTCTCCTCTCTCCTGCAGAATCAACTCTGCCTCTCTGTTAGACCATGCTTGAAAAAGCAGACTCCCTCAACACACTCCCCTTCAGAACCAAAATACTCAAACACTTGTCAGCATCTGCTGCCTCGCCTTCCTCACCTCCCATTTACCCCACAGTGCCCTTCTAGCTGACTATCACCCTGTCGTTCCCCAGCAACAGCTCTTATCCACATCACCAACTGCAGCCACAGAGCCAATACAATGGCCAAGGCTTGGTGCTCACTTTGGCAGCATCTGACCAAGGGAACATGTCTCTCTTTCTAGAAGTGCTGTCTTCTCTCAGTTTTTGTGACACCTTCTTCCCTTCCACCTCACTAACCTATACTCTCAGCATCCTCTTCTTGCATTCTAAATATTAGAATTCCTCAGGGTTCCATTCTAGATCTTCTCTAGACCCTATTCTTAGGTGATGTCATCCATTCCAACCATAGGCTGATCAAGCCCAAATTTTTCTCCAGTCCAGACCTATTCAATGTCTCTTCTGGTCAGGTGAGTAAGACAGGTGAGACCCTGCATGATCTGGCCCCCATCCTCACCTTATCTTGAATCAGTCTCCTCCCCTAACTTGCTAAAGCTCAGGCCATGAGGGCCTCCTTTCATTCCTCACCCCAGGGCCTTTGCACATGCTGCTCCACCTACCTAGAACACTTCCTCCCCAATTCTTCTCTGAATTTCCGTTTAAATGCCTCCTTCTCCACAAGGCATTCCCTGGCCACCTTATCCAAAGCCGCTCTCAACCTTTATTCTCTACTTCATTACTTTGTTGGTTTTCTTTCAATTAAAGCAATTTATTTATTTGCATGCTTGCTCAATGGGACTCTGCTGCTAAATTACAAGTTGTCTAAGGGTAGGGCCACATGTGTCTCATTCACTGCTCCCAAATGCTCCTACATGTCCCTTTTCTTTGGGTCACCCCAAGTCGCCTACTTCCTTGGCCCTTCCCAATCTGACGATCTATCCCCTAACCCCCCAGTTCCCTTCCCTATGCGACTGCTTTCCCATCTGGTGGTACCCAACAACCTGGATCTCCCCACTTGGTAGCACCATCACTCCTGTCAGTCCTAGGTAGCGCCCTCTTCAGGTCTCACCACATTTCTCATTTGATAGCTCTCACATTCTGGCCCCCCTCCGGCTCCACACTTGGTAGCTCCCGCCTCAGTCTCCCCACTTAGTAGCTACCGCTCCATAAGCCACTTCTAGGCATTACCCCTCCTCTCAGAAGCCTCCTGTGTCGCCCCTTGGTAGCGCCATCCCGGGCCTCCTCACGCCCGGTCACTTGGTACTGCCTGCCCCGAGCCCTGCTGCCGCTCCGCGTTGCCATGGTTCCGAGCGGCACCCCTCGGCCTGGACCGCTGTCCACCCTCCTTTGCTCCGTCCGGGCCGGGCGCACCTTTGAAGTAGTCGTTGGCCTGTGTCTTGAGCTCTTCTGCCCGTTTCAGAGCGCCATCAGCCGGAGGCTCGTCCCGGGGGGGCTCAGCACACTCAGTCCGCTCGCCCTCCGCCATCGCCATGCCGCAAAGCGACCCCCACCCTGGCAACGGCCGCCAGCGGCACCCGGCCGAACGGTCGCGAAGGAGTGCCGAGTGACCGCCGCCGCTGCCGCACAAGTGTCGTAAAGCGCGGGCCCCAAAGGCGCCCTTCACGCGCCTGCGCAAAGCCCCTTCTCTATAGAGCGCGGGGAGGACAAGGTGACGAGAGGGTCTCCTGGCAGCGCCTCTTACAAGAACGAGCCAATAAGGAAAGAGAAGGGGGCGCGCGGGGAAAAAAGGCTCGGCGCGGCTTCTGTTTCCAGAGTTACCATGTTCCGAGGCCGCAAAAGTTTCTTGGGTCTTAAAGACCCCGCAGTCCTCTCAGGTTGGTACCGGGTGGGGTGCAGATGCCGCGGGCGGGTGGGGCTGCTGTGCAGGGCCGCACCATGCCCAAAGGAGAGTACGGAGCCCGAGCTCCAGCCGTACCGCCAGTTTCCCGCGTGACCTTGAACGAATCCTAACCCCAGTCCAGCGCCTCAGCCACCCCTCTGAAAAATGGGTGGTTTCTCAAGCAAAGTAAACTTCCCACCTTTCACGTTAGTGTTTCTGTTATTAACTGAAGGCACCCGGGATCCCCAAGTCCTGAGCGAGACTCGAGTTTGTTGCACCATCTCCGTTCTGCTCTCAGAATTCGGCTTTCCAGGCCCTGCCGAATCTTCAGAATGATTCTCCGGTTTGTCTCTGCGTTTTGTTGCTTGGTTCACAGCCTCAGCCCCCTGTGCTGCTTGCATTCGGCCTCTCTCCTCCAGTTCACCCTCCATCTGGCAGCTAGAGGAAGCCTTCTAAAGCTCCGTAAGACTGGCTCATACCCTCTAGCTTTCCATGGCTCCCCAGCGCCTTTAGGATCCAAACTGCTGATGACCTAGGAGACCCTGAATGGTCAGTCCAGCCTCAGGAAACTTCTTCAGACCCTCCCATTGTCCTCCCGCCACAGTTTGTACTTCCCTTCCCACCAGCTTCTGAAGCCCTGGGCCTCTAGTCAGGCCGAGCTGCAGCGCAGTCTTTTAAAACTCTGCTCAGAGTCCCTGCCTGGAAGCACAGTCTATCCCGCCCCAAACCTCTTGTCCCATGAGTCTGAGCTCACCTCTCCCCCCACCAGCCAACAGTCACCCTAGACACTAGTGGCCCTTCCGTTTTACAGACCGAGACTCTGAATTTGCATTCAACATACTTACACAAGGTCACAACGAAAGGAAATGACAGAGGCAGGATTTGAATTTCTCTTTTACTCTTAATTCCTATTCTGTTGATTCCATGTACCAGAGCCTGCCTTCTGGGTTAGTGAACTTTTTCTGCTTATTTGTCTTTTTGTTTGTTTTTTGGAGGGGAAGGGGATCTGGTCTAATGAACTTGAATCCAACTCAGCTCCCCACACCCAGGCTCTGTGACCTTGGGCAAGTGATCACCCTCTCTGAGCCTGTTTTATCCTCTGTGGAATGGGGTTATAATGATTTGCTTGGTGCTGTAATGGGGCAGGGGAGCTTCAGGGGGTTGTGGAACCTCATCCAGCTGGGGCAGGTAGGGAAGGCTTCCCAAACAGGGAGTGTCCTAAGCAAAATCTCAAGTATAAGTAGAACGTGGAGGGCGGGGGGGGGGGGCACAGGTATTTAAGGCAGAGGAACCAGCAAGTAGGAAGACTTGAGAGCGGTTTTCTTCCCTTGGAAAGATCCCTATGTGGAACACGGAGAGGGGTGTGAGGGCGACACGCACAGAGACGTGACTGAATGGACACGTTCCCACGCGTGAATCTGTGGATGTGCAATCTCTTGCACACACAGACTCATTTGAGTACAGAGGATCATGTCACACAGACACACATCAGTTCCTGGACTTTGTGTCAAACAGTCCCAAGGATACATAGCATCACATCGCAAAGACAAAATCACAGTGCCTCCCACCCAAGTAACCAGATACAAACACACACATACACACACGCGCGCGCACACACCCATTTCTTCGAGATGCGATCACCCACGTAGGAGGAATTGCGACTCCCCGCACAGGTTCATGGAAGTATGTCACAGATACCTGCATGTGTACACAAGATGACATCACCAGACACATTACACATGCCCACGCAGGAAGAGAGATGCTCACACACAGAGTCAGCGTCATGGACACATAGCCACCCTCAGCACCCCACCCCAAGTGGCCCCACAGATGAGTCAACACACTGAGCTCTGGTGCCCACCAAGGCGAGGTCTTTATGGTGATTTGGGGGGTCATTAGTGGGTTTCAGAGCCAGCATGGCTGCTAGGCCAGTCTCTTCCCCTTCCCTAGCACAGCACAGTTCCCCTCAATGAGGGCCCATGTCACCCCCAGAGGAGAGGGGAATCAGACCCTTCCCCCCATAGCACCAATCTGGATAGGCCACCCCCTGACAAAACAGTGAGAGGTGTCTCCCAAAGGGGGTGAAGGGGTTGAGAAGGGGAGATCTGTTTTCCTGTTTAGACCAAGAGTAGCACCGTCGTGGAAGGCAGCTGGGGGTTAGGAGGACACAGCTGGTAAAGAGTGAAAGTCCTGGCCTATTTCCCCCTACCCCAAGATATGCAGGTAGGTCTGTGCGTGTGCCTGTACTGCTGGAGAAGTCTCCTGGATTGGGAGCCCCCAAGGGGGGCGGGAGCCCCAGGTCCCTAGACACTGGATAAAGTCAACGTAAGTGGATGTCTTCAGGGCTGGGGTGGGGAGTCAGAGGGATTCTAGGACAGAGAAATCTTGGAATAAAAGATGGAGAGCCTTGAGCATGAAGTTCATAAGCACAGGGCCTGGGGTGGGGATCTGGAATTGGAAGACTTAAAACTGAGGGCAAGAATTAGGACAAGTTCAGTGGGTGTGGGAAGCCCAGAATGGAGTAAGGAGGGTGTGGTATGGAATTGGGGTGTCAGACTTTATAGGATTTGGTACCAGAGGAATCTATAGGATGAAGTCTAGATTTTAAAATCAGAAGCGCTGGAGTCAGAACTCTAGAACCTGAGAAATTTGGATCTAAAATGAGAGGCGGTTGGAGGCCGTGTGGCCTAGAACCAGAGAAATTTATAGAATGATAGATAAGAGGAAGACTGCAGAACCAGGGAGATTTTTAAGTCATAAGCTCTAGAATCAGAAGAGTTGGGGTTGTAAGGTTTAGAACCATAAAATTTACAAGGCAGTGTGTAAGCAGATGTTTGAAGGCTGAGTTCTAGACCCAGGCTAATTTGGGGTTCTAACATTGGGAACACGGAGATTTGGAAATTGTAAGGCGTAAAACCGAGGGAACTTACAGGATGAGGTCTAGAGTCAGAAGACATTTGCGGCTCAGTTCTAGAACCAGAGAAGTAGCAGATCATCAGCTCTGGGATCAGAGGAGCCTAGAGGTTGCAAGGTCTAGAGGTTGGGTAGTCTAGAACCGGTGAACGGTGGAGGTCACTAGGACCTGACCCTAAGAAATGGCATGTGCTGTCTGGCTCTGGAAGAACTGGTTACAAGATCTAGATATAAAGCTTATTTTACTTCTCTTTGATGAGTGCAGAGTGTTGAGGAGGAATAAGCTGAGGCATCATGTGGTTTGGAGTCAAAATGGTTTAGAAATTAAGAGGTCTGATTTGGAACCGAATGTACTACAGATCGGAAAGACCGGAACCAAGTGGAAGCTGGGAGCCGTGGGGGTCTAGAACCAGCGGAAGTTACAGAAGGAGTTCCAGAACCAACAGAATCTGGTGGGCATGGGCTCTAGAGCAAGAGGGAGTTAGAGGTTGTGTAGCTCACACCTATTTTTGGAACTCGGAACGTTTGAAAACAGGCAGGCTTAGAGGTTGTGAGGTCCAGAATGAGAAAGAGCTGAAGATCACGAGATCTGGATCCAGAGGGGTTTGGAGAGTGTGAGGTCTGCAGCAGACCATGTTGGAGGCTGTACGGTCCAGGACCAGGAAAGGTCAGAGGTTGCTCGAGCTAGGTCGGAGGTTGTGCAGTCTAGAACCAACAAAGGTCAGAGGTTCTATGGTCCGGAAGCAGAGGAAGTTGGAGGCTACCCCTGAAATAGGAAGACCACGAATGAAGTCATATTCCAGGTGAGGCTGGAGGTAGTGGGAAGTCCAGAGTGAAAGGGACAAACAGAGCTGGGGCAGCGTGGGAGACCCCCACTCAGAAGTCTCTGGGGTGTGAGTTCTGGCCCAGAACCTGCCCCCAGGGACACCTGAGGATCAGAGTCCCACAGTCTTATGGACCCTCAGCAATTCATAGTGATTAAAAGCCATACAAACAAAAACAACAATAATAATACAAGAGGGACAGAAAGAAATGTGATTATGGTTATCCATACTCTGCAGAGCCCAGAAACACAGCTGTGACCCCAGCCCTCCCCACTCCTAGTTCCCCAAACTAAAGCCAAGAGAGTCAGAGAAAGGGAGAGTGAGGTAACCATCTATGGAGAACCCCAAAGAAGTCCTGAGAGCAGGAGGAGGGGGCTGGAGACCCCTCCCAGAGGTCACTGAGCTGAGGCCACCCCAAAGAGCCCCCGAATAGGTGCGGGCAGAGAGGACACTGAGGTAGGCCCGGGGCTGGCGGGGCACCCTGGCGAGGCCTACTCCATGCGTTGCGGCCGGTGTGGAGTGTGGCTGAGGTCCTCTGTGGGTGTGAGGAGGGAGGCAGGAGAGGCGTGAGCTCAGTGGGCCTGGGCCAAGCCTGTGGCCTGCACGAAGTAGCTCCTGGGCTGGACGGCATCCTCGTCTGGGTAGAGAGAGAGCAGCGAGGGGCCCAGGCCTTCGGGGAGAGATGGAAGGTAAATCCTGGAGGATGACCACCCATCCCATCTCCCCTCCTGGAGCTAAAAAGCAGGGAGGGAGGCAGGCCTGCCTGAGTTTCATGGTGGCAAAATCTTGAGCAAGTACAGCCGTGGTTAAGAACCTGCATTCAGGGGCTGGGGTGCAGCTCCGCAGTGGAGCATTAGCTTAGCATTTGTGAAGCTCTAGTTTAAATCCAAGCATTGCTATTGCACTTGCTGTGCAGCCTGGATCAGGAGACTTCACCTCTTTGTACCTCAGTCCCCTCACCTGTAAAATGGGCTAATAGTCCCCCCCTCCCAGGGCTGCTGGGAGAGTCAGTGAGCCCAGAGGACGAGCTCTGAACATAAGTAGCGCCAGTGCACATTAGTAAGCGAGCTGGTGCCTTCTATGAGAAGTTGCTGCACCCACACTTACTGGGCACCTACTGGAGAGCAGGCAGTGTGCTTTCTGGAGGGACGAAGCTCCCCGCCCCCGGGCCGACATTCCAGAGCAGATGGCTGATGTGATCACATCCAGACAAGACCTAGCTTGCAACTTGGCACAGAGCAAGTGCTCAGTCAACACTAGCTCTTCATTCGCAGCTGTGCCCAGCCACTGCCCACGTGGCATGTGCACAGACAGCAGCAGCAGCCAAGACAGCCCTGCCCTCATGGGGCTCAGAGCCACAGGGAGCAGATGCCTGAGTAATGATGGACTGTGAGCTTAGGAAGGAATGGAGGGCCCCAGGGGAGGAGTAATATTGGATCTAGGCAAAGAACACAGGGAAAAGCATTCCAGGCAAAGGGGTTGGGATATGCAAAGGCCCTGAGGCTGCCTCCTCAAGTAAGGCAACTTCAAGGCAGCACAATGCCCTGCAGGAGCCCTGTGCAATCTACCCCTCACCTTTTCCCTTCTTTGTGTTTTCCTAAACTGGACGGACACAGCCCCACCTGGGCACCTTGGTACCTGCTCTTCCTTCTGCCTGGAACAGTCTGCCCCAGAATTCATCAGGAATGACTCCTTTCATCTTTGCTTGACTGTCACCTTCTCTGTGAGGCCAGCCCTGATCCGACTGCTTTAAACGGAAAGCCCCCCACCCGCACCCCAGAATTCTTTTCCCGGGCACACATTATCTTCCCCACTTATTTTCAGCTCTTGCAATTTTTTTGGTTTGTTTTTGTTTTTGTAATACTACTGGGGATGGAACCCAGGGTCTCATACATGCTAGGCAAACATTCCACTGCTGAGTTGTGTACAATCCTAGTCCTTTGTATTTTATTTTGATCTTGTTAAGTTACCCAGGCTGGCCTCAAACTGGAACCCTCCTGCCTCAGCCTCCCAAGCATCTGGGATTACAGGTGTGTGCCACCACATCCAGCTCTCTTGGGCCCTTTATTCTGCTTGTTTCTCTGCCATGGTCGTTTTTCTCTTCCCAGAATGCCAGCCCAAAAGGGCAGGGATTTCTATGTTTTGTTCTGTGAATCTCTAGCACCCAGGACAGTGCCTGGCACCGACCGTGCATTCCATAAACATCTGTATGTATGAAGAAAGGAGTAAACCAAAAGAAAGAGTGACACAGAGTGTGTGATCTGAGATGGAGCAGTAGCCTGAGCCCACAGGGGCTTGAGTCTAAGGTGAGGAACCTGATCTTTCTCTGAAGGGCTCTAGGGGGCCCGGGAAGAGTTTAGAGCAGGGGAGGGCTAGGGCAGATTCGTGCTTTGGGAAGATCCCTCTGGCTGATGCTCAGAGGTTTCAGGTAGAGCCCTGGGTAGTTTGATAGTTGCACTGGAAATGATAATAATAACACAGCGCAGCAGCTTGTCTCCGCCACCACGGCCACAAGGGAGGACGTTTCACGACACAGGCCTTGTAAGGAAAGCTCTGCCGGTGTGGAACTCTCCACGGGGCCTCACAGCATCTCCTTCAGCTAAGAACTAAAGCAGCGGGCCCCAGCTGACAGAGGGAGAAACTGAGGCTTCAGAGGCAGAAGCTGACACAGGGCCTCACAGCTGAGGACGTTCGCAGCTCAGTCGGGCTCCAGGGAGACCTGGTCTTGGCTCCCACCCCAGGGGCAGCCACAGCCATCTCTGTGCCCCTCGGGGTCCCTCCCCGCACCAGAGCCCAGGAGAGGAGGGAGGGGCTGCCTGGCTCCACCAAGGTCATCCCCGTACTGCGGCACAGCCCCAGCACCCACAGGATGGCGCCATCCCCCCTCCACCATCCAGCACCCTTCTTGGGGACAGGGGACTCATGGCCGCTGCATATGTGGGTTGCAACTCACCCAAGGCCTCATTCATGTCCAGGAGGTGGGTGTGGGGGTCCTGCTGGATCCCTGGGGTTTGGCCTCCCATCAGGAGGAAACTCTGGGGGAGAGAGACAGATCTGCCATCATCATCGTCATCATCACCAATATGCAAGGAGGCGAGATGGTGCAGTGGTCAGTGCGGGGCACTGTTGGAGTATGGTGGCCACTTGTGAGCAAGCCCCTGTCCCAGTGTGTCCTCTGCGTGTCCCTCCAGAGCCTCTTCCTTCTCCCTTCTTTCACTTCTGTGCCCCAGGAGGCTGACTGTGTGCATGGACCACAGCACCACGCAGCCTGGCTGTGGGCTCTGTTGGGTGCAGCTGATAGGGACAGCAGCAGGTGGGACAGGGAAAAGGGACATTTTTCCTCCTAGATGCTTTCCCGCTGGGTGACCGGGCTGCTCTGTCCCTACATGGAACACTTCTGCCTCTCTCCAGGACCCGGGGTCACCTGGTCACGCCTGCAGGCTGAGGGTGGTGCTGGTTCCCACAATGCTGACCTCCATGCCCCGCCAGCCCTGCGGCTGTCCCTGTACCCTGCCCACAGCCTTATCGACTGTTCGATTCTCCTCAACGCCCCGTCCGAGTGTGCTGCTTCCTGTCTAGACTGGCTGATAAAGCCACTTAACCTCTCGTGTGCAGTGTACCTTAATAATGATATTTCAAGAGCGGTTATGAGGATTACATGTGTTAATCATGCAAGGCACTTAGTGAAGTCTGCATCTGGCACACAGTAGGCACTTAATAAATGTAAGCAATTGGTATTACCAACCATACCCCTCATGTTCAAACAGCACTCTTCAGACTAAAAAGCCAGGAAACCCTTCGGTGGGCACTAGGGAGCCATGGGAGGTCCTAGAGTGAGGGTTTGTGGGGATTTGTGGAAGTGACACAGTCCAGGCTGGCTTTTAGAAAGTACATTCTGTTTGCTGTTGTGCAGAATGGACAGTAGGGGTGAGACGAGGCAAGGAGACCAGAGGATGCTACTTTCTTTTTCTTTTTTTAGGGTACTGGGGCTAGGCAGTCATGTTTTCCAACACCATTAAATGACATCCCACTGAGTATCAGCTATGGGCCTGATTTCATTTAACCCTCATGGCAGTCCTATGAGATGTCACTATCCCCATTTTCCAGATTTAGAAACTAAGGCTAAAGAAAAAAGAAACTAAGGCTCAGAGAGTTGACACCAGCTGCCCAAGTTCTCAGTAACTAAGTGGCAGACCTGGGACTCGAACCCACATCAGCCTGACTCTCATGTTTAAAACTCTTGACTCTATACTAGATGTCCAAGACTAAGCCTGTTTTGGAGGGGTCCCATGCGGACAGGGAAGATTCCTACTGACACCCGCCACCTGCATTGCTCCTTTACCTTCTTTGATGTCTCTTCTTGGCACTTATCACATATTGGCAAAGCCTTTTCATACCCATTAGCAGAACTAGAAGATCAAGGTCCTGACTTCAGCTGGACCGTTAATCTTCCATATGACCTTCAGCCAGCCCCTGGCCCTCTCTGGCTTCCCCATCTATAGAACAAGAAGTTTAAGCCTGCTAGGTTCTGAGGGCAGGAACGTCCCTCCAATCCCCAGACATACCAGGCTGACGGGAGATAGCAGGAAGTTTTCAGGGTCTAGGCTGGGGGACCGTTTGGGGGGTCTCGCACCCAGCAGCTCCACCCCCTCGTCCTCTGAGCTCTGGGCCAGGGCCCTGGAGAAGAACAGGCAGGATTCTCAGACACAACACAGAAGACTGGGCAGGTGTGGGCAGCAGGGGCAGCAGCGATGAGCATCCATGCATGCTCCCAAGTGCCTGCTAACTCCTTTACGCATGCACCCACCCCATTCGTTCATTCATCTGTCCAGCCACCCACCCACCCACTCATCCATCCATCTCTCCACCAATCTAGATCTCATTCATCTACCTGCTGATCCATTACCTACCCACCCAGCCAACCTCCCATCCATCTCTTTCATTCATCTACCTGTCCATCTGTCCACTCCCTCCCTACCCCCCCAACCACCTATTCACTCATCTTTCCATTCATTTATTCACTCATTCATTCATTCACCCATCCAGCTGGGAGCCTTGGGAGATACTGAGCGGCATACTTAACAGCCTCCAAAGGACAGAAAAGTGATCTCTCCTGGAGACTAAATTGGCACGTAGCCACACTTTGGAGAGCAAAAGTTCGAGTTCTAATGTGTTTGGAACGGGGACATTGGATGTTCCTAAATTATATGCAAAATAGTATGTGTGTGTGCGTATGCGTGTGTGTGTGTGTGTGTGTACATTTTAGAGAGTCCACAGCTTTCAACAGGTTCTCAAAAGTATTAGGAAACTTAGTGCTAGTTTCTCAGACACTGTGGCAATATCTTCTTTTTTCCAGAGCTGAGGCCTCATACATGCTAGGCAAGTGCTTTACCACTAAACTATACCCCAGCCCTCTTCATTTTATTATTACCATTACCATTATTATTATTGTGGTAGTGGGGGTTGGACCCAGGACAGCGCTCTACAAATGAGCTATACTCCTAGCCCCCTCTTTCTTTTTCAGTTTTCTTTTGAGACAAGGTCTCATTAAGTTGCCCAGGCTGGCCTCAAACTTGTGATGCTCCTGCCTCAGTCTCCTGAGTAGCTAGGATTACAAGTGCGTGCCACCGTGTCTAGCCATGTCTTCTTCATTATGACAAAAACTGCCCCTAAGTCGGATAATCAGTATGTCCCTCGGGGTTGGTCCCTGGCTGCGCTGTGAGGTTTGGATGAACAACCAGAGCAGTAGAGGGGGCTCCAAAAGGCACAGAGGTGGGGACAGACCAGGCCTGTGCTGAGGACCTTCTCTACGCCCCGTTAATGTCTCCCCTCTACTGTCGCTCACCTCTTCCGAGCCCCAGCAGTGGAGGAGGATGCTGAGGGGTCCCCTCTGGAAGGGCTGGAGCAGCTCAGTCGGGGGTCACTCCCCCATCGGGGCAGCAGGGCGGGCTCAGGTGTTGGGGGCGACAGGCCGTGGAAGCTCTGAGCACGGGGCCGGGACACAGTCCCTGGAGGTCTTTGGTAGGCCCTGGGCAGCTGCTCGCTGGAGCTGAGCTGGAAGTCATCATCCATGGAGATGTAGGGGGCCAGCATCTCCAAATCCAGAGTGTCGGCATCCTGCGGAGGGCGGGCAGGAGGGAGTTAGGATAGGAGCTCAGGCCTTGGCCTTGTGTGGCCTGGGTGGGGTCCCAGCTCCACCGTTTCTGATTTCTGAGTCATGTGCCGGAGGCCCAGAGTCTGAGCTTCAGTTTCCCCATCTGTAAAAACAGGTATAAGGACCAAGAGAGCCCTCCTGGACCCACACCCTGGTGTAGCCCCTCGCATGGTGACCAGGACTGACCTGGGGAACAACAGGAGGTGATTTTGTGTGACTTCCGCATTAGGCTATAAAACGCACAGTCCCCTCACCTCCCATTGCTGGGGTTCGGAGAAGCCCTGTGACAAGCAGGTCTGTGGAGAGGCCCACAGGGAACTGGGACCTTTTGCCAACAGCCTAGTGAGCAACCTTGGGAGTGGATTCTCTCCCAGCCAAGCTTTTTGATGGCTGTGACCTCCTGCGAAACTCTGCGCTCACTCGCTCTCTGACTCACTCTGGCCACCTGAATGGCTCTTGGACCCCTGACCCTCAGGAGTTATGAGAGGTCTTACAAATGCTTACTGTTTTAACCTGCTAAATTTTGGGTGACTGATTATCTAGAAATAAATATAAGATTTTGCTACTGAGAGTGGCAGGCTGCTAAAATACAGCAGAGACTGTGGAACTGGGTAGGGCTGGAAGGACTGCAGCGTGTGTGAGAGAAATCCTAAATCTCCTGAGCAAATGATCCGTGAGAATCTGAAACATGGCTGCCAGGGAGGCTGAGAGGAAATGAGAGTGTGGTGCAGGACCTGGAGCACTCCTCATGTGCGGCGGCTGCAAGGTTAGTAACACTGCTGCCTACAGTGATGTGGAAAGGAGAAAAGGGAACCAGTGAGCTAACCAGATGATCAAGCTGAGGAGATTTCTAACCACAGTGTCAGAGTTTGCAGCCATTGCCTGATTCCCTTTGCTACCTAGGGTAAAAGGCAAGAGGAGAGAGAAACTAAAGGAAGAAATGGGCTGGGCATGGTGGTGCATCCTCTAATCCCAGCTCTCTGGGAAGCCGAGGCAGGAGGATCACAAGTTCAAGTCCAGCCTGTGCAATTTAGTGACTTACTAAGACCCTGTCACAAAATAAAATAATAGAAGAAAGTCTGGGGATGTCGTTCAGTGTCAGGCCTTTGGGTTCAATCTCTAGAACCACACACACACAAAAAAATGAATGGGAAATGTGCAAAGGAGCTGGGGTTTGAAGATTCTGAGATTGTCAACCTCTCTGTGTAGTAAAGAATGAATTAACTTTCCCCAAAGAGCTCTTGCCTTTGTCCTAGCTCCTTGGAGGTAACCTTGAAACTCTTGGAATTTCCCAAGTGACATCAATGTCTTTGCTATTAATCATCCACTCCTTAAACCACACTTGATAACTTATGCCACTAGGGTGACTCAGGATGGTTTATGCTAATGAGGTGACTTGGGGTGGGATCTGCCATGCTGGGAAGACCAACCATGTGATTCAAGGGCTGAGGCTTTGAGTCGTATGAAATCGGTCTGATAGGAAACAGGGAGAGAGATCCTTTGCAAATAGGAAGGGGATCTAGAGATGGGGGTGTTGGGAGGATGTCAAAAAGAACTAAGATGTGCTGAGTACTGTGCTGCCTACAATGAATGTAAACCTTATTGCAAACATGGACTAATAAAAACGTTTTTAAAAGGGATTGAAGCCTAGAGAGGTCACATGACTCTAGACGACATCAACTAAAAAAGAAAGAAAAAAGGAATCAGGGAAGGTGGGCTTGGCATGGAAGGAGAATTCAGTCACATAGGCAATAACTCAGCTAGTTCTGTGCAGGGAATGAAACCTCAATCAAAGCTCTGCACACCGGGCCCTGGGCGTTTCTGGGTCAGCAAACTATGTGCAAATCACCAGGAGAGTAACGTCCCCGAGGACACGAACGCTTTCCACTGGGGACCCTTCCAGTCCCAGGTGCCACCTGCTGCCTCTCTTCCTTGGCTGTTCTGATTTGTACTCTTTTGCTGTAATACAGTGACAACTGCTTGTAACTTAAATGACATTTCGGTTAACAATGGACTGCAGACATGATGGTGGTCCACAAGATTATAACATAGCCAAGAAGGTTTTTTTTGTTTTGTTTTGTTTTGTTTTGTTTTTTGTCTTTTTGAGACAGGGTCTCACTATGCAGTTCAGGCTGGCCTTGAACTCACTTTGTAGCCCAAGCTGGCCTCGAACTCATAGCGATCCTCCTGCCTCAGCGTCTGGAGTGCTGGGATTACAGGCAGGCGCTACCATGCCCCGCCGAGAAGTTCTTGCCACATACTGACATAGCTGTTATAACATCACAGGGTAGTGGGTCACTCATGCGTTTGTGTAAGCACACCCACCGTGCTCCAAGCTCATAAAAGTTCAGCACAGACAATTACGGACACACAATACCTAGTAATAACGGGACTGTGTTCCTGGTTTACGGTACTGGGGATTGAAGCCAAGGCTTCACACTAAGCTATGTCTCAGCCAGACATCGTGATGGGCCTTGTGAGGGGTCAGGTGTATTTTGCATGAGGGAGCGACGTGAATCATTGGGGGTCCCTGGAGATCCCTGCCTTTTGGTGTTCACCCTCCTGTGTAGTTCCCTGGGGTCTGCATGACCAATATGATGCAGCAGAGTGGCCTGTCCTTTCTGGGTTACACTGTGGAAGACTGTACCTTCTGTCTGGGTCCCCTCCTCCTCCTATCACCAACACTGCCACGTTGTGAGCCATCGTGCAGCCTGTGTAGAGCCCCATGGGATGAGGAGCTGAGGCCTGCAGCCAATGGCAGTACAGGACTGAGGCCAGCCAGCACCAGGTGCTTGAGCTTGGAAGCAAGTCCTGCAGCCCAGGAAACTGCAGCACTGCCTGAGAGGGGTACTTCAAGCTGAGAGCCCCTGAGCCCCTGAGCAAGACCACCCAGCTAGCGCCGGGCCTGTAGCTCAGTGGTACACAGGAGGAAGCAGGTACAAGGCCCTGGGTTCCATACCCAGCACCGCAAAAGCCAAACCAAAACAAAATACCACCCAGCTAAACTGCTTATCGGTTCCTGATTCTCAGAAATCATATGACATAATAAATGTCAGTTGTTTTAAGGTAATAAGTTTTTGGTAATTTCTTATGTAGCAATATGTAACTTATACCTCATGCCTCAGCTTATCTACTTGATCAATCAGCCTTCCTAACATTATCCACGTTCACCCAGCCAGTGAACCAATGGTCTGTCTGCCCAAGTATCCATCCAAATAGCCATCCATTCATCCATCCAGCCAAGTATCTGCCTAAATACCAATCCATCCACCTACCATCATCCATTTAATGAATACAGTGGTTCATCTGTCCACCCATCCACCCACCATTCATCCATTCGTCCCTTTAGCCACGCCACCAGCACTCCTAAAGCCTGATGTCAGTCCCCAGAGCATAGAGTGAAGACTACGCCTTCCACACTGGCCCTCACCTGAGCTATGTCTAGATCGGCGTCCTCAGACTCGGGGTTCTTCCCGGCAGCGTAGAGCCTGTGTGTGTGCGCCACACCCATGAGGAGTTCATCTGGGAGATCAGCCTGTGGGGAACAGCAGGAACGGAGAACTCTTCAGTCCTGGGAGGTGTCAACAGTAGGACATTCTGGAGCTCAGGACAGAAATGAGGGTCAAATGTCAGACTGCTGGGGTGCCAGGGGGTCCAACAGGAAATGCAGGGCAGCCTGTGGTGTGCTGGGGATGGCTGACCCGAGGTGTTGAAAGGTCAGAGCACCTAGGTACGTGCAGGTCAACAGGACAGACTAGGAAATCAGAAAGAGCAGAGCCCGAAGCAAAGACATTCAGGCCCACTGGGGTTAAAGGTTTTGGGGTCTGGAGTCTGTAGAGTCCAGCTTTCCTGGGATAAAAGGTGAGGTCAAAAGTCACGGTTGTATTTCTCCAGTGGAGAGAAGGTGTTTTCTGGGGTAGAAGGTAGAGATGAGGACAGTGAGCAGCGGGTAATAGAGCCTACAGAGGTCAGAGCAGACTCTCTGCACTGTGATAGAAATGGCTGCCGCTAAATTGGGTGTGGTGGTGCACGCCTGTAATCTCAAAACTTGGGATGCTGAGGCAGGAGGATTACTATGAGTTCGAGTCCAGCCTGGGCTACATAGCAAGATCCTGTCTCCAAAAAACAAATAAATAAATAAAAAGAAAAGAGAGAAGGAAAGAAAGAAAGGGCTGCCACTAGGGTCTGCTGCACAGCTGCGAATGCCAGGCCCGTTCTCCTTGACTCCCGTGAATGTTCTCATTTCACCCTCCCCGTGACCAGTGATGTGGCTCCTCGTTAACTTCACTGTCCCAGCGAGTTCACCAAGGCCTCGAAGATTCACTTGCCCAGCGTGACAGAGTTGGTAAGGAGCAGATCCAGGATTTGAACCCAGGACTCAGTAAATTAAGATTAGACTTTCCTGACTCTTTGAGGTTGAAGTGCAGAGGGCCCGGAGCTTGGTCACAGCTAGGGGTGTCACTTGTACCAGTTCAAACATCCTGGGGATTCCCAACCCAGACTGGGGCTGGACTCTGGGATCTCACAGTTGAAGAATCTAGAATCCATGTCTTAAAGGAACTCCAGCTCCATCTCATCCCAAACTTCCTGTTCAGCATGTAGAGAAACTGAGGCCCGGAGAGCAGAAAGGCTCAAGCCCCAGGCAGAGTGGGCGGGACTGGGACTGCTTACCGGGAGAGGACTTTGGGGGCGCCGGCTGGCCTGTGGTGTGCTGGGGGTGGTGGCTACTGCAGCCCCATCCAGGATGGGTGCCAGGAGGCGGCGTAGGTCCGGGCTACAGAAGCGGCGGGGGTCAGCAGCCAGGGTGGCCTCGCTCAGGGTAGGGGGGTACAGGAAGGCCAGGATCTGGGGACCCGGAGCATCTGCAGGATGGCGAGGACATGAGGTGACCATCTAGACCTGAAGACCAGACTTCCCTCATACCAAGGCCAGGAACAACACCAATCAGGATGGCTGCTGTTCTTAGGGCTGGGGAGAAGGGGCTCGGAGGACCCCACTAAGTACAAACTTTCATTGCCAGATTGTGGGGAGGCCCTGCAGGATCTGGGGAAGAGCACAGGGGCCTGAAATAGTGTGCAGCTCTTCAGATCTGGGGGACTTGCATGGTAAGAAAAAAACCAAAACTGGTCCAAGCCCCAAGGACGTGTGAAGGTCCCTAGAGGTCAAAATCACCAGCTCTGAGCCCCAAAAGGAAAAGGTATCAACAGTCGCACCCCACACCCAGAAGCACAAGTGGCCAGCAACAGCCTGGAGAAGGTGAGGAGGGTTGTTCATCTGGGATGGTGGTAGGGAAGATGGAAGAGGGAGAAAGGAGCCACTCATGAGGGTCAAGATTACTGGAGGCCAAAGAGCAGTGTGCTGCAAGCAATAGGGCACCATAGCAGGATTCAGAGCAGAGGACGACAAGAGACTGAAGCAATCATCCCATAGATGTAGAGAAATAGGGATGACAGGAAAGAGAGAAGAGCATTCTGGGCATGTGCAAAGGCCCTGAGGCCAGAAAGAGTCTGGCGTGTCCCAAGAGCTATGAGGAAGCTTGTGTGGGTTCAGGAATGAGTGACAAGAGAAAGGAGGCAGGAGTCAGGTCCTCTAGGGCTTCATGAGACATGTCAAGGCACTCGGGCTTTCTTCCAAGGGTCCTGGGGACACAACAGCCCTGCTCCATACCAAGCCTGTTCCCAGAATTAGGGGCATCCTTCTGAGAGGAGGTGCCATGCTGAAGGGGTCTTCGAGAGTGTTGCTCTGTTTGCTCCAGGGACAGCACCACTCCGGTCTCTTCCACCCGGCTGGGGTACAAGGTAGAAAGAGGGGTAAGAGTCAGAGAGGGTCCTCAGTGCCAGCCCAGGCAGCCCCTTCCGGTGAGGTCCTAGTAGAGAAGATAGTTGCATCAGGGGCTGGAGGGGTATTGCAGAAAATAATCTGCGACGTTTTGTTTCCTATCAGGATTTGACTTTTGTTGGCTGCTTGTTATTATACAGGTTGAGTATCCGCAATCTGAAAATCCAAAATCTGAAACCTTTGGAGCACCAATATGATGCCACTGTGGGAAATTCTATTCTGTGACAGTTTGTTTCATGCACAAAGTTACTTAAACAATTGTATAGAATTACCTTCAGGCTATGTGTATAAGGTGTGCATGAAACATAAAGGGATTTTTTTTTTTTTTTTTTTTGTCTTTTTGAGACAGAGTTTCACTATGCAGTTCAGGCTGGCCTTGAACTCGCTTTGTAGCCCAGGCTGGCCTTGAACTTGCAGCAATCCTCCTGACTCAGCCTCCCAAGTGCTGAGATTACAGGCGTATACACCCAGTCATAAAGGAATTTTGTGTTTAGACTTGAGTCCCCCGTGACAACTCATTATGTATAAGCAAATATTCCAAAATCCAAACTCTTAAAATATGCCTTTCTTTTTTTTTTTTTATATGCGGGTACTGGGAGTCGAACTCAGGACCTCGCGCTTGCCAGGCAGGTGCTTATGCTGCTGAGCTATATCACTGGCCCAAAACATGCCTTTCTTGAAATGAGCATTTCAGATAAAGAATTCAACCTGTAGTAGTATTTAAAAGACAGTCGAATCTGGTGTGATGGCGCACGCCTGTAATCCCAGCACTTGGGAGGCTGAGGCAGGAGGATCAGGAGTTTGAGGCCAGCCTGAGCTACACAGTAACACCTTGTCTCAAAGTAACAAAAAAAAAAAAAAAAAAAAAAAAAAAAAGAACAGCAGAACAAATGACAGTTAAGTTTGTCACTTCCCAAGCTCCTGTGGAAGGAAGGGGAAAAAAGAGCTGGCATCTGGTGCAGGCTGGGTAGAGGGAAGGCAGGCTGGGGGTGGGATGGGGGCACTGAGAGACAGAGAGGGGATGAGCTGCAGGGACAGAGTGGGGAGACCTGGAATGGAGTGAGTGAAAGTCCTGAGAGCTAATTATTCTCTTTATAATAATTTACTTATAAACATCTTCTAAGTGCACTGATGAAAGACATATATATTCTTCATTACATTACCAAATATGAAGAATTCATAGGGCTACATTTTTGTGAATAAGTGTTTATTTAGCAAGCTTCTATTCATAGACATTTTTCAAACTGAAGGGAACAGGTTTCTAAGTCCATCCTTCCTATGTCCCCACATCTCCAGCCTCATGGTTTCCAGCTGCGGAGACATTGCACATGCTCTCAGGACACAGTGGCTTTTGAAGAGTGGATCTGGGGCTGAGGACCACGCCCTCATCTGCATCTCATTAGCATAACACCCCACAGGGCAGAAGGTGGCCTGGTCTTCTCCCCCATTGCTAAACCCATCCTGGCCTGGAAACATCCCAATTCAGGCCGGACCAAAGCCTCCCTATCCTCCCGAAAGTTGCAGCCTGCACAATGGCACATGTACCCACACTGGGACACACAGGCACAAAGAGGAACACTCGTATACATCCAAGTGCATGCAGGCACACATATGCACACATGCTATACACATACATGCACATTCACCACGCTGAGCTCACTCCTGTTCACTCCACAGGCACCTGTAGTCGCACAGTCCTAGGGAGTGGTTGAAAGCAAGAACTTCACAGCCAGTGGCCTGGCTCCAAATGCCAGCTCTGCCACTTATGAGCTGTGTGACCTTGAACATGGGGCTGAAACTCTCTGGACTTCAATTTCCTCTTCTGCCAAGAGGGAACGATAACAGGTTGTTAATATATGCAAATGCACAGAACTGTGCCAGGCAGGTGGTGGGGACTATGTGTGTGCTATTGTATTTTTTTTTACTGAGCAACTACTATGTACCAGGCATTGTTCTAGGCATAAGTGATTCAGCAGTAAACCAGACAGATGAAACTCCTGTCCCTCACGGGGATTAAATGCTATTGGGAAAAAGACAGACTTTTAATAAAATATATTATTTTTGTGTTAAGTGTATCTACCTATCTTTCTATTAAGTAAACCACTTGCACTTGGCTAGCCAGGATTGAGGTGTACGGTAAGATACACACTAGATTTTTTTAAACTGAGCATTAAAAAAGGGATCTGGAGACTCAGAGTGTAGCTCAGTGGTAGAGCACTTGCCTTGCATGCCCAATGCCTTGGGTTCAGTCCCCAGCACCTTACCCCACACACAAAGATCTCAAATATCGCAATAAGGATTACATGTGGAAATGATTATTTTTGGTCATATTATATGTGTATCTACACACAATAAGATTTACTCTTAAAATTAATTTTACCTGCTCTTTTCACCTTCACGTGGCTATTAGAAAATTCAAAATGACACATGTGGCTGGCATCATGATTTTATAGGACAGCGCTGGGGTAGTGATAAGTAGTAGGGAAAAAATCATGTACAGAAGAGAGTCTGCAATTTCAAAAAGGGGAATCAAAAAAGGCCTGGTTGAACGTACAAGTAAATAGGATAATTACAAGTAGTTTTAAGGATTCTGGAGCAAAAGGTACAGACTATCAGGAGAGAAGATGGGGAGACCTGACTGCACATGGGGGCTCGGGAAAAGGGTCTCTCAGGAAGTCATGTCTGAGCTGAGATGGGACAGATGAGGGGTCACGACCAAAAGGATGGGAAGGAGGGGAGAGAGAAGGGCATTGTTGGTAGGGGAGGCTGCATGTGCAAAGGTCCTGAGGTTGGGTGAGCGACTGAGAAAGGGAATGAGACAGGAGTCCCAAAGGGCCTTGGGCTTTCTCTTAAGGGCACAGGAGAGCCACAAAAGGGCTCTTGAGCAGTGCAGAGGCATGAAATGTGAATTGATTTGTATTTCAGGGTACGTGCTGTCAAGAATGTGGAACAAGTAGAAATCTCATACATTCCTGCTGGGAATGCAAAATAGTACAGCCACTTTGAAAAACAGTTTGGCAGTTTCTTGAAAAGTTAAATATACACTTACTTACCATATGACCCAGCTATTCCTCTCCTAGAGGGTCACTCAAGACAGTCAAGACCATGTGATCTCACAAAACCTCGTATGAGAATGTTTACAGTAGCTGTGTTTGTGATCACCCAAAATAGCAAATGGCCCCGAGTCCTCCAAGTGGTGAATAGGTAAATAAACAGTGGTTCATTCACACTGGATGTGTGCCAGTGTTCCAGAAGAGCTCTGATACGTACTGCGGCACGGGTGAATTTTAGATAGAGACAGTCCTAGACCTACAGTGGTTAATGGATGAGCTTCCAACTCTACAGTGGTGCAAAAGCGATATGCATTCAGTAGAGACTATACTTGTGTTTTGCCTTTTGATCTTTTCCCAGGCTGGTGATACACAGCACAGTGGTCCCTTGTGACGCTGGAGGACTCCTGCTCTATGGTTTGCTGTGGTCCTGGGCTATTGGTAGTTCAGGTGTATTCAATACATTTTTGATTTACAATATTTTCATCTTAAGGTAGGTTTATCAGGAAAGTGGAGGCGCGTCTGTACATCATGCTAAGGAAGCTAGACCCCAAAGGCTGCATACTATGATGCCCTGTATCCGACATCCTGGAGAATGCAAAACTCTAGGGTCAGGGCACCGATCAGTGGCTGCTAGGGACTAGAGGCAGGGAAGGGGGTGACTACAAGAGAATTTTTTGGGTGATGAGACTATTCTATAGCTTGCTTGTGGTAGTGGTTACACAATTGAATGCATTTGTCAGAACTCACAGAACTGTGTAAGAATTTCCCATACATGTGGATTTTTTTTTTTTTTTTTTTTTTGAGACAGGGTTTGGCTATGCAGTTCAGGCTGGCCTTGAACTCACAGCAATCCTCCTGCTTCAGCCTCCCGAGTGCTGTAATTACAGGTGTAAATGTAAATTTTTTTTGTGTGTGGGTACCGGGGGTCAAACCCAGGACCTCACGCACCAGCAGGCACCTGTGCCGCTGAGTGATATCACCGGCCCTTTTTCTTTCATATGTGGGTACCAGGAGTCGAACTTAGGACCTCGCACTTGCCAGGCAGGCGCTTATGCCACTGAGCTATCTCACCGGCCCCTGTAAATGTAAATTATACTTCAAATTTTTAAAAGAAAAAAAAAGATTGCATTGATTCCTTTTTTTTTTTTTTTTTTTTGGTGGTAGTGGTGGTAGTACTGGGGATTGAGCCTAGGGCCTTCACACAGACCTACATCCTCGGCTCTTCTTTTATTTTTTATTTAGAGATGGGGTCTCACTAAGTTGCTAAGTTGTCCAGGCTGGGATCGAACTTACAATCCTCCTAACTCAGGCTCCCAAGAGTGCTGGGATTACAGGCATGTGCCACCATATCCAGTGCATTTCTTATTTTAACTTAAATATAGAGTTCTTTTTAATTAAATGATCAGTACACATATACACATGCAGACACATGGGTGTGGATTCACACGGCCACATATGTTCCACATATATGTACATGTGCACACACCCTCACACACTTACATACAATGCACATGCACACATGTATACACACCCACACACACCACACACACACACTTGTCCATACACACAGGCCAGCCCCACGCACACCCCCCCCCTCCTCTGCTCACCTGATCAGGAAGTGGACGCAGATGATACTCTCTGACTGGGGGCCCCGGCCCCCCGACACCACTGTGGCCTGAGTCTGGGTCCACAGGTAGCCACCACTCCGGGCCAGGAAGCGATACTGCCCTGTCACTGCCTGGCCCTTGCTCAGCACTGGGGAGGGAGCAGAGAGGAGTCAGGGCCACGGAACGGCACCTGGGGCCTGAGAGTTAGGAGTGAGGGACCAGGGAGGAGAAGGTTCCGTGGGGTTTGGGGGAGGCAAAGGCTCCCTGGGGGGTGGGGAGCTGGGGGCAGGTGTTGGCTGGGGACCAGGTGGCAGCTGGCTCTGGCTGGGGAAATAAGTCACGTACAGGTGTGAATGCTCCTGCTGACTGCATCCGAGTCCAGTGCGTGGATGTACTCATAGGCGGAGCAGCCAATCAGGTCATCTGGGCTGTAGCCCGCGACCTCTGCGATCCTAGGGTGGGATGGAGGGGTCCAGTCAGGGCTCAGGGCTGAGGTGAAGGGAGGGAGGAGGGAAGAAGCTGAGGACGTAGGCACAAAGCCAGCAAGATGAGAGACAGGGTTGTAAGAGAAAGGAGAGTAAGACACAAAAAAGAGAAGTGTGGGGTGCTGAATATTGGCCCCAAAGATGTCCACATCCTAATTGTTGGAACACGTAAAGGTGGTGTCTGATAGGACAGAAGGGACTTTGCAGACATGATGAAGTTAAGATCTTGAGAGAGAACCGAGATCGATTCAGAGAGACAGACAGGCAGACAACTGGGAGAGGGACAGATGGCATCAGAAGAGAAGGAAGGGAGGAGGGTGGAGAGTGGGCCTCTGGGCACCACCCACCTCTCGTCGCAGTAGGTGAACTTCATGTCCAGGCTGTGGCGGCTCAGGAAGGCTCCCCGGCCCAGCGGGGGCTCCAGGCTGCAGGGGTGGGGGATGGCCTCACAGATGAGCACCAGGCACTGCAGGGGGGGCTCGGAGCTGGGGCTCCCGGCCAGGGCTGTCTGACCTGGGGGCTTGTAGGCCCTCATGTGTCCAGAGCAGTGCAGCACCTGGGGGTGGAGCGAGTGTGCTGGGCTTGCATCTGGGCCCGGGGTTCCCCAGGGGGCTGTGAAGGAGAAATCCCTGAGGATCTCAGAGGGTCAGCTTTGGGGCACCCTGGGGATGCCCACATTCCAGCCGCACGGAGACTCCACGTTCAGAGAGCTGAGGACCCCCAGAGATCCAGCCTGAGAAAGGTTACAAGGACCCCTAGAGCCCATCCCCACAGACACCCAGCTTCCTAGATGCCCTAAAATCCTCCTAGATGCACCCTGCGGGGCCCCGCAGGATACCAGACCAAGAAACAGACTCCCATGCTAGTGAGAACTTCCGGGTCAGGCCCCGCCCCTCCAGGCTGTCCCCGCCCACCTCCGGGTCAGGCCCCGCCCACCTTCCAGGTGGCTGCCTTGAGGTTGAGGGTGCGCCCGCGGCTGGTGAGGGTGCTCTTCATGCGCAAGGAGAAGCACCGCTCAGTGGGGGCCTCTGGCTTCTTCTTGGACAGGCCTGGAGGCACCGGGATGGTGGGCGGGTCACTAAGCAGCTGCAGAGGGCGCAATGCCCTCCAGCACCTGGGTGCTAAAGGCTGCCCAGCCTCATCCCCAAAACTGGGACCTAGAGCCAGAGAGGGTCCCCCAGACATAGGGTGTGACCTCTCAGATCTCATGGCTGGACTTGTCAAGGTCTGATGTTCCAGAGGAGGAGATATACTAAGGGAGGGGCTGAGCCTGAGTTTACTCCTCTGTAAAGTGGGGCGTGGCCTCCAGGGCACTCACTGGGCCTGGGGGTCAGGGCATCCTGGAGCTCCTCTTGGTCGCAGGGATGGATGAAATCAAAGATACTGTGTCCGATGAGCTCCAGCTGCGGGGAGGGGCAGGGCAGGAGTGTTGGGGGGGGTCAATCTCCCCTTTCTCCTGCTCATCACTCCTGCCTCACCAGCCTGGTTCCTCCACCAGTCTTCCCACTCAATCATTCATTCATTCATTCTCTGAGTAACCATTTATTCAGCACCTATTTGCCAGACCCTCTTCTAAACTGTAGGGACACATCAGTGACCACCCAGACAGACCTCTGCCTTGAAGAACTTACTTGGCTAGTCAGGCGAGACAATCAATAAAGCAAAACAGATAAGAACCACATGACAAATAACAAGAAGATAGACAACTAAAGCAAGGTAAAGCGACGTAACAATAGGATTTGTTTAGAGAGAGCAGCCCTGGACAGCTTTTTTGAGGAGGTGACAGTTGAAAAAATTGCTGAACGAAGCAAGTGAGGTGGGCTTGTGGCTCCTCAGGATAAGGGTGTTATAAAAAAAAGAAGCAGCAAGTGCAAAAGCCCTGAGGTGAATCACACACTTGTTTCAGTTTAGGAAATGAGTTTGGTGCTGGGAGGAGGAGACACAGATGAAAGAGGACTCACAGTGGCTCCCAACTCACTGGTGGCAGAATGGCAGCTTATTCCTCTAAAAGGACCACTTGCAGCTGAGTTTGAATCCTGGCTGTGCCACCTCCTAGCTTTGGGACCTTGGGACACTGACTTCTCTGAGTCCAAGAGCTCACAGCAACAGAAAAACTGGTACCAGGAGTGGGGTTACGAGACAGGGGAACAGAGGTCAGATCTGGAACCCATTTATGTAAAACAGGAAAGGAACAGGAATTCCATTGGGGGGATCCTTGAGGCATGATTAAGGGTTAATCAAAAGTAGTTCTGCTTTCTAATGTCTCTTGTCTCTAGTTCCCATCTCCACTGTCCTACTCTTGTTCTCCTGCCTAAGATCAGTGTCTGCCCCTTGCTGGTCTCCCAACCCCTATCACACTCCCTCGAATGCTAGCCCCATGTACATGTGATTGTTTCTCTCTGCTTTACATCTGTCCATGTCTCCCCAGTGCCCTAGAGACAAACCCTTCTAGTTTGGCCTTACATTATCTAGTCTCTGCTGACCTCTCTAGCCTTTTTTCTCTCAATTTCTCCCACTGCACTGTGCCTCTTGCCAGGAGAAATTTCTTTATTCCTCCCAAATGCTGTTTTATCTCACCTCTGGTGTTTGCATGTTCTGCCCTCCACCCTGCACATTCCTAATCTTCACTGATCACCCATTTCCCATACCCCTTTGACTCAAAGTCCTTCACATGTCAGCTCAGATGTCCCTTTCTCCAGGAAGCCCCCCCCCATTTCTCACACCCCCAGGCTGTTCCATCTCAGCGCTGACCATTCCGTGCCTTGGTGTCTGGTGACACACCCATCCCCCCTCTGTCCTGTGAGTCCCATAGAAGCAGGGCTAAGGCTTGTCACTCACCATGCTATCTCCAGTGTTACTACCCAGGGCCAGGTACAGAGTGGGCAGCTCACCTGACTGAGGCCCAGGTGTTTGCTGACATTCTCTGACAGGTAAGCCATGTCTCCCTCGGCGGTGAGCACCATGACGAAGCCCTCCAGGGCCTTCAGGTAGCAGGCATCCAGTGGTTCGCCCTCGGCTCCCATCTGGTTCCACTCCCCTGGTACCCAGGGCAGGGGGACGGAGGTGTCACTCATCAGTCCTGAGCCCACCCTGGCTGGCCTCCCTCTGCCTTTCCCCACTTGGGGTCTTCCAGATACACCCACGTGAATGGGGGCACATCATGGTGGCCTGGAGTGCCAAAGAAGAGGGCAGGACCACTGAGCTTCCCCAAGGGACACAATTCTAAGGGGTGGGCCTCCTAGGGGGGCAGAACTCTGAGAAGATAGAACTCCCAGGGGTCAAAATTCAAAGGGGTCAGGGCCGGGGTGAGGTTTGGAATTCTAGGGGTGAGGGCAAGCCCCCACCCCAGGATTCTTGGAGGGCAGGACTTTCTAGATGCAGAATTCTAACAGAGCAGGGACTCCAGCGGGACAGAATTCCAAGGGGGCAAAGCCTCTCAGAGGGGTAACATTCTATGGGGCAGGGAACAAATGGGCAGTGCCTGCTAGAGGATGACTCTGTTTCCTCCACAGTCAAATCTTTTCAAGGCCCTGGGATTCCAAGGCCTGTGCGTGTGCGTGTGCACGTGTGCGTGTGTGTGGGGCAAAGCGTCCTGCAGAATGGAATTCTAGCTGGGTGGAAATTCAAGGGGAGGGCTATTTCGGCACAAGCTACAGATCAAGAGAGGCGGCAGCGGGAAAAGGACCAATCAAAGGATTAAAACTTGGGTAGCGGAGCCTCCTAGGGGTATTTATTGTGGGGGGACGGACAGAGCCTACCCCCGAACGTCTTAGACCAAATCTAAGGGCTGAGGGGCTGCAGGGAATTAGCTGGCCTCAGAGCTCTAAGGCAGCAGGGGTTCTCAAAGAAGCATTCCCAGGGGCGCGGCCTCAAAGTGATAGACAACTACGGGGGCGGGACTTCCAAGAGCTCTGGGCTCCGACTGGCCCAGCACTCGAGGAGGCGCGGCCTCGATCAGAGAGCGGATTCCAGGGCGGTGGGGGTGCGCGGGGAAGCCTTCCCAGGGGCGGGGCCTTGCCGGGAAGGGAAGACGGGGGCGGGGCTCACCTGCTGCGCAGAGGCGGTGCATGCGCAGGTAGCTGATGGTGAGGCGCATGATGGAAGCCTTGTCCAGGTGGGCGCTGACGCCGCGCGCGAAGGGTAGCGTGTGCGCCAGCTGGTACAGCACCTCGGTCTCTTGGCTGCGCCGGCTGCGGGCCGCATCCCGGGACTTCTCCTTGCGTAGCTCCGTGCTCGACCTGCGGGCATGGGTGGCGTTCACTGGCGGCGTCCCCCGAAGACAAAGAGGTGGACGTGGACGGGACAGCCACTTGGGGTCCGCTGTGTGGCCCCGAAGAGTTCTTGACACCGTCTGGGGCTGGAAGGTTACACACTACGAAGCCCCTCCAAGCCCCAGATTTTACCTGTCTTGTTGGAAGACCATGCCGCCCTCCTGGCGCCTCGCTTCTCTCCTAGGCGTGCCTGGAGCTCGCTCTGTCCCCACCCTGACTTATCTGCAGTTTATTTCCCAAGCTAGGGACGCTTAGGGGACAGGGAGGCCTCCTGGTGGGAGGGGGCTGGCCGAGCTGGGCAGGGTCCAGAGGAGGGAGGGATCATGAAATGCTGGCAGCCTCCCAGGCCCCCTGCCCTTCAGCCCCTGAAGCCCCTCTTCTGCCCTTTTCCCTCCCCAGCTGGGCTGAGTCCTCAGACTCTTCGAGCAGAGCTATCTCAAAGTCTAAGGCCCCACCAAGAGGGGCCCTAAGAGGGGCAGGGCCCCAACACAGTGACACAGCAAACCAAGCCCAGCGTTCTGTCCAGTCACCAGCTATTCACCTCTGTCTGCCCTCCACTTCAAATACCTGAATTCTTCGAGTGGGGTTAGGGTTGGGGTGCAGTGAGCACCGTTTTATCAGAAATACCTTCCGCTCATCCAGTTTCACTACCATGCCAGTGCCTGTGCCAAGTGTGAATCCCATCTAGCGCTCAGATAACCCTAGAAGGAATAACATCGTCCCCAGTGAACAGAGGATGAAACTGAGGCAGAGGGGTGCAGCGCTTGCCATAAGTAGCAGAGTGCCTCATTTGAACAATTCATCTACCTGAACTCTTAAATCTTCTGTTTTTATGGCCTTAGGTCTATGTCCAGGTTTCAGTGCTTCATCTTGATTCTGCCACTGCCTTCGAATTCAAATTCCAGGTCTGACTGAATACAGAATCAGCCCCACCTTGAGACAAGGTCTTGCTTGCCAGCCCTGAACTCACTGTGTAGCCCATGCTAGCCTTGATCCTCCTGCCTCAGCCTCCTTATTTTTGTTTGTGAATAAAAAACTACAGGGTATATTACATCTGGTATTGTATATATAGTCTTCCTGGCCATGCTGGGATTTGAACCAAGGCAGTAAGGTTCCAGTGTCTTCTTTTTTTTTTTTTTCTTTTGTGGTTACCGGGGGTCGACCTCAGGACCTTGCGCGCCAGCAGGCGCCCGTGCCACTGAGCGATATCACCGGCCCTTTTTTCGTATGTGGGTTCCAGGAGTCGAACTTGGGCCCTCGCACTTGCCAGGCAGGCGCGTACGCCACTGAGCCATCTCACTGGCCCTCTTTTTGTTTTTTTGAGACAGGGTCTTGCTATGTAGTTCAGGCTGCTCTTGAACTCACTATGTAGCCCAGGGTAGCCTCAAACTCCCAGCAATCCTCCTGCCTCAGCCTCCTGAGTGCTGGGATTACAGGCATGCGCCATCATGCCTGGCTCTTCAGTCTTTTCTTGAATCCCCTCCTTGTGACCCCGGGAAGCAGAAGGGGGGGTGCTGTACCTTCCTAAATTCAGGGGAGCAGAGGGCACCCTGGGATGACATTGACCCCACCCCCAGGCACGAGGGTACAAAGGAGATTTTAGCACAAAGGCACAGGAGGCACAGGGGGACAGGCTGGGCAGTGGGCAGGGGAGTAAGATATGGCCCCCCATCCCCTCCCCCGGGGGCAGAGGCCTGAGTCCTGCCTGCCCAGAGGACATTCCGTCCTGTGCAGACTGTTCCAGCCCTGTTTGTCTTCCTGCCCAGAGGGTGGGGGTGGGCGGGCCGCAGGGAGCTGCCCCCCTTTGAGAGAGGGAACAGGGAGCGGGAAGAGAGATGGGGCGGGACAGCACCCCACCTCCCGGGCAGCTGGGCTCCTTAATCCTCTTGGTGGCACATCTCCTTCCTCCGGAGGGGCCAGCTGGTGGCTGCAGGGGGACCTTCCTTCTGGCTCCCAGCCTGTTCTCCGGATGTTCTGAGGGAAGTGTGGGCCTCTCACTGGGTCCCTGGCTTTTTAAGCCTTTAGGTTAAACAGAGTAGGGGCCAGTTCCTCTGACTCAGAGTTCTGATCCCAACTCCATTATTTATTAGCTGTGTGACTTTGGACAAGTCGCACAGCCTCCCTGAACGTAGCAACAACACCCGCCTTGTAGAGGGAGTTTTGGTTTTTTTTGAGACAGGGTCTCACTGTGTAGTTCAGGATAGCCTCGAATTTCTGGTGATCCTCCTGCCTCAGCCTCCTGAGTGTTGGGATTAGAGGTGCGGGCCACCACACCTGGCTTCTAGAGGGTTTTGAAGATTAAACGAGTTAATATATGTCAAGGGCTTAGTAAACAAGGCCTGGCAACTGGTTAGTGCTGGAAAAGGTTAAACCTAACTATTCTCCCTTTGTGCATGTCAGGGATGGAGGCTGGGCTCAGGGGCCTCTTGCGCACTGGAGTAACCTGTAGGCGTTGACAGTAAGTAACCGTGTGATGTGTGCAATTCTGTGCATGGCTTTCACATAAACACCTTGGGAGGAGGACTACATACCAGTGACAGTAATGACAGTGTTGTGTATTGAACACTCACAGAGCTAGAGACCCCACAAAATCCTTACAAAAACCCTGGACAGCTGGAGAAGTGATCTCCTGTGGAAAGAGGCAGAAAGCGAGGCTTGGAGCCACGGCGGCGGCAGCCGAGTGCCCGGGTGGTAATCCCATCGCCCTCCCGTGCTTCGCGGTCGTCGGCCTCCTACCAGCCTCCCCGCAGCGGAAGGAGAGAGGCGGTGGGATTGCCAGGTGCTGCCGTGTTCAGCAGCGGAGCCACGTTTGCTTCCACCCAGAACCCTGACTTAGGCTCAGTTTATCGTGCACTTATGGGCGCCCCATCGGCCCCCAGTCTGTTGCTCACTGGCTTCTCATCATGATCTGGGGTGGGGAGGGGAAGGTATGACTTCCATTTTCCAGGCTGTGAAGCTGGGGCTCAGATAGGCGAGCACCACCACAAGGCCCCATGACC
This sequence comes from Erethizon dorsatum, assembly GCA_028451465.1. Taxonomy (NCBI): domain Eukaryota; kingdom Metazoa; phylum Chordata; class Mammalia; order Rodentia; family Erethizontidae; genus Erethizon; species Erethizon dorsatum. The sequence goes on along the minus strand of CM051834.1, from coordinate 107,216,375 downwards.
AGGAAGTGGGTACACTGGGATTTGAACCCTGACTTTGGGGCCTGTGTTCTTAAGTGCCATGCCTCCATGGGTGAACCCCCTGCTCTGGGGACCCCTCCCTGCTCTTCTTTGCCTAGTGGCCTACTTTCCTCCCCCTGTCCCACTGCCGTGGCCTCTGGATCTGCCCGCCTGGCCGCATGCCCAGCCCTGGTCCAGCCCCTTGGCACTCTGCCCAGCTGGGGACGTGCGGCTGGAACCCTGCCACCCTTCCTCCGTGTTCCAGCCGAGAACAGGGGGTGGGGCCAGGAGGCCCCAGGGTGAGGCCTGGGAAGGGGGGCTGGGCTGCAGCACCCCCACAACCAGGGAGAAAAGCCCACTTCTTCCCTGCCTTGAAGAACTAGGACCCAAGAGCACAGGCGTGAAAGTAGGGAGCCCCTGCCCACACCTGGGGCTCCTTCTGGGCCCCCTCTTCTGAATTCTGGTTGGGGTGGGGGCTTGCAAAAAGTGTAGGGGGCTGGAGGGGTTAGGTTTCCTCTGGGCAAGAACCCTTCTTGGCACTGCCTAAGGGTGGCCTGGGAGGCCTGGGGCAGGGTTTGGGTTTGATAAAGGATATGGGGTGCAGATCCCTGAGAGTCTCTCTGATGCTGACTTTGTTCCCAAGGAGGTGGTAACTCAGTGGGGTGCCCATCCCCAAAGTCCTATCTTCTCTGGGAACCCCCTACTCGCAGTGGGCACTCAATGCTGTAGGTCCATTGGGGACTCCCCAGGATCATCCTTGCTCAGGGTGGGATGGCTGCGAGTCTGAGCCACAGGAGGAGAAGGGTCACAGGGGGCTGGGGGCCAACTCACCATTGCCTAGGCCCCCTTTGGCCCAACTGCAGGAGGGGCTGGAGTGTGGCCAGGATCTGGGTGCGAGTTACGAGTGGGTGGTACGCTGTGGTGGGATGACACCACAGGAAAGGGCTGGCCTTGGGTGGTGAGGGGGGAGCACCCCAGGTCAGCCAAGAGGGCCCCTACCCAGCCAGGAGGGGGTGCTGGGGGGTGGGGCCAGGATTGGCCCAGAAGGATGGAGCTCCCTGGTGGGCCCAGAGCCAGGGATTGGAATAGAACAGGAGAGGAGGAGCGGGGTGGTGGTGCTATAAAACGGGGGTGTGGATGGATCCAATCAGACCTACCAGGCCAGGGAGGAGGGAAGGGGTGAGGCTCACTGGACACCTCAGATTGGGTAGGGAAAATCAACAGCCCGGGACTTTTTTTGGGGTCCCGTGGGAACCTGGTCAGACAGGACCCCTGGCTGTGGTCCCAGGGCACAGGTTGCCTCTGCCCCTGCACCAGTTGAAAGGTGAACACGGAAACCCACCTCTGCCCAGGGTGACCCTGCTGAGCCCCATGGTAGGGGACACTCCTGCTGCAGGTGGCAGGGTCTCATGCTGGGCCAGGCATGGCACCTCCCCAGTGGGTCTCCCCAAAATAAGGTTGGGTGGGGTCCCCGTCCTTCAGCAACAGGACGGAGTCGGGGTGGCTAAGTGAGATAAAGGGCCAGACTTTGGGAAGTGGGTCAAGCTTGTTTCCCTGTTATGCAAGGGGGGGGCAACTTTTTAAAAGGCTATAAAGACCCCCTGGGAAGGGTCCCAGGCAGCTGCTAAAAGGGACCTTCTCTCTGGATACCTAGGGAAACTCAAGGTTTGAGAGATTGTAGGAAGGGTCGAATCAAAGGCAGTCTCTCTTCTCCGGAGCTCTGGAGCTCAATCGTCAGAGGGCTCCTTATATGTCAGTTTGGGGGTACCCTGTAGATCACAAGGGTCTGATGGCAAAGTGCACCTTCAGTTCTGGGTCTTTTTAGGCCAGAAGAATCGGTATGTGGAGGGAGGAAGCCTCTCCCGAAGCCCGAGCACTGCTCACATGCCACCACCTCAGTTCCGTGGGGACCTCCCACAAGGAGGGGAAGCCAACTTGGGGTAGTAGGAAATCGGGGATCACGACCCCAAAGCCGTTCCTGACAAGAGGGGTGGGACAGCCGGAGACCTGAGAAAATCCCCCACCCTTGCAGTCCCCTAGGGTAAAGAGTGCGGCGGGGTGGTGCCTACAACCGCGCGCCCCAGGGCGTCCTAGGCTCGCCCCCGCTCGCCCCCAGTCTAGGTCAAGGGGTCTCCAGAAGAAGAGTCCCTCCAATGCCCATCATTCCCGTGCCCCAACTGCAGTACCTTGCCCGCTGCAGCCCCAGCGCCATGGCTCGCCTGTCTCTGCTCCCGAGCCCACGGAGGCCGTGAGCCCCCTCCTCTGGCCCTACGAGCCCCCTCCCCAGCTCCGCCCCCGACACCCCATTGGCTTCCCTGGGTCCAGCCCACGGCTCTGGTTGGACCATGCGTCTGTCACTCGCGAGAAGGAGGCGGGACCAGAGGAGAAGACTTGGAGCAGTAGAGAGCCGACCGTGTGTAGTACACACCCCCAAACACGCCCCTCGCCGCGGACTTCCTCAGCCCGACGGCCAGCGCCGTCGGCGGCCGCACTTCTCCAGCTCGGCCTCTGAGCTTCAACAAGACGGTCTGAACCGCCCAGCTAGCTCTGTTCCCAGGGCCCCAGCCGCCACCCCCTCACTCTACCTCCACCTCACTCCCCTATTTCCTACCCCGGCCCGGGCCTCTCCCACCTCCCGTCCCCTTCCGATCTCCCAGCCTTGTTTGTCACCGGGTCCCCGTTCCCCTGTGCACCCCCAGCTCCTAACCCCATTCCAGTTCCAACATCGTCGCCTTTCTGCACCCCACCTGGTCCCCTTCTCCACCCCTTCCACTCCATCCTGGTCCTTTGGCCCCTCTAACTGCCTTTTCAGGTTCCCACTGATGAATAATTAAGCTTCTGTCCAATAAATAGGCTTTAACTCAATCACACCCACTTTTAAAAGGAGCAGAGAAATGGTATCATTTTACCAATCAAGTGACAAGGGATAGAAAGTCGTCTAGGACAAGTGAAAACAGTACACTTGGGTAAGAAAAAGCACGTGGGTGCGCGCGCGGTACATTGGGTGCAGTTTCAGCAGGGAGGAGGTCATTGTAGCAGATGTCTACGGTGTAGCAAAAGAGGCCTTGCGGATGCATGGACTTTCTAGTTAAGTCCCACCACAGGGCCCTTGCACAGTCCCGGCTTTCTTTTGGGATATTAAATGCACTCCTCTCTCAGCCTATTTCATGTGAGTAGGGCTGGCTATCCCCTGCCCTCACCAATTCCAAGGAGCATAGTGGATCCAGACCTAGCCGGTTTATGGTTTCCCTGGTCACAGTAATTGCTCAGGGAAGTCACGTGGCCCGTGAGACGTTCGGGTTTGCCACAACTGTTGGGAGGGAGGTTTTCTATTTCTGCTGGAGTTGCCTAGTTGGAGCTGATGGGCCTCCCACTGCCACAAAGATAGGAGAGGCTTTCTGAGTTGGAAGTCAACACAGAGAGGACATAAATGAGATCCTGAAAGTCAGTCTTGACACCAGCCCTGGGGTGCCTGGATCAGCCCATACCTGAACCCTGATTGAATTCCTGGGCTGTCACATGAACCATCATGAGTTCTTTTTTTTCTTGCTTGTTGCAATTGTTTTAAAATATTGTTTTATTCATTGACTTTGTCCTGAGATTTGTTTGAGTGGATTTCAGCTGCTTGCAATCCCCCAAATAGTCATAGCGAATATTCACAGCATGGCAAACATATGCCCAACACTGTCGCAGGCACTGGGGATTCAGCAGTGGACAAACCAGCCAAAGTCCCCTCACCTGCTGTCATGGAATTTGCACTGTACTGGGCAGACAGACCCTGCACAAGAAATGTAAGGGTAGTATATGGTGGGGGGGGTTGTGGAAAAATGTGACCTAGTGGGGATGGATGGTGATCCATGGAAGGGGACTGTGATATCATTATTATTATTATTATTATTATTATTACAGTACTAGGGATTGAAACCAGGGCCTTTGCACTGAGCTACATACCTAGCCCCCCCATCCTTTTTTGGTCTTTTTTGAGACAGGGTTTCCCTATGCAGTTCAGGCTGTCCTTGAACTCACTTTGTAGCCCAGCCTGGCCTCAAACTCATGGCGATGCTCCTGCCTCAGCCTCTAAAGTGCTGGGATTACAGGTGTGCACCACAATGCCTGACTACTTCTTTTAAATTTTGAGACAGGGTCTTGCTAAGTGGCCTAGGCCTAGGTTGGGCTCAAACTTTTGATCCTTGTGCCTCAGCCTCCCAGACTGTGCACCACCAGTCCTGGCTAGAAAGTGTGTCCTTTTACGCGCAAGCCTTGGATGTCACTTCCATCTTATACATTCCATCACAACACCCAGCAAGTCCTGCCCAGCTTCAAGGAGCAGGGCATAGACTCCGCTCTGGACAGGAGGGTGAGCTTCCAGCAGGAAGAGCGCGTGAGGTCGGAGACGGTAGTGTGGCCACCCTGGGGTGAAAATCTCACCTGCACACTCTTCATGGGGGATGGTAACATGGAGTTCTGCCTATGAACTGTGTCCTGGAAAAGGACCTGGAAGCTGTATTGTACGGTACTGGCAATAAATGCTTGTTATGCCAGGTGAGGTGGGACACACCTGTAATCCCAGCACTCTAGGAGGCTGAGGCAGGAGGATTGCAAGATTGAGCTCAGCCTGGACAAATTAATGACTCAGTGAGACCTTGCCCCTTCCTCAAAAAGTTGCTTGTCTTATTGACAGGGAAAGAGGGTTCAGCAATAACTCCCCAGAACTGTGCTCAACCCTAATTCCAATAAGTCCATACCTCTCACCACTGCCTCCAGCACGTCTGCTCCACTTCTACTTCCTGGCGGTCATCATATGACCCCCTACCCTTGCCCAAAGCTGGGGGCAATTGCTCCTCCTGATTCCATCTCCACTCCCCTCTGGTGTGATTCTGCCTCCTAATAAGGTGGACTCATACAGGGTAGCTATCTCCAGGGAACACTACCAAGGGCAGGAAGTCCCTCCGAACCGAAGCCAGGGCTAACCTGCAATGGGGTGATGGAAGTTAGCGGCACGAGGCCCAGTGCTGCGCGCAGGTGCATTCCTGTGTTCTTGCTGGAGCAGCACATCTGCCCCATTAAGTGGGTACCATTATTTTGCTCTGGAGGAGCAGCTAAGATCCCGGACTCTGAAACCAGTCTTCCTAAGTTCAAATCCTTGTCCCACCACTTACCAGCTGTGTGACCTTGGCCAAGTTATTTAACCTCTCTGCAACTCGGGGTCATTTCTAAAAAATGCATTTGCTTAAAAAAATAAATAGTAGGTTGGATTATTTCCAAAGCTCCCCTCCCTGCTTGCTGTGGAATTATACACCCATGACTTTACTGTAGGGATTTACAGGCCCTCTTGAGTATATCAAATACAGTCCCTGGCCCCTTGCCACCAGGTTTGGTCACGTGACTTCCTTTGGCCAATAGGATGTGAGTCAGCCTCACAAGCAGTGTGAGGTGGGTCTGGGTGGTGCCTGCAGCGCCTACACAGTGCCTCCACTGCATAATTGAACCTGAGTCTGATTAAGCGTCCAGTGTACCTACTGGCTGACAGGAAAGACAGCGAACAGAGGACTCAGTTAAACAACGCCTTGCAGACACAACCAACCAACTCCAGACCATGGGAGGCCCTAGACCAGAGCTGTCCAATGGCACTTTCTATGGCGATGGAATCCCTCTCCGTCGGAGCGGTCTGGCATGGTGGCCCTGAGTACCTCCAATGTGGTGAAAGTGACTCAAGAACTGAATTGTTTATTTTTAGTAGTTCTTTTTTATGGGGGTGAGATTCACAGACCACAAATGTAACCATTTTAAAGCATACAATTTGGTGACATTTAGTATAGTCGTGATGTTGTACAACCATCACCTGTGTCTAATTCCAAGGCATTTTCATCAGCTCCAAAGGAAACGGACATGTTAAGCCGTAACCACCCCCCAGCAGTCCCAGCCACTGCCTCGCTCTCCATCTATGGATGTACTCATGCTAGATAGTTCATAGACATGGCGTCATGCAATATGTGGCCTTTCGTGTCGGCTTCCTTCCCTTGACATCATGTTTTTGAGGTCCATCCATGCTGTGGCTTGTGTCAGTCCCTTCTTTCCTTTCTGTTGCTTATTCATCTGTTGATGGACTTGTAGGTTATTTCCTTCTTTTGTACATGGTGAACAGTGCCGCTGTAAGCATTCGTGTGGGAACATTTATTTGAGTCCTGATTTTCAGTTCTTTGGAAAACATGCGTCGAGGTGGGATTGTGGGGCAGGTGGTGATTCTGTTTAACTTTTTGAGGAAGCACCCAAGCATACTCCAAAGCAGCTGTGGCACTTCACATCCTCACCAGCAATGTGGGGGACTTCCAGTTTCCTCTCTCTTCAACATAAGGACGGTAGATCCACAGAATTCCCTCCTTTGCCCTAGAGTAGAGCCACAAAGACAATGGCCCCTTCCCAGAGCCAGGAAGTACCCTCTGTGGTATGGAACTTCAGCTTCTCATTGGCTTTAAAATAACTGTACCTCCCCTCTCCTCCTTGAATCGATGATAAGAGGCTGCCTTCTCTTCTAGCTTGCTTGTTACAGGGTTGGGGCTCTTATTCAGGTTCAGTAAGAACTGAACAGGACACCAAGCATGGCAGCAGGACCCATGATTTATTTGGAAGAGAAAAAACAAGATACACTCTACAGAGTGGGAGCGGACCAGTGTGAAGAGCTTATGGCACCAAAGGGCTTGATGTTGAAGGTTTTAAGCCTTAGAGTTTGGGGTGGGATGGATGGTTTGGTCTGAGGTTTCACTCCTGTCACTAAGGGGCTTGACTTAGCCCCTCCATCGAGGCGATGGAGATTTGACATTTTATGGCCCTTGAAGGAACTGTTATGGCACCTAAAGATGATGGAGGTCAGGAGGATCTGCATAGTCCATGGCATGGTTATCAGGGTTGGGGTCAGCCAAGTGTTGCAAAAGACCACTGGGCACATGTCCAGGGCTTATTGTGCAGAGCCTGGCTACCTCGTGTTTAGACCCAGACATCCTGGTCCTGGCCTGTTTAACTCAGAAGATGAGTCTAGCCCAGAAAGTGGGCTTTGTCCAAGGTAGGCAGAGCCCGCCCTCTCCCTCCAGGCTTTCCACTGGCTCTCTCCTGCCTCCTGCTGAGTGCCCGTCCTGGAGGAGGTTGGTGGTGGCCCCAGGAATTGGAGAAGGGGCTTGTCCCTTCATAATTAGGATGGGCAAATGATTAGGAAAATACTTTTGGAGTTTGAGAAACCTGGGTCAAACCCCGATCCAAACTATAAAGCACAAAATAAAAGATAACAGGAAAAGGGAGATAGATGTTCTGCAAAAGAGAAGGGGACCGAGAGACGGAAGCAGGTGGAGGGCGGGGAGGGAAAGGGGATGAGAAAAGAATTAAGATGGGGTGTGTACATGTACCAACCTCGCACAAAGAATGTAATCATTATGTACTGTGTGTACTGATAAAAAATAAAAACTGGGGGGAAAAAACCAGGCTCTGTCACGCTGACAAACACCATGTCAGCCCATTCCAGAATATAAAAATATATGTCTTAGCCTTAGACACACCTTGATGGTGCTTGCTTGACAATGGCGCATGGGTGCATGCTGGTGCCCAAAGTGACAGTGACACCTGTACCACATCGAGGTTCTATAAATAAGGCATCTATCTCAATAAAAACACGTGAATGCTCACACTCATGCCTATGGTCACACGCACGTAACAGTCCCATTAATGCCACAACTCCCCGTGCGGATCCTGATGTACACGCTGGTGTTGATGCGGTGACTGCCGGGGACAGCGGAGTGGTGGACGCGCTGGGCCGGGATCCCTGCTCGGGTGCTCGGCGCACGAGCGCCCCCTGGAGGACACTCTCTCGCTGCAAGGCCGAGGGCCCAGCCCAGCGGCCGCGCCACACACCCTGCGCTCGCCTGGCTCGTAGCTCAGCGAGGTGTTTGGAAATCTGGCTTCTGGCCGGCAGTGGCTTCGGTGCGCTGCGCAGCTCTGACGAAGAGTTTCCTGGAGCCTACCGGAAGAATCTGTTAACAATCACTGGATCCTGGAGCCTCGCCCAGCAGGAATTTTGCACTATTTTCATAGACTTGAGTTTTCCAGGAAAACAACCACATGCGATCCAAGGAAAGATCATACACAGTTTGGGGCAGAAGCTGGGACTGGAAATGTCACCACTGCACAGAATCCTATCACTGAACGCTGGTGTTTGAGTCCCAGATCATCTAAGCTGGTCGGTAGAATCACACCCAAGCTCTGGCCTATGATGAATGATAGGGTCCTCTCTGCCCGATGCAATTCCAAGATCCAAATAGCTGTGAATGAGACAAACTGTTGTCCCCCGATCTGTGGCAAAACCCAGCCTGAGCTGATACAGGCTATGTTGGTAGCAGTGTTTATACCACGGCGGAGTGAATAGTCCACAGGTCACGGCACAAGCGTTAATGTGTTTGGCTCCAGGAGTCTCCCTGAACCAAGCTGGTGTGTGTGTGTGTGTGTGTGTGTGTGTGTGTGTGTGTGTGTGTGTGTCTGTGTGTGATCATAGCTGCCACACAGTGACTCCTTGCTAAAACTCCAACTCCTCAATGCTAACTACACATCTAGTAGGGGCTTGTAAACTGTTTTTGGTTTCCTTTCTATATTACAGATAATGTGTTGCAGTGATTTTCTAATAGAGATTAGGCAGGTTAAGTTATGCTATCTATGAATTACCTTTCAAGATAAAAGAAATGTTACAAAATTTGTTAGCAAATAAATGGGGAGTACTGGGTTGATGAGAGTTGCGAACTGAAGGTCTAACCCAGGGATTCCCAAAATACAGTCTGCAGGTCCCAGGGAGCCTCTGAAGTCTTTTCAGATACTTTATTCACAAGGTTGAAACGATTTTCACAATGCAGCTAAGATGCTGTTTGCCTTGCTCTTTCTCCCACTGTACAATGATATTTTCCAGATGTTACGTGATGATGTCATTGCTCTGATATTAACATGTAATGGATTTATTATTGTTATTTTTAAATGACTAAATATTTTAAATTTCTACAAGGTAAGTATCGATAGATTGCCCAGGAATGCCAATTATTACAGAATTACTTGGGCCGCTTGCTAAGGCTTTAGTAGCTTGAAACGAACCATGGTGGCAATTTTTACACCATGGAAATTAGCAAATGCTAGATGAAGTTTTTTTCCCCCCCTTTCGTAGTACTGCCAGTCCCCACCACCAGTTTTTTGAGGCAGCGTCTCTCTAAGTCCTTAAGTTACCCAGGCTGGGCTTGAACTTGCACTCCTCTTGCTTCAGCTTCTTCTGGACTTGCACCCAGAATGTGTGTAGAGCTCCAGCCATTCCGTAATAAGACAAATAACTCAATTAAGAAATGAGCAAAGGACCTGAGTAGACATTTTCCAAGAAAGATATCGATGGCCAATAAGCAATGGAAAGATGCCTGACGTCACTAGTCACTGGGGAAGTGTAAATCGAAAGGAGGGCTACGATCACAGGCTTGGGGCACCAACCGGGCTAAAACAAAGGCTATTTTTCCCTCCTTCAGAAAACTGACCAATACTCCAATTTTAAATAACCTACAAAAAGCTCTTTGGGACTCTTCGATAATTTTTAAGACTGTAAAGGAGCTGGAAGACTCATTTGACAACCACAGGTGGATGGCAATGCAAAAGCAGTGACTCGCAACTAAGCCCGATACGCCCTCTGGTGGTAGAAACTAGAATAACTCTGACACTATGTACCGAACACGCCTAAAAAATGTGCTCATGTGTGTTATTTGCTTGGAAAGAAATAGCAACATACAGATCGAGGTCATATTGGCTACATACGTCTAGTGGCTTGATTTTACATTGTCATATATCTACTTCATTGAAAGATTGTATGGCAGGAACTATTACAAACATTTCACGTCACATAATTTAAACTCACATCTACTTCAGTCATTCACATACATCATTACACCTGTCTTGTCCTAATCAGTGTGCTTTAAGAGTTAAATCAGAGCTGGAGATGTAGTTCAGTAGGAGAGTGCTTTAAAAAAAAGAAAGTACTAATTATGCAAGTAATGCATGAACCCATTTCTTTAAGAAATTACAGTAGATTGTTGCAGATAAAGGTAGACTCATTTGACTACCATCCCCCTCCTGTTCTTCTCCTCTTTTTTTTTTTTTTTTGGCACTGGGCATCAAACTCACGACCTTGCACTTGCCAGGCAGGTGCTGTGCTGCTGAGCTGAATCCCTGGTTCTTCTCCCCTTTTTTAAATTTTTATTTATTTTTTTTGGAGACAATCTTGCTATGTAGTGCAGGCTGGTCTTGAACTCACTATGTAGCCCAGGCTGGCCTCAAACCCATGGTGATCCTCCTGCCTCAGCCTCCTGAGAGCTGACATTATAGGTGTGTGCCATCACACCTGGCTTCTTCTCCTCTTAACTGCTATTATGTTTGCTGTACTTTCATCTAGACTTGGTTTTAATAGTTTTATATATATGTATATGTATATGTATATATATATGAATTCACCGAAAATATTTAAAAATTACTCTATGAGGTAACCATTATAAGCTCACTTTTGTTTCCTGAATTATTTGAGAGCATCCGCATAGTGTGGTATCATCTCACTTCTGAATATGTTATGCAGAATTCTTACAAACAAGGGTGGTGTCCTAATATTACCAAATCTAAGTGTCAGGAAATTAACATGGTACATTATTACCCGTGAATCCTCAGATTCCACTCGACTGGTTTCACCAATGGCTCCAATAGCAGCTATTCTAACGAAAGGAACACAAGTGACATTTAAGTGTTGTATAAGTCACTTTCCTGTCCCTAGGACACAATACCCAACATCCACCATGTAAAAGAGGAGAGGTTTATTTTGGCTCATAGTTTCGGTCCATGGTCAGCTGGGTCCAAGGCAGAAACAGGATGGCAGAGAGGTCTGGCAGAGGAAAAGGTGCTCAACTTATGGCAGCCAGGAAACAGAGAAAAGGGAGGAGTGGGAGATAGGAATACACCCTTCTGGGTCACCCCCTCAAAGACCCCCTCCAATCAGGCCCCGCTTCTTAAAAGCACATTCAGCTTCTGATCTTATCAGTAGAGGAACCCACTGGTGAGTGTAGCGCCCCATGATCCAATTACCTTCAAAACACATGAAAAACCGGGTGGACATTTTGGAGCTAAACCATAGCAGTTGTCTAAATACAGTTTGGATGTCATGATTTTCATCACAAAGTGAAGAACAATCCACAGAATGGGAGAAAATATTTGCAAATGATGTAACTGAGAAAGGACTTGCATCCAGAATGCGTGTAGAGCTCCAGCCATTCAGTAATAAGACAAATAACTCAATTAAGAAATGAGCAAAGGACCTGCGTAGACATTTCTCCAAGAAAGATATCGATGGCCAATAAGCAATGAAAAGATGCCTGACTGGGGAAGTGTAAATCAAAACTATAATGAGATAGCACCTCACACCCACTGTGATGACTAAAATCAAGAAGCGAGATAGTAACGAGTGTGGTGAGGATGTGTAGAGATAATAACCCATGCATTGCTGGTGGCAATGTCAAGTAGTGCAGCCACTTTGGAAAACAAGCTGCCAGTTCCTCAAAGAATTAAGACTAAAAAGCTTAAGATTGGAAACAAAAAGATAAAATGGTTCCTCTTTGGGAGGATATAATTTTCTACACAGATGATCCTAAGGAGTCTACTAAGAAAAGAGAGCCGCAAGAGGATGAAAAAAATGAAGATGTGTTATGTACATACACCAACTCCCCAAGAGGAATGTGCTCATTATGTACTGCAAACATGTACCGACAAAAAATTAAAATAGAAAAGATAACCCCAAACGAAATAAAACAGCAACAACAAAACCTCCAAGAATGAACAAGTAGGGCCGGTGAGATGGCTCAGCGGCATAAGCGCCTGCCTGGCAAGCGCGAGGGCCCGAGTTCGACTCCCGGATCCCACATACGAAAAAGGGGCCGGTGATATCGCTCAGCGGCACGGGCGCCTGCGGGCGCGCGAGGTCCTGAGGTCGACCCCCCGGTACCCACAAAAAAAAAAAAAAAAAAAAAAGAATGAACAAGTAAGCTCAGCAAGGTTGAAATATATAAGATAAACACACAAAAGTCAATTTTATTTCTGTATATTTAGCAATGAATACCTACATTAACATGCAATATTAAATACAATTGCTTAAAACATAAAACACTTAGGTGTAAATCTAGCAAAATGAACCTATGACTTGTTACCTGGAAGCTACACAATTCTGATGAAATAAATCAAAGGAGATGGAAATGACTGGAGAAATGTAGGATTTCATGGATTGGAAGACTCAGCATAGTAAAGATATCAATTAATACTCAACATAGTAAACATATCCATTTTCTGTAAATAGGTGTACACTTGTTCCTGCCATGTACTTAGCAAGACCCTATCTCAAAATTAAAAGTACAGGGGCCGGTGAGATAGCTCAGCGGCATAAACGCCTGCCTGGCAAGCACGAGGTCCTGAGTTCAACTCCCGATACCCACATAAAGGAAAAAAAGGGCCAGTGATATCGCTCAGCGGCGCAAGCGCCTGCTGGTAAGCGCAAGGTCCTGAGTTTGACTCCTGGTACCCACACACACACACAAAAATTAAAAGTACAAAGGGACCAGAGATGTACCTCAGTGCAAAGGCCCCCGGTTCAATCTCCAGCGTCACGCACGCACAAATCACAATCGATAAATTTTGGAATTTTTTGCATACAATTTATTTACTAATTACAGTGATGATTCTAATTCAACCACACTTTGAAAGAGGCTTGAGGGGGCCAGTGAGATAGCTCAGCGGCAAAAGATCCTGCCTGGCAAGCACGAGGTCCTGAGTTTGACCCCCGGTACCCACAAAAAAAAAAAAAAAAAAAAAAGAAAAAAAGAAAGAGGCTTGAACCTGCAATCCTCCCATCTTAGCTTTCCAGAGTATTGAGATTACAGGCATACGCCACTGCACCTGGCTTGTTTTAAACCCAAGGAAACCAGGGCAAACAGGATATAGGTATTGTGATACTGCCAGTATAGTTTGATAACTGAGTTACTAAGTGACTAACAGGTGGGTAGTGTATACAGTGTGGATACTCTGGGCAAAGGGACGATTCAAGTCCTGCACTGGATGGTGGGGCTGCTACTAGACTTCATCACATTCTTAGAACAATGAACAGTTTAAAACACGTATTATTTCTGAAAATCTCCACTTAATATTTATGGATGGAGGTTGACTAGGGTACCCGGAACCCCAGAAAGTGAACATGCAGAGAAGAGGGGACCACTGTAAGTATAACAGGAGAGTCCAGGAACCGAGGGAGATTGAGTCTCTGCTGTATTGGAAGTGGCATTTTTTTTTTATGCAGGTACCAGGAGTTGAACTCAGGACCTCGTGCTTGCCAGGCAGGCGCTTATGCTGTTGAGCCATATCACCAGCCCTGGAAGTGGCTTTTTATCTGGCTGATCATCTGCCAACATCAGGTTACATTTGGACACACACTGAAATGCAGTCACCTGAGATGCAGTCATTTCCCATTCAGACCTCATGGGTACCCTGTTTCTTACCTGCCTCTGTGGGGATGGGACCAAAGGTTTGTTTGGGCCAGAAAAAATGTCCCATGTCTTTGCCTCGAGTATCAGGGAGAGAAAAAGGAAAAATCTTAAACGTGAGTATTCCTTCTACTACCACACCAGGGAGGCAGAGGTCATGTTTCTTACTCAGGAGCCAGAAGCGAGACTCTAGTCCTGCTCTTACGGTCAGCCTAAGGACCGAGCCTGGGGAATTTAGAAATCTCCGCTTCAGTCCGGATAATCTCCTAAGTGAACAGGCTTCAGATGTGTTTTCTTTCTCCAGTGTGGTTTCCTTCATCTTATAGCTTCTGGAAGCTGCTAACGTTGTCCAAGTTCAAAGGAGCTAAACCACTCGGCAGCTTCGGATTCCGGCTGCAGTGTAGGTTCCCCCATACGGTAGCAAAGAGGGCCCACTCCCCAACTCCCTCCACCTGGGTCAAATTATTCTGTTTTGGTTCCAACCCTCTGACATCCCACATGTGGAAACTGCTCATGGAGTCAGCACCACCCTGATCACACAGAAAGCTCACACCGGGTTTAATTGGATGGTTAGCCCAGTGGTCCCTGGATTCCGGTTTACTGCAGCTGCCATAAAGATACTGGGAAATGAATGTCCCACAAAGCCCCATGTGCTGAAGGCTTGCTCACCCGCCCTTTTCATCGTTAGGAGGTGGGGAACCGTTAAGGGGTTGGGGCCTAGTGGAACGAAGTCAGATACTTAAGGACTTGCCCTTGAAAGGGATATTGGGATTTTAGTCACTTCCCCTCTGTCTTTGCTTCCTAGCCACCATGAGGTGAGCCAACCTCCTCTCCTCTTCCACCCATTCCCACCATGATGTACTGTGCGACAGCAGAGCCAAGTGACCATGGACTGCAACCCTTGAAACCGTGAACCAGAACAAACCCTTTTTTCTTAGATGATTATGTCAAGTATTTTGTCAGAGTACTGGAAAGCTGACTAACACAGATATCTAGCTGTGAACTAAAGGAACAGAGTTACCTTAACTGAGGCATTGGAAAGAACCAGAATGTTCTATGAGGAATTACACCTTCTGTGAAAACCCAATTAAAGCAATAGTATTCCTCTCAGTGCCGCTAAAGGACACTGTGGCACCAATGCTGATGTCCTTCGTCACAGAATTACCCCATTTACCAAGGCACCTTAGTATCGCATTAAAGTTGAAACTCTGGGAAGCTAGGAATATTATATTTGGGCTCGTTGGATCTAACTCTTACAGACTATTATTTTCCTAAATATAAACTGACACAAAGTAGACCAACCAGAAAACAGGGAGTTAAATCAAGAAGAGGACGAATGGATTGCGCAAGGCAATGGCGCCCTAGATGTACAGCCGGGACTCTGCGAGCGCTTCCTGTTCCCACTCAGCTCCAGGGCGTCCTTTCATGCTGGTTTCCAAGGCAGCTGTGTTGGTTACTTTCCTCTCATTGCTGAGACACAATACCCAACACCCAAAATTAAAGAAGGAAAGGTTTATTTAGCTCACAGTGCGTGGAGGTTTCAGTGTATAATCACCTAGCTCCAAGGCAGAGTGGCACAGGGCAGAGGGCAACCGTTCATGGTGGCAGAAGACAGCAAAAGCAACAAGAGCAAAAAGGGGAGGAGAAAGAACTCTTTCTGTCCCTTATATTGTATGCAGGCTACCCACCCTAGGGTGGGTGTAGCACTCGCACCCATAATCCCAGCACTGGACCATGAATCAATCACAAACTCTAGAAGCCTGTCCCCTTGACTGCATGAGGTTTTGGGGGGACATCCAGACACAAACCGTAACAGCAGCCAAGTGCAGAGACATTTTCTGCCTCCAAGAATGCTCTCTGTTCTTATTCTATGAAATTCTAAGAGCAGATACAACGAGGAACCCCAAGGAAACAAGCACTGGTAAAAGAACTCCCTGGTAAAAGTGGCTCATAAGAGTTGGTGTCACTTTAGCAAATGTAGGCGAGTTTGTGGTCCTTCATCACAGCTTGGGCTCCTTTCTGTCCCTAATGCCCTCCTAGAACGAGGGGCCAAGTGCTGTTCCATGCAGAGGTTTAACCAGGCCAGGGATGTGGCCTGACCATCTTCTCAGTGGTCACTAAACCCCTTTTGCAGGGAATAGGGGTCAGCCCCCGAAGCCTGTGGCCTGGGGAGCCCCCACTCTGCTTCTACATACCTGACTTGCTGTACCACATTCGCCTCCCAGGGACAGGCAGGAATTGCCCATGTCACCCTGGGTTTCACATTCCAGGAGCCCAGCTCTGGCGTGTCTGTGAGCAGGGCCTGCTGCCCACCCCAGCCAGCTGGGTCCCCAGGACTGCAGCTCTGGACACCTGGGTTCTAGTCCAGTCTGGTGTCAATATGTTGCTTGGATCCGGGGAATGGGGTGAGTGGATTAAACAAATGGTTAGGATCTTCTACAAACACTCTATGCACCCTGTCCTGGAAGCCTAGAACATTCTTTAATCACAGATAAAGGCAGAGTCCCAACACTTGAAGACCCTGGTGAGACCGCATGGTCCTGCCTCACTGACCTGGAAAAGATGGATGCGTCCCCAGACAGCGACACCCCTGAGTGGGCAGAACAGACTGCGGAATTCAGACGGGCCAGCGGTGGGAATGGAGAATGTGTGCCAAGGGTTTTGAGAAGGACTTGAACCCAGGGCTGCCTGAGCCTAGACAGCTGGGGGCTCTCAGTGTCCATAGTGTCACCCCCCCACACACACATACACATGCTGCTTTGCTCTCCCTCTGCTTTGCCCCCTTTTGCCTGACTCAGCAGCCCCGAGAAACAGACTCAGACATGGGAGGGCACCAGCTCTCCCTGCGTCAGGGCCACATCCCTAGCCCTGAGCTGCGGAAAGCACTTTCTCCCCACTCCTGGCCTCTACCTCACCCCAGATTTTGGCAGAAACGACCAAGACCTAGGTCCCATCCTGCCGAGCCATCGCAGGAAATCCCTGCCAGGAGGGGTGAGTTCCACCACGGGAAGACGCGACAGGGCAGGGAAATCAGGAGCACTCAGCTGAGCGGAAGCCAGCCTGTGCAGGGAGCCTTCTTCCATCCCATCTGCCTGGGGGACCCTGGAAAGAAAGAAACGTGACCCGTGGACTGGGGCTCACAACAGGCACCAGGAAAGTTTCAGGAGGAACCTTTGACAAGACTGTGCAGTGCGCCTGGATACGTGCTCCGTGTCTTCATTAAAAGATAAGATGCTTTATGACCAGCTCTAGGACTTGGCCCAGACTAAAATGTAGTCACCCCAGTTTGCAAAACAGCTCTGTCCTGCAGCTTCCGGAGGGGGATCTGGAAGTACAGGGGAGAAAGAGGTAGGAAGGGGACCTTTCCTCCCCCGTGGAGAAAGGACAGGCAGGACTCTGGTCATTGCCCGCTGACCTGCCTGTCATCTCACCTCTCCTTCCCAGCCTCCTAGGGCAGGAGGAGACCGGGATGCTCCACACACAGGGGTCTGGTCACACCCCTCCCCTGCTGGGACCGGGTCCTGGTGCCAGAGCCCTCACGACAAAGTCCAGAGCCACAAGGAGACCCGAGCCTGCTGCCCCTATCTCTGCCTGGCCCCTCTGGGCTCAGCCTGGCTGACAGAGTCATGGACTTCACTCAGCCCTGAATATTATCTCCAATATTCCCTCTGCCAGGAAGCTCTCCCTGACCTCTCAGGCTGGTCAGAAGACCACAGTGGACCTCCAGGCCTACGGGCTTCCCCAGCCCAGCCCAGACTTGTCTGAGTCACGAGGGGCTGAGGAAAGTGAATTCACAGTGGTGTCGCAAGTTCTGGTTTAAACTGTCCCCAGCAGCACCCAGGGCAGGGCTGTGCGGGCAGATCGTCCTTGGTGAATACTTGCTGCCAGGCCCCAAAACGAATTATCTCTTATTTCTTCAAAACAAAAGGATCCACTGGGTCTGGCTAACTCTTTTACTTGGAAGGAACTGGAGCCGCAGGGAGGTAAAGTCCTTTGCCCAGTTTCCCCCAACAAATACCTGAGACCCGGTTCTGTCTGGATGCAGAGCTGGACTCTGGCCCACTGCAGGGGGCCACTCAGAACCCAGAGCTGGGGCTTCTGCTTTTGCTGGGCAGGGTGGTCACAGTGAGTGCAGGGAGAGGGGCCCAGGTATGGGGGAGGCCAGGGAGCCCCAGTGGCCCCTGTGCATGGGACAAAGCACTGGAAGCTCCTTCCCCAGGCAGGAAATGGGAGTCCACTGAAGGACAATGGATGCTCCTGCATCCTGTTGGTGGGGAGAGACATCAATGGTCAGGGCCAGCTCTAGAGTCACCTAGAGCCAGGCTGGTGGCAACAGCTCTGTCCCCACCTGGTTCACATCAGAGTTCAGACCAAGGAATCCCCAGAGCCAACCAGAGACAAGACTTGGGTTTGGGCTCCTGCTGAGCACAGACACTAACGTGGCTGCTCCACAGGGAACCTGCTTCCCAGGTCACCAGCTCCGCTCGGTGACTGGAATGCGTGCTGGTTGTGGAGCAGCCTGGGTCTCCGGCCTGGACGGAGATGGGAAGAGGTTGAGGGCAGGTGTCAGCGGCTCACTGGGAAACAGCGACACGAAGGAGTGACTCTGAAAAGGGAGGCAGGGTGCGTGGAGGTGCCAGTCTGTCCACAGGGTGACAGGAGAGACCTCGTCCTTTGCCAGCTGGGACCTGTAAATTCCTTAGCTGATGGGATTCTGCAGCAGCTGGCAGCACCCCCCTCCGCACACAGGGACCTGGGCCCACAGAACTGGACCCAAAGCAGCCCCCCATCTTGTAGCCCCTTCTGCCTTGACATTCCATCCCCATCATGAGCCCAGGATAGCTCTTCCAAGAGGAAAGACGCACCCACCCTTCCCCAGCACACACTGCCACGGGCAGAGGTGCGCGTCTGTAATCTCAGCAGTCCAGGAGGCTGGGGCAGGAGGGTCACAGGTTTAAGCCTAGCCTGGGCAACTTAGCAATTTAAAAAGACTCTTGTTTCCAAAAGAGAAAAGAAAGGAAAGAAAAGAGAAGAGGACGGGGGACGTAACTCAGTGTAAAGACTCTGGGTTCAGTCCTCAAGAATGCAAAATGTTAACACACACAAATACACACACACACACACACACACACACACACACGTAAAGAGTCAGAAATTTGGTGAAATCTCCAAAGCTGTTATTTACCAGAGTTTCTTACCATTACTGCTTAAGGCTGTCTGTGTTTGCCTTTGTCCCTCCCAGGAGGGCTCTGGACCCTGTCCTTGCACAGATCTGATGATGGTGAGAGTGAGGTCTGCTGGGCCAGGGCACAGTGGTGCCACCAGGAGTGATGCCACCAGGAAAAGTGTCATCCAGCTGCCCCAGCAGCCACAGGGGTGGGTCCTCTACCCAGGTCTAGAATTGAATGCAGATTCTCCACTGGGACACGTCTGGGGGCTGACTGTGGTATTTTGGTTACCTCTTTGGGTCCTTTCTGCAGTCACAGCATGGGGCCAGCACGTGCGGTCCTGTGAGGGAGTTGGTAGCTCCCCAGTGCCGGCACTAAAGCTCCTTCAGCTGACCTCAGTCTGAGCAGTTTGTTTTTCTCACAGCTGCTGCAGAGCCTTTCAAGCAGGGAGGGATTGGGCCTGAACCCAGCTCTTGGCTCCCAAGGCCCAGATGCAGGGAGCAGACACTAGCCTGGCAGCTTGCAATGTGCAAGCAGGGCACGGAGTGCTCTGCCCCACCCAGTCGCCCCTGGAGGATGTGCCTCTGGCTCTGGGGAGACTCTACTCCCCACTCTGTGACACCCTGAGTAGGTAGCTGACATTCTTCCTGATGCCCTGAATTCTACCAAATTTCTGCCTGTCACCTGGGAGAGGCTCCCTGGGGCCAGATGGAAATTATGCCCCAGTGCAAGTGGGAGAGCTCAGCCTCTTTGCACTTGGTGCAGAGGGGAAGCCCATGGCAGCCGGAAGTACCAAGGTTATCTGTGTGTCACATTCCAGGAGCACAAATCTCCCAGCACCACCTGGGAGAGCTGGGAAGTCACACCCGTGGCTGGGCCAGGGGAGCCTGTGATCAGGGCCTGCTTCTTTCTGTACTGGGCCCAGAACTGATGTCGGTTGCTGGCTTGGGAGCTGGGTGTCCGCTCCAGAGCAGACCATGCCTGCGGCCCCCAGCGGGGCCTGGTCCACACCGGAAATGGGGCGAGAGTGTGCAGACCATGGCCTCAGTTTACTCTTAGTTCCTGGGAGACATGGACATCCTCTGGGCCTGGGAAGAGACAGGACCCCCAACAAATGACCGACGCCCCCCGACTCCTGTCATCAGAGCTCTGGGTCCAGCACAGGTGGTGACTTCTTCTCAGACAGTGACAGGACAGAGTTGATAGCACTGGGAGGGGGTACAGAGGAAGGAGCTTTGGGGATTTCTGTGTGGACTTCAGGCTCAGGAACTGTGAGGGGCCCAGAGGTGCCATGGATGTGAAATGAGGGTTAGGACACAGTGCCAGCCGACACCAAGGAGAACGCCTTGTCCTGGTCCGGCATGAAGCAAGCAGGAAACAGGGCAAGTGGCTCTCGCTTTGTTGCGGCTGTGATGGGGCCAGGGTGGGGCCCGTGGACTGGAGTTTGAGGGTTTGACTTCCTTCCACAGCCAGGAGCTCCCTCTGTGGGGCGGGCAGGACTGAGGCAGGGCTGTGCAGTGGTCGGAGACAAACATCCACAACCCAACTTTCCACTTAGACAGGGACAGGAACAGTGCTGTTGGGAGGTGGCTTTTTTTGACCCTTTGAGAAAATGTGGAGAAAAGATTTCAGTCCAGGGCTGCCTGACCCCAGAGCATCCTGACTGCTGAGTCAGGGGTTCTCAGTGCCCACAAAGCTTCGAACTGTTCCCTCTGGCCTCCGGCTGTCCCAGTCTCTGAGCCCCGTGCCTCTCACGAGGTCCCTTCCCACTTGGGCCAGCCACAGCCACCCTGAGAGACCCGGCTAAGGCCAGGAAGGACCAGCTGGGCCGCTCCCTCCTCAGAAACGCCAGCCCTGTCTGCCCCAGGCGGCACTTGTCTCTGAAACTGGCCGACCTTCAAATCCACCTTTACCCCAATTCTGGGCAGAGGCAGCCAGTGTGGGTGCCAGAGAGGCGCTGGGCCAAGGCTGTGAGTGTTGCAGTGTGTGACCACGGCAGTGCAGAGGATGAAAATGTTATTGACAGACTGGATTCGGTCTGAACACCGAACACGGAAAGGCCCTGAGACACCGTCCCGAGGACAGCATCCCGTGCGAGTGCATCTCCAGGGAGCAGCCCCACACCGAGACCTCTCTCACTTTTATTGAGGTTATGGGGAGCAACTGTGGCAAAGAACAAGGAAGTCTGCTGCAAGGAAGTCTGTTAATCTGAGCACTTTATTGGGCAGGGGGAAAGACAAAGGCTGAACCTAGTAACTTCTCTAATCTTTAACCATTCATTCCAGTGCCTATGTGCTGTCTGGCCTGCAGGTCTTTTCTCAGTCTTTAACCATACATTCCAGAGCATGCGCGCTTCGCAGCCCCTTCATAACCATTCATTCCTCCAGCCAACACCACCCCCCGCAAGCGTGAGAACTGAACTAATACTGTGGAAGATGTGACACAGTGGTAAAGTCCTTGGCAGAAAAAGAGGAGGGGACTTTCCACCTGGAGCTGATTTCTCCAAGTATATACTAACTTTTCACAGCGACTCACCAGGAAAAGTGGATATTATTACACCAGGAGGCAGCTCACACATAATCCACAAGCAAGGTTAATGTCACAGGAATTGACAAGATTCTGTGCCATGTGCACACTTATATTTTCTAAACCTATTTTAATTTAGAAACATCCATGATCACAAACTCATTGATTATACTGAGGCGGGATGAAGAAGTAAAGATAAGCAGAAAGGAGACAAAGAAACTATAGTCGTAGGCATGATCCAAGTCACCCAAGGTTATCCACGTCTTCACTCTGTCTCCTTCCTCCCTAGAGTTGTGCCCATGCACTCCAGAAACTCAAGACTCAGCTTATTCCCTTCTTATATCACAGTTTACTGCCCAGCCAGAAAACTCATGAAACCCGATTGGCTGACACCCTAACTCCCGTAAGATTGAGAAATGGACTAAGACAAGGAGATTTTATAACAGTTACCTTGAGGCTGGACCTGCAGCTGCCCAATGGGTAACTAAGAGCAGGATAAACCTTGGCACCTCTGCCTTCATTTTATATTTGTCCCATAATCCCCGTGGGCATGATGGCAAATTTTTAGAAAAGGTGCATTATGGGGGTGTGTAACACCCACATTTATTTTTTAGGAGTATTTCTTTTCTTTTTTTTTTTTTGTGGGTACCGGGGGGTCAACCTCAGGACCTCGCGCACCAACAGGCGCCCGTGCCGCTGAGCGATATCACTGGCCCCTTTTTCATATGTGGGATCTGGGAGTCGAACTCAGGCCCTCGCGCTTGCAAGGCAGGCGCTTACGCCGCTGAGCCATCTCACCAGCCCAGGAGTATTTCTATTGATGAATTTTTAATTTTAATTTTATGAGTTTTATTATTTTAAGCAGTGGATGTTTAACAGGAAAATAAAATATCAATAAAATAAGATATTAAATTTTTAATATGTAATGTGTGTAAAATAAGCATCAACATTTTCAACATCAACTGTTTACCTGCTTACAAGATCTAAAATAACTCCAGAAATAAATTCCTATGTTAACTACAATGAAAATACAAGCAAATCTCTACCACAGAAATAATCTTTGCTTCAATTGTCACACTTGAGGCAGTCTTCACACATGACAACAGCATGTTCCGTACCCAAGTCTCACTCACACTGACAGCATGTGTGCTTAGCTTTCCTTTCCTTTTTGGCAGGCCATACTTATCACCTCTCTTGTCTCCACCTTTGTCAGGAGCTTCCTATAATATGATACAATGTGCACTTACCAGATAAATGAAACATCAACAAAATAAAATATCAAATATGTAAGGCAGTTTTTCACACATGAGAACAGCATGCTCCATACACAAGTCTCGCTTACACTGATAGCATGTGTGTTTTGTTTTCCTGTCTTCTTTGGTAGGACATGCTTGACATCTTGCTGGTGTTCCTGTTTTCTCAGGAGGTTCTTGTGATGTTTCATCTGTCTGTTCACCAGTCTGCTCCAGAATTCTTTTACAGAGTTCTTTGGGCAGATGCATACTGTCCTTCCTTTGTTGTAATTATTTATCAATCCAGTCAGAATCCTCTAAGAAAATTTCTCCATGATATTTTGTGCTTGCTATTTTCTTTGTTAGCTATAAAACTATTTATGCCTGACATGTTTAGGATCAAGTAAAACACAACCACTGGCCAATGCTTTGTGTTTTGAGTGACATCATAGTGCTGCATAACTTGTCAACATCTACTCCACCTTTTGTTTTGTTGTAAAATGTGACAATTTCTGGCTTCATTTATGTTGAGGATTCACTAACAATTTTTGTTTGTTTGTTTGTTTGTTTTGAGATAGGGTCTCACTGTGTAGTCCAGGCTAGCCTTGAACTCACTATGTATCACAGGCTGACCTTGAACTTACAAGATCCTCCACCATCAGTCTCCCCTCTGATTACAGGTGTGCATCACCACACCAGGACTCACTATCAATCTTATCATCATGATGTAACATTGACAGTACCAATATTACTTTTTTTTTCTTGGCCATAATGTAGTCCAGGCTAGCCTGGAACTCATTATGTAGTACAAACTGAACTTGAACTCAGGATCCTCCTGCCTCAGCCTGCTGAGTGCTGGGATTACAGGTGTGTGCCACTGTAGAGGCTATTTTAAATGTAAAGGAAATTTTAAAACTTACATTTCTAATACTAGTATATTTCTAACACTATTCAAGGCAGGCAAAGTCTGCTCCCATAATTAAAACATGGCAAAGCTCAGCTGGCCTTGATATTCCAATGCCAGCTGCAGCATAAAAGATAATATACACCTCAAACAAAGTACATCTTTTTGTGTTAAACCGTTCCAAGGTTTCAGGGAGTTATCACTCCAAGACAGCTCGACTCAGTCTAAGACAGTGATTTATTCCTTCTGCTCACCCTAGCCTTGACCTCCCTGTCATAGGATAGAAAGCCCCCAATTAACTTACCTGAATCAAAGCTGCCTAGCAACATATGACAAGACAATATGGAGCCAACTATAGAGTATCCTGTTATCAGCCTTTTGTATTTACTACTAACAACCTATATAAGTGACTGTTTAATCTCAAAATGGGGCTGATGATTTGGAACTGAGATTCCCATCAGCCCGCTAGTGTAATAAACCCATTTGCCTTCCAAAGTTCCTCTGGTGCCATGTCTTCCATCTGGTCTGTTCCTGAATTCCATAGCACCACCACAACCAGCCTCACTATCAATCTTATCATCATGGTGTAATGTTGACAGTACTACTATTAACTAATGTTGATATACTACTTCATTTTTCTTTGCCATGTAGAAGACCAACGTTACATCTTTCTGAAATCCAAAGATTGTGCTATACATTTCTGTATTATGAACTTGCAACATTACTTTAGGAATCTTGGCTTTGTTTTTGTGAATAGTTCCTGTGCTGGTCAACTGGTGTTCTTTTAGCAAATGTAACATCAGTGGGTAACTCATGAACCAATTGTTGAATGTGACATTTGGGTTACTTTTTTAAATAGGTACAAGTCTGTTCACAAAGTCATACAATTTATTACTGCACGAAGAAAGACCTGGTGGCTGAATTACAGGAGAAATTCCTAAATTCAAGGTATAAAATGTCTTTGCAGCTATGAGGGCATATATTTTTATATCACATTTGAAAAGTTTACTTGGCATATATTGCCAAAAGCTCCACTGACCATGAAATGATGCAAGTTGTTTGTTAATTGTCATGTATTTGGATGGTCTATAATGGCTTGATAGTTTGAAACAAAGCTTTCAACAAATGAGCAAATGGCAGCCATATAGTCTAGTTTTTTTTTTTCTTTTTTCTTTCTTGGTGGGTCTTTTTGTCATCAAAATGTAGGCATTTTTTTTTTTGTGGGTACCGGGGGTCAACCTCAGGACCTCGCACGCCAGCAGGCGCCTGTGCCACTGAGCAATATCACTGGCCCTTTTTTTGTATGTGAGTTCCGGGAGTCGAACTTGGGCCCTCACGCTTGCCCAGCAGGTGCTTAAGCCACTGAGCCATCTCACCGGCCCCATAATGTAGGCAATTTTGAAAGGAACCAAATCTCTTGAGTGCCATTATTCTAAAAATCTCAATGCCACATCTGTCACTTCTCCATAAATCCTGATGATTAGAATGATAAAGTCCTGTTATGAAGGCTTTTAGTTCAGATAGTGGGGTGTCATGATAAATACACTTTTGAGTATTACTACTGATGCATATAGAATATTTTCTTGTATTTCATTATTAGTGTATTTCAAAACATCTTGTAGTATATCATCCATTACAAAAAATTTCCAACACTGAATGGTAGTGTTCTGTCTACCATTGAATGGTAGACATTCTGTCTAACAGGTTTCACCCCTGGCAAGAACTTAATAACATTTTCTGACCTAGTTCTAATGTTGGATTGTTCAGGTATACATGACCATTTTGTAGCATTTCAACTAGTCAAGTATTTATTTACATTACTGTTTTATTCCTCATCTGAATCAAGGCCTTCACTCTGTACTTCTCTATCTGTCATATCTTGCTAATTTCCTTGGCTTACATGATCCAAGTTATCATCAGTAGCCAAATCACCTGATGACTCATTTTCAATCTCCTCCCAAAGTTGTAAAAGCAGACTTTCATGCGACATTGTGCTGAATTGGGCTAATTCAACAAGAAAAAGTCAAAAGAAAACATTTAATAAAAAAATTATAAATACACAAAAATATAACACGGCACATAACACGGGTAAAGCTCGCCCATTTACACTTTGACACACATGTATGCACCTTGCCATCCGTCATATCAAGTGGATGAACACAAAGATTGCTTCCTGTATTCCCCCAGTGCAGTTACCCTGAGATGCACAGCCGGCTACCATTATGCTAAAGTACATATTTTTATTAGAAAAGTATGGTATGGGCATCTGGGACCCAGTATGAGGAACCCAGGTTCTGATCTCTGCCCAGCTCTGCACGTGGATATGTTAATCATTTAAGGAGTATTTGTATTACAAGATATAGTCACACTAAATTTACCTAATCTATCCCACCCCCTTCAAGACTGAAGACACCAAGATAAGAACAACCAAAGTAATTTTCAGGTTATGCAGGGACACCCAGTTGCCAGCTTTTACAAGTTCCTGTTCCAGACCCCCCCTCTCAAGAGCAATGCCTAGAAGTCTCCAGCCATCGTTCTAAACCTGTAACTGCCTGAGGCTCCAGAGAGAGCAGAGCTTCACAGACCACCCCATGGTGAAGCCCACTCTCCTCCAAGCAGGAGCAATGTCCCCCTGAGGGAACAGAGCAATCAGTGGAATTGCCCCTCAAGCTGTAAGGATTCCTCTGGAGCTCTGAAACCAGGACTGCGATGATGATCAACCAGGCCCCAGCACAGCACCGCACCCCATAAAACTGGTCCCCTTTCCTGGTGAGTGGGTCGGTATGCACCTCTTCATTAGAGTGAGTCCCTTCCAGCTATTCAAACTGGAGGCTTTCTCTATACTCTTTAGTTTCTAATCTACCTAATAAATCTGCCTGTGACTCTCATTGATGGGTCCTGAAATTATTTCCTGTGATGAGAGTCCATGAACCTACTCCATGGGCCAAGTTGAGGTCCCCATGCTCTCTGGTGGACCTCAATACATCAGGTGATGGTACATCTTGAATGAGTGTTGAGTTGCACAGCTAGAACCAGCACACTGCTCTTTCTGGAGGGGAGAGGACACCAGAGGAGCAGAGAAAAGAGCCGGAAGAGAGTGTGCCCCCAAAAGGGCCTTTAGGACTCAGGGATTACAGGACTGTTTCCACTCCAGCTGCCTCCTGGCTGGTTTACTGCCTCCAGTTTCAACCATCCTGCCTGTCTTTCATTCTGTATATGACACCCACTGTGCACTGTAGCCTTCACATTGTCAGTGATGATGTATCCTGCTTTCAGGTTGACACAGCTGCCACTGTTATAGACAGCTAAGTTAGATAGAAATATTATAGAAATATTAGATAGAAATATTAGATAGTCAGACAGGGCTAGGCCCTCAAAGGAGCTAGTGCAGAAGATGAGATACATTGCAACTGTGGGGGAGACAGACACCTCTGCTGAGGGCCAGACCTCAAGACAAAAGATGAAATGAATGCACCCATTTACTTACCCTAAGGATAAACAACAGTGATTGATATTCTAAATAGGTATCAATCACCTTGGGAAAGCCAGGAAGAGCCACAGACTCAACCCCTCCAAGAAAAGCCCCTGTTCTGTTTCATGTCTTCTTGCTACATGACTTGCTTCCCCATTTGATCCCAACTTAATAAATATTACCTGAGCAATTATGCTCGTTATCTTATTGGTCGATCATAGTTGTGTCCCACCTCATGCCCATCTCGAGATTTCCCATTTTTCCCCACCTTGGACCTGCCTCACCTCATGGCTTTTCTCTATAAAAATCTCTAGAAAAGGCAGGGTCCACAGCAACCCACTTGGGACCCCTACTGTCTCTTTCTCAAACAGAAGCTTTCTTTCCCTAATAAATATATTCTGCTCTTAACCTCTGTTGTTCCTAAAATTCATTCTTTGATTTTTTTTTTTTTTGGTGGGTACCGGGGGTCGACCTCAGGACCTCGCGTGCCAGCAGGTGCCCATGCCACTGAGAGATATCACCGGCCCCTTTTTTCATATGTGGGTACCGGGAGTCAAATTCGGGCCCTCACGCTTGCCAGGCAGGCACTTACGCCACTGAGCCATCTCATCTTTGATTTTTTTTAAAGAGAAAAAAATATAGAACAAAATTTCAAAAGAACGTAATAGGAGGGTGATAATGGTTAATACACTGTGTACTGTTATCTTTAAATTAGTTACTCAGAGTACAAGATATCGGTATTCAATTGTCCAAACAATATTAGCATAAAACTTTCTTTTCAATGAACTAAGATAAATTAGTAGTGTATCTATCTTAACTATCATATATATATATATATTTTTTTTGCTTTTCCCTTCCTTCTTTTCTCCATTCTCCTATCCCAGTTTCTCTTTCCTTTTGAACAGTTTCTTCCCATTTTACAATATCTATTGTACATTTTGGATCTTATTTACTCTTTTAGCTTCTCACACTGTGGAGACAATACAATGTTTACACATGTGCATCTGATTTATTTCACTTATGAGTATGGTCTCAAGTTGCATCCATTTACCAATAAAAGCCTCCAGTTTATCCTTCTTTATGACTGAGTAGTACTCCATTGTATAAAAATACCATGTCTTTTTTCATTCTTTGATTTTAGAGAACACGAACTCGTACCAGACATCTAGCAGGTTGGGAGTTTCTTTCCCCTATATCACCACCATTCTACCCTGCAGGCTTTAGCCTTGCTGAGCCACAAGTGAACCCAAGGAAAGTACCATAGTCTGCATTCAGGAATCGTGGTGACACTCTACGATGGTGGTGGCAACTTCTCAGGTGGAGCTGTTGCAGAAATCTGATATCAAACCAAATGGAAGACTCTTTGCACCTGAGGAGTTGGAAGGCAACTTTTATTTAATGCTAGTGGGCTGATGGGAACCAGGTCTCAAATCATCAGCCCAGAGTCAGCTTAGAGTTCAGCTTAAATACATTTTTGCAAGCCAGAAGTACAAAGCTGATTGCAGGTTATTATATGATTGGTTACATAGGCTACATAGGCTGAGGCATATGTTGTCAGGCAGATTTGTTCTGGGCAGGTTTTGCTAGGGAGGGGGCTGTCTGAGTGGGCGGGTGAAATCAGGCAAGCATGTCCTTGACTGGGTTATTTTGTCCTAGGTGGAAAGTTCCTGGAATAGGCAAGCAAAACAGAGTGCATTTATAGGCTAGAAAGTACAGGTAATGCAGCTGGATGCAGTCAGATAAGGCTGAGTCAAACTGTCTCTGAGTTATAGCTGGTGTGGTGGTCAAGGCTAGCTGAGTCTAATTATGTGACAGGCAGCATGAGCTTAGGCAGAGGCTACTAATTGATTTTTAACTTCTGCTATGAAATTTCTATAAGTTTGCTATTCTACAACTTTGCTCTTACATTCCCCCTTGTTTTTATTATGGAGAGATTCTTCTTCTTCGGTTTCCTTAGTTTCCTCAGTACTAAGGAGCTGTTAAGAGGAAATAACCTTTAAAAGGAGTTGGTGGTATATAGCTTCAAAGTGTTCAGTCAGGAAGCAAGTCAGAATGTGAGTCACACAAGGGCCTAGAAGAAGAACTCTTAGGAGGACCATTAAGGACCAAGTAAAGCTCTTGTCCATGAGGGGAGAAAGTCTAGGGATCCTCACTAGGAAGAGTCACCCATCATATTTATGTAACAGAGAGCAAAAGCAGCCTTCTGGTGCGGTTTTTATTCTTTTGGAGTTGCAGCCCAGAGAAAAATAACAAACACTGAAATTAACAAGAGAAAAGGAAATGGTAACCTAACAGAATAACAATACATTGAGACTAATAGTTAAGCCATTATATGGTAGCCTAACAGGAGTTAAACTAAGCGGATGACAGGGTTGAACACAAAAGGAGAATAACAGCCATTCTATAACTTGGACGGGCAGTTGAGGGTACTCAGTCCAACAGTTACAGCAACATAGAAAAGAACAAAGGCAATTTTGTGGGGAACCTTTCAGTCCTCTGGGGATACAGTCCAGAGTTCTGTAGCAAGCACCAAGATTGACAAGAGGAAAAAGACTAAGAACAAACTGGGTAACAGAACATGAGTCAATTAGAGCAGGTGTTCACATGTACAATGTCTGTTCAATCTTCAGCCGTGCATTGACTCATCAGTTTTCTGAATGACAAGAGCAGGGCTTTGAGTGTGTTGTCTCTTCAGGGTGGTCTTTGAGGGGGCCAACTCATCAGGATAGGCTTTTCAGCAGTTGTGGGGATAAGCCTGCTTGATTCTGGAGTGATGAATCCAGGGGCGGTTCTCTGCCATTTTTCTTGTGGTGGGAGTGGTCAAGATAATTAAATAGGGGCCTTCCCAAATTGGGGACAAGGGATCTTTTTTCCAATCTTTAATTTAAACCATATCACCTGGACTGTGTGTATGTGCAGGTGTATCAGTGGGTATAGGAGAACTCTCTGCTATATTTTTATGTATCTGGGAGAAAGTTTTTCCTAAATGAATAAGTTGTTCCTGCAAAGTGATATTTCCAAACTGGTGTAGATTCCCCTGGAGACCTTTAATTAATGGTGGAGGCCTCCCAGACAAGACTTTGAAAGGGGTGTATCCAGTGGACCCCAGTGAAGTGCTGACTTTCAAGAGGGCCATAGGCAATAAGTCTACCCATGGTATCTGAGTTTCTTGATAGTACTTTGTCAGTACTGACTTTAGGGCTTTGTTTATTTGTTTTACTTTACCAGAGCTCTGGGACCTATAGGCAGTGTGGAGATTTTATTTGATTTTTAGTTTCTTAGCTAATTTTTGAGTCATTTCTGCTACAGATGACAGTCCATTGTCACTACCTATAGTCAGGGGCATCCCATATCTGGGGATAATTTTTCTCAATAATATTCTGTATACTTTAGAGGCCTATTGAGTCTTAGTAGGAAATGCCTCTGGCCAGCCAGAATAAGTACAAACAACAACCAGCAAACACCTGTAGCCCTGGCACAGTTTAATTTCAGTAAAATCTATTTGAAGATCTTTATTTTTTTCGTACCGGGAATCAAACTC
This sequence comes from Erethizon dorsatum, assembly GCA_028451465.1. NCBI lineage: Eukaryota > Metazoa > Chordata > Mammalia > Rodentia > Erethizontidae > Erethizon > Erethizon dorsatum. The sequence goes on along the minus strand of CM051834.1, from coordinate 107,185,967 downwards.
AGGACCTTGCACTTGCCAGGCAGATGCTGTGCTGTTGAGCTATATCCTCATCCCTGAAGATCTTTAAAAGGAGAAAGTCCAGTGTGTTGGATTCCAGGAGGTGGTCAAGGGCCTGTTGAGGCCTCAGTCTTTGCACAGATTTGGCATCTTTTGCTAATGGCTGCACAAATTGATGTCAATTTTGGAATATAATAATAGTGATCCAGAAGCTGGGCCATAGCAGTCTTTCCTCTGTGGGTGATGTCATGGTGATGCTTAACCCAGGTGTAGGCTAGCTTCTTTGGAATGATCATTCAGTCATCTGGCAAGGCCCAGACACCATTTGGGTCTGTATGAGCTCTTTTTTGTTGTGTCCATTTTATGTTTTGTTTTTTTTTTTTCTTCAGTGTAATGGAGGGGAACTTGGTGCAAGCTAAGAACAGTTTTTGGTGGGATCTCATATAAAGCTTCTAAATTTTGGACCAAATCATTGTCTTTCCAAGCTGAGGCTTCAGCAGTCATCTTGATGGCTTTATCTGATTTTTGTTTTGTTTTGTTTTGTTTTTTGTTTTGTTGTCTTTTTTGGTTTCCCAGGATGATGGAGTCCTTTACCTTTTGATGTCCCTTACAATGTATAATGCAACCTTTTTAGGTTTCGAAATTGCAGTCAGAAGTTGAGAAATTTTATCCTTGTTCTTGATTTGTTTTCCTTCAGCTGTCAGGAGTCCACACTCCTTGTATAACATCCCATGGATGTGGACTGTAGTGAAGGCATACCAGGAATCTGTGTAAATATTGACCTTTTTGTCCTTTGTACAATTGAGGGCCTGTATGAGTGCCCAGAGCTCGGCTTGTTGAGCTGACCAATTTTGGGGAAAAGGTCCAGCTAGGAGCACCTCTTCGGTGGTGACAACAGCATAGCCAGCCCTATGTTGTCCATTTTTTTGTTTGTTTGTTTGTTTTTTTTTTGGGGTACCGGGGGGTCGACCTCAGGACCTCACGCGCCAGCAGGCGCCCATGCCGCTGAGCGATATCACCGGCCCCTTTTTCGTATGTGGGTTCCGGGAGTCGAACTCGGGCCCTCGCACTTGCTGGGCAGGCGCTTAAGCCGCTGAGCCATCTCACCAGCCCTGTTGTCCATTTTTAACAGAGCTACTTCCATCCATGAACAGGGTGTACTCAGTGTCTGTTAATGGTTCCATTTCGGGGGGTCAGGCCGGCTGGCAAAGAGCCCATCTGTCAATGTAAGGCAATCATGGTCAGGTTGTCTAAGTTTTGTGGGCAAATAGGTGGCTGGATTCAGAGCCTTAACTGGCTGGAAGGCAAGTCGGGGATTTCCAACAAGCAGTCCTTGGTATTGAGTAATGCAGCTGTTCGAGAGCCAATGATGTCCCCAACTGTTGAAGAGCTCAAGAACAGCATGTGGCATGTGGACAGTCAGGTTTTGTCCCAAAGTCAATTTGTTTGCCTCCTTAATCAGGAGGGCAATTGCTGCAAGTGCTTGCAAACAGGGAGGCTACGCTTTAGATATTGAGTCTAGAGTTTTAGATAGATAGGTGACTGGCCTTTCCCAGGGTCCTATTGTTTGACTTAGGACACCTGAGGCAACATGTTGTCTCTCATCCACAAACAGGTAGAGGGGGCAAGTCACATCTGGTATTCCTAAAGCTGTAGCTGAAGCCAGAGCTCTTTTAATTTGTTTGAACTCCTCAGTTTCTTTCAAAGTCCAATTTATTACATCTCTCTCGGTCATGAGCTTTTTAAAAAAATTTTTTGAGAGGCTTTCAATGAGGATATCATCAACATACTGCAGGAGGTGCCGTTGAACTTTCCATGGGGGAACTTGGCCAGATCAGCAGCCAGGGCTTCCCCAAACAGTGTGGGAAATTTTTTAAAACCTTGAGGAAGGAGGGTCCATGTAAGTTGCCCCTTTCACCCTGTGCTAGGGCCCTCCCATTTGAAGGCAAACAGGAGTTGCCTGGCAGGAGCCACTTGCAGGCAAAATAAAGCATGTTTTAAGTCCAAACAGGTAAACCAGGCAATGTCAGAAAGAAGTAAGCCCAGGAGAGTGTATGAGTTTGGGACCGTTGGGTATAAGGTCATGATGGTCACATTGATGGCACGGAGATCTTGTACCAGCTTTACAGGCAGGAGAGGTATATTTTAGCAGTTTGACAGTCAATCATCATAGGGACCAGCTATGTATCACAGTGAACAGCCATTTTTAAGAGACAAGAGCAACCAGATCTGGAACAGGAAATATTACCTGGGCAACTAACAAACTGAAGTATACTGGCTGGGGGGCATTTTTTGTTATACTCTCATGTCTTGGGTCCTTGTTGACGCTGGAGGGCTGGGCCAAAATATTGGCTGTCCTAACGGTTGAATCCCTGTAGAATGTTAACAGATAGCAGTTATATAGTTCTACAAAGAAAACTTGAGATCAAAAGCCACACATAATATTTCAGCATGACAATCATGTTAACATTTTTTGTAACACATTTAAATGTCTATCTTAGTATTGAATAGAGTAATGTACAGTAACATTACAAAATAGAGTAGTATACATGACATAAGTTTATAAGGGCTATTATTTGACTGGTAATTTCATGTTGATTTGACCATTTTTTTCATGGGAGTTTTAGAAGGAACAACCTGAGCTCCACCAAATTAACAAGTAACCATACATATATCTTTCCTTTGATAAACTACTTTCACAAGCTTTTTCAACATATGTAAGCTTTCTAATCTTGTCATTATCTCTCTTTTATCTCTGTAGCAGGACAAAACTTTTATCATACAAAGTCCTCTCATATCAAAAGTATATCTCTTACATTTATAGCTTTCTTAATATTTTTCTTTTTTCCCACTTACTATAACCTTTTACAACAAATGACTGTAGCCGCTTGAATTTTAAAGTGTCCCTTTTTTTTCTTTCTCAGATAGTAAATTTGGCCAACTGCCAACAGACCTCTGAGTAACCTTGCATCAGCGTTTTTAATTTAAAACAACAGAGTAAAGAGCAAGTTAACCCTGTAAATTTAAAACTTCGTAATGTACAAGAAATGTTTTATGTACATCAACTCAAATTGAAAACCAAAAGTATAATTACCAATTACTTAAAATTTATAATTTGATTTCTCCTGTAAAACTTCCTTAGATGCTTGCAGGCAGCACTAGGCTGGTGATGTCAGGGCTGGCCTTGGGGCTCCTGAAGCCAGGAGAAGAGTTTGGGCTCTGTCTCATTTTGCATTCTCTTTGAAATGAAAAGATAACCCCTCTTTTGTTTAATCTCCAATCTCAGCAGGCTCAGGTGGGCCTACGTCTCTTGGCTTTGTAATTTAGCTGCTGGATCAGCTGGCTGCTCAGGCATTTTTTAATTAGCCTGCCTGTTGAGCCCCACCTGTACATCCTGGTGCACTAAAGTTAAACAGCTTTTTATATCTTTGTTCATCACAGCACCGGTCATTTTTAATCAAGAGTAAGTGGGCCTCCCGGGTGGGCACAGAGTGGCAACTGCAGATGAGATGAGCAGAGGTGATGACTGGCTGGATTAGGTTCTGGTGAGCTAGATGGGGTGAGAGATGGTGAATGCTGTCTGAGCAGGATAGGCATGTAGGGGCAGCTGCACAGCAGAAGGCTCCGGTGGCTGGAACTGGTCCAATTGGCTGGGAGTAGAGCCAGGAGCGGGAGAGGGAGAGTCTAGCTGATAAAGGATGATACACTTGCCAAGGAGGAATCCTCAGGAAGAACCAGCTTTGTTCAAGCAGTTTTGTTTAAGAACAGAGTCAATTTAGTTTTATTTTAACTTTGTAATCACCAGAAAAGGCCTTTTTAGAATTTTTTAAGATATATTCCAGAATTATAAGCTTTGACTAATTAGATTTGGCATATGTGGTGTGCCCTTTAATGGTGGCATAACACGGAAACACAGGTTAGGGCTCAATCAAGCTCCATAGCCCTAAGCTCCCTGGGAGGGGTGCTTTCACTGTGGAGCACAGACAGAATGACCTATTGCTTAGGTTGTCCATTACAAACATTCACACAATCATTTATCAGGCACTTGGAGGTTAATACATTTTAGTTCCCGATCCCCAGGGGCGAAGTCTGACTGAAACTGAAACAGAAACAGAAACTGACACTGACTGTCCTAGCTAACACAGGCTGCTAGCATAGGCTTCAAGGGTTGATCACGTCCTTGCTTCGTCTCCACCAAGGGGATGGAACTGACAAGCTGAAACTGGAACAGAAGCTGACAGGCTAACTGACACGTCCCAGGGGACTGCCTACTTTATCCGAAGGGCCCAACCTGTTGCATTCCATCTCCTCCTATGGCTCCGATGAGGCCTCTGCTGCTTTGCAGAGGCTCTCTCCCCCCTACTGCCAAGGAGACTCCAAGAAAAAGATCAGAGGGAGTGCTGTCTCCACAAGTCGGAGAATGAGTCCCTGCCACAGTCAGCAGGCCTTCAGCAGTGACCTAAGTGGTCAGCAGTGTCTTCCCAGCTAACAATGCACCAAGAAATGTTGCAGAAATCTGATATCAAACCAAATGGAAGACTCTTTGCACCTGAGGAGTTGGAAGGCAAATTTATTTAATGCTAGTGGGCTGATGGGAACCAGGTCTCAAATCATCAGCCCAGAGTCAGCTTAGAGTTCAGCTTAAATACATTTTTGCAAGCCAGAAGTACAAAGCTGATTGCAGGTTATTATATGATTGGTTACATAGGCTACATAGGCTGAGGCATATGTTGTCAGGCAGATTTGTTCTGGGAAGGTTTTGCTAGGGAAGGGGCTGTCTGAGTGGGTGGGTGAAATCAGGCAAGCATGTCCTTGACTGGGTTATTTTGTCCTAGGTGGAAAGTTCCTGGAATAGGCAAGCAAAATAGAGTGCATTTATAGGCTAGAAAGTACGGGCAATGCAGCTGGATGCAGTCAGATAGGCTGAGTCAAACTGTCTCTGAGTTTAGCTTTTGTAGTGGTCAAGGCTAGCTGAGTCTAATTATGTGACAGGCAGCATGAGATTAGGCAGAGGCTACTAATTGATTTTTAACTTCTGCTATGAAATTTCTATAAGTTTGCTAGTCTATAACTTTGCCTTTACAGAGTGGGCTCCTTTTCATGTCACCTGCTCACTCTCTGTCCCAGATTGGGACTCATCCTGCATGTCCCACCTCCCTAAATGCTGCTGCTCTGCTGGGCTGATCCTCTTAGTGTTTTGCTGTGTGGACCCAGGACAGAAAGTGCATTTCTGGGTGAAGAATCACCTCTGCCATTTGGTTTCAACCAGGTCCAACCACAAATTAAAGCCTGTTTCTCAAAAATGTGTAAGAAGTGGCCACTTCTGTGAGCCCGCAAGTCCAGAAACCTAGGGGTTGTGGGACATTTTTATCCAAACCTCCAGTCTCTATAACCTCCTGGGACTGAGGCTTGGAATTCAAATGAGGATGTGACCTCAAGAGCCCCATTGGCATGGCCTACAGGGCAGACTGTTCTAGCGCCTGACCACCCTGTCCGTCCTGGGAATTCAATGGAAAACAGCTGTTTCCCTGGTTTCCTGAAGTGGAGGAGCCAACAGAAGGCCAGGTGGGCTACATGATGTCCCCAACACCCAAAAGTCTACTTAGGTGTTGGGTCTCATTTTTTGAAGTTGGCTGGGTTAAAGCTAATGGTTTTTGACTGATGAACTCTGGGACCTGGTGTTAAGCTCCAGCCCAGGTAGGCTTTCCAAAAAGGGTCTCTAGATTTTGTCAGGGTTCATTTTCCAGCCTTCTTATCTCATACTGCAACTGTCAGGTCCAGCCTCTCTGGAAATCTGTTCAATGAGGGCAGCAATAAGGGTGTTATCTGTGTAATGGGTGCCCAGAGCACCCTTAGGCAATGACATAGTTGCCAACTCTCATCTTACTCTTTTTTTTTTTTTTTTTTAATGTGGGTACAGGGAGTCAAACTCAGGACCTCACACTTGCCAGGCAGGTGCTTACGCCACTGAGCTATCTCACCGGCCCTCATCTTACTCACTGATGGCATATGGCAGGTGAGATCACACACCCTGTGGTATTACCGTGACTGGAGAGTGCATGTCCTGCCATGTACATGCCAAATGGTCTTGGCCTTTTTCCCTCAAAGGGATTAGGATGAGGTCTCTGCTGTTCTCTGTGCTATAGGAGTCCTCCCTTGGGATTGGTAATCCACAAATGCTGTTCTAGTTATTAGTGTTATTTGAACTATTAGTGTGTTATCATAAAATCATGACTTAGTGGGGAAGAGAGAAAGACAATAACCCTCAGTATGGATCTCAGAGAGGAAACCTCAGTCTTGGGGCCCAGGGGTTGCATATGCAGTTGGATGTTTTATGGAGAACGAAGAATATAAGTGGGACGTAAGTTAGATACACACAATGAGTATGTGAATGAGCTGGCTGCATGGATCTCAGCAGAGATAAAAGAAAATGGAATCAGGAAAGTGAGGAGCACAACCCCCAGATTACTGGGCATCTATGTGATCACCCATTCCCAGTATGGAGAGGCCAGGAGGTAGGCACCCAGAAGGACTCTGAGGCCAAAGAGAGGGAACAGGAATGAGGTATTCAGATGACCCCTGAGGCCTTTGAGGGGGAAACAATTTGCATGCTGCTGCCTCTCCTTATATGGGAATGCACAGACTATGAGGTCCTTAAGGCAAAACCATATCTTTTAGAAATGGAAATTCATGATACCTTGGACTGCTACGGGCAAAAACCAGGAGAAGACACATCTTCCTGGCTGGCTGAGACTGATGAGGAGGACAGGATGTTTCGCTGCTCTGTAAGGAGTGGTCCAGTCTGAGGAGATTATCCAACAAGCCTCAGCCACAGATCACTAAGTGGACAAACCAGAATGCTCTCTCACTGGGCTGGTGTCCAGCTGCCAAGCCTCCTGCTCCAACCAGAGTAGTCTTCCAAGCTTCCTATGAGCTCTGGTACAGAGGGTGAGGCCGTCGCCCCTTGCATAGGCTGGCAGTAGACTTGTAACTATATGACCCCAGAGGAGGGGGCTGGGTCAATTGGAATTGTCTAGAAACAATACTGATGATCTCACAGAGCAGGCCCCCTACCTGTGATATAACCAATTGGTTTTACTTCTTCCTCCTGGCATTGCCCTTGATGAAGTCATTGGAAAACCTTGCCTGGCCCAGGCAGGAGTACAGAAATCAGAGCCCTCCTCTACAATTATAATGACTATAAATGTGTTATACACTGAAGTCTTTACCTGTAACTGGCAAAGCATGTTGTTTTGAGTCCCTCTGTCCTCCAGGACCACTAATGTCTTAACTATCTGCCAACAATTTTATTTTTATTTATTTTTTTTTAATGTGGGTCCCGGGGGTTGAACTCAGGACCTGGAGCTTGCAAGAAGGCGCTTATGCTGCTGAGCCATCTCACCAGCCCAACAATTTTAGAAAATATCAAAGATTCTTCCTTTTCAGCTAACAGAAATAGTGGCCCCAACAACAATGGACAAGACTTGCTAATTCTGTAGTATTTTAGCCCCCAATGCCAATTCTCTAGGAATCGTTTCCTTAGGGTTTCTCCCGAGGTCCTGTATTTTCACTAACTAGGATGAAGTAAAGTTTCTGTTCTTCACTTTTAAAACCCTTTCTTCATTTGATTGTATATGCTCAACTAAGAACTATTCTTAAAAGACCCAAGACCTGACTGCAAGTGAAAAACAGAATAATAAATTCTGAAAGGCTATATTGTTTACTATAAATTTTATTATTTGTTTTGAAGCCAGCAAAGCAAATAATGCTATGATATTATAATTAGTTTTATTGTTCTGCTGCTTATCATTTTATTGTTTATAAACTTTTGCTAAACCAAAATGCATCCTAAATTTGTCATATTTTTGGAGTGTTTTGTGCCCATTTCTTTTTTCTTTCTTTTTTTTGTCTTTTTAAAACAGGGTCCCGCTATTTCATTCAGGCCGGCCTTGAACTCGCTTTGTAGGCCAGGCTGGCCTCGAACTTGAAGGGATCCCCCTGCCCTCTCGCTAAATTGCCCTGAGCGATTCTTCTTGTTTCAGCGTGTCTTAGACCAGGCCTCCTCGCATTCAGGCAAATAAAAGTGAAACTAAACAGGATACAAGAAATCCCCCGCGCGTCAAACCCACTTTCGGTTGAAGATGACGTTGTTGCAAGGTCCCAGAGCCCTGGATTAGCTGGCGCTCTGGCTGCTGCTCTTGGGGGCTGCGTCGGGATCCCGAGGGGCTGAGCGCCGGGGCGAGGCGCGGCCGCTCGCGTCTGTGCGCGGGGGCTGCGGCGTAAGCCGTGCGCGCGCGCGGGGTGGGGTGACGCCTGTCTCGGGTGGCTGTCGCTAGGAAGGCTAGCAGGCACAATGGGGCATTGGAGGGTGAGGCGAGGAGCGTTGGATGAATGCCAGGGAGGGGCGAGCACCTGCAGGCTGACTGAGCGAGGCAGGCGGGCACAGATGCTCCAGCAGCCCGGGCGTCTGCGGGAGGCGAGAGTCCCTGGGGTGGAGGGCGGAGGGTGGGGGTGGGGGAGGGTGGGGGTAGGGAGAGGGGGTGGGTGTGGGTGGGGAGAGTGGGGGTGGGATGGGGTGGGGTGGGGGGTCCAACGAGGAAGGTGCGGGCCGTGGGGATCCGCAGGGAAGACAGGCGGCTCCTTCCGGGAAAGAGGGGGAGGGGCAGTGAGTGACCCAGGGCCAGGGTCTGGGTGAGGGTTTGGAGTGACCCCTCCCACAGACACACACGGGGACTGTGAGTAGAGGGACTCCGAGAGAGGCGATGTCTGCAGGGGTGTCCTGATGGGGGATGATGGGGGAGGGGTGGGTATGGCGTGGCGGGTAAGGATGCCAGTATCTTTTCCAGTTGCCTGGCATTTGCTTTGTGTTTTGTTTTGTTTTGTTTTGTTTTGTTTTGTTTTGTTGCTTTTTGAGACAGGATCTCATTAGGTAGTTCAGGCTGACCATGAACTCATGAGCTCACTATGTAGCCCAGGCTGGCCTTGAGCTCAGAGCCATCCTCCTGCCTCAGCCTCCCGTGTGCTGGGATTACAGGCATGTGCCACCACGCCTGGCCCCTTCTTTTTATTTTTAAATTTTTATTAGTACATGGTTACAGTACATCTTAATTCTTTGTTCATCCCTTCCCCCTCTCCCTCCTGCCTCCATCTCTTGGTCCCCATCCCTTTTGCAAAAGATCTCTCTTCCTGTTTTCTATAATCTATCTTTCAGGGCCAGAGATATAGCTCAGTGGCACAGTGCCTGCCTGGCAAGTGCGAGGTCCTGAGTTTGGTTCCTGGTACCAAAAATAAATAAATATAATCTATCTTTCATGTTGCTCTTTTTTTTTTTTTTTTTTTTTTTTTTTTCAATGTGGATACTGGGAGTCGACCTCAGGACCTCACTCTTGCCAGCAAGCGCTTGTGCCACTGAGCGATATCACTGGCCCATTTTTTTTCCTTTATGTGGGTTCCGGGAGTCAAACTCAGGACCTTGCGCTTGTCAGGCAGGCACTTATGCCACTGAGCTATCTCACCAGCCCCCCCTTTTTTTTTTTAACATGCAGGTACCGGGAGTTGATCTCAGGACCTCGCGCTTGCCAGGCGGGCGCTTATGCCACTGAGCTATATCACTGGCCCTCATGTTGCTGTTTAATTTATTTATATTTTGGGTTTCTCATGTAACAGAAACCATGTGATATTTTAAGCTTGTGTGTCTGATTTATTTCACTTAACATTACGCTCTTGAGGTTTGTGCATTTTCCTACATACAACTCAAATTTATGCTTCTTTAAGGCCAAGTAGTACTCCATTGTGTATGAATACCACATTTTCTTTAACCATTCATCTGTGGATGGACATATAGGTCCAAGATTTAGCTATTGAGTCATGTTGATTTTTTTTCTTGTATTTTACAATAGTCTTGTGTACTAATAGATTTCCTGCATAGCTTACATACATAGGGTTTCCCACCATTGTGGTTTCTTTCATGGTTCTGAACATCATTGGGTGTGCTGGAGGCTTTCACATTTTTCTAATATATAAAGATCTCTGTACAGTGAGTTTTTTCACTAAGACCAATGTAGGATTCCCAAATTGATCATATTCACAGTGTTTCTCTCTGGGCTTTGTCCTTGCATCCTTCTGAAAGGACTGGAAGTCACTGTAGGTTCTACAATGTTCATTACATTTATACAGCTTCTTTTCTGATCCCAAGTACTCATATGTCTTCAGTGCAGTGTGAGCTGTTTTAGGCACATTTAGTGACAAAAAGCCCAATCAGGGGTTTTCTGCAAGCAAGGCTTTCAGCTGGTTTTAAACCAGCTTATTTCTTGTCCACCTTAGCATGTGGAGTCCAAAGCAATATTTCTTCATATTGATTCCAACCTTTACTTCAATAGCGTTTCACTACCTCTTCATTTTTATAGCAGCCATGTTCCCTCATCATATCTCTGTAGATCTCCTTTTGGGATGGATTCAGCAAAGCCCACTCCTCCATGGTGAAGTTCATGGCCACATTCTCAAAGGTCACTGCCTCCACTGCGTGGCTGCCGCGTCTCCCAGAGCCCTTCCCATGCACCGTGCAGCCAGTAGAAGTCACAAAAGGTAGCCCAGCAAGCTGGGGGCTCTCAGCAACATGCTCAGGACATGCACTTTAGCGCCACGACACCCGAAGAGGCGCGCCCATTTTAGCTTCAGCTATTAGCATTCACTGGGAGTTGTGCCCTTTCTTCCAGTTCAGCCCAGTACAGGCGCTGGTGACCTCTGTTGAATCTGGACGGATCCGGGTCAGCACATGGCTCACAATGCCACTGAGACTCAGTCATGTGAGCTGCGGGCTTCCACAGGCTCTTACTGCAGTTATCTTTTCCCAGCCCGGAAAGACTGTGGGAGACCGAGTTCTGCTTTCCGGAGCTCTTTGGCTTAATTTTCTAGTCTTCTGCCTGCGCAGGTGGGGATTTGTCATTTCTGTGTTGGATTTTTTTCTTCCCAAATACACTTTTGCCCTCTCTTCTTCTCCTCGGTCTCTTTAATCTCTATGACTTCAGTCGCCTTTCCAGGGTCTCTCTCACTCCTCCTTCAGAGGCGCTCCTCTGTGCTCCGCGCAGCGCCCTCTGACACAAGTCAACGCAGAACACAGGATTTAAAAGCCTCCAGGCAGAGGTTGCTGCTGGGAGCTGTGCACCTGGCAGCACGTGTCACCTGTCTCATCCTCCTCAGGATCTCACACGCTGCGCTGCGACCTTGTGACCTTGTGGCCTTGTCCCAGGGTGGGCCTGGGAAGGCACAGTTTCTGGCCCTGGGATACCTCGATGATGAGCTCTTCTTGCGGTACGATGAGGACAGCCAGAAGGCACAGCCCTGGAGCCTCAGGCACAAGGGACAAGCAGGAGCTGAGACTTGGGAACAAGAGACTGAACATCTGCAGGAGAAGGAGCAGCAGCTGAGGAAGACGCTGGCAGAGACCGCGGACCAGAAGGGCCAGGAAGGGGGTAAGTAGGCTGAGCCACAGCGCATGGGTCCCCGCTCGGATCCCTGATGCCAGGCGGTGGGGGTGGGGCACCGCAAGGCTGGATCTCTCGAGTTGAGGCCTCCCCGAGACTGCATCAGACGCCTCACATGGGGCAGAGCAGAGGATGAACCTTCTGTCCCAGTAGGAGCAGAGTTCCAGGGACAGAGAGGTGACAAACCACTGCCTGGGATGGACCAGGCCTTAACACCCTCCAGGCTACTTTGGGCTGTGAGCTCTGAGGGAACCTCAGCACTGGAGGCTTCTGGCGGTTGGGCTACAATGGGCAAGATTTCTTCACCTTTGACCCGGCATCCCTCACGTGGAATGCGACGCTGCCCTCAGCCCGGCAGTCCAAGAAGTTCTGGGAGGTGCATGGCCCCAGCACTTATCAAGTGAAGAACTTTCTGAATGAGATATGTCCTAACCAACTCCGGAGATATCGGGCTTCCTTGAGGGACGTCCCAGTGAATACAGGTAGTTACCATGGGCAGGAGGGGCCACTCGTGGAACTGGATGGCACCCTACACAGAGAACTTTCCTGTTACTTTGACTGGCTCTCCTGCCGTGGCTTTTGTTAGAGGCTGGCTTTTTCTCTGAATTCTCTGAGGGTGCCACATCCTAAGGAGATCCCCATGTGGGTGGGTAAGGGGTCTCCTGTGCAGCCGCTGCTGAGTCCCTCACATGGGAGAGCGTGTGTGTGTGTGTGTGTGTGTGTGTGTGTGTGTGGCGTTTCCCCGGCTGTGTGCCTGGATCCCAGACCTGAGGCCCACGCAGGCAGGCGAAGAGGACTCTTTTTTTGTCTCACGCCTCAAACTCTGGGATGTTGGCTGCAAGGAAGGGGGACAGCTAGGTTTGAATTCCCAGGTGGAGACCCTAAGATGGGGTCACCCTGGCTGGTAGCCAAGATAGGACAGAATGTTCCAGCCCTTCAACTGTGCCACATATTCAACTCCGAACAACCCCCACATCATGTGACCAAGGTCATTCCACTCTTGTTCTGCTTTTGCCTTAAAAGGTCAAGTCTTTGATAGACTATGAAACTATGAGCCCGGCATGTCACACACGCCTCTAATTTCAGGCCTCTGAGAGGCTGAGGCAGGAGAATCACAAGTCCAAACCCAGCCTGGGCAATTTAGTGACTGAGACCCTGTCTCGAAGAAAAAGATAGAAAAAAGAGTGGGATGCAGTTCAGTGTGAAGGCCCTGGGTTCCCTCCCCAGTAGCCCCTCCCCACAAAAAGAAAAGCTATCTGTGTCTGGGAAACCGGTGAGTGAGCTGGGGGAGGCAGGAGGAACCCGCTGGTCATTAGCCAGGAGTCCCCAAGAGGAAGGTCAGCCCAGGGCCAAAGACTCAGGGCCACCATCAGCTGACCATCCTCACAGACAGTCCCTCGTCACACCCTGGAACACAAAGTGCCTTTGTCATGGAAGAGGGAATACGACACACTCGGGCCACTGCCAACCCTGTAGACCAGAGCCACCCGCATTCCATCAGTGCCTATGGGTTCAGCTACGCTGTGTGACGGTGAATCCACGGGCCAGCGAGAGGGGGGGCCACCAGCCCCAAGACTTCGTGTCATCTCAGGCTTTCCAGCTGGACGAGGGCCCGACACCCGTGAGTGTCAGGAGCTGTGGAGGCTGTGCACCGGCCGGCCACAGTCCTCTCACCAATGGGGACGTGGCCTGCAGGCTGGGGTGGCCGTCGGCGAATGTGCCCAGTCTGATCCCCAGGGTTGGTCGTCCCTGTGTTCTGTGTCTCATGGTGCCAGGACGGAGGGTTCCTCAGCCTCACTGCTCTGCTTCCTCTTCCCCGAGGTTCCCTGTTGGTGACTGTGACCCACAGTAAGATCACAGTGGGCAGGGTGACCCTGAAATGCTCGGCTTTTAACGTGAATCCTTGGGGTACCACGCTGACCTGGCTTCGTGGTGGGGACCCCGTGCACCAGGGCATCTTTGGGCCTGGAATCATCCTGCCCAATGGGAATGGGACCTACCAGACCTGGGTGGCCACTCGTGTCCTTCCCGGAGAGGAGCAGAGGTTTACCTGCCACCTGGGACACCAAGGGAAAAACACCATGTTGCCTGTCGTCTTTGGTGAGGAACCAGGGGAGTCCTCAGCATTGGGGAGCTGGAGGCAGGGTGGGGAAGGGCCCATGGGGTGTGATCACCACTCATTCCTGGTGGCCTCCAGGGCATCCAGCCAGGAGGACTGCTGGGGCCGCTGCTGCCGCTTCTTCTCTGACTGTGCTAACGCTGTGCGCTGTGTTGGTTTTGGTGACCAGTCCCTAGAGGGTCAAGGACACAGGGTATGGGAAGAACCCAGGTGAGAACCTCGTGGACTGTGAGAAGGGGTTGGGTCTGCTTTTCTACTGTGATGAGTGGAGACACCACTCTTCTTTCTTCTCCTCTCCCTCCAGGGATGGACAAGCTCACTCCTGCTTTCTGGATCAGTCACACCCTGGAGGCCGCTGTGGAGCCAGGCTAGAAATGGAACAGGGCCTTGGGGTTCAGGGAGTTGTGGGCAGTAGGGGTAGGGACAGTATGAAATATTCATGTTGCCTGTCACATAAGATGTCCACCATGGAGTTCACAATTAGTTGAAGTGTTTCTTTATGGAAATATTTGAAATAATACAAGCAGAAAGGTAGACAACACCAGCACTGCTTTGCCACCTAGTGAATGAGTGCAAAGCACTTAGCACACTTGGCTTCCAACAATGCTACCGTTAGACAGCTGGCTGTTTGGCGCACCCTGGTGGAAATAAGAATGCTGCTCAGGAGGTGTTTTTGGAAAGGTTTTCGGTAAAGGTAAGAGTCAGAAAACCTGGTTCAGCTCCACTAAGGACCGGTCCTGGGCAAAGTCCACAGTGTGGAAAACTGTAAGACAAATGACCTCGTCCCTTCACCAATACAAAGTTAACAAGCAACAAGATAAACAAGAAACAGAATAATGGACAGCCTGAAAGACGTTTGAGGGGTGTGTCAACCCGCGGGGATGTCTGGCCCTTATTTGGGTCTTAATCCAACCACATAAAGTGTTATCACAAAAGATATTCATGAGTATCTGGGAGAAATGTGGTATTCTGATTAGCTGATGACATTATCCTGTGAGTTATTTTTATAATATAAAGTAATTGTTTTACATATTGAACTTGACATAAAAATTATACATATTTTTATATTTTTGAGAAGTGTTTAACTTTTGGACCTGTGTTAGAGACTGGGCTGTACAGGGTTAAGTGCTGAGCACAGGGGCGTCTGGCTGTGCTGGGAAAGAGCACATGCGCAGTGCTCTGAGGTCCAGATAACCACACTGAGGCGGCGGAGGACACGTGCTGCGGACACCCCTGTCCCAGAGCAAGAGAGCTGCCAGCCTTAGAGATAAGACAGTCCTCATAACCGGCATGGTTTACTGCTTGGAGAAGTCTTTGGGCTGACTCCCAAGGTCCTGCTCTGTTCCCGTGCTTGCCTCAGTATCCCCTTCCTTTGTTCAAAAACCAAATAAAATGGCTTCCTGAGAAGTTCTTTGTCTCAACTCCCAGAGTCTTTACTCCTGAGAGTGAGTTCTGACCTTCCTAGAGCCCCAAAACTCATACTAGTGGTCTCTTTTATTTAACCTATTTGCCATCCACTCATTTTAGGAGATTGGGGCTAGGCCAAGACCCCAGTAGACATAAAAATAGGTATAAAATATGCCTAGTTAAAATGACCTCATGTTGGTGATTACCTGAATCATGAGGCAAAAGTGGAGGAATGTACAGATGACCTAAGAGGGCTCATGGAGAAATGTTAGAGCTGAATGATGGGTGTGGCTTTTTTGTATATATTGGAGACTTTCTCTAATAAAATGATAAAGAGTCCCTTGTTGAGACTGGGAAGGGGGCCTTAAGATGCTGTGATATACATGGTTCTCTGATATCTGAACAAAATCAGGTAAAAGCAGAGAAATTTATAGAATAGAAAATAGAAAAACTGAGATGAGCTATTTAGGTGGAAGGAAAATGACCCCAGAAGTTAAAATGCAAGCATATAAAGGGATGAAGGAACTCTAAATTGGTAAAAATGTTATATAAATAAATGTTGGCTGGACACGGCAATACTTGCAATGTCTAGGGGAGTTTAGTTTGTTTGCAAAAATGAAATGTGTGCCAATAATCCTGTTTTCTTGGGGGACTATGACAGAGCTGGAAGGGACAAAGAAACAGGCTGCCTTGGAGAAAAGTTGCTGGTGGCTTGATCAGAGCCTCCCCCAAAATAGTGGGAAAGTTCTTAACCCCTTATGGCAATTGAGTCCAAGTGAGCTGGCCTTTTGTCTCAGGAATTTCCCAGTTGAAGGGGCTTATGGGAGCAACTCACAAGCAGAGAAAGGCATCTTTTAAATCTAGACATGTGGGGCCAGTGAGATGGCTCAGCAGCATAAGCGCCTGCCTGGCAAGCACAAGGTCCTGAGTTCAACTCCCAGTACCCACATACAAAAAAAGTGCCAGTGATATCGCTCAGCGGCATGGGTGCCTGCTGGCACGCAAGGTCCTGAAGTCAACCCCCGGTACCCACACAAAAAAAATTAAATCTAGACATGTAAACCAGGTGTCATCTGGAGGTAAAAGTCCAACAAGGGTGTATGGGTTGGGAACCACAGAGTACAAGGTGCTTGCTGTGTGGTTGACAGCACAGGGACCTTGCACTGGTTGGTAATCCCCATTGGGCATTTTTACCAGGAGGACAGGAGTGTTCCAAGGTGATAACAGTCCATCAGGATCCTGAACTTCTTTCTGACAACAATGGGGGTCACAGTGAGGCAGCATGGTTGATGGTCAGGCCCAGAGGTGAGTCTTTGGTCCACATTTCTGGGAAGACAGTTTTTAAAATTTCAGGATTATGGTTATCTGTCTCAGGCTGATGCAGTTGTCATCTTCCTCTCAAGAAACAGTCAGAGTTGAAAGTGCAGTGTTAAATGAGAGGGAGGCTGACTGGCCTGGTGCAAAGGAGATGGTCATTTCTAACTTGAATAGGAGGTCTCTTCCCAGAAGTGGTATGGGGACTGGCTTATACAGGAATACATGTTTGGTGAGATGTCTTCCCAGGCTGCAAGTTTGTGCCTGGCAGAAGGGCACTTTTGAAGGCAAAGAGTTCAGTTCCATTGTCTACCAAGAAAGTCATAGATTAGTCCCCAATACAGATGTGGAAACTTTTGAGGGTCCTTATCTTTTAATCTGAAGGGGTATTTATTTTTTAGTGTCCATAGTCCTTATATCAGGCTTCTGGGTAACAGTGGTAACTTTTGACATATTGAGAAGCACTTGGTAGGTGGGGTGACCTTTGGGAAAGGCCATGGCAACTCATTCATCAGGGCTGACCGTCCAATTTTTCCTCAGTCAAAAATGTGGAATTCAGAAGGAATTGCTGACAGTCATCTCAGGTGGTCATTAGATGATGCCATCTGAGCAGGATAGGAAGCAGAAGGCTCCGGAGGGAGGGCCTCTGTGGCTGAATTCAGACAAGGGCTAGCTGGAAGTGCTGTGTGGCTGGAAGTAGATGAGTCAGGAGTGGGGAGTGAAGCTATAGGTGTTGGCAGCAACTGTGGTGGCCAACGAGGGTGTCAAGGTGGAATTCTCAGGAAGAATGGGTCTCTTTTTCCCTTTTTTTTCTTTGAGCAGTTTGGTTTCATTTTTAACTTCATAATCTCAGAAAAGCCCTTTTTCCTGCAGTCAGGGACTGTGGGTTTTCACTAATTAGTTCCCATCTCTGACTTCCTACGTGTGTTCTGTACCCTTGAACGATGGCGCAAAAGACAAAGGGTGGGTGCCCCTCAGAGAGAGACCACTTAGATGCCCACCTAGCCACGCCTCTTGCAGGGACTTAGGCACAACTTAGCTAAGGAGGGTGCAAGGCCTCCATTATGCCATATGTCAATCACCACGGAACTGCTGCTGAGGGCCCAATCAGCCACCATGACCAGTGCTTCCCAGTCTTGGTGCACAAATGGAGCCGCCTATTGCTTATGCTGTCCATTCCATTCACTCACACATTCATTCAACAGGCACTCAGAGGTTAAACATTCCAACCCCCTTCCCTCAAGGGTGGTCCTGACTAATGTGAGTTGATCAGACGCTCCTTCTGCTCTAGCTGAGCACAACTGACAGACAGACTAACTGGGGTGCCCCCAGGGGTCTTACCAGAATCAGGCAGGCAGGCAGGCAGATGGGCAGACAGACAGACTGCATCCTCCTCCCTTTCGGGTCTGAGGTGAGCCACTCGAGCAGGGAGCCAGGAATCCTCCAGACCTCCAAGGGGACTCAAAAAATCTCAAGGGAGCACCTTCCCGTCGGGACCTGGAGATGTCCTTGCTCCATCCACAAGGGCCACACTACCGGTGACCAAAGAGATCAGCATTGTCGGTCTTCCCAACCAATACACCAGATGCAACAGCAAGCAGAAACACCGAAACGACACCCAGGATTTGGAGGCAGATTTACTTTATGATGATGGGCACTGATCGGGATCATTCCCAAAATATCAGGCCCCAAAGGCTCAGAGAGGGAGTTTTTATGGGGTTGCAAGCAAGATGCAGAGTACTTGGCTGTCTTTGATTGGTTCTTATGATATGCATCATAGTGACCAGCTATGCCCGACAGTGACCAGCCATTCCTAGGAGACAGTAGTAATAGGAACTGTAACAGGAACTTCCACCTGGGCAACTAACAAACTGGCTGGGGGGCATTTTCTGCTATAATTCCACTTAACATTATAATCTCAAGATTCACCAATTTTCCTACAAATGACACGAATTCATTCCTTATGGCCGAACAAAATTTCATTGTGTATATATCACATTTTATATATATAAAGATGATATATATATCATCTTTACCCACTCATCTGTTTATGGGCATCTAGACTGTTTGCATAGCTTAGCTATTGTGAATTGTGCTACTATAAACATGGGCAGGCATGTACCACTATAGTATGATTTCTTTAACTCTTTTGGGAATATACCCAGGAGAAGTATACCTGGGTCAAAAGGAATTACTTTTTTTAGCTTTTTGAGGAATCTCCATACTGATTTCCATAGCAGTTGTACTAGTTAACATTCCCATCAACAAGCTTCAACATCCTATCCAGTATTGGTTGCTTTATGTATTCTTGGTGATAACCATTCTGGCTGGAGTAAGATGGAATCTCTGAGTTGTTCTGATTTGCATCCATTTACCTATAAAAGTCTCCAGTTTATCTTTCTTTATGGCTGTGTAGTACTCCATTGTATAAAAGTACCACATCTTTTTTATCCATTCCTCAGTTGATGGGCATTTGGGTTGTTTCCAATATCTAGCTATTATGAATTGTGCCGCTATAAGCATGGGTGCATATATATTGCTGTGGTACTATGTTTTTAATTCTTCTGGGAAGATACCCAGAAGGGGAATAGCTGGGTCAAATGGGACCTCCAATCCTAGTTTTCTTGAGGAATCTCCACAGTGATTTCTACAGTGGTTGCACCAGTCTACACTCCCACCAACAGTGGAGAAGGTTTCCTTTTTCCCCACAGCCCCTCCAGCATTTGTTATTAGTTGATTTCTTGATAACAGCCATTCTTTCTGGGGTGAGATGGAATCTCAGTGTTGTTTTAATTTGCATCTCTCAAATGACCAGTGATGTGGAACATCTTTTCATATATTTATTTGCCATTTGTATTTCTTCCTCTGAGAAGTGTGTATTCATCTCAGATGCCCATTTTTGGGTTGGGTCTTTAAATTTGGGAGGTCCGATTTTTTTGAGTTTTTTTTTTTTTTATATGTTCTCGATAGTAATTCTTTGTCTGAGAAACAGCTGGCAAATATTTTTTCCCACACTGTGGGTTGTCTCTTCACTCTGTTGGTGGTTTTTCTTGTGTACAAAAGCTTTTTAATAAGATGAGATCCCAGTTGTTGATTCTTTGTGATACTTCCTGTGCGATTGGGGTTTTATTCCTAAAGTCTTTGCCTGCACCAATGTCTTCAAGAGTTTTACCTATTCTATCTTGCAGCAGATTTAATCTTTCTGTCTTAATATTTAGATCTTTAATCCATTTTGAATTTAGTTCAGTGCATAGTGAAAGTTGTGGGTCTAATTTTAATCTTCAGCATATGCAGAGCCAATTTTTCCAGCACCATTTATTAAAGAGGCTATCTTTCTCCCAGTGAATGTGTTTGGCACTTTGGTCAAAGATAAGGTGGCTGAGTATGTCTGGAGTTGTGTCTACATCTTCTAATCTGCTCCATTGATCTTTGGGTCTGTTTTTTGCCAGTACTGTGCTGGTTTTTATCACAGTAGCTTTATAGTATAATTTCAAGTCAGAGACTGTGATGCCCCTGGCCTTGCCTTTGTTGCCCAGAATTGCCTTTGCTATTCTAGGTCTCTCCTGGTTCCAAATGAATTTTAGGATTGTTTTCTCTAATTCTGTGAGATATGTTGTTGGAATTTTGATCAGAATTGCATTAAATCTGTATAACAATTTTGGAAGTATGGCCATTGTCACTATATTAGTTCTTCCTACCCAAAAGCAAGGGATATCTTTCCATTTTCTGATATCCTCTTCAATCTCCTTTTCAGAGTACTGTAGTTTTCAATGTAGATGTATTTTACATCCTTTGTTAGATTGATTCCTAGATATTTCATTTTTTTGGATGCTATTGTGAAAAGTGTTATTACCCTAATTTCTCTTTCAGTGAGTTTGTCATTCGTGTACAGGAAGGCTATTGATTTCTGAGTGCTGACTTTGTATCCAGCTATGCTACTGAATTTGCTTATTAAATCTAGCAGTTTTTTAGTGGAGTTTTTGGGGTCTTCTATGTAGAGTATCATGTCATCTGCAAATAATGATAATTTAACTTCTTCCTTTCCTATTGTTATTCCTTTTATTTCTTTCTCTTGTCTAATTGCTCTGGCTAAAGTTTCCAGGACTATGATGAATAAGAGTGGAGACAGTAGGCATCCTTGTCTTGTTCCTGATTTTAGAGAGAAGGCTTTCAGTGTTTTTTCCATTTAGTATGTTGTTGGCTGTTGGCTTGTCATAGATGGATTTTATCAGATTGAGATAAAGACCAACTTTTCCAATTTTCTGTAGGGTTTTTATCATGAATGGGTGCTGGACTTTGTCAAAAGCTTTTGCTGCACCTATTGAGATGATCATAGGATTTTTGTCCTTGGCTCTGTTAATATGGTGTATTACATTTATTGATTTACGTGTGTTGAACCATCCTTGCATCCCTGGGATAAATCCAACTTGGTCATGGTGTATAATCTTCTTGATTTGCTGGATTCTGTTTGCCAGCATCTTATTGAGGATTTTTGCATCTATGTTCATTAGGGAGATTGGCCTGTATTCTCTTTCTTGGTTGAGTCCTTCTCTGGTTTTGGTATCAGGGTAATGCTTGCTTCCAGGAATGAATATGGGAGTATTGCTTCCCTTTCAATTTCATTAAAGAGTTTGAGAAGCATTGGTGTTAGGTCTTATGTTGGATCTTGCTTCTTAATCCATTCTGCCAGTCTGTGTCTTTTCATTGGTGAATTGAGGCCATTAACATTGATGGTTAAAACTGACATGTATTGACTTATCCTTGTCATGTTATTTTCCTGCAGTTGGCTCCCCCTCTTTTATTTTTGTCTCTCCCTCTGTTTAATTGTTTGCCCTGCCTGGTGGATTCCTTCTGTTTGGGTCCCTGGAGTTGTAGTCCTTTTTATCTCTTTCTAGAATGTCCTTCAAAACATTTTGGAGTGCTGGTTTGGTGGTCGTAAATTTCCTCAGAGGTTCTTTGTCATGGAAGTATTTTATTTCTCCATCAGTTTTGAAAGATAGTTTTGTGGGGTACATCAATCTGGGTTGAAAGTTATTTTCCTTTAGAACTTGAAATATGTCACTCCAAGTTCTTCTTGACTTGAGGGTTTGTGCTGAGAAGTCATCTGTGATTCTGATGGGCTTTCCTTTATAGGTGACTAGTTTCTTTTCCCTAACAGCTTTTAAGATTATACTCTTGTGTTGAATTTCTGGAATCTTGACTATGATATGCCTGGTTGAAGGTTTTTTTTGATCGTGGCTAATTGGAGTTCTATATGCCTCACTTATCTGTACATCAAATTCTTTTTCTCTACCAGGGAAGTTTTCTGCCATGATATCTGTGAACAGTTTTTTTTAATGTCATTTATGCTATCTCCTGCTTTTTCATTGACTCCAATCAATCTTAAGTTATTTTTCTTTGCCTCATCTAGCAGCTATTGGATTGATTTCTCATGGTCCTTTGTTATTTTTAAGAATTCTTTCTTTTCATGATCACTAACCACAAGCCTGTCTTCTATATCTGAGATCCTATCCTCACATTGGCTTAATCTGCTGTGAATACTTTCAATGGAATTTTTGTTCTCCTGGATATCTGCTTGAATCTGCCTTATGGATTCCATTTCTTTCTTATGTCAAGCATTCATGGCTTCCATAATTTTCTTAAGCTCATCTATTTTTTTTTGTCTGTATCTGCTCTAGAGTCCCTAAGCGTGGTCTTCATTGTGGACATCATCTCTGCAATTATCTGAGAAATTATTTCTGATTTGATTTTTTCCAGAGCCTCATTCAATTGCTTCATTGTTACCACTTCAGAGATGCCAGATGGGTGGCTTTCAGATTGTCCCACCTCATTGCCCCCTGGGTTTGCCTTTGGTGAACTGGATGTGTGGGGTTGCATCTTGTTTAAGTGTCTTTTCATTTTCTTTTCTTTCTTTAGTTTAATTCCTGGGGTGATGCTTGTAAATTGCCTATGGTAGGTTGCTTTATTGCTAGTATTTAAAACTCTTTGGAGATGACTACTTCTCTGAGGTATCTTCCAGGTATAGCTTGTTTTTGGGTTTTGAGTCTGTTGCAAGATCCTACCTCTTCAAGTTGTTGGAGATGAGAAGTTGCTGCCTGTTTGGCCCAGTCCTTGGTTCTTTGGCACTGTGCCACAGTATTTTCTGTGACCCTTAGTCAATCTCAGTCATAGAATACCAGGAAGAACAGCTGTATAGAACAATTATGTCACTTTTGGCTGTAGTGGTACCAAAAGCATCAAACACAGCCTAGAAAATGACAGACTGAGCTAACACTTATTTGCCACTTTTAACTATATAAACTAGATTTGTGGTTATACAATAAAATCTAAAACAAACTGGAAAATTATATGCAGTATACAAGTCCTTTATATGTCAATTTTGCCCTCAGGGGTTAAAATTTAAAATGAGTTAAGGAGAAAATAGAGAAGTGGAAGGAAAGAAAGGAATTAGATGTAAGGCTGGAGGACAAAGAGGGATCACGCTAACTTTGGGAAACTCGTACAGAAGACTGGAGGGAAAGAGAGAAGGAAGGGATAAAAGGAAGAACAGAACAGAACCACAACCACTAGGAGGCTAGAAACTCCATTTACACTCATAAAAACAAGATCAAACAGGGTTAGGGAGGAAATTTCCTTAGTGCAGCTGTTTCTCTCCATCCCCAGTGCCCACAGGTCCTAATTGCCCCGGGCCTCTGAATTTATCTGTATCTTTTGTACCTTCCAGTGCCCAGAGCCAGAGAGGCAGGACTGCTGTGGCTTGTGATGTGGACAATGGCATCTGGGGTGAGTGCCTAGTGGTGCTACTCTCCTGCTTTCTTCCCCTGAAAGGCTTTTTGCATTTCACAGGATAACTATTTCTCTGAAGCTAGGCTGGGCTCTGTGCTCATGGTCCAGGCATCTGCTTGCTGTTGTTACCATGGCATCGGGGCTGAGCCCTGGCAGGGGAACCAGAGTTCCCCTGGGGTGGGGACAGTGGCATGTGGGGTGAGTGTCTGGCTGTGCTCACGCTTCTGCTTTCTTTCCTTGAAAGTTTTATGCATTGCACAGGAAGGCTAATTCTCTGGACTTGGCTGAGATCCACAGCAGAGATTTGAACACAGACCCCTCCCTGATCTCTGATCTATTTGGGGCATTTTACCTGACACTTCATTGGAGAGGTGGCAGCAGCCTCTGGAGCAGCAGGAAGCAGGAGCAGGGCACCGTAGGGGGAGCCACTATTGACAGCCAAGCCTCATCTTCTCTCAGGGTGGCCCTGAGTGCAGCGTGCATTAATTTTAGGAGAGATGAGAGGATGCTGGGGTTGGTTGGCCTAGGCCATCCTTAGAGAACCAAGGGGAGCTAAGGGAATGGAAGGAGAGGGGTGTGAAACTGTCCTATGCACAGAATCCCACACTGGCTGGGTAGAAAAAAGGGGGAGGCAGACACTCCTCTCTTATTTCATTGTGACGATTTAATTCTCAGGCTCAGCAGGGATCCAGTCTTAGTTGCTTTCTCATTGCTGAAACACAGTACCCAGTACCCACAAGCTAAAAGAGGAAAGGTTTATTTTGGCTCATATTTTGTAGAGGTCTCAGTCCATAGTCAGCTGGCTCCAAGGCAAAGGGGATGGCAGAGGAGACTCACTCATGGCATGCCAGGCAGGAAGCAGAGAGAGTGTGAAGGAAGGAGGGAAGGAGGTGGACCCTTCCAGACCCTGCCCCTGTGACCCAACCATACTTCACTTCCCAAATCATATTTAGCTATAAACTCATCAATGGGATAATCCACTGAACAGTATCACAGCCCCATGATCCAATCACCTCTTAAAAGCCCAACTATGAGCACGTGAGGCTTTAGGGGGTCACCTAGATACAAACCACAACAGGCCCTAAGAGGTTAGAAGTGGAGTTTTGCTTCCCCTACACTGCTCGTTTGTATTTCTGCACTAAATACATAAATTTTATTATGGTTAGGATCTAAAATACCTCCAAAGCCTCATGTGTTTGGAAGGTGACTGGGTCATGGGGGCATGACGCTCAGCAGTGGATTTATCCATCGATGAGTCAGTAGCTGAATGTGCTGTTAGGAGGTAAGTGCTGGTCAGAAGAGGCAGATCACTGGGCCATGAGCTGGAAGGGTGTGTTGTTGTCTTTGGCTCCTCCTTTCTCTCTCTGCTTCTGGGCTGCTATGGGATGAGCAGCTGTTTCTTGCCAGGTCATTCTGCCATGCCATTTCCACCTTAGAGCCAGCTGGGCATGAACTGAAATGGTGAGGCAAAATAAATTTCTCTTCCTTTAAGTTGTAGGTATTAGTATTTTGTCCCAGTGACGGAAAATCTGAATTCTGAATAATATGGATAATTGGAACCAGGAATGGGGTCATTGTTGTGACTGTATCTGACCATGTGGTTCAGAAACCATTGGAACTGGTTTTTCATTGGAACTGGTTGTGAGAGGAGCTTGGAAAAGTTTAGAGAGGTGGACTAGAGGAGCCCTAGAATGTTATGAGCCATGGTTGATATGTGATATTAGTCAGAGCACTAAAGACTAGAATGTTGATAGCAATGCAGTCAGTATTGGGTCAGGAGGTCTCAACTGGGAATGAGGACTCCATTGACTATTGGAATATAAGCCAAATGTGTTATGCTGTGGCAGAAAATTTGCCTACATTTTGCCCATGTCCTAAGGCTTTGCAGGAGACAGATTAAGGACAGTGAACTAATTAATCTGGTGGAGGAAATTTCAAGAGAGCCCAATGTTCAGGCTGTGGCATGAGTACAGGTAGCTGCCTTTATCCAGACCTACAGTAAGAATCAGGAGAAAAAAATCAGAGCTGAATGATTTGTTAAACTTACAGCTTGGCCAGAAAGGAACCTCACCATGTCTGAGCCCCAGCAGGGGACAGATGTAGTCAGATGTGCATGTAGAAGATACGCACCAGAGTGTCACTACCACCTTCACCCTTGGGAAGGTGACAAGCATCCAGACTTGCTCCAGTACTATTTCTCCATGTGCTCCTCTGGCCCCACTTGTGCAACTCAGGGAGGACCAAGGTTTCCAGGGCATAGATTTGGATATTGTAGTAGTGAGTACAGCAATCCAGTTCTTTTTTTGGTTTTTTAGTTTTATTGTTTGTTTGTTTTGTTTTGTTTTGTTTTGTTTTGTTGAGACAGGATCTCACTATCTAGTTGAGGCTGAACTTGAACTCACTATGTAACCCAGGCTGGCCTCAAACTCACAGTGATCCTCCTGCCTCAGCCTCCCAAGTGCTGGGATTACTGTTATGCACCACCATGCTTGGCTCCAGTTGGTTTTAAAAGGTGATTTATTTTTAACTGAGAAAGAATATAGTAAAGATAGGGATGGAATACATGGGACATGAACACTGTGCTACATTGTTTATGACAGGTTTCTCTCAGATTATCGCATAATGATGTAACATCTATTTTTTTCCAGTGTGTCAGAGCCAATGATTTTTTTTCCCCCTTCTGAGTATAGATGGCTTCTGGGTCAGATCATTCTCTCCAAAGAGACACCAATGGGACTGCTCTGTCTTGTCTTCCCAAAAAGGGTTTCTGTTCTCATATCCTGGCACAGGACATATTACAGGGAGGAGAAATTGGGCCATGGGCTTGGGCTTGTTGTCTGTATCAAGATGAAAGGACACCTGGGTCTGAAGCAGAGTCCAGGTGAGAAACAGGAGTGCCTTCCCCTGGGCAGGGCTGGGCTGGCATCTCTGAAGAGGTAAGAGTCACATAATGCTACTTTTTCTCTACATTCCATCTCTAGGGCACCTGCATTAAGATCTTGGGCAGGTGAAGGGGGTAGATCAGGACAGAGAGGTGACTGTCAGAAGATGAGATGTGGAGAAGGTAGAAGCACTAGACCCGTGCTCCGTCAGGGATAAGTGCATTCATGATGCTTTGGGGTCAGGCAGCCCTCGGTTTACATCCCTTCCCTGCTCCCTCTCCAGGTGTCACACAATACCATCAGGCCTTCCAAGTCGGTCATCCTCTGCTGTCCATGCTGAACATCACTGTGTGGGGACAGGTCATGGGGTATGAACTCTGCGAGGCAGCCCCAGGGACACCTTGGTGGACTCCGTGTTCAGATGTTGGGTCTCTGCCCCTACCCATCGTTAAAGCAGATTCCGGATTTTGATAGTAAGCGTACGATCCTGAGCCCAAGTGGCCATTTGTTTAACTGTCTCATGTCACCCCTTTATTCCAGCAAGACCTTCACTCGCCACTCTCCCCTTGCTGGTCAGTGACACAGGCTGGACCACAGCCCAAGCTGCCTGAACTGAAATTCAGTCCAGGGTCCTCCGAGCACCCCTGTCCCAGCCCCCCTGGAAGGCAGGCCAGCCTTGCTCACAGACGCGCTGGATGAGGCTCGAATCAGATTCCCATGACTGCTGGAAGGGCTGGCAGAGCCGTGCTCCCCTGGAGTGTGAAAGCCAGGGTGATGCGGGAGTTTCCTGTTCTCAGTGGCTCCTCCTGTAGCCTTCACCTTTGCTCCTAGAATAAAAAGAATGAGTCTATCTCCTGCCTCAGTGTGCTCCTCCCAAGTGAGTGGAAGGAATGTGGGGAGAATGTTGGGTGCATGGGGGATCCCCAGGGTCAGAGGCCCATCATCTACTGGCTGAGAAGGAGGTTTAGTCATTTGCTGAATCACAACTTCAAAATTTCATGACCTCTGCTCTCTACCAAGGGGCTTCTGTTGACCAAAGCCTGATGGTCAGGCCCAACATCTATCCTGAATGGGTCCTCCACACAGTGCAGTAGGTCAAGAGCCTGTGTGTCATGGAGAAGGGTTGGAGGAGGCTCCGTGTTGCCCCTCCACATGTGAACACAGAACCACCTGCTGAGCAACACACCAGGGTCCCGATGCCACTTCTGCAATTCCTGTAGTGATTCAGAGCTATTGTCCTGCGAGAGACGTCGCTGCAGGAGCATGCAGGTGGGTCAGGTAGGATAGCCGCCTGTCCTTTTTTTCTCTGTGATGGCCTGAAAGGGGAATGGCTTGGCCTGATGCGGTCATGGCCCTCCCCCTCACTTCCTTTTGCTATCTCGGTCCCTGGGTGCACTAGAACCATCTGAAGAAAGACTAAAGATCACAGAAATGTTCAGACATCCACAGAAATCCTTGACTCACACAGTGCAAGCACAGCAAGGGAAGCCACCTCACACACCCAGGGGGAGCTGGCAACTCTTCAATTAGTGAACTTTTGCGGAGGGCACTGGGAATCGGACTCACGACCTCGCGCTTCCCAGGCAGGCGCTGTGCCGCTGAGCTATATCCCTGGCCCCCAGTTAGTGAATTTTTGATATGGGTGGGCCTTATTACTACTTTTTTGTATATTTTCTCTGCAGCTTATATCTTGATAAGCTATCTCATTAAGGTTTTTCTAGGTTTGGAACAAATGTTTTATCTAACAAGTTCTGTTTTGCATGACTCTTGCGTATGTAGGCGAACCCGAGCCTCCCTAGTTGCTCTTCTCTTTTGTGCCACCTTTTACTTCAAGACTTGCCTGAGACTTGTCAGATGGGAGAAATAATGACACCAGAGATTTCTGACCTCTCACTCGGTCAGGAGAGGTAACTGCTTGATAAAAGGCTCACAGGCCAAGCCGCTCAAAGGCTACAGGTTCAATGTTTAGTAATTAATGGGCACAAAATCCAGGCAGGCTTTTGACATCAGAAGTTCCGGAAATCCTTCTCCCCACTCAGAGAGAACTCTCAAGTGGGACAGAGAAAACCACCAGCCCTCTCCAACTCCTCGGGGTCAGTATTGGTGTGGCTGGCAGGCAGATTTCCTTGGCAAAGTGCTGGGGGTGGCTCATACTGTTTTCTCTCCATGGAAGAAGGCGACTTTTTAAACTAGCTGGGCTGCCACACGGAGGCCAAACTATGGCCAGACAAGGTCACTGGCCAAGGCCGAGGTGGGGATCTGGGAAGGCTCTGCCTGGGCTTTCTTCTCTGAGTGAGGGGAGAGGATCCTGGTGATGTGGCTGGTGACTCACAGTTTTAAATCATTGTCCTCCAAGTCAGGCATTGGTGAGGTTCACAGGGCCCATGACTATGAGCTCAGTTTCTTTTTTCTCAAAATGGGAAAGAGTAACACTGGCCATCTGACTCCTGCCACGAGGTAATGTGAGAGGTGCACATAAAATGCCCGCAGGGCTCAATCTTGACATCTTTGTCATTTTCTGCATGAGTTTTACAGAGCTGGGAAGTAGAGCCCATTTCACAATATAATTCATATTGTTCCTGTGTAACTTTTCTATAATCGTGGGAATAGGCTTATCTAGTGCAGGACGAAAACTCCTCTTATCAGAATAAGGATAAAATCCTTCACTGCTACTATCAGACTTTGAAATGAAATCTTGTTTTAAATTAAAGGCTCTGTTCCTCGTGAAATATGGTGCCTGAGACTGAATGTTGTACATTACTCTATATGGACAGCTATCAAACTGCTAGTCACAATTGCCCATTTAATTCTGAGTTGTCTCCAAAACCATTTCTTCTCTGACTTTTAAAGCCCTACAAACCCAGAGAAGGGAATTAGATACACTGTTCTCCTCGCTCTCGCCCCACTCCCCAAGTGTCGATTTTGGTATGGGAAGAGGTCTGGTAAGCAGAGAATAAATGCCATAGGCAGAAAGAAGAGGTTTGATTTTTTTTGTTGTTTTGTTTTGTTTTCGTTTTTGTGGGTACCGGGGGGTCGACCTCAGGACCTCGCGCACCAACAGGCACCCGTGCCGCTGAGCGATATCACCGGCCCCTTTTTCGTATGTGGGATCCGGGAGTCGAACTCAGGCCCTCGCGCTTGCAAGGCAGGCGCTTACGCCACTGAGCCATCTCACCGGCCCAAGGTTTGATTTTTGAAGAGCTTGTACAGTGGACCTGCAAATGGGCTGCTGTTCAGATTCAGGGAAATGTCTACTTTCAAAATGCTTTTGAGCCAGGGAACATCTGCTCTGGGCTGCATTTGTAGGGACAATAAAAATAGAAGTAGATGCTGACTGGCTAAAGCTCTTCCAGTCCAGGGGTCAAGTGGGGTTTAGGTAGCTACTGGTAGTTTAGGGATTGGGTGAGGCAGCCATGGGTCCCCAAGATTGCCGGGAGGGACCAAGGCAGTTTGTCCCTGGATAGATAATCACCCATTGTACAAGGGAGGGTGCATCTCTAAAGCTGGGTTTCTGTTCCAACAGGATGCAGCTGGTCTGCAGGGGTGGTGGTGGGAGATCTCAAAAGTAGGAGGAATTGGTAATAGTTTGTCCTTATGAAGAACGCCAGAAGCAGTCGTAGAAGTGGTTCCAGACCAGAAACGCTGAGAGGAACTGATAGTGTGGGCCAAGTCATGGTGGTGGTGAGTGTCTCCCAAGGAGAACTGCCCCCCTGCAAATCACTAGAGAGGGAGTCGGAGGGTTCTTTCCTGCAGTAGGCAGCGCCAACTGCCCCAGAGCGGCTTAGAAGCAGCTTCGGAAGATGGACTGTGATCTCTCAGCTCCCCTTAAGATTAAGAAAGACAAAATCTCTCAGGGGATAAATGAGACAGTATTTTAGTTACTTTTCTTGTTGCCAAGACAAAGTACCCGACACCCAAAGCTAAAAGAGGAAAGATTTATTTCAGCTCAGTCTGTAGAGGTTTCAGTCCATAGTTGGCTGGTTCCAAGGCAGGGTGGCGTAGTAGAGGGGCATCGCAGAGGAGAAACAGCTCATGGCAAGCAGGCAGGAGAAGATGAAGCAGCAGCAGCAGCCTACCTCTCCCTTTTATCAGTTTTAGGCTACCTGCCTTTCAGGTGGTTCCTCCCACACCCAGGTGCACCTTCCCAGAACTATGCTAAGCCAGTCAGATTTCTGATTTAGTACTCACACACCCTTAATCCCAGCATCACACACCCTAGGTCCAGCCACCTCCAAAAAGCCCCACCTATAACCACACGAAGATTTGGGGGGACGTCTGCCACAAGCCACAACAGACAGGCAAGAAGCTCCTGGCTCACCTTTTCCGTTATGAGTAGGGGGAGATGAGGTTCAGCCGACAGCTGTCCTCACTGTCTCCATTCACTATGGAGAGAAAAATAGATCCAGCCCTCTTCGCACTGTCCACGTGGTCTCACCTGGGTTTTCCCCACCTTCTGTGTCCTTGATCCTCTAGGCACCGGTCACCAAAACCAACCGCACAGAGTCACAGCAGCCAGAGAAATGGCAGTGGCGGCACCAACAGTCTTCTTGACATGATGCCTTGGAAGCCACCAAAATGGCCGGTGATCACACCCCATGGGCCCTTCCCCACCCTGCCTCCAGCTCCCCGATGCTGAGGGCTCCCCCGGTTCCTCACCAAAGACGACAGGCAACGTGGTGTTTTTCCCTTGGTGTCCCAGGTGGCAGGTAAACCTCTGCTCCTCTCCGGGAAGGACACGAGTGGCCACCCAGGTCTGGTAGGTCCCATTCCCATTGGGCAGGATGATTCCAGGCCCAAAGATGCCCTGGTGCACGGGGTCCCCACCACGAAGCCAGGTCAGCGTGGTACCCCGAGGATTCACGTTAAAAGCCGAGCATCTCAGAGTCACTCTGCCCACTAGGCTCTTACTGTGGGTCACAGTCACCAACAGGGAACCTCGGGGAAGAGGAAGCAGAGCAGTGAGGCTGAGGAACCCTCCATCCTGGCACCATGAGACACAGAACACAGGGACGACCAACCCTGGGGATCAGACTGGGCACATTCACCGACGGCCACCCCAGCCTGGAGGCCACGTCCCCATTGGTGAGAGGACTGTGGCCGGCCGGTGCACAGCTTCCATGGCTCCTGACACTCACGGGTGTCGGGCCCTTGTCCAGCTGGAAAGCCTGAGACGACACAAAGTCTCGGGGCTGGTGGCCCCCCCTCCCGCTGGCCCGTGGGTGCACCGTCACACGGCGTAGCTGAACCCGTAGGCACTGATGGAATGCGGGTGGCTCTGGTCTACAGGGTTGGCAGTGGCCCTAGTGTGTCGTATTCCCTCTTCCATGACAAAGGCACTTTGTGTTCCAGGGTGTGACGAGGGACTGTCCGTGAGGATGGTCAGCTGACGGTGACCCTGATTCTTTGGCCCTGGGCTGACCTTCCTCTTGGGGACTCCTGGCTAATGACCAGTGGCTTCCTCCTGCCTCCCCCAGCTCACTCACCAGTTTCCCAGACACAGATAGCTTTTCTTTCTTTCTTTCTTTTTAATTAAGCTAATATAACTTATATTTTTTATTTTATTTTTTGGTACTGGGAATCAAACTCATGACCTCACGCTTGCCAGGCAAGCGCTGTGCCGTTGAGCTATATCCCCGGCTTGCTTTCTTTCTTTCTTTCTTTCTTTCTTTCTTTCTTTCTTTCTTTCTTTCTTTCTTTCTTTCTTTCTTTTTTTTGTGAGGACCAGAGTGACTACTGGGACTTTACACTGATCTACATCCCAGCCCCTTTTTTTTTTCCTCCATTTTCTTAGTTTGAGACAAGTTGCCCAGGCTGGGCATGACCTTGTGATTCTCCTGCCTCAGCCTCTACAGCGCTGAGATACGTGTCTATGCCACCATACCTGGCTCACCGTTTAAAGCAAAAGGAGAACAAGGGTGGAATGGCCCCGCTCACATGATGTGGGGTAGTTTGGATTTGAGACAAGGCAACAAGGCCGTAGCTCAGAGTGCGGGATCCCGGGGAGGAGGAGAGGGGTGACGCGCGCCGCCAGGTGCACAGCTCCCAGCAGCAACCTCTGCCTGGAGGTACAGTGCTTAAATCAGTGTTTTGTCGACCTGTGAGTAACCAAGTGGAGTGTCCGTGATGGGAGGAGAGAGGAAAGAGCTAGGCAAAGAGATCAGGGTAAAAAGAGATTAAAGGGGCAAACATACACTAGTAAAAGAAAAGAAAAGAATTGAAAGCACAAATTCAAACAAAGAAATGAGGCCTAAAGGGAAGAACAGAGGACACAAGTATAACTGAGGAGAAAGAAGGGGACACATACATGGCTGAGAGGTCTTAGCACTCTGGGAGTTGATGCAGGAGGATCCCAAGGTTAAGCCTCAACTGAGCAACTCAGCCTCTCACAGAAATCCTATCTCAGTAAACGGTAGGAATGAACGTTAAAGGCACAGAGCACTAATTTTAATGTTTGGTGGAATTTACATGTACGAAGAAAATTCATGACAATAATAATGTGAGAGTTTACATGGGATAAGTGGGTTTTAATGGTGTAGCAATATTTAGGAATTGTTAGAAGTAGTAATCAGGGGCCAGTGAGATGGCTCAGCAGCGTAAGCGCCTGCCTGCCAAGCGTGAGGGCCCTAGTTCGACTCCCGGAATCCACATACGAAAAAAGGGGCCGCTGATACCGCTCAGAGGCACAGGCGCCTGCTGGCGCACGAGGTCCTGAGGTCGACCCCTGGAACCAAAAAAAAAAAAAAAAAAAAAAGAAGAAGAAGAAGAAGAAGTAGTAATCAGCCTGACTGAAATACTAATGCATATTGTAAACTCTTTGGTGGCCACTGGTAAGATAATAAGAGATATAAATTAACAAACTAATAGAAGAGAAAATGGAGTTGGAAAAGCTAGCTATCCAGAGAAAATAAGGAGAAAACCATCACGTACAAATTGGCCAACTAGAAAATATAGAGTGAGATGAAAGTTATAAAAACCCAAACATAGAGCCGGTGAGATGGCTGAGCGGCATAAGCGCCTGCCTGGCAAGCGCAAGGTCCTGAGTTCAACTCCTGGTACCCACATAAAAAAAAAAAAAATATATATATATATATATATATATATCCATAATTAACATAAGTGGGATAGAAGGCACATATAAAATCCAAAGTATAGAAGTTTGAACTACAGAATTCACTTTACAGAACTGATGTGTGCAGAACAGATGCAATTCACATTATTTCTCTGTGCCCTGGGAGCATTTCCCAAAGTGAACTCACCCTAAAACAAAAAGAATAAGTGCGTCGAAAGGAAGTGTTGAGTAGGTAGGGTGCAGAATATTTCTAGGGTAGTGAACTGCTCTTCTTGACACTAGAGCGGTGGGTACACATCATTACCCACTTTTCTAAGCCAGTAGAATGTACAACACACCAAGAGCGAATCCTAATGTAAACCATGGACTTTGGGTGACAATGCCATGTCAATATTCGTTCATCAGTTGTCACAAATATACTTCTCTGATGGTGTCTATGTCTCAAAGGAAAATCATCTTACCAAAACCAACACAAAAACTAGGAGAAAATGTCAACAGCCCCTTAAATATTTAAGGAATTCAACCACAAAAAAATTTCCCTTTAGGCCAAGCCTTCACTGGTTTGCCTGCTTCTTTTTTTTTTTTTTTTTTTTTGTGGGTACCGGGGGGTCGACCTCAGGACCTCGCGCGCCAACAGGCGCCCGTGCCGCTGAGCGATATCACCGGCCCTTTTTTCGTATGTGGGATCCGGGAGTCGAACTCAGGCCCTCGCGCTTGCAAGGCAGGCGCTTATGCCGCTGAGCCATCTCACCGGCCCCTGCCTGCTTCTAAATGTTGAATGAAACAACCACCTTATACAATTCTAGCAGAAACTGGAGATCTGGGGACACCCTGAATCCTTCGATAAGGCTGGCAACACTGCTGCACCCCCCTGCCAACACCTGCACCCCGACCCTTCTCTTCCCCAGACCCCCCCAGACTCTGCTCCTTCACTTGGTGCCCCCCCACCTCCATAGCCTGCCCGACCCCCCTCCACTTTCCTCATCGTCAGGCTTTTTCCCTGCAGTTCCCTCCTGCCCTTACCACTCCCGCCCGCAGCTCCATACTTCTCCCCGCCCCCCTGCAGGGTGCCCAGAGACCAGCCTGGCTCCCTGCTGACACCGCCCTGCTCTGAGTCCCTGATGCTCACAGCCCCCTCTCTGTGTGTCTGACAGGGAAGGGGGGCACTCCAAGCCCTCACCCCGCCCCTGCCACCAGGTCAAAGACTCAGGGGTCCCCCGCACTCCCAGCCTGGAGACACTCATCCCCCTCCTCTGGGCCCCTCTGTCTCAGAAAGAGCCCCTGTCTAAACTTCTTCCAGGGACCCACAGGCCCCCCAGCTCAGGCCCCCACCACCTCCATACCCCATAGCGGCCCCCACCACACATCTCCCTGGGGGTGCCAAGGCCGCCGGAGTCTTTATGACCACACCTCCTCACTAGGCCCTGCCAAACGCTCACCCCTCCCACGGCAGCCATCCAACACTCAGCACACCCTCCCCAAGGTCTCCCTGGGGACAGCACCAGACACTCACCCCCTCCCCTCCCACCGTCCACACTTCCCAGGCACCCTCCGCTCACACCGTACCCACCACACACAGACCCAAGCGTGGCTCCCTGCCACCCCAGGAGCCCCACGAAGGCTCCAGGAGCAGCAGTCAGAGTGGCGGTTGGCACAGGGGCCAGCAGACTGCTGACACCATTTCCAGTGCCCTCTCTTTACTTTCACTCTTAAAATATTTGAATGAGTCATGGCGGGGGGGGGGGGTGTCTGGGAATTTAACTCAGCGTCTTAGTCTTGATCTTCGTCTCCAGATTTTTTTTTTTTTTTTGAGACAGGAACTTGCTAAGTCGCCCAGGCTGGCCTCTAACTTGATCCGAACAAAGATCAGTGGTGAGATCCGGAGCAGGAAAGGGTGGCGCTTCCTCAGGAAAGTCCACCAGAAAGGAGACGCCCTCTCTGACTTGAATATCCCATGTTATGTGTGTCAAGAAATGAAGGCGAGAAGTTAGACTTTCTGTACAAAATGTAGAAAATGGTTTATTGTTCATTTCAAAAGTTGTGAGGTAGGGCCGGTGAGATGGCTCAGCGGCGTAAGCGCCTGCCTGGCAAGCACGAGGGCCCGAGTTCGACTCCCGGATCCCACATACAAAAAAAGGGCCGGTGATATCGCTCAGCGACACGGGCGCCTGCTGGCGCACGAGGTCCTGAGGTCGACCCCTGGTACCCACAAAAAAAAAAAAAAAAAAAGTTGTGAGGTAGGATAGAAGAAACAAAGGTAGAAAGGAAACAAGGAAAATCAGTATGAAGAATGGTACTTTTAAAAAGACAGCAACTTCCAGGACATGGTTGAAGTTACCCAGCGCCATTCGTATCAGCAATTCCCTTGGTTCCCGAGGCTCCTCTCCTTCCATCGCACCCAAAATTCCTCGAGAATACTCTACATCCATAAATTGGCTTAGTTGAGAAAGTAAACAGCAGGAACCTGATTTTAGTATAAAGGATCAGGTTGAGAGAATTCAAACAATGCTTAAATTACCCATCTTTAAAAAAAACTGAGCTCAGGGCAGGTGAGATGGCTCAGCAGTGCAAGCGCCTGCCTGGCAAGCGCAAGGTCCTGAGTTCGACTCCCGGAACCCACATACGAGAAAAGGGCCAGTGATATCGCTCAGCAGCACGGGTGCCTGCTGGCGCATGAGGTCCTGAGGTCGACCCCGAGTACCCACAAAAAAAAAAAAAGAAAAACTGGGCTCATTCTTGCAAAAGAAGCCAGTAAGCTTTGAGGGGTGGGTGCCACCTTTCTCTGGAGTTTCTTACAACTCAAGAGAAGCATGAGTGTTCCCAGTTCCAAGAAATAGCATTTCTCTGAAATATTCATTTATCTGAATGCCTGCACTCTACTCTCGAGTGTGTAA
Organism: Erethizon dorsatum; assembly: GCA_028451465.1. Lineage (NCBI taxonomy): Eukaryota > Metazoa > Chordata > Mammalia > Rodentia > Erethizontidae > Erethizon > Erethizon dorsatum. The sequence continues at coordinate 107,150,016 of CM051834.1, read as the reverse complement.
TTTAAAATTCTGCCTAATAAACCTTTTCTGTGCTTCTCACTGACCAGTCCTGAGAATTCTTTTTTCACAACAGGGGTCAGTGAACCTGCAAATTTGTTCTGTGGGTGAGGCGGGTTTAGGTTCCTTATCTCAGTGGGAACCTCCTCGGACCCTGTCTGATGACACTTAAAACAATTATTGATTCAATTCTCACATGTTGGTTGCCAAGTGGTAATTTTCTGATTTTTTTCTTCTTTGTACTAGCTAATATTCTGTAGGGCAGAATTTTTTCATTTTCTCTGTTCTCCTTTCTTTTTTTTTATTTTTTCTGTGGGTACCGGGGGTCGACCTCAGGACCTTGTGCACCAGCAGGCGCCCGTGCCGCTGAGCGATATCACCGGCCCTTTTTTCATATGTGGGTTTCGGGAGTCAAACTCAGGCCCTCACGCTTGCCAGGCAGGCGCTTACGCCGCTGAACCATCTCACCGGCCCTGTTCTCTTTTCATTAGCACAAAGGATTCAAGAAAATATTTTATCCCATGCCTTATATTTCATGTCTTGTAGATTTTTGGGGGGATGTTCGAATTGTCCCAAGTTTGTACAGTGGGATCCCCCGCCTGCTGGCCCTGGAATCTTCTTAAAATGTCTGAGGAGCTTTGAAGAACATCTGTACTGTTGGTATCAAGACTTTCCACAGTCATCAGATGCCTTTGCTTCCGCAGGCTGGAAACAGCGATTTCTACAAGGAGTCTTCATGTGGGAAATGGTCTTTCGAAACTGAGATCTCATACTGGAGATCTCATACCGGTTCCCATCCAGTGCCCCATTTCTAACTTCATTCTCCCACCATAAAACCATGGCTCCTCTCCCAAATCAAAACGCATCACCTTTGGAAGAAACTTACACCTAAAATGCATACGCCACACCCATATTTGAAAGGAGAGAGTCTGATTCATTTCCTCCTCCTATGTCTTCACAAGGCATTTCTTGCCACTGTAGGTTAAGTTCATTCTCCCATATTTTCTTTTCACCTTTGAGCTGATTTGCCTTTGACATGCATCATTCTAATCCAAGTCAATTACAGATTTATGAATGTGGTGAAGTTGGGATCTGCCTAGTTTTCTCGAGGTTAGTAGCCTATTGACAATTGAAATTTTTTTTTTTTTTTGTGGGTACTGGGGGGTCGACCTCAGGACCTCGCGCGCCAGCAGGCGCCCGTGCCGCTGAGCGATATCACCGGCCCCTTTTTCGTATGTGGGTTCCGGGAGTCGAACTCGGGCCCTCGCGCTTGCAAAGCAGGTGCTTACGCCGCTGAGCCATCTCACCGGCCCGACAATTGAAATTTTTACACATTCCATGTTTCCCTCCTATCGGAAAGTTTATCTTCATTACACCATGAATGGACGAATACAAAATCCATCAGACTGTCTATTCCAAAACTGCTCTCACGATGTGGCCTCTGTACCTTCATGACCACTGTTCACCATACTGTTTTTAATTAATATACAATTAGGTTTTGATCTGTCCTTAACATTGTGAGAAAATATTGGCTATTTTCCTAACTCTACATTTTCTGACTTTAAGAAGAGTTTTCAGATAAAATTCAAAATCTTATTCCAAAACTTCATAATAATCTGGTTTGGATTATAATGGCTACATAGAAACAAATTGGAGGAAATCTACAATTTTTTTTACTAATATTTTTTTCAGCCAGGCACATGATGTACTTTAAAATATTTGCTAAGACAGTCAGAAAGTAACTATGTGGCATTTTATAGAGAGAAAAAAGACTTCCATTTTTAAATGTGGAACTTTAAATAGAGCGCTTAGTATGAATTCAAGCATATTCTGCCTCAAGGAGCACAAGGGATTTCATTGCGAAGCCAACTGGCAGGGACTTGGAGCCAAAGAGTGCCCCAGATCGTGGGACTCTGACTGGAGAACTGAGGGGCAAGGCAGCCGCAGATCCCCCCAGCATCACTACATCTATGGTCACCTCATCCCTGGGACTCAGAATCTTCTCTCTAAGCCGCAAATCTTATTTTGCCAGCTGTATGAGGGATACTACACGGACCTGTAAATCCACAAACGCTCTAACCAAGGCCACTGCAAGTACTGCTCAAGGTAGAGAGGTGACAAAGACCCCGGCACACTTATTTTGGCAGATGTGTCTCAGTGCTGCTTTGGCGGTGACTATGAGGTGGGAATAGCCCACTGTACCTCAAAAGTGATGGGAGACCCCTGCGCTGAATCCATGGTCAAATCCCTTCTCTCCAAAAAGGAAAAGGGAAAAGAAAGAGACCTGTTTGCCCATCACTGACCCCAGCTCACCCTTCCATCCCAGCATCTGATCCAGAAAGAATGGTGTCAACATTGTGCAATGGAATTGAAAAGTTGTAATGAGCTATATAAGAGCTCAGATGACACAATAAGAAGGAGAGGGAGTGGGGAAGGACATAGAAATGGGAGAAGAAAGAGGCGGAGCCTGGAACACAGGGACAAGATTAACCAGAACCGAGGCTGAGAGCCACACTCCGAGTCCACTCAGCGTCCTCAGCAGTAACACAGGCTGCTCAGCCCCCAAGGTTCAAAACTGAGAGCTGGCTCCTGTGTGCGAATGCAGTCTTGGGCCCATCCACAAAGCCACTCGCTCAGTGGCCCTGACCCCACAGCCCTGTGCCACCACCCACCCCTCAGCCCCATCCCCATTTCCTGATCTTCTGTTTAGCTTGGTTCTGAAAAAAAGTGCACCCCAAGTCAGCCCCTCCTAGGAGAGAAGTTCTGGGGTACAAGGACTTGAAATGGAGCCAAAACCCTCCACCCCAGCCTCGAGATGGGGCTCCTTTCCTTCATCGGTCCTTCATGATCCTGTCCTGTTCCTTTGCCCTGGGCTTTGGGGTATGCTTAGAGAATACACTTTTTAAATTGTGATCGATGTTACTATTATTTGCTCTTTAATAATTTGGCCTAAATGCAATTTTATGTTAAAACTGAACAGGCTAGGGAGTTGCCCTAGGTTACCCGGTGGGGTTTCCCACAGCAGGACTCAGCTAAGCAACCTTCTCCTGCCCACTCTGCAGCCAGAGGGATGTGCCGGTGGCCCAGGTAGGAGGCACACAAGGGGCCCGAATTGGAGCAGCTTTGGGCTGAAGGTTCAACCGTCTCTGATGGGGTAGGGGGCAGCATCCAGCCAAGCTAGTGCGGGGACACTGACGATCTACCTTTCCTCTGAGAGCGAGGCATAGGCATTGTGCACGCATGGTTTTCTCTCATCCGTTACCATCAGATTCCAGAATGCCTTAATCCTGGCACGCTTCTGTGATCTCTAAGGAAACCCACTGGAGGCAAGAAATTCTGCCTGTGATTCAATAACACACTCTACAACAATAGGACACGGGAAGGTGGGGACACAGGGCAGGGGGACCTGCCATCAGCTTGGTTAGGGCTAGGGAAGAACAAAAGAGTCTGGGTGGTTTGGGATCCAGGGCTGCAGGAGAGGAGAAGCAGGGCTCGGGGCACCTGGAATGTGAGGAGAGTATGGGGGACCAGGCGGGGCTGGACCCTCAGCCTTGGCTTCATAGGGTTGTGCAGAGCTGACCTGCGTCTTCATTATTCCTTCCGCACACTCTCCACGCCACTGTGGATGCTCTTTATGCTCTTCATGTGGACCCAGCGCTGATCATTTTTCCCCTCCCCTGCTCCCCTCGCCCACCAGGGGGCCTCAGTTGAACCTCCCTCCACCTGAGGGGCCAAGGTAGAGCGCAGCCCTTCCCTGCCTATGAGGCTGTCCCCCTCCTTGTCCCTCAGCACAGTGAGGTCCTCACCAGAAAGTGGAGCCTGAGATTGAGAAGAAGTTTTATTCAGAAACCCCAGGGGACCAAGGAGGTTTTGTGACATGTGAACAGTTGCAGAAAAAACTGGATGTGCCTTGCTGTCTCAGAAAGACAGAAAAGAGGACGCACATCGCTGTTCGTGAACAGTGCCAGATCAGACGTAAACTGTGTGAAGGGGATGAAGTGCTCCCAGGGACGAAAGGGACCCCAGGAAAAGCAATGCCTTGCAGACAGGTCCTCAGGGCCACTGGGGATGGTGCCTGCCTGATATTAGCCACAGGAGTCATGGTGAGATTCCCTGGGGGACACCTCTGTCACAAAAGACTATCATGCTCTTGTGGAAAGAGGATTAGTCCTTACTCAGGGCAGAGGCAGGTTGGGTACTACAGGGGACTCAGAATGAAGGGGACACTGAGTTTCACACCCTCTCCACATTTCAAATCTTAGGAGCCTGAGGCCATGTCTCCACGTTCATCCAGGAGGCAGAATCCAGGAGTTGTCCCATGCAGTGGCCTGATGGTTCATCAGCTGACACTGAGCAGAGACACAGACAGTGAGAAAGAGAGAGGTGGCCAGCACACAGGGATGTGCAGAACGTGGCCGGGGGAGAGAAAGGGATTAACAGGACAAAGACATTGGGATGAGACTGCGAGAGAGAGAAGAGGGAGGGAGAAACACCAAGAGAGGAAAAGGGAGAGGTGGGTGGACAGGGCCAGGTGGCTGCATCACGGACAGAAGAGGCAGCTTGAGCCTCCTCCTTTGCACCCTGAAATCATGCAGGGGACAGGACTTCACCTTTGACAAAGCCTGTCACCAGGAAATGGGGTTGAGGAGCAAATCTCGACACTCAGCTTCACCACGAGTGGCTCCTTCAGGCCGAGGGGCTCCGGGGACAGCGCCGCTCAAAGCAGACTCTGTAGCTGCAGTTGCCGCACTGTCAGCTGTGGCCCAAGGGCACAAGGACACTGTCATGACAACAATGTCGCAGGAGGTCATAGAACTTGTCCCCGCATCTCATGTGTGCCTGGCACAGCATCAGAATGGTTCCCGTGGGGGACACTGGAGGAGACAGAGCTGCTGTGTCCCGGGCATCAGGTACCCAGCCTAGGGCCCTTTGGGAGCCTCACTCTCCCCAAGTGTCCCCTTCCCTCGCGGGCTCACCTGGGGCTCCATGTGTGCACAGAGCAGCGTGAGGAGGCAGAGTGGCTGAGCCAGCTGTGGAGAGGAGGGGATGAGGAGGGATGGAGGACGCCCCGGGCATCCTCACCCTCAGGCCCTCAGGGAGCAGTCGGGTCCGGGGAGGCTCTGGGGCTGCCTCTGTCCTGACTGAGGCTCAGGGAGGTGTACAGTTTAAGCCTCCCTGTGGTCAAGGTTTGTGTAGGGCAAGGGGAGGTGGGCAGGAATCTCGGAAGAAGTGGGTTTAGGGCTGTGGGGAGGAGGGAGTGCTGGGGGGGATTGGAGACAGAGGAGCAGCTGGGGTCAGGCTGTCAGTGGCTGGGTGGAAGTTGGAGGAGCTCGTACAAGATGCTGTTGGAACAGGGCTGGGGATGAGGGTAGAAGAGAGGCAGAGACAGTCCTGAGGGCTGAGCTGGGTTGGGGCCTCACTGAGCCCAACTCTTAGGGATGGGCTGAATTCGGTGTGGGTATCAGGTACTGCTGTGATGGAGCCTGTGGGGAGCAGGAAGGAGTTGGGTGACGAGAGGTTTACAGTGGGATAGAGAAGGGGCCCGGGCGGTGTCTTGGGTTGGAGACGGGCTCGAGTAGGAACGGGACGCGCTTCCTTCCCCGGGATGCAGCACCAGGCAGGCGTGGCTCAGGCTGCCTACAGTAGGGTAAATGGGGCTTCAGTATATCTCAGCCAATACTTACATCTTGGGTAACATCAGATCTCTGGTCCTGCTGCCCATGACCTGCAGGGACATGCCTGGCCCTGGAGCAGGAGCAGGTGTCAATATACACACGTGTCACAGAGGATGTGATGTCAAAGCCTTTGCGTGCCAAGAGAGGACCGAGGCTCCTCCGTCACGCCTTCCTTGCATCCCCAAAAGGGATCCACTTTGACAAGCAGGAGTAAAATGGGCTGAGGAGTAGCTCAGTGGTAGAGTGCTTGTCTAGCATGTGCAAGGTCCTGGGTTCAAGCCCCAGCACCACACAAGAGAGAAAAAACGGGAGAGAAAGGAAAGAAGCAGGAGTTCGCAGGATGCTCCCCGGGCTTAGGTCACTCTCTCACCTTGAGTCAGCCGAGGAGAGTCCCCCGGGATCCTGCCAAGTTTTCACATCTCCCCCACTGTCGTGTGTACATCTAACCCGTGCCACATTCTCAAGGGGTCAGCAACTCGTGTACCTCACAACCCAAGCCCGGGACCTGGGATGTAGTAAGTGCTGACTCAGCTGCCCCTCGTGGCATTCAGGTGAGAGACTGTGGCACCCAGTGACTTGTGACCATTGATAATTTCCGGTAGGAAGTTTTGGCAGAAGGGGAAGCAGGTGGGAGGGGGCAGCATAGGCAGGGAAGTGTGGAATGGCCTTGGGGACCCTTGGACCCACACTTCATTTCCTCTCTTCAGTAATGGTTATGCGTCAGGAATGAATGTCCATTAAACACCATAGATGCCCCAGGCATCAGTGTCCAGATGCAGCAGGAGCCATGGATACAGAGAAATATCCCTGTTCATCACCATCAGTGCCCTAGGCACCAGCTCTATGTGTCCAGGCTGGGGCAGAGGTATTGTCCCCAGCCCAGCTCTAGTGGTACCTGTGCACACTGGCACTGCGGTGCGCCAGCTGGGTTCTACATCTCTAGAGTCCGTGGGCTCCTGCCCTTTAAGAGCCCCTCAGTGCCCCACCTGCAGGATGTGGTGCCTGCTCTTTGCAGTTTGCACAGATGCTCTTGTGTCCCTTAAGCCTCTCTTGCACCTAACCCCACTTCCTGTACCACAGGTGACCGTCATGAACAGTGAGCAGCACAGGTGCCAGCTCCCCAGCTCTGAGCTGCTTTCTGCAGCTGGGGGAGATCCCAGCTCTTCGCTCAGACTGGTAAGAACCAGCTGTGGCCCAGAGTGTTGGCTGACCCACCGGAGGTGACTTCGCCTCTCTGACCCTCCGCTTCATTCCCTGTTTAGGGAAATAAGCCCGCCTGGTTAACCAGTTGTCTGTTGGACCAAGAGAGCTCACTCACTCACAGCTCTGGCAGTAAATATTCACTGAGGACCATTTCTGGGTCCAGCCACCTCTTAGGTAATGTAGAGGACAGAGAGTTGACACAACAGTCTGTCCTCTCCGAACAATGGAGGACTCAGACCCAGCCACACGCCAGGAAGAGGAGGGTCGGGGATGGTTGCAGGAGCCTTAGGTGGGGACACCTGAGGTTCCTGGACCCCGCCTAGTCGAGGTTGATGACGCTATAGCAGGGGAGTCAGGCTGTCAGAGATAGGCCAGCGCCGTGACTGTTTCAGCAAATCAGTGTCCCTAGGAGCAGCTGGCAGCACTGGGAGAAGGGCAGGAAAGACCAGCAAGCCTGGGTTCTATGCGGCTCACAAGGATTCAGACTTCATCCTGAGCATCCTAGAACCTGTGGCCATGGCTGAGTCCCAGGAAGGGGACAGAGGTTGTGTGGAAGATAAACATGGGTGTCACTACCTCTTCCTCCAGTGGGGATGTGACGGGCAACCAGACCCAGGCCAGCACCCTATCTCCACCTGCTCTTCTGGCCCTAGCTGTGGTTCTCAGGGAGGCCAGAGTTTCCAGGACATAGGGTAGGACAGTCCAGTAAGGTGATCCACTTGAGCTGAAATGATTTATTTTAATTGAAAAAGAATTGCTTAGAAAGATGGGCGGGGTGCACTGAATTGAATGTTGCGCTGCATCGCGTGAGCCATTTCATCTCGGACGATCTCAGGATGATGTAATATCTGGGTTTTTTTCCCGCAAGCCACAGGCTAATGGTTAGTTTCCTTGGGACTAGAGATGGTGCCAGGGTCACAAACTTCCTTCCAAAAAGGCATCGACTAGGCTGCCCTGGCTTGTCTTCCCAGCAGGGTTTCTGTGATCACATTCACGTATCAGGCATTTTCTGGGCAGCTGGAATAGGGCCGTGGCCTAGGGATTGTTGTTTGTAACAAGAAAAGTAGGAGGCTGGGCCTGAATTGAAGTCCAGGTGAGACACAGAAGCGCCTTTTCCAGGGCAGTGCTGTGCTGGCATCCCTGAAGTGCTGGGCTGGCATCCCTGGAGAGGAAAGAGTCACGTATGACACACGTTGGACTAGAACTCTAGGGCTGCAGTCTGGCCTCCAAATACCCTTGGCCCCACTGGGAAGGCAGGCTCTGCTCGCATACTCCTCCATGAGTCCCAAGGCTCTCGGGAGGGGCTGGGAGAACTGGGCTCTTGGAATGTGAAACCCATGAAAATAGGGGCACTTCCTACTTTCAGTTGCTCTCCCTCTTTTGCTCTGGAATAAATAGAACAACTAGAATAGAACCACTTTCCTGGTAGCATTGGATTGTATTTTCCATCTGGCCTCAGACAGCTCATCCCAGAGGATAGGAAGCAAGTGGAGAGAATGTCAGGTAGCTACAAGGGGAAGAAGGGGATGTCCACAGAAAAGGCCCCTCCTCTGTTGACAAGAGTTCCTTCTGCCTTTTTATTCCCTTTCCCAGCCTAAGTACTTTTACCATGTGTGTGTATGTGTACTAAAATACATCTAACATAAAATTTATGACTGAAAGTGTCAAATTCAATGGCATTTCACCACACTACTGAACCATCACCAATATCGAGCAGAGAACATTTTCATCAACACAAGAGATAACCCCATACTAACCTGACAGGAGTGTCCCCACTTTCCTTTCTGGTCTAAGTTAAGTCCTGTGTCTTTCCATCAGTCTAGCTAATGGTTTATCGATCGTGTTGAATCTTCCAGATAGTCATACTTTGGTATATTGAGTTTCTCCATTGTTTTTCTATTCAGCATTCATCTCCACTCTACTCTAGTATTTTCTTCCTTTTACAAAGTTAGTTTTTTATTTGTCTTCCTATACAAATTGCTAAGAGTATAAGTTTCAGATAATAATTTGTTGGGGTTTTTTTTATATCTTCTGACTCTTTTCACATGGTTTTATAATTTCTCATTTGCTTTTTCTTTTGTCATACTGGTTGGTTAGTATGTTGTTTAGTTTCCACAAATATTCAGTTTTCTAGCTTTTCTTCCATTATTCATTTCTATTTTTATTCTATTGTGTTGACAGGAAATAGCTGCAAGGGCTTCAAAATGTGTAGTTTGAGGAGTTGGGAAGAGTATGTGTTCTAACGTTGTGATTGGTTGGAGTATTCAGTGTATGCCCATTATGTCAAAAATTTTATATTCTTGTTTAAATTATTTATTACCTTGCTGACCCTGTCTAGATGGCCTATCAATTTCTGAACATGAGGGCTGCTTTGGCCAACTACCATGGAAGTGATCTTGAGGAAGAGACATTGTTTTGGAGGGCAAATAAGGCAGGGAAAGAATGGGGAGGGATTTGGTTGAAGTCCTCTTGCGGGGTGGAGATGTGGACTGTGTTACATCTGTGATTGAAGAGGGGGTTCTGTCCCTGTTACCCTGGGGGCTGCGCTGGACAGTGTGTCCTTGGGAGTAACTTCAGCAGTTGTAGGAATGCAACAGGTCCTGATGAGGATCCTGGTGATGTCAGGCTGTCTGCAGTTCTCTTTCCCACCCTACAGAGGATGTTGCTTTGCCTTGGACCTGGAGCAAGTGACACACAGGGTATCTGTCACTGCAGGGCCTGATGTCAGAGTCTCTAAAAGAGGACCTATGCCCCTACTGTCCTCTCTCCCTGAAGCGACTCCTCATCCCACCACTAAAGTATTTTAAGCAAAAAGGAAGACCCTGAATGCATCCTCTCTCTGCCAATTCGAAATAGTGAGTGGTGCCTTCCCTACAGCACCCTGCAGATCTCCACCTGCCCGTGTTTTTGCTGCCCTGCTACTCTTCTGAGCTGTCCCTTCCTTCCCAGCCCAAGGCTCAGGTTATGGTGACAGCTCCTTTTGCCTTGCAGGTTTGACTCAGGTGCAAGAAACTCTTTCGGTCAGGAGCCTTTTATTCCAGATTTGGACTTCCAATTTCAATCAGTTAGCAACATGGGAAGTTAGATGCTTCTGGGGTCACGGCATGAAATCATGGCAGTCTTTAAAGACAGTGTGTTTTCTGCCTATAAACTTGAATCTCTTCATCTTCATTGTCATTTACTCAGGCATAAACCCATTAAACACCTTGTACGTAAGCCCCAGGAACTCTCCCAGGCCTCACATTCGAGGCTTAAATGTCTCTGCAACGTCACTGTTCTCGTTCTCTTCATGGAAGCAGAGAGGGAAGGTGAGAGAAAAAAAAAGAATGAAAAATTTACCAAATCATATCTGGAAATCTGAAGCAATTGATGGAATTTGAGTTGAGTGCTACTATCACTTTCATTGTCCTAATTGCTTTATTTCTGTGACATCTGCAGCAAAATAGTTCGCAACCATTGGCAGCCTGTCAGACAGGCCATAACCCCATGAAGCTGAAGATGGCGGTGAAAGGTGTCTTTCACAGGAACTGAGTTAATGCCTGACTATGCCTGCTGTGAGGAGAGTCACTCTGGGATTAGAAGGCGAAGGAGCCACTCCCGAGTGCACACCGCTGACTATTCCTGCTTTCCCTCTCTTTCACTCTGTACAAAACCCACACAATGTTGCAACCTCTATCTTTCCCTGGGTCGCAGCCAAACGCTGAGTAACCTCAACACCACAGAGTGCTCTGAGGCACAGGCGCTGCCTTCACACTCCTGGAAACTCCCTGATGCTGGTGGCAGCCCCGGACAGACTTGGGTCCCCTGGTGGGATGGGATGAGGGCGAGGGGGCGTCTTTGCAGATGGGCATCCTGCAGCACCAATGGGGCTAGGACACAAGTGGGGGGAATATTTGAGCCACCATTGTTGGATGAGTTCATGGACCAGAGCCATCATGTTTCTTCAAACTCATGAGTCCATAAAAAAACAAATGCTGTCCCTATGGGAGAAATGATATTGCAGTTTCCGTCCAAAATCTAGTCCATGCAGATTTATTGCTGAAAATAATATTTGCTTTTCTCCATCTGGTTTGCCTGCCAGAAATTCCCAGGTTCCTGGCATCTGACAATTGACTAGGAAGTCTAAGTGCTGCGTTAGACTGCCTGGCCCCAGAGTCTCAGATACCATCATGGTGACTAAATACACCAGAGGCCACTGGCACAGTGTACGCAGTCATTGACTTGGCTCACGTGACCTTCTCCACCTTCTCTCTATTTATTTACTTATTTAGGTTTTTTGAGACAGGCTCTCACTATGTAGTCCAGGCTGGCCTTGAACTCACTATGTAGCCCTGGGTGACCTCAAATTTGTAGCGATCCTCCTGCCTCAGCCTCCCGAGCACTGGGATTACAGGTGTGCGCCATCATGCCCAGCTGGTGACACTTTTACAGGTTGTACAGTCAGTGAGTTGGCAATGACAAATTTTTTTAAAGGTAAAATGAGATAGACTAGAAAATAGAGTGTACACAGCACAGAATCCTGTCAATTACTGGGGAATTAACTTCTCTTGGCAGTTATGCATAAGTCACCTCATGGTATAATAATAGCAATTTTTCCTAATGAGTCACAGTGAAATTTAGTACACACTGGGAGGGAAGGACTCAGGGTGGGAACTCTGTCCCTGCTTTCCTTCCAATGATTTTGCCACCCTGTCTTCTAAAATATAGATTCAGTTCTCACAGCCTCATTCCCAGCATCTTCTGGGCACCCAGGCTGGTCTCCTCTGCCCAGAATCAGGGTGGAGATGGATTTGGAGACTGGCCAGTTTCAGAGAGAAGTGCTGCTTTGGGGCAGGTAGGGTGGAATTTCTGAGGAGAGAGCAGCCCAGCTCATCTTTTGTGCCTTAACCTGGTCTCTCGGGGCAGCTGGGGCAGGCTCAGGTGGGAAGGAGGAAGGATACAGTGACACGGCAGAAGGCTCAGAGGCTGGGACAGCTGGAGGGCCAAGGGGAGAGACCAGGGTCCCATGGAAGTTGAAAAGCCCTGACTCAGCTGTCACAAAGCTCCAGGATCAGGCAACCGGTGTGGAAATCTTTTCTCCACACTTTCTCAAAGAATCAAGTAAGCCCTTTCCCAATAGCATTGTTGATATCCCTGTCTAAATGGAAAGATGGATTTCAGATGTTTGATTCCAAAACACGTGCAGCTCACAGCTGGGCCGCCAACCTTCTGTGGGGTGTAGAAGGAAATTCAGACCCTGTAACCCCAGTCCACAGGCAGCAGCCCTCACCCTGGTCCGTGTTATAGCCCCCCATAGTGGAAGCCCCTTGTCTCTTTCCCGCTTGCTTCATCTGGGCTTCTCTTCAGGGATGCTGCTTTCCTGTGTAAGTGACAAACCTCATTTCACATCCTCAGCACCTGGGAGAGGACAAACCCAGTCTTACTTCCACTTTTTTTCTGGCCAAATCACCATTTAATGGGCGTAACTTCTGGAACTTTTGGTCCCTTGAAAATTACCGAGCTCCTGTCACTGCCCTGTGTTAGGCGTGTGCTTGCTCATGATATGAAATGTGTGCATGGGCTTCTAAGACCAACGCACTGAAATTCATGTAATATGAATAAAGAGCCAGAATGTTGGCAAAATCTCCAGGGTCATTATTTGCTACTGTTTCTTAACATTCCTGCTTACTCCACATTGCGCTTCCATATGTCTCTTTGGGGAAGAGCATTGGAAACTGTCTTTGCACAGATTTGGTAATGGTGAGTCTGGAAGGCCTCTGGGCCAGGTCACAATGTGGTGAGTTGCAAGACATGTCATCAGGAGAAGGGTCACCCAGCCACCTCGACATCCATAAGGGTGGATCCTCTACCCAAGTTTGGTATCTATGAAAATCCTCATTTGGGTGCAAATGGGAGATGACTGTGGAATTTTGGTTACCATTTTATTGTGCATGTTGGTCACATTCCATTTTCATTTTTAATAAAATAAATGTAAAGATTTCTAGGTGATAGGGCTCATTTCTGGGAATAAAGCATGGAGCCAGCACATGCAGGCCTGACAGTACGGCGGTAGCTCTCCAGTTTCTGCCCTGAAGCTTGTTTTGCTGATCTCAATCTGAGCAGTTTCATTTTGCTGTTGCTTTGGAGCCTTTGAGGCAGGACGGGATCTGGCCCAACCCAGCTACTGGCTCCTGAGACCCTGGTACAGGCAGCAGGCACCAGCCTGTCAGCTCGCAGTGTGCAGATGGAGCACAGAGCGCTCAGCCCCTCCAGGTCACACCTGCCTGATTGGAAGCTGGTGTGTGGCTCTCCCTTGCTCTCTTTATGCTCAGCCCCACGGTGGGTTCTTGACCCTTCATGAGCCAGTTGTGTTCTAAGTGACCATGCCTGATGGGTCTCACATGTGCAGAGTTTCCCTGCCGGGCTGGGGACCCACATGCAGTGGTCTCTGTGACCTTTGCTACCCCAGTTTCTATGAAAGTCATTCTTTCTATGGTGCAACTGCACGTGGATGTCTGGCTTTTTTTTTTTTTTTTTTTTTTTTTTGTGGGTACCGGGGGGTCGACCTCAGGACCTCGCGCACCAACAGGCGCCCGTGCCGCTGAGCGATATCACCGGCCCCTTTTTGGTATGTGGGTTCCGGGAGTCGAACTCGGGCCCTCGCGCTTGCCGCGCAGGCGCTTAAGCCGCTGAGCCATCTCACCGGCCCTGGATGTCTGGCTTTAATGTGTGTCACCAAAGAGCTCTGGCTGCCTGCAGAGAAAGCAAAAAGACCTATACCTGGTGGGGCTCAACGAGCAACACCCATAAACAGACCACTTTGGATCTCAACCTGAGAGCACCCGGGAAGCAGCACGTGTAGGGAAGACCCCCCCTGTGAAGCTCAAGGCTGGACCCTCTAGAAGAGTGTCAGTTGCTGTGAACGTATCTCATCAAGCAGGGGAGACTGAGGCACATCACAGGAAGGAAGGCCAGTGTTGACTCTCTTAGCCAGTGTTAGTGAAATTACTTTAACTAAATTAAAATGAAAAGACTACACTAACTTCCCCACTCCATTGTCTGTTCCTACGCCCACTTATCTCCCCTAAAAATAATTTAGTCTTTTTCTAAAATTGCCTACTTAATACAACAGTCATTTTTGCATGACTACAATGAAATGCCTGAGACAGACCAACTTCATAAAGAAAAGAAGTTTATTTAGCTCACAGTACTGAATATTTAAAGTGCAAGATTGAGTGACCCCATGGGTTTGGCCTCTGGCCAGGGTCTAATGGTGAATGCTGTCACGCCAGTGGGACCATGGGTGGAAGGAAGAAATAACATCTTAAAACAAGAACCCAGAGAGAGGGATTCAGAGGTTGGGTTTGCTCTTCTAGAAACTTGCAGTTGCAAGAGCGTAGGGTCCTAGGTGAGTGCCCTAAATCCTTTCCAGGGAAGGGCCCAGCGACCTAAGGAACTCCTACCAGATCCCACCTCGTAAAGGTCCACGTCACTTCCTGACATCACCACACTCGGGACCAAGCCTTCTGCACGTGAACGTTTAGGGAACAAACCACATCCAAGCTGTAGCATCGATTCTCCCTCCTCTGTCTCCCACACAGAGAAGGTTCGAAGTCCACTGGGCCATGAGGTACTTGCTTCTCTGCCCTCGCGTGCGTAACATGTTTGTGCACCTGCTCTTGTTCATGTGCCTGCTCCCGGCTCATCGCTCAAATACAGAACCTCCAGAGTAGAAAGAGAGAAGAAAAATTGTATTACCCCCTCCCATGCACGCACATACACACACGAGCATGCACGCACACGCACAATTCAGTGTAGAGGTGTCCACTGAAAGATGGATGATTCGATAGGAAAATGAAGATTTCAAGAAAAGTTTCTGAAAGCTGAGAAAAGATGAATTGTTCTCATGTTGCCCTATACATGAAATATACAAAGTGATACAGACTAAAAACAAAATCTGTAAAGAAAATTACAAAGCCCAATAGGCAGGTTTCACGTGATACCATTAAGGCAGCATTCCCCTTTTCTCAGCAAAAGCTCTCTAAAACATCAGGAGAAGTACACCTCACCTCGTGGAAAATGTGGAAATAACTGACGTACTAAGCAAACAACATGGGCAGGTGGGAGGAAACAGAGAAGTTGCCTGAAGGTGCAGGGATCAGAGAGACTGACCAGTCCGTCCCCCAGGGGAGTCGCACTCTGCGGCAGAACCTCGGTTGTGCTGAGCTGTAAAGATAGAGCACAGAATAGTCCCTGGACTCAGCCTGTATCTTAGATACAAGAAAACAAGGCTCAGGCAAAAAATTACAGGGCTGCTGTGTGTGTGCAAGTGAGATTCAAGCACATGGCGCAGGGAATGAAACCACTGTACTGCAAAAGCCCCACAGCTCGATCTTTGATGGTTTGTGAAGTGTTGATACTAAAATGCACACACAGGACCGGGAATAGAGCTCAGCGGCACAAGCGTCTGCCTGGCAAGCACAAGGTCCTGAGTTCGACTCCCAGTACCAAAAATAAATAAATAAAATAAAATGCGTGCATAACCTCACTAGCCTGGACAATGCCTTAGGTGCTAGGAGGTTGTAGAATGGAGGTTTCTGGACTTGTAGGCTCACAGAAGCAGCCACCTTTAACACAAGTTTTGACAAACAGCTTTTAAACTGTTCTTGGGCATGGTTGAAACCAAAAGCCTGACCCAACATACTGACCCCTTCCTGTCTTTGGTCCACACAGCAAGACACTAAGGGGTTCATCCCAACAGAGCAGAAACATTTAGGGAGGTATCCAGCATCCAGAGCGTGTCCCCATCAGGGGGAGAATGAGCAGGCATCATGGAGAGGTGCCTGGTGTCCTGCAGGCAGCGTAGAGCTTGCTCTACCTGAGAAGTTGCCGCTGCCACGGTAGAATGGTGACCACGAATCCTAGATGCAGACGCTGACACCTTCTGTGGTTCACAGGTGGCTCAGCAAGGCTGATGCCTGCAGAGTAGAATGGTGGCAGCCACTGTCACCCTGAAGGCAGGCAACATCACCACCAGCAGTGGGGCAAGCACAGTGGCCAGTATGCGGGTCATACGCAGAATGACTGAGCGCTGGGGCTGCTGCAGGAGGCTGAGTCCAGAGAGGGCAGAGGCTGGGGAGGGAGTGCCCTGGGGGGGTGCCCAGTAGCCTTGTGAGACTTTGTGACAAGTGGGCCTTATCCTCAGGGCACTTGGACGGTGGACTGGTACTCAGCAGGCGATGGAATCCATCAGATTTGTGTCCCTCTGCTGAGAAGAGGGCAGGCAGGGTTGAGACTGGAGGTAGGAGAGCAGCTAGGAGGCAGCTGGAGCAGCAAAGAACCCTTCAGTCATGGAGCCCTAAAGACCCTCTCTCTCCCTGGGTGAGCTGGGGTGACAAATCCCTCCCAGCCCATTTTTCTGCTCCCCTGGCCTCTCCTGCCTTCCACTCACTGGGTAGAGCAAAGTACTCCAAACTGCATCCTGCCATTTGTCCAGGTTGTACATTCAGTGAGTCTATGTCTCCTTGTGGCGCTGGAGGACTCTGGACTTTGTCCTGAGGGCTCTGGCACCAGGACCCGGTCCCAGCAGGGGAGGGGTGTGACCAGACCCCTGCGTGCCGAGCATCCCGGTCTCCTCCTGCCCCAGGAGGCTGGGAAGGAGAGGTGAGATGACAGGCAGGTCAGCGGGCAATGACCAGAGTCCTGCCTGTCCTTTCTCCACGGGGGAGGAAAGGTCCCCTTCCTACCTCTTTCTCCCCTGTACTTCCAGATCCCCCTCCGGAAGCTGCAGGACAGAGCTGTTTTGCAAACTGGGGTGGCTACATTTTAGTCTGGGCCAAGTCCTAGTGCTGGTCATAAAGCATCTTATCTTTTAATGAAGACACGGAGCACGTATCCAGGCGCACTGCACAGTCTTGTCAAAGGTTCCTCCTGAAACTTTCCTGGTGCCTGTTGCGAGCCCCAGTCCACGGGTCACGTTTCTTTCTTTCCAGGGTCCCCCAGGCAGATGGGATGGAAGAAGGCTCCCTGCACAGGCTGGCTTCCGCTCAGCTGAGTGCTCCTGATTTCCCTGCCCTGTCGCGTCTTCCCGTGGTGGAACTCACCCCTCCTGGCAGGGATTTCCTGCCATCAGGCAAGATGGAGCCCAGGTCTGGTTGTCTCTGCCAAAATCTGGGGTGAAAAATGTACAATAGATATGGTGAATCAAAAAGAAACTGGTCAAAAGGAAAGAGAGACTGGAATAGGGAAAAGAAAGAAGGGAAAGGGAAAAAAAAATGTGTATATATATATATATATATATATAAGATGGTTAAGATAGATACACTACCATTTTTACTTAGTTCATTGAAGAGTAAGGTTTGTGCCAATAATGTTTGGACAATTGAATGCTAATGTCTGGTGTCCTGAATAACTAACTTAAAGATAGTAATACGTAATGTATTAACCATTGTTACCCTCCTATTATGTTGTTTTGAAAATTTGTTCTTCTTTTGATTTGTTTTGTTTTTTCTTCTCTTTAAAAAAAAAAAAAATCTGGGGTGAGGTAGAGGTCTGGAGCCCAACCGGGGGAAAGGAGAAAGCATTTTTTTCTTTTGCAGGTTATGGTTGAGGCTGTGGTTGTGAGGAGGAAGGAGCCAGCACCCTCCTGGGTCTGAGCCTGTTTCTCAGGGCTGCTGAGTCAGGCAAAGCGGGGAGAAAGCAGAGCGAGAGCGGGACAGAGCAGAGGGCTCAGAGGTTGGGGTGTTAGGAGGGCAACAGGCAGAGTCCGGGGCTCTGTGGATGCCGAGACACCTGACTGTGCGCTCTGAGACACTGAGGTCAGACAGCCCTGGGCTCACATCTTTCCCTGCCCCTTCTCAAGGTGTCAAAAATCCTCTGCACACCGCACTCCAAATCCCCCGCCCTGTTTCGCCACTGTGGGTGTCACTGGTTGGGCACGCATCTGTGTTCTCCAGGGGAGCCCAGTCCTGTGAGGCAGGACCAGCTCCACCTCACCATGGTCACCAGAATTTCTGAGTTTCCGGGCAGTAAATGTAAGATGCTGGCCATTTGTTTAATTTTCACACTCCATTCCCTGGATCTGAGCATGACATTGGCCTATGTCTGCTGCTGGTCAGTGACACAGCCTGGACTAGAACTGAGATGTCCTGAGCTGCAGTCAGGGGCCCCAAACTCCCCTGACCCAGTCCTCTGGGAAGATCAGGCCCTGCCACAGATACCCCTGGATGAGATCTAGGACTGCTGGAAGGGGCTGGCGCCCAGCCCCAGGTGACATGGGAAATTCCTGCTCTTACCAGCTTGCACCGTCCCATAGAAATAAATAGAATGATTCTCCCTCCTGGCAGCACAAGTGTGTTATCTCCATCTGGCTGGAGGGATCCCTTCCCAGGGACAGGCAGGAATGTAATGCAGAATGTCAGGTATGTAGAAGCAGGGATGGGGGCTCCCCAGACCAGAGGTCCATCTTTCCTGGCTCCCAAGGAGGCTGTGTCACTCATTTGCTCCAACCACTTGCTCTCTGCAAAGGGACTTGTATGGGGAACGGAGTGGTGGGCATCTCTTATCCCAGGAAGTGGGAAGGGCAGAAAGGATCCAATCCTGGAAAAACACCTATAGCTGGTTGTGCTACAAACTTCTATGACCCACTTTTACTGCGCAATTCTGTTATCTCTGCCTGTTTCCCTGAGGTTTCTCATTACACCTGTTCCTGGAATTTAACAGAATCAGAGTTGAAAATATAGCTGGAGACAGAAAATATCTCTGCATTGGTTGCTTTGGAAGCCAAATGACCTGCTGGAGGTCCAGCTCCTCTTAAACCTGCTTAGGGATAGACAGGACGCTCGGTCCCCAGCTGTTCCCAGGCAGGAAGAAGTGGTTTATTTTTTGGCCTAGGGATCTACACTCATAAGTCTGATATAGGATGTGCACTGATACTTGCTTTAGTGATAATAGAAATTAAAACTGAGGCAACAGCATGAATGTATAAGCAAAAGACTTAAAGGAGGCTTCGGAAGGAAAGGGAGTGGGGAAAGGACTTTAGCTTGCAGAGATAAAGGGTGAACAGAGCTAAGAAGATCCAACTGCACCATTCACAAAAGAATGGGACTCACTTTTATGGCATCAGTAGGGTGAGATAAGAGCTTGTAACTTTCCACTGTGTGATAAGTATAGCATTTTGGGGAAAACTTCTTCCTTATGTTTAGGGGATTGGCTCCTAGTGTAAGATATGGATCGGGGCTATTTTTGTCCGTGGATACATCATGGAGGCCCCTCTGTTTATACAGCACTGGTCCTTTTGGTGATAAAGGAAAGGTGCACCCCATACACTGTTAGCAAGGGAAGACAAAGGAAGAGGACACATCTCCACTTTCAGTGGGTTACAGGGTGTGTATTAGGACCCTAGAATTCTTATTTTAAGTCTGTGCTGCCACAGCCTAGTGCAATCCATTTGCCCTGTTCTTGATTTAATTCCCAGTTCTAGGGCTGATCTACTTTGTGTTGGAAAAATGAGTCTGCACGAGTTTGAATCTTTGCTCCCAAGGACAGCATTCCCCCGTTTTCCATGGTTTCAAACTTAATGTGATACATGATTCAAATATGCCAAGGAGCCCAGTCAGTGAGGTAGTTCTGTGAAGAAGCACATCAGAGTCCTTAAAGGCACTGAGAGGAATACTATTGCCTTATTGGATTCCTCATAGAATGTGTAATTCCTAATAGAACATTCTGGTTCTTTCCAGTGCTCCAGTTACAATAAACCATATACTTTAGTTTGAAGCTAGGTATCTGTGTTAGTCAACTTTCCATTATTATAATAAAATACCTGACACAATCAAATTTTTGGCTCATGCTTTCTGAGGCTTCAGTCCATGGTCATCTGATGCTGTTGCTTTGGACCTGTGGCTGCACAGTACATGTGCCAGTTGATCTTAATTGTCAACTTGACTGGACTTAAGAGACTCCTGGGGGGAAGACTGGATCATGGGAGTGATACATTCATCAGTGGGGTAATCCAATGACATCCATAGTTGGATGTGGTTGTAGAAGGAGGGGCTCAGTTGGAGGATTTGGGTCACAGGGAGCATGCCCTTGAAGGATGTATATCTCACTGGCCTTCTTCCTCTGTGCTCTGCTTCCCAGTTACTATGAAGTGAGCAGCTTTGCTCTACCATGTCCTTCTGCCATGATGTTCCTGCCTTGGAGTCAGTTGAGTCTGGACTGAAACCTCTGAAACCATGAGCCAACTAACTGGACTAAAACTTTTCCTCCTTTTAGTTACAACTGTCAGGTATTTCATCCCCACAATGGGAAAGCTGACCAGTACAGTACATCTTGGTAGATGGGTGCCAGAAATCTGCTCACTTCATAATGGCCAGAAAGCAGAGAGAGAGATGAATTCATCAAAATATAAATATCCCCTTCAAGGCACACTCCCATTGACCTGACTTCCTTCCACTAGGCCCCCTCTTAAAGGTTCCACTGCCTCCCAATAAGGCCATGAGCTGGTGACCCAGCCTTCAATACATGGGCCTTTGGGGGACATTTCATATCCCAACTATAACAATATCTTTGTGGACACTGTAGTTAGTTAGAATACAGATGTCACTGGGTTAACCAGCCAAATAATCTGCTATGAATTTTCTGTGTGATCAAGATGGTATTAACCAGGGGACTGGTCTTGTGAGTAGTTTCCACATATAGTCTGTATCTGGGATCTCAGAAGTTGAGAACAAAAATAAAATAATGATCCAGGCAGGGATTTTTGTTGGGGGTGGGATAAGGCCCCATTCTCTACCATATAGGGGAAGCCCATATTTTCAGCCAGGATGGGAAGGTCCTTGGTGATCTGTGGACCTCCCAACTTAGGCAATGTTAGCAGCTGCCAGAGGCCACAAGATGAAGAAAGCCACAGTGTAGAAAGGAAACCCATCTGGCGCCCATTCATTTAAGCAATCATCTGGGTTTGAAGCTGAGCTGTCTAAGTTCCCCAGCCTTCATCCTCAGCCTGACCTGAAGAGCAGGGCTGATTTGATTCTCACGTTTGGCTCTTGCTCCTGTGTAATTAATGTGGACTCTAGCTACCCCAAGTGGTGGTGCAGGGCATACTCACATTTAAAGTTCCCTTTTCTCACAGTGACCCTTGAGGCAAAGAGATTTAGGCTAACTGAACAAGCCTTTTACTAATTGGATTTTTACCTGGCCCAAATAAATCTTTGATTCCATCCCAGAGAGATGGATAAGGAACAGACCACCCAGGAGGGTCAGGATTACTGAGGTCTGAATGGGAGATTTAGGAGACTGTATTTCAGTGTGCATCCAAATGTGACCTGGAGTTTGCAGATGATTAGCCAAGTGTGTACAGGAACTCTTCTAGCTACAGCAAAACTCAATCCTTCAGTCCCCAGACTCTCATTTTATTTACAGTGGTCCCTTTTTTTTCTGCACATTCACCTTCTTTTTTAATGTTTTGACTTTATTTTTTTATTAGTACATACTTGTCATACATATTGATCACATTCATCATAGGGAATTTGTGCCGGTACATAACATATCTTAATTCTTCTTTTTCCCATTCCTCCCCTCACTTCAACCCTTCTTCCCCTCCCCATTTACACAAGCTTTGTTTCCATTTTTTTGTCTTCCAGTCTCTTTTTTCCTCTTTTCCCTTCTATCCCTTCTCCTTTCCTTGTTCCCCTTCCCATTGGAACATGTTCTTCCTACTTCCCAATATCTATCCTCCATTATGGTTCTTATTTACTCTTTGGGTTTCTCACACAAGAGAAACAATGTGATATTTAAACTTGTGTGTCCGATTTATTTCACTTAAGATTATGGTCTTGAGGTGCATTCATGTTCCTACAAATGGTTCAAATTTATCTTTCTTTGTGGCAGAGTAGTATTCCCTTGTATATAAATACCACATTTTATTTATCCATTCATCTTTTGATGGCCATATGGACTGTTTCCAAGATTTAGCTATTATAAATTGTGCTGCTATAAACGTGGGTGTGCATATGTCCCTGTGGTATGATGCTTTTAACTCAGAAAGATACTTAGAATAGGAACAGCTGGGGCAAATGGAACCTCTAGTTTTAGTTTTTTGTGTGTTTGTTTGTTTGTTTGTTTGTTTGTTTCTGTACTGGGAATTGAACTCAGGACCTTGTGCTTGCCAGGCAGGCGCTACACTACTGAGCTATATCCCCGGCCTCTAATTTTAGTTTTTTGAGGAATCTCTGTACTGATTTCCATAGTGGTTGTACCAGTTTACACTCCCACCAGCAATGGAGAAAGGTTCCTTTCCCCCCCCACAGCCTCGCCACTATTTGTTATTCATTGATTTCTTGATGATAGCCATTTTTTCTGGAGTGAGGTGGAATCTCAGTGTTGTTTTGATTTGCATTTCTCAAATGACCAGTGATGTTGAGCATTTTTTCATATATTTATTTGCTGTTTGTACTTTTTCATCTGAGAAATGTCTATTCATTTCAGATGTTCATTTTTGGATTGGGTCTTTAAATTTGGGGGGTTCTGATTTTTTTAGTTCTTTATATGTTCTAGATGTTAGTCCTTGTCTAAGGAGTAAATGGTAAGTTTTTTTCCATTCTCTGGGTTGTCTCTTCACTCTGTTGGTGGTTTTTTATTTGTATTGAGTTGTTTTGTTTTGTTTTGGTGTGCAGAAGCTTTTTAATTTGATGTGATCCCTGTTGATTCTTTGTAATATTTCCTTGCAGGTTCACCTTCTGAGATTCCAGTTGCCCCAGCCAACAGGGTTAGTGACATAATTGGTGTTGGACTTGGGATGAGGGTGAGTGTGGTGTGGGAAGCAGGAGCAGCTCTGAGGGCCGGGATGGGATGGGGTCCCTTCTGGAGATGTAGATGGGCTGAATTAGGGGCAGAGATCAGGAGTTGCTGTGATGGAGCTCTGTGGGGAGCAGGCAGAACTGGGAATTAGGAGAAGGTTTAGTTAGGCCGGGGTAAGGATGTGATTTAGGTGGTGTCTGAGATTGGTGTCAGGCTCAGGTAGGAAAGGATCTCTGTCTTTCTTACCCAAGACACCGCTTCAGGGAATCATGGCTCAGGTGGGCTGCAGTGCATTCAATGGGTGATCAGTAGATCTTAGGGATGACGTAGTTGCATTGATATCAGTGGGCCACCCAACCTCCTGCATGACCTCTGGGGACTACTTATCCCTGGGCTAAGGTTTCAAGGATGAGTGAGCACTGTGACTTGTTTCAGCAAATCTGTGTCGTTAAGAGCAGAGAACAGGCAGGGAGATGGGGCAGGAATGTTTTAAGGAAAATTCAGTCACGGGGCCAACCAAAAATGGAGAATAAAAATTATAGGCCCAGTCCAGTGTGGTGGTTCATGCCTGTAATCCCAGCACTCAGGAGGCTGAGGCAGGAGGATCACCATAAGTCCAATGGGCTACATAAGTGAGTTCAAGGCCAGCCTGCACTACACAGTGACACCCTGTCTCAAAAAAAATTCATAGGGGCCGGTGAGATGGCTCAGTGTCGTAAGCGCCTGCCTTGCAAGCGCGAGGGCCTGAGTTCGACTCCCGGAACCCACATACGAAAAAGGGGCCGGTGATATCGCTCAGTGGCACGGGTGCCTGTTGGCGCGCGAGGTCCTGAGGTCGTCCCCCTGGTACCCACAAAAAAAAAAAAATTCATAGGCCCAGAGAAGGAAAGGGAGAAGAAATCTTTCCTGGTACAATGCTCCAGATAGTCTGCTGGGCATAAACACCATTTCCTAGATTTACAAGAACTCTAGGGAGGTCCTTTTACTCTTGTCAGTACAGTTACACATCGTAAGACCAGTTAGGGCTGGTGATATTGCTCAGTGGCACAAGCGCCTGCTGGTAAGCACGAGGTCCTGAGTTCGACTCCTGGTACCCACATAAAAAAAAAAGACCAGTTAAAGAGTCTAAGTTTTGCCTTAAGAGTAAAAACTAAGTAAATGTGTACAAAGATTTCTATGTAGCAGTGACACTCATTATTGTTGACTTCATGGTGTATTAAATGTATTTATGTTTACCAAATGTACAGGTCTTCAAAGATGCAAAACTGAAAAACATCTTATTATACTGGTGACTTCCAGGCTAAAGTAATTTATGGTGATAAACTTTCTTTTTAGGCTCAAGCATCTGGCTTTTCCCTTATTTGTATTCCAGTCACTTGTGATAAGATGTGCATGTCAGTCCAGCATGAGACCACCAGTCAGATGATGTGGATACTTTTTCAAGACTTATGCTTATGTGATTGTTATGTGTATGTTATTTATGTGTTACAACACTTAGATGTTTAAACACTGTGCAGTCCAGGCAATATCACTCTAGAAATTAAAGGCTGGACATTAATAACCTATAAGGTCCATCTATAGACAGATGCATTCTTCTTCGATGGCACTCTATCAAAAGATAACAAATTTAGGTAAAAGTTCTTTATGTCATAAAGATAATTGACTAAGAAGTTATTCTATACTAAGATGAATATTTAAATGTATTTCAGAGATAATGACAAAACTAATGGTTCTTGTATAATAATGCTATCATGATTGTTATACTAAAAGTTTTATTTCCCTTGATTTCAAGTTTTCTCTGTAAAACTTTACAGTTGTTATCTGTTAACACTCTGCAGGGATTCAACAACCATGATTGGTAAGGAAATAACAGTTCCCTGGTCATATTATATAGGTGCTTGAAATCTAGACAAGATCATAAAATTAAATCTATGTTCCCACTGTAATACTGGTATAACTGATCTTCTGGGTGTTCAATAACTGAGATTTGGAGATGAAAGCTAGAAAGATAACTGAGCTAACGGGACAGCTGATATTTTGTCCCTGGTCATCCAAGATCAAAAAGGACCCAGGACGTGAGGGGACTTTTCTACAGGATCCTATAACTTTAGTGAGTCACCCAACCTCCTGAGCAGGGAGATTGTTAGACCCCCCCCATGACAGGTGTCAACCAATGTACAGTGTGCCAAAAACAGGAGAGTCACCAAAAAGAGACACATCTCCCATGTTTCCACAGGAAGCCACATGGTCAAGCAAGGCCATGACCCATCCAGGTGGCTGACTCTGACAGAGGAGCTGGGAGGCTCTGTACATGGTTCCAAAAGTAATGCCCAAAGAGACTCAACTGACCTTTATATAAGGAGAAGTTAATTTTGATTAATACAGGTCTCATTTTAACTTAGTCTTAAGCACCCAGCAGAAAAGTATAACCAAAAATATATGAAAATAATACAGTAGTACCTTGGTGCACAAACTTAATTCATTACACAATTCTGGAAAAGATGGCCACAGTCATGTTACCACCCAATGCAGAGTTTGCAAACAAAAACAAAATTCTGCAAAATGTTTCTGTGCCACTGTAGTTATATTGTCTAGACATAGAAAGTGTGCTCCAAACACTGACCCCTGATGGCAATGTTCAGCTACACTTGTAGACATGTCCAGAAACCAGCTGGTTACAATTGCTATTCCAATCCTTTAAAAGCCGTGTCTGGATGTGGCTCCTTTCCCAATCTGCCTTTCCATTCTAGTGCTCATGCTTTGGTCATACATGCTTCAACATCTTGGCAAAGTTTGTTTATTCTTGCCTATAGGCTGCCAATTTCCAAGTGATCATGCAGATGGAACCAACAATAAAGGTGCCAGATTCCTTTTACCAAGGCCCATCAGACAACCCTTCCTGTGGAAGACTTCCTTCCATTGCCACCTAATAATGACCCCACTCAGCTCAAAGAAGCCAGATCAGTCATTGCCCATTTCCCCCAACATCAGATGGACAGATGTCTCAGAGAGGGGAAATGTATGGGAAAGGGGTCTGTAGGCAGGGAAAGAGTAGAATGAGGGCCTCATTAGGTTTCCTGACTAATCATGATTAGAAAGAGCTAAAGCTATACTAGAGGGAGCAATTAAAAAGATAAGAAGGAGAACTGATAAGCAGAGCATGGAGGAAGCCAGGTGCACTAACTAAAATAGTCGCCCCTCTCCACCTCCAGTAAAATGCAGGTGAGACAAAGCGGGAGGTGGCTACCTATCTTAAAGGAAAACTCTTATTTAGTATATAAAAATATATATGTATTTTCACTCTAAGGTCACTATATTACTGCACTAGATATATATGCATCCTCTTAATCACTAACTTTAAATTGCCTTTCCATAGGACACCTCCTAACCAACTTATAAATCCCACAGATAAGACCCTGTCAAGGACAAGTGGGCAAGAGGAAATCAAACAAAGCCCACCAAAGGAATGTACACATAGGCAATGGCACCTGGGTTAGGGTCTTGGGCCCTGGGATTCACCCAGGACAGCCCTGAGAACCAGTCAGGTTGTGACAAATTCCAGGGAGGAAGGGTCCCCCAAAACCTGATAACAGAGACCAGAGACAAGAGCCTGTAAGTATCCATCTGGAATCCCTGCCCTCACCTCACACAGGGCAGCTTTCTGTCTTCTGCTCTTTCCTCCTTATAAGTAAAGTGTCTTCTTTTTTTAAAATTCCATCCCTTTAATTCATTATTGGTGCTGAGTTTACAATCCCAGTTAGCTGCTCATCCCAGCAGAGTAGCAGTGCACACCCCAGATGCAACAATTCCACCTATGGAGTAAACAGGAACCTTCATAATTTTAGGAAAGGCACATTAAAAAAGTAAAATAACCAAGCAATGGAGAAGGGAAACACAAAATAAAATGAACTCTGATCAATCACTGGAAATGTAGAGGGATGCAGCAGTCCTGGGTCAAGGTCAGAAGCCTTGGCCAGTGTGTCCTGAGAGATAGCTGTGTGGACCCAGGCACATAGCACAACCCCAGAGGTACCTCATGGGACTGAATCTGGTGACACAGCCTGAGGTGTTAGTATGATTCTATCCTTCTGAGGTCAGGAGAGAGAAGGAACTTAGGCAGATGGGGCACAGGTCCTGAATAGTTAACCTGAGTAAACTGAAGGTCAGGGTTTAAGTGGATTAAATGCAAAGGCCCTGAATAATTAACCTGAGCAAACAGAAGGAGACTTGGAGGGATGAAATGCAAACAAGTCAGCCTGCTTTCCAGACATCAAAGGCTTGGCAGCAACTGGCAGTATCCCTGTGTTCTGTCACAGTCACCTACACCAAAAGCTGTATAAAAACCTCTGGACTTAAACATCCATGGGATCCACCTTTCAGAACCCCACACGCACAGTGAGGGGGGTCTTCCTATTCTTTCCTATTCTTTCTATTCTTTCTAATAAACACACATTCTGTCATTCCTCGCTGCTTGCTGTTTTATTGGCTTCAATCTTTGTTGCCTCAGAACAAGGACCCAGAGCAGGAGGGAGCTGGTTACACAGTTTGCAGCCCACACTGAAGGGAGGATAGAACATTCATGCCTAAAGGAGGTCAGCTGCTCTGGGTAGGACCTGGGCAAGTTTAGGTGACAATCAAGCTTCAAGAACAGAACCAGCCTCAGAGATGAATGAGTAAAATTGCTCAGCAGTAAAAGGGCTAGGGACTTCCTTACCATCCCAGCCCCTAATCATAGGGTGCAGCTCTGCAGAGGGCTTCTGATCTCCCCATTTCTGCCCATTTCAGGTGTGACAGACACTACTTTCACAAGCAACTTGCCAGCTCTGCCACCTACCTGAGAGGAACTGCCACTCCGTTCTAGGAACCTGAGAGCCCTCAGTGGACTCCAACCATCAGAACATTCTCCACTAAATATTAACATAGAGGGCCGGTTATATCACTCAGCAGCATGGGCGCCTGCTGGCACATGAGGTCCTGAGTTTGACCCCCGGTACCCACCAAAAAAAAAAAATAGAAATGAAATTTTTAATACTTAACACAGAAATGGCATAATGTAAAGAGGAAATTAGTAAAAACTTGAAATATAAGGGATGAGGAGGTAGTGATACCATGTGTGTTGGAATTGAAAGATAGATTCCAGGTTATTGTGCATGGCAAGTGAAAGTTTCAAGTATACACCCAATGGTAAAAGAAAAAGCAACTGTATTTATTGAAGCTTAGGGGAAGGTGTGCTCAGGATGTGCAGGTCCGTGCCAACAGAAACAAAATGGTAGCACAAACAGGAAAAGTGGTACCAGAATGGCAGGGGAATAGGAAAATCAAAGATCAATCAGGCTTTTGGATTTTATTTTATTTATTTATTTTTTTTTTGTGGGTACCGGGGGTCGACCTCAGGACTTCACACACCAGCAGGCGCCCGTGCCGCTGAGCGATATCACCGGCCCCTTTTTTTCGTATGTGGGATCCGGAAGTCGAACTCGGGCCCTCATGCTTGCCAGGCAGGCGCGTACGCTGCTAAGCCATCTCACCGGCCCCGGCTTTTGGATTTTAAAATATGCGCATCCTGCCCCAGGCACCTCTGGTCAGATCTCTCTGGATAGTGTTACGGCAAAATCACAAGATAGATTTACTCACAGGAAGACGAGATTCGAGAAACAAATGAATTCTTTAATTGATGCCGGCCGGGGACAGCAGAAGCTGACCCCGAGCTTTTGTGTCCTCCTCCTTAAATACACTTTTGGAGGCCTTACAAAGTCTTTGGTTGTCATGGAAACTGTATTTTTTACTATATCACCTCTCCGGAAAGTTTTCAAGGTTCTTTAAACATCTGGCCAATTAACACTGGGGATGGGGTAGCAGGTACCACCTGTGCTAAAACCATTTGTCTCCCTTTTTGTGGTTATATGACCTTAAGATAGTGATAAGAAAACCCGTTTTGTTTGTGATAGCACCATCTGTTTCTCTTCTTTGAAGTTTATGTCTACGGAAAGGGCAGTAGGACTAAAGTTCAACTAAAGGTTTCTACCTATTAGTTAAATTTAGAGGTTAAGAAACTAAATGAAAATACTCTTGCCCT
This sequence comes from Erethizon dorsatum, assembly GCA_028451465.1. Classification (NCBI taxonomy): domain Eukaryota; kingdom Metazoa; phylum Chordata; class Mammalia; order Rodentia; family Erethizontidae; genus Erethizon; species Erethizon dorsatum. The sequence continues at coordinate 107,121,288 of CM051834.1, read as the reverse complement.
AATATTTCCCCCTCAAGGACATATTTTCCTCTTTAGGACATATATAGTCCTTTATGTGGCGGTTCATAACCAGGCTGATTCGTAGAGATATCAGCCAATACCATCATCTGAACCTGACTTATACTGCTTTGAATTTTGTCTTTTACCCAGTTAATCAAACACGGTCCGAATGTCAGGATCAGTATTATAATAACTATTGGCCCTGTGATTTCAGCAATAATAGAGGCCAGTCCAGGGTTCCAATTAAGCAGTGTCTCATACCACCCCTGATTGTTGTAGTATGTTTTTTCTCGTTCTTTGGCCTCCCATTTTAATTTGTCTAGGGTCTCTATTATGACCCCTGAATTATTTGCATAGAAGCAACATTTTTCTCTCAGAGCGGCTCAGAGTCCCCCTTGTTTCATAAAGAGCAGGTTAAAACCTCTCCTGTTTTGCAGGACCACTTCTGTCAGGGAGTTTAGCTGGTCATGCAATTGTTTAACCACATTTTGTACTCCTGCCACACTTTGTTCTATGTTGTGAGTTATTTTGTTGAGCCTCTGGAGATCCGTTTCTGAGTGGGCTATTGCTTCTGTACCCATTTCAAGAGCTCCAGCTATGCTTGCCCCTACTAGCACCGACACAATTGCCTCTCATTTATATCATGTCTGATGGTTGGCAGGCAGACTTTGGAGCCCAGGATCTCCTTGGAGAGCTGTTACTCGGGGGACAAGCATTGTTAAAAGGCAGGGGCCCCAGTGTGGACAGTATGCTGCCCTTTTATTGTCACAGCCTCCCCCTTTTACTTTTGGGCATATATATAGCCCAAAAGTCACCAGGTGTATGTTTGAACTTTCTTTGTCAATTGCCTTTTTCTGGATTTCACACGCAGGGAAGAAGTCTGTGGGCCCTTTGTCCCGCCACCAGTGGGGGTTCTAAAAGTAGCACATGGGGATGACAAAGACAACAGTCTGTTGGTCACAGGGGATACGTTGTGATGCCATTACAGCCTGCTTAAGTCTAATAGAGTCAACCTGCAGGCGTTTAACTGTATAATTACAGAGATGTTCCCCAAATCTGTCGGGGCCAATTGTTCTTATCTGTGAATTGGCCTTCCCCAGGGGTAGCAGAAGAAACAGCAGCAGAGCTGGAAGCAGGACAGTAGCAGGAGTCATGACGTGGGCCCAGTCGCAGTTGGCCTCTGCTGGAGTCTTTGAGAGCGACGCAGTGAGCAGGTTCCTGGCACAGGTGGCGGTGGCAGTGCTGGCGCTGGCTCCTCAGAGGCCCACTTTTTGACTCTCAAGTGATGAATCCACGGAGCACAACCTGAAAGTTTTAAAGCAGTAGGCGTGGTTAATATAACCTCATGTGGGCCCTCCCACTTAGGCTGGAGGGGCTCCTCTTTTAGGCTCTAATCAGGACTTGGTCTCCTGGATTTGAAGGAGTGGACTGGCATGGGCATGGGGATTAGATGTCTCCATAACAGTCTGCTGAAGTTTCTGAAGCATCTGATGCAGCGCCTTTATCTGTTGGTGCAAGTTCAAAGTTCCCATCTACAAAATATCCCAGGAGGTAGAGCCTCTGTCTGGATGGTTTACTCCGAGGTGACAACCGTTGCTCCCACCCTCCAAACCCCATCATTTACCATGTTGTTGTCATCCGAAAACAGGGTCAGGCCAGGGTTCTGGAGGGGAGTGTCCTGTAAATCCAGTTGGGCTGTCATCAATCTTTTTTAGGACTCCGAAGGCTGGCTGGTACTTAGGACTCCACTCGAGCGAAGGGGTTGTTTCCTCCCTTTAAGGCCTCATATAGGGGTTTTGCAATGGCTGCAAAACTTGGAACCCAAAGACAGTAGTATCCAACCATTTCCCAGGAATTTCCTTAAGTTCTTTTTAGTTGCAGCCTCCTTTTAGGCCCCAAAGGGCCTGGATATGTGAGACTGACAGGACGTGTGTCCCATCTTGTAACACAAACCCTAAAAACTGTACAGTCAGCATACAGATTTGAGCCTTTTAGTCAATTATCTCTATCTAGTACATAAGAAGCTTTTACCTAACTTGTCTTTCTTTTTTTTTTTTTTTTTTTTTTTTTTTTTGTGGGTACCAGGGGGACGACCTCAGGACCTCGCACGCCAGCAGGCGCCCGTGTCACTGAGCGATATCACCGGCCCCTTTTTCGTATGTGGGTTCAGGGAGTTGAACTCGGGCCCTCGCGCTTGCCAGGCAGGCGCTTAAGCCACTGAGCCATCTCACCGGCCCATAACTTGTCTTTCAATAGGACATCACTGAAGATATTTTATGACATTATCTGGTCTGTTTAATATCTAGGCATCTCTAAGTACTGTGGCACGTATATAGCATATACATCACATAGGTTTTTGTTAAAATTATCATTTGATTGGTATGAAACTCTTATCATAAATATCTGGAGCACAAGCAAAGGCAGGTGTCTGAATCTGAAAGAAAGAAAATGTTTATCTGTATAAACAATCCCAGTTTTATATTTTAGAAGATCTGTACATCTGGAAGGTGTGAATACACTTAATATGCTATGAGATTAGCAACACTGAATTGTCATAGCCATATGAAAACTTTTGTTTCTTAATTTAGTTTTGTACCAGAGCATCTTTAAATCAGAAAACGTCATTGTCCTGTTTTAGAAAATTTAACCTGTTGATGATGACCAATGTAAACATATCACAATAATATATTTTGTCTAACAATTTTTTATGACTTATGAAAACCAGGTCACTTAACACATTATTTCGAACAAATAAGAAACTCTCAAATCATAATATAACAATAAACAATAAACAAAACATGTATTCCATTTATAAAACCAATTTTAACATCATTTTGGCCAGCTGGCAACTTTTGGTGGAAGCATACCAGACAGACGTTTCAAAAATCCAAAAATGCAAAAAGAAAATTCGTTGAGCTCAAATAAAACAGCTGTTTACAGGTTGGGCACACAGAAAAACAAAACATACAGACAAATTTAAAAAATCAGAGTGCACTCATATATATTGGCCAAATTAAATTATAGTAACTCTTATAATTTTAGAAGTTTGAAATTACAAATAGACTAGTCAGAATTATTTGTAGGTCAATAGCAGAGATCTCTTATAAGAATTTGGAAGAAACAAAAAATAAATTCCTTCATAAAAATACTGACAACTTTCATGTTTTCCTTTTATGTAGCTTCCAGCTCAGTCATCTCCATACCCTCTGTCACATACTCAAACCTTTCTTTTACTCTCTTAGCATTTTCTCTGTAAGAATATCATTTATATAAATTTCCTTTGATATATCTTTGTCAAAACTTATTTTGACCCCTTATTCCTGGGTTGTTACAATTACGCCCAGTTTCCCGCTAGCTGCAAATGCTGCAGCCATTTGTGATTTAAGAGCAGAGACCCTCTTTGTGTGCAGAGAAAGAGAAAAGCACGCTTCAGGATAAGGTTTTTGTCCCAGGTGTTTTGAGCCAGGGCACCCAGCTTGTGCTTCACACTGTGGCTTACTCAGCTTACTCAATGTTTTGACAAAGCAGGCATTTACATTTCTCCTTTTAGACAGTAATTTTGATTAATCATCACTCAGGAGTTTGTAGTGCACAAGAAAAGTTTTATGCACATCAGTTTAAACTGAAAACCAAAAGTATAAGTGCCAATTAGTAAGCGCAGGCGCAGGGGGGATAACAGATGCAACACAGGGGAGGAACACGCACACACAGACAAAAACAGACAATCCCGGGAATAATAGCCACACCGCTCCCGACCTCAAATTTAGAACAGATTCAGAGGACGACCTCTGACAGACGGCAAAACACCGCGTCCGGTGGCCTAGCTCTCACAGGTTTAAACAGAACAGACGCTAGCACAGAACAGATACCTGGACGAGCCTTGGGCAAATTGCCAAACCAGAAACCGAATTACAAGCGCGCTTACCTTGGTCGGGAGGCGGGAATTCAGTTGTCTCTGTCTCGTAGCCTTGCATCCTGCCTTGCAGCTGATCTGAGGGGGCCAGCTGAAGATCAGCTTTCTGGCGCCTTGGCCCCCCAAGGATTAGCTGCCAGGCAAGGAGGCACCGAGGCCCCCTCAAATGAGGATCTCCCTGTGAGGATCTCACTGGGGCCTCCAAAATGTTACGGCAAAATCACAAGATAGATTCACTCACAGGAAGATGAGATTCGAGAAACAAATGAATTCTTTAATTGATGCCGGCCGGGGACAGCAGAAGCTGACCCCGAGCTTTTGTGTCCTCCTCCTTAAATACACTTTTGGAGGCCTTACAAAGTCTTTGGTTGTCATGGAAACTGTATTTTTTACTATATCACCTCTCCGGAAAGTTTTCAAGGTTCTTTAAACATCTGGCCAATTAACACTGGGGATGGGGTAGCAGGTACCACCTGTGCTAAAACCATTTGTCTCCCTTTTTGTGGTTATATGACCTTAAGATAGTGATAAGAAAACCCGTTTTGTTTGTGATAGCACCATCTGTTTCTCTTCTTTGAAGTTTATGGCTACGGAAAGGGCAGTAGGACTAAAGTTCAACTAAAGGTTTCTACCTATTAGTTAAATTTAGAGGTTAAGAAACTAAATGAAAATACTCTTGCCCTAATAATAGATTGACAGAAATGATTGCCAGGATACCAAGTCATCTCACAGGCTTCCAGTATACGTGACTGTTCTAGAAGTCACTCTGTTTTAATCACATACATGATGTATGGTCCCTGTGTATGACAACCTTTAATGAAGTTCAAGTGAGGAAAAGGTTACTAAAGGTCAAGAGTTTGACCCTGAGAATAGGAAGGAAGGGAGAGAGGAAATAAAGGATAAAATGGGTATAGTAAAATTCAGATAGTTCCAATAAACACAACCAAAATAAAATGCAAAATTACTGAAGTGCGACAATATGAAATTTCAAACTGTAATCATCATACAGAACAAAGAAGCATGGTCCTTATTGACAAAACCCATGAGAGCAGACACCACGAGCTCAGTACCGATGACGTGGCAGGCAGACTTCCAGAATCTTAATAACCATGATTTACATCTGGGGAAAATTAGCCCCTGGGGGGAAATGTATTATCCCCATTTATAAATGAGAACACAGGGTCACAGAGAGGCCAAATACTAATATGAAACCTAGTCCTTGTAAATAGAAAAGTCTGGATTTGAACTTGAACATTTCGGCTTCAACCATAGTATTTGTTTCCTCTTCATGCAGTAACAAATTATCACAAACCCAGTGGATTAAAATAAATGAAATTTATTCTTTCACATTTCTAGAGCCCAGAGTCCAAGATCACCATGTCAGCAGGGCCACACTCCCCTTGGAGGCTCTGGGGAAGAATTCTTTCCTTGCCTCTTTCAGCCACTGGAGGCTCCCAGGGTTCGCCTGCAGCCGCACTGAGTCTCTGCCTCTCTCTCCTCCTCTAACCCTGGTCAAATATCCCTCTGCCTCCCTCTTATATGGACACTTTGATTGTGCCTGTGGGCATACCTAGTTAATCAAGGATCATTTCCACATCTCCAAACCTTTCACATAATCACCTCTCTAAAGACCCCTTTGGGGTGTGTCACTATCATTCCTGCTTTGCCAGAGCAATTAACACTCACAGGTTTCAGGGACTAGGATATGGGTGTCTTTTGGGGGACTATTTTTCAGCTCAAGAGAACTAGAATACCTTTCAAAGATACAGTAGACACAACAATCCTAATCGGTTGGAAAATAGAAACAAAAAAAAATTTTTTTTAAACCCAATGTACAGAGTACTAAAAGGCCGAATTGTGTAAGAGGGTTGACTTCAGCTGAGGCTGGTTCCAGTGGCCCAGAAAGACCATCGCAGACTCGGGTCTCTTTCTCAGTCTTCTCTTCCTTCTGGGGTGCTCACCACAATCGTGTGAGCTTTGCTTGCTGTTGAAGACTGGTTTCTAGAAGCTTCCTGGGTTTTGGGATTCCCTCAAGAGTGTCAGCTTTCTCCCAGGCTCTCTTCCTCTCTGCTCTTAAAAATACAAAATGGGTGGCATCACTCGCACCTGACATGCTTTTTCCTGACTCCCTTCTTCCTGCAGCATGAAGTCCAGACCCTCCCTCCGCCCAATGAGCCCCAGTATGGTCCGGCTCTTCTGTCCTGGCAGCCTCCAGCTCCCCACACACCCCAGTCCTTTCCACCCCAGCAACACGGACCTTATAGCTCCACATTAGCTGCCTCTTGTCTTCTCCAGGCCTTTGCTCACACTAGGTCCTCTGCTGGACCACGCTTTTCTCCCTCCTCATCCTGGCTCTTTGAGCCTATAGTCATTTTGAGACTGAAATACCGTATAACCTCGGGTATCGCCATAATACTCAGTAACTCTTTGCTCCTGGTATTCCATATTATGGCTGCAATTACTGTTAATGAGAAAAAACAACTCGCTGGGAGAGGCAGGCTCTCCGGAAAATCCCAGAACAGGACCCGTGCTAGGCTAAGAGGCACGGGAGAGGAAAGCTTGCGGATAAGGACAAACTCGGAAGGTGCCCTCTGGCGGCGGAAGGAGGAAACTGCGGGGAACCGCGCGACATCTCCCCCGCGGCCAAACAGAAGCCCAAGGTCAGAGCTAACGATGTTTCCAGGGAGCCTGTCACCCGCTGCACCACGCTAATAGCGCTGTCCATGGGGAGCATATTGGGTTTTTAAAAACAGTTCTTAGTTTTACTTACTGTCTGACTTCTGCAGTAAGACGTGGGTGCAGGAACTTCTGTTGTGTTCACATCCCTAGCACGTACAAGAAATAGGTAGGGCACGCAGTAAATAATAAAGAACAGAAGTCACATTGCTACTGTCCTTAGACTCTGGCCTGATAGGGCAAGGACTCTCCTCGCAGGGCAAGGACTGCCCAGGAGCGAAAAATATGCACTGTTCTCAGCCCCTTTCTGGATCATGCTTAGGACCTCAAGGCCCTGGAATTCCCCGTGAAGGTATCCTACCTCCTTCCGGAACCCGTGTGGGCCCCTTCTCTGAGTCAGTGTTGAGTCATGTGTGACCCCTCAACCCGCAGGTCCCTGTCTCTGGGGCCGTGCCAGAGCGGGGGCATACAGGTGGCACATCCAGGATCCCACGCCAATGGTGGGATAGGATTTAGGAAGGAGAGGTGGGCTGCCAGTTGGGAGCTAGTAGCCACTCCACCCAAAGCGCCCATACTCCTGGGGCAGAATTTTACAGTGTCCAAGAATTCTAAATTTCAACTGGATCTTCCAATCTCTGGTTCCTCTTGAGGGACTTAAAAGGGTGCTCCCTGCAGGATAGGGGGCTGTGAGCACCTAGTGAACAAATTGTCTGGATGTGAGGGGTAGGAGGGCAGGAAACCACAAGAAAAATGGTGTCTATTGTGTGGGTTTCCTAAATTACTGGAAAAAGAGCCGACAGAGGATGCCAGATGATTCAACAAATGTGGGGTGCCCAGGTAATTCAAGAAAAGCTACCTCCTCCCCTCCTCCCACGCCAGCTCCCCAGAGTGAACCATGGTCTTCAGCAAGAAGGAAATCCATGCTGAAACAGTCCTTTTCACGGTTATTTGGTGTAGCCTGTCGCTGTGCACTTTCTATTTTGATTTTGATTTTGATTGGTACATGTTTGCAGTACATAAGGATTACATTCATGGTGGGGAATCTGTACACGTACATTACACATTTTTGAAGGCATTTGTGTGGGGACCAAATTTTGTTTAGCAGCTGTTACCTTGATGTACGATTTTTAACTCTTAGCAATTCATCTGTAGCCCTCCACCGCACTCTTGTCCAGAAACCTACAAATGGGGTATCCCTGGTGCTAAAAACAGCCCTATGAGGGAGGGATTGTCCTTACGTCCATTTCACAGATGGGGAAGCTGAGAATAGGTCAGTATGTGTAATCCACACCTATGTATCACTGACAGTATGCCAGGAACTAGGGATATAACGATGAGTGAAAGGGGGAAACAACAGTCCCTTTCTTATCTATTTTCCCCCCAGTACTAGGGATTGAACCCAAGGCTTCACACTGAGCCACATCCCAGCCCTTTCTATTTTTTTTAATAAGTTGCTCAATTGCCCAGGTTGGACTCAAATTTGCAGTCCTCCTGCCTCAGCTCTCAGATTGCTGGAATTACGGGCATGCACCACCACACCTGGCTCCCACCTTATCTTTAAATGCAGAGATTACACATCTAGGAGCACTGGGGACGGTCCTGTGCATATGTATTGGCCCAGCACACTTATTAATAGCTCCTCCCTTGGTTCTCACATGTCATGGTTTGGACAATGAATTACTTGATGACCCTATTTATAGGCTTGACTATCTACACAAAGAGAAAATGGTGTGAGGAAAGCAAACACATGGATTTTTCCTACTCTGAGAAATCAGAAAGGAGGTGTCACTGTGAGGAGGTAACATGGAAGGAACACTGGGTGACAATTAGGATAGGGCACAAATGAAGTGGGCAGCCCAGGGTTAGAAATATCAAAGGAGGGCCAGTGATATAGCTCAGTGGCATAAGCACCTGGCAAGCACAAGTTCCTGAGTTCAACTCCCAGTACCTGCATATTAAAAAAAAAAAAAAAAAAGAAGAAGAAAGAAAGAAAGAAATATCAAAGGAAAAAAATTAAGATACTGTCTTTCATTTTAAACATATCCTTGAGGTCAACATTATTTAACTTTACTTCTATTATTTTTGACACAATAAAGAAAACAAATGCATTTTATAACTCCAAGAAAATTTGAGTTTTCACATCAGCTGAGTTAATTATAACATTAAATAAAGTCAGTCGGTGAGTCAAATATTTTAAAACTCAATTTTCTAAAAGATACAGGGACTAAATCTGATTTCCTCCTGTCAAAAAGTGCAAAGTAATACAGACTCAAGACTAAAAACCCAAGAGATGGAGGGAAGAAGGGGAAAGGGAGGGGAAGAGACACAAAAAGAATAAAGATGTGTTATGCACATGCACCTACCCCTCATACTAAATGTAATCATTGTGTACCACAATCACGTATTAATAAAAATAAAAGTTTTTTTTTTTTTTTTTTTTTTTTTTTTGTGGGTACCGGGGGGACGACCTCAGGACCTCGCGCACCAGCAGGCGCCCGTGCCGCTGAGCGATATCACCGGCCCCTTTTTCGTATGTGGGTTCCGGGAGTCAAACTCGGGCCCTCGCGCTTGCCGGGCAGGCGCTTATGCTGCTGAGCCATCTCACCGGCCCAAAAATAAAAGTTTTAAAAGCAACATAACAATTATCCATTGAAGCTGCAGCAAATGCCCATGAGGCTCCTCTCCCTCTTAGGCTGATGTGTAAAGATTCCTGTCTTTTTACAAAAGGCAGCTCAGTGTTTTGTAACCTTAAGGCTAAAGTACAAAGAGCTCGATTTCTCAAGGTTCCCCTAGTGAAACCCTGTACAGTGTGTATGAAATCCCCATGGGGGCAGGGTAGACAACACATGTTCAGGGGCAGCAGGAAGGGCAGGATGGCCAGCTTGTTCGGACTCAGCCGGGATAAGTGCAGCCCCTGCTGTCAACACGGAGGGGAGCTTTGGATCCATCCTAAGGGTCATAAGAAGCCACAGGAAAATGTGACCCATCCTGAGAGTGACCTTCAGAAAAGACTTGATCAGGGCCGGTGAGACGGCTCAGCGGCTTAAGCGCCTGCCTTGCAAGCGCGAAGGCCCGAGTTCGACTCCCGGAACCCACATACGAAAAAGGGGCCGGTGATATCGCTCAGCGGCACAGGTGCCTGCTGGCGCGCGAGGTCCTGAGGTCGTCCCCCCGGTACCCAAAAAAAAAAAAAAAAAGAAAAGACTTGATCAGACCTGAGTTTGGGCCTCATAGGGCTGGAGTGCATGCCAGGGGATCACTGAGGAGGAAAGGAGAATACAGGCTCGAGAAGGCAGGGATTGGACCAGGGTGGGAGGAATAGAAAGAGACAGAAGTGGTCTGACGAGTAAGGTATTTAGGAGGTAACAACAACACGGTGTCCATCATCCAGTAACTATTTATTGAGCACCTATTCTATGTTCAGCATTGTTTTGAGTGCTTGATACAAGACAAGGAACATTTCAAGGAAGGTGCTCAGATTTATGGTTTTTAGAACAGGTAAATTGATGGTGACACCATTCTATTCCCTTGGACAGGACTTCTGAAAGAGGGCTGATTTGAAGGAGAAAATCACAAGTCATCTTGTACTAGAGGTGCCGGTGGGACATCAAGTGCAGACGTTAAGGAGGTTGGTGGTATAAAGATGCAGAGCCCGGCTGAGAGCTTTGGGCTATACACAGAAATGTGGGAAGCAATCGCATTTCACCGGTAGCTGAAGCCATGATGTAGATAAGATCACTTGGCAGGAAAAGTAGAGCCTAATAGACAGGTATAGGGACACATTATGGGGTCAGAGGTCTGTAAACAAGAAAATAGAATAGGAGCCTCACTGAGTCTTCTACCTAATCCTGACTAGAAAGAGTTAAAAACAAATTTTACTAGAAAAATTCCCCTGGGAATAAATTCCCCTGGACAGGGGGTACAGAAAGAGAGAAAAAAATAGATAAAGAAAGGCATCAAATGGCCTTGGGACTTGCACCAAGAGACCAGAAAAAGAGCTGACAGGCAAACAAACGATACCCACCCCCACCTCCAGTAAAATATAGGGAAAACAAAGGAGGGGCTGACTAAATTTAAGGCAGTGTGTACTCACACCTATGCACTAACACATACACACACACACGTGTATTCACTCTGGACTCACCATATTATTCACTCCAGGGTCACCATAGAGTACAATAGGTATCCACACACCCCCTTACTAACTCTAAGCTAACCAAGAATAAGGCACCCCCTTGCCATCTGGCCACCCACCCCAAACAGAAGCCCTAAAAAGGTACGTCAAGGACAAGTAAACAGACAGAAATAAGCTGTACATAGGCCACCAGAAGAAAGGACATTAGGCAGAGGTGCCCAGAAGCCAATCCAGTTCTGGCAAGTTCTGGGTGGAGGGGGAAGGGTCACTCATCCCCCTATAAAAGCAGCTGGGAACAAAGGGCCCATGGGTCCTCCATCTTTCTGGAGCCCCCTACCCTGATTGTTTTTCTTCTGAGGGTATCTATCTATCTTCTGCTTTCACCCCTTCCTTTTCCCCTTTACAAATGAAGTGTCTTCCTTTGTTAAACTTTCTCCAAGTTTTCATTGGAGCTGAGTTGTGATATCCCAGTGGGCTGCTCGGACAACAGAGCCACGGTGCTCATCCCCTAGATGCAACATCTTTGGTGCATTGGCCACGAATGGCAAAAGGATGACTACCAGACAAGGTCAGTACCCAGCCCTGGGGACTCTGGCCACAGATTAGCTGTGGTCAATCCTCTGGGCTGGCCCCCTCGGGGTGGACTGTAGGCATTTAAGGTGAAGCCATCCCAGCACAGGAGATTCTGTGAGCAGATCTGATAACAGCCTTTTAGAGATCCGCACAGGCAGTGACAGCTTTCATTAGAATGGACACTGAGGGAGCCAGGGTCTCCCTTCCTCTCACCATGATTCTTCTCTGGAGCAGGTCACCAGGCTGACAAATACTAAATCAGGGCTGGAAATTCCATTGCAGTTACACAGTATAACCCAAAGGACCACAAAGAACAGTATGTCAGGGGGCCCCTCTTTTCCTGTTCTATGTTTGAGCTTCTCAATTCAGAGCCTTGGGATGAAATTAAAAAGCAAGATCAGAAATCCAGGCCAACCTCAGATAGGCTTTGCATGTCCTGCTTCCCTTGCATACATAAGCCACAGAAAACCCCCATTCACTCTGAAATGCAGCCTTAACAGCCATTCTCATCCCCTTTTAAAGAAAGGGCCTTTTGGGAACTCTATGCATTTGAGATGTGGCACAAACATCATTACTGTGGACATAGCAAGGGTTACAGGGGCCCTGGTCCCAGAAGAGAAAGACCCGCCAAGGACACTGGCTCCAAATTCATGCACAGTGCGGATGAGTCCCAACACTCGTAGGGACCCAGGGTCAGAGGTGGAAGCCACAATCAACCCTCCCTGAGGAGATGGGAGACATCCTGTCTCTTTAAGGCCAGGCAGGAAGTAGGTAGGAGAATCTTGTGGGTAGACACCTGCAGCATGGCAGGTTGGAGCCTTGGCATGCCTTCTTCCCTCATCTTGGCCTTGGGACCTAGGAATCTTCTTAACCAGAGGATGCCCAGAGGATGCAATGGGACCCTCACATTCTGTCTTTCTCTCCCTCCCTTCTCCCAGTTGGAACTGGGTCATCCACCATACTCACCCCTAGAGTGTTTTCTTTCCCAAAGACTGAAAAAGAGGGCCCTAAGCTTTTCCACACATGTCCAGGATGCCCCCTAAGAGACTAAGAGAGATAAATGGTTGACGGTGCCTCTAAATTATGATACTATACACCAGTTGGGTCAATTTTACACTAAGAAAGGGCTAAAGACAGTAAGAGTCAAGCCAGTAAATTATGCCAAACTGGGACAGATAGTATCAGTTGCTATGGGCTCCCAAATTTCTACACCTGCCTAATCTCCTAGGGAAACCTTTTCTGACATTGCTGGGTCACCTGGAAAATCCCAGACCCCTGGGGGGTCCCACAGGGCTGGGCTCTGCAGTGGACTTCCAGAGAGATTGGAGTGGAATGACAGATACTTCTTTGGGTGACCTTTGAAAAATATTTCACCCCTTGTTTTAAAAAGGGATCTTCATGGCTTGACACAATAATGTAGCCCAGGGAGCCACAACAGCTCAGTCTTCCACCCCCCTCTCTCTTCCTTCCCCACCAGTTCCTCACTCCTGTGCAGCCCCTGCCATTCCTTCAATCCTTCCACTTCCAGTCAAAAGTGGAAAATAGAAATTCTAGGCCTAGAAAAACAAAATTGATGATTTACTTTTGGCCTCCAATGTGAGTAGATGTTTAATTTAATTGATATGCTTACAACATTTCTTGTGCTTTGTAAATTCATAGACTACAACTATAGGGTAAACTTGCTCTTCTTTCTGCTTTCTGCTGGTACTAAGATAATTTTGCCACTCAAGGTTACCTGGAGAGTGAACAACTGGTCAACTTTACAATGTAACAATCTGTGTTTTTCTACCTGACCAAAGGGGGAAAAAGGAAAAAGGACAAGTGGCTGCAGACAAGTTTGTTATGAAAAACAAGGTCATAAGTAAGTAGGATAGAGTAATTAAATATAAAGATATATGTATAGAGGTATGTTTTTGATGTGAGAGGATTTGGGATGATAAGTTTTTGCCCTAGATAACAGCAGAACTAGAAGGCTCAAGTATGTCAAAAAAGGTTCACAGAAGATGCAGTTTATAGAAACAGGTGTGTTTGCTTGTTGGTTTGGTTGCATCCAGGTTGTTCCTTCTAAAAGCTCCTTGTTGCTCAGAGGAGACTGGGGGGGGAGTTGTGACTCTGACTCTCAGATCATCACTTGCTCCTCCCCAGGTCCCAACACTGCCCTCCGGTCTAACTGGTGCCTTCAGACAAAGGCTTTACCTCTCATTTCTGAGACTGATACTGGAAATAAGCTTTTTCTACATGACTAACAGGGACACCTGAACTGGTCAATGACAGATACAGGATAGAGCTGCCTCCTTGGACAGTTTATGACCCTCATTATTGCTGACTTTATGGTATATTAATTGTATTTGTGTTTTCCAATTTTACAGGTCTTCAGAGACAGAAAACTAAAAAAAATTTTCATTATACTTCCAGGCTAAGTCTTTTTATGATGATAAGATTGTTAGGCTCAAATATTTGACTTTATCATTTTCCAGCTTGTTGTGATAAGATATGCATCCCAATCCACCATGAGACAGCCAGGCAGACAATCCAAAGCTTATGTGATGTATATGTTATGTATCTGTTACAACACTTAGAGATGCTCAAACATTGTGCAGTCCAGGCAATGTCACATAAGGTACATCTATGGATAGGTGCATTTTTCTTAGATAGCACTCTAGTAAAGGATGACAAATTTAAGTAAAAGTTTTTTCATGTTATTTAATATGATGTCATCATTATTGTTGTGCTAAAATGTTAGGTGCTCAAGTCTTCTCTACAAAACTTTATAATTGTCATCTGTTAACATTCTGCAGGGATTCAACTTCTAAGACAACCCTGGTTGGTGAGAAAATAACAGTTTCCTGGTTATATCTCTCAAGGTGCTTGATATCTAGATAAGATAACAGATCTCCTGGGAACTCAATAACCCAGGTTTGAAGACCAAAGTTAAAAAAGTAACTGGACTAAAAGGATAGTCAATATTTTGGCCCTCACCCTCCAAGGTCAACAAAGACCCAGGATAAGAGGGAGCCTTTTTCTACAAAATCCTACAACTTTGGTGAGTCTCCCAACCTCCTGAACTGGGAGATTGCTGGACCTCAGAAGACAATAGTCAACCAATGTACGATGTGCTAAAAAGGAAGGTCACCAGAAAAAAAAAAAGTCTCTAAGCTTCCACAGGAAGCCAAGCAAGGTTCAACAAGACTGTGATCCATCCTGGCAGCTGACACTGACAGAGGAGCTGAGAGACTATGCACATGTTTCCAAAAAGAATGCCGGAGGACCCTGGACTGACCTTGATTTTGATTAACACAGGTCTCACTTTAACTTGGTCTTGGACACACAGCAAAAAAGTGTAACCAAAGACATCTTAAAGTAATAATGATATAGACAAAACATCAAAAAGGGGCTCTAATCACTGGCCCCTGCTAAGAGTTTACAGGTACACCTGTAGGCAGGTCTAAAAGCCAGCTGGTTACAATTGCAAATCCAATCCTCAAGAGCAATGTCTGGACATGGCTCCTTCACCAACCTGCCTTTCCATTCTAGTGATCATGCCTTGGTCATACATGATTTAATCTCTTGATAAAGTTTGTTTATTCTTGCCTGGAGACTGACAAACTCCCAGTGATCATACAAATGAAACCGAGGATAAAGGTGCCAGATTCCTTTTACCAAATCCCATCAGACAACCTTTCCTGCTAACGACTTCCATCTGCTGCCCCCTAACAATGACCCCACTCAGCTTGAAGAAGCCAGATCCGTTGTTGCTCATTTCCCCAACTGCAGTTGGATGGACATCTCAGAGGGGGAAATGTAGGGTCAGGAGTCTGTAAACAAGAAAATAGAATAGAAGGCTCATTTAGTCTTTTACCTAATCCTGACTAGAAAGAGTTAAAAAAAAACAAATTTTACTAGAAAAATTACCCTGGGAATAAATAAGTCATGGGCAGGGGGTACAGAAAGAGAGAAAAAAAATAGATAAAGAAAGGCATCAAATGGCCTTGGGAGGGCCGGTGAGATGGCTCAGCGGCTTAAGCGCCTGCCCGGCAAGCGCAAGGGCCCGAGTTCGACTCCCGGATCCCACATACGAAAAAGGGGCCGGTGATATCGCTCAGCGGCACGGGCGCCTGCTGGCACGCGAGGTCCTGAGGTCGACCCCCTGGTACCCACAAAAAAAAAAAAAAAAAAAAAAAATGGCCTTGGGACTTGCACCAAGAGACCAGAAAAAGAGCTGACAGGCAAACAAACGATACCCACCCCCACCTCCAGTAAAATATAGGGAAAACAAAGGAGGGGCTGACTAAATTTAAGGCAGTGTGTACTCACACCTATGCACTAACACATACACACACACACGTGTATTCACTCTGGACTCACCATATTATTCACTCCAGGGTCACCATAGAGTACAATAGGTATCCACACACCCCCTTACTAACTCTAAGCTAACCAAGAATAAGGCACCCCCTTGCCATCTAGCCACCCACCCCAAACAGAAGCCCTAAAAAGGTACGTCAAGAACAAGTAAACAGACAGAAATAAGCTGTACATAGACCACCAGAAGAAAGGACATTAGGCAGAGGTGCCCAGAAGCCAATCCAGTTCTGGCAAGTTCTGGGTGGAGGGGGAAGGGTCACACATCTCCCTATAAAAGCAGTTGGGAACAAAGGCCCATGGGTCCTCCATCTTTCTGGAGCCCCCTACCCTGATTTTTTCTTACCAGGTAGCTATTTATCTTCTCCTTTCTCCCCTTTCTTTTCCTTCTTACAAATAAAGTGTCTTCCTTTCCTAAAACTTTGTTTCTCTAAGTTTTTATTGGGGCTGAGTTACAATATCCCAGTGAGCTGCTCAAACAACAGAGCAGCGGTGCTTATCTCCCAGATGCAGCAACATGAATATAATCCCAGCACTTTGGGAGCCTGAGGCAGGAGGATCCAAGTTTAAGCCCAGCCTGGACAACTTAGCAAGACTTTGTCTCAAAAGAAAAAATAAAAAGGGCTGGGAGAAAGAATGACTATTATCAAGAAATCAACTAATAACAAATATTGGAGGGGCTGTGAGGAAAAAGGAACCTTTCTCCACTGTTGGTGGGAGTGTCAACTGGTACAACCACTGTGGAAATCAGTGTGGAGATTCCTCAAAAAACTAGGATTGGAGGTCCCATTTGACCCAGCTATTCCTCTTTTGGGTATCTTCCCAAAAGAATTAAAAACATCGTACCACAGCAATATATGTGCACCCAGGTTTATAGCAGCACAATTTGTAATAGCCAGATCTTGGAAACAACCCAAATGCCCATCAACCGAGGAATGGATAAAAAAGATGTGGTTTTTTTAATACAATGGAGTACTACTCAGCCATAAAGAAGGATAAACTGGAGACTTTTATAGGTAAATGGATGCAAGTCGAGAAAATACTCATAGGTGAAATAAACTGGACGCACATGTGTAAACATTGTATTTTTTCCCTAGTGTGAGAAACTGAAAGAGTAAACAAGATCCAAAATGTACAATAGATATGGTAAATCAGGAAGAAACTGGTCAAAAGGAAAGAGAAACTGGGATGGAGGAATGGGGAAAAGAAAGAAGGGAAAAGAAAAAAATTATATATATATATATATATATATATATATATACACATATATAATAGTTAAGATAGACACACGACTAATTTTGCTTAGTGCACTGAAGAGAAAAGTTTGTGCTAATAATGTTTGGACAATTGAATGTTGATATCTTGTACCCTGAGTAACTAATTTAAAGATAACAATACGTAATGTATTAACCATTGTTACCCTCTTATTATGTTGCTTTGAGATTTTGTTCTATTATTTTTCTCTTTAAAATAAAAAAAAAAAAAGAGCTGGGGGTGTGGGTCAGTGTGAGGCCCTGGGTTCCATCCCAGTAATGCTGAATGAATGAATGTATGAATGAATGAATATAGTGATGATCCAGGAGGGAAAAAATGAGTCTGAAAGAAAGGGGAAAAAGCAATCAGAGAAGCAGAAGAAAATCAACAGTCTTAGGTCACAGAACCTAAAGGAAGTGAACATTTCAAGGAAGCGGTCATTTATGTCAAATGCTGCCTAACTGCCCAAGGTCATCCAGCTAACAAGTGAGAATCCTGAATTTAAAAACAGGCCTAACTGTAAAATAAGTAATTCTGGGGAAAATGGATAGCCCTTTGGAAACAAAGTGCTAAAGGTCTGAAAGTAAAACACAAAGTAACAGTCTTTTTTCAAATAGCAAATTTTTATAAGTTCAGTGTGAAAAAGTCTACTTAATGCAAGACAGGACAGAAGATGCAGATACCATAAAAGAAGAAAAATAGATGCTTTTAAACAGATTGGAGAAAAATTTCTACAGCACACTTGACAGACCCAGGGTTACTATGCACCATATACGACAACCCAGGAGGAAAATGATTAAAAGAGATAGTTCACAAAACTTGGATGCAAACAACCATAAATATGTTTAAAAGACAAACACTTCTGTAATGTTGAAGGAAATGCAAATAAACAACAATGAGGTATCATTCCTTGGACTGGTAAAACATGTTAAAACTGGTTACATTGCTGGGTAAAATAAATACAAAATCTTTTTGAAATGGTGTTTAGCAATATCTATTAAAATTTTAAGGGAAGCTCTAGTTCATTTGGGTGCTGGATACTTGAGTGCATTCACTCTGCCAAGATTAACAGAGCTCTGCATTCTCTTTATTAACTCTGTAGAAAGCTCACTTGTGAACTTTTCTGTGTGTACATTATTCTTTAATACCTCTAAAAAGAACTGAGATGCACAAAACATACGGAACATCCCAATAATCCTAGTTAGGGGTTCTCCATTTTGCAAATTGGTAACCCCAAAAAAACCATTTTATTATGGGCAAATGAACAGGTAATTGACAGAGGAGTAAATTCAAATGGGCAGCAAACATAGAAAATACTCAGTCTCCTCAATGATCATAAAAATGCCAATTAAAGTTGCAAGGAGATATCGCTTTATATTCGTAAATGTTAAGTAATGGCATCCACATCTGGGGCGGGGGTGATGAGGCTCCAACACATTTCTGATGGAAATCAGAATTGTTAGCAGCCTTTCAGGGAAAGCAATCTCGTGGTATCTCTCAGATATGAACACTTTTTGACCTCGCATGTCCATATGCATAAGGTATTTATAGATGGCTCCAGGATGTAGGAATGTGTGGGAGCATGTGGGAAAGAAAACTGCAAAGCCTTCCAAAAAAAAAAAAAAAAAAACAATAATAAGAGTACATCAACAATGCCAACCCCATACCATGAAATACTGTGCAACTTTTATGAAGAATACATAAAAATTGGATGTATTGTCCTGGAAAAATGCATACAAACTATTAGGTGACAAAAGGTAAATTGATGCACGTGGCTTTGATTCTGTTGTTTCTTTAAAGTGTCTTGTATAAGTTTGCAGAAAATGGGATATGGTTTAAATCCAAACCCTGCCTTCACCATCTCCTCGTGTACGATAACTCCTCAGAGCCTCAGTTTCCCTAACTGTAAAAGATGTTAAAAATAACAGGTACCTCAGAGACTTCTTGTGAGCACATGACAATTTCTGTGCAGTGCTTAAGAGTTGCCTGTGTTGGGCCGCTGAGA
Organism: Erethizon dorsatum; assembly: GCA_028451465.1. Taxonomy (NCBI): domain Eukaryota; kingdom Metazoa; phylum Chordata; class Mammalia; order Rodentia; family Erethizontidae; genus Erethizon; species Erethizon dorsatum. The sequence goes on along the minus strand of CM051834.1, from coordinate 107,102,370 downwards.
TGGCTCAGCGGCGTAAGCGCCTGCCCTGCAAGCGCAAGGGCCCGAGTTCGACTCCCGGAACCCACATACGAAAAAAGGGCCGGTGATATCGTTCAGCGGCACGGGCGCCTGCTGGCGCACAAGGTCCTGAGGTCGACCCCCGGTACCCACAAAAAAAAAAAAAAAAAAAAAGAGTTGCCTGTGTGTCACCTGATGGCATATGTATGAGCATAATCCACACAAGCATGGAAAATACCGAGGAAGAAAACACAATACACCCACCACCCTCCCCATTTCATAGCAGTTCAACTGGTTACAGCTCTGTTTGTTACCTTTATAACTTTTTAAAGATTCACTAAAGTGGGAAGAGGAAGAGGAAGCCAGGCAGCCAGCCAGGAATTCCCCACGGGCTCTAGGAAGCTGTGGGAAAGGTGAGCAGGGCAGAACAGAGGCCCCAGGAAAGCCTTCTGCAACAGGTGGTCTGACCCGACTCCCTGGCCCAGGCCAAGGGGCTGCTCCTCTCTGGACCCGGACTCTCTCCTCTCCAAAGTGAAGCTGCCAGTGGCCCCCACGCAAAGCATGCTGCTACTGAGGACAGACTGCGTCTGAGTCCCCATGACTCTTAGGGATGTGGCGCTGTGTGCCAGACATCTAGGGGTCTTACTCTGGTCGACCCATTTAATCCCCCATGAACCCTATTTGGGGAGGACATCACATTATCACCCCCATGTTGCAGGTGGGAAAAACTGAGACACAGGAAGGTTAAGTCACTTTGGTACAGAGCCCACCACAGGGGCAGAGGACAAATAAATTCCTAGACCCTTGACCTGTTCCTCATTTAAAAGCATGGTTTGTGTTTTCTTCTGAGGCAAGGGCTTAAAAGCTGCTTTAGCTAAAAAGAAAAAACTGATTCTTCATTTGGGTCTCTAGATGTCCGACAGGTAACTAAACTCAGAACAAAATTTTTTACCTTCATTTTGAAAAGTCTTGAGTCAAATCCTCCTCAGCTCTGCACATAGGCATGTTTGTCACTTAGCAAATGTTTATTTAAAAGGTGCCAAGGCAAAGTTTGTCATGCTAATTTGACCTAGCCTATCACATAACCCTTCAAGACTGAGGACACCAAGGTAAGGGATTTCCAGGTACGTTCAACTGTGCCCGGAATCTCCGCTGTCCTTAACCTAGGGTTACTGTGGATGCCACTGTCTCACAAGACTGAGCCCGCCCCAAACAAAGACAGTCACCCCACGGGACTGGAATTCCCCCAAGTCATGAGGACTCCTCCAGAGCTATAAAACCAGGACTGAGATAATGATCAAAAGGACCCCCAGACCACCAGAGCACCCCAAAAGCTGGTCTCCATTCCTTCGTGAACAGACCCTTCCATTCCTCAAACTGTGGCCTTTTTCCTATCTTCTCTTACTTTCCTTTGTTAGGGGATGGGCTTGATCTTTGTCAGAGTTATGCTTCCCTTTCTTTCACTTTTTAATTAAGGCTTTGCCTGGAAATTCACACTGTTGTTTGAGTTTTCATTTCCATGAGCACTAAGCAAGAATCCACATGAGCCAGTGACAACTTGTCCAGGCTTATGCACTAGAAAGTGACCAGAATTCATGGCAGGCACCCTGGCTCTGAACTGGGACTCTGGACCACCAACCAGGCTTCACCACCTGCCAGGTGTCAGCAAGCGACATCCCCTTCCCAACCTTGTTTTACTCATTTGTGAAGAGTTTACCAATACTCACCTCTGGCTTTCTGCAAGAGTTAAATGTCATCAGCCTTGGGCCTAGGAGGATTAAGTGTTTCAAAAATGGGAACCTTTGTTACCTCAGTCCCTGCAGGAAGGAAAAGATGTGCCAAGGCCCTGGGCCTCTCCTCTGATGCAAGTTCCAGGTAAGTTATCCGATGCCTCAATGAGAGGAGACACAAAGCAGGACAGCCGTCCAGACCCTGACTCTTCCTGAAACCACAGGGAGAAGCGCCCCAAGGCCTGTGCGCCCTTCCCCCATCTGACCCCACATCCGACCAAAGACCACACCGCACCCAGTTCCAGCCCTGCCACAGGAGGCTGGGTCCAGGGTCCAGTGTGCCCCTCCCAGATAGCCCCGCCTACGAGGAAGCAATCCCTCCCCACACACACCCGGCCCCAGCAGATAAAGGCGCCCGGCGCGGCTGCGCTGCTAGCTATCCCTGCGCGCCCTTCTCACGATGTCCCGCCACTGCGCGCTGTTCGCTTGGACCCTCCTCGCCCTCCTCGGAGTGGCTCAGAAAGCCCGAGGCCAGAGCAGCTGCGACTCCGTCGTGCCTCGGGGCGAGTGGAATGCCCTGGCTTCCGAGTGCACCGAGCGCCTGAGCCTGCCCGTGCGCTACGTGATAGTATCGCACACGGCGGGCAGCACCTGCGACTCCCCATCGTCCTGCGAGCAGCAGGCCCGGAACGTGCAGCACTACCACGTGCGCACGAAGGGCTGGTGCGACGTGGGCTACAAGTGAGTATGGAGAGAGGCCAGGTGGACCTGGGACGGGCGGGGACAGAGGTGCTGGGGGCCCAGCTAGACTTGCCGGGCCGACACGCGGGACAGCTCACTCAAACTCCGGGGCTACCCCCAGGACTGGCCAGGCCAGCCCGCAGATGCTATGGGGAGGGGGTAGGCTTTGCCTTTGCGTCCCGTCGCTCCTCTCCCCACCGCTACAGAAGCATCCCTTTAAAAAAGGCTGCTGCCCTATCAGGAAGAGGAATCCAGGCTGATTCAGCGGGAGCCAAGGTCCCCTCAGTGCCACCAGGGTTTATTTTTGCCTGAGACCCAGTGCAGCTCCCTCCCCAGCAGAGACTGGTCCTGTCCTCTCTCAGCTTCCCCTCGGCAGTCAATGGGACTGCGGAGGCCTGGTGCATGCAACACACCCAGGACACTGCCTAGCATATCACAGGCGCCCCAAGCCCATGGGCTACTGCCACTGGGCACCAACTACGCGCCAGGTGGTGTGCAGGGCACTAGAATGAGGAGACAGCAGGGAACGGTGTGACTCTATCCCTGTGTGTGATTTAAAGCAAAACAGGAGAGAAACAAGAGGGACTCTCACAGTGACGAAAGTGATGGATAAAGTGATGGAACAGGGCAATGAAGGGTGACCTCAGAAGCCGGAGCCAGATCCACTATGTGGCTCCTTCAGAGGGCTGAGGAGAGGGAAGGCCTCCCTGAGACAGTGGCTTCGAGGTGGCTCTGGAACCAGGGAGCTGAGGAATGCTGCAATGAGCAGGGTGCAAATGCTGTGAGGCCAAGGGAGCAGCTCTCATCCGAAAGACACAGCGGCTGGATGTAAGGTGGGGTGGGGATGGGAGTACAGCATGAGCAAAGGGCCGGCAGGGGACAGACTGGGCAGGGCCTTGCTGGCCACAATGAGGACTTTGGTTTTCACTCTGAGGAAGATGGGAGCCATGGAAGGCTCTGAGCAGCACAGAGGCGTTCACTGACTGAGGTAGAAGAGGCTTCCTCTGACTGCTGTGGAGAGAACAGGCTGCAGTGGGCCTGGGGGCAGAAAGAGAGAGCCTGGGGTGGGTTGGATCGGCCTCAGGGGCTGTGTCCACCACCTCCTTCCAGGGTACCAGGCTGCGGTCCACACAAGCGCTTCCACAGAGGGAACATCTGAACCCTACAGGGTCTCACTCAGGACAAAGTGAACATCTAAAGCACCTGCAGAGCTTACCGGAAATGCAGCTCGCCAGGCCCCCCCCCGGAGACCGCACCAGCCGATCCCAGAGAAGCCTAGAAGCGGCCAGGGTATCCTCGGCCCTTCCCACTCCAGATTTCATCACTCAAAGGCTCCAACTTCCAGGCTCTATTCCCGAGGGTCAGATGCTCCCATCCTAACTGTTCCCCCGGGTCAGGAAGATGGAGCCTGGCCCTGCAACTGCCGGTCTAAATGGCCTATGGAAAAGGAGAGGTCTACTTCCCAGATTTTAGGGTTCAGTATCTGACATTCTCAACACCCCTCCCGTCATATCACATTCTCTCTCCAAGCCTCAGTTTCCTCACCTGTAAATGGGGCTCTTGATTATACCCACCTGGCAATGGTAGCTGCGGTTTAAATCTGATGTATCCAGATAACAAATCTACAGAGAGCTCCAGCCTCAGGGCCAGGTGCCTACAGAGCTGTTGCCTGCCCAGATCCGGCAGCTGGCACTACTGGGGTGACTCTAATGTCCTCAGAAGTGGATTCTGTGAGCTGGCTTCCTAAATGGCAGACCCAGGACTTGGACTGGGGAGTTCCAACATTCCAAGTGTCATTTGTGACCCTGTGAGTCTGCAGACAGCACAGCTCCAAGGCGCCGATCTAGTTCATGTCAAGGTGCCCAGGGAGACTCAGTCAAGACGCACAGAATGAGCCTGAAGGATCTGCCACCAGGCCTGGAAACCTCCAGAGGCAGCTGTGACCTCAACCTTTGAGGTTCTGTCCCAGTGGACCCCAATGGCCAGAGGCAGGGTGGGGAAGGGCAGAGTTCTGAGGGGCGTAAACTTGTGCAAACGATGTGGCTTTCTGAGCCTCTGCTCCTCAATATGAACAAGGGGAAGACAACTATCTACCTCAGAGCCTGTGCGGCAAAGCAAGAGCTCAACAAATCCTCCAAAGAGGCAGGAGAGAGCGAGGAGTAAGACCATGTGGGTGGGAGTCACAGAGATCTGGGTGAAAATGCAGGCTCTGCCCAAATGCTCAGTGACACTGGGCAGATGACTTCTTCTTCGAGTCTCTGTAACATGGGGGTTGCTCACAGGGTTGCCTTGCAGATGAGAACAAGGTACATACAGAGTTGTGTTTGGCATGTGGCACCGGGCTCAACAGATGGCCATGGTCATTATTATTGCGGAAAGTGAAGGGGTGAGGATGATGTTGGGGAAACTGCTGTGGCAGGAAGGGGGGTGAGGCACTGCCCCCTGGAAATCTTCCCTCACTCAAGCCCCTGATCCTCCCATGCAGCTTCCTGATTGGAGAAGATGGACTTGTCTATGAGGGCCGGGGCTGGAACACCAAGGGCGCCCACTCAGGTGCCAACTGGAACTCCAGATCCATTGGCATCTCCTTCATGGGCAACTACATGGGTGAGTGACATCTAGGAGGGAGGGTGGCATGGGGCTGGGGGATGGCACAGCAGCGTGGGTGGTGGTTAAGAGGCTCTGCCATATACAAGCTCTCCAGCCAGGGTCTGCATTTCCTGAGCCTCACTTCCTCTTCTGATAATGAAACCATTTTCAACCACCGGGTGGGAGTGAGGATTGGTTGATCTATACAAAATCTTCAAGCCAGCCCAGGGCACCCAGGAATTATTTAATAGATGTTGGCTCTTGTGGGCAGGAAAGAGGTCTGGGGGCAGAGGGGGGAGAACAAGCCATCATCATTGCAATAACCAATACTTGCTAAGGGCTTCCTCCAAGCCAGACACCATTCTGTAGGTTTTACATAAAGTAACCATTTACCCTCCCATAGCCCTACTGGGATGAGGAAACAGGCAGAGGGAGATTAAAACCAGCTTGGAGCACACAAGCCACTACATCCCACTACCTCTGCCCCTTTGAGGGAACACCAGCCTAACTTTTGCATCTGCCCCTGCAGAGCGGGTGCCCCCAAAACGGGCCCTCCGGGCAGCCCAGAATCTGCTAGCCTGTGGTGTGGCTCGGGGAGCCCTGAAATCCAACTACGAGCTCAAAGGACACCGGGATGTGCAGCAGACGCTCTCTCCAGGCGACCAGCTCTACCAAATCATCCAGAGTTGGCCACACTACCATGAGTGAGGCCCTGCTTACTGCCCACCCCACATCCCTCCCTTGGCCAGCAGCCCTGCTGCCACCTCCTCCCCACTTCCTCCAATAAAGATGCAACTCCAGCTGTGTTCCCTAGCAGGTCCCTTCACACAGCCTCCTCCTCCTCCCTCCCACAAGACCCCAGCCATATCCCTCCTCCCAGCACTCTGTCCTCACTGGTGCTCAGAACCCAGAGGCCCCGACCCTGAACCAAGACCCCGGAGATCCCAGCTCGGAAACAATATCACAGCTCAGAACCCAGAGGTCTCAGGTCAGAGCCCAGGAATCAGCACCATGCAGGTTCAGATGTCACCAACAGAAGCTTGGGGGTCTTCTCAGGTAGTGGGCCATGCAGCAGAATACTCCTTCCCCAGCACACAAAGACATCCTGTGCAGAATTTCTGCTTGGACTCCTTTGGAGACAGGCTGTTCACTACCACCCCTCAGCTCCCTCCTTGCAATGTGTTAGAGCCTGGAAGTTTTTCCTGAGTCTGAATTCCCATCTGCCTCCTATCACAGACATGGCCAGAAATACCCACAGCGCCCAGTTATTTCTCCCCATCATCCTCATTTCTCCCCGCTCCAGCCCACTGTTCAGTCATGTGCTAAAGGGTCCCAAGGATGAACACGTTTATTTACAAAATGTACATACCCTCCCTCCCAGTGTGCACTGCCTGGGGAGAGGGCAGGGTCAGGGCCTCACACACCTGAGACCCCTGGAGGGGCAGGGTTTGGGTGAGGCTGGAAGGCCACCCTGGCCCTGGCCCTGCCCCATGCCATACCCACTGATGGGTGGGAGTGGAGAGGCAGTGCCAGCTCTCCATGGTCATGACCGTGTGTCCAGCCGGTTCATGTATTCCTGCAAGGCCTTCAAGCGGGCGTCTATTTCAGCCATGTCAGCTGCCTGGTGGTCCAAGCTGTACTCTGTGAGAGCAGGTGTGGATGTGGGGGGCTGTGAAGGGTCTGAAGCCACAGGAAGCTCCAAGCCAATACACTGCCCTCATTATCATCCCAGCAGGCAGTGGTGGGGGGGCATGACCCAGGCTCACCTTTGATGGGGACCCAGCCCCCTGAACTGGTCAGGCGTCTCTGACTACTGCATTCCCGAGGGGTGGACTTCTGGTGATCATGGAGGCAGGACAGGGGGTCAGGCACTCTCCCTCTCTCTCCCTGCCCCACAAATGCCACTGGAAATTCTGAACCCCAGGACCTCGGAGAAAATAGGGCTGACACCTGTTGAGTACTCACTACATCAAAACCTCCTTGTGTCATCTATCACAGGGACCCTCCAAGGTGATGTCATTCATTACCCCCCCCGGGGTTAACTGGTAATGCTACTGAGGCACAGAGAGGCTAAGTACTTCCAGACATACAGATAGAACCATGAGCCAGATTTGAAGATCTGGTAACTCGAGGCCAGAAACTTACAGCATCCTGTGTACCAGCTATTCTTCCCTGCAATCACATGGTCCTAAAACCCTGTTTCCAGAAGCATCTCAGTTACCTCTGCAACCTGAGCCCCAGGACGGCATCATGGGAAATGCAGACAGCTGGCTGTCAGGGTCTTAATGCTACCCTTCCCTCCTCTGAGGCCTGGCAAAGACACTTACTGTATTAGACCCACTCCATGGTGTGGGGCTGGGTGGCTTTCCACGGCGGTGACAGCGAAGGCTAAGAGAAGGGGTAATTGAGGACCAATGGTGGGTTGGTCTTTGGTGCTTCCCACATGGCCCACTGCCGTGGTTTCAAGTCCCCCAGCCTCCATCACCCATTCTTCCTGCAAAAGGCTGTGTGCAGTCTCCCCAGACATCCTTTTGAAATGGTCCTTCCCCCAGTACCACGTTTTACCCTCGGGAGAGCGACTCGGAGAAATCCTCGAACTCGCTACAGGAGCTGGCCGAGGAGCAGCGGCTGCGTAAACTGTCCACTAGGGGGAGACGAGGACCTGAGTCTCCACGCTCGCCCAGCCAGGTCCGCCCAGCCCGTCCGTGTCCGTGTCCTTCTCCCCCAACCCCCCACCCTCAGCTCCAGGCCACTGACCCGAGGAGCTGCGGTGGCGCGAGCGGTTGGCTGCGTCCCCTCGGCCGGTCACGGCAGCGGGGGGCCGGGCCTGGCGAGCCCACGTGATGGCCGGACCGTCCCCACTTCCTCCACTGCCCAGTCGGTTCCGCTGCTGCCGCTTCTGCTGCTGCTGCCTGAAAAACGGGAAAGGAGATGCCCGCTTTGCGCCCAAGTCATGAAGGGAAGGGTGTCACCGTGACGCTGAGTCACAGCCAGAGCCGATGACCCTGCCACATGGCCACAGGAGGGGAGAAAGCAGGCGGCGACGCAAACCGGGTGGAAGTAGGAGAAACAAGCAAGCAGCGCAGGTGAGCGGTCCTGAGAGGGGACAGGGTCAGGAGAGACGCTGGACCGGTGGGAACACCTGGGAGGCGGAGAGTGGCGAGGGGGCAGCCAGGACCCGGGCAGGGATGAGGGCAGCGGGGAGGAAAGGCGCACTAACTTCATCCTGATCTCCCTCTGCTTCTTCTCCTTGGCTTTCACGAAGGCCGTGGGGTCGAAGCGCGCCGCTCGCCCACCTAGGACAGCGCGGGGGTGGTGGTGGTGGTGGTGGTGAGGTGCGAGGTCACGGCCCCGCCCCCCGCGCCCCGGCCCCGCCTCCCCCACCCCGGGCGGGGCGCAGACCTGAGGGCGACGGCGAGGAGCGGGCGGGCCGACCCCGACCCCGGGCCCCGCGGCCGCTCTCGCGCGAGGAGGAACGGGCGGCCCCGCGGCCACGCGACGTGGAGCGCTCGCGGGACGACGAAGCCCGGTCCTCCCGGGCCGCGGGCAGCCCCGCCGGCGCAGTGCGCCTCCTGCGAGCACAGGACCCCGTCAGCTCCCGCGGCCAGGTCAAACCCCAGTCCCGTCCCGGACGCACCTCAGGCCCGGCCCGCGTCAACTCCGACTCGCGCGCCCTCCCGCGACGCCCAGTCACCTCCCCACTCCCGCCTCTCTCGGAGCCCCACAGATCTGTCCCCTTCCACAACCCCGACTGCCAAACCCCTGCATCCTAACGCACCGCCTTCGCCAGGCCCTTCTTCCCGAGGTCTCCTACGGCCCCCTCAAGACCTGCCGGACTTTCCGCCATCCACAGTAAAAGCCAGCGGAGGTCGCCAGATCCCACCCGCCCCGCCCCACCGGGCCGCTCCGCTCCCGCGTCTCCCAGCCCGGCCCACCGCTCCCAACTGAGCCTCCCAGTCCCGACGCCCCCAGCGGTTCATCAAGCCCGCCCACCTATCACCCGAGCCCGGCCCACTTCCCTCCGACTCCGCCCCTCCCGGGCCCCGCCCACCAGCCCCAAACCCACCTGCAGCCCCAGCGGGCGGCTCCAAGGCCCCGCCCAACCCTGGCCGCGCCCCTCACCCCCTTTTGTACAAGGCCAGCTCGCTGTTCAGCGTCTTCAGCCGGGCTCGCAGGCTGCGCTCCGACGCCTTCACCTCCTCGAGCTGTGCGGAGGGAAAAAGCGCGCAGGGGTCCAGACCCAGGCCGAGGCCTCGCCCAGCTCGTCCCCGCTGGCCGCCCCGCCCCTCACCTCCTTGGCCAGGCGGCGGCAGTCCTGGCCGCGGTGGACGGGCGCCCGGTGTCCGAGGCCGCGCTCCTGCCGCAGCTCCAGCTCCAGGCCGCGCACCAGCCCGCGCAGCTGCTCGGCCTCCTGGCGCGCTGCCCGCCCGGCCAGCGCCTCCTCCCGCGAGCGGCCTAGCTGCGCCTCCAGCTCGCGTTTCTCCGACGTCAGGCGGGACACCCTGCGGGGAAGAGGGAGACAGGGCTAGAGGGAGTAGGACACGTCATCTCCTTCATCTCCTCCCAGGCTGGCCTCCAACTTCTGGGGTCAGGCAATCCTGCTTCAGTCTCCTGAGTAGCTGGCCTACCACCACGCCCAGCTAACGCTTTTAAAAGAAAACTGGCTCAAAGAGACCTAACTGCACATCAGAGTTGGTGTAATACCAGAGAATTACGTGAGGTAACTAAAAGACATTATTTTAGCAAGTAAGATACAGCCTAAAGAAAAAAAAAAAAAACCTGCAAAGAAGCCTCAAATTTTATTCACAATTGTTTTGTTTTGTTTTGAGACAGTGTCTCACTATGTAGCTCAGGCTGGCCTTGAACTCAGTGATCCTCCTGGCTCAGCCTCCCCACAGTGCTGGGATCACAGGCATGCACCACCATGCCTGCCTTTTCACAACTCTTATACTTAGTAATTATATTGGTATTATTTAGGGTGAAACAATTATGTCTCTATCCCTGGAAACTAAGATTTTCAGCATGAGAAAAGATGCAATTGTACAATTAAGATTAGGTAAATACAGACTTTACTTTTCTCTACCTAAAAATGTATCTATTTCCTGACTCTTTCCACTAAAATGTCCTAACCTCAGTGTGGACCCCCTGACGGTAAGCACCCCTAATGGCGACACCATGGTGTCTAAACACCATTTTCTGTAAAAGAAACAAGAACTTCTTGGAAAATGATTTACACCAGTTCTCACGTTTAGAAGGGCACCAAAAAAGTCAGAGATCTTGAAATTCCAGAAAGCAAGGAAGCCACCAAGGACTACTGGGGTCAAAAGGACATAGGAGCCAACAGGAAGGGTTCCTATTGGCCACAGCCAAGACAGCAGCCTCAAAAAGAGTAACTGCAGTAAAGCGATTATCCATGGTAGACTAATGGCCCCTGTCCCAAGGAGATCTGGTGAATTCGACCTTGGATGGTACATAGGCGCTTTACAGATCTGAGAAGTTAAGGATCTTGACATGATTATTCTGAGTTATCGGGGGGATTCTAAATATAATCCCAAGTACCCTGATAAGGCTGAGCAATTAAGACACAGAAGGGGCAAAGGAATATGACCACAGGGGCAGAGACTGGAGGGATGCAGTCACACACCAAACAAAGTCAGCACGCATACACACACACACACACACACACACACACACACAGAATTTTGGTGGTGCTTTGTCACAGAAGCCATAGCAAAACAACACACAACTGCCGGTGAGACGGCTCAGCGGCTTAAGCGCCTGCCTTGCAAGCGCGAAGGCCCGAGTTCGACTCCCGGATCCCACATACGAAAAAGGGGCCGGTGATATCGCTCAGCGGCACGGGTGCCTGTTGGCGCGCGAGGTCCTGAGGTCGTCCCCCCGGTACCCACAAAAAAAAAAAAAAAAAAAAAAAAAACACACAACTAAGTTAAAATTTACAAGTTTGTAATAACACTAAAAACAAAAATCATTCATTTCCATGTAGGGTAAGAGGGAACCAATTCATTATTCTGACCAAAGTTAAATAAAAAAAGACTTAAACCAGGTGTGGTGCCACATGCCTTTAATCCCAGCTACCTGGGAGGCTGAGGCAGGAGGATCACAAATTCAAACTCAGTCTGAGCAATTTAGTGACTTAGCAGGACTCTGTCTCAAATTAACAAAATCAAAACCACTGGGAATGTAGCATAGTACAAAGGCCCTGCGTTCAATTCCCAGTACCACAAAAAAAAAAAAAAAAAAAAAAAAAAAAAGAGAAAAGGAGAAGGATCACAAGTTCAAAGCCAGCCTGGGCAACTTAGCAAGAACTTGTCTCAAAATTAAAAACTCAAAAAGGGCTGGGAAGTAGCTCAGGAGTTGAATGCCTCTGGGTTTGAGCTCCCATACATAAGTAAATACATAAATAAGCAGGGCTAGGGATGAAGCTCAGCACTCCCTGGGTTCAGTCCCCAGTAGTGCAAATAAAGAAGGAAAAAGAAAAGAAAAAGAAAAAGAAAAAAGAGTTAAAGCATTGACCATACCTTTCTGTGTGAATGCACCTCCGGGAAACCAAATACTTAATAAGAGAATGCTCTTATTGAAAAGTTCCAGCTAACAAAGCAGAAAGAATTACAGGATTAGATCATCATAATTTACCGGCCTCTCATGAAATATCAGTGTAGCCAGTGGCCATCAACAGCTGTCAACACCAAATTAATTCACTTGCTCTCACTTTGCCTAAAAAGTAAACTTAGGAAGAAAAACATATTTGGATGAGCACATTTTTGGCAAAATATTGAATTTGTCCCTTGCAATCAAGAACAAGACCAGGACACCACCTACCACTACTTCCTCCGTCCTTACACAGTACTGGAGGTCCCAGCCAGCCAGTGCAATAAGGCAAGAAAAATAAAAGGTAAGGATGAGAAGGAATTAATGAAACAGTCATTTGCAAAGGAAATGATTATAAACACAAAAAATCAAAAAAGGATCTACAGATAAGTTATTAGAAATAAGGCTGACTGAAGTAACTAGATATAAAAATCAATATATATCAATTATACAGGGCCGGTGAGATGGCTCAGCGGCGTAAGCGCCTGCCTGTCAAGCACGAGGGCCCAAGTTCGACTCCCGGATCCCACATAAAAGGGCCGGTGATATCGCTCAGCGGCATGGGCGCCTGCTGGCGTGCGAGGTCCTGAGGTCGACCCCCGGTACCCACAAAAAAAAAAAAAAAAATTATACAAACATCATTATGAGCTATACCAGTGATGGCGACCCTATGGCATGTGTGCTCCAGCAGGCTGTTCGCCATCACTGATCCATACTTATGAACAAAAGCCTCCAAATATCCGAGGAGATCTAACAGAAAGTATGCTAGAAGCCAGGTGTGGTGGTGCACGCCTATAATCCAATCCCAGCACTCTGGGAGGCTGAGTCAGGAGGTTCACAATTTAGCAACTTAGTGAGACCCTCCCTCAAAATGAAAAAAAAAAACAGGCTGGGGAATGTAGTTCAGTATGAAGTTCCTGGTTTCAATCTCCAGTACCACAAAAAAAAAAAAAAAAAAAGTATGATAGAACATTATTGAGGCCCTAAATAAAATGCAAGTAAATGTAGAGTTATACTCTGTTCATAGACTGGAATACTATTTATAAAGATGCCAGCTGTCTCTAAATTGTTCTATAAAAAAATTATTATAAATTAGCCTGCATAAAAATTACGAACCTCTTTTTCATCAAAATAGTACGACAGTGGAAAGGCCAGCTACTGAGTGGGAAGAGGTTTCTGAAACATAAAACCAACAAAGAGTTCATATCCAGACTATATAAAGAACTCCTGAGCTGGGCGCATGGTGCAGCCTGTAATCCCAGCTGCTTGGAAGGCTGAGGCAGGTGGATCATAAGCTCAAGGTCAGCCTAGGTAACTTACCAAGACCCTGGCTCAAAATAAGAAAATAAAAAGGACTAGGAATGCAGCTCAGTGCTCCCTGGGTTCACCCCCAGTACTGCAAATACATACATACATACATACATACATACTCCTAGAAACCAATTGGAGCAGCAGAAAAATGGAAAAAGATAGATGAACAGGCATATTACCAAAGGGAAGCACAAATGACTACTAACCACATGAAAAGCTGCTCAGCCCCAAGGAAATGCAAATAAAAATCAGAGATGTCATAAAAAGTTATAGCCACTTTGAAAAAGCAGTTTGGGTTTGGTATTATCTAGTAAAGCCTTCAAAAAACAGCTAACAGCTCCACTCCTGGGTATCCACCCTTGATCCAAGCAGTGTGTGTTTGCTTTTCCGTGTGAACACACGTGTGTGTGTGTGTATGAGAGAGAGAGACCCCAAACTGGAAATTACCAATACCCATTGAATGTTCAGATAAATTGTGGTAGATTGATTCAATGGAAAAATAACAATGAAAATGAATGAACTACTGCTACACAAAACTGCGTAGAAGAATCTTAAAAAGATGTCAGGCCAAATAATACAGATCCAAAAAAGTAACACAGTATTTAATTCCATTTATAAAAGTGCAAAGAGATGCAATTGAATTACACTGTTTAGAGATGCAGAGTGCAGCGCTGTCATCTATTAGGGAATGCGAATGAGTGGGGGGACTCTTCCAGGAAAAGACCCAAGGAAGCTTTGGGGAAATGGCCACATCAACTTCTAAACCTGTCTGGTTGTTGCATGGGTGCCAGAGTTATGATAATTTATTAAATTGTACATTTATATTTTATGTTTTTGTTTTTTGTTTCTTTTGGTACCGGGAATCAAACTCAGGACCTTGTGCTTGCCAGGCAGGCACTGTGCTGCTGAGCTATATCCCTGGCCATGTACACTTATATTTTATATTTTATGTGGGTGATACTTCATTCACAATAAGAAAAGTAAGTAGTGAAAAATAGTTGGGGGGGACCAGGAACCTCCCTCCCCAGAGCTTCTGATACCAACGGTCTGCAGGGAAGAGCCTGGGTGCTGGGATCTTCCAAAGCACCCCGGGTGATGCAAATGGGTAGCCAGTGTGAACCGCTGCCCCGGGTAGCAGGCTGCAGGGACTCTGTAAGAGAGGGGGCCGCTCTCAAGAGCTCCCCTCACCAGCGTCAATACCTCCGACAGCCGGAAGTACACAGCACTGCCAGGAGGGTGCCTCCCCAAAACCTGGCTCCAGATCTGATAAAGCCTAAGAGCTCAACTATCACTTCCCTGGAAGTACAGGGACAAAGGAAGACAGTCACCACCACCACAGGGAGAAAGGCAGCAATCCAGACCGGGAGACTACAGGACAAAAAACCTTCTCTGTTCCACAGATAACTCACATCAAGAGGGGAATTGGGAAGATTTAGGAAACACAGTAACGAATTGCAATGTGTGGGCATATTCCAATACTAATTCAAAGGAGCCAATCAAAAAAGACATTTGTGAGACAGAGGAGTGTGAACACAAGCTCTGGGTGCCGGATGGAATTCGAGGATGGTGGTTGTGTTCTCTTTATGTCCGTATTATATATTAAGGATCCAGACTGAAGCATTTATGGAGAAGATATGATGTCCCAAGGGAGAAGGGAAGAGGTAATCAAACAAGATGGCAAAATATGGGTGACCAAGGGCTGGGGACAGCACACGTGTTATACTGCTGTCTACTTCTACACGTGCTTGGCAGTTTTCCTAATAAAACATCCTGACACCCAGTGGTGGCCCAGCTCCCCAAGGAGCTCCCCCATTGGGCCCACGCTTGGTGACTTCTCCCTACCTCTCCTCCCACCTCCCACCCCCACAGGGCTCCAGCCTTTGCCAACGCAGCTCCTCCTCCCTGAACGCAGCCCTCCATCCTGCTGGACAGAGGGACTCCGCCCACCCCAGGAGGGCTGTCTGCCTACGGGACGTGCTGAGCTCTCCGTATCTTTCTTTCCTAGCACCAGCCTGATACAGCTGGCATCTACCAGGGGACTCTGCCTGCTGTCTGGGCCCCCTCTCCTGGGAGGGAGTCCCTACTGCCTGCTCCGCGGTGTGGACACCTCGGCTCTGGCCAACCCCCCAGCATGAATGTACCCCACGTATTACAAGCTGGGTGACCCTGAGCAGTTCCTCGTCACATCTCTGGACCTCGCTCTCCTCATCTGTGAAGAGGGATGATGACGCTAAGACCTCCTCTAAGGAATCTAAGAAAGTGCTTAGGCCGCACATCAACTACAGCCAAGCAAGGTATGAACTCGCTAAATGTCATATGAATGAATGAATGAACGAATTAAGGTGTGACTGAGTGCGTCTCGGAGTCTTCCCAAACTCCCTAACTCCAGGTAGGGAAAGAGGAAAATAACAAGGTACCACCAATTGTGGGATCTCAAGTCACCCTCTCTAGTTCTGCAGTTGAGTCCACAGGGCAGAGGGCGCCACCTTGTGGCCATTCTGGGAAGCACAGGCGCAAGCCCATATCCGCACGCGAAGGGGCTGACCCACCCGACGAACAGAATGAAGCTTCTCCTGCTTCCCACCTTGGCCTCCCACTGCGGCTTTCCTCCCCCTCCACCCACCAGTACACAGCCAAGGGCCCCCCGGCCCTGTGAGAGAAGGCCAGCACTTGGCACTCAGTCCTGGGCTAGCAGCCACCAACAGTACAGAACGGCTGGGGACACAAAGGGAGTTTGGCACCGGCCGCTGGATGTCAGGTCTAGCCTGGCCATGACATTCACTGTGACCGGGGGAAGTTCCCTAACCGCTCTGGGCTTCCGCAGCAGGGAGGTGACAGCAGTGCCTGCCTTGTAAGGCATCTGTGAGGATAAAATGATAAAGAGTAGGGTCCCTGACACACGATTAAACACTCAATAAACCTTAGCGGGTGGTATTACTATTACTACTAAAAACATCACCGCGATTCAGCTCACCCATAGATGGCAGTGTACAGCAGGCACCAATACACACCCCAAAAGCTTCACCTTCACCGCCATTGCCCTTGTTCTCACCGTGCTCTTACTTAATGCAGGCTTGGCATTTGCTAAGTGGCTAAGTGACTAACGTCCAGCAGTGCCAGGCTGGGCAATGCACAGGGAGAAGGTGCCAATGTCAAAAAGGTGCCTGGCGAAGGTGTACTAAAACCAAACGCAGCCCGACCACCTTGCCTGACTGTCCACATGCAGCTCCCTTTGCCCGTTGCACCCCTCATTACAGGCAAGGTCAGGACCCCCCTGGGATCCCAGCCCAGAGTTGTCTCCCCCACTGGCCTGGCATCCAGCAGTCCAGGACTGTCTTGGTTACCACTGTGTCGCCAGCCCTGCCCAATAAAAGGCAGGCTCAGAATGATTAGGGTGAATGCAGCGCTGGAGTCCTTCCATGGGCCAAAATACATGGGGTCCCCACAGCACATGATGGGACACCCCCCCCTCCTGCCACAACCAGACTCACTGCTCCCGCAGGTGCCAGATCTCAGTATCCCGTGTGTCCCGCGCATCCCGGACATCCAGCCCGCGAAGGCGACTCAGCTCCTCCTTCAGCGATCGGATGATGCCCTGCAGGACCACAGGGTCCGGCTTGCCCTGGTACGGGAGGGGCAGCGGGTAGTGAATCCTGAGGAGAGGGATTAGAACCGAGGCATCTCAGAGGCCAAGAAACCACTCAAGAGCAACAATCAGGTTCTGAGAGCCATAGAACACGAAAACACGAAGTCCCCAAACCCTCACATTCTGATTCCCATTTCAGTCACTGTCCTTGCCCCCATGTCCCCCCCTGCACCAGTCATTCGGCTCAGAATGCAGCAGTTCTGAGGACACAGGGACAGACAGCCCTGGCGCTGTCTAAAGCAACCTCCTTGTCACACACCACTGGCAGAGTGGACACTGGTCTTGTGTGACCTGCAGTCGAGCACAGCGCTAATCCAGACTCCACACAGGGAGATTCTGGCTGGCCTGACTGCGGTCAGCCCTAGGCTGGGTGACGGTATGCTCAGATGTTATTCAGAGAGGCTGGGCCACTTCCCATTAGAAACTCCAGGAGCTACTACCAAACAAGGCAGACACTGTCCCCAGCTATTCCAGAGCCACCCCCAACATCCCTCTTTCTCCCTTGCTGCCTCCCACTAGAAAGGGTAGCGAGGTAGATACTCATTTTCCCAGAATCCTTTGCATGTGACCACTTCTGGTCAAATATTATGGGAAATCTGTCAGGAGTCTTCTGGGAATGCTTTTGTTTTCCTGATAAAACCAGCCCCGTACCTCTTCCTGCTTTGATACAGATGCAATGCCTACAACTCCAGCAACTGTTCTTAAAAAGCCAACACGTCAACACATTATGCACAAAAGAAAGAAAGAAAAAAAAAAAAATAGAACAAGTCTGAGTCCCTAACAGAACTGCTATATGGCAGCTACCTACTTAGACACCTTGTGAAGTGATAAATAAACTACTACTTGTTTAAAGCACTAGTAACAGTTACTCTGCTAGTGGTAGCAAAATACAATAGTAAGTGATATAAGCCCCCACCTAGAGATTACAAAAGGATGCTTAAACGATACCCCCACATTACCCTGGATACCACAAGCCAATTGCTGCACCCACCTGTCAAACTCCACAGAATAGATGAGGATCAGGTAGCGCTTGGAGTTGAGCTGGGCTGACCTGGGGGCCAAGGTGCCCGGGCGGCCGCCCAGCTTGCGGTTCCGCAGGGACTCCAGGTCTGTGTAGGTCAACAGGTCAAGGGTGACTGACTCACTGCTCTGTGGGACAGGAGGGGAGGGGCAGCCACAGGACCCACACGGCCATGCCCAGAGCACCCCACCTATATGCCCAGCCCTGGCCTCCCTACCCTTGGGCTGATGATCACCAAGGCCCCATCCAGGGACAGGTGACAAGGACGTGCTCAGAGGGATGAGCTGAAAGGACCTAAGCACTCAACCGAGGGGATACCTTGGACCCGTGGCTCTCCACGTGCTGTCTGGAAGCTACAGGGGGCCTCTCAGGGAGTCATGAGGCCAAACAATTTTCTTACTACCAAGACAGCATGTGCCTCTTTCGCTATGGTGACAGCCACACGAACGGTGCAAAAGCACTGCTGGGTAAACCTGCAGGTGCCTTAGCAGAATGCAAATGAGGGGCACCAAATGGTGCCAGCAGCCACTGCCATGCAGGCTCATGGGGGCGGGGTAGGAGGAAGAAATAAACAGACAAACAAACTGAGAACAGGAAATGAAACAGAAATGTTCGTTTTGTTTTGTTTTTGTTTTGTTTTGTTTTTTGTGGGTACCGGGGGGTCGACCTCAGGACCTCGCGCGCCAGCAGGCGCCCGTGCCGCTGAGCGATATCACCGGCCCTTTTTTCGTATGTGGGTTCTGGGAGTTGAACTCGGGCCCTCGCGCTTGCCAGGCAGGCGCTTATGCCGCTGAGCCATCTCACCGGCCCTTGTTTTGTTTTTGAGACAAGTTCTTGTTATGTAGTTCAGGCTGGCCCTGAACTCGCAGCAATCCTCCTGCCTCAGCCTCCCAATTGCTGGGATTACAGGCATGTGCCACTACACCTGACTCAGAAATGTTCTTTTTTTTTTTTTTTTTTTTTTTTTTTTTTTGTGGGGGTCGACCTCAGGACCTCGTGCGCCAGCAGGCGTCCGTGCCGCTGAGCGATATCACCGGCCCTTTTTTTGTATGTGGGTTCCGGGAGTCGAACTCAGGCCCTCGCGCTTGCCAGGCAGGCGCATACGCCACTGAGCCATCTCACCGGCCCCAGAAATGTTCTTGATGAAAGATTAAAATTATTAATTTAGTGACTCACGACCCTTGAATGCACAACTCATCGCTATTCTGTACAAGAAAGTGGGAGGGACATACAAAGTACTTCTGCTCACACCAAAGGGTGACAGTGTGCTCAGCAGAGTGCCTGTGCCACCAGGTTCGGAGCCGGATTAGCCACTTCTTCATGGAACACTATTCTTGAAAGATAAAACTGACAGTCAAACTACAGTTACTCAGCCTTGGGTATTTGGCAGGCATTGTCTCAAAGATGAACAAAGGGAGCCTATCTCTTCAACAAAACCACTAATGGGATTCGTTGTCGGTGATAAAATGCAAGCTTTGCACTCAAATTTGAATTCGAATTTTGGAAAACGTGCGCCTGTCACTGTGCCCCTGATGGCTTCTCAGTGACTCTGCTGGGGAAATCACTGGGGACAGTAATAAACGCCACTCTCTAATATTGTATAATGAAATGGGTCAACATCCAGAAGATCTGTGCAACTCAGTGAGCCAGTATTTCCCAAACGGCCAGTGCAGGATGTTGCAAAATCACACAGGGGTAAAAGATCCATGTGAAGTACAAGACACATCAAGGGGTTTTAATGCACCAATAGGAGTTCACTGATAAGGTTTCAGGTTCCACACTGCCACTGACCTTCAAGAAATTATACTTGTACAGTTTTACTATGTTAGTAAATACATAACATTGAAAAAGCTATCACAGTACTTCCTTTGCCAACTGTGTATCTGTGTGAGGCAGGAGTTTTCTATATATTCTTCAACCAAAACGTACCACAGCAGAAGCACATAAGACTCCAGCCGTTTTCTACTTAAGCCAGACATTTAAACGAACTGCAAAAGTGTAAAACATTGTTGTACTTCTTACTAATTTTTTGTTTTAGGAAATACATTTTTCATTACAATGCTATTTAGGTTAACATATAACAAGTTTACTACAGTTATTTCTTTCTTTCTTTTTTTTTTTTTTTGTGGGTACCGGGGGTCGAACTCAGGACCTCACGTGCCAGCAGGCGCCCGTGCCGCTGAGTGATATCACCGGCCCTTTTCTTGTATGTGGGTACTGGGAGTCGAACTCAGGACCTCGCGCTTGCCAGGCAGATGCTTATGCCGTTCAGCCATCTCACCGGCCCATACAGTTATTTCTAAATGAATTCATAAATACTTTTAAATTTTGGTTTTCATTTCATTTTTTTTTTTTTTATGTGGGTACTGGGAGTCAAACTCAGGACCTTGCACTTGCTAGCAGGCGCTTGTGCCACTGAGCAATATCACTGGCCCTTTTTTTTCCTTTATGTGGGTATCAGGACTCAAACTGAGCACCTCATGCTTGCCAGGCAGGCGCTTATGCCACTGAGCCATATCACCGGCCCTGGTTTTCATTTCTAATATGGCAAATTAAAAAAAATTTTTTTGAGACAGGCTCTCACTACATAGTCCAGGCTGGCCTTGAGCTCACTATGTAGCCGAAGGTGGCCTCTAACTTGTGGCAATCCTCCTGCCTCAGCCTCCCAAGTGCTGGGATTACAGGCATGCACCACCATGTCCGGTTTATGGCAAATAAATATTAATAGATATAATCTGCATAAACAAAAGCTCTCCTGTGTCTTCAATAATATTTGAGAATATATATGAGACCACATATAGTAGTTTGAGAACCACTGTGTTAGATACATGATGATGAATGTGTACAATGAAATAGTAAGCAACCACTAATAGGATAAATTCAAAAGCTGATAATAAAAATAAAAACAGAATCTATATAGTAGTTATTATTCACCAGACACTATACTAAGCTTTTATTATGTAATGACTCACTTAATCTTCAGAATATTTTTAAAAATCTTCAGAATATTATTAAATGGGAACTACTATTGTTCCCAATTTACAGATAGGGATTAAAGCACTACGGGGAAGGAACTGGCTCAAGGTTTCCAGCTAAAAGTAGCAGTGATGAGTCTGAATTCAGTTTGAATTCTTGGCCATGATGCTATACTGCCTATAGATTCTAAAAGGTTATGCACTGGGTGAAGGATAGAAGTGGGGCTATATGAGACTGTCATTTTCTAAGTGACACATTAGTTTAGTTTAATATCTTCAGTTTTATGAGGGCATATTTTATCTGTAACCAGAGAAACAATATACTTCATAGTTAAAAAGCAACAGTAGTATGTAAATATCATCCCTGCCACTCCAAGTTCTAATCTGCTTTTTTTTCATTAATACTTTTAACTACTTGACATTAAAAAATTCTATCAATCTGATTGAAGAAAAAATAAAAATAAAAATAAAACTTTTTTCCAATGTTCCGTGTCTTCCACTAGAATGTCATCTTCATGGGGACAGGTTTTGTCTCTTTGGTTCACTGAAATATCCCCCATGTCTACAACAGTGCCTGGCAGCCTGTGGTTGCTCAGAAAATGAAAGCCATGAATGGCCAGACTCACTGCTGTAACTGAATTCTTATAAAACATCATTGAATCTTTTCAAAGTAGGTTGCAGAATACCTTGGAAAGTATGTGAACTATGTCACTCAGGAGGCTGAGGCAGGAGGATCGCTACAAGTTCGAGGCCAACCTGGACTACACAGTGAACTCAAGGCCTGCCTGAAGTATATAGCGAGACCCTGTCTCAAAAAAAGAAAGTAAGAAAGAAAGGTATATCAACTATACATAATTAGAGATCCGCAAATACACACACACACACGTGCACTCACACACAGAGAAATGAAGAAATGGCTGGAGTGATTTTCACCAAAATATTAACAAGCATGCACGTGGGGAGTGGAGTGATGTTTACTTTCTGCTTTACATTTCTCTGTGGTCTGAGTCGTCTACATGAAAATAACTATTATGAGAACCAGAGTAAGCCATTTACATTTGAGAAAGGAGAAAAGGCCCTATCCCTTCAATGAAAGGGAAAGCAGAGGCACCTGCAAACATCAGATGGGGACCCATCCCAGGAATCTGGGGACCAGAAACATCCCCAACCCCCAGCCCCATCCCTACCTGGGTGAGGGCCGACTCCAGCATGTTGCAGAAGATGCTGAACTGTTTGAAGTTCCCTGTCTTGTGGGTCAGATCTTCAATGACTGGGTGGGAAGGAAAGTCCCTCCTGAGGTCTGACCACTTGCCCAGCCCAAGGGCAAGGCACCCAAGTTCTCCAACTCCAGGGCCTTCGTCCCCACCCCTGCCGCCAAGGAGAGATCTGCTCAAACAGTAGAGGCAAAGGGCAGGATTCCAGCTGGCCTCTTTTTTTTTTTTTCTTGAGCCAGGGTCTCGCTATGCAGAACAGGCTGGCCTTGAACTCCTGGTGATCCTCCTGCCTCAGCAGGAGTGCTGGGATTACAGGCATGTGCCACCACACCCAGCTGGCCTCATCTTCTGGGGGAAGCTGACCCCAGGAAGGAGAGCTGAGCCCACTACAGGCAGGCACTCAGGCACTCACAGCTGGCATCAAACTCGCCCCGCCACTGGTCAGCCGTCATCCGGTCCTCCACCTCCAGCTCCAGCACCTGCCCGGAAACCACCACACGCACGGCATGCTCCACACCCCGGAAGACATAGTCCACCTGCAGGCCAGCTGGCTGGTCCATGGCCAGGGTCACTGGAGAGGGGGGTAAGACAGAGATCAGAGGGGCTGAGAGCCCAGGATCTAGAGCTAGAAGACCAGGAGTCACATCCCGGACCCATCATTCATCAGCTGCGGCACCTTGGGAAAATGGCTCCACCGCTCTGTGCCCCAGTCTCACCTGGAAAATGGGTACAATAACGGCACAGACTTGTTCTGAGGATTAAATTGGACAACATACATAAAGGCGCTAAGAATTATGTCCTACACATTAATTACGACGTCCAACACATGCTGCCCAACAGAAATATGTGATCACCAAGAGAATCACAATTCATACTGCTGATTATTATCCCTTCATACATTTGTTCATCCAGCAGACATTTGTGGTGAAAAATCAAGCTAGAAAGGAGTACAGGGAGCACAGGGGTCAAGCAGTCACAGTGGGCCTCTCAGAGGAGGTGACCTTTGAGCAGACAGCTGAGGGAGGTGGGAGCACAAGCCATGTGCTCCAAAGCAGGGAACAGCCAGTGCTAAATATCACCCACGATACACTGAATTAATCACCGATTTGATGAATTAGTCTGTTGTATGATGTATTAGTCTGTATGTATAAACGACTTCTCTTAGGTAGCAGAGCTACTACTCACATTACTTCTACAAGGAGCTGGAAGAGGATCAGGCCTCTGCTGCCCACCCGGGATTCCCGGGGCTGGTTCAGAGTAGGGGGCTGCCTGAGTTCCTACCCAGGTTCTTCTGCACGTGAACGGTTAAGTTACGTAACCCTCCGTGATCCACTCTGTAGCCATAAAGCAAGGGCCATCCTGGGTACCGGGGATGTGAGGAGAAACCAGACCACGCCCCTGCTCTCAGGAAAGGCGCAGTCACAAGTATAAACATGTACACAGCTGGGTGCGAGGAGGCTGAGGAAGAAGGATTGCAAGTCCAAGCTCAGTCGGGGCAACTTAGTGACTCAGCGAGACCCTGTCTCAAAATGAAAAATTAAAAAAGGGCTGGGGTGTAGCACAATGTGAAGGCCCAGGGTTCAACCCCCAGTAACACACACACACACACACACACACACACACACACACACACGCAAAGTCACATAGTGGGAAACAGGAGATGAGGGGGGAAGGAGCTGCTCTCTTAGCCAAGGTGGGAGGGAGGGAGCTGAATATCAGAAGCAGAGTTATCAGGCTGTGGTAACAGCCAGGCAAAGGCTCAAGGTGGGATTTTCCTGGTTTTTTTCTAAAATCAGCAAGGAGGTCAGCGGGGCTGCAAGAGTGTGAATGGGGAGAGGCGATTAAGTGATGGGATCCAAGATGTCACAGGGGGCAGATGATGTTCACACGGCCTTTGTAAGCCTACAGCGGGGTAATAGTGCTCATATCCTTAGACTGGTTGACTGAATGAGTTAAGCACGATAAAATTCTTGGAGAAATGGACCGATGCCTGACACAGAGCAATCATCAATCCATCTTGGTGTTATGTTCATTATTGCTATTATTATTCTGTTTCTGAGATTGAAAGGGACCACAGGAACAGGCAAGTGCGTGCCTTATACAGTTTTTCCAGCACACAGATGGGAAAACTGAGGCTCAGCAAGAAAAGGGGTTCTTGTCTTTGGTCCCATAGCTACTCCAAGGACAGAGCCACCATCCCCGGCCATGGGACCCCTCCTCCAGTGCTTGGTCTCCTTCTCTCCCCCTCACCTCTAGTCCTGCACTTTCCCCAGGAAGTCCTCACTGGAGTCTAGAGTCTAACACTGGAAAACGCATTGTGTGACAGGAAAGATGAGCCTGAAACTCTATGACTTTAACCTTTTCAGAGCCCTTTAGCCTTAGAGAATTAAATGAAATTCCTGAACTCTTCTCAGACAAATGAACAGGCTCACAACCTCTCGAAAATTACTTCAGTCAGGGCCGGTGAGATGGCTCAGCGGCGTAAGCGCCTGCCTTGCAAGCGCGAGGGCCCGAGTTCGACTCCCGGATCCCACATACGAAAAAGGGGCCGGTGATATCGCTCAGCGGCACGGGTGCCTGTTGGTCCACGCGAGGTCCTGAGGTCGACCCCCCCGGTACCCACAAAAAAAAAAAAAAAAGAAAGAAAATTACTTCAGTCAATCCCAGCCCCTTTCCCACGAGCCCGAGGACAACCGCCTGATCCCCACACGTCCTGTCACTCAATTCTCTGCCTCTAGATCTGAGCTCTTATCTTTATTTGGAGGGAGCCTCTCTGTGCTGCTTTTTGGAGGGGCTCATGAAGCCTGGGAAGACCCTCCCCCGGAAAACACACTCTTGCAATTACGCTTTTATTCTATGGGGGTTAAGAAGTTTAATAATCCCAGGTCTCGCTGCAAACAAATCGCTGCACATTTCAACAAATATCTCACTCCAGGGTGCCTGGAAGCGCTGGCCCCACCCCACCGAGGGTTCTAGACTCCACCCGCAGTTCCTGCCCCTCACACTCTGCGAGCCAATCAGCGGCCGCGCCTTCCGGGTTGCCAAGGCGCGGGAGGTTACTAAGGAGTTGGAGGCACCCGCGGAACACCTGAGAAGCCGCGCGGCAACACCGCCCCCACTCGTGCTACGGGAGGAGAAAGGGGGTCAGCCACACTCCATCCCTGCCGCCTACCCGGCCCTGCCCTCCTCTTCCCCACGCCACCGCATAAGCCCCCCATTCTCACCCGCGACAGCAGCAGCTCATCCCCACTTCCACTGACGAACTTAGCTCCAACCCAGCCACCTCGGTCTCAGGGTTTCGACCTCGGAGTTATCTGCCTGAATTCAACTCTTCCCGTCACACGCACACGCGCGCGCGCGCACGCGCACACACACACACACACACACACACACACACACACACACACACACACACACACACACACACACACACACACACACACACACACACACACACACACACACACACACACACACACACACACACACCTCTTCTCCTTCCTCTCCGCCCATTCCCTTCTGAAGGCTTCTCCTAAGTGCTGCCTGACTGCTGACGAACGAATCCCGCACTCCTGCCAGCTCGACCCTCCTCCCTGCCTGGACGGCCACAGCATCCCAGTCCCACCCACCCCACTCCATCCCACCCCACCCCACCCCACCCCCGCCTCCTTCTGCAGAGCCCCCTCCCTGCACATTCCAGCTCTGCTCCCTTGTGCTGCGCTCCTCAAAAACCAGCCCCTCTCCCCCATGTCCCCTGTTTCCATCCTGCTCTCCCAGGCTGGGGGCGCTTCTCCCTACCCCGCCCCCCCATGTTCTCCTAGGGGTCCCTGCATATTCTACCTGAAATCCCCTCTCCATTATTCTGCCAGAATTCTACCCGCATATTTATTTGTTCAAGGTTCTGCTCCACACACACCCCACTTTTCTCCTGCATTCCATTCCCCCCATAATACACCTGGATTCCTTCCAAGTGGTATGTAAAGCCCCCTCCCCACCCGCACACACATTTTCCACCTCTCTTCCCTTCGGAGACCCCTCCTGGAACACCTTCCTCCCATTTCTGGGATTTCCCCCGGCCGTGGGTCCCCATCCCCTCCCTCCCTGACCCTATCCCTCTACCTGCATCCTCCGTCCTGGCTCTGTGATCAGTGTCCCATCCTGGTCGCTGATTTCATTCCAGCCCCAAGTCTCTCCCAGCTCTGCTTCTCCGCCTCAGCCTCCGGACCCGGCCTCCCCCTGCCTTCGAGGCCCCGCCCCTGCCAACCCGTGACGTCACCGCCCAGCCCCGCGCCTGTGGACGCCCCAGCGCCCTATTCTGGCCCACATAACTGACACCAGTTTTCATGACATCAAGGCTCCAGCTCAGGCACACTCAATTTCCTCGCCCTCAGCCCTCTCCCTGTCGCCTTTCACTAAGGTGACCCCTTCTGCTCTCCAGTGTTCCATCACCGCCCTTGGCTTCTTCCAAACCGTGCTCCTAGGATGCTCACAGACTTCACAGCCCCCACCCCAGGGCCAATTCTCCCCTCCACGCCGGACTCCTCAAAGACAAATCCACACCACCACCTCCCACAGCAGACATGGCCAAATCACCACCCCTGGCAGCCCCTTAGTGGCTGTCTGCCCATGCCCTGCAGACCTACCACCGCATATTCCAGCCCAGGCTGGCATTCCTGCTACAGCCCATGTGACCTCGTTCTTAGTGGACAGACCAGGAGCTGAGAGGGTAGAGCTGTTTTCGTCATTCTTGTACTGTCAGTCTCCTGTCCTGACACTGTGACTAACAATGTAATAACGGGAGGTGCCACACACCGGGGTCACGGGCACTGAGGAGACAGCCAAGGTCTTCTCCCCCAGCTCCTTCCTGGTCACCCTTCAGGCTGCAGCTCCACCCCCTCTTGCTGGAAGCCCCAGTCCCAGGCTGGGTCACCAGCATCCCCAACATTGCTCAGCAAAGGGTCTGCCACAGAGGAGGAGCTTGATGACAAGTCAGTCAAGTCACTTCCCTCCAGCCCGAACTCTGAAGCAGCCTATTTCTCAGAGTAAAGGCTGCGGAGCATCAGCTGGACCATGGGCACTGTTCCTGGGCCTGGTCTCCAACATGCAGAAGCCCAACTGGGGGCACAGGAATGCGCATTTCCTACAAGCTCCTTCAGGCAATAAATCTGAGACCCTCTGCCCTTAGGCACCACAATCTGTCCAGGTTACTGTCCCACCCTGACCTCCCAACTGACACAAGTCCCTCCCAGCTCAGCAACCCTGTGCATACCATAGGGAGACCCAAGGAGGGGTGCTAACGAGGACAGTGACAGCAAACCTTTTAGAATTTTCAAAGATAACACACAGCTGGCTGTGGCACCCGTGCCATAGATTCACCACCACTTGCATAGGGGATGCTTTGCGCACCTATGTACCCCTCAAGTGCCACTTGGAGCCAGTGGAGTGGGCAAGTCTGAGAAGCTCAGTGGTTATAATAAATAATCTATTTCAGGTAGTAGTGATAGGAGAAAAATTAAGCCAGCTGAAGAGCCAGGCAGGGCCAGGAGCTATTCTAGCTTCAATGGTCAGCAAGGGCCTGTCTGTGAAGTTAACATTTGAACACAGACCTAAAGGAGAGGAGGGCGAAGCCACATAGACAACAAGTACAAAAGCCCTGAGGTGACAATGTACTTACTGTATGCAGAGAACAGCAAGGGAGCCAAGGCGGCTGCAGCAGTGTGAGCAAGGGGGATGGGGAGGGGGTGAGAGTTGAGAGGACTGAGGAGGAAGGTGGATCCCTTGGGGGCCTTGTGGGCACAGTGGGGACTCTTGCTGAGTGAGGTAGGAGCCAGGAGGGGGAACAAAGCAGCAGTGTGATCTGACTATGGGGTCAAGGGCACTGGCAGGGAGCCCAGTGAGATCACTCCAACAGAGCAGGTAAGAACAGGAGACGGCCTGGCCCTTAGTGGTAGTGAGAGCGGTGCTGAGAACTGGCTGGATCCTGGATCTGTGTGTGTGTGTGTTTGCAGTACTGGGGATTGAAAGCACTCTGCCACTGAGCCACATGCCCAGCTCTCCCCACAACCCTAGACAGAGCCTCACTAAGCTGCTCGGGCTGGCCTCAAACTATTTTTTGATCCTTCTGCCTCAACCTCCTGAGTAGCTGGGATTACAGATGAGCACCACTGCACCTGATCCTGGATGTTTTGGCGATAAAGCTAAAAGCTCTGCTGACAAAAAGACCATACATACGAGTGAGAAAAAGGCACGAGTCATGGACAACTCCGAAGTATTTGTTCTGAGTCTCTGGAAGGAAGCACCTGCCATCGACTGGGTTTGGAGGCTGAAAGGACGAGATCACAAGTTTGTTTAAACTCTGGATGTCAGCTGGACTTCAAGGTAAAGGAGAGTAGGCCATTAAGTATATCAGCCTGCAGTTCAGGACAGAGTTCCAGGCTGAAAATAGACACCCCAGAGTCACCATTAGGCAAAGAGGTCAAAGCCACTAGATAAATGGTATAGAGAGAGAAAAGGTGAGGTCATTCTACCGCTGACAAAACGAAGGCACAGAGGGGTCCACAACTCGCCCCAAGCCAGTGTGATGTTCAGTTGTAGGGCTAGCACAAGGCTAGGATTCAAACCAGGGCCACCAGAAGCCAGAGCCCACACTCAACCATCAATAGGGTTTGTTAGGAAAGTTAAGAGTTAGTTCTGGGTCTGGGAGTATAGCTTAGTGGAAGAACCTGGGGTTCCATCCCTAGTACCACATATAATAACAATTATTATTAATAATAATCTAAAACACTTGCTAGGTGCCTGCACACAGTAATCGTTACATGTATGATATCCCTTCATATATCTCATCAAAGCAAACCCTCATCCCTGAAGGGCTCCCTTCCTCCCTCTCTCAATACTGCTTTTTCATCACCCAAGTCAAAGTTTAGATCCGAAAGGGGGAACCTCTGCCCTCCCAGTCCTCGTTGTAATAATGCACTCCCGTAAAAACCTCCCATTAAATCGCAACGCTGTATTACAACAGCACCTTTATGTTCTATCATTTGCGGTCTTCCGCATTACGACTTCCCCCATTAAAGTCCTTCCTAGGAGCTCAGACCCCCCGACTCACACACTAGCCTCTGTCCCACAACCCTTCATTCTAGCGCCTGCCCGTGTTAAAGAGCGCCCGGTCCTGATTCCCACCCTGCGGGTCAGTGGCCCGTCGCAGCCCAAGAGCCCCCGAGAGCCCCCACCCCCAAGATCGTCACCGCAGCCCGTGCGCCCCACGCTCCCGCCGCCTCTCACCTTCTCCACGGACACCCCTCCTCGCGAGCGGTTCAACTGCCGGAGATCCAGCCCGGCCCCAGGCTCCTTCCCACTCCTGATTGGCTTGGCTGACCCGCAGCCAAGTTTTCATTGGTCAAAGAAGATGCCTGTCACTCTGTCCCGCCCCAGAGGAGAACCCGCCCTCCAAAGATTGCAATTGGCCAACTTGGAAGAGGCGTTCCTAAACGGCTTAGGGAGACCCCCCCTAGCGTCTGTCTCGTCCCCAATCAGTACTGGCTAATGATGCCGCCAGTCATACAAAAAAGTCGTTCCCTAGAGAAGGGTGGATGGAGGATCCCGGAAACAGACTCTTGACTCCGCCCCCGGGTGGAGGAGAGGTGTTGGTGGAGAGTGGACGTGCACGGGCTATGGAAGGGTTTGTCCGCGGCTCAACGCTGAAGACGGTTTGAGATCTCATATCGCTCGGTGCGTTCCAGTTCTGCACCAAGCATTTTGGAAAACTTCACTTATTTAAAGCTCACAGCAGCCCGGAAAAGTGGACATTATTTTAACTTTCTTTTTGCCAAGGAGCCGGTTCAGCGAGATACAGATGGATCACACAGATCATACGTCCATCGGGCGGATCCACCTTACGGAATTAAGGGGGCGGGCCCTCTTTAAAAGAGTATAAAAGCACGAACGCAAAATTTTGTGTGAGCATGAAACTTTCCTCGGAATATGAATTAGCCGAGCGTGGTGGTATACGCCTGTAATCCCAGCATTCTGGGAGGTTGAAGAAGAAAGATCGCAAGTTTGAGCCCACTCTGGGCAATTTAGTGACTTAGTGAGATCCTGTCTCAAAATAAAAAAAGGCTAGGGGTGCAACTCAGTGTGAAGGCCCTGGGTTCTATCCCCAGTACAAGGGGGTGTGCGAAGGCATATGAACTAATAAAGCTCATACATTTTTTTTTCTTTATGGGGGTACCAGGAACCGAACTCAGGACCTCGCGCTTGCCAGGCAGGCGCTTATGCCGCTGAGTTATATCACTGGCCCTCATACATATTTTTAAAAGCTAAGAAATACCACAAACATTGTAAAACTCCCCGAAGATAATGTGCTGTTTTTAATTTAGCGCCCAATATGCTTACTTTTTGCTTCATACACATTTCATAATATATCCAGAGGAAAAAAGAAAGTTTCTTGCCTCTAGCTTGGCCAATGGGCCTTTTTTTCTTATTCTTATAATTTTAAAAAAGTTTCAGCTTCCAAGTTAGTATTGGTGATGTCATGTGAAATTTTTCTGGAAAACTCATATGTTAGCTGTATCTTTTGGACATGGTTCTGCAGAATAGCTTCTGGCTCGATTCCTGACTTGACTCATGTCTCTTACACAGGTGCTTCCAGGGTGGTCACCAAAGGACATAACCATGCTACACTAGCCTGGGGCTTTACACCTAATGAGTTATTGGAGCATTCCTAGAAGCCATACCTACACCAGGATAACTAGTTAGATAGTTTATACCCATACCCAGCAGTGTCTGTGAACCACATAAAAATATCTTTCCAAACCCAATCAAGATCCTTTAAATGCCTGAGGCTACTCCAGCATCACGCATAGCAAAGGGATTTGCAACAAAGAAGTACCTCAGGAAAAAGAAGTGGTCTTAGCCAATTGCACCTTAAATATCTTCCCTCTGCAAATTTTACAAAACATCAGACTATAAGAACACATCACCAGGGCCTTTCCAAGGGTCTTGGCAGGGCCTGTACTTTCAGGTGCCCTGAAACTTGCATGAGCTTCACTCTGAAGTTGCCCTAAATGCCAGTCATCTTGCATTTACTGAGTGTCTGCTGTGTGCCAGAGGAATCCAGCCTTCAAGCATAATAGCCAATCCTGACATTGCCACCAATCGTGCCACCCTCTCCCTCTCTGTGTATGAGTTTTCCCACTTGTAAGTTGGATCTTGCTAAAAAAAAAAAAAAAAAAAAAGAGAGAGAGAGAGAAAGAAAAAAAAGAAAAATATTAACATGATAGGTTGTTACGAGTCCAGGATAGAAAGTTCACAAGACAGCCTTGTTAATATCTTGGGTTTTGCTGTCAGAGAAATGTGTATTAGGATCCAGAGTCTTCCTCTTACCAGCTGTAGGACTTCCCACAGGACATGCCTCTTCTGTGAACTTCATTCTTCCTCTGGAAATGAATGCGATGCATTAGTTCTTCCAGAATTTATTGAGCAGCTGCTATGTTCCAGGTACCTTTCCTGGGTGCTAGAGATAGGTACTTAATGAACAAAGAAAAAGAAGTCTATGCCCTAGAGAAAGGCAGCTAAACAATTACATATAAATAAATACATTCAAGGGGGTAACTGCTGCAAAGAAAATAAAGTGGGGTAAAAGGAGCCACTGCCTAATGGAGGCAGGGTCTCCTTAGGGGGTGATGAAAACATTCTGGAACTGCACATAGGTGATCACTGAGCAGCACTGCGAGGGCACTAAATGCTACTGACTTGTATGCTTTTAAATGGTTAATTTTATGTTATATGGATTTCACATCTATAAAAGATTTCAAGTGAAAGATTTAAAAATTCAAATGAGAGATGATGGTGGCTTTTCAAGGACAGCAGCAGAGGAGGTGGTGAGAAGTGCTTACAATCCACGTAGCTCCTGAAGGTAGAGCTGGCAGGATTGCTGATGGGTGTTGGGAGGCAGAGAAAGAGAGAAGTCAGAAATGATTCCAAAGTTTTTGATCCCTGAAACAGCTGCCGAGATGTAGTTTCCACCTATGGAGATTAGATGAGTCCGGCTGCAGGGGGGAATGGGGAGCAGGAGTTTGGCTGTGGACATGTGAAGGTACCAAAAGACTTCCAAGAGGAAGTGTCAAGAGTACAGGTGAATGCATGAGTCTGAATTCTTACATGAATTCAGAGAAAGAATTAATGAATATGAAAATATGAATGATTTGGGAATCCATCACCAAAGAAGTGAATGAAGAAAGCAAAAAAGAGCCAGGTGTGGTGGTGCATGCCTGTTCTCAGCACCTGAGAGGCTGAGGCAGGAGGATCACACATTCTAACCTAGTCTGGGCAACTCAGCAATTTATGGAGACCCTGTCTCAAAAATATATATATGTATATATTTTTTTGTGGGTACCGGGGGGTCAACCTCAGGACCTCAAGCGCCAGGAGGTGCCCGTGCTGCTGAGCGATATCACCGGGCCCTTTTTCGTATGTGGGTTCCGGGAGTCAAACTCGGGCCCTCGCGCTTGCTGGGCAGGCGCTTAAGCCGCTGAGCCATCTCACCGGCCCTCAAAAATATATTTTTAAAAAATGGGCTGGGGATGTAGCTCAGTGCAAAGGCCCTGGGTTCAATCCCCAGTGCCACAAAAAGAAAGAAGAGAAGAGAAGAGAAGAGAAGAGAAGAGAAGAGAAGAGAAGAGAAGAGAAGAGAAAAGGGAGGAAGGGAGAGAGGAAGGGAGAGGGAATGAGGGAGGGAAGGGATCAAGCCCCATGACCCTCCAATGTGTGAAGACCCAAAGGATAGGGAAACAGCAGAGAAAACTGCAAACAACGACCTCTGAGCTAGAAGGGAAATCATGAGTGGCGCATCTTGGAAGCCAAGGAAGGAAGGAAACCAAGGAGGAGGGGTGAGGCTGTCAGGAGGAGAGTGCTCAAGTAATAGGAGGCCAGGTCACCACACTGTGGGGTTGAGTCACACAGAGGTCTAGAGATGATTTGGCCAAGTTGCAGAAGCCAAGCCTGATTAGCAGATGCCTCTTCTGGAGGGTTTTGGACACAGATAGCTACCAAGGCGCGTTAGTATGAGAGCCTGTTTTTAAGCCAGTGAGAATGATGGGGGGCGGGGTTAATAGTGCTGGGAGAGGGGAGAGTCATGCGTGATAGACTGATGTCCCAGGGGAGGGGAGAGGCTGGGACCAAGGGCACAGTGTAAAGCTGGCCTTGGCTAAGTATGTCTGCTCTGGTAGAAGGAGGCCGGGCTGGTGGTAAGTCATAGGTGCTGGGAGATGTGTTGGGAACTGCAAACACTTTTTTTGTTTGGGGGTTTTTGTTTTTGCTTTAAAAAAAAATATGAAGTGCTGTCAGTATTATGCTTGTGAAATGTCCCTCTAGCTGCTGGGTGCAGTGGCATCTGTAGTCCTGCCTACTCAGGACAGGTAGGATGATCACTTGAGCCCAGGAGTTCAAGGCCAGTCTGGTGTTCGTTTGTGTGTTTGTTTTAGACAGGGTCTCACTATGCAGTTCACTATGTAGCCCAGGGTGGTCTCAAATTCGTGGTGCTTCTCCTGTCTCAGCCTCCTGAGTGCTGGGATTACAAGTGTGTGCCACAACACTGGGCTTCAAGGCCAGCCCAGGCAACGAAGTGTCCCAGTAGCTCAAATCATTAGGAAATTTGTGGAGGCAATCAGCAAACACTCCCACACCTTCTGCATTGTCCTGTCCAATCTAATTGCCGCAGCAGTGATAGTAAAGAGCACTTAGTAACCCTAGGTGCTTTTGTGCATCATCTCAATGGGAAGCAGCGAGCTGTTCAATGACCCCATCAGTCTGGACTCAAATCCCAGCTCTCTTAGCTGGGTGTGGTGGTGCAAGCCTATAATCCCAGCATCTAGGGAGACCGAGGCAGGAGGATCACAAGTTTGAGCCCAGCCTAGGCAATCTAGCAAATCAACAAGACTCTGTCTCAAAATACAAAATACACAACATACACACACACACACCACAGGGAGTGTAGCTCAGTGGTAGAGCAGCCTTGAGTGCAATCTCCAGCTTCACACAAGTTCACGTGCACACACAAAATCTCAGTTCTGTATATTGGGTTTCTTTTTAATAATACTGGAGATCGAACCCAGGATCTTCACACTGAGCTGCAGTCCCACCCTTTAACTTTTTTTTTAAATTTTATTTTGAGTCCAGTTCTCACTAAATCACTAAGTTGTCCAGACTGGACCCAAATTTGAAATCCTCCTGCCTCAGCCTTCCAGAGTGCTGGAATTACAGGTGTGTGCCATGATGCCCAGCTCCAGCTATGCTTCTTTTTTTGGTTGTTTTGCTTGTTTTTGTTGTTGTTCATTTGCTTTGTTTTTGAGACAGGGCTTCATTATATAGTTTAGGCTGGCCTTGAACTCACTGTGTAGCCCAGGCTGGCCTCGAACTTGCAGTGATCCTCCTGAGTCAGCCTCCTGAATGCTGGGATTACAAGCATCCACCACCATGCCCAGGTCAGCTCTGCTTCTTATAGTGAGCTTCTTCATGAGTCGGTTTCCTTAACTGTAAAATGGGAGGATAACAGCAGCAGAGGCCTCACAGAGTCCCTCGAGGAATAAACGAGTTAGTGCCACAGAGCGCTTGGCTGCCAGGAAGCAAACACAGTATGAATGGTGCATCCTCCTAAGTCTAGGCACAAGGCTACAATCCCTTTTCCTCTCTGGCAGGGAGTAAAGTATCACAAAGTTGACATGTAAAGCCTTAAAAATGGGTGCGCACCAGGCGTGGTGGCACACACCTGTAATTCCACCACTTAGGAGGCTGAGGCAGGAGGATCACCATGAGTTTGAGGCCACCCTGGGCTACATAGCAAGACCCTGTCTAAAAAAAAAAAAAAAAAAAAAAAAAAAGTGGGCACACACACACACCTATTAGTTTGTGATCATTCCGGTGGTCATGAAGACTAAAGAAGCCCAGAAAAGAGAAACTGATTACATGAGAAAGTATATAGAGCAGTCCTTTCACTCCTTCCCATGTACCATATTGGCAACAATTAGTGTAAGAACACTGTGTTCAAACCTGGCATGGTGGTTCACACCTCTAATCTCTCACCACTCAGGAGGCTGATCCAGGACAATTGTCATGAGTTTGAGGCCAGCCTGAACTACATAGTGAGACCCTGTGTTGAAAGAGCAGAAAAGAGGAGCTGGGTGTGGTGGTACACCCTCTAATCCTAGCACTTGGGAGGCTGAAGCAGGAGGATCACTGCAAGTTTGAGGCCAGCCTGAGCCACATAATAATACACTGTCTAAATAGAGAGAGGGAGGGAGAGAGAAAGAAAGGGAGGGAGGGAGGGGGGAGAGAGAGAGAGAGAAGAAGAGGAGGAGGAGGAAGGGGAAGAAAGAGGAGAGGGGAGGGGAGGGGAGGGAAGGGAGGAGAGGAGAGGAGAGGAGAGAAGCAAAGCGGAGCAAAGCAAAGCGAAGCGAAGCGGAGAAGAAGAGAAGAGAAGAGAAGAGAAGAGAAGAGAAGAGAAGAGAAGAGAAGAGAAGAGAAGAGAGAAGAGAAGGGGAAAGGGAAAGGAGGACTGTGTTCACAGCCAGGCAGGGTGGCACATGCCTGTAATCCCAGCCCCTTGGGAGGCTGGGGCAGGCAGTTTAGCAGGACCTGTCTCAAAATTAAAACACACGGCAAAGACTGAGGATGTAGCTCAGGGCAAAGATCTTGGGTTCAATCCCCAAAAATCCCCAATACAGAAGAAAAAAAAAATCCCACCATGTTCTGGAAGAATGCATGGAAGCATGGGTCACTCCGTACAGTGGCAGGAGGCTGGGTAAACTGCATCCATTCTGGAGAACAATCCAGCGATGCTTTGAGAAATTAACTACCAGGGTGGTTGAAGACCCAGTTACCCCTTCTGCGGCAAGCCCGTAAATAAGGTGCGTATGAGGACACACACTGAGGTCCGGTTAGGGAGCGAGGAGTTGGAAGGAGCACTCACTATTAGGGCCAGAGAAGTGTAATGGAATATGACACAGCAGTGTCTAACATCGTTGCAGGGCTCAGTGAATGCCGGATGCTACACGCTTTAACAGGCCAGCTTGCAACGATTCTATGAAGAGGTACTAGTATTTAAAATTCCCATGTTATAAATGGAGACATGGAAGGCTAGAAAAGTTAAGTAATTGCCCAAGGTCATTCGGCTACTGAGCAGCAGAGATCTGCCTTACACCCAAGCAGCTTCTCCAGGGTCTAGAAGAGTAGCTCATCTCGAGCGAGAAATACGTGCAGGATCTTAATAAAGGAAGAAAGATTGGACGCCAAAGATTAAGCACACTAAAGTGAGAGCCTGTGGGGGGCGCGGGTGAAGGGGAGGAATTACTACAATTAAATTCTACTAAAGATGCTCGCATAGAATTAGCGCGTCTAGGCGGTTCTAAAGAAGGAAGCGCCGAGATCCCGCCGAGGGAGGAGACTGTGACTGACGAAGGGGCGGGGCTGGGGGCACAGAAGGAGGACGCAGCCACGCAGTGAACGGGGCGTCCCTGCAGCGGGGCATCGACGCCCCGCTGTACTACAGTTCCGCTGCCAATTTGGCCTCCTATGCCTTAGTTTCCCTATCCATACTATCTGCAAAGTCACACTCTGGAAAAAATGTGCAGAAAGTTCCTTCATCCACAAAGCCAAGGCGAGAAGAAGAGCAATGCACAGCCTACCCAACGCCGGCACCGTTCACATCAGCAGATGCACCATCTGCCCAGGTGCCCATCAGCAGGTAAATGGGTACAGAAAACATGGTGCCTGGGCAATGGAATATTATTCAGTGACTTAAAAAAGAATGAGGGCCGGTGAGATGGCTCAGCGGCTTAAGCGCCTGCCCGGCAAGCTCGAGGGCCCGAGTTCGACTCCCGGAACCCACATACGAAAAAGGGGCCGGTGATATCGCTCAGCGGCACGGGCGCCTGCTGGCGCGCGAGGTCCTGAGGTCGACCCCCCGGTACCCACAAAAAAAAAAAAAAAAAAAAAAAAAAAAGAATGAAATCCAGTCATTTGAGGCAACGTGGATGGAACACTACAAATGAGATAAGCTAGATGCAGAAAAACAAGTACAGTACCACATGTTCTCACACGTGGAAGCTCAAAAAGTTGATCTCAAAGAACAAGGGAGCGGTGGCGCGTGCCTGTAATCCCAGGAGTAGGCTGAGGCAGAACAGCAAATGCAAGTTCAGCCTGGACTACATGCCGAGACCCTGCCTCCAGAGAGAGAGAGAGAGAGAGAGAGAGAGAGTAGAATGGCGATTACTAGAGGCTGGGGAGGTTAGGGGGATGGGGAAGTAGAAGGAGGAGGCCATACCAAAATACAGTTACATGAAGAGGAATCCCCCCGGCTCAGTGGAGTGACTATATTTCCCAAAGACCTATTACATATTCCATGGAGAACTAGGCATTCAAAGGGTTTAAACACAAAGAAATCATAAGGAGAAGGCAACACTGATTATCCTGATTTGATCATTGCCCACTGTATGTATGTAGTAAATTATCACACTGTATCCCATAAATATGTACAATTCTATATCAATTAAAAAGAAAAATGAAGGCCAGGGATATAGCTCAGTGGCACAGAGCCTGCCTGGCAAGTGCAAGGTCCTGAGTTCGATTGCCGGTACCAAAAAAAAGAAAAAGAAAAATGAGCTGGGAGTGGTGGCACATGCCTGTAATCCCAGCTACTAGGCAGGCTAAGGCAGGAGGATTCTAAGCTTGAGCCCAGCTTTGGCAATTTAGTGAGATTCTATCTCAATTTAAGAAAAAAAGTTGGTTGGGGGGGGAGGCTGGGGATGTAGCTCAGTGTGAAGACATTGGGTTCAATCCCCGGTACTGAAAAAACAAAAGAAAAAGTACTGGGGACAGTAGCTCAGTAGTACAGCGCTTGCCTAGCATGCATGAGGCCCCAGATTTGATCTCCTGTGCTACAAAAAAGGAAAGTGCAAAGTTAAGAAGAAAAAGAAATAGAGTCCCATAGAGTGTTTCTCAGTGTTCTCACAAGATTCCGTTTTTATTTCCTTTGGACACAAAACTGCATCCAATCTGACTTCCCTTTGAGAAGGCGTCCCTGGCTGCAGGTTGGAAAGTCTGGGTGAGTGCAGAAGTGGGGAGCGGAGGAAGGAGCGACAGAAGGTGACGGCCCCCTGCCAGAGGGCGAGGGGGTAAAGACCAAGCAGAAGGCTTCGCCGCCCATGGGTTGGCCGGGGTTTGAGGGGTGTCAAGGGCAGCGGCAAGGTTTCTGGCTGAGCTACCAGGAGGGTTTGGACTCAATCCCAGAGACAGGAGGGAGTCAGAGGAAGATGTCGAGGCCGGGGGTGGGGACTCGGTCAGAGGCCAAAATCACCAAGGTGGCAGCCAGCGCTGCTGGGAACACAGCCCTGGGAGACAAGAAACAGGGAAGATTTCTAGGCCCGGCTCAGCTCCCAAATCACTGTGGGCTCCTGAGCAAGATTAAACTCTCTCTGGACCTCAGTTTACCCATCCTACAAAGAGGCTGTTAGGAATGAAAGCCCCCCGAAGGCCTCTCAGCACTGAGACATAATCGCTCCTGTTTCTCGGACCCCAGGCTCCCTGGGATCCTGTGAGCATGCAGGATGTGTTCACCTCTCCTCAGCCTCCTCCCCCCGCCCATCCCTGCACCCCAGGACAGGACACAGAGGTGCCCTGGTCCCAGAACCTGCAGGATGTAACCATGATGGGCAATATTTGTGAAGCGCACATTCTGCGCAAGGACATACAGAGACCACGCTGGGAGACCATACGGAGGTGGGGGCTTCCTCAGTACTCGCACTTGGAAATGGGGAAACTGAGGCTTTAAAGAGGTCACATGACTTGCCCAGAGTCACAGGAGAGAACTGAGCCCCAAAGACATCTTCCCACCTGCACTGCTACCTATCATCCTGGCCCAGCCAGGGCACCTCTCGCCCGGATGGTTCAAGTCACCTCCTCACCGGGCTCCTTGCTTACTTCTGTCACTGCCCCTTACACTGTATTCTTTGCGTGCGGTCAGAAGGATCTTGTGACAATATCTCAATCAGCTCACGTCCTTTCTCTGCTCAAAACCCTCCCATGGCTCCCACGTAGCTAAGAGTCCACTCTAAGTCTACACTTAGACTCCAGGCCTCACACATTCTGTTCCCTGACTAACTCTCTCTGGCCTTTTCCCTCCCATTATTCCCTCCCCCACTCCTCAGCTTTCCTGGGCTCCTGGATTTCCCTCCAACTCACCAGCCAGCCATGCTCCTACCTCAGGGCTTTTGCACCTGCTGTGCCCTCTCCCTGCAATGCACAGACCACTAGCCCACTCCTTCACCTCCTTCAGGCTTCTGCCAGACCTCACCTCCACAATGAGGCCTTCCCTGTTCACCTTGTTAAGGGTAGCATCTGCCACCCTTAACCCCTGTGCTCTACTTCTCCTCTCATCTTCTCTGATACATTTTTTCCACAAGACTTACTGTTATCTGTATGTCTTACTTCTTTTGATTGTTCATTTTCTGTCTCCCTAGAATGTGAGCTCATGAGATCAGAATTTGTGTCTGTTTTGTTCACTGCTACGTCCCCAATGCTTAGGATGGTTCCCAACTTACAGTCATCGCTCAGTAGTCACCGAGTGGTTATCAGCCTTTAGTGTTCATGTTCGTGCAATGCTATATTTTTACACTATATTTTTGTGCAATGCATTGAACTAACTGCTTTGTGCATTGGCTTCTGATCGTATCTCTCCATCTGCCTTCCCTTGCTGAGAGATCCAGGCATAGAAGCTGGCTTCATCCCAGCCCCCAGTCTGACCCCTTTCCCTCAAGCGTCCCTTAGATGTCCAAGTCA
Organism: Erethizon dorsatum; assembly: GCA_028451465.1. NCBI lineage: Eukaryota > Metazoa > Chordata > Mammalia > Rodentia > Erethizontidae > Erethizon > Erethizon dorsatum. The sequence goes on along the minus strand of CM051834.1, from coordinate 107,062,708 downwards.
TTCTCTGCTTCAAATGACCCTAGGACTCCACCTCACAAACTCCACACCAGCGTTTTTCCTGCTGCTCCTCACAGCTGGTTAGTGGGCTGTGACATCAACTAGCACTTTTCAATAGAGGACAAGAGCAGAGTCAGAGTTTGAGCTCACAGTGTAGACAAAGCAGAGACTAAGGTATAGGAGAAGTACGGCTCCATGAAACTTTTGTTTCTGTTTGATATGCACTGCATCATGATCGAAATGCATTGCTTGCTGTGAGTTGGAAAAGCTTGCAAAACCCCATATTACCCAGTCCTGCCCATGTATTGAGTGGATGGATGATATTAATAGCAGCTCAGATTTGTCTTTCTGCTAAGCCCCATGCCAAATGCTTTTGCTCACCCAGGCTTGAGGACTCCTCGCCACACTCTGAGCATGATTATGATTCCATTTGACAAATGGTGACACTGAGGCTTAGACTGGGGGAAAGTCCATGCCTACGGTCATGGGCCTGGGAAGGAGAGGAGTGGGGCTTGAGCCCCAGCCAGCCTCCCTCCTAAGCTGGCACATGTGACACCTGCCCACTTGCCTGTTGGCCCAGCTTCTCCTGATCTGCTCCCCACCTATAAGGAATAGCATGTGCCAGCCCACGCTCTGTCCCCTTCCCCCGGTGGACACTACCTTGTTGATCCTCCCAAGGCCCCAGACAACAGTATCCTTTCAAGCCCCACTTTACAGGCTAAAGACCTGAGGTCTTTTGTTCCAGAAAACACAAGCTAGAAAGTATTTGCAAGGGTCCGCCATTCTATCTCACTTCTCCAAACTCCCCTCTTCAAGAGGCAGAAGAGAGAAATGGATAAGAATGTGTCTTTCCCTGAGTTCAAATCCCATCCTTCAAAACTTTGTAGCTGTGTGACCCCAGGCAAGTTCTCTGGGCCTCCGTTTCTTTTTCTGCAAAATGAGGGTAATCATCATAACCTTCCCATAAGACCATGCTTGAGACTTAAGTAAGTTCGAATACACGCAAAGTTCTTAGACTACTAATCACACCCCGTGGTGGAAAAGCTTCCAACAGCCCTGTGCTATTAGTTGCTCCCCACTTTGTCACAGACGAAGGAAGTGCCTTGCTATTTCACCCAGCTAGGGAGAGGGAAGATCAGGATTTGGCTGTAGATCTGTCTTCTTGGCTTTAAACTACCAAGTCACAACAGCCCTTTAAGGGGCACTGGCATCAACAGCAGTATTTTCCAAATTCAGGAACGTGAAACTCAGAAAGGGTAAGGACATGCCCAGACACACAGCGTGTAAATGGCACAGCGAGGATTCAAGCCCAGGCTGTGCGTGTCCAGGTGCAGGCGGCTCTTGGCACAGCATGGCGAGGGCAAGAGGAAAGAGCAGGTGGGTGCTGCCCTTGCTCCAGCCTGGCCTGAGTGGTGTCCTAGCTTGGCCCCTGCCCAGACTAGAGTGGCCACTCCCCTGAAGGCTCTGGGATGGTGACACTGGGGTGGCACAGATGATAGCAGAGGGTGCAGCCCCTTCTGCCTGCTTCTGATTAGGGCCCTGCAATCCCCCAGGATTTGGCGCTTGGAAAGCTGACGTTAGGTTGCTATGGTGATGGGTTTGGGGTGGTTGCCATGGCAGCGGAACTAGCCTGGGTTTAAAAATATCTAGGAGGAGGTTTGTGTTTGTGTGTGAGTGTGAGTGCATGACCGACTGTGCTGTTGTGTGAGTCCAAATGGGAGGGTTTGGGAGGAATGGGTGGAGTTGGGGCTATAGGAATGATGGGGGGGCACTGAGCAGCCCACAGCACTCCATGTGTGTTGTGTGTGTCCACGAGTGGCTCTGGAGGTCCAGTCGTTGTGTGTTATGTTGTGTGGACCCCATATCTAAATGTATGTGATACCCAACTTACATGTGCAAGGCATGATCAAGGCAGTTCGTCAGTCTACACGTCTCAGGTCACTGACATGTACGTCTTATGCAACATACGCTGTGCACGCCTTGTGGCTTTGATCATGTATGCATAACTTCTCGGGTGTGTGGAGTTGTTGAGTCTGAATACGTGCACCCAGGACATATATGGATAGTACACGTGACCACCTTGTTATTTGATAGGCATCTGTCTATTTGTATGTGAAAGCCCATGTGGTGACTTTGGATGGAAATTACTGAATGTGCATCATCGGTGAGGATGGGTATGTGTGCGTGCAAATGTGTGCACAGTAGCTATCCCCTGGGAGCCTCCCTACCTTCATGTGCCTGTGTGAAACCGTGCTGAGACCGTACATCTATGTTACCTGGAGCAGGCCCTGTGTGACTCTGTTGGGGGCAACTTCAGGCCCAGCTCCACGGAAGTTGGGATATGTACTCATGTGGTGTGAGTCTATGTGACTTGAAGAGCCTGAGGTGTGGATCTCAGCCTGACCTCAGTCTCTCCCTGTATCCCTCTTGCCTCTTGCCTGTCTCCATGGCAACCAGCTCCTCAGCTCCCTCCAGGAAGATGGAGGGGGAGGATTCAGACTGCAGTGGACCACAACCTCCTCCCATCCCCCTTGGCTCTAGGGACAATGGGGGGAGGGGACAGATGGGCAGGCCACCCTATCCACCCCAGGCCATCTGCTCCCCCCTACCCTGAGGACCTGAGAGCATAGCTAGGGAGGGAATAGAGCAGATCCCCAGTAGCACAGAGCCCCCCCCCCCCAGCTCCCACAATTTCCCCATCGGCCCCCTCTGTGCTTAATCTTGCCTCTAGCCAAGCCATGAAGGAAAGACTCTTTGGAGACCAGGAAACTGAGGAGAAAATTCAGGTATCAGAGAACACAAACTATTATCAACAATCCATTCTGAGGAAGAACCTCCTACCTCCAATGACTTCAGGCTCTGAAATGAGGCCTGTTCTCTTCAAATCCGTTTTCCCTCTGTCTAACTGTGTGGCTAGACAAGAAACTCCACGTTCCTGGACTGCGGCTTTGTCATGGGAAAGCCAGAATCTCTCAACGTCCTGGGTAAATACTCCACGGGAGCCAAGACTGTGCGCTCCCTTATTGCATCTGAGTATCTGGGACAGTGCCTGGCATTTAGTAGGTGACCACAAGTACTGTTGGCAGAGTTGAGGGCCACTTGTGAGCCTGCCTTAGTGCTACGTGCTGTAGGTAGCTCAGGGGGTCACTGAATTCAATCCCCTGAGCCCTCGCAGCACACTTGTGCCCAATCTTCATGGGACAGATACAAGATCTGAAGGGGAATTTTCTTGCTGTCCGGGTTAGGAGACACAGAGAAGTGAAATTTCTTATTTTAACCAAGTGAGGTCATGGCTCTGAGACTCAGTTTCCTCATCTGTAAAATGGGGATAAAAGCATCTCACAGACTCATTTGCCCTTGGATTAAATGCGATGACGTCTGTGAAGCGTCTACGTAAGAGTCAAACTTAGCACACAGTAAGTGCTCAAGAAACTGCTCTTTGACGGCGAGGGGTGTGGAAGGCGTGGAGGAGCTCAGGGTCTTTATTTCATCGTGGGAGCCAGCAGGTCTCGCTCTCTACCACCGCGAGGGGCGTGGCCAACCCGGAGACACAAGGTCCAGATTTCAAGGGGGAACCAATGGAGGCGCCGAAGGGCGTGGCCATGACCGGCATGGGCGTGGTCTCGCACGGGTGGGTGGGGCCAGCCGCGGTGGGAGCCTCCGGGAAGAAGATGCTCGGGCCAGCAGCTACCGCCAGCACCGTCGCTGCTGCCGCCCGCGCCCGCAGCCCCCCAGGCCCCCACTAGCGGCTGTCTGCACCTCCCACCTCCGGCCCCCCGCCCCGAGCAGGGCCTGGGGGGCTCGGCCCTCCACCCCGGCGAGCAGAGAAGGGGAAAGGGGGGTCCCGTCCCCCAGAGTGGCGCGGCCAGTGCCCGGCCTCGGTGATCCGGACAGAGACCCCACCCCTCAGTGCTGCCCGGGTCGATCCGAGAGACCCCCCCTGCCGTCCCGCCCTGCGCACATCCGCTCTCCGGGCTCTGTCAGCCCCCCCACCCCGCTCCCTCCCGCTCCCCTCCCCCACCCTCCCCGCCCCCGCCCCCGCCCCCGCCCCCCACCATGAGAATGATGGCCGCCGGCGCGGTGCACGGCCTCTTCACGGCCTCCGCGGCCCCGCAGCCGCCGCCCCCGCCGCCGCCGCAGCCCCAGCCTCCCCAGCAGCCGTCGCCGCCGCCGCAGCAGCCGCCGCCGCCGCCGCCCCAGCAGCAGCAGCCGCCGCCGCCACCGCAGCAGCAGCAGCAGCAGCAGCCGCCGCCCCAGGCGCCCCCCATGGAGCCCGAGACCCCGGACTCCCGCAAGAGGCCCCTCGAGACGCCCCCCGAGGTGGTCTGCACCAAGCGCAGCAACACGGGAGGTGGGTGCGAGGGGGCTGCGGCGCGGCGGGGGCGGGCGGGGGCCTCGCCGCCATCCTCCATCCTCCCCCCACGCGGCAGGTGCACGGGCTGGGGGGGCTGGGGAGGGGCGGGGGCGGCGCCCTCCCGGAGCCCCCGGACCGAGCGGGGGTCTGGCGCGGGCTGGCGCCGACCCCTCCTCGCCTCGCCTCGGCCCGGGCCGGAGCTTTGTCTGCGACGAGAGGGGCTGGGGGAGGGGGTGGTTAGTGTCCTTGGGGGCCGCCCCAGAGGATGGGGACGTAGGTCCCCCCTGGCGGGAGTCTGAGTGTCCTTGAGGGGGGTGTGGTGTGACCCTTTAGGGCAGGGGTGTCCCCCGGGCTTGCAGTCCGTCCTGGCGGGGGAGGGGAAGGCATAGAGGAGGCCTCTGGAGGACCAGAGCTTCCCAGCCTCCCTCCCAGGCGGTGTCCCGAGCAAGGGTTGTCCCCAAGGGTTGTCTGTGAGGGCCATAGGTAGGTTTGTGCGTGGGGACAGGCCGGGTGGGTGTGTTCGGTGACACAGAGGAAAGGGTGGGTGTGTAAAACTGGGAGGGAGAGCGTGAGACTAGGACAGGTATGTGTGTGTCTGTGTGGGCCATGTAAGGCCTGGATGTGTGACATTAGAGATTGTAGATATGACAGGATACAGGGTGTGTGTGTGTGTGTGTGTGTAAGAAACAAGGCTACATGAGAGGGACGGGTCTTCATGTTTGAGACCCTCACAGGGGTACGTGTGACTAGAGAAGGTGTGTATGCTCGTCACCACAGAGGAGGCTGTTGGCAGAGTGTGACACATGAGTGAGAGGGTGTGTGTGACATGCAAGGGGGTGTGTGGGGGATGCCGAATGGGCTGGCCCTGGGTGTGAGCCATGAGAAGCTGTGTGGACCAAGGGAAAGGGCTTCCATGTGTGTGTGTGACATGGGTGTGGATGGGGTGGGGTGAACCAGAAGCTGGTGAGGGAATGTGACAAGAAAAGGGTGTGGGTGTGACTCCAGAGAGGCTATGGCTGGGTGTGACACATGGAGGTGTGCAACAGTGACATCAGAGGAGGTGTGTGCAACAGGGAAAGTGGGTTTATGACAAGAGAGAGGCTGGGGCTTGTGGAGGAAATGTAGGAGGGTGTGTAACAAGAAAAGGGAAGGATGGGTCCCCTGGTGATGGCACATGTGCATATGACACCCAGATGTGTGTGTCTGTGTAACAAGAGCAGGTGTGTGTGAAATGGCTGGGTGCGAGAGACTGGAGATGGGATGAGTCTGTGTGTGTACAAGGGAAGGCGTGTGTGTGTGCGTGTGTGTAAGGTGGCTGAATGGATACCAAGGAGGTGCGTGTGTGTGAGGCGAGAAGCACCCTCACTGTGTGTTACCCAGGGAAGTGTGTGTATCAGAGAAGCAGAGCCAAGCTGGGGATGCGGGGTGTGTGCCTCGCTGGTGGGAGACACAGGGAAGAGGCAGGGCTTATGGGGGTCCTCAGAGCCCAGCTCTCCTGCTCCCTGAAAGGAGGGAGACCCCAGAGCAGACAAGCCCCTCCCTGAGGTCACCTTGGCCAAAATCTCAGCTTCCTCTGGCCTTTCCTCCGGATGGGAGAGGATGGCCTCGGACAGAGTCACCCTTCCCTCTCTGCCTGGCTCCGGGAGGTGACCGGAGTGGGGCCCTTCCGCCCCCCTCGTGAATACAAGCCACGTCCCTTCCTCCCATCCCAGGCCTCTCACCTCCAGCCAGGTGGGACAGGAATCAGGGACCCCCCTGGATGCCTGTGGTGGTATCCAGCAGAAATTGGAGGAAAGGGAAGTTGGGGGATGGGTGGGAGGGAGTTTCCTGTCCTTCTTCCTGCACCCCCACCCCAGCACACACATGAATATGTCCCCGCCACTTCCTTCCCTTCTTCCTGCCCCACTGCCATTCCCAGTTCTGGACAGGATCAGGACCCAGGAGGTCCCTGAGCCCTGGATGGCTGCCCTACTCTCCTTGTTGAGGGACAGAGTCCCACCTTCGTCTTAAAGGGGCTGAGATGGTGCAAATCCAATGCTGAGCGACACAGCGTAACAGTGATGCTGCTGCCGTTGCTAATGACTGTCACCTCCACCTACTTGGTACCTACTATGAGGCAGGCTCAGAGACATGCAGGAATTTCTCAATACAACACTCCAGGGAGACGATTTGAGCTGCTTTTTAAAGATGAGGAAAACTGAGGCTCGGCAAAGTGAAACCATTTGCCTAAAGTCAGACCGCTCCTAAGTGATGGTTGCTGGGATTTATCTGACCCTGGGCTGCCTGGTTCCAGGGCATGTATGCCTAACCCTGAACTATCCTGCCCCCAACACACACCAGTAGCAAAACTGGGGCAACCCTTTAGGGACCATCTCCTCCTCCAAAGTTTCTCCTGCTTCCTCTCCCAGTACCCTGAGGCCAGAAAATGCAGAGGGACAGTCTTCCTTTGAATCTCAGGGGCAGCGTAGGGGAAGAGTCCAGGACTTTGATCTCAAAATTGAAGGCTCCTTTCAATAATGGACCTTCACGGCTGTGGGATGCTGAGTCAAGCCTTCCCCTTTTCTTAGCATCTGTGTCCCCTCTACCAAATGGGAACATAACAATAACGACAAAAGTGGTGTTAACAGCTACCATTATTGTTGTCTAATGCCTTACACGCAATGTCATAGAATTCTCCCAATGCTCTACGATGCAGTACTAATAATAAATTAAAACAATGGCTGACCTTTATGGTGCTAAAATGTGCCAGGAAGTATTATGGGAAGTGCTTGCCATGCATCATTTCATCTTTACAGTTTTATTGTTATCTAGCTTACAAATGAAAAACTGAGGCACAGAGAGGTTAGTCAGCTAGTAAGAAGCAGAGCCATGACTTGAGCTCGAGACGGGCTCCATTGTGTGCGCAGGCGCTACAGTGAATCCCAGGTCCAGGCGAGGAAAATGGGGCGCGGAGGACTGAGCGGCTTTCCTAGGCTGTCACAAGTAGTGGCAGACTGGATGGAGCTGGCTCTTGCCCTCAGTGCCAGCCTGTCCCTCCCGCTTGCTCCCAGGGCCAGTGGGAGACGTGGAGGAGACCAGGGCTGTTCAGCTGGCTTCTAGGTTCTGCCATAGGGAGGAAGACGAGGCACTAAGGTCTTGCAGGTGGACTGGGGTGAAGAGGGTGGATGGAAATCCTAGTCAGGGAGTCATCAGAGAAATCAAAGACCCCCCTCTGGCGGGGCGATAATAAAGCATGTCGCCTGAGAGATCATAACTCTTAAACTGCAACTCTAATGACCCCGACGATCCGGACTGTATTCCCACCTCTGTCATCCCCAAAATACAGAGAAAGCAAAGAAAAAATCCATATACAGGCACACAAATATCTCACACCCCAAACGGCTAACGGCAGCCAGGTCCTACTACAACATCTGTCACTCTTTAACACAAAGACAGTGTCACCAGGACAAGAGCCTGAGAATGAGACCTTTCAAGGTTCCTGCCTCATCACCATCATGTGCTTGGCATGGGACCCTCCAGCAAGTTATTTCACTACTCTGGGCCTCAGTCACCCTATCTGGGAAATGGGCACAGTAAGATTTACCTTGCCAGGTGGTTGTGTGAGTTGTACGAGATTACATATGTAAAGTGCATAGCATGAGGCCTGGGAGACAGCGCGTGACCCGTAAAGAATAGCTATCATCCAGAAACGGACTATTCCCCTTTCACCCTCCATTGGAGAATCACCCCCAAGAAAACCCCACCCTGCACCTTTCTCTCTGCCAGATGCAGGGCCAGACACTCATGACTTTCAGCATCTCATCCTTATACAAGCGCAGTCCATGTGTGCTGCATTTCATGCCAACAGGCTCACAGAAAGACATCACAGGCCTGGCATCCCACCCTCCTCCACAGTGCCACCGCTTCACACCACACCCTGGCCATCTCTATCTTTCACCAGCGACCTCCCCACATGCCTCCAATGACAATACCAATCTCACACTCCAGCCTCCGCTCACCTCCATAGAACAGTCCCCAGCAGCCCCCCCAGCAGCACCCCAACTTCAGTGCCCTCCAGACATGAAAACACCCCCGGGGATCCAAGCCACTGACAGGGTAAACTCTGTGACAATAAAATATGCCACTCTTACTGACACCCAAATCTCTGGAGCAGGCAAACATTATTTATGGATGGGAGAGGAGTTGGGTGATTTTTAGAAGCCTTCAAAAGCACCCCCAAGAGCAGTGGGCCAGAGGCCGGGTACCTGGAAGGGGAGAGACAGTCCAGCCCCCTCCCAAGGTAGAAATGCTTGAAATTGCAGCTAGAAGGTGACAGGTTCATCAGGGGAGCTGATGTTGCCACCGTCAGTTTGTTAGTTGCTGTCAATGGTTTGAGAAGCTGCCTGGACCCCAAGGGAAGAGCTAATTTTGAGCTGGGAGTTCTGGTATCTAGATAGAAGGAAGAATTTCTCACTGGCAGAGAAGTTCCACCCTGGTTGATCAAACAGGATGGGAGCGTGATGTCTGGGACTCTGGGTTCAGCTGAGGTCATGGCTTTGCCCTGGTTGCAAAGGATGCTGGGAAATAAGAGGCCTGGGCTCTTCCTAGCAGAGTTGGGATTCATGTGGTGATTTGGGTGCACCCCCAAATAAAGAGGATGTGCAGAAGATTCTAGAAAGAACCAGAAGCAAACTCTGTCAGAGTGGGGACTCTGGGACTTGGAGTGCTGAGTCTACAGGCAGGACGTCAGCCTATCACTCTCCAAAACAAACTCACCTGAGGAGGGGGCTCCAGAAGGCTGATTTCCACTAGTCTGATGCAGGGACCACCCAGCACCCACAAAGTGGGTTACGGTGGTCCATGAACAAGACTTTTTTCTCTTGACCATTATAAGTTTATGTTAATGTATTTTAAGGAGAACAGCCATAGCCAGTCTTTCAGATTCCAATTATTAGCAATGGTTTTTTAATGTTTGTTTTTGTTGTAGGTTGCTGGTTTTTTGTTTTGTTTTGTTTTGTTTTGTTAGTTTTTTTGGTGGTGGGGGTGGGTTTCTTTTTGTTTTGTTTTATGCTTCTGTTTTTAGTACTGGAGATCTAATGCAGGGCCTTTGCACTGAGCAACGTCCCCAGTCCTTTTTATTTTATATTTTTTATTTTGAGACAGAGTGTCGCTAAATTGCTAAATTGCCCAGGCTGAGTTTGAACTTGCGATCCTCTTTCCTCAGCCTTCCAGAGTGCTTGGATTACAGGCCTGTGCCACCATGCCTAGTAGCAATGGTATTTAATTTTCCTCTTTAAATAAATTCCTAAAAGGGCTTTAAAGGAAACTGACCTTGTCTGTCAGGGTGCCCTGCTGTGTGCCCAACACCCAGTGCAAGCACTGGTACATAATGGGTGGTCAGGAAAAGGTCTGTTGGAGGGAAGGGAAGAAGGAAGGAGAGAAGAAAGGAAATAATATAGAGACTTGTTGGGAAGGGCAAAATTCAAGGCTGCATGAGAAAGAAATGAGTTGGAGAGATGCTGAGGCAGGAGAACAGAGACGGGGTCTCGCCTGTATTGGAGCGAGGGCATTCCTCCTCCAAGAAGCAGGGAGGCTTGGGGTAAAAGGAAGTGGGGCCTCCCCTCTTTCACCTGCTTCCAGAGTTGTTTCCCCATTTATAGAGCACTCGCTCTGTGCTAGACACTGTGATAAACATTTTTCTTGTGTCCATGATGTGGGTAATTCTGGTAATGACAATATTGATGTTTGACATTTCTCAAGTACTCTGCACCCAGGATCATCCTAAGGACTTTACTTTTCATCCTGTAGTGAATCAGTCACCCCGAAAGGCAGTGCTAGAATGTCCCCCATTTTATGGGTGAGAAAACTAAGACCCAAAGAATGAGGCAGCTTTGCCCAAAGCCAGACATCTCTGACAGTGACACAATTCGCACCCCGTCTAGGGTTGTTTCTGCTATTTCATACGGAAGCTCTCAGTTCAAGCTTGAGAAGGCCAAGAGAGAGAGGAGGCAAAGAATGGGGAGGGGGAGTCCCCAGTTTTATTCTGAGAAGATGAATACCTAGTTCGTATCTTCTTCCCTCAAGAGGAAATCTAGGAGTGCACATGCTGGTGATCCCAGCACTCTGGGAAGCTGAGGCAGGAAGATGGCAAGTTCGAGTCCAGCCTGGGTAATTTAGTGAGACCCTGCTGTCTGAGATAAAAAGTTTAAAGTGGTGGGGGTCCGGGGATATAGCTCAGTGCAGAGGTCCTGGGTTCAATCCCTAGTATGGGGGGGTACTGGGAATAAAAGATGGGGAGTGAAATTGAGGGGAGAGAGGGTGTTGTCCTAGGATTAGTGAGAATTCCCGCCCCCCACCAAGATAAAGAGCCTGGCTCATCTCAGTGACAGGTCGAGGGGAAGGGTGGAGGGAGGGCACCTCTGTGAGCCCCGGGGAGAAAGTGAACTCAGGAGGGGCCAGGATGATGGATGGGAAGGCACCCTGGGGGGTTAATTACCTAATAGGCTTAATGGTCTGATTAGGCAATTTTAAGAGGATTGCCTGGGGCTCAGGGAAACCCCTTTATTCTAGACCCCTTCCACACTCTGGCAAAGCCACATGCAGCCCCTTCCCCCACACCCCCATCTCAAACATATAGGGGAACCCAGAACTTTCACTCCTTTTTTTTACTTTCCCCCCCCCCATGGTACTGGGAATTTAATCTGGGGCCTTTTCACTGAGCTACATCCCCAGCTCGCTCTTTCTTTTCTTTTCCTTTTCCTTTTCCTTTTCTTTTCTTTTCTTTTCTTTTCTTTTCTTTTCTTTTCTTTTCTTTTCTTTTCTTTTCTTTTCTCTCTCTCTCTCTCTCTCTCTCTCTCTCTCTCTCTCTCTCTCTCTCTCTCTCTCTCTCTCTCTCTCCCTCTTTCTTTCTTTCTTTCTTTCTTTTCTGAGATGGTCTTTAAAGTTGCTAAATTGCCCAGGCTGTGCCTGAACTGGTGATCCTCCTGCCTCAGCCTCCCAGAGTTCTGGGATTACAGACCTGTGCCACCATACTTGGGTTTTTTTTGTTGATTTTGTTCTTTGTACATGTTTGCAGTACATAATGATTATATTCACCATGGGAAGTGGGTACGTGTACATAATATGTCTTAATTTTTTTTACCTTCTCTTCCCCTCCCCTCCGTCCCCCACTTCATCCAGTTTGGAAACTTCACTTTTTTTTTTTTCTCCCCTCCAATACTAAGGATTGAACCCAGGGCCTTTGCAGTGAGCTACATCCCCAGCCTTTATTTTATTTTATTTTATTTTTGGTTGTTTTGAGACAGGGTCTCGCTTTGTAGTTCAGGCTGGTCTTGAACTCACTGCCTCAGCCTCCTGGAGGGCTGGGATTACAGGCTTGTGCCACCACACCTGATGTATAGAACCTCCACTCTTTAGGGGCCAGGCCAGGGTGTGTAGGACTTCCCGTGGCTTCCCTGACCCTCCTTTATAGAACAGGCTGGTTGGTTGGTTCATTGGTTGGTTGGTTGTTTTGGTGGTGCTGAGGATGGCACCCAGGGTCTCGACCATGCTAGACCAGCATTCCAGCACTAAGCTATATGCCTAGCATGAATGGTTCTTTTATCCATTGTATGTGTCGGAGTTTCATGTGAGCCAGTAAAAATAGGCTTCCTTTGCTTAAAAGAAAAAGTTAAACCACTGGGGGATGATTTAATACCTTAAATTTTGGGGTGTGTTTGATTGTGTTTGAGACAGGGTCTTGCTGTGTAGTTCAAGCTGAGACCTTAAATTTTAGAAGCTGCATGATCTGGTTTCTCTTCCCCACTGGTTACTGCAACCCACTATTATGCCATTGTACACGGCCCAAGTCCCTGGGATGCAGGGGTGCACTGTGCTGATGTGGCCCACAGTAGACCCCTGTGATAAATGGGGGGGGTCTGTCCCATCCCCAGGGCTCAAGGAAAGCTACTAAGAAGCAGCAATCATTGAGTGGAGTCCTGAAGGACAAGATGGGGAAAGGTATGCCAGGCAGAGAGAATGTGCAAAGGCCCCAAGGTGGGTGGGAGGGGTGGGAGGCAATGTGTTTTGTTTTGTTTTGTTTTTTAGACAGGGTCCCACTATGCAGTTCAGTTCATAGTGAATTGAACTCACTATGTAGCCTAGGCTGGCCTCAAACTCACAGTCATCCTCCTGCCTCAGCCTCCTGAATGCTGGGTTTACAGGCGTCCACCACACCCAGCCCTGAGCAGGCTGTGTTTAAGGAGCAAAAAAAGTGAGTTTGGTGCCCATAGAGGAAGATAAGGAAGTGAAGCTTGAAAGGTGAGCAGGGCCAAATCACAAAGGGTCTTCTACTGAGAAGACTCCAGAATTTCGTCCTGGGAGCACTTAGGGGCAACAGTGTGGTTGGAAAGTATGAGATGTTAGGGATTTGCCTTGAGGCTGCATTAACAAAGTACTTTAAGCATGGCCAAGAGCAGCAAAGCCCCACGAACACTGCTGACAGCACTCCTAGGTCTTGGGGGCCGATCTTGAGCTTGTCAGCCACCAGCCATGGAGGCCTTGAGCAAAGGTGGGAAGGCAGCACCAAAGTGGTTTGACTCTCACCCAGCACCCCTCACTCCCCAGCTGGCGCCTTCCCTTCTGCAGGCCCCTGTCACTCTTAGTCTCCTCTTGGGTAGAAACAGAGCTCATTCCGTGCTGCTCATGGGGAGGCTGTGACCTCCACTTGCTGAGCACCCAGAGTGGTGATGCCAGTCACGCCCGAGAGTTCAGAGCCTCCTGCGCCCCGCCCTCCTCACCTCCGCCTCTCTGCTCCTAGCGGTCAGGCACTGTCACCTCCCTCAGGGGCCACTGCAGTCACCTCCTCTCTGGACAGCCAGACTTCTGCACCTGCTTCTTAGTCTGCTCCCCTCATATGTATCAGAGGAATATTCTGCAAACCTAAGTTAGGTCACATCTGTCCCACGACTCAACCTCACTTGGGGTAAAAGCCAGAGATTCTGGGGCCTACAAGCCTCAACATCCCCCACCCCCGGCAGCAGTCCCACTGCCCTCTCTCCTCCATTAACCTGTGTCTCACTCAGCCCCAGATACTTAAGCCTCCTCGATGTCCCTGGAACACTCCATATACCATCCAACCCCAGGACCTTTGCACTTGTTCATCCTCCACATGGTCTGTCCTCTGCACAGCCTGGTTATAATGGTTCAGAATATGAACTCTGGCCAGGGGTGGTGGCGCATGCCTATAATCCCAGCACTTGGGAGGCTGAGGCAGGAGGAGGATTGCCATGAGTTCAAGGCCAGGCTGGGCTACATAACAAGACTCTGTCTCAAAAAAAAAAAAAAGGCCAGGGCTATAGCTCAGAGGCACAGCGCCTGCCTGGCAAGCATGAGGTCGTGAATTCAGTTCCCAGTACCAAAAAAAAGAAAAAGAAAAGCACATGGACTCTGGAAGCCAGACTGAGTTCAGATCTCAGCTCTGCCCTTACTAGCTCTGTGTACTTAGGTGATTTCTTCACCTTTGTTTCCTCATCTGTAGAATGGGTTTTTAAAATATTTATTCCTTCATTCATTTGATGGTACTAGGGATCAAACCAAAGGCCTTTGCACTGAGCTGCTTTGGACCTTTTTTTTTTTTTTTTTTAATGTTTTCTTTTGAGACAAGTCCTTGCTAAGTCACTAAATTGCACAGGCTGGGCTTGAACTCAGGATCCTCCTGCCTCAGCCTCCCAGAGTGCTGGGATTAAAAGCATGTGCCAACATGCCCAGCTAGAAATATCTTTTACATAATATCTCCTTCCTAGGGCCATGATGAACATTAAAAGGACTGGCATTTGTGAAATACCTGGAACAGAGTCCAGCACACATTAGGTGCTGTAGAGGTGTGGAAGGAACAGAGTGTTAGGTTCTCCAGAAGGGCTTTGCTGGGCTCCTATCTGATACCGCAGCTCTGTTCCTCCCATCCCTCTTTCCTGCCTCTTTCTGTTTTTACTACCATTTGACATGAAATATAGTCAGTCCCTCTAGAAGAATGTAGTTGCATGAGCTCTTGGCCGAAACACTAAAATTCTTTTCATGTTACTTGCCCACAAAATCGGGGAGCTTTTACCGTTTTCTTCTTGGCTGGTGTCAAGCGCCGTAGCAGGTGTTTGTTGAATGAATGAATGACTGAATGAATGAGTGACTGCACATCATCCTTTGTGTTCTCTCACTGTTTGCATGATCCTTGCTCCTGTGGGTCAGTGAAGTTTCCTCTGCCCACTGGATGCCAGAAGATGGTGACTTCCAAAGGTGAAGCCCCCTCCCTGCCTGACTCCCCTCCACCTGTGTGCCCCCGCAGAGGAAGGCGAATACTTCCTGAAGGTGCTCATTCCCAGCTATGCTGCAGGCTCCATCATCGGCAAAGGAGGCCAGACCATCGTGCAGCTGCAGAAGGAGACGGGAGCCACCATCAAGCTGTCCAAGTCCAAAGACTTCTACCCTGGTGAGCCACGCACAGCCCAGGTCTCTGTGCCCGGCCTCCCTCCCATCCACCTTCTCTCCCACCTGGGCCCTGGATGAGGAGGAAGGGCTGCCCCACAGACAGTGACAGTAGTGGGGGCCACCCCTCCCCCTAAGGGGACAGAGCTGTCCCCAGCCCAGGGGGCCTGGCCTGAGCAGATGGGGGAGGGGGCAGGGCCAGACAATGGTCCTGCTGCATATTCATAGACTCATTTGCATGATGTGCTGGCAGATGTGTCCCTTCCCACACACCTGCCCCCTCGGGTCAGTCAGAGGAGCTAGGGTGGAGATGGAGGCAGGTGTCAGAGTGTCCCTGGGGCACAGGGGCCAGCCATCCATGTTATACATACCCTCCACTCTTTCCCTTTGGATTTCTGTCACCCTCTCTTGCCCCTCTGTCTCACTGGTTTTATCTCTCTGGGTCATTCTTGATTTGTCTTCTCCTCTCTCTGCCTTTCCCATACCCGTCCCCACAGCCTTCTTTCCCCTCCACCTCTCTCTGCCTCCTCCCAGCCCTGTCTGCTCCTGTCTCTCAGGTTCTGTCTGGAGCTCCTGTCCTGAGCCTCCCGTTCTGTCTGTCTGTCCTCCTGTCTGCCCTCTCCTCCTCTGTCCCTCCCTTTCTGTCCTCCCTCCTCCCCATTTCCTTTTCCTTCCACCTCTCAGTCTCACCTTTTCTTTCTTTCCCTCTCCGAGCCCTTCACTGTCCATTCAGCTGCTCCATAGCAGTGCCCCGCATGAGGTCCTTCTCTGCCACCATATTGTCCCTGCTTCTGCTCACCTGTCTCTCCCTGTGTGTCTCCCTCTTTCTCCTAAGTTTCAGCTCCCTCCTAGGTTTCTTTCTTCTCTCTCCAAACCGAGCTCCTCTCTGCCTCCCTGGATCTGTCTCTGACCTCCCAAGCATGCATTTCTCAATGCTCCTCCACTTTCTCTAATCCCCCTCAAAATCTCTCACACCTCCATAGCTTCCTCCCATAACCAATGTCTGGGCTGTAACATCTAGGAATCCAGGGAAGGCCCCTGAATACAGAATTGCATCTTTAGTCTAGCAGTGGTTCTAGTTCATCTTTAATCCCCATGAATTTGTTTAGGTCAAACATCTGAGATGGAACTCAGGGTCAGGACACTGACTTTCTCTCTGTCTCTGTCTCTGTCTCTCTCTGTCTCTCTCTCGCTCCCCTTCCTCCCTCCCCTCCTCCTTCTCTCCCTCCCTCCCTCCTTCCCCTGCCCTCTCACTAAGCAGCTTTGGCAAAGAGTTTAGAGAAAATTGTAGTGACCCAGGCACACCGCCTCCTTTTCTCTTCCACCCTGGCCGTTTCCCCTGCACCGCTCTAGCCCACAAGATGTGCATAAGACCTCTACCTAGGACATTCATCTGAGGACACTAGGTTCCTTGACCCTCAGTCACATTCTGTGCCATAAGACACGTCATTCCCTCCAGGCTCAGTGACACACTCCACAGGCCAGGCTGCTGAGGAAACTAGAAGATAGGACAGTCCTTGGTTCTCCTGTACCGAACACTGTTGAAATGAGCAGGGTGAGCCCACGTCTCTCCCCAGCCCCTGGACAAGCAGCCTGCCCCCCCCACATGGAACTTCCAGGTCACACAGCATGTGCCAGCTCCTGACTCAGAGATGTAGCACACAGTGCCCTACATCCTCCTCCTGTTCCTAGGACCTGCAGGAACCCAGGAAATGGAGATGCTCCTGCATGAAACAAAGAACATACTTCCCTCCGCTCCTGGCTGACACTCTTTCATTCATTCATTCATTCAACGCACTTGCTCTGAGCAACTCCTCTATGCCAACTCTGGGCAGGACAGAGATGGGGACACGGCATTGATTGAAGCATCCCAGCCTTGCCCTCTTCGATCTCACAGCCTAGTCTGGGAGACAGAACCCACGCCATTGATGACCCAGAATGGTCAGGGCTGGAAAAGGGAAGTCCGGAGGGCGGTGGGAACCCAGACAGAGCAGAGGGAGCGTGGGGAGGTCAGGAAGAGCAGCCTGGAGGAGACGCCGAACAATGAGTGGGAAGGAGCTGGGTAGATAGCAGGAAGGCCCCCAGGAGGAAGAAATTGCACATTCAGAGGCCGAGAAACAGGTGAGAAATGATGGTGGAGGGACAGAACATACAAAAGGTGTCCCCTTCTTGGTGATGGGTCCCAGAGCCCCAGAGTCAGTCCTTTTGGGGTCTTTCATAAGGAAGTGAAGACCCAGAAAGAAGCATGTACTTGGCCGAAGCCACACAGACTCTTGCCCAGCCGGATCTCCCTAGTGATTCTGAAACACCTCCTGATTTTTGAGCATTTGTATGAAGCTCCGGTCCCAACTCCCAGGAGAAAAGCACACACCACACACATACACACAGGACCGTCTGTCTTGTTAATTTTTATTGATGTGTAACATACTTGCACCAAAGTGCAAAACCTTAAGTGCCTACTTAGTAAATTTATTAAACCTATTCTTGCTTAATATCAAAATCATTAAAACAAAACTGCAGTCATTTATGCCCCAGCATGCACACACACACACACAGAACTAATCAACCCAAGAACCCCAAATTTAGCACACGGTGACATAATTATTAAGAGCACAGACTCGGAAGCCACAACCCAGCGTTACCAGCCCTGATCATTCTGTGCTGGCAAAGTGAACTTGGACAAAGCCCAAGCCCTCACTGCGATTCAGTGTCCTTAGCAAGGGAATCAGGGAGGCAAATGCTGCCCACCTCGCGTGTTACGTGAACAAATATAAACAAAGAGCTCAGAATGGTGCCTGGTGCTTAGTGTTACGTAATCACCAGCTGTTATTATGAGGTACTTTTTCAGGGTTTAACTGCCCCCCCGCAAATCCCCCATGGACCCCAGGTTAAGAATTACAAGGAGGTGGGAGGTCACAGACCTCCTTCGTTGGAAGGAAGCCTTCAGAGATGGGAGGGAACCTGGCCACTTGAGCCAGGTTCTCCCTGGGGCTTCCCCTTCCCCCTCCATGCCCCCCTGGTTCCCAGCCCGACCCACACCCTTTCCTATTTACACCCAGACAGAGCAGCCTGTGCACTGACTCACCCTTGGCTCAGACCAAGCCATTGTTCTGGGGTGGAGGGGACTAACATAAAGATGGTGCCCCAGAGAGGGTGGGTGCTGTCAACTACCCAAGTGGCCCACCGTGACACCCAGACACATGGGAAGGCTGGCACGCCAGACTGAGAGAAGGCAAGCAAGGTATCGGGGTCGTAGCACCAGCAGTGAAGTGCTTGTGGGACAATGACACTCACTGCCAAAAGTCCCAGACACACAGCCATGGGTCCTGGCATACTTTCAAGACCTCTTACAGACCCAAGGAGCTAACTGGCTCTTGCAAACAGAGTCACTCCCAGGAAGACAGACACACTCAGACATTACACCTCAGACATGCCCAGGGTCGCCTAGGCGCTTGCGTTCTCACACAGGCCAGTCTCGGTGGGCGCTTCTTTGTCTCGCTGTAGTACATACACTCAGACACACACACACACAAACACACATGTGTCCAGACAGTCTCCCATCCTGACACCTGAGCCTCCCTGCCTCTGTGTTTGTGTCTCCTTCACCTACGCCAGTCAGAGCGTCGTGTCTGCTTCCTACACATACCACACACCAGTCATCCAGAGAGCCTGGGACACCCCGCGGTGGGAGATGTCTCACAGGCACACACACGGTCGACGATGATAGTGACCGCGTGGCTTCGGTGCCACTTGGTGAGGTTCTTTGTTTCTTTCTCCCAGACTCTCACACACTCAGCTCACTCTTACAAACAGCATATATAACCTTGATCATCACAGTGACACCGATGTCTGTCCCACACACCGCTGCCCACAAACCCGTTACTGAAATCCCTGTGTCAATGTAGTCTGTATCTATTGAAGTCTCCCCTGCTGTTTCTTACACACACACAAACACAGATTATGCTTATCTAGCCAGCCCTGACCAAGGACACACAAACATACATGTGCACCGCTCACTCCAAGCAGCCTCGCAGGTACACACACAGGTCACAGTGGAGTCTTTTCCACACGCATATATCCCAACACCACCCAGCTTCTCTCTTGCCTGTGCCCCACCCCCAACAATACAGAATTGTGAAGGATGCCCAGGTCAGAAATGCAGCCAATACCTGGCAGAGATCCAGCAAAGGCAGCTTCCCCACCCTCCCTTCCCAGTCCCTCAGTCCCCACTCCAAGAATTGCCTTTGACCCATCTTACTCCCCCAATCCACACCCCTGCCCTCCCCCACCCCACAGCCCTCCATCTGGTGGGTCCAGGCAGGCACTCAGACCTCTCTTCTCCCTCCCCCATCCTCCAGCCCTTCCCCATCCTCTCCAAAAGCCCAGAGGCCAGCACTGTAGGCTTTCAGGGGTTGCCATGGCAACAGGGCCTCGTCCCTCACCCCCCTGGGGGTGGGCTGAGGACCTGGCCAGCCAGACCGATAAGGGGGTTCCAGTTACTGTGGCAACCATTGCAGGCCTGAGCACTCTGCTTCTAGAAGGGGGGGTGGTGGTGAATGAATGGTTGTCAAAGCAACCAAGGAGCCCGAAAGAACTGGGAAGAAGCAGCTGAGCCTGGTCTCCCCTGCCCAGGGCTACTGTGGGCATCGCAATGCACTTAAGCATCATTCTTCCATCCCCCCAGGGTTGTTTTAGGGGAGGGAGGTAAGGTGCAGATTATGAAACAGGGATTCCATTCATTCTCCCAGCTACCCATCCTGGCTTGAGCACCCATGCCAGCTTGCCCAAACTCACTGTGTGGGCCACAGCCACTCCCCAGACCTCAGTTGTCCCCTTCCATTAAATGGGGCCTGTCTCTCAGGAATGTCCCCATTCCTGTCTGATGAGTGTGCCCTGTCTCTCCCTTGCTCAACAGGAACCACAGAGCGGGTATGCCTAGTACAGGGCACAGCAGAGGCCTTGAATGCTGTGCACAGCTTTATTGCCGAGAAGGTCCGAGAAATCCCTCAAGCGATGACCAAGCCTGAGGTGGTCAACATCCTTCAACCCCAAACCACGATGAACCCCGACAGAGCCAAGCAGGTCAGCTGGGCCAGACAGTGGGTTGCTGTAAAGCTGGTGAGGTTCAGGAGGGGACATTCCTCCTGAATGCCTACACAGGGTTCAGTGGGACAGTGCTGATTAAGTTTATCAAATACATGCTAGTGGTTAATATTACTGTTAGGGAGTCAGCCCTCATAGTCTAGAAGACACTCCAGACCACTTGGAATGGGCTTGATTCAGAGGGAGTGAATTCGGCCCAGGCTCTCCCACTCATCCATCCTCTCAGAGATTCCTTAGATCTTCCTCTCCCTTCCACTTCATCCCATTGTCTCTCTGAGCAACCTGCCTCCCACTTCCTGTACTCACCGGAAGTGACTTCACTGACAGCCCAGCCACTCCAGATTAGAAATGGCCTCTTATCTTTCCTCCCCCATAATTACCATTATGGAGATAGAGAGGGTGTTTCTTTAGAAGAGAGGGGGCGGGTCCTTACCCTACTCAACCCTCTCTAAGAAGGGATGGAACAGGGAGGGCAGCGCTCCTCCGTTGCCTCAGCTAGGGGGAAGCGGTTGGTGTAGGGGCGTGGTAGGGATCGGACCAATCGCTTTCCAGGCCTCTCCGGTTGCCATGACGACGGTGCGCATCGCACAGGTGGGCTCTAGGCAAAGACCCAGGTTTTGCAGTCCTGACCCAGTAAGGGGCAGGGGTAGGAAAATGCGGGATGGCGGCGCTAGCTTCCCGTTTTTCCTGCCCTCTTCATTCCCATGTACATGCGCGGTGGATGCAGAGGAGGAGAAAAGCCCTGTGCTGGTGGTCAGGCCGCTTGCGAGGGTTCCATAACGTCTCCCTGAAGCAAAGATAGGAGAAAGGGCCTCGGGACAAGGAATCTGGGATTCTTGGGTCCTGGCGCTGCCGGGAGGTGGAGGACACCATAAGCCTGAGGTTCCTCAAGCTCGTGGGGACATGGTGGGCGGAGAGCCCTGGAGGACCGCTGTTCGGTGGGTCGCCCCCTAAAAGGGACTGCAGCCGTTGGGCTTGGAGCGCGACCGCTGTCCTTGGTGCTGAAGTGGCTCCGCTACTCGCGCCCGCCAGGCCTGTCCCAAATACCTTCCCACCAGCGACGCACAGCTTACAGGGAGGCGAGGGCACTGCCTCTTCCCTCCGCCTTGGTCCTGGCCACAAGGGACTCAGGGTTCATCGAGAGTTTGTGGATGTTGCCGGGAAAATGGGGTCAGCACCATCTGTGCCTGAGTCTTCCACCTCCTCCCCCTAATCCACTGGAACTCGCATGCAGTGGAGTTGAAAGGTTACAGACGCGGGATTTATCCTCAGCCTTACTACTGCTGTGCGATGTCCAAAGAATGAGACAGATAGTGGCGGGAGGCTTAGGCTCTAGTCAGATGTTGAACTGAAACCTCCTCTGTTCTACCTGTGTGACCTTGAGCAAGTGACTTGATTTCTCCAAGCCTTGTTTTTCTCATTTGTAAATGAGATTTGCAGGGCATGGTGGTGCATGCCTGTAATCCCAGCACTCAGGAGGCTGAGGTGGGAGGATCGCTGTGAGTTCAAGGCCAGCCTGAACTGCATAGTGAAACCCTGTATCAAAAAAGACTGAAAAAAGAAAAGAAAAGAAAAAATGTAAATGAGATTTATGGGCCAGGTGTAGTGACATAGACCTGTAATCCCAACACTCTGGAAGGCTGAGGTGGGAGGCAGCCCAGCCCAGCCTGGGCAACTTAGTGATAGCCAATCTCAAAATAAATGTTAAAAAGAGGATGTAGTTCAGAGGGAGGGCCCTGGGTTCAATTCCCACTACTGGGGACAGAGAGAGAGAGAGAGACTTAAGGGTGGTGATTAATGTTCATTGGTGTTTGAAAAGCATTTGACATGTATGTCTAATGCAGAGAAAGTTCTCCCAAAAATGTTAGCTGTTATAGGACTTTTGAGTCAGGAGGTCCTTCTACTCCTTTGCACCTGCTGTATTACTCAGTGCTCCCTTCCTTTCCATAGGCCTCAGTTTCTCTTTACAGTGTAGCAGCTGGATAAAACCAGGGATTATAAATTGAAATACCTCTGAGATTCAGAAGGGAACATGAAGGACTAAGGGCTATGGCCCTCTGAAGAGGGTATGCTGTCCTTAAAGAGGGCAGTCACTACTCAACTCCATGCAGTTCAGGAACATGGACCATTTCCACATCTTCCAGCCTTTTTTTTTTTTTTAATATGTGGGTACTGGGAGTCGAACTCAGGACCTCGCGCTTGCCAAGCAGGCGCTTATGCCACTGAGCTATATCACCAGCCCTTTCCAGCCTTTTTAAAAGAAGCCATAAATCTTTGAAGTCAACTGACTTTAAAAAGTTAGCTCAGTTTTTAAAATACCATGAAGGTCAAAGAAAATATGCCTATAAGCTGGCTGTGACCTGAGGGCCACCCATTTACTACCTCTGGGCTGAACCAGTAATTCTCAAGCCCTAGTTGGTATCTGAGTCATCTGATTAGCTTAATATTCAGATTCCTGGGCCCTAACCTAGAAACACTGAATGAGAATTTCTGGGGTTAAGGCCTGGCAATCTCAGTATGGAGTCTGGCCTGGGATCAGATCATAACTCTACTATTCTACCTTGCACAAGTTACTTAACCTCTCTGTGCCTCCATTTCCCAATCTAGAAAATGTGATAATAGTGTGTACCGTGTATGTTTGTTATGAACACTAAGTAAGTTACTATACAAAACTTTTTAGAAAATTTCCTCCCACATGGCAAGCCCTATGTTTGCTGCTTCTGCTGCTGCTTTTTGTACAATTTGAAATTTTCCACGGGGTTGCAGATCACTGGGGCAGATAGTCTCTGAGGTCCTCCTGCCTCTAAAATTCCTACAGTTCTATGGGTCTATGACCCAAAGATTCTAGAAATATATTATTATTTGGAGGTTCTGCTATCCTAACACCCTGGGATTCTAGGATTCCGTGGGTCATGGATGTCTCTTAAGATGCTGTGTGCTACAACTTGGGGTAATCATGAAGGCAGCTGCCACTTTCCTAGGGCTTCCCATGTGCCAGCCACTGAGCAGTCACTTTATAGTTCACTGAATCTTCCCAATAATTCTACAATGTAGCTGTAGTTATGCTACTTTTGGACATAGGAAAGTGAGGCACAGAGAGGTAAAAGCAGTTGCCTAAGGTCCCACAGTTACTAAACAATAAACTAGGATTGAACCTTGCTGTGTTGAGAAAACAGCCACTCGGCTGCCATAACTAACATTGCCTAAGTGATGCCCACGGAGCAGGCCACCCGTATCTCACTGAATACTTGCCAAAACTGTATGGATCAGGAATGACACACCCATTTTACAGATGTGGCATAAGCACCTCTGAGAAGTAATGGGTCTTCCCTAAGCCATGCATATAAAAACATATCCACACTTGTAAGATTTTTTTTTTTTTTTTTTTTGTGGGTACCAGGGGTCGACCTCAGGACCTCGTGCGCCAGGGGGCGCCCGTGCCGCTGAGCGATATTACCGGCCCTTTTTTCGTATGTGGGTTCCGGGAGTCGAACTCGGGCCCTCGCGCTTGCCAAGCAGGCGCTTACCCCGCTGAGCCATCTCACCGGCCCAGGACTATGGTCTTTAAGATGAGTCCTCCTCACCTCTCTGCCTTCTCAGACCTAAAGCTGTTTGTTATCTTCATTTTACAGATAAGACAACTGAGTTAGTGTGCTAGGCTGCCATAGTAAAGTGCCATTGACTGAGTGGTTTAAATAACAGAAATTTATTTTTCTAACAATTTGGGAGCCCCAAGTCCAAGGCCAGTGTGACAGCAGGGTTGGTTTCTTGTGCAGCTTCTCTTTGGCTTGTGGATGGCCGTCTTCTCCCTGCCTCTTCACAGTCTCTCCTTTCTATGTGTTCGTGTGTGTGTCGAAGTCCTCTAAGAACACCAGCCTCAGTGGATGAGGGCCCACCCTGCCAACCTCATTTGAACTTAATCACCTCTTTAAAGACCCTGTCTCTAAGCCCAGGCATGTTGTGAAGCAGTAGGGGTCAGGATTCTGACAGAAGAATGTGAGGGACACACAGTTCAGCCCCGAACGACAAGGAGGTTAAGTGAGGCAACCGGGTTGTAGAGTGAGAATGCAGTGGATCAGAGGCCAAGACGATGGACTTCAGCTCCTTTACCATCTGGGGCACTTTAGGGCAAGTCCCTTCATTTCTTAATTCGCAAGTGGCTCCTCTATAAAGTGAGACTTGAAGGCTTTCCCAGGGGTGGGAATCAAGAGTACCCAAAAAGCAGGCATGGTGGTGCCTATAATCTCAGCTAGTCAGGAGACTGAGACAGGTGGAGCATAAGTTCAAGACCAACCTGGGCAACTTAGTGAGATCCTCTCTCAAAATAAAAAGTAGAAAGTGTTAGGGGTGTAATTCACCCCTGGGCTCAATCTCCAGTAGAATGAATGGATGAATGAATAAATAAGTAAATAAATAAAGAGCTGGCAATGTAGCTTTGTACTTCCTGGGCTCAATCCCCAGTACTGAACAAAAATAAAGCATTCCCAATGAAGGTGTGGGCACCAACACAGTTTAGAGAAGGAGCCACTATGGGGGCAGCAGCCATTAAGCTGGATGCAGGGGAAGTACTTGGGGTCCCCGGATAGAGCTACTGAAGGACCTGGAATGTCACATATTCATTTACCAACCATGGGGGAAATACTTCAGTATCTTTCTTTCTTTCCATATTGAGGATGGAACCCAGGGTTGCCATTTATTTGTTTATTGTGGTACTGAAGATGGGACTCATGGACACTCTACCAGAGCTAGATCCTCAGCCCTTTTTTTTTTTTTTTTTGTGGGTACCGGGGGGTCGACCTCAGGACCTCGCGCACCAGCAGGTGCCCGTGCCACCGAGCAGTATCACCGGCCCCTTTTTCGTATGTGGGTTCCGGGAGTCGAACTTGGGCCCTCACGCTTGCCGGGCAGGCGCTTACACCGCTGAGCCATCTCACCGGCTCCCCCTTTTTGTTTTGAGACAGGATCTTGCTATGTTGCCCAGGCTGGCCTGGAACTTGAGATCCTGCTGCCTCAGCCCTCCCCTGCAGCAGCTGGAATTACAAGCTTGTGCCACCGCTCTTAGCTCAGCGTTTTCCACAAGCAGGAGGACCACGTTGGTGCCTATCAGGGGAGCTAGGAATGCCTGGAGACTGCTCAGTGTCCCTGTTTCTCCTCCCACAGGCCAAGCTGATCGTCCCCAACAGCACGGCGGGCCTGATCATCGGCAAAGGTGGCGCCACGGTGAAAGCCGTGATGGAACAATCTGGTGCCTGGGTGCAGCTGTCGCAGAAGCCCGAGGGCATCAACCTACAGGAGCGCGTGGTGACGGTCAGCGGTGAGCCCGAGCAGGTGCACAAGGCCGTGAGCGCCATCGTGCAGAAGGTACAGGAAGACCCCCAGAGCAGCAGCTGCCTCAACATCAGCTACGCCAACGTGGCCGGGCCCGTGGCCAACTCCAACCCCACCGGCTCGCCCTACGCCAGCCCCGCGGATGTGCTGCCCGCCGCGGCTGCCGCCTCGGCCGCCGCCGCCTCCGGCCTGCTGGGCCCCGCGGGGCTGGCGGGCGTGGGCGCCTTCCCCGCCGCGCTGCCCGCCTTCTCGGGCACCGACCTGCTGGCCATCAGCACGGCGCTCAACACGCTGGCCAGCTACGGCTACAATACCAACTCCCTGGGCCTGGGCCTCAACTCCGCCGCCGCCTCGGGCGTCCTGGCCGCCGTGGCCGCGGGCGCCAACCCCGCCGCCGCCGCCGCCGCCAACCTGCTGGCGTCCTACGCGGGCGAGGCGGGGGCCGGGCCGGCAGGGGGCGCCGCGCCGCCGCCGCCGCCGCCGCCCGGGGCGCTGGGCTCCTTCGCGCTGGCCGCGGCCGCCAACGGGTACCTCGGGGCGGGGGCCGGCGCCGGGGCCGGCGCGGGGGGCGGCCCGCTGGTGGCCGCGGCGGCGGCGGCGGGGGCGGCCGGGGGCTTCCTGACGGCGGAGAAGCTGGCGGCCGAGAGCGCCAAGGAGCTGGTGGAGATCGCGGTGCCCGAGAACCTGGTGGGAGCCATCCTGGGCAAGGGGGGCAAGACGTTGGTGGAGTACCAGGAGCTGACAGGCGCCCGCATCCAGATCTCCAAGAAGGGCGAATTCCTGCCAGGCACGCGGAACCGGCGGGTCACCATCACGGGCAGCCCCGCGGCCACGCAAGCCGCTCAATACCTCATCAGCCAGCGGGTCACCTACGAGCAGGGGGTGAGGGCCTCAAACCCCCAGAAAGTGGGATGAGGCCTGTGGTGTGCGCGCCGGCCCTCCTCCCTCCTCCCTGCTCCCGCCTCCCCCTCTATCTCCTCCTCCGCTCCCGCCTCCCTCTGCTCCTGACCTGACCTCAGCTTGGTGTGGACCTGCTGTCTTGGGATGGGGCTGGGGTAGGCCTGACTGCACCCTCCCCTTCTGGTAGTCATAGGCAGGATTGAGTGGCGGTTGGGGAAGGGGCTCAGAAGCCCCCTCCCTGGCCCTGAGCTGACCCCTCCTCCCTCCCTCCCTCCCTGCGCTTGACTGGGCCTGCTCCTCCTCTCCCAGGGCCCAGGTCTGTGTGATATCTGTATATATTGCATTTTGTTGATTTTAATAGAAAACAAAGCGTTATTTTCTCTTTCTTTCCCTCCTTTTTTCCCCTCTTTTTTCCTTTGGTAAGGACATTTTTTCCCCTAAGTTTTTGTTTCCAAATGGGAGGAGGGGAGGGAGCCTCTGGGTCACCTGGAATGAGGGGCCTCCCTAAAATGCAACACCCCAGTCTCTGCTTTCAGTTCCAGATCCCGGGAAAGCGATGGGAGTAGAGATAGCTGGGAAGTCTCAAGCTGAAATGGGGCATCTGGAGCAGAGACCCCCCCCCCCCCCCGAGTTCCCAGATTTCCTCAGCTACTCTGCCCCCACCGGAGTTGCCCCTCCAGGGTGGAATTTTCACTCTTTTGTTGTCAGGTTGGATGGGGGCAGGGATGGTGCTGCTGGGAATGAAGCCAGCTCTGGGATTGGGCCAGTCCTGTGAACAGGACTCTTGTGAGAGGTTGGAGCAACTTGCTGTGGCATCTGTGGCTTTTCCTAGAGTAGTGGGTGTGAGGGTCCCATTGTGATGTCATTGAGTCAAGTACTTTCTGGGGTACTTCTGGGTGCTCCTTATGATGTCACAGGAACCAGTTTCCCAGAGGTCACTCCTTGTAATGAGAGACAAGGACTTCCTATGAGGTCTTAGTGAGCCCTTCCTTGAAGGTCACTTAGGTGATATCTGGGGGGTATGTACTTCCTGTGGAGTCCTGAGGTCACTTCCTGTGATGTCATTGGAATTAAGCATGCACTTCCTGTATTGCACGACGGCCAGTCCCTGACTGTCCTCCACCCACACTCCTCTTTGGTATTGACCTGGGGGTTTTCCCAGGAAGAGACTAAAGGGTGGGGCTTGAATCCAATCTGGAGGATTCTAAGGGAAAAAAAAAAACAATATTGTCGGGGTCATCTCCCTCCAAACACACCAAGACCTGCAAATGTGCCCTGGCAGGAGGCTTAGGAGACGGAGCTAGAGAAAACTATTGTTAAAGAATCCCCTTCCCGCCCATGCCTTCTGTGTGCATGCCTGTGTCACGTGGCTTTGTTTCATTGACTCTGGTGAGCCAGATGTTCGGTGGCTGTCAGGCCAGCATGGCCCGGTATGGAATTCATTGAGCCATGGTAGCATGTGCAGTCTGATGGATTGGATCAGCTTGGTGACTTCCAGCAGGCTGGCATACTTTGATGGTGTCTGATGATGGATCAGAAGGTTTTGGCGTGCTCACCTTGGGCTCTGAGGAACTAGACTATTCGGATGAAGTCTGACAAGCCAGGCAGCCCTGAGAGTTGTTTGGGGAGTGCACTTGTGTGGTCAGCTCTGAGGACCTGTTAGTGAACTGCAGTGTGAGGGCCTGACAACCCTATAGAGTAGGATAGCTGAGACCCACTTCTACCCCCCCTGCCCCCTCAGAGACCATGCCCACTTTCTCCAACCCAAAGCAGGGCCCTCAGTGCCCTGGTTCCATCATCAGCATCTCTAGGGGAGGGGCACCCCATGCTTACCCTCTCCCCCATTTGTCCCCCTCCTAGATCTTCCAGACCCTTCTCCATGGCTTTGGGGGAATCTGGCCTCCTCCTAGTCTCCCCCCTAAAAAAGGAGGGAAGAAAAGCCACAGAGATAATTCCCACCCTAAAGCCTGGGAGGCCCCTACCCTGTGCCAGAGAGCGACCTCCAAATCAAAATGTGAAAATCCTTAGAAAGCAATAGCCTTCGAGGTACCTTGCACTGAATTTCTTTCCCTGGCCCTTCCATCCAGTGGGAGGCTATAGCTTGGGCACTGGGGTGACTCTTTCCATGCCTTTTGTCATCTCCAGCGTGAGGGGCAGGCCCCATTTTCTGTACCCCCCATCTCCCACCTCCTATCACTGATGCCCCCACCCCCAATCTCCACACTGAGCCCAGATGGAGATCTGAGTGCCAAAACAATTCTTGATATAACTTTGTACATATCTTCTACAGTGTGGGTGGGGTGCTGGGGTTGGAGGTAGGGGTGGCTTGGTAGGCCACTGCTCCCCTCCACCTCCCAAAAGACCTTATAGTAGTATTTCACAGTATCTCCATCTAAAGGAGGAGATGACAGTATCTAGCTGAAGTATCTCCCTACAATCCCCCAGGCCCCCAAGAGGAGGGGAAGAAAACAGGGAGAGGTGAAGGTCTGGGACTGGGGAGGTGGGTGCAGTTGAGCTCATTTGCATATCTTTTGCATCCTCTGCTTGGCAGCCGCTTTCCACAAACTCATTGGCTGGAGTCTGGGTCCCAGTCAGCTGGGTCCATTATTCCTGTCACACAGACATGGATCTGGAGGCTGGGCCTCCTGAAAAGTGTTCCCTTGGGTGTCTGTGTAACAAACCCCTTCCTATTCACATTTCTTGGGGGCCCCCACCCCAGCAGCCAGGGCTATCTGAAAGGTCATTCGCTAGCTCAGTGAGCTAGTTCACTCACTATGTTGGTGAGTGGGGAGCCACGTACCTTTCCCTGTTTCACCCTGGGAAACTCATTCCACCATCTTCCCCTTCCTTGAAAATCCCTTCTGCAATCTGACCTCAATCTTTTGTGCTGCAGTTTGTCCAGAAGGGACACAGATGTGAGGCCAGGGATGGGGACTAGTGAAAAACCCATCACTTCTTTGTTTTCCCCCTCTCCCCTATTAGCCAATCAGATCTGAGATTCTGAGCGGCCTCCATGCACCTGGCTCCTCAGCACCCAGTAGGTGCTTAATAAGTGTTTGCTGCATTGAATTGTCTCCTTCCTTCTCATTGCCCTCCAGCTTCCAGTACCTTCCCCCAGCACGTCCCTCTCTCTGACTGTGGCTCCCAGTGTTCTCCGTCCTGTCTCTATCTTTGTCTCTGTCTGTCTTCCTCCTCAACTCAACCCTCTCCCCCATTTCCCCCTTTTAAAAAGTGCCAAACTTCCTTGGAACTGAGCCGCTCTGGGGGGGAGAGGACCTTGTTTTAGTGGAGGAAGTGGGACCATCCTTTGAGGAGGCCCCTAAGAGGCACTGAAAAAGTCTGTGGACACTGAGCTAAATTGGGTCCCCCTTCCTCATTCCTCTTGCCCTAAATTTTTCTTAGAATCTTTATAAGAAAAAAGGAAAAAAAGGAAAAAAAAAAAAAAAACCCTCTCCTTTTTCAGTAACCCCTACCTTTTTTGATCCCCCCTCCAAATTCCACCAGCTGGGGAGAACCCCCTGTTGCCGCTTTCTGGGCAAAGCAGTAGAAATCCAGGAGAGGGGGGACAAACTCAGCCCCTCTTCTGCTGCCCCAAGGGGCAGTACCAATGGAATGTGGGAGAAGGGCCTCAAAGCACTTACGAGAACAAGGGGTTCGATGTGCCAAATTCACCTCCTTCGTCCCCCCTTTCAGGGGACTCTGAGCCAACCTGCCCAGCCATCTTCTGCCCTGTTCCAGCCACCTCTACATGGGCAAGGAGGCTTCACCGCAATAATTAGTCGGCGGGATCAGAAGGCAAGCTCTTGCCATCTTTACCTGCCCTGATGCCTGCCCTGGACTTGCAAGTGGGAATCAATGGGTAGATGGCTGGGAGCGATACTTGGAGCATTACAGTACCACTTTTCTCTTGTGGTACTTCTCCCTCCTTGACCGCCAAACCCCCTCGTTCTGTTTCTCCTGCCTGCTCCTCCCTTCCATACCCTCCTTCTCCCTTTGCTTCCGGTTGGTCACCAACTGTCCCTAAACCGGGAGGAGGTCCCCCACCTCATTTGATTGCTGTTTCAAAACCAGGATTAGAAATTGTGATAGACTGAGCATCAGCAAAAGTATTAACGAGAGTGGCGTTGCGGATGGCAACTTGGGCGTCCCAGCTGCTGCTTGGGAGCGCACCCGTCGCGACAGCCAGGCAAGGCCTTCGCGGTGGGCCGCGCACCTGCCTGACGCCGTCCAGACCCCAGGCCGGCTGGATGTCACTATGGGCAGAATGGGATCGCGATACCCAAGGTGTGGGGCGGCGGGACGAGGACCCTGGTTTATGCTCCCATAGAATCCCGACGCCCAGCCCCGCTTGCGGTGTCACGGCCTCGGGAAGGGGCTTCTGTCCACCGCGCCGCAGCTGTGTGTAGAGTGGGTGGTCCCAGCACTCTCGCCAGTCGTGCTGAGGACTGCTGGGCTGCAGGGAAGGAGATGGGGAAAGTCTTGGTCGGGGATGGTGGTGGTGAAGGCTGCTGGTTTTTTTTTTTTTTTTTTTTTCTTTTGTGGGTACCGGGGGGTCGACCTCAGGACCTCGCGCGCCAACAGGCACCCGTGCCGCTGAGCGATATCACCGGCCCCTTTTTCGTATGTGGGATCCGGGAGTTGAACTCGGGCCCTCGCGCTTGCAAGGCAGGCACTTATGCCGCTGAGCCATCTCACCGGCCCAGGCTGCTGGTTTTTAACCCTTTCTCAGCTAGTCTAGGACACTCTGGCCTCCCAGAAATATTTGGTGGAGACCGCCTAACCCCCCCCACCCCCTTTCCCCACCCTACTCCACACCCCAAAACCACCAACCTCTCATCTTCTAAGTGACTCCATCACCACCGGCCACCGGAACCTGCGGCCTCATTGCTCCAGCCCGCCCCACTCGACAGTCAGACTCGCTCATCGAACTCTTTTTGATTAACCCTTTCTGTGTTCATCCCACGGAAAACTGTGTGTCCGGCAAGGGGGGAGGGGGGAGGCTAGGGGCAGTGGCCACCTTTCCTCCATCTCCTCCCACCGCCAATGCCTCCCCACCCGCACCCCATCCCATGCCCCATACCCATCCCTCACCCCTAGGGTCTGCCGCGCCCTGGGGATCGAGAGCCTCTAGAGATAGCTTCGCTGTTTGGCTTTGTCCCTTTAAAAGGCGGGTCCAGGGGCGTGGCCTCCTTCCAGCGGAGCGCTCACTACGACCCCACACTCCTCCCTGTGCCCCTCCCACTCCCCACGCCTTCATTGTAAATAGTCACTTTTGTACTGGGTTTGAGCCAGGGGACGTGGGGAGTCATTTTTTTTTTTTCTTTGTGTTGGCATCTCAGGCCACTGGAGGCATGGCCCGCACCCGGTTCGATTTGGGAGAACCCCAAGGTGTGTCCCGTCACCTGCCTCAGAGCTAAGGAGGTCAAGGCATCAGTATTATTCCTCAAGGGCTGGGCGCTTAGATCGCCTGGCCGGGAGGTGGGAGAGGTGTGGAAGAGTGCAGACTGACAAGATGGCTCAGTTTCCCCATCTAGGACGCAGGCTCATCCTCCAGGCTCCCTGTGGAGCCTCTCTCCGGGAGGTAATGGAGTCAGAAGGTTTAAGTCTTCCCTTCCTCTGTTGGAGACAGCGTAGGAAAAGAATTGGGGGTGGGGGCTGTGTTTGGAGAAATGATTGCTAAATCCTTAGGACCTGAAGCTAGCCTCTCCCCAGGTTTGTCTTTCTCTTGGAAAATGGGGGGACCGGAGGACCTCTAAGGTCCCTTGATTCTCCCCAGTTTTAGATTAAGGGCCCAAGACCCAGGCTGCCGCCCCCCGCCTGGCTCCAGCTTGCTGTCCTGTCCTGCATTCCTTGTCTTGGAATGTGGCCATGCCTCCAGTGCCTCCATTGAACCCCCTTTAACTGATTCCTTCCATCCTCTGCGACCAGCGCCGCGCCCACTTCTTCCCCCAACCTCCAGAAGCTCCTGGCTGGGGCCCACCGCCCTCTCCTCCCCTCCCCCCATTGCCATGCCTGGGCCATGCCCACCCCACCCACCCACCCACCCCCAGTGTCCGTTGTGTGACCTAGTGCACCATGTATTAGCTTCCATGGCCCCCCGCCCCCACCACACCCCTCCCCCACCCCTTCTCCCTCGGCGACTTCACTTTTTGCCGCGATAAACGCCATCTCAGCATCTGTGTCTAATGTTGTCTTTTTTGCTTGACATCACACACTCCTTCTTAACCCATCCCCTTCCCTCTTTCTCCTCCCTGCACCTCCACCCTCATCCTCAGTTCTTTCCCCCTCTCCCCCAGGGCTCTGGGCACTTAGGGGAGGAGGGTGGGGGGACCCCTGAGGATGGTCCCTAACTGGGGGGGTGGAGGGGAGGGGTGGATTGTTCTCTCTGGACGGGGTGAGCGTCCTGAGCAAACGTGGCTGAGGGAAGCAAATGCGCAAGGCTTCTGTGTCCAGTCAAGGGCACCACCATCACCACCACCACCCGCTCACCCACAGCCGCAGCCCCAGATGGCTCCCCGAGGCACATATCCACCCACAGCGCTGCAGACACGGCCCCAAATAGCACCGGGGTGGCCCAGGGTACAGGTGAGATCCAAGTTTAGAACCAGTACTGCCAAATTACCCAGAGACTTGGCCCTTCTGAGCCTTCTTCTCCCCATCTGTAAAATGGGGATCTTTTTAAAGTTATTTTTACATCACATGGTTTATGCTTGGATTCAATACATCACTTTTTTTAAAAAAAAGATACTGAGCCTCTACTGTATGTAAGGCACTGTTCGAGGTTCCAGAGAGAAACCAACAGCCAAAACATCCAATCTCTGCCTTCAGGGAGCAAACATTCTACTGGAACCTGCAAAGTCTTCCTTAAAAACAGGGAACCTGGTACATGGAGCTAAAAACAAGCTCGGGGGTTGCAAACCATAGTCAGCAGGCTGATCTGGCAAACACATAATCGTGAACAGTGTCTTGTGTAAATCTGTCGCCAGCATTTAAACACTGGGAGATCTCTGGAAATGCAGGCTTTGAGACCCTCTTGAGAGATCTCATGTGGTGTCTTTGGTTGCGACTGCCAGCTAGCCACGGTGGACATGGGGCAGCCACTGGTCACCCCAGGACAGGGAGCCTCAGTCCCTCCCGACCTGCCCTGCTCATTTGTGGCACATGCATGGCCCCTGGATGGATGGGTTTGCAGCCCCTGAGTAAAGGCTTAGTGCTAATGTCCTTCCACTTTGGAGCATCAGCGATGGGGCTGGCAGGTTAGACAGTCATGCAAGAGGAAGGGTAGAGTTTGGGATGGAGGAAAAAAAGGGCTGTGTATGGTGAGGCCTGATACAGACTCTGGTGTGATCTGGGGCACTTTGCATCCTCTCTCTGGGTCTCAACCTCTACATCTGGGAAACACCCTACAGAACTGTACTTAACTGAATACTGAATATTCCAGAAGGATTCCGCTTGTGAATCGCCTAGTCAGCACCTGTCAGAGGAAATGCTTAGCTCATGGTGTGCACCAGAGACCCTCTTCAGCTGAAAAATAACAATAACACAACTGTAGAGAAGGACAGGAACCAAGAGGGGGGAATGGGAGGAAAAAAGGGACCAAAGCTTAAAGTCCACACAAAGTAAAAAAAGAGCACTGGGAAGGATGAGAAAGGCAGACATGGAAATAAGTAACTAACTGTTTGGGGAGTGTTTATTCTTTCATTCTTTCATCCAGTGGGTATTTATTGAGCAACTATGATGTTCTAGGCTCTAGGGATATGACGTTGCCCATGACAAGTGATTCTATTTATAGCCCATGAGCCATGTCCTCTCAGTCTTCAGTACCCCGTAAATCCTCCAAAGTCCTCCATCCCATGAGCTACAGGCACATCTGGTCTTGGCCTGTGACTCTCACATGTTGCCTGGTATTAGAAATATCACCAAGTTGCACTGTCTCAGGAAGAGTAATTTTCCATCAGGAAGCTGGGAACTTGAAAGGGATGTGGCAGGAGAAAGGGGTCAGTTTCTGCATTTCTGTTCTGCTGTGTGACTTTGGGAAACTCTCATGACTCTTTGGCCCAGGAGATGGAAAGGAAAGGAGATGAGGTCAGGAAAAAGGTGAGTAATGGAGGATCCCTTGCTCCCTGGAAACCTCCAGACCTGCCCTGGGTGGACGTGGTGGTGGAAGCTGTTACAGGGATGGGGGGTTTCCGGGAGAAGAGAGACAAAAAAAGAAAGGAAAGGTTGCCTGGAGAGAGAGCGTCCTAGAAACAGGACTGAGATGGTGACAGGAGATGGAAGGGGCTCAAGTGGCTCCACACACTGCACACTGGAGCCCGTTCATTAGGAGAGACAGGAGAGTGCAGGAGGTAGAGATGGACTGAAAGAGAGGGAAAGACAAGCTCCAACTGGAAATGGAAAAAAAGAATTTTTAATATATGCAATATTAGGACCATACTTAACTAAAATATTGGTTGTTGTTAATCTAAAATTCATATGTAAGTGGATTTCCTGTATTTTATCTGGCAACCTTCTGCAGAGGAGAACAGAAAGAAAT
The DNA here is from genome assembly GCA_028451465.1 of Erethizon dorsatum. NCBI lineage: Eukaryota > Metazoa > Chordata > Mammalia > Rodentia > Erethizontidae > Erethizon > Erethizon dorsatum. Next base: position 107,028,053 of record CM051834.1, on the reverse strand, counting down.
GTAAGGAGCAAAAGTCGAGCCAGGAGAGTCAGATCTGATGGCACACACCTGTAATCCCAGCATTCTGGAAGGCCAAGGCAGGAGGATCACAAGTTCAAGCCCAGCCTGGGCAATTTAGTGACTTAGCAGGGTCTCCTCTCAAAATAAAAAAATAAAAAGGAGCTGAGGATGTAGCTTAGTGTGAAGGCCCTGGGTTCAATCTCCAGTACTGGGTAAAACACATAAACACACACATACACTGGCTTCAGGGGAACTGGTCAGAGGAGGGGGCATCATTCCAGGGGCACCTGGAATTCTAACTTGGGCATGCTTGCTTGCCGCCTCAAACTCTGCCATTGACTCTCTCCGCTCTCTCTGCCCCAATTTTCCTGTCCCTCAGTCTCCTATCTCTGTCCCTAAGGCTCCGGCCCTCTCTGTTTCCCTTGGTCTCCCCCTCTTGCAGTCCCTCCGTGCCCCCTCCACCCCTCTTAGTTCCACAGTTTCTGCTACTCCTGCATCTGCCTCCCACATCCGAAGTGATTGAGTCCTTGTTCTCACGCCTCCCCCCCATGTCTATGGGGCATGGACCTTGGGTGTAAAGCCTGAGAGGCAATCGGATGGGAGAAAGGGAAAGAGAGCCAAGCCACCGTCCTCAGGGCCTGAAGCTTCGAAGTTTCTGGCGGAGGGGGACATCAGGAGAGGACACATTCTGCCAGCGGGATGCTCCGTCCGTGGCAGACCTTGGGGACCTTCGCAAGCTAGGGATCTCTTCCGCTCCCTCCCTTCTCCTGCCCTCTAGAGAAGGTCAGTCTCTCACAAGAGTTCTCTCCACCCACTGCCCCACTCTAGCGTCCCGGAGCGCCCTCTGTGTCATTGCTTCCGGGCCTCTAGCCTCTGCATCTCACCCTTTCTGCCTCAGTTTGCCTTCTGTTATCAGGTCTTCTCCTTCCATCGCCTTTTTCCCTGCATCTCGAGGCCATTAGCTATCCGCCAGGCTCTCTCCCTGTCCCTTCTGGGAATGGGGTGTCTGCGCGCTTCTTTGAATCATTGTCCCTGTTTCTCCCCGTGTCCGCATTTCTTTCTCCCTGTCTGTACCCACTGTAACTCAGTGGCAGTGAACGACATCATTAGGGACAATGTAAGCAGAAAGGGACTTATTGAGGGACACAGAGGCCCTCAGAAGAAACAGACTCTAGCCCGAGCCCCCAGGGCACTCCCAAATCCAGGGCCCAGAGAGGACCGCCCAGAAGACCTGCCCTCGCCCACGGTGACCAGGAAGCGGCCAAGACTGCACCACCAGCCCACCTCGCCAGGATCTGCACAGGTATGGCGGTGGCCTGAGGGCGGCTTTCTGTCCCAACTCAACCCGGTTAGAAATTCAGCTTCCCGCGAAGGCATTTGATTGGTGGAACCAAGCTCCGTCAGATCCCCCCTCCCCAGCACATGGCATTCTGGGAAGTGTAGTTTTAGCCTTCCAGTCTCTGCCATTTTGGGAAGGTCCACTACAGTAGAAGAGCAGAGTAGAAGCGGCCGCACTTTTGAACGCACCCTGTGCGCGTACCTGTTTTTATGTATATCTGCTTCTCACTTTCAGTCTCTCAGTGAGTTGCTCTCTTTTTCCCTTAGTTTTCAGTTCTTCCATCTCTAAGGTCTTGTCTGTCCCCTTTCTTGGTCACCAGCTGTATGACCGGCGCCAGTCCTTATAGTCCCCTGGCTTGCCCTCATTCAATCCCCAGTCCCAGGTCCACTGCTGAAGGGAGTCTTCCTCTTCACCTTCATCCCATTCTGCACTGAACCAAGGCGCAGGGCCATAAAGGAGAAGAGGGGGGACGAGGAAGAGATGGGTGTCCCTTGGTTCCGCGGAGAAGCTGGGAAGGGGACACTGGCCTTGGTTTCCCGGTTGCTCTACGCGCTGTTGGGGGAATCTAGCACTGGGTAGGCAACATGAACGCAGAGTCTGGTGAGTTCTGGGCCAGAACTGGTGTGGCCACAGGGTGTGTTGTGGTTTGGGTTTGGAACAGAACAGAGCCATCATAGAGCCAGATTAAGTGACTGCTCAGCCTGCTCAGCCTGGAAACTGTAGCCACCTGGGTCCCCTCCCCTTTTCACTGTTTGGTTGGTTGGTTTGGGTTTGGTTTGGTTTGAATTTGAAATAGGGTCTCCCTATGTAGTCCAGGCTGGCCTTGAACTCATTATGTAGCCCATGTTGGACTTGAACTTGCAGCAATCCTCCTGACTCAGCTTCCAATTGCTGGGATTACAGGCATGAGCCACCACTCCGGCCTTTTCACTGCTCTTTACCCAATAATCTTGGAACTACAGGGAAATGGAGTTGTGTCATTCTCAGGAAGCAGAGTCATTCAAAAAAACATTTAATAAGTATACATTAGAGAGAGAGATTTCCCTGACCTGGGAAGTTTACACTCTACTGGGGAAAACTACCAAGCAGCAAAGTAAATAAGTCAATTATATCGTACATGAGTACATGTTATAAAGAAAATGAGGCAGAGAAGTGGAATACAGAACACTGAAATGTCTAATAAGGCAGACAGAAAAGGCTTCCCTGAAAATGTGACCTGTATGTAAAGGCCTGCAGGAAAGGTGGGAGGAGCCTGTGGCTATCTTGGGAAAGAGCATTCCAGCTCTGGGAACAGCAAGTGCAAAGGTCCTGGGGTGGGATATGCCTGGAGTAGGGAGGTGGGAAGAGCAGCTGGAGCAGAGTGCACAAGGGAGAGAAAGGAAGAAATGAAATTAGAGAGGAGCAAAAGGGGACAGATGATTTCGAACCTTGGGAATTAATATTGGACTTTGAATTTTACTCTGAAACCCAAGCTGTGGGAGAGTTCTGAGCTGAAGGATGTGAGCTGACTCAGGTTTGAACAGAATCCCTTTGGGCATTGTGTGGGACAGGGACTAGGACAGTGGAATGAACAGGGCACCCAGGAAGAAGGTGACTACAGTATCCCAGGTAGAAGATGACACCAGCTGTACCAGACCTAAGGCTGTGGAGGAACAGAGGAAAGGTCCCATTCTGGTAGTGTTTGAGGGTAGCCCTGGCAGACTGTGTATGTGGAGTGAGAGAAAAGGAAGGGGGATGACTCAAGTCCATTGGAACTCTTAGGACTGGATTTTGGTTCTGATTAGAATTAGAAATTAAGAATCAAGACAGGGCTAAAATTAAGGATCAGTAACAATTAGTATTGGTGGAGTTTGGCATGAGGCTGAAAATAGGGTTAAGATTCAGGCAAAAATGACAGTGAACCTTGGTGTTTGGGTTACGGCCATGGTTACAACTAAGTACGCGGCCGGATGTGGTGGTGCACACCTATAATCCCAGCACTTGGGAGGCTGAAGCAGGAGGACTGCCATGAGTTCAAGACCAAACTGGACTGCATAGTTAGTTCAAGGGCAGCCTGAACTACAAAGTGAGGCCCTGTTTCAAAAAAAAAAAAAGTTGTATTTGGGATCAAGATACATAAAGATTGGGTATACAGTTGAGATCCTGGCTATAGCTAGAATCAAAAGGAAAAGGCTAAGTTTACGGCCAGTGTTAGGGGTACATCTGGATCCAGGACTAGAATGAGATTACAGCTGTATCAAGTCAGGATGAATCTCTGGTCAGGGCCAAGGTTAAGGATTAGCTGGAGGTGTAACTGGGTTATGATCTTCAGACTTACTGTTAAGGGTAGCATCAGGGCCAAAGTCATTAGAAAGAGAATTAGGCCAAGAACGGCCAGGCGTGATGGTGCGTGCCTGTAATCCCAGCACTCAGAAGGCTGAGGCAGGAGATTGCCATGAGTTTGAGGCCAACCTGGGCTATATAGTGAGTTCAAGGCCAGTCTGAACTACATAGCAAGACCCTGTCTCCAAAAAACAACATCAAAAAGGAATTTGGCCAAGAACATTCCACAGGTGTAGTGTTGGGGACAGTGTTGCTTTTAAGGACAAAGTCAGAGAGGTTTATGATAGAATGGGGTTAGGGTTATAGCTGAGGACAGAGACAGGTTGGGCCAAAGGTAAAAGGTAGGATGACCTTTAAGTGTTGACCCCACTATTGATAGGGTGAGGTTGGTTAAGGCTGTGGTTTCATTTTTTCTTATTATTATTATTTTTTTTATTTTTTAGACAGGGTCTCGCTATGTAGTCCAGGCTGGCCTGAAACTCACAGTGATTCTCCTCCCTCAGCCTCCAGAGTTCTGGGATTACAGCTGTGCACCACCATATCCAGCCAAAGGTGTAGTTTAGTTAAGGCTGGTGTAGGCTGCAGATGGCCATGGGTGGTAGATTCAGCATTTTAGTGCAGGAGGTCTTATTATCCTCCTGAATGGGAATGTACCTAGGTGTGGCATTAGGTAACATTAGCTGCTAGAAGAAATAAGCCATCCTCATGTCAACAGTAGGTTCATTCTTGCACACACACCAGGTCAGTGAGTCTCAGCAGGAGATGTCCATGGTTTGGTGACACCGCACCATCAGCAATACACTCTCCATGATAGGGAAGGCGGAGGTGGAGTTCCTTCTTCCCTTCCGTCAGCCCCAGAGTGACACACTGTCACCTCTGCTAATCTTCTTTTTGGAAACTCTATATAATCACTGGCCTTTCCCAGAAATGCAGAAAGTGGCTCTGGGATGAGAAATCGGGATAACAGTCCTGCAGACATTGGGCAGAAATAGGCTTGGCAGTCTCTGGCCCTGGGGTGAGGGGAGGGGACTGAAAAGTGGCCAGGGCTAAAGGCCCGGAGATGACAGAGAGAGACTGAGAAAGCAGAGGAACTCAGAGACAGAAATGGACAGAGACCAGGCAGGATGCGGGTGGAATTTAGAGAAAGGGACAGACTCAGAGGGAAGGGGACAGAAACCTCAAGACAGAAAGGGACAAAGACACAGAGAGAAGGGGGACAGAGACTAAAGTAGGGGAGACAGAGACACAGAAAAAGAGAGAAAGACAGACCCAGAAAGAGGGGAAGATAGAGATCTGGAAAGAAGGGGTTAAAGACTAAGGGGAGGGCTGGGGGTGCTGCTCAGTGGTGGGGCATTTCCCAGGGTGCACGAGACCCTTGGTCCCATTCCCAGCCAGAAAAATAAAACCAACAACTAAGGGAAGTGGATAGAAATTCACAGAGGGAGGACAGAGGCCCAGAGAGAGGGACAGAGACACAGTGGGGCGTAGACAGATCCCCAGAACGAGTATGAAATGATAACCAAGAGGTGGACAGATGGATACCCAGAGGGATGGAGGCAAGAGAAGGAGAACCAGAAATAAAGAGAAATCCAGAGAGGGATACTTGAAAAGCAGCCAGAACCCCCTCCCCTTGCTCTTATTTGGTGGGCCTTACCTGCCCTTCTTGGTAGTGGTGAGTGATACCTGTATGTAGTTCTTCACTGGTGTTTTGTTTTGTTTTGTTTTGTACTGGGGCTTCGACCCAGGACCTTCACACTGAGTTACATCCCCAGCCTTTTTTACTTTTTGAGACGGTCTCTCTAAATTGTCCAGACGGGCCTCAAACTTGCTGTTCTCCCACCTCAGCTTCCCAAATAGCTGTTGACTACAGTCATGTACCACCACACCCAGTTTGTCCTGCAGCATTTTATTTCAATAGATGCAATGTCATTTTTTCTTTTTCTTTACCTCTTTAAATTTTTTAATGTTCTGTATCCTAAAGACAAGAGGAGGGAGCCTATCAAATTCCAACAACCTACTACGCTTTAAAAAAAAAGAGCCAGGCATAGTTGTGCACACCTGTAATCCCAGGATTCTGGGAGGATGTGGCAGGATTCTAAGTTTGCGCCCAGCCTGGGCAACTGAGCAACTCAGTGACATGTCTCAAAATAAAAAGGTCTGGGCAGGCCCTGGGTTCAAACCCCAGTGTGTGTGGGGGGGGGGGGGGACAAGAAACTTAACCCTTTCCTCTCCTGCTGTAGATATCCCAGGGGCTGGGTAGAACTTTGAATGCGAAGGTGGCAGACAATGGCCTTTAGCAATGGTGATTCCTCGCTTTGCTCTAGAGCCTTCCACCCCACCAGAAGGTCGATACCTGGAGATAGTTTTGAAAGACCGACCGCTCACTGATGAAGGGGGTCCAGGGGGTAGTGCAGTGATACTTCCCGCTACCGCCTACACCCCTCGCAGGCCCGCAGATTCTTGAGGCTCCGGAACAGGTTGTACCTCCGCAACTCCTCCCCCCTTGCAAATTACGTCTTAAGGACCGACAGCCCTCCATAATCTAGTAGCTGCTCAAGACCTAGGGCACTGAAAATGAGGTCGAGGAACTAGACCTTGGTGGGCGGCAGAGGAGGAGCCTCAGGTTTCAGCTTCGGATTTAGACGGTCGGAGACCTGAAATTGACAGGGAGGCGTGGCTTAAAGTCCTTATGCTTGTGATTGGAGGGCCGTGAGGGGCGTGGCCGTAGGGCTGTGGGCGTGACTTAGGCACCTTAGGCGGAGGGAAGGTCACTAATACTGTTTAGCGCTGGACTGGAGGGCTTGGTTGGGGACGTGGCGAAGGGACCCCAAGTTCGACTCAGGGTCAAAGAGAAGATGTAGAGGGATAATCTTGTAACTGGTCCTTTGTACCGAAGATTCCTAACGTGTCCAGGTGGCTCCTCCAAGCGCTCAGAATGGCAAACAACACCCAATGAACATCATAAAGCGGATGGAATCTCACACAGCACACACTACCAAATGACACCAAATCCAGCAGGCTGTCCTTAATGAGCCCCCACCAAAGGCTGCGCTTTATAGCTCTCCTCTAATGCGCACCATCTCCTTGAATTCTCACGATACTCTATGAGGTAGAAACACAATGCTCTATGAGGTAAAATCTCCATTTTATACATAAGGAAAGGAGACAGAAGCTAAGAAACACCCCCCAAAGTTACACAGCTTTCCCAAGCCTATGCTCTGATTAAGACTCAAATACTCACGGCCCCTAGGAGCATATACACAATAACAAGTACACACACACATACATGCCACACAGGAAGACACACACCCTGGCTGAGGGATCCTCTTCCCTTCCTACCTCTGTCAGCTGTGGAACCCCAACTCAGCACCCCCAAGCCAGGGGTTCTTGCCTGAGCCAACACTAACAGCCCTGCTCTGCCTGCTATTCCTGGCAGAGATGGGGTGAAATAACTGGCCAGAGTCTGACCACTGGACCTCAGGATCCCTGGGAAGATTGAAGACAGGCTCAGGAGGTCTTTGACCCCTTGGATTAAGTAAAATTGGCTCCAGTCTTGGCCTCTGGTCTAAGAAAAAAGACTCCAGGTTTGTCACGGGCTCCCTGTGTGATTGTAGAAAAGATACTGTTCTCTCTGGTTCTGTTTTCCCACCTGTATAATGGGGCTCATCTTCACAGACTTCAGTTACCTGCTTATAATGCACTCGGAACAGAACTTGATACAGACTAGGTGCTCTGTGGGTGCTGATTATTATTACTAGGTATGAGTCGGTTTACTTGTCTTAAAAGGCATAGACCTAACCAGACAGTCTGAAAATTGCATAATTTTTTTTATTAGATTCCTCTACGGGTTTCCCAAATAGAGAACTAAAGAGAGACATAGACAAAGATACATCTGTCTCTACAGCAAGGATAAAAAGAACTTCGGTCCTCTCATTCCCAGCTTACAGCCTCCCTCGCCCACCCACCCTAACTTCTGCAGTGACTTCCCATGTGAAACCCACGCTACTCACCGTGGTCTGCGAGGTCCGACTCCGCAAATGAGCTAACCACGTCTGACCTAGAGGAGACCCGGGCTCAGCCTCACTTGCTGTCCTTGCCCCTAGCCCTCACTCTCCACCAAATTTTCTTCTACATTTGCTTTTCCCCTTCTTTCCAACTCCAGACCCCCCCAATCACACCAGCATTCCCTACCTAAAATAGCCACATACCCTACTGCATTCCACAGTAGAGTCTCTTTAGCAAATACCCTGTTTCATAGTATTCCCAGCCCTTAATGCTAGCCAGTGTGCTGGGCTGTTTCAGATCACAGACACGGAGGTAAACAAGGCAAAGTCCATGCCCTCAGGGTGTTCATGCTTTGAACCTTGCAACTATTCATTATATGCAGATCTCTTGTTTTCCTTTCCTTCCACTAAAATGTTTGCTCCAGGAGAGCAAGGAACATTCTGCTTCTTTCTTTCTAAAGGTACACACTTCTAAAATTGTTAAAATGTATCTTAAACCATGCATGGTGGTGAACACCTGTAATCCCAGCACTGGGGAGCCTGAGGCAGGAGGATCACTGAGAGTTCCAGGCCAGTCTGGCTACATAGTGAGTTCAAGACCAGCCTGAACTACACTGTGAGAACTTGTCTCAAAACAAAAAAAATTAAAGGTCTGGGAATGTGGCTCAATGTGAAGGCCGTGGGTTCATTTCTCAGTACTGGAAACATACAAACACACACACACACACATACACACACACACATGATCTTCATGGTCTCAAAGTGTTATTCCATGGATTAACTCCCACCCTACTGTCCGTGTCCTGGGGATTGAACCTAGGGCCTTCACACTGAACTATAGCCAATTTCTCCGCCCCCCCCCACATTTTAACAATTTGTAGATTTTGAGACAGGTTCTTGCTAAATCACTAAATTGCCCAAGCTGGGCTTGAATTCATGATTCTCCTGCCTTAGTCTCCCATGTAGCTGGGATTATAGGCACGTGCCACTGTGCATGGCTGGGAGCGTAAACTTTTAACAAGACAGTTCAGGATCCCATGAAGCTGCCCACAAAAATTTTGGTAGCATGAGCAAGGCCCTGGGTTCGTCCCCAGCACCAAGAAACAAACGAACAAATGAAATCTGGTTATGTGCTATGGTTTGAATGTGTGGGTCCTTTCAAAATTCATGGTGAAATTTAACTGCCAGGATAGGGGTATTGAGAGGCAGGGTGTTTAGGAGGGCAGTTGCCCATGAGGACCACCCTCATGGGTGGAATTAGACCTCTATAAAAGGCCTTGAGGGAGTGGGTCCATCCGTTTGTCTTTCTGCTTTCTGCTATGTGACAATGTAGTAGTGTTCCTGGTGCCACAGTGGAAGCAGACCCTGACCAGACACTGAAACTGCCTTTGCCTTGATCTTAGACGTCACCACCACTCCCCGCGTGCCAGCATTATGAAAAATAAGTTTCTGCTATCTATAAATTACACAGACTCTGATATTTCATTATAGTTGCAGAAATGGAATAAGATAGTATATACATGAATGTTTCTGAGAAGCAGGTCTATAGCTTTCCTAGAAAATTCCATAGGGGAACCCCCTCCCCAAAAGATATTCCACCTCCTAGTGTGTGTACCTGATGACCCAATGGGAGGCCAGGATGGAGTACTAGAGCCAGAGATGAAAATAACCTGGTTGATTGTTACGGAAGCTGAGTGATGGCATGTGAGGGCTCACTGAGCTAATTTCCTCTACTTTTGTCTGTGTATTAGTCTGCTCTGGCTGCCCTAACAAAATAATGTAGACCAGAAAGCTTAAGTAACAAAAATTTTCTTGTAGTCCTGGAAGTTAGGAGTCCATGGTCAAGGTTCTGACCACTTGGTTTCTAGTAAAGATCCTCATGTGGCCTTTCCTCTGTGTTCCCAGCAAAGGGAGAGAGCCTGCTGGTGTCTCTTTCTTTTATAAGGACATTGTCCCATTGGAGTAGGGTCCACCCTCATGGACTCATTTAACCCTAATTACTCTCCAAAGACCTCATCTCCAAAAAATATCACCTTGGAGTTTTAGGGCTTCTGCATGTGAATTTGGAGAGGGGCACAAGTCCATTCATAACAATGTTTGAATTTTCCGTAGAAAAAAATTCTTAAGAATTTTCAAATCTGAGTGTGGATGAAAATCACCTTGGTGCTTGTTAAAAATGCAGATGTTTTGAGATTCACCCTGGGAGATATTTGATCCACTGTTGCGGAAGCCAGAGGCTGTATGGTTTCTTTGTTTGTTTGTTTGATTTTTGCTTTTGTTTGGTGGGGTAGAGACAGGGCCTTATTAAGTTCCTCAGGCTGCCATGGAACTTGCAGTTCTCCTGCTCAGCCTCAGATGAGATTACAGGATGTACCACCATGCCAGGCAGAAGGCTGCCTTTGTAACAAGCTCATTCTGATGGACATTGGACCACCTCCCCCAGCCCCTGAGCCTCGAGCAGCAATGCCAGGATGGAGGGACAAATGAGCTAGGATACAGGAAGCAGGATTCAACAGTCACCTTAGAAGTGCAAGAGAGATGACCCTGGGGAGCTGGTCCTAGTCGGGTTTCACATAAACCCTGGACTCTTATTTCAAGAACTCTCCAGCCAGCCATCACTTCACCTATAAATACTGAAGGATGTAGCTTTCTTTACACTTTTTCCTGTCAGATCTGGGGATAGAACCCAGAGGCTGTGTGTGCCAGGCAAGCGCTCTACCACTGAACTACACCCCAGCCCCAGGATGTATCTTTAAAAGATAAGGGTTTAACAACAACGAAAAAACCTCACTATAACGCAATGAGCACACTTAAAATTTTTTTATTACCCTAATTGACTCTTATACAATGTACGCATGATTCAAAAAAATGGGGCTGGTGGTGTTGCTCAATGGTAGAGCACTTGCCTAGCATGTTCAGAGCCCAAGGCTCCATCAGCAACACTGAAAAAAAATCACACTGTACCTCATAAATAGGTCAGTTACATAGCAATCAAAAAATAGCCAGCGCCAGTGATATAGCTCAGCGGCATAAGCGCCTGCCTGACAAGCGCAAGGTCCTGAGTTCGACTCCCGGTACCCGCATATTAAAAAAAAAAAAATAGCCAGGCATAGTGGTGTACTCCTGTAATCGCAGCACTTGGGAGGCTGAGGCAGGAGGATCGCCATTAGTTCGAGGCCAACCTGGGCTACACAGTGAGTTGAAAGTCAGACTGGACTAGATAGCAAGACCTTGTCTCAAAAAAGAACCAAAAAATTAAAAAAAGGGAAGATAAAGAACAAAGAAAATAGGGAATCCTGAGGCAGAAGGATCACAAATTTGAACCCAGCCTAGGCAACTTATTGACTTAGCAAGATCCTGTCTTAAAATATAAAAGGGCTGGGTTCAGCTCAGTAAGAAGGCCCTGGGCTCAGTCCCCAGTACTGCAAATAAATTAATTAATTAATTCTGATTAAGTCCAAAAGTCAATTATAAAATAAAATTTTTTGGAATAATTTGTTGTATTACTTGACAAACTGATATGCCACCTGATGAGAAGAGTTCTCTGTTGAAGAGTTTAGGGTTGGGGCTGAGGTGGAGCTCAGGGGAAGAGCGTGTGCTTCTATGTGTAAGGTCCTGGGTTCAATCCCCAGCACAAAAAACAGAAAACGGAAGAAAAAAAAAAAAAAAAGAAAAAAAAAAAAGAATACAAGTTTGAACCCATAATGGGAAATCAGACCCCACAACACATTGCCCACATGCAAGTAACTATGAAAGCTGTGTGTGTGTGTGTGTGTGTGTGTGTGTGTGTGTGTGTGCCAGATATCAAACACGAACAAGATCAATGGATTGTGTCAAGGTCTGTATTCTGGGTGTGGTTTTTGTTGTTGTTGTTTTTGTTTTGCTTTCTTTTGTTTTTTGAGACAGGGTCTCACTATGTAGTGTAGGCTGGCCTCAAACTCACAGCCATCCTCCTGCCTCAGCCTCCTGAGTGCTGGGATTACAGGCATGTACCACCATGCCCGGCTTTTCTGACTGTGGTATTGTACTATAGTTTTGTAAGATGTTAGCATCTAGGGAAACCAGGTAAAGGGATCTCACTGTTGCTTACAACTGCCTGTAACTCTAGAAATTCTTTCCAAATAACAAATTTAATTCAAAGAAAGCAATGGCCAGGCATGGTAGCAAATACCTGTAATCCCAGCTACTCAAGAGGCTAAAGCAGGAGGATCACAAGTTCAAGATCAGACTGTGCAACTTAGCCCTGTCCCAAAATGGGGAGAATGGTTGCCTAACGTTTGTGAGATCTGGGTTCAGTCCCCACTACCACGAAGAAGGGGTCACTGATGAAATGAAAAGACAACAGGCAAACGCCTGTAAATCTGACATGTAGAAAAGGAGTCTAAGTATGATGGTGCACGCCTGTAATCCCAGCATTCGGGAGGCTGAGGAGGATCGCCTGATTTTGAGGTCAGCCTGGGCTACATAGTGAGTTCAAGGCCAGCCTGAACTCCATAGCGAGACCCTGCTGAAGAGAGAGAGACTAGAAGAATATTACCAAACCCTCAAGTGTTGGTGGGAACGCACGACTGAATTTCAATGTTGTGGCCTCCGAGGTCAAGGCCTGGGGCTTGGCCAAGGCAGACAGTGAGAAGGAAGGCCTACTCTATACTAAAGTGCAGCCTGAGTGCTCTGGCTGAGTGAGGGCAAGCCAGACCTAACCCTGCCCTCCTCCCGGCTCCAACTCAGCAGCCTCAACACTGAGCACCTAGGAAAAGGATGGACAAAGGGCCCGAAGCAGCCGTGGGCTCCAAATGACCCAGGAGCACATGGACACCCTGGGACAGGGAGCCGGCTGAGTCCAGGAACATCAAGCCAGAACCAGGTCTGGGGAGGTGCTTACAGGAATTGCGTGACCAGGGGCCCTGGCCGAAGCCGATACAGCTGCTGGAGGTGGCAGTTCCCTGTCAGGCCCAGGGGAAACTCCAGAGTTGGATGGAAAGGTCAACAATCATCTGGTCAAGATAATCAGGTCACAAGGAAAAATGACACCGCCAAGAGCCAGAAAAACAGAACAGGTGTTCTCAGACTCTGCATCCTGGGACCATCAGACACCAGTTTTAACACCACTGAAATACAGACATCAAAACTTGCAAACAGCTGCTGGGAAGAGGAGACTAGAAAGAGCCACATCAGGGAGGTTGGTTGGTTTGTTTTTGCTGTGCTGGGGATCAAACCCAGGGCCTCTTTCCTGCTAGGCAAGCACTCCCAGGGAGCTGCACCACCAGCCCGACATTTTTAAACAAAACTAAGTAGAACTTCTAGAAATGAAAAAAAGAATCACTGAAATTTAAAACTCAGCAGGTGTGTTTAGCCACTGAGTGCACACAACAAAAGAGAGATTTAGCAAACAGCATGAGAAGACAGAAGAAATTATCCAAGAAAAAACAGGACAAAATGGAAATCGCAGAAAGAAAAGCTAAGAGGCATAGGTGATATGGAGAGATCATTCAACACACACAAAAGGCAATCCTAGAGAAGAAAGGGGCCGGTGAGATGGCTCAGCGGCGTAAGCGCCTGCCTTGCAAGCGCGAGGGCCCGAGTTCGACTCCCGGATCCCACATACGAAAAAGGGGCCGGTGATATCGCTCAGCGGCACAGGTGCCTGTTGGCACGTGAGGTCCTGAGGTCGACCCCCCGGTACCCACAAAAAAAAAAAAAGAGAGAAGAAAGAAATGGGGCCCAGATGGTACCTGAAGATGAATACCTAAAGTTACCAGGGCTGAGCCACGTGTGGTAGCACATGCCTGTAATCCCAGCACTCTAGAAGGCTGAGGCAGGAGGATCATAAATTCAAACCCAGCCTGCGCAACTCAGAAATTTAGCAAGAGCCAGACATGGTGGCGCACACCTGTGATCCCAGCACTTGAGAAGCTGAGGCAAGAGGATTGCCATAATTAGAGGCCAGCCTGGACTACATGGTGAATCCAAGACCAGCCTGGACTACACAGTGAGACCCTGCATTGAAAGAAGGAAAGAAAGGAAGAAGAGGAAGGAAGGAAGGAAGGAAGGAAGGAAGGAAGGAAGGAAGGAAGGAAGGAAGGAAAGGGAAGGAGAGAGGGAGGGAGAACAAGAGAGAAAAAGAAAGAAGAGAAAAAGGAAAGAGAAAAATTTAGCAAGATCTGTCTCAAAATAAAAGGGCTGGGGTTGTAACTGAATTCAAAGCCTCTAGGTTCAACCCCCAGTACCACAAAAACAAACAAATTTCAAGTATTGATGAAAGACACCAACTTGGAATTGAGGAGCTAATCCCAAATAAGACAAATAAAAAGAAACACACCCTTCTGTAACTCACAGTGAAAGAGGGAAGGAAATAGACTAGGTCAGTGGAACACTTGACTGAAGGGGACTTCTCAGCAGCAGGATGTGAAATTAAATGTAGCTTCTAATGTAGACTTTTATTTCCTTCAACAATAACTTTTAAGAGTACATTGTGCCAGATATGGCGGCACACACCTGTAATCCCAGCTACTTGGGAGGCTGAGGCAAGAAGACCACAAGTTGGTGAGGCTAGCCTGGGCAACTTTTTTTTTAAAGAGGCTGGTGATACACATTTGTTTGTTCGTTGTTACTTTGCTCATCTGTTCAGCGTTCACACTGCACACTCTGAAAGCTGAGTGGGAGTTTACTGGGCCCTGTGAAATCCCAGCCCTGTGCTTGGCACATCAGGACTGGGGGCAGGGAGGGGGTTACAATCACAAATCCCCAGCCACATCTGCAGCAGCCCAGAACCACGTAGACGTGAAGCCAGATGAACCCAAATCAGCACTTTTCACAGGCATCCCAGGTGATCTGATCCAGAGGCCAGAGAAGTCACTTTGAGACATGCAGGCTAAACCCCAGCTTGTAGCACCATGCTCCTGTATGACTTGAGCCAGATGACATCATCACTCGGACTTTGGTTTCCTCACCTAGAAAATAGTGGTAATTTTCCTTCTCTGTTATCTCTTCTCCCTCCCACTCTCAATCCACCTAAACTACACTGGCCTCCTGAATGCTCCTTGAATATGCCAGTCACTGGCAACCACAGGGCCTTTGCACCAGCCTCAGTCTGGGACACTCTTCCCCATGCAGTGAACATTTAGTGGGGGAATGTGATTAAAACAAACAGTGAATGCTCACCATCTACCTGTTTTAATGACTTCTCTATTGTCACCTGTCATCCTCAGAACAGCCCCATAACAGGGGATCTGTAATCATCTCCTTTTTTTGTGAAATGGGAAAAACAGGCCAAGAGAGGTGCATCACTTGCTCAAAGCCACACAGCTGAAAGTGGCAGAGCCAGGAGTGGACCCAGGCCCTGTCACTGCCATGCTGCCCCTGTCACACCACCTACTACCTTATTCTTTTCTCACCTCTCCCTGCAGCCTCTGTCTCTGTCACTCACATTCTCTGAGTGTGAACATGTCCCTCCTCTCTCTATAGATCTAGGCTTTAGTGGTGACATCAATAAGCAAAATCACTTCTCTGAGCCTCAGTGTTTTGCTCTATAAAATGGGCACAATAACAAGATTGTCACAGTGAGATTGCATAGAAAGCATGCAATAAAAGAGACCACGAGGACAATGAGGATGGCCACATCTTAGTTGGCTCTGGGGGTCCTTTTCCTTGGTTTTCATCTTCCCTGTCTTAATCTGGACATGTGTTCCTCTCTCTCCTGAGTCCCCACACGTGCCTGTTTCTCCTCTTTCTCAGGATTTCTAATCCTTGGCCCTCTCCAAACCCCCCATCTCCACCGGCTGTTTTCTCCACTGTTTGAGTCAGGTTGCTAGGGAAACTCACAAGTAAACAGGGCAGCGGGAGCTGGGGATGGCAGGGTGGGCGTGGCCTGGGCGGGGTGGAGGCTGTAAACACCCGGCTGATGAATTTCGGGTCAGTATCATTTTGAGCTTCCGCTTTAAACATAGTAACCAGCTAACCCAAGGGGCTTTTCTGAGGAGGCGCATCCTTCAATTGACTCATTAAAAAAAAAAAAAAAAAAAAAACAGGAAGGAAGGGCAGCATGGCCAGAATAAGTGCTCTAGAAGAAAACAACTAAGGAAAAAATAATAAAGGAGGTGTCGGGGGGATTCCCATGCTGGCAAGCCACAGAATCTGGGATTCTCCCAGCAATAGGTGCAATTGTTAAGCGGAGTCATAGAGCTTCAAACCTCCCCCTTCAGTCCGTACATGACTCAGACTCCAGTGGTTGCCACAGCTGCAGCGAGGGCCACTGGGTCTCAGGCTCCAGGCCCTGACACACACAGGGAATGAAGGTAACTGCTGTGGCTTTATTTAAAGCATTAGGAAGCTGGGCATAGTGGCGAATGGCTGTAATCCCAGTACTCGGGAGGCTGAAACAGGAGGATCGCTGTGAGTTCAAGGCCAGCCAGGGCTACATAGCAAGACCCTGTCTCTAAATAAATAAAGCATTTGGCACAGAGATCTCTGTGCCAGTCATGGTCACCCCCTCTGGCGCCTGTTCTTCCACACTGCAGACCGTGGTCTCTTCATCCTTTGAGGATGTCTAGCAATGGCCAACAGGTCTTTTACTTCTCTTTGTGAAAAGCTGTGTGGCTCAAGCCGCCCCGCCCTGCCTGGATCCCTTTTCAGTCTGTGCCTGCACCTGAAAGTCCCCCCTCCTTCCACTGCTTTCTCTTAACCACTTATAATTGGTTGAGAGCAGGCACACAGGGGCAGGAGGATACCTGGGTCAAGGGCGGGCAGCCCTGGGCTTTCATCCAGGCCACCACCTGCTGTCCAATGACTTGGGACAAGCCTCCTGCCTCTCAGAGCCTCTCTTTGCTCATCTGTACAATGGGACTTTTCACAGACCCTGTGTCACAGGATCTGGGACAGAGGTTCAAAGAGACAACCCAGGCAGAGCTCTGGGCAGTGTGCTGGCCTAAAGGAGATGCTTAGTAAGTGTCCCCTCAGGATCATTGTGTCTTAATCACCACAGCTGACATTTAATGAGCACATCCCATAAGCCAGGCTCTATGCTAGGGGGTGTTACAATTACAGTCTGCTCTGGGGCAAAGAAGACACCATCCTCTCCTGACAAATGAGGAAACTGAGGCTGGGAGAGGTTAAGTAACCAGCTCACAGCCACTCAGAAAGCAGGTCTGAATGGTATTTTTTTTTTCCAGTACCGTGGATCGAACTTAGGGCCTTGCACTGAACTATATCCCCAGTCCTTTTTTAATTTTAATTTTTTGTTTTGACACAGTCTTACTAAGTCAATAAGCTGCTCAGGCTGGGCTCAAACTTTTGGTCCTCCTGCCTCAACCTCCCAGAGTGCTGAGATTACAGGTGTGTGCTACCACACCCAGCTACATGGGGCTGCTTACTGAGCACTAGACTACGATGCTGTCCCTTCCCCAAATTTTTGCCCACTCTCTGCCAAGGCCCTCTGCTACTTTAACATCAATTCCTGGTATCTCTGGGATCAAACATAGGTGGCAGTCTTTATTCTGTCATTTCTCAGCTGGGTGACCTGAGTACAGTCCTTAACCTCTCCAAGCTTCATATCCGCCCCTGTAAAATGGAAATGGCAGTACTCACCTCCTCGACCATGTCTATAAAGCACTGACCATTATAGTATGTGCCCAGTAATGCGCATTGAATAAGTGGCTTCTCCTGGGGCTGGAAGGTAGCTCAGTGGCAGAGGGTGTACTTAGCATGGGCAGCACCCTGGCTTCCATTCCCAGCACACACACACACACACACATGCACACACCTGTATCCACACACACACACACAGACTCATAGTTTAATGTAATGAAGAAAAGGACTTAATCAGAAAGGGGTTTTGTTTTACTTTTTGAGATAGGGCCTCCCTATAGAGCCCAAACTAACTGCAAATAGGCAGTGTAGCCCAGTCTGGCCTCAAACTCAAAATCCTCCTGCCTCGGCCTCCAGAGTGCTGATATTACAGGAGTGTGCCACCAGAAGAGGTTCAAGGAGGACTTCTTTGGAGACCCACCGACCTAGTTCTGCCACTTGCGTGCTCTGGGTCTGTGCGTGTTCGCTACTCATCTACAAAACAGGATCAGAGTGTGTTTCCCCCATGGCATTGCTGTGAGGAATAAATCAGATCATGCAGGTAGCTGTGTGGCGGTGTCTGGCTCTCAGAAAAGGGTTGTTACGAGGACGAGGAGTGGCTCTGGAGTATAGGGAGGCTGCAGCCTCTCCAGCCACAATGAGGATGGGGCATGAGGAGCATTTACAGGCATGGACCTAAATTGAACAGACAGGGAAACTGAGGCTCAGGCAGTGGAGAGGCCTTTCCACAGGACACACAGCAACTTAAGAGGCAGAGCAACAGGGTCATGACCTCCTTTCAGTCTCTGTGGGAGAGTAGAGTCAGATGGGGGTCGGAGGCCGGGAGTGGCCCCTTTAAATCCTAAGCTCCACCTTTGCTTAGAAGGGTCTCTGGGGAGTATAAAAGGGGGGTACAGCTCCTTTCTGCTCCATAAGACGCCTGCTGCTCCTGCCCGCTGGCCCCCAGTCCCTCCCCAGCCACCCCTTGCCCACCTGCCAGGGTGCCATGGATCTGCCACCCTTTGACTTGTGGAGGGACTACTTCAACCTCAGCAAGGTGGTGCTGGCGCTGATCAAGAGGAGGAGCCAAAGGCTGGAGGTCAAGGAGACCGAGGAGATAGAGGAGACAGAGGAGACAGAGGAGCCCAGCCCTGGGCCCCTGCTAGGACGACGAGGTCTGGAGCCAGGGGTCACACTGTGCAACTTCTGCAAGCACAACGGGGAGTCCCGTCATGTCTACGCCTCGCACCAGCTGAAGACGCCAGAGGGTGTGGTGCTGTGTCCTATCCTGAGGCACTACGTGTGTCCCCTCTGTGGGGCCACCGGTGGCCAGGCCCACACACTCAAGTACTGCCCACTCAACAGCAACCAGCAATCCCTCTACCGCCGCAGTGGACGCAACTCAGCCGGCCGTAAGGTCAAGCACTGAGGACTGTGAGGCGCCCACCACCTGCACCCCTAGCCCTCCTGGTTCAGTCCCCTCTAAGTTCCTAAACCCTCCCAAGTCCCTAAACCCTCCCTTCCGCTCCTTCAGCCTTTGGGACTCCTGGCCCACAGCTCTCCAACCCTGCTGGATCCTAAAACACTAGAGGCTGCTGGCAGCCTAACTGGCCTGTCCCGGGGTCCTTCTGGTACAGCGGGAGCCCTGCCCTGGGGACTGCACACCCCAGCAGCGTCCTCTGGGCTACCCAGTTCATGGAGCTTCAGTTCTCCTGGGGGCTGCTGGTGACCCTTCGACTTCTCAGCCTGGGCCCCAACTCTTCAGGCATCTTGGGCTGCTTGACCCTGCCGGACACCAGTGTGCTCTGCCAGGCCACTCTGAGAACCGAGACATGAACACGCCTGGCTCCTGAGAATCGGAAAATGGGCTACCAGTTTGAGACCATCCACCTCCGCCTTCTTCAGCACCTGCAGATCCACGGTTTCCGCATGGACCACACTATCACTCCTGCCTGCCTACAGCATCTTCTCCATCAGGAGCTGGGGGAGAGGACGGGACCCCCCAGGAGGGCCATGGTGTCTCCACAAGTGCATCTGAGAGTAGAGCCTGGCTCGCTTGCTTGGGTGAGCTGACACCTTTCATCTCCCCCAAGTTGTTCTTCACATTGTTTATCCCATTTCATTCCACCCCTGTCCTCAGCCCCAGCTCACCAGTGGGCCCTTCTCCCCCAGTGAGAGATGCGTCTCTCTGCCACCTCCCACCCAAATGGTGACAGCTGGCTGTGTTTTTCATCCTCCAACAGTTAAATCAACAAAGCTCCCACAGGAAAGGGGTTAAAGTACCCAGGTGGGCATGGCGATTGCCTAGATTTGATTTTATTTATTTTATTTTCTTCATGGTCAAGAAAAGAAGAGCCCCAGTCAGATTTTAAGTTGGTTGGTTTGGGGCTCAGGGTTCACATGTTGAGCTCTGGTGAATAAATGGCGCCCTGAGTTATCTTTGAGATTGCTGCGTTCGTTTCCGTTCTCCAACCTGGCCCTGCCCTTGGAGGCTGCAGGGAGGGATCAGCAGAGCTGCGTGGGCCCCAAATTCCTGAAAACAGGAGGTAGAACTGGAAGGGGTCCACAGTTCCTCCTCACACGTGCCCCATACGTCCTCCAGCACAGGCCACTTGTGGCCTGGTCCCAAGTTCCTTCCTAGCTTCTCCCAGGGTCCCCGATTCCCCTTTTCTTGTCCTACCCAGATTTCCCGTCCTGCCCAGTGAGACTGTGGTTCCTGGACCGACTCGGACCACGCCCACGGGAGAGGCGTGGACAGCCAAGGTCCCTCCCAGGGCAACACACATACACAAAATGCTGTGATAGCTGGGGGTTTTTAATTCCATTGTTCAACAAATATTTGTCTGTTTGACATTTATTTATGTATGTATGTATGTATGTATGTATGTATGTATGTATGTATGTTTGCAGTACTGAGAATTGAACCTAGGGCCCCATCTACTTTTTTATTTTTTATTTTGAAATAAGTTGCCCAGGCTAGACTCAGATTTACATTTCTCCTGACTCAGCCTCCCAGAGTGCTGGGATAGCAGGTGTGAACCACCACACCCGGCTTTGTTCCACAAATATTTATTGAGCACCTGGTGCCACTGGTGGGAAGGCCTTTTATTCAGAGAGGTCAGACAGGAGGGACATCTGACTCCAGATGGAATCTAGAGATCAGAAACGCTCTCCTGGGGGAAGGCTGTGCCAGGCAGAGGGGACAGCAAGGTCAAAGGTCCCACAGTGGCACTGATGACCTGGTGTGTTTGCAGAATATGCAGGAAGCAGGCTGAGTAAGAGATAAGATCAGAGAGTTGGATGTAGGCAGAGTTCAGGATGTTGCAGACCCTGGTGAAAACCTGACCTTCACTGTGTGTCCTCAGTCCCTGAAATCCACCCCTGGACTTTTCCTCACACAGGCACCAACGGGAACCAAAGACCCCAGTGAAGGATCTTGGTTCATGAGGTCCCTTTCCAAAGTATGGCTCTGCCCACAACAAAGACTCTCAAACCAAACTACAGGACAAGAAAAAGATCCAGGCGTGGTGGTGCATGCCTATAATCCCAGCACTTGGGAGGCTGAGGCAGGAGTATCACCAAGTTTGAGGCCAGCCTGGACTGCATAGTGAATTCAAGTCCAGCCTGAACTACACAGGGAGACCATGCCTGAAAAAAAAAAAAAAAAAAAAAAAAAGATATTAAATTAAAAAAAAAAAAAGCCCTTGCAATCCAAAGCCATGGGTGGGGTGTTGGACGCTCTGGGCAGGTCAGCCCTACACAAGAGCACCCATCAGGGTCATGCTGCCCCCAAAAGGGCACCCCTTTCTGATTCACAGTAGGAGTGTGTCAGGCTGGAGGCAGAGGGCCTCCCAAACTGGTGATGGAATTTAACAAAGATACTAGGGCAGGTTATGGTGGCGAACTGCTGTGATCCCAGTACTTGGGAGACTGAGACAGGAGGGTCGCTGAGACGAGACGGGGATCACCGGGAGTTTGAGGCCAGGCCAGGCTATACAGTGAGTTGAAGGGCAGCCTGAATTACACAGTGAGACCCCTCAAAACCAACCCCTTCCCAAGAGACTAATTTCTGTCAAACTTTGGGCAGCAGTTATGGAAAATAGGGGAGGTAGCCTCAGTACTCAAGGTACTGCTCAGTACTTAGTACTCAGAACTCAGGAGACTACGGGGCTGGGAGGGGTGCCTTCGACCTGGAAAAGTGAGAGGGTGCTGAAGTCACTGGGGCTGTGGAGGACACGGAGTTCATGAGGACATCCAAGGTGCAGGGTCCCAGAAGCTGCTGGACACCTGGGTTGGGGCTCAGAAATGAGGGCTGGAGACGGACAAATCATGTCATCAAGGTTTACTTCTTGTTTTTAATAAGTTGAGTGACTTATTCAATGGATAATGAAGTGGCAGGGTGACTGATGAGGGACAAAGACCCTGATCTCTCATCTCTCTAGCACAGCACCTGCAGAACTTCAAGGACCTGCCCAACTGCCCCCCAGCGGAGACCCCTGGGGAGCTGGAAGAGCCTGAGTGCCTCTCCCAGATGCCCCATGATTTGTTCCTTAGCACTGCCCTAACAAACTACCATAAACTGAGTAGTTCTGGGAGGCTGAGGCAGGAGGGTTGCAAGTTGGAGCCCAGCCTGAAAAACTTAACAACTTAATCAAGCAACTTAACTTTGCTTAAAAAAAGAAAGAAAGAAAGAAAGAAAAGGGCTGAGGCCCTGGGTTCAATCCCAGATGTAGAATCCTTTTCCTGCTTTCTGCTGGCCCTGGGCCTTTCTCTGCCTCCTCCTCCACCCACTGGTTGCTTCTCTGTGCAACTCCTTCCTCTTCTTACAAGAACACCAGCCATGTGGGATCACTGGCGCACCCTACCCCAGCATGCCCTCATCTCCCCATTGTCTCCAATGATCCCACCTCCAAATAAAGCCCTTCTAAAATTCTGAAGGATTGGGGTTTGGGACTTCCACATCTTGGTGTTTGGTGTTTGTAAGGCAGGAGGATCTTAAGTTTGAGGCCAGCCTGGGCAACACAGTGAGACCCCCCTCAAAAAACAAGTCTGGGGCTGGTGAGATGGCTCAGCGGCATAAGCGCCTGCCTGGCAAGCGCGAGGTCCTGAGTTCAACTGCCAGTAGCCACATACGAAAAAAGGGCTGGTGATAATGCTCAGTGGCACCAGCGCCTGCTGGCACGCGAGGTCCTGAGTTCGACCCCCGGTACCCACAAGAAAAAAAAAAATCTGTCATTCCAGCAATTCGGGAGGCTGAGACAGCAGCATCACAAGTTCCAGCCCCATCTGGACAACTTCGTGACTTAGAAAGAACCTGTCTCAAAATAAAAAGTAGGAAAAAAGGGGTTGGGGATGTAGCTCAGTGCAAAGGTCTTGGGTTCAATCCCTGGTGCCACCAAAAAAACAAAACAAAGTTTCTCCGAATCACCCCTAACCATGCCACTGTCCTTGCCCTTGTCTAGTCTTTCCCCTCCCCATCTTAAACCCCCTCCTGGTCCCTACCCCAGACTTCGGTTGATTCCACCCAGTGCTTTTGTTCACTCCCACTTTTTTGGGGGGAGGGGTTGTGCTGGGGATTGAACCTAGGGGTGCTCTACCACTGAGCTATATCCTCGGCCCTTTTTATTATTTTTATTTTGAGATAGGGTCTCTTTAAGTCATTAAATTGTCCAGGCTGGCCTTGAATTTGAGATCCTCCCGCATCAGCCTCTCAGACTGCTGGGATTACAGGCCTGTGCCACCACACCCAACTTCATTTTCCTTGAATGCACCCTTCACTTGGCCTCTGGGTCAACACACAGCCCTGGTCCTTCTCACTACACTGACTGTTCTTCCTTGGTCTCTGCTAATTTCCGTCCTCCCCTCTCCATAGGAATGTCCCAGCCTCGGCCTCCAGAACTCTTCTCCATTGATGCCTGCTGCCTTAGCAACCTGTCCTTGTCCTACGGAATTAAGTAGGACACCTATTCACAATTCTAACATTTTTGTCTCAAGACTAGATATCTGTCCTGAAGTCAACTGGGATATCCAAGTCCTTATTCAACAGTCCTACTTGTTTAACTAACATGTAACTCAAGTTTGGGTAAAACATTTTTTTTCTTTTTTCGTTTGCTTTTGTGAAAGTTCAGGCAAGAGATACCACCTGCAGGAGTTATTAACCTGTAGTGATAGGAAGGAGATGGTAGACTTGAAAAATGAGATAGCTACCAAGTTTTGCAGGTATAAGGTACAAGAAGTCAAAGCTGTTGCTGGAGTTGCTGGCTTGGAGGAGGTTAGATGAAGATGGCATTAATTGAAATAGGAAATATGGAGATGTAAATGATAAGATGAATTTTAGTACCTTAGGTTTGTTATTGGTTTTCTGTTTGTTTGTTTGTTTTGAGACAGGGTTTCACTATGCAGTTCAGGTTGGCCTTGAACACTTTGTAGCCCAGGCTGGGCTCGAACTCACAGTGATCCTCCTGCCCCAGCCTCCTGAGTGCTGAGATTACAGGAGTATGGCACCATGCCTGGTCACTTTGTAAAGATGGTAACTGAAATACAAGGATAAGTGAGGTAGCCAGGCATGGTGGCACACACCTGTAATCCCAGGACTCAGGAGGCTGAGGCAGGAAGATTGCCGTGAATTCAAGGTCAGCCTTAACTGCATAGGGAGACTCTGTCTCAAAACAAACAAGAATAAATGAGATAGTTCAATAAATGAGTATCAAAGAAAAAAAGACAGAATTATTACAAACTTGAAGACTTCCTGCACTGAAGGACTGGGAAATGGAAAAGGAGCTCATTTATAAAGAGCACCCAGAGATAGGAAAACATATTGTAAAGAGCTCAGAGAGAAATGAGTCTCAGAAGTTGAAAGGCTGCTTCAAGGTATGATGGAGAATAAGCAGATTACAAGCTCCATGTCCATCCTGACTGTAATTCTACAGTTGACACAGAAACAAGAGGGAAGCTGATTGATCTTAGAAGCTTACATAAAAATTGTGACAACTCTGGTGTCCTGTGGCACATTTCTTTTGTCCACTTCTGATAGCAGCTGCAGCTGCAGTGGGCAGGTATGCCAAACTTTTCTTTTGGTGGTGGTACTGGGGATTGAACCCAGAGCCTTTGCACTGAGCCATCCCCAGCCGTTTTTATTTTTTTATTTTGAGACAGGGTCTCCCTAAGTTGCTAAATTGCCCAGGCTGGGCTCAAATGTGATCCTCTGTCCTCAACCTCCCAGAGTGCTAAGACTACAATCATGTACCATGGTACCTGGCAGGTTTGGGCAAACTTGAACTCCTGATCCTCCTATGGCCCTATTCATCTTTACTTCTGGCAGCCCTATTCTCCCCTTTACTCAAGTCAAAGACACTCATTACCTCCTCTATCCTCCCATCCCATATCAAATCCCACCTCCAGGGAGGGCTACCACCTGGGCTGGAACCACCCCCTCACTGGGCACCCAACTTCCACCCCCACCCCTCTGTCAGTTCCCCTGAGGAGTCCTTTTAAAGATGTCAGATCACATCTTCCTCTACTTAGGGCCTGCAGGACCTGGCTCCCTTCACCAGCACCACTGGCTTCCTTGATGTTCTTGGAAACAACAGGCACAGTCTCATTTTTAACTGCACTTGTTCCCTCAGCTTCTTTATGTCTTAATTCACACGTCACCTCTTGAGAGAGGCCTCTTCTCGCCACTTTATTTTAAAAGTACAGGGGGCTGGGCATGTAGCTCAGTAGTAGTGCCTAGCATGCATGAGGCCCTGGGTTCAATCCCCAGTACCACAAATCAATCAATCAATCAATCAATTAAACCTCAATAAAGATACAAAGTAATTTTAATAAAATTACAGGGGCTGTGGGTGTAGCTCAGTGATAAAGCCTGTGCCTAACATGGGAAGCCCCGCGTTACATCCCCAGCATGGCAAAAAAACAAGACATATACACTCCCTCACAAACACCTCCATCCTGGCGGATCTGTAAGAAACAGGCAGTGAACCTCTCCAAAATCACCATCCGGACACTGGAATATAGTGACTGGAGGAGGACAAGAAAGAGGGAAACAATGAGGAATGGGAAATCATTTCAATAAATGATGCTGGGAAAACTGGACCCTACATGCAAACTACCGTTCTCAAAAATCAACTCAACATGGTGAAAAGATCTAAGTGAAAGACTAGAAGCCATTAAAAAACCTGTTAGACTAAAAAAGGGGAGCAGCTCCTTGACATTAGCTTTGGCAATGATTTTTTGGCTATCACACCAAAAGCTCTGGCTACAAAAGCAAAAATAAATAAAGACGACTACATCAAATTAAAACACTTTGCATAAGAGAAGCAATCAACTAAATGAAAAGGCAACATGTGAACTTGGAAAAAAATACTTGTAAACCACGAAGCTAGTAAAGGGTGAATACTCCAAAGAATTCCTAATTCAGCCACAGAAAAACAAATGACCCAATTAAAAATGGGCAAAGAACCTGAACAAGCACTTTTACAAAGAAGACATAAAAATGGTCAAAAGGTATGTGGAAAGATGGTCAACATCCGTAATTAACAGAGAAATGCAAATTAAAACTATGAAAGGTTACCTCTTACCTATTAGGATGGCTAATATCCGAAGACAAAAGATAATAAATGTGGGCAAGGATGTAGAAAATAGGAGACACTTGTTCACTGTTGGTGAACATGATGGGTGCAGTCATTATGGAAAACTGTATTCAAAGTAGGACTACCATATGGCCTATCCATCCATCTTCAGGGTATGTACCCAAAGGAGATGGCATCACCACCTTGTAAGGGACTCTGGATTCCAAAGTTCATTGTAGCATTATCCACAATAGCTTAGCTATGGAAATAATCTATATGTCTATTGACAGATGAAAGGGTAAAGAAAGGTTTTTATCCATCGTATACAATGGAGTATTATTCAGTCTTCTGAAAGAAAAAGGAAATCCTACCAGTTGCCACAATATGGATGAACCTGGAGGACATTTTGCTAAGTTAAATAACCCAGACTCAGGAATAAAAATATTGCATGATCTCAGTTACATTATGCAATATATTTTTTAAAAGAGAGCGCTCAATATACAGAGAGTGCTCAATATACAGAGAATTAAATAGTGTTTATAACAGCCAGATGAATGGAAGGAGAAATGGGAGATGCAAGCAAAAGAAAACAAAATAGCAAATATGTAGATTAATGAAGCCTAGAGATTGAATGTATACTATGAGGACACAAAAATTGTATGGTATTAGAGCTTTTTGTAAAATAGCTTTTATCTGCTCTTTTCACAAAAAGTAGCTATGTGAATGATAGAAATGTTAATGTACTTCACTATAATAACCATTTTACTTTCTCATAACATATTGTAAACTTTGAATATACACAGTAAAATTTATGAAATAAGTTTAAAAGTGCATCGTATGCCATCAACGTGAAATAGATATATATATATTAAAAAAAAAAACACCTCCATCCTCAACCTCCTTTCCTATTTCAATTTCTTCATAATACTTACACCTTCTCTCCTATAAATCTTATTTTCCTTATCTCCTGTTTCTCCCAACTAAAAGTCAGCTCGATGAAGGTAGGAAGTTTTGAAGACTCCCTGCACTGAAGGACTGGGAAATGGAAAAGGAATTTATTATAATATTTATTGCCCCGTGTGGGCACTCATAAATATCTGTTGAATAGATGAATGAAGCCTCATTTGCTGAATGACCTTGAGGACTCCTTCAGGATGCTAAACAAATTCTTCAGCAGATTTTAACGCCATCAATCCGCCATCCACTTGACTCAACTTGTGTTCCACATTCCATGCTTATGCTTAAAATGGGCCCGGGTCAGGATCACCCCATCTATCCATCAAGGAACTCCTCAGATCTCCCTGCCCGAGCCACGACGTAAAGGTGTAGACCCGGAACTTCCCTGACACCTCTGGAAGGCTGTTGGGTTGCTATGGTTACCGCATCTGCCTGGAGCATAGTATCCCCAGGGTGCCCCGCCTCAACCCGTAGGAGGTATGAGCTCTCAAGCCGCAGCACAGGGGCGGGTATAGAAGGCAGCAAAGAGGTTTCCTAACGCCCCTCCACCTCACCCACGCAGTTGTCATGGAAACGAAGCGCTCTCCCACCCCCCACAGCTGCCTTTCTCCAAAAAAACAAAAACTCTTGCGTATTTAGGAGGGCAGAATGGGCTGGAAGACTTCCCGAAAGGCAGAGACGCCACTCAATCTTCATTGTTCCTACTCCAGGGATTGCTATGGCCTGCGCTGAGACCTCGTCCGGACACCACAGCCCCAGGGGAGCGAGGGATACGCATGCGCGCGACACAGTTTTACGCCTGCGCGATTGTAGCACTAGGAAGCCGGGGGACCCAGTGCAGCGCTAAATTTGCGGCTGCGCAGCTGCAGCCTGTCTTGGAGCCGGGTGGAGGGCAATTCTGCGCTTGCGCCGCGTTGAAGGGTGGGAATGAAATCTAGGCTGTAAGGGCTTCGGGGCCAACTGGCGGTAGGCGCGCGTGCGCCTTGGCAAGGAGCGGCGGGGGGCGGGGCCCAGAGAGGAGGGGGGGGGAAAGAGGCCGCAGAAGCCCGAGCCCTGACCCACCCGCTGGCTGGGGCTGCGGCGGCGCCGGTGAGTGACCCGCGGCCCGACTCGGTTCCCACCCTCCGCAACCCTCACTCTTTTTGGAATCCCAGATAGCCTCCGTTGTTCTCGTCTGATCTCGGACCCCCGTTGTCTCCAGAGCTCCCCTTAATTTCTGGCAATCCTAGCGCCCCACAATCCCCGCAGACCCCAGTCCCTAATGTTTTATGGTCCCAGCTCTGTCACTGTCCGTGGAGTCCCTGTCTCATGGCTGTTCCTGGATATTCTCTGAGGCCCCTGCTCATACCGGTCTTGCGCCCTCTTGCCCTCGGAACCCCTAGAGCGCCCCTCTGCTCTAGATGCCCCTTCTTGCTTTGCTGCATCGCCCCCTTCAGCATCTCCTTACCCCCATCCCTCGACCCCCAGGACGCCCCATTCTCTTCCCCTCTCCCGTTTTCTCGTGCCCCCATTCTCCTCTACTCCAGCAGACACCTCCTCTCCCACTTTCCCTCCACACCCTCCCCCAATTCCCATCAACTCCTCAGCAAGGTCTTTTGAGCTCAGAGGAGCCCGTGCTGAGCGCTCGACCCGCGCCCGCTGTTAGTAGGCACTTCTGACTGCTCCCCCCACCAGCCGGGCGCCCCCACCGCTGCCCCAGGGTCGTAGGAGCCCTTATCGCGGCGGCTGGGGGACAGCGAGCCCCGGCCAGCGCTGTACGCCTTTTGCCTGCAGCGCCGGCGCCCCCCATGCGGCAGGCGGCCGGACGGCGGCGTCGGGGGGCGCCATGGCCTCCGCGGCGGCCGGCGAAGCGGAGGAGACCACCCGGCTGCGCAAGCCGCGCTTCTCGTTCGAAGAGAACCAGATCCTGATCCGGGAGGTGCGTGCCCACTACCCGCAGCTCTACGGCGCGCAGAGCCGTCGGGTGAGCGTGGCCGAGCGGCGGCGCGTGTGGGACGGCATAGCCGCCAAGATCAATGGCATCACCAGCTGGAAGCGCACGGGCCAGGAGGTGCAGAAGCGCTGGAACGACTTCAAGCGCCGCACCAAGGAAAAGCTGGCCCGCGTGCCGCACTCCACGCAGGGTGCAGGCCCCGCCGCCGAGGACTCCTTCTCCGCTGAGGAGGAGACCATTTTCGCCATCCTGGGGCCCGGTGTGGTGGGGCCAGGGCCTGGTGCTGGGGTGGAGGAACCACCTGCAGCCGCCTCCTCGCAGCCGCCCGCCCCAAGCGCCTGTGCCCAGCGCTATGTGTTGTCTGAAGACCGCAGGGAGGACCGACAGGCAGGTGAGTTTCTTCACCATCGCCTTAGCAAATGCAAACACAAAGTCCACTATGTCCGGAGCTGATCCAAGTCCTTTATGTAGCTAATCGGATCCTCACTAAAATCTTGGAAGGTGGGTGCTGTTAATCTCCATTTTACAGCTGGGAGAATTAAGGTTAGAAAAATGAAATGAACTTGCCTCAGATACCCTAGCTAGTGACTGTCAGAGTCAGAAATGGAACCAGACCCCGGAGTCCCGGCTCAGGGCCACACTTGGGATCCCTGCACAGGCGGATCTGATTAAGTGCAGAGTAGGGTAGTAGCGCTGGAGCCAGAATGCCTGGGTGCCAATCACAACTTTACTGCTCAACTGTGTCATCCCAGGAAGTTACTGCACATCATTTTCTGCATCTGTAAAGGTAAGGTAAAAATAGTCTACGCCTCCAGGGCTTGCTGTAAAGACTGAGTTCATATGGGCAGATTGCTTGGTACGGCATTTCCAGAACATTCATGGTTAACTTTTGATACCACTGTAAGGTTGGGGAGGAACTAATAATTACACCATTTTACAAATGAAAGATTTGCAGAGGTCTGGTGACTATCTCAAGGTCATGCCTCCAGTAGAGGTGGTATGGAGAGCGGGCTCCTGAAACAGACTTTTTGCTTAGCCTTGACTCTGAATTATCATCTTTTCCACTGCTATTCCCCAGGTATCTGCCCTGTGGTGGGTGGTGTTGAGGACACATTGGTGACAGTGGGGAGACAGTGATGACTCAGAGTGACAGGCCTGGAGTGGGGGAGCCTAGAGGCTGTGGGAGCCACAGCAGGCACTGCCACAGCCTGGGGGATGGAGGAGGGCTTCCTGGAGGAGGGGGTGACAGAGCTGAGGCACAAAGAGTAAGAATGAAAAAGAGCTGGAAGAGAAAGCAGCATGGAGGGAAGAGAGCTTGGCTAGTTTGGGGAAAAGTGAAAGATGGAAGAAATGTTTTGAGATGGTGTCAGAGAGGTTAGCAAAGGCCAGGCCATGCTGAGCCTCGAGGTTAAAGTGAGGAATTTGGATTTTATTCTAAATGGCATGGGAAGCCACTTAAGAGTCAGTCTCAGCAAAGAGAGGGCCTTGGAGATGATCAGATCAAGACAATTCAAGATTTGAGAGGCAGGTTCACTCACTCAGGGTCACACAGCAGTGGAGACTCAAACGCAGATGTGTGTCCAGCTCCCAGTCCACGTTCTTGACCACGAGGCTAACCTGCCCAGAACCAACAGTTAAAGCTGAGAGCTAGTGGGTTTGCCAAAATTAGATTAAGCAGGGCTCATAAGTTAAGGTCAGGACTTGGGGCTTCATCTTGTGAGCCTTCAGGAGACATGAAAGTGTCTCGAGCAGGAGACACAATCATTGAGGACCCTCGTTCTAAATTTCAGTCTAACTTCAGTGGTTTTTGGTTTTGTTTTTTGGTTTTGTTTTTGTTTGCAGTACTGGGGATTGAATACTGGGTATTTACACTGAGTTACATACCCAGCCCTTTTTATTTTATTGTTTTTATTTTGAGACAGGGGCTCACCACGTCATTAAGTTGCGCAGGCTTGGCTCCAACTTGCAGTCCTGCTGCCTTGGCCTGCCAGAGTGCCGAGACCGCAGGTGTGCCCCACTGTGCCTGGCTAAGCCTTGGTGTTTCTACCTGAGAAATGGCCCCATTGCACCAGAGCGGAAATGACATTTTCTCAGAAATTATGCAACCACTTGATTCATTGGTTCAATAAATATGTATTAAGAACCTTATCCAAGGCACGACGCCTTAGAAGGTGCTGAGAATACTATGGAGAAAAAGACAAACCCTCTTTCCTTATGAAGCTGACACTGTAACTGGGGGAGACAGACCACAAACAGTAGCCCCCCAAAGAGATGATACATCAGAAAATAAGAATTAGGGAAAGAAATAAAGCATATTATGAGGGCAGTGCGTGATGGAAGGGGGCCGTATAGACATATAGTCAGGAAAGGCTTCTTCAGGGATGTGAAATCAAGTAGGGACCTGAATAGAGAGATTGAGCTAGTGGCTATTTGGGAGAAGAGCATCCCAGCTAGAGGAAAAGGCACATGCAAAGGCCCTGAGGCAGGAACATGCTTAGAGCACCTTTAATTACACTCTTAACACTCTGTAAAACTTAGAGGAACTGCTCTGATTGAAGGACAGGAACAGGGCCTAGCACAGCCTACAGTAGTCTGAACCATCTTCGTTGGCCCTGGAAAGAGAGCTAAGGACCATTTATCCTTGATATAGTATTTTCAGGAACAATAATGACGTTGAGAACTGGAGCCTCTAGTGACCAATGAATCCCTGTGGTGGCCCTGGGGGAGATCTGTTACTGGTCACTGAGTCTAACACTTACATATATGTTCATTTACATATGGGGAAACTGAGGCCCCAAGGTTGCCAATAAATATGATGTTGACTTTCTTAGTGGCCCTTCCATGACTCTGAGCTGTGTGGGTGCAAAGGCCAGGCCATAGCTGGGTAGACTCAGTAAGGACAGTGTGCAGTGACTGTCCATTAAAAGCCTGGCTGTCATGTCTCTCCCTGCCTCCCCAGCTGGCTGCTCTGGGAGGCTGGGCCCCAGCATTCAAGGCAGGAGGCAGCTGCTGTCTGGGGGAGACCAGGGCAACCTGATTGGCTAAGGACAGGGGGCCAGGCTTCTCTGAGGAGGGGACATCTGAGCTGGCCAAGGGGCAGTGCAAGGTGGGTAATGCTGGTGGAGGGAGCAGTGTGTGTGCTGGCCCTGAGGCAGGGAAGAGGGGAAGAAGGCAGTGCTGGGGACTCTGTGGCTGTGGGAAGGGGTTGGACTTGTCCCACAGGTGCCATGGAGCTGTGGAGCAGTCCTGAGAGGGCCTAGGGCCCAGGGCCCAGGGCCTGAGGCCTGCAGCCCAGTCAGTGGCGACTCTCTGGAAGCTACAGTTCTTTTCTTATTAAAGAAAAAGCATGCCAGGCGTGGTGGCACACACCTGTAATCCCAGCGCTCAGGAGGCTGAGGCAGGAGGGTCACTGTGAGTTTGAGGCCAGCCTGGCTTACATAGTGAGACCTTGTCTCAAAAAAAAAGAAAGAAAGAGAGAGAGAGAGAGAGAGAGAGAAAGTATAAGCCAGGTGTGGCAGCACTGGCCTGTAATCCCAGCACTCAGGAGGCTGAGACAGGAGGATTGCAAGCTTCAGCCCAGTCTGGGCAACTTAATGATTTAGTGAGACCCTGGCTTAAATATTTTTTCAGGGGGTGGAGATGTAGCTAAGTGACATAGTGCCCCTGGATTTGATTTCCAGTACTACCGGGAAAAAAGGAAAAAGAAAAGATGGATAGGATTCTAGGTTCTGAGTAAACAAGAAAGCTCTGTCTGATGGAGCTGACATCAGGAGGAGGAGACAGAGAAACTGACCACTTCTTTGCCAAGGGGATATGAGAGTTATAAGTGAAATCAGGTAGGACTAGAGAAAAGGAAAGGGATGGCAGCTTCTTCAGATGACTGTCAAGAAAGGGCTTCCCAAGGAGGCAAGAAGAGGCATCATGTCAGCTCAGCCTGAAGGCTTGAAGGAGGTGAGGGAGGAAGCCAGGCAGGTGTCTGGGGAAAGGTCTTTCCAGGCCAGGGGATCAGCATGTGCAAAGGCCCTGAGGCAGGAGCAAGCCTAGTGTATTGAGGACCAAGCAAGGAGGTCACTGTGACTGGAGCCAGTGAGGGAGAGGGATGGAGAAAGGGAGTTGAAGTCAGGGAGGCAATGGGGGCAGAGCGTGCAGTGCCTTGGGGGCCTCAAGGACTTCACTTTTACCTTGAGTGGGACGGGAGCCTCAGGAAGGTTTAAACAGATAAAAAGCATCTGGTTTGTATTTGGCTTGAATTTTAAAAGCAGCTTTATGGAGATAAAATTTCCATACCATACAATACAGGGCTGAGGGTCTAGCTCTGTGGTAGAGTGCTTGCCTAGCATGAGCAAGGCCCTGGGTTACATCCCCAACGCTACAAAAAAGCCCCAAAATTAAAAAAAAAAAAATAAGGTGTACAAGCTAGGTGTGGTGGTGCACACCTGTGATCCCAGCACTTGGGAGGCTGAGGCAGGAGAATTGCCAAGAGTTCAGGACCAGCCTGGGCTAGATAGTGAGTTCAAGGCTAGCCTGAACTACATAGCCAAGACCCTGTCTCAAAGAAAAAAAATTACACAAAAATAAGATGTACAGTTCAATGGCTTTTAGTGTATTCAGAGTTGTGCAACCTTTTCATCCTTTCGAAAAGAGCCCCTTCGGGGCCGGTGAGATCACTCAGCGGCCTAAGGGCCTGCCCGGCAAGCGTGAGGGCCCAAGTTCGACTCCCGGAACCCACATACGAAAAAAGGGCCGGTGATATCGCTCAGCGGTACGGGCGCCTGCTGGTGCGTGAGGTCCTGAGGTCGACCCCCCGGTACCCACAAAAAAAAAAAAAAAAAAAAAGAGCCCCTTCGCCTCTAAGCCATCTCATGCATCCCCAGCCCTAGAGAGCCACCGGTTTACTTTGTCTATAGAGTGGCCTGTTCTGGACATGTCATACGAATGGAATCATGCAGTCTGCTCCTTTATGTTGGGCTTCTGTCCTGCACCCTGCCTGTATTTCAGGTGGACCCTCTGGGCTTCTGGCAGGGGAAGAGATTGATTCTAGTAGGGGTGGGAACAGGGAGCACAGTAAAGAGACCAAACGCATTCACTCAGGTGTGAAATGACAGTAGTTGAGAGAAGAGGTCGGGGCTTGGCTTTTACTTGAAGGCAGATCCTGTGGCAATTGTGCGTGAATGGTGTCTGGAGAAAAAGACAAGCAAGGTATTTCTCTCAGCAGCTGGAAGGGTGGCGCTGCTGCCAGCTGAGACGAGGCTGGCTGAGGAAGGAGAGGTGGGGGAGGATCAGCAGCTCAGCTCTGAGCCAGTGAGGCAGACTTCACCAGACATCCAGCGGCCGTGCCCAGTACACAGCTGGAGACACTGGAGAGCCGAGTTTGGAGCTCAGGGCAGAGGTTCAGGCTGCCCAGGAATCTGGGAGTCCTGGTTGTGAACTGTTTAAGGCCACGTGTAGAAATGAGATCCCAGGTGCATGG
Source organism: Erethizon dorsatum (assembly GCA_028451465.1). Classification (NCBI taxonomy): domain Eukaryota; kingdom Metazoa; phylum Chordata; class Mammalia; order Rodentia; family Erethizontidae; genus Erethizon; species Erethizon dorsatum. The sequence goes on along the minus strand of CM051834.1, from coordinate 106,993,897 downwards.
AGGCCAGGGAAGCCCGGCAGCTGGGGGTTGAACTGGGAAATCCTGCCATCCTGGTTGGAAAGAGCCACCACTAGTGCCCCCAGGACTCTGGCACTCCACTTCTCTCGCAGCTTCCCATCTACCCAGGGTCTAGCAGTGTAGCCTGAAAGGAATGGGGGCGAGTGTTGAGGGGTTTAGAGCCTCCGAGTGTGGTGGGAGTTGCCCACTGCTAAGAGGATTTCCGGGACCCTGTTTCCACTATAGCTGGCACAGAGCCAGCCAGGTTAAATGTATTCAGTGTCTACTTAGGATACACTGACTGTCACAGGGTTCTGCGCCAAGGCATGAGTTGGCTTAGGTTTGAAAAGGAACACTTGGGAAGCCAAGCCTGGCAGTGCACACCTGTAATCCCACCACTCAGGAAGCTGAGACAGGAGGATCACTGCAAATTAGAGGCCAGCCAGGGCTATATAATGAGTTCAGGTCCACCCTAAACTACATAGTAAGACCCTGTCTCGAAAAAAAAAAGATAAAATAATAGTAGAATAAAAAGATCACGATAGGGGACAGATGAACAAGAGGAGGAAAGGAGAAAGCAAGATAGCATTACCAGGTTGTGCATGCAATGGGTGATCAAAATATCAGTGAATGTTTAAATTTTAAAATTTTATTACAGTAAGACTCTTTGCCATTAATCCCCACTAAAGATAGTCCCCCTCTCTTCAAACACACTTACCCCATTGTTTTTGCCACTTTCTGAAGCAGTTCTTCAAGTCCTTTTCCTGGGTGCCTTTATGAAGTGTGATCAAAAATATGGTGAATGCAGGTACAAAGTATCATCCAACAGTAAAGCAGACTCATAACATGGGCCCTCCTCTGTCTAATATGTCATTGTGTGGCTTCTGGCTTTTCCCTAAAGTCAAAATGACCATGAAAGGTAAATATTTTGTATCAGTTTAGGACATCAAGGCAGCCATGAATGCACAACTAAAGACACGGAAGAGGACTTCCAGAACTGCTTCAGAAAGTGGCAAGAATGATGGGATAAGTGTGTTTGAAGCGGGAGCGGGTATTTTGAGGGGGATTGGTGGCAATGTCTTTCACTGTAATACACTTTAAAAATGTAAACATTCATCTTATTTTTCGATCATCCCAAGTACCTTCATCTCATCTCTCTCTTTCTCTCTCTCTCTCTGGCAGATACACCTGCCCATAGCAAGGGAGGCTCCAGCAGCCCAGAGCCTTGGGCCCGGCCCTCCTGCGATCCCCAGGAAGGGGGCTGCCCACTGTCCAAGGAGCGTGAGTCCCCGCCCCCTCCAGCCGCGCAGATTGTCCAGCTGCCCCGCCTGGCCTTGTCTCCACCGCCCTCAGCCCCTCCACCGCCACCCCAGCCACCCCAGCCGCTGACACAGGTGGCACCCGAGTCCCCCAGTCCCCCTCCCGCTCCTCAGCCTCCGCCCACGCCTTCTTCGGCCCCAGACCCCTCCCTGGACTTCCTGCGAGCCCAGCAGGAGACTGCCAACGCCATCCGGGAGCTGGCTGGCACCCTTCGGCAGGGATTGGCCAAACTGAGCGAGGCCCTCAGCGCCCTGCTACCCCTTCTGCCCGGAACCCCAGTCGACCCGCTGCCCCCGCCTCCGCCCCCGCCTCCGCCCCCACCTCCCAGGCCAGTCCTGCCCCTACCTGCCCCCAAGGTGGAGGTCTCCCCAGAACCTGTCTCCGTGGTGGCTGCTGTCGTGGATGGGGGGGCTGTGGTGGCCTCCAGGGGGGTAATCATCGCCCCTCGGAGTGAGGAGGGGGCGCCCCGGCCACCCCCAGTCCCACTCCCCCTACACGACTCACCGCCACATAAGAGGAGAAAAGGGTTCCCTACGCGGAAGAGGCGGGGCCGATGGAAATCTCCATGAAATCTCCCTTCCGTGCTCCTTCTGCCTGCACCCCCACTGCCCGCTTGGTGCAGTCAAGCGGGGGCCATGCTCCTTGCCATCCCAGCTGCTCCCTGGCTCCCTGCTGCAGGGAGTTTGTGCCCCACTCCCTGTGCTAGTTAGTGCCTGATTCTCTGGGGGCGCTCTTGACGGGCTCCCCCAGCCCCTTTCTCTGGTACAGTGCTGTCTGCTGGCTGCCTCCCTTAACCCTGACTTCTAAGCCATCGATTTTACCTTATTTATTATATTGCCCTTTGCGGGGTGGGGAGGGAACCTCTCGGTCTGCACATCCCCCACCCCAACAACTCCTGTTCTAGACTTGAAGAGAATTGACCCGTGGAGGCTTCCCCACCTCCCCAACCCAGACTTTGGAGGGGTTGGGAGTTGCTAGACAAATCAGAATATGGATGACAGAGAGGATACAGCTGTCTGTACCCTAGGGAGAGGGGCAGAGTTCTGCCGGGGGGGGGGGGGGATGGGTTGGGCCCTCTGCCTTCCATCGCCATCTCTGACCTCCTGAGCTCAGCCCGCTCCTTTCTCCTCAGTGGTGACAAGATACAAGAAATAAACTTATTTTTCATACAATCACTTGGGGCTCTGTCTGAGACAGGCCTAGGAGTCCAGCACCTATAGCTGCACCACCTGCTTGAAGTAAGCGGGGCTGGTGGTTGCTTTTCCGAGCTGCTCCTCCCTCTCCCAGCCCCTAACAAAAAAACCATCATGTGTTTGTCAATGAAATCTTACTCCTCCCGGTCCTTCAGATACCAGCCTAAATGTCACCTCTTCCAGGAGAACGTCCTGGATTCCATTCCCCAGGCTGAGACGGGTCGGCCTCTTCCAATCTTGTTTCAGTGTTGTGTGGTTCTTTTTCACAGTGTCCCTTAAGTGATTGCGTACCTTTATTTGTTCAATGTACATTTCCCCCAGAGTCTCAGGAAGGCAGGAACCAGTTGTCTTGTACTCCTGTACCTGCTGCAGTAGAGTCATGGGTATCCATTGTCTTTATCTGTAAAATGAGCATAAAGAATTAGGAGTGTCTACTCTGCTCCCCACCCAAAAAAAAATACTCCACAAAAATTTACGACTCTTTTCTAGAGTTAGATTCTATTTCATCTTTCAAGTCAGCTGAAATGTCACCTCCTCAGGAAAGGTTTTTCTGACACACCCCTGCCCCATGTGCACAGCAGTTAAATTTAAACTTAATATATCTGTCTCCATCATCAGGGCAAGGCCTGAACCTCTCAGTCGTTGCTGTGTCCCCAGCACTGCCCAGCACCAAGAGGGGTTCAGGATGTGGAGTAATACCCAGCTTAAAAACAAACGCTTTCATTTATGGCACTGCTTTTGGTGATGTACATCCCCAGCCCTTCATTATTTTTAATGTTGAGATTTTGAGTCTCACTAAATTGCCCCTGCCGGAGTTGAACTTCCAGTCCTCCTGCCTCAGCCTTCTAGAGTGCTGAAATTATAAGCATGCACCACCACAACCAGCTTTTCTTGTTTTGTTTTGAGACAGTGTTACTGTGTAGCCCAGGCTGGCTTTGAACTCAGCAATCCTGCCCCAGCCTCCCCAGTGCTGGGATTATAGGTGTGTGCCACCACACCTGCTCAGGCCCCCTCCCCTCCTGTGCTAGGAATGAACCCAAGGCCTCATGCATGTTGGGCTGGTGTCTACCACTGAGCTACACCCCCAACCCTATGGCATTTGTGGCGGGAACCAAGCTAAGTGTTTATATGCATGTTTGCATTCAACCTAAAGGGATTCAAGGAAAAAACAAAACCGGGGGTCTCCACTGCCTTCCCTCAGAAGTTTAGGTACTTGCCAGAGGCCCCAGCTGTCACAGGCCAAATCAGTCCATCCCACATGAAATCTGAATCTGGCCAGAATTCTTAATTCCCACTAGTATTTCCTAATAATGGCACAAAGGCAATTTTATATGGCACATGAATGGCCTTTTGTGTGGTTCCAAAGTTTCAACTTCTGTTTTTTTTGAGACAGGGTCTTGCTATGTAGTTCTGGCTGGTGTTGAACTCATTATGTAGCCCAGGCTGGACTAGAACTCAAAATGACACTACCTCAGCCTCCCAAAGTGCTGGAATTACAGGAGTGTGACACCACACCAGGCTTTAACTGATGCTTTTTTAAAAATGTGAACCGTTATGCTGTGATGCTACCTGCTTCATGACAGCTAAATTGATACCATCACCATGCCCTTAAACCTCCAAAAGGGAGATTTGTAAATGGGTGCCATAATTGGACTTTTTTTCTCTCTCTAGAATCTCTCATAAAGAATGTCTCCAAAGGGCCGGGGATGTAGCTTAGTGGCACAGCGCCTGCCTGGCAAGCACGAGGCCCTGAGTTCAATTCCCAGTACCAAAAAAAAAAAAAAAGAAAAAAATCCAAAGGAATGTCTGAGATTTCAGGTTTAATTAGTTTTCATGCAGAATGTCTTGAGCTGGAAAGGTAGAACCACGAGATCAAAGCAGCTTGCATGGCTGGCTTGCATACAAGGACACCTGCTTGAGGATCACCAGGACAACCAAGAAGTCCCTGGGAACAGGATAGAAACTTACTGTATTAAAAAAATAAAGGGCAAGGATATTGCTCAAGGGTAAAGACCTTGTTGAATTGCACCACAAGCACTTAAAAAAAAGGGTTGCTGGGCACAGTGGTACACACCTGTAATCACAGCACTCTGGGAGGCTCAGGTAGGAGGATCGTAAATTTGGACACTGCCTGAGCAATTCAGTGATTTAGGGAGAACTTTCTCAAAAAGGGATGAGGGGCCAGTGAGATGGCTCAGCGGCGTAAGCGCCTGCCTGGCAAGCGCGAGGGCCGGAGTTCGACTCCCCGAGCCCACATACGAAAAAATGGCCGGTGATATCGCTCAGCGGCATGGGCACCTGCTGGCGTGTGAGGTCCTGAGGTCGACCCCCGGTACCCACCAAAAGAAAAAAAAAAAAAAAAAGGTTGAGGATGTAGCTCAGTGCAAAGGCCCTGAGCTCAATCCCCAGTAATTTAAAGTAGCTAGTACAGGAAACTTATAATACTCCCTAGAATACGGTAAAAGTCATTTTTTTTTAATGGCAAGGTTTCCACATGTAGTGGTGTATACCTGTAATCCCAGCACTCTGCGAAGTTGAGGCAGGAGACTCAAGTTTGAAGCCAGCCTGGGCAATTTAGCAAGACACTCAAATTTTTAAAAAGGGGCTAGTGATGTATCCAAGGCCCTGGGTTCAATCCCCAGTATCTCAAAGAGTGATGCAGAGAGAAACAAAAGTTTAAAATAGTAACAGGTGGTAGGTAAAACTGTGAAACAGACGTTTTATAGCAGAAATCGGGGCTGCTTGTGGTTGCAGTGAGGGGACAGGAAGACAGGTAGCTTGTTTTTCATTGAAAACCACTAATGAATGAAAACCGTCAAGTCGTTCAAATACTTAAAAGCACGTTAACTCGGACCCAGACCCAAAGAGTAGGGCTTCTGTGGGTTAGAACCTGAGCACTTGCGTCGCTCCTCTCCAAAGCCTCCCTTGTACTGTTCCTGACTCCCGGAAGTGAAAACTTGGGGGTCCCTAAATCCTGGCTGGGCCCATCACGTAGTAGACGCAGAAGGTTGGGAAGGTGGTGGTGTGGTGCTTGCTCTCCCCCAGGCCCCTCTTTTTGCTCGCCATCTCGTTGCCCTCTTCTGTTAATCCCAATTAGGCAGCAAGAGGGTAAGCGTGCCCAAACCCCGTGTGCCGAAAGTAAGGAAAGAAAGCGCCCCCAGAGACTTGGGGGGGGGGCGGCAGCGAGAAGCAGGAAGGCCTCCCACAGCCTTGCGGACAGTGGAAGCGCATCACTTGTTCCGATCGCAAAGCATTTTGGGAATTGTAGTAAAATGGGGTGGAGGAAGGGACAATTAACCCTTTGCAGACCGAAGCGCTCAGGACGAATTGAACAGAGTTGGAGGGCGCTCCCCTTCTTTACCAGAAGAAACTGAGGCCGAGGCTTGGCTCGGGAGCCCTCAGTCCTCTGCTCTCTCCAACTGTGGTTGGCCCCAGAAAGTGATATCTAGGACTTCTGGGGAGAACAAAGTGCCAAGTAGACACCCCCAACAACAGTTACCTGCTTCCTGTACCCTGAAACCATCCAATCATGGCCCCTTCGCGCCGCCCCAGGATCTGCTTTCCTAACCCGTCATCGGTCCTCCTTTGATAGGCGGGGGAACTGAGGCTCAGAGAAGACAAGACTTGTGCCTAAAGTTGCACTGTAAATTGAGTAGAAAACGGATGCTTGGCAGCCTGTCCACCGGCTGCAATTTCTGAGTCCGTGGTAACTAATCGTTCGTATCACCTCCCCACCCCGAACCCTTGGGCCTGCGCTCCTCCGGGCGCTCGAGGAGCACTTGAGGTGGCGCGGGACCAGCCGACGAGACCCTCGCCCCCGCTGCCTGCTGTCCCCTTTAAGAACCAGCCCTGGCGGGACTACATTTCCCAGAAGGCTTTGCCCGCGCGTTATGTAACTTTCCCTGCGAAGCGGCCTCTGGGGCAGAAAGAAGAGGTGGAGGCAGCGACGGCCGTTGCAGCAGCGGCTTCGGCGGCGGGAGCAGCGGGAGCCCGAGGCGGCGGCCCATCGGGGCCCGAGCTGTGCGCCTCTGCTCTTGGGCCGGACCGAGTGGGGGCATCGACGTGCCCCTGCCGGCCTCCTCGAGGGAGGCGGGAGTGAGAAAAAAGGCTCCGGGTCCAGGGGGCGGGGAAGGGGGGCCGGGCCTGGGCCCGGCAGGGAGGCCGAGCCGGAGGCCAGACTGTGGCTCTCCCCGTCCGGGGCCGCGGGGTCGAACGCGGCGCGGGCCGAACGCCGGAGGCGGGGGCGAGGCGGGGACCTGGCGGCGCGCGCGCGGGGGCCATGGCGTCGGTGCAGGCGTCCCGCCGCCAGTGGTGCTACCTGTGCGACCTGCCCAAGATGCCGTGGGCCATGGTGTGGGACTTCAGCGAGGCCGTGTGTCGCGGTTGCGTGAATTTCGAGGGCGCGGACCGCATCGAACTACTCATCGACGCCGCCCGCCAGCTCAAGCGCAGCCACGTGCTCCCCGAGGGACGCTCGCCCGGGCCCCCCGCCCTCAAGCACCCGACCACCAAGGACCTGGCGGCGGCGGCCTCCCAGGGGCCCCCGTTACCACCCCCGCAGGCCCAGACCCAGGCGTCGGGGACCGGCGGCGGCGGAGTCTCCGGCCCGGACCGCTATGACAGGGCCACATCTTCCGGTCGCCTCCCCCTGCCGTCGCCCGCCCTGGAGTACACCCTGGGGTCCCGCCTGGCCAATGGGCTGGGCCGCGAGGAGGTCGTGGCGGAAGGGGCCCGCAGGGCGTTGCTTGGCTCCATGCCTAGCCTGATGCCCCCCGGGCTGCTGGCAGCTGCCGTGTCTGGCCTGGGTGGCCGAGGCCTGACCCTGGCACCTGGTTTGAGTCCTGTCCGTCCACTTTTCGGCTCTGATTTCGAGAAGGAGAAGCAGCAGAGGAATGCGGACTGTCTAGCGGAACTGAACGAGGCCATGCGGGGCCGGGCAGAGGAGTGGCATGGGCGTCCCAAAGCTGTGCGAGAGCAGCTCTTGGCGCTATCCGCCTGCGCCCCCTTCAATGTGCGCTTTAAGAAGGATCACGGGCTGGTGGGGCGGGTGTTCGCCTTCGATGCTGCAGCCCGCCCTCCAGGCTATGAGTTTGAGCTGAAGCTCTTCACCGAATATCCGTGTGGTTCTGGCAATGTCTATGCGGGGGTCCTGGCTGTGGCTCGCCAGATGTTCCACGATGCTCTGCGGGAGCCGGGCAAGGCCCTGGCCTCCTCTGGGTTTAAGTACCTTGAGTATGAACGCCGCCACGGTTCAGGCGAATGGCGCCAGTTGGGCGAGCTGCTCACCGACGGGGTCCGCAGCTTCCGAGAGCCTGCCCCTGCTGAGGCCCTGCCCCAGCAGTATCCAGAGTCAGCCCCTGCAGCTCTGTGTGGCCCACCCCCGCGGGCCCCTTCCAGGAACCTGGCACCCACACCACGCCGCCGCAAGGCATCCCCGGAGCCCGAGGGCGAGGCGGCTGGAAAGATGACCACTGAAGAGCAGCAGCAACGACACTGGGTAGCACCCGGTGCCCCATACTCCACTGAGACCCCTGGCGTGCCCTCTCCCATTGCCGCCCTGAAGAATGTGGCCGAGGCCCTGGGCCACTCACCCAAGGACCCTGGTGGGGGTGGAGGCCCTGTGCGGGCTGGGGGTGCCAGCCCCGCAGCCTCCTCCACAGCCCAGCCACCCACACAGCATCGCCTAGTGGCCCGCAATGGGGAGGCAGAAGTCAGCCCCACAGCGGGGGCCGAAGCTGTCAGCGGGGGTGGTAGTGGCACGGGGGCGACCCCTGGGGCCCCCTTGTGCTGCACCCTGTGCCGGGAGCGGCTGGAAGACACCCACTTCGTCCAGTGCCCCTCGGTGCCCGGACACAAGTTCTGCTTTCCCTGCTCACGGGAATTCATCAAAGCGCAGGGCCCAGCCGGGGAGGTGTACTGCCCCAGTGGTGACAAGTGCCCGCTGGTGGGCTCCACTGTCCCTTGGGCCTTTATGCAGGGCGAGATTGCCACCATCCTTGCTGGAGACATCAAGGTCAAGAAAGAACGGGACCCCTAGGCCACCACTGCCACCAGGCTACTGCCCCTAACCCCTTGCCACCCACCCTAGCTGTGGATAAATTATTCCCTCTCTTACCCATCCCAGTGCCATCCACCTGTGTACATACCCCCTTTCCCTGCCCAGAGGGGTCCCCGGGGTAGATGCATTGTGGGTGGGGGGAGAAAGCTTGTGGCTCCTGACGGAGGTGGTGTTTGGGGTCCCTTGGCCCCTCCAATTTCCCTCTCCCCTCTTTGGCTTGGCTTTGCTGCTGCTTGTAGTTGGGAGAGAGGCGCCCCGTTCTCCTTGAGAAGGGGCCTCCTGAAAAGTCGCTCTTTATAAATGAAGCGAAAGCATTTTATTGCCCCCTTCTCCCACCCTTTTTGTCCTTCAATAAACCGAAAGATGGGTTTTTTCCTTCTTGGTCCCTTAGTTGTGTGAGATGCTGCGCCCTCTTTGGGACTGGACTGATCCTGCAAGAGAAAGGATGTTGTGTTTGGCCTCCAGGTGGCGCCCTTCAGCCAGGTGGGCTGGTAACATCACAATTGCTGTCTGGTCAAACGTTGCGGCCATCGGCCCGTTTTGCAGATGACAGAACTGAGGTTCAGGAAGCGCATGGCTATTGCATGGGAGCCACAGACAGGTCCGGGAATAGGTTGCCTGTCGGTAGTTGGCCCTTGCCCTGTGTCACCTACCCAGGATCGTGGAGGGACTCGGTACCCACGAGGGGATGGGAGAGGCAGCGAGATGCTTCCTAGAGGGAACAGTCAGAGAATTGAGGCTAGACCACTAGAGGGACTGACCGCCCGAGGAAAGAGGGAATTTCCCCCACGGGGTAAACTAACAAGATGCCTGGAAAGAGGAGACTGCTTCTTGCCTTAGGTGGTGCCGAGAGGCGGCCACCGTGGAATACTGTGACCAGCTGGGTAAAAGGCACAGCCCCCTCCACCCCCTACTCCCCGCGGCTGCCTCTGAGGTTCGAGGCCGTGGCCCGCACCTGTCCGGGTGACTGATCATTAACCAGGACTTCCTGCTCGCTGGCGTCACGGGGCGGGGCCTCAGCGAGCTGTGGCAAAGCAGGGGTTAAAGGGAGGGGGCGGCCCCGGGAGCCCAGCCCCCACCTCCTGCGACCTCCCCGCGACCCCGAGGTGGAGGTTCCGGGAAGGGGGAATGCTGAGCCAGAGAAGCCAGTGGATAGAGGGACAGAACAGTGGAGAATGACTGCGTCTGCCGTGGCTAGGGTCTCAGATAACCCTGAGACGAAAAACTGCCCAGCTCTCGGGTGTTTCTTCACCTAAATCTGGAGAACCCTATCTTCTTGAGCCATCCTTTTGGGTACCCAGGTGCTGACCCACATGTTCTAATGCCCAAATATTACGGACCCTGGGACTTCATCCTTCATTCACATCTGGAAGACCCCCAGGTTTTGCACTGAGGGTCCCATCCCCCCAGGTCAGCCCTCAGGTGCTGTGCCACCCTGGCACTGCCAGCCGGAACTCTGGGCAGGGCTGGGAAAACCACCCCTGGTTAAATACAGCAGGTGATAAGCCTGGACAGGAGAGATGCTGAATGGAGCTCCGGCCTGGGCTCCCCTCCCAGGCAAATCTGTGGCCTCCCTGACCCAGCTCTGCAGACCAGAGCACTAGGTATCTCCCCCGCCCAGATCCTCGAGGCTGGTGGCCTCCAGACACCTGGGCCGTGTACGCCAGCAGGGCTAAAAAGCTATTCAGGACACCTGGTCCTTTAAGAGCAGCTGGTAGGTGGGTGGGGGGCAGGGGAGTCACCCCCAGCCTGGCTGGTGTGTATTCTAGATAGAGGCTGGGTTAACCATTAACTGAGCAGAAGGCCTGACCTGTGTGGGTGTGGGGGGCTGGATCAGTCCCCCTTCCCCTAGTGCTGGGATGGGGCCAGGGTGGAGAGGTTCTGGATTAATTTGGGAATCAGTGAGTAGGTGACAAGACTGAGTCAAGGGAGAGAGACACAGAGACCCAAAGAAAGATGGAGAGACCACAGAGGTGGAGACGGAGAAATGCAGAGATCAGTCCACTGAAGGAGACACAAGAGCCAAAGAGACTAGAGAGAGCTCTTAAGATGAGCGAGAGGAGGCAGAAACAGGGAGAGATGGATGTTCAAGAAAGGGAACTGAATGGAGAAATGCCCAGACATGGGTGGATGCCAACTATAGAGACCTAGAGGAAGGGAAGCTAAGGGGCAGAGAGCAGGGACTGGAGAGCACAGGGGAGCTGGGGGTGTAGCTCAGTGCTAGATCTGTTGCTTGGCATGTGTGGATCCCTGGGTTCCATCCCCAGCACCATTTAGAAAAAAAAAAAAAGTGAAAAATTCAAGTTAGGGCAAGACACAGGTTGGAACAGCTAAGACACCCTCAAACTCAAAGTTTCTCTGAGAGAGGAGAGCATGGAAGCTCCAAGAAGAAGAGCAAGGCTGACTCTTCTGGTCATTTGGTCCCCAGTGATCAGAAGAGGGCCTGGTTCCTTTTTCCTCATCCTCTGGGGGCCTCAGCTTAGCTGACATCTCCTCCAGGAAGCTCTCCCTGACTCCAAAGCTGCATCAGGTGCCATTTCTGGGCTCTCATAGCCCCTGTACTCTCCCACGCCAGCCCTGCCCATTCTGGGTCATCACTGTCTGGCAACTGGACTGTGAGCCCCCTAAGGGTACGGTGAGGGCTGTCTTGATCACTGTGTCCCCAGTGTGGTGTAAGGGATGCATAGATTTATGGGCTCCTTTCCCTCAATGTTGACTCAGCATCCACTGCATGACAAGCTCTGTCTGGGGCAGGTGCTGTGGGTTAAGCAGGGAACACAGTGCAGCCCCCACGCTGTGGAGGTGGTTTCCGGTGGAGACCAGCCCACCAGCCATGGAGCAGTCAGAGAAGACAAACCAAGGAAAAGGGATAGAGAGTGACAGAGGTGGCTGTTTTAGAGGATGTAGCAAAGTGCTCCCTGGGAAGATAATGCTGAGAAGAGAGGGAGTGAGCTGGGGGAAATCTGGGTGGGTAGCACATACAAGGCCCTGAGGTGGGGACCTTCTGGTTTATCTGGGAAGCAGCCAGGTGGTGCAACAGGTATGGCGGGGTTGTGAGAGGTCAGGAAATTAAATTAGAGGGATTGTGGTGAAGGCATATGCTGTGGTCTGTGATATGGACTTTGGATTTCATTTTAATTGGAGCAGGTGGAAGTCTGCTCCAACAGTGGCTGAAGGGATGGAGAAAATAAGACAGAAATGACAAAAGAATCAGTGGGACCAACGTTTGTCTCTGTGTCCAGTGCTCCACAGAGGGCCTGGCGCATATACCCAAACTGTGTGCAGGCGTGAATGAGCCCCAAAGTGACAAAGAAAAAGTCAGAGCCATCTAGTTGGATGCATAGGCTCACAGATCCCTAGGGAGAGGCCAGCTGAGGGCCTAGGGACACCCAGGGACAGCAGATGCAGACAGAGAGACAGCAACCTGGCCGAGAAGTCCCATTCCTTCCAGAACCCTCCCCACCCGGAAAGCTTCCCAGGAGCTGGAAACACCCCCGCCCCCTGCCCGCCTCGCCGTGGTGTGCCCACTCACACCTTGTGCAGAGGAAGCTGGCAGGCCCCACAGGAACCTTGCCATGAAGAGGGAGTGGGGGTGGCGGGCGGCAGGGACGAAGGGAGAGAAGCGGTGAGCGGGCAGGCAGAGGGCAGCGGCTACACAAAGGCCCCAGTGTCTGCCCCTCCTGCCCCCAGTCCAGATATAAATAATATGTACATACGCCTTTATATATATACCAGCAGGCCGGGGCGGGACACGGGGGCCACATGCTCCCCTACGGGCCCTGGCGTGGCAGATTCTGCCCCTGCCCCTGCGGGGGTTGGGGGCTCAGAGACCCACAGAGAGAGTGGTTGGGACTAAGAGACTCACACTAAGAGGGAAGGAGAAAGCAAGACTTACAAGGTGAGAGAGCTGGCCAAGAGAGAACCTGACGTTAGCAAGTGGCGCACACAGTGGCAAATTCCTTTGGAGACGCATCAGAGATGGCTGGGGAGAGAGAGACAGCGACAGAATGAAAACAAAGGTCATCCCAGAGAAAGGCAGTGCCACAGAGACACCTCAGCAAAAGAGGAAGAAGGGATAGAAACAGTGATGGGTGAGGATACCCAAAGAGAGACATAGAACGATAGACGGATGCCAGGCTGAGCCACAGCTGCGGGCTGGGAAGCCAGTGCCCAAGGGTGGGCGGCGGTCTCCAGGCCAGGGCACCAGCTGTGGGGCTGTGGTCCAGCCCTGCCCGGGGTGGCAGAGGGGCTGGGAGCAGAGGTGAGGGAGGAGCCCGTGGGTTCCGGATCCTGCTGTTTACCTGGGGCAGGCCTTGCAAACAGGCGCCCAGCCTGGCCTGTGGCAGGGAGGGTGGGACGGGCTGGGCCCCAGGCCTGGCACCAGTGGGCCTGACCCACCCACCTGTGGCCTGGGTGGTGAGTAACACACCTGGATAGATGGTGACACATAGGGGAGCAGACACAGTGACACACAGTGACAGATACAGGTAGTCGCACGGTGACAGGTCGAGTGACCAAGGGTGACAGAGACACACTCTAATACACAGTGACAGACATAGTAGTGGACACAGAAAGCACCCTGACAGGTATATTGTGTCATTAGGCACAGAAACATGGTGACAAAACAAACACAGTGACAGACACGGAAGACAATGACAGAAAAGAGAGAGACAATGACCCAGTGAGGGACACTGATACAGACACACAGCACACACTAATGTCACAGAGTCACACAGAAGTCCAGACGCAGTGACACAAAGATACAGGCCTGAGGCCCAGGGACATGCGTGCACGCACCCTGATTGCCGGCTCCTGGGGCTGTGCCCCCTCTCTTCCCATAGCAGGTTGTGGCAAGAAGTGGGGGCAACTCCCAGAAAGGGCTTGGGGTCCCAGGGCTCTGCTGTGCTGCTGTTGTCCCTCAGTCCTCCAGAGCGGTGCAGGGGTGAAGGGTGTGGACTCTGGGCCAGTCTGGCTCAGCTTAGTCCTACAACTCTCCCTACTAGCTCTGTGACCTAGGGCAAGTACTTCACCTCTCTGTGCCTCAGTTTCCAACCATAAAGTGAAGGGGATTAGAAGGGATTGGATCAATCACTTCAGTAGAGTCACATGAAATGCTGGACAAATGTAAGCCCGAGTAGCTTTTAATCATCATTACGTATTATCATGACGGTCTCAAGCTTTCCGAGACAGATGGCCCTCTGCCCACAGCTAGGCCCTGCCCCAACCTCTGTTTTGCTACCCTTGGGCCCCTCCCTTGGGCTGTGTCACCTCAGGCCCACAGCCCAGGAAACCCCGAGTCCCAGTGGCTACCCTTCCAACCCCGATCCCTGGCATCCTCGTGTCTGTCCATGCGTCCCACGTCTGACTGTGGTACTTTTCCACACTGGACACCAGCCGGTTGTCCCTGGGGTGGGGGTCACACCTGCCCACGCCAGGCGAGCCAGTGGCCACCAGACACCCTGACGGATGGCCCCACCCTCCTCTAAGGACCCTACAACAACACCCCACCCCTCCGGCCACCTGAGGTCCCCACTGGGGCAGCCTCGGCCTGAGCCTAGGGACAGGAAGCCCCAGGCCTGGCCGTCCTGAAAGCCTCTTTCAGCCCGAGCCTCTCCCGCCACCACCGACTCCTCCCGCAGAATAATATTTGGGCTGTTGGCTGGGGGGCGGGGGCCAGATCCGGAGGCCGCCAGGGAGAAGCCAGAAACCGCACGGCTTCCTGCCTTGGGCCGCCGGCTTGGGAGAGACCCCCAGGCCCGAGGGAGGGGCAGGGGCCAGGGAGACTGAGGGCCTTTCTCTGGGCCCAGTTGTTTTTTCCAGGAACCAGGAGGAATTCCCCAGCCTGCCCAGGACAGCAAGGCTGGTGGGATGGCAGACAGGGAGCCAGCGCGGCAGGGGGCGGGGGGTGACATGCAGCAGCCGGCTAAGTGGGCACAGCGACAGAAATAGAGGGCCTGGCCAGCGAAGTGGCAGGTAGAGGCGGAAACTCAGGAAGCTGGGAGAGGGAGGGAGGCTAGGGAAGAAGAGACCAGAGATCCAGAAAAAGAGCACAGGAGATGGATTCCAAGAAAGGAAGCCAGAGACCCAGAAAGGAGAGTGTTAGAAATAATGGGGAGAGAGAGAGAGAGAGGTGACATTAAGAGACAAAGAGAAAGATAGATACACAGAGACTGGGAGATATCCCATGTGCAAGCTCACACACACAGGTGCGTGAACAGACAGTCTTCACTCTGGGAGGCTGAGGCAGGGGAATTGCAAATTGCAAGTTTGAAGCCAGCCTGGACAACACAGTGACACCATCTCAAAACAGAAAAATAAAAAGGGCTGAGGATGTAGCTCAGTGCTAAGGCTCTGGGTTCATCCCCAGTATAGGAAAAAAAAAAAAAGACAATCTTTGGTTTTTGAATGATTCAGCTATTGGCTGGCTGACTGAAGAATGAATGAGTGGCCAGGGTGGCCAGAAAGCCAAGGACCAAGAATGCAAAGACACTATCAGACTAACCCTACCCACCTGTCTCAGCCCTACTGGGTGACCTTGGCCAGTTCCTTCCCATTCTGGGCCTCAGTTTCCACTCTACAAGGAGGGGTCTGACACGCACAATTGTTTCTGAGAGAGGCACACCCTGAAGAGACTGGAGGGACAGATACCTGGATCCCCAGCCCAGAGGCCCACAATGGCTGAAGGACTTGGCTCCTGCCCCACACGCACGGCTGCAAAAGTGACAGACATGTGCCCAGGCCAGCAGACCCTCCATACAAGCTCACACACGGACCCAACAGTGACAGACACACAGCAATGACAGGCGTCACACAAACACTTACTTGCTGTGTAACATGGAGAGAGAAGCTGACTCCTAGAGATATTTCAGGGAACACAAAGAGGTACAACACAGAGCCTCGCTCCCTCTGAGGCAGTGCTAAGTAGTACACAAAGGAATGTAGAGAGACACACATAACAGTGTGAGATCCAGGATATGTGTACAAAGAGAATCACAAACATGAAACAATGACAACACGTACACAAAGTCAGAGACGCCCGGAGTATGGACAGACACACGAACCCACCCAATGCACCAGTACGGACAAAGGACCTTGCAGCAGACTACAGGCATCCCAGTGGGCACGGTGATTGTCCCTAACCCACAGAACACACACACACACACACACACACACACACACACACACACACACACACTAATAAAACCCAACAGGGGCCGGTGAGATGGCTCAGCGGTGTAAGCGCCTGCCTTGCAAGCGCGAGGGCCCGAGTTCAACTCCCGGATCCCACATATGAAAAAGGGGCCGGTGATATCACTCAGCGGCACGGGTGCCTGTTGGCGCACAAGGTCCTGAGGTCGACCCCCCGGTACCCACCAAAAAAAAAAATAAATAAATAAAAAAAAATAAAACCCAACATACACACGGTCGCCAGTTTAACACCTCATCTATCCTTTTTCCTCCTCCCCAATTTAACCAAAAATTGAGCAGCCCCTAAGTGTCCAAAGCCTCAGAGCTACAAGTGTGTGTCTGGGAAGTGGGGGTGGGGAGATGGCCTTGGTCACCGCTGAGCCACCTCCCCCTGCTGCCCTGGCCCCAAGGCTGCGGGGGCTGTTATCTATGAACAAACTGTCCTTGGGGTCAGGGACAGCAAAGAGCCAAAGGTCAGGTCGATGCCTACCCTAGCCCTTCCCCCAGTGGCAGCCAGTTCTTGGGGGCGGGAAGGAGAGGGGACAGGGGAACAGAAAGTCAGGTGTTCAAGCCCCACAGGGCCCACTAAGGAAAAGAAGAGACATTCAGTAAGAGGCAGAATCGGTGCCTTTAATGGTCAAACACAGCCAATATCCCGCTTCCCAGGCAAGAACTTGACTTCAGTAGAAATTCCCCACACCCTGGCCAGCCCTTTCCAGTTTCTCTTGGACACTGCTGGGGGGATGGGCATAAGAGAAAATGAAGGAATCTTCTTATCTCCATTCCTCTCCCAGTCCACACCAAAGATACAGTGATAATGGCCAACACTATGCCATGGTGGCTATCGTGATGGTCAACGGCACACTGATGTCACATGGCCAATACAGTGGCCCTCCAAGCACCCAATGGGCCAAAAAGATGTTATACAGGATGGTGGCCAACCTACTGTGCCAAGTCCACCAAAATATAAGTGATCCCAGCACCCAGTGGATCACAGAAGATGTCACTGAAATTGTATCACTATCACACCCAAAGGGCCAACCAAGATGTCATCCCAGATGGCAGCCATCGAAATGCCCAAGGGTTCAACCAATAACATCAGTCAATGTGGCAGTCTTGGAAGCATCCCATGGGGCCACCGACATTGTCTGTGGAGGTTGTCACAGTACCCACTGGATCATCACAGAAAGTAATAGTACAAACAAGATGTTAACCCATGGGACAAGTAGAGTGGCACCAGAAGGATCAGGCTCCAAGAGCCTGAAGGTACGAGCCACAGATGTACCCCACCACCACATTCCCACACCCTGCT
This sequence comes from Erethizon dorsatum, assembly GCA_028451465.1. Taxonomy (NCBI): domain Eukaryota; kingdom Metazoa; phylum Chordata; class Mammalia; order Rodentia; family Erethizontidae; genus Erethizon; species Erethizon dorsatum. Next base: position 106,976,829 of record CM051834.1, on the reverse strand, counting down.
AGGATGCATTAAGCAGAGAGCGGGAATAGAGGCCCTGGTAGTAGACCCCAGACTCCCCATTCTCAGCCCCATAGCCCCCAAACCCCACGTCCAGTTTGGGAGGTGCCGGTGTCTGTTCTGACATCAGGTTGTTGATGGAGAAAGGGTGGTTGAAGTTGTAGGGTGCATCCAGCTTCAGCTCCCCTGGGAGCTCCAGGCCAGTGAAATAGGGTGTGGAGGAAGTGGGCGAGCCACAGTCCAGAGCCCCCACGTCCTCCCCTCCACCCTGGGCCTCAGGCTCAGGGGGTGGGGGCGGGGGCTGCGGTGGGGAGGTAACAGTGGCAGCAGCGGTGGTGGTCGAAGCAGCGGACCCTGTACTGGCCCTGGCAGCAGAGGTCCCACTGGTCCCTTTCTTCACCTTCTCCTCCAGCTTGAAGCGCTTCTGACGTCGCAGGTAGCAGCCATTCTCGAACATGTTCCCAGAGCTAGGGTGCAGGGCCCAGTAGGAGCCCTTGCCTGGCTTGTCCGGGGAGCGCGCCACCTTGACGAAGCAGTCGTTGAAGGACAGCGAGTGGCGGATGGAGTTCTGCCAGCGCTGCTGGTTCTCCCGGTAATAGGGGAAGAGGTCCATGATCCACTGGTAGATCTCGCTCAGCGTGAGCATCTTGCCAGGTGCCTGCTGGATGGCCATGGTGATGAGTGAGATGTAGGAATAGGGTGGCTTGGCATGGGCCAGAGGTCGCCGGTAGCCCTTGGGCATCTCCTTTCCATGCACCAGCCCGGACCCCGGGCCCCCATACCCAGAGCTGCTACCTCCGCCACTGCTGGTACCCAGGCCTGGGAAGGTAGGCCCCAGGGGCGCTGAGGGGGCAGGTGGTGCCAGGGGTCCTGAGGGCAGTGGGGAGGCAGGGAGCCCCCCAGGGGGATAGGGAGAGCTTAGAGGGTTTAGGGTCATGTAGGAGTTGAGAGGCGCCATGGTGGGCACTGGGGTCACCGGAGAGTAGACCTGCTGGGAAAGAGAGATGGGGAAAGGTCAGCGCTTCTCCACTCCACCGGTCAATAGAGATCACGGGACCCACTGTGAGACCGTCCACCTGCCTGTCTCGCCTCTACAGTCAAGCATGGTGGCGCACACCTGTAACCCCAGCACTCTGGGAGGCTGAGGCAGGAGGATGGCAAGTTCAAGTCTAGCCTGGGCAACTTACTGTCTTAGCAAGACTACAAGTCCCTACTTGTAGTTACCTCTCTCTGGAGACAGCTGTCTCTTGAAGTCTCTTTCTCCTCCTTGTATAACCACTCTGGACATCCCCATGCTCCTACCCACCATGCTCCCATACACACGAGGTCACACTTGCAGTGGTTCTCAAAGTGTGTTCCAGGACACCCTGGGGAATCCCTGAGGTCAAAACCATTTTCCAAATCACATCAAGACATTATTGGCCTTTCTCATGCCCTTTTTCATGAGCATTCAGTGGAGTTTTCCAGAGGTTTCAGGACATGTGATTTTGAGACACAGAGAAGGCAGAAGCAGCTGACACTCCAGCTGTCTTCTATTGAGACAGACTTATTTGCAAAAATGTGACGCCACTCCTCTCATTCAACTTTTGAAACACAGTTATCTTTTTTGTTGTTGTTGTTGTTGTTGTTGTTTGAGACAAGGTCTTGCTCTGTAGTCCAGGTTGACCTTGAACTAACTATGTAGCCCAGGCTGGTCTCGAACTCATGGCAATCCTCCTGCCTCAGCCTCCCAAGTGCAGGGATTACAGGCGTGCGCCACCACTCCCGGCTCGCAAACATGATTATTTTAATAAAAACATATACATCTACAATACAAATAATAGCCCTTACCTATTTTATTATTATTATATATATATATATATTTTTTTTTTGGTACCAGGAATCAAACCCAGGGCCTCACACTTGCCAGGCAGGTGCTGTACTGCTGAGCTACATCCCCAGCCCAATAGCCCTTTTTTTTGTGTGTGGGTACCGGGGGTCGACCTCAGGACCTCGCGCGCCAGCAGGCGCCCATGCCGCTGAGCGATATCACTGGCCCCTTTTTTCGTATGTGGGTTCTGGGAGTCGAACTCGGGCCCTCGCACTTGCCAGGCAGGCACGTACGCCGCTGAGCCATCTCACCGGCCCCCCAATAGCCCTTTTTAAAAAAAAATAGTGCTGAGGATTGAACCCAGGATCTTTGCACTAAGCAACATGCACATCCCCAGTCCTTTTTTATTTTTTACTTTGAGACAGGGCCTTGCTAAGTCACTAAGTTGCCTGGGCTGGGCTTGAACTTGAGATCCTCCTGCCTCAGCCTTCCAGAGTGCTGGGTTTACAGGCATGAGCCACCATGTCCAGCCATGATGGCCATTTTAAACTGGATTAATACACAATTAATACATTTTAAAAACTTCTCAGTTTCAGGCCGGTGAGATGGCTCAGCGGCATAAGTGCCTGCTTGGCAAGTGCAAGGGCCCAAGTTCGACTCCCGGAACCTACATACAAAAAAAGGGCCGGTGATATCGCTCAGCGGCACAGGCACCTGCTGGCGTGTGAGGTCCTGAGGTCGACCCCCGGTACCCACAAACAAACAAACAAAAAAAAACTTCTCAGTTTCAATTTTGAATATGGTACGTACAAATAGACATAACCCACATTAACAGAAACTGTTTAGGATCTTCAATAATTTTTAAGAGTTAAAGAGGTCCTGAGACTGAGAAACTTGAGAAATCAAATTTTTTTTGAGAAATCAATTTTTTGATTTGAAAAAATTGAGAAATTATTCACAATTGGCTTAAAATTGAGAAATTGGCTTAAAAATTGAGAAATTAATCACAATAGAGTTAAAATAAATCTCTAATAATCTAGCCAATTATGGGTAGCTCTCTATCACTGTTTTAGATTATAAACCTAATAGATTCTTTGTTTTTCTTTTTTCTTTTTTTTTGAAATACGGACTTGCAACATTGCCCAGGTTGACCTTTGAATTCCAGTACTTAAGTGATTCTCCTGCCTCAACCACCCACGTAGATGGGACTACAAATGTGTGCCACTGCACCCAGCTGAAAAATTATTGGTTTAATTTTATTTTACTCTTTTTAGCTTTGGGGGAGGTGGGGACAGGGTTTCTCTATGTGGCTCAGGTTGGCCTTGAACTCATGGCAATCCTCCTGCCTCAGCCTCCCGAGTGCCAAGATTACAGGTGTGTACCACCATACCTGGCAAAAAATTATTGTTTTTATAGGTTAAAATTTTTATCTGGCCAACATGGTGGTGAATGCCTATAATCCCACCACAGGAGGATCTCAAGTTTGAATCCAATCTGTGCTACATATCACGACCCTGTCTCAAAAAACAACAAAAAAATGTGATTACAAATCACATTTCAACCTAAAATATATCACTTATCAATTTCTATATATGGTGAAGTGTAAGATTCACTGTAAGTTATAACACTTTTATATATCGATATAAAGGGAAAAACGCTCACTTAGTTAAAATCTCTGGATACCATTGATTGTAAAACGCGTTCCATTTTCAGAAATGTTCAAATGGGGAAAAACATGCATTGTACCTCAATGAAACATGGTAGGCATTGTTTTTCCTCTCAAAATCACCCTCTATATATTCCTTTTTTTTTTTTTTGTGGGTACCGGGGGGGCGACCTCAGGACCTCGCGTGCCAACAGGCGCCCGTGCCGCTGAGCGATATCACCGGCCCCTTTTTCGTATGTGGGATCCGGGAGTCGAACTCGGGCCCTCGTGCTTGCCGGGCAGGCGCTTAAGCCGCTGAGCCATCTCACCGGCCCGCTCTATATATTCTTTCATCCATTTAACCCATATTTATAGGCCACCTACTCTGTACCAGGCACTGCCCCCAGCAGTTCACAAGAAGGATTAGTGGGTTAAATTTCCTTTAATCCTTACAACCATAGTGGTGGTGGTGGTGGGTAAGGGCTGGGGGAGGCATTAATACGATGCCCATTTTACAGCTGAGTGAGCTGAGGCCCACAAGGCTGTCAGGAGTCACACAGGAAGGAAAAGGCACCACGACTGGGATTCTGAATCCAGGCAGGCTTGCTCCAGACCTGGATCGTGCTATAAAAGCAGTGACCAAGACAGACAGAAATGTCCTCATGGGTCCAGTGTGGTGGCACATGCCTGTCATCCCAGAACTCTGGAAGGCTTAGGCAGGAGGATCAGATGTTGGAGTCCAGTCTGGACAATCGAGTGACTTGTGAGACCCAATCTCAAAGTTCAGAAAAATAAAAAAGGCCTGGGGATGTAGCTCAGTGAGAAGGCCCTGGGTTTAATAACCCCAGGTGCCACAAAACAAGCCTCAGGAGGGGACAGTGTACCAGGAAGACACTGAGCCAGATAAGCAAGGAAAACATAAAAGCATTCGCGGCTCACCCACTAGCTTCCCTCTATCTGCCCCCATCTGCCCTGCCCCCTCCCCAGCTGGGTCAGTCTCCTGGCCCTGGGGGTGCCGTAGCTCAGGCAGGAGCCACCTTGGCTATGGACTGCTGGATACCATCTGGTTCCCTGCCACTGTAAGCATCTGCAGGTCCCAAAGTCCAGAGAGAAGAGGGACTCAAGGGGGCCACTGAGGGAGTCAGAGACGGGGCAAACAACGCCAGGTCCGAGTTCCAGGGGAGAAACCCTGTGTCCCCTTCATGGGTCTCTTTCTCTCCAGTAGTGCCCTCAGTCTGACCTCTTGGAACCTCTGGGTTGGCCATTTCTGTCTCTGTGTGCGTCTGTCCACCTCTCCCTGTCTCAGTACCTCTATCTTCCTTCCCTTCCTCATCCCCCTGCTTTCTCTTTCCCTACCCTCCCATTCTCTCACCCTCAATCCACTCTCCGACTCTCTCCTCCTCCCTCCGCACCCCAGTTCTTCCCCATCTCCCCCAGCCCCTGCCACCCCGCCATCTATCTGCCCCCTTTGCAAGCTCTCCTGTGCCCACCCCATGCCCTCTTTGTCCTGCAGCAGCACATCTCTCTATCTGTCTCCCTTCCCTCGGCATTGTCGTCTCCTCAGAAGCCCCACACTCCCTGCACCCCCTGCTCTCACCCCTAGTGGGGTGCTTCTGTCTCTCACCAGAATAAGGAAAGAGAGGGGAGGTGACGGACTGAGGGGTTCTCTAGAAACTACTAAATCCCCTGGCACCCTATCCCACTTCTCTAACCCAGTAGGGCTCTCTGGGACCCCAGGGCCCTCCTTTTCTAGCTCCCCACCCACCCGGAAGTTCTGTTTGAGGTCTGACCTCAAACTCCCCAGCTGCTCTAATCCACCTAGGCTTTCCCACGCCCCGTGGCTGTGATGAACCCCTAGTGTCCGGGTCTGAACCGGATCTCCCCCCACAGGGCGGGGTTGAGATTGGGGGGAAGCCCTCAGGGGATCTGCACCTCCACCCAGGAGGTTGGATTTTTCTCCCCTTTCATTTCCTTATTATTTCCAAAGAAGGAAGAAGGGCATGTCGGGGAGCAGAGGGAGGCAATGAGAAGCCAGAAGCCTGGTTTCCAGTCCTAGACACAATTTAGGACCCCAGCACTCTATTTTGTCTTCAGATTTCCCACTTTAAAATGGGGGAGCAGAGCCAGCACTTGGGAGGCTGAGGCAGGAGGACCACAGAGAGTTCGAGGCCAGCCTGGGCTACATAGTGAGTTCAAACCCAGCCCAGCCCAAACTACATAGTGAGACCCTGTCTCAAAAAATAAAAAAAAAAAAAAAACTCTTTTAAATAAACAAAATGGGAAAACAATTGGACCAGTGACCTGTAAGGACCTGGGACCTCTGAGGACACCCCAGGGTGATAACTTTCCAGCAGCAAGGTATCAGCATCACCCCAGCAGGAGGGTGCTGTGGTGAGAAATGGCTTAGGGACCCTATCAGTTCTCAGTTTTGGTTGAGGGCAGGTATTTCTGTCCCCATTGTTCTGACAGAGAGGAACAGGTGGGCTCATCTGACGGGAAGGCCAGGAGTTCCTCACACCAGCAGCCCCCAAACCATTCCCAGCCCTCCATATGTTCACTCTTCCAAAACATCTCCCCTCCCCAGTGCTGTCTCTCAGTTCTTGGCGCAGTTTCCACACAAACTCTGATCCATTAAGACTGTCCCCCAAACGCGGACTTCTGCCTACGCCCACTCAGTTTACTTCCGAAGGTGCGCCTACAAACAGGGATTTGTAGTTGTAGTTGGTCCCCTTAAATCCTGTGCTCAGACTCTGATCTTTCCAGTACCTGGGAGCCTCTACCCCCTACCAGGTCTCTGCCTTCCCCATCCTACAACTGAACCTTCAGCTGCCCCACCTCCACCTCTCCAAGATCCCAGTCCCTTCCCCAGTTGGCCCTACCTGGCCCAACGTGCACCTCACACCTCCCCAGACCCAGGACTGGCCCCTCCTGGGCACCTTGCCAAGCCCCAAAAGCCTGGGTAACCACCAGATCTTGACTACTCGGAAAGCCCAGCCATTCCAGCCCTGCGCCTCCACCTCAAGCACACAGTCTCCTTCCAGGTTAGGAATCCAAGAGTCCAGACCCTGCCATGCCCACCTCCCCAACCTCACAATATTGATTACTGAGCAAACGAGTGAAGCAGGAGTTCTTGCAGCAAGAGGAACTGAAGTTAGATTTGGGGAAGGACTTTTTGTCTGCTGGGTAAGGACATTAGGATGTGCCCCTGCCGCCTGCTTCAGGAAGCCTTGTCTGAGGTAGGACTGGATGAGGACTTTAGCATTGGCTGGACAGTGCTGGATGGGGTGGGGGGTGCTCAATCTGAAATCCTCCAGCCTCTGACTTGGGGAGTCTTGCTGAGGGTCATGGGTAGGGATGGGGGGAGACAAAGACTGACTACTGCAAACCTGGTGGCCACATCTCTTACTTCCAGGTCCCCAGTGCTGACGCCATCTGGATGCCCGTCTATCCAGGCCACCTGTTATTTCAGATCTCCCAAAAGAAGCTTCATTTTTGAGACCCTCCATCCCTTACCCGTGAGCTCCACCAGCCCCTATTTCTGATCCCATCTTAGATCGACAGCTGATCCTTATTCCTGAACCCCAATTATAGTTTCCGCCCCCCAACCCCATCTATAAATTAACTCTGTATTCTGATCTTGATGCCCACCTCAGACTTCCTATAATGGTGACCCCTTCTCCTTCTCCATCTCTTAGTTTCTAGCTTTCTCCATCCCTTTGAACCCCATTTCCTGAAATCCTCCAGCTCTGTTCCCTACCCTGGGGCTCTCTGATTCCTACCTTTGGCTTGTTCATTTTAATCCCTAGGATTTAGGAGCCCCAACATCCAGCCTTCGCATTTAAGGTGTGACTTGACCCTTGCTTAAGTTTTCCACTCTTGTAAGCCATCGCCCCCACTAGCTTGCCGAAACGGCGCTCCCAAGCCTTGTCTCCTGTCCCTCACTCCCACAACTGGTCTCCGTGTCCCGGGCTCCTGGGCTCCCCAGTTAGATGCCTTGGCCACCATTTGAGCACACGCTACGGTCCCTGGCCCCCATTAAAGCCCACATCCCGATACCTGGCCCCAACTTCCCGCTCCGCCATCCCGGAGGACACACCTCGCCGGTCTCCGGGTAGTAGCTCCACTCGGCCAGGTCATGAGCCTCCATCTTCACCGAGCCCAGCATCCCCCGGGCCTGAGCCCCCACCCGCCCCGGCTCCGGCCCCGGGGGAACACGGAGGGTCCGGATATCTCGGCGGGCAGGGCCCGAGTTGCGACTGGCGCCCGCCCGTCCGACCGCCCGGGGTCCCGCTGTCCCGGGCGCCGAGGGAGGCGGCCACGCTTTATAGCCGGGACACCCCCGCCTTCGCCCGCCCCGGGCTCCCCTCCCACCTCCCCGAGGGCGGTGCGCCCGGACTGGGGCGCCCCCTGCGGGATCGCCAGGAGACAGACCTCAGGCGCCGGGAGCCGCAGCCCTAGGACCCGCGAGCTGGTGAGGGATGCAGGAGGAAGCTGCAGGTGGGAGACACTGCTGATACTAAAGACCTCAAGGGCAGAACTCGGGGGCCCTTTTACCCCAGGGGGCGAATCGCCAGAGTGCAGCTAGTCCTCTGTGGAGGAGAGGGGACTCGGAGCGCTACAAACTCCAGAGTCACCGATATGCCAATAAAAGGACCCGTCACAGATGCTCAAAACCACATTCCCACATGACAGACGGGAAGACTGAAAGTTCCGACGGCTGCAAATGCTTCAGACTATGTGCAGGGTCGGGACCAGAGGTGGAAAGGATCGTGGCCTCCGCTTAGACCCCACGAGGGTATCAGACCACCCCCAAAACGCAGGAGCTTCGCCCTCGGGACTCCACTCTTAACACTAGCTGGCCGTCCAGGTACTCCAGACCTCTGTGAACTACATTTCCCAGAAGGCTCTATTTCAACTTCCGTCCCGCGCTTGCGCCGAAGACTACATTTCCCAAAAGGCACAGCGCCCGACCGCCGGAAAATGGAGGCCGCTGGGGCGGAGGCAGGCGGGGAGCGGAAGGCGGCCCGCGAGGCGAGAGTTAGGGGCGGGGGCGGGCCATGGACTGGACTCCATTTCCCAGCGGCTCTGTGTGTGCAGAGTGTGCGCAGAGTCACGGCGTTGGGCGGAAGATGGCGGCGGCGACGGCGTCTGAGAAGAGGCGCTGCTGAGGGGGCGCGAGGGGCACGAAGGCTGGAGCCGCGGTAGGAGGGTGGAGGTGTGAGGGCCCCGGGACTAGGGGACGAGGGAACGAGGGCCCCTGCAGGGGCAGTAGTGCGGGCGGGGAGGGCTGCTGGCGGAGAGGGGAACCGCAGTGTTCGGGGCCCCGGTTTCTTCCCCTGCTCAGCACCCTTCGTTGGCTCCCCAGTGCCCTCGGGGCAAAGTTCCAACGTGGCCCCCACAGGCGTGTTCTCCCCAGAGACCTCGCCGGCTTCCACTCCGTGTCTTTGCTTATCCCTAGCACAGCCACACTGGCCTTTCGGTTCCTCAGACGCCTTGTGCCTTCCCGCTTTGCCCAACTATCCCGTCTGTCCGCAACATCCTGTTACCCCTCTGGCTTGCTATCTCATTCATTCTTTGGGTCTCCACGCCGACGTCACTTCCTCTGTGAAGCCCTCCTTTCCCGCCCTCCATCCCGAAATCTGCCTGTTAAATGCACTCATAGGTCCCTGTTCCTTTCCTTCTTGTTATGTGTGGTCTAATTTGTGATTAGGCTTTTGTGTGCTGTTTGATTATGACCGTGACCATGAGCTCCGTGAGGCCAAGGGCTGGACGGGTCGTACCCAGGGCTGTCCATCACACTGGAGATGCCCACTTAATGGTCGTAGAATGAATGAAAATTACTACTAGAGCCATTGTTTGGGAGTAACAGGAGAGAAGTCATACTCCCAGGTGGGAGTGGGGCGATCTACCCTGTCCGCAGAGAGGGAGGGAAAACCGTGACATTGTTCGTAATAGCAAAAAAGACTGCAGACATTCCAGGTGTTCCTCAGTGGGATGATTGGCTGAAAAAACTATGATGCGTCCCCATAATTAAAAATAAATAAATAAAAAAATATATATGTCTTCAATAAGAAAGCAATGAAAAGGTAAGCAGAAGAGGAAGGAAATAGTAAAAGATTTGGTGGGTCTTGATGTTTTATCATCATGAAAAGAGTGGAGGCTGGGTGTGGAGGGACATACCTGTAACCCCAGCACTGAGGAGGCCAAGGCAGGAGCATCACCACGAGTTCGAGAGCAGTTTGAACTACATAGTGAGTTCAAGGCCAGCCTGAACTACCTAAAAAAAAAAAAAAAAAAAAAATGGTGGAAAGGTTCATTGTTGTGACCAGGGAAGGGATGGCAGTATTCTCGTTGCCAGGTGGCTATACCTTTTGATTTTTAGGAACAAACCTGGGCTGGAGAAAGTTCCTTTCACACAGTATAGCATAGTAGTAAGAAAGACTGATTTGGCATTCACACTGTTGCCTCTACCTCTCATGAGTTGTATGCCATCAGCTAAGTGAAAGCCTCCCTGGCCTTCAGTTTCCTCATCTGTAAAAGTGGAAAGAGAAAGCAATACCTTTCACTCCCCGGCATGCATAAATAGAGAGATACTTAAAGGGTTGGTGTCAAGAGGTTTAATGAGCTAACAGCTGTGTTAGAGTTGTGCTCAGCACAATAGTAAACGATTAGTAAATATTAGCTGTTGCTTTCCCACGTATTATACAGGCAAAGAGCAGAAATACTGAGCCCAGTGATTGGGGAGCTTCACTGGTGGGAGCGTTGAGCCCTTCTGCAGGTATTTATTGAGCACCTACTAAGTGCTGAGGTTGTAGAAAGTAAACATACACACACACAAAAAAATCTCTGTCGTCATGCAGCTTCTGGATATATAGTGTTGTGAATGCCATAGAGCAAACAAACTAAAGCAACACAGAGAGGAAGGAACTGAAATAAGGTGGTCACGGAAGGCCTCTCTGCACACATTTGAGGGGAATGAGGAGGGAGGGATTGGTGCTGCTATCTGGGGGTTGGAAGATTCCAGGCAGAAGGGAGAGACACACAGAGGCTTCGAGGGAAGGACGCGCTGGGCCTGATCACTGGGCAGCAAGGAGGCCAGAGTGGCTGGAGCAGAAAGAATTAAGTGGGAGATGGAGACCGAGGTAGAAGAGGCCAGGGCTTATGAGACCTCTTAGGCCTCTCTGAGGGCTTTGGCTATGACCCAGCAAGATGTAGAGGTGACAGGCAGCCCGGAAACTAGGGAGGGAGCTGCTACATAGTTATTCCTTCCGCATATACTTACTACGAACAGCTACTATGTACAAAATGTTTGTTTTAAAAATGTCTTTCTCACCTTCAAATTATTGTTAATCATTATTGTTGGCAATTTATGTAATATCCTGGTATTTTCCAGGTACGTAACAATAATAGTTGTACTCACCTGATGTTTACTGTGTGTAGTAACTCATTTAATTTTCACATTAATCCTGTCACTGTCCAAGTTTTACCAAAGAGGGAACTGAGACCCAGAGAAGTTCTTTCTCGTCTCAGGTGGCTCTGTGTGTACACACACGAAGGGACAGAAATGGATGGAATTGCTCCTGCTCTGTGCTGTAGCAGGCTGCATGGCCGCCTCTTCGTGATGACAACACCCTGAGAGCCACCAGATTGTTTTTACTATGTACCTTCCCCTTCTGCTTTTTGGTTTGTCCTTTCAGTTCTTTCTCTTCTTAAGTTTTACTTTATGTTCTTTTAAAAAATATATATGTTGTTCTCCTTTTTTGTAAAGAGGGAGCATACAGTAAACATCGTCTTACCCTTTATGGGTTTTCATGTTGGATATGCATTCTCTATCACTGTATAAAGATTTTTCTCATTCCCTTTTTTTTTTTTTTTTTTTTTTTTTTTTTGAGGCAGTCTCACTTTGTAGTTCAGGCTGGCCTTAAACTCACTATGAGGCCCAGGCTGGCCTAGAACTCACAGCAGTCCTCCTGCTTCAGGCTTCCCAGTGCTGGAATTACAGGCGTGTGGCACCACTCCCAGCACCCCCATACTAAGGATTGAACACAGGACCTCTCTCATGCTAGGCAAGTGCTCTACCACTGAGCTACATCCCTAGTCCTTTTTATTTAATTTTGAGACAGGGACTTGCTAAATTGTGCAGGCTGGCTTTGAACTTGTGATTCTCCTGCCTCCTGTGGCTGGGATTACAGCTGTGTGCCATTGTGCCTGGTTAGCTGCATAGTCTTTTAATATGTGGATATATTACAGTTTATGGGTTTTTTTAGCCAGTGTATTTGAAAATACTTGGTGCGTCTAGTATTTTGCTATGGTGATTAATGCTGTAACTGATATCTTTCTGCAGTAATCATCAATTTTTCCAAGATGACCTTGTGATAGATGCCTAGATGTCCCCCTCCCTCCCTTTTCAAAACAGCCCTGAGGTATTCCAGAGAATGGCTGAAATGTAATGGATTTCAGCGAGCCTTTTCTGATGTAGGGAGTGCCTGCTGGGTGTGGGGCTCTGGGACTGGTGTTCCTTGAAATTGTTTTGGAAAGTTTGCTCTGGTTCCCAGGCCAGAGTACAGCCCAGATGGAGAGAAAGGAGGCCCAGGGCAGGGAGGCAGATTCAAGGATGAATCAAGGGCTCAGACCTTGATTCAGCCCCTTCTTTTCTAGGGAACACCTGAGGGCAACCATGGCAAGTGGCAGCGGTGACAATGTCACTCGCCGGAGTGTGGCGTCACAGTTTTTCACACAAGAGGAAGGGCCAGGCATCGATGGCATGACCACCTCAGAGAGGGTAAGTGTGGTGAGGAGGGCTGGGAGCTATAGTCCCTGCCCAAGATGGCACCCCCAGTGGCAGAGCTGGGGGTGGCCTGGGCTGATGAGGCCAGCTCTGTCACATGCTTCTCCCCTCTTTTCAGGTGGTGGACCTCCTGAACCAGGCAGCACTGATCACCAACGACTCAAAGATCACAGTGCTTAAACAGGTGGGCCAGGTGGGGCAGGGTGGGGGTGGGTGGGAGGCTGTGCAGAGAAGACACCGGTACCCATGCAAAAGGCCAGTGCGTGCTCGAGGCGGAGCCCCGAGCTGTGCGGTCATGCTCTGTACAGTCCTCTTCAGCATTCTGAGGCGGGGCTTTTCGCCCTGACTTGGGCCACAGAGAGCAGACGCCAGGTTTACCTCGTTAGACCAAGAGCACTGTGCTAGTAGCCGCCCAACTAGTGCTGGAATTCTGGATTCCTCTGCTCTTCATTGCATTTCCTGTCTACCAGGGTCCAGTGTGGTGGGGAAGCCATGTCTGTCACCAGATGGCAGTGACCTGGAGTGTGTAGGGCTGGCACAGACAAGCCCAGGGGACTATGGGAGCCCAGAGGAGACACCTGACCTGGCCTAGGGATGGGGGTCAGCAGGGGCTTTCTGGAAGAGAGGACACTTTGAGCAAGGCTCCGGGGATAAGGAGAGAGGTATACCACACTAGAGCGCAAGGTCATCTCAAGCAGAAGGCATGAAAGCACTACAGAGGCAAAAGAGGGCATGGTTCAGAACAGGAGGCAGCTGGAGGTCAGAGACTGGGGTCAGGGTGCCTGGGTGAGAACCCGGCTCTGCTGCTTGCTCAGCATGTGACCTTGCAGGGGCCAAAACAGCAGGCACCGATGGTGGTGAGGGCTGTTAAGCAACAGTACAGTGAGCTGTGGGAGCAAGGTCCTATGCCTGCAGAAAGATGCGTGGTGGGCTTATTCCAAAGACGCTGCCGGGTAAGGGCCTCAGGAAATGATTCTCACTGGCCTAAGATGCTTGCTAAATGGTGCCAGTGTGTCATGTCCTCACTGCCTACCAGCACTGCCCCTGGTAGGATCTCAAAGCAGCCCTGTGAGTTGGCATTTAAGGTTCTCATTTTACATTATAGCTAACTGAGGCTCAGAGGGGGAAGCTACTTGCTCAGGTGCGTAGGAGGGAGTGGCAGAGCCAGGAACCTAGGCCCATGCCATTTCCCCTTGCTGTCCTGTCTGCATTGATTGGATCCTGGTTTTATGCCTGTTCCTCTTCCCCAACCCAATCTCCTTCCAGGTCCAGGAACTGATCATCAACAAAGACCCCACACTACTGGACAACTTCCTGGATGTGAGTGACTGATAGAATGGAAAGGGGGCTGGGTGGAGGGGGTGGGGATGCATCCTGCTGTGGCCTGACACACCTTTTCTCTGACACTGACAGGAGATCATTGCTTTCCAAGCAGACAAGTCAATTGAAGTGCGAAAATTTGTCATTGGCTTCATCGAGGAGGCATGGTATGGGGCCCAGGGTTCAATTCCCAGTACCACACACCCACAAGAAGATGCGGTTACTTGCCCAGATTCATGGTTGTCTTGCTCTACTGCCCCATATGTGAATAGCAGGGGCAGGACCAGACAAGATACAAGGTTCAGGGGCAGCTCAGACCAGAGGTGTGGACATTGTTCTCAGCTTCCAGATGTGCTGGCAAACAGAACACATGTGGTCCCCAATTGCCACCTGCATTCCATTGCCCTGAGTTATGGGCCCTGAATTCCCTTTGCACCTGGACCCAGGGTCCCAATGCCTACCCTAAGATCAACTTGACTTTGTCCCTTTTCCTCCACCCCCCAGCAAGCGAGACATTGAGTTACTGCTGAAACTGATTGCAAACCTCAACATGCTCCTGAGGGACGAGAATGTGAATGTAGTGAAGAAGGCCATCCTCACCATGACCCAGCTCTACAAGGTGGCCCTGCAGGTGAGCGCTTTCTCCACACCCCGGGACATTTACAGACTCATCTGCTAGAGGTCAGAGCAGAGTCAGGTCACACTGTTCATGGCAAGATACACTCTTGGTCTGTGGGAACAGTCTGATTAGAGAATTATGTAAATGTTGGTTGTGGACCGCGGCATGGAGAGGAACTGCTGTAGGGTAATGTTCTTTGGCATTGATGAAACGAATGAAGCCATTTAGTCTGCATCCGATGTGCATCAGTGTTACTCTGTCACATTCCTTAAGCTTTGAGACTTTGCTAGGTTTTCATCACCTGTGAGCCCCATCAGGGTAGGGCCAGAACTGTCTTGGTCACCACTGCTCCACCCCAGCGTGACCTGGCTCTGAGGTGGGGAGATGGGAACTCAGGAACTGTGAACCGAATGAATGTAGGGTCTCTAGGTGGAAGTGGAAGGTGATGGGGACTGATGCGTCATCTCTACATTTGTCTCTTCCATGCCTCCCTGGCCCCATGGCAGTGGATGGTGAAGTCACGGGTCATCAGCGATCTCCAAGAGGCCTGCTGGGACATGGTGTCTGCCATGGCTGGGGACATCATCCTGCTGTTGGACTCTGACAATGATGGCATCCGCACCCATGCCATCAAGTTTGTGGAGGGCCTCATCGTCACCCTGTCACCACGCATGGCCGACTCAGAGGTTCCCCGACGCCAGGAACATGACATCAGCCTGGACCGCATCCCTCGCGACCACCCCTATATCCAGTACAGTGAGTGCCGCCGGGCATTGTGCTGGTGCTGTTCGACTTGCACTGGCACTTTCTTTTCTCCCTCCCTCCTCCCTCCTTGCCTTGCTTGGTTTTTAGTTCCTGGAGTGCAGTGGTTAAGAGCCTGAAGCTAGGCTCCATCCCAGCTTCACCGCTTCCATATTATGAACTTGAGTAAGTTGCTTCTTTCTGGACTTGATTTCTCTTTTTTCTACAGTGGAGATGATAGTGGTCTCCTTCCGTGGACCATGGCGAGGTGCCATGAGCGTGTGAGGGAATAGGTTCCAGCTAGTAGGGTTTTTTGTTAGTTTTGTAGGTTTTTTTTGCTGTACTAGGGATTGAACCAGGGCCTTCTCACTGAGGTTTTTTATTTTATATTTTGAAGACAGGGTCTTGCTAAGTTGCCCAGGCTGGGTTCAAACTTGAGATCCTCCTGCCTCAGCCTCACAGAGTTAGGCTCTGTGCCAGTTAGTTTTATGCTTTTCTTAATTTCAAGTTATAAAAGTAGTATATATACGCTGCATATATGTCAAATAATATGGAAAGGTATATGGGAATAATCCCTCTCCAGTCCTCCTTTGCAGAGGTAAATACTGTTAAGGGAATTATGTTTCCTTCCGTACTGTTCCCATGAACATGTAGATGTTTATATAAGCATAGTGTCTGCATTTTTCTCTCTTTTGTTTATGAAATGATACCATGCTTTCTATTTTTAGCTGAAAGACATTAGAGTGTAATGGCATGTGTTCAGATTTCAGCTCCGCCATTGGGCTTTAGGGTTAGTCTTTCTTTTTTTATTTATTTATTTTTTTTGTGTGGGTACCGGGGGTCGACCTCAGGACCTTGTGCGCCAGCAGGCACCCATGCCACTGAGCGATATCACCGGCCCTTTTTTCGTACGTGGGTTCTGGGAGTCGAACTCGGGCCCTCGCGCTTGCCAGGCAGGCGCTTATGCCGCTGAGCCATCTCCACCGGCCCTAGGGTTAGTCTTTCTCTAAGCCTGTTTCCTCATTGCTAAGTTGTGCATCGTCTGAGTCACTTTCCTTGTTGCCGGGTCAAAATAACAACCGCAACTTAAAAGAGGAGAGGTTTATTTTGGATCATGTTTAAGAAGTTTCAGTTCACATCCCCCAGGCTTAAATACCGTACAGCATGACAGAAGGGCCTGGATGGAGGAAAGTTGCTCACATCACATCTTTTGTGTGTGTGTGTCTTTTTGAGACAGGGTTTCACTCTGCAGTTTAGGCTGGCCTTAAACTCGCTTTGTAGCCCAGGCTGGCCTTGAACTCACAGCAGTCCTCCTGTCTCAGCCTCCCGAGTGCTGGGATTACAGGTGTGCACCACCACACCCGGCTCACATCACATCCTGGAGTCACTATGTAGCCCATAGTGAACTCACTATGTAGAACTCACTATGTGGCCTTGAACTTGTGGCACACCTCCTGCCTCAGCGTCCTGAGGGCTAGGATTACAGGCATGTGCCACTATGCCTGACTTTAGATTGTATTTTATTCACTTTTTTAAATAAAATGGAATTCAGTTTGTTTACCACCAGAGTTTTAAGTGTTAACTCTTAGGGATAGGATTGAGGACACTGTATAAGGAACTTTGAGCTCTTTGTGTGTGTATCTGTATAGGTACGTACATGTCAACTTAGTTCATATAGTCAGTTTCCTATAGTAGGATATTTTAAATTATTTTAGTCTCTTCCTTTTCAAGCCCATGCTTTGAACATCCTCATAACTTAGTGTTCGTACTCATTAATACTCATGGGACTCGGGCTGGTGAGGTAGCTCAGCGGCATAAGCGCCTGCCTGGCAAGCACGAGGTCCTGAGTTCAACTCCCAGTACCCACATAAAGGAAAAAAATGGGGCCAGTGAAATCGCTTAGCAGCACAAGCGCCTGCTTACAAGCACAAGGTCCTGAGTTTGACTCCGGGTACCCACATAAAAAAAAAATACTTATGGGACTCATCAAATGCTAATATTTTTGCATTTTTCCAGCCATTCACAGACATCTGAGTACCAGGGTTCCCCCTTCCTTTAGGCCCTAGAAGCCGCTCTGTCTCTGTGTCTCCCTCTCCCCTCCCCCTCCCCCTCCCCCTCCAGGGGTCTGGGAGGAACTTTGGCACTGACTGGCTCTGTTCTTCCTCATCAGATGTGCTGTGGGAAGAAGGCAAGGCAGCCTTGGAGCAGCTGCTCAAGTTCATGGTGCACCCCGCCATCTCCTCCATTAATCTGACCACAGCACTGGGCTCCCTCGCCAATATCGCCCGCCAGAGACCCATGTTCATGTCGGAGGTGATCCAGGCCTATGAAACCCTGCACGGTAGGTTGAGCCCCTCCACTAGCCAGTCTGCCCCTTTCTTTGTGTTAGACAAGTGCTCTACCACTGAGCTACAGCCCCAGCCCTGTCTGCCCCTTTCCTGAAGAATGGTGAGCTGGGTGGTGCACCCTGAGTGTCAGTCATTGCTCTAGCCTGTTGTGGGCACACTGTATTGTGTGGAAACTGGTGTGTGATAGAAACCTGTTCGAGACTGCCTTTGATACTGAAGTGTGTGTAAGTGAAATGACATGGTATCTGTAAAATACTTTCTAGTATTCCAGTTTCTCCTCTAGCCACCCCCCCCCGCAAAAAGGGAGGGTAGATGTTCCAAAATCAGCAAAATGTTTGTTAATGAGTACATGGAGACTCATAATATTTTCTCTACAAGTGCATGGATGAAAACTGGGAAGTCGGTTGAGGTGTGTGTACAGGTTGTGAATTGGTCTGTTGCGTGGCTCTTAGCTTCTCTGTGTTGGCTTTTTGCCTTGTTATCTGGCTCTTTCCTTGGCGTAGCAAAGATGGCCTCCCATAGCTCTAGACTTCCATTCCATCCAGTTAGCAACCCCAGGAGAAAGAGTGTCCCTTTCCCCATCATTCTGCCAAAAGCTGATGCTCATTGTTTCTGATTGGTCAGCAGAGATTACGAGCCATCTCTGAGCCAATCACAGTGGCCAAGAGAATGCTGTGTTCTTACTGGCTCTGGGTCTCATTCACATTGGCTAGAGAATGGAGACAGAGTGGTTCTCTTAAAGGGGAGTGGGACTGTTGTTGGCTGAAGAACAGACAGCGTACACCGGGCAGGCTAAATTACAGGCATCCTCTTTGGTTCCAGAGCAGGGAAGGCTAGCTCATCAAGGTGACCATCCGACACTGGATGTCATTCTGGTGGCAGGGCGACCAGCGTGAGCTGTGGCAGCTGTTCAGTAGGGAGTTGGCAGAGGTGAAGGCGGCACTTATATCCCTCCTTACAAGAAGCACTGGAGTCCAGACCAGAGATGGAGGGTCATCAGACTTCATGTTTAATAACACGGAGGCTGACTTTCTCTGTTTAAGGGACTAACACTGATGGAGGCCTCTCAAGGGTTCCATGCACCAGCTTGTAAGGGGGAGAACTGCACACTAGATCCGAGGCCATAGCAACTTTCCTAGGACGAGCCTGCAGGACCTCTTCCCAAGTCTGAGGTTGGGGATTGAGTCTGGCAGGACCCTGACATCCGTCCCCAGCATAAAGCTCCTGCCTCTTTCCTCACAGCCAACCTGCCCCCAACACTGGCCAAATCTCAGGTGAGCAGTGTGCGCAAGAACCTCAAATTGCACCTGTTGAGTGTGCTCAAGCACCCAGCCTCCTTGGAGTTCCAGGCCCAGATCACCACGCTGCTGGTGGACCTGGGCACGCCCCAGGCTGAGATCGCCCGCAACATGCCCAGTGGGAAGGACGCCCGCAAGAGGCCCCGGGATGAGTCGGACTCCACGCTCAAAAAGATGAAGCTAGGTGAGCGGAGAGCCAAGGCCGGGCCTGGTGGGAGGTGGTGCGGGGACTGAGCCTGTTAGAGGCGTTTAGTCACACTGAACTGCATGCCACGTTTGTTATCAGTATTATAAATTGTATTGTATAATATGATGACATGTAATAAGTACTATCGATAATTATTAAGGCATGTAATATTTATTTTACAGAAACAAATAAAATGAAAGTAGTCTTGATCTTATCCCTCTTCCCAAAAGTAACCACTCCTCACCATGAATGTTTCCTTGTGTTTTCTATCAGAAGTGCTTTATACGTGTAGAGCTCTCTTTTGTTTTGTTGCTGGCACTGGGGATTGAATCCAGGGCCTTCACAGTGAGCTACACCCCTGACTTTGTTTTTGTTGTTGTTGTTGTTGTTTTGAGATAGAGTCTTACTAAGTTGCTAAGGTGGGACTCAAACTTGAGGTCTTCCTGCCTCAGCCTCCCAAAGGGCTGGGATTACAGATTGTGCTGCTGTACCTAACTTTTGATTTTTATTAATGATGGCAACTATGGCAGCTTTCTGCCATACCACTCATGTTTATTTACGAAGGACTCATTTTCATATTAAACAATAGGAATTCATTGGGCACAGTGTCGCACACCTATAATCCCAGGACTAGGGAGGCTGAGGCAGGAGGATCACTGAGAGTTCGAGGCCAGCTGGGCTACATAGCAAGACCCTGTCTCCAAAAAAAGGCATATACAGAGCACAGACTTTAATACTTTACATATGGACATGTTTTTAGGGGCAGTACCTAGAAGTAGAAATGCTGTGTCAAAGAGATGTGCACATTTTAAATTGTGATTTGCTGTCAGATTGCCCTTTTAGAAAGTGGTATGTTCATTTTTCCACACTCTACACCCCTACTAACAACTGTACCTACTAACCTTTTTAATTTTTGTCAATCATATAGGCAAAAACATACTGTCTTACTCAGTTTGGGTGTTTTTTTTGGTTTGTTTTCTGCATTTCCCCAATTCCTAGTAAAGTTAAGCACTATTTCATAGGCAGAGGGTTGTACACATAAGAGCTCTGAAATTATTAGTACGTTTTTTGTAACATGGTTTCTGGCTGGGGGTATAGCTCATTGATGGAGTGCTTGTGTGGCATACATGAGGCCCTGGGTTTCATCGCTGGCACTCAGAGTAACAGTAATTATGTCTTCTTAGGACTTAGTGGGATCAGCTACTGGGGTTTGGCTTATTTGCATCCGAAATGAGGAGAACTGAGGCCCAAAAAAGGAGATTGTTGCCCAAGGTCAACATGATGCTTTGATGGCTGAAGTGGAACTGCCGCCTGGCGCCTCGTCCCCTGGGCTGCTCCTGTTCGCCACAGCTGGCGGAGCTAAGGGACCCCCTGGACTCCCTGGAAGAGGGGCCTACTGCTCTCTTTAGAGCCTGTGTCTTGTTTTCCTCCCCTGTCCCAGAGCCCAACCTAGGGGAGGACGATGAGGACAAGGACTTGGAGCCTGGCCCCTCAGGGACCTCAAAGGCTTCAGCCCAGATCTCAGGCCAGTCAGACACAGACATCACAGCTGAGTTCCTGCAGCCTCTGCTGACGCCCGACAATGTGGCCAACCTGGTGAGGATGCCGGGGACGTGCCACACATGGCGGGAGAAAGGGCTCCTCATCCTTCCCCTGCCTCCTCCACACTGGCTGCATCCTCCAAATGGTGTCCATCCCAGGAGGGGTGATCCAGATGGCCGTGCTTCCCTCAGTGGACTTTTCTCAGCCTCGCTTCCTCAGGAGGTCACTTGTGACCACCACCCAGTGGTCCCTCTTTGGGTGGTCTCAGTCCCCATCCAAACCCATTCACGCCCCCCACTTTCCTCTTTTCCTATAAAGGGAGGGTCTGCTCACTGGCAAGGCTGGGGACCTGTCGTTGAATTGTTCTCGGGTAGGATTGACTTTCTCTGACTCCTGGGATGCTCAGCTCCATGAGGGCAGCCCCAGTTGGTCTCAGTCACTGCCATTTCCCCTGTGCTGGCCTGGGCGTGGGATTGGTGCTTCTGGAGCTCATGATCGAGAGAGGTTCCTGCCCTTGGTATCCCATAGGTCCTCATCAGCATGGTGTACCTGCCCGAGACTATGCCCGCCTCCTTCCAAGCCATCTACACCCCTGTGGAGTCAGCAGGCACCGAAGCCCAGATCAAGCACCTGGCTCGGCTGATGGCCACACAGATGACAGCGGCAGGACTGGGTCCAGGTGAGAGGACTGGAGCTGGGCTCAAGTGCTGGGTTCTCCTTAGTGGCTGAGCACTTCCTCGTGGGGGCGCAGATGAAGGTCATGTGCCGTCAGGCATGTACAGAGCCACAGGCCCCACAGGTGGGATGAGTGCTCAGTGTTTTCAGGCCCTTGGCTTGGAAATGTCACAGACCTGGGGTGTTTTTTTTTGTTTGTTTGTTTTGTTTTTTGTGGGTACCGGGGGGTCGACCTCAGGACCTCGCGCGCCAGCAGGCGCCCGTGCCGCTGAGCGATATCACCGGCCCCTTTTTCCTATGTGGGTTCCAGGAGTCGAACTCGGGCCCTCGCGCTTGCCGGGCAGGCGCTTAAGCCACTGAGCCATCTCAACGGCCCTGTTTGTTTTTTTTTGTACCGGGAATCAAACTCACGACCTCACGCTTGCCAGGCAGGTGCGGTGCCACTGAGCTATATCCCCAGCCCAGACCTGGGTTTGAGATCCAGATTGAACGAAGCTGTTTCATCCACTTAATTGCCGAGTGACTTCCATCAGGTTACTTCACCTCTCTAAGCTTCCGTTTGTCCTTATTTTAACAGTACTTTTGAAGTATATGTACAGTGAAATCCATAACTCTAAATTATATGCCTGAGTGAACTCTCATAAAGTAAAAATACCAGTGTATCCACCACCCAGATTGAGATATAGGACATTTCCACCACTCTAGAAAGTTCCCTTGATCTGTCGCAGCCATTGCTCAGGGCACCTCACCTCTGGGCATAACCACTGTTCTGAGTTCGGCTTCCAGAGAGTAGTTTCGCCTTTTCTTGAACTTCATGTAAGTGGGATCACAGATGTTGGCCTCTTTTGCTCACCGTAAGTTTTTTGGTCTTGATCCATGTGAACTAGTAGCTTATTTTTTATTGCTCAGTAGTCTTCCTTTATATAAACATATTGCTACATCATCCACCCTCCTGCTGATAAGCCTGTGGCTGCTTCCCGTTCCTGCCCTTTGTGGACGGAGCTGCAGTGGACGTTGTCGTCTGTTGGGGCACATATGCCCTCATCTGCGTTGGGCCTGTTCAGGAGCAGAGCTGTTGGGTCATAGGGTGGGTGTGATCAGTGCAGTAAAAACTGCTTGTCAGGTTTCTAAAGAAGCTGCACCATTTGTTGCTCCCCGCAGCAATGAAGGACATTACTGGTTTGAATCTCAACTGTTACATTGAAAAATAGGGATAAAGAGTACCCGCTCCAGGATGGTGCTGAGCACATTGCAAGGGCATTTATGTGTGCCAGGCTGGGCACTCAGTGGGTCCCGGGGCGGAAGGGGCAAGTCTGACCCGTTTGCTGCCTCCCTCTAGGCGTGGAGCAGACCAAACAGTGTAAGGAGGAGCCCAAGGAGGAGAAGGTGGTGAAGCCGGAGAGCGTCCTGATCAAGCGGCGCCTGTCCGCCCAGGGCCAGGCCATCTCAGTGGTAGGCTCTCTGAGCTCCATGTCCCCCCTGGAGGAGGAGGTGCCCCAGGCCAAGAGGAGGCCAGAGCCCATCATCCCTGTCACACAGCCCCGGTGAGTCCCCTTCTAGGTGCTGGGATGGGCTGGGAGCCCTGCCTTGGGGTTTGGTTCTTAGTTCCTTGTGAGTGTGTGTGTCCCCACCCGTGGACACACACACACACACAGACGGAAGACCTGGACGAGGTTCTTCCTGACTCCAGACTTAGCTGTAACTGCCAAACCTTTGTGGTTTTTTGTAAAAACACCCCTTATGTCTAAACTTAGGAGAACAGTAGTAGCTTCCTCATAAGGATCGAGGGTGAACTACAGTAGTTCCTGGAAGGTCGGGTAACTCAGTTTTTAGGCCTTAGGGTTGAGAGTGATTGTGATACAGCATAAACCCACTGGCTGGTCCACTGTTCTTGTTCTTTGTGTCCCTTACAACCCCCAAATCCAGCCAGACAGCTCCAGCCCCTCCAAGGCTTGCTCAGGCCCAGCATGACCTGCCACTCCCCTGGGCTCTGCGCTCCCTCCCCATGTTACAGGTACAGCAGGTCCCTTGGAGTTTTTTTCCACTCCTCTCTGCCTGAGGTGCGGCCCCTGGATCTGGGTGCATCTTGTGCCACCTTCATTCTGCTCACCACAGGCCTCCTCACAGACACCTTCCTCACTCCTTATCCTCACCCTTCAGGCCTCGGAGCCCTGGGGAGTTAGGAGGCGGCATGAGGGACAGGTAGCATCTCTGTTGGGCCTGCCTCATCCCCAAGTGGTAAGAGTCATCAGATAAGCCTGGGCCGCAGCAAGGATGCTCTCAGTCACCGCATCCCTGTCCATACTTACTTTTTTTTTTTTTTTGGTACCGGGAATCAAACTCAGGACCTTCTGCTTGCCAGGCAGGCTCAGTGGCCTGAGCTATATCCCCAGCCCCCCGTCCCTACTTTCATAGGCTGGCAGGTGCCGGTGGGCGCAAGAAGATCTTCCGTCTGAGTGAGGTGCTGAAGCCCCTGACGGACGCTGAGGTGGAGGCCATGAAGCTGGGCGCCGTGAAGCGGATCCTGCGGGCTGAGAAAGCTGTGGCCTGCAGTGGGGCAGCCCAGGTGTGCCCATCCCCATTCAAGCAAGTTTTCCCCATTCTTTGAAGTTAATTTTTACTTAGCCAGTCATATTCATGCACACAGCATTTCCAGGCAGTACAAATATTGCGTGGTCTTCCTTGGCCATTATCTTCATCCTGTCCCCTCCCCAAAGGTGACATTATGCACAAATTAGGGGGAATCTTTCAATATCTTTTTCTGTGCTCTTTTTTTTCTATTACTAAGTTTATTGGTACAATTTAGATCTACATATTTACCACATTGATTGTAGGGATTTGTACCGTACATGATATGTTTTGGTACTGCTTTCTTCCCCCATTCCCCTGCCTTCTCTTCAATCCCTCTTCCCCTCCTTATTTACAAAGCTTTCCTTCTGTTCTATCCATCTCTTGGTTTGTTTTTTTTTTTTCCCCCTTCTTCCTTTCCCCTTCCTTTTTCTGTGCTCTTGAGTACCCGGGTGCTCTTGGAAACTCGCTTTGATTCAGTGACAGTGGATGTTTTGTTTCTTTCCCTTCTCCTCTGCTCTGCCACCAACAGGCCCCACTGGGTATAAGTTCTTTAGCTTCCTTCCTCATGTCTGCACTGGGGATCCTGAGCCTGGACTGGGAGTGACAGGGCCTAGTTTCAGGGTACCCAGTTACCTCATCACTGACACACCTGCTTGCTGTCCTGCCAGGTGCGCATCAAGATCCTGGCCACCCTGGTGACACAGTTTCACTCAGGCCTCAAGGCCGAGGTCCTGTCCTTCATCCTGGAGGATGTGCGGGCCCGCCTGGACCTGGCCTTCGCCTGGCTTTACCAGGAGTACAATGCCTACTTAGCAGCCGGGTCCTCCAGCTTCCTGGACAAGTACGAGGACTGCCTTATCCGCCTGCTGTCTGGCCTGCAGGAGAAACCAGACCAGAAGGACGGGTGAGGGAGTGGCCCTGTGCCCTCCTGTCCCCCCCCTTGCTTCCCCTTCCCTCTTCTCTGTCACCCATGTCAGCCTTCTCCCCTCTGCCTCTCTGCCACTTGCTGAGAGTGGCCTCTGTTTCCCCTCTGTGATAACAGCTTCTGCCCCATGGGCTTGTGTTGTAGCTGCCTCCCTTTTCTTGGTCTCTGGCACCCATTTGCCTTCCACACAGCAGCCCTAGTGACACTTTACAGTGTAAATTCTGTCTGGTTTCTTTTCCACTGAGAACCTTGCCTGTGGGACAAAATATAGCCTCTTTTTCTGTCGCGTCCCCCCAGACTTCACTGGCCTTGTCTCCTGCCTGTTCCTCCAATGCGCTACTGTTAGGGCCTTGGCTGCCACTATTCCCTCTGCCTGGAACCACACCCCCCAGGCTTTTTGCATGGCTGGCTCCTCCTCCTCAGTGTTGATGCCCCTGTTACCTCAGCTGCCTCCCTCTATCCCTCACTCCTTCCCCCGGATGTAGGAAATGAGTGAAGTTAGGAATCCCCACTTGGAGAAAGAAGAAACTGGGTTTCAGGGAGGGCAAGTCTCTGCCCGAACCAGCCAGCTGGCAGCTTTTGAACCATAGCCTGTCACATCCAAAGCTCTGTGGCCAGGGTCTGAAAAGTCCCCGTGGTTGGGGTTGGGCGGCCGGGCTCCTCTGCAGCTGCGCTCTGTGCCTCCCTCGGGCAGGATCTTCACCAAGGTCGTGCTAGAGGCGCCGCTTATCACTGAGAGTGCTCTGGAGGTGATTCGCAAGTACTGCGAGGACGAGGTGAGGAGGGGGTGGCATCCTGCTGGGTCTGAAGGGTGCACAGCGGGGCTGGGGCTGATCAGAGGGGGCGAGAAAGACAGACCCTGAGGTGCCCTGCAGTAGCTGAGCCCCGCTTCCCTGCCCCACCGCAGAGTCGCACCTACCTGGGCATGTCCACACTCCGAGACCTGATCTTCAAGCGCCCGTCCCGCCAGTTCCAGTACCTGCACGTGCTCCTAGACCTCAGTTCCCACGAGAAGGACAAGGTGACCCCGGCGCCACATGCTGGGCCACACTCAGCAGTGTGCAAAGGCCTTCCTCTGTCTGAGAAACACCCCAGCCTTTTCCACCACCCCCTGAAAGTTTTCTTTTCAGTGTTGGAGCTGCTTAGAAAGGAGGGATGTTGTGCCTGCCTCTTGCCTCAGGGTGTGCGCTTGCCCTTTGCGGGGATGATTGAGCCCAGGGTCTTCATACTCAGCTACATCCCCTTCCCTTTTATTTTGAGGCAGGGTCTCATCAAGTTGCTAATTGGTCAGGCTGGGCTTCTATTTTGCAGTCTTCTGCCTCGGCCTCCTAGGAGTGCTGGGATTAGGCATGCAGCACCATGCTCAGTTCCATTTTTTTTTTTTAAACTTTTTTTTGTGTGTGTGTGGGTACCGGGGTTCGAACTCAGGACCTCGCGCACTTACCAGCGGGTGCCCATGCTGCTGAGCGATATCACCGGCCCTTTTTTCATATGTGGGTACCAGGAGTCGAACTCAGGACCTCGCGCTTGCCAGGCAGGCGCTTATGCCGCTGAGCTATCTCACCGGCCCTTTTTTTTAAACTTTGAGACAGTCTTGCTAAGCAATAAATTAGTTGCCCAGGTTGAGCTCAAACTTGTGATCCTCCTGCCTCAGACTCTTGAGGGCTGAGACTGCAGTCCTGGCTCCCGTTCGTACTCTGTTCCTCCCATGCTGGTGAACTTGAGCTTCTCCTAAGGCCTGCAGCCTGTTACCTGGGGCCCCAACCCATCAAGGAGCCAGTGTGCCCGCAGGCAGTGAGGATCCAGCATGCTTAGTGCCTGGGCTGTGGCCCACCCGTCTGCTTGGGGGTGGGCAGGGAGGTGGCTCAAGAAAGGCTTCCTGGAGGAGGGGACCTGTGAGCTGACACCTGAGACGTGAGTAGGTGGGTGTGCTCTAGACGGGGGACAGGTGTTTACCTGCTGCGGTTGATGAGGGCCTTTGACCGCTCTCCTCACTGCCGATGCGTGTTCAGCAAGCCTGCACTGTGCTTCTCCGGCCCTGGCCCTTGGTGCTGTTCGGGACAAAGCAGTGCCCAAGACCAGACCCTGCACTCACAGCTCCAGCAGATGGTGTCTGAGCGAACAGGGATTAGCCAGTGACAGGCGTTCCAGGCAGTGGGGAGCCTAATGTGCCAAGTTCCAGAGCCAGGGAGGCTTGGCAGGGAGTGCTGCTTTTGAGGAACCAAGGAGAGCACCGTCTGCTTGCAAGGACGTAGGAGTGAGATGGTGAGGCCGGGCTCTTCTTCAGCTGGGCCTGCCTTCATCCCAGCCACTTGCCCCTCAGGTGCGCTCCCAGGCCCTGCTGTTCATCAAACGCATGTACGAGAAGGAGCAGCTGCGCGAGTATGTGGAGAAATTTGCCCTCAACTACCTGCAGCTCTTGGTGCACCCCAACCCACCATCTGTGCTCTTCGGGGCCGACAAGGACACAGGTGTGGCACAGGTTCATGGGATGCATACTGAGCCCTGACCACCTGCTGGGAAGGACAGCTGAGAGCTGGCCAGGGCTGTTGGGGCTGGGATAAGAGGCCCCTGACCTGGCCTGAGGGTCTACAGGGGACCTGGAAGCCAAGGAGAGCTGGCCAGTGGTAGGGTCCAGGGAGGGCCATCTCAGGCCTGTCCCTCAGCAGAGCCCCAGGTCCTCCAGAAGTAGACGGAGCCCTGGGCCCCCTGTGAACAGGCCCTTAAATGGGAAGGGTTGGGCTGGGACAGGGAGGCCCAGTCTGGTGTGGGGAAGCTTCAAGGGGGCGTGGTGAGAAACCCAGGGCTGGGGTTATGTGAGCAGAGCTGGTGATCCAGGCAGAGGAGATGATGGTACAGAGGCTCCATAGTGAGGGGCCTTGGGGACTGTAAGAAGTGGCAGGGACGGTGGCCAGGACTGGGCTGGCACTGCCCCTTACCGCACCTGGCAGATGAGGCAAGGCTAAGAGCTTATAGTTTATCCTGAAGCCTTGGGGCAGTTGTGGGAAGACTTGGGAGAGGCTCAGGGTCAGAACTGCACTTGAAAGTGATCCTTCTGGGCCGGTGAGATGGCTCAGCGGCATAAGCGCCTGCCTGGCAGGCATGAGGTCCTGAGTTCGACTCCCGGTACCCACATAAAGGAAAAAAAGGGCCAGTGATATTGCTCAGTGGCACAAGCGCCTGCTGGCAAGCGTGAGGTCCTGAGTTCGACCCCCGGTACCCACAAAAAAAAAAAGAAGAAAAAAGTGATCCTTCTATCTCTGACTTGGTGGTCAGAAGAAGCCATAGGTGGAGGCCTGGGCTCACGCCCCTTCCCCCAGACAAATTTGCTTCCCAGTCCTGCCTCCTGTCTCTGCTCACCCCCTCTTTCCCACTGACCTGCTCCCTGAGGAGGGGTGGGAGAGTGGGCCAGTCTGATACCCACCCTGCCCTGTCAGAGGTGGCTGCGCCCTGGACTGAGGAAACAGTGAAGCAGTGTCTGTACCTCTACCTGGCCCTCCTGCCTCAGAACCACAAGCTGATCCACGAGCTGGCAGCCGTGTACACTGAGGCCATTGCTGACATCAAGCGGACGGTGTTGAGGGTCATCGAGCAGCCGGTGAGGCCACCAGGACCCTGGGCAGGCTGAGTCTCCAACTCCAGTCCCTCCCTGAGTGTCTCTGCCTCAGTGTGCTAAGCATGAAGGACAGTCACCCCCGGCCCACAGCTCTAGCTTTTAGGTGCTCCTCATGTCATCCCCAGTTCGTGAGAAGAAACAGGGTGGCCCAGCAGTGAGAGCCTGGAGTCAGACATGCCTTCGTTTTCCCTGTGACCCTGGGCCTCTCAGTAAAAATGGGGGGAGATAATCCACCCCCCATACAGTTTAAGGAGTCTGAGCTCACATCAGTCTTTGCCACTGTTGTCAGGAGCTGGCCTTCCTCTGTGTTGCTAGAGGAAATCTTTGGCTGTCGTTAAAACAAACAAGCTCCTCCTGCCCTTTCCCTGGGGCCACCGGGTTGCTCACTGGGAAGCAGCTGCGTAGCAGAGCAGCAGCTGCAGTTTGCAGTGTCTTCCTCCACTGCAGCTGGGCTTGAAACCGCTTGATTACATCTCATCTCTGCCTCTGACTTTTATAAAATTATTATGGAAGTTTTCCAATGGAAACAAAGGGAGAGAGAATGTCATGTTAATCCCCACATACCTGCCTCCCATTGATAGTCTTCATTACCTATAAGATGGGATTTGAGGTGAAGTGGGTATAATCACCATTTTCCAGATGAGCCAACTTCAGTTTGCAGAAAGAGCCCCTGCACCGAGCACCTGGGTTTCTGTTGCAGCCATGAACTTGGTCAGGGGCAAAAGGCTGTGGCCCCACTCCCTGTGTTTGGCTCCAGAAGTAGCAGCAGGTTGAGCCTTGGTCTGGGCCGTTAGCCTGCAGCAACAGCGGCCACGGGAGCCAGGAAAGCCTTCCCCGAGGAGTGGAAGCACCAGCTGGGCATTCAGAATACTTAGATTTGAGACAACAGGGCTGGCCTGCTAGGGAGGACAGCACAGAAAGGCCAAGGTGCTGGAGCAAGTTCCGCCTGAGAGGAGGCGTCCCTATGCCCAGACTCCCCCATTCTCACCCTGGTCCTGGCACCCCCACCAGCCACCCTGGCCTCCTCGAGCTCACCCTCATCTGATCTCTGCTTCTAGATCCGAGGAATGGGCATGAACTCACCAGAGCTGCTCCTGCTGGTGGAAAACTGCCCCAAGGGAGCAGAGACACTGGTCACCCGATGTCTGCACAGCCTCACAGATAAAGGTGCCCAGACACCCCCGTCTCTCACCTTGCCTGTCCCTGCTGGGTCTGTAGATGGCGGTACCTCTTGTGAGCCTCTGTTCCCTGGGCCTCATTTTCTCCACCTAGAGAAGCATGGCACCTACTGCATGGGAGTGGCCAGGGGCTGCAGATCCCTGCCAACCTCCCACACATCCACCCAGCTTCCCTACCTCTGGGTGGTCACTTCGCATCCTCCCCACTGCCCCCAACCCCACTTCCTGCTTCTCTCCCCACAGTCCCGCCTTCCCCAGAGCTGGTGAAGCGGGTCCGGGACCTCTACCACAAGCGGCTGCCTGATGTCCGCTTCCTCATCCCAGTGCTCAATGGGCTGGAGAAGGTACGGGCGGCTGCCTAGCTGCTCCCAGTGGGCGCAGTGGGATGGGGAGAACGGAGCAGCAGGCTCCCTTCAGCAGCAGGTGGCTGGTGTGAGCATGAGTGGGTGGGAATATAGCTGCCCATGCCGGGCTGGCGGACGTCTGCCTCCACCCTGCTGCAACTTCTTCTGACTGTACACAGGTCACTTGTCCTCTCAGCCTTAATTTCCTTACCTGTTGGTAAGCTCGCAGTGACATGGACACATGTGGTTGTCCTGAGGCCTGCATGGAACTGCACCTGAACTGTTGTTCCCAACACGTGGGATATGGTCCCTTGAATGCCCTGTGTCTAAGGAGTCTTGCCCCAGGAGCTATGGGACTTGGAGAGAACCTTGTCTGCCTGAAGGGGGATGAGGATGGCGCCCTCCACTTGGACACTTGCAGGGAGGGCCCCCAGCCTGAGTGGCACATATGCCCAGGGGCCTTGGAAAGCCCCCAGGGTGAGCAGATGGGGGGCTTGGAGGGAAGGGGGGTGGGGTGCGTCTGACATGCTGCCCACCCCGCCCGCTCCTGTAGAAAGAGGTGATCCAGGCCCTGCCTAAACTCATCAAACTCAACCCCATCGTGGTGAAGGAGGTCTTCAACCGCCTGCTGGGCACCCAGCACGGTAGGTGATGCACCCCCTCCCTGCCCGGGGCCAGCTGGGCCCTGGCCTGCAATTACCCTCCCGAAGGGAGGCTGTGTGGGGCTGCCTTTAGGGAGAGAGGTGTCACCCTTCTCCCCGTGGTGTCTATTGGACTTGTCTCACATGTGTCCGAGCTCTCAGCCTGGGGACTCTGGTCCCTCCTTGGATCCTGCCCAGATCCCTCAGGCTGTAGGCAGGACCATTTTCTCTGACATGGTCAAAAAGAAACAAAACTTTAAAAGCAGAAAATCTACCAAGTAATGTAGCATAGGTTCTACACCCTTCAGCCCTGGGGCTGCAGCTAGAGAGTGGTTGTGTTCTGCACAGCACCTGCCCGTTTAACACAAGCCCACCACGAGCAGGGTCTGGGACCAGCCAGAGCGCTCCAGCGGAGTCACGTCCCCTGGCCTTTCCCTTCTCTAGGCCCAGTGCATTGGAAGGCTCTGGGCACTTATGTTAAGTCCATTGCTGGCCTTGTCCCATCCTGTCCTGTCCTGCAAACGCCTGTGAGCATCTGTGCCCTTGCTGCAGTCAGTTGGGAACCTGGTGATGGACCAGTCCTGGCCCTGCCTTTGGGGCTGCATAGCTCAGCGAGGAGCGAGGCTCGGCTGTGCTGCACTGCACGGCTCTGACGAGGATGGGGACCTGGGGAGGAGGAGAGCACAGTCTTCCCTTGCCCTGTCTTCTGTCCCCCCAGTCCCTGGAAACTCCAATCTGGGGAATGTGGACCCCTCTCTCTACTTAGGCCTCCATACTGTCTCCCCCACCCCTACTGCCACCTGCTGCAGGTGAAGGGAACTCAGCCTTGTCCCCTTTGAACCCTGGAGAGCTCCTGATCGCATTACACAACATCGACTCCTTGAAGTGTGACATGAAATCCATCATCAAAGGTGAGGCATCCTTCCCTGTCTGTGGCCTGGTCCTGTGCACCATAGCAGCCTCAGCCACCCACATTCCCCACTGGAATCTGCCACGTGGAAGACCATGGCACCTGCAGCCCCCCACAGAGCTCTGAGGCCCCCACACAGCCCTTCCCTCCCGGGTCTTCCCTTCACAGCCTTTCTGCCCCTTGTAAGGCACTTCAGGAGTGGGGGGCACTTCCTCCCGCACTCCCTTCTGCCCTAGCCACGCGGAAGAGGGAAGCAGAGCCCACGTGAGCCCTGATCAGAGGGTCATCCTGCAGTCAGGGTGCCAGGCACCTGCTGGCTCTGTAGACTCAGGCCCAAGTAGGGGCAGGGGGTTGTACCTCCATAGCAAGGGGTTGGTAAGACTGGCCAATTCTCAGTTCCCTCCACTCCCTCTGAGCCCGGCTTTCCCTTAATGCCTACGGGCCTGCTCCTGATGATTCCATCACTTTACTTGGTAAGTTGTTGACTCCGCTTTGCAGACAGGAAATGGAGTTTCAGAGAGGTTAAGTAACTGGTTCAGGGACACAGAAGATAAGCGATGTGATGGAAAACAGACTCTGAACTGAAGTAGATCTGAGTTAAAGTTCTGCCTCCTCCATGCACCCTGGGTCTCCAAGCCACCTCCTCTGAGGGGCCACCACCCTCAGCTTTCCAGAGCTCCACTCTCCCCAAGAGGCTCTGGATCAGGAACCATCCTTTGCCAGGAGGAGGAGGCCCTGCCTGTTACCCTCTGTGCTCTGAAGACAACTGTCCTTTGATTCCTCTTCTCTTGGGTGGGGACTTCCTCTCTGTGCCAGTTTGTTTCTTGCTCTGGCTTTCGATGGCTTCTTTCCTAGCCCCCCTCAGCAGGTTCTCAGCAACTTCTCAGGTCAGGCGAGGAACTTATGACAAGGTGACACTGAGGAGGTGCCAAGGCCTCTGGTGGAAGAGCAGCGAGAGAAAATGTCTTGCAGGTTACGGTCTCAGACTATGGTCTTTCAACCCCTGGCCTCTTCTTCCTTGTATTTTCGTGGTGCTGGGGATGGGACCCAGGGCCTCACCGCCATTGAGCCACACTCCCAGCCCCTGCTGACCCCTTTGATGACCAAGGAAGGTTCTGGCCCATTCCCAAAGGCAGTATGGTCACATGCTTTATGCTTAACATGGTGTGGGCACCATCTGAGGGGCTTTGCAGACACAGCCACCCCTGCTAAGGCCATTCCTGGATCCAGAATGGAAGCTCCCCCACACCAAGTCCTGTGGTGCTCAAAAGGGGAACTGTGGCCCAGGAAGAAAAGGAACTTGTGGAGGCCACTAAGGTGGCCAATAGCCAAGGCCTGCTGGTGTCAGCAGGGCGCACCCTTTACCTCCCCACCTTGCTCTGGCACACTCAGGTCTGTCACCCCCATCACTGCTCGCCTCCAGTTCCCGCCCCTGCTGCCCCATAGCCAGAGCATCTTTCCCCTGCTCAGGCTCCAGTAACTTCCCGGCTGCACTAGCGCCCGCAGTAAGAACCAGGCTGAGAAGTCTCATCCTGTCCTGTGCATTGCAGCCCCGGTTTCCCGCCATTTGCTCCCTCACAAACCTAGTGGAAGAGCAGCGAGAAGAAAAAAATGTGGAAGTTATGGTCCAGGGCTGTGCTCTTTAGACTCCCTGCTCCCTCCTTCATTAGCGGAGCACTGGGGATAGAGCTCAAGACCTCACGCATGCACAGCATGTGCCCTACCCCTCCCTCCGTAACTAGCCCTAGACACCCTCCGCGATCTGGTCCAGCAGTTCAGAAAACTCACTGAGCACCTTGGCTCAGCCTTATCCTGGGTGGTGCTGGGATCACAGCAGGGATAGGAACAGCCCCAGCCCAGAAGCCCAGGGCTCACAGTCCTGAGAATGAGACAAGCTGGTCCTGGACAGACCTGTGACAGGGCAGCCATGAGGGGCTGTCTGAGCCAGCCTGGTGGTGGGACCTGGGAGGGCTTCCTGGGGGCGGAGCCACCTGCTGGAAGCAGGAAGTCCCTAGGGGTAAGGAGGCAGTGAGGAAACTGCAGAGGTGGGTGCTGTGCCAGCCGTTCTGAACCTCCTGAGCTGACCCTGGGCTTGAGGGAGGGGTCCTGGCCCAGACATGAGATCAGGCTGTGACCCCTGGGGAACCCTGCCCCAGCTGCCCACGCGGAGTGGGAATTTGCCGTTGCTCTCGTCCTCAAGAAAGGAGATCGAGGTTGAGCTTTTGGAAGACCCCTCAGGCCGCCATTTGGAGAGCAGAATAGAGGCTGAGTGGGAGCCCGGGGAAGTGGAAAGGGCCAGTTCCGGGGGCCTTCAGTAGCAGGCAGGCAGGATGCAGGGCTCCGTGGCTGGGGGAAGAAAAGTGGGTGCTTCCTCAGTTTCCCATGAGTCCTTACCTACACTCTGCCCCTTCAGCCTCCTCCCTGGCTGTTTTCCTGTAATATCTCCCCCTTCCCTCTGGGCCCCCCTGTTCCTTATAAGACCACCCCACCTGTTTCTCCCCTAGCCTCTCAAGGATTGGGGGCCTCTCTTCTGGCTCAATAAAGATTTCCTGGTTGACAGACTCACATGGCAACTGGTGTTTGGGGAAGAGGGACTTCAGAGGCAGGTCCTGGGGTATCCCCATTAGCATAATGGATTGGGGCTCTGCCACCACTTCTGGGGGAGCAGACCCAAGGCCGGTCTGGTGATACCTCTGTAGTACCAGCCCTCTGGGTCCTCCTGTTGTTGGGTGCTGAGCTGGGGGCGCAGTGTCCATCCCAGCACTTGTCTATGCCTGGTGTCCCTCATCCCAGCACCAGCATGAGCCTTTATGCTGCAAGCAGCCTTCTGGTGGAGGTCCCCTCCGGCCCCTCTGGAGGGGACCATGGAAGTCAGTAGCTGCCTTCCCTCAGGAGCAGAACTGGAGGTGCCTGCTGCCCAGTGGAGCCAGAGCAGGTCTCCAGCCTCCTGAGGCTGTCCTCAGAGGTGGGGCCAGGGTGCCCTCACCTCATAACAGCAGGGCCAAGGCTTCCTCAGGTGGGGGCAGCAGGCGGAGACAACGATGGGCCACTCTCCACCTCGCAGCTACCAACCTGTGCTTTGCGGAGCGGAATGTGTACACTTCAGAGGTGCTCGCCGTGGTGATGCAGCAGCTGATGGAGCAGAGCCCCCTGCCCATGCTGCTCATGAGGACCGTCATCCAGTCCCTGACCATGTACCCCCGCCTGGGGGGCTTCGTCATGAACATCCTGTCCCGCCTCATCATGAAGCAGGTAACTGCCCTGGCCCAGCAGAGCGGGCAGCTGGCTGCACTGAGAAGGGACGGGGTGGGACCCCAACCTTGCCCTGCTGGGCAAGTGCAGTGTGGCCACAGGGTGGTGAGGGCTGGCGGCTGGGTGGAGGGGCCGTGTGGGCTTCAGGGGGTGAGCCCAGCAGCAACATGGTGGCCCCTCGCCCCCTGCCAAGGCACACCCTGCGAGGATGCACCGAACCGGAAGATGGTCCAATTCAAGACAACAGAATTTAGGGCCTGTAGGAATACCATGATAGAACAGATGCCACCTGCAAGCTCAACTGGGTTCCGCCCAGCGGCAGCTGTTTTGTAACATCTGGCATAGAGGCTCAAGGCTGAGTGGGGTGGACCTGGGTTTAACTCATTTTTGCTTGTGTGTCCTCCTGTGACCCTGGGCAAGTCCTTGCACCTCCTCTGCCTCTCTTAACAGGGCCAACGTCGCCCTCTCGAGGCCGCTGTGAGGGTGACATGATGGGTGCTTGGGGCTGAGGCAAAGCTGTAGAGAAGGAGTGGAGTCGAGACACTGGGTTTTCCACCCCTTTTCCAAGTTGCCCTCATGTCCCAGCTGCCTGAATGGGGAAGCAAAGGCCTCTGGAGAGAGGTCAGGGCTGTATGCAGCCCAGAGGATTCTTGGGCGTTGGGATTGGCAAGGTCCTTCTCCCTGGGGCTGGGGGGCTGCCTGTGGCCCCGCCCAACGCTGCCCCCCTGCCCAACCAGGTGTGGAAGTATCCCAAGGTGTGGGAGGGCTTCATCAAGTGCTGCCAGCGCACCAAGCCCCAGAGCTTCCAGGTCATCCTGCAGCTGCCGCCCCAGCAGCTGGGAGCCGTCTTTGACAAGTGCCCTGAGCTCCGGGAGCCCCTGCTGGCCCACGTGCGCTCCTTCACCCCCCACCAGGTACCTCAGGGTGTGGGGCAGCAGCCCTCAAGGACAGGATGGCGGTGGGTCCAGGGGAGCCCTGCCCTGCCGCAGAAGCCCAGGGGCTCTGGAGAGGCGGGGTTCCGCGATCTGGGGTGTCTCGGAGCTCTCCACAGCGCCCCCTCCTGCTCTTCACCTAGCAAGCACACATTCCCAACTCCATCATGACCATCTTGGAGGCCAGTGGCAAGCAGGAGCCGGAGGCCAAAGAGGCACCTGCCGGCCCCCTGGAAGAGGTGAGGGCCCTGCAGCCCACCCACCTGGTTTGCCTGCCCCTCTTCCTCCCCAGAGGCTGCAGCTTCCCAGGCCGCCACTAAATGTGCCGAGAGAGCGGTGGGGCGGGGACAGCTGCCCATCCTGTGCTCCCTCCTCTGAGAGCACCCCCAGAGCTTCTGTGTGCCCCTCCCTGCCTCAGGACGACCTGGAGCCCCTGGCTCTGGCCCCGGCCCCGGCCCCCCGACCCCCTCAGGACCTCATTGGCCTGCGGCTGGCCCAGGAGAAGGCCTTAAAGCGGCAGCTAGAGGAGGAGCAGAAGTTGAAGCCCGGGGGTGTGGGAGCCTCTGCCTCGTCCGCCGCTGCCGCCCGGCCGGGTCCTCCCCCACCGGAGGAGACCATGGATTTCCGGGAGGAGGGGCCTGAGTGCGAGACCCCAGCCATCTTCATCAGCATGGATGAGGACTCGAGTCTGACCGAGGCCGCACTCCTGGACTCTAGTCTCGAGGGGCCCCTGCCCAAGGTAGGGGTGACAACCGGAGCTCAAAGGAAGCCCGGGGGTTAAGAGGTGGGACACCGTGAGCGTGGGGAGGTGACAGCGCTCTTGACCCACTGCCCTTTGCCTTCTCCTGCCACCAGGAGGCAGCAGCGGGCGGGCTGACCGCAAAGGAGGAGCGGAGCCCGCAGACCCTGGCCCCTGCGGGGGAAGACGCCGCCGTGAAGACGCCCAGCCCAGCACCCGAGGAAAGCGGGGACCCCGAGATCAAGGGGAACAGCTGACGGGGCCTGGGAGGAAGAGGGCAGGGGAGGGGGACGCTGGTTGGCCGGCGGGGCTTTGCCTTAGAAGTAAATAAAGGAGATGGCGCTCTGAGGTGGTTCCGCCATCCGATCTGTGTCCCCGAGGGGGCTGGGGACACGCGGGGCGCGCCTGCGTGAACACCATAACG
This sequence comes from Erethizon dorsatum, assembly GCA_028451465.1. Classification (NCBI taxonomy): domain Eukaryota; kingdom Metazoa; phylum Chordata; class Mammalia; order Rodentia; family Erethizontidae; genus Erethizon; species Erethizon dorsatum. The sequence goes on along the minus strand of CM051834.1, from coordinate 106,940,327 downwards.
GCCCTCCTCTCCCAGTGCTTAGGAAGCAGCGACAAGCAGCTGCCTGAAGTGTGCCCATGGTTGACTGCTCTGGCCTGCCTGTCTCCAAGCCTTTCCTCTAGCAGTCTCTACCCCCCTTTTGAGCCATGGGGGATCCCACCGAGCCTCCTTCCGGACAGTACTCCACCCGGAGGAGTTTCCAGGCCTCCGATCAGGAGGGCAGTCAGGAGGCCACACCGCTTCAGGCTGCCGACCTCGAGGAGGTGCCGCCGATGCTGCAGTCCCCGCAGTGGGGCAGTGAAGGGATCCCAACCGGCTTGCCCCAGGCCAACCTCCTCTGGTCCCAGAGGGCCAGCCTGCTTGGAAACGAGGACTGGCAGATGTCCCAGACCTTCCAAGCTGCGGAGGCCTCCATGGGCCGCATGGAGCACCCTGGGTTTCCCTTGGGCTTCCAGACCCAGGCCTACCTGGAGGAGGGCAGGACCCTGACTGGCGAACACACCACCAACCTGATGCTGCAGCAGCTGCAGCAGGGCCAAGACGGCCTCCTCCAGCAACTGGAGCCCACCTACCAGCCCCCGGGGGCCAGCTTCTTGAGCCAGTTCGACACCTACCAGAGAGAAGACCAGCACTTTAAGCCAAGCACCCAGCACAGCCCCTACCCATGGGACGACCCTGCGACCCCGCGGTTCTCGCTCTCAGAGAAGGGCTTCATGTACTACAATCCTGAGGTGCCTGAGCCCCAGCCGCGGGAGCTGGCGGTGCAGAATGCCAAGGCCTACCTGCTGCAGACCAGCGTGGGCTCAGACCTCAGCCTGTGAGAGGGGCCGGGAGTAGGGAGCGGGCCCCAGGCAGGGAAGGGACCTAGCCAACGCCCTGCCTCCAACCCTGGGGTCTCCTCTCAGAGAGGGGGCTGCCTCATGGGAAACCACTGACTGCCCTGGGCTTCCCCCTCAGGCGTTCAGGAAGACATGCCAACCAATGCTAGTGTTTCTCACACACCTCGTTCCCTCTCCCGTCCTCTGATCCTCTGTCTCTGTTCCACAGAGGAGGAGACTGAACCCAGGAAGTCGGGTCACTTATCCAAGGTTACACAGCTAGGATGCGGTAGAGCCAGGGTTCCAGATAAGTGACTCGGGTCCTGGGTCCACCTACCCTTCCCCGGGGGCAGCTTCTTGGGCCAGTTCCCTCTGAGCTTCCCGCCTGAAGGGGCCCATTAGCTGTGGTCACAAAACACCTCTCAGCCTCCACGAGACCCACGAAGCCCACATTCTAGAGAGAGAATGGACAGTAAACATAAAACATGGTCAGGGAAGTCAGGGGTGGTGGCACACACCTATAATCCCATGCTCTGGGAGGCTGAGGCAGGAGGATCATAGGTTTGAGCCTAGCCCAGGCAACTTAGCAACTTAGTGAGACCCTGTCTCAAAATGAAAAAAAAGAAAAAGAAAAAGAAAAAAAAGACTGTGAATGTAACTCAGTGTGAAGGTCCTGGGTTCAATCCCTGGTACCACCAGAAAAATGAAGCTGGTTACGGAGGACAGGGAGTGTGTATGTGTGTCGGGCTGATGGGCTGGGTCAGAGCACTTTGCAGGTAATGGCGGGAGAGGGGTCCAGGGACGGGCACAGCAAATGCAAAGACTTGGAGGCCTGCCATGCTCTAGAACAGTAAGGAGGCGGTTGTGTGTGGAGTCAGGGAGGGAGAGGGACAGGAGGAAGAAGTGAGGTTGATGCAGGGTCTTGCTAAAGCATGAAGCTGATCCCCTGTCCCGTGCTCAGAACCTGCTCCCCATTCCCCTCAGGAGGAAGTGCAGAGGGGTAGCTCCTCGCCACCGCTTCCCAAGGCCCAGCCCACCATCCAGAGTTCATTTCTAGTTACTACTCGCTCCCACCTGAGGGCCTAAAATCCAGTCTGAATTAACCTCTTGGCGTCCCACCAACAAATCTCACCTCAGGAGCTTCAAGTTTCCTTCCTAAAAAGCCCTGGCCAGTCTCGCCTCTTTTTACCCTTCCCAGCCTCAGGGCCCTGTGCCACACTCAGGACTGCCGACAGTCAGGCACAGTTGCACACACCTGTAATCCAGCTACTCAGGAGGCTGAAGCAGGAGGATCACAAGTTTGAGGCCAGCCTGGGAAGCTTACCAAAACGTAAAAAGGGCTGGGGGTGGGGTATATGGCTCAGTGGTAGAGTGCTTCCCTCGTGGGTGTGAGGCCTTGGGCTACATCCCCAGCACCCCAAGTGGGGGAAAAAAAAAAACTGACAAAATCAGTCTCTACATAGCAGCAGACGTGCTGTACAAGTAGACTGACTTGGTTTCAAATACTGACAGTGCCACCATTGTATGACCATCAGGCCCCAACCTTCTCTAAACCTCAGTTTCTTCATCTGTAAAGTGTGAGTCCTGGTTTTGAGGGTTCAACTTGGCTCTCAAGTGCCTGGCTGTGGTGAGTGGAAGCCATTGTGGTGCTGTCATCACCATGGCTTCCTCTCCTCCCACCACCCCCTCACTCTACTCCAGGCACGTGGACCCTCCACATGTGCCTCCCGGGGACCAGGAGCACCCCCTCCAGACATCGTGCATCCCCAGTCACATCGTTTGCAAACTATAGCTGTTTTGCTTCTTCCCAATCCTCCCGTCTTTTCTTTTTCATGTCTTATTGCACTGGCTGTAACCTCAGAATGTCATTAAGTTGAAGTGGTTAAAGCAGGTTATTGGGGTCTTGGCTTAGCAATCTCCTAAAATAAATGGACAGCAAACAGTTTAAATAAAGGAGCAGTAGTATGATTTTTAGGGCTCCAGGAAGGTCAGAACTCTTGCAGGAGTAAAGACAAAGAGCTCCACCAGACAGCCCATATTTATTTGGTTTTCAAACAAAGGAAAGGGATACTGAGGCAAGTGTGGGAACCGAGCAGGACCTTGGGAGTCAGTCCAAAGATTTTCCAAGCAGTAAGTCGTGCCGGTTACGAGGACTGTCTTATCTCTAAGGCTGGCAGCTCTCTTGCTCTGGGACAGGCTGTCCGCAGCCTGTGTCCTCCGCCGCCTCAGTGTGGTTATCTTGACCTCAGAGCACTGCGCATGTGCTCTTTCCCAGCACAGCCAGACGCCCCTGTGCTCAGCACTTAACCCTGTACAGCCCGGTCTCCAACGGCAGGTGTCTCAGTTACTTTCTTATTGCTGAGACTCAATCCCAGCACCAACAAATGGGAGGAGCAGAGGGTTACTTTGGCCCGCCTTTCTAGTCCTTAGCTGTCTGCCTCAAGGCAGGCAGGCACCAGGGATCGGCCTGGGCAGGTGACCTGTTCACTTCACAGCAGCCAGGAAGCAGGGAGCCTGGGGAAGGAGAGACACCCTTCTCACCGGGTCACAGCCCCAGTGCCCAGCCTCTCCTGACCGAGACTGCTCCCATAATCTGATCACCTTTCGAAAGCCCCCCATGTAGCCAGGTGTGGTGGCATGCTCCTGTAATCCCTGCACGTGGGAGGCTGAGGCAGGGGATCGAGACCCTTTCTCGAAAAGCAATAAAACACAAAAGCCTCATGTTTGAGTGCATGAGGCTTTGGGGTGACATTTAGATATAAACCATAATAGCAGGCATTCGTGTTCCCAGTCTCATAGGGGAAAATACTGTTTTTCACCATTATATTTGATGCAAGCTGTCAGTTCCTGGTGGCTACTCCAAAATCATAAAAATTATCTTTAGGCTGGGGGTGGAGCTCAGTGGTGGAAAGCTTGCCTAGGATGTGTGAGGCCCTGGGTTCAATCACCAGCACTGAAGAAAAGAATTTATCTTCTACTCTTAGTTTGTTACAAGTTTTTTCTATAACTAGGAAAACTTTCCCTGTACCTACTGAGGTGACGTTATGTATCTCCTTTAACATGCACGTTAACACGAATTTTATTATTTTAATGTCAGTCGTCTGGGCTTTTTTGTTTTGTTTTTAACTTTTTTTTTTTTTTTTTTTTGTGGGTACCAGGGGTCGACCTCAGGACCTCGTGCGCCAGCAGGCGCCCGTGCCACTGAGCAATATCACCGGCCCTTTTTTCATATGTGGGTTCCGGGAGTCAAACTTGGGCCCTCGCGCTTGCCAGGCAGGTGCTTACGCTGCTGAGCCATCTCACCGGCCCTGTTTTTACCTTTTTGAGACAGGGTCTCACTACGCAGTTCAGGCTGGCTTTGAGTTCACTTTGTAGTCCAGGCTGGCCTCAAACTCACAGCAATCCTCCTGCCTCAGCCTCCTGAGTGCTGGGATTACAGGCATGCACCACTACACCCCAGCTGTCAGTCCAGTTTGCATTCTGGTTGCTAGCCGAGTTAAGTCACCCTTTTCAGAAATTGCTGGGTGTCATTGCTCACGAGGTCACGCGTCACTTGAAGATGGGGCGGTAGTCGGAGATGTGCGTTCTTAGTTGCTTTTGTGGTGCAGGCATCATCGGGTGTACTTGGTGATGTACTCCTGTGGCACCAGTGTGCTCTATGCAGCCCAGAGTTGGGCACATGACTTCATTTTGCTTAGGATTTCAGCCTCTACGTTCCTAGATGAGATCAGCATTGAGTTTTCCTTTCTCTGTGTCCTTGAATTTTGGTAGCAAGATTACATTAGACTCATTAAATGCCTGACACCTGCATATCCTGCCTATGTAATTAATGTCTATCCCCATCATCAGAATGTCAGTTCCACCAGGGCAAGAACCCTGTCTCCATTCCCTACTGTGTCCCCAGCATCAGGTGCAGGGCCAGGCACACAGCAGCGGCCCAGGAAGCTGAGTGAGTGCCGTGTCCCCCCTCCCGCTGCTCCCGTGGGAGGCAGGTACGAGCACCTGGTGAACCTTCTGACCAAGATCCTGAACCAGCGGCCCGAGGACCCCTTGTCTCTCCTGGAGCCTCTGAACCGCATCACACAGTGGGAGTGGTTCCACCGCAAGCTGGACACACTGCGGGATGACCCCGAGATGCAGCCCACCTACGAGATGGCCGAGAAGCAGAAGGCGCTGTTCATCCGGGGCGGCGGAGATCGGGAGCAGGAGATGGAGGAGGAAGTGGTGAGTGGGCCGGCGGGAGAGGCGGGCTGCGTGATGGGGGAGGCAGCGGTGGTGTTAGGGCACAGGTGTGCTGAGCCCAGCGACTGAAGTGACTCTGTCCTAGTTTGTGTGCGACCCGCGGAGAGGTGGGGCCAGGCCAGAGATGCCTTGAACACCAGGACGAGGGACTCGGGATTTCTTCCGCAGCCACTGGGGCACGTGGAAGGCGTAGGAACAGAGGAAAAGCTGATCAGCTCTGCTTATTTTGGAGAGCTGGTGCCCAGGGGCCTGGTGGTGCACGCCGTTAATCCCAGCACTCTGGGCAGCTGAGGCAGGAGGATCGCAAGTCTGAGACCAGCCTGGGTCAACAGTGGAGCCATCCACCTCAAAATGAAAGTTTTTTTTTTTTTTTTTTTTTCTGGGTGTGGTGGCACATGCCTGTAATCCCATTACTTTGAAGAGGCTGATGCAGGAGGATCACTGCAAGTTTGAGGCCAGCCTGAGCTACATAGTGAGTTCAAGGCTAACCTGAACTACATAACAAGACCCTGTCTCAAAAACAAAACAAAACAAACAAAGAAAAAAGAAACAACAAAAACCCACCTGCACAGCGTATGCCTGGCTCACACTGTCTGCCCTTTGCGGGTTGTCAAGAGCTCTGCACTCATCAGTCATGTGGGAACCCTGGGTCATGGTGGGGCTATGGTGACACGGGCTTCTACTATTGCAGAGGAGGAAAAAGAGGGCATAGCTAACCTTACACGGATTCTTGCAGCCTCTGTCCTTCTCACTGTCACTTCAGAGAAGTGGTCTCGGTCAGAGGAGTGATGCAGCCCCTCCTGGGTTCAGCAGGGTGGGGGTGGAGATGTATCATCTCCCTGCAGAGAAGGACTTCAAACATTTGTGAATGGTAGTATAGTTAAGTGGGCAAGGAAGAAGATGAAGTAAATTCTTTATTTTAACACTATGCTCAAAATTGAGTTTTTTTTTTTTTTTTAAGTTAGAAATGCAATATATACCTTTAGGTTAAGGGAAAAGCTCAGTAGGCTTCTTGACAAATCTTGTACATCAAATGGTGCAATCATTATTGAGTTTTACACTGATAGTTTTATGGGTGGAATGTGTCCCCCCAAATTCAATACTGAAGTCTTAACCTTAATCAAATGACTTAGAATGTGACTTTAGGAATAGAATCACTGCAGATGTAATTTACTGCCCCCACGTTTTGTTTTGTTTTGTTTTGTTTTGTTTTGTTTGCAGTATGGAAGATGGAACCCAAAGAGTGCTGAGCTCATACCCAGCTATTTTATTTTATTTTGTTTTTGAGATAAGAGCTTTCTAGTTGCCCAGGCTGGTCTCAAATCCTCCTGCTTCAGCCTCCTGAGTGGCTGGGATTTCAGATGGGCAACACCACACTCAGTTAAATTGGAGGGGGGGTACCAGGAACTGAACTCAGGGCCTTGCACTTGCCAGGCAGGCACTGCGCCCACTGAACTACATCGCTGGTCCAAGTTTAGACGGGAACAGAGCAGAGCAGGGTGAGCTCCCACTCTTAACACAACTGGTGCCCTATAACAATGGGGAGAAGGTGCTGGGTGTTGCGGCACACACCTCTATCCCAGCTACTAGAGAGGCTGAGGCAGAAGAGTCACAAGTTTAAGGCCCGCCTGGGCAATTTAGTGAAACCTTGTCTCAAGATTAAAAAGTAAAAAAGGTCTGGGGATGCAGCTCAGTGCTCCCTGGGTTCAATCCCCAGTACTGGGGTGAGGTGGGAGTTGGACAGGAAACTCATGGGAGAGGCCACATGCATGCAGGCAGAGATCCGGGGGATGCTTCCAAAGCCAAGGGATGCCTCAGAGGGTCAGCAACCACCAGAAGGTGGGAGGAGGCATAAAAGAGATTTTCTCTCACAACTGTCAGAAAGAATCGGGCTGGGGATATAGCTCAGCGGCACAGCACCTGCCTGGCAAGTGCGAGGTCCTGAGTTCGATTCCCAGTACCCACAAAAACAAAAACACCAGAAAGAATCAAATTTGTCAATACCTTGATCTCCAACTTCTGACCTCCAGAACTGAGACAACTGATTTCTGTTTGGTGGTGGTGGTAGTGTGTGTGTGTGTGTGTGTGTGTGTGTGTGTGTGTGTGTGTGTGTGTTGAGTCAAGGTCTTGCTATGTAGTTCAGGCTGGACTTGAACTCACTATCGTAGCTCAGGCTTTGAGCTCGTGGCAATCCTCCTGCCTCAGCCTTTCGAGTGCTGGGATTACAGGCGTTGGCTTCTTGACTCCTGAAGAGGCAGGCAGGAGCAGGCCCCTCAGCTCTCTCCCCTGCACCCCCACTTGTCCCCCCCTCCACAGACGGAGACCGCGGTGCCCAACATCATGGAGATGGCCTTCCACCTGGAGCAGGCCGGCGTGGGGCTGAGCTCGGAGGAGAGTTTCCGCATCTACCTGGCGCTGAAGCAGCTGGTTGAGCAGCAGCCGGTGCACACGTGCCGCTTCTGGGGCAAGATCCTGGGGCTGCGCCGCAGCTACCTGGTGGCAGAGGTGGAGTTCCGCGAGGGCGAGGAGGAGGAGGGCGAGGAGCTGCTGGAGGTCGCCGAGGCGCTGGAGCCGCCGGCCGGCGAGGAGGAGGGCGAGGAGGACGAGGAGAAGGTGGTGGACACGGTGCCGAAGCCGCAGTGGAAGCCGCCGCCCGTGGTGCCCAAGGAGGAGAGCCGCACGGGCGCCAACAAGTACCTGTACTTCGTGTGCGCGGAGCCCGGCCGGCCGTGGACGCGGCTGCCGCACGTGACGCCCGCGCAGATCGTGTGCGCGCGCAAGATCCGCAAGTTCTTCACCGGCCTCCTGGACGCCCCGGTCGTCAGCTACCCGCCCTTCCCCGGCAACGAGGCCAACTACCTGCGCGCCCAGATCGCGCGCATCTCGGCCGCCACGCACATCAGCCCGCTCGGCTTCTACCAGTTCAGCGAGGAGGAGGGCGACGAGGAGGACGAGGGCAGCGCGGGGCGCGACTCCTTCGAGGAGAACCCCGACTTCGAGGGCATCCCCGTGCTCGAGCTGGTCGAGTCCCTGGCCAACTGGGTGCACCACACGCAGCACATCCTGCCGCAGGTGAGTGAGGATGGGCCCCGGCTGCGGGGGAACCCACGGTGGGAGCAGGCTGGCCCCCTGCTAGGGGTTGCGCTCAGTCTCTCTCTCTCACAGTCAGTTCCGTCATTCATTCGACTGGTAGTAGAATAATCCCCAGCCAGAAGCTCTTGAGGTCTGGGCCTGGTGGTGCACACCTGTTATTCTAGCTCTCTGGGAGGCAGAGACAGGAGGATTGCAACTTTGAGCCCCGCCTGGGCAGCTTAATGACTTAGCAAGACCCTATCTCAAAAACTAAAAAGGGCTGAGGATGGTGGTGCATGCCTGTAATCCCAACACTCGGGAGGCTGAGGCAGAAGGATCGCTATAAATTTGAGGCCAGCCTAAACTATATAGGGAGATGCTATCTCACCGCCCCCCCATAAATAAAAATAAGGGCTGCAGGTGCAGCTCAGAGTGAAGGGCCTGGGTTCAGTCCCCAGTCTCGGGGCTGGGAGGGTTGGCTCTAGGGATTAGATGATTTTGCAGCAGAATTTTCCAGATTTTGAAAAGGTTGCTTGGGTCAAGTGCCGTGTATTACACAGTTCACAGGCAGGGGCCACAGCCTAGCTACAAATGCATCAACATTTCTGCAGCAAAGCCAACTCTCCTTAGCTCGGGCTTGCTGCCAAATGACTTACGAAAACATTTTGGTTTTCTTTTCATTGCTAGGAATCCAACTCACACATGCTAGGCAAGAGCTCTACCACTCAGCTACATCCCAGCACCAAAATTCCGATTTCAAAGCTATTCAGTTTTCTGAATCGTGGGCAAGAGATTATGGACCTTGATGGGCACAGTGGCGCATGCCCGTAATGCCAGCACTCTCAGGAGTTGAAGTAGGGGCAGCCTGGGCCACACAGCAAGAGCCTAACTCAGAAAAAGCCAAAGAAGAAAGAGAGAGACAGAGACAGAGACAAAGAGAGACAGAGAGGGAGAGAGAACTGATGGACCTGACCTGCATTTATTGCGTGCCTAGTGTCCCAAATTTATTTTTAAATTTTTTTATTTTTAAAATTATTTTCCTTTCCTTTTTTTTTTTTTTTTTTTTTTTTTTTTTTTGACAAGGTCTCACTATGTAGACCAGGCTGCCCTTGAACTGAAAAGTGATCCTCCTGGGGCCGGTGATATCGCTCAGCGGCATGGGCGCCTGCTGGCGCGCGAGGTCCTGAGGTCGACCCCCCGGTACCCACAAAAAAAAAAAAAAAAGTGATCCTCTTGCCTCAGCCTCCCTGAGTGCTGAGATTACAGGTGTACGCCACCACACCTGGGTCCAAGTGTGTTTATACATGTATTCATTCAGGGAAACATCTGAGCTGGACATGGTGCTTAGAGAGACCCTCTGTGTCAAAATTTTTTAAATAAAAAAGCTCTGGAGATGTATGTCAGTGAGAAGGTCCTAGGTTCAATCTTCAGTACTGAAAAAAATAAAATAAAAGCAAGCACATACTGGGCTCAAGGAACTTTTGATTATCTTATTAATTAAACCATTGTTGACTCTACAATGTTTTATTGAATCCACTTAACTCCTTTAGAGATCAGTACAACTACCATTCCCATTTCCTAGCAGATGAAATGGGAGTCTGTGTCATACACTTGTTCATGCGTTCATTTAAGAAGTATTCAGGGGCCGGGGAGATAGCTCAGTGGCACAGTGCCTGCCTGGCAAGTGCAAGGTCCTGAGTTTGACTCCCGGTACCCACATAAAGAAAAAAAAAGGCTGGGGAATATAGCTCAGTGGCACAGCACCTGCCTGGCAAGTACAAGGTCCTGAGTTCGATTTCCGGTACCAAAAAAAAAAAAAAAACAACAAATAGTATTCAAGGCTGGGCTGTGGCTCAATGGTAGAGCACTTGTCTAGTGCGCTTAAAGCCCTGGGTTCCGCCCCTGCGCGCATGCACACACACACACACACACACATGGGGCAAAAACCCAAACAAAAGGTGAAAAAGAAGCATTCCTTGGCTCTTGAGAGGCTCCTGAACCCAGCAATGATGCAGCCCGAGAGGCACCTGTGTCGCCCACTGCACAGATGAGCAGACAGGCTGTGGCTGCAAGCGTGGGGCATGGGCAGAGGCTCCGTGGTCCCCAGCACCCAGAACAGAGCCAGCCTCCGGGAGGTGCTCATTGCTGAGGCGGGAGAGAACCAGTGAGCGGAGGAATGGGGCTCACTCTCAGCGGGAGGCAGGAGTCCCCGCCTTACCAGCCAGTGTCCCACCTGGCCCTCCCCCCCCATCCTCCCCGGTTCAGGCTGGCTGCGTGCCCAGGGCTGCCGCCTGACCCCCCTCCTCCCCAGGGCCGCTGCACTTGGGTGAACCCTTTGCAGAAGACGGAGGAGGAGGAGGAGCTGGGGGAGGAGGAGGAGAAGGGCGACGAGGGGCCGGAGGAGGTGGAGCAGGAGACTGGGCCCCCGCTGCTGACGCCACTCTCGGAAGATGCAGGTTAGGGTCCCCCTCGTCCTCGTCTGCAAGGCCCTGGCCTGGGAGTGGGTAGCACAGGGGGAGGCCAGGCAGAACTTCCGGGGGCATCTTGGCTCCCATCTCTCGGAGCTCCAGTGGCTCTCTGGACACCACCCTCTGCTGCGGTGATGAGACTGCCTGCCCTGGACAGCCACAGGTGGCACAGGGCAGCGGCCTGGATCTCGGCATATGCTTTTTAGGTCCCAGGCGAGCTTTGAAGAGGCTGAGGGATTTTGGATGAGGCGGCCGGAGGGAAGAGGAAAGGCAGGCAGGGTGGGGGTGGGGGGCGGAGGCTAGATTTGAACCCAGCCTGTGAGGGATGCCAGATTCGTATCACCGCCTCCAGGCCTCCAGGTGCTGCCACTGAGGCTCAGATGGGTGAAGTGGCCTCCTGGGCCACACCTGAGCTAGAGGTCAGGAGTGGGGTTGGGACAGCGCAGCTCGTGATGTTGTCATGGCAGCTGCCTGGTGTGGGCACTCTGGCTTTGTTCTCTCCCTTCCTTCTCCCTCTCCACCCCAGGGCTCTGTGCAGGGTGTGGGGACCCCTGACCCTGTGCTTCTCCACCTCCTGCCGCAGAAATCATGAACGTGTCACCCTGGACCACCCGCCTGTCCTGCAGCCTCTGCCCTCAGTACTCTGTTGCTGTAGCACGCTCCAACCTGTGGCCTGGGGCCTACGCCTTCGCCAGTGGCAAGTATGGCTTCTCTCATCCCTCCCTACAGGAGTCCTCTCGGTCCTCCTTCGGAGGTGGCAACTCGGCAGCAAGGGCAGATTGGGAGGAACCCCTCAGGACTCAGGCCCTAACTCCCTCCCAGGGGTTCCACTGGGGCCAAAATAAGAAGTCCAAGCTGGGCCAATGGCAGGAGTTGTAGTATCAGGTACTCTGGAGACTGAGGCAGGAGGATCTCTTGAGCCCAGGAGTTCAGTCTGTAAACAACAACAGAAAGTCCCAGATGGAAGAATAGAGGATCCGAGAGGGGAAGGGCATGGCACAGGGCCACATAGCACTTGTGGGATGCCAACATGGATCTCCAGTTCCCTTCCCACTGGGCGGGGCCTCTTCTGGGCAAGGGGGACTTCACTGTTCTGAGTCCCTGGACTGCTCCTCCCATCGGAAGGGTCTTCGGTCCAGGAAGTGGAAATCCCCACCAGGATGGCCCACCAGTTGCTCCCAAAAGATTGGCAAGGCATAGTCACCCGGCTGCTCCTGCCCTAGCCACACCCTCCACTTCAGTCCCTCAGCGCTGTGGCGGGCCTGTGGGAGCCCCTCTGCCCAGCCCCACGGGAGCGGTGTCTCCGGTCCAGGGGCGGGTGCGCTACCAGCTCTTACCACCAGGTGGCAGCAGCTTTTTTACAGATTGCCCTTTTCCCTACCTGCCAAGTTCCGCCGCAGTCAGCCCTGTATTGTGGTGGGATTTCAGGTAATCTTGATACTTCAACCACTTCTTGGCAGTTTTTTTCTTCTCCAGAAGCTGGGAAGTGGCACGCTTGCTTTTGCCAAACCCCTTCTTAAGGCCACTCCCTAACTTACCAATATCACTCTGGATCAAAGGATCCAAACTTGGGGTTCCACTTGCCTACCCATCCGCCTCCCCATCCACCCTTCTGTCCACCCCCCACTCCTCCACATAGCCATTCATCCTTCCCCTATAAAAGACCCTGGAATGTCACTACTGCCACCTATGTACTGGACCCAGGCCCTTTTGTTGGAAAGGCAGACGTGGCTCCTGTCCCAGAGCAGGCAGAGCAAGCAGAGGCAGACAACATGCCCTGGGCCCCTCCTGCCCAATACTACCTGTTACAAGCGAGCCAGGGGCCGCCGTGACGCAGGGAGCACCCACAGTGCTTGTCATGTTTAGGGGATCAGGGAGGGATTGGGGGAAAAGCAGCCTATGAGCTGAAATCTGCAAGGGAAAGAGGTGGCCAAAGGCACATTGAAAACCACAGCTTCCTACACTGTGAATGTGAGAGCTCAAGGGGGTCTGGTGGGGACACAGATCCTGGTTTCCTGCAGGGATGGAGCCTGAGCATCAGGCACCTCCCCCCACTGGGGCTTGAGCCCAGGGCCTTTCCACTGAGCAACATTTTCTTTCTTTCTTTCTTTCTTTCTCTTTCTTTCTTTCTTTCTTTCTTTCTTTCTTTCTTTCTTTCTTTCTTTCTTTCTTTCTTTCCTTCTTTCTTTCTTTCTTTCTTTCTTTCCTTCTTTCCTTCTTTCCTTCCTTCCTTCCTTCCTTTCTTTCTTTTTTTTTGTGGGTACCGGGGGTCGACCTCAGGACCTCGAGCGCCAACAGGCACCCGTGCCGCTGAGCAATATCACCGGCCCCTTTTTCGTATGTGGGATCCGGGAGTCGAACTTGGGCCCTCGCGCTTGCAAGGCAGGCGCTTATGCCACTGAGCCATCTCACCGGCCCCTTTCTTTCTTTCTTTTCTTTCTTTTCTTCCTTCCTTCCTGAGACAGATTCTTACTAAATTGCCTATCCTTTGCCTTTCAAAGTGCTGGGATTATAGTCATATGCCACCATCCCTGGCTCCACCATGCTTGGTGAGATTTGGCTTTGTGTGTGTGTGTGTGTGTGTGTGTGTGTGTGTGTGAGTGCCTGTGTGTGTGTTTCTGTGTTTTGGGACAAGGTCTTGCTATGTAGCTCAGGCTGCCCTCAAACTCGAAGCAATCCGCCTGCCTCAGCCTCCCCAGTGCTGGGATTACAGGCGTGCACTCCCATGCCTGGTGAGATTTGAGCCCACCCTGAGTTTAGAGATTCAGCAACACTCTGTCTCAAAAAAAAAAAAAAAAAAAAGTCTGGGGATGTACATAGCTCAGTGAGAAGGTCCTGGGTTCAATAAAGAAGAAATCGCCAGGCATGCCGGTGCACACCTGTAATCCCAGCACTCAGGAGGCTGAGGCATGAGGATTGCTGTGAGTTCAAGGCCAGCCTGGGCTACATAGTGAGTTCAGGACCAGCCTGAATTACATAGCGAGATCCTGTCTCAAAAAACCAAAAATGGAAGAAAGAAAGAAAGAAGAAATTACAAGGGAAATTAGAAAAAAATTTTTTTTTTTTAATATGCGGGTACCGGGAGTCGACCTCAGGACCTCACACTTGCCAGCAAGCTGCTGAGCAATATCACCGGCCCTTTTTTTCCTTTATGTGGGCACCGGGAGTCAAACTCAGGACTTCACACTTGCCAGGCAGGTGCTTATGCCGCTGAGCTATCTCACCAGCCCTAGAAAATTAAATAAAATTGAAAACTCAGTCCTCCTGTTCCCCTCGCAATGTTTCAAGCACTCCAGACCTACACACACACTTAGACAGTGCCACTCTAGACCTAAGCCTACACAGTGTAAGTGCTCAGGAAACATTTGTCAAATGGACAAAGACAGAGAAACCAAGTGGGCATGTCTCACCCTCCCAGAGTTCTGTGGTATCTCGCTGCCCCTCCAGGAAGTTTGAGAACCTCTACATCGGCTGGGGTCACAAGTACAGCCCAGACAACTTCAACCCAGCCCTGCCAGCCCCCGTTCAGCAGGAGTACGCGAGTGGCCCGGAGATCACTGAGATGAGCGACCCCACAGTGGAGGAGGAGCAGGCACTGCGGGCTGCCCAGGAGCAGGCCCTGGCGGCCGTCGAGGATGAAGAGGACGAGGAGGAGGAGGAAGATGAGGACCTGGATGACTAAGGCCCTGCAGTCCCTTTCCCCAAGCAGGCAGACAGCAGTTTTCCCTTCCTCGTAGATAGTTTCCCATTGTATTTTCACTATTGTTTGCTTCCTGCTCCTGGTGTGCAGGGGTAGAAGACAAATAAATTTCCAATGCAGTGATTAATTCATTAGTTTGCCACATTTGTTGACCTGGATGCCAAGTCAGGACTGTTGCGCTGTGCTGGGGGTGGGGGCTGGCATCTGCTGGCAGAGTCTCCCCCCTTTTTCATTTATTTATGCAGCTGGCCATCGAACAGTTATTGAAGTGACCCCTATTAGCCCAGTCCTCTGCCGAGGACAGAGAAGTCCCTGGTTTCCCAGGGCTCACACACTCTAAGGAATACAGACTTGTCCCCAGAAGATAGATGGCAGTCCAGAGGGAGGAGCTCAGAGGACTGACAGAGCTGCTGAGCTAACTCTTAAGAGGTCAAGAACAAGGAAGGGCATTCCACATATGCAAAGACCTAAGGGCAAGATATAGTAATGATGAGGCAGGAGGATCTCCGTGTGTTCCAGGTCAGCCTGGCCTACATAGTGAGTTCAAGGCCAGCCTGAACTACAAAGTGAGACCCTGTCTCAAAACAAACAAACAGTAATGATATGATGGAGGGGGCAATTTCTCATTTTAGGTGGCACATAGTGTGAGAGGTTAGTAGACAGAAATGAGGCTGGAAAAAGAGGTTGGCTGAGGTCAGACCACACAGAGCTTAATTTTACCCTGACAGTACTAGCAGCAAAGGGTGGTCTGGGTCAGGGGAATGTCCCTATTTTATTTGTACTTTGGAAAGACTCCTCTAAGCAGGTATAGTGGCCCAAGCCTGTAATCCCAGCTACTCAGCAAACTGAAGCAGGAGGACTGAAAGAGGCCCACCAGGGCAATTTAGAGAGACACTCTCAAACAGTGGTCGTGGTGGCACACACCTGCCACCCTAGCACTCGGGAGGCTGAGGCAGGAGGATTGCCAAGAGTTTGAGAACAGACTGGGCTACATAATGAGTTTGAGGCCAATCCAAACTACACAGTGAGACCTCATCTCTAAAACAACAACAACAGTCTAGGGAAGCCAGGCATGGTGGCGCACACCTGTAATCTCAGCACTGTGGGAGGCTGATGCAGGAAGATTGCAAGCCTGATCCCAGCTCGGGCAACGTAGTGACTTAGCAAGACCCTGTTTATAAAAGGTGGGGGTGGCTGGTGATGTAGTTCAATGTGAAGGTCCTAGGTTCAGTCCCCAGTATTGGATTGGAGAGGTGAGGCAGGAGTCTGGGAGACCAGTGACAAGGCTGATGCAGGGGGACTCAGGCAGCAGCAGAAAAATTCAGAGCAGGGCTGCAGAAAGGAAGAGAATGAATTCTGATGGTAGGGTGCAGAGACGGGGACTGGAAATGGGAAGAGTGACAAGAAACGGTATAAATTCAAGGAAACCCCAAATCTATGACCCAGGTGACTGGGTGGCTGGCAGGGCCAGGCCTAAGGTGGGGACATGAGAGAGAAGCAGGATTTGGAGTAAGATGCCAAGCTCATGGTAGGACTTTCGAGTGGGATGCCTCTGGGGCATGCTGGTGAGAAATCTGAGAAGCCTTTGAGTCCCCCAGTCTAGGGAGATCTGTGTTTGGGCCAGGGTGGCTTCGGCAGAAGACAGGGGAGACTTTGGGTTACCAGTGGATCCCTGGGGCACAGGTGGCATTGCAAAGATCAATGACATTTTGGAATTGTAGGTTTTGGAGGAAGAGTGAGGTTATTGAAGACAGTGAAGTCATGAGGAAGTACATTGGAGGTTGGTGAAAAATGAAGTTAGCATTAATTAGTAGTGGATCGCGTGAAATCTTTGGGGTTTTGTGGTGACATTGGGTCAGCTGGGATTTGGGGGACACAAATTTGAGGATTTGGGGGTTGGGGAAAAATGGTTAGGGACCTTAAGCTGTCAAGTGGGAAACGCTGGAGGTCAGGTGGGTGTTTGTGAATTTAAGAAGACACGAGAATCACCTGGGGTCAGCTGTGACATCATGAGAAGGCTGTAATACTGACAAGGCCTCTTGAGGGTCCCTCCGTTGCTAGGCAAACGGTTCCCAGGGCTCCGTTGTTAGGGACTAGAGCTTTCTAAATAGCCCCGCCCCTTCCCCATGCGGGCCCCGCCCTCGCAGCCAACCGCTTTTCAGTCTATCTCGGAGGCCGCGCCCCATCTTTGGGCCCCGCCCACAGCCGAGAACCGTTACCCCAGCGACGGCGGGGCTCATCCCACCTCCTGACCCCTGTGCCAATCGAAAAGATGTTGCTGCGGCGACGCTCCCACCTCTTCCGGTGCGGGCCCGCGGCTTCCGTCAGGGGCAGGGCGGCGGGCGGCGGTCCAGCAGCGGCGGGGCCCGGGGGGCGCCCAAGATGGCGGCGGGTGGTGTGGAAGGTAGCTCGGGCCCCAGCGCCGCCATGGGGGACTGCGCGGAAATCAAGTCGCAGTTCCGCACCCGCGAGGGCTTCTACAAGCTGCTTCCCGGCGATGGCGCCGCTCGCAGGTCAGGTCCGGCATCTGCCCAGACCCCGGCGCCGCCCCAGCCGCCGCAGCCCCCGCCCGGCCCTGCCTCTGCCTCCGGCCCCGGCGCTGCGGGCCCCGCGTCGTCCCCGCCGCCCGCAGGCCCCGGGCCCGGTCCCGCGCTGCCCGCCGTGCGCCTCAGCCTCGTGCGCCTCGGGGAGCCCGAAGGCTCGGGGGCCGGGGAGCCGCCCGCCACGCCCGCGGGGCTGGGCGCAGGAGGAGACCGTGTCTGCTTCAACTTGGGCCGCGAGCTTTATTTCTACCCGGGCTGCTGCCGCCGAGGGAGCCAACGGGTGAGCGGCCCGCGTCGTGGGGCCTGGGTGCTGAGAGGACTGGGTCCCTGGGAAGTGATAGGTGAGCCCCCAAATTGACAGGGGGCCTGGAGAAAGGCATCCTAGATGTGATGGACATCCCAGAGGGACAGGATTCGTGGAGGTAATGCAGGATTCTGAAAGGTGATAAGGGAATGCCTTTGGCGTGGGGATTTTGGGGTAGTGAGTATTCCATATGTGAAGAAGCTTGTGATAGGACATCTGAAATGATGCGGGGTCCCCTGGATTCTGGGATAGCAGGCATTTTGCAGGTGATGGAGAATCGTGAGATGATGCAGGCTCAGAGGAGATGGAGAACCCAGAAGTATTGGAGTCTACCGGTGTTGGGGGGGGTGGTCTTGAGACTTCGGAAGCCCAGGAATGAAGGCGATTCTGGGCGTGATGGGGTTCTTGTTCTTTTCTTTTCTTTTTTTTTTTTTTTAATACGCGTACCGGGGGTCGAACTCAGGACCTCGCGCTTGTCAGGCAGGTGCTTATGCCGCTGAGCTATATCACCGGCCCGATGGGGTTCTTAGAGGTAATAGGTGAATGAGATCCTAGGGAAAATTGGGGTCTGTAGGTTATAAAGGTCTTGGAGGACCTAAGCGGATGGGAGACTGAAGTGATAGGGGAAATCCTCAGGCATGAACATCCCTAGAGTGATCTAGGTCCCAGGGGGGCAAGACCCCTGGCTTGATGAGGATCCTCAGAGGCCAGAGGTGAAGAATGTACCTAGCTTATGGGGAATCATGAGAGTTGATGGGTCCTTAAACTGTGACAGAGGTCCTGAGGTATAAGAACTCCAAACTAAAGGGGATTCTGGGATATTGGGCTTCAGAGTTCTTGCAACTTGGGTATCCCTGAGGGTTTGAGGTCTTGGAATATTGTGCTAAGTCCCAAGGCAGTTGCTGAGGTTATAGGGGCTGGGGTGGGATGGGAAAAATATTGGAACTCAGGGACTCTGGGAACCCTGGAGCCTGATGGTGTGTCCCTAAATTCGTGGTGGGAGGGTCCAACTGTGGAAAGGCACTGTGCTCTGAGAGGATGTCCTTCCAGTCAGTTTTTCACCCTACTCTGTCTGTGATTTGTGTCCCCTTCCCGTCTGTGGTTGCGCCCTCCCTCCTTACCCACCTACCCACTTCCCTCAGGCATTTGACCCTGCTTCCTCTTCGTGGTTTTCTTCAACCTCAGCCTCCTCTTCCTTCCGCTCAGTGGTGTAAACTGTTAACTCCTTTCCCTCCTGCCACTCAAGTCCATTGACCTCAACAAGCCCATTGACAAGCGGATCTACAAGGGCACCCAGCCCACCTGCCACGACTTCAACCAGTTCACTGCTGCCACGGAGACCATCTCCCTGCTGGTGGGGTTCTCGGCTGGCCAGGTGCAGTACCTGGACCTCATCAAGAAGGACACCAGCAAGCTATTCAATGAGGAGGTGACCTTGGGCCCCCAAGTGCTATTTGTCATGGGACTGCAGCTGCCTGGGAGCAGGGTGGGCCTAGGGGGCAGGGGGATGGGGTGACAGACAGTAGCTGATAATGAAAGCTTCCCCTGTCATTCCCGACCCTCTGCTATGTCAGCCCCGAGCTGAATGCTTTATTCCTTGAGCTTCGTCAACCAGTGGGTAAGAAATTTTGGTGCCCATTTTGCAGATTAGGGGGGTTTTTTGGATACCCTTACTCTTCAAATTCTGGGCTCTTTGGGCTTTGGATTCAAATACCTGCTACATCATGGACTCACTCTTTGACTTTGGGAAGGTGACTACTCTCCAAGCCTCAGTTTTTCTCCTTTGCAAATAGGATGTTTATCCCTACTGTCTAGGACTGATGAAAACTCATACATGGCAGTTGCTCAATCTGGGCCAGTTTGGCTCAAGAGAAGATGCCGGCACAGGGCCTTAGCCATAGGCAGGGACTGCTCTCGCCCTGTATCTCCGTCTCTTTGGTCCAGAGGGGTGTTCCATAAATATTCTGTAAATGAGTGAATGGCTGAAGGGAGCGAGTGGAACAGAGAATGGATTAAAAATGCATTAGCTCATCCATTCGCGGAGTAGTTACGGAGCATCTGTCCTGTGCCGGGCATGGTTCCAGACACATCTCAGTGAGCAGGACGGAAGGGCCTGTCCTTGCTGAGCTTTCAGTCAAGCGGGGAGGCATATGGCCATCAGCTACAGTAAGGGTCCTGTGTGTTGACTGGTGGTGAGGCCATTGGAAAAGAAGCAGCGGGGAAGTCTGGCGAGTTTGAATAGGTTAGTCAGGAAGGCCTTGCCAGGAGGTGACTTTGAAATGAAGAAGACCTGAAGGAGGCCAGAAAAGTCCCTGGGGAAGGATGTTCTGAGTAGAGGGAACACCAAGGACAGAGGTCCTGAAGCAGGACAATTGGAAGGCCGGGTGGCCAGGGCAGTGGTTGAAGGAGAGAGGATGGTAGATGATGTTTGGGGACATAACAGGAGGGGCCGGCTCCCTGGCAGGCACCGAAGAGACTGCCTCTTCCTCCTAGATAGAGTCTGTGGAGCAGCTTTCCAGCCTGGCTTATCTGAGCCATAGAGTAAAGAATGATTCAGGGAGGGTGATTTTCTCAGCTCTCTCAGAACAGAGGCCGCTTGGGCCCTTGGAGAGAAGTCCCCTCATCACAGCGGCAGGTGCCTAGGGCTTTGTTCTCTCCGGAACCCCGCTAGAGAAGGCTGCAGAGTGTCCTGGGCAGGTGCCGGCCTGTGTTTAACAGCTCCTCACTGATGAGACAGGCCCCGGATGCTGGAGGCCTGGGGGCCGGGGAGGCCCTGTGGGGTTGGCGGCAGCCTGGGTCGGGGCGGCTGGAGTGGGCTGATGTGGAGTTCTACTTGGAAGTTAAGACTGCAGCATGTTTGGAGGTTTGGACGTGAGCTGTGAGGAGAGAGGCGCGAAGATGCTTGGAAGGTTTTTGACCTAACCAGCTGGCAGGATGGGGCTGTCAGACATTTGTGCAGGAAATGCCTTCAAGGCGCCTGCTGTGTGGACCGCGCCGTGAGCTAGGGCCGACATTGTGTGAATCAGTTTCTTGCCTTAACCGTCACGTGGTGAAGATGAGGAAAGGGTTAGGCGGATGGAGGACAGTAGGATGGCAGGTAGGACTGTCCCCTTGTCAAAGATTGGTCATTAGGTCAGGGCTGTGTGGCCACTTCACAAGCAGCTCTTATTTCCCTGGCCTGTAGTGACCTGGCATCTGCCTCCTTCGGTGTGGCAGCTGCTCTCCGCCGGGGCCTGGGCCTGGCGTGGCACCACCTGTGTGACTGGCCGAGGTCCAAAGGCCTTGGTGGCCCCAGGTTGAGGTAAGATCTGCCAGGGTCTAACGGTGTTCTCCGATCCCATCCTCTCTCCTCGTGCAGCGGCTGATTGACAAGACCAAGGTGACATATCTAAAGTGGCTGCCCGAGTCCGAGAGCCTGTTCTTGGCTTCCCATGCCAGTGGCCACCTGTATCTGTACAACGTCAGCCACCCTTGCGCCTCGGCCCCGCCCCAGTACAGCCTGCTGAAGCAGGGCGAGGGCTTTGCTGTCTATGCTGCCAAGAGCAAGGCACCCCGCAACCCGCTGGCCAAGTGGGCGGTGGGCGAAGGGCCCCTCAACGAGTTCGCCTTCTCACCTGACGGCCGCCACCTGGCCTGTGTCAGCCAGGATGGCTGCCTGCGTGTCTTCCACTTCGACTCTATGCTCCTGCGGGGGCTCATGAAGAGCTACTTTGGGGGCCTGCTCTGCGTGTGCTGGAGCCCTGACGGCCGCTACGTAGTGACAGGAGGCGAAGATGACCTAGTCACCGTGTGGTCCTTCACTGAGGGCCGCGTGGTGGCTCGAGGCCACGGCCACAAGTCCTGGGTCAACGCCGTGGCTTTTGACCCCTACACCACGCGGGCAGAGGAGGGGACAGCGGGTAGTGGTGGTGGGGATGGGAGCGGCGAGGAGGAGGAGGAGGATCCTGAGGCTGCTACCACAGGCGGGGGTGCGGGCGGGGGTACCCCGCTCTCCCCGCTGCCCAAGGCTGGCTCCATCACCTACCGCTTTGGTTCGGCGGGCCAGGACACACAGTTCTGCCTGTGGGACCTCACCGAAGACGTGCTTTCCCCACACCCGCCCCTCACACGCACCCGCACTCTACCTGGCACCCCCGGTGCCACACTGCCAGCCACTGGCAGCTCGAGGGGTGCCGAGCCTGGCCCAGGCCCCCTGCCCCGCTCCCTGTCCCGCTCTAACAGCCTCCCGCACCCAGCAGGCGGTGGCAAGGCTGGCGGCCCAGGTGCTACAGCAGAGCAGGGCACGCCGTTCAGCATTGGCCGCTTTGCCACGCTCACACTGCAGGAGCGGCGGGACCGGGGGTCCGAAAAGGAGCATAAGCGCTACCACAGCCTAGGCAACATCAGCCGAGGTGGCAGTGGGGGCAGTGGTGGCGACAAGCCCAGTGGGCCCACCCCCCGCAGCCGCCTGGACCCTGCCAAGGTGCTGGGCACCGCACTGTGCCCACGCATCCATGAGGTGCCACTACTGGAGCCCCTGGTGTGCAAGAAGATCGCCCAGGAGCGGCTGACGGTGCTGCTCTTCCTGGAGGACTGCATTGTCACCGCCTGCCAGGAGGGCCTCATCTGCACCTGGGCCCGGCCCGGCAAGGCAGTGAGTCCCACCCCAGCACTGGGAGGAGGCTCGGGCACACGGGTGTGACATTGTCCTGGCCTCTGTCCCCACGGGAGGAGAGAAAGCAAGTGTGATCTCAGTGCCCCAGAGCGAGACCCCACAGGTTTAGAGCACTGAGGTGCTGGAGCACTCGGCATGAGTCAGCGGGAGCCAGGGGACCCAGGGCCAGGGTCCTGAAGGGCAGCGACAGGGCCCCTGTGGCCTGGTCCTAGTTCTTGTCTCAAGGCAGAGCCCATTTCTATGGAGAATCTGGATTTCAGGTGGTGAAATTTTTTTAGAGGCGAAATGAAGCCTCTGGGCCTAACTTCCAGCATGGCTCTTGGACTTTCAGGATCTGAGCCCACTGGAAGGCAGGCGCTGGGAATCAGACCCAGGCTCAAGGCCTGCACATCTGCTTTTGTGACCTCGGGCCAGGCACTGTTCCTCCCTGACCTGCTCATCACCATTAGGACAGAGAGCCTTGAGATGGGCTGGGGTGGGCCACACAGCTCCCAGGTGGCTGTGGGGTTTAGAAGATCACCATAGGGGAAGAAAGGGACCTTGTGAGCTCAGAGTGTATCTTGCTCATCTCTGTTCCTTGCAGTTTGGCCTCAGTGCCCAGGACCCGAGATCGAGGGCCACAGCTCAGCGTCTTGGCTCTTCCGTTTTGGGAGCTTAGACTCCTGAGTTCTAGAACCCAAGCACAGTCTATCTTGGAGGCAAGAGTGGTGGGGTTTGGGGAGTCTGACTGATTCCTGAAAGAGACCCCTCTGTCTCCCTAGTTCACTGACGAGGAGACCGAGGCCCAGGCAGGGGAAGGAAGTTGGCCCAGGTCACCCAGCAGTTCAGTGGTAGAGGTAGGACTGTCCCTGAGTTCTTGCCTTTCCAGCATCTCAGGACCACTGCCCCAAGTCAGATGGGGACCCCAGTTTCCCCTCCCCTCCCCCATTGTCTCTGCCCAGGATCTGTAATTATTGTGTGACCCTGCCAACTGCTGGTGCAGGGAAGCTAGCCACCAGCCAAGCTGGGCCTTCTGGAACTAGCGCAGTGGCCTCAGGGCTGGGGTGGGCTCAGGGGCAGCCCCAGGGCAGGAGTGGCCTTGACTCCAGCTGCTCCTCCCCTGGGCACTGGCAGGTGGTGTTTAACCCCTCCTGTCTTCCTCTTGTCCTCCCCAGGGCATCTCCTCCCAGCCAGGCAACTCCCCAAGTGGCACAGTGGTGTGAAGCCGTGGATGTTGGGGTCCTCCACCCCATGCTCCCAGCCTCCTAGCCATAACCCTCCCCCCTGACCTCACGGATCAACGTATTAACAAGATTAACCACAAAGGAAGGACTGTTCTGGTCCCCCGCCCTGCACAAATATTGGGGGTCCCCCAAACTGGCCCAGATGTGGGGGATGTAGCGGTCCAAGTGGCCTCAGCCCTGTCCCCACCCATTGCCAAGTACTGTGATCCTTCCTGTGAAACAGTGTTAACCCGCATCCCTGTCCCCAGCATGTGACTGGTTGTCCCTGGGGAGAAGCTCCCTGCCACCAGAGCCCCAGCTCTGCAGTGTGCCCCTGGAGTGAGAAGGCAGAGCAGGAGTGGTCCCCCTCTGAGCCCCTACTCCATCCCACCCCTTGCTGTCATCTGTGCTTTTGAAGAGTGTTAAGTTATGGAAGTCCCCAGGACCCTCCTTGTCCCCCAGGACCTCTTATTTATACTAAAGTTCCATGTTTGCACGACGGCTCTGTTCCTTGCGTGAGGCGGGCGGACGGGAGGAAGTGTGTGAGCGCTCTTGGCCGCTGTCCTAGGACCTGGCTTTTACCAAAGGAAGCAGCGGCTAGCCCCCCCCCAGCCTGCTCGTGAGGGGGGGCGCAGGGGCATGAGGTGCAGCAGGGCCCTTGGGAGGAGGAGCGAGGGCAGCCAGGATCCCCTCTTCAGTGTGCTTAGGGGTGTTTTGAAAGTTAAGGCATCAAAACTGTCCACTCTTCCACGGCCTGCCCCATGAGACTCCCCCAGGCAGCTCCCAGAGGTACTATGAAGGGGGCTGCGGGAGTAGTCTGAGGTGCCTGGGGGACAAGTCTCTGGTCCTCAGCCTGGCTCTGCTGTGCTCCAGGTGCACACTGCCAGGTGGGGGCCATAGTTTGCTTTGTCCTCTCTGGAAAGAAAAGCTACGATGCCTGCTGGCAGCTCTGCAGAACCACGGGAGTGGTGTCTTCCCACTTCACCCCCCGAAATGTTTCTGTTTCTAATCCCAGCCTGGGCAGGAATGTGGCTGCCCGGCCAGGGGCCAAGGAGCTATTTTGGGGTCTCCTCTGCCTGGAGAGGGCCTGGCTCTACCACTCACCTCCCCCAGGCTTTGGCCAGCAAGTCACCCCTGGCCTTGGCTCTTGAGAGCGTCCCCACCCAATTCTCTACCACCCCTTCCCCACCTCCTGCCAAACAAAAAGTCTATAAAGCAGAGGGCCCAGGGGCTAAATTTATCCCAAAGTTGGAATCCATCTGAGTCACTGGAGAAACTGCTCTGGCCTCCCGTCCCCCCTTCCCAGGCCTCAGGCCCTTTCTCTGCCTCCCCCCAGCTGTGGTGCTTGAGGAAGAGGAGGGGGGCAGTTACTGTGTCACTTAGCCTCGATTGGCTGTCCGGGCAATGGGAGGGCTCGTCTGAACCCATAACTTACCTTGTGTCCCACCTCTTCACTGGGAGGCAGAAGCTGCAAGAACTGAGATTCTTCAGCCCTTGTCTAATGCTGAAAGGGCCAAGGGTGCCCAGGAAGGGGTTGTTGTTGGGGGGGCTGGCTCTCGAGGGGTTAAAACTGGGAGGCGGGAGGGGGCTGGACTAGGGGGTGGGGTGAGAAGAGGAGGAGGCCTCAGCTGCAGAGAAGTGGCCAGAGAGGCCCAGAGGACAGCCAGGAACAGGCAGACATGTGGTCAGGGCTCCGGGGCCTGGACAGGGTCTGCCAGACCCTGTGACAGGAGGACCCTGAGCCTCGGCCCCGGGAGGGGCCATGGTGCTGCCCTCCCGACATGTCAGCCGAGGTGCGGCTGAGGCGGCTCCAGCAGCTGGCGCTGGACTCCAGCTTCCTGGGGCTGGAGCCCCTGCTCGACCTTCTCCTGGGCGTCCACCAGGAGCTGGGCGCCTCCGACCTGGCCCAGGACAAGTATGTGGCCGACTTCTTGCAGTGGGGTGAGTGCTGGCTTGCACGGGCTCCTGGGCTTGGGGAGCGGGATGGATGTGGAGACATCTTCCCATGAGGTGGCCCAGAGCTTAGACTAGGTCCTTGGGCAACACACCCCTATGCCCATGCCACCCTGGTGGGGCCAAGTAAGGTCAGCAGAGGCCAGAGTAGCTGTAACAGCCGCAGCGGGGGAGCTTTGGCAGGCTAAGCTGGGCACAGCCACCTGTTACCTCCCTATACCCGCTGCCTGAGTCTAGCCTAGGGACTTGCTGGTGGCCCCATCTCCTAGGACTGTCCCCCAAATGGGCCCTGTGACCCTCTACTCTGGTTTTCAAGAGTACAAGGGCAAGCGAGGAGGGACAGCTGCTGTGGGTGTGGCTGACAGGTGCTCGGCGCCAGCCTCCCCAGCTGCCTCAACAGGTGCCCAGGCCCTGGGAGGGCAAGGTGACTCAC
This sequence comes from Erethizon dorsatum, assembly GCA_028451465.1. Lineage (NCBI taxonomy): Eukaryota > Metazoa > Chordata > Mammalia > Rodentia > Erethizontidae > Erethizon > Erethizon dorsatum. The sequence goes on along the minus strand of CM051834.1, from coordinate 106,914,959 downwards.
ACAGGCGCTAGGAGAGAACCAGCTCTGTAGATGGGCACCTCCCAGCCCCCCTCAGCCCTCCAACTGGGAGCAACTTGGGTTTTTGGGGTGCCCCGTTCTCTGCCACCCCCCCCAGTCTTGGTCCCTGCCAGCCTGCATCAGCCATGGTCCCTTCCAACTCTCCACCTCCTTAGTGATCCCAGTTCAGGGCCACCAACCCTCCCGATGTCCTATGAAGTCCCTCTGGAAAGGTCTTTCTGGGCCCTGGGGCAAGGCGGAGGAGAAAGGCTAAAGGCTTTAGCGCCAGCTTCCGCCTTGTCTACCCCCACCCCACACCAGGCCTACATCTCAGACTCACTCTGGTTTCACTCCACACACTTGTCCCTCAGCGTCTTACTTTTGGTCCTTGGCCTCTGCATATCCCTGTGTCACTGTCTCCTTTCCTTGCCTTCCCCAGCTCCTTCTTGGCCATGTTCTTCTCTATCTGACCCAAACGCCATTCCTCTCCTTCCTGTCCCATTTCATAGATGGGAAGGCAGAGGCCAAAGGACAGGCCACTTGGCCTCTGGAAGATCTTCTCTCCTCTGGTCTCAGTGACTCTCCCAGACTCCCTTTTGCAGGGAATAAAGCTGGGCTGGTGGGGTAAACTGAGGCCTGGATGGGGGCAGGGCTCTGGCTCTCCTGGAAGGAGTCCTTTTGTGGCCTGAGCTGCATCCTGCGGCCCCTCCCCTGCCAGGCCTGAGGCGGGGGAGGGGGCCTGGGTTCCCGCTGCCTTAAAAGGGCTCAATGTCTTGGCTCTCTCCTCCCTCCCCCGTCCTAGGCCCTGGCTGCTTCTTCCCTGCCGGCCCCTGCTCTCAGAACCCCCTCTCTCCATAGCCCACTCCCTCTCTCCTCTTCCCTGCCTGCACTCGTCCCTCCCTCTCCCTGCCTCCCAAGCCTGGCTTCTTCGACCCCCAAGGCCAGGCCTCCCTCTCCCCACTGCCCTTGAGTCTCCAGCCTCCACCTGCCTGTCCCCCTTTGAATCTGTATGCTGCAGGCTTGTAGCCTCTGCAGCTGATGGCATCTGTAAGTGAAGCCTGCTGTCTCCTGGGGAGAACAGAGCCACTTCTAGCAGTGCTCAGGCTGTCAGTGCTGGCTGAGCCTCGCGATCATCTCCTGGGCCCAAACTCAGTGTTTCCCAAAGTGCTCCAAGAACCACCCGCATCTCACTCTGGAGGCACTGGGTATACGGCAGTTCTGGGCTGGAACCCAAGACTCAAAGAGATGAGAACTTAAGGGGCGGGGGCGGGGCACCTAACCATCACTCACCGGGAGGGGTGTGGGGGGCCGAGGCGCAGGGAGGTCTAAGAACTGGGCTTATTCCCGCCCCCCTCTGTTCTCCAAGGCCTCCTATTCTGCAGATCTTTGTTACTCTTGCACCCACTGGAGCCCTCTTGCCCAAAGCCCTGTCCCCAGAACGGGTTCCCAGGCTTCTTGAGAGGGCAGTTTTGGGTCACCGAAACCTCACACAGTGTTTTTGTGGGAGAGTTGTGGGAGCAGACAGTCCTAATGGGAAGTTGAGAAACAGAGAGGGGGGAGACGGAGGGGCAGGCCCTCCTCTCCAGTGTCTGTCCCAGTGACCCTCGGTTCTTCCTCTACTCCCACCACACCCAGCGGAGCCCATTGTGGCCAGGCTTAAGGAGATCCGACTGCAGAGGGACGACTTTGAGATTCTGAAGGTGATTGGACGCGGGGCGTTCAGCGAGGTGAGTCCTGAGTGGCCGCGGAGCGGGAACGCTCCTTGAGATGGGCGGGGCATAGGAGCCAGGGCGGGACCTTAGAAATTGATGAATGAGAGTTAGAACCTGAGACTGGGCTGGGATGGAGGTGGGGCTTGAGGCCAATGGGCGTGGCGTGTCCGGGGCGGGGCCACGGCGGGGTAAAGTTAGGTGTACCGCCTGGGTGGCGTTTCGTTTTTCTGGACACTTCTCTACTGTCACCTTGTTTCGCTTTTAGGTAGCGGTGGTGAAGATGAAGCAGACGGGCCAGGTGTATGCCATGAAGATCATGAATAAGTGGGACATGCTGAAGAGAGGCGAGGTGAGGGCCGGGCTGGGTGTGGTGGAGCTGGGGATCTGCGCCTCTCACCTTCTTCAGCGCCTCCGCTGCCGCGCAGGTGTCGTGCTTCCGAGAAGAGAGGGATGTGTTGGTGAACGGCGACCGCCGTTGGATCACGCAGCTGCACTTCGCCTTCCAGGACGAGAACTACCTGGTGAGCTCCTGACCCGGTGACTAGGAAGGACGGGGCACCCCCACCCACCTTAACAAGGCAGGGGTAGGGCTGGAGAGGAAGGATTGGGTTAGCTGCCCCCAGATGCCTGCACGGGAGTCTGTGTATTGGCAGGATGTGTCTCAGGTTGAGGAGGGGCCTTTTTTAAAAATCTAGAATAGGAGGTGATGTCCTTTACTGCTCTTTTTCTGGCCGATTCCGGGGTCTCTTGTACGAAGATCCCTCTGTTGGAAGAGCTCTTAACTGGAAGGGGCTCTCTCGTGTGTACGGGCCACTGCTTGTGCAGAGTATCTGGGATCTGTCCTGTGGGTGTTGGGAGCTCTCTGGGTTCTTTTTTCCCCTGGATGTCTCGAAGGGAGCGAATCTCTGTCCAGTGACAACCTGGAGAGGAGTTTTTAGGGGGAATCTCTGATTTGGCCTCGAAGCTCTCTGGGACTCTTTTGGGTACGGGGCTCTACTCAGGGATGGGGCACCTCTATCTGGGAGTCTTTGCCCCTGGCGATCAGCGATGGGCGCCTGGGGGGCCACTGACCCCACCCCCAATGACACGCCCCCTCCCAGTACCTGGTCATGGAATACTACGTGGGCGGGGACCTGCTAACGCTGCTGAGCAAGTTTGGGGAGCGGATCCCAGCCGAGATGGCGCGCTTCTACCTGGCCGAGATTGTCATGGCCATAGACTCAGTGCACCGGCTGGGCTATGTGCACAGGTGGGCGTGGCACGGGCTGAGGGGCGGGGCCTGGGCGGGGCCCAGAGAGGAATGGGGGTGCTTGCCTCGGAGGCTGGAGCTCGGAGGGGATGGAGCCTAGACAAGGACCATTTTGGTTGGGGCCCCCTGGAGGCAAGAGCTAGGAGTGGGGTCCAGAATAGCAGAATACCCGCTGGGGCCGAACTTTTCAGAAGGGCGAAGCCTGGCCGGATGGTACTCAGGAGGCTCATCCTTCCCCTCTTCACTCCGCACAGGGACATCAAGCCAGACAACATCCTGCTGGACCGCTGCGGCCACATCCGCCTGGCGGACTTTGGCTCCTGCCTTAAGCTGCGAGCGGATGGAACGGTGAGCGGGTGCACCAGCTGCAGGGCACCTCTGCCCACCAAGGAGACGGCGAGTGGGTGCAGAGTGTGGGGCGGGGCCAGACTTAGAAGAGGAGGGCGGTGTCCAGAAGCCAGTCCTGGGGTGCAGGGTTAGACAGTAGGGGAAGGGGCTAATTATTAGAGGCATGATTAGGAGGGCTGGGCTGAGTCCAGCTGTGGCCCTGTCCCTGCAGGTGTGGTCTCTGGTAGCCGTGGGGACCCCGGACTACTTGTCTCCCGAGATCCTGCAGGCTGTGGGTGGCGGATCCGGGACAGGCAGCTACGGGCCAGAGTGTGACTGGTGGGCACTGGGCGTGTTCGCCTATGAAATGTTCTACGGGCAGACGCCCTTCTACGCAGACTCCACGGCTGAGACCTATGGCAAGATCGTGCACTACAAGGTGAGCGCAGACCCCAGGAGCCTGTCTGTCCTCGCAGGGCACCCAGGCTGACTCTCTGTCCCTCTTCCTCCCGAGCAGGAGCACCTGTCTCTGCCACTGGCAGACACAGGGGTCCCTGAGGAGGCTCGGAACCTCATCCAGGGGCTGCTGTGTCCCCCGGAGGTACGGCTGGGCCGGGATGGAGCGGAGGATTTCCGGAAGCATCCTTTCTTCTTTGGCCTTGACTGGGAAGGCCTTCGTGACAGCATGCCCCCTTTCACCCCGGACTTTGACGGTGCCACCGACACGTGCAACTTCGATGTGGTGGAGGACAGGCTCACTGCCATGGTGAGCGGGGGCGGGGTAGGTATCTGCGGCCCCTGCTCCGCTGAAGGAACCTGCCTGCCCCCTCCCTCTCCCTGATGACAGCCTGCCACGCTCATTCACTCCCTAGAGCACCGAGTGCAGGGACCCAGTGTGACCTGAATCACAGTCCAGTCGCCAGACAGGGAGGTGCCAGAGTGATCTGGGCTGAGAGGGGTTGGTTCGAGGGTGGGGCTCTGGACCCAGCATGGAAGGTGCTAGGGGCTTCCTGCAGGAGGGGGATCTGGGCTTTCCCTCTGCCCTTAGCGAGCTCTCTTGGAATGCCCTTGTGCTGGGCAGTTCAGGGGACACAGCACTGACCAAGTCAGCCCTGGTCCCTGAAAAATCTGATCCATCTACAGTCTAAGGAAGGAGTAATTAAGCTGGGGCATAGTAGTGGTGGCCTGTAGTCCCAGCACTCTGGGAGGCTGAGGCAGAAGGAGCTCAGTTTGAGCCTAGCCTGGGCAACTTAGACTGTCTCAAAATAAAAAATGAAAAAAGAGCTGAGAATATCACTCAGTGTGAAGAGTCTGGGTTCAAGATTAATTTTAGTCTGGCAAGACTGGACCCTGAGTGGATGCAACAGAATACACTAAAAAATTATAGAGGAACCATTTCATTTGTTTGTTTATTTATTTGGTTATTTGAGACAGGGTCTCGCTATGTGGTCCAGGCTGGCCTCGAATTCAGGGCAATCCTCCTGGCTCAGCCTCCTACAGGCATGTGCTACTATGCCTGGCTGGAGGGGCCATTTTAGGTGATCTTTGAGCTGGGGTGAGTTGTGGGGGCGGTGAGCATTTAAGGCAGGACTAGAAAAGGCCAGCCCTACCAGCTGCTGGTCCTGTCTGTGTGTCTCATGTAGGAGACTCTGTCGGACGTGCAGGAAGGCGTACCGCTGGGGGTGCACCTGCCTTTCGTGGGCTTCTCCTACTCCTGCTTGGCCCTCAGGTAAGCAGGCCTGAGCGGAGGCTCCGGGGCAGCCAGGAGGTCTGCACGGTCGGTCTTGGGGTCAAGGGCTCTTAGGAACCCGGAGATTCGACTGTAAATTCAATTGTGGATTCAATTGTGAAACCTCAGAACCTAGCTTTGGCCTTTGAGAATCTTGCAACTGTTGACTTTTACATTTCAAGTACAGTCATGGGACCTCAGAATCTTAGGAAATAAGTTTAGACTTTTTACAATCAACTTTAACACAAACTCATTGAATCACTCACCTACCAATAAAACCTCTTAAAAACATCAATTATACAAATAAGATAATGTTTAACACAGTTAGAAAGCATGGATAAGGAGAGGGAAGCTGGTACACGAGCCACCATCCAGCGAAGTCCCTGACTCACTAGCCGCAAACTTGCGCTCTGCATCGGTGAGGCCGTTGCTGATTGGCCGGGGCTTAGCGCAGGCGCAGGATCGCCTTGCTGCCAGGAGCCGCCTCCAGGCAGGTCGGGTCAGAGCTCACGCTGCGTGGGAGCCAGCAGGCTGGTCCTGAGCACGTCCAGGATAAACAGGTCCTGGGGACATGCTCCATGAGAGGGACTGCTGGATGGGAAGGGACACCACTTTTCCTGTAATTTCATAGTCCTAGAGAGGGTCTGGCCCTCTCAGCCATGGGCTATGAAGGGTGTCCTGATCCAGAGTCAGTTTTAGGATCCCACACCCAGTTGTTTTTATTTTATTTTATTTATTTATTTTTTTTTTTGAGACAGGGTCTTCCTATGTAGCCCAGGCTGGCCTTGAACTCTCGGCAGTCCTGCCTCAGCCTCCTAAATGCTGGGATTACAGATTCGCATTTAAAACTACTACTTGGAGCCAGGTGTGGTGGTACATGCCTGTAATCCCAGCATTTTGGGAGGCTGAGGCAGAAGGATCATAATTTTGGGTCCAGTCTGGGCAACTTAGTGACATAGAGAGACCCTGTCTCAAAATAAAAACTAAAAAAAAAAAAAAAGTCTGGAGATATAGCTCAGTGGGAAGGCCCTGGGTTCAGTCCCAGTCTCATACACACACACACACACAGAGGCACACAGAAAAAAGTCCACATCTTTGGAGGTTACCAGAGCTGGGCAGGGTCTCCCTCATCAGGTCCACCTCTCTGTTATGAAGTCCTAAAGAGAGGGGCATGAACAGGGGATGTCGAGGGAAGAGTCCAGGATTCCACAGACAGGGCAGCTCCTGGTGTTTTCCAGCCAGAAGAGGGCCTGTCACCCAACCCGGCAGCTGGTTCCTTTCTTTTCCCCCTGTCCCTCCTTAACCATGGGATCTCAGGGGGCAACTGACCCGTATCTACAGGCTCTCCCTCCCCTCTTCCTTTCCCCAGGGACAGTGAGGTCCCAGACTCCACACCCATGGAACTGGAGGCCCAGCAGTTCCCTGAGCCACATGTGCAAGTGCCCAGTATGGAGCCCACAGTGTGCCCACAGGAAGCAACAGTGAGTAGATGGAGGAGGGGGCTGGCCAGGGACGAACAGGAGAGAGAAAGCCAGGGCTTCCTGGGTGGCAGTGCTGGGCAGTGCTAAGCCCTCTGCGAGGACGTGGGACAGAAGCAGCCAGCAAAGCAGGGAGACAGGGCTCCTTCAGACAAGGCCTGGTCACCACAGGGAAAGGGAATGGGGCACACAGTACTACTGGGGAGCCAGCCATGGAGAGGGAAGAGGCCTGTGGTCAGTGGAGTTAAGGGCAGAGGCTGCTTTGTTCTTCAAGTGACAGGAAGGTCCTGTGGGGCACTGTTACTGGATAAGGGGAAAGGAAGCAACTGAGATCAGCAAGAGGCCTCTTGGTAAAGCAGGCCCTGTCCTGAGCAGGGGAGCTGGAAGGGGGAGAGACAGGTCACAGGGGTAACCCTTTGGTTCCTGTGTGGACAGGAGGGGACCAGACTAAAGCCTGGAGACTGGGAAGCCCCCCCGTCCATCACAGGAGCTATGGGAGGAGGGTATGGACGAACTCCAGTGCTCCAAGGGCCCAGGCGACCCTAAACGGGGTCCCCCCATACAGGCTGAAGTGGCAGATCCACCGGCTGCCCCTGCAGCAGAGGAGACAGCGGCAGGGGAGGAGGTGACCCTGCGGGAGCTCCAGGAAGCCCTGGAGGAAGAGGTGCGCACCCGGCAGAGTTTGAGCCGGGAGCTGGAGGCCATCCGCAACACCAACCAGAGCTTTGCCAGGTCGGGTCGGGCGCGGGGCCCCTGGCACCCTTGCAGCCCCTCTCGCCCGGAGACCCTGGGCTCATTCTCCGGGTCTCCCCGCAGTCAGCTACTCGAGGCCGAAGCCCGGAACCGAGACCTGGAGGCGCACGTTCGGCAGCTGCAGGAGCGGATGGAGCTGCTGCAGGGCCCGGAAGCTGCAGGCGAGTCCCCCACCTCCCCGCTCCCCAGGGCGCAGGGAGGTGGTCCTCGAGCACGCGCGTGCGACACCGACACCGCGGGAGGGCAGGGGCCCAGGCTGGGGCACGCCGCGCCACCGCCCTCCTCCTCCGCCCCTCCACGCGCCATCCACCTCTCTCTTCTCCTTCCAGCTGTCAGGGGGGTCCCCAGTCCCAGGGCCACGGATGCACCTTCCCATGTAAGACCCCTTTCTTTCCCCTGCCTCAGGCCTGCTACTCCCTCCCCATCTCCCCGTCCAGATTTAGGACCCACCCTACTTATTTGGGGTTCTAGAAGGCAGACGCCCTTCATTCAGCCCCACATCTGTCAGCTCTTCCTCGGTTCAGGGCTTTCAACAGATCCCTTTCGGGATCCCCAGAGATTCCCTCCCGGCTTCGATTCCCCTTGCTGCCCCTCGCCACCCGCCCTGGGCGGCTGGGTTAGTTTGGGCTCCGATCGGGTCACCTGTCCCTTCTCTCTCCAGCTAGATGGCCCCCCGGCCGTGGCTCTGGGCCAGTGCCCGCTGGTGGGGCCAGGCCCCATGCACCGCCGCCACCTGCTGCTCCTTGCCAGGGTACGTCCCACGCCCGCCGGCCGCCGCGCCTCCGCCTCGCTCAGCGCACTGGGGTCACAACCGCTTAGCTGCGCCTCTGCGGGGCTCGGCCCACCGCGGGGAGGGAAGGTGCTCGGGCAGCCAATCACCGCGGGCCGCTAGGAAGCAGCCAATGAGGAGTCCGACGGGATTTCGGGTTTGCGGGGCGACCAACCGCTGTGAGGGGCGGGCGCGGGCTGGGGGGATTGTGGGCCCATCTACGGGTGTAGGCGGGTAACGCCTGGGGGACCTCTGGCCGCGTGCCGACCCCGCCCTCCCGCCCGCAGGTCCCTAGGCCTGGCCTATCCGAGGCGCGTTGCCTGCTCTTGTTCGCCGCTTCTCTGGCTTGTGCCACCGCCCTGTACTGCTTTGGGTTCGTGGCCCGCGCCGGCCATCTCGCCCCAGCCTGGCGTCACCCGGGAGCAGCCTTCGCCCCCTGACCCCTAGAACCCCAGACCGTCCTCGACTCAGGCTCAGTAGGAGGGTTGAGTGACCCGGGGACAGTAGAAGCCGCTCCCACCCCGTCCCTGCCCACTCGGCGTGTGAGTCTGCGCCCAGCTCCGGTCCCGTGATCCGGGCCCGCCCCCTGGCGGCCGGGGAAGGAGGAGCGGGTTTGTGGCTCGCAAACTGGGATTGTGGGGGGCTGGGGCCCAGAAACAATGCTGGTGGGGACAGCGCCGGCACCTCTTCCCCAGTCGGGCTGAGGCCCCGACGTGGACGGGCGGACTGGGTTCTCAGAAGGCAGCAGGCCGGGGCGCGGCCGCCCGATTGTCACCCTACACACACCCCACCCATCATCGGCTCGCAAACCACAAATCCTCCTTTGCGCATGAGCTCCGAGGAATGAGCTATTCCTGCGGCCTCCGCCTGCTCTCGAGAATCTTGTGCTTTTGCCAGCCCTGCTTTCTCGGGGACTCCTGCGACCCCTTTCTCACCTACACTGCTTTCGGAGCCACAGCCGGCTTCCCCGGCCTCGGTGGCTTGAATATTTATTGACCTTGTCCTCCGACCCGCTGACAGGCTTTCGGACCCCATCACCCTAATCCACGTTTTGGATGCACTGAGACTCGACATTCCTCGGTATTTATTGTCTATCCCCACCTAGAACCCCACCCCCGACCCTCGCGAATAAAAGGCCTTGTCGTCTGCCCAAAGCTCTAGCCTTCGCGGTGTCGTTCTGTAAGCGTGGTGGGGAGGAGGCTGCCAGTGCGCCAATCGGGAGGCGAGTGAGGGTGGCCAATGGCCTGCTGGGCAGCTGCTAGCGGGACGCAAAGCGGACTAATCACTGTGGGAGGAGGAAAAGATGGGAGGCGGGGCTTCGCCGTCTGGCCAATAGGATAGGGGGAGTGGGCCGACAGGGATGCACCGCCCCCGCCCAGCTGTGGCTCAGCTGTGGCTCTCAAGGGTCCAGACGGAGGGGGCTGGGCCGACAGCGCGCGCGGCCATCCTCCTCGCACTGCGCCTGCGCAGGCCACGCGCATCCGCTCCTGAGACTCACGCTTAAGAAAAGTTGCTGCAAACTTTCTAGCTCGTTTCCCCCTCCCCTCCTCCCTGCCAGACCCGCCTCCTGTGGAGCCGGGAATTCCGAGGGGCGGAGCGCTCGCCGAGATGGGGAGTGGGGGGGCCCTCAGAGGACCCTGGGGACGGAGGCGTGAAGAAGCTCAGTCTCGGGGCGGAGGTGGCTTCACGCCCTTAGGCCTCCTGGACGGCCCGTTACCTTCTCCGTGGTCACGATGGGGAAACTGAGGCCCTGAGCCAGAGGCACACGCGGGGGGAAGCAGAAAGCGCGGCCAGAGACCGAGGGAAAACAAAGGGAGAATCCCGGACAGACGGGGAGGGAAACGGACACACACACAGGGACAGAGACCCAAGTGCAGCGCTGGGTCTGGCTTTCGGGGCGGGGTGGGGGGAGAAGACTGGGAAGCGGGGGGTAGGGGGTGGGGGAGGGGGCTGGGGAAAGCCCGAGGGAGGAGGAGGAGGAGAAAGAGGGAGGAACTTCCCAAAGTTACAAAACATGGCTACCTTGCCTGCCGAGCCGAGCGCTGGGCCGGCGGCCGGGGGGGAGGCGGTGGTGGCGGCAACCGAAGAGGAGGAGGAGGAAGCGCGCCAGCTCCTGCAGACTTTGCAGGCGGCCGAGGGTGAGGCGGCCGCGGCGGCCGGGGCCGGGGCGGGCGAAGCGGCTGCGGGAGCGGAGGACTCGGGGTCCCCGGGCGTCCCCGGGTCGCTCCCCGAGGCCGCTGCCGAGCCGCCCTCGGGCCTCCGCTTCTCGCCGGAGCAGGTGGCGTGCGTGTGCGAGGCGCTGCTGCAGGCAGGCCACGCCGGCCGCTTGAGCCGCTTCCTGGGCGCGCTGCCCCCGGCCGAGCGCCTACGTGGCAGCGACCCGGTGCTGCGCGCGCGGGCCCTGGTGGCCTTCCAGAGGGGCGAGTATGCCGAGCTCTACCGGCTTCTCGAGAGCCAGCCCTTCCCCGCCGCCCACCACGCCTTCCTGCAGGACCTCTACCTGCGCGCGCGCTACCACGAGGCCGAGCGGGCCCGCGGCCGCGCGCTGGGCGCAGTGGACAAATACCGGCTGCGCAAGAAGTTCCCGCTGCCCAAGACCATCTGGGACGGCGAGGAGACCGTCTACTGCTTCAAGGAGCGCTCCCGCGCCGCGCTCAAGGCCTGCTACCGCGGCAACCGCTACCCGACGCCGGACGAGAAGCGCCGCCTGGCCACGCTCACCGGCCTCTCGCTCACGCAGGTCAGCAACTGGTTCAAGAACCGGCGACAGCGCGACCGGACCGGGGCCGGCGGCGGTGCGCCCTGCAAGAGGTGAGGGGACCTGGGCGGCGCACGTCCTGCCTTCTCGGGGGCCGGACACCGCCTCTCACACCTTCTAGTCCGCGGCGTGTGGGCACTGAGCGTGGTGGTGGGGCTCCTGCCTGGGCCCTGTCCCCGGGTCACCTGGCCCGCAGGCAGGCGCAGGCTTGGAGACCTCAACGCTGCTGCGCTCGGGTGCTATCTAAAACCCGTCAGTATTCGGGACCACGGGGCGGGGGGAGGCACTGAGAAAGCGGGGGCTGTGGAAAGGGGGAGGGGCCTTTCCCACCGCACCCCCGTGGCGGCCTCTGTCTGGGGCCCTCGGCGGCCTGGCCCCTCCCGGACCGTTACTCCTCCCCACCCCCACACCCCCTCGGGCGGGGACAGCGTGGTCGGTCGCCTGCCTTTGTTGTGAAACGTGAACCTTCCCCGGCTCTGGTTTCCCTGTAACCCAAGCCCTTCCCCTCCCACCCAGTGCGCCAGGCCTCTTGGCCCCTCGCGCTGCTCCCTTCTCTGACGCCTCTGGAGAGGTACTTGGGGAACTGAGCGGGTGCTGCCGCCTCTCCAGGCCACGCGCCTGCGGGCCTGGGGGATTCGGGACTGCCCGGGTGCTGGGCTGGAGGACGAGGCGGTGGGGGAGCAGGACCTCCTCCCTGCGCGGCATGCCAGCTTTAGTTCTCCGCAGCGGTGTCAGTCAACGCAGGACTTGTGGGGTGCCATGGGGCCCTTGCGTAATTTCAGGAGGTTCTGTGACCCCTGAAATAGGTCTCAAATGCTTGGGGGCCAGGTGGGTGGTAGTGGTCGGCCTTTGCCTCTGGGGGAGGGCAGCCTTCAGGAGCGCCGCCTAACAGCCCTTTTTCCACCAGCGAGTCTGATGGGAACCCCACTACTGAAGATGAGTCCAGCCGAAGTCCTGAAGACCTGGAGAGGGGGGTGGCCCCAGTGGCTGCTGAGGCCCCCACCCAGAGCTCCATATTCCTGGCGGGGCCCACCCCTCCTGCTCCGTGCCCTGCCTCCTCCTCCATCCTGGTGAACGGGAGCTTCTTGGCTGCCAGCAGCTCTCCTGTGCTCCTCAATGGCAGCCCTGTCATCATCAACAGCTTGGCTCTGGGCGAGGCCTCAAGCTTGGGCCCCTTGCTGCTCACAGGCGGAGGGGCCGCCCCTCCTCCACAGCCCAGTCCCCAGGGCACTAGTGAAGCCAAGACCTCCCTAGTCTTGGACCCTCAGACTGGTGAGGTGCGGCTGGAAGAGGCTCAGTCTGAGGCTCCTGAGACTAAAGGGGCCCAGGTGGCTGCTTCAGTACCCACCGGAGAGGAGGTCTCAGGGCCCCTGCCCCAAGTGGTACCTGGCCCCCCACCTGCAGCCACCTTCTCTCTGCCCCCAGGACCAGTGCCCACGGTGGCTGCCCCCCAGGTGGTGCCACTGTCCCCACCCCCTGGGTATCCCACAGGCCTGGGTGCCACCTCCCCACTGTTGAACCTGCCCCAGGTGGTACCCACCTCCCAGGTGGTGACCCTGCCTCAAGCTGTGGGGCCACTGCAGCTGTTGGCAGCTGGGCCAGGCAGCCCCGTGAAGGTGGCAGCTGCAGCGGGCCCTGCCAATGTGCACCTGATAAACTCTGGGGTGGGCGTGACTGCCCTACAGCTGCCTTCAGCCACTGCCCCAGGTACCCCCTTCTTCTTCCCTTGGGCCTGGGAGGAGCTGGGGAAAGGGGAACATCTTATCCTTGGCATGTCCCTGTGTCCTCTGTGCCATTAGCACCATTTGGCTTCACCCTGAGGGGCTCCACTTGCTGCTTCCGGCCCTAACCTTCTCCTCTCCCCACAGGAAACTTTCTCCTGGCCAACCCTGTATCTGGCAGCCCCATCGTCACGGGTGTGGCAGTGCAGCAGGGGAAGATCATTCTCACTGCCACCTTCCCCACCAGCATGCTGGTCTCCCAGGTTCTGCCACCGGCCCCCGGCCTGCCTTTGTCCCTGAAGCCAGAGACGACCATCTCTGTGCCGGAAGGAGCCCTCCCAGTGGCCCCCAGCCCTGCACTCCCGGAGGCCCATGCCTTGGGCACACTTTCTGTTCAAGTGCCGCCACCCCCCACCATGGCCACCTCTGCGGCCAACCTGCCCTTCTCCCCGGACTCCTCCAGTCTCCTGCCCAGCTTCCCAGCGCCACCGGCAGAGGGTCTGATGCTGTCATCTGCAGCTGTGCCTGTCTGGTCAGCAGGACTAGAACTGAACACAGGAGCAGAAGGGCTGCTAGATGCAGAAAAGGGGCTGGAGACACAGGCCCCCCACACTGTGCTGAGGCTGCCAGGCCCAGACCCTGAGGGGCTGCTGCTGGGGGCCACTGCAGCAGCTGAGGTGGATGAGGGGCTGGAAGCAGAGGCCAAGGTTCTGACTCAGCTGCAGTCGGTGCCTGTAGAAGAGCCCTTGGAACTGTGACCAGCGGCCTCACTCAGGCCTGTCCTGACAGTGGTGCTCAAGATGCAGGGACAGGATGGGGGAGAAGGGACCCTCTCAGAAAGATAGCTGTCATGACCTGAAGGTCCCCCACACACTATATCCCCCCAGCCCGGGGAACTCCTTCAAGGCCTGGAGGTGCCAGAGGGACTTGGCCCTGTCTACTTCCTGTCTGGGGCACTGTCGCGCTCTGGAAGGGAACTCTTGTACAGCCCTCACCCTGCCCTGCCATCTAAAAGGGGGGCCCTGGGGGTCCTGACTCGGGCTCTGCCCTCCTCCACCTGGTACTAGCCGTGAGTTGATGACCTGCCAGATGGCTGGATTTCCCACCCCACATGTGTGTTCCCTCACTCCTAACACTATTAATAGCTCTGCTGATACCAATATGCTCGGAACTGCTTGGAATCTGAGGGTGGAAAACACAGTCTTGGGCCCAGAGACTGAGACCCTCCCTGGCTCAGCCTTCCTAGGAGGGCGAGGTCTTCCCTTGCTCCCCAGACTTAAGCCCTCACGATCACCTCCAGCCCCAGACCAAAGATTCCCTCATTCCTGGGGCAACCCTGACCCATGTGTCTAGTTTGTATCCTAAATCTCTATTTTTCTAGGTCATGTTATGCCTCCATTTCAATTAAAGGTAACAGACAACAGAACCGCCGGGAGTGCGGCTTGCTTTGCAAATGATTTGCTTGAAGGAAAACAATCTAGAAGCCCAGTTTGTCATGGTGGCTTCTGACCACTTCCTGAGGGGACAGGGACCTGTGTGCTGGGGCCTTGTGGGCAGTGAGTTTTATTTCAAACTGCAGGCCTGGGCTGGTTTTGTGGGGAAGGATGCCCCTGGGTGAGGGTGCAGGGGGACAGAGGGAGGGCCTGCCCTTGTCTTCCTTGCTGGTAACAAGGGTTCCACTTGCTTTATTTTGTTTAAAACAATAAATAGTCTTTAAATAGAACTGGGAGGGAGGAGTGAGGTGTGAATGAAGACCAGTTGATCTGGCTGAAAAGGAGGGGTGGTGGGGACTCCCTGCTCATGAGCTTCCCCTCCTGTATTTCATCTAGGGTTTCCTCTACCCACCCTGGGGCTCCTCTGCTGACTGCAGGGTGGGAAACGCAGTGGCCCTACATGCACAAGGCAAAGCACAAATAAATACAACTCATCTTCAGTCCCTAAGAACTGGCTGGGGCCCTACAACAACGGGCTGAGGCAGGGGTGAGGACAACCTCACCAGCGCTGGCTCCTGGTTTCAAACAAGGCTGCAGGAGCTGCATGGGGTGCCTGCCCTCTCAGTCACGGTGAGGGGGTGGCCCCCGGGCTAGGTCCTGGGAAGCTCTCGATTTCTCAGCCAGTAGCTGGTAGAAGGGCTTGGGAGTCTCCCAGTCTTCGTCCTCGCTGTCAGAGCTGTCCTGCTTCACAATGCGGTTGTGCTGGCGGCTGAACCTGCGAGCCTTGATGCTGGGGGAGACGAGGCCAGACAGGGCTTTCTCATTCACCTCCCCCATCTCTGTCCTACCCCAACCCTTTGGCCTTAGCAGCAACCAGGTCCTGGCCCAACTGGGCTAACCTGGGGCCTCCCAAGTCCTGATATCTAAGACTCTTGGACTCAGCCAAGGGACCTCTGCTGGAGCCCACACTCCTGGGGACGAGGCTGGCAACTGCGACACATGCGTGTTTCAGTGTTTCATGCCAGTTCAGACACAGGCAGGCACCAGCCCCTTGGAGTTGGTGGAGAGGACCAAGGGTGTCAGGATCAGAGAGGGGCAGGAAGCCAAGCATCAGGAAAGTAAGACTCTGAGGAGCTAACTCCATGTGGCAGAGAAGGCAAAAGGGTCCAAGTCTCCAAGAAGCTGCTGCTCCTTCTTAGCTTCAAGGTGGCACCTCTCCATCTACGTCATCCCAAGTCTTTCATAAAAGTTTGACAAGTTGGGTGTGGTGGCACACCCCTGTAATCCCAGCACTTAGGAGGCTGAGGCAGGAGGATCACCGTGAGTTTGAGGCCAGCCTGCGCTACATAGTGAGTTCAAGGCCAGCTTGACCTACATAGTGAGACCCTGTCTCAAAAACAACAACAACAAACCCTCAGCCTGGTAAATTTGCAACCTGTTTCCAACACCATGAGGTATAAGGTTGTGACTATGAGGGGACAATTAAGGGTCAGGATGGCCCCTCAGCCCCAATCATTGCTGACTGGGCAGGGGCTTCTCACCAGTATGGTTTCCGCTCCTTCTGGGTCATCACCCGCCACAGCTGGGCCAGCTCCTTGGTGGCAGCTGTGGATGCAGTCCCAGGGCAGGCTCTGGGACAGGAAGGAGGAGGAAAAGTCAGGGGCAGCCTGTGGGGTACACTGGCTTGAGTGGGGGCCGGTAATAGGACTACGCAAGGGTTCCTGTCTTTGTGCCTGTTGGCTGGCAAGGCTTCCAGGAGGAGGGTTTAAGAAGGAAGTGCACTTTAAATGGTTGCTCTCAAGGGAGTACCCAGGGTTGCAGGGGCCCTGTAGCTACTGCTGCCCCAACCTATCAGCACCTGGTCTTCCCGGGAAGGAACCAGCTGTTCCGTGCTGTGGCCTCCCCAGCCCTTGGCTTTGGTCCTGCAGTGAATGGGTCAGGGTTGGGCCCCTGATCTATCAGAACTGATTCCAGGAACCTTTATTTGAAACTTTAGAGACAAGAGCTGTCCTTCCCTGGAAGGCTGCTAGAGTAGCAGACAGAACCTGAGCCAGACACTTCTGGTACCACTCTGCCACCAACATGCTGGAGAATGAAGCCAGCCCAGGGGAGAGAGGGACAGAGATCCCAGGCAGCACTGTTCCAGCCTTGCATCTGAAGGAAAGCACATCTACCCCTTTGCTTTGAGTTATCTGAGCCTGTTAATTTCCTTTTCTCTCAAGTCTGGGGTTTGAGTTGGGTTGCCCTGCACACAGTGGAAGCCGCCACCAGTATAATAGGTCGGGGAGAATGGTGGCTGTGGAAGGGTCAGTGGGCTACAGGAAGGGGCAAATGGCCTCACAGCGGTGGGGGACCCAGATGGTCTGGAGGTTCAGACAATGAAGGTGGGGTAGCGCCCTATGAAGGACCACTGAGGACCCCCACCCACCGGATATACGGCTTCCTGTTCATCCTGCAGAACATGATGAAGCCGTTGACACACTTCTTCTTCACCTGGGTGGGGCAGGGGGCTTTCTTGCTCTGCTTGGGCTTAACGGGGCCCTTGCTGGCCTGGCCCTTCCTGCCCTTCCTCCCAGCCGCAGACAGGGAGGAGGACCGCTGGGTGGGGCTCCACGTAGAATCGTCGTCCTCGTCATTGGAGGACCGCGAGCCCTCGGGGTCGGCCTGTGTGTCCTGAGAGAGGCAGAGAGGTGAGCGAGGGCAGAAGAGGCCCATTCAACCTCAGCAGGTGGCCGTCCCTCTCACCTCCTCCTGCTCCAACAGGGGATCTGTGTCAGTGTCAGAGCTGGGGCTGGACAGCGCCTTGCTGTTGTCACTCAGTGAGAGGTAGCAGTGGTCCAAGGAGACTGAGGACTGGCACAGGCTGTAGAAGTCAGAGGGGGCTTCAGGGGCTCCAGAGAGGGCATCCTGGGCCAAATGAAAGAAAGATGGGGGGCATCTTCCCATGTACTGATTTTCCAGGGCATAACTTGAATGTTAGAAACCCCCATTCTCCTTCACAGCCCTTGGTCCCACTGGGAGCAGAGGGGCTGGACGGGCCTCAGCCGTGGCCGCCTGTTCTGGTACATGGCCTCCTCAGTCCCTCAGTCCCCGTTGCTCAGCATCTATGGTACACTGGGCAAGCTTTAACTTCCCTGAGCATCGACTTCACCTATGAGACCATGGTCACAATATAGGCCCTGGCGGGGGTTGAGAAACACGTCCTGTAGCACCGGCGCTTACTAAGAGCTCTGCTAATGGAGTCTGTTTTTGTTTCCACTGTCAATTCAGCTACTCATAGAGGCAACACTGGAGGAAGAAGGGGCTTGAGTGGGGGCTGCCTCTCAGACACGGCTCCTGGAGTGTGCAGGGATGCATGGTCAGCCAGGGTCTGGCAGGAAGCAATCCTGTCCTTGGTTTCTATTCTGACCGAGGACTCTTGGGGTCTTTCTCCTAATTTTAGTGTCTGCATCTGTAAAATGAGGCCATGAGCACCCTGGTTTATGGAACATCTATACCATTGTGCAGGCCCTGGTGGCTGCAGCGAGTGTTCAAGGAGGGCAGGGTACAGAAGGCAGTGAGTGTAGGGGGATGAGGAGGAGCACAGGCAGGAGTAGACAGAGAATGGTGTGGCTGGGGACCTAAGGTTGGGGGCAGTCACACATGAGGAGGGTGTGGGGGGATGGAGCCTACCTTTTCTTGGGGAGCCACAAGCATGCAGGCAGAAGGTGAAGACTCAGGATCTAAGAGTACCTCTTCAAAGAGACCTGTGGGGGACCAGAGGGCTGCTAGAAAGGAGATGCTTCAGCCCGTGCTTCACCCTGTTCTCCTTGCCAGCTGGAGTCTCCCTCTCTGGCTTTCTGCTTTGGGGTCTCCCACTCCAAGTGACCTCACGGGCCAGCTCCCTTGGAGCCCCTCCAGCCCCTGGCAGAGTGTGGGGCTCACGGCTGCAGGCTCCTGGAACCTTGCCCTTGACACAGCCTGTGAATGCCCCTGTGCTGGGCCATCGCTCCTGGAGTCAGAGCCTGGGCGCACTTACCCCTGGCTCTCCAGCATGGCCCGCACAGGTCTGAGCACTTGATCTCTCCATGACTTGTAAATGAACTAAGTGTCCAGTCCTGGCCTGGAGGCTCACCTTGGGTCAGAAACATGGTGTCATCCTCCAAGATCTGTTCTGGCAGCAGTATCTTTGGGGCGCTGAAGAGGGAAGGGCTGAGTCCTAGGATCTCACCCGGGTGGCCTGTTGGACTCCAGGTAGGGACCTGGGGAGGTGGAAAGGCCAGCAGGCTCTCTGAAAAGGAAACACAGGACTCAGGGGTACGGTCAGAGATTGTCCTCTCCTCTGACACAGCAACTGGCAGACATAGGAAAAGTGACTGTCACTTTCTCATTTGGAGTTCCAGAACTTCATTTCCTGGTAGAGGAAATTAAGAGGTATGATGCTTGGTGCTATGTCAGGGATAGCAAAAAAAAAAAAAAAAAAAAAAAGTATTACTATCATAATGTGCCAGATCCAACATGGACTGTAGCTACCTGCAGCTCTGTGGTAAGAAAGATTCTGAGGTAGTATCTGAGTTCAAGGAATAAGTGATGATTGTTTAGCAACGTCTGTAACTGGTGGTGGAGTGACAGCAGGTACAGTGCATTTGCTATCCCTGTGCTTAGCAGATCCCAGTTTCTCCCCTGCAATATGAGTCCTCAGAAAGAAGTTGAAAGAAGCCCAAAGCTTACGAGGAGAGGCAAGAGTTTTAGTCACCTTGGGAGCTCCCCTCTGGGGTACAGACAGGGAGCCAAGGGTCAGCATCTGGGACTTCCTTGTCCACCTCCTCACTGGAATCATAGAAGACCATCTGCTGCCTGTAAGAGGTAGAATCAAGAGGCAGACAAACAGGCCTGGCCCAGCGGTGGCTCTGAGATCCCTCTGGGTATCTCATGTGGCCAGATGTGCTCTGGCTTTGGGGAGCTTACTTGGCTGAGGCTCCTGACCTCAAGGAGCTTCACATTTTGTGAGGGGAGATGAGTGGATAAGCAGAGGCTGGTGATGGGTTGGGGGGTGCCGTGATGGAGGGCTTCTGGGAGGACTGGGGGACAGGTAGGGAGGGGTCACAGTGAGCTCAGCCTGCAGGATGGACAGTTTCTCAGTTGGACCAGGGGAGAGGGCTGTGCAGGAAGAGGGACCAGAGCGAAAAGCTCACAGGGTCAGGGCACAGCTCATGTGGGGACTTGGGAATATTTCATGCTGTTAAGTATAAGATTCATGAGTTAAGGGTAGGAGAGAGGCTGACGTGGTGAGGTGGGGCCACAGAATATCTCTTTGCCATTAAGATCTGGACTCTACCCAGTGGACACAAAGAAAGGTTTTGGGTTGTAACTGACAAGACTCAAGGACTGTGTGTCAGAAGTCACTTAGTCAAGTGAGAAAAGGCTAGAAGGGTGAGGCAGGAGTCAGGGAGGCCAGTGTGGAGGCTGCAGTCATGGTTCATGAGATGGGAGGTCAGGCTTTCCTGTGCGTGCACTGGCAGAGGACAGAAACTGGCCTCATTCCTCAGGACCCCGCAGCCATGCTGGACCACACGCTTCAACCTCACCCACTAGTGCCCTTGGGGTTCCCCTACCTGGGATAGAATGGTGTCTCATTGAGGAAATAGATCATTTCACCCCTGCTCTCATCCTCAAAGGCAGGGTCAGGCTTGTCATCCTGGGGACCATTTGTACAACAGCAGCCTGGGGGTAAATCAGGGTGACCACTCCTGTGCATTGGGCCAGAGTCCAGGACTCTCACAGGCACAGGGGATGGAGAGGTGCCAGGTACTGCCACCCAGCTTTCCCCCACCCTAGCCAACTTCTCAGGCTGCAGGGGCTCTGTGTGAAGCTGGGGTACCCGGATCACACCCATATTTCTTAAAGCCCACATCCTTATCAAGAGCTATAATGATGATAAAATCTTCAAGTGGAATAAAGACGATAGCAAACAAATATCCAGTGCTAACTTTGACCAGCCCTGTTTTAAACACTTTGCATCCTATTCAATAACCCTTTGCTAAAGGGCGTTGTTCTTAACCCTGTAGGTAAACTGAGGCATAGAGAGATCAGTGTAACTTGTCGAAGGTCACACAGCTGGCGGGAAGATATGTGAAGCCCCTCCTGAGCCCCTGGCTGGGTCAGATACTTCTGCTGGGACCCCCGGACTCCAGGGCAACCCCAGGACATCAGGATCACTCCCTACAACCAGCATCTCCTAACATGGGTGACTCCTTCACTGGACTGTGAACTTGGTCACTTGATGTGTCACAAGCAACCTACACATGGGCTGGCCCAGGGGAGGTGGTCAAAGAATAGGGGCTAACGAACAAACAGAGGAGCCAGCCGCCCAAGTTGTCGAAGCCACTGTGAAGCAGGACCTTGAATTCATGCCCTCCTCTCTTCCGCCCAGGTCTCTGCTAGACCCATCATTGTTCCTTTCCCAGCAGATGTAGTGACAAGGGGGTCACGAGAGGAGGGGTGGCTACTTCAAGTGAAGCCTGATGAAGAGGTCCTGCCTTATTCCCTCTTCTGAACCTGAAGCTAACACATGAGGGTGACCTTGATCTTGTCCTTCCCTTTTACCCACACCAGAGCCTAACAAGAAATCCGGGAGCAGCATCATACTCCATGAAGTGACAAGTAGTATCTGCACTGTCATACTCCCAGCTACTAGGACTGTGTCTGGGTCACAGCAGGTGCCTGGAAAACAGCACCAAGGAAAAGATTAAATTCATCGTGAAGAAAGAGACCAACTTGCGATGTCCTCAAAGTTGACGTCGTTGGCCATATCCAGCAATGTCAGCTGGGCTCCTGCTTCTTCATCTCCATTTCCTTCTTGAGATGAGGACAGTGCAGCCTTCGGGGGATCACAGGCATCAGGGCACCTTGGAGGGGTGGTGGTCCTTCCCATGTTTTCTTCCTTCTGGTCTGAGGATGTCACCAGCTTCTTAGGCGTGTCCAGAGCCAGAAAGCGGCGAGACTTCTGGGACCCGGTCTGGAGTTCTGACAGAGCAGAGAGACAGGTGTCAGATGTGCCTCAGGTGGGGTCTCCTGTGCTCTGTGTGCAGACATTGTTTCAAAGCTTTCTCTGAGCAGGGCATAGTGGTGCACGCCTGTAATCCTAGCACTAGCAAGGCTGAGGCAGGAGGATCACCATGAGTTCAAGGCCAGCCTGAATTACATAGCAAGACCCTGTCTCAAAAAAATCTTTCTCTGGCCTGGTCACTCCTCATCCTTTTGGGCATGCCCAGATCCTCAAGTAGAGGTCATTTACTCCAGCCTCTGTCCACATACCTTCTGAGCCCTAAAAAACAAACAAAATGTACAGTTGATCTGATGTTCCTTCCAAGACCAATGACACCTGATGTTCTGGGTGTGAGGCACAGACAAGAATTTTTTAAAAACCACTCCAGGTGGTGAGATGGCTCAGCAGCATAAGCGCCTGCCTGGCAAGCGCGAGGGCCTGAGTTCGACTCCCGGATCCCACATACGAAAAAGGGGCCGGTGATATCGCTCAGCGGCACGGGCGCCTGCTGGCGTGTGAGGTCCTGAGGTCAACACCCCGGTACCCACAAAAAAAAAAAAAAAAAAAAAAAAAAACACTCCAGTTGATTCATATGTACAGCTAGGGTTGGAAATCAATAATTAGGTCCCATTTTTGCTGACATGGAAACTGAGGCTACACAGGGGAAGGGTAGTGAGTAAGCAGCAATGCTGGAGTGGGATGGAGGACTCTCCACTTGGGTCTTTCTACCACCACAGGCTTCTGCTGCCCTAGCCCAGGAATGAGGACTGAGCACGCGGACAATAAATAACAACAGCAGTGTCTGCTGCCGGGGCCTGACCGGTGCCTGTCATAAGCACTGCTTCAGCAGAGTATGCAGCCTCGATACCCTGAGACCAGCCCGCGGTGGGTGCTGCATTTCCCAGTGAGGAACCAGAGGCTCAGAGAATGGCCCATTCCAGGCCCCCGCACTCCTATTAGGAGGAGCTAGGAATAGACCACAGAGTGACAGCATCACTGGGAAAGAAGCCTGCTCCCATTTCAGTCCTGCTTTCTGCTCAGCCTCCACTGAAGGCCTGTACCTGATGCTGCTCGGGTCAGCTTCTTCTTCCGAGGTTTCTGGCAGGCCCCCCAAAGGTGGGAGTTCTGAGAGCATGGAGAGCTGGAGGGGGTGGAGTGTCTCTGCCTGGCTGGGCCTGTGGCTGGATTCCAGTCCAATCCTGGTGGGATGGAGGAGACAGGTCAGAGCCCCCAACCTCGTCCATCCTCATCCATTACATCTGCCCGCCAGACAATGCCCACAGCCTCCAGCGGGGGTGAGTTCCCAGGCTGACTCTGCTCCTCAGGGCAACTGTACAAATGTGGAAATTGATGTCATGGGAAGAAATCGGACTTGCGTGTGGTGGCACAGCCAAGAGAAAGATGTATAGTGTGAGGGCCGGTGAGATGGCTCAGCTTCATAAGCGTCTGCTTGGCAAGCACGAGGTCCTGAGTTCGACTCCCGAAACCCACATACGAGAAAAGGGCCGGTGATATCGCTCAGCGGCACAGGCACCTGCTGGCACGCGAGGTCCTGAGTTCAATCCCCGGTACCCACAAAAAAAAAAAAAAAAGATGTATAGTGTGAAAACTCAGGGTTCCCCAGAGTGATTCTGGGCCTTGGCAAACAGGATCAGCGGACACTCTCCTCCCAGATGCTTGGCCCTCTTCTCCACTACAAACCTGTTCCTCCTCCCAGACTCCTTGACCCAGTGAGGGTGCCACCCCTAGCCCTGGGGCCCTGCCAAGTCTCTCCCTCCAATTTACCCACTCCCATCCACATTCTCAGCTGTGGTGCTAGCTTGGGCCTCACTGTCTTTTGTCTAGAGACACTCCTACAAGGATTTTCTCATCTTCATTCCAGTTTCTCCCTTAACAACCAGTCCTCTACACTAGATGTCAGGGACCTTGTTCTAAAACAAACAAATAAATCGCCCCCCCACCAAAACAAAAACCAAAATCTGATCATGACTTTCCCTTGCTTAAAATCCTTCAGTAAGGGCTGAGGATGTAGCTCAATGGTAGAGATCTTGCCTCACCTGGGTGAGGCCCTGGGTTCTGTCCCCAGCAGCATTTAAAAATATATACAGTATATTGGGCCGGTGAGATGGCTCAGCGGCTTAAGCGCCTGCCCGGCAAGCGCGAGGGCCCGAGTTCGACTCCCGGAACCCACATACGAAAAAGGGGCCGGTGATATCGCTCAGTGGCACGGGCGCCTGCTGGCGCGCGAGGTCCTGAGGTCGACCCCCCGGTACCCACAAAAAAAAAAAAATATATATATATATACAGTATATACATCCTTCAGTAATTCTCATCTTCTTCATCTTCCTCCACAGTTGTGCATCAGAAGCCCTTCAGCACCTCATGCCTGACACCCTAGTCCTGCCAAACCCCTCCAGCCTCATCTCCTGTGTATTTTATGTTCCAGTGACAATGATGGCCTGGGCACATGCAGTACAGCTTTGGGTGGCTGTGCACAGGCGCCATCTTACATTTCTTTTTTTTTTTTTTTTTTTGTGGGTACCGGGGGGTCGACCTCAGGACCTCGCACGCCAGCAGGCGCCCGTGCCGCTGAGCGATATCACCGGCCCCTTTTTCGTATGTGGGATCCGGGAGTCGAACTCGGGCCCTCGCGCTTGCAAGGCAGGCGCTTAAGCTGCTGAGCCATCTCACCGGCCCTTACATTTCTTTAAGTGGATTAATGCACTTAATCCCATGACAAACACGGAAGTACTGGTGTTAGTTGCATTTTGCAGATGATGGAACCGAAGCACAGAGAGGCTAAGGTCACCAAGATGCATCTGAATCAGAATCAAGTCATCTCAGTGCTACCGGGTCCCTCCACTCAATACTCATGGGTGGGCTGCCCCAGACACTGCACATGCATCTGGCTGCTCTTGTTCATGTTATTCCTTTGATCTGCCAGGGTCCTCCCTTTTCCTAGTGTCCTTGAAGCGCCATCCCCCAAGGTCCCACAGCATCTTGCATGCCTTTCTGATGTTTCCCATCCACCAGGCTACGAATTCTGGGGGCAGAGAGGAGAGCTGGACTCATCTAAGACACTGGGATTTGGCTCCCAACAGGCACCAGGAAATGTTGGCTGAACTGCTTACCCCCAGGTCCACCTTCCTCATTGCTGAGGTAGAATTTGAGCAAGGCCTTGACCACATCGATGGTTCTCTGGAGGTACTGTATGTAGTGCAGGACGTGCAGCAGAATCTCCTTCTGCCTCCAAAAGAAAGACTGGTGAGCACAGGAGCAGGGCTCGGGACTGGTCCTCACCCACCCTCTGCTGTTAGGAGAACAGTTCCTATTGTTTTGTTTTGAAGTACTGGGAATAGAATCCAGAGAGCACTGAGCTACATCCACAGCCCTTTTTATTTTTTATTTTGAGACAGGATTTCACTAGGTTGCCCAGGCTGGCCTTAAACTTACAATCCTCCTGCCTCAGCCTCCTGAGTAGCTGGGATTACAGGTGTGGACCACTACACCCAGTCCTATTCTTCTGCTAAGCCCTCACTGTGCCCCAGTGAGATAAGGGTACAGCTGAGGAAACTGAGTCTCAGTGCACTCAAAGGACGTGGAGAGTGAATCCAGGTTAGCCTGCCTCCTGGTCTGGTTTTTTGGAACACACTGCTCAGCTTCTGGCCACTGGCCCTTTGCTCATGCTGTATTTCTTATCTGCAAAGCCCTCCTCCTCTCCCCATAAGATCCCTCCCACTGCCTCTTCTTCCTCTTAGTCTCAGCACAGCAGTCTCTTCTCCCAGCACTGTGCCGCCTCCCTGACCTGTCTCACCTAGACTGGGACAGCTGCCCCTCCTCAGCGTTCTTGTCACACCCTGCACCTATCTCCAAGGCACTTGCCATACTGTTTTATAATAATCTCTTAATGTGTTGCTCTCTCCACTGACTCTAAACTAGTTGATGGTGAGCCTGCGGCTAATCGAGTTCTGTATTCCAAACACACAGAATGGACAGATTGCTCAGCCAGGGACTGTTGAAGGAATGGATATCCCCACAGCACCCAGCAGGATCCTCCTGCCCAGTGGGTGGCATCTCTAACACCAACCACCAAATACCTCCTAAGTTGCTATTGGGGACACAAAGCTACAAAAGAATACTGCTCATCAAAGGCCACGTACATTGCGGTGAACTAGATATGCTTTGTTTGCCTTCATAGACTTTACAATCTAGGGAGATCCTAATCACCTCACAAATCACTCAAAATTATCAACTGCAATAAGCATTATAAATAAAAGTGTACAAGGGATTCCAGAATTAGGCCTCTCTGAAGAAGCAACATTTAAACTGAGGCCTATGAGTGAAAGGAATTAGCCAGTTGAAAAGGAGAGGGAAAAACACCAGTAAGTATTTTGTGAATCAAAGTAGTAATAATCATCTAAACCCAAGCCAGGAGACAGGGTCTTATTAGGGGACCGAGTCAAACCTTCAGTAAAATATAACACAGACAGATGGTCACTGATGTGACTGAGCATGAGCTACAGAAGGAAGCTATAATCTAACTATATTTTCTAAGAAATACATGTGACATGGGCAAAAGAATACAAGTTCTGCAGGACCTGGATCCTATCTGCCACTTATGACTATGCATCGAGAACAGGTCATTTCACTTACTTTGGCAGGCCTTGGTTTTCTCATCTGTATAATGGGAATGAGGATATTCGTTTAGGCTCAGAGGATTACTGTTAGGACTAAACAAATGACTGTGTGCTAAACTGCCTAGCAGAGTTCATCTTGTACACTATTTATCTAATAAATGCTTAGTTGAAGGCAGGCATTGTGGTGCACACCTGTAATCCCAGCACTGGGAAGCTGAGGCAGAGGGTTGCAAGTTCAAACTCAGCCTGGGCAATAGGCTGGGGATGTAGCACAGTGTGAAGGCCCAGGATTCAATCCCCCATACTGAAGGAAAAAAAAAAAACAAGCTTAGTCAGTTTTTTAATGAGATTGTTTTTATCAGGTTCTCAAGGGATTAAATAAGAAAAAATATAAGTAGAATACCATCTTACTGCAGAACGAATGGCTATCATCAAGAAATCAAATAATAACAAATGTTGGTAAGGCTATGGGAGAAAAGGAACTCTTCTACATTGTTGGTGGGAATGTAAACTAGAACAACCACTATGAAGATCAGGATGGAGATTCCTCACAAAGCTAAAACTAGAAATTCCATTCGACCCAGATATTCCTCTTCTAGGAATCTTCCCGAAAGAGTTAAAGTCATCATATTACATTGATACATGCATACACATGTTTATAGCAGCACAACTCATAATAGCTAAATCTTAGAAACAGCCAAAAGAGGAATGGATAAGAAACACGTATTTACACACCATGGAGTGCTACTCTGCCATAAAGAAGGATAAACTTGAGGCATTTGTAAGTAAATGGATGTACCTCAAGACCATAGTGTTAAGTGAAAGAAATCAGATACACAAGTTTAAATACTGCATGGTTTCTCTTATATGTGAAACCCAAAATATAAATAAAGAACAAAAGAAAGAAGAGATCATAGGAAGCAGGGAGATCTTTTTCAAATGGGAAGGGAACAAGAGCTGGAGGAAGGGAGAAGGAGGGAAGGGAAAGAGGATTAAAAAAAGAAAATCAAAGAAAAAAATGAAAATAGAGCTTTCTCTAAAGGGAAGGGAAAGAAGAGCTGGAGGGATGGGGCCGGTGAGATAGCTCAGTGGCATAAGTGCCTGCCTGGCAAGCACGAGGTCCTAGGTTCGACTCCCGGTACCCACATACGGAAAAAGGGCCGGTGATATTGCTCAGCGGCACGGGCGCCTCCTGGCGCGTGAGGTCCTGAGTTCGACCCCCCCGTACCCACAAAAAAAAAAAAAAAAAAAAAAAAAAGAGTTGGAGGGAGCAGGGAGGGATGGGAGGGGAAGGGGACAAAAAAGAATTAAGATGTGTTATGTACATGTACAAACTCTACACACAAAATGTAATCATTATGTACTACAAACATGTAGTAATAAAAAAATTAAATTAAAAAAAGAAAAAATAGCTGGGTATGGTGGCGCATGCTTGTAATCCCAGCACTTGGGAGGCTGAGGCAAGAGGATTGCTGTGAGTTCAAGGCCAGCCTGGGCTACATAGTGAGACTGTCTAAAAACAGAAAGAAAGAAAGAAAGGAAGGAAGGAAGGAAGGAAGGAAGGAAGAAAGAAAGAAGAAAATATAACTAGAACATGAATTTTTTCAAGGGCAGATTCTGTCTTTTTTAGCTTAGTATTTCTAACGCCAGGCTTAGCACATGGTTGGCATGCACTAAGATGAGTTCTTTGTAAATGTGAAGTAATATGTAAATGTTATTTATTAGGACTAGACTAAAGGTTTTATGCAGAAGGCAACTGGGCATTATTCCTGACTTCAAGACACAGGCTCAGTTCTTAGCACTCTGGAAAGACCAGTTGGCAGCTACACCTAAGGCTCAAATCTCAAAGACCTTCTGAAGGTAAAATAGATCTTATAGCCATCTGAACACAGGGAATTCATTTAGTCATTCAACAAACATCTATTGAGCACTGAGTAACAGAGTTGCTGAAAGGCTCAGGCCTTCGGATGAGACACCGATCTCTCTCTCTCTCGTTTTCTCACTTACTTCCATTGCCTGGTCTGTGTCTCTGGGCAATGTGACCCCTCTGCACTTCAATTTCCTTGAACCAAAAAATCAGCCCACTTGTTTACCTCTCACAAGCCTATTGGGAAGATTAAATGAGAAATTGTGTCTAAGATGCTTCGTATTCAAGGTCTGACATCCGGAGCCCTCAATAGGTTGTGAGCAATGTTTATCGTTATCTGTTTTAGGCTGGGCCCTGTGGGTGCTGGGAATAGAGATATGGCAGACTTCTCCACCTGAAAGGAATCAGAAGCCATGCACTGTAGTGCACGCCTGTAATCCCAGCTTCTTGGGATTCTGAGGCAGGAGGATCGCTATGAGTTTAAAGACAGCCTGAACTACATAGCAAAACCCTGTCTCAAAAAGACAAGACAAAAAAAAAAAAAAAAAAAAAAAAAGGCATAGACACAAACAAACAAAAACTACCCTTCTGGTCACATTCGGCCCACCCAGATACTCCAGAGGAATTATCTTATCTCAAGATTCTTAACTCACTAACATCTGCAAAATCCCCTTTGCCATATAAGGCAACATATTTATAGGTGCTAGGAACTAATATGTGGACATCTTTGGAATTGGGATGTGGACTATTTGAGGAGTTTTTCCTCGGTCCTCAAATATTTGCATATTTAGTGTACATACAAGCTGTGACAGGCGCTTGGGAAGCTAAAGATGGTAAGGGCACAGTCCCCTGCTTTTGAGAAGTGACAGTCAAGTCAAGGGTCAGGCAACATTTTGTAACAGACCTGATGCCACATACCACATCCCTTAGAATTTGCCCCAGATCTCGCCTTTCTTCTTTTCTTTTCTTTTTTTTTCTTGCTTTCATACTGAAGACTGAATCCAGGGCCTCTGTACTGAGCTACATCTCCAGCCCCTTTTTTATTTTATTTTATTTTATTTTTTGTTGTTTTGGTACTGGGAATCAAACTCACAACCTCATGCTTGCCAGGTAGATGCTGTGCCACTGAGCTATCTCCCTGGCCCTATTTTTATTTTTTTGAGACAGGGTCTTGCTATGTAGTTCTGGCTGGCCTTGAACTCTCAGCAATCCTCCTGCCTCCCTAGTGTGCCACCACACCTGGATCTATGTTTTTTTTTTTTTTTTTTTTTTTTTTGAGACAGGGTCTGGCTAAGTATTCCAGCCTGGCCTTGACCTCTCTAGACCAGGCTGGGCTCAAACTTGAAGTGATCCTCCTGCCTCAACCTCCCGAGTGCTGGTATTACAGGTGTGTGACATCATGCAAAGCACAAGGATCTTTACAAGAGGGAGGAGGGTCAAAGGTAGAGAAGGCAGTGTGACAACAGAAACAGTAGGAGATAAGAGAAATTTGAAGATGCTTTGAATGGGTCATCAGAGCCAAGGAATGCAGTCAGCCTCTAAAAGCTGGCAAAGGGAAACGCAACAGATCCTTTCCTGGAGACAACTAACCCTGCTGACACCTTGACTCTAAACCAGAGAGACTGATTTGGAACATCTAACCTCCATAACTGTAAAAGAATAAATTTGTGTCATTTAAGCCACTAAATTTGCAGTGATTTGTCACAGCACACCTAGGAAACTCATGCAAGCACTTGCTATAGAGATATTTAGGAGGAATATTCTACATGACACGGTGGTCGATGGAATGTGGTAGCCAGGGAAAAAGCCATCTTAGGGTCAGGCAAATCTCTGCAGACACCCACTCCTCTGAGCTTCTCTAAATCAGGTCAAACATTCCAGCAGGGACCAGATATCCCTGTGTTTAAATTCACATCTTCCTGATAGGTTCAAAATTCCCAGAGAAGGATTGGGTCTCAGATTTCTTTGCCTCCTTTGTGGCAATGAGAACAGATTCTGACATCCAACAATCTTCCCACAAAGGGCCAATGAAAGAATGAGTAAATGAATTGAGTGAGAGGAAATATAGCAAGAAATCATCTCACTAAGCCTTTAAGATTTGAGTCTCACGTTAAATTGTTCCCACTAGGAGCAAGGTGTTAGCTTGGCACTGTATGCAATTCCAGGCTGGCACTGTATGTACTTATTAAGAACCCTCTCGGGATATGCAGAGAAACCTGATCTTTTCCTGCCTCAGAGATGAAACCCACAGGTCCCAAAAGGAGGGACTTCAGGAGGGAACTGACATTTACTCAGGGCATGCTATGTGCTAGGCCCGTCAGAGCTATTATGTCATTTTGGCCTCATAGTATCTCTGAGGAGGAGGAATTATTTTTCCTTATTTTACACTCAAGAATCCTGAGGCTTAGAGAGGTTGAGAAGCCTGAGGAAACTGTCCAGAGATCCACAGCTATGAAGTCAGAGGGCACAAACCCCGGGCTGTTTGACTTCTATTCTTTCCTCCCAGTTCCCCCGGCCTCTTTTGTGTAAAAGAATCCCCCAGGTTTCTAGTCATGGGCTCTCAGCATCCCACAAATTCCCATTTAGAGCACGGCCATTCCCTTTTTGAGGCTGTCGCCGAAAGTTTCTGTCTAGCTTTCGCAGGACTGGCTCCCTGCTCACTGCTATTTGAAGACCTGGCTCCCTAATCTGCCTCCTCTCCTCCCGTCCCCGCACCTTGGTGAGCTTCTTGGAACCAGTCTTCAGGGTCACAGGTATCAGCAATGCCAGCTCCTGCAGTTGGGTGGTGTGGTTTTTCTTCTGATTCCTGATTTGGGATAAGAGCTGGATTTCATTAGGATATCCAGAACTGAATTTGGGATCTGATCCCCAAATCTGTTTTAGTGTTCCCCATCTCAAGGTTGTCTCCCACCCCCACTCCATGACACGTATGACAGAGTCCTAGGCTTTGTCTGGACTCCTCATTTCCCTTAATTCCCGGACCTACTGATCACCAAATCTTGCCCATTCCTCTTCCCATCCTTTCTCTCCATCCCCACAGCCTTTCCTTAGTGCATACTGACGTCCACACACCCTCCATCTGGCTTCCTCCATCCACTCTCTACGAGAGGCAGGGTAAGCTTCCTGAAACACGAGCCTGACCAAGTCACTCTTGCTTCAAACCCCTCAAGGTCATTCCATTGTTAAGTATCAAGTTTATTTGTTTTTTAAGATTGGGTCTTGCTATGTAGTCCAGGCTGGCCCTGAGCTCACTATGTAGCCTGGGCTTGTCTCAAACTCATAGCGATCCTCCTGTCTCAGCCTCCTGAGTGCTGGGATTATAAAGTTGCACCACCACACCCAGCAAATATCAAGTTGAAATTGTTAACATGGCTTCTAACATCCTTTCTCTTCCTGGCCTGGCCCAGCTAACCACACTGGTTTCATCCTTACTTTGGCTCACTGGAATCAACTGACCCTCGTTCCATAGGAAGGGGGAGGGACCACTCTAAACCGCCAGGCCCTGTGCTCACACATGTCTCTGATCCCTGCACCAGGCTGTCACCTAGGTGGGGGCACCTCTGCATCCCTAGCACCTAGAACAGGGTCTGGCACATTTCAGGAACTTATTGTGTTTTTGCTAAGTGAGTGAATGAATAAGGGCATGGAAGAAGTTGACTCCTGGGCAGCTGAAGAACTTCTAGGGCCTAATCCCTGAACTCATGATTCATAGTACTCCCATGTACATACACCTCCACCCCTCTCCCCTGACAGAGGGCAACACGAAGACTCTGGAGTCCTCCCCAAAGGGCACACCACAGCCACCACTTGTGACTCCCTCAGGGCTGTCTGAACCTCTCCCTCATCACCAGTGCCTGTCCCACCTCCCTTCAGGGCCCACTTCAGTGACTTTCTCCTTGCCCCTGAATGTCCACAGCACTTCGTGTCACTTGCAGTATGGCCAAAAACTACTCTCTCCAATTCATGCCCATGCACTGATAACACTTGACTGCCAGGGCCTGCGCAGGACACCTTAAAGAAGGACAGGGAGGCTCAGGCCCTGCCCTGAAGGGGTTGGGGGTAGTGTGGGAGATGCACTTATTATTATCCTAACTGAACTCCGGATTCCTGAAAGAATCTGCTGTGGCTTAGACCTAATGTCCTTCAAGGCCGGCCTGAACTACACAGCAAGACTCTGTCTCAAAAAACCCAAAAAAATAGCTAGGCGCGGTAGCACAGGCCTATAATTCCAGCACTTGGGAGGCTGAAACAGGAGGATTGCTGCAAGTTTGAGGCCAGCCTGGGCTACATAGTGAGCTCAAAGGCCAGCCTAGACTACCTGGGGGAGACCCTGTCTTAAAAATAAATAAATAAATAAACAAATATATAAATAAAAAGCAAGCCAGATGTGGATACACACCTGTAATCCCAGCACTCAGGAGGCTGAGGCAGGAGGGCCCCTGAGAGTTCCAGGCCAGCCTGGACTATATATCCTGTCTCAAATTGACCCCCCAAATACAATAAACAAAAAAAACAAACAAACAAACAAATAAATAAATCTAGATGGCCCCCAAGAGCCTCATGCACTCATAGGCGGAGCTCTGGGAAGATGACTGAATCTTGGAGGCATAGCTGGTTTGCTGTTAGGAGGTGGGGTCTGGCTGGAAGAGGCAGGTCACTGCTGGTGTGACTTGGAAGGGTTTATCTCCCTCCCCAGCTCCTGGCTTTGCTCTGCTTCCTGGCTGCCATGACATAAGCAGCTTTCCTTCCCCTAACCCCTTCCACCACGCCTTCCTGACTTGGAGCCAGCTGACTATGGACTGAAATCTCCAAAAACTATGAGACAAAATAAACCTCTCCTCCTTTAAATTGTGGGTGTTGGGTATTGCGTCTCAGTGACTAAGGCAGAATCTTTTTCACCCATTCATTCAGCAATTACTGAGTACCTACGTTATGCCAGGAAGTATTAAAGGTGACAGGGATAATGTATAAAGAACAAATACAGCCCCCATCTTGGGCTGACAGTATAGTTGGGGATAGTCTTTCACAAACTGCCACACTATGAAGTATAAAATTATAACTAGAACCAGAACAAGTTATATAATTTGGGGGGTATTACAAATGAAAATGTGGGACCTTTTATTCAGACTTAAGAATTTCTGCAGGGCATGGTGGCACACACCTGTAATCCCAGCACTTGGGAGGCTGAGGCAGGAGGATTGCTGTGAGTTCAAGACCAGCCTGGGCTACAAGTGAGTTCAAGGCCAGCCTGACCTACATAGTGAGACCCTGCCTCAAAAAATAAAAAATAAAATAAAATAAAAAGGGCCCTTGTGTTCAATTCCCAGTACCACCAAAATAAATAAATAAATACATACATACGTACATACATACATAAATACAGTAAATAAGGGCTGGGAATATAGCTCAATGTGAAAGCCCTGGGTCCAATCCCTAGTAGTGGAGAAAGAGAGACACAGAGAGAAAGAGAGACAGGGAGGGAGAGACAGAGACAGAGAAAAAGAGAGATAGGAGCTGGATGTGGTGACATATGCCTGTAATCCCAGCACTTGGGAGGCTGAGGCAAGAGGATCCCCAAGAGTTCAAGGCAGCCTGGGCTACATAGTGAGTTCAAAACCCGCCTGAACTATGTAGTCAGACCCTGTCTCAAAACCAACCCCCCAAATAAAAAAAAGATGGACTGGGTTTGATCCCGAGTACTGAAAAAAAAAAATCAAGCAAGACAGATGACAACAAAACATTAAGTCAATCATCGAGCCCTTCTAGGCACAAGGCC
Source organism: Erethizon dorsatum (assembly GCA_028451465.1). Taxonomy (NCBI): domain Eukaryota; kingdom Metazoa; phylum Chordata; class Mammalia; order Rodentia; family Erethizontidae; genus Erethizon; species Erethizon dorsatum. The sequence continues at coordinate 106,881,726 of CM051834.1, read as the reverse complement.
CAGTGTGACTGCGCATGTTGCATACCTACGAAGTTGGCCCTGATGAGGATAAAGGAAAGGTGTTGCTTGGTGTTATGGAAGCATGTAACATTGAGCTTTTAGTATATGTGCTGCCAAAGTGAGCACTACATTGAGCTTTGACCTAATAAATGAGGGGCTCGAAACAGGGGGCTTTGATCTAATCAGTGAGGGCTTTCCTGAGGAAGTAAACTTGGCCAGACCTGTTCTGAAGGTGAAGAGGGAAAGAAAACATTCTGGATAGAGGGAACATGTACAAAGACCCCACAGCATGAAGAGGCATGGAGAGTGCAAAGGAAAACTGAAGTCTGGGCAACTTAGTGAACTTTAAGTCCTCCTACCTCAGCCTCCCAGAGTATTGAGTTCACAGGTGTGTGGCACCATGTCTGGCCAAGATCCAGCTTTTGAAACAGGTAAACTAGGATTCAAATTCTAGCTTTGCACTTGTGGTGTAACTCTGGGCAAGTCCTTCCATCTCTCTGAGTCAACTTTTTTCCTCATTCATAAAGTGGAGGTGGCTAGGAAAAAATGATCTTTCTGAAAGGTGTTTAGACAGTACCTGGCTCCAGGGACTGCTATGAAATATTATCTCAAGAGAAGGTGAACAGTCATTTGTCGGAATTATTTAGAGGTAAGAATGGGGTATAGTATTGTATGGGATGACTATGGTTGATAATGGCTGCTTTTACTTAAGCAACATCCAATCCCCCTTTTCTGTAATAGTACTTTGATTCTCCTTTGGGCAACCACTCCCCCTCCACTCTGGTGTCTATGTTTAAGAAAGGCTGATCCCATTTTCCCCTTCCAGCAAAAGACGGAGAAGTAAGGTCCCTCCCAGAGGAGTCACAGTGCTTGGCTCAGGGTTTGGCCAATCAGTCACTCAATGCTGGCATTGTCAAGCTGGCAGGATATGGACTCAGCTACAAGGAAGCCAACATACACAACAGCACAACCACAAGAGGCCAATTCCTGGCACTATTTCTTAATCTCCCCAATCAACCAAGTTTGACACCACTAAATTTTTTGATTAATGATCCAACAAAACACCTTTAGTGCTTAAGCTAGTTTTCTCTTAATTGCAACTAAGAATCTTTATCAATACTATAAGGATCCCACTTCTAGAAAGAGGAAAAAGAGATCAAATTGTTGGTGATGTCTGGGATTCCAGGAGAAATTGGCAGCAAAGTTAGGCAGTCTTCATTTTCTTCATGGTACTCCTTCTGAGCACCTAAGTAAAAAGCCTGAATAAAGGAGATGCTTAATTTTGGAGTTAATAAATCAATGAAAATGGTTGGATGGAAGGTTATTAGGGGAGACCATAGGAATAAGATAAACTCTATTTTTCCTTTATCTAGATTTTGGATGAAGGGAGAAATGATTCAACCTTCCATCTGTATAATCCCCTCTGTAAGATTCCATGCATAAGGTGCTGAGTTTGATCTCCAATATACACAAACACACAAAACTCCTAACATTTGGTAAGTGCTGGATGGATACATGAATGCATGCATGATTTAAAGAAAGAAAGGGCATTTAAGAAATTCAGGGCCGGTGAGACGGCTCAGCGGCTTAAGCACCTGCCTTGCAAGCGCGAAGGCCCGAGTTCAACCCCCGGAACCCACATACGAAAAAGGGGCCGGTGATATCGCTCAGCGGCACGGGTGCCTGTTGGCGCGTGAGGTCCTGAGATCGTCCCCCCGGTACCCACAAAAAAAAAAAAAAAAGAAATTCAGAATGGGGGCTTGTTATAGCTCAGTGGTAGAGAGCTTGCCTACAAGCATGCACAAGGCCCTGGGTTCAATCCCCAGCACTGAAAAAAACAAAACAAAAAAATCTGAGAATATTAAAGCCTATAATGACCTTAGAAGTGATCTTTGCCAAATATCTCAGAGCTCTCTCAGCTAGGAAATGGCAGGAATATTCTCTCCCACTTCTTTGTGACATTGTTGTAAGGATTAACAGATACTATACAATCAAAGGGCTTAGTAAAGAGTCTGGCAAACAGTAAATACTCAGTAAATATTATGTTATTATTATTCAACCAGAGTGCTTAGAACTGTAAGAGCTATGAAGGAAGTCATTACCTGTCACCACGACCCAGGAAACTGGCTTTGGGCTGTTCAAGGGAACACAGGTGTCCACTGGAACCCAACATCTGCAAAAAGGAAAAAGAATTATTATCAACCTTTGGGATTCCAGAAGGAATGGGGCACATGATGGGCACCCTTCGTCTCCCAATAATGTTTCTTTGAGCACCCAGAGATCCCAAAATACAACCCCCATTCATTACCACTACAGCCTTAGAGACCTAAATTAAAATTATGAAATTAAACTAAATCCCAAATTGTAAATTTGGGCTCTTAAATCATGATCCAGACCTAAAACTAAAACCAGCGAATTCCCAAACTTTGACTTCAGAACTTAGACCTCAAGTGTGAGATGCCAGACCCTGAAATATACACTATGGGGCCTGAAAAATCGTGGCTTGCGGTCTCTAGACTGTGATATTAACACTACAATGATGACTTTCAAGTCCCAAAGCGAGAACCTAGAACCGAAAAATGAGTTCTTCCAAACCTGAAACTCCAATACCCTAGACCCATAAAATGTCAGTTTCTAATCATCAACAGAACCCCAATCCTAATATCAAAATCAGAGCCCACAAACCTTAACTCTGAAAACCTAAAGTAAAAAAATCCAGATCCTGCAAAACCTCAGTCCCTAAAATTTACCTCAGACGGCTCAGCGGCTTAAGCGCCTGCCTTGCAAGCGCGAAGCCCCGAGTTCGACTCCCGGATCCCACATACGAAAAAGGGGCCGGTGATATCGCTCAGCGGCACGGGTGCCTGTTGGCGCGCGAGGTCCTGAGGTCGTCCCCCCGGTACCCACAAAAAAAAAAAAAAAAAAAAAATTTACCTCAGATCCTAAAATAAAGAGCTCTAGATCCCAAAACCATCACTTCAGACCATCTAATTATGACCTCAACCCTAAAAGTGAGTTCTCACATATGAATCTCACTGAGACCCCAGACCCTAAAATTGAAACCCCATATCCGTGTGGGTATTCCTAACCCTAAAGCTTTCTCTTCTGCTCCTAATCTCATGTTCCACACTCCACACTGGGATTTGAAGCCTGAGGTCTACACAGAGGCTTCGATCCTCCCAATCAGATGCCAGAAGCCCCCCTCCCCCATGATACTCCAGAACTCAAAACTAAGACTTCCAGGTCCCCCAGTTAGGGTGTGGGGATTCCCACAGGAAAGCGTCCAATCACACACCCACAATCTTCAGATTCAGTAGCTCAGACAGAAATCCCAGGCTCAGGAGAGCCCAGATCCCCAGCACTAGCCCGGCCCTGCGTCGCCCCTGCCCTATACCCGGGGCATGTCTGTCCCCACCCGTCCCACCCCAAAGTGCCACTCTGGGAACCCCGGCCTCCCCTCGAGCCAACTACAGCAGAGGGAGGCCCCCCTCCAGCCTCATTCCCCTTGGCCTCCAGCACCCGCCTCAGGACGTGCAAAATGGCGTGAGGCCCTCCTGGTTTCTGCCAGCACCACAAAGGGGAGCCAGATGCGACAGCGTCCCTTGCTGATCCCGGAAAGTCACGCGCGAGCTGGGGCCGCCTGGTTCCCAAGCTCGGAGTGAGATGGCTACGAATCCTGAGGGTGTGAGGCTGTGTCGCGAGGCTCCGTGTGGCGCGAGGCCCGAGGAGTGGAAGCACAATGCTCTCCCGAGGCCACGCCCCTCCCGGTTCCCGCCAAGGTGAGAGCGGAAAGCATTGGAAGGGCAGGGGGCCAGAGGCTCTGCGCATGCGCACCTGCGGCAGGGCCCTGTCCTGCATTGCTGGAATTGAGCTTCGCGCCTCCTGAATGGCCCCTTGGTACTGCGCGCCAAAGTGTCAACCAATCAGCTCTCGCTCAGCTACCCGCCTTTTTTGTGGGCCACCCCCACCCCTTGCCAAGCCTCCCGACTATTCTCAAGGTCCGGAGCCCTTGGAGCCTAAGGAGGAGGCGGGGTTTCCCCCAACTGCCAATTCTCTGGGAAAAATCTAGCCAGTCCCTCTTCAACTTTTTCCAGCGCCCCATTTCCACCTTTTCCCTTCAGTCCTTATCTAAGTAGGGCCTACTATGTGCCAAACCCCATGCTGCATGCTGGGAACTTTGCCAACCTTCCTTGAATTGAACCTTAGTAGTAGTAGTTCCTTTTATGAGGTGCGAGGTCCTTGAGACATAAACAAGCTGTACATTTTAGAAAGCTCATAGCCTGGCATGGTGGCGCATGCCTATAATTCCAGCACCCCGCAAGCTGAGGCAGGAGGATTGCAGTGAGTTCGAGGCCAGCCTGGCCTACACAGCAAGACCCTGTCTCAAAAAGGGGGGGGGCAGGGAGGTAGCTCAGCAGCACAGCGTCTGCCTGGCAAGCACGAGATCCTGAGTTCTATCCCCGGTACCCAAAACAAAACAAAACAAAAACCCTCATTCTCATAGTCCATGCAGAAGATAGGCTGGAAAAATATATCTCTCTTTTTTTCCCCTAGTACTAGGAAACCCAGGGACGCATTGCCACTGAGCTACACCTCTAGCCCCTTTCACTTTTTATTTTGAGACAAGGTCTCGCTAAATTGCCCAGGCTGGCCTCGAACTTGTGATTCTCCTGCCTCAGCTGGCATTACTGGCGTGCCCATCATGCCAGGGAGAAAAATATGCAAGGGGTGATTCAACGATACAGAGAATGTTTAAATTAAAATTTTAAGAAAAACTAATTACAGTAAAAGAAACACTGCCAAGAAGGAAATGATAAATGTGTTCAAAGCAAGGAAAAATATTTTGAGAGAGATTAATGGCAATATATCTTTTACTGTAATGAATTTTTTAAAGAATTTAAACATTTCACCGTATTTTTGGATTACACCGCTTATGTTAAGGGGAGGTGATCTACGTATTTCTGATCACTTTCCTGTGTTTCTGTGGACAAAAGATTTAAACTCTTCCCTTTTATAAATTTGAGACAGTAATTTTCACTAGGGTCTGCAGAATGTCTGGCATAGGGTTAGCAAGCAGTAGTTACTCAACCCGTATTTACACTGTTTCAGGTGTTTGAACAGGTACACAAAGATTCCTGCCCTCGTGCAGCTTCTATCCTATGATGTGGACTAGCTCCTGGTGCCCTAATGCATAAGTTGTTTTCCCTCCCAAGTTTTCATTTTCTCATTTGTAAATGAGGAAGTGGTAGTAGGTAAGGGGAAGGATGAATGGGAAAGTGTCTGGGAAAGCACAAAAGCACTGCTAATTATTGTGTTAATCAGCATAAGTAAATCAATAAACTTGCTCTTCCTTCTTTCCACCCTTCACCAATAGTCCTTTGCAGTTCCCTCAAATCTCTTTCCAAGGGCTCCGAGCCAAAATGGGAGAAAGCTGAACTCCATTTCCCAGCGGGCCTCGCGGGGATACTTCCTGCGCCTGCGCCGCCGAGTACTCCCTTTGCCTCCTGGGAGTTAGAGTCGTTCTTTCTCTCAACCCACCTACTGGCTTCCTACCCCACCTCCAAACTGCCGTGCTGCCTCCCGGGAGATGTAGTCTTTAATCGCCCGGACTCCAATTCCCAGCGGGCTTTGGGGCTAGAACCCGGAAGGGGAGGCTGTAGAAGAGCGAGCGGGGGCAACTCGCGTAGCCGAGGGAGCAGCGGCGCGCGGAGATGGTGAGAGCCTCAGGCGGGGTCCGGGGGCGCTGGAGAGTGTGGGCGGGGGTTCGAGACGCGGGGAGTTGGGGGAGGAACAAGCTGAGGCTAAAGAAAGGGCTGGGCACGAGGAGATCGCCTGGGGGAGGGGATTGAAAAAAATAGCCCGAGGGAGAAGAATGGGGGGGTTGGGTTGGGGAGGGGTCTTGGAGGTGGAGAGGCAGCCGAGCTTTGGGATAGATTGTAAGGGATGCCAGAGCTGGAGAGGAAGGCTCCAAGTTGGCGACGGGGCTGGGTGTCCAGGCAGAGACCCTGAAGGGAGCAGTTTTGAGGAGGGTTGTCCCGGGGGTTGTGGAAAGGCTTGGTGGTCAGGGTTAATTGTGTGAGAGAGTCTGGAGGCTCCAAGGGAGAGGCCAACCGTGGATGCTAGGCGTTGGGTTCTCTGGAGTGGATTCTGGGCAGAGAGGCAAGATGAGGCGGTGGGCGGCAGAAATCAATGAGATTGTAGGCTAGACTCCAGGACTGAGGGTGGGGTGGGGAGCGTGAGATTAGGGACCTGGATATAAAGATGCTTGCCTCATCCAGCCAGAGACTCCCGATAAGCTGAATAGTTAAGGAACTCTTTAGATAATACAGCCAGAAGGGACTGTACAGGCCACCGTTGGCACTCTCACATTCTCTGGGATTTAGAAAAGTGTAGTGGTTTATCTGTATAGACAGTTTAGCACTCGGATCTCTTATTCTGCCCCTCCTTTGTGACCTAGGCCAGCCTCTCTTCTCTTAAGCCTCAGTGCCCATATCTGTCCTAGAACAACAAGCACGCCACTGACAGGGCTAAAGGGAAGCTTCTTACTGTTTGTGGGAGACTAAGTCTTAAGTCTCAGTGCTGTTGGTGGGAAGTTCCTCGTGCCAGGAATGTGCCTGGGTTACAGCTGCTAATGGGTTCCCTCCTCTTCAGTGTAGCCCCAGAGGCATTTTCCCAAAACCTGGCACTGATGTGGGCACACCCCAGCTCAGAAGCATGCAGGGGCTCCCCACAGTCTGATCCAGCTAACACTTAACTGTTTTACGAAATGCCTGGCTGTATTTTTAGCTGTTTGTTCACGTCAACTCATTTGATTCTGACAACACTTCTAAGACTTAGGTGCTTCATCTTACAGAAAAGAAATAGGCACAGAGAAGTTAAGCAACTTTTCCAAGGTCAGCCAGCATTACAAGGTAGACTCAGGATTCCAATTTAGGCATCCTGGCTCTAGATCTCTGTTTTCACTACTATAATCTGGTCCCTCTCTTACTGCAGTAAAATGTGGTGAGTAGGGACAGAGATCAGAGCAGCCTTCAGTTAGAATTTTTAGTTCTGCCATCTATTTGCAGTGACTTTCGGAAAGTCTTTTAGCCCCTCCTCACCCTCCTCCCCTTTTTTTAAGACAGGGCCTCACTATGTAGTTCAGTCTGGCCTTGAACTCACAGCAATCCTCTTGCCTCAGCCTCCTGAGTGCTGGGAATACTGGCCCTCCTCACCTATTAAATGGGATCAGTAAACCCTAGGATGGTTAGAGACCAAGGAGATAATGCCTGGAAAGTCCTTAGAATAAGTACTCACTACACATGTGTTGTTTTTTGAACATGAATGGAAAACAGACCAGACACAGCAGGCAATAGCGAAGGCTGTCTTTTTTCTTTCTCTCTCAAGTTCCCCCATTTCTCGATCTTTCTAAGTTCCTACCCCTGTTCCTTGTCTCCCAAGTCCGAGAGTAACTCCTGGAGAGGGTGCTCCGAAACTCTGTCCCCGTTTCCATTCCTGTCCCCAGCCAAATGTAAATAATTCATTTGCCAGTGCCTAGTCTGGCCCAATTCCAGGTTTTTCAGTGAATGATAAATATTTCTAACAACTTGAGTTTTGTTTTGTTTTGGTTTTTCCCCTTTAACCTGTTGGTCACTGGGGCCTGACAGTTTGATAACTGTAACTCACCTTGATTGATTTGCCTTGAACCTTCTGTGATTTATAAATTCAGTGGCTCTGATAGTGAAGCTTACGGTTTTTTATTTTATTTTATTTTATGTTTAGATAGGGTCTTGCTATCATATAGTTCAGGCTGGCCTTGAACTCATTGTGGAGCCCAGGCTGGCCTTCAATTCACAGCAATTCTCCTGTCTTAGCCTTCTGAGTGCTGGGATTATAGGTGTGTGCCACCACAGCTGGCTGAAGCTTACAGTTAAAAGCACTTGTGTCAGAGAGGCCCAGGTTCACATCCTTGCCTCCATTGGTGTGTGTCCTTGGCCAAGCTGAATACCCATGCTGGGCCTTAGTTTTCTCATATGTAAAATGGGACCGCATCCAACCCATGAGGTTGGGTCTCATAAGGAGATGATAAATGCATATAAAATGCTTCACGTGGGCTGGTGAGATGGCTCAGCGGTGTAAGTGCCTGCCTGGCAAGCGCAAGGGCCCAAGTTCGACTCCCGGATCCCACATACGAAAAAAGGGCCAGTGATATCACTCAGCGGCACAGGTGCCTGCTGGCGTGCGAGGTCCTGAGGTCGACCCCCAGTATCCACAAAAAAAAAATAATTAAAAAAAATAAAATAAGGGCCGGTGAGATGGCTCAGTGGCTTAAGCGCCTGCCCGGCAAGCTCAAGGGCCCGAGTTCGACTCCCCCGAACCCACATACGAAAAAGGGGCCGGTGATATCGCTCAGCGGCACGGGCGCCTGCTGGCGCGCGAGGTCCTGAGGTCGACCCCCCGGTACCCACAAAAAAAAAATAATAATAAAATAAAATAAAATACTTCACGTGTTACGCTCTTACGAAGTACGAGGTCCTTCTGTGATGTTTATTCTTCCCCCCCAATTTTTTTTTTTTTTTTTTTTCTTTTTCTTTTTTTGGGAACCGGGAACCAAACTCATGACCTCGCGCTTGCCAGGCAGGTGCTGTGCCACTGAGCTGTATTCCCACCCCCCAAAAAATTGTTTTAATCACAAGCTCCGGCACTAGAGTACGTGGATTTGAATCCTGGCTCCATTTCTCACCGGCCGTGTGACCTTAACTCTTTTAGACCCGAGTGTCCTCTTCTGGAATGTGGGGATTCATTTGTTTATAGTGCGTGTTACAGGAGCACCTACTATATACCAGGGCCAGGCCTGGGTGCAGCTGGTCCCGGGCCTCTGGGAGTTTCCCACTGTCATAGCACCAGGGCATTTTTGCAGCAGTGGTGGCTTTATGCTCATTTTCAGAGTTTGGATTTCTCTATTCCTGATTCATTTTCAGCACCTTATGCCAGCTTTGCCTGCTTGTCATTGCTTTGTTAGATCTTTAAAAGTTATTATTAGTTTTTTCTTTTTCTGGGGCTATCAAACCCAGGACTTTATGCTCCTTAGGCAAGTGCTCTACCAGTGAACTACATCCCCAGCCCCTATTTATTTATTTATTGCAGTACAAGGTATTGAACCCAGGACCTTCGCAATGAGCTACATCCCTAACTTTTTTCTTTCTTTCTTTTTTTAAATTTTATTTTGAGACAAAGTCTTGCTAAGTCACAAAGTTGCCCAGGGTGGGCTAGAACTTGCAGTCCTCCTGTCTCAGCCTCCCAGAGTGCTAGGATTACAGGTGTGGGTCACCACACGGGGCCTCATGGATTTTTAATATTCTATCACCAGCCTTCATTGAATTATCTGAAAGCCTACTGGTTTGGGGGAAAGTTGCCTCACTTGTTTCAGCGTGTTCTTGTCTGAAGCTTACTCATACAAAATGATCTTTTTTCCATTTTTAATGGTATATTTCTAGCAAACCCAACAGTAACAAAAGAATGGCCCTAAGCTGGGCATGGTGACACATGCCTGTAATACCAGGATTATGGGAGGCTGAGGCAGGAGGATCATAAATTCTAGCCCAGCCTGGATGACCAAGGGAGACCCTGTCTCAGAATAAAAAACGAAAAGCACTGGGGATGTAGCTCAGTGCAGAGGCCCTGGGTTCAATCCCCAGTACCAAAAAGAAAAGAAAATTTCCTTGGGATAGATTTCATTTCAGGATGTGAAATAAAGAAGGAAGAAGCTTTTGGCTGTATCAGTGATTTTCAAACCCTTTCATAGCCCCACTTTTTCTTCATTATCTCAGCATCCAAATATTAAGCTCTCCTTGTAACCAGGTTTGCACCATATATTCTACCAGGTTGATTTCAGTAAAGGGTCAGCCAGCCCATGGGTGGGTGCTGTCATCTCCATTTTATTTTATTTGTGGTGCCGGGGATGGAACTCAGGACCTTGCCCACGCTAGGCAAGTGCTGTACCTTGGAGCTACAGCCCTGACCTCATCTACATTTTACAGTGCAGGAAACTGAGGCATGGAGAGTTAAGCCACTTGCGTGTGGTTACACCCCCTGAAACAGGAAAGCTGAAATCCAGCTGGCCTTGTCTACTTCTAGGATCTCTAGATCCTGAGGGCTTGGGCGGTTCCCATCCTCAGGGAGCTATTAGTTAAGGAAGTAGAGCGAGAGAGGCCAGCACACCCTGCAGACGGAAAGCCAGCAGAGAGGTATGCAAGGGCCTGGACTGCGGACAAAGGGGCAGTGGGGCTGGGGGATAGAATTAACAGAACAGCTGGGCTTAGTGTTATACACCTGTAATCCCAGCACTCGGGAGGCTGAGGCAAGAGGATCCCCAAGACTTCAAGGCCAGCATGGGCTACATAGTGAGTTCAAGGCCGCCTGAACTACATAGTGAGACCCTGCCTCAAAAACTGAAAAAAAAAAAAAAAAAAAAGAACGAATGAACGAACTGGACTGGGAAGGAACACAGCACTGGTATCCTGTCACCAATTCTTTTTTTTTTTTTTTTTTTTTGGTACTGGGAATCGAACTCAGGACCTTGTGCTTGCCAGGCAGGCATTTGTGCCACTGAGCTATATCTCTGGCCCCTCTGCCATCAGTTCTTGTGTGATTAGGCAAGTGCATTCCCTGACCACCTGCTCTGCGCTGCCCTGTGCTGTGTGTTGCTGTTTTGTCTCTCCACCACCACCACCATCAAACTTCTTAGGTTCATGTTTAGCTTCTGTTTTGTTTTTGTTTTGAGACAGGATCTCGCTATGTAGTTCATGCTGGCCTTGAACTTACTGTGAAGCCCAGGCTGGCCCTAAACTTGAGGCAATCTTCCTGCCTCAGCCTCCCAAGTACTGGTATTACAGGCATGTGCTACCACGCCCGGCTGTTTCTTCATTTTGGTGAAGCAATTGCTGCAGCTACTTCGTAAGAAGGGCTCTCGGGACATACATTGTTTTGAGCACTTGCACGTCTTCAAAGAGCGCCTGAAGCAGGGACGTGATAGGTTTGAAGCAATCCAGCTTGTGTTTAGAAAGATCCCTCAGGCTACCGTGGAAAGGATGAAGCCCAAGAACTATATCAGCCTGGGGAACCAGGGACAGAGCCTGGGACAGCTGTGCTTATGAGGAGAGGTCTCAGCTTCCTGAAATGGACAGGCCTCACCCACTCAGCTCACTGCCGTCCAGCAGGTGTTAGGAGAGGAAGTGTCCAGACGAAGAGATCACCTGTAGCTTGGGAAAGTACTAGGACAGCTTCCTGGAGGCGGTAGCACCCTTCTCGTGGGGCAAGATTTCCCCTGCAGGTACTGGCTGGAACAAAAGCTGGGCAGGATGGCTGGTAGGAGTTCCTTTATTCATTGTTTTTTCCTTTATTCATTCAAACAAATGTGTATTGAACACTTAAGACGCGCCGGGGCATTGCTTACCAACGAGTGGCCTGGACAGCTTGTTCAAGTGCACTTTTGGATTCAGCAGCCCTGGGTAGGGACCGAGAGTCTGCGCTTCCACCAGACTCCCAGGGGATGCCATGTGGCCACTGTCCCAGGCACTTGGCGCTCACTGTTCCAGAAGCTGGGGAAGTAAGGGGCAAAAATGCTGGCACTGAGCTGCCTTCATTTTACTAAGGGGAGATAATTTGCCCTCTAAACAAAAATTTTAGTATGTTTGATAATAATATGTGCTGAGGAGAAAACTGAATCAGGGAAAAGGAATGAGCATGTGTGTGTCTTTTCGGAGGAGGGGCTGTGGTTTTATATCAAAGGACTCACAGGTTGGTAAGATGAGAAAGACCATTTTATTTTGTTTTGTTTATTTATTTATTTATTTATTTTTAATGTGGGTACCAGGAGTCGACCTCAGGACCTCGCGCTTGCCAGTAAGCATTTGTGCCGCTGAGCGATATCACTGGCCCTTTTTTCGTATGTGGGTTCCGGGAGTCGAACTCAGGACCTCACGCTTGCCAGGCAGGCACTCATGCCGCTGAGCTATCTCACCAGCCCAGAAAGAGCATTTTAGGCAGGGGTAAAAGCTTCATATGAGGGCTATTTCTCAGGTGTTCCATGCCTCAGTTTCCTGTCTTTGACAGTTACTTTCTCATCACTGAGATGCAATACGTAACACCCACAATTTAAAGGGGGAGAGGGTTATTTTGGTCACAGTTGGAGAGGTTTCAGTGCGTAATCGGCTGGCCCCAAGGCCAGGACTGTGTGGCAGAGGAGAATTGCTCAAGGCTGGGCAGGCAGGAAGCACAGAGAACACTCAAGGGTATAGGGAGAGAGCTAGACCCTTCCAGGCCACACTTTACCTCCCAAATCACACTTAGCTATAAGCTATGAGTATCCTGCCCCCATGATCCAGTCAGCTCCCAAACACCCCACCTGTGAGTGCATGGGGCTTTGGGGGGATGTGGAGATATAAAGCATAACAACGCACCATGAAAAATAGTGAGAAAGATGTGAGGATTAAATAGGCTGATCTTTGTAAAGTGCTCAGAGCAGGGCCTGGCACACAGGGAGTGTGCGCTCTGGTATTAACTGCTGTTGTGATTAATATATTCCTGTTAGTTGTGATTGTTTATTTGGATGTCTTCCCTCTTTCCCATGAGCTCTTTCTGGTGAGCTCAATGTCATCTATGCATCCCCAGTGCCCAAACCAGGAGCAGCACACAGCCAGACCTCAGTGAATGTCTGAGACAAGTTTTTGCAAATGTTTTGTGTACACTGAGGATGTAAACTTGAGAATTCTCTAATCGTTGGGGGCATTCCATCAGGGCGTAGCTTGTGTGGCTTGGGTCCTTACTAATTTTATCTTCTCATGAAATCTATTCTGAGAGATGTTACAATTACATTACAATTCTCTTTTATCATTTTATAGGCTTAGGGCTGTCATGTGCAGTGATGATTGTTTTCTGAGTTATGTGTTTTGAGACTATTGTATTAGGATCATGCATGCTGAGAACTTTTGTATATAGTGGATCAGTTTGTTTTGTCACCGTCTTTGCCAGGTTTTTTTGTTTGCATGTTTTTGCAATTTAGTTATTTATTTATTTTGGTTTATAGAGATAGTGTCTCACTATGTAGTTCAGGCTGGTCTTGAACTCACTATGTAGTCCAGGATGGCCTTGAACTTGCAGCGATCCTCCTGCCTCAGCCTCCCGAGTGCTGGGATTACAGGTGTGCTCCACCACAGCTTCATTATTAATTATTAATATTAATATTAATGGTACTATCCCTGCTTTACTTGTCTCTTGGCCCCCATTTGCTTGGTTTTCATCTTGGTTTCCATCGTTTTGGTTTTCATCTTCTGGATGGTGATGTTTTAGAATCAACCTTGGCTTCCCCTCTGCACAATCCAGAGACAGATTTTTTTTTTTTTTTTTTGGTGGGTACCAGGGGTAGACCTCAGGACCTCGCGCGCCAGCAGGCGCCCGTGCTGCTGAGCGATATCACCGGCCATTTTTTCATATGTTGGTACCAGGAGTTGAACTCGGGCCCTCACGCTTGCCAGGCAGGTGCTTACGCCGCTGAGCCATCTCACCAGCCCCAGAGACAGATTTATCCTTGATGACCCAGAGCGAGGGGCAGGGCTGGGATGAGGGGATGGGGAGGTCATTCCTCTGCATGGGCAGGTAGATTCCAGAAGGGAGCTCAGGGAAGGGCTCCCTATATAAAATTACACTTGAGCAAACACCTGAGTGAAGTAAGGAACTGAGCCAGGTGGAGATCTAGGGGAATGCTTTGCAGTTTGCAGGAATGGCAAATGCAGACCAGGGGAGGGAGGAATTTAGTGACTTTCAGAAATAGATAGCAAAGGGGCTGGTGAGATGGCTCAGCGGCATAAGTGCCTGCCTGGCAAGCGCAAGGTCCTGAGTTTGACTCCCGGTAACCACATACGAAGAAAAGGGCCCTTGATATCGCTTAGCAGCACGGGTGCCTGCTGGTGCGCGAGGTCCTGAGGTCAAGCCCAGGTACCCACCAAAAAAAAAAAAAAAAAGAAAGAAAGAAAGAAATAGCAAAGAGCCCAGGGTGGAGCCTGCGCCAGCCTGAGGGGTAAGCTTCCTGGAGGAGGGGATGCTGAATCGCAACCCCAGGGAATATAAAGGGAAGCAGCACAAAGCAGTACAGGTAGTGACCGGATCAGATTCCCTGGCTTCATACCCTGCTCCAACTTGCACCGGTACTTCATGACCTTGGGCTGGTTTCAGTTTCTTCATCCATACTATGGAGATGATACTGAGGATTAGACAAGGCCTGCGTTTTCTCACTACTCCATATGCCAGGTCAGGTGCCCACCAGGCTCCACTGGGGGTGTTGAATGTGGGGACGAGGGAGTGGGTAGGGATAAGGCTGGGCGGGTAGGGTACCTGGGCTTCTTCTGGAGGGCACTGGGGAGCCATGGAAGGTTCTAAGCAGGGACAGGGGAATGTTTATGGATTGGTCCTTTTACAAGACCCGCTGGCTGTCCTTGAGGCTGTCGTGTGGGAGCATAGCTGGAAGCAGGCAAGGCTGGGCCGGTATTGAAGACAGGAGACACCTGGACAGGGGCCTGCATTGAGTCCCACCTGGCATAGAAAGGATCTAGACCAGAAATAATGCATGCTCTATGAATTTTAAATGAACAAAATTAGAACTTAGAAGTCCTTATGGAGTTCTCTATTGGTTTCCTGTACTGAGTCGGGGTTGGGGCATCTGGCCCGAAAGAGGGAATGCATAGGTCCCTGTGGCCACAAGGCCTGAGCCTTGAATGCCATGCTCAGAGGCTGTGTCAGTGCCATGGGGACCCTCACAGGGCTCTGCCCATTTGTTTTTAAAGGTGAGGTGATTCTGGTGCCGTTTTTCCCAGGGGAAACCTTGGTTCCTCCACGGCTCCCAACCAGAGCTAGGTACTGTCGACCCTCTCCTAGCTCTGCTTTCCGACCTGGAGTTCTCAATTCTGGGACCCCCTGGACCTTTAAATCTCGTCTGTCAATCAGGGATCCCTTTTGAGGGACCGTCGAGTAAAAAGCCTTCCTTTAAGTGCCGTGGCCTCTGTCCTGGCCAGATTTCCTCCATTTAGCTGGACGTTGAGAATTGTTCCACGCTCCCTTATATCTGGCTGTTTCTATTCCACCACCCCCTCTGTCACTCCTCCCCTTCTCGAAGTTGGGCCCCTTCGCCAAGGGCTTCCTTATATGGGCATGGCCCCAATCGGAGGCCGCTCATTGGCTGAGAGCGTCACGCGCGTGTCTGTCAACAAAGGGGCGGGGCGGAGGAAGGTAGTCCTCGCGCCAGCCCACGCACGTGGGGGCGGGCACTCGTTCCCTTCCTGCGCATGCGTGTGCGTGGCTGCGGGTGAGGGCGCTTTGGAGGCGTGTCTAGATTTCGCGGGTCACCTGAGGGGTTTAGAAGATTTCTTTGAAGGGGCGGCTACAAAATTTGGGGGATGTTTTTGCATTCAAGTGATATTTTGGGTCTTGGGAAAGTTGCGGGGGTGTAGGGAATACTTTGGAGTTCCCTTGAGCTTAAAGGGCGCCTTGGGATTTGAGCTCTTTTGTAACGTGAGAGGTTTGGTTATGTTTTGGGAGTCTCCTTTGTGTTTTGGGGGTTTGGTAGGTATAGGATTTGGGGGCTCCTGGAGAGATTTAGAAGCACGGAGCCGGAAATGGTGATGCACGCCTGTAATCCCAGCACACTGGGAGGCTGAGGCAGGAAGGTAGAAAGTTCAAGCCCACGCTGGGCAGCCTGGCGACTTAGGGTGGTCCTGTCTCAATGAGGACAAAAAATTTAAAAGGGCCTGGGATGTAGCAGAGTGTGAAGGCCCCCAGTGCGGGGAGGGGAGCAAGGAACCCAAGAGTACCAGTTCTGAGCCAGAATGTCTGGGCTCGTCCATCATGACTTTTCTACATGTCTGACCCGAGAAGAGCTTAACCTTTCTGTGACTCACCTGGAAGCAGAAACTGCTACTACTGCCTGTCTCCTAGATAGCAGTTGTTCAAAGAGTGCCCAGTACACTCTGCAGTAAGCACTCGTCTGCTGTTGCAGCATTTGTGAGGTTCTTTGGGGTCTCTTTTAGCTTTAAGAAGTACTTGGTTTGGGATTCCTCTTAAATGTGAGGGAGCTTTTGTGTAGTAGTTATTCGGGTCGGGAGGCTTTCTGTGGAAGTAAGGGTTATGTGGGGGTGTTTGGGGTGAGTGTAGGAGTTTAGGAGACTGAGGCATTTGTGAGCTTGGGAGGTTGCTGTGTTAGGATCTGTGAGAAGTCCTTTGAAATTGGGTCCTTTTGCACTGGGGGGTATTTTTAGGTTTGGATGTTTGAAGGAGGGTTTGAAATGGTCTGGATGTTTTGGGGAGAGTGTTAAGATTCTGGAGACGAAGGAACTGATTGGGCACTATAGGGGAGGTAAGGAGTCAGGATTGGGGCTCTTTTTGTTACGGATGTCTGTATTTGGAGGCTCTCTCAACTTTGGTGTCAGATTATCTAGAATTGCCCTCATTTAGAGGGACAGTATATACTGCAAGAGTTGGCAAACTTTTTTCATAAAGGGCCAGATAATGACTATTTCAGGCTTTTCAGGCCATGTATAGTCTGGTACAGCTCTGCTGTTGTAGCGTGAAAGCAGCCATAACGTGTGTTTCGTAAAACTTTTATTTACGTGGACAATGAATTGGGTTTGGCCCTTGATCCATTGTTTGCTGACCAATCTGGTCTGTAGGCTTGTGGAAGGCTTGGGATTTGAAAGGTTCCTTTTGGAGCTCTCTGGAAGGAGATGGGCAAGGGAGAAATTGAGGCCTCTGCTACTTACTGGTAAGTAGAAAGCGTAGTGGAAAGTAGTTAATGCATTACCAAAATTGTCTCCAGATTAGGTCTTGCGCATAAAAAATAAAGTAGCCACTTTCAAGATAGCCCTGAACTGGAGTCCAGAAACCAAGTTTGAGAAGCTGGCTTTGCTCCAGATCCACTGTGGCCTTAGCTGTGTAACCCTTCCCCATTCGGAGCCTCAGTTCACTGCAGTTCAGTGAAGTTCCAGAGAGCCTTGGCAAGGATTTGGTTTTTCTAAGTGAGAATGCACAGCTTTAAGAGATTCTCATGACCCCCCCACACACACACACACAAAATAGAAGCCAGCTTCTTAAGGGCCTGACCCTGACTTCAGATTTTCTTTCCTACCCAGCGCACCTTGTTCCTCCCTCCGTGGGCTCAAGCAGCCACTAGCTGTAGGCAGAGCTGGGAATTCCTGTTTTTTTTCAGGAACTGGCTACTGGGTGACAAAGGAAGAGGGAGGAGCCTGTCGTCTGCCAGTGGGTGCTGTCACTTAAGTTTAAAGGTCAGGCAGCCGGAGGTCTCTGTTCTGTGAGCGAAGGCAGTAGGGCAGTGGCATGGGATCTTTGGGATCAGAGCAAGCAGCCAGTTAGTTTACACTCCGTTCAGAGATCCCATCTGTATCCCTCTCTGCTCACCTGAGCAGTGGGGAAGGAATAGAGTTTGTTTTTGGTTTTGTTTCTTTCTTTGTGGTGCCAGATGGAAGCAAGGGCCCTTCTCATGCCAGGCAGGTGCTTTACCACTGAGTTACGTACCCCCCCAGCCCAGGATGGCTAGTGACCATCTAATTTGGTTTGTTCCCTCTGAACAGATTGAGATAGCAGGGGAATCCTGGGAAGAAAGTCTATTTTTCCAGCTGCCAACTTTCTTTTCCCTGTCTCTAGGTGACATGTGGAGCCCCCCACCATCCTGGTCCTGAGGTCCAGTGACTCCTTGCCTGTTTGCTGTCACGCCCAGAATGGACCGTGGCAGTCTCCTGCCCTTTCAGCTCTGGTGCCCCCGGCCCTTTGGCACCTACTCCCAGAACCAGACGCGCCTGCCTTCCACTGTGCTCAAGCCATCAGCCTGCCCTGAGCCCGGCAGCGGGGCCGAGCCAGACCATGGGCCTGCGCACTCAGAGAACACCCCACCCACCTTGGCTGATGCCCCCACCTCCCAGTCCGCTCCGCTTCTCTCGGCCTCTGCTGCAGGTGACGAGGGTCGAGTCCTGCTAGACACGTGGTATGTTATCAAACCCGGAAATACCAAGGAGAAGGTGGCTTTCTTCGTGGCACACCAGTGTGGCGGAGGTGGCCGGGCCAGCTCCATGAAGGTCAAGGGGCACTGGGGCAGTGACAGCTCCAAGGCTAAGCGGAGGAGGCGCTGTCTAGAGCCCACCAAGGCTCCTCCAGACCCAGGGGGCCGAGAGGGGCCCCCTGCTGCTGAGGGGGGCCCCACTTCAGCCGGGGAAGATGTAGACCTCCTCTCTGTAGCCGAGATGGTGGCCCTGGTGGAACAGAGGGCTGCCCTGGCCCTGCAGAGCTATCCTCGCCCCACCACCCCGGCACCTGTGGTCTTTGTGTCAGCTGAGCAGGGTGGACCTGCCAAGGGGCTGGGGTCCGAGAGGCGTTCCGGTGCCGGTGACTGCAGCCGTGTGGCTGAGGCAGTGGCCCACTTCGAGGCCCAGCGGGACAACCCTCCAACCAAGGGCCTCCGCAAGGAGGAGCGACCTGGGCCAGGTCCTGGTGAGGTGCGCATTGCCTTCCGTATCTCCAATGGCCGGGAGCCCCGGGCACCAGATGGCAGCTTACCCAATGGGAGTGGGGGCCGGCCCGGTTGTGCCTACCCTGGCAGTCCTGGGCCGGGGGCCCGAGCCAAGGACAAGATCACCTGTGACTTGTACCAGCTCATCAGCCCCTCCCGGGATGCCCTTCCCAGCAATGTGGAGTTCCTGCTGGCCAGGGCAGATGAAGCCAGTGAGGGCGAGAGCCCAGCCCCTGCCAGGCCCGAAGACACTCCCCCGGCCCCCCCTCCACCCCCTGCCCGGGACTGTGGAGCCTCAGGCTTCCACGTGGATGTGGTGGTGACTGGTGTGGTGGATGAGTGCGTCTTCTTCGGCAAGGACGGCACCAAGAATGTGAAGGAGGAGACGGTGTGCCTGACAGTTAGCCCTGAGGAGCCACCTCCACCCGGCCAGCTCTTCTTCCTCCAGTCCCGGGGGCCAGATGGGCCCCCCGAACCGCCCCCAGCTGACGCACCAACCACAGTGCCAGGCCCGGATGATGCTGAGGGGACAGCGGACACCTCCCTGTGCCGCCTCTACCGGCATGTGTCTCACGATTTCTTGGAAATCCGCTTCAAGATCCAGCGGCTGCTGGAACCGCGACAGTACATGCTGCTGCTGCCTGAGCACGTGCTGGTCAAGATCTTCAGCTTCCTGCCCACGCGGGCCCTGGCCGCCCTCAAGTGCACCTGCCACCACTTCAAGGGCATCATCGAGGCGTTCGGTGTGCGCGCCACAGACTCACGCTGGAGCCGAGACCCACTCTACCGCGATGACCCTTGCAAGCAGTGCCGCAAGAGATACGAGAAGGGTGATGTGTCCCTGTGCCGCTGGCACCCCAAGCCCTACCACCACGACCTGCCTTACGGACGTTCCTACTGGATGTGCTGCCGCCGAGCCGATCGCGAGACACCGGGCTGCCGCCTGGGCCTGCATGATAACAACTGGGTGCTGCCCTGCAACGGGCTGGGTGGGGGCAGAGCGGGCCGGGAGGAGGGGAGGTGAAGCCGGGGAGGGGAGGGGGAGCCCACCGTGCCCGCCCCTCCCCCTCCCTGGGAGCCAGGGTCCGGACTGGGCCACCAGCCCACAACCCCCCAGTCCAGGCAGCATTGATCCCCCACCAGAACTGAGACCAGCTTCCTGGGGAACTCAAGAGGACACTTTGGTTGACTCCTGTTGGTTTTCTACTCTTTCAGCCCAGGGCCGGGGACCCTCAAGTAGGGTGTTTTTTATCAGCATCTCCATTTCTTCTCCATTCAGCCCCAGCACCCTCCCTGCCACTCTCTACACCCCAGGGACCCACCAGCAGGGAGCAGACGGCAGCTAATTTTGGTACCACCTAAGGCTTCCCCCAGACTGGCTCCCCTTCTTTGCCTTTTCCATGCCCCCAGTTCTTTGCCTCTGGAGCTGTTTGTTCACCCAGGTTGGTACCTCCAAACCTCCTGCCCCAGGGCTCACCTCTTCTTTTGGAATTAGGGGCTGTCTGATCACCGATCAAATTTGGCACTTTCTTCCAGCAGCCTGCCATTTCTAGATATCCTCCCCATTAGAGAAATAAAAATTACTGCTTTCTCTTAACCACAAGCTAGCAGTCTCTCCCCTTCCTCTACAGGGGAAGGGAAAAAATCCCTGAAGTACAGACCCCACCCCACCTATTATTTAAGCTTTGCCAACACTCCTCACCCAGTAAAGCTGTGAAGCCCTTTGCCTCGCTCTCGACAGTGTGAAGGGCAGGGACTGGGTTTGAATTTCTAAGTGGTTTTTCCTTCCACTCTGGGTACTTATTGAGGTGTTGGGGTCTCTTTAACCCAAACCAACCACAGGTTTCTTTAGAACCTTTTGGTCAATTGGGACCTTGATTTTCAGGCAGTTTGGTCTGGGGTATTTTTGTTTGTTCTGTTTGGGGTTTGTTGTTTTTGTTTTTCCATCATTGTGGTTCTGGAAGATTCTAGCATGTGACGTCTGGCCAATTTTTGAATTTGTCCTTTCTATAAAATCAATATTTATAAGGCTGGGCCCAGACTGGTCTGTGTGTTGTTGAGGGAGGGAGGTTGGGGAGAAAAGAGAGCTATGGGCCTGTGCACAGTAGGATGGAAAATGTACCGAAGGGATCTGTAGCCAAATTCCTCAGCCTGAGATTATTTTTGACTTCTCATCTGTGCTGGTTTTGATTTAAAAATCTCAAAATAGAGATTTGAACAAGATCTTTTTTTTTTTTGTGGGTACCGGGGGTCGACCTCAGGACCTCGCATGCCAGCAGGCGCCTGTGCCGCTGAGCGATATCACTGGCCCTTTTTTCATATGTGGGTTCCGGGAGTCGAACTCGGGCCCTCACGCTTGCCAGGCAGGCACTTACGCCACTGAGCCATCTCACTGGCCCTTTTATTTCTTTTAAAATCCAGTGTTAAGTATAGTGGGCCTCAATCCATGCCTCTAAACTCGTCTGCCATTCTTTGACTATTGCCCGCATGCTCAAGGTCTGAGATGGCTGTGGGAACTCCTGCTGCCGCCTCCTGCAGGCAGGGAAGCCCCCTTCCTCCCTCTAGTACCGCACTATGTGGACTTCCACATGCACCTTACTGGTCAGTACGTAGCCATACACAGGGCTGCAAGGGAGGCTGGGAAATGGAAGCTTTTAGCTGGGTGCAATGTGCGCAGCCAAACTTTGCTATTAAAGATCCCTGTAACTAAAGTCTTAAAATATTTTCTTAATTGTATTAGTAAATTAAAAAAGGGGGGGGCCGGTGAGATGGCTCAGCGGCTTAAGCGCCTGCCCTGCAAGCGCGAGGGCCCGAGTTCGACTCCCGGAACCCACATACAAAAAAGGGGCCGGTGATATCGCTCAGCAGCATGGGCGCCTGCTGGCGCGCGAGGTCCTGAGGTCGACCCCCCGGTACCCACAAAAAAATAAAATAAAGGGGGAACTAAGACATCTTTTAGGTATAAAAGAAAGAGTGGATATTGAGAAGACCCAAACAGTCTCTGACATTAGGGAATCAATTTCCAGACAGAGTAGGATATCAGAGTATTCAATACTTAGATTTTAGGATCAAAGAGACCTAGATGCATCTTGGCTTGGTTTTGTGAGACTTCAGTTTCTCATGAAGGGTAAGTTAGATCACTTGTGCCTTCCTGCTGAAACCAACTGATTTGAAGTTTCCTTAAAAGCATCACATAGCTCCTAAAATACATTAAGGACCCACCAGGCCAAAATTTTAAGGGCCCTGAAGGCACTTTTGCTCTGAGCATCTGCTGATGTGGACAAACTTCAGTCTCCTACTTGGCAGCCTGATGGGGACAAATAGGTAGAAGTCAAAGCCACAGCCCACCCAGTGTGGGGAACCTCACAGGAGTGAAGAGGTGTAGGGATTCCAGGAAACTGTGAACTCAGGTAAGGAAGATGGCTGCAGAGGGGAGCACCAGGCCAAACGAAAAATCAACTCTTGAGAATTAGTCTGTAGCCAGGCTCACAACCCCAATGTGATCCAGGGTACTTTTTACTGAGAGGTCTGGCAGAAACACCAGTAGGAACGACCATCTAGAATCCCACAAGCCAAGCGAGGTGGCGCACACCTGTAATCCCAGCTCTCGGGAGCCTGAGGCAGGAGGATCGGCATGAGTCTGAGGCCATCTTGGGCCTCAAGCCCAGCCTGAACTACATAGCAAGACCCTGTCTCAAAGCAAAAAATAGAATCCCAGGTGTAATTTTTCAGACAATGAGTAGCAAATAGACATGCATGAAACTAAAGCCATTTGAGCAAAAGCCAGCAGAAATACTCCCCAAGATAGAACCACAAGGCTTCAGATGGTGGGACTCAGTCACAGGTTATGTAACAGATTTACCTTAAACTGTTTATTCATCTTGCAGTAGTAGGGACCGAACCCAGCCCTTCTTAGTTTCTGGTTTTTTGTTTTTTTTTTTTTGTGGGTACCGGGGCGTCGACCTCAGGACCTCGAGCGCCAGCAGGCGCCCGTGCCACTGAGCGATATCACCGGCCCCTTTTTCGTATGTGGGATCCGGGAGTCGAACTCGGGCCCTCACGCTTGCCGGGCAGGCGCTTAAGCCGCTGAGCCATCTCACCGGCCCTTAGTTTCTGTTTTGAGACAAAGTTTCACAAAATTGTCCATGCCTGCTCAAACTGAGGAGCCTCCTGCCTGAGCCCCCCAGAGCACTGGGATTACAGGTGTGTGCCCATACACCCAGCTAAAACTGTCTAAATATTTAAGAAGCTAGGCATAGTGGTACACTCCTGTAATCCCAGCACTCTGGAGGCTAGTCAGGAGGATCATAAGTTCGAGGCCAGCCTGGGCTACATCGCAAATTGGAGGCCTTTCTGACTACCTAGCAAGATCCTTCTCAAACAAAAATAAATTATTACTATTATTTTTTGAGACAGGGTCTCATTTTGTAGTGCAGGCTGGCCTCAAATTTATAGCAGCCCTCCTGCCTCAGCCTCCCAAGTGCTGGAATTACAGCTTTACAGCTATGTGCCACCTCACCTGGCGCATCTGCATTGTTAACTGCAACATATAACCAGACATCAGGTGTGGAATTTTCCGCTACTCAAAAAGTTGTGCAGTTTGGAGCATTTGAGATTTTTGGATTAAGGATACTCAGCCTGTGTTAACAATTCCTCAGAAGGCCCACGTGTGAAACATTCATCTAGTGTTCCGCAGCTGTGCTTCCAAATAAACCTGTGGTCTCCATGGGGCAAAGCTGCAGGAGCCAGGTGTGAAGTACGAATGGGAGCTGCAGGGCTTTGCTGGCTTTGGTACCTGGGGAAACATCATGTCGGACATCAGCAGCCTCATCTGTAAAGTGGATCTAACAAGGCTTACTTGAGATTCAAGCCAAAAATGTGCAGAAAGCCATTTAAAAGCCAGTTAGTCTAGCACTCTGGGAGGCTGAGGCAGGAAAATTGCACATTCAAGTCCAGCCTTACCAACTTAGGGATATAGGAAGAGCCTGTATCAAGATTATTTAAAAAAGAAAGGCTTGATTGGGAGGTAGCTCAGTGCAGGGGCCCTGGGTTCAATCCCAGTACGGGGTGGGGCGGGGGGAAGTCTGTTAAAAGCCACATGCCACTTTGTGTTGACCAGCTTCATCCAGCACCAATGATTTGGAGAAGGGAGGTGGGACATGGAGGCCGGGAGCACAGCTGTGGGTGAGGCTCTGTGCTTTCCAGACAGCTGGTTCACGATCTGTGTCAGCCTCCTCACCTGTAGTGAGAACTGACACTACCACCTCAGGGTCTGTGGGGAAATGAAGTGAACTTGCTGTAAGTGCTCATGGTCCCTGACACATGAACGTGTCAGCCACTATGGGAGAACTTGCACCGAGGACTCTTCATCCCTTCTCATTTGATAACCTGACTTTCAGCCCTCGAGTTTATTGAGTCTTTTGCAGCCTTCAGCTGACTGATGTTCACCTTCACTTAATTAATTTTTTTGCCAGGCATGGTGGCACACACCTGTAATCGCAGCACTCAGGAGGCCAAGGTAGGAGGATTGCTGTGAGTTCGAGGCTAGCCTGGGCTACAAAGTGAGTTCAAGGCCAGCCTGAACTGCATAGCAAAACCCTGTCTCAAAAAAAATAATAGTGATAATTTGTTTTTGGTTTTTTGAGACAGGGTTTCCCTATATAGTTCAGTAAAAGGCGAAAGATTTATACGATCTGAAGAGAAACCAGAGTATCGCTATGTAGTTCAGGCTGACATTAAACTCACTGTGTAGCCCAGGCTGGCCTCGAATGTGTAGCAATTTTCCTGCCTCAGCCTCCCGAGTGCAGGGGTTATAGATGTGCACCACCACACCCAGCTCACCTCCACTGTTTTTTAATTCTCCACCTTAGCTACAGGTAGAACCCAGGGCCTCACATAGGTTTGCCAGGCAGTCCTTCTACAAAGCTGCATCCCAACTTGGGGTCCCTCCTCAAGGGTTTTATTTTCACTAGATTTGCTAAATAGCTGAGTATGCACCCTACTGTGTCCTTAAGGACAGCATGTCCTAGCATTTAGGAGGCCGAGGCAAGACTGAGAGTTCAAAGCCATTCTGGGCTACACAGTGGAACTCTGTATCCAAAAAAAAAAAAGGACACCAAGTCCCAAACTGTGGTCAAAAGATGCCCTCAGGTATTTGTTACAAATCCCAGCCCTCCCTGGAGTGCTGGTTCAGTAAGTCTGGGGTGAGACTTTCAAGGCTCCATTTCTTAATAAGCTCCCCAGCTGAGCCAGCTGAGCCAGAAGAGGCAGGGTTGGCAGAAATTCCTCCCTGGCCTTGCGGGTACAGCCACCATCTCATTGCTGTACCCACAGGAAAGGATGGTATGAGGTGACTGCTTTGCAGTGAATCTAGTTTTGACCCATTCCTACCAGAAAGCCTCTCAAACTGTCCAAACCCAGTGTTTCCCAAAGTACCTTCTGAGGTACCCTAGTTCTGTGAGGTGCTTCTTACAGAGGTTCCGTGGTGAAATAATTTGGGAACCACTGCATTCTGTCTTACTCTGGAAAGTTCCCATTATGCAGTGAGGAGACTCATTGAATGATGTTTCACCCTGCCACTTGGATCTCTAATCCCCTTAAAACACTGGTTTATTGCCCATTGGCTCAGGCATAATCTGGAGTGCCAAAGCCACCTCCTTGGTTCCCATTTCTGAACCCAGGTTTGGACTCATGCAGTAGCAAAGCCGCAGTTCTGAAGCATGAACTGATGCAAAAACTTAAGTGGCAGAGGATTCTTTTAGTTGAGTGGTGCTTGTCCAGACACCATCCATGGTTTGCTGATTGAAAGCACAGCATTTGGTCCCTGCAAACCTTCAGACCAAGCATTTACTTCAGGCAAGGGCCAAGCCCTTACTCCTCTGGCTGTCACCTCCATGATGGTCCCTTCCATGTCCCTGAAGGGTGGCAGCTTGAGAAAAGTCAAAAGCGGGTCCTTCCTGGGAGCCTGAGGTGTAGAAAAGGAGAAGCCAGCACTCCTGTGCTGGGCCCAGTCTGGCTCCACTGGTGCCAGGTAACCTGGGCACATCCCCTCTGGGCGCTGCTCCCTCAGTGTAAGGTCCCCTGGGCTACAGCCCCAGGTATTCTGCCAGGAACACGGCCAAGATGCGGCAGAGGTTGTGCACGGTAGGTGGGTGGAGGTTGGCTTCTGTGTCACCAGGCGTGTGCCACACAGAGGGGAAAGGCGTGGCGATGAGGTGCAGCACCGGGACCCCTGTGGGCGAGAGGAGACCCTGTCAGGCCTGCACCCCCACCAACAGACCCCAGCCAGGTGTAGGCTGGGTAACTTTACCTTCCCCACCCACCCCCAAAACACTGTTCCAGCACTTTTTGAGCCCTGAACATAAAGTGTGTGAGGGTACATGTTGTTTTCCTAACAAATTAGAGAAACTCAAAATTAATGGGTTGTGAAGAGATTAGAGGAAGAGGACGATATCTTTGATCCTCCATGCCAGGAATACATGACGCCCCCTTCTCTTTAGCACTGCTTATACTGTATTTGCATACTGCCGTATTCTAGGTGCTAGGCCACACAAACACACCATTCTATCCTTTCAGTGAACCTTTCAGGTGGGTAGTTTCTACCATTACCTTCATTTTCCTTTGTGAGATGGAGTCTCACTATGTTGCCCAGCTGGCCCCAAGTTTCTGGGCTCAAATTGCCCTCACATTTACTGAATGAATCAATAAAGAGGGATAGTTGG
Organism: Erethizon dorsatum; assembly: GCA_028451465.1. Lineage (NCBI taxonomy): Eukaryota > Metazoa > Chordata > Mammalia > Rodentia > Erethizontidae > Erethizon > Erethizon dorsatum. The sequence goes on along the minus strand of CM051834.1, from coordinate 106,855,458 downwards.
GTCTTGGAGTGTAGCTCAGTGGTAGAGTACCTGCCTAAACATGAAAGTCCCTAGGTTCTGTCCCCAACAGTGAAAAAAACACTTAAGTAAACAATAAGGCATTCTAAGGAAGGCATTCTTGTTGGAAGACTAAATTATAAGTTTTTCAAAGCAGTTTTTAGCACCTGCTATGTGTCAAGACTGTGTAAGCAGGCATTTTCTAGACCTGATTTCATCATCTCTCATGATTATACACATGCATACATGTTGGTCTGTGTACATATCATTTCCCTGAAGGAATGGGGGCTCAGGGAGACTAATTTGCTTTAAGTCAACCAGTGACAAGTGCAGATCCTAGAACTCAGACCTGTCATTCTACAACCTACAGTGATAGCTTAGTGCTAGAGCACTTACCTAGCATGTATGAGACCCTGGAACCCTAGATTCTTTTTTTTTTTTTTTTTCTTGAGAAGGGTCTCACCATGCAGTTCAGGCTAGCCTTGAACTCACTATGTAGCCCATGCTGGCTTTGACCTTGAGGCGATCCTCCTGCTTCAGCCTCCCAAGTGCTGGGATTACAAGCCTGCACTACCACACCCGGCTTTTTTTTTTTTTTTTTTTTTTTTTCTTTTTTAAAAAACAAGGTCTTTTTGTAGTGCAGGCTGGCCTTGAAGTGACATGTAACCCAAGCTGGCCTCAGACTTTCAGCAATCCTCCTGCCTCAGCCTCCTGAGTGCTGGGATTATAGGCATGCTACACCATGCCCAGCTAAAACCCACATTTTTTTTTTTTTTAATGCGGGTACCGGGAGTCAAACTCAGGACCTTGCGCTTGCCAGGCAGGTGCTTATGCCACTGAGCTATATCGCCAGCCCAAACTCACATTCTTAACCCCTATACCAGATGTTTTTAACCCTGACTGCATAAAAAAGATGTATGAACTTTGTAAAAATCATGCAGACACCCAAGATTGTGGTTCAGCAGGCCTGAAATATGATCAGGCAGTTTCTGAAGTTTCTTCCATGATTCTACAGAGCTATCAGGGCCTGGAAAGAAAATCAAGAATACATGTTGTGTTGGGGGTGATGTCACATGCCTGTAATCCCAGCCAGGAGGATCACCACGAGTTTGAGGTCTGGGCTACATAGTGAGTTCAAGTCCAGCCTGAACTACCTGTCTTAAATACAAAACAAAGAATACATGTTGTAATCATTGTAGCATGAATCGTAATAGTTAACATTTCTTGAATGCTTGCCATGTGCTGGACACTGGTACAAACAAGTTCTCTACGCACATTAGCACATTTGGTGCCGTCAGTACTGTGCGACACCACAGTACAGATGGAGACACTGAGATACGAAGAGGGGAACAACTTGCCACCAGGCCCTAGCACTGGGAAGGAGCCAGAGCCAACCCAAGCTGGGACTTCCTTGGACACTGCCCCCATTCCTCCCTGCATGGAGCAGTACCTCTGCGGAGGAAGGGGATGTGGTCATCTTCCACGGAGCCTGGCGGCTCCCCGGACTGGAAGTACATCACTTCCTGGGGGTGAGCCTGCAGCAGGTTCAAGCGGTGCAGACGCTTCTCTGTAGGGGTAGGGGTGAGAGAGCAAGACTCAGCTCTTGGCAGTCAAAGGTCCCCTGTTCATGGATCAGAGGGCAAGGGTTGTCCCAGAGATAACGCACTGCTCATCCCAACATGAAGGAATGTATCCACTTCCTGCGGTTTACTACGTTCCTGGTCTTACTTAATCCCTCTGGTCTAGAGGTAGATTATTATTAGGATCATGCCCATTTTACAAATAGAAAACTGAGGCTCAGACTGATGAAGCTTCTTAACCCAAGGGGTAAGAGGCAGACCCAGGATTTGAAACCAGAACTGTCTCATACCAGGGCAGCTAATTTATAATCACTACACTTGACCTTAATGGGATGAGTGTGTGATTCTGCCATGGTTCCTCAGAGAGACCAGGGAGGTGGTGGGAATGCTGGATGAACCCTTAGAAGACATGTGTCTGGCCCTCCCTCCCACATGCCAGGGTGGTGCCCGGCTCCACCTTCACGCTCACCAATGCTCCGCAGCCGATGGAACCAGCGGACCGTGTGGGGGAAATGACTGTAGAAGGTCGGACTGGGGGCTCCCAGGAGATCAAGCAGCATAAAAAGCTCCTAGGGAGAAGCCAGGACTGGAGGGGGCTGAGCAGGACCCTGCCAACCCCACTGCACATTCTCCCCACCTCGCCAGAACCCAGTGGGACCCTGGTCTTACAATGGCCTGGATCCTGGTGGGGCCAGGACTGTGGGGCATAGATGCCATGAGCTGGGCTAGGTGCCGGGAGCCATAAAGGGAGTCCTTGGGTCCCCACTCCTTCAGTGCCTCTTCACCATCCAAGAAGAGCAGCTGCAGGGTCACTGGGGCTGCCTGTAGGAGCAGGTGGCCAGGGCCAGCTCAGTGCCAGCCCTTGGCATCAACCCACCCATGTGCCCTGCCCACGTGCACAGTTGGACAGGACAAACTAGGTGTCCTCACTGCTACAATGTGGGGCCAAGAGCACAGATGAAGCCCGTGGCCTGGGTTCAAATCCATAGCCAGCTGCTTCCTAGTGGTATAGATATGGGTAAGTTACCAACTTCCTGAAGCATCAGCTTGATCATCTATAAATGGGGTTAATGACAGTTCTATTCATAAATAGTACTCAAATCCAGGGCTTAGAACAGTGGCTGGCATATAAGAACTAAATATGGGTTGGAGCTGATAATTACTCCTTAAGCTCAGTTCGGCAAAAAAAAGAGACCCACAAATGAATAATGATACAAACAGTGAAATGTAGTTGGGACAACGGCTTCCAAGAACTACAGGGTTCTGAGGGAGCCCAGGAAGTGGCTCAGTGGGACGTGGTAGGAAGGGCTCTGGGTCTGTTGGGCAGGGACGGTTGCACGCTGGAACAGAGGGAACAGTAGTCCCAGTCAAGGGAGCAATATGGACCCATGGCTGGGGCCAGGGAGCAGGTCAGGGTAGTTTCAGAGATCAGGGGGTCTAGCAAGGGCCGAGGGGTTTGGGCTTTGTTATGGGGGACTGGGGATCCACAGAAGGGGTTAGAGGAGGGGAGAAGCATGATGTGATCTATACTCCCATTCATTTGTTCATTCCACAAATTTGTACTGATACCCCATTTTATGCCAGGCAATATTCTGACCAAGGGGATACAGCAAGAAACAAAAGAATCTTGAGTCCCTGCTTCATGAAATTTACTCTAGCTGAGGAGACAGGCAAACAAATCAACAGAAAACACTATCAAGGATGAGATAGGAACCAAGGGACTCATTTTAGGGTAGCTAGAAAGGGGTCTCTGAGGAGATAACTTTGGAGTGGACACCTGAATAAAAGGTGCGAGCTAGTCAGGAAGGAGTAAAAAAACACTGATTGATTGATTGATTGATACAGGGTCTCACTATGCAGCCCAGGCTGGCCCTTCTGTAGAAGGTCGTAGATTGAGATTATGGAAAGGATTGTAGAAAGCAATTCTCCCACCTCAGCCTCCTGAGTGCTAGGATTACAGGCACCATGCTGGTTTAAAAAAAAAAAAATTTCTGCCTCTGCTGGGCATAGTGGCACACACCTGTAATCCCAGCACTCCAGAGGCTGAGGTAGGAGGATCGCTACAAGTTCAAGGCCAGCCTGAATTACATAGTGAAACCCCATCTCAAAAAAAAAAAAAAAAAATTCTATGCAGAGCCAAGAGCAAGTGCAAATGTCCTGAGGTGGGCTTGAGAGATCGGAGGGTGGGTGTGACTGCAAAAAGCCACTGAGGGGTGGAGGGCAAGAGATGAAACTAGAGGGGTAACAGAGTGCACCTCAGGGGAAAATATAAAGACTCTGGCTTATGCTTGGAATCAGAGGGAGCCATAGGAGGGTTTGGGCAGAGGCAATAGGATCTGACAATCAGAAGACAAGGATGACAAAGGCAAGAAAGAGAAGGTGGGTGCATGGACTGGCGTGGATGTGGCCCACCCCTCCCCAATCCCATTCCTCACCTGCTGCTTGGCCCTGCTCAGCAGCAGATCAAGGGCCTGGGCCAGCTCCAGTAGCAGTGCACAAGGCACAGCTGAATCCGTGGCTCCCACAAATGAGGCTGAGCCCGGGGGGAAGAACTTCGAGTCATAATGGCAGGCAAGGGTAAGGTGACGGGCAGCCTCTGGGTCCAGTGTAGCCACCACGTTCCCAAAGTCCAATGGCCCCAGAGGCGTTGAGGCTGTGAAGGGATCCAGCTCCACATGCCAGCCAGCTGTCAGGGCCCGCAATGTGGCTTCCAGGAACTAGTGGCAAGAGAGAGGTGGGAGGGTGGACAGGGACTGGGGAGGAAGTGGGGAGAAGGGCCATGTGACCTGAACCATGGAGAGCAGTCAGGCTGACTCAAAATTCCCACTTAGGGTTGTTATTCCCTTGACTCACTTCTGCCCAGTACCTACTGGGTGCCAGATGTTGGGGTGACCCACCTCCTGATGCCAACAATGCTAATCATGGCTTATTCTTCAACAGCTCTTGTTATGTGACAAGCCCTGTTCTAGAAGCCTATGGAGTAGAGAATGCCAGTGAATGACCTCATTTCGCAGAGGAGGAAACTGAGCCCCAGAGAGGTTAAGAAATAGCCTCATGCAATGGTGCACATCTGTAATCCTAGCACTGGGGAGGCTGAGGCAGGAGGGTTGCAAGTTCAAGCCCAGCCCCAGCAATTCAGTGACTTAGAAAGACCGTCTGAAAATTGTTTTTAAAGGGGTGGTGGTGGTATAGCTCAGCTCAGTGTGAAGGCCCTGGGTTCAATTTCCAGTACCACCACCACCACCAAAAAAGAAAGAAATTAGTCCAAGGTGAGGTGGGACCAGAAACAGTATATGGAAGGCAATATAGTGATGTGACACCACTTATTAGCTGTGGAACCTATGGGAAGATGTATAACCTCTCTGAGCCTTGGTTTCACCACCTGTGTGAAGATCACACTGGTTCTCACCACCTGGGGCTGTCCGTTTCTTGTCCTTAGCACATACTTAGCTTTGGGTGGGAGAAGTGCAGCTGCTGGTTATGCGGGACTCTAGAGTCAGATTAACTCCTGTCAGAGCCCCATTTCTGCCTTTTACCTCCTTTGGGATCTTGGACAGCAGGTCTACTTCCCATTTCCTAGAGGGCTGGGTGGGGGTCGTTGGTCAGAACCTGGACATAGGATGAGACGCCTTTACCTTTCTGACTTGGAGATTACCGGGGCTACCCGGGGTTCGCACAATCAACAGAGGACGCAGGTAAGTAACCCAGAGCCGCTGCGGATCCAGTTGTCCCACCACCTTCCGCAGCTTGGCTTCCGGGAGGTTTCCAACCAGCGGAGCCTTGGGGGTTGGTAAGATGTGGAAAAGAAGATGAAAGCAACCCCCCATTCCGACCCTACCCCGGGCGCCGTTGCCGCCATGAGCCCGGGATCCTCTTGGTAATGAGCAGCCTTCAGCATGTAGGATAAACCCTAGACTTGGGAAATGTCCCTCCAAGCCCATCTAGTCAAAACTACCGCAATCCCGATGGACACAAATCAAAGCCCGGTGGGAGGAAGGGGTTCTTCCAAATAATTGACTTGAAGTGTGGAACCCAGACCTCCCAAGCTCACTACAGCAGAGCAGACCCTTCCTCTTAAGGGGGAGCTGCTATTACAGAAGGACCGAAGCCTTTTTGGGTACAGAGCATGCGCTGAAATGACAGAGAAAGAAGGAGGCATCTGCGGCATCTGAGGCATCTGGGAGATACGATACAGCCACGTCAACCTGAGACTCTAGAAGGGGAAGTGGGAAATAGGGTCCTCAGGGTGCCCGGAGCCCCGCCGATCCTCACCCGCAACTCTCGGCTCCTTGACAGCTCCTCAGTCCCGCGGTGCCAGCCGCTCCAGATGATGTAGAGCGCCAAGCCCACGGCCACGGCCAGCAGCAGGGGCAACAGCTGCACTCGCGGTAGCAGGCGGCGCTTGAGCAGTGAGGGTGGCTCTAGGAGGCCGCTTTCGCCGAGCCGCAGCCGGGGCCGCCCGCGGCCCCCGGATCGCATGGCAGCTGTGCCTGAAACGTGTACCAGGCTGCGGAAGGAGTTTAGGCCCCGCCAAGTTCCACCCAAGGAATCACAAAACCAATGAGCAACAAGAGCGGCTGCACGGCCCACCCAGCGAGCCTTGAAACCATTGGCAACCTGAGGACACGCCTCCCCGCCGCCCTCGGGTGTTGGCGTTGGTTTCCCTCAGGGTTGCACAACCCAAAAGTGAGCGCAAAAGGGGTAGGGACCGCCTCCGAGGGGAGAGAGCCAATGAGCAGCGTTTGACTGTAGAGACATCCGCACCTCTTCTGCACAGGTCCAGGTGCCTTCCGGATGTAGGATTGTTAGCGCCAGGTCTGAAAGATCAGTAGTCACCTCAGGGAGCCATGCCAGAAGGAAAAAGGGCGGTGCGCATCCCTGAAGCTACAAGCGGATTGGCTTCGCCGAGGCCGCGCCCCCGAAGACAGGGCAGGCGTGTCTCTTCCCTCCTTCAACCTACACTTTTCTACAACAAAACGATTTGAGTCGGGCCCCCTTTATTTTTCCTCTCCATTGTCGTGAACATGTGTTGTCCTGAGTGGCTTCGAACCACATCAGGCTTTTACCGGATCGCTGAGCTGCTGGCGGGGTAGCTATGGCAACAGGCTACGCCCCCTCTGAGTTTGGGTTTGCGCAGGCGCTAACGGAAGTGAGACACAGGAAGCGGAAGTCCCCCTCTTCTTCTTCTGAGACCGAAGCAACGCAGAGGAGAGTAACAGGAGGTCGCATACGCCACCATGTGAGACCCGGCTGGGCTTAAACGGCAGGCGGGAGGTTGAGGGTGTAAACTTGGCTGATTAACTGCGGGAGAGGATGAGCAGAGCCGGGGGCGGAGGCAGAGATTAGGGATAAAGTGGCGTACTTTTCTCCTGAGGGGTTCGAGCACGGGTATGGGGCCTTTAACAGATGGTGAGTTCTGGAGAGGGGACATCTTAATCCCATAAGGGGCTGGGAGCTCTCGCAGATACTTTTGTTGAAACGAATTTTAAGGGGAAGCGATTTTTAAGAATAAAGAGCCCGGGGGAGGAAAGTGAGGTCTATTATTAATAACGACTTGAAGCAAGGGATTTATCCGGATAATTTAAGCTGCTGGCGGGTGGCTTTTCGACCTGTTTTGCGACTCTGACGATAATGAGCCACTGGAATGATTTTACTGTTTATTTGTTCGGTAGATAGTCAATTGAGTGTTCACGTGTCAGGCACTGTGTTAAACACATGGGATACATCCGTGAATGAAAGGTCCTTATCCCCAAGAAAAACATTTCCTCTTATGGGTTATGAGGGGAGCAAAGCACTCAGGCCATAGAATAATAAAGGAGTGTGTAGTGTGTTAGGTGTACAGGGCTGTTAATAAACAAATAGTCAAGCACCCCTGTTATCCCAGCACTCAGGCTGAAGCAGGAGTATTGTCACGAGTTTGAGACCAGCCTGAAATAGTCTAGTAGTGCAACGACAATGGGAAAAGACAACAGTGTAGTAACTGTCGCAGAGGGACACATTGAGAAGGCAACACTTGAGCAAGGACCTGAAGAAAGTAAGGGAGTGAAGCATACAGATATCTAGTGGTTCCAGGCAAGGGTAAGAGCCAACAGAGGCCTTAAGATGAAAGTTTGCCTCCTGTATTCATAAGACCACTCAGGAGTTCACTGGTTGGAACAGTGTGACAGAGCCTGCAACAGTGTGAGAGAGGAGGCAAATGTAGGGCATTTCGATAACTTTGGTTTTCCTTTTGAACCGAGATGGGAGCTATGGGAAGGCTTTGAAGGGTGACATGATATGGTTCAGGTTTTAGTACACCCTTCACTCTGGTCTGTGAAGAACAGACTGTCAGATGCATGAGTGGAGGCAAGGAGACCAGTAAGACTCCGGGAGAGAGATGATGGAGATTTAGGGCATGGAAAAGAAGTGGCCAGAGTCTGGGTGTACAGTGGTAGCCCAGTTCATGTACTTAATTCTTTCCATGAATCTGGTCAAAAACTGAATTGGACGAAAACCAAATTAAATTTAGTGGTAGGTTCGATGTTGACCTTATGGGGAAATTTAATTCTAAGAGATAGATGGGGACTGGTGAGATAGCTCAGTGGCATAAGCACCTGCCTGGCAAGCGTGAGATCCTGAGTTTGACTCCCGATACCCACATAAAGGAAGAAATGGGCCGGTGATATCACTCAGCGGCACAAGTGCTTGCTGGCAAGTGCGAGGTCCTGAGGTCGACCCCTGGTACCCACATAAAAAAAAAAGAGAGAGATGACAGGATTTGCCAATAAATTTGACATAGGATAAGAGGACAAGAGATGTCATGTGGACATCAAAAGTATTTATCTAGAAAACTAGGGGGATGGAGTTGCTGTCGATGGGGATTGGGAGCACTGTGGATAGAGTGTATTGGAATGGTCAGGTGATCTGGAGCTCAACCTGGGACAGAGTTGGAAATGTATATCAGGTATCAGGTGCTTGTGCCCAGAGAGAAGACTGAGGTATCAGTGTGGGTGTTGGGGGCAAGGTTGGGGAGACAGCACAAAGCCGTGACCAGCCATGCTCCTAGCCCAAGCCATTCTCACGTATGGGTCCATCCTTACCTGTTCAGGAGCCTCCTCAACAAGCCCAAGAGTGAAATGACCCCAGAGGAGCTGCAGAAGCGGGAGGAGGAGGAATTTAACACAGGTCCGCTCTCTGTGCTGACCCAGTCAGTCAAGAACAACACCCAGGTGCTCATCAACTGCCGCAACAACAAGAAACTCCTAGGCCGGGTGAAGGCCTTTGACAGGTGAGCACCCAGGGCTTGGGGGGTGTCGTGTCCAGGTCTGGAGAAGCAGCCCCAGCTCCTGTCTGAGGAGCCTGAAGAATGGTTTCTTAGAAGTTTGGGCGGGTGCTGGGTATGGTGGTGCACGCCTGTAATCCCAGCACTGGGGAGACTGAGGCAGAAGGATCACCAGTTCAAGGCCAGCCTGAGATACATAGACCCTGTCTCAAAACAAGAAAGGAAAAAAAAAAGCTTGGGTGTGGAGTAGGGAGAAGCATTTTAAAACCATGAATGCAGGCCGGTGAGATGGCTCAGTGGCATAAGTGCCTACCTGGCAAGCACGAGGTCCTGAGGTCAAGCCCCGGTACCCACACACATGCACACAAAAAAAAAAACATGAATGAGGTGTGGCTGTCTCTCCATGCCCCTCCAGCTGTCACACGTGTGTCTGGTAGCCAGCCTGTTGGGCTTGTGTCCCAACTGTGTCTCAGCAGCCAGGTGCCCTTTGGTGCATAACTTCCTGGTCTGTAAGGTGGCAGTAATCATGGTAGGTACAGATTTAGTGACTTAGTACATGTAAAGTGCATAATGCAGCGTATGACATGCAGAATACTCAGTCAGTTCCACGGTTATTATTTAATTAGAGCATCTACCCTCTAGGGACCGTTTTAGCCTCTGGGCACAGCAGTAACTAAAACAAACATGGTTCCTATATGCAGGGAGCTTGTGCTATCAGTAAGGAAACGGACAGCAAGCGTATAAATATGTGTAATAGGTATGATGGGTTCTGTGAAGAAAAGCAAACCCAAGTCACAGTACAAAGTGTTGGGAAGGGGACGCCGTCTCATACGGGGTAATTGCAGAGACCCTGCCTGAAGAAGCAATGTGGACAGACCTGAGTACAATGAAGCTGCAAGCTGAGGTCTTTGTGGATAGCCAGAGGGAACAGCAAGTGATTTTTCCTTTCTGGGCTTCAATTTCCTCATCTGAAAAGTAGACGTAATACTACCCTTCACTGAAAAGTTGTAAGAATAAATGATGTACCTGGGCATGGTGGCACGGTTTGGCGGCCTGTAATCCCAATGCTCCAAGAGGTTGAGGCAGGAAGATCGCAAGTTCAAACTTAGCCTGAGAACCTTAGTGACTTAGTAGGGTAAGACCCTGTCTCAAAACAAAAAGTGAAAAGGCCTGGGGATATAGTTCCGTGTGAAGGCCCTGGGTTTGATCCCCAGTGCCGTCAACAAGAACAAATTACAGTACTTGAGAAAAGCACTCAGTACTGAACACAGGATACTCAATAAAACATAATTTGTAACCTTTTCCCTCCTCCCCCAGCACTGGAGATTGAATCCGGGAGCATGCTACCACTGAGCTAAACCCCCAGCCTTTTTCAATTTTTGTTTTGAGACAGGGTCTTGCTAAATTACCCAGGCTGGCCTCCAACTTGTAATCCTCTTGTCTTGGCCTCCTGATCAGCTGGGATTACAGTTGTGTGCTGCCTTGCGTGGCTGTAACTAGCAGCCTTTTATTAGCCTTGGGGAAGTGCTTTCCTCACATTGGTGTGAGGCTAAATTTGAGAATGTTCTTGCCGCTGACTATTGCGTGACCATGATGTGGTCTTTCACTCAGAGCCTCTTTCCACTTGAGGCAGATGAGGACGAGGACAACAGGAAATGCTGAGCACAGGGAGTCAGTAGACCTGGACTCAGACACAGGCGTGGCCACTTCTAAAATGCGTGATCTTGGCTAAGTCACTTTACCCCGCTGTTCCTCAGTGTCCTGCTCTCAAGCCTGGAGATAACAGTGTTCACTTTTTTTTTTTTTTTTTTTTTAAGTTGACTTTTCCTTTTTCCCCAGCTTCTTTTGCCTCCACCAGCTTTCCACCCACCCTGCCTGCCTCCCCGTTGTGCCGCATTTGACTCACGCTCACTGATACCCGTGCGTTCAGGGGACCCTGTGGTGGTGGCTCTGCTCATGTGCTGTGGTGTCAGCACTTCACGGAGGGGTCACTGACATCATAAGTTGTTTTTAAAATAGAATCTTACGTGGACTCTTCCGCATCGTTTTTCACGTGTTATCAGCATCTAAGAACATCACTGCAAATCCGCTAAGGCATTCTCTACCACACACTCCCCGTTTATTTACCTGTTTCTGGAGGGGCAGTGTTTGCAGGTGAGGCAGAATTCCAAACATAAATGGGAGGTGCCCCAGCCACCTCCTCAGGGACCACCAGCGTGGCTAATTTCATGGCTCTTCTGCCAGGAGTCTACAGAAAGATGCAAAGGACTTTTATTGTTTGTTTTAAGTCAGTGCTAGTGAGACATTCATTTTAGTCCGTGGCTTTTTCATTGAATAAAACTTGAAAATTTCCCCCATTGGGAATGCTACTTTTTTTTTTTTTTTTTTTTTTTTTTTTTTTTGTGGGTACCAGGGGTTCGACCTCAGGACCTCGCGCGCCAGCAGGCGCCCAGGCCGCTGAGCGATATCACCGGCCCCTTTTTCGTATGTGGGATCCGGGAGTCGAACTCGGGCCCTCGCGCTTGCAAGGCAGGCGCTTACGCCGCTGAGCCATCTCACCGGCCCAGGAATGCTACTTTTTTAACTCACTGTTTTCTGAACTGTTAATATATTCCCATAACTCCCAAAACTAATAATAATCCAATGAAAAGTTTTCCAGGTCCATCCCCAGTTTACCTAGCCCACCCCTTGGCCCCTACTTTTCCAAAATCTTCCAGAGGCCGGGCGTAGTGGCCCAGATCTTTAATCACAGCACTCAGGAGGCTGAAACAGGAGAATTGCTGTGAGTTTGAGGCCACTCTGAACTACATAGCGAGACCCTGTCTCAAAACCCCAAAAAAACCAAAAATCTTCCACGGATGCTGCATTGTGTAAGTGAATGAGCAATGTATGTGCTTCTCCAACCCACCCACCACCCAACCCCCGCCGAGTTTTTGCTTTGCTCTGTGGTGCTGGAAGTGGCACTTGGGCCTTCTGCATGCTAAGCATGTGCTCCACCACTGAGCTACACCCCCAGCCCCCAGCTTGCTATTTTTCCTGCTGAATGTAACTTTCTGTGCATGCTGGTCCCTAGCCTGCCTTCTCACTTCACGGTGTCTCCTGCAGATTCCTCCACAGCAAAACAGAGCATGCCCTCAACCTTTCTTTCTTTTTCTTTTCTTTTTTTTTTTTTTTTGTGGGTACCAGGGGTTCGACCTCAGGACCTCGCGCGCCAGCAGGCGCCCGTGCCGCTGAGCGATATCACCGGCCCCTTTTTCGTATGTGGGTTCCGGGAGTCGAACTCGGGCCCTCGCGCTTGCCGGGCAGGCGCTTAAGCCACTGAGCCATCTCACCGGCCCTTCTTTTTTTTTTTTTTTTTGAGACAGGGTCTCACTTTGTAGTTCAGGCTGGCCATATGAACTTGCAGTCTCCTTATGTCAACTTCTTTTTCTTTTTTCTTCTTTTACCTCAACTTTTTGAGTGAGTGCTAGGATGATAGGCGTACACCATGCCCTCTGTCTTTTTTTTTTTTTTTTTTTTTTTTTTAATGGGGATACCGGGAGGCTTGTGCTACTGAGCAATATCACCGGCCCTTTTTTCGTATGTGGGTTCCGGGAGTCGAACTCAGGACCTTGCGCTTGCCGGGCAGGCGCTTACACCACTGAGCCGTCTCACCGGCCCCCCCTGTCTTTCTTACTGCCCAGTAATATTCCCATCAGATGTATATACTTTGGCTTGGTTAAACCAGCAGCCTCTTTAAGAACTAAATGACTCTTCGTAGCAGCTCCCACCACCTGACTGGTACAGGTCTCTGTCCCTCTCCTTTCTTGTTCTTCTACCCTGGCTAGAATGCACACGCCACGGGGACGGTGGTGTTGTCTGCCTCGGTCGATGCCCTGGCACCTGTGTTTTAAGCAGCGTTCGTGGTCTGCATTCAGCAAGCATCTGTTGAACAAGCTGACCATGCTGTCATCCCACACGCTTACCCCAGGCTGTGAGAGCAGGAGCAGTGCAGGTGTCAGGTGCTGCCCCATCCCTAGCGCCCCAGGAGCCTCTGGGTCCCGAATCAGATGGTGCTTGGTGATTCACTGCTGCTGCCTCCGAGTACTTAGAGTTAATGGCACAGTAGGAACCATTCTTGCTTTGTGCCAGGCTCCCTTCTAAGTGGTTCACAGAGATGCCGTACTCATTTATTCCACCTTCGCGGCAGCCCTGTAAGAAGGTGCTAATTGTCTAGGAGGAAGGAAACACACAGAGGGGCAGAGTCCTTGGTCCAAACCTCAGCCTAAGAATGGGCAGATACTGGGCATGGTGACACATGCCTGTCTTCCTAGCACTTGGAAGGCTGAGGCAGGAGGATCACTGCAAGTTTGAGGCCAGCCTGGGCTGCATAAAGTGAAAAGAATGTCCAGATGTGGCATTGGCAGCCCGGCCTTCCTGGCTCCAGGGCCTGGGCCCTTCTCAGCGCAGTGCCACTGGAGGGAGTCAAGCCTCCCACCCTCACTCCTCCGCCTCCCCGCTCCTGCCTCACCAGGCACTGCAACATGGTGCTGGAGAATGTGAAGGAGATGTGGACCGAGGTCCCCAAGAGTGGCAAGGGCAAGAAGAAGTCCAAGCCAGTCAACAAAGACCGCTACATCTCCAAGATGTTCCTGCGCGGGGACTCGGTCATCGTGGTGCTGCGGAACCCACTCATCGCTGGCAAGTAGGCGCCTCTTCCCTGCTGTCAGGACCTGTCCCGCCCTGTGAAGACCTGTCCGTTACGACTATAGTGATAATAAAATGCTACTTTTTTTTTTTCCTGTCTTGGTAGTATCTGTCTATCCCGAGTCATTGAGAGGGAAGGACCAGAGAGAGGGAGCTGGGCGTGGGGCTGAGCGCTGAGGCCGTGGCCCCTGAGCAGGTGCAAAGTGCTGTTTCTGGCCCTTTGAGGCCTGGCTGTCCCATCCGTACAGGGCATAGGTTAGAGGGAAATGTCCTCGCTTGAAAGTGTTTTGGTCTTTTCTTTTTCATTTATTCCATCAGCAGACATTCCCCAACTGTCTTCTCCATGTCCAGTCCTGTGTTGCAAAGCTAGGGATGCAGCAGTGTCCAAGAGAGACCCCGGCCTGCCCTGTGAACAGGGCAGTAGATGGTACTTAGAGCACTCAGTACCTGAGTACTGGCAGTGACTGTGGCCAAGCTTCGAGGGTGCCAGGCTCCACACTATTTGGATGTCCTGGCAACTCCAGGGCAGGCGCTTTTTTTCCTAGAACTGGGGATTGAAATTATCGACCTCAGGACCTTCACACTGAGCTACATCCCAAGGTTTTTTGTTTGTTTTTTTTGGTGTTTTTGAGACAGGGTTTTGCTATGCAGTTCAGGTTGGCCTTGAACTCACTTTGTAGTCCAAGCTGGCTTTGAACTCTCGGCGATCCTCTGCCTCAGCCTCCCAATTGCTAGGATTACAGGCGTGCGCCAAGCTCATTTTTATTTTTTTGAGACAGAGCCTTGCTAAGTTGGCTGGGCTGGGCTGGAACTTGGCGTCCTTTTGCCTCAGCCTCTCAAGTGCTGGGATTGCAGGGGTGTGCACCGTGCCCAGCAGCCACTGTTATTTATACCTCTGTTTTCCAGAAGAAGGCACTGAGGCACAGAGGGGTGGTATCACTTTCCAGGGCATTGATCGGGAAATGATAATGCTCAACTCAAACCCATCCTGCTTCTGGACTATGGCTTCACCTCTCAGCCTCATGGAGACAGAGGTGGGAAGGGAAGGCGCTGTTTGTTGTGGAAAGCTTGAGGCAGGTTCTTGCCTTGCTGCCCCGTACACACGATGCGCTCTGTTCCACCCATTGCTCTGCTTTGTCTGCCTGTGTTTCTTGTCTGGCCTCAAGGTAGGGCCAAATTGCAGGTGGGTACAGGAGCTTCCAGGCCTAAGGTCAGATTAAATGGCTGCATGTGTGTGTGTGTGTGTGTGTGTGTGTGTGTGTGTGTGTGTGTACTTGGGATTTAACCCAGTGCCTTGGCACTGGGTTACATCCCCAGCCCTTTTTTTTTTTTGAGATCAATTCTTGCTAAATTGCTCAGTTGCTCAGGCTGAGTTTGAATTTGTAATGCTCCTGCCTCAGCATCCTAGAATGCTGGAATCAGAGGCCTGTCCCACTGTAACTGGCATCCAGTTGCAGTCTTTTTTTTTTTTTTTGAGACAGTCTCGCTATGTAGTCCAGGTTGGCCTTGAACTTATGGCGATCCTCCTGCTTCAGCCTTTTGAGTGCTGAGATTACAGGTGTGTGCCACCATGCCTAGCTTCCAGTTGCACTTGAGCTGTGGAAAGCATAGCTGGAGTTCCCCTACAGCCCTCTAGGCGGAGCTGGGGACCCTGTAGCAGCAGAGAGAAGGCCTGACGTGCAAGGCTGATCAAGGCAGTGTTTTCTGAGCGGTCTATGTCTAACTGGAACAACTTCCACAGGGTAGATACTGGAACCATCCTGTTTTACAGACAAGACAGCTCAGGCCTCACGAGGGCAAGTAAAATAACTCGCCAGGGGTCACCCAGTTAGAGAATGGTGAAGCTGCATCTAACCTAGGGAACCAACAGTTTGCACTGGTGGGGGGGCGGCGCTGGAGCTCAACACCCTGATCTTTAATTCAGGGCAAAGGTCTGCGGCAGGAGGCTGCCCCAAATTCTGGTTCTTGTGTGAGGCCAGACTAGCATAAACCCTGGAGTCTCAGTCCTGGAATCCCTGCTTTGTATCCCATAGTTGTTGACTTGAACTACCAGGAAGTGGAATGGGTTTTCCTGCCTTGCAGACTGGTGTCAGAGACTGCAATCCTGGGCACCCTGCTTGGCATCAGTCTCAAGTTCTTCATGTCTACCCACCCTGCCCCAAATCACCTCCCACTTCAAGGGCTGGAAACCAAACCAGACATCGCAGGAGTAGCACGTGGCCACGCGCTGACCCACGCCATGCATCAGTGGACTTAGGCAACCCTAGGATGTGGGTGCCATCCTCGTACCCACCTTCCGGAAGTGGCACTGAGGTACAGAGAGATGGGGAGTTTTCCCAAGTGACACAGCTAACAAGTAGACTAAGATAGGAATGCCCATGGCTTTACTGTCCCTGTATGGCCTTTCTAGAGAAGCAGCCCTCCAAGAATGAGTCACACACACCTACATCATTTGAATCTGTCTTTCATAGTTCAGTGTCAGGAGATTACATGGAATATTCCCCACTGGGGATTCTCTTGGGCAGGGGGCACTGGCAGCACGGTGTCCACGTTTTCTTGTGGCTGAAGTGGAGCAAGGCCACCGCAAACCCCCACCAGCCTTGCAGCCCTCCTCAGTCATTGCCCTTTATAGCCTGACCACAGAGATTGTCCCACTGCAGAAATTTAAAAAGCAAGTTTCTCCTGCTTTATTTGTCTGGACCCTACCTTTAGGCCCCCACCCCAGTGTTTTGGACACAAAGGGGTGGGGTCCAGAGCACAGCATGGGCATAAGCTTGAAAAGGTTCCAAGTTCAGCTGTGGGGCACATCTGGGGGGGGGCTCGGGAGTAGGGTCTGGCATGTGGATAGGGGTCCAGCCAGGACAAGGCCTTGGGCTTCTCCCCCACTTCTCCCTGTTCCTGGGGACCCCATTTCAGCTCTGAGGCCGGCCTGGAACTGCCCGTATGTATCTCCACCCCAAACCCTCTGCATCCCAGGCCTCTCGTGTTCTGTGTCGGGGTTCACCTCCCACGGGCTCCAAGACCTCACATCCATCCATCTGGAGTACCCTACAGGTGATGCCAGCCTCACACGCAAAGAGCACTCATTCTCTCCCCAGCCTGGAACCGGGTCTCCCTAGCTTTCCTCTCCACCCCAAACAGGGACGCCCCTTGCTCTGTCTCTGCTGCCTTCTCATTCGGGTCTGGCTCAGAGCCTTGGAAACAGTTCCAGAACCCAACTGCTCCTCATCCTCCTTGGCCACCATCCTACACAGCCACCATTGTCCTGCAGTCCCCTCCTCGTGGACTCCTGGCTTCCGCCTTGCCCAGAGAATCCCTACAACAGAGGCAAAGGGGTCTGTGGAAAACACTGGCCTATGAGACACTCCTGCTAAGCTCTTCAGTGCCCCCGGAGCAAGCTCCTGATCCCTGCATCCCTGCCAGCTTCTCTCCTACCTGCGGGCTCCGACTTCCTCCACTCTAGTGCAAAGACCACAGGCAGGCGCCTTCCTGCCCCAGGGCCTTCTCACATGCCTTGCCTTCTGCCTAGAATCTTGTCCTCCAATTCTCTGTACAGTTGTCTCCTTCACCTCTTTCAGGAGTGGCTTCAATGTCACCACCTCAGAGATGGCCCCCCAGAGCCCCTGGGACCGTCCGTATTCTCTTCTGTAACTTGTTCTGTGTTCATGGTCAGTTTCCCCTGCACAGCTGTCATCTCCAGGAGGGCAAGGACTTTGTCTTCTGTTTCTTTCTCCCCCATTTCCCCAGCGTCCCCCACACCGGGTCTGGTCCAACACAGCCGGCACTCAGTAAATACTGAAGAGACACAACATTCCTGTTACCTAGCAGTAACTTTCCAAGACCTCATCTCCAGGCCGTGGAAGCGACTTCGAGGACAAGGCGCGGCAGATGGGGACCTCGGCGGGGCCAGAGCCCCGGGAGACGCGCTCTGGGCGCTGGCGGGGCGCATCATGGAGGCTGTGGCTCAGGCGACAGTGGTGCCAGCCCCGGCGGATCTCCGTCTGAACCTGCAACGCCAGGATGCTCAGTGGCTGCGCCGTTTCCCGCGGGGCCGCTAGAGGGCGCGGGCGGGGCTCTCCTACCTCCTTGTTGATGAAGCAGTAGAGGACGCTGACCAGGAACCCCTGCCGGAGGAGGGGCTGGGGTCAGATTGCCGGGCAGGGACAGCGTTGTAACCACCCCTTAATGTGCTCCAACCCTTGCCCAGCCCCAGAGCGCTTTGCATGTCGCCACCCTAGTCCTACAATATTGCGGTCACCTGGTCACTAGCTCCGAATTCTCGCCTTGCCCTGGCTAGATTGCTGCGCAACAGGGTACCCGGCGGTAGGGTCTGAGTGGGAAGACCCCTTCCCTACTTGTACTCTCTGGGCAAGCTGCCTAGCCTCTCTGTGCCTTAGTTTCTTCATCTGGAAAATGGGCCATCTATATTACCATCCAGTGGTAGCTGTGAGAATTAAGGTACTGTTAATTGGAATGCCTGGCATATAGCTTTAAACGTTTGTTTGTTTGTTTACTTATTTACTTATTTTGGAGACAGGGTCTTCCTACGTATCCCAGCGTAGACTCAAACTCAGTGATTATCCTGCCTCAGCCTCCCGAGCGCTGAGATTACAGATGTGCGCCACCACGCCCAACCTTAACCTTTTTCTTAATCTTATGGTAACTCATTCTTATGTACCATTTATTATAAGTAGTTTATATTTCTATGTGTTTTACCTCTGAATTTAAATAAAGACACAATAGAGCTGGGCTGTAGCACTGTGACAGAGCCATGCTTAGCATGCTCAAGGCCCTGCATTCAGTCCCCAACATCAAAATAAATAAATTATTTATTTCTATTTTATAATAAATTAATAGATAAATTTAAATATCAAAACTCAGATCACATCCCTCCTCTTTCTAGTGAGGAAAACCAAATTGAGTACTGGACACGGTGGCTCATACCGGTAATCCCAGTACTCAGGAGACTGAGGCAGAAGGATGGCAATTCAAGCCCAGCCTGGGGAATTTAGCAACATAGTGAGACCCTGTCTCAAGATTAAAAACTAGGGCCAGTGAGATGGCTCAGCGGCATAAGCACCTGCCTGGCAAGTGCAAGGGCCCGAGTTCGACTCCTGGAACCCACATACGAAAAAAGGGCCGGTGATATCACTCAGCGGCACAGGTGCCTGCTGGTGCACAAGGTCCTGAGGTTGACCCCCGGTACCCACACACACAAAAAAAAGATTAAAAACTAATAAATATCCCAGCACTCGGGAGGCTGAGGCAGGAGTATCTCCGTGAGTTTGAGGCCAGCCTGGGCTACAAAGTAGTTTAAGGACAGCCTAAACTGCATAGTGAAACCCCGTCTCAACAAAAAGACCAAAAAAAAAAAAAAAAAAAAACACCCAAACTAATAAATAAAAAATTCTAAAATGCCCTTGGTTCAATCTGCAGTGCCACCAAAAAATAAACTAAAATTTTAAAAATTGGCCAGGCATACACCTGTAATTCCAGCATTTGGGAGGCTGAGGCAGGAGGATAGCCTCAAGTTTAGGGCCAGCCTGGGCTACGTAGCAAGACCCTGTCTCCAAAAAACCAAAATGAATTAATTAATAAAAAAAAAAATTTTTTTTGTCTTTTTGGGACAGGGTCTCACTATGTAGTTCAAGCTGGACTTGAGCTCACTTTGTAGCCCAGGCTGGCCTTGAGTCACAGTGATCCTCCTGCCTCAGCTTCCTGAATGCTGGGATTACAAGCGTGCACCACCACATCTGACCATAAATTAATTAATTAAAAGCCACCAAATTGAGGTTGGCTCAGTCTCTAAGACCCCTCACTTCTCTGTCCTCATCTCCCCCTCCCGGCCTCTGGCTCCAGAGTTTCAGGCATCCTGGCCTCCCTCCATAATGCTGCTACTCTCCTCCGTGTCTCATGCCTAGTGCTTCTCTTCCTGGAGCACCCCCAGATATCTGCTGACTGTTGCTCACCTCTTCAGCTCTCTGCTCCAGTGTCTTCTCAGGAAGGCCCTCCCTGACCCCCTGTCCAAAATACCTTTCCCAGCTTTCCCTGGACACCGCCCCCCCAACTCGCTATTGAATCCAGGGCCTTTACACTAAGCTACATCTACAGCCCTTTAAAGAATATTTTATTTGGACACACTAAGTTGCCCAGTCTGGACTCAAATGTTACCACTTCCTGCCTCAGCCTCCCAGAATGCTGGGATTACAGGCCTGCACCACCACACCCGCCTGCATCTCTTTTCCTGCCCCTCCCCCTGCACATCTAATCACGACATTGTGCACATGGTGTTTTTAGTGTCTGTCTGTCTCTCAGAGGGTAGGGACCATTTGGTTCTTGGCCATATCTCCCCCATAAGCCTGGAAGAGAGCCTAGTGGCTATAAGTGCTCTATAATTTTTTGCTGAATTTGATGAATGAACAGTCCTGTGAGGTGAGACTGGAATTGTCCCCACTTTAGAGATGATAAGACTGAGGCCCAATGAGGTGAAGCAAAGTAGGGACTTTGAAAATTTGAGATTAAATTTGAGTACTTCCTTATTTCTATACCGGAGGCATCTCATTCCCTCATCCTAGTCTACCCAGAGGTGAAAGCTACACAGCTGAAAAGTTCCTGGGAAGTGACCGAACCTGAATTTGACCCCCGCTGTGTGCCAGCCTCCATCCCGCTGCCTCCCCGCCCCAGAGCAACTCCAGCTCAGTATTTTGCGTTGTGTGCATTAATGAATAAAAGCACAAATTCCCATCATCACACCCCTCTCAGAGAGGACTGCAGCCTGCGGGTCTCAGCAACCTGGAGCCCCTGCCCCCGCCCCCGCCCCGAGCACCTGGAAGGAGCTGAGGAAGATCTCAAAGCCCAGCTTGGCAAAGCGCAGGGTGCCCCGGGCCTGTTCCTCGGTCACCGGAGCGAACACCACCTCGTGCACGCCCAGCAGAGGCACCAGCGTGAGCGTGGAGCGAGCCAGCCTGGGGACAGAGGGCGGCACTGGTCCCTGGGCTCGGGCCGCATCTTGCACCCGGTTCCCCTCTCCCCGAGGTTCCCTCCCCCACCTCAGTCGATAGTCCGGAGAACGCATCTGCCGCGTCCTCAGCTTGGACACGAGGATGCCAAGAATGCGCATGAAGATGAGGAAATTAATCTGCAAGGAGAGAGAGGCTGAGCTAGACACGACCCATTCTGGGGGGCAGGAGGTGGCTCCCTGCTTCCCAGAATGGGAAATCCTTGAAGACGGCCTGGAGGAAGCGGAACCGGCCGTACCAAAATGGTTATGAGGATGGGAGTGCGTATGATCCACCAAATGGCCTTGACATCGTTCCGCTCCCAGCACCTGGGGGAGGCAGGGTAGAAGTAAGAAAAACTCTTAAGTTTTCGGTATCGCCAGCCTTCACAGCCCAGGCCCCGCCCACCTCGTTTAATGCCCACCCACATTCCTTTAAATGCCCCGCCCCTTCCCCGGAGTCCCGGAACGAGTCCTTCGCAAACTCCTCATTCCTTCAGACCCCGCCCACGTTCGCCCCCCAGCCCCAGATGCCCACGTTTCCCCGGATCCCCGCCCACGTCCCTCAAAGCCCCGCCCACCTCCCAGGCCCCGCCCCAGACCCTGCAACTCACTGCGTGTTCTCGTACAGGTACCTGACGATCACCCAGGGAATGACGAAAAGTGCGGGGGCCCCTGTGCAGACCCCGACCCCCGCCCCCCACCCCGCCGCAGCCGTCAGCGCGCGCACAGGCCCCGCCAGGCCCACGACCCGCGGGATTCCTCTGTCGGGGTGGGGAGGCAGAAGCCTGAAGAGGAAGGAGACCCCCTGAGGTAGACCAGTTGGGCAGTGGGGAGCCGAGGCGCGCTGGGCTGGGCGGGGGCGGGGTCGGGGCTCACCCCAGCCGAGGAGCAGGTAGCCGCGGAAGTAACTCTCCTCCGCGCTCCCCACGAGCACCAGGAGCCGGTGCAGGTACACACCCTCCACCAGCAGCCACGTGTAGTTGGCACCCACACAGTACTGGGTCACGATCTGGGCCGTGCGGCAGGCAGCCAGGGCCTGGGGAGGGTCGGACGGGGACAGGGGGCAGTCGGGGAGGTCAGAGTGTCCCCCTCCCATCTCTTGTTATCAAATATTCTGAACCCAGCCAATATCCTCAGTGGATAGTATTTGTGGTTGGTTTCTCTTACTCTATTCTCTTTCCCTATATGGGCTTTCCCATTCTGATCACCTTAACAATTGTCACCTTTCCTTTTGTCACCAGAGTCCCTCCTCCAGAACCCCAAAATGTGGCCTCTGCCACGCTGCCTCCTAAGAACTGAACTTTCCTGCTAGTTTATGGACCCTCCCACCCTATTAACAAATGGTATGGCCCCACTCGCTTCCAGCCTCTAGTCGTCGCCCTCTTCCAGTAACAAATCAGTACTTCCCCCCACCCCCCACCCCGCCCCTAGCTAATTTCTCCATCTTGACCACCTCTCTTTGGTGGAAAAGCTCAATCATAATAGAGATCAAGAGAGAGACAGAATGGAAAATTCCAATAAGAGAGGTGAGGGGACGGGAGAACAACGTTGGAGAAGGCAGAGTTGGGAGGGTCCCTCTCCAAATGTGTTTGCAAGTAGTAAGTGGACAAGGTCCACCTGAGGAGAGGCGGATTCCCATTCGCAGGAACGGAAAGAAGAGGCACACCTTGTTCCATAGGGTAGGGGTCTGATCCCCGGGGTAGGGCCGAGGAGGAGGCAGCAGGCGGTCGCGGGTGAGGATAGCCGCCGCGCGCAGCGTGAAGGACGTGAACAGGTTGATGTGGATGTAATTACGAGTGCAGCGGAGCCGCCTGTGGAGTTTGAGAGGTGACCTGGGGACCCCTGCAGAGCTGGCCTCGGCCACACCAAGTTTCTTTAACCACCTACCAGCTGTTCTAGAACCATCTGGGGATGCTTGGAGCTGGTGCAACCCACCACTCCATCTTACTGGGAAGCCTGAGACTCACGTCTCTACCACCACTACTCAGGGCTGGGGGTCCCACCTGAAGAAACTCAAGATGAGCAGGGCTAGCAGCAGTGTGGCCAGGGACAGGGAGTAGCCAATGGTGTACACAACCTGCAGCCGCTCCAGGATCAGCCTCTGGTCCTGGTGGGGGCAAGGAGAGCATGGGAAGGAGGCTTTTCCTGCAAGCCCAGGGAGGGGCTTCCCAGTGCCCAATTTTCTTCTTGGGAAAGTTGATCCTTTCCTCTGTGTTCCTGCCCAGCAACCCACTTTTCTCTTGAGCCACCACCTACCCTTGTTGGAGTGGAGCTGATCCTCCCTTCAGCTCCAGGGCTGGAATGTTACCAGCCAATGTGACCATTCTGTCTAACACACAACCTGCCCACACACGGATTCACCTAGACAGGCCACAGGACCCAAGCCAGGACAATGTCAGTCCTGGGACGTGATGTTGGGGTCATTGAGAAGAAAGTATGGTCCTCCCAGTGTTGCTGGCTAGTAGGATATGAGTCTGGTATTAATGAGGATTACCTTTTTCACCCCACAGAAAAGACAAAGCCAGCACAAAGGAAAACAGGCATGATACGGTGAGAGACAGAGAGAGATTCCCCACCATGTCATTTGAGCACCTAGATCACCCTATACCTGAAGCTGTTGCCTTACACTAGACTTTTCAATTAGAAGCCAATGTTTCTCTTTTCCTCCTGTAAGCAAATCCCCTTTGGGTTTCTATTACTTGGAACCCTGAGCCCTGAGCAGTACAAGGGGACTCCAGTCCTTTCACCTCTCCCTAGACATCCTAACCCAAACACCTGCCCTCTTATTACCTGTAACACCCCATTCTTCTCTGGGTCCTCACACTGAGTATGGTCTCTCCAAGGTCCCCACTGCCCATCACTGCCACACTGGCGGAGGACGAAGCCTGCAGCCACTGTGGGAGGACAAAGGATGGGATCAGAGGCACAGAGAGAGAGAGGTGGACACGGACTATAGATGTCACAAGCCCATGTACATATTACATGGTCAATGTTCGTACAAGCTCATGAAAGTGGTACAATCATTAACTCCATTTTATGTATGGGGGAATGGAGGCACGAAGAAGTTAAATAAACTGCCCGAGGCTACATAGCCAATGAGACCAGGAAGACCAAGGGGAAGAAAACAAAACAAAACAAAATAAAAAACTCAAAAAAAGAGAAAATAAGAACCCCACGGTTCTGAGAGACACAAGGGGACACTGAGCCTGGCAGAAGGGGTAGTGGACAGAGAAGGGCAAGGGACAGAAGCAGGAGGGTGTGTGCGAGCTGCAGGGCAGTGGTGTCCATGCACAGTGAGCCCTGGGAGCGCCTCACCGTGCTGGTGCCAGGGCAGGTACCAGGGGCACGACGCACGGGCAGTGGTGTTGGGGGCAGCATAGTCCCAGCAGACGTACATATCGAAGGACCCGTTGCAGGCGAGGCCTGAGGGTGGACAGGGGGGCCAGATGCCAGGTGGACTTACTGTGCGGCGGGACCAGGCTTCTTGCTGGCGTCAGCCGCGCTCTAGCCCGCCCACCGGGATCCGGCCGCGTTCCAGCCTGGACCAAAGGCCCCACACAAGCCCTCGATGCCCCTCCCATTCTCCAAGCCCCACCCTGGGCTCCTCCCACCAAGGAAGTTCCAGCCTCAGATTCTGCCCCCCCAGGAGGACCTTCCCAACCCAAGCTCCCTTCCATTTCCAGCTTCTTCCCTGAACTCTCCTACTTTTTTTTGGTTGTTTCTTTGTTTTTGAGACAGGGTCTCTATGTAATTCCATCTGGCCTTGAACTCACTACGTAGCCCAGGCTGGCCTCGAACTCCCGGCGATTCTCCTGCCTTAGCCTCCCAAATGCTGGGGTTACGGGCGTGCGCCACCACACCGGTTCTTGGCGTCTCCTAATGATCAAGGTCCCACTCCAGTCCTCACCGCCCTCAGGCCAGTCCCATTTACACGCCCCGGACCCAGCCCACATCAATTCCGAATTCTCCTCTTTCAGATCTCGCCCCAGGCCTGCCCCCAGCCCACCCCTAGGCCCCAGCTCCTCCCGCACTCCCCAGTCTCCAGACTCAACCTGAGGGCGGCTCCGCGGCGTCCAGGATCTGTTGGCACTCCCGGCGGTACCGTTCCCAGTGCTGGTACAGCTCCCCCGCCGTCTGTGCCCCAGAGCCTGTCTAGGAGAAGAGAGAAGGGAGGACCCCCCCAGACGGACCCCTGCTCCCAGGCAGCTCAGCTCTCGAGGGCCACAAACACCCTAGACAGAGACTTGGAGGGGCTATCTCATTTTGCAAGGCAGTGTTGGGTAGCCTAGAAACCTCTGAGGGGTGTCTAGAAACCGCCAAGGGATTTGTTACAGGAGACTGGCACCCTTCAGGAAGGCTGAAGAGGGCAGGGTGACGGGACCTCTTCAGGAGGATTTGTGGGGGTCGGGGAGGACTGGAAACTACCATCTAAACATGAGTCTGAGCAAGTGCGGGCAAAACTCGCTGAGAGGTCCTCCTCCAGCGTGAACTTTCGTGTCTCTGGCTCCTCACCTGCGCCCTCCGAAGCGGCAGTCCCCACAGCGACAGCAGCAGCAACACCCGCAGGGGCCAAGAGTTCAGCATCCCGAGGGCGGAGAAGGGTCTGGAGGGTCCCAGGGCAAAGTCAGCCCCTCCGCCCTCCGCCGTGTGTCTCCAACCTTAGCGCCCACCCGCCTTAGTGTTTCCTACAGGTGCACCGGGGGCCGGGCCGGCTCCAGATTTGGGGCGGGGCGGAGCCAGCGGGGTGGGCGGGGCCTCCGGCGGTGGGTGTGGCCGGGATCCCAGGCGCACCGCCCCGACCGCCCCCAACTGTTGCTGGGGCAGCGGCGGTGGAAGGGAGGGTGTTTGCAGAGGGGGCTGTTGCTCTAGAGCTGCACTGGGCAGTAGCGTCAATGTCACCCAGCGTCTAGACCTAGAGACCCCGGGAGACCTGGAGATCACCTAGGAGAGGAGAGAATAGAAACAGCCTAGCCGGGAGAGGAGCTTGAAACGCCCGAGTTCCTACTCGTCCAGCCCAAAGGGTTTTCCAATTGCAGATAGAAGCCCAACTTTAAAAAACTTTCCCCGATATGGTCAGATAAAGGCCACAGTCAGCATGACAACCCTTCCCAGCATCCAAATGCTTAGGGACCAGAGAGGCATAAAACCCTGGGCTTAGATCTGCAGGGGTCCAGGTGCCTGAAAATCCTTTGTTCTGATCCCAGATACTCCCTGTCAACTCCCCGGTGCCACCGTGTAGGGAGAGGGGAGGCAAGGGGACCTGAGACAGA
This sequence comes from Erethizon dorsatum, assembly GCA_028451465.1. Classification (NCBI taxonomy): domain Eukaryota; kingdom Metazoa; phylum Chordata; class Mammalia; order Rodentia; family Erethizontidae; genus Erethizon; species Erethizon dorsatum. The sequence continues at coordinate 106,829,664 of CM051834.1, read as the reverse complement.
GCCCCAGAAAGACAGCGTCAGAGACACAGGAGAAAGGAATAGAGACCCTGAGACGGAGCAACAATGAGACACACAGCAAGAGACCAGAAACCAAAGGACAGAGAAAGACAAAAATGAGAGCTAGGAGACAAAAAAGAGGTGGAGATATGCAGAGACAGAGAACAGGGGAAGAGACCTGGAAGTGTAGAAATAAAGCCATCTGAAGGCTTAGCAGAGATGGGGACATAAAGACAGAAACACCAAGAGAGATATGGAGGCGGGACAGAGAGGCAGGAGAAAAAGGTGCAGGGTGAGAAGGAGCCTCAGCTGGAGAGGACCCAGAGGCCCAGAGCAAAGATGCGGGGGAGGGTATGGGGTGGCCTCACCTGTCCCCAGTCCTGCTCCTGGTCACTTGCTCCCGCTGCCCCTGCCACCGCTGCCTCTGGCGCCTCGCCTGTGCTCCGGAAGAGGTGACAGGCGCTGGCAGCCTGGAAGCCTGGGAGCCTGGGGAGGTGGGAGGGGGCGGGGCCAGGGCGGAACCGAGGCCGGAGGGGGGAGCTCCGGGCAGGGAACAGGGGTCTCGCCCGCCCCTGACGTGAGTAGCGCAGTCGCTGTCACATGGGAGATGAGTTGCAGTCTGAGGACCCTCCACCCGGTGTGCATAATCTCTCACCTCCACGCGGCCCTCAGACCTCAGAGCACACCATCCCATCCAGCCTGTCACAGGGCCACAGCCACACACGAGTGTCACACACAGCCCCACAGGCTGAGCCCCCGAGCCTGAGCGGCACAGGCACAGAAGCCTGCGCACCGTTCCTCGGAGTCACACATTCGCTGGAGTACAACGCCATCCACACCCAGGCAGGGCTCTCACCCACCGGGCGGCAGCCACCCACAGGGTGACACAGCCACCTGTGCAGTGCTCCGGACTCCTACACACACGCCGGAAACAGTCAGTGTCCCACAGCCCTGGGAATGCTGTCCATGACACGCTCATTTACACACTCACTAGTAGCTTGTCACAGACACCCTCTGCCCCCTGCCCGTGTCCTCTGTGGGCCCCAGAAGGACAGGAGCAGGACGTCTCCATCGCCATGGGTCCCCAGGTTTGCCCAGAGTAGGGGTTCAAGGGATGATGTCAACATAGCAAATGCACAGGTTGTGTGGCTGCTCACAGGGTCGCACAATTCTCTCCCAGGTCGAACGTCACGGGTGGTGTTAGGGGACCACACAGCCACACACACTCCACATGATCTCCAGAGTCCACAGTTGCACCCCAAAACACGTTCCCCAAGTGTCACCGAGGCACATGCTTTCACAAGCTCCCTCACAGTCACAGGCAGTGATGTGGCCACGCAACGCTTCCTGACACACACAACTCTCCGTGGCAGTCTCAGCCACACTCACAAGTCACACACACCCCGACACGCGTCACACGTGACCCCACAAGCACGCGCTCGCCCACGGCTTCACACAGTCTCTGTCCATGGGGGAGGCTCAGGGCCTTGCCCCCTTCAACACACACCACCGCCTTTTGCTCATCAATCACACTATGGACAAGCGTGATCACACACTCCCCCGGGACTAGAAGATACATGGGACAGAGGAGACCCTGCCCAATTGCAGAGGAGAAACGGAGGCCCAGAGGCCTCGGAGGGGTGGGCAGCAAGGGGTGGCGTGAGGGCCACACCACAGGCTGGAAGGAAACAAGTCTGGGGTGTGGGGGTCCTTGCCAGGGCCTGACCACTGGGGCCTCCCTGCCCTCTGGTCCACATTCCTGGCGCCCTCCGGGTCCTGGGAAAGCTCCATCCTGAAGTGGACAGGGAAGAGGGTCTGAGATGTCCTGGCACCTTGAGAAGAGGCTGGGGCTGGGGAGGAGTCGCCTTGGCCCCAAGAGAGTGGGAAGGTCACTCCACTGCAGGGGGAGGAGGAAGCAGGGGAGAGGAGCTGAGGGGGTGTGCGAGACAGGAAGAGAAACCACGACGACGACCAAGAGAGAGCTGGAAGAGAGGGTAGGGAAGGAGGCAGAGAGAGGGGCAGAGAGGAAGGGAAGGGAATGGAAGGGAGGGGAGGGGAGGGGAGATAAGGGAAAGAAAGGGATGCTAATGCCTGTAATGCCAGCACTCAGGAGGCTGAGGCAGGAGGATCACCTCCTGGGCTACATAGTGAATTCAAGACCAGCCTGAACTGCATAAAGAGATCCTGTCTCAAAACATTAAAAGAAAAAAAGAGAGAGGAAGAGAAGGGAAGGAAAGAGGAGAGGAGAGGAGAGGAGAGGAGAGGAGAGGAGAAGGGTAAAGAGCAGGAGAGAGACAGAAAACAGAAGTGGAAAGGTGGGGCAGTGGCACTGGGAGTCTGTAAGCCAGGCCGGGAGGACAGACATCCTCACCTGCCCGGCCTCCTCACTTCCTCTGGGGAACACAGGGTGGGGAGGGAGGGCAGATGTCTGGGTCTCTGACTGGCCCCTCCCAGCCCTCTGGGGAGGGGACAGCAAGCCCCATGCTCAGGGCTTCAGGAAACTTCGGGCAGACGGGGAGCCTGGTGCCTTTCTGGGAGGCAGCCATGTATCACAGCCCTGCCGCCCAGGGGACCCAGGTCCCCATGCTGCGGCTCCTGCCTCTCAATCCCTTTCTCCTGCCCCAGTCTCTCCTCCCTCTGCTGCTCCTCTCTGCTGCCCCCTCCGTGGGTCTAATCCCGCCTCCTCCTTTGCTCTAAACCCACTGTATGATCTCTCATCGCCTTCTCTCCCTTCTGCCAGCCTCCTTTCTCTTCCCTGCTGGCTGTCTCATTCCGTCCCTCCCCTCCTTTCTATCACCCTCTCCCTTCCTCCTTCCCCAGTCCGCTGTTGCCAGCCTTTAGAAACTTTCTCCATCCTCTCCCCTGCCTTCCCATCCTCCCTTTGGGTGTCTGTCTGGCTGTCTGTCTGAGTCACTCTGGTCACTCGCCCTCTGCCCCCAGTGCCGAGCAGGCAGTGCCCCCACCCCCAGCCCAGGATGGAGGCCGAGAGCTTTGTCTGCCCCCTGGGGCCGCCTGGCTGAGCAGCGCCTGCGGGGAGCTGCGGGGGCCTGGGGTGCAGGCAGATGGTGCAGGAGAAATGAGGCAGAGAGATATGGGGAAAGGGGGCGCCCCATGGGGACTGAGGACAGAACTGGGAGGCTGTGCTGGCCCCCTGAGATTCAGGACTGCGGGGGAGGAAGCCTGAAAGCCAGCGACCCTGCAAGAGACACATGTACAAAGATGGAGAGACAGAGAGGTGGCAAGGGAGAGAGAGAGATGGTCAGAGAAAGACACGGCCACCAACACAGGGCCATGGAGACAGAGACTCAGAGACTAGAACCAGGAGACAAACCAAAGGGACTGTGACCTGTGACGCACAGTGACACCGGAACCCAGAGACAGAAGCGACAGCTAGCTATCTAGAGACAGAAATCTGGAGAGACAAACAGAAAAAATATAGGGATCCGAAGAGAGAGAGGCTTGGAGAGACAGAAACACAGACATGGAGACCCAGAGAGGGTGAAGGACAGAGACAGTGACCCAAAGAAACAAGATCTGAGAAACAGGCTCGGTGTGGAGGCCTGCACCCAGGATTCCAGCTCTAAGGGAGGCGGAGGCAGGAGGATTTCAAGTTTGAGCCCAGCCTGGGCAATTTAGGGACTTAGCAAGACCCTGTCTGAAAATAAGAAATAAAAATGGGCTGGGGATGTAGCTTTCAATGTGAAAGCCTTGGCTCCTCTGGGCCTCTTCTGGGACTTGGGGGGGAGGGCTGTGCATGTCTCCATAGCGACCGCCCCAGATCTTGAGGGCAAATATTGTCCCGGCCACAAGCAGCGGGCGATGTTGACATAATCTGGAGCTGGGTGAGGTGGGGGGTCCAGGGGCCCAGAGGCCAGGATGAGGGGCCCGGAAAGCAGAGGGGCTCCCGGCTGGGGCTCTCCAGGCAGCTCCGCCTCCTGCACCTCCAAATCCTGAGCGCACATTCCCCCCTGGCAGGACGTCGCCGAGACAGTCCTGTGGGGCTCCCTGCTGCCCCCTGGTGGCGGCGGACACGCTGAGAAGCCCCCTTTCCGAGCCTCGACGACAGCAGGCTGACCTCGATGTTTCCCCCGCAGGCTTTTGGGGTCTGGTTCCATCTTCTACTCCCATCCCATCCGGCAGTGCGTCGGCCAGAGGGCCATGCTAAAGCCCAAACCTCATCTTGTCCCTCCCGTGCTCCGCACCTGCCATGGCTACCCAGTACCCTCAGGGGAAGCACGTCTCCTCTCCGCTACCTTCCAGGCTTGCTGAGCTTCCCAGCCTTGTCTCCATGCCTTCCTGACTCCTCAGACTCTTCTTAGCTCTCCCAACCTTTCTCCTCGATTTACCTAAATTGCCACCCTCTTTTTTTTTTTTTTTTTTTTTGAGACAGGGTTTTGATATGGTTAGGCCAGCCTCGAGCTCATGGCCGCCGATCCTCCTGCCTCAGCCTCCCAGAGTGCTGGGATTACCGATGTGTGGTGCCATACCCAGGTGCTCTCCCTATCTTTGGTCATCTTCCGAGCCCATCTCCAAGTCAGCTTATCCATCTTCTCAGCAAAAAGTTCTTCCCTTTCTTGGACTCTGAGCCCCAGGGAGCAGGGCTGGGGCTGTCCTGCTGTCTTCCCATGTGTTAGGTACCAGGCTCTGCCCTTGCAATGCTGGGGACTCTGGTGATGGGCAGCCATCACCCTGGTTTCATGAAGCTCTTACCCCAAATGAAGACCTAAATATGGAGACCAACAGAGAAAAAAGGAGAGAAAGACAAACAGAAAAAAATGTCAGAAAGACATTGAAAAAAAAAAAAAAGACTGAAAGAGACAGTTATAGATCAGTAGAACTAATAGAATAATAATGGCTGGCACTCGGGAAGCTGAGGCAGGAGGATAGCTGTGAGTTTGAGGCCAGCCTGAACTGCACAATGAAACCCTGTCTCAAAGAAAAAAAAAAAAAAGACACACACACACACACACACAAAATAATGGCTGCCATATACTGGAATTTTACAGCAGCTCACTCTTTGTAATAGAACTGTAGCAGGCGTATTATCTCCATTTCCCAGAGGAGGAGGCTGGGAACTAACCTCAGAGAGGGGAACTGACTTGCCCAAGGCAACACAGCTCGTAAGTGATGAAAGAAGGGCCCGGAATATGCAGCTTCAAATCTCATTTCCAGTCAGAGACATAAAGAGAGACAGAGATGAGTGAGAAAATGGCAGGAGCCAGGCGTGGTGGCACATATCTGTAATCCCAGCCCTTGGGAGGCTGATAAAGGAGGGTGTCTATGAGTTCAAGGTCAACCTGGACTACATAGCAAGACCCTGTCTCAAAAAAATGGGGGTGGGGTGGGGTAAGAAAAAGAAGCCTAGAGGCAGAGAAAAAAGACAGAGACTGTGAGCCCTGTCTACCCCTACCACTCCTCCAGCACAGCTCCCCAACCCCCTATCAGCCCCTTGACATCTCCCCGCAAAAATACTTGTAACATAGCCAGCTCCATTAACTGTGCCCAGAGCGCTGTGCAACATTGCAGGCACTGCAGTCCTGCTCATCCAGCCCGCTCTTCTCCCCCAGGAAGTGGGTGCTGGGGTGACTCCCACTCTGCAAAAGAGCCAAGCCCCTGGGCCAAGCTCTCTTCTCTTGCATCGATGCTGACTGTTGGCACCCCACAGTGGGGCTTGGAGCCCCTTGAGGACAGGGACTGAGGGTGAATCACTTTTTTTTTTTTTTTTTCTTCAGTACTAGGGATAAAACCAGGTCTCTCTACTACCACTAAGCTACACCCTCAGCCCTTTTTAGACATTTTAAAAATTTCTGGGCAGGGTCTCACTGAGTTTCTTAGGCTGGGCCTCACCCTCCCAAATAGCTGGGTTTACACTTGTACACCACCGAGGTGTGCCTAGCCAACAACTCACATCTGTACTTGAGCTCTCTCTCTGCCCCCAAACCCACCAGCCTAAATTCTGCCTGCTGTCCCTCCACCACGACATGGAGCCCCAGGATGGCCACTCCCCTGGGCTCCCACAGCCCTCTGGGAGCGCATCTTTGCTCTGAGCTCTGTATGTGTGCAGGAGTCTGACTTCTAGAATCTGAGCTCATGGGGGCAGGGGTGGGAGGAGCTGGTGTTTGGGAGGCAGGAAACCTGGGTTCCTGCTTTGTTTCTATCAGTAACACAATTAGCTATGATCAGAGAATGATAATGGCCCATGTCTATTTGGGTCTATTTTTTGTTTTGTTTTATTTTTGCTGTTTGTTTCTTTGTTTGTTTGTTTGAGACAAGGTCTCACTATGCAGTTCAGGCTGGCCTTGAACCCATTACAGAGCCCAGGCTGGCCTCGAATTCACAGTGATACTCCTGCCTCAACTTCCCAAGTCCTGGGATTACAGGCATGTGCCACCATGCCCAGCTTGCTTTTATTTTTTGAGACAGAGTCTTGCTCTATATTTCAGGCTGGTCTTGAACTCACTATGTAGCCCAGTCTGGCCTCTAACTTGCAGTGATCCTCCTGCCTCAGCCTCCCGAATGCTGGGCTCACAAGAGCAAACCACTGCGCCTGACTCAGGGGTCATGACTTTGAATACATCATTGATCTTGATGCCTCACATAGTAGGTGTTCACTGAGAATGAATGTGTTATTATTTTTGTGGGCTTACTGGGTGCCAGGTACTGTACTCAGGTGTAATTTACATCTGTGGCCTCATCAGAGCTCATGGAGAATGCAGTAATAAACTACAAAAGTTTTCCTACAGCCTTCCAGGTCCTACAAGGTCCAAAAGGCTCATCACCTCCTTGACCTCCTATCCTCCTGCTTTCTTCTTCCTCCCCAGCTCCATCCTCACCAGCCTTGTTGCTCCAGGATTATGCCAAACTCCAACCTACCTTAGGACTCTTTCACTTGCTGTCTCTTCCATACAAAAAGCTTCCTCCCTCCACTCTAGGCATAATTGCATCTTTCTTTCTTTCCTCCTTTCTTTCTTTGAAGACAGGGTCTCAGTTTGTCATGTAGGCTGGCCTTGAACTCACTATGTAGCCCAGTCTGGCCTCGAACTCACAGTGATCCTCCTGCCTCAGCCTTCTGAGTGCTGGGATCAGAGGTGTGTGCCACCACACTCAGCTATAATTGCTTCTCTCTTGTTATTAGAATCTCAGCTCAAACGTCCCTTCTCACTCTCCATCCTTCTGATCATGTTCATACTACCTAAGAGGACCAGAAACAACCTTACCAGCTCTGTGCCTCTTAACTCACCTGTGAAATAGTGATGAAAATAGGACTGGTGTTGAGTGCTTGGCACATAGCAAATACTAAGTGCTGGCTATTACACTTTGTTTTGTTGCTTTTGTGTTTCAAGATAGGGTCTCACCATCTAATCCAGGCTGGTCTCGAACTCATGGCGATCCTCCTGCCTCAGACTCCCGGTGCTGGGATTACAGGAGAGCCCACCATATCCGGCATCGGGAAACGTTTTTGAATGTGTAAAGGAGATAGGTAAGCCGATTGTGATGGGGCAGACCTGTAATTCAGCCTTTTAGGAAGGTGAGGCTGGAGGATCATGAGTTCGAGGCCAGCCTGGAGAATTTAGTGTAACCATGTCTCCAAAAAACTAGAAGGGCTGGGGATGCAGCTCAGCGGTAGAGCACCCCTTGGTTCCCCTCCCTGTGAAACATGGTCTGGGTCGTCTCTAGGAGTTGACCACCAGTGGAGAGTTGGGAGGGCGGTCCGATGTTTTCAAAGTCCATTGTCAGGTTTTCTACCCTCCCCTCTTCCCCCCAACTTCCGAGCCAGCTCTGACTGACACTGCTAGCTGGTCCAGGCTGTACAACTGGGCCTGTGTCAAAACCCGGACTGGATAACTCGGATGTGGGAGACTAGGGCTCTGGGGGGCGGAGCTAAGGGCCTCGAACACCCAGAAGACATTGGATGGAAAGGTTAGGGAGGGGCTAAGAGCGTTAGGGGAGGGGTTTAAATTCCGAGGGTGGAGCTAATCCTACTAAAATCCGGTCTAGATCTCTGGGAAATTATAATCCCTCCTACACTCAGGGGGTGGAGCAGAACGTGAACACCTACACGATTCTGGGGTGGGGCTAAGAGCCCTGGGGGTGGGGCTAGATCTAATAAACAAGGACCAAGAGAACTCGGCTAGTTTGAGTATCAGGGCGGAGCTAGTGGATACCTGGAAGGGCTGGAGAATAAAGTCGGTCCTTGGCCTTCGAGGAGGATTCTGGGAATCCAATAAAAGATTAAGGAGACGGTTTGGGGGATAAGGGAGTGTCTTCCTCCACCCCATCCTCCTCCCAGACCTGGGGGCTCCGCTTCAGACAGAAAAACAGGGAAGGCCCCGCCCCTTCTAATCCGTCTGCATCCCTATTGGCGAAGGAGCCTGCGCGACAGGCTCTCATTGGTTCCGAAGAGGCGAGGAGGGGGTCTAGAGAGGATACACTGTGGTTGTGGGCGGGGCCAGACAGTACCTAGAAGGACCCGGGCGCAGCCAATCCCCGCCTGAAGATTGTGTTGAGGGAACAGGCAGAGGGTGTCCTGACTCCCCATTTTGGACTTCCTGGGGTATGACCCCGGTGCCAGGCCTGGCGCGGGCCGCCTGATGCAGGGCTGGCTGAGCTGGGGATGCTGGAACGAAGGGCGTTGCTATGGCAACGGGAGGCAGGGCCTGGGGGGGGACCGGGCCCGGGCTGGGGCCGGGGGGGGCCGGCGGTGGCTTTGGCGGGGCGATGGCGGAGCGCGGCCCGGCCTTCTGCGGCCTCTACGACACGTCCTCGCTGCTGCAATACTGCAACGGTGAGACCCTCTCCTTAGTTCTGTCCCTGGCCCCGCCCAGAGTAGGACCCTCCTCCTGCGCCATCCTTCCAAATCCATATCCTCCGTCTTTGCGGAAGATCCCCCTTTCTCCCCGAGCAGGATCCTGACTGGAGCAAGGTCCCCATCCCCAAAGCCAGGGTCCCAACCCCCACCCACTTGAATCTTCCCTTGCTCCCCAGGTGGCTAGATGGCGGGAGGGGACAGAGCTCCAGGAGCCTGGGATTGGAAGAAGCAATGGCCTTGGGGTCAACTGGACCTGCAACTCTGCCCTCCTCCGCCGCCTTCCAGTCTTGGGACCCTCCTCTGTCTGCCTAGCAGAAGGATAGACAGATGGGGGGGCGAGGGTGGGATTCGGTGTTAGAGTTGAGGGCAGGGTGTGAAATGGGTAGGAATAACGCAGGAGGACTTCTGCTCCACTGTAGCCTCCCAAATCCTCCTCCCCACCCCTTCCACCCACTCGACCCCTCCACTTTCCCTAGACAAATGGCCATGACACCAGGAGAGCCGCGGTGGGTGTCAGGCCTGGATGAGGGGAGCTGGGGGCCGAGGGACGCCGGGAGGAGAGTAGGAGGTGGGGTCTCATCTCTGGGCAGAGGAGCGGACTGAGGCCGAGGGGAGTGGTCCGGAGCAAACAGAGGGCTTGGGGGGACAGGCTGAGGCCTCAGAATGACATTAGCTTCTGAGTAAGGGCTAAGTGTCAAGGTGAAAGCCCTTCTCACTGGGCAAGGGGGCTGAAAAGGGACCACCTTCTAGTTTGGAGGTCGCTTCCCTGGGCACATACTCTTCAGCTATGAACCCCTAGAATTGGCAGAGGAGCCAGAATGCTCATTTTGTCATCCTCTGCCCCTCCAGGATCAGGATGACAGGTGCCCAAGCCTGGGCCAAGTACAGTTCTGCTACCGAACCTCTGTGTGTCCCTGAAAAAGTAGCTTCAACCTTCTGGACTTCAATAGCCTAATAGAACAGTTAATTCTATTCTGGATTTGTTGAGCATATACCATATAGCAGGGAAGAGGGCTCAGTGTTTTTCATGAGCAGGGCCTAGCACACACAAGCTTGCAATAACGGGTGCCATTTTTTTTTTTCGTAGTACTAATGGTAGCTAGGAAGGGGCTCAACCTAATGAGGACGTTAGGTCCCCCTGCCCCCCCGTTTTGGCTGTATGACCCTTTGCCTATCTCTGCACACCCCCTCCAGTCTCCTTCCTTGATTGATGCGTTGCAAAACGTGATGCCAACAGAAGCCTGAGATTCCCCTGTCGGAACCCCCTTGGGTTCCACATCCGGACAGCTCTCTCCCGACCTGGGGAGGCCCCCACCCCCCTCTGCAGGTCCAGAGACGGATCCGCGAAGCGTGGGGGGAGGGCAGGGCCAGCGAAGGCCGGCAGGCGATTGGGTGGTGGAGGGAGGGGGAGGGACCCACGGCTGCACTGCAGAGCCCAGCGGGCAGGCGGGGCGGCTTAGGGACTCAGGATGGCAGGTGCGACCTCCACGCCCCGTCCCTGTTTATGCTACCATCTTTACTTCTAGCAGGCTGGGACCCAGGGCCACCTCGGCTGTGGCCAGCAATGCGTCTGAGTATGAGCGGCCTGGGAGGGAAGGGGGAGGGTGTCCCCCTTCGGGAAAATGGGCGGGGCGGGGTGATGGAGAAGTAATTTTCGCAGCACCCATGGGTTGAAGACGAGGGTAAGAGGCGAATTTGGGATGTGGAGTACAGAAGCAAAATAAGTAAAGGGGACAGAGGAAAGGAACTGCGGCTGGGAGGAGAGATGGGGTGTCATCTCCGCAAGCGTCTTCCTTCCTTGGGTTTCCTGGGTCCACTATATGCCTACAATCCCCATGTAGGCCGCCAGGGGGCGCAGAAGCTCTGTCCTTGCCGCTGGCTGGGTGAGTGAGGGAGCCCCTTGGTGAGGAGCGGAGGGGAACAGGAGGAAAGTCTGAGGAACTGAGGTACTGCTAGTACCCGTAACAATATCGATATTCGTCAGAATGTTGGAGAGCTGTTCTAGAACGTTGGTGTCACTAGGAGTAGGTTGATGTCATCCTTAAAATGTTGATCTTACTCATAGATATTTAGTATCTTAGTCATAGATTTTTTTTTTTTTTTTCCGTACTGAGGATCCAACCTAGGGCCTTCGGACTAAGCTACATCCCCAGACCCTTTTTAATTTTTTTTTATTTTGAGACAGGGTCTCGCTAAGTTGCCCAGGCTGAGCTACAACTTTCGATCCTCCTGCCTCAGCCTCCCAGAGCGCTGGGATCACAGGGGTGCACCACCTCGCCCGGCACTCATAGAATCTTGAAACCAGAGCGAGAGGCTCTAGGATTCTCAGAATCTTCGAAGAGAGGAAGGGACTTCCCCAAGGTCACACGGCCGGGGCGCCATGGCAGAGAGAGAAGGTGGGGAAGGGCAGGAGACAGGTGGGGATTTCCTTCTCTCTGCGGAGGCTTCCCTGCCCCAGGTTGCGGGAGAAGCAGGGGGAGTGGCCTCCCGCCTCTCCCGCCGCTCAGAACTGGGAAATCCGAAGGGGGCGTCGGGCGCTGGAGCCCCTTCGAGCCCCGCAGCCCGCGCTCCCCTACCTTCCAGATGACAATCTGTCCGGCACGAGCGGCATGGAGGTGGACGACCGCGTGTCGGCGCTGGAGCAGCGGCTGCAGCTACAGGAGGACGAGCTGGCGGTCCTAAAGGCGGCGCTGGCAGACGCGCTGCGTCGCCTGAGGGCGTGCGAAGAACAAGGCGCGGCGCTGCGCGCGAGGGGGACCCCCAAGGGCCGTGCGCCCCCGCGCCTCGGGACCACGGCTTCGGGTATGGTGGCTGGGCTGGAGGAGACGGGGGGTGGGGGACGCGCTCAGAGCCCTGCCCTCTCACTCACCCTCTGCTTTCCTCCAACTCCGTCGCTCCAGTGTGCCAGCTCCTGAAAGGCCTTCCCACCAGGACGCCCCTCAATGGCTCGGGACCCCCGCGGCGCGTGGGCGGCTATGCCACGTCCCCATCTTCCCCCAAGAAGGAGGCAACCTCCGGGCGCAGGTGAGGCACCGAAACCGGACCCCAGCCTCTTCCAAACCCTCGTGGGAGGCCGAGGCTGTTTTTTGGAGAGGGAGGGATTCCTGCGTGCGAGCTCCAGCCCTGCAGGGTGCAGCACTGGCCCATCGGCCTCGCCGACTCTGCTCCCGACTGTGCTCGCCTGTCGCAGCAGCCGCCGCTACTTGTCTCCAGAGCGCCTCGCCTCGGTGCGTCGCGAGGATCCCCGCAGCCGCACCACATCCTCCAGCAGCAATTGTAGCGCCAAAAAGGAAGGGTAAGTATCGGGTCGGGGTCGTGCCGCGGGGGGTGAGGTCGGAACACCAGATTGGTCGGGCAGAGGATGGGGAATTGAGAGTCACGGCCCTGGCCACGAGAGCATCATCAGCTAGAGCGGGGAGAGATGGTTCAAAGGCAGGCGCAGTTCTTGGGGTGAGCGGCCAAGATGGAAGGCCTGAAGGGACGGGGCCAAGATCGAGGGGCGTGGCCAGAGTCTTCCGGCTGGAACTCGAATGCAGGTGTGCAAGGTCAGGGTCTACTCTGGGTGAGCCAGAGGGGAGGTCAGGGTGGAACGGGGCGCGTGGGCGTGGCCGGTAAGGTAAAAGAATCCCCATTCGAGTCTCAGGGTGGGATGGGGCTTAGCCTCAGAGTTTCTTCAGGGAATGGAAGAATCCGAGGTGAGGTTTGTTTGGAGTGTGAAGGTGTTGCCAGAATTTTACCCTGGGAGGAATCAGAACCTGGAGTGGGGGTCGGAGGGGCTGAGACCAGGTGGGGACATGTCAGGTTTCAGGAGCCTTGCAAAGGAGGGAATCAGAGGGGGCGCTGCCAGGCGGAGGTGGGCGGGGCCTGGACGCTGGGCGGGGCCATGGACGGGGCGGTCCAATCTCAAGAGGCGGAGCCAATTGGGCCTTAAAGGGACCCAACGCTGGGACTGAGCCACGTGAAAGCGGATGTGGTCGGAATACCTGATGGGGCCAGGGGAGAGGTGTGTGTGGGGGGGAAGCCATCAATTATGTAAAGACTTAGTCAACTTAGCGGCAGTGTTAGAAATAGGAGGGTGGGTGTGATCAGAATGTTGAGCACGGTCCACTCTGGAGGCGGGGCGATACCGAGGACATGGGCGGAGTCAGAGCCTAAGGGTGGAGTCACGACGCGGTGGGCGTGGTCAGTCTGGGCTAAGGCAGGACCCAGGTCAAGCCCCGCACGTTTCCATTTCTCTGAAATCGTAGCAAACAGGTTATGTGTCAGGTACTCTTCCAGGCACTTAAGTGAATTAGCCAACTTCATCCTCGCAGCCGTCTCGGGAGTAGGTACTCTGATTAACTCCATGTTTAAAATGAGGAGACCGAGGCAGAGGTTGGGCAGCTTAGCCACACTGCTAGAAAGAGGCAGAACTGGGGTTGGAGCTCAGGCAGGCCGTCCCCGAGTCCATGTTCTCAACTACTCTTCCCCATCCCTCAAAAGGAGCCTGGTATCAGGACTCCAGAGCCCGGGATGTGGGACCCGGTGGCAACCGCCGGCTCCAGGGGTGGCCGCGGAGGGCGGGGCAGGGCGCGGCGGCGCGGGCGCCTCCCAGGGCCGGAAGCGGCGGAGCCGGTCCCGGCTCCACCCCCGACCCCGAAGCTCCGCCGGCCGCCGCCATGAGTAGCTTTGGAGCTGGGTGAGACCCTCTCGCAGACCCCCTTCTTACCCCGCTTCCGGGGCCTGGATCCCAGGCCACTCCCATTCCCAGGGACCCAGGTCCCACCACCTCACCCCTTTCCGCGGGGAGGGAATGTGGAGACACGCCCCTTCCCCGAAACTTTCTCTGCTTCCCTCACTGCTTATAGTTTGGGGCGCTTGGGACGGAAAGGGGGGCGCTGGCGAGCACCGTGCTGATTAGGAGGGAGGGATCCCTGGCAATTCCTCTCTTCCAGGATCGCGTCCCTGCCACTTCGCGCTGTGTGATCTTTGGCGATCACTGCCTCTCTGGGCCTGTGTCTTAGGCTCTGCAAGATCAACCGAGCAAAGCACACGGCCTGCAGAGAGGCAGAGCTCCGCCCCTTACTCGGCCCCCACTATTCATCCGAGACCTTCGGGGAGCTGTGGGTGGGAGGCGGTAGTGCTCTTCCCCTTTGTAACCGACTGACCTGCCTGCTCAAGCATATTTCTTCTTCTTTTTTTGTTGCCTCCTTTCCTGTTAGCAAAACCAAAGAAGTTATCTTCAGCATGGGTGAGTGGGGAGAGGGAGGAGCTTGGTTGGACACTAGCTTCTTAGGGAGTGACAGGCCAGACCCGGCTGCTGGCCCTTTGCTGCTATGGCCTCGGTTCCTCCACCTGTTTACAAAAATACGTAGCTGGGCATGGTGGTGCCTGCCTATGATCCCAGCACTTGGGAGGCTGAGGCAGGAGGATCTCTGTGAGTTCAAGGCCAGCTTGGGCTACATAGTGAGTTCAAGGCCAGCCTGCACTGCAAAGCAAGACCCCGTCTCTAAAAACAAAAACAAAGAAACAAAAAGTGAAGCCCAAGAGGAGTAGGAGTGGGACTTGGGCTGGCGTTAGTACCTGACCTCTGTGGGTGTCTTGGCAGAAGAAGGATCCGTGAAAATGTTCTTGCGGGGCCGCCCTGTGCCTATGCTGATCCCAGACGAGCTGGCGCCCACCTACAGCCTGGACATGCGCTCGGAGCTGCCTCCCTGCCGCCTCAAGCTGGATTGGGTGTATCCTTTGCTTTCATGCCTCCCTTTTCCTCTGCCCCAGGAGGAGACAGAAGTCCTGAGAGAGACCTGGGGAGGGAGGGACTTTGCACTGAAAGTGCTTCCCAGGCCTCTGTGGCTAAGGGTGAGGAAGACCATGGCCGGGTGTGGGGAGCAGAGGACAGCAGGGTGGCAGAAATGACCTTTTATGGTTCATGAATGCAGCAGAAGTTTGCTGAGTGCCTTCCAGATGTCCGGTTCTCTTCTGCCACTAAAGCTGGGGGGACAGATGAGAACTCAGATGCTATGGTGACTTGAGCCAGATTGTTTCAGTCAGAGATAAATGCTGGGGGCACCGTAACCGGGGCCATGTGGCAGGGGCCAACTGGGTTTTTTTCTGAGGAGGGGACATTTGGGCTGAGAACTGATCACTTAGGAGCCAACTAAGAAAGAACCAAAAGGACAACGTCCCAATCTGGGGGCACAGCAAGTACCAGGACTCTGGTGACAGTGAGCTTGATGTCTTTGATAAAGGGAAGATATGGGGGTTGGATAGGAGCCCTAGCTTTGGAATGTGGCAGAAATGGGTTCAAACCCCAGCCCTGCCTCTGGCTGTGACTCTGGATGTCACCTTGCCTCTCTGCCTCAGTTGTCTCCTCTGAAAAATGAGTTTCCTGATCTCATAGGACTGAAATACTGCAGAAAGCGCTGAGCTGATCGTATGTGCCCCATACATGAAGTGATAAAATAATAAGTAGTCTTTCCCGAGCACTTACATGACAGCCACGGCTGTACATTCTTCCATCTATAAATACATTACAGACATGATCCTTCTCTTTTCTAGAATCCAGGCTGTATTT
Source organism: Erethizon dorsatum (assembly GCA_028451465.1). Classification (NCBI taxonomy): domain Eukaryota; kingdom Metazoa; phylum Chordata; class Mammalia; order Rodentia; family Erethizontidae; genus Erethizon; species Erethizon dorsatum. Next base: position 106,814,305 of record CM051834.1, on the reverse strand, counting down.
TGACAACCAGTAACCAGAGAGGAGATCCAGCCCCGTCCTAGGAGTCAGAACAGATCTGAGGCAAGAATTCTTGACACTGGGCCTTGAGTTTTATCCAAAAAGCCCATGGGCTTAGGCCACACACTGCAGGACCCGGTCCCTGCCTGTGCCTCTCTGGGCCCTGGCCCCTTTGGAGGAGTTGGGAAGGTTGGCCATGTGGCTGGGCTTTCTGGGGAGCCTGAGCCTTCTCCAGGCAACAGGCAGCACCCACCACAGTGTGGCCCAGCTGCAGGTGGGGCCTGACAAACATCCAGGAGTTGCTGAGCCAGCAAGAGCTAGTGTGAGCTGGACGTGGTGGCGCACACCTGTAATCCCAGTACTCAGGAGCCTGAGGCAGGAGAATAGCTGTGAGATTGAGGCCAACCTGGGCTACAAAGTGAGTTCAAGGACCAGGGATATAGCTCAGCGGCACAGCACCTTGCCTTGCAAGCACAAGGTCCTGAGTTCGATTTCCAGTACCACACACACACAAAAAAAAACCACAAAGTGAGTTCAAGGCCAGCCTGAACTGCATAGTCAAACCCTGTCTCAAAAAGACAACAACAACAACAACACAAAAAGGTAGTGTGGACCTCAGATTGCCCATGTCTTTAAAGGCTGTGGGACAGAGTACTTTCTAGGGGCTCAGGATATGCGTATCGTCGGAATGTCTGGGACAGAGAGCTGGGGACATAACGTGACTATGACACTGCCCACCAGCCCTGCTCAGGTTCACAAACCAATAAGGGAGCAGACTTGTTGATAGCAACAACCTAGAGTGTGTAAGGCCAGGATGGAGGAAGCCAGAGCAGGGCAGGACCAGCCTGCAGCTGGGAGGGCTTCCTGGAGGAGGAGACACAGACGTGAACAAACAGTCCAGTCTCACTCACCAGGGAACTCACTGAGGAACGTAGGCAGGTACCGAATACAATAGAGAGTGCTTAAGCAAGGAAAGGTCAGTGAAGTAAATGAGCCCAAGAGCTGCTCCAAGGAGGTGGCAGCTGTGAAGGGTGGCAGGAGGTGTAGCAGGCAACAAGAAAGGTTACTGCCAAGGCCTCAGGCAGCAGTAATGATCTTGGCATTTTAAGGAACTCTAATAAGATCAGAGAGCAAGGATGGTAGAATACTACTCTGGCATAAAGAAGGATAAACTTGTGTCATTTGTAGGAAAAATGGATGCACCTTGAGACCCTAATGTTAAGTGAAATAAATCAGACACACAAGCTTAAATATCACATGGTTTCCGTTACAGGAGAAATCCAAATAATAAAGAGCAAAATAAAAGACAGATAATAGGAATCAAAGAGATAGATCATTTGCAAATGGGAAGGAGACCAAGGGAGGGAGGGAGAGGTGAGGGAAAGAAGTGGAAGGGGGTAAAAAAAAGCTGTGTTATATACATGCACCAACTCCCCACAAGGAATGCAATCCTTATGTACTACACGCACCTACTAATTAAAATTGAAAAAAAAAAAAAAAGATCAGAGAGCAAGGGAAGGCAGGAGCTCTGCTGAGGCCAGTTGGATGGGGCTTAAACTTTCTCACTGGAGCACTGGGAGCCATGAAAAGTTCCAAACAGGAGAGGGACAATTATCTTTCAGCAGACAGTGAACTCAGTGTCCATAGTATGCCAAGGTATGCCTGTAATCCCAGCACTTGGGAGGCTGAGGCAGGAGGATCTCTACAAGTTTGAAGCCAGCCTGGAACACATAGTGAGACACTGTCTTAAAAACAAAAACAAACAAAACCACAAACAAACCCAAACCCTCCGGTATGCTGGGATTATAGGTATGCTCCGTCACTCCCAGCCACCATTTGTAGTAGGCTAAGCAGGGCAGACCTCTCTGGAAGCTGACAGTCCTGAAGGAGGTGGCAAGATGAAAGGGAAGAGTGTTCAGGTAGAGGGAAGAGCAAGTGCAAAGGGCCTGAGGTCAGAACAGTCAGGAAGTAATGTGACCACAGCTGAGCCAGTGTGAAGGGAGCAAGGAATCAGGGCCCGGATGGGCCAGGCCTGGGCACTGTGAGGACTTTGGCTTGAGTGAGCTGAGAGCTATGGGTGCATTGGCAGTTGACTGAAGTATTAGTGGGTTTTGTTTGTTTGTTTGTTTGTTTGCTTTTTTAAGACCATCTTGCTATGTAGTTCAGGCTGGCCTTGAACTCACTGTGTAGCACAGCCTGACCTCAAAGTCTCAGTGATGCTCCTGCCTCAGCCTCCCGAATGCTGGGATTACAGGTGTGCACCACCACACCCGGCTGCTAGTGGGTTTTTAATAGGGTCCCTGTGGCCTCTAGTGGAAACGAGGGCCTTCATTTTCTGTGCCTGCTATAACAACTGCCACAAACAAGACGTGTGCGGTGTGGTGTGCTCCTGTAATCCCAGCTACTCAGGAGGCTGAGGAATGAGGCTTGAAGGTTCAAGGCCCAGCTCGGGCAATTTAACAAGACCCTGTCTCCAACAAATGAAAAGGGTGATCAAAAATCAAAAGGCCCTGAGTTTGATCCTGAGTACTGCAAAAAATTAAAAGTATAAAGAAGAAAACAGTTGCTACAAACCAGGTGGCTTGAAACAACAGAAGATTTTTCTCTAACAGTTCCAGAGGCCAGAAATCCAAAATCAAGTTCTCGGCAGGGCCACACTCCTTCCAGAGGCTTTGAGGAGGGTTTGTTCCCTGTCTCCTAGCTTCTGGTAGCTGTCAGCAGTCCCTGGGCTCCTGGGCTTATAGCCACACCCCCAATCTGTCTTTACAGAGCTGCTTTCCCTACACCTCACCCCCATACCTGTGTCTCCCCCGCTTTTTTTTTTTTTTTTTTTTTTTTTTTGAGACAGGGTCTCACTATGTAGTGCAGGCTGGCCTTGAACTCACTGTGTAGCCCAGGCTGGCTTCGAACTTGCAGCGATCCTCCTGCCTCAGCCTCCCGAGTGCTAGAATTATAGGCATGTGCCACCATGCCTGGCACCTGTGTCTCCTCTTACAATGACACTTGTCACTGGATTCAGGGCTCACACTGCTGATCCGGGATGGTCTCATGCTCATTACATCTGCGAAGACCCATT